>CM022298.1:227713212-232559417 GCA_011799875.1 Thinopyrum elongatum
GCTGGGCACGGCCCAGTTGGCAGGGAGGGCTGTTCTTTTATTTTGTTTTTTATTTTCTGTTTTCCTGTTGCAAATAGTTAGGCACAAAAGATTTTACTAAATAAGTGACCTAGCCCCAAAAATTAGCAGTGTTGCATTATACCCTAACTCCAAAATGTGGTTGCTAAAATATGATTTCATATTTAATTTAGAATTAAAATAAAGGTTGATTTAAAAGGTTGCTGTTAGCCACTATTTGAGGTTATTAGGGTAACTTAACTACTCCCATTACTGCTGCGTTACAATTTGATATTGCCTCTGAATTATTTTGCTATTTAATGAACATTTTGGTTTCTGATTTGAACAACTTTTATTTTCACTTAAATTTTAATTTGAATTTGAGTTAGGAGTGGAAATGCAATATGATGCAATGCTTGGATTAAGCACTGTTGATCATGATGACTTGGCTAATCAAAAGGGGGGGGGATTACTGTTAGCTTTAATTACATGGGGTTGTTACAAATCTCCTCCACTAAAAGAATTCCCGTCCCGAGAAATTAAGAGGTAGAAGGGAAAAAGTTAGGGGTATTCAGGGGGGGCAACGGAGGTTAGCCTCGGCGTTCCCAAGTCAGGCTCATCTTCAGTAGTTTGACCAACGTGACACTGTGAGGAAACTTGGTAACCTTCTGACGGGTCCGACGTTCAGCTTAATCGAGATGGATCGGATGGCTCCTTATACAGAAAGATCATTCATGCCAATTCGAGATCTCGGGATACATGCGCGGTGAGAGAGATTCCTTAAAGGCATTTACAAAGTTTGCGACACATGGAAAACGTCGTGGAGATGAGAGGGAATTGCGGCGGCAATTCCATTTTAGATGCCACCGACACGTCTAGCAATTATGCGGAAAGGACCAATGTAGCGCTGGAGCTAACTTGGCCCTTGATTCCAAAACGATGGTGCCCTTCATCGGGTGACACGTAGATAAGCTTGATCACCGGTTGATAAATCAAACCCCACGTTTGCGATCATAGGGGCTCTTCTGGAGGTCCTGAGCCGCCTTGAGGTTTTCACGGAACGATACGGACTTGTCTTCGGCCCATGTTGATTAATATCCGAGACACACGAGCGGTCGTTCCCCAGTTTTGACCAATCAGAGGGGTCGACACTTAATCCTATAGTTACTTCGAAGGGGCCATTTTCAAGACTGGCTTGTGATTAGCTGTGTTATAGAGAACTCGGATACGGAAGAGAAATCTTCCCACTTCTTGCGCGAAAGAAATAACACAAGCTTGAAGCAGGTCTTCAAGCATTGATTGACTCGCGCGACTTGGCCTTGGGATTGTGGATGAGATGATAGCTGAACTCAGGTAAATATGAGTTCCCATAGCTTGCTTGGAACTTCCCAGAACTTTGAAGGTGAAAAAAAGACCACCACGGTACCGAAATGATCTCCTTCGGAATACCGTGGAGTGAAACAATTCTGGAGATATATAATTCTGCTAACTGACTAGCAGCTGATCGTTCTCCTTGACAGGGAAGAAAGTGTGCAACTTTAGAGAGTGTCAATGAGCCCAAGAATAGCATCGTGACCCTTCGGTGGACCTGGGAAGGCCAGTAGTAATTGAAAATCCCCATTGCACTTTATCCATTTCCATAAAGGATAGGTAACGGTGCAGAATTACGCAGGCTTTGATGTTTGCTTTAAACGCGACGGCAAACATCACATTGCAGCAAATATCGGCAATGTCCTGCTTCATTTTCTAGCCCACCAGTACCTGACGAAGATCACGATACATCTTGTGCTACCCGGATGAATTAGACAGTGGGGTATCATGGCCTCCTCATGACTTTGTCAGTCATAAGCCTCAAAGCGAGGGTACCACAATGCGGTTTTGAAAACCAAAGGTTCCAATCTTCAGACAGCGAGAATACCTTGAGACTTTCAGTTGAAGTTTTTCTTCATCAGATAATTTCACATCTTTAGTTGCCCGCATTTTTAACAGCTTTCTCGGAGATCTGTTGTATCACAGGTTATTAGGAAGAGCCCTGGGACAATACGCAGATTCAGCTTGCGCATTCTCAAAAAGACGGGTTGAGCTCGCTCTAACCATGATGTTGTTCGCAATAGGACCTGCGGCTTAGCATCAGCCATCACGTTAGCCTTGCCAGGGGGGGTAGAGAAATACGCCACATCATAGGTCCGCAATGGCCTTCATCCATCTTTGAATAACGGGAGGGTTAGAGATGGATGAGCGTGAACAAGTAATTTATACTTTATGATCCGTGTAGTGTGAGATCTCGCAACGATACCGAGAACAGGTAATGTCGCCACAACTGCAGTGCAAGATGACAGCAGCAGTTCTAGATCATGTACCAGATAATTCTCTTCATTGGGCGCAACTGAGAGAGACATAGGCAATCACTTACTCTCTTGCATTAGGACACAGCCTAATCTTCACGGGATGCGTACAATAAATCACGAAAGTTTTGCGAGAATCTGGGAGGAAGCAGTATGGGGCCGATGTTAGCTTGTCCTTGAGTGTTTGAAAACTTTCCTGACAGTTTTCTGTCCATTAAACTTAACCCCTTCTGAAGCAAAATCAGTCAGGGGGCTTAGCATCTTAGCCAAAAGTTCTCAACAAATCAACGACAATAGCTTGCAGGCCAAGAAAACTTCTCACTTGCTGAAGTTCATCTTGGAGGAAGTCCAGTCCGAATAGACCTGAACTGTTCCGGTTAATAGCAATCCATCCTTGGAAATCCACATGACCAAGATAAGTTACTTAAGAAAGCCAGAATTCACATTTGGAGTATTGGCCATACAAACTGGGTTCTCGGAGCCTTTCCGTTACAAGACGGAGGTTTGTTCGCATGTTCTTCTAATTATTTGAATAAACCAGGATATCATCTAGATAAACACGACGAACTTGTCGACGGGGTAATCCATGAAGGATATAATTCATCAGGCGGAAAAAACGTAGCGGGAGCATTTGTTTAAGCCAAATGGAACATGACAGCGTACTATAAGGAGCCATTAGGAGTAGTAGTAGTAGTAGTAACAATGCTAGTCTTGGGAATATCTTTCCGAAACACGGATTGATGATAACCAACCTCCAAGTCGAGTTTAGAAAACACCGATTGATCCAACAAGGTGATCATACAAATCATGATCCGAGGAAGCGGCTATTTATTCTGATTGTGGCTGGTAATGGCCGGGTGGTAATCCTGAACCAATCGGTTAGTTCCATCCTTTTCTTAACGAAGAGGGAAGGTGCTCCCCAAGCAGAGGGAACTGGGGGTGGATGAACCCTCTTAAGGACGTGTCGATTTCCTTCCTAAGTTCAAAAGGATGGGTGCGGGAGGATCTTATAAGGCGCTTCGCAATAGGGTTGGTTAGTGGCAAGGCTTCAAGTCGATTCGACAAACTCACAGCTCTCTAGGGGTTATTCCTGGAAGTTCTTCTGCGAAAGACATCTGGAAATCATGACAACAATGGAACGTTCTCGATGCCTTCAAGAGGTGAAGCTTCAATGCATTCAGAACATTATATTGGCTCTCAGCCATCTCTGAGCTATTCGGGCTGAATGAGTATTTGACTTCTGGCCAGCAAGGGTGCGTGGAGCCTGGTGTCTAGTAGCGCAATCAATCAAAGCATTTATGGAGCTGGTATTAACCAGTCCATACCGAGTGAAATGGATGTCTATGTCAGAAGAGTCCAAGTACAATGAGAGAGGAAGAAACCGGAGGAAAAAAGTAGACCTCCAATCTCAATGTGGTTGTGAGGGCTGAGAATTGTGGTATGCCACTTGGGATATCGGGGACTGAACCTTAGAGGAGTGGGGTTAATTCTCCAGGTATAACTCATGTGACTGAGAAAATTGTTGGGAGGAAACAAAACCATGCGATGCTCCTGAATCAAAGAGAACAGAGGCTGGTTTGAATTCACAGAGGTGTTCCCATCACGATTAGTCGGTTCCTTCTGAGCCTTTCAGCATTGACGTGATTGGCATGGCAAGTACAACAGAAGGAAGGTATGTATTTACGAGTTTGATGAAAGATCGGGCGGCGCGGTTTGGTTTTCGACAACTCTTCTTACGACAAACACGAGGACAGATGCATCCTGAGAAAAGCCATAGCATTATTAGGCTGTCCATCCTGAACCGTGAGTTGTCTCGGAGGTGAAGGCAGTCGAGGTTGCCAACATTAAGACGGCACTTGTGGTGTGGGAGCGGTCGGCGCGTGCACGGACCAAAGAGAAGGGGGAGAAAATGAATAGAAAGGGGAGGAGAACAGAAGGAGGAAAAGAGGAGGCACGGAGTGTGGTAGAAAAAAAGAAAGAGAGGAGAAGGGAAGAAGAAGAAGGGCCAAGGGACGGAACGAGAGGGGGGCGAAAGGGCGAGAACAGAAGTTCGGAGGAAAGATGGGACAGAACAGTAGGGGGAAATAAGGGAATGAACAGGATGCAGGGTTTTTTTATAAGCAGCTACGCAAGTCCTTCACGGAACTTCCTCCTGTTGCTTGCGTACATCAGTGCAGATGTCATCTTCAGCATTTAGCGGGACAACTCAAGAAAGGGGATATCGAAAGAGAGGAAGAAAAAGGAACGGAGGAGAAGGGAGCGGGGACGGGGCAGACGTAGCAGGAAGAAGGAAGAGGAGAGAGAAGAAAATGGGACGGAGGCACAGACGGGCAACAACCCCAACCAACCGAACAGAACAAGAAAGAGGAGCGAAAAACTAGGAACCAAGCGGAAACAGGGGCAGTGGAAGCGGGGACATAACCCATACGGGACAAATCCAAAGAAAAGGGAGGGGAGAGGGGCGGACCCACCGGGCTGAAATAAAACACGTTCGGGAAGGAAGAACGAGAAAAGAATCCGTGGAGAAAGCGAGAAAGAGGGGACCAGAAAGGGAAAGGGTTGAGTGATAAGGGCATCCCCAACGACTTCATCTGGAAAGGCAATGTCACGGGAGAGAGCCAATCATCAGCATCAGGGAGGTTAATGAGAGAAATGAAGAAAAGTGGAAGTGATTGAGGAAAACGAATTCCGACAGAGTGATTGGGTGTAGGATGTGATGGCATTCTGGTTTGGGGAAACTGAGCCAATATCACGCGTCATAACCTGAAGGTTTCAGTTCAAACTGCTACATAATTTCGGAAATATAAGGTGGATCGGTGGGGATCGCAGCCATATTGCCAAATCAAATAGGGGCAGCTTTAGTAGAGAATAACAACTGCATGTGTAGGGAGTTCATGATTGTAAAATGGGAAATGAATAAGAAAGGAATTAGGTGCATATTAGTGTCATTAAAGACATACAGAACGATGCACGGAATGCGACACAAAACCGGCGATAGGACTGTGTTGTTCGGAAGGCAACGCGGCTAGACAAGCTAGGCGGCCTAGGGAAACGGCCCACCACGCACAAAACGCAAGGAAAGGAAGGACAACACAACACAAAAGCACCCCAATATACAATATACCTACCCCACAAACCAACCTCCGATGATCTCCACTCTCCAGCTACCCCACTTTTATCATCGTCCACTCCGCAAGTTGAAACACCAAACAACTCTAGCAGAAACGAACCGCACAACCCCCCCCACACAGCGAACCCGACATCACCCACTAACAAAAAAGTAGTCGAACAGCGCGCTAAACCTTAGAACACCCAACCAATAGCCAAATTCCACAGAAGCGCGGCCAACCTCACTTACCATTCCACTACCACACCCGGTCCCACATCATATCCCCCCTCCACTATCCATCCCCCAAAATTACGAAACCACAATCCCTCGCCACCCCCCAAAACCACCGCAACAACGCCCCATTTGCCGCACCAACCGACCGGTACTCCCATGTACCATCAACAACACCCAACAACTCGGGTAATACACACACCTCATAACCACATCCCCCCCACCCCTTAACACTACCCATTAACCATCAACCCATCACACCCCCATATTCTCACGCTTCAAATACATTCTAGCAAAGCAAAACGAACCGAGGAGAGAGGAAAGGAGGACGAAAAAAAAAAGTATGCGGGTCGGGTGTTTCGCGGGGTTGGATTGGGTGGTTGAGGTTTGCGTGGTAATTGTTGTGGGGGGATTTATACGGTCAGCACTCACTCGTGTGCGGCACCACCAACGTCTAGAGACTTGACGCCGGAGAGTACGGCAGTCCCGAAAGAAAGATTACAACAACCCGAATACCCCCACTCAAAACCACGAACTACACGCCTCCACCGAAAGATACATATGAACCAGAAAACCGTAAAGAGGATCAAAACAAACAAACGCAAACACACTCAGGAGTCACCACAGAAGACCAGACACCCCCCAATCCACATCCAGGACCTCCACCCTCACTGTAGCGCAGAGGAAATCCAAACCCACCGAGGGAAGCAAAC
Organism: Thinopyrum elongatum; assembly: GCA_011799875.1. Taxonomy (NCBI): domain Eukaryota; kingdom Viridiplantae; phylum Streptophyta; class Magnoliopsida; order Poales; family Poaceae; genus Thinopyrum; species Thinopyrum elongatum. The sequence continues at coordinate 227,719,608 of CM022298.1, forward strand.
CCACAAATTCACAACACACAAAACACTAATTCGACCCCCCGCAACACACAAATCCAAACCACGCCTATCTCACAACACTCCCCCACCATCCACCTTAAAACCCCCAAGACTACAAGCACTCCAGCAGGGGAGAGCCCCGCCAAACCCACTCCGCACCCAAGAACCAATCCAAACTACCCTAGGAGCAGATCTCACAAAAGAACAAGAACAGCGGTAAACACCTGGAGGCTTACCAAGCACTACGCCGCCTAGACGAAAAGCAGGACACTCACGCGACACACACCTACACACCGAACAGGCAAGACCCAAACTCTCACACATTGACAACCACCACCAGACTCCGTACCTCTACACCAAGACCGAGACGAGAAAAGAGGAAATACAACCCGAGAGAACGAAACTAACAAGAGAAGACTAAAACACCAATTGGTGACTGGTTGGTTCCGTTTTTTTTTCTGAAGCCACACAGCCAAGTAGTTAAAACAGTTTTCAGTACTAGATCAACTTCGCCCACAAGGAGTTGGAAAGGGGGGGGATTCTACAGTCAGTTGGCTCTGTGGATCCAACTTGTGAGCCCCTGGCTTATATCATGACACTAATCATTACACGCAAATGCACATTGATCAAAGTCTAAGAACTCACGGGAAGATATCACAAGCACAACTCTAAAAAATAAATAAAGTCATACAAGCCTTATATTTACAGCCCAGGGGCCTCGCATCAAGCGTCAGCAGAAGCATAGATACTGAGTTACAGATATAAAAGAAAACCACAGATAGGCCCTGAGAAGGCAGGGCAAAGAAAAACATACGACGAAAGGCCAGGCCTCTGCCTGGGACCCTCCGAACCATACTCTGGTCGACGACAAGTTCGAAAGCAGTAACCACCCTCGGGGTAGTAGTAGTAGTCGGAGCGTCGGCGGGGTAGCTGTTTCAGTGGTTCCGCATCGGTCCACGACAAACTTGATATGGGGGAAAAGAAGCAAGGCAGCAACCTGAGTACTCAGAATGGATCAGCCAAGCAAGGATTACACTACATATGCAACCATTATCTAAGGAAGGACTGTATATGTGGACTGGCTGCAAAATGCCAGAATAGAGAGGAAGAAGGTAGTCCATGAAGACTGCATCTTCAGCGAGTCTTTCAGCCAATAGAAGAGAGGAAGAAACAGTACATATAGAATATAGCAGTACTGATATCAACCCTCACCAGAGATCCTTATCAACTTCCTGCGGGAAGCAAATCACAGAGCCATACAGTCATCAAACCTCGTCTTGAGATCCCTTTACTCGACTCCTGAGAAAGCAATCCCAGAGAACCTATATCCAGCAATCATCTCACTTCTAGGTGTGTCGATCGGATACAACCGAGTGTCTTTACCATAGGACCACAGCTATCGATAGATGTGTTCTGCACCTGTAGGGTGCACCAACTTAACCCAACACGCTCGATTAACTCCGGCCGGACCACACTTTCCTGGGTCATGCCGGCCCGGCCAAACGATACATGCCAGCCCTACCTACAGATCAGCAGAGAGGTCCTCGCCGGTCTACAACCTAAAGCGACTCAGGGGGGTCTTGGGCCACAGCCCTGTGTGCACTCCGGGTGTATGTGCAGGGTGGGGATACAGCACACACCCGGATGGTCGGTACGATCCTACTGTGCCACAATACTGAAATGGATGTCTGACAGAACTTAGGCTGATGCCACGTAGAACGCTGCTAGAATGCCCATACTATGCCCCGTGATGGTTAATTGGTATACAGGCCAGAGGGCCCTGCGTGGATTCAAATTACAAATCATTAGTGGACTAGGTGGTGCGTGGTAACGAGCGAGGACCACGAAAGATGTGAACCCGCCACCACATCGGGACTGCTGCAAGGTAAGAATGCCTGGCTGCGCCTCGTATTATCACTCGAGGCACCATCAGGTCCCAACCCGTCTCAACAACACTCGCCACTTAGGCTCAGCGCGGTACGCACTCAGGGTCGACCCGCCTTTCAAGAACAGTGTAAAGTCCAGTATCCGGTGTGTCCATACATCAGGGGAATTCCGAGTATCACCCTTGGTGGATCCTACTCGATGTAATCCGTCAGGTGAACTCGAGGGAATCAACCCTGATGGGTTCACCACTTGAGTGTGACAATGCCACTAGAAGACACCGGGACAGGTACCGGAGAAGAGGAGAAATGAGAGGACAAGAATCACCCCCTACCCTACGAATGGACACGACCATGAATAGCTACGCTACAAGAAGTAAATCTGAGAAATGCTAACGAAGGTATCACGCCTCGGCCTGAGAAATAGGAAAAGATATAAAGACACTGCAGTGTGTCGTATGAAATTTAAGGGGGGGGGGGTGATGTGCGGTGCCGGGGCCGGGTCTTCAATCCCGTTGATCGGGGGTCTTTGATAATCCAGCGGGGCAGTCGGGTGGGGGACTAGTGGGGTTCACTGATTAGGCTCTACCCAGCTATACTAAGAGTTTAGGACAATGCATGGTAGTATCAATAGTAGGGTACAATAAACAGGCTATGGATCAGAATAGGTGTAAAGTCGAGTAGCAGCAGCAATTCTAATGCAAGATGAGAAAATAGAATGGGCGAATCGGGATGATCAAACAGGGCGGGGCTGCCTGAGTGCGTCTGGCACGATGGAGGTTGTCGGAAGGCTGCTCGTCCGGAGGTAGTGTCCTCAGCTACAAACAGCATCGTTTCAGGCGTCTATCGAGAGAGAAGAAGGGGGACGAAACAGTAATAAATACTTAAGCAAACAAGTGGCTACACAAGAAGGTTAGACATGACAGTAAGCGAAGTGGCCGGGCTGTGGTCATAACAGATGGTTGCACGTTAACGCAGGAAGGGGGGAATCCATCTGGGAATATTTCTCCGGTCCGGACCTGCATTGGACAGATGACGGAGGGGAACGTTTCCATGTTCAGGTTGTTAGGGGTACGTGTGGCGGATGAACGGACTGCGTAATTCGGACTCGTCTTTTGTCGTTGAGCAACTTCATGAAGAAAAGTTTTCATCGCGGTTGGTTACAGTTTATTTTATTATGATTTTCTAAAGTTTTATTGATTTACTGGAATATATTAATAAAACACTGGTCAACGGTCATAGTCAAATAGGCAAGTACACCAGCGTTGACTGGGTCAACATTGACACAGTCAACGGGTCAAGGGGACCCACATGTCATAGACATACTAACACTAACTAACAGTTATCTGTGTAATTTAAACAATGTAGGTTAACTAAACACTAGTAGTTGGAAGTTAAAAGAATAGTTAAGTTAATAATTAAATTATTAACTTAACTATTTATTATTATATCTATTTTTGTTTAACAGTGCACTAGGCCAATGCAAGCTCAGTGGACAGGCCGGACAAAGTGCGGGGCCTGGCCAAAGATAGGGCGGACGTGCCCGCGAGGAGAGGAAACGGTCAGAGAGAGCGGCAGACCAAGAACGAGCGCCCGAAGGAGCGGAGGCGATTGCAAAGGAAACAGGAGGGATGTGGGAGGAGAGAGGTGGGATTACACATGCGGGCCAGAGGACAAGAGGAGAGAGACGGGGGGGGGCGAAGAGGAAGTGGCGGAGGACGTGGGCCAGGCGAAGACTTGCGCCCGCGCCCGGGCTACGTGGGTCGGTGCGCGTTGTGGCGGCCGGTGGACCAAGGCGCAAGGGGGGGCGTTGAGCAAGAGGAGGCCCAGAGCGAGCCCGTGAGGCGAGGGCAGGCGGGGAGACAGAGGAGGATGAGCGGAGGAAGGGAGCTACGAGCGAGGAGAGGAGAGGGGCGGGAGGCTCTAGGAGGACGGCGTTGGAGGAGGCGAGGAGAGAGTCGGCGATGGCGACCGACGACGGCGAACGGGTCGGGGTCGGGGGCGGGGGGGCGGGTGATCAGAATCGGGGAAGGGGGGAGTGAGAGGGGATCGGCTAGGGTTTAGGGGTGGTGGGGGTGGGTTATGGGGAGAGCGGGGTGGGCCGGCATGGTGGTCCAGCTGGGCCACGGCCCGTTGGTCCGGGGGGGCTTTTCTTTTATTTTGTTTCTTTCTTTTCTGTTTTTCCGTTTGGAAATAGTTAGGCCACAAAATGATTTTACTAAATAGTGACCTAGCCCAATTAGCAGTGCATTATACCCTAACTCTAAAAATTGGTTTGGCATAAAATATGATTTCTATTTAATTAGATTAAATAAAAGGTGATTAAAAGTTGCTGTTAGCCACTGTTTGAGGTTATTAGGGTCACTTAAACTACTCCATTACTGTTGGTTACAATTTATATTGCCTCTGAATTATTGCTATTTAATGAAAATTTTGGTTCTGATTTGAAAACAACTTTTATTTTCCACTAAATTTTAATTTGAATTTGAGTTAGGAGTTGAAATGCAATATGATGCAAATGATGATTAAGCACTATTGATCATGAGACTTGGCCTAATAAAAAGGGGGATTACTGTAGCTTAATACATGGGGGTGTTACATCTTCCTTGTCCAACTTCAACTAATTTGCTCAAGTTTGAAAATAATTAAGGGTATTCACAATCATAGAAGATGTCCAAGATAATATATTTGTATGTGAAAGTTCTCTTCCTTATACTAATCATTCATGAATCGCTTGTATGACCAATATTGTGATTGTCAAGCTTCAAAAAGATTTCACTTTCTAAACCCAATGTGAAGCTATACTAGACATGATATGAACATATAATTTCAACTTCATGATATTCAATTCATTCAAACAATTTTACTCAAAGGATATAAGTGAAGCACAAGAGTAAATGACAAACTACTCCAAAAAAGATATAAGTGAAGATCAAGCGAGTAGTTATGTAAATGGGTAGCTATTTGAGGACTCTCTTTTATTTAAAACTTTCAGATCTTATTGTATTTTATTAAAAACAGCAAGCAAAAACAAAGTAAAATGACATTCCAAGAATAGCACATCTCATGCGAAGAAGCAAAAACTTAGGTTCAACCGATACTAACCAATAATTGTTGATGAAGAAAGGTGGGATGCCTACCGGGGCATCCCCAAGCTTAGATGCTTGAGACTTATTGAAATATAATTTGGGATGCCTGGGCATCCCCAAGCTTGAGCTTGTGTCTCCTTAATTCCTTTTATATCACGGTTTCCCTAATCTTAAAAACTTCATCCCACACAAACTCAACAAGCACTCGTGAGATAAGTTAGTATAAATCAATGCAAAACTTATCATTCTCTAATGTAGCAAATTGCTAAAATTATTATTTAATATTGCATACTAAATAACTCTGCATATTTAATACTCCTATCCTCAAATACAATCATTAAACAAGCAAACATGCAAACATAACAGCAATCTGTCAAAACAGGACAGTCTTTAAAGAGTGCAATATCCTCATACTTCCTAACTCCAAAAATTCTGAAAATTTACCCACACTCTAGAAAATTTATCATATCTTATTGAATAAAAAATTTCAGCATTTTATCACATTCTTAATTTTCTCAAGAATTTACGCACTAGCGTGCAACTTTCTGTTTTCAAATAGCCACATATAGACTTGAAAAATAAGCATAGCAAAGGCTATGCTTGACATTTTTATTGAAGTAAAAGATACAAAAACATTATTAAAATAAAAGCAAGCAAAATCATAATAAAATAAAATGACGCTCCAAGTAAAAACACATATCATGTGACGAATAAAAAATGTAGCCCCAAATAAGGTTATCGATAATGTTGGAGACGAAAGAGGGGATGCCTTCCGGGCATCCCCAAGCTTAGTTGCTTGGATCTTCCTTGAATATTACCTTGGGGTGCCTTGGTGGTCATCCCAATCTTAGGGTATTATCACTTCTTATCTTCTCATATCGATATCTCACCCAGTACTTGGAAAACTTCAATCACACAAAACTAACGGAATTTCGTGAGATGAGTTAGTATGATAAAGACAAATCATTCACTTTTGTACTGTCAAGATAAGATTCAATAATGTTTCCACATAATTACTACTGTACTATACAATTTCCACAATTATATTAAGCAATATAAGCCATAGAAACCATAAAAAATAAGCAAACTATGCATCGAAAACAGAATCTGTCAAAAACAGAATAGACGTAAGATCTGAACTAAGCTTAACTTCTGTAACATCCAAAAAATTTAAAAAATTAGGACAGCGTAGAAAAATTTGCCTATCAATCATCTGTAAAAAAATCAGAGTTTTTTGACGCTCCAGCGAATTTAAACAATTCTGTTACTGGAAGCAAAAGTTTCTGTTTTTGCACAGAATCAAGTCAACTATCCCATACTATCCCAAAGGCTTTACTTGGCACTTTATTGAAAACAAAAGCTATAAAACATGATTACTACAGTAGCTTAATCATGTGAACATGCAAAACAACAGTATATAAAAGTGTTGGGTTGTTCTAAAATTTGTATGTGGAGAGTAATCATGTGAACATGCAAAAACGTTATAAAATGCGCTTTTCTTTAATGCCTTTTTAGCTAGGCATGACGATTTCAATGATACTCGCAATAAAGTTAAGAGTTGAAACACAAAGAGAGCATCATGAAGCATATGTCTAGCAACATTTAAGTCTGACACACTTCCTATGCATAGGGATTGTGTGAGCAAACAACTTATGGGAACAAGAATCAACTAGCATAGGAAGGCCAAAAACAAGTGCAACTTCAAAATTTCAACAACATAGAGAGGAAAACTTGATATTATTGAGATAATGTAAAAGAAAATGTTCCTCTCTCATAATAATTTCAGTAGCATAATGAATGAATTCAAAAATATAACTATCACATAAAGCATTCTTTTCATGATCCACAAGCATAGAAATTTCATTACTCTCCACATAAGCAAATTTATTATCATCAAAACTTGGGGGACTAAAAAATCATCTTCATCAAACATAGCATCCCCAGCTTATGGCTTTGCATATCATTAGCATCATGGATATTCAAAGAATTCATACTAAAAACATTGCAATCATGTCACCATTCAAAGAATTTATGCCAAACCATATTATTGAATTTCTTCTCACAATTGAGCACAATTTTCCTTTCCATAATTTTCAAGAAAGACATGATAAAGACGATATAATATGAGGGCCACCTCAATCCATTTTTTGTAGTTTTGTTTTTATAAACCAAACTAGTGATAAAACAAGAAACTAAAAGATTCAATTACAAGATCTAAAGATATACCCTTCATGCACTCACCTCCCCGGCAATGGCGCCAGAAAAGAGCTTGATGTCTACTACCAACTTGATCTTGTAGACTCGTGTTGGGCCTCTAAGCGCAGGTTTTGTAGGACAGTAGCAATTTTCCCTCAAGTGGATGACTGTAACACCCCCGGTGGTTAACTACAGTAATACCCTTTTGATAATGACAAGTCATCAGTTTAACAGTGCATGATCTCATTTGCATCATAATGCATTTCAACTCCAAGTCAAATCCAAATTAAATTAAAGTGGAAAATAAAAGTTGTCCAAACCTGAAAACTAAAAATGTGCATCTGTTGCAAATATTCTCATAGCATTTATAAAAATGATGCAACATTTGTTGGGAATTGTAAAAGGACTCGAACAACAAGGAAACAGCACAGCAAACATAACACGTTTAATCCTTTTTCAATTAAATAAAATCCAAACAAAAAGATATGGACGCCAAACCCAATTTTCTAGCAGTGACAGATAATGCACTGTAAATAATGGAGCAAGTCTCATATTTTACAAAAGTCTTTTGGAAATAAAAATAAAGAGGAAAACAGAAAAGGAAAATAAATAAATATAAAAAAAAAAGGAAAAGGAAAAAGCCCCCCCCCCCACTGGGCCGTGCCAGCTGGGGGGGCACGGCAGGCCAACAGGCCGGCACACCAGCGCCATACCCCCCCTCCACCCCAAACCCTAACCCCGAACCCCCCCACTATCCCCCACGATCCCCCTACTCCTACCTCTCGCCGCGCGCTGACGCCCGCACGACGCCGCGCCGCCTCGCCGCACGCCGTCGCCGTGCCGCCCACGTCGCCTCCTCGACCCCGACGCGCCGCCTCCCCGCCGTCGCGTTCCCCTGCATCGGGCCTCCCCTTCAACGCGGGTGAGCAAACCCCCCGTCGTGACCTCGCCGTTGTCGCGCCGCCCGCCGTGGTCCCGCTCGCCAGCCGTCCTCAGCGCGCGCCCACGAGCCGCGTCCACTCCCCGCGCCGCTCGCGCGCTGCTTCGCCCCGCGCCGCGCCTCCGCTCGCGCCGCCCGCTGTGCGCTGCCGCTCGCCCCAGCCTCCCCCTGCCGCGCCGCGTCACGCCGCGCTGCCCCGCCTCCGGCCACCGCCCCGCGCGCGCTGCCCGCGGCCCCGCTGCCGCCGCCCGCGCGCCCGTCGCCGCCCCCCCCCCACGTCGCCGCGCCCCTGCCGGCGCTCGGGCACGCGCCCGCACCCGTCGCCCACGCCCGCTAACGTCCCTGGGCCACTGACCACGGGGCCCCACGCCCCTTTTTCCTAAATAATAAAAAGGGAAAATAATAACTAAATAAAAATAAAAATAATTAGTTAATTAAATAATTAATTAGTGAATTAATTAATTTAATTAATTAGTCTAATTAATTAGTTAGTTTAATTAAGCAGTAATTAGTTAACTTAACCCTAATGACTGCTGACATCAGCATGATGTCATGCTGATGTCATCAGTTACTATTCTGGATAATTCGAAATTAAATAATAAAAATAAATTCAGATAATTAATAAAATCTTTAGAAAATCATATAAAATAATCCGTAGCTCAGATCGAAAAACTTTGAACATGAAAGTTGCTCAGAACGACGAGATGAATCTGAATACGCGGTCCGTTCGTCCGCCACACGTCTCTAACTATCCGAACATGGAACCGTTCCCCTCCGGTCATCTGTCTGACAAATGTCCGGAACCGGGAAAACATTCCCGGATGGATTCCTCCTTCCTCGGTGACGTGCAACCACACGTTAGAACACACCCGGCACTGCATATTGTCATGCCGTACTTTGCGTTGCTCATGATTTGCTGTGTATTTATACTGTTTCCTCCCCCTCTTCTCTCTCGTTAGACCCCGACACCGACGTCGTCCCTGAGACCGACGCAGCTCCGGAGCCCGAAGACACCATTGACGACCTTGCCCTTGCCGCCGAGCAACCAGGCAAGCCCCCCCTTTTGATCATCCCGATATCGCCCATTCTATTTCTCATGCTTGCATTAGAATTGCTGCTGCTGCTGCTGCTTTACCTATTCTGATGCATAGCCTGTTCATTGTAACCTGCTGTTGATAATTACCTACATATCCTAAACTGTTTAGTCTAGGCTGGGTAGAGACCTATCAGTGACCCCACTTATCCCGACTGCCGCGCTGGATCGTCAGAAGACCCGATCAATGGGATTGAAGACCAGGACCCGACACCGCACATCACCCCCCTTAGTTGTAACGACACTGCAGCGTTACTATCGAGTGTCGAGGGTGAAACCTCATGTAGCACTTCTGATGTTAACTCTGTAGAGTAGTTATTCGGTCGTGGTCATCGAGGGTGATTCCTCCTTCACCGCTTCCGATAACGACGCTGTCGTACAACACCTCAAGTGTGGACCCAGTGAGGGTGATTCCTCCTAGTTCACCTTGATGGATACATCGAGTGGGAATTCAATGAGGGTGATACCTCGGATTCCCTGATGTTATGGACACACGGATACTTGGACCTTACATTGTTACTTGGAAAGGCGGGTCGACCCTGAGGGGTACCCGCGTGTGATGTGAAGGCGGGTTGCCAGTGTGGTGCCCGAGTGGTGAATACGAGGCGCGGCCGGGCATTCTTAACCCTTGCCGCAAGTCCTCGAGACGGGGCGACGGGGTCACATCTTTCGTGAGTCTCTGCTCATTACCGCAAGCCCCTAGTCCTAGCGATTTGGATATTTGATCCGAGCAGGCCTCTGGTCTGATAGCACTAACCATCACGTGGGCATAGTATGGGCGTTCTGCATCGTAGCATCAGCCGAAAGCTCTGTCAGACGTCTAGTTCAGCCTTGCGGCCGGGACGGACCGGCGCCCCCCTGGTGCCTGGCTTCCCCCTGCACGCAACGACTCGGAGTGCACAGGGCGATGGCCCAAGACCTCTGAGCGCTTAGGATGTAGACCGACGGGGACCTCTCTGCTGAGCTGTAGGTAGGGTTGCGATGTGTCGTTTGGCCGAGGCCGGGCATGACCCAGGAAAGTGTGTCCGGCCGAAGTTAATCGAGCGTGTTGGGTAAGTTGGTGCACCCCTGCAGGGAAGAACACTTCTATCGATAGCCGGTCCTACGGTAAAGGACACTCGGAGTTGTATCCTGATTGATACAATTTAGAACTGTATACCTGTGATGAGACCTGTATTTATGGCTCTGGGATTGCTTTCTCGCAGGGAGTCGAGAAAGGATCTCTGGGTGAGGTTGATATTATTACTGCTACATTATATGGTATTGTTCTACTCTCTTCTACTGCTGCAAGATCGCTGAAGATGCTAGTCTTCGATAGGACTAGGCCTTCTCTCTATTCTGGCATTTCTGCAGCCCAGTCCACATATACAGCCTCCCCTTGATAATGTTGCATATGTAGTGTAGATCCTTGCTTGCTGAGTACTTCAGAGTACTCACGGTTGCTTTGTTTTCCTTTTTCTCCCCATATCAGTTTGACGTGACCAGAGGACGGAGCCCCCTGAGACAGATGCCCCGACGATCGTTACTACTACTACCCAGAGGATGGATACTACTACGAGTTGACTGACGACCAGGAGTAGGATCGGAGGGTCCCAGGCAGGAGGCCTTGTGCCTTTCGATCGTAGTGTTTTCTTTTGCCCCGCCTTTCTAAAGGCCTTTCTGTACTTTCTTTCATATCTGTACTCAGATATCTGATGCTTCCGCTGACGCTTGTTCGCAAGCTTATGTATTCGAGCCCTCGAGGCCCCTGGCTTGTAATATAAAGCTTGTATGACTTTATTTATGTTTTAGAGTTGTGTTGTGATATCTTCCCGTGAGTCCTTAGGCTTGATCGTGTGCATTTGCGTGTATGATTAGTGCACGATCGGGCCGGGGGCGTCACAACTACTAAGATGTGTCCTTTTGAAATTGTGTATGGTTTCCTTCCTCGTGCACCAATTGATTTGTTGCCTCTTCCATCTTCGGAGAAGGTTAATTTTGATGCTAAACAACGTGCTGAATTGATCTTAAAAATGCATGAGTTAACTAAGGAGAACATTGAGCGTATGAATGCTAAATATAAACTTGCTGGAGATAAGGGTAGAAAACATGTTGTGTTTGCACCTGGAGATCTTGTTTGGTTACATTTGCGTAAAGATAGATTTCCTGATTTGCGCAAATCAAAGCTAATGCCACGTGCTGATGGTCCTTTTAAGGTGTTAGAGAAAATAAATGATAACGCATATAAACTTGAGCTGCCTGCAGATTTTGGGGTTAGCCCCACTTTTAACATTGCAGATCTGAAGCCTTATTTGGGTGAGGAAGATGAGCTTCCGTCGAGGACGACTTCATTTCAAGAAGGGGAGGATGATGAGGACATCAATACCATTGTTACACCCACAGCCCCTGCTTCTATACATACTGGACCAATTACTAGAGCTCGCGCACGCCAATTAAATTATCAGGTACTTTCGTTTCTTGGTAATGATTCTAAAGTTCATGAGAATATGATGCTGCCTAAATTGGATACATTTGTTTTGCTTACAAACGAAGGGCCTAGCTTGGACAAGAAAGAGGAACCTTGGAGCAAGTTCAAGCATGGAGATGATGGCATGCGCAAGGGGAACAAGAACGGAGTTACAAGTGATGATTTCAGGACTTTGAAGCCACCATAAGGAGTGCAGGAAGCCTTGGACGAAATATACAAGATGCCACTTCATAAATTTCGTCCAGAGGCTATTATAGGTGCTGCGTCACCTTATTATTCGGCCAGGCCCATGTAATTTCGAAATACTTGAGTATAGGCTATTTTTAGAGTCCGTATGTGTGGGGAAACAAGAGATAGGGTTGGTTTCGGACCCCTCCTTCAAGGGCCACGAAATCCCCCCCTCTTCCTCCATATATACAGCCCTTAGGGCACCGTTTAGACTTTGGGTTTTGTTTAGATTAAAAGTTCGCCATAGCTGCAACTTCGCGTACTTCGTTTGTGTTCAACGACCAGACCAAGACGTCACAGAACCCCACCTTGATCAATAAAGCTTTCATCTTATATTCGCAATATCCAGATTGCAAATCTTAGTTTCTTGCTTGTTCTTCGTTTGCTTGCAGGAGATAGACCCTCGTGGTCAGGTTGATTGTGCTCCGGCGTGGTCAATAACCTCTCGGAGTTGGTTTAGCGATTGCTAAGGCACGACGTCCTCGCACGTTCGTAGTCGGATCGTCAAAGTCTACTCCACCAAAAACGATAGCTATCACCTCATCGAAAGATCGGGACACCCTCGCCTCTATCAATCACTCTCGCCTCCAAAGATGGAAGCATCATCCTTGCTCGCCACCTTGTCGCTTGCCTCCAAAGCATGTTCCTTGAGGGGCTCCGTAGTCATAGTCATCGCCACACCGTCTTGAAAAAGAGTCAAAGTAGACCTGGCATCATCAGTGCCACAAATAGGGATGGCGGTGAAGTCGAACTTGGGAGCATCATCTTGGAGCTCGTCGGGCTTGGAATATTGGTGGTACTACCCTCATGCTCGTTGCCGTGGAGCTTGGTCGTCGCGAAGTGAGCTCGGGGTGAAGAAGCCTTGGCCTTCATGAAGTCTTTTTCCACCGTGAGAGAACCAATGTAGTTGTCGTAGAGGGACGTGTAGTTCTCGTGGAAGATAGTCTTGTGGATGTCATTGTGCAATCCCATCATGAAGTGGAACTCATTGAAATGGGGTCGAACACGCGGCTCGTCGCAAGGCTTTCTTCATCTCCTTGAAGTACTCGTCGATGGACTTGGATCCTTGTATGGTGTTCTCCAATTGGTGTTGAAGATGTTCCGTGTAGGTGGAAGGCACAAACTCTCGCCGCATAACTTTCTTTGTCTTGGGCCAACTCATGTCGAAGGTCTTCGAAGGTGTATGAAGCCACCGTGTCAACGCGTAGTCGTGGAAGTTACTTGTGGCACAATTCACTTGATCTTCGGAGGGTACTTGATGTAGCATGAGGTAGTCGTCCATCTTGCGCTCCCACTCGAGATACTCCTCGGGGTATTGAGTTCCATAGAAAGGAAGCTCGTGGTCGGTGTCGAGGTCGTAGTAGCTCATGGAAGTCGCGGACTTGAGCTTGGGGAGCTTCTTGATGAGGACATCAATACCATTGTTACACCCACAGCCCCTGCTGCTATACATACTGGACCAATTACTAGAGCTCGCGCACGCCAATTAAATTATCAGGTACTTTCGTTTCTTGGTATTGATTCTAATGTTCATGAGAATATGATGCTGCCTAAATTGGATACATTTGTTTTGTTTACAAATGAAGGGCCTAGCTTGGACAAGAAAGAGGAACCTTGGAGCAAGTTCAAGCATGGAGATGATGGCATGCGCAAGGGGAACAAGAACGGAGTTACAAGTGATGATTTCAGGACTTTGAAGCCACCATAATGAGTGCAGGAAGCCTTGGACGAAATATACAAGATGCCACTTCATAACTTTCATCCAGAGGCAATTATAGGTGCTACGTCACCTTATTATTGGGCCAGGCCCATGTAATTTCGAAATACTTGAGTATAGGCTGTTTTTAGAGTCCGTATGTGTGGGGAAACAAGAGATAGGGTTGGTTTCGGACCCCTCCTTCAAGGGCCACGAAATCCCCCCCTCTTCCTCCATATATACAGCCCTTAGGGCACCGTTTAGACTTTGGGTTTTGTTTAGATTAAAAGTTCACCATAGCTGCAACTTCGCGTACTTCGTTTGTGTTCAACGACCAGAACAAGACATCACAGAACCCCACCTTGATCAATAAAGCTTTCATCTTATATTCGCAATATCCAGATTGCAAATCTTAGTTTCTTGCTTGTTCTTCGTTTGCTTGCAGGAAATAGACCCTCATGGTCAGGTTGATCGTGCTCCGGCGTGGTCAATAACCTCTCGGAGTTGGTTTAGCGATTGCTAAGGCGCGACGTCCTCGCACGTTCGTAGTCGGATCGTCAAAGTCTACTCCACCAAAAATGATAGCCACCATCTCATCGAAAGACGGGACACCTTTCGCCTCTATCAAGTGGTATCAGATTTCCAGGTTGCTCGGTGAGATTTTACAGTTTTTCGTAGTTTAGATCGAGTCTGTTCTTCATACCTACAGTCCACGAAAAAGCCAAAAAAAAATTTAGGGTTAGTTCATCATATCCGAACCAATCTGAGCCTTTTCTTAGCCACTTTTGGAGATGTTTATGGGCTAAGTTGGGGACTAAACTGCTTTTTAGTACTACTTGTCACCCCCAAACTGATGGACAAACTGAAGTAGTCAATAGAACTTTGTCTACTATGCTTAGGGCTGTTTTGAAGAATAACAAGAAAATGTGGGAAGAATGCTTGCCTCATATTGAATTTGCTTATAATCGTTCGTTGCATTCTACTACTAAGATGTGCCCTTTTGAAATTGTATATGGTTTCCTACCTCGTGCACCTATTGATTTGTTGCCTCTTCCATCTTCGGAGAAGGTTAATTTTGATGCTAAACAACGTGCTGAATTGATCTTAAAAATGCATGAGTTAACTAAGGAGAACATTGAGCGTATGAATGCTAAATATAAACTTGCTGGAGATAAGGGTAGAAAACATGTTGTGTTTGCACCTGGAGATCTTGTTTGGTTACATTTGCGTAAGGATAGATTTCCTGATTTACGCAAATCAAAGCTAATGCCACGTGCTGATGGTCCTTTTAAGGTGTTAGAGAAAATAAATGATAACGCATATAAACTTGAGCTGCCTGCAGATTTTCGGGTTCGTCCCACTTTTAGCATTGCAGATTTGAAGCCTTATTTGGGTTAGGAAGATGAGCTTCCGTCGAGGACGACTTCATTTCAAGAAGGGGAGGATGATGAGGACATCAATACCATTGTTACACCCACAGCCCCTGCTGCTATACATACTGGACCAATTACTAGAGCTCGCGCACGCCAATTAAATTATCAGGTACTTTCGTTTCTTGGTAATGATTCTAATGTTCATGAGAATATGATGCTGCCTAAATTGGATACATTTGTTTTGCTTACAAATGAAGGGCCTAGCTTGGACAAGAAAGAGGAACCTTGGAGCAAGTTCAAGCATGGAGATGATGGCATGCGCAAGGGGAACAAGAACGGAGTTACAAGTGATGATTTCAGGACTTTGAAGCCACCATAATGAGTGCAGGAAGCCTTGGACGAAATATACAAGATGCCACTTCATAAATTTCGTCCAGAGGCTATTATAGGTGCTGCGTCACCTTATTATTGGTGCTGCTCCTAGCCAGAAATTTTTTTTTTGCTCCGCCACAAATTTTTTTTTTTAAAACTGGAACTATTTTTCTTCTGCGGGTAGCACGAAAATTGGGGAATCCGACTTGTTCACGACTCGTAGTATCGCGTGATCTGGAACTCTAAAATAAAGGAATAAATACTGGACTCGGACTAGGACTGGTGGCAGAGATGAATATGGTGGAACTCGGACTGGTGATGGTATATGACGGTAGTATATGTGGGCTCGGATTGGTGGTGGTATATGGACTCGGATCGGTGGTGGTATCTGGACTCGGATCGGTGGTGGTATATGGTAGGGGCGATGATGATGGTGCGGCGGCGGCGTGACAACTTGTGAACAGAACTCGAAACTCTAAAGAACTGTAACACCCCCTTGTAATAAACTCTGTGACACTCTGTTAAAACTGCCAAGTCATGATCATTTGCAGTGCCAAGTCATAAGGGTTAATGATCCAATTCAAATTCACATCTGAAAATCAACTCAAATTCAAAAGTGAAATATAAAGTTGTTCAAACTCTGTTGGGAAAATGTTCATTAAATGGCCAATAATCCAGGAACATTTCTAAAACCAATATCAAAATATTTGGAGTTGGACAAGTGACTCTAACAAGATGAAACAGCCCCAAAAATAGAATATTTGATATATTTAAAATCATATCAAATCCCAACAAACTTCAATTATGTCCAAATCAATTTTTGGCAGTGCTAGATATTGCAACATATTTATGTGGCATAACTCACTGTTTTACAAAAGACATTAAGTGGCCTAATCATTTCGCAACAGAAAAGAAAAGAGAAAAGGAAAAGAAATAAAAGAAAAAGACTAAAGCTGGACTGGACCAAGTGCACAGTGCATTGGCCCAGCCCAGCTGGCCCATCCCCTTCTCTCTCCCTCGCCGTGTCAACCTCCCTGTGGACGAGCGCGCGCGCGCCGGCGAGACGCCGACAGCGCGACGTCGCGGGCGCCGCGAGGGGATAAGGGAGAGGCCGTGCGTCTCCCCTGGCTCTCCTCGCCACTTTCCCCTCTCCTCTCTCTCGCTCCGCCCGTCTTCCCCTCCAGATCCAGAGAGGCCGAGCGCCAGCCTCGCCGCCGTTCGCCTCCGTCGCGGCCACCGTCATCCCCGGGGCACGCCGAGCTGTCCACCCTCTCCGCCGTCCTCGACTACGCCGCCCCGAGCCATTCGGTGGAGCCGAGGAGCCCCAGAGACGCCGAGCCGCACTGCCCCCTTCTTCTCGGACTCCGGCGAGAACCCGGCGAATCCAGCCGCTCCGCGCCTGCCCCGAGCAGGCTCTGAACGGCTACCACCGCTGTGAGCCTCTCCTTCCCTCCCTGCTTCTTCTCCTCGTCGTTCCCGAGCTGTAGACGCCGCCCCGTTCACGCCCGAGCTCACCGTCGCGCGACCTCGTCGCCGGCGTGGCCACGGTGACCAAATGGTCCCGTGCGCGCCACCATCACACTCACCGCGACGAGTAGACCCCGCCTAGCCTTTTCCTTCACTTGTTTGCGCGCTGGGTCGCCGTTTCCGTCGCTCGCCCGAGCACCTCGCCGCCGATGTCGACGCCGCCGTCACGTTAGGCCTCCCCGGTCCGTTCCGACACCATAGATGGACGCGGCGTCGAGTCCTCGTTCGAACGCTGTCAACTGCGCGCGAAATAGTGCGCTAAAACGCAAATCCGACGAACTCCGGCGAGCGGCCGCCGCGAAAATGGTCGCCGGAGCGATCTCCGGCGCCGGCGCCGACGTGGCCGCCACGTGGGTCGCCCTGGGTCACTGACCCGTGGGCCCAGGGGCCCGCGTTGACTAGTTGACCAAGTCAACTATGCTGACGTGGCCGACCCAGAGCCACTGACAGGTGGGCCCCCGCGACTAATTAACCTAAATAAAGATTTAATTAATTAGAAACTAATTAGATTAACCTAATGTCTCACTGACATGTGGGGTCCACCCCCTAATTAACCCTGGTAATTAAATTAATCCACTGATTAGCCTAAACAGAGGCTGACATGTGGGTCCCACTGGACCCACATGTCATATTTGACTTAGTCAGCCGACTGTTGACTTGCTGACGTCAGCAGCGCGTCATGCTGATGTCATAATTCATTTTCTGATAAATAAAATAATTCCAGAAATTCAAATAAACTTTAAAAATTAATAACTTTTAAACCGTAGCTCGGATCGAAAAAGTTAAAACATGAAAGTTGCTCAGAACGACGAGCCGAGTCTGATCGTGCCGTCTGTTTCTCCATCGGAACCTCCTACGTAGAAGAACTCGTAACTCCGGACCCGAATCCGGCAGATGAATAGTGCACACACGTCGGATATTAAATCCCAGAATAATTCTAAAAATAACTAAAATGACTTAGATGCATAATTAGGCAACCCTGCACTGCATCATAGCATCACACACACCGTATTGCATTTGTTTGCATTATGTTTACCTGTTTCTTCCCCCTCTTCTCTCTTGGTAGACCCCGACATTGACGTAGCTCCCGAGGCAGACGCCGCACAGGAGTACGACTACGTCCCCGACGATACTACTGAAGACCTTACCCTTGCCCCCGAGCAAACAGGCAAGCACCCCCATTTTGAGCATGCCTATATCGCCTATTCTCTTCTCTCTTATGCTTGCATTAGAACTGCTACCGCTACTATTTTCCTATATCTGCTGCATAGCCTGATTATTGTACCCTGCTTTGTTACCTTACTGGTTATCCTAGACGGCTTAGTATAGGGTGGGTAGAGACACGACAGAGACCTCCACTTGATCCCGACTGCCCTGCTGGATATCAGAAGACCCGATCATCGGGATTGAAGACCAGACCCTGGCACCGCACATCACTACCCCTTAGTTGCCGACACTGCTGGGTTACCGTCGAGTGCCGAGGGTGATACCCCGTTAGCACTTCTGATGTTAACCTTGTAGGTTAGTTACTCGGTCGTGGTAAGCGAGGGTGATTCCTCCTACACCACCCCCGATAACGACATCGTCGCGCAACCTCTCAAGTGTGGACCTCGAGGGTGATTCCTCCTTCGTTCACCTTGATGATAACATCGAGCGGGAACTCCATCGAGGGTGATTCCTCATGGTTCCCTTCGGTGTCAGACACACAGTTACCTTGGATATTATGACTTGACTATGAACCACGATACTAAAGACGGGTCGGCCCTGAGGGGTACCCGCGCGAGCTTATTGCGAAGTGATGTGGAGTCGGGTTGACCTGGATGGTGCCCGCGAGATAACTACGAGGCGTGGCCGGGCATTCTTAGCCCTTGCCGCAAGTCCTCGAGACGGGGCGACGGGGTCACATCAATCGTGAGTCTCTGCTCGTTTCCGCGTGCTCCTAATCCACTACGGTTTGGATATTTGATCCGAGGGGCCTCTGGCCCGATAGCACTAACCATCACGTGGGCATAGTATGGGCGTTCTGCGTCGTATACTTCAGCCGGAGCTTAATGGACGTCAGCGACTGATGCGGCACACGCTGGGTTGGACAGGGAACGCAACCGCGCTTGTATAAGGGGTTGCTAGGTCTGCTCACCGGCGGTGCACGTAACGTGCAGGAGTTCCCGGGGCGATGGCCCAAGACCCCTGGGGGCATAGGTTAGTCCGGCGTGCTGACCTCTCTGTTAGGTATTTGGTCGGGTTGCGGCGTGTTGCTTAGCCGAGGCCGGGCATGACCCAGAAAAGTGTGTCCGGCCGGAGTTAAGCGAGCGTGGTGGGTAAGTTGGTGCACCCCTGCAGGGAAGAAACTTCTATCGATAGCCTGTCCTACGGTAACGGACACTCGGAGTTGTATCCCGATCGGTACAACTAGAACATGTGATGAGAATTGGATAGTACGGCTCTGGGATTGCTTTCTCGCAGGGAGTCGAGAAAGGATCTCAGGTCGAGGTTGATGATACTACTACTACTACTTTACTTATGTAATATGCTCTCTCCTCATGCTGAAAGACTGCTGAAGATTGTTGAAGATGCTAGTCTTCGATAGGACTAGGCTTTCCCCCTCTATTCTGGCATTTCTGCAGCCCAGTCCACATATACAGCCATTCCTTTGACAATGATGCATATGTAGTGTAGATCCTTGCTTGCTGAGTACTTCGGATGAGTACTCACGTTTGCTTTATTTTCTTTTTCCCCCATATTCCATTTGATGCCACCAGACGACGGAGCCCCTGAGCCAGAAGCCCCAGCCGACGACCAGTACTACTACCCGCCTGGCGAGTACTACTACTACGAGGAGCCGTTCGACGACCAGGAGTAGGATCGGAGGGTCCAGGGCAGGAGGCCTACGCCTTTCGATCGTAGTATTTTATTTTACCCCGCCTCTGTGAAGGCCTAATTCTCTCTATGTAATATATCTGTACCCAGATATCTAATGCTTCCGCTGACGCTTGTATGCCATCGAGCTATGTATTCGAGCCCTCGAGGCCCTGGCTTGTAATATTAAGCTTGTATGACTTTATTTTATGTTTTAGAGTTGTGTTGTGATATCTTCAAGTGAGTCCTTAGGCTTGATCGTGCGCATTTGCGTGTATGATTAGTGCACGATTAAGCCGGGGTCGCCACAGGTTGGTATCAGAGCCGACTGCCTCTAGGAATCCCCCTTCCCAATTCCTTGGCCGAAGTTGAGTCTAGTGGTCAAAAATTGTTTTACTAACTTGGCTGTGTGGCTTACGGGCCCACGTCGCCAACTGGGTGGTATTAGGATCTTTTATTCCTCGTCTTTACTCTGGGATTCTAATCTCTCATCTATTCGGGTTTAATAAAATTTACTAACACCGACATTTAGGATCTCGTTAATTCTATCCACCCGAAGAGCTGGATTCAGTGCGATTTCCCTGTCTTTGATCTGATTAGTCTGATAATCATTTTCCTTTCCATTGTTTTGTTTAACCTTTCCTTCCGGGATCGGTTATGCTTCTCATTGTCTTATGACAACCCTGAACTTCTCTATTTCAGATGGATCGACTGTTTCCACCGCGGCCTACGACCCAGCTTGTGCGTCGCACTTGGGCTCGTGATGCCCCTGGATTTCCAGCTGTTCTGATCGCCCTCCTAAGTAGACTGGGTTACCGCTGGTATCCTGAGTACATGGTCTATGAGGTTTATCGCGAGTTCAACCAGGAACAGTACTATGCTGAAGTTCGGATTTATGATCAGCAGAACAACTCAGACACCGAGCTACACCTTTTTCATGGATTAGGCGTGACGATTGAGATGGCAGTACATGATGCCGCCTACTCTGCTGTCGCACGTCTCCGAGGAGAGCACAGTGCTAACTTGGATGATACTGTGTTTCGGTACATTCCGTATGCACCTGTTGGAGATGCTACTGGATTTTACACAGCTATCTGTGCCCCGTACGAGTCTCGACGCTACGACCCGCAGGTTCTGATTCAGTGCACTCAGGCTTTGGATCGCACTGTTCGTGCACTTGCTGTTGAGTTGTTTGCCACTCGAGCACGCTACTACGAGGCTATGACACAGTTGCTACCAGCTGTTCGTGCAGGGATGCATCCGGAGTACATTCTTTACCCGAGCAGGACTGAGATGCCATCAGGGATCGTCTGGCCTGCTGTGGGAGGTCACACGCCTGCACGTGGACCTCTTCTTTCTTCTCGAGACCGAGTTCTGCATCAGAGTGCCCATGGAGCGCAGGATCCTTCTGCGACGAACGTCCATCGTCCGCACTTGCAGTTACCCCGTTTCAGTGGTTTTCTCCGACGCTGATGTAGCCTTTGCTATGTCCCATTGTGTACTTTCTTACCGCGTGCCTGCGCGCCGCCTAGCATGTCTAGCTTTTCATTTGCGCCGTTATGCTGCCCGAATGTAACCGACTATGTATGGATCTGTATGTCTTAATGACTACTTTCAGCATCTGTGCACTACTTCAATAAATGTCGAGTTACATCATGTTTATTGCTAAACACTTGCATAAGCTATTGCTGAAATACCCCTGTTGAATTAGCAGGATGGCTGACAACAATCCACCACCGCCGCCACCACCTGATTATATGGCAGCGATGATGCAACAGTTTGAACTCAACCGCCAGTTTATGACGGGAATTATGCAGCAGTTTCCTCGTCCTGATGCTAATCAGCAGCCTTTCTCCATCACTTTGCCAGAATTTTTGCGGCTCAGCCCATCCTTCTTCCGCAACACAGTCAACCCATTGGATGCCGATGACTGGCTGCGTGACATCTCCCATGAGATGGAGTCTGCTAGTGTCGCCGAAATTAACTATGTCACTTTTGCGACATATCTTCTTAAGGGTCCCGCAGCCCAATGGTGGGTCACTCACCGACAGACTCTGCCGCCTGGTACTGTCGTCACTTGGGCAGAATTCAAGATTGCATTCCGTGCCCGCTACATTCCTCAAGCTGTCATAGCTCGGAAGAAGGCCGAGTTCCATAGCCTTGTTCAGGGCAACAAGACCGTGGAAGTATATCAGCGCGAGTTTCTTGACTTATCTCGCTATGCTGAAGAAGACATTCCTACTGATGAGCGAAGACAGGAGAAGTTCCGTGAAGGACTGCATCATGACATACAGTTGGCACTGCTTGTCCAGGATTATCCTGATTTCGCCACCTTGGTGAATAAGGCCATCATGGTTGAAACTGGACTTAAGAAGCACAAGGAAGCGTCCAGACGCACCCGTGAGTCGGGCTCCTCTTCGGGCTCGTCTTCCCAGAAGCGACGCATCTGGTTCCCCAAAGGCATGTTCCGTTCAGCAGCTCCTGCGAACAGACCCTTTTATGCTGCTCCACGACTGCCTCCTCCACCACCGAGGCAGCCCCTGCCAGCTCCAGCACCTCGAGCTCCAGCACCCCGTCCTGACAGCGGACTATGCTTCAAGTGTGGCAAGCCAGGTCACCGTGCTAGAGATTGTTCTCAGAATCAGAATCAACTAGCTCTCCCTTCTGCTGGACATGGAATGGGCCGTGGTATTCCTCAGCAGCGCAACAATAATGCCAGACCTTCTTACGGTCGTGGGCAGTACTACCACGTCAACATGTCTGAAGCTCCAGATCAACCAGATACTGTGATGGGTACACTTCTCGTTAATTCAGTACCAGCATCTGTTTTATTTGATTCAGGAGCATCGCATTCCTTCATGTCAGAACATTTTGCACGCATGCATGACATTAAATGCGAATACATGAACACACCTTTATTGGTACACACCCCCGCGGGTGGTTGCCAAACCTTTACAGTTAGCTATAATGTTCCCGTTGAAATCGAAGAGTTGGAGTTCAGTGCGTCTCCCATTATTCTGAAATCGTCCAAGATTGACCTTATTCTGGGAATGGATTGGTTGAAGGCCCACTATGCCTCAATCAATTGTGCCACCAAAGTTGTTCACCTCTTGCACCCCTCGAATGAGATGGTGAATTACCATGCTCATATCACTCAGAACGCTGAGGCTCAAATTTATGCCTTGAATGCGTTGAATGCTTCTCCGCTTGATGGGATTGAGATTATCCCAGTTGTCTGTGACTTCCCGGATGTTTTTCCAGAAGAACTTCCAGGAATACCCCCTGCTAGAGCTGTCGAGTTCGTCATCGACTTGAAGCCTGGCACCACTCCTATTGCGAAGCGTCCTTACAAGATGCCTCCGCACCACCTCATCGAGCTTAAGGAGGAAATTGATAAATCTTTAAGGAAGGGTTTCATCCGCCCTAGTTCCTCTGCTTGGGGAGCACCTTCTCTCTTTGTTAAGAAGAAGGATGGAACTAACCGTCTGGTTCAAGATTATCGTCCTATCAACCAGGCAACCATTCAGAATAAATATCCACTTCCCCGGATCAACGATTTATATGACCAACTCGCTGGATCTTCGGTGTTTTCTAAACTCGACTTGAGGTTGGGTTATCACCAGATCCGTGTCCGCGAAGAGGATATTCCGAAGACTGCATTCGTTACTCGTTATGGCTCATACGAGTACACCGTCATGTCATTTGGTCTGACGAATGCTCCCGCTACCTTCTCCCGCCTAATGAATTACATATTCATGGACTACCTCGACAAATTCGTCGTGGTATATCTGGATGATATTCTGGTTTATTCGAAGAACAAAGAAGAACATGCTGAGCACCTTCGACTAGTTCTGGAGAGACTTCGAGAGCACCAATTATATGCCAAGTTCTCTAAATGCGAATTCTGGCTTCCTGAAGTGACCTACCTTGGACATGTGATTTCCAAGGACGGTATTGCCGTTAACCCGGAGCGTGTTCAGGCTATCCTTGGCTGGACTCCTCCGAAGAATGCCAAGCAGGTCCGAAGCTTTCTCGGTCTAGCCAGCTATTGTCGCCGATTCGTCGAGAACTTCTCCAAGATCGCCAAGCCCCTGACTAATCTGCTCCACAAAGGCGTTAAGTTTGAGTGGACAGACAAGTGTCAGGAAAGTTTCCAAACCCTCAAGGACAAGCTCACTTCTGCTCCAGTGCTTGCTCCTCCTGATTCTCGCAAGGACTTTGTCATATATTGCGACGCCTCTCGTCAGGGATTAGGCTGCGTCCTAATGCAAGAGCGGAGAGTAATTGCATATGCTTCACGTCAATTGCGTCCACATGAAGAGAATTATCCAGTGCATGATCTTGAACTTGCAGCAGTGATGTATGCATTGAAGTTATGGCGACACTACCTTCTGGGTAATCGGTGTGAAATTTATACCGATCACCAAAGTCTGAAATACTTATTCACTCAACCGGATCTTAATCTCCGACAACAACGATGGTTAGAAGCTATTGCGGATTATGACTACGGTATTTCTTATACCCCGGGCAAAGCTAATGTAATGGCCGATGCCCTGAGTCGCAAGTCATATTGCAACAACCTCATGGTTAGGCAAGCTCAACCTCGTCTTCACGCAGAACTGACTCAGCTGAATCTGCGAATTGTTCCCCAGGGTTCTCTTAATAACCTTGTGGTACAGCCAGACTTTCTGAAGGCTGTTAAAGAAGCGCAAGCCAAAGATGCTGAAATTGACTTGATGAAGAAGGAGCTTCACCTTACTAAGTATCGGGATTTCTCAGTTGCTGAAGATGGTACATTATATTTCAGAGACCGCATCGTAGTACCTCGCTTCGAGCTGATGACTGACAAAGTCATGAAGGAGGCCCATGATACACCGCTGTCTATCCATCCGGGTAGTACCAAAATGTATCGAGATCTTCGTCAAAGGTACTGGTGGTCTAGGATGAAGCAGGATATTGCTCGTTATGTTGCCGAGTGTGACGTTTGTCGTCGCGTCAAGGCAGAACATCAGAAACCTGCTGGAATTCTGCAACCGCTCCCTATTCCTCTATGGAAGTGGGATAAAGTGCAAATGGACTTCATTACTGGTCTTCCCAAGTCTCAGAAGGGTCACGATGCTATTCTTGTCGTCGTTGACCAACTTTCCAAGGTTGCACACTTTCTGCCAGTTAAGGAGACTATTACTGCTAGTCAGTTAGCAGAGCTATATATCTCCAGAATTGTTTCACTCCATGGTATTCCCAAGGAAATCAGTTCAGACCGTGGCAGCATTTTCACTGGCCATTTCTGGGAAAGTTTCCAGAAAGCAATGGGAACTCATATTACTTGGAGTTCAGCTTATCATCCCCAATCTCAAGGCCAAGTTGAGCGTGTTAATCAAGTGCTTGAAGACATGCTTCGAGCTTGTGTTATATCCTTCGGTAAGAAATGGGAGGAATCTCTCCCGTATGCCGAGTTCTCTTATAACAACAGTTATCAAGCCAGCTTAAAAATGGCCCCATTTGAGGTTCTTTATGGACGTAAATGTCGAACCCCTCTGAATTGGTCAGAAACTGGGGAACGACCTCTTGTTGGACCGGACATCATTCAGCATGCCGAAGAACAAGTCCGAATTGTCCGGGAGAATCTCAAAGCAGCTCAAGACCGTCAGAAGAGTAATTATGATCGCAAGCGATGGGGTGTGATCTATCAACCTGGTGATCAAGCCTATCTTCGTGTCACTCCAATGAAGGGCACCCGTCGTTTCGGAATCAAGGGCAAGCTAGCTCCTCGCTACATTGGTCCTTTCCGTATCGTGGCTAGACGGGGACAGGTGGCATATAAATTGGAGTTGCCACCGCAATTCTCCCATATTCATGATGTCTTCCACGTGTCGCAACTCCGTAAGTGCTTCAAGGAATCCCCGCGTCGTGCAGTGGATCATGAGATGCTCGAGCTACAAGATGATCTTTCCTATAAGGAGCATCCGATCCGCATCCTCGACGAAGCTGAGCGTCGTACTCGTCAGAAGACGACCAAGTTCCTAAAAGTGCAATGGTCGAATCATACTGAAGATGAAGCCACTTGGGAACGCGAGGATCATCTTCGGGAAGAATATCCCGAACTCTTTCCTTCTACCTCCTAAATTCTCGGGACGAGAATTTCTTTTAGAGGAGGAGAATTTGTAACACCCCCTTGTAATGGCCACAGTCATCAGCTGTTAATAATGCCATGTCATCATCATTTGCAGTGCCAAATCATTTGGGTTAATAATCCAATTCAAATTCAAAATCTGAAAATCAAATTAAATTCCAAAGTGCAAATTGAAGTTGATCAAACTCTGCTGGAGAAATGTTATTTAATTAGCAAATAATCCAGTGGTCATGGCAAAATCATAATCATTATTTTTGGAGTTAGCTAAGTGAGTGAAACAACCTGAAACAGCACTCAAAACAGACTATTTACATCTATTAAATTAATATCAAACTCAAATGGAATCCAAATTTGTCCAAACCACTTTTTGGTGAGAGATAATATTGCATTGCAATATTTGGGCCAACTCCCACATTTTTCAAAAGTGCACAAGTGCCCTAAACATTTTGAAACAGAAAAGGATAAAAGAAAATGGAGAAGCTAAAACAGAAAATCAAAAGCGGGACACTGTGCACTGGGCCTTAGTGCACAGTGCCCCGAGTCGCGGCCCAGCAGGCCCACCTCGTCTCCCTCCTCCCCGTGTCGTCCCCGCCGTGGCCGCGCGCGCGCGCGCCAGTCAGCCGGCGACACCGCGGCGCCACCGACGCTACAGGGAGGAGGAGGAGATAAGGCCGGAGCCACTCGACCCCCCTGGCTTCCCCTGGCATTCCCTATCTCTCTCCCTCGCTCGCTCCGCCCGTCTTCCCCCTCAGATCCGGGAGCAGCCGGACGCGGCCGCCGCCGCTCGACGCCGTGCTCGCGGCTACCGGCCTCGCATCGCCTCGTCGAGATGTCCCTCGCCTCCGCCGTGGTCGACCGCGTCGCCTGAAGCTCTCTGGTGGAGCAGGGGAGCTCCACAGGCGTCGTTTTTCTCCGCCCCCTTTGCTTCGGTCGCCGGCGCCTCTCCGTCGATTCCCGGCGCAGCAGCTACTAAACCACTCGCCGGGCCTACGTGTGAGCCTGCACGGTGAGCTTCTCCCCTCCTCTCTCTTGCTGCGCCATAGGAACCGCCGTAGCTAGCCGCCACCGTGGTCGTGCTTTGGCCGCCGCCGACGAGCTCGTGCTCGTGGCCATGGCCGCTTCCGTGCTTGGCTAAGCACCGCGCTGTGCTCCTGGCAACCCCGGGAGTCGAACGCGCACTCGCACGTACCCCCTCGAGCCGCGCAGCCGCGATCCCGTCCAGACCCCGAACTCCGGCGCCGCCCGCGAGCTCACCGTCGACGGTTCCGGTAGATTCCGGCGACGAGACCACTCCCACGCGACGGGCGAGTCCCCTGGCTTTCGAACGCACCCAAGCCCGGCTCGAACCGAGCCCTATAGCTCGATTCCGGCCAACTCCGGCGACGCGCCGCCGTGCGATTTGGTCGCCGGCGACCAGCCGCCGGCCCCGCTGACGTGGCACAGGCGGGGCCCACCCCTGGGTCACTGACCCGTGGGCCCCAGGGGCCCGACCGGCCAGCTGACCGGTCAGCCCTGCTCACTGGACCGGCCCAGTCGCTGACACGTGGGCCCCACCTCCCTGATTAATTAGTTAAAACAAATTAGAAATAAAAATAAACTAATTAACCTAATGTCTCACTGACATGTGGGGTCCACCCCCTAATTAATCCTGGTAATTAAACTGAATCACTGATTAAAGAAATAGAGGCTGACATGTGGGTCCCACTGGACCCACATGTCAGGTTTGACTGGTCAACCGTCCTGTTGACTTGCTGACGTCAGCAGCACGCCATGCTGACGTCATAATTCATTTTCTGTTAAATAAAATAATTCCAGAAATTCAAATAATCTTTAAAAATTAATAACTTTTAAACCGTAGCTCGGATCGAAAAAGTTAAAACATGAAAGTTGCTCAGAACGACGAGACGAGTCTGATCGTGCCGTCTGTTTCTCCATCGGAACCTCCTACGTAGAAGAACTCGTAACTCCGGACCCGAATCCGGCAGATGAATAGTGCACACACGTCAGATATTAAATCCCAGAATAATTCTAAAAATAACTAAAATGACTTAGATGCATATTCAGGCAACCCTGCACTGCATCATAGCATCACACGCACCGTGTTGCATTTGTTTGCATTATGTTTACCTGTTTCTTCCCCCTCTTCTCTCTCGGTAGCCCCCGACGTTGACGTAGCTCCCGAGGCAGACGCCGCACAGGAGTACGACTACGTCCCCGACGATACTACTGAAGACCTTGCCCTTGCCCCAGAGCAAACAGGCAAGCACCCCCATTTTGAGCATGCCTATATCGCCTACTCTCTTCTCTCTTATGCTTGCATTAGAACTGCTACTGCTACTGTTTTCCTATATCTGCTGCATAGCCTGTTTATTGTAACCTGCCTTGCTACCTTACTGGTTATCCTAGACTGCTTAGTATAAGGTGGGTAGAGACACGACCGAGACCCCCACTTGATCCCGACTGCCCTGCTGGACATCAGAAGACCCGATCATCGGGATTGAAGACTAGACCATGGCCCCGCACATCACTCCCCTTAGTTGCCGACACTGCTGGGTTATCATCGAGTGCCGAGGGTGATACCTCGTCAGCACTTCTGATGTTAACCTTGTAGGTTAGTTACTCGGTCGTGGTAAGCGAGGGTGATTCCTTCTACACCACCCCCGATCACGACGTCGTCGCGCAACTCCTCAAGGTGGACCTCGAGGGTGATTCCTCCTTCGTTCACCTTGATGATAACATCGAGCGGGAATTCCATCGAGGGTGATTCCTCAGGGTTCCCTTCGGTGTCAGACACACAGTTACCTTGGATATTATGACTTGCACTAAACTATGATACTAAAGACGGGTCGGCCCTGAGGGGTACCCGCGCGAGCTTAACGCGAAGTGATGTGGAGTCGGGTTGACCTGGATGGTGCCCGCGAGATAACTACGAGGCGTGGCCGGGCATTCTTAGCCCTTGCTGCAAGTCCTCGAGACGGGGCGACGGGGTCACATCGATCGTGAGTCTCTGCTCGTTTCCGCGCGCTCCTAATCCACTACGGTTTGGATATTTGATCCGAGGGGCCTCTGGCCCGATAGCACTAACCATCACGTGGGCATAGTATGGGCGTTCTGCGTCGTACACATCAGCCGAAGCTTGTTTGACGTCAGTAAGGAGCGGCGCACGCCGAGTTGGACTGGTAACGCAACCGCGCTTGTATAAGGGGTTGCTAGGTCTGCTCTCGGTGGCCCCGTAACGTGCAGGAGTTCCCAGGGCGATGGCCCAAGACCCCTGGGGGCATAGGTTTAGTCCGGCGTGCTGACCTCTCTTATAAGCCTAGGTCGGGTTGCGGCGTGTTGCTTAGCCGAGGCCGGGCATGACCCAGAAAAGTGTGTCCGGCCGGAGTTAAGCGAGCGTGGTGGGTAAGTTGGTGCACCCCTGCAGGGAAGAAACTTCTATCGATAGCCTGTCCTACGGTAACGGACACTCGGAGTTGTATCCCGATCGGTACAACTAGAACATGTGATGAGAATTGGATAGTACGGCTCTGGGATTGCTTTCTCGCAGGGAGTCGAGAAAGGATCTCAGGTCGAGGTTGATGATATTACTACTATTACATTACATTATGTTCATCTGCTCTCTCCTGATGCTGCAAGACTGTCGAAGATTGTTGAAGATGCTAGTCTTCGATAGGACTAGGCTTTCCCCCTCTACTCTGGCATTTCTGCAGCCCAGTCCACATATACAGCCATTCCTTTTACAATGATGCATATGTAGTGTAGATCCTTGCTTGCTGAGTACTTCGGATGAGTACTCACGTTTGCTTTATTTTCTTTTTCCCCCATTTTTCCATTTGATGCCACCAGACGACGGAGCCCCTGAGCCAGAAGCCCCAGCCGACGACCAGTACTACTATCCGCCTGGCGAGTACTACTACTACGAGGAGCCGTTCGACGACCAGGAGTAGGATCGGAGGGTCCAGGGCAGGAGGCCTACGCCTTTCGATCGTAGTTTTTTATTTTTACCCCGCCTCTGTGAAGGCTTATCTCTCTCTCTGTAATATATCTGTACTCAGATATCTAATGCTTCCGCTGACGCTTGTATGCCATCGAGCTTGTATTCGAGCCCTCGAGGCCCTGGCTTGTAATATTAAGCTTGTATGACTTTATTTTATGTTTTAGAGTTGTGTTGTGATATCTTCAAGTGAGTCCTTAGGCTTGATCGTGCGCATTTGCGTGTATGATTAGTGCCCGATTAAGCCGGGGTCGTCACAGAAGAACACTTCTATCGATAGCCGGTCCTACGGTAAAGGACACTCGGAGTTGTATCCCGATCGATACAACTAGAACTGGACCCTTGAGACGTTAACAGGTTGATGACTGTATTGGCTCTGGGATCGCTTTCTCACAGGGAGTCGAGAAAGGATCTCAGGACGAGGTTTGATGACTTTATGGCTCTGGGATTGCTTTCTCGCAGGGAGTCGAGAAAGGATCTCTGGGTGAGGTTGATATTATTACTGCTACATTATATGGTATTGTTCTACTCTCTTCTACTGCTGCAAGACCGCTGAAGATGCTAGTCTTCGATAGGACTAGACCTTCTCTCTATTCTTGCATTTCTGCAGCCCAGTCCACATATACAGCCTCCCCTTGAAAATGTTGCATATGTAGTGTAGATCCTTGCTTGCTGAGTACTTCTGAGTACTCACGGTTGCTTTGTTTTCCTTTTTCTCCCCATATCAGTTTGACGTGACCAGAGGACGGAGCCCCCTGAGACAGATGCCCCGACGATCGCTACTACTACTACCCAGAGGATGGATACTACTACGAGTTGACTGACGACCAGGAGTAGGATCGGAGGGTCCCAGGCAGGAGGCCTTCGCCTTTCGATCGTAGTATTTTATTTTGCCCCGCCTTTCTAAAGGCCTTTCTGTTTCTATTTCATATCTGTACTCAGATATCTGATGCTTCCGCTGACGCTTGTTCGCAAGCTTATGTATTCGAGCCCTCAAGGCCCCTGGCTTGTAATATAAAGCTTGTATGACTTTATTTATGTTTTAGAGTTGTGTTGTGATATCTTCCCGTGAG
This sequence comes from Thinopyrum elongatum, assembly GCA_011799875.1. Classification (NCBI taxonomy): domain Eukaryota; kingdom Viridiplantae; phylum Streptophyta; class Magnoliopsida; order Poales; family Poaceae; genus Thinopyrum; species Thinopyrum elongatum. The sequence continues at coordinate 227,750,525 of CM022298.1, forward strand.
TCCTTAGGCTTGATCGTGTGCATTTGCGTGTATGATTAGTGCACGATCGGGCCGGGGGCGTCACAATGACCTAAGGTTTATCAATCCGTGGGAGGCGTAGGATGAAGATGGTCTCTCTCAAACAACCCCGCAACCAAATAATAAAAAGTCTCTTGTGTCCCCAACATACCAAATACAATGGTAATTGTATAGGTGCACTAGTTCGGCAAAGAGATGGTGATACAAGCGTAGTAATGATAGTAGATATTGATTTTTGTAACAGGAACAATAAAAAACAGCAAGGTAGCAAGTAACAAAAGTGAGCACAAACGGTATTGCAATGCTTAAAAACAAGGCCTAGGGTCTGTACTTTCGCTAGTGCAATCTCTCAACAATGCTAATATAATTGGATCATATAACCATCCCTCACGTGCGATGAAGAATCACTCCAAAGTTCTTATCTAGCGGAGAACATAAGAAGAAATTGTTTGTAGGGTACGAAACCACCTCAAAGCTATTCTTTCCGATCAATCTATCCTAGAGTTCGTACTAAAATAACACCAAGCTATTCTTTCTGATCGATCTAACCAAGAGTTTGTACTAAAATAACACCATATGATACACATCAACCAACTCTAATGTCACCTAGATACTCCAATGTCACCGCGAGTATCCGTGAGTTGATTATACGATATGCATCAAACAATTTCAGATTCATAATACTCAATCCAACACAAAGAACCTCAAAGAGTGCCCCAAGATTTCTACCGGAGAAACAAAGACAAGAACGTGCATCAACCCCTATGCATAGATTACCCCAATGTCACCTCGGGAATCCGCGAGTTGAGTGTCAAAACATATATCAAGAGAATCAATATGATACCCCATTGTCACCACGGGTATTCATAGCAAGACATACATAAAGTGTTCTCAAATCCATAAAAGTATTCAATCCGATAAGAACGAAATCTCAAAGGGAAAACTCAATTCACAACATGATAGAGAGGGGAAAACACCATATGATCCAACTATATTAACAAAGCCCGTGATATCTCAAGAACACGAGAGAGAGAGAGAGAGATTAAACACATAGCTACTAGTACAAACCCTCAGCCCCGAGGGTGGACTACTCCCTCCTCATCATGGTGGCCGCCGGGATGATGAAGGTGGCCACCGGTGATGATTTCCCCCTCCGGCAGGGTGCCGAAACGGGGTCTAGATTGGTTTTTCGTAGCTACAAAGGCTTGCGGTGGCGGAACTTCTGATCTAGGGTTACCCCGAGGGTTTTTGGAATATTTAGCAATTTATAGGGCGAAGAGGCGGTGCTGGAGGTCACCAAGGGGGGCACAACCCCCCTGGACGCGCCCAGGTGGGTTGTGCCCACCTCGGGCCTCCCCTGTGGTTCTTTTTTAGCCCATCCTGGGTCTTCTGGTCCAAAAAAAATCTCCAAAAATTTTCTCTGCGTTTGGACTCCGTTTGACATTGATTTCCTGCGAAGTAAAAAACAAGCAAAAAACAGCAACTGGTACTGGGCACTATGTCAATAGGTTAGTCCCAAAAAATGATATAAAGTTGCTATAAAATAATTGTAAAACATCCAAGAATGATAATATAACAACATGAATACTTCATAAATTATAGATACGTTGGAGACGTATCAACGGCGACGGCGACGGGGGCTTCGGCGGTGGAGGCGGAGGCGGCGGTGGAAGCGAAGGCGAGGGCGAGGGCGGCGGCGGGCTAAGCGGAGGCGAGGGCGACGGGGGCGGCGGCGATTTAATGGGGATCGATGGTTGTGTGTGTTGGGGAGGGTTAATTTAATCAATATGTCCGGCCGGGGGCGGCGTGGTAATTGCTGGCGTTGGCCTACGCGGCCAACGCCATTGCTATGTGTTACACATATTGTTTTTTTACTTTTATGTGTTAGACATATTGTTTTTTATATTTATATAGATGTTTATTTTATTGTTTTATTTTTTTTATTTTCCTATTATTTATTATATTGTTATTTTTACTAATTATTTTGTGTAAATATGTAACCATACAAGGAAAACCAATAATTAGAACACCAACATCGATCTCATTAATCTAGCATAGATACATAATAGTTAAAGGATGAAAATAATAACAAATATATGTAACTTCTAGTACTACACACTCTTCATCTAGACTAAGAACATCATCAGTGTAATGATTCGCACGAGAAAAAAAGCTGCCACCGATCCAGCAGGGAGAACGAGGCCAAGCATAACACCAGCTAAAAGGGCATATCGAAGCATCTTGAATTTTTGGATTTGGCCTCGCATCACATTAGTCTTCAGCTAAATATCATCTATCTGTTGTCTTAGTTCACCAATGGAGTACTTGAGCAACTCGCTCACGTACTTCTGCATGAGATCAATCTATATCCATGTGTAGCAATATTTTGTCCCTAACGCCTATGAATCACAATATACACACACATATATTAATGATCGCGACATTATATATATATATATATATATATATAGTTATATATATATAGTTGAATTGTGAAAATTAGCAGAATAGATCAATATCGAGGTATTTTCTGTCATATTACCTTTCCACGGTTACCGCAGATGTAGAACTCTCGCTTTGGATTACTTTGTGTGTGTGACATATTCTTATCAGCAGGGCATCCACAGCCGCAAAAAAGCAGCACAGGTGCCCTCGCTCGATTCCTGGCAGCTTCGGCGCCGGTGGCATAGCTGCCGAATCATCGAAGGGACGTCGTGCTGCAGCGGGATGATTCGCCAGATAGGGCTGGCTGCATTGGCCGTAGCGAGCACATGTCATGGCCAACGGGGCCAGATGAGAGCTCAGCCAAGGCGACAGAGTCCCAAACTTGCGACACTCCCCGCCGACGTGGGCTCGAACGTGGGGCTCGTGCCGATTCGACAAGCTCCGGTGAGTCCATTGTCGCCAAAGCAGCTGACTAAGAGGGAGTAGAATTTTGTGGAGAACAGAAGTGAATGTATTTGCGAACAAGGGGCTGCCAACACATCTATATATAGGCACAACTTAGTGCTGGCGTTCCGACGACGGCACGACAACACAAGGTTAAGTATCTATGGCGTGTTTATAAATCGCACGACAACAATTTACTGCAACTGGTCACGACAACTGGGCCCACATAGTAGTGGCGTCGGAAGTATTAGCAACACCAGCAATAGCAAGTTATAGTTGGCGTACCAATTTGGACGACGCCAGCACTATTTGAAAAAAATAGTGCTGGCGTTGATGAAAAACGGCGCGCCACAAACGAAAGTTGTGGCTAGCCATTTTTCTACTAGTGGTATGAAAGCTCAAACTGAAACTAAGTGGGTGTGCATCCAACTTGCTTGCTCATGAAGACCTCGGACATTTGAGAAAGCCCATCATCGGAATATACAAGTCAAGTTCTATAATGAAAATTCCCACTAGTATATGAAAGTGATAACTCAGGGGAGTCTCTATATGAAGAATATGGTGCTACTCTGAAGCACAAGTGTGGTAAAAGGATAGTAACATTGCCACTTAATTCTCTCTTTTCTCCCTTTTTTTATTTTTTTCTTTCTCCTTTTTATTTTATTTTATTTTTCGTTTGGAGTCTCATCCCGACTTGTGGGGGAATCATAGTCTTCATCATCCTTTCCTCATTGGGACAATGCTCTAATAATGATGATCATCACACTCATATTTACTTACAACTCGATAACTGAAACAATATGACTCTATATGAATGTCTCTGGTAGTGTACCAGGATGTGCAATGATCTATCCTAACATGTATAACAATGATGAATGGTGGCTATGCCACAAATATCATGCCAGCTCTATATGATCATGCAAAGCAATATGATGATGAACACACAAGTCATGTGACGGAACAGTGGAAGTTGCATTGCAATTTATCTCGGAATGATTATGGAAATGCCATAATAGGTAGGTATGGTGGCTGTTTTGAGTAAGATATAAGGAGGATAATGTGTGATAGAGCGTATCATATCATGGGGTTTGGATGCACCGGCGAAGTTTGCACCTACTCTCAAGGTGAGAAAGGGCAATGCACGGTACCAAAGAGGCTAGCAAATTGCGGAAAGGTAGGAGTGCGTATAATCCATGGACTCATATTAGTCATAAAGAACTCATATACTTATTGTGAAATTAGCCCTTGAAGCAAAGTACTACTCGCATGCCCCTAGGGAATTGGTTGGAAGGAGTTAATCATCGCGTGCATCTGATTATAACAACACTCAAGGATTTCATTTCACACATCAAAATGTTCAAATCTCCCCACCATGCCATGACCAACGCTTAGATGAGAAGTTAATAACAAGCTTTAATACCAATATTTCTACTAACCAATGATCATGAACCAATATCCTTTCATATTATGACATCAATATAATTAAACCATACGTTTCATATTTAGTGACCTACATGAAAGTTGCAAAATCATTCATAATTTATTCTTGCATAATACCTACTGTATTCTAACTTCTCCATGACTTATACCCCCGATAAAATCTATAGCATCATTAAAACAAGCACACTATGCAATAAAAACAGAATCTGTCCAAAACAGAACAGTCTGTAATAATCTGAATAAAAATCATACTTCTGTAACTCTAAAAATTCTAAAAAATTAGGACAACGTGGGCAATTTGTATCAATCATGTGTCAAAATTTCAGATCAAAAGCACGTTCCAGTGAATTATAGAAGTTCCTGGACTAAGAGCAAAAGTTTTTATTTTTTTCACAGAATTAAGTCAACTATTATCCAAATCATCCCAGAGGCTTTACTTGGCACAAACACTAATTAAACACAAAAATACAGTCATTACAGTTGCAATAATTATGTCAACACACAAAACAGAAATAAAAAGCAAAATTTAAGATAACTATTGGGTTGATTCCCAACAAGCGCTATTGTTCTACGCCCCTAGCTAGGCGTAATGCATGATTTTAAGTATTGTCATCCTTCAAATTAATTCCATAGGTGGCTCTCATAATAGATTCATATGGTGTTTTAATTCTCTTACTTGGGAAGTGTTCCATCCCATTCTTTAATGGAAATTGGAGCCTTATATTTCCTTCTTTCATATCAATAATTGCACCTATGGTTCTTAGGAAAGGCCTACCAAGTATTATAGGACAAGACAGATTGCATTCAATATCAAGCACAATGAAATCCACGTGTACATAATTCCTATTAGCAAGTACGAGAACATCATTTATTCTACCCAATGGTTTCTTAATAGTTGAATCTGCTAAATGCAAGTTAAGGGAACATTCATTCATATCGGTGAGGCCTAGCACGTCACATAAAGATTTTGGTATAGTAGAGACGATAACACCTAGATCACACAAAGCATTACATTCATAATCTTTAATCTTAACTTTAATAGTAGGTTCCCATTCATCATTTGATTTTCTAGGTATTGAAATTTCCAATTCAAGCTTTTCTTCATGAGCTTTTATCATAGCTTCTACAATATTTTAGTAAAAGCTTTATTTTCTTCGTAAGAATTAGGTGAATTTATCATGGATTGCAACAAGGAGATAGATTCAATCAAAGATCAATTATAATATTTAAAGTCCTTGTAATCCAAAGTAGTGGGCACATCACTATTTAAAGTCTTGACCTCTCCAAACTCACTTTTATCATTTTTATCATTAAGATCATCACCCTCTGAACAAATGGGATGCCTTCTAGCTAAAGTTGACTCATCTCTAGTCCCTATTTTATGAATTTTTACATTACTAAACAAAGTTTCAATAGGCGAGACACCAATCATTTTAATATCTTCATCATGATTACGATAAAAACCGGGTGGAGTAGCATTTTCTAGGAATTCTCGCTTAGCTCTCAACCTAGCGGTTCTCTCTTTTCTTTCATTAATGGAGACTTGGATAGATATTATAGACTCATTAATATCATGCTTAGGTGGCAAAATTTTAATTTTAAGAATCTCAACATCGTGAGCAATTCTATCCATTTTCTAGCCATATCATTAATTTTATGTAGTTTTTCTTCTACCATAGCATTGAAAATATTTTGAGAACTAATATATTCTTCAATGTTGTTCTCAAGTTCAGTAGGTATCCTATTATTATTATTATTATTATTATTATTACCATAGGAATTAACATAATTATTAGAGGAATTTCTGGGATACGGTCTAAGATTAAAATTCCCTCTATAAGCATTGTTGTTAAAATTATTTCTAGCGACAAAATTCACATCAATAGCATCATTATTTTGTTCAATCAAAGTAGATAGTGGCACATCATTAGGATTAACTTTAGCACTTTTACTAGTAAGCATATTCATAAGAGCATCCACTTTATCACTCAAGGTAGTAATTTCTTCGACAGAGTTTACCTTCTTACCAGTTGGAGCTCGTTCGATGTGCCATTGAGAATAATTTGTCATCATATTATCAAGGACCTTTGTAGCTTCTCCCAATTTAATTCCCATAAAAGTACCACATGTATCGGAGTCTACAAGATTTCTCGACACAAAGTTTAGTCCCGTATAAAAAAATTGTATTATCATCCATAAGCTTAATCCATGAGTGGGACAATTTTTAATCATTAATTTCATTCTCTACCAAGATTGTGCAACATATTCTTGCTCAAGTTGCCTAAAGTTTATATTTTGATCTCTAAGAGAAATAATCTTAGTGCGAGGAAAATACTTGTGAATAAAACATTCTTACATTTATCCCATGAACCAATACTATTTTGATGCAAAGAAGAAAACCAAGTTTTAGCACGATCTCTTAGCGAGAAAGGAAATAATTTCAAATTTATAATATCATTATCCACATCTTTTTTTCTTTTTCATATCACATAATCCAACGAAGGTATTAAGATGGGATGCAGCACCTTCATTAGGATTTCCAGAAAATTGTTCATTCATGACAAGATTTAGCAAAGCAGCATTAATATCATACGACTCTACACTAGTGGCGGGAGGAGTAATTGGAGTACTAATAAAATAATTATTATTAGTATTTAAAAAGTGGCACAACTTAGTGTTCTCTTGAGACATGGTGACCAAGCAAGCAAGCAAGGAAAGTAAAATATTTTTGTGTTTTTAATTTTTTTTAGAGAAGTGAAGGGAGATGAAAAAGAGAGGCACATAAAAAGTAGATCAAGTAGATGATAGTTTAAGTGAAGGTACTTGTAGTGATTTGGATGATGTCTCCCCAGCAACGGCACTAGAAATTCTTTCTGGTACTTGTGAGCAGCGTTAGGATTTTCCCCGAAGAGGAAGGGTGAAGCAATATAGTAGCGATAAATATTTCCCTCACTGAGAACCAAGGTTTATCGAACCAATAGGAGAATCACTCAAAACCTAGTGAACAACACATGCACACACAAAAGCAAATATTTGCACCCAACGCGGGCAAGAGGGTTGTCAATCCCCTTGAACTCGTTACTTGCAAGGATTAAATCTCGTAGTGGTAGATACATAAAAAAGAAAAGTAAAAGGAAAGTAAATAAATTACAACAAGGTATTTTTTTTTAGCAATATGATTAAATAGACCCGGGGGGCATAGTTTTCACTAGAGACTTCTTTCTCGAATAGATAGCATACAGTGGGTAAAAAAATATGTTGGGTAATTGATAGAAAAGCACATAGTTATGATGTTATTCATGGCAACGATCACATATATAGGCATCATGTCTGTGATAGGTAGACCGACTCCTGCCTGCATCTACTATTACTCCACCAATCGACTGCTATCCAGCATGCATCTATGGTATTAAGTTCGTGACAAACAGAGTAATGCTTTAAGCAAAATGACATGATGTAGACAAAGTAAACTCAAGCAATATGATTAAACCCCATCGTTTTACCCTTAATGACAACAATACAAATACGTGCCTCGCTACCCCTTCTGTCACTGGGTGAGGATACCACAAGATTGAACCCATCACAAAGCACCTCTCCCACTGAAGATAAATCAATCTAGTTGGCCAAACCAAACAGATAGATCGGAGAGAAATACAAAGCTATAATAATCATGCATAATAAAATTAAAAAAAGATTCAATTACTTTCAATGAATAATTTGATCATAAACCCACAATTCATCGGATCCCAACAAACACATCGCAAAAGAAGATTACATCAGATAGAACTCCAAGAAGATCGAGGGGAACATGGTATTAAAGACCAAAGAGAGAGAAGAAGCCATCTAGATACTAGCTATAGACCCGTAGGTCTATGGTGAACTACTCACGCATCATCGGTAGGGCAGCAAGGTTGATGTAGAAGCCCTCCGTGATTGATTCCCCCTTCGGCAGAGTACTAGAAAAGGCCTCCAGATGGGATCACGGAAGAACAGAGGCTTGCGGCGGCGAAAAAAGTGTTTCGGGTGTCTCCCTGTTGGTCTAGGAATATTTGGGAATTTATAAAGGTGTAATTAGTTCAAACGGAGTTGCTTGGGAGTCATGAGCTCAAGGGGTGCGCCTACCCCCTGGGGCATGCCCTGTGAGCTTGTGGCTCTCCGGTTAGGCTTCTGCCTCCTCCCGAACCTTCTGGGGTCCCTTCTGGTGCAGAAAAAATCACCATAAAGTTTCATCATGTTTGGACTTCGTTTGGTATTGATTTTCTGAAAAGTAAAAAAATAAGCAAAAAAACAGGAACTGGCACTGGGTTAATAGGAAAATGATATAAAATAGCATACAAATGCATATAAAGCATCCAAGATTGATAATGTGATGGCATGAAACAATAAAAAATTATAGATACGTTGGAGACGTATAATTCCTCCACTTCATTACTTTCACTGACAATTGGACAAGATACCTGTATATCTATTTAATGAGTCATAAGTCCAAAACATTTGAAAAGTTCAAAGAATTTCATAATGAAGTAGAAAAATCATCATAATCAAGTTTCTAAGATCGCATCACTGAGGGGAGTATTTGAGTTACGAGTTTAGCATGCAGTGGAGGTTAGCGAACATTTGAAGAGTTGTGGAATTGTTTGGCTTACCCCTCCCAGAACGTCACAGAGGAATGGAGTATCTGAGAGACGCAATCAAACCTTGTTATACATGGTGAGATCGATGATGTCACTAACTAAACTTTCATTATCTTTTTGGGGTTATGGTGTATGGATCGCGGCTTTTACAATGAATTGATATCCATCTAAATCTGTTGAAACCACTCCATATGATATATGGCACGAGAAGAAACCAAACATATCTTTTCTTAAAAAATTGGGTATGCATTGTGTATGTAGTGTTCACAACCAAATAAGCTCGATCGGAGTAAGTGCTACTTTGTAGGTTATTCATAGGAACGGTTGGGTATTCCTTTTATCATCACACTTAAGGCAAAGTGTTTGTCGCAAAGAATGATGTGTTTTTGGACTAAAGAGTTTCTTGTGAAAGAGGTGAGTTGGAGGACAATGCAAGTCGACGAGAGTAGTGAAACTTTGTCATCAAGTCAGAGTGGCGCGGAGCAAAAAGTGGTTCTGGAGTTTCCCACAATGACTGATAAGGAAGCCCCTACATGTGTTGTACAGACTTCAGTCGAGCTAGCAACTGAACCATGTAGGTCAAGTAGAATTTGTACAAAACTGCAATGGTATTCAGACAAAGCATAGTTAGACAATGATGAGCCAGCGACATATATGGAAGCAATGATGGGCCCTGACTCTAGTAAATGGCTAGACATCATATATCCGAGATAGGATCCATGTACAAGAACCAAGTTTGAAACTTGGTCGACCCTCCATAAGGCGTGAAGCCTATCGAATGCAAATGGATCTATAAAAAGAAAATAAACACGAATGGGAACATATATATCTATAAATCTTGACTTGTGCCAAAGGGTTTCCGACAAGTTCAAGGGGTTGACTACGATGGGACGTTCTCGCCCGTAGAGATGCTTAAGTCTATTCGGATTATTCTACCCATTGCCGCATATTTCAATTACGAGACATGGCTAGTGGATGTCAAAACAACTTTCATAAATTGGAGGCTAACCAAGGACGTTTATACGATACATCCCAAGAGTTATGTAAATTTGAAGGATGCTAGAAATATATGCAAACTTTAGATGTTCATCTATGGACTGAAACAAGCACCATGGAGTTGGAATTTTCGCTTTGATGAAGTGGTAAAAGGGTCTAGCTTCATAAAATTTGGTGAAGAGGCTTGTGTTTACAAGAAAGTATGTGGGAGCACAAAAGAATTACTAATACTTTATGTGGATGACATATTATTAATTGGGAATGACGTATCTTTTCCTGACATAATTAAGGCTTCGTTGAAAAATATTTTTTCAATGAAGGACTTGGGCGGGGCAACATCCATATTAGGCATTCGGATCTTTGGAGATAGATCCAAGCACCTAATAGGGCTAAGCCAGAGTACACATATATACAAAGTGCTGAAGAGGTTTGGTATGGAAATGCCAAAATGGGTTCTTGACGATGTTGCATGGGAAAATTTTGAGCAAGACTCAATGTCCTTTGACACCTGATGAGTTAGAATGCATGATTAGATTCCATATGGATTCACGATTGTATCAAGCATGTACGTCATGATATGTTGAAGAGCAGATGTGTCATATGCTCTAAGTATTACGAGAAGATACTAGAGTGATCCAAGTCATGGTCATTGGACAATAGTGAAAATATCCTTAAGCACTTAAAAAGGAGTAAGGGCATGTTTCTTGTATACAATGGTGATGATCGAAGAGCTCATTGTAAGGGGTTACACGATGTTAGCTTTGTTAAAGATCTGGAGTTTTTTTATCTCAATCAAGCTTTGTGTATACATTAAACGATGGCGTGGTGAGCTAGAAGAGATCCAAGCAAGACACTATGGTAATTTATACAATGGAGGCAGAGTATATCGCTGGTTCAGAAGCGGCAAGGGCGGATTTTGGATAAAGAAGTTCGTCCCCAAACTTGGTGTGGTTCCAAGCGCGTTGGATCCTATGAAACTCTATTGTGATAATAGTGAAGTGATGTCATAGCTCAGATTAAGGAGCCAAGGTCCTGCCAAAAATCCAAACATATACAAAGCTGATTCCACATCACAATCAAAAAATTAGTGGAGCATGGAGACATAAATAAATACAAGATACACAAAGACCTGAATGTGTCAGATCCGTTGATGAAGCCTCTACCACAAACAAAGCATGAGCAACACCCGAATGCCATAGTTGTTAGCATTGACTAGATTATTGACTCTAGTGTAAGTGGCAGACTCTTTGAAATATGCCCTAGAGGCAATAATAAAGTTGTTGTTGTTTCATTTCCATGTTCATGATTAAGTTTATTTTTTATGCTAGAATTGTGTTGGTTCCCGAATATGAGATTCAGAGGAAAACATAATTGCATGTGTGGAATAATAAACACCAAACATATCTCTAGGTAGTCCTCTAGACTACCTCATGTATTGTTGATGGTCTTGTTTTCCTGATCATGGACATTGTTAATGTAACTAAGGTGTCTACAACAATGACAACACATTGTTAGGGTAATAATGATATTGGATAGACCCACTTATGAAATATTGCGAGATCACGTCGTCAAATGTTGCCAGTGTTTTCTCATAATATGTTCACATTTACTTGCATCCTTAGACCATGAGAATATCATAGACCCGGATACTGCATGGTTGATTCTGGGTCATCAAACGTTACTCCATAACCGGGTAATTATAAAGGCGACTTTCAGATAAGTTAGGAAGTATGTTGTGGTGCTAGATATGTCAAGAATGGGATTTACCCTTTCGGCGATAGAGAGATACACTCTGGGCCCACTCGGTTCACGGTATCCAGCATTGCCTGGCCAGGTATTGTGACTATGGAGTTAAGGGACAGTTCTTTTGATAGCTTTTTTGGACTTCTGGAATAAGCTGCTCCCTACCCAGCTTATTCTAGAAGCCCAACCAAAAATATTTTTTAGAAGCCTGCTAGTCAAGTTTTAATTAGTAGGCTTCTAAAAAAATAAATTTATTGGGCTTCTAGAATAAGCTGGGTAGGGGCAGCTTATTCCAGCTTATTCTAGAATCCAGCAAAAGAACTGGCCCTAATTAGGGTTTACCTGTATACGAAAATGAGAAAAAATTACAAACTAGAAATAAGGATGACTAGGTATAGTGATCAAGGAGTTGATCACATGGATAACTTCAAAGGCTCGCCTCAGGTTATTAATGTACCACGAGGCAAAGGGACCTGAATGTGGTAGTGGAAGGTTCACTCGATAAAGATCTTCGATAATATGTGGGAATCATTATGGCTGTCTAGATCCCGCTAGCGATATTGACCGGAAGATGTTCCGGACATGTCCACATATGCTTGAACATATAGGATCACACACTTAACGTTTCGCGACATTTAGGAATGCTACGATTTACTGGAGATTGAGATAGGAGAGGGTTTAGAAAGTGTTTCTAAAGATGTTGGAAGCATCCTGGAAGGCCCCGGAGACTTTCGATGATGTCCGGAAGTGTTTCGAAAGGTATGGGAAGATTCTAGGACATGATGGAAACTTTCAAAAATGTCCGAAAGGTTACGGAATGTTCCAAAACATTCTGGGAGGATCGTACTGGGACGCCCCACATTCTTGAGGGACAAGGCAACCCGGTGGGGCCAAGTCAGTCGAACCCCTCTTAACTTGGAGGGAAGGCAATCTAAGTGGAGTCCTAGTAGGACCCCTCTGGCGCAGGGAGGGAGGACTCCTCCTTGTTCGGGTGACCCTCCTACCCTGTACAAAAGAAAATTTATGCATGGCCGATAAGTTACAATTTTGAAATATGAATAAGTTCGTTCAAAATGAAGTTTGAGAATCTGTTGACAATAGTTTGTTTCACAGACAAAATTCACATTTTTTTTCAAGTTCATACACAATTAACTTACAATTTATATCTTTATAAATTTTTTAAGATGCACACGATTTTTTTTTTAGCCATGCATACATATTTAGTTCATTTCGCTAATGTGTTAGAACCTTTTTAAATATTTCAGATCTTTCTATGTGTCATCTGATTTAATATGGAAAGTCAAAGCTCTTTAGAATTCGTGTGCTCATCAACAAACATGTTGAGTTAATTGATGTGAACCCCTTTGATTTCACAAACAAGACGTTAGTTTGTTTAGGAAAGAGAAAGACAGTAATGTGCATTGGTATCTCTCTTTTTTGTCACGATCCATACATGAGGAACGATAGAAACTTTTGGCAAAATAACAATAATAATCAGCAATCAAAGACCAGGATTCATTACAACTCCTACCTCTCTCTAGAGGTAAGAATGATCATGGTAAACAATATTTTTTTTAGTAACTAAATTAGCAATTCTGTAATTAAATTGTCTTCCCGGGAAAAAGTACTCCCTCCTATAATGTAGTGAGGATTGCTTGTCGTGGAAGCCAATCTTTACAAATTTTGACCAAGTTTATTGAGAAAGATATCACATCGACAATACCAAATATATGTCATATGAAAATATATTTCATGATGAATCTAATATAATTTTGTATTTTATATGTTGCTGATTTTTTCTATAACCTTGGTTTATGTTTACAAGGTGTCTTTTTTACGGAAAGGCCAAATGCCATATATTAGATAAAACCAGCCCTATGAGAACTTCCTTAAAAAGAATAAGAAATTATTAGCAAGTCCTTGGAGAAATAAACACTTCCTTTCTTCTGCATCTACCGCCGGCGCGTCGTGAGCAAAACTCGTTATTGCCTCTAGGCCGCCGTCTCAGCGGAGCAATCTTGTTGGAACCCAGTAGTTTGAAAAGGCAATGTACTGTGTCGCAGCGAGCCGTGTAAAAGCTTTGCATTTGTCTCAACAAGAACCTGTTATCCTGCATATGGTTAGCCGCAGCGAGCCGTGCAAGAAACTTTGCATTTCAGAGGTAAAGATGGGGTTACCTAATAGGCATACACATCCAGCGTGAAGGAATTCTCATGCTAAAAATGATATCCAACCAGACCTGGTGCACACTTTGAACATTCAGAAGCAGCACACCACCATGCACCTGCCTTGTGTATCTCCACATGCTTTCTACATGGCAGCTTGCTTGCCCCATCAGTCACTAATTCTCCTGTCCCCTTTCGGTCATGTGTGTATGTCTGTATAGTAGTATGTGCCCAGTTTGTTACATACAACCTCTGCGTTCTCCACAAGAAGTGAGCAGCCTTGAGCCTTGTGGCCCCAAATGGTAACAGCTGAGCCACTAATCTACGCTTAAATAATTAGTTGGGATCGACTCAGATCACTGCCCTGTCATCTTTTCCATTTCCATCAGTGGATGCTCAGATCACCCCACACCAAGTGTCCTCCGCTCTGCTCTGCTCGCACGACTCATCCAGCATTTTCCATCCGCTTTCTTCTCGCCCCATTGGCGCATGCATCACTGATTAGGTGATGGTGCACTAGCTAGATGTATCCGTGTCCGGGGTGCACACAGGACAGGAGCAAGGGCATATGCTCTTACTAGGTTGTTGCGCTGGCGCCTTTGGCAATGTATATATAGGGCTGCACAGGTCTCTGCTGCCAATAGCCTCAGAGAGCTAGCCGCAGAAAAACACTTGAAAAATCAGGATGGGTGGTGCCGGCGGCGCCAAGGCTTACGGCGCGGTGGTTCTGATCAGGGTCATGTACTCCGGCATGCACATCATGAGCAAGATTGCGCTGGATCAAGGCATGAACCCCTTCGTCTTCGTCTTCTACCGGCATACCACCGCCGCCCTGGTGCTCATCCCCATCGCTTTTGCTCTGGAGAGGTGAGATTCTTGTTTGACACCGCCTTGATCTCGATGTCTGTCTGCTTGTCCGGCTCGCTGTTTTATAACCTCTATATACTTAGAGTACCATGATTCTCTTGTTGCGCAGGCAAAAGACTAAGCCTGTGACGTTGAAGATTGCAGGGAAGATGTTCGTGCACGCCTTGTATGGGTATGTTAAGTTGTTCTAGCGTGAGTGGCACATAGTTCATACAGGAGTTTGTTGTTTTGTTTCAGAAAGAAAGCTAATGCATGCAGGCTCTATGGCCTAGTTGCCCAATAGTCCTGTGTGGAGAATAATAATCAAGCTTTGTGTACCTTTCAATATAAATATGGGCACACACTTCACAATCAAGTGTCTGATCGTGTGCTTTGAGATCTTCCAGTGTGCATGTATTGCACTGGATATCCAGAATTCGTGCATCTTGGAACTTACAACTTTCGGATTATAAATGACTTACTTATCTTACCTGGTCTAATTCCTGACTTGTTCTTGTTCCCAGGGTAACAGCATGTGGCGTCTTATTTAACCTTGGTCTCAATTATGCGTCCGCGACATCATCGTCGGCGCTGTACAATGTTCAACCGGTGGTTACCTTCATCCTAGCGGTCATAATTGGGTAGGTAATTCAAGTGTTATTTCTATTCTGACCTCTGCTCGATACTTGTTCTGTAAGAAGCATTCGTGTTTTTTTGCCATCAAAATCAACTAGTACATGCATTCTCTGCTGGCTTACCAAATCGAAAACCGAACGATCTACACGTAACAGAGTTCAGAACATGCACTTAATCACAAGTGTGGACGGAAAAGCTGCAATGTCGGTTCCTTTCGTCTCCCTAAGAACAAATTCCCTGTGATGTGACAGGATGGAGTCTATGAAGCTGAAGAAGCTCCATGGCAACCTAAAAGTGGCAGGCATTCTCTGCTGCGTCGCCGGCGTCACGGTGCTGGCCTTCTACGAAGGGCCAATGTTCAAATCTTTCAACCATCACCGGCTCTTCCAGCACGGCGGCGGCAGCTCCTCCGGAGCAGGCACCTACTCCAAGAACCAGTGGGTGTTTGGGATTTTCCTCATGACACTCTCCAACATTTTAGCAGGCTTGTGGACTGTGCTTCAGGTGAATATGCGTACACTCAAAATTCAGGTTTCATTTTTCAGAGTTTCAGACCCTGACGTGTAGGGAATAACTGCAACTTGTCGATGGTTTCTGTGCAGGGGCCACTGATAGAGGACACTTCCAAGCTTATGAATACCACGCTGCAGATCTCATGCGCGTCCGTCCAGGCCTTCGTGGTGGCTGTCGCCGCCGAGAGGGATTTCTCCAAGTGGAAGATCGGCTGGAATATTAGCCTCGCCACTATCATCTACAGTGTACGTGAATGAGTCTGAAAACAATGTTCATTTCCATATTATTAGTTACTGAAAGATGCTCAGCTGAAAGTTCATTTGCTTCTCCATGGGATAAAAAATTGCAGGGCGTGATCGTGACCGCGCTTTCGTACTACATGCAAATGTGGACGATCGCCAAGAGGGGGCCGGTGTTCCTCGCCATGTCCATGCCGCTCACTCTGATCTTCACAATCATCATATCTTCATTCGTTTTGGGAGAGGCAGTTAGCCTAGGCAGGTACGTGCGCCCAGAATCACTCATGAAACTTCATAAATGTGCAATTAAACTCTACTCCTCTACTCTACAACTATATACGTATAAGCTTAATCTTTGTGTTATTATTTTTCCTGAGCAGTATAATTGCTGGGATACTACTGATCGGAGGCCTGTACAACGTACTGTGGGGGAAAAGCATGGAGAGAAAAGACGACGACACGAACAAGATGGGTGGCGGCAAACCTGCCCTGGAGCTGCAAGACAAGGAGCAGGCCCAAGTGCCCGATGATGCGGCGGCAAAGGTCTGAGCCAAGCAACCAGTGATCGGCGATGGGACAGAAAAGATTGTGTGAGGACATACTACTGGTTCCGGACTGTGTTGGAAAGCAGCGCATGCATGCACCGTGAACTGGCGGCACGCAATGCAATCGACCCAGGACGATAAGATGGGCAGTGCGCCATTGCTGTACCCACTTTCTGCCTGATGGTTTCCTTTCAAGTAGCTAGTACCACACCTCTCCCGTTGATGTTGTATGTACCGAATCTTAATAAAAGAAGTTTCAGATGCTTTTAGTGAGCTCCTATGTGGCTTCAGCACGCACTATTTTACGGGCATCAGATCAGGTGCCGTTGCTTTTTGGGTCACTGCTGTGTGTTTGCCACCATGCACGTCCATGATGGCCAAAGTCCTGACGGCGAAATATATTAGAAGTAGTACAGTAGCTACTGATGACTGGTTAGGATTGACAATATCCTGCGTAAACAAACAAGTAGCAAGTCAGCTCCAGATCAGTGCAAGTAAGTGGAGCACATAGGAGGAGTAATATATTTGCAAAAGGAAAGAATTAAGAAGCTCTCTCATGACAGTACGGCTGTACGGCGACCACATTGCCGTGGTTTCACGAATCACGATGAGCCGTGGAACAACTCGCCCACTGTTGATTGATTGATTAATCGGATCCTGAGTTGGAATTAGGAACTGCATCTCAGTGGAATGTTTCCCATGTCGTGTACATGTCATGTCAGTCGGTTACACGTCGGATCAAAAAGGCCAAGGGCGATCCAGAAGGTCGGCAGCGTTGCGTGAGCCGGCTGGGCGATGCAGTCGCGCGGGGCACGCGAAGCTGCCGCTGCCGCTCAAGATCGCGGAAGCGTCCGCGTGTGGCTTGCACTGTTGCACGGTCGGGCAACGCCGATCGAGTGCCACTGTCTACCAGCAGCTACCCCGTGTGCGGGTGGCGTGCCCGCGACCGCGCGCGCACGTCCATGCCTGTTTCCTTGTCTAGGCAGTGTCCGCCCCTTGTCTTTCCCTAGCCCGCCCATCAGTGCCCCACCATCTCCATGCCACTCTTTTCTCTCCCAAAACCGTCGCGCTCCCACCCCCGCCGTCATGGCCGACTGCACCCGCCGCTGTCCCGGCTGAAGCCGCACCCGTCTTCATCTTCATCATCATCTTCATCACCATCCCATCTCCATTCCGTTTTAATACTGACCTCCAGTGGATCCCTACGTATATTACTCTGATTTATCATCTATGTTTGTCGCCACTATTCATATGATGCTTGCTGTCCTCATATGTGAGTAATTCCCTAGTTATCAGGGATGTGGATGAATCTTGATATGTATAGATGCTGACCGTTCATAATGATATGACATTCTCTATTGATTGTTTAATTTAATAGCCTATGTGAATGTCGTGAAGGGGGCTCACCTAGCGTTTCTGTCTTGTACAACCACGGAGCATATTACTATTGGTGTAAAGGTTAAGATGTCGAGGTACTTCAAGGTGACACTAAATTCCTCTCTTCCTCGCCTTTGCAATTGAGAGGGGAATAACAGAAGCCACGTCCACTGGGAAACCCTTAATTGTCGTAGTGAGAACCGAAGTGGGGAAACTTCGATAGTGGCATGTGTGATACGAAGTCTAATTCGAGTAGAATGTATACTGTACCCGAATATGCAATTACAAACATCAAGAGTGGCTCAAGTATCCAACTTAAAACTATGCAATTACATATATTACATTAGTCACATGCCAATGGGAATTCCGGACTCTGGGAACACTTTAATCCTCTTGTTGGTTTCATTGCCTTATTCACCTCGCTTGCTCTTTTACTTATTTTAAGTTATTTACTTTTGTTCGCACTCTACTCAAAATTATTACAACCTTCGGCCTTCATTTTGCTTTGCGTCTACAACTAACTTGCAGGCACATTTTCATAAGTCTCTTTAAGGGACAAAGTCCAATTCTTGCACTCTCTATGGGATCGATACTCTTATACTTTAAAAAGGCTACAACTAAACCATGTGCACTTGCAGGCCATCACCTAAACACACAACAGAATAAGGTAAAAATAATAAAATCTAATGAAATTAAGGATTATGGAATGATCTGTAAGTGCATCAAGTGTCCCCTTAGTGGTTTTGGAGTATTGAAGACAAATAGGTTGAGGGACTAATGTGTTAGTGAGTGTACACAGGAGATATAGTCCCTGAAGATTTGGTTTAACACATTAAAGACGACCCCTAAAAATGGATTTCTTCAAGTGAAGAATTTGGTGATGAAATCGGTACGACCTTTGGAGAAATTGATGTGAAGACTTGAAGCTTGAAGACTTTTGTTTTCGTAGTTTGTTTCTTCTTATTTTGAGACATAGAAAAAATCGTACTGTTAAAGGGGGTCTAGGTGAATCATAGTTCACATTTCCAAAGTGATGCTCAAACCTATACATACACAAGCCGCTTCGAGTGAAGCCTTTGGAAATCTCCGGAACAGCTGACGCATTTGCTAGCGACAGTGATGAAGTTCATCTGGTCGTTGACGAATTTGGTCAGGCTGAGGAGTTAGGATTTCGCCAGTGCGATCTGCCTATCGTGAGGAAATTGAGTGCCCGACGAATTTGAGAGTTTGAATTCCGACCGTTGCTGCGCCGCGGGACAGCTGTCGAGTGGATCCTTATCATGACAACGGTCATATATCAGAGAAGGGCATTTCTGACAATTCTTATCGGGTTGCCCCCTGGCTATAAATAACCGCCCCCATAACCACTTGTTGGTTGGTTGCTCAGAAAGAACTTGACACTTGTCATTTGAGAGCAACCCATCCTCTGACGACTTTGAGAGAATCCTAAGTGAGGAAAAATCCAGAACCAAAGTGATTGAGCATCACTGAAGATATTGATCTGTGTGATTCGACGCCTGTTACCTTTGAAGATTGTCATTCTTCCAGACGGTTAGGCGTCATGTTCTGAGCACCCAAGAGTTATTATGGTGTGCCGGTGAACAAGTCTGTGAAGGTTTTGGAAGTCTACCTTGAAGACTTACCACGAGTGATTGGGCGAGGTCTAAGTGACCTTAGCTCAAGAGGAATACGGTGAGGACTATGTGTCCTCTGAGTTCGTCTTAGCCGCCTCAACCAGACGTACAGTTGATACAACAACTGGAAATGGTCTACCAAATCATTGTATCTTCATCAAGCCTACCTGGTTTCAAATACCTTAACCCTTACCTTTACATTATTCCGCTGTTGAAGAATCTATGATCTATATTCTGACAAATTTGAACTAAAGACTTTCATCATGCTATTTTTCATTTCTTCAGTTCATCTTCTTCATGCTTGTATGCTTGTATGATTGCATGTTCTTCACCTATATGTATCTTGTATGCATGCTTTCTATTTCTGTGATGATTTAGTTTCCTCGCGCGTGTTTCTATTTCTTCACTCTGAATCTTTGATCTTTGTCAAATTCATCAGAGTTTGACGAATTTCCAAAAATCTCCCATTCACCCCCTCTGGGAGTAAACATGTGCTTTCAATTGGTATCAAAGCAAGGTATTTCCTTGTTCTGTGTGATTTTGGTTTAACCACCTGGAGTTTTAGTTATGTCAACTGCAGGTATGGCCAAGGTCTCCGCTGCGTGCCCCATCTTCGATGGCACAGACTATCCTTACTGGAAGAACAAGATGCGCATGCATCTTGAGGCAATTGACAATGATCTCTGGTTTGTCGTTGAGAACGGCGTCCCCACTGTTGGCCCTAGCATCAATGCTGCACATGTGAAGAGATTCAAGCAACTCGACTCTCAAGCTAAGAACAACATATGTGACATCTAAACAAAGGACAGTATGGCAAAGTGAGTGCGCTGAAAAAATCCAAGCTTATCTGGGATAGGATTTCCAAGGTCAATGAGGGAGTTTTCACTCAACGTGACTCTCGAGTTGATGTGCTTCACAATCTCTTCAACTTCTTCAAGAGGCTCGACAATGAAAATGTTCAGCAAACCTTCGATCGCCTCACTGATATCTCCAATGAGCTACAAGCTCTCGGCGCTGCTGATATTACTGACCACGAGGTGGTGAAGAAATTGACGAGGTCTCTTGACAGCTCCTTTGACACCTTGGCCCTGATGATTCAAGAGCGTCATGATTACAAGTCACTTGATCCCGCTGATATTCTTGAGAGGCTCAATACTCATGAATTTCAGCAAGCAGAGAAGAGAGATTGTATGGACCCAGCTATGGACGACCCCGCGCTCTGAAGGCAAAAGCTAAAGCCAAGGCAATTTCTTCATCTGAAGAAGAAGAGTCTGAATGTAGTACTGATAGCGCTGAGGAAATTGGCAGATAACTGGCCATGCTTATGAGGAAGTTCCAGAAGTTTTCCAAGAGAAATCGCTTTGGAAAGTCTTCAAAGTGTGACTCAAAGAACACTTGAGAAGCTTCTGCTCAAGACTACAACAAGAGAACTTGTCACAAATGTAAGAAGCCAGGCCATTACATCGCTGACTACCCCCTCTGGCAGAAGGGCTTAAGGAAGAAGAAGTCTAGCAAGGATGATGACTCTGATAAAAAAATAAGAAGTCCTCAAAGTCTTCATCAAAATCATCATCACGGAAGAAAAGCACCTCCAGCAGAGATCGTGCTTTCATTGGGAAGGAAATGGATTCTGAGGAAGAATCTGATCAAGAGGAAGCTGAGGAATCTGAGGAGGAGTCCGACTCTGGGGTGGCTAGCTTGGCCCTCGCTATTGAGTTAGTCAACAAGTCCATCTTCGACCATGAAGGAAATGGTGACTCCACCAACCCTGAGGACTGCGCTGATAACTACACTCCCACCTATTGCTTCATGGCAAGAGGTGCCAAGGTAACCTCACGAGAAGTTTACTTCAATACTTCAAGTGATGATGACTCTGAATGTGAAGCAAAACCTAGCTATATGAAACTGGCTAAAATTGCAACTGAACAACAAACTGCTATGGAAAAGATGCAAAAATTGCTAGACAAAAGTGATGATCTGTTAGATGAGGAAATGGATCGTATTCAAGCTTTGTCTGAAGAGATCTGGCGGCTTAAGTCACAGTATGACAAACTTGAAAGTTGTCATGTGGCCCTCTCAGCCGAACACAAGAAGTTATCCTATGAATTTCTTCAAAGGAAGCAAGAACTCGAGAAGCTAAGAGCGTCTCATGATGATCATAAAAAAGACAGCGATTCATTACTCACTCAACAGATCAGCACCGCTCAGGAAGAATTTGCTGCTCCATGCTTAAAATGTCTTGAACATGATAATGCAAATTCTTCAGCTAAATGTTCAAATGCTTCAACTTCTACTATATCTTCAAATGTCTCTAGGGTTTTAATCCCCTCATCTAAGGAGACCACAAGTGTTACTGACGAAAATGCAGGTCTGAAGGAATTGTACGTCATAGGCATATACAAAAGCCTCAATGGGCACCAAACTCTTTGTGATGTGCTCAAGAAGTAGATTCTGAACAGGAACCCTAGGAAAGAGGGTATTGCTTTTGAGAGAAAGCTAAATGCAGATGGATCTTATTGGAAACTTGAGCAGTATCCCAAAACCACATGGGTTGCTGCAAAAGGACCTCCAGTTGATCCATCCACTCTATCAGGCTACAATTGTGACACTCCACATTCTTCTGATGAGTCATTTGACTCCAACTATAAGCTATTCAAAAATCATAATGGTAAAGTATTTGCTAGATTTGTTGGTACTAACTGCAAGAACGGTCCCGCGGTGAAGAAAATCTGGGTGCCCAAAGGTCTTCTTTAAAGTCTTCAGGTGAATGTCATCATGACACCACCAAATATGAAGAAAAACACAGGGCAAATTCTTCACCTAGACCAAAGTCGTCAAATGGATGCAGACCAACTCATGCTCGAACTAATGTTTCTTCGCAGGGAAACAAATAGGGTTCTGATGAATATGTGCATTATTCTTCAAATCACTATGTGCACATATCTGCTAAGAATTTCTCTCCATACTCTTATGAGTACTATACCCCTCCTATGAAGAGAAATGCATATTCTTCAATGCCCAAGTTCTCTATCAATGCTTTGCGATACATTGCTTCTGAGCCACCCATTCTAATATGGGTGGTTAAGAAGAAGAACTAATCTCTTCTGCTGGGTCAGGTCTTCAGACACAATAAATGTCTGATGAATTTGCTGAAGACCTGACTTAATGCTTGTTGGGATGCAAGCTAATCATGAAGAAATGAATTCCTCATTTCACACATCCCTATGCTGCTAGTTATGTTCTATTGATGAAATTCACTGATGAAATTGATCATCATATTCTTCAAACTGAAGTATATAAGTTTGTAAGTGAGACTAATGCTTCTATAGGATGACACACCTAAAGCTACTTAATGGGTCATGGACAGTGGCTGCACCAATTAC
The DNA here is from genome assembly GCA_011799875.1 of Thinopyrum elongatum. Taxonomy (NCBI): domain Eukaryota; kingdom Viridiplantae; phylum Streptophyta; class Magnoliopsida; order Poales; family Poaceae; genus Thinopyrum; species Thinopyrum elongatum. The sequence continues at coordinate 227,773,583 of CM022298.1, forward strand.
ATGACTGGTGACAGAAATCTCCTCATCGATGCTCCCCTTACTCCGTCTCATCCGAAGCATATCACCTATGCTGACAAAGGAAAAAAGCAAGGTATTGGGTCTAGGTAAGGTTGCTATCTCAAAGGATCGGCACATGGAAAAAGTGATGATTGTCGAGTCCCTAGGATACAACCTCATGTCTATCTCAATGCTTTGTGATCTTGATATGATTGCCATCTTTGGCAAATTTAGATGCATTGTGCTAATGGAATCCGACAGGTCCAAAGTCTTCGAAGGATTTAGGAGAGGTGATTTGTACATTGTAGATTTCTCTCTAGGTCCTAAACCTGCCACATGTCTACTGGCAAAGGCTTCAGAGTGTTGGCTCTGGCATCGACGACTTTGACACACTGACATGAGGTATTTGAGCACACCCGTTAAGAAGAAGCATATCATTGGCGTCGATGGTGTTAAATTCATCAAAGATCACCTTTGTGGTTCTTGTGAGTCTGGAAAGATGACCAGATCCAAGCGTTCCACAAAGACAATCATGACCACTACTCGTCCCTTTGAATTACTTCATATGGATCTCTTTGGTCCCACTCATTATGCCACACTAACCAATGCAACATCACTATATGGATTCGTCATAGTTGATGATTATTCTCATTACACCTGGGTGCATATCATTATCTTCAAGACTGAGGTGCAGGGTGTCTTCAGATGGTTCGCTAATCGGGCCATGATGAATTGTGGTCTCAAGATCAAGCACATCAGAAGTGACAACGGCACCGAGTTCAAGAACACCGGCCTTGATGACTATCTTGACGAACTTGATATCACTCATGAGCTATCAGCACCATATACCCCTTAGCAGAATGGAGTAGCTGAACACAAGAACAGGACACTCATCGAGATGGCTCACACTATGCTTGATGAATACAAGACTTTTCGTCGATGCTGGCCTGAAGCAATTGATACTGCATGTCACATCATCAATCAGGTATATCTTCACAAATTCCTCAAGAAGACCTCATACAAGCTCCTCACTGACAAGAAACCCAATATGAGTTATTTCAAAGTCTTCGGTGCTAAATGTTGGATTTGTGATCCACATCACAATTCTAAATTTGCACCGAAAGCACATGAGGGTTTTATGCTTGGTTACAGAAAGGACTCGCACGCCTATACAGTCTTCAACACCTATCACAACAAGGTTGTTGAAACTGTAGATGTGCGGTTCGATGAAACTAACGGCTCGCAAAGAGAGCACTTGCCTCCTGCACTAGATGAAATGCCTCCTGAAGAATCTATCAAGTTGATGGGCACTGGTGAAATTGTGCCCGATGAAGAAATAGCTGAAGAAGAAGTGATCATTCCCCATTGTGAAGAAACTGTTGATCCTAAAGAAAATGACACCGAGAAAAATGCTCAACAACAACAAGTCCCTCGTCCAGCTCATCCACGAGTGGCGAATGAAATGCATATTGAGAAGATCCTCGACAACATCAATGCACCTGGTCCCCTCACTCGCTCAAGAGCTTCACATTTAGCTAACTTTTGTGGGCATTTTGCTTTTGTCTCTATCACAGAGCCCACCAAAGTTGACGAAGCATTTCTGGAGTCTGAATGGATTCAAGCCATGCAAGAAGAATTGCAACAATTCGAGCTCAACAATGTGTGGGAGCTTGTCAATCGCCCTGATCCACGCAAGCACAATATCATTGGCACCAAGTGGATTTACCGGAACAAACAAGAAGAAAATGGCCAAGTGGTGAGGAATAAGGCCCGTCTTGTAGCTAACGGCTACACACAGGTTGAGGGTTTTGAGGATCCAAAGCATCCTGACAAAGTCTCCAGACTCAAAAAGGCCCTCCATGGCCTCAAGCAAGCCCCACGAGCTTGGTATGACACTCTGAAGGAATTCCTGAAGAAAAAGGGATTCAAACCTGGTTCACTTGACCCTCCTCTTTTCACAAAGTCTTATGATGGTGAACTGTTCATATGCCAAATATATGTTGATGATATTATCTTTGGTTGCACTAACAAGCGTTTCAGTGAAGAATTTGCATATATGGTGCGTGAAGAATATCATATGTCTATGATGGGAGAATTGAAATTCTTCCTTGGTCTTCAAATTCGTCAACAACCTAATGGCATCTTTATTTCTCAAGAGAAATACCTCAAAGATTGCCTGAAGAAATTCAACATGCAAGACTCCAAAGGCCTCAAAATTCCAATGCCTACAAATGGTCAACTCTACACTGACGAAAATGGTAAAGATTTTGATCAGAAGGTATATCGCTTCATCATTGGTTTCCTACTTTACCTATGTGCATCTAGGCCAGATATTATGCTTAGCGTTTGCATGTGTGCCCGATTTCAAGCGACACTGAAGGAATCACACCACCAGGCTGTGAAGTGAATTCTTCGATATTTAGCTCACACACCAATGCTTGGATTATTGTATCCCAAGGGCTCATCTTTTGATCTAGCTGGATTTTCTGATTCTAATTACGTTGGAGATCATGTGGATCGCAAGTCTACATCAGGCACATGCCATTTCCTCGGACGATATCTTGTCTGTTGGTCCTCCAAGAAGCAGAACAACATCGCACTTTCCACAGCTGAGGCTGAATACATTGCCACTGGTGCCTGCTGCTCGCAATTGCTATGGATGAAGCAAACCCTCAAGGACTATGGCATCAATGTGAAGAAAGTCCCTCTCTACTGCGACAATGAGATTTCTATCAAGATCGCCCACAATCCAGTGCAACACTCCAAGACGAAGCATATTCAGATTCATCACCACTTTCTTCATGATCATGTGCTAAAGGGAAACATTGTCATCGACCACGTGAAGACTGAAGACCAGCTTGCTGATATCTTCAATAAGCCCTTGGATGAGAAGAGGTTCTGCAAGTTGCGGTGTGAGCTAAACATCCTAGAATCTTCAAATGCTCTCTGGAGTGGACTCACATCCTAACGCTTATGCATTTTTTATGACTGTGATGCACAACACACGAAGTAATGTATTTCTTCAATTAATGAAGACTTACCCTCTAAGTGTGAAGAAATTAATGAAGAACTTGACTCTCAGAACCCTACGATTATTGTACGCAGTGTCTGGAGTCATCATAGTTCCTATACGTGTTGCTTGAGGAAAATCTTCAAACTTCATGAGAGTCATCAAAAGCTCAGAATCCTCAATTGAAGAAAATGGCTGAAGGAAAAAGGCCTCAGAAGGGAGGAAAAAGGAAAGAGGAACAAAACGAATGGAGAGAGTACAGATATGTCACTCCCAAGTATATGAAGGACTTTGCTGTCAAGCCTCCATGCAAGAGGCCACCACTTGCTCCTGGTCAACTGGCTGACACCACAAGCATCAGAAGGGGTGAAGAATTCCCAAGGAATGGGAAAGGCGTCAAGCAAAACTGGCAAAACTGGCCAAGAAGGCCGTTGATGAATTCAACAGGGCCTCAAAGGCCTCAACTGAAGCTGGTGCTAGTGGAAGGGCAAGTGCACCAAAGAAATCCATGCCAAAGAAGCCTGCTCACAAGCCCAAGACTTCAGGACCAAAGCCCTCAGTGGCCAAGTCGGCTGCTTCAAAAGCCTAAGCACCCAAGATTACTAAATCTTCAGTGCCTCCTCCTGCCTCAAGTTCTTCAATGGCAGCAGCAAAAGCTTCAACACTGGTCGTGCTCGCATCTTGCCAGCGCACCAAGGGCTTTCCAACAGCCTCAATAGCTACATCAAGTGCCTCAGCTAGTGGGCAAACTTCATCACTGCCCAAGCTGAAGAAAAAGGTCACTGCTAGTCATGGAACAAGGACAAGTCCCAAAAGCAAGGCCGTAGTGCCTCAAGCTGATGAACATGGGCTAGCTGACAAAGATGAGCTCGCTGAGTTCCTTGGAAGAAAGCAAGAGCAAGCTGCTATTGCAAAGAATTCTTCAATCCCGTTGCTACTGGATCCCAAGAAGATCCTTGATTTCATTGACATATGGGTGACTAAGTCAGATACTCCACTTGATGACCTCAACTTGCCTCCGAGTCCAAGTCATGTCCTATCTACTTTCATCTTGACTGAGAAGCACAAGGTTGCACAGGCAAAGCTAGTGAACAAACAACAAATTCAGAAGGAGAAGGAATTGAGGAAGAATATGATGTCAATATCTCCTCAGCAGCTCGTGACTCTACAGTCTGAGATACAACAGGTGTCTTAAGAATATGAGCGCCAAGCCAATCACTGTTGTGGCGTCAAGGACAGATTCATCACTGCCACCACCCAGGTAGTTGATGATCACAACAAGCGTGAGGCAGGAAAGTTTGCCACTATGCCTCCCTCAAGTTCTTCAGCTCCTCCACCAAATGCTCAGGCCAGTGAGACTGCGCCTTCATCTCCTCCGCAAGAACAAGCCAGGGCAACTGAATAAGTTGCGCTTGAAGAAACTGCCAGGGCGACTGTATCAGTCGTGCCTGAAGAAACTGCACCACCAAGTCCCTCAGCAACAGCGCCTCCAACGACTTCATCCTTGAAAATCACCACTCTTCCTTCTTCATCAAAAGCGAAGAAGACTAAGGCTACTGAGAAGAAAGCCAAGAAGAGAAAGGCTTCAGCTCCACCAACTGCTCCTGAATCTATGAAGAAAATGAAGACGGCACCATTGTCTTCAGTTATTCCTATTGATGCAGTTCCTATTTCATCAACGCCCCCGGCTCGTACAAATAATGATCAACGGATTGTTTCTTTTGGGGTGGAATACGAAATTCCTCCAACTGATGAAGATGAAGAGAATGATACCAATTCTGCTGCTACCACAAAGCAGATGGATGAAGAAATTGAAGTGGAAGCTGATGCTTCGCTTCATCAAGTATCGTCACGAAAGTCATCTCAAGCTCCATTGACTGAAGAAAATGCCGATGCTTCATCTGGAAGTAGTGAAGCAACTGAAGAGGCTATGGATATTAACGGTGCTACTACGCCCGTACTCCATGATGAATTCTGGGAAGCAGCTCACCCAAATTCACGTGTCACCACACCTCTAATGCAAGTGCCTCAGTCGCCTGCGCACACTAAAGAAATTCATACTGGTTTTGAAGAAAGGAAACCTTCTCTTCAGACCATCAATGAAGAAATTCCAGCTGCAACAAATGATGAGACTGCATAGGATGACCTGATGGTGGATGTCGTCAATACATCCCCTCAGCGTGAAGAATCAATTCCTTCAGCAGACACTGACACAGTTCCAACTGCTACTGCTGAGGAAGTTTCTAAGTCACTGGTTCTTACTGACCCACGAGACTCAATTGGATCTCCTAGACCAGTATTTGATGTCAGGCCAAAGAAAATAAATCTTCAACCATTACCGGTCATGCCCAAGATTGGCAGAAGCCTCAGACGCCCACAATTTGACAGAGCCAAATTCTTCGAAGGGAAGAATTTCTTCATTGGCGAGTCACCATATGACTCACCCAAAATCAGGCATCTGCGCTTCTGGACCAAGACACAGATGAACTACTATGCTTCACTGCTCTTTGATAAGACCAAGATCTTCCCGCATCGCCATATTCCTCACGTGGACATGGAATTTATTCCATGCTTCAGACCAGTCTTGGCTGTTCTACATGATGTTGGGTTGCTTAGCTTCTGCTTTGACGTTTGCGATTGGAATGAAGAGCTAATTCTTCAGTTCCACACTACTGTGCATTTCTCAGGAAACGCTGACGACATTGCAACATGGGCTCTGGACTGGATGAGTGAAGACACTCATTATAAAGCACCTGTTGACGAACTTCTTCGAGCTCTTCCAGTAGGCCCACCCCTTGAAGAAGCTGAGAAGATCTATGAAGAACCTGAGTTGCCACATCATTTGATGCAAGTACTGATGAAGCCATTGGCTGAAGGAGAAGCTCCAAGGACAACCTTCTTGGTAAAGGATTTGCTTTATGTGCCACGAACAGTCTACCGCATTCTGGCCAAGACCCTCAACCCTATCAAAGGTCACAACTCCAACACTGAAGAAGTGTGGGAGTTATGAAGAATCTGCTCTTCCACATCATACATGGTACTCCCATTAACATCCATGATTTCTTCATGAGGACATTGGTCACAGTGGCCCAGTCACCTTTTGATCTGAAGCCCTATGATCCATGGATCATGAGATTCATCAGATCCCGGTCTTCAATTCATTACAAGGCTGATTGTCAGAATCATCTCAGCTATCTGCCACAAGTAGAAGTTCTTCAGAGCACCATTTCTTCAGTTCCTGGCAAGGGCAAGGCTGTCATTGATGAAGGAATTCGTCCTCTTGATGGACAATTTCGTCATCATGTCTCCAACTTCACGTGTGATGAAACTGCTAGCCAGGACACTGGTGCAAATGCTTCAAGGCCATCTCCAACATCAGAAGCACCACGTGTCATGACTGACCATGAACTCCTCATCATCTTGCACCAGAAAGTTGACAAGAATCACAACTGGGTTAAGTGTCAATTTGCTGCAATTCAAGCAATTATGACAGTGACGCATAACTCAGTGTGCAAGAACCACTACTATGCCCACGAGATATTTGACAGAACATGGGCCATACTCTCACATCTGAAGACTGATGAAGAACTTGCTGTAATGGAATTCTAGATGAACTTTGACTGGGCAGATCCGCCCAGGAAAATTTCAAGAAGGTTCAAGTTCCTCTTCTCGTCCCAAGCTCAGAGTCTTATTTTGAGTCAAAGGAAAAATCGTACTGTTAAAGGGGGTCTAGGTGAATCATAGTTCACATTTCCAAAGTGATGCTCAAACCTATACATCCACAAGCCGCTTCGAGTGAAGCCATTGGAAATCTCCGAAACAGCTGACACATTTGCTAGCCACAGTGACGAAGTTCATCTGGTCGCTGACGAATTTGGTCAGGCTGAGGACTTAGGATTTCGCCAGTGCGATCTGCCTATCGTGAGGAAATTGAGTGCCCCGGCGAATTTGAGAGTTCGAATTCCGGCCGTTGCTGCGCCGCGGGCCAGCTGTCGAGTGGATCCTTATCGTGACAACGGTCATATCAGAGAAGGTAATTTATGACAATTCATGTCGGGTTGCCCCTGGCTATAAATAGCCGCCCCCTCACAACCACTTGTTGGTTGGCTGCTCAGAGAGAACTTGACACTTGTCATTTGAGAGCAACCCATCCTCTGACGACTTTGAGAGAATCCTAAGTGAGAAAAAACCCAGAGCCAAAGTGATTGAGCATCACTAAAGAGATTGATCTGTGTGATTTGACGCCTGTTACCTTTGAAGACTGTCATTCTTCCAGACGGTTAGGCGTCATGTTCTGAGCACCCAAGAGTCATTGCGGTGTGCCGGTGAACAAGTCTGTGAAGGTTTTGGAAGTCTACCTTGAAGACATACCACGAGTGATTGGGCGATACTTAAGTGACCTTAGCTCAAGAGGAATATAATGAGGACTATGTGTCCTCTGAGTTCGTCTCAGCCGCCTCAACCAGACGTACAGTTGATACAGCAACTAGAACTGGTCTTACAAATCGCTGTGTCTTCATCAAGCCTACCTGGTTTCAAATTCCTCAACCCTTACCTTCACATTATTCCGCTACTTAAGGATCTGTGATCTATATTCTGACGAATTTGAACTAAAGACTTTCATCATGTTGTTTTTCATTTCTTCAGTTCATCTTCTTCATGCTTGTATGCTTGTATGATTGCATGTTCTTCACCTATATGTATCTTGTATGCATGCTTTCTGTTTCTGTGATGATTTAGTTTCCTCGCGTTTCTATTTCTTCACTCTGGTCTTCGTCAAATTCATCAGAGTTTGACGAATTTCTAAAAATTTCTCATTCACCCTTCCCTCTGGGAGTAAACCTACGCTTTCATGATCACAATAAGAGGTACCTAAACTAGTAGATATGCAAAATGGGTGACGTTGTCATGGCCCAGGGGTGCCTTAAGACCCCAGAAGTTGGTCCACAAGGCCGACCCAAGAACCCTAGGCCGCTATATGGTCTGAGCCATTAGCCTGACTTGGGGACCTCGAGAAGAAATGAGCCGACATCCTTGTTGTGCAAGACAAGGATGACAAACTGCCAGAAAATCCTTAGACTGCCTTTGAATCAACTAGGACTCTATAACCCTAGGCCCCTTCCTTTATAAGCCGAGGCTAGGCTAGTGACACACTTTTAGTCATCACCCTTCGGTGCAACTACGATCCTTGAGATATGTCTTGCACTTTGTACAACCCATCCAATGAATACAACAAGGGCACGCGTAGGGTTTTACCTTCATAGCGACGGCCTAAAGCTAGGTAAATTGTCTCTTGTTTCGCCTCTGGGATTTCTGGCTAGTCACGGCACCCAAATGAGCGGTCTGCTAGAATTCACATTGACAGTGGCAGGCCAGGCATGAGTCCTGATTGTGAGAATTGAGATTCGGATGGGATGTGAAATCAATCGCGGTGCCTTCGCTCCTGGCATGTGTTTGATTTCGGCGTGATGAACTTCATCACCAACTCGACGGCGCAAACCGAGCCCATCAGCACTTACAAGCCAAGTCAGACACTCTTCTTCGGGAGCCCGGAATTCGTCGCCAACTCGCACGGTGAGCTCGACCTGCGTGGCCTGGAGCCTTGTTCGGCGCAGGAGCCAGAGACGATCTTCGTTAACCCACCCACCTCCCAATTCATCGCCAAGTGGAGTGACTCACTCAACGACGTCCTCGAGGAGCGCGAGGCGAAAGAGGAGGAGAGCGACGGAAGCTGCCTTGAGGCCATGTCGGTTCGTCCTCGGCCTTGGCAGGAAACTGCTTGTTATGGACAACATCGAGAATGACGGGGATGCCGCCAATGTTGAGGAAACCTATGATGACCTCGGTGAGGGAGCAACACGCGAAGCAACGAGGCCTAACACCCGCTGCTCAACTCCTCTACACTAATGAAACATGGGCTAGCGAGGGGCAACTCCCTGGCGCTCTAAGCGAGGTATAGGACAAACAGTTGGAGGGGCGTTGACGAAGTGCGAAGAGAGAAATGCGCTGAAGGTGAGTGTTCTGTCCAACGCCTCGAGGGTGAAGTAACTACAGTTAATTGGAACCTCGAGGGGCGCACCTGACCCTTCTGAAAGACGTGATGGCTGTCAAATTCAATGCAAGGCTGCATGCACATGCTGGCGTGGCATGCGAATAGGAGGTATGGTTGTGCCACTATCATGCGGTCGTTGTGTTGTCCCATTTTGTCCCATCGACAGCGGGCTCCACGACAGAAGCTACGGTCACCCCCCCCCCTCCCACCGCGTGTGCGCGCGCACAATTGACATGACATGTGGTGTGTCCATTGTGAATACTGGTTTTGCTGGTTTTGGTAACCTTCCGTAAGTTTTCAGTCCGGTTTAGTTCTGGTTATTTGTTTTCTAGTTGTTTATGTGACGCCCCTGGCTCAATCGTGCACTAATCATACACGCAAACATGCACGATCAAGCATAGGGACTCACGGGAAGATATCACAACACAACTCTAACACAAATAAACGGAGATCCACGAATATTACAGACCAGGGATCACGAGGATCCGAATACATAAGTCAGTCATACAAATAATATCTGGGTACATACATAGTTAGTCAAGGTTTGCCTTAAGAAGGCTAGCACAAACAACAACTCTAGATCGAAAGGCGAAGGCCTCTTGCCTGGGACCCTCCGATCCTACTCCTGGTCGGCTGGCTCGATCCAGTAGTACGTGCCGTCTGGACCCTCCTGGTAGTAAGCTCCTGCTGGGACATCTGGCTCCGGAGCTCCATCGTCTGAGGTAACATCAAAAAGGGGTATGGGGGAAAAAGAAGTAGCAAAGCAACCGTGAGTACTCATCTGAAGTACTCAGCAAGCAAGGATCTACACTACATATGCAACATTATCAAAGAAAGGTTGTATATGTGGACTGGGCTGCAGAAATGCCAGAATAGAGAGAAGACCTAGTCCTATCGAAGACTAGCATCTTCACGAAGCCACCATCTTGCAGCAATTAGAAGAGTATAGAAAGCATTTTTATTAAGCAAGCATGTTGAGGCAAAGCCTAGAGATCCTTCCTACCTAATTAGTTACGCGGGCTCTACGGCGCACGAGGAGCACGCCGGAGCGGTCGGACGAGCGTGTAGTGGCTCGGGAGCGCGATGCTCACAGCCTCGGCGGCGGTGAGAGTACGGCAATGCGGCGGGACGGCTACGGCCACGCGAAGGACCAGGGGAGAAAATGAGGGGGTAGCGGTGCTCACGTAGGGGCACACAGTGGCCGGCGCGAAGTTTAGTAGCTGCAGAGGAGGGAGATCGATGGCGGCGAGGTTCTGGTGGCCGCGGTTGAAGTAGAGCTCATGGAGGATGCAGCGGTGGCCCTCATCTTCGATTCATCGGCGCAGAGGGAGTAGAGGAGCACGGCGGAGGTCGGGGACACAGAGAGGCGGCGAGAGGGGCACGGTGGTCGTGAGCTTCACGGTGCCGCGGTCATGGCGGTGCTCGGTGGGGTTGGGGAAAGGGGATAGAGGGAGAGTGAGTGGCGAGGGGGGGCACCAGGGGTTCGGGGAGGGGGTCCTTATCCACCGGCGAACGCGGGAGTGTGAAGTATCCAGCCCATTCCCGGCGATCAGCCCACACGGTGAACCGTGACGTCTGAAGAGCTTTCGGGAGAAACGTACGACGTAGAGGGCCCCATAAACCATTATCCCGCGTGGTGGTAGTGCGTATAGGGCACGTCGACCCACTCAGTTCAAATACCCAAATCCAATAGGCTCATTTAATAACACGCGGAGACAAACAGAGTTTCTGAAGCTCCGCCACAATATCACACTCGGGCGCCCTTCCGGGCAAGCCCGACATCATAGATCTCCCTGCGGGTACCCATCAGGGTCGACCCGCCTGTGACAAAGGTCAAAGTAATAGTGTGGTCATAACATCAAGGGGGAAACCTGGGGAATCACCCTCGGAGGATTCCACCTGATGAAATCAACAAGGTGAAAGTAGGAGGAATCACCCTCGAGGTTCACACTTCAAGGGTTGCACGATAGAGTCGTATCGGGAGTGGTTAAGGAGGAATCACCCTCGATGACCACGACCGAACAGCTATACTATAGAGTTATCATCAGGAGTGCGTTACGAGGTATCACCCTCGGCACTCGATAGTAACTATGCAGAGTCGTACAACTAAGGGGGGGTGAGGTGATGTGCCGGTCTCTGGTCGTCGATCACGTTGATCGAGTAGTCGATGATGAAGCAGAGGCAACAAGGGTAAAGTGATGGGGGTCACTGATGGTTCATTACCAACCTATACTAAGCAGTTGAAAAAGGCAGGTAAGGTAACAATAAGCAGGTTACAAAAGCAGGCTATGCATCAGAATAGGAGCAAACAGTAACAGTAGCAAAATCTAATGCAAGCAGGAGAAAATTGAATGGGCGATATCGGGATGCTCAAGGGGGGGGGAGGGCTTGCCTGGTTGCTCTGGCAAGGAGGAGGGGTCGTCGGAAGGCTGCTCGTCCGGAGCATAGTCGTACTCTGCTGCGTCGGCGTCGGTCTCGGCGTCTATCGAGAGAGAAGGAGGGGGAAAGAAACAATAAATTCACGGCAAAAATGCAAACAATACGTCTGACATGCCTAAATGATATGCAGAGGTGTTCTACTGCCTAACTAAATGATTTAGTTAATTTAGGAATTTATCTAAATTTATTTTATTAAAGTTGAGCACTATTCATTTATCGAAATCAGTCTAAAAGTTCCATGTTCAGGTAGCTAGGGGCATCTGACAACAATACGAAGGGCGTATTCAGATTCATCTCGTCGTTCTGATCAACTTTCATGTACAAAGTATTTTCATCCGAGTTACGGATTATTTTATATGATTTTCTAAAGTTTTAATCAGTTTTTGTAATTTATTTAATTACTTAAATACGAATTATCCAGAACAGTGTGAGATGACGCAAGCATGACGTCAGAGTGATGTCAGTAGGTCAACAGGGGCTGATCGGAGTCAAACCTGACAGGTGGGTCCAGTGGGACCCACATGTCATTGACTGAGCTAACTAAACAGAGTTAATTTAACCTAACTAACCTAATTAGCGAGTGGGGCCCAGCAGTCAGTGGGTGTTTAGTGACTTAATTAGCTAATTAACTAATTAACAGATTCTGTTTATTTTAAAAACATTTAAACAACAGGGCCCCACATGTCAGAGACACGGGCAGCCCAGTCAGCGGGTTGACCCGGTCAATGGGGCCAGCCGGGCCCATCGGTTAGTGGCACGAGGGTGGCCAGGTCAGCGCCACACAACGCGCAGGGTGCCCAGGGCGATGGCCCAAGACCTCTGGGTGCATAGGTTAGTCCGGCGTGCTGACCTCTCTGCTGAGCCTAGGTAGGGCACTGCTTCGTGTTGATCCCCCGAGGCCGGGCATTACCCAGCAAGTGTGTCCGGCCAGAGGTGATCGAGCGTGTTGAGTAATAGTAGTGCACCCCTGCAGGGAAGAAAACATCTATCGATAGCTGGTCCTACGGTAAAGGACGCTCAGTTTGGTATCACGATCTATTACTTGAACTGGATACATGTTTAACTAATTGAAGCTTAGGGATCGCTTTCTCGCTGGGAGTCGAGGAAGGATCTCTAGGCTTTGCCTCAACATGCTTGCTTAATAAAAATGCTTTCTATACTCTTCTAATTGCTACAAGATGGTGGCTTCGTGAAGATGCTAGTCTTCGATAGGACTAGGTCTTCTCTCTATTCTGGCATTTCTGCAGCCCAGTCCACATATACAGCCTTTCTTTGATAATGTTGCATATGTAGTGTAGATCCTTGCTTGCTGAGTACTTCAGATGAGTACTCACGGTTGCTTTGCTACTTCTTTTTCCCCCATACCCCTTTTTGATGTTACCTCAGACGATGGAGCTCCGGAGCCAGATGTCCCAGCAGGAGCTTACTACCAGGAGGGTCCACACGGCACGTACTACTGGATCGAGCCAGCCGACCAGGAGTAGGATTGAAGGGTCCCAGGCAGGAGGCCTTCGCCTTTCGATCTAGAGTTGTTGTTTGTGCTAGCCTTCTTAAGGCAAACCTTGACTAACTATGTCTGTACCCAGATATTATTTGTATGACTGACTTATGTATTCGGATCCTCGTGATCCCTGTGTGACGCCCCCGACTCAATCGTGCACTAATCATACACGCAAACATGCACGATCAAGCACAGGGACTCATGGGAAGATATCACAACACAACTCTAACACAAATAAACGGAAATCCACAATATTACAGACCAGGGATCACGAGGATCCGAGTACATAAGTCAGTCATACAAATATTATCTGAGTACAGACATAGTTAGACAAGTTTTGCCTTAAGAAGGCTAGCACAAACAACGACTCTAGATCGAAAGGCGAAGGCCTCCTGCCTGGGAGCCTCCGATCCTATTCCTGGTCGGCTGGCTCGATCCAGTAGTACGTGTCGTCTGGACCCTCCTGGTAGTAAGCTCCTGTGGTGGCATCTGGCTTCGGGGCTCCATCGTCTGATGTATCATCAAAGTGGGGTATTGTGACGACCCCGGCTTAATCGTGCACTAATCATACACGCAAATGCACACGATCAAGCCTAAGGACTCACTTGAAGATATCACAACACAACTCTAAAACATAAATAAATTCATACAAGCTTTATATTACAAGCCAGGGCCTCGAGGGCTCGAATACATAGCTCGATGGCATACAAGTGTCAGCGGAAGCATTAGATATCTGGGTACAGATATATTACAAAAAGAGAGATAAGCCTTCACAGAGGCGGGGCAAAATAAAACTCTATGATCGAAAGGCGTGGGCCTCCTGCCCTGGACCCTCCGAATCCTACTCCTGGTCGTCGGTCGGCTCCTCGTAGTAGTAGTACTCTCCGGGCTGGTAGTAGTAGTGGTCGTCGGCGGGGACAACTGGCTCCGGGGCTCCGTCGTCTGGATGCGACAAAGGAATAAAGGGAAAAAAAGGAAAATAAAGCAAACGTGAGTACTCATCCGAAGTACTCAGCAAGCAAGGATCTACACTACATATGCAACATTTTCAAAGGAGGGCTGTATATGTGGACTAGGCTGCAGAAATGCTAGAATAGCGGGGGAAAGCCTAGTCCTATCGAAGACTAGCATCTTCAGCATCTTCAACAGTCTTGCAGCATTAGAAGAGAGCAGAATAACATAATGTAAAGTATAACAGTGTCATCAACCTCGGCCAGAGATTCTTCCTCGACTCCCTGCGAGAAAGCAATCCCAGAGCCGTACTATCCAGTTCTCATCTCAAGTCATGTTCTAGTTGTACCGATCGGGATACAACTCCGAGTGTCCGTTACCGTAGGACAGGCTATCGATAGAAGTTTCTTCCCTGCAGGGGTGCACCAACTTACCCACCACGCTCGCTTAACTCCGGCCGGACACACTTTTCTGGGTCATGCCCGGCCTCGGCTAAGCAACACGCCACAACCCGACCAAATACTTAACAGAGAGGTCAGCACGCCGGACTAACCTATGCCCCCAGGGGTCTTGGGCCATCGCCCCGGACGCTCCTACACGTTGCGTACACCGCCGGTGAGCAGACCTAGCAACCCCTTAATACAAGCGCGGTTGCGTTCCCAGTCCAACCCAGCGTGTGCCGCTCAGTTGCTGACGTCTATTAAGCTTCGGCTGAAGTATACGACGCAGAACACCCATACTATGCCCACGTGATGGTTAGTGCTATCAGGCCAGAGGCCCCTCGGATCAAATATCCAAACCGTTAGTGGATTAGGAGCGCGCGGTAACGAGCAGAGACTCACGATCGATCTGACCCCGTCGCCCCGTCTCGAGGACTTGCGGCAAGGGCTAAGAATGCCCGGCCACGCCTCGTAGTTATCTCGCGGGCACCTCTCAGGTCAACCCGACTCCACATCACTTCGCATCCATGCTTGCGCGGGTACCCCTCAGGGCCGACCCGTCTTTAGTAACATGTTATCATGGTTCAGTGTTCAGTCATAGTAACCAAGTCTCCGTGTGTCTGACACCAAGGGGGAACCTGAGGAATCACCCTCGATGGAATTCCCGCTCGATGCTATCGTCAAGGTGAACGAATGAGGAATCACCCTCGAGGTCCACACTTGAGAAGTTGCACGACGACGTCGTTATCGGGGGTGGTGTAGGAGGAATCACCCTCGCTTACCATGACCGAATAACTAACCCATAAGGTTATCATCAGAAGTGCTGACGAGGTATCACCCTCGGCACTCGATAGTAACCCAGCAGAGTCGAGCATCTTAGGGGAAGTGACGTGCGGTGCCAGGTTCTAATCTTCGATCCCGTTGCTCGGATCTTCTGAGAGTCCAGCGGGGCAGTCGGGACAAGTGGGTCTCTGATAAGGCTCTACCCATTCTATTCTAAACAGTTTAGGAGAACAGGCAGGTATCAAAAGTAGACTACAATAAAGCAGGCTATGCAGCAGATATAGGACAACAGTAGCAGCAGTAACTTCTAATGCAAGCATAAGAGAGAAGAGAGTGGGCGATATCAGAATGCTCAAAATGGGGGTGCTTGCCTGTCTGCTCGACGGCAAGGGCCTGATCGTCGGGGACGTAGTCGTACTCCGGAGTGGCGTCTGCCTCAGGAGCTACGGCAACGTCGGGGTCTACCGAAAGAGAAGAGGGGGAAGAAACAGGTAAATATAATGCAAACAGATGCAACACAGTGCGTGCGATGCTATGATGCAATACAGGGTTGCCTAAATATGCCTCTAAGTCATTTTAGTTATTTTTAGAATTAATCTGGGATTTATTAACCGGTGTGTGTGCACTATTCATCTACCGGAATCGAGCTCGGAGTTACGAGTTCTCCTACGTAGGAGGTTCCGACAAGGAAACAGACGGCGCGATTAGACTCGTCTCGTCGTTCTGAGCAACTTTCGTGTTTTAACTTTTTCGATCTGAGCTACGATTTAAAAGTTATGAATTTTTAAAGATTATTTGATTTTCTGGAATTAATTTTATTAACAGAATTGAATTATGATGTCAGCATGACGTGTTGCTGACATCAGCAGGTCAACAGTGACGCTGACCTGGTCAAACCTGACATGTGGGTCCAGTGGGACCCACATGTCAGCCTCTGTTTAGACTAACAGTGGATTAGTTTAATTAGCAGGGTTAATTAGGGAGTGGGCCCCATCTGTCAGTGAGACATTTAGACTAACTAATTGATTTTAATTATTAAAGCGTTTTATTTAAGCTAATTACTAGCAGGGCCCAAATGTCAGTGGCTGGGCCGCGCCCAGTCAGCACGTTGACCACGGTCAGCGTGGTCAACTGGGGCCAGGGGGCCCACTGGCAGTGACTGGGAGGTGGGGCCCCATCGAGCCACGTCGGCGGCCGGCGCCGGAGACGCGCCGGCGACCGTTTTCGCGGCGGAGGATCGCCGGAGTGGCTCGGATTTGCTCCACACTTCACCAAATCGCGCGCGGTAACTTGCGTTAGAAAGCTAGCGCTCGCGCGCATCGCGTGGTGCTCAAAGCTCCGCCGGAGGTGACCTAAATCGACGGCGGCGTCCATCCTTGCGGCGGCCGGAGTTCGGGCTCGGGCAGAAACGGTGCTAGGAGGTACGGGGGAACGTGCACGCGTGCTCACAGGACCCGCACGAGCTCCAGGAGCTCGATGCTGGGCTCGGACGAGCATGACAGTGACTGCGGTCACGGCGGCGAGGTGCTCTGTGGCGGCGAGCTCACGGCATTGATGGCTGCTAGCTATGGGCGACGGTGGGCAGCGCAAAGCGATGGAGAGGAAGGTTGGGAGCTCACCGAGCGGCTATGAAAAGCCCTTGGTGGCTTAGGAGCAGCAGACGGCGCTGGAGATGACGAAGCTCGCCGGAGGCAGAGAGGTGCGGGCGCGGCTCGATCCGCTTGCTGCAGGGCTCCCTGGCTCCTTCTGCTCGGCGTAGTCGACGGAGTTGAGCACGGCGACGCACCTGGACGAGGTGGTGCGGCTCGAGAACGGCGGTGGCCGCGAAGACGAGCGGGAACGGCGGCGGTGGCGTTCTGCCGCGGCGGATCTGAGGAGGAAGGAGGCGGAGCGAGTGAGAGGAGGAGCTGAAGAGGGGCTAGGGTTGAGCCAGGGGGCTCGGGGTCTTAACAGCGCGCGGGCGACGGCGGATGGGCGACGCGTGCGGCGGCCGTCGCCGTGTCGGCGCGCGGGCGCGACAGCGCGAGAGGAGGGGGAACGACCGCGCTGGGCAGGGCCAGCTGGGCCGTTGGTCGGGGCATTGTGCACTAAGGCCCAGTGCACAGTGCCTCGCTTTCACTTTTCTGTTTTCTGTTACACATTTTCTTTTATTCTTTTCTAATTTGAATTAGTTAGGGCTCTTATGCACTTTTGTAAAATGTGGAACTTGGTCCAAATAATGCAATGCATTATTACCCATCACCGAAAACTTGTTTGGACAGATTTGGATTTCATTTGAATTTGAAATGATTTTAAATGGATTTAATAATGCTGTTTTGATGCTGTTTCAAATTGTTTGAGTCATTTAATTAATCCAAATGCTACTGGTGATATTTTTATAAATGCTTCTGGAATATTTGCTAATTAGTGAACATTTTTCAAAGGTGTTTGAGCAAAATTTATTTTGCACTTTTGAATTTGAGTTGATTTTCAGAATGGAGTTTGAATTATTTTGGTTAACCACTATGATTAGTCTCTGCAAATGATATGACTTGGCAATATTAGCAGTTGATCATAGTGGCTATTACACAGGGGTGTTACAGGTATGGGGAAAAAGAAGTAACAAAGTAACCGTGAGTACTCATCCGAAGTACTCAGCAAGCAAGGATCTACACTACATATGCAATATTATCAAAGGAGACAGGCTGTATATGTGGACTGGGCTGCAGAAATGCCATAATAGAGAGAAGGCCTAGTCCTATCGAAGACTAGCATCTTCAAACATCTTCGCGAAGCCACCATCTTGCAGCAATAGAAGAGAGTAGAATAGCATTTTATTAAGCAAACATGTTGAAGCAAAGCCTAGAGATCCTTCCTCGACTCCCAGCGAGAAAGCGATCCCGAAGCTTCAATTAAGTAACAAGTATCCAGTTTAAGTAGTAGATCGAGATATACAAACTGAGTGTCCCTTACCGTAGGACCAGCTATCGATAGATTATTCATCCCTACAGGGGTGCACTACTATTACCCAACACGCTCGATCACCTCTGGCCGGACACACTTGCTGGGTAATGCCCGGCCTCGGGAGATCAACACGAAGCAGCGCCCTACCTAGGCTCAGCAGAGAGGTCAGCACGCCGGACTAACCTATGCACCCAGAGGTCTTGGGCCATCGCCTTGGGCACCCTGCGCGTTGCATGGCTGGCCGGGGTGCAGGCGCGACACTGAACTCGTCAGTGAAGTATCCAGCCCATTCCCAGCGATCAGCCCACACGGTGAACCGTGACGTCTGAGGAGCTTTCGGGAGAAACGTACGACGTAGAGGGCCCCATAAACCATAATCCCGCGTGGTGGTAGTGCATATAGGGCACGTCGACCCACTCAGATCAAATACCCAAATCTGATATGCTCATTTAGTAACACGCGGAGACAATCAGAGTTTTTGAAGCTCCGCCACAATATCACACTCGAGTGCCCTTCCGGCACACCCGACATCATAGATCCCCTGCGGGTACCCATCAGGGTCGACCCACCTGTAACAGAGGTCAAAGTAACCGTGTGGTCATAACATCAAGGGGGAAACCCCGAGGAATCACCCTCGGCGGATTCCACTCGATGAAATCATCAAGGTGAACATATGAGGCATCACCCTCGAGGTTCACACTGAGGGGTTGCACGACAGAGTCGTATCGGAAGTGGAGAAGGAGGAATCACCCTCGATGACCACGACTGAACAGCTACACTGCAGAGTATTCATCCGAAGTGCGTTACGAGGTATCACCCTCGGCACTCGATAGTAACTATGCAGAGTCGTATAACTAAGGGGGTGAAGTGATGTGTCGGTCTCTGGTCGACGATCACATTGATCGAGTCGTCGATGATCAAGCAGGGGCAACAAGGGTAAGGTGGTGGGGGTCACTAATGGTTCACTACCAACCTATACTAAGCAGTTTAACATAGGCAGGTAAGGTAATAATAAACAGGTTACAAAAGCAGGCTATGCATCAGAATAGAAGCAAACATTAACAGTAGCAAAATCTAATGCAAGCAGTAGAAATGGAATGGGCGATATCTGGATGCTCAAGGGGGGGGGGGGCTTGCCTGGTTGCTCTGGCAAAAAGAGGGGTCGTCAACGGGCTGTTCGTCTGGAGCGTAGTCGTACCCAACTGCAGCATCGTCGGTCTCGGCGTCTATCGAGAGAGAAGGAGGGGGGAAGAAACACTAAATTCACAGCAAAAATGCAAACAATACGTATGACATGCCTAAATGCTATGCCGGGGTGTTCTACTGCCTAACTAAATGATTTAGTTAATTTTAGGAATTTATCCGGATTTATTTAATTAAAGTTAGGCATTATTCATTTATTGAAATCGGTCTAAAAGTTCCATGTTCATCTAGCTAGGGGCATCTGAGAGGAATGCGGAGGGCGTATTCAAATTCGTATCGAAATTCTGAGCAACTTTCATATATAAATTATTTTCATCGGAGATACGGTTTATTTTATACGATTTTTCAAAGTTTTAATAGAATTTCTGGAATTAATTAATTATCTAAATTTGAAATATCCAGAATAGTAATTGATGACATCAGCATGACATCATCATGACATCAGCAGGTCAAACCCGGATGACCAGGGTCAAACCTGGCAGGTGGGTCCAGTGGGACCCACATGTCATTGACAGTGCACTAACAGTGGGGTTAGTTTAATCTAATTAGACTAATAATCATGTGGGGCCTACTGTCAGTGGGTGCTTAGCCATTTAATTAACTAAACTAATTAATTACCTAATTATCTATTTGTTTTAAGCAATTTAATAGAGTGGGGCCCGCATGTCAACGAGACAGGGGCGCCCAGTCAGCAGCGCTGACCGGTCAATGGGTCTACGGGGCCCACCCGTCAGCGGCACAGGGAGGGTGTCCCACATGTCGGGCCAGGTCAGCGGTGGCCGGCGACCCGCCGGAATCTCGCCGGCGAGCCCGTTCGCGGCGGCGCGTCCTCGGGCATCGTCGGAAATCGCCCACAGGGCATCATTTTGATCGTGGCCGGTCGCGTTAGAACGGCAGGACGACGGTGCGACGATTGGTGGTGGTTTCACGGGCTGCGGTGGTCGGAATCGTCGACGGCGAGCGACGAGGCGGTCGCCGGAGTTCGGTGCTCGTCGTTATCGGGGCTACGGTGCGAATGCGAGCAAGCGGAGCAGCTAGGCGAGGCCTACGCGATGCGGCAAATGCAACGGAGGCACACACGGGACCAAATGGTCGCCGTGGCCACGCCGACGACGAGGCCAGGCAGCGGAGCGGTTCGGGCGATGGCGAAGCGGGCGCCAGAGCTCGAAATCGAGCGCGTGGAATGAGGGGAAAGAGGGAGGGGCTCACTGCCGTTGCTGGGAAGGCCCGGTGATGCCGGTGGTGGTCGGAGGGCGGCGGAATCCGGCGATGAAGATGACGGAGCCGGGGAGGAAGATGAGGTCACCGCGGGCGAAGCAGGGGCTCCTAGCTCCGTCCAGCAGCGCGGGGAGATGTAGCGGACGGTGGCAGAGCGATCTGGCATGGCGGCGAGGCGCAGGGGCTACGGTGGCCGCGAGGCTACGACGGCGAGGCCATGGCGGCGGCGGGCGAAGTGGGGGGAACGAGGGAGAGGGACGAACGAGGCGGCTAGGGTTCGCCAGAAGGGCGAGGGGGGTGCCTTATCCCCGCCGCGAGCCCTGTAGCGGCTCGCTGTTGAGCAGAGGAGAGGGGGACCGGGTGCGGCGAGCGCGCGCGCGCGGCGACAGCGGCGCGGGGATGAGCAGTGCCAGGGAGACGGCGCGGGACGGGCTGGGCCGGCGCTGTAGCAAGCAGGCATAAGTGCACAGTAGTTTTAGGCCTTTTTCTGTTTTCTTTTCTTTTCTGTTTTGTAAATTGTCTGGGCACTAAATGGTTTTTGTAAAATATGAGACCTAGCCCATAAATCACAGTGCAACATATCCTATCACCAAAAATTAGTTTGGGGTATTTACCATTTCATATTAATTTTGGATTAATAAAAGGTTATTAAATATTGTTTTCAGCCACTGTTTGAGGTTGTTTGAGTCACTTAATTTATTTATTTACTGTTGGTTACAATTTTAGCATTGTCTCTAGAATATTTGTCACCTAATGAACATTTTAGTTTCTGCTTTGAGTAATTTTTATTTTCCACTTTTAATTTTATTTGAAGTTTGAACTAGGAGCTGAAATGCAATATGATGCAATGATGATTAGGCACTGTTAATCATGCTGACTTGTCATTATCAAAAGTGATTACTGTGGCTAATGACATGGGGCGTTACAATTCTCCTCATCTAACAAGAATTCTCGTCCTGAGAATTAAGAGGAAGACTGGAAGAAAGCGGGGTATTCTTCGCGAAGACGATCCTCGCGTTCCCAAGTGGCTTCATCTTCAGAATGATTCAACCACTGAACCTTGAGGAATTTTATTGACTTTTGACGAGTCCGGCGTTCAGCTTGATCAAGAATACGGATGGGATATTCTGGATAAGACAGATCTTCCCGTAATTCAAGCATTTCATGATCCACAGCTCGAATAGGATCCTTGAAGCAACGACGGAGTTGGGATACATGAAAAACATCATGCACTTGAGAAAGATTTGGCGGCAATTGCAACTGATATGCCACTTATCCTCGACGGGCAAGAATACGGAACAGGCCAATGTAGCGAGGAGCTAACTTGCCTTTGATTCCGAACCGATGAGTGCCTTTCAACGGAGTGACGCGGAGGTAAGCTTGCTCGCCAGGTTGATAGACCATTTCCTGGTGCTTTCGGTTAGTTGCTCTTCTGACGAGACTGAACAGTTTTCAAATGCTCACTGCCGTTGCGGACTTGTTCTTCTGCTTGTTGGATACTGTCCGGTCCGACGAGTGAGCGTTCCCCAGTTTCTGACCAATTCAGAGGGGTTCGACACTTACGTCTATAAAGAACTTCAAACGGTGCCATCTTCAGACTAGCTTGATAGCTATTGTTATAAGAGAATTCGGCATACGGGAGAGATTCCTCCCATTTCTTACCGAAGGAGATGACGCAAGCTCGAAGCATATCTTCGAGCACTTGATTAACTCGTTCGACTTGACCCTGTGACTAAGGGTGAAAAGCGGTACTGAACGACAGGTGAGTTCCCATAGCTTCTTGGAAACTATGCCAGAATCTGGAGGTAAAGAGGCTGCCACGATCCGAACTGATCTCCAACGGAACACCGTGGAGTGACACAATCCGGGAAACATACAATTCTGCTAGCTGACTAGTAGTGATTGTCTCCTTAACTGGCAGAAAGTGAGCCACCTTTGAGAACCGGTCAATGACGACAAAGATAGCATCATGACCCTTCTGAGATCTCGGAAAACCAGTAATGAAATCCATTTGGACCTTGTCCCATTTCCATTTAGGAATATCAAGTGGTTGCAGTGTTCCAGCAGGCCTTTGATGTTCTGCTTTAATGCGGCGGCAGACGTCACACTCAGAAACATAACGAGCAATGTCTCGCTTCATATTAGGCCACCAGTATCTCTAACAAATATCACTGTACATCTTTGTGCTACCAGGATGAATTGACAGAGGAGTGTGATGAGCTTCTTTCATAACGTGTTCCCTCTCATCCTTGAACTTGGGTACGAAGAGACAGTGTTGGAAAAACAGGATCCCATCCTTATCAAGATGGAATTCCGATGGCTTTCCTTTCTCGAGGTATCGCTTAATCCTTTCAACTTCAGAGTCATACTTTTGTATAATCTTAATGCTGTGTTCTAAATCTGGTTCGACAACCAGGGTATTGAGATAACCATGCGGAACAATATGGAGGTTCAATTTGCGAAGCTCTTCATAAAGCATAGGTTGTGCTTCCTGAACCATAAGATTGTTGCAATAAGCCTTGTGACTCAAAGCATCGGCCATTACATTAGCCTTGCCAGGGGTGTATGAGATATTCATATCATAATCGGCAATTGTCTCGAGCCATCTTTGTTGACGAAGGTTCAGATCTGGTTGAGTATATAGATACTTCAAACTCTGATGATCCGTGTATATCTCGCAACGGTTACCGAGAA
Source organism: Thinopyrum elongatum (assembly GCA_011799875.1). Classification (NCBI taxonomy): domain Eukaryota; kingdom Viridiplantae; phylum Streptophyta; class Magnoliopsida; order Poales; family Poaceae; genus Thinopyrum; species Thinopyrum elongatum. The sequence goes on from CM022298.1 coordinate 227,796,814, forward strand.
GGTAATGTCGCCATAGCTTCAGGGCATAAATAACCGCAGAAAGTTCAAGATCATGCACTGGATAATTTTCTTCATGAGGATGCAATTGTCGAGAGGCATAAGCAATCACTTTGCGCTCTTGCATTAGGACACAGCCTAATCCTTGACGAGATGCATCACAGTATATCACGAAATCCTTTTGGGAATCCAGGGGTGCTAGCACTGGGGCAGATGTCAACTTATCTTTTAGTGTCTGAAAGCTTTCTTGACATTTTTCTGTCCACTCAAATTTAACACCTTTGTGGAGCAGATTCGTCAATGGTTTTGCAATCTTGGAAAAGTTCTCAACGAATCGACGGCAATAACTAGCGAGTCCGAGAAAACTCCTGACTTGCTTAACATTCTTCGGGGGAGTCCAGTCAAGAATAGCCCGAACTCGTTCGGGGTTAACAGCAATGCCATTCTTGGAAATCACATGACCAAGGTAGGTCACTTCAGATAACCAGAATTCACACTTGGAGAATTTAGCATACAACTGATGTTCTCGTAGCTTCTCCAATACAAGTCGAAGATGTTCAGCGTGTTCCTCTTCATTCTTGGAATATATAAGGATATCATCCAAATAAACCACGATGAATTTGTCGAGGTAATCCATGAAGATATAGTTCATCAACCGGGAGAAGGTTGCTGGAGCATTTGTTAAGCCAAATGACATGACAGTGTACTCATAAGAGCCATAACGAGTGACAAAGGCAATCTTCGGAATATCCTCTTCGCGAACACGGATCTGATGATAACCCAACCTCAAGTCGAGTTTCGAGAAGATAGCGGATCCAGCAAGCTGATCATAAAGATCATTGATCCGGGGCAGTGGGTATTTATTCTGGATTGTGGCTTGGTTAATGGGCCGATAATCCTGAACCAATCGGTTAGTTCCATCCTTCTTCTTAACGAAGAGTGAAGGTGCTCCCCAAGCAGAGGAACTGGGGCGGATGAAACCTTTCTTAAGTGACTTGTCGATTTTTTCCTTAAGTTCAAGGAGTTCATGCGGCGGCATCTCATAAGGACGCTTCGCAATAGGGGTAGTGCCAGGCTTCAAGTCAATGACAAACTCGACAGGCCTAACCGGGGGTATTCCTGGAAGTTCTTCTAGAAAGACGTCTGGAAAATCTCGAACGATAGGAACGTTCTCGATTCCTTCCAAAGGTGAGGCGTTCAAAGCATTCAGAGCATATATCTGGGCTTCAGCATCTCGAGTAATTCGGGCGGTGTAGTTCACTATCTCATCGGAGGGGTGAAGAAGTTGGATGACTTTAGTGGCACAATTGATCGAAGCTATATGAGCTTTCAACAAATCCATTCCGAGGATGAGGTCTATGGTGGAAGACTTTAGGATAATGGGCGAAACAAGGAATTCCAACCCTTTAATTTCAATGGGGACATTGTGTGCCATCATAGTGGTTTGACACTGGCCTCCAGGGGTGTGGATAATTACTAGCAGATTCATCTTTTGAAATGCAATGTCATGCGATAATGCAAATGCTTCTGACATGAATGAATGCGATGCTCCTGAATCAAATAATACAGAAGCGGGTACTGAGTTAACGAGAAGGGTACCCATCACAGTAGCAGGTTGATCCTGGACTTCTTCAATATCAATGTTGTAAGCGTGTCCACAACCATGTGCAGCAGACCCAGTATTATAGTTGCGGGTCTGATTGTTGCCACGTCCATTGCCACAGCCAGTACGAGGAAAAGCCAACTGATTCTGAGTCTGGCGGCAGTCCTTAGCCTGGTGACCTGGTTTGCGGCACTTGAAGCACAGACCATCTTCAGGACGAAGAGGAGCATTTTGTTGAATAGCTTGAGCTCTTGGCTGCCTCGGTGGTGGAGGACGCAGACGTGGTGCAGCATAGTTGTTCTTTGGCGCAGGGGCATTTGGACGGAACATGTTGTTGGGAATCCAGACTCGATGCTTCTGTGCTGAGCTCGAAGATGAGCCAGCATCACGATAGCGCTTCTGCGAGTCTTTATGCTTCATCTGAGCGGTCTCAACCAGGATAGCCTTGTTCACAAGAGTAGAAAAGTCGTTGAAGTCTTGAGCAGCAAGGGCAAGCTTGAGGTCTGCGTGGATTCCATTACGGAACTTCTCTTGCCTACGGGCATCTGTGGCAATGTCTTCTTCAGCATAGCGGGACAGGTCAAGGAATTCCCGCTGATAAGCTTCGACAATCTTGTTGCCCTGAGTGAGGTTGCGGAACTGGGTCTTCATCCGGTCCATAATTCCCTAAGGAATATAACGGGCACGGAAAGCAGCCTGGAACCCATGCCAGGTAACCACTGTTCCAGCAGGAAGTGTGCGCTTGTGGGTGTCCCACCATTGAGCAGCTGGACCCTTTAAGAAAAAGGCCGCGAAGGTGACGAAGTTGGCAGGGGCGACATTAGCAGACTCCATCTCGTGAGTGATGTCGCGGAGCCAGTCATCAGCATCCAGTGGCTTGTCAGAGTTGCGGAACTGAGTGGGGTTGAGTCGCATAAACTCTGTCAAAGTCATTGAAGGAGGGTTCTGGTTCTGGTTGTTCTGATGCGGAAACTGAGCCATGATTCCGGTCATGAACTGACGGTTGAGCTCGAATTGTTGCATCATAGCTGCCATATAGTCTGGCGGTGGTGGGCGTTCAGGGGCACGACCACGACCACGACCACCTGGTCTAACCATCCTGCTAAGTATCAACAGGGGTAGTTTAGTAAAAGCAATTGCGAGTGTTTAGCGACAAGCATGATGTAACTCGACAACAATTTAAGCAGTGTAACAGATACATAACAGTAGTCAATTAAGACATACAGATCCATACACAGAGTCGGGTACATGCGGACAGCATAACGGCGCAAATTTAGAACTAGACATACTAGGCGGCGCGCAGGCACGCGGTAAGGAAGTACACAACGAGACATAGCAAAGGCTACATCAACGTCAGGGAAAACCACTGAAACGGGGTAACTGCGAGTGCGGACGACGAATGTTCGTCGCGGAAGGATCCTGCGCTCCATGTGCACTCTGATGCAGAACCCAGTCTCGAGCTGTAAGAAGAGGTCCACGTGCAGGTGTGTGACCTCCAACAACAGGCCAATCAATACCAGCATACATCTGAGTCCTGCGCGGATAAAGGATGTGCTCCGGATGTATCCCTGCACGAACAACAGGTAGCAAATACGTCATAGCATCATAGAGACGTGCTCGAGTGGCAACCAACTCGACGGCAAGAGCCCGAACAGTGCGATCCAGAGGCTGAGTGCACTGAATCAGAACGCGCGGGTCATAGCAACGAGGCTCATACGGGGCACAGATAGTTGTGTAGTATCCAGTAGCATCTCCAGCAGGGGCATACGGAATGTATCGGAACTCAGAGTCATCCAAGATATCACTGAACTCTCCTCGGAGATGTGCGACAGCAGAGTAGGCGGCATCATGGACTGCCATCTCAATCGTCACGCCGATACCGTGGAAAAGGTGCAGCTCAGTGTCTGAGTCATCTTGCTGATCATAGATACGAACATCAGCATGGTACTGCTCCTGGTTGAACTCGTGGTAATCCTCGTAGACCATGTACTCGGGGTACCAGCGGTAGCCAAGTCTGGTCAGGCGGGCGATCAGGACAGCTGGAAACCCAGGGGCATCACGAGCCCAAGTGCGAAGCACAAGCTGTGTCGTAGGACACGGTGGAAACAAATGATCCATCTGAAACAGAGGAAATTCAGGATTGTCAAATGATAATGAGAAGTTTAATACAACTCGGAGAGAAAGGTTAAACAAAACAATGGAAAGGAAGATGATTATCAGACTAATCAGATGAATGACAGGGAAATCGCACAGATATCCAGCTCTCCGGGTAGACGGGATTTACGAGATCCTAAGTGTCGGCATTAGTAAATTCATTTAACCCGAATAGAAGAGAGATCAGAGTCCCAGAGTATAGACGAGGAATAAAAGATCCTAATACCACCCAGTTGGTGACGTGGGCCCGTAAGCCACACAGCCAAGTTAGTAAATTAGTTTTCGATGTCTAGACTCAACTTCGGCCAAGGAATTGGAAGGGGGCTTCCTACAGGCAGTCGGCTCTGATACCAACTTGTGACGCCCCCGACTCAATCATGCACTAATCATACATGCAAACATGCATGATCAAGCACAGGGACTCACGGGAAGATATCACAACACAACTCTAACACAAATAAACGGAAATCCACAATATTACAGACCAGGGATCACGAGGATCCGAATACATAAGTCAGTCATACAAATATTATCTGAGTACAGACATAGTTAGACAAGTTTTGCCTTAAGAAGGCTAGCACAAACAACGACTCTAGATCGAAAGGCGAAGGCCTCCTGCCTGGGAGCCTCCGATCCTACTCCTGGTCGGCTGGCTTGATCCAGTAGTACGTGCCATCTGGACCCTCCTGGTAGTAAGCTCCTGTGGTGGCATCTGGCTCCGGGGCTCCATCGTCTGATGTATCATCAAAGTGGGGTATGGGAAAAAAGAAGTAACAAAGCAACCGTGAGTACTCATCCGAAGTACTCAGCAAGCAAGGATCTACACTACATATGCAACATTATCAAAGGAGACAGGCTGTATATCTGGACTGGGCTGCAGAAATGCCAGAATAGAGAGAAGGCCTAGTCCTATCAAAGACTAGCATCTTCAAACATCTTCGCGAAGCCACCATCTTGCAGCAATAGAAGAGAGTAGAATAGCATTTTATTAAGCAAACATGTTGAAGCAAAGCCTAGAGATCCTTCCTCGACTCCCAGCGAGAAAGCGATCCCGAAGCTTCAATTAAGTAACAAGTATCCAGTTTAAGTAGTAGATCGGGATATACAAACTGAGCGTCCTTTACCATAGGACCGGCTATCGATAGATTATTCATCCCTGCAGGGGTGCACCACTGTTACCCAACACGCTCGATCACCTCTGGCCGGACACACTTGCTGGGTAATGCCCGGCCTCGGGAGATCAACACGAAGCAGCGCCCTACCTAGGCTCAGCAGAGAGGTCAGCACGCCGGACTAACCTATGCACCCAGAGGTCTTGTGCCATCGCCCTGGGCAGCCTGCGCGTTGCGTGGCTGGCCGGGGTGCAGGCGCGACACTGAACTCGTCAGTGAAGTATCCAGCCCATTCCCAGCGATCAGCCCGCACGGTGAACCGTGACGTCTGAGGAGCTTTCGGGAGAAACGTATGACGTAGAGGGCCCCATAAACTATAATCCCGCGTGGTGGTAGTGCGTATAGGGCACGTCGACCCACTCAGATCAAATACCCAAATCCGATATGCTCATTTAGTAACACGCGGAGACAATCAGAGTTTCTGAAGCTCCGCCACAATATCACACTCGAGTGCCCTTCCGGCACACCCGACATCATAGATCCCCTGCGGGTACCCATCAGGGTCGACCCGCCTGTAACAAAGGTCAAAGTAACCGTGTGGTCATAACATCAAGGGGGAAACCCCGAGGAATCACCCTCGGTGGATTCCACTCAATGAAATCATCAGGGTGAACGTATGAGGCATCACCCTCGAGGTTCACACTGAGGGGTTGCACGACAGAGTCGTATCAGAAGTGGAGAAGGAGGAATCACCCTCGATGACCACGACCGAACAGCTACACTGCAGAGTATTCATCAGAAGTGCGTTACGAGGTATCACCCTCGGCACTCGATAGTAACTATGCAGAGTCGTACAACTAAGGGGGTGAAGTGATGTGTCGGTCTCAGGTCGACGATCACATTGATCGAGTTGTCGATGATCAAGCAGGGGCAACAAGGGTAAGGTGGTGGGGGTCACTAATGGTTCACTACCAACCTATACTAAGCAGTTTAACATAGGCAGGTAAGGTAATAATAAACAGGTTACAAAAGCAGGCTGTGCATCAGAATAGGAGCAAACATTAACAGTAGCAAAATCTAATGCAAGCAGTAGAAATGGAATGGGCGATATCTGGATGCTCAAGGGGGCGGGGGCTTGCCTGGTTGCTCTAGCAAGAAAGAGGGGTCGTCAACGGGCTGTTCGTCTGGAGCGTAGTCGTACCCAGCTGCAACGTCATCGGTCTCGGCATCTATCGAGAGAGAAGGAGAAGGGAAGAAACAATAAATTCATAGCAGAAATGCAAACAATACGTATGACATGCCTAAATGCTATGCCGGGGTGTTCTACTGGCTAACTAAATGATTTAGTTAATTTTAGGAATTTATCTGAATTTATTTAATTAAAGTTGGGCACTATTCATTTATTGAAATCGGTCTAAAAGTTACATGTTCATCTAGCTAGGGGCATCTGACAGGAATACGGAGGGCGTATTCAGATTCGTATCGAAATTCTAAGCAACTTTCATATATAAATTATTTTCATCGGAGTTACGGTTTATTTTATACGATTTTTCAAAGTTTTAATAGAATTTCTGGAATTAATTAATTATCTAAATTCGAATTATCCAGAATAGTAATTGATGATGTCAGCATGACATCATCATGACGTCAGCAGGTCAAACCCGGCTGACCAGGGTCAAACCTGACAGGTGGGTCCAGTGGGACCCACATGTCATTGACAGTGCACTAACAATGGGGTTAGTTTAATCTAATTAGACTAATAATCGTGTGGGGCCTACTGTCAGTGGGTGCTTAGCCATTTAATTAACTAAACTAATTAGTTACCTAATTATCTATTTGTTTTAAGCAATTTAATAGAGTGGGGCCCGCATGTCAGAGAGACAGGGGCGCCCAGTCAGCAGCGCTGACCGGTCAATGGGTCTACGGGGCCCACCCGTCAGCGGCACAGGGGGGGTGTCCCACATGTCGGGCCAGGTCAGCGGTGGCCGGCGACCCGCCGGAATCTCGCCGGCGAGCCCGTTCGCGGCGGCGCGTCCTCGGGCATCGTCGGAAATCGCCCACAGGGCATCATTTTGATCGTGGCCGGTTGCGTTAGAACGGCTGGACGACGGCGCGACGATTGGTGGTGGTTTCACGGGCTGCGGTGGTCGGAATCGTCGACGGCGAGCGATGAGGCGGTCGCCGGAGTTCGGTGCTTGTCGGGATCGGGGCTACGGTGCGAATGCGAGCAAGCGGAGCAGCTAGGCGAGGCCTACGCGATGCGGCAAATGCAACGGAGGCACGCACGGGACCAAATGGTCACCGTGGCCACGCCGGCGACGAGGCCAGGCGGCGGCGCGGTTCGGGCGATGGCGAAGTGGGCGCCAGAGCTCGAAATCGAGCGCGTGGAATGAGGGGAAAGAGGGAGGGGCTCACTGCCGTTGCTGGGAAGGCCCGGTGAAGCCGGTGGTGGTCGAAGGGCGGCGGAATCCGGCGATGAAGATGACGGAGCCGGAGAGGAAGATGAGGTCGCCGCGGGCGAAGCAGGGGCTCCCAGCTCCGTCCAGCAGCGCGGGGAGATGTAGCGGACGGTGGCGGAGCGATCTGGCACGGCGGCGAGGCGCAGGGGCTACGGTGGCCGCGAGGCTACGGCGGCGAGGCCATGGCGGCGGCGGACGAAGTGGGGGGAACGAGGGAGAGGGACGAACGGGGCGGCTAGGGTTCGCCAGAAGGGCGAGGGAGGTGCCTTATCCCCGCCGCGAGCCATGTAGCGGCTCGCTGTCGAGCAGAGGAGAGGGGGGGGGGGGGCGGGTGCGGCGAGCGCGTGCGCGGCGACAGCGGCGCGGGGATGAGCAGTGCGAGGGAGACGGCACGGGACGGGCTGGGCCGGCGCTGTAGCAAGCAGGCCTAAGTGCACAGTAGTTTTAGGCCTTTTTCTATTTTCCTTTTTCTGTTTTCTTTTCTTTTCTGTTTTGTAAATTGTCCGGGCACTAAATAGCTTTTGTAAAATATGAGACCTAGCCCATAAATCACAGTGCAACATATCCTATCATCAAAAATTAGTTTGCGGTATTTACCATTTCATATTAATTTTGAATTAATAAAAAGGTTATTAAATATTGTTTTCAGCCACTGTTTGAGGTTGTTTGAGTCGTTCAATTAATTAATTTACTATTGGTTATAATTTTAGCATTGTCTCTAGAATATTTGTCACCTAATGAACATTTTAGTTTCTCCTTTGAGTAATTTTTATTTTCCATTTTTAATTTTATTTGAAGTTTGAAGTAGGAGCTGAAATGCAATATGATGCAATGATGATTAGGCACTGTTAATCATGCTGACTTGTCATTATCAAAAGTGATTACTGTGGCTAATGACATGGGGCGTTACACCCTGGTCTGTAATATTCGTGGATCTCCGTTTATTTGTGTTAGAGTTGTGTTGTGATATCTTCTCGTGAGTCCCTGTGCTTGATCGTGCATGTTTGAGTGTATGATTAGTGCATGATTGAGCCGGGGGCGTCACAGTTTATTTCCAGTTTTGCTCTAGTTTTATTCTTTTTTATTTTTCGTTTTTAATTTCTTTTTTCGTTTTTATGTTTCTTTTTCCCTTCCTTTTTTAAAATCTAGCAACTTTCAAAAAATGTTCAATATATTAAAAAATTGTTCGCTTTACACAAAAATTGTTCAACAATTATTCATGTTTTATAAAAAATTGTGTTTCCAAAAAACGTTCAGAATTTCATAATTTGTTTGTGTTATGAAAAAATGTTTGGAATTAAAAAAAATGTGTTTTCAAAATTTGTTGAAAATTCTAAAAAAATGAATTTCAAAATTTGTTCCCAGTTTTTAAAAATTGTTCCCAAGTTGTCGAAAATTGTTCGCATTCCCCAAAAAAATCAAGTTTTTTTAAATGTTAAAATTTGAAATCTGCACACGATTCCAAAAATATTTACCTTTTTTCTAAAAAGTTTGAGTTCAAAATTTCAAATATGTGTCTGGTAATACTCCCTCCGTTCCTTTATATAAGGTGTATTTTTCTGGACATGGTAATGAAGACACATTATTTAGGGGAATTTTGAAAAAAAATACCCTTAACTATTTAGGGCCTAGCAACTTAATTAGAGGCAACTAATAACCAGCAATCGAGTAACATGCAGCTGAATCCTGCTACGTGGGAATAAAATCAAGTGATGGGGAAGTTACAAGGCAGTTAGAAAACTTACCCGTCATCGTGCCCTCTTGCGAACTCATCTAGGGTTCTCTGCCTCTTGCCGGCGTCGGTCAACCTCGTTTCCTATGGTCTTTGGACCATGGAGGGGTGATGGATCCCGGCCCTTACCTGCGGGAGGGCTTCGCTTTTAGGTGTTTTTCTTACTTTTGTTAGGATTTGTGCCATGCTCAAGAAGATGAGGTGGCGGTGGCTTCTTGAAGATAGAACAAGGTCCTTTCCGTCTACCCCCGCCCCAATGATGTTTCAAGAGTCGTCGGAAGGCGTGTGGAGGTTTGTCTCCGACGGATCTCATGGGATCCGGTCGACGTTTGTCTTGGGTGGATCCGACTGGATCCGGTCTTCGTTTGTCTACGTCTGTGTGTCTGCAGATTGTATCCTTCCGGTCCACGCTTCTCTTCATTGGCGGTTACTATTCTGGTGCGCTGGTCCTATAGGGCCTTAGGACGACGACATTTCAACTGTCTACTACAACAATGTTTGCCCGACTCCGACGAGGGAGGAGCGACGACAGCGGCGCGCCTTCGGCTTGCTCCAGTGCTTGTAATCGTCGCTAGGTGGTCTACGGACCTAGATGTAAATTTTACTTCTAGTGTTCTTTGTACTTTCCTGAAAGTTGATGAATAGATCGGAAGTTTTCTCGCAAAAAAAATCTATTGATGGGATAGCAGAGAGATAAATGTAAATGTGTGCAATCAGGAAGAGAGATTCTTTTTTTACTACCTTACAATTAGGAATTATGTATTACTTTTTAGCGAAGGCACATACTCGATAGTGGAAGGGCAGAAATGAAAACTGAGGGGGAAAAGGGAAATGCATTTTACATTGTGATATTTTTTGTGAAAAACAAATAAACCTTATATAAAAGAACAGATGGAGTAGTTCTTAAGATTCTGCACTGCTTAAAAGTCACCAAACTCACTAGTCCCGGTGCTAACCACGCGCACCTAAAGTGTGAGGTTTTGTTCCATCCCAATCACGCTCACCATTTTTCTCGGGAATTTCAGAGGAGAGCAGATCACTGCTAGTCTGCTACCAGTCGGGGGAGTGTGCGACGGATCGTTAGCTGCCGCAGCAACCGCCGTATAGGACGACCCGCGCGGGAACTATGTCTAAGCGAGTCTATGGGCGGCCTAGTACTGTATCGGACTCTGAGCGAGTTTATTTCTTTCTCTGTGTTTTTTTTTTCGGTTTTGACTGTTTTCTTCAGTTTTTCTTTTTCTTTTTTCATTTCCTTTTTATTTTTAGTTTCTTCTGTTTTTTTTCATTTTTTTCAGTTTTACTTCATTTTACTTTTCTTTTTTAAGACACATCTACTTTCTTTCATACATATTGTCTATAATTCGTATACACAAGAATATTTTTTTATAAGTTAATTTTTTTTCAAATACATTATTACATTTTTTTAATGTATACTTTGATGTCTAATTTTTTGTACACATAATGTACAACATTTTGTATACATTAGGAACATTTTTTATACACGTTTAATATTTTTAAAAATACATTATTAACTTTATTTTTAAAATATATGTTTGATGTCTAATTTTTTACATACACGTTTTGTATTTTTGTATGTATCTAAAATATTATTTTATACATGTTAACATTTTCTAGTTACATTATATTTTTTAAAATATATTTGTATGTCTACGTTTTTTCATATACATAAGGAACATTTTTTAATTCACATCTAACCGTTTTTGAAAAAATGATTTGCTTTTCAAATATATGTTTTTTTGTTAAAATTTTCATGCACATTGTACATTTTCCATATACATCAGGAATATTTTTTAGACATGTTTAAACTTTTTCAAATACATGATTAATATTTTTTAAAATAAATTTGATGTCTATTTTTTTTTTCATACGCGTTGTACATATTTTTGTATACATAAGGAACATTGTTTTTTTCAGGTTTATGATTAATGTATTTTCAAATATATGTTTTGGTGCCTATTTTTTTCATACACATTATAATTTTTTGTAGGGACGTGCTATTCTAAAAGATCCGCTGGGTTCCGAGCCAATAGATCTGACATTTTGCAACAGAGGTCGTGTTGCGATAACCTTTTTGCAACATAGGTTTTGTTACCGAAACATTTGCAAAAAAGGTTGTGTTACGTTTTTTTTATAGCATAGGTTTTCTTGCAGATTTTTTTTTTGCAACAAAGGTCTTGTTTACACCAGAGGTACAGTTGCAGATTTGTTTTTGCAATATAGGTCTTGTTGCATGAACGGATGTGAACGTGTGCACGTGAAGGTTAGTGGAGATAAGGTAAGGGGGCACGTGGTTGGTTGGGACGATGTGAAGGTGTGCAATTGGATCAGAGGGGATCCAACGGGGCGGTGGAACGCTGCGCATGATCGGTTGGCTGAAGAGAATGATTTCCCTTTTTGTATACATTATTAGGAATATTTGTATGTACAAATTTGACATTATTTTACACTGCTACAACATATTTTAATATGTAATGAACGCTTTTAAAAGAAGTAAAAAGGAAAGAAAAAACGCCAGAAAAAAGCAATAGAAAAAATAGAAGAAGAAAAGGAAAAAACGCTCTAAAAAACCAAATATATGCATACGTGTTCTAGACGTCAGACGCATATAGACGCGCACGCTAGGCCTGACCCATGTAACGGGGCACTGCATGCGAGGTGTATATATATAAAGGCACTCCCCCCGGTACACACGTAAAGGGGATTATAGTGATTAGCTGGTCAGACTGAGATTTGTATGAGGCACGTGTTTGAAAGAATGCTGAAAGGAATTTTTTACGTTTTAGAATTGGTACAGGAGGCATGAATGTGTGCGTGGTCCTGGATTTTTCTCAAAAGAATTCAGTGGTCTGCGGCCTTGTACTGCTACGCCTTGAGGCAAAAAATCCAATGGATTACTCGGAAAAAAAAACTAACGGATTTGGTCTAAAACCACAACGGATCCATGAACATTACGTAACGTAACATAGCGTTAGAGATGGAGGGACAGACGACATACGCAAGAAACACTCTATGTACTAGCTAGTGAGAAAAATCCCTGCAAAAGGAAAAAATAGGAAGAGATCTGTATAGTGTACAGATATTCTTTGCAAAAAGAAAGTGTACAGATACAAATATATAGATAGATATAGATATAGATCGTGTATTCAATATATGAAGAAAAACGTTTCTGTTGAGTTCCTTGCATCAATGAATTGATCGAAATGCCTAGCAAGTTGGTGTAAGACATGTTAGAGGGCGGTTGTTACCCTAATCCATTAGAGATCAAACCTTATGGTTGCTATCTTGTGTGTCTCACTGAAGCGAAATATAATTAATTGCAATGGAAGACCAATTAGATTGAATTGGTCAAAAAGTAACTTTTATTGAATCCTATGCTTGATTTAAGGTTCTTTCCTTTTCTTTATGTCACATATAGTGTGAAATTGTGTTTTTTGCGGAGCTCCAGGATGATGCCATTTGTTAGGGAGACACATGAGTTGACCGAAGCTCAATGCGAGCTTAAGAGTCTACTGAACTGCAATCCAATGCCTTCTGACTACTTCACACTAGATTTCAGCAGAGTTATCATCCAGAAAAGGCAAGCGTCCTAGAAAGTACCTCCTTTTACTGCTTAGGTACATTGTTTAATTAAAAACACGATAAGAATTATGGAACGAAGGAAGTACTCAGAATAACCGTTCAAATATTAATTCCGCATTTACTAGCTTATTTCAGCGGTGAGATGAAGTTAGAAGCAATTGCATAAGTGAGATGCATGTGTGTGATTGTAACTTACGTATGGTAGGAGAAAAGGCCTTTGAGCTTTGGGCATGGCAAAGGTGGTCTCATGCATCTTTCTATAAAGAGAAGAAAGAGAAGCTCACAAAGCTGACGCTGCATCTGTGAACAGAATCCTTGTGCATCATACTCCGAAAGCTACTGATTGGGATCCTCACGACTTTGTCAGGGAGCTATCACTCATCAATAAATGGTAGTACTGATGCGCCTTCCCTGATCTGTTACACGTACCAAACGGTAATCATTTAACACATTGACTGTTGGAGCACGGATCGACCACATAAAAACTTCCAACACACGCGTGCGCAAAAATACTTTTACCAAAGATGGCTCTTTCGTTGCGCCTATCTTTTGTTCAAACTCACGGTCGGCTAAGACCACTGTACAAGTCTGACTCAAATTGCTACTGACTTGCACAGACATAGCTGAAGATTATTCTAACGATCTTCTTTTAATCTTGATTTGACATCTCCTCAGGCTTCTCCAATTTTGGTTCCTTGAAGATCCATGACTTGTCCACTCACCGATCTTGTTCCAAGACAAGTCAAATTAGCATGCTTGATTGTTCGCAACAATCTTTCTCTAATTTCGACTTGACGAATTTACGGACCATTTTAAATATGACTTATACATGCTAGTAACCTTGTGGACTAAACCATTCATTCTTACACGATACTCTCTCTGTAAACTAATATAAGAGTGTTCAGATCTAAACGCTCTTATATTAGTTTACGAAGGGAGTACATGTCAGCTATCTTGTGGACTACACTATTTACTTTAGCCTCGTGTAGAGACATGACCTCATTAAAAAGACTCATCTTCACTTGTTTACTATCCCCGCATACTTCAACAGGGTCCTCTTGTCAAAACACGTAGACAATCTGGACGTGCTTCATCTTACGGATACTATAAAGACGAGCACTTGGACACGACAACAACTCACAGACAAGATGGTGATCGAACGTGCTAATTCGCATGACTCCTTAACCCCTCTGTCTTCCTAGAATGATGATTTTGATGGGATTTTTTTGGAACCGCGCCTCGACACTACCACTCCCATCAACGACCTTCCTCCACCGCATAGCCAACAACAGACGGTCGTCTTCCTCCATGTCACTCCGCCGAATGATGATTGCCCGATCCCTTATGGATGCACCACTCAACTACTATATGCGCCGCCCCGAGACGCTAGTAAGGGTCACCTCCACATGGCAAGCACGGTTTTAAATCTTTCACCTTGTGTTGGTACCAATCTTGGAATTTCGCCCACATATTGATCACATAAAAAATAAGTACACTCGCGCACACAGAAATACCAAAATCACCTATTGCGCCCCTCTTTTCTTTTTCGGTGATGCTAGGCGCCGGCCAATCTGCCCGAATTTCAGCCAATCACTTAATGCGCTGTACAATCAGCTCATGTCCAACTATTAAGATCTTATCCCTCGCACCACTCTGCGCATGTCCCTCGTCTTCCTCCCTCATGCCCCTCTACGTTCGCACTGCGCAACAAACTCGACGTGTGCGTCGCTCCTCCATCACGCTCCCTCATCCTCCCGTCGGAACACCATCAGGCCGCCACTGTCACGGCACCCAGGTCATCGTTGTCGGAGCACCAGCAGGTTGCTGCAACACAACCCGCCTGTCAGAGCATCAATCGCACCATGGCCGAACTTGCGCCTCAACCGGTCGTCGTCTTTCGGCACCGGCCATTGTTGCAGCAAAAAAAATGTTGTGGTTGTCACAGCAAGGCGGGCCGTGTAGCTCCATTGGTCGTTGTCTCCAGCACCGCCTATTGCCGCTTGTAGAAAATCCGCCCCTCAGTTGCAGCAACTTCGCCCCCGTGGTGCCAGCAAAAGAATCCACCCCGGTGGTCGCAACACCTTCGCACCCCCCGTGGTCCCACGTGGTTGCAGCATCCATGCACTCCGGTTCCAACATCAGCAGACGTCAGTTCAAGCATCGCCGATTACTGGATGCGGCAAATGTCGCCGACCACCAAGTTTGCAACAACCAAGGTCGTCGGTTCCAGCAAAAAATGGTGTCGGTCCCAGCACGACACACCGCCCGTTCCAGCACAGGCAAGCTCCAAGCCCGCGTGGTTGCAACATCCTCGCTCTCCAGCTCCAACATCATCGTTCGCCAGCATTGCGGCTCGTCGGTTGAAGCAAAACGTCGCTGACGGGGAGCACGTGTGCTGCCTGGTTTGCAGCACCATGGTCGCCGGTTGTAGAAAATTTCGCCGTCGGTTCCAGCACGTCGTATCGCCTGTTCTAGCATGGACACAACCGGTTTCAGCACGATGCATCGCCGAGGTCAAGCATGTGGCAGTCGTGTCCGTAGCACCAAATCCAGCCGATTGCAAACAGCGATCTTGATTTTTTAGCGCGGCTGGAAAGGAGCCTAGCTCATCTCCATTGCGGCCTGGCTCGCCACATCGTGGGGCCTCTGCTTTGCAGCTCCTGGGTTGCACCGTGTGATGGCAGGAACATGCGGGGGAAGGGGGAAGGGGCTCACAACAATGGTGGGTCGACATGTGTTGGCTGCGGCGAGCTCGTTAGTGCGGGAGGGCTGAGACTAGTCACAATGGGTAGTAACTTAAACTAGTAACATGCATATGTTACTAGTCTATGTTTTTTTTTTACGAGAATACTAGCCTATGTTACTACCTCTACAGTGGGGAGTAACATATGTGTGGTGTCATGTAACAATTCATTTATTAGGTTGTATACTCATCTTGTCTTGGTATGTGTGATGTTACAGTAACTAGCTATGTTACCACATGTCTCTCTTTCCTTATTAATTACTCACCACATCATCTGTTTTGTCTAAAGATGTGTGATGCTATCACCTATGTTACTTCCAGTATGGGTAGTCTAATGCAAGAGAGGAAGAGAGCGCGCGCTCATAGACAGATTGCATATGAGAAACAAGTGGAAGCGAAGAGAAAGGAAATGGATAAGACGGGGACAACCCGAACGATGCATGACCGTGGGATCTACCTTCATTGTATGGCCCACGTGTTACTGGCCGAAAGCTGGGCCGGTCAGCAGGAAACGTTTATTTATCTTTTTCTTTTTTTTCTCAAACTCACTGTTATAAGCTCAAACATTGGGGTGTGTGTGTGTATACACACGATCAGACCCCGTTGACAAACTATCCTAGTTGGTTACTAATTTCTAACCTCACACGTCAGCACTGGTAGCACACATTTCCTTGCGTGACAATACGGCAGCTACTACTAACTTGTCTCACGTTAGCTACTACTAACTCTAGTAGGACTCGGTTGCCCAACCGATGATGCCAGTGGTACCTGTGCGGCGACCACGATGATGGTGTGTAGAGCTAGTTCCTGGCTCGTTTATCTGATGTTAATGGTTTGGTCAGTCAATGAGTGCGCCTATGTTTGTTTCTTACCGTGACAGAGAATTCGGAGTTGCATGTGGTGGGGCCTCTGCGGCAACGATGACTTTATGAGGATGATTTCAACGGACGATGCTCTTCGGAGGTTTCGCCGAACTAGTTCGGTGCGAAGCTTGCAACTTTCTCCTGTGAAGCGCATCAGCAAAATCGAAGCTGCCTGTTCTCGATGTCTAGGGCTGATTGTTTGGCTATGGCCGATGAGGTCCTCTTGAGTCTTTCATTCGGAGCGGTCTTGCGAAGTTTGAGTCGCCTGCTCGGAAAGAAGTGGTGATGATGACATTATAGGCAACCTTGACGGTGTGTGGTTTTGTTAGGGCATCTCCATTGCGGTGCACTTAGTCCAGGCGCCAGGATCCTAATCCTGGTAGATTAGCGATTGCCATGTTACATCCTGGCGTCAGCCCGGGCCTTGGCCGAAAAACCATGCACCAGGCGTTTGGTCTTTTTTCTTCCTACACTAAGCGCCTACGCTGTTTAGTTGATTAGCGCCTTGCATTGAAAGCTGAGGCACTTGGGTGCTTTTGAGTTATTATTTTTTCTCATAAGCATCTATCTAAGCGTCTAGCATTGTAAATGCTCTTAGTGCTAGGTCGGTCGGGTGACCTATTTTATGAGCGTGTTGTAACGATTTTCGTTGATTAACCAGACAACTCTATTTTACTTTTTTAATGAATCGAGCCTAAGGGCTCTCAGGAACCATGTATAAAAAAAGTACTCTTAACAATGACCATGAAGGTCTATATGGTACGTCCACCCCTATAGATGTTGCATGTTCAGGCCAGTAGAGAAGCTGGGAAATATCTGTCCTGAGCAATGCTAAGAAAAAAGCATTAATGAATCCAGCACCCCTTTCTCTTCTTAAATCAGTTTATCTGGAAATTTTAAAGTAGTTCACAATGGCGCACGATGATCATTCATCTGAATAAATGGAATCAGGGTCAGGAGATAAGGAAGCTTCTCAGTGACCCTAAACAAAGTTCAACTTACAGACGCTTTATCCAAAAAATCGCCATGCTGCTGATTCAAGTCGCAATTTATTCATCCGTGGCCCGCGCACTACTCGTCCTTTCCGTTGCATCACCATTCCACCAATTAGAATGCATCTTTTTGCTCTTAAAAACCTCTTCCTGTCGCCCAAAAAAGCCTATCCTGCCATGTTAACCTGAACCATGCACATAAATGAACTGGGATCAACTTTTCTTTCCCTAAAAATTGCACATAAACCTGATCGCTACCATACCTGAAGTCGTTGCTCTCCATGAACATGCCGAGAACTTGCATGCTTTCCCCAGCATGTCACTTCAGCAGAGTATCTTCAGTCTTGAGAGTTCACACACTCAGACCAGCCGCTTTGCCATCACACCACACGTACTTGTATATATAAGGAGAGGGGGAGCTCGGTGAAAGACAGACAGACAGACAGACGCAACGGAAGTGAGGCATCGGTCGTTAGGTCCAGCTACTACTACACACCATGGGCAACTGCAAGGTGTACGCGACGATCGTGCTCATCAGGCTGATCTACGCCGGCATGCACATATTCACCAAGGCGGCGTTCGAGGAGGGCACCAGCACCACCGTCTTCGTCTTCTACCGGCACGCCGTCGCCGCCATCTTCTTGGCGCCTTTCGCCTTCTTCCTCGAGATCAGGTAGCCGAATAGACATGGCATGACGGGTTTGTTCAGTCAAGTGAGATGAGGCCAACTGCATCGCTTATCCCTCTCGTCTTCTCTGATTTCAGGCAGGGGTCGGCGCCACCGCTGACGTTCAGACTCTCCGTCAAGATCTTTGTCCACGCCTTCTATGGGTATGCGTCGGCGATTACGACGACATCTAGATCACTGAAACTCCACTTTGTTGCTTGCTACATTTGCTTATGGTTAGTTCTTGTGTCACTCACTCAGGATGGCTGGAACGATAAACCTGTATAGCATTGGCCTGAATTATGCTTCGGCAACCTCTTCGTCGGCCATCTTCAACATCGTCCCCGTGGTTGCATTCATCCTGGCCGTCATGTTCAGGTAAGAAACCGGAACCAGAGAAGGAAGATGGAATTCTTCTAGTGCGATTTTCTTGTTTATTTATCAACAAGTGGGTTAATTACCGGGTTAATATATACTGTAGGATGGAGACTCTGAAGTTGAAGAGCGTCCACGGCATGGCCAAAGCCTCGGGGATACTTCTGTGCATCGGAGGAGTGGTCGCGCTGGCGCTGTACCAAGGCCCCCAGCTCAAGTCCTTGAACCACCACCCGCTCCTGCACAGCACCGGCACGGCCGTGCACGCGCACCCGGAGAAGAACTGGGCGCTGGGCATCTTCCTCATGACCGCGTCGGTCGTGATATGGGCCCTGTGGACAGTACAGCAGGTAAACTATTGCCCTGCTCCTGCCTCGTGGAAGTGTACTCGTAGCTGACATTGTTTGGCAGGGCCCCCTGTTGCTGGAGTACCCATCCAAGCTTCTCAACACGACGCTCCAGTGCACCTTCGCCAGCGTCCAGTCGTTCGTCATCGCCCTGGTCATGGAGAGGGACTTCTCGCGGTGGAAGCTCGCCGGCGGTATGAGCCTCTTCGCGGTGCTCTTCACGGTGAGCATGCACACTCTTCAACCAGCTAGTAATGTACAGTAGCCATGACTACCGGCCGGCACTCAAAAGCGTCCGCGCGCGGCGTGGGTCCCTTGTGTTTCAGGGCATTGTCGTGGCGGCGATCTCGTACTACCTGCAGATCTGGGTGATCGAGAAGAAAGGCCCGGTGTTCCTGTCCATGTCCATGCCGCTCAGCCTTGTCTTCACCATGGTCATCGCCTCCTTCCTCCTGGGTGAAGACGTGGGCCTGGGAAGGTACGTACCTAAGAACCATCATCACATAACCAAAGTTTGTCTGATTCTTCTTTTGATTCGTGCACCGCATCACAAAGTAAAAGAGTCCGTGTCACGAGCCACGACCCCGACCGAGCACCGGACACCTTCGCTTTCTCAGATGCGAATCCAAATGCGTTGCACTTGCACATCTAATCATGTACAGTATGTATGCATGACCTGTCCTGTCGCTTGGGTGCAGCATTATCGGTGGCGCGCTGCTCGTTGCCGGTCTCTATGCCGTGCTCTGGGGCAAGGGGAGGGAGGAGCGAGGGGCGGCGGTGGATGCGGCTCTGCCGCAAAGGAGGGCGGAGGAATCAAAGGAGAGCGAGATCGTCTCCGACGCGACGGCCAAGGTTTGATGCCCACCTGGCCTCCCCTGGGTGCGCTTTGTAGTGGACCTCGAACATCTTATCTACAGTACGACTGGTGTTTTATGCCACGACGACGATGATGCTTGCTCTTCTTCAGAGTTCGGAATCATTTACGTCAGTAATTTGTCATGTGTACTAGTTCTTGCAATGTTGCTAGTGTATCATCGGAAAAGGGATCACCGGCAAGATGCACGGCAGATGTCAAGTTATAATGGAATCTAGAAGAATTCATTAACATGCTGCTAATGGGACTGTCCAGTATGAGTTTACCATGCACAGAATGTTTGCTGATTAACTAGTTCGTCATCCAACAATTCTTTTCCCAGTATAATTACTGAGTCGCTATATTTAACTTTCGAGTGGAATGTTTTGCTTCCCCCGGTCGTAAGAAGCAGACTCCAAACTATAGTTGCTTCTGCTAATATTCTTGTCAACTCAAAACTCAGCTCTGAATCAACATATTCATCTACCTCCTCAATCTTTCGGTGTTGCTCATCATGTTTTGTACCTATTTGATGCTACATTTTAAGTTAGAAAAAGCACTCTATTAAAAAAAAACTCCTCACCCTCCATCTAGGGCCTGTGCAATTTTGTGGTGTCGGTTTGTCTTAACAACGCCAATCGAAGAAGTTTTGCTGATGTGGATGAGAAATAGTGAGGAGAGAAGGGGGAGGCTAAGGGCATCTTCAATGGCAACCCGTTAATTTCCTCTCGCATACATTTCACGGACACGAATGCGGGAGGCCTCCATCCAACGCTGCCCGCATACATTTCAAATACCTTTTCAACAAACCGGATGAATCTCATGCAAAGACAGCGGATTTCATATAAACCGGAAGAAATTCATTAAATTTGGACATATTTTAACTAAAATAGCTAAAACTGAGTACACATCCGGCCGCATGGAGCTCCACTCCCACGACACGGCTACACTACACTAGTCTATGGCCGGCCGCGGCGGATCCCATTGTCTTCCCCATGTCCGGTAGCCTTCTCGTCAGACTGCCGTGAGCCCTGGAGGTATATTCTTCTCCCGTATCTTCTCTATGTCAGGCTGTACAACTCATCATCAGAGTGGCAAAGGGGGGGCTTCAGCCGGAGGGGATTGGGGGCTCCGCATCCGTGAAGCCCGGGCGGGGGTCGACGATAGTCTGCGCTGAACCGGGCAAGACACCGGTTGTGTACGCCGGCGTCGCCTCGGCGGTGGCCTTCATGGGACCCAAGCGGCGGCGATCTCCCGAGTTCTACTTCTCCTCGATGATGGCGGCGGGCGCGGACGTGCTAGACGCCACGTCGCCGACCTCCACCGGCAGGGCGCAGTCACGGGCACGTTGACGGTGGATGGCGCGAGCAGCAGCAACATGGGAGGAGCGGTGCGACCCGGCATCGTCCACGGTAGGCACGATGCCTGTGCCGCCGTGGTCCACCACGTGCCGGCCTAGAGCAACACGTCACTCCTCGACGAGCTGGCTTGGAGTGGCGAGTTGCTGAACGACGCGCTGGCTTGGAGCTTCTGCCTCCATGAGATGCCTGCAGCCGCCTGGACAGTCGACGAAGGCGGAGCAGAGAGTTGTCTGGCTCGTATCCGGCGGGCTCGATGGGCCACCTAGCCAGCTTGTATGCCGGAGAACTCGGCTTCCTGCTTGCCAGATGCGATGAGCTTGTGGAGAAAATGATGTGCAAGGAGGAGATGGGAGTAGAGTGTGGTGCGATTTTTTCCCGGTGTCTGGCATCATTTAAATAGCGGGGGGACGGCCGGAGCCAACCGTGTTGTGTTTAATGACAGGCGGCTCGCACATGAACGTGTGACCGGAGTAGATTTCTCGGCACACGCGCGGGTTTTAATGAAGGAAGGCGGGCAGTCTGCGAATGTTTGAATGCCGCGAGGAGGCGTGTTCAGCTGGGCGAGCAAAGGGCGGCGCTGTCTCGGCCGACGCGCCGCTTCAATGCCGCCAGCGAAAGGTCACGTCCATCTGCGCCGCCCTCCTATTCGGTCAAATCACGAGCATCAACGTTGGCCACTGCATGCTCTGGGCCGGCATGAATGCGACACGGCAAGCGGTGCGACGTGTGGGATGGAAAGCGTGGGAGGTTTGGGTGGGCCAGAGTGGTCAGAAGCGGGCGTGACAGCGGTCCGGACGCCCGCAAAGCCCCCAAGTTTGTCTCCAGTTTGGCGGAGGAAAGACGGCCGGGCCGCCCTGCGCCGATACACGGCCGCGTTGAATGGCTTCCGCGGTCCGGACAGCACAGTCCGGATGTATGTGGGCAGTTTGAGGGTCGCCGTTGGAGATGCCCTAATCTAGAGAGAATAATATAAATGTAGTCTAAGTTAAAATAACCTTGCCAACAACATAAGCCCAAGTAAAAGGCAAGCTGAAGGGCAATGAACAGATGCAAATAAAATTACAAGATACATTTATGGTGTATAAATAAAACACTTCCTAGAACCTACAAAACACTTTTATTTAAGGTTCCAATATCTACTATTTTTAAATAACTGATCCTCACTAACTCTAATTCTCTTAACATGTGGTTTTTTATCTCATCAAGTGTAACATGTCGGTATCCACTAACGCTATTTTACAACCCCAATGCAAACCACATGCATATTCTTTGTACACACATAGTGCAAGTACAAAATATTTCTACATTAA
The DNA here is from genome assembly GCA_011799875.1 of Thinopyrum elongatum. Lineage (NCBI taxonomy): Eukaryota > Viridiplantae > Streptophyta > Magnoliopsida > Poales > Poaceae > Thinopyrum > Thinopyrum elongatum. The sequence continues at coordinate 227,818,982 of CM022298.1, forward strand.
AAAAAGTTGTAGCTTTTGTTTTAAATCATTTTTTCATATATAATACATCTACAATTAATCTTTAAATTCCCACACAACGCGCCGGAAAATCACCTACTACATTGAGAATTGATGGTACAATTAATGGAATGATGTTTTAAGAATTGATGGGACATATGCATAGTATTAGGTTGACATTTTTTAATCGTCCGGTGTGATAGTTCTTTTGTTGACTTGTATTTTATATGCAGACAAACAAATAGAACAACAAAAGTAAGAAAAGCATCATTTGTATATAATGTTGGAATATTTTCCACTATTCCCAAATAGTTGTTCTTCACTGACTCTATTTCTCTCAACATGCATCATTCCACCTCATCAAATGTGCCATGTCAGCATCCATTAACACTATTTTACAGCCCCATGCAAACCACATGAATACTCTTTGTTCACATACAGTGCAAGTATGGAAAATTTCTACATTAGAAAAATTATAGCTTTTGATTTAGATTATTTTCTTCATACATAATACATCTGAAATTAATCTTTAAAATCCCACCGCAACGCTCGGGGAAATCACCTAGTATATAGAATTGGCGGGACATTTGTGGTGGAATAATGCTTTAAGAATTGGTGGGACATTTGTGATGGAACAATGTTTTAAGAATTGGTGGACCATATGTGTTGTATTAGCTGGACATTTGTCCCATGTGATAGTTCTTTTGTTGACTTGTATTCTATATGCACACAAACAAATAGAACAACAAAAGTAAGAAAAACATCATTCGTATATAATGATTTGGAATATATGCTGCTTCAGCTGCACTTTTTCATTAACAAATTTATTATTGTGCTGTGTGATTACTTGAGACTAGTAGACAATATCTCAGTGCGTCTCAAAGTTGGTCTGTCCGACTTGGTTATCCCCATCGTCAACTCCATACTATCAGATTAACATCTCTATACCCATGACTTGCGAAACATAATCATCAACCAAACGGTATATGCTACTGGTGAGTTGCGTTGGGATTTCCTCGAACAGGAGAGGATGATGCAGTATAGTAGAGATAAATATTTCCCTCGGTTAAGAATTAAGGCTATCAATACAGTAGGAGAACCAAGCGAAACTTCGTTAACAGCACCTACACACAAAAGAGCAAATACTTGCACCCAACGTGATCAAGGAGTTGTCAATCCCCTCAGCGGTTATTTGTAAGGATCAAATCTGATAGTGATAGATAGATAAATATAAATATAAATAAAATAACGGCAAATAAATTGCAGCAAGCTATTTTTGGATTTTATATATGATAAAAGTAGACCCGGGGGCCATAGTTTTCACTAGAGGCTTCTCTCTCGAACAAAAAACATGCGGTGGGTAAACAAATTACTGTTGGGCAATTGATAGAAAAGTGCATAGTTATGACGATATTCAAGGCAATGATCATGTATATAGGCATCACATCTGAGACAAGTAGACAGACTCCTGCCTGCATCTACTACTATTACTCCACCCATCGACTGTTATCCAGCATGCATCTAGAATATTAAGTTCATGAAAAGCGGAATAACGCCTTAAGCAAGATGATATTATGTAGACAAAGTAAATCCAACCAATATGAATAAACCCAGTCGCTTTCCCCTTAATGGCAATAATACAAATACGTGCCTTGTCCCCTTCTATCACTAGGATATAGATCACTGCAAGATTGAAGCCATTACAAAGCACCTCTCCCGTTACAAGATAAATCAATCTAGTTGGCTAAACCAAACGGATAGATCAGAGAGAAATACAAAGCTATAATAATCATGCATAAAAGAATTCAAAGAAGACTCAATTAATATTCATGAATAATCTGATCATAAACCCATAATTCATCGGATCCCAACAAACACACCTCAAAGAAGATTACATCAAATAGATCTCCAAGAACATCGAGGAGAACATTGTATTGAAGATCAAAGAGAGAGAAGAAACCATCTAGCTACTAGCTATTGACCCATAGGTCTGTGGTAAACTACTCACAGATCATCGTAAGGGCAGCAAGGTTGATGTAGAAGCCCTCCATGATCGATTCCCCCTCGGGCAGGGTGCCGGACAAGGCCTCCAGATGGGATCACGGAAGAACAGAAACTTGCGGCGACAGAAAAAGTATTTTGGGTGGCTCTCTGTTGGTTTCCTGATTTTAGAGAATTTATAGAGGTGGAATTAGGTCAGACGGAGCCACGAGGGGCCCACAAGGCAACAAGGCGCGCCCTATTGCCTTGTCGTGTCCTCGTTTGCCTTCTGGTCTCCTCCCGAAGCTTCTAGGGTCTCTCTTGTCCAGAAAAAAATTGTCAAAAAGTTTCGTAGCGTTTGGACTTTGTTTGGTACTGATTTCCTGGAAAACAAAAAACACGCAAAAAAATAGCAACTGATACCTGGCACTAGGTCAATAGGTTAGTCCCAATAAATGATATATTATTGCATATAAAATATTCAAGATTGATACTATAATTCCATGGAACAATACAAAATTATAGATACGTTGGAGACGTATCAGTATACTACTCAAATGATATGTTCCTGCATAACCTTATCAACTAGGGACCACTCGAACAATCATCATATAACATATAGCCTCACAAATAATTCATATACTTATTGATACATATCAACGATGACGTTCATGGACAATACAAATAACTGATGAACACATAAGGGGAAATAATATCTTCACACAATTGCCTCTAGGCATACCTCCAATAGCTACACGTTGGACTTGACTTTGACACGCTCCAGCCTGCAGCAATGGTTGCGATGCTACAAAGGGGTTGGTTGCAGCATCGCCGACTGCCTCAACATCGATGACTTGACGTCGCGCCGCTCGCCATTGATCAACAACAATGATACTGGTGCCGTGGATTGGTTACGGCATCGACGTTGCAGCAACTTCAACTATGACGATGTTGAGAGGCGATGATTGCAACGATGACGATGATGCAACCGGTGTTAGCGGGAGCACGACGGTATTGGATTCCAACCAATGTTGGGGAAGATCATCGGTGTTGGAAACAGCTTCAAGGCTATAAAGGAGATGTGCACGGCGAAGGAATCACGGGTACACATAGAATGAAACGAGGCCATGATGTGTGCGATCCAACGGTGGGGGAGGCGACTAATAATGGGCTGGCGCATAGCAGGCGCCTTATAATAATTCTTTTGTCTAGCTTGTTGTTGCCAATTTTACCGCTTGACAAACCAATTTTTTCATACTTATGTGGCCTTCATTGTTGATTCGCAAAATAAAAAGTGTGACATATATTTTAAGTTTTGAACAATCCATAATCAAAAGATCCTGGTAGGGGGTTGACGTTTCCTATTGGAGAATCCTAGCACGAACGAATGTTCCCACGAGGAGGCTCCTGCGATGGAGAATTGTCATGCGCTTTCAGGGACTTGGCATACTACAACAAAGAGAAATGCAGGCTAAGAAAAAAAGGGAAAGTTTCTTTAGAAATGAGGCCATGCCTAGACTTAGAATAAGGCCCTTAAGTCCTATATTCAATTCAGTGCTCAGGCTCATCTGCACCCACTGAACGGTAAAAATAAAAAAGCAAAGATATATGAATTCTTTTTTATGCAAGATGCTGGAGTGCGTCGGGTGCATGCAAAATTTCATGGCTAAATGACATTCTAAGAGCTCATGGAAAAAAGGCAATATGAGCTCTGAACAGTATTGTTTTCAAATGTTTCTCACAGGCCTGAAATTTACCCTTTTTGTTGAGAGCTATTGAAATGTCCAAACTCCAAAATTTTGGCACGCACTTCATGCAGATTTCATGGCTATATGAAGGGAAGGAAGGGGTAGGGATGGTTTGGTACAAGGCAACGATGACCCGTCTTGCGAAGCAGCGCATGTTCAGGAATTGTCAGGGTATAACAGACCCAATTTTCATGCTACACAAAATAGTTATCGTCCGTAATTTTCATAGTAGGCAGTGACATGCTACATACGGAGTCATGCCCTTGGAAGGGTGTGTGGGAGTGAACGATTGTGCCATTCTCTGAGAACGTGCCTGGGCGAATAGTATGTCTCACAAAAAATTGTCATAGCTTTAATATTTACGTGCGGAATCGACGCACAAAGGGCGTTTCTTGAGAAACCCAGTTTTTATAGCATTCCCGTGATCAAATCAAAAGGAACCAATTGTTTGACCAAAATAACCAAGCGGGTTGCCTCCTCCTCAAGAAAAGTTTAGGGTTCCCCTGCCTCCCGCCGGACTCGCCGTTGGTCCTCCTCGTCTTCGGTGGCCTTAGGGCCATGGTGGCACGATGGATCTTGGCCCTTGCTGGCGAGAGGGCTCTATTTTCAGTCGTTCCTTCGCGTTTTGTTAGGGTTTGTGTGCTGCTCAGAAAAACAAGACGCCGGCGGCTCCCTAAAGATGTAATAAGGTTCTCCCTGCCTAACCGCCATCTCGATGGTGAGTCTAGCATCATCTGTGGACGGGTGGAAGTGTGTGATACGTCTCCAATGTATCTATATTTTTTGATTGTTCCATGCTATTATAGTGTCAATCTTGGATGTTTTATATGCAAGTATATGCAGCTTTATATCATTTTTTGGGACTAACCTATTAACCTAGTGCTAGTTTCTTTTTTTGCTTGTTTTCGGCTTTTCAAAAAATCAAAAGCAAACAGAGTCCAAACGAGAAAAAACTTTGTATTAATTTTTTCTGGACCAAAAGGAACCCACGAAGGTTCGAGAGAAGACCAGAAGAGTCACAAGGGAGAGACAAGCTCAGGGGCGCGCCCCAGGCTTGTGCGCCCCTCGTGGCACCTCTTGACCTAATTCCACCTCTATAAATTCCAAAAAAAATCCCAATATATCAGAGAGCCACCCGAAAAACTTTTCCCGCCGCCGCAAGTTTCTGTTCTTCCGTGATCCCATCTGGAGGCCTTTTCCGGCACCCTGCCGGAGGGGAATCGATGACAGAGGGCTTCTACGTCATCCATGTTGCCCTTCTGATGATGCGTGAGTAGTTTACCACAGACCCACGGGTCCATAGCTGGTGGCTAGATGGCTTCTTCTCTCTCTTTCATTTTAAATACAATGTTCTCCTTGATGTTCTTGGAGTTCTACTCGATGTAATCTTCTTTACCAGTGTGTTTGTTGGGATCCGATGAATTGTGGGTTTATAATCAGATTATTCATGAATATTAATTGAGTCTTCTCTGAATTGTTTTATGCATGATTATTATAGCATTGTATTTCTCTCTGATCTATCCATTTCGTTTGGCCAACTAGATTGATTTATCTTGCAGTGGGAGAGGTGCTTTGTGATGGGTTCAATCTTATGGTGCTCAATTCCAGTGACAGAAAGAGACATGACACGTATTTGTATTGTTGCCATTAAGGATAAAAAGATGGGGGTTATTCATATTGCTTGGGTTTACTTTGTTTACATCATGTCATCTTGCTTAAGGCGTTACTCTGTTTTTATTAACTTAATACCCTATATGCATGTTGGATAGCGGTCGATGGGTGGAGTAATAGTAGTAGATGCAGGCAGGATTCGGTCTTCTTGTCTCGGGCATGATGCCTATATACATGATCATTGCCTTGAATATCGTCATAACTATGCGCTTTTCTATCAATTTCCCAACAGTAATTTGTTTACCCACCGTATGCTTTGTGTTCGAGAGAGAAGCCTCTAGTGAAAACTATGGCCCCCGGGTCTACTTTTATCATATATAAAATCAAAAAATACCTTGCTGCACTTTTATTTATTTTATTTTATTTTGCAAAAAAATTATTTGCCTACTAATACGAGATTTGATCCTTGCAAATAATCGCCGAGGTGATTGACAACCCCCTTGTTTGCGTTGGGTGCAAGTATTTGCTTTTCTGTGTGCAGGTGCTGCTAACGAGGTTCTGTGTGGTTCTCCTACTGGATTGATAACCTTGGTTCTTAACTGAGGGGAAATACTTATCTCCACTGTACTGCTTCCTCCTCTCCTCTTCGAGGAAATCCCAAGGCAGCTCACAAGTAGCAGGAAGAATTTCTGGCACCGTTGCCGGGGAGACATCACCAAAACCTATCAAGTAACTTCTCATAAACTATCATCTACTTGCTCTTATTTTTTATTTGCCTTTGCCTCTCGTTTTCATCTCCCCCACTTCTAAACTTTTTTACAGAAAAAACACAAAAATATTTTCATTTGCTTATTTGCTCGTTTGCTTGCTATGACTAGTGTTACTATCCCTCCTTTGTCTCTGTACTTTGAAGTTTCTTTACTTCAAATAGAAACAAGGAGAAAATTTGAAGGATGCTTGGTATAGGATAATGGAATCTTATCGTGTTTGCACTAAAAAGGGGAACATAAAAATTTTGCTTCGCAATTTCTACGTAGGATTAACTATGCCCCATAGACAAATTTTGGACTTTACCGCTAAAGGAAATTTTATTGAGAGTGATGCTATTGCCTATGAAATAATAGAGGGTATACTAGAAACTCCATCCTCACAAAAAGGATTAAACTATACTCAAGAGGGAATCCAAAGCTTGAAAAAATTTGGTGATATGTAGAAAAATTTAATTGAGTTACAAAAGTCTAATAAACCCCTTAAAAATGTTAGTGGAAACCTCAATCGCATGAATACCTTGATTACCCTTTGCAATAAGCGGCTAGATGCTTTAGATATTAAAATTGCTTCATTCCGTGAGAATAGTGGGAATCTGGTACGAAACGTCTCCAATGTATCTATAATTTTTTATTGTTCCATGCTATTATACTATCAATCTTGGATGTTTTATATACACATTTAAGCAATTATATATCATTTTTTGGGACTAACCTATTAACTTAGTGCCCAGTGCCAGTTGCTGTTTTTTGCTTGTTTTTGGTTTTGCAAAATATCAGTACCAAACGAAGTCCAAATGCCACGAAACTTTTTGGAGATTTTTTTCTGGACAAAAGAGACACTAGAATCTTCGGGAGAAGACCAGACAATGGACCGTGGGCCCACAAGCCACCAGGGCCTGCCCAGGGGGGTAGGCATGATGGGGAACGAAGCATGAAAATCAAAAAAATTCCTACGAACACCCAAGATCTATCTAGGAGAAGCATAGCAATGAGAGGAGAGAGTGTGTGTACGTACCCTCGTAGACCAAAAGCGGAAGTGTATATAACGCGGTTGATGTAGTTGTACTCTTCGCGATCCGATCATGGTCCAACCGATCTAGTGCCGAACGGACGACACCTCCGAGTTTAGCACACGTGCGGCTCGATGACGTCTCCTCCTCCTTGATCCAGCAAGAGAAGGCGGAGAAGTAGATGGGATCACAACCAGCATGATGGTGTGGTGGTGATGGTGGTGGTGGAGCTAGTTCAGCAGGGCTTCGCCAAGCGCTACTAGAACGAGGACGGAGGAACTACGGAGTAACGGGAGAGAAAGGGGCGCCAAGGGCTTGGTGTGTGCTCTTGGGGCGCCCCCTCCCCTCTATATATAGGTGGAGGGGTGTGGGGAACAACCCCTCCAAGTCCTAGGGTGCAGCCTGATACGTCTCCGTCGTATCTACTTTTCCTAATGCTTTTGCTCTTGTTTTGGACTCTAATTTGCATGATTTCAATGAAACTAACCCGGACTGACGCTGTTTTCAGCAGAACTACCATGGTGTTGTTTTTGTGCAGAAATAAAAGTTCTCGGAATGGAACAAAACTATTTGGAGAAATATTTTACAATAAAAGAAAAATACTGGAGCCAAGAACCACCGGAGGGGGGCCCTGGCTGAGCACAAGACACCAGGGCGCCCCCCTCTGGCGCACCCTGGTGGGTTGTCCCCACCTCGTGGCCCCGCAAACCCTAATTTCAACGCTATAAAATCCTATTTTTAGAGAAAAAATCGGGGAGAAAGTTTCATCGCGTTTTACGATACGGAGCCGTCGCCACCTCCTGTTCTTCATCGGGAGGCCAGATCTGGAGCCCGTTCGGGGCTCAGGAGAGGGGAATCTTCGGTCTTCGTCATCACCAACCCTCCTTCATCACCAATTCCATGATGCTCCCCACCGGGAGTGAGTAATTCCTTCGTAGGCTCGCTGGTCGGTGAGGAGTTGGATGAGATTCATCATGTAATCGAGTAAGTTTTGTTAGGGCTTGATCCCTAGTATCCCCTATGTTCTGAGATTGATGTTGTTATGACTTTTCCATGCTTAATGCTTGTCACTAGGGCCCGAGTGCCATGATTTCAGATCTGAACCGTTTATGTTTTCACCATTATATCTATGTTCTAGATCCGATCTTGCAAGTCATATTCACCTATTACGTGTTATGATCCGTAAAACCCAATGTGACAGTAATTGGGATACTTTCCGGTGATGACCGTAGTTTGAGGAGTTCATGTATTCACTATGTGTTAATGCTTTGTTCCGGTTCTCTATTAAAAGGAGGCTTTAATATCCCTTAGTTTCTGTATGGACCCCGCTGCCACAGGAGGGTAGGACAAAAGATGTCATGCAAGTTCTTTTCATAAGCACGTATGACTATTTACGGAATACATGCCTACATTATATTTATGAACTGGAGCTAGTTTTGTATCGCCCTAGGTTATGACTATTATATGATGAATATCATCCAACGAATTCACCGATCCAATGCCTATGAATTTTCCACTGTAACATCCCAAAATTCTAAATTTTGGAATGTTATAATAATTAAAATATATGATTGTTTGATTGATGGTTGAGTGATTGATTGAGTGAAATTGATTGGAATTTTAAACTTTTGAAGCTTTGAATGAGAGGGAATAAAAGGACTTTCCAAAAAAAATGTTTCTATTTGAAAATATTTGAATTTGGAAATATTTCAAACTTCATGCCACTCAATGATCCTCATGATTTCTTCAATGAAAGAGAGTGGGAAGTAAAGAAAATTTTCTTTTGAATTTGTCATTTAAATTTTGTTTTAAACTCAAAGTGGCATTTGAATATTATTCAAAAACTTTTCTGACAAAGAACACTTGAAACAAAAGTGTTGAGAGGGAGTAACATGACACCCCAAAAATGTTGGAATAATTTTTCCTTTGAGTTTTGAAAGTCATTTGGATTTTTGTTTGAATTTAAAAAAATGATTTTTCAAAAAGTGTTTTATTTTCCCTTGGAAAGTATCTCATTAAATTGGGCTTATTTTTTTGATCATTTTGATATATAATACTCCTATATTTTATTTTCTAAAATGATTTTTTTTCTTCGCGGGTTATTTAAAAAAAAAGGAAGGTACTGTTTTTTTTTGGGCCAAATCCGGCCCGATCCGAACCGGATCATCTCTTTCCTCTAGGCGAGATACTCCCGATCTCCAGCCACCACCGGAGGACGTCGCCGGAGCTCCACCAGAACCCCATCACCGGACTGCTACAGTAAATCCCGACCTACTGTTCATTTTTTTCCCTCTTCGTTCTTTTTTTTAAAACAGAATAGTTTCAATCTTGTAAAATCCATAGTTAATTATCTACGAGGTATTTTTGAGTGATTCCAACTGCGTTGGATCACAAATTTTATGAAGTTTCTGTTAGTACAATTGTATTTCATATTTGAGCAGTTTAAATTTGTGCTTGTATGAATTTGCTCAAATCACTAGATTTGAGCTATTTTGAGTTAGGAATATTATTTTTGACCGATTCTTTTTGCTACTGGTTTCTTATTAGACTAGCTACGCAGTAGTGTTTAGTTTGCATGCTAGTGATTTATTTAAATTAGCTTTTTATTGTAAACAGTACTGTTTACTTTGTTTTTAGTCCTGTTTGTAATTTAATTATTATTAATTAGTTTTAATTATTTTCTTTTGCTATTTTTCGCTAGTGTAGCATATATTCTGTTGTTTTAACAGTAGGTAAATTTTGGATTTATTAGACTTAGTTTCTTGAGGTTCTAGGTGTTGTTTATTGCATGACTATATTGCTAGTAGTAGTAATAGTATTATTTTATGTTTTGCTAAATTTTATTATAGGAAAATTACTTTCTGTTATTTAGTGAATAATTATTTTTACGTTGTGTAAGTAATTGTTTAGGATTTTTACTTGTTGTTAAGTAGAGTTGTTGTGGTTAGATTAGCCCTATAAGTTTATTTAGTGATTTGGAGTTTTATTTGGTTTTTTTGCCTTCGATCCTATTTCGATTTCATTGTTATTTTGATTGTTATGATTGAGTGCTAGAATGTTTGCTTATGTGAATACTATGCTTACTTGTATAGATTTCATCGGAGAGTGATGACTAGTTTATCAAGTTTCTGAGAGCGTTTTATCTTCATCAAGTAATACCAGGCAAGTTCACTTTGACCATGTTTTTCATACCTATGTTTTATTTGCATGTAGTAGCACCCTTTCAACAATCCCTCCAGTAGTGTTATTGAATCTTGTAGTTGAGTAGAATGCATGAGGTAGGAACCCATCTCCCTGTTACCAAGCCCGGGACGTTATATAGTTTTAATGCTACGCTTTAGTAGACGGGGTTTGGTATGAGTGCATGAGAGTGGTGTGAAGAAGGAGGACTCTACGTCAATGACGACAACTCCATGATGGAATCTGCAAGGACTGCATCTTCAAGGCCTCAAGACTTCAAGACTCGAGACAAGAATTCAATACACACTACTGGGTGAAGGACGGTTGACGGGCACCCTGGAGCAACCAGTGGATGGCCGGGATGCATGGAGAAGCGCCATGACATCTTGCGGAAAGCTTCACCCAGACTCAAAGAGACGGAAGAATACTTCATGCCCGAAAGCTTACCTGTGCAACCGCAAGTCACTATGGGCTCTGGCTTGGTTGACCTTAGTTGTGACTCTGGCTGGGACGGTGCTAGCAGATGTAGAACTACGGTAGGATTGGATGAGCACCGGACAGTGGTCAGGGGAACTCTTCGGAAGACCATGTTTCGGTCGTCTTGTTCTCAAACATCCTGAAGTACGAGAACGTAAAAAGAGGGATCGAATCTTGCGGGTAAAGTGTACAAACCTCTGCAGAGGGTTAAAACCTAATCGATTAGCCGTGTCCCCGGTTACGGACAATTTGAGCATCTGGACTTGGATCTATCTCGGAACTCTCAACACCGGACTGATAACTTAATTGTGGGCAACTTATGATGATTTGGGCTATAAGACATCGGTTGGCGGAACCATGTCATGATAGATAACTCCGTAGTACAGACTCCGGTTATTTCCTTTGATGTAGGAAAAAAAATAAAACCAGCTTTTATGCAAAACAAAACTCAGACCCAGAGCTACAAAGCCATATTGCATATAGTATAGCTTTATTATCTGTTTTTCTTATAGTGATCTTGCCGGTACATTCAATGTACTGACCTACACGGCTGCAACGTCTCATGTTGCAGATATTTCTTCGACGAGTAAGAGTTGCGATACAGGGTTACGGTCTACACTCAACTTGCCGATGGCGTTGATGGGACTCCACACCCGATTGTTTGTTTCCGCTGAGACTTATAAGGTATATATCAGTTTTACGTTATTTCTACATGTGATTGCACTTTGATATATACATTGATGTACTGTGTGTGCCAGCATACTGATCCAGGGATGGCACAGATACACAGAGGCTTGACCGTCTGAGGTCGGGTCGCTACAGATATGGTATCAGAGCACATGTTGACTGTAGGACGTGACCCTAGAAACTGGAAAGCCCCTAGGACAGGATATCTCTAAAACTTTGTTTTTTAAAAAAAAGAGCCTTACTTCTCATCTTTTCTGATTTTACCACAAACTCCCTCTTACCTCAAATAGTTAGAATGTACCCCATTCCCTTTTGACCACACGGAGGATCAACCGAAGCCGCTCCAAGAAGAACAAGATATCAGACAACTGATGTCCACTTCAGAGTAAAGAGGATTTCACCATGCACTAGAAGAGTTGAAGCTACAACCGTTGAAGAGTCTGAAGACTCGAAGAAATTTAAGACTCTGAAGATTTATTGGACCTTTAGAAGACCAAACCCCTATTATATACTTACGTTAGATGCGACGATTGTGAGCTGTCATTTGTTTGATGTTTTTCCGACAACCACAAAATAAAAACCCGTTTTTCAAAATTATATTGTTTGTATTGTGTGTATCTCTCTCTATCCCCCGCATCTCATCCCAAAACCCTTGGACCCCATAGATGATGAATGAAGTTGGACTGGTATTCTCTGGACCGATGACTCAGCCGGAGGCAGAGGTATGGATTCAGAACATGGAGAATCACTTCAGGAGCAATTTGGTTTCAAGGAAGAATGAAGTATCGTACGCTCTTCAGTACTTTGAAGGAAGTGCTGCAACATGGTGGCAGATGCATCAAGCCATACAGGGATGGAATGGAGCAAAGACTTGGGAAGAATTCAAGAAGACTCTGACAAGATCCCGTCTTATCCGGAAGCACCATGATACACCAAGAAATAAACCTTGTGCCTGCAAGCTTTGCGGAGAAATAGGACATACCCAGGAAGAGCACAAGGATGGATGCCCTCATTGCAAGGAAAATCACCCAGCTGAGGAATGCCCAACTAGTCAGGTGACTTGTTTCTTGTGTGAAGGAACCACCCACTACCCGGCTCAGTGTCACATTTACCCCACGGTGCAACAAACTATTCAGAAGCAGGAAGAAGGAATGAAAGAAGCCCTCCGAGAAGTTATGAAAGAACCTGTGATGAAGGAATGTGTTGAAGACCCTGATGGAGAAGGCCTCAACAGATTTTACTCCAATGCCTGCTATTCATGTGGAGAAGAAGGACATTTTTCACAGTATTGCACCAAGGAAAGAAAAGAGTATCTGGGATACTTCCCGACAGAAGCAGTGGAGTTTGGTCCCCAGGGAATAGAAGGTTTGATCACAACGAAGAAACCCAGGAAGAGAAAACAAAGACACCCTCAGAACAACCCAATTTCTGCAAAGAGGGACAAGAGTCATATTACCTGTTTTGAATGTAAGGACGTTGGGCATTATGCCAATGATTGTCTCGAAAGGAAGCAAGGAACTCAAGGAGCAGGCACCATCACCAAGAAGCCCCGAGACATGTCGGAAGTTATTTGTTTTTGTTGCAAGGAAGCAGGACATTTTGCTAGGGAATGTTCAGATCAGGAGAAAACTGGAGCTGAGTAGTGGAGATGTTGATATCAGTAATAAGTGTGGTATGGAAAACACTTTTATTTTCATCAGAATGTGGAGTTGAGTTATGTAATAGATTACTCAGAGATTGTAATAATTCATGACTCAATAAAGTTGATATGTCATATGCTGAAAGGCTTTAAGGAGTTGTTATGTTTTATCTTGGAAATTAATATTGTGGGTGAACATGGAAGGAAATGAGTTGTGATGCATAAACTGGATGTTGGAAATTGAGTTTGAAGTTTTGTTTGGATGATATGAATGTTTACCCAAGGAGATACATACCTTATTCTGAGTACCATTTTTGTTTTACAACTGCAGATGACGACCCTTTATGAGTCATTCCTCAAGGGACCGGAAATGACCATGACCCTGACTAGTGATCATGATTACCCGAAAGTCTTGAAGGATATGATGAAGCACATCCACCTGGAAGGAGATGCAGTTTACAAGGGTTATCCCTTCATCGAGAATGGAGTGGAACTTTGGTATGTGGAGGTACACCTTCACCGGGTGAAAGGAGTTTGCCCAAAGACTATGGGGCAATACTTTTACATTTCCCGAGTACCCCGAGCAACTTTCTTTGACTCTGTTCGTGAAGCTGCCATGGAAGCCATACGACAGATCGGAGACATATTGGAAGCAAGACTCCGTCATACTCAGGAATACCTGAGAGAGGTGCATGCAGAGATGATGGAGATGAAGCTCATGTCCACCACGATGAAGCAAAAGATGGAAGATTTCAAGGAGCATGTCGCACAATTCCAGTGGGACTGAAGGATCCTCAAGGAGGAAAAATGAATAAAGTTGGAAGTAATGCTTGACCATACCAAACTATGTGGATGGCAGCATTTGTAATAAAGTACTTTTGAGATTGGAATTTTGAGAAATGTTTAAGGATGTAATAAAAGATTTGATATGAAAATAATATGATTTATGGATGAACTAGTGCATTTCATTTTAAGTGTGGTAGTACTCCGTAAAGCCACAGGATCAATGAAGAAAGAAATGTGTTATTCATGACGGTCCATAGAAGAGAGCTGGACCAAATAAGTTGGAGTTTGATTATGATGGTTACCCCAAGAGTATGACAAAATGAAGTACTATTGGATTTAAAGGAGGTGTAATGTTGGAATATGGAACAACTGTAACTCCACAGATGAGTTAACACTATGCAAGTGCTGAAGTGGACCCATAACCCACAGGCCTAGGATTTGACCAAGGCACAAGCACAATCTTGTTGAAGGAAGAATTCTGGAAGAAGCTGTGATTTGATCAGCAGACGTTACATAGGATGTTACGAAAACCCGAGAGTTGTGAAGAACGATATATGTTTTTTTTTCAGCTTGCAGAATCAATGGATTTATCCGAACTCAGTTCATCGACAAGAGAAATTCTGCAATGCTTGAGAGGATGCCCGAGTGTTAGAAATACGAGATTCGCTAAACCTTATACAGGGTAATGATCTGGGTGCGGAATGGATTGATCACCATACTGACTTACTCTTATCATTCGCTCTTGATATTTGGAATGGTAAATCTAAGAGACTTACCCATAGTAAAGTGACAACACTCGTTGAAGCCTTGCTTAAGCCTTAGAATGGTATGATGATAAACCCATGTACATGGCAGTTGTTGCCAATCATAGATTATACGGTGAGAATAAAGCCAAGGCCCTTTTTCTGCAGAAACCATTAATGGTAGACCACCATGAGTATTTCGATAGTTGTCTAGAATGGACGCTGACCTATCAGCTAAGAAGATCCAGTCTCGGACGAACTTCATCTTTGACGTAGCGACCCAAGATTTTGAGGAAAACGCTATGCTTCTGACAGAAGAGCGTTAATGAAGGAACTATTGTAAGATATGTGAAGAGACATATATTGTCGGCACTCCAGAGGAAGTATCTGAGTTTACTGGAACCGTAACCTTGCTTTTAAGTGTGGTAGCACCCTTGACCTTTCCGACCAAAATATTTGCTAGAAGACCCCCAACCCCTAACCTTTTCTTGCTAGCCTCTTCGAATCTCGAGGACGAGATTCATTTTAAGTGTGGTAGTTTGTAACATCCCAAAATTCTAAATTTTGGAATGTTATAATAATTAAAATATATGATTGTTTGATTGATGGTTGAGTGATTGATTGAGTGAAATTGATTGGAATTTTAAACTTTTGAAGCTTTGAATGAGAGGGAATAAAAGGACTTTCCAAAAAAAATGTTTCTATTTGAAAATATTTGAATTTGGAAATATTTCAAACTTCATGCCACTCAATGATCCTCATGATTTCTTCAATGAAAGAGAGTGGGAAGTAAAGAAAAATTTCTTTTGAATTTGTCATTTAAATTTTGTTTTTAACTCAAAGTGGCATTTGAATATTATTCAAAAACTTTTCTGACAAAGAACACTTGAAACAAAAGTGTTGAGAGGGAGTAACATGACACCCCAAAAATGTTGGAATAATTTTTCCTTTGAGTTTTGAAAGTCATTTGGATTTTTGTTTGAATTTTAAAAAAATGATTTTTCAAAAAGTGTTTTATTTTCCCCTGGAAAGTATCCCATTAAATTGGGCTTATTTTTCTGATCATTTTGATATATAATACTCTTATATTTTATTTTTATTTTATTTTCTCAAATGATTTTTTTTCTTCACGGGTTATTTAAAAAAAAGGAAGGTACTGTTTTTTTTGGGCCAAATTCGGCCCGATCCGAACCGGATCATCTCTTTCCTCCAGGCGAGATACTCCCGATCTCCAGCCACCACCGGAGGACGTCGCCGGAGCTCCACCAGAACCCCATCACCGGACTGCTACAGTAAATCCCGACCTACTGTTCATTTTTTTCCCTCTTCGTTCTGGTTTTTTTAAAACAGAATAGTTTCAATCTTGTAAAATCCATAGTTAATTATCTACAAGGTATTTTTGAGTGATTCCAACTGTGTTGGATCACAAATTTTATGAAGTTTCTGTTAGTACAATTGTATTTCATATTTGAGCTGTTTAAATTTGTGCTTGTATGAATTTGCTCAAATCACTAGATTTGAGCTATTTTGAGTTAGGAATATTATTATTGACCGATTCTTTTTGCTACTGGTTTCTTATTAGACTAGCTACGCAGTAGTGTTTAGTTTGCATGCTAGTGATTTATTTAAATTAGCTTTTTATTGTAAACATTACTGTTTACTCTGTTTTTAGTCCTGTTTGTAATTTAATTATTATTAATTAGTTTTAATTATTTTCTTTTGCTATTTTTCGCTAGTGTAGCATATATTCTGTTGTTTAACAGTAGGTAAATTTTATGATTTATTAGACTTAGTATTCTTGAGGTTCTAGGTGTTGTTTATTGCATGACTATATTGCTAGTAGTAGTAATAGTATTATTTTATTGTTTTGCTAGAATTTTATTATAGGAAAATTACTTTCTGTTATTTAGTGAATAATTATTTTTACCTTGTGTTAAGTAATTGTTTTAGGGCTTTTTACTTGTTGTTAAGTAGAGTTGTTGTGGTGTAGATTAGCCCTATAAGTTTATTTGAGTGATTTGGAGTTTTATTTGGTTTTTTTTGCCTTCGATCCTATTTCGATTTCGTTGTTATTTTGATTGTTATGATTGAGTGCTAGAATGTTTGCTTATGTGAATACTATGCTTACTTGTATAGATTTCATTGGAGAGTGACGACTAGTTTATCAAGTTTCTGAGAGCGTTTTATCTTCATCAAGTAATACCAGGCAAGTTCACTTTGACCATGTTTTTCATACCTATGTTTTATTTGCATGTAGTAGCACCCTTTCAATAATCCCTCCAGTAGTGTTATTGAATCTTGTAGTTGAGTAGAATGCATGAGGTAGGAACCCATCTCCCTGTTACCAAGCCCGGGACGTTATATAGTTTTGATGCTACGCTTTAGTAGACGGGGTTTGGTATGAGTGCACGAGAGTGGTGTGAAGAAGGAGGACTCTACGTCAATGACGACAACTCCATGATGGAATCTGCAAGGACTGCATCTTCAAGGCCTCAAGACTTCAAGACTCGAGACAAGAATTCAATACACACTACTGGGTGAAGGACGGTTGACGGGCACCCTGGAGCAACCAGTGGATGGCCGGGATGCATGGAGAAGCGCCATGACATCTTGCGGAAAGCTTCACCCAGACTCAAAGAGACGGAAGAATACTTCATGCCCGGAAGCTTACCTGTGCAACTGCAAGTCACTATGGGCTCTGGCTTGGTTGACCTTAGTTGTGACTCTGGCTGGGACGGTGCTAGCAGATGTAGAACTATGGTAGGATTGGATGAGCACCGGACAGTGGTCAGGGGAACTCTTCGGAAGACCATGTTTCGGTCGTCTTGTTCTCAAACATCCTGAAGTACGAGAACGTAAAAAGAGGGATCGAATCTTGCGGGTAAAGTGTACAAACCTCTGCAGAGGGTTAAAACCTAATCGATTAGCCGTGTCCCCGGTTACGGACAATTTGAGCATCTGGACTTGGATCTATCTCGGAACTCTCAACACCGGACTGATAACTTAATTGTGGGCAACTTATGATGATTTGGGCTATAAGACATCGGTTGGCGGAACCATGTCATGATAGATAACTCCGTAGTACAGACTCCGGTTATTTCCTTTGATGTAGGAAAAAAAAATAAAACCAGCTTTTACGCAAAACAAAACTCAGACCCAGAGCTACAAAGCCATATTGCATATAGTATAGCTTTATTATCTGTTTTTCTTATAGTGATCTTGCCGGTACATTCAATGTACTGACCTACACGGCTGCAACGTCTCATGTTGCAGATATTTCTTCGACGAGTAAGAGTTGCGATACAGGGTTACGGTCTACACTCAACTTGCCGATGGCGTTGATGGGACTCCACACCCGATTGTTTGTTTCCGCTAAGACTTATAAGGTATATATCAGTTTTACGTTATTTCTACATGTGATTGCACTTTGATATATACATTGATGTACTGTGTGTGCCAGCATACTGATCCAGGGATGGCTCAGATACACAGAGGCTTGACCGTCTGAGGTCGGGTCGCTACATCCACATATTGTTCTTGCTAAGTTACTACTGCTGCTGTTACTGTTACACTTGCTACAAAATCATTGCTATCATTGTTACCATTACTACTATTGTTACCACTGCTATCAAAACTATCATATTACTATGCTACTGATCACCTTGCTGCAGATATTTAATCTCCATGTGTGGTTGAATTGACAACTCAACTGCTAATATTTGCAAATATTCTTTGGCTCCCCTTGTGTCGAATCTATAAATTTGGGTTGAATACTCTACCCTCGAAAACTGTTGTGATCCCCTATACTTGTGGGTTATCAAGACCTTTTTCTGGCGCCGTTGCCGGGGAAGCATAGCTATATTTGTTGAGTCACTTGGGATTATTATCTATTTATCACTATGAAGAATTTGAAGGATACAAAAACCAAGATCGTTCCCTCTTGGACGAGGGGAGGTAAGGAACTGCCATCACACGCTGCACTTGATTCACCTTCTGTTTTGAGTTGACTTGCAACACCACCACATGCTATTAATCCTGATATGTCGCAAGTTATTGATGATGTTGTTTCTACTATGAATGATACTCATGATGATTCTAGTACCTTGCTTGATGGTAATATGCCATTAGGTGAATTTCTTGATGAACAACTTGCTAGAGCTAAAGATATTGAGAATGCTGAAACTGATGAAATTATTGAAACTGATGAAGTACTTGAAACTGAAAATCTTGAAACAGCTGTTAGACCTAGCTCTCCTAGATATGAAATGCCTAAGATACCTGAAGGTTATGTTATGGATGAGGAGATAGCTAGAGATTTTCTTTCTTGCAATGATAGAGATGATCTTACAAAATTACTATGCAAACTGAAAGAAAAATATTCGAATGCTAGAATGAAATGTGATCCTAAGTTTGCTACTTCACCTATCTTTGTTACCGATAAATCTTAAGAATTCTCTGTCGACCCAGAGTTAATTACTTTAGTTGAATCTGATCCTTTCCATGGCTATGAAACTGAAACTGTTGTGGAACACCTTACTAAATTAAATGATATAGCCACCCTATTTGCTCATGATGAGAAGATTCGCTACTATTATATTCTCAAATTATTTCCGTTCTCATTAAAGGGTTATGCTAAGATATGGTACAATACTCTTGATCCTGGTTGTGTGCGTAGTCCCCAGGATATGATTTATTACTTCTCTGAAAAATATTTTCTTGCTCATAAGAAACAAGCTGCCTTACAGGAAATATTTAATTTTGTGCAAATTGAAGAAGAGAGTCTCCCATAAGCTTGGGGGAGGCTTCTCCAATTGCTTAATGCTTTGCCTGATCATCCTCTTAAGAAAAATGAAATACTTGATATCTTCTATAATGGACTAACCGATGCTTCTAGGGACTTCCTAGATAGTTGTGCTGGTTGTGTTTTCAGGGAACGAACTGTTGAACAAGCTGCGGAATTATAGAATAATATATTGAAAAATTATGATGATTGGATTCTTCCTGAATTACCACCTAAACTGACTCCAAAGAAGAGGGGTATCTTATATCTCAGTCCTGAAGATATGCAGGAGGCAAAGAAAAGTATGAAGGAAAAAGGTATTAAAGCAGAGGATGTTAAAAATTTACCTCCTATTGAAGAAATACATGGACTTGACACACCACCACCAAAGGTGGTAGAGGTAAATTCTTTAATGAAATTTGATGAAAGTGATATCCCTTACAATAAACATCCTAGTCAATGCCTTTATGAGTTTGACAATTACATTAGAAAACAAGATCACTTCAATGAAAATGTTATGAAACAATTGAAATATAACTCTAATATGATTGCTCGCTGGAGTGACTTGTTATTTAGAATTACTAATGATGTAAGAGGTGTAGGAAAACATGCTTCAATGGTTCAAACTCAACTAGAACAAGTTGCTAAATCTCAAAGAGAGTTGCTTAGTGAAATGAATAATAATATGAATGACTTTGCTGTTAGAGTAGCAACTAGAGGAGGTAAAATGACTCAGGAACCACTTTATCCTGAGGGACACCCTAAAAGAATTGAACAAGACTCTCAAAGAATTAATACTGATGCACCTAGTCCTTCTAAAAGGAAGAAGAAAAAGAAAAATGATAGGACTTTGCATACCTCTAGTGAACCTGAAATAGAAAAACCTCCTGATAATAATAATAATGTCTCTATTTCTGATGCTGAAACTCAATCTAGTAATGAACATTCATCTAGATAATGAAAAAGATAATGATGATGTTCATGAAGACACTCAACCAGACAATGATAAACAACCATATAATGATGTTGAAATAGAACCAGCTGTTGATCTTGATAACCCACAACCTAAAAAAAATATGATAAAAGAGACTTTGTTGCTAGGAAACATGGAAGAGAAAGAGAACCATGGGTTCAAAAACACATGCCCTTTCCACCTAAATCAACTAAGAAAAAAGATGATGAAGAATTTGAACGCTTTGCTGAAATGCTTAGGCCAGTCTTTTTGCGCACTCACTTGACTGATATTTTAAAGATGGCCCCTTATGCAAAATACATGAAAGACATCATCACTAATAAGAGAAAGATACCGGAAGTTGAAATCTTCACCATGCTTGCTAATTATTCTTTTAAGGATGGAGTACCTAAAAAACCTGGAGATCCAGGAATACCAACTATACCTTGCTCCATCAAAAGAAATTATGTTAAAACTGCTTTGTGTGATTTAGGAGCTGGTGTTAGTGTTATGCCTTTCTCCTTATATAAAAGACTTGATTTGAATAAACTCACACCTACTGAAATATCTTTGCAAATGGCTGACAAATCGGCTACCATACCTATCGGTATTTGTGAGGATGTGCCCGTTGTTATTACAATGTTACTATCTTAATTGACTTTGTTATACTTGAGATGCCCGAGGACGACAAAGTGTCGATTATCCTTGGTAGACCATTCTTGAATACTGCAGGGGCTGTTATTGATTGCAATAAAAGCAAGGTCACTTTTCATATCAATGGTAATGAACATACGGTGCACTTTCCGAAGAAACAATTCCAAGTGAATGGTATTAATGTTATTGAAAAATCTCTGACACTCACTATTGGAAGTTTTCAACTACGTCTACCTACTGCCAAAAAGAAATATGAAATGCTTATTTTTGGGGACATGCATATGTTTTACGAAAGTTTTTCGATTTCATGCTAATCGAAGGTGGTTGTTAATAAGACTTGATCAACCTTATTAATGGATCATCTTTGAGAGGTATGAAGTTGATGAATTTAGTAAGCACAACCTTCTGCTCGAAACTTTTATTTTCTATTTTTCTTAGTTAAATAAAATAAAATGCCATGTTTTGTCTGTTTTCTGATTTTTCTGTGCAATAAAAAAATGACCCAAAAATAAAAGTTCTCAGAATGCCCTGAAAATTTAATATGATTTTTTTCTGAATATTTCTGAATTTTTGGTGCAAATGACATAAGAGGGGGTGCACCCGGTGACCACAAGACACCAGGGTGCACCAGCAACCCCAGGCGCGCCCTGGTGGGTTGTGGTCCCCACGCGGGTCCCCTCAATTACTTCTTTAGCCCATGTCATCTCCTACCTCCAGAAAAAAATCACCATCTCTCTCTCTCTCTCTCTCTCTCTCTCTCTCTCTCTCTCGTGTTCTTGCTCTCAAACCCGCGGATTTTGATCTCTTTGCTCGAAGCTCCGTTTCCGAAACTGTTTTGGGGGATTGCTACTTGGTATGTGACTCCTCCATTGCTCCAATTAGTTTTTTGCTTTAGTGGCTTATATTTTGAATAATTAGCTACTCTTGGTGCCGTTGTAGATGAGCTTGCATGTTGAATTCTTAGAGTTCTAAGTAGTTTGAATGCTTAATATGGCCTCTATGCACCCTTATGAGTAGTTGCTATCAATCTTGTTAAGTTTTGTTGACGAAAATTTTGTGTCCCAAAAATTCACAAAATTTTCAGAAATTGTTCGCAAATAAAAATGCAATTCTTTAGGAGTTCTTCAAGGAGGAGGTCTACCGAGGCATCATCTAGCAGTGGCTCAATACGTCGGTCTTATGTTGAACCAAGCGCAAGCGAAATGCTGGATGCGTCTATCAAATCATGCTTATGGCCGTGTAACAATTTTATGGTGAGCGCAGGTATTAAGGAAGAATTTGAGGAATATGTTCAAAACACCGAGCTCGGTCCTTACATCGAAGATAAGTGCATTCAGCATCTCAACCTCATAGAAACGTTCACTAAGAAATTTAAATTTCATCCACGTGAGTCTAGAGTTTCATTTAGTCTTTATAATCATCCATGTACCATGCCTCTAGAGATGTTTTGTAATGCCTGCAAAATTCCATATTGGGGTTCGCTGGACGAGCCACCAAGATCTGAATATGAGTCATTTTTGACTAGTCTTTGCTACGGTGAGGATAGAGGAGTGACACAAGGTAGAATAAAAAGTATTCATTTCCCATCAATTCAATACTTTGCACTGTTTAATGGCAAATGCATCGTAGGCAAGCAAGATTGTAGCACACTATGTGCCCCTGACTTGAGCCTCATACACACTGCTTTGACCGGGATTAAATGCTATAATCTTGGAGCGATTGTTGCACGAAGGTTGCAGCACAACGCCTGTAATGGTTATTTTTATTGTGGGACTTATGCTTCTTGTTTAGCTAGAGAGGTTGGTGTAACACCTCTGCTTGATGACCTCATCCTACCTACTCAGTACTTAGACTTTGATGGCATGAAACATCATAAGTTCCTTACAGGCACGCCCACTAATTATACTTATAACTTGAGGTTTAATAAGGAACCTATTGTACCGGTGGTTTTGCCTGCTCCTGTTCTTTTTTATTATCACAGCAAAAGAAGATATTATGTCCTAGAGAACGAGGCTCGCGCGTACAATGCGGAGGTTGAGGCAGCCAGACAGGCTGAGGTGGTCGCACCAAGAGCCTCCATGAGCTATCAGTCAGATTATTATCCAGGTCGTGGGTGGTGATTACCAAGCTAGGCCAAAAGCCTAAGATTGGAGGAGTACGTATTTCCACTTGCATTACATTCATGTTCACACATTTCATTCCAGTTGTCGGTGTTCACACTTTTTCATTGTATTATCCATGCTAGATTTATTTTCTAGCTTTCTTCTTGTGTGTTTGAAAAACTTTGAGAAAATCCAAAAAATGTTTCTTGCTTCTTTTTTATTTTTCTTTCTAGTTTAGTTAGTTGTAGTATTAAAAAAACCAAAAAGATTTCCTTGTTCTTCTTTTGCTTGTTGGGAGCTTTCCCGTGTAAATATTTTTCTCGTTTTTTGTTTTCCCTTCTTTAATTTGCTTTCTTCAAGAAAACCCAAAAACTCCAAAAATATTTCAGTGTGTTTCTCTAAAATTCATTTCGTTTTATTGAGTCTTACCAAGGAGAACACCACGATGAAAATCTTGAGTGGCTCTCATATGCATTGCTATTGATCTAACAAAGAGCCCAAATTACCTTGTCTTCTCCTTTTGAATAATTTTTTTTGCAGAATCCAGCTTAGTCCACAGCACTCTTGCACTATTATTATTTTCATATCATTCGGTCATGCAAGTGAAAGGCAATAATATGCAAGTGAAAGGCAATAATGATGATATTTGATGAACTGGCTGTAGCAGAGAGAAACGGGTATGAACTCAACTTGTTCTGTTTTTGTAAATATGTTTAACCTAGTATCCATGATTCGGCATATTATGATCAAACATGTTTGCAATGACAATTAGAGATTATAGTTTCTTATGCCATGCTTAAGTAGCTAGGAGTGGATAATGATTTATCTTGGATGTCAACATGCATTAAAATGATTGTGATGTAGTATGATGATATGGTATCCTCCTCTGAATGTTTCAAGTGGCTTGACTTGGCACATGTTCATGCATGTAGTTGAATCAAAACCAACATAGCATCTACGATATTTATGTTCCTGGTGTTCATATCCTACTCATGCTAGTATTCAATGTTAATTATGCATAACGCATGTTCATGGCCGTTTTCGCTCACTAGCTGGACGCTTCTCAATCTATTTGCTAGCCTTCGCCTGTACTAAGCGGGAATACTGCTTGTGCATCAAAATCCTAAACCCAAGTTATTCCAGATGAGTCCATCATATCTACCTATATGCGGTATTACCCTGCCGTTCCAAGTAAATTTGCATGTGCCACCTTTAAAATTTCAAATAAACATCTGCTTTGTGTGCCTGGACCGCTCATGGAGTGACAGGGGGTGGTCAGTATCTTCCATGCTAAGCGGGTTATTCTCATGATGAGTGTTTATTCACTCGTCCTTGCATGAGAGGGCGGTCATAGGGATGCCCAGTCCCGAATTCAAAAATTGCAAATAATTAAACAAAACTCCCCCAGGACTGATGTTGTGATGGACGGTACCCGTGGATTCGGCTAGCCGTGGAGTGTGTTTGTTGGTGGAGGGGGAGTAAACCTTTACCTTTTATCACGTGGGAACCGCCACTAATGTGTTTAGCATGGAAGATATTGATAACTCTTGGTCATAACGTTGACAGGAAGGGTGTACCTCCCAAAATTACATTTATCTTTGTTTTAAAAACTCTGAGCTCTGGCACCGTTGCAAATCCCTGCTTCCCTCTGCGAAGGGACTATCTATTTAATTTTATGTTGAGTCATCACCTTCTCAAATAAGCGCCAGATCTAAGAGCACTATTATCATCCTCATGCATTGTGTGTAGTTAATGTTGGATGCATCATGACTGGATCTTTTCTACCATGAATTACAATGCTTAGTCGCTGCTTGAACTTTGGAGGTGCTCTGCATTTATGTTTTGCGGTCTCAGAAAGGGCTAGCGAGATACCACTGTTGTCATATTATATGATGGTTGTTTTGATAAAGTGTTGTCATTTGAGATATTTTATTATTGCTCGTTAGTTGCTTATGCCATTGATATGAGTTAATATAATTTTTAAGAGTTATTGTTGACATGGTTGGTCATGATCTTTGCTGAAAACCTGGGTGCTACTTAAGCTTATTTATGTAAACAAGAAAAAAAGAGTTTGTAAAAGTTTTTCTTTTTCACCTTCAGTTTATCAACTGAATTGCTTGAGGACAAGCAAAGGTTTAAGCGTGGGGGAGTTGATATGTCTCCATCGTATCTACTTTTCCTAACACTTTTTCTCTTGTTTTGGACTCTAATTTGCATGATTTGAATGAAACTAACCCGGACTGGCGCTGTTTTCAGCAGAACTACCATGGTGTTTTTTTTGTGCAGAAATAAAAGTTCTCGGAATGGAATGAAACTTTTTGGAGAATTATTGAAAAATACTGGAGCCAAGAACCACCGGAGGGGGGCCCCTGGCTGGGCACAAGACACCAGGGTGCCCTCCTCTGGCGCGCCCTGGTGGGTTGTCCCCACCTCGTGGCCCCGCAGACCCTAATTCCGACGCTATAAAATCCTATTTTTGGAGAAAAAAATCAGGAAGAAAGTTTCATCGCGTTTTACGATACGGAGCCACCGCCACCTCCTGTTCTTCATCGGGAGGCCAGATCTGGAGCCCGTTCGGGGCTCCGAAGAGGGGAATCTTCGGTCTTCATCATCACCAACCCTCCTTCATCACCAATTCCATGATGCTCCCCATCGGGAGTAAGTAATTCCTTCGTAGGCGCGCTGGTCGGTGAGGAGTTGGATGAGATTCATCATGTAATCAAGTTAGTTTTGTTAGGGCTTGATCCCTAGTATCCACTATGTTCTGAGATTGATGTTGTCATGACTTTGACATGCTTAATGCTTGTCACTAGGGCCCGAGTGCCATGATTTCAGATCTGAACTGTTTATGTTTTCACCATTATATCTATGTTCTAGATCCGATCTTGCAGGTCCTATTCACCTATTACGTGTTATGATCCGTAAACCCCAATGTGACAGTAATTTGGATACTTTCCGGTGATGACCATAGTTTGAGGAGTTCATGTATTCACTATGTGTTAATGCTTTGTTCCGGTTCTCTATTAAAAGGTGGCCTTAATATCCCTTAGTTTCCGTATGGACCCCGCTGCCACGGGAGGGTAGGACAAAAGATGTCATGCAAGTTCTTTTCATAAGCACGTATGACTATTTATGGAATACATGCCTACATTATATTTATAAACTGGAGCTAGTTTTGTATCGCCCTAGGTTATGACTGTTATATGATGAATATCATCCAACGAATTCACCGATCCAATGCCTACGAATTTTCCACATATTGTTCTTGCTAAGTTACTACTGCTGCTGTTACTGTTACACTTGCTACAAAATCATTGCTATCATTGTTACAGTTACTGCTATTGTTACCACTGCTATCAAAACTATCATATTACTGTGCTACTGATCACCTTGCTGCAGATATTTAATCTCCTGGTGTGGTTGAATTGACAACTCAACTGCTAATACTTACAAATATTCTTTGGCTCCCCTTGTGTCGAATCTATAAATTTGGGTTGAATACTCTACCCTCAAAAACTGTTGCGATCCCCTATACTTGTGGGTTATCACAGCCAAGGGGGAGAGGACTTGGACTCCAAGTCCAATCCTATTCCTACTAGGGCTTCCCCTTTTTCTCCTTACCTAGCCACATGGGCTTTTGAGGACTTGGTGCGCCTAGCCCAATAAGGCCAGGGCGCTTCCCCTCAGCCCATGCCAGCCCTTGGGTCATGGTGGACCCACTTGTGGACTTCCAGACCCCTCCGAAATCCTCCGGAACCTTCTAGAAGCTTCACGGTATAATACCAAAAAAACTGCATCTTTTTCCGGAACCCAAAATATGACTTCCCATATATAAATCTTTACCTCTCGACCATTCCAAGACTCCTCGTGACGTTCGGGATCTCATCCGGGACTTCGAACAACATTCGGTTACCAACCATCAAATATCCCAATACGACTCTAGCGTTAACGAACGTTAAGCGTGCGACCCTGCGGGTTCGGGAATCATGTAGTCATGACCGAGACACCTCTCTGGTCAATAACCAATAATGGGACCTGGATGCACATATTGATTCCTACATATTCCATGAAGATATTTTATCGGTTGAACCACGATGTCAAGGATCTGGTTAATCCCGTATGCAATCCCCTTTGTCCGGCTATATGTTACTTGCCCGAGATTCGATCGTCGGTATCTCCATACCTAGTTCAATCTCGTTATTGGCAAGTCTCTTTACTCGTTCTGTAATACAAGATCCCGTGACTAACTCATTAGTCACATTGCTTGCAAGCTCTTTAAGATGTTGTATTACCGAGAGGGCCCAGAGATATCTCTCCGTCATACGGAGTGACAAATCCTAGTCTTGATCCATGCCAACCCAACAGATACCCTCAGAGATACCTGTAGAGCACATTTATGATCACCCAGTTATGAAGTGACGTTTGGTTACACACTAAGTATTCCTCCGGTGTCAGGGAGTTACGCGATCTCATGGTTTAAGGAACAAATACTTGACATGAAGAAAGCTATAGCAAATAAACTAAACAATCTGATGATAAGCTTACTGTTGGGTCTTGTCCATCACATCATTCTCCTAATGATGTGATCCCGTTATCAAATGACAACTCATGTCTATGGTTAGGAAACCTTAACCATCTTTGATCAATGAGCTAGTCTAGTAGAGGCTCACTAGGGACACTGTGTTGTCTATGTATTCACACATGTATTTAAGTTTCCGGTCAATACAATCCTAGCATGAATAATAAACATTTATCATGAACAAGGAAATATGATAATAACCAATTTATTATTGCCTCTAGGGCATATTTCCAACAAGGCGCGCCCTGGTACAATGTTCTCCTCTGTGTTCTTGGAGATCTATTTGATGTAATGACTTTTTACGGTGTGTTTGTTGGGATTCGATGAATTGTGAGTTTATGATCAGATCTATCCATGAATATTATTTGAGTTTTCTATGAACTCTTTTATCCATGATTACTATAGCTTCGTATTTCTCCTCCGATTTATTGGTTTGGTTTGGCCAACTAGATTGATTTATCTTTCCGTGGTAAGAGGTGCTTGGTAATGGGTTCGATCTTATGGTGCTCAATCCCAGTAACAGAAGGGGACATGACACGTATGTATCATAGCTATTAAGGGTAAAAAGATGGGGTTTATTCATACGTGAGTTTATCTTGTCTACATCATGTCATCTTGCTTAAGGCGTTACTCTGTTTTTCCATGAACTTAATACACTAGATGCATGCTCGATAGCGGTCGATGTGTGGACTAATAGTAGTAGATGCAGAATCGTTTCGGTCTACATGTCTCGGACGTGATGCCTATGTATGATCATTGCCTTGGATATCGTCATAATTATTTGCTTTTCTATCAATTGCCCAACAGTAATTTGTTTATCCACTGTATGCTATTTTCTTGAGAGAAGCCTCTAGTGAAAACTGTGGACCCCGGGTCTATCTTTTATCATATACTAAAACTAAACCTTGCTGCAATTTTCTTTTATTTATTTTATTTGGTATGTTTGTCCGATCTATCTATCAAAAACTATACAATTTAATCTTTCTCGTAACCGTTGAGGGATTGACAACCCCTCTGCGCGTTGGGTTGCAAGGATTTGTTGTTTGTGTGCAGGTGATGTTTACATAGTGTTGCTTGGTTCTCCTACTGGATTGGTAACCTTGGTTCCATAACTGAGGGAAATACGTATCTCTACTGTACTGCATCATCCTCTCCTCTTCGAGGAAATCCCTACGCAGCTCACAAGTAGCAGAAGCGTAAAGAACCTCCTGGCTTTGAGAAAATCCCTATGAAGATGGTGAAAAGTAAGGATGAAAACACTTGAAACTATGCATTACGGCTAGCTAGGGGCGCAAAACAATAGCGCTTGTTGGGAGGCAACCCAATACTTATCTTATTTTTTCCTTTTTCTCTTCTGTTTTTGAGTGTTCACACAATTATGCTACTGTTATAATTGTGTTTTTATGTTTAAATTAGTGTTTGTGCCAAGTAAAGCCTTTGGGATGATTTGGTTGATAGTTGATTTGATTATGTGAAAAAACAGAAACTTTTACGCCTAGTAGCAGAATTGTCTAAATTCACCGGAACGTGATAAAATTCTGAATTTTTTACACATGATATATATACAAATTTCCCACGATGTCCTAATGTTTCAGAATTTTTGAAGTTATAGAAGTATTGTGTTTGTTCAGATCATTACAAACTGTTTTGTTTTTGACAGATTCTATTTTTGTTGCATAGTTTGCTTCTTTTAATGAATCTATGGATTGTATCGGGGTTATAAGTCATGGAGAAGTTAGAATACAGTAGGTATTATGCAATAATAAAATATGAATGGGTTTACAACAGTACCTAAAGTTTATGATTTGCTTGTTACACTAATGGATCTTTGTTGGTGCAATATCTGCCTACCTTGTGTTTTGGAGATTGTTGACAGAAACATGTATGGACTAATTTGTTTGCTAGTGCATATAGAGAGAAAAAGTCCATACACAACCAAAGAATATGTTGTCTCCGGTGATGAGTTCGAGGAACTTCACCGAAGTACATGTGCGTTGCAGAGAAGAACAAGCTATATGTGTTGAAGTGATAGAGTCGAGAGGATTGATGAGAAGAAATGGACCCCTCGAAAGTTTACTACTGAAGCAAAGCTTTTGATTCGGTACTGTCGTCCGAAGAAATTGACTGCAGCGATGGAAGCCGAAGACTATGTGAAGACATAGCATTCATTTAGTTGTTCTTCTTTCATTCATTTGAGTCATAGGACCTCCGTACTATTAAGAGGGGTATAGGTTCTCGATGCTTAGATCCGCTATGATGCTTAGCCATAACCTATGAAAGTTGCGAGAGAAATCTCTTTGAGCTCCGAACAAATACTTGCCTGCAAGAGACTGTGATCTTCTTCGCTACAAGAAATTTGCCTCGGACCGAGGAGTTAGCATTTCTTGCTCCGCAAGAAATGTTACCGTTGTGCTCAAATCCGACGGTTGGAATTGTGTCGTTCGGCCATTGGCTGATCCCGATGTCTAATTTGGTCATTTCCCATCAGGGAAGGCTGTGGCTATAAATAGCCACCCTGCTCCAACGCTGTCCGTTGGCTACTCCGCTTGAGATTTCTGAGAAGATTGATTTGAGCAACCCCTCTCCGAGTTATTTGAGTTTAAGATCCACCGAGAGAAAAACCAAGAGCCCATACTTAGACAGTGGTTTAGCATCATAGTAGTTCTGAGTGAGAGTTCTTGTACATATTACTCTTGAGAGCTGCACACTCTCTAGACGGATAGGTTTCAGCTTCGAGTGATGAAGAGTTGTTGTCTTCACCTAGCCTGATCTTCAGCAACTAAGAGTGATTGTGGTTTGTGAAGGTTGACCGAAGGTTTGGAGATCGCCGACAAGGATCTACCACGAGTGAAATCAACCTAAGTCTGATTATCTCTACGTTGAAGGAGAATAGGGTGAAGAGAGTTTATCTTCCGTGTTAAGTCACAGCCCCTCCAACCAGACGTAGCCCTTTGGCAGAAGGGTGAACTGGTTTACCAAATCTCTTGTCGCCATCGAGCACCTCTGGTTATATCCTCTCTACTGCATTTCATTCAGCAGTCATCATTCGTGTTCTGTGTCGATAGATTACCTGATCGTTTGTCTTGTTGATTTGCCCTCATCCTGTGTATCTGTGTTTACTCCGTTCATTATCCTCGTCTATATTCCTTCGTTGCCAGTCGTTACCTTTGTCTTACTTGTGTAACCTTTCAGTTGCATTTCTCTCAGTTCAGCTATGCTATGTCTCATTCTGTTACATCTGTTTGATTGTTGCATAACCCTCATTGTAGTTAAACCTATAATCTATCAAGTTCATTCTATTGTAAATGCTTTCCTCGATGAATATGCCTCTGACGAAGAAAACTGATTCAGTGCATTTCTCTCGATACTCTATTCCGCTGTTGTGTTTGGGTTAAGTTTCAAAGCTTTCAAAAGAAAATTTGAATCTCCCATTCACCCCCTCTGGTCGATATACTCTTGGTCCTAACAATTGGTATCAGAGCGGGTACTCCCTGTCTCTGTTTATTAAAGGTCTAACATCCTTGGAGTTTTGAGTATGTTGCATGCAGGTAGATCCTCGCACTCTGAAAGATTTCCTATCTTTGATGGAAATGACTATCTGTACTGGAAGGAACGGATGAGAATCAGAATTCAAGCTATCGACTATGATCTGTGGCAGATTGTAGAAGATGGTTGCACTATTCAACACCCTGATGCTCCATCTTCTGATGACAAGGCTATGATGTGTCTGGATGCACAAGCAAGAGATATCATCTGTGCAAGTATCTCAAAGAACATGTCCATTCGGTTCCGAAACCTTAACATAGCAAAGCAACTCTGGGATGCTATAAAAAATGTTCACAAAGAATTTATCTCCAGAATAGACTCTCACACTCAAATGCTTCGCGCCATGTTCAATGGGTTCAGAAGTCTTTGAAAGGAAAGTGTGATGGAACTCACGGATAGGCTGACTGACATTGTTGAAAGACTTCGCCAACGAGGAGTAACCGATGTCACTGATAAAGATGTGGCAAACAAGCTATTGAGTGCACTTGATGAATCCTTCGAACCTATTGTAGCCAATCAGACAAAGACCAGACTATGAAGAGCTTCACTGTGTTGAGATCATGATGCTACTATCAACTTATGAAGAAAAGATGGAATTGGAAAATGCAGATCAAGAATCTTCTTCAGAAGGTGAAGGAGAAATCCTCTCTCACTATGGCAGTTCTCAGGAAGAAGAAGATGTTGAGAATCAACACACTATCACAAGAGAATTGGAAATGCTCACACAATGGCTGAGTGATCTCAGAAGACAAAACTTGTATCTTGTGAATGATGATGAAGGTGAAGTGCCTGAATCCTCAAGACAGTTACCTCCAAAAGAAATGAAGTGCTTCAAATGCAAACAATTCGGTCATGTCATAGCAGATTGTCCTTGCTGGGATGAAGCACCTAGTAATCGTTGGAAGCATCTTCACTGCAATGGTTTTGCTCGAATGGATCGTCACACTAAGTTCTCAAAGAAAAAGGAGCCTGCTTCATCCTCTTCGATGAGAACAGACACTGATTCCAACATGAAGAAAATCTCTCAGCTGAATAGAGCCTGTACCAACCTGACTCCTGACTCTGAAGAAGAGACAACAGACACTGATTCAGATGATGAAGAATTCTACAAAAGGATTGGAAGAAGCAATGCATATGTAGCCATTGAATCATTGAAGGATCTCATCGAATCAGATGCTGATGATAATGCGTCAAGTGATGATGATTCAAGTGATAATGAACCAATTGCCTTCTGCCTTATGGCAAAATCATCAAAAGATCAGGTATCTGCAAAACACCAAAAGTCCATGAACGAATATTCACCTGAATATATCTCATATGCCAAGTTGGTGAAAATTGCTAAATCCCAACATGATGAACTTGAAATGCTTGAGAGAAATCTCAGGAAAACCGAAGGATTACTGGTCGAAGAGATGGAGAAGAATCAAAAGTTGATCGAAGAGCAAGATGCTTTTTCATCAACTATTGATGATCTCACCATTTGATATGACTCACTCTCAGCTGACTACGAGGGTTTATCAAATGAACTCCTCAACAGGAATCAGGAACTCGTGCCACTGAAAGAATCTCATAACGAGCTGGTTTTAGAGAAAGCTTCTCTCTTCGCCGAGCAATCTGTTCAACTTCCTGATGGTTTTGTTCCCCCATGTTTAACTTGTCTAGAACGTAGTAATGCAGATTCTCATGCTGAAACTTCTAATGCTATGAAAAAGAATACTGTCACTACTAAAGATGGTGCTACTAACTCCTCTTCAGAGGATTTTACTGCTATTACTGAAGAAAATTGCAGGTTAAGAGGCTTACTTGAGACTGGAATGCTAAGGACCCTGAAAGGGCATCAAACCTTATGTGATGTGCTCAAGAAGTCCATTCTTCACAAAAATCCTCAGAAGGAAGGATTATGTTTCGAAAGGAAACTTAATGTGGATGGATCATATTGGACTCCCCAACAATATCCTCAAACGACTTGGGTTCGTGCAAAGAATAAAACTCTCAAACCTGAAACTTTAACTGGTTATCTCTTGCCCATTTCTGTTGATACTGTCGAGTCAAATGACTCAAATTACAAACTCTTCAAGCAACAGAATGGCAGGGTTTTCGCTCGATATGTTGGAACTAACTGCAGGGCAGTTTCACCCAAGAAGCAAATTTGGGTAAAGAAGTGCGCCGTTGAAAATTTAGCTGTTACTGCTAACCTGACTTTGCAGGATAATCGTCAATGAGGAAATGATTATCGTTCCAAGTCTACTCGAATATCTTTCTTGAATGATTCTCACCCTGTACCACGTCAAAAGGAGTACTTGTGTACATCTTCAAATCATTACACTCATGCATCAGGAAACAATTTCAATGCATATTCATATGATTATTATCATAATGCACAGGTTTCTCGCAGAACTCACCGAAGAAATATTCCAAGCAAGGCAAAGCAGATAAGATCCTCACCACCCACACAAGTGTGGGTAGTGAAGAAGAACTAACCACCTCTTGTAGGAAACTCTCTCAGGGATATCTCATGTTTATCTTAAGCCCTGAGATCATTTATTGTTGGTGCTTATCATTCTAAGTTTTCTCTCGTAGTGTTTGTGTTCTTCTTTGATAGTTTTGTGATTCGAGTCTATTCCTTTTCTGGTTTATTCTCAGTACGTTGTGTCACAAACATGCACCTTGATCTGAAGAAGATTTCACTCCTACGTCCTTGGTTGCGAATGAAATCAACTTCAACTTTTCATCTGTTTTGGCGCTTGCGCTTCTTCAAACCTTTCTGCATCCTGTTTAGTTACCGAGATTTTCGCAGGAAATGGCTGACACGTGCCCATGATCTCTCTATCGTGATCTCGTTCGTTGAATGTGGATCGTCCCGAGTTTTACGTTCGTAGATTTCGGAGTGGGCGGTTTGTCCCACAGGCTATATAAACCCCCTCTCTGGGTCTCTTCTTCCTTAGCTCTTTCCCTATTCTGCCTCAACCCTACTCTCGCTCTCCTCCCGAGCCCGAGCTCGAAGCAGCATTGATGTCAAGCCTCGCCGTGCAACTCTGGCGGAGCTCCGTCACTGTTGGTCGCGCCAGTGCGGTAACTCTTCTTTCCCGCACTGCCGTAGTCGATTTGTCTCGCCAAGTTAGGGCATTCATATCTGGTACTTGCTCTACTCCCTTCCTGTTCTACAGCAGTTCCCCCCGACGCTATTTATCATGTATTATTTCTCTTGCAGTAGATCTTTAAGTTTCTCTAAGATTTGTCTTGTACGGTTTGTAGTTGTTCCTCGTACTAGACTCTGGATCTAGGGTTCACTGTATGCTCTTCGAAAGATTAGAGGATTGGTTATGTCGTCTTTAGGCATATTGCAATTTACTCGACGATATGTTGCAAATGCATGCCTTGAATCCCATGCTTCTTCCTGAAAAACCATCTGTTTTGAGTTAAAATTTCTCTGTGCATGCTTGTGACTTCTTCTGTGCTTTCTTTCAAATTTGTGTTTTTCTCTCAGCAGTGGTCATGGAAAATAGTTCAGATGAGCATTCTGGTTCAGAGGAATAAAGCCCTCAGCAGCCAAGGGTGGCTGATAAAGCAAAAGTGGTCAAAAGAAAATCAGCAACGCCACCAAGAGCGCCGAAGAAAAAGGCCGAACCAGAATCTGCTAAAGAAGTAGAGGACGATATTCCCTCAGCTCTTAGTCAGCCACAAGACGAGCTGGTCACTGACTCCAAAACCATGTTCTCTGATGGAAATGTCAAAAAGGGTGGCCGCAGAGAGAAACGAATAATGCGGCTCAGATGTCTAATCAGGAAACATACAAGACTCCACCAGGAGTAGAAACTGCTCAAGAGAGGAATAACAGATTGCAAAAGATTCATCGTCATTGGGCGAAGAAATGGTTCAACTATGAGAACGTCCGAAGGAAATACCAGATATTGTTCGCATTCACTCCACCCTAGAATGATTGCATTGTAGAAGGCTGCCTAGGGAAGGATGATGAAAAAGTAAGGCCAGCACCACCTCCCAACGCTCATGCCGACTCCTTGAAAACCATAGCTGATTTTCCCGAAGAAGTTGCAAAGAGGGAAAAGGCAAAGGCCAAGCGTGAGGCTAGACTTGCGAAGAAAAATCAAGTAGAACAGCGAAATGTTGAGTTGACTCAACAGGATGTGATGGAAAAGAAGGAAAGGGCGTCTGCCCGTAAAGAAAAGAAGAAGAGGAAATCTGTTTCCCCTTGAGCTACGAAGAAGAAGTCTGTTGCCAGTAAATCTTGAAAGGTTGCACCTGCCTCGTCTGATGATAATGCTGGAGAAGAAATTCCAATGTATGATCAAAAGGCACTGCTTGATAAGCCGTACCAAACCCCATCTCCTGTAAAGATTTCGCCACCAGTGAGATCTTCACCAAGACTTGCTCCCGTCCCCTCAGAAAAACCTTCGGGTTCTGCTGCCCCAGTGGTGAAGAGAAAGCTAATTACTGATGAAAAATCTACTACTCCTGCCAAGAAGGCGAAGAAAATCATTCCTGCTCCCATAGAGGAATATGATTTTGATCTTATATTTGACATCATTGAAGGTGCCTCCTATGATGCCAATCCAGCTGATTTGGGTAATTTGGGTCTGCCAGAAGATGTTACCAAGATGGTAGCAAAGCACTTCTCTGATCTGAAAGAAATCACCAAAGAACTCAATCAAGCTGTCGATGATAAGAAGCTTCTGGAGAAGATGCGAAGGGAAGCTAAATCTGAGTCTGAAAGAAAAGATGTGAACAAGGCCATTCTTGAGATCACCAAAGCCATCACCACCATGAGAAACAACAAGATTGATTGGCACTCCAGGATGAAGATGGATGTCTCTCAGCTCTGTGATTGTAGGAATGAAGAGATTAAGCGTCAAGAAGCTCTTACTCGACGCAGAGAGAAAGAAGAGAAACATCAAAGAGCTCAGGCTAGAGCCAATAAGCTGAAACAGATTAAGGATCGTCGTATCCAATATGTATCTTCTGATGCACCAGTTGATGCAAGTGACCCACTACAACAGATTCCACCATCCCCTCATTTCGAGGAAGACACTGAGCAACAAACTGAACCCGTGATAGCTGTCATTTCTGCCTCGGCCGAACAAGAAGCTGATGTTGTGGACATATATCTTGTCAATCCTGATGAAGTAAACGATGTGCCCGAGCAAAATGCTGCCGAAGATAAGATTGGCAAAGAGATTGAGATGGAAAAGGCATCTCCATCGCCTTTGAAGGAAACACATGCTGAACCCTCTGGATCTACCAAGGAGGGTGAAAAGGTTAAGGGGGAGAAAATTGCTTCCCAAGGTAATAACCCTATGGTCTCCTCATCTGGTGCTCCTGCTCTGATGGAGGTTGACCCTGCTCCTGGCTCTTTGGCTTCACAGCCAGAGCAGGAAGAAAAGAAATTTGAAGAGCCCATGGCTCCTGAGGAAAAAGAACAAGGAGTTGCACCACCAGTTGTGTCCCACCAAGTTGAACCACCAGTATTGCCTCAGCAGACTGAAGGAGATCAAGTTTTGACTCAAGAGTCTAAAAAGGTTGTTGTACCACCCTCAGTTGAGTCCTCACCGAAAGAAAAGGCCCTAGTGCCTGACTCTGAGAAAGCCGCTGAAGGAGTTCCAGCGATGAAAAATGACGGTCAGTCCAGTGGCTCTATGCCCTCTGCCTCAGAAAATGCTACAAAGCATCTTTCACTCTTAAAGCCCATCGGTGAGAATGCGCAAGCCTCCGATGATGTTCAGCCGATGGAAATTAACGAGGAAGAATTACGGAAAAAATCCTCAGGAATCATTTCCTCTATTCTCAGCTGAGTATGGCCCCAATGGCCCCGCTTTCAACGAACAACTTCATTCTTTGAAGCTTGCATTCTTTGGGGTCAGCCCGTATGAAGGAGAGAGGACTTCATTATCCCCTAGGTTCTGGACAGAAGAGCAGGCAATCTATTATGCTCGAATCTTGTTTGGCAAGCACATGATTTTCAATCATAAGATGTTGAACTTCACCAAGCTCGAAGAAATGCCCTGCTTCCACAACATCCTTGATCATATTGAACATGCACTCCTGAAGGGATTCATGCGTTTCAATCATGGCTGGAACAAGGAAGTCATTCTTCAATTCTATGCCACGCTGTACATCACAGGAGAAATAGGAAATACTTCAACATGGACACTTGAGTGGATGACTGGCAGAGAGAGAATCAAATGTTCGGCAGATCATTTTCTGGCCCTGTTAAATTTGCCTTGTTGTGAATTTGAGAATGTCAGAGAACACAGATTGCATTTCTGGGAAGTGTCTGATGAACAACTCCATATCCTGATGGATCCCACGATGGTGGGCGACGAATGCATTGATGTTGATCTGAAGAAGTTGGCTTATGACAACAAAGTGTTATTCCACATTCTGTTCAATACCATCACGCCAACAAACAGGCCCAACTCCATCAAAGGCATCGTAGGAAATGCTCTTGTGTCAATATCTCAGGGAATCAAATTTGACATTCCTGATCTTTTTATTCGAAACCTGGCATGTGCTGCAGATAGCCCTCAATCGCTGAAACCATATGCTCCATGGATTATGTTCGCCATTGAGCAGCTTACTCATGAGAAATTCTTCTGGGCATATGAGCCAAAAGTATTCATGCCACCTGTTCGTGACATTCTGCGCATTGTGAAGGATAACAGAAAGGGGAAGGAACCGGTCGATGCTGCTACAAATGTCTCTGCATCTGAATATGCACCGAAGGACAAGGAAGCTAGGATTGAAATCCCTCGCGAAGAAAATCCATCAATTTATGAGATTTGTATTCGGACGCAGTAGACTCTCGAAAGACACATCAAGATGGACAGAAAAGAAAAAGTGGAATTGATGGCTGAGTTGAATCTGATTCGTAATCACACTTGCCAAATTCTTCTGCATGAGAAGGATGCAAGAAAGTGATCATGGTCCTTACTGCGAAAGCATTACTCTCACAACGATCTAGCCAAGAAGGGCCTCTTCAAGGAATATGATCATCTAGACTTGCTTGAAGTACCACTTATCCGAAGACAAACTCGAGTACTCCCACAGCGTTCAGCTTCAACGGATCTATTGTTTGTTAATCGTGATGATGAGATTGCAGATACTGCCAGCACTAGTATTTACAAGCCTGATGTCCATCCGTCCAAGCCTTCCAAGACCAAGGCTGCAACTCCTGCTTCTGCCTCGACCATTCCACATTCTTCTGACTCTGATTCTACGAGTGGTTTCAATTCTGATTTAGTAGATTCTCCCACGGAGTAATTCCTCGAATATCTTCCCTTTCCTTTTTGACACTAGTTGACAAAAAGGGGGAGAATTACATCGAGTGATAGTTTATCGGGGTTTGTAGGGTGTGTGTTTTCATTTGCCATTTGGTTTTCCCTCGAACAATTTGCTTCAAGAACCTTACCGCACCGCATGTGGTGCTGAAAAACTCGATCGTCATGTAACGTTAATAACCCCCGCCTGCAATATCATTTGCTTCACAATATTTGTCTGCAGGTGCCTTCGATGGTTTATCCTTTGATTGATTATCATTGGAAAACATTTATCTTACAGGGACACATAACTGCTCCTTGGAGAAGAACAGAGAATCATCAAATGATGATATTATATTGGAGCACTATATGATCTATAACTGTTGTGGTTGGATATGCTCTTATTGCTACCTATCATTATCTAATCTTGCAGGAAGTTAAAGTCATCTATATGACTGACAAAGTGTTTTTCCTCACAAATATCATTTGTATAATCTCTATTGCAGGAAAATCACCTTCAAAGCATATCCACTCTGAGCAACGATTTATTATTCGATCCTGCTCTGATCATATCAAATATCTAACATGCAGGAAAACTACATATCAAGTGGATTCAAATTGTGTTCTAGGAAAACCTTCATGACTTATCCTTGTCACAAATCTCTCAACGCTTGTTTCACATCTAACCCTTGTCTAAGTTTTTGTGACAGGAACCACGTCAGACACCGTCGAGTGCATTGAAAGACCTCAAGTGTATGATCTGCGGTCAATGACACTCATATGAAGAAAAACATCATTTCCCCTTGATCCTTCACGAACCGAAGCATATCTTTAGGGGGAGAATATTTTATCTTCATAATTATCTCTCATCTTTTCATTATTCTTCGCAATACATTTCATTCCTTATCTATCATTCGATGTGATTTGTTTTGTTAACAATCGTCCAAAAAGGGGGAGATTGTTGGTGCAATATCTGCCTCCCTTGTGTTTTGGAGATTGTTGACAGAAAAAGGTATGGACTAATTTGTTTGCTAGTGCATGCAGAGAGAAAAAGTCCATACACAACCGAAGAATATGTTGTCTTCGGTGCTGAGTTCGAGGAACTTCACCGAAGTACATCTGCATTGCAGAGAAGAACAAGCTATATGTGTTGAAGTGATAGAGTCGAGAGGATTGTTGAGAAGAGATGGACCCCTCGAAAGTTTACTGCTGAAGCAAAGCTTTTGATTCGGTACTGTCGTCCGAAGAAATTGACTACAGCGATGGAAGTCGAAGACTATGTGAAGACATAGCATTCATTTAGTTGTTCTTCTTTCAATCATTTGAGTCATAGGACCTCCGTACTATTAAGAGGGGTATAGATTCTCGATGCTTCGATCCGCTGTGATGCTTAGCCATAACCTATGAAAGTTGTGAGAGAAATCTCCTTGAGCTCCGAACAAATACTTGCCAGCAAGAGACTATGATCTTCTTCGCTGCGAGAGATTTGCCTCGGACCGAGGAGTTAGCATTTCTTGCTCCACAAGAAATGTTACCGTTGTGCTCAAATCCAATCGTTGGAATCGTGTCGTTCGACCATTGGCTGAGCCCGATGTGTAATTTGGTCATTTCCCATCAGGGAAGGCTACGACTATAAATAGCTACCCCGCTCCAACGCTGTCCGTTGGCTGCTCCGCTTGAGATTTCTGAGAAGATTGATTTGAGCAACCCCCCTCCGAGTGATTTGAGTTTAAGATCCACCGAGAGAAAAACCAAGAGCCCATACTTAGACAATGGTTTAGCATCATAGTAGTTCTGAGTGAGAGTTCTTGTACCTATTACTCTTGAGAGCTGCGCACTCTCTAGACAGATAGGTTTCAGCTTCGAGTGATGAAGAGTTGTTGTCTTTACCGAGCCTGATCTTCAGCAACCAAGAGTGATTGTGGTTTGTGAAGGTTGATCGAAGGTTTGGAGATCGCCAACAAGGATCTACCATGAGTGAAATCAACCTGAGTCTGATTAGCTCTGTGTTGAAGGAGAATAGGGTGAAGAGAATTTTTCTTCCGTGTTAAGTCACAACCCCTCCAACCAGACGTAGCCCTTTGGCAGAAGGGTGAACTAGTCTACCAAATCTCTTGTCGCCATCGAGCACCTCTGGTTATATCCTCTCTACTGCATTTCATTCAGCAGTCATCATTAGTGTTCTGTGCCGATAGATTACCTGATCGTTTGTCTTGTTGATTTGCCCTCATCCTGTGTATTTGTGTTTACTCCTTTCATTATCCTCGTCTATATTCCTTCGTTGCCAGTCGTTACCTTTGTCTTACTTGTGTAACCTTTTAGTTGCATTTCTCCCAGTTCAACTATGCTATGTCTCATTCTGTTACATCTGTTTGCTTGCTGCATAACCCTCATTGTAGTTAAACCTATAATCTATCAAGCTCGTTCTGTTGTAAATGCTTTCCTCGATGAATATGCCTCTGACAAAGAAAACTGATTCAGTGCATTTCTCTCGATACTCTATTCACCCCCGCCCCACTGGTACAACGAGGTGCTATACACATGGTTTGGGTTAAGTTTCAAAGCTTTCGAAAGAAAATTCGAATCTCCCATTCACCCCCACTGGTACAACGAGGTGCTATACACATGGTTTTTAACCCCTTTCCGCGAAGACATTTTGAACCGTTGCCAAGTGAGTGACTGCGATAGGGGGGTCCTTCCCACACGACCCAGAAACCGTCGGGGATATGGAGCCATGATGCAGAGGCCTTGCCAAATGTAATCGTATGCGATGCAGCACACACTAAATTCTTTAGCACGTGTGGGATCAGTGATTAAACGTTTCTAATGACGTAGTGAAACTAAATGGTGTGTCGTAATGAACCGTTTGGGAAACAGCATGTAAGGCACACGGGCCAATATATGAACTGTGTGCGATATGTGCCCCATCACACATGAGTTTTCTGCGGAACCCGTCTGCCATGCAAGACTCCATCACACACGTTTCCCAACAATTACCGTGTGTGATAATGTTCTATCACAAATGGTTCAAGAGCCCCTTCGCACACATACAAGTGCTGCAGACCGTTTGTGATTTGTTGTGTATCACCGACGGTTGCGGCAAGAGTGACGTGTGCTTTTCCTTTGGGATCCCACACGTTTCCTGAAAAATTTACGACTGAGATTGTATTTTACATTGGGCACGGTTTACTCCGAGCTCTCGTGTGCGATAATGTGATATCACAAACGGTTCCGAAGCCCCTACACACACGTAGTAGTGCTGCAAATCGTTTGTGATCTGCTGTGTATCACCGACGGTTCCGCTATGATTGGCGTATGCTTTCCGATGTGGATCGCACACACTCATTTAGTTGAACCATATGCGGAGCAATTGCCAGGTTAAAACAAAAATATCCCATTTGAATCGGCATACAAAAAGCAAATTCGCCACAATATTCAATTGAACAAATAGTGTCCACAGGAAGAACATTCATCAGATTTCGCAACAATTGCAATTGAACAAATGGTAGCTAAATTTCAATGATTTGTCGACATATATATGCATTACATAATTAATCATTGTGTACGAAATACGAAGACCTCATCAGATGGAAAACAATGGATCCATGCGTATATGTTTAGCGGCTAACTCTTACTCAATGTTTCAGGAGAAGGCATGCTGAAATCTTCATTATCACCAGTGGGATTGATGTAGTGATTCAGGAAGAAGTCGCTGATAAATCTCCGAACCATCAGCAATTCACCAGCAGGGAGCGGTTCAGGGGTCCTCGGTTCTAAGATGAGCTGCAGTATTTTTAAGATTAGAATGTGCCATATGAGTGGAGTAGAAGATATTAATTAAGATAGACTTGCTGGTACTAATTCACGAGCATCTTCACAACTATCAGCAGATTTGCAGATGGAGATCATGTGTCTGCAAACATAGTATCCACAAAGGTTGGTCCCTGCTTGTTGCTGAGGACACTAAATTTTTTTGTATAGAATTAGTCATGTATTTGTCCTGTTAGGAACAACCTAACCGGTGTTAGATGTATTTTTTTTCTTTGGACAGAAATAGAAAGAGGTTTATTTAGAAGCTTGAACATTTGACTAGCGTAAGAAAAGGTATTTGCAGACTATTGGATACATTTTCTGAAAATAACGGATTTCAGTGTGTTACCGGAGAAACGATCTCGTGCTGCAGAGGTAGTTCCCTCTTGAACAGGTTCCCTGGTTTCGTTTTCCACAATGCGAGCACACTGCAAATGAGGGGCGACATTGGTTGCTCTTGGCAGGGCTTCAGGGATCTCATCCATGAACTCTATTTCCTTTCGTGGCCACTGGATATGATGTAACAGTGTTTGTCCCAAGGTCCTTTGCTCATCAAAGTCTCCTAGGACATTCTTCAGGGCAAATTCATTGAATCCAGGCTTTACTTCAGTCACATAGCACTTCACACAGCCCGGCTTCAATGGCACATTGTCCAACAAGAGTCCCTCTTCCAAGAAGGGTGGGCAAACCCAGGCTATTGCACATTTTAATGTACCTTCATAATGTGTAAGCACGCCCTTCAGTCTGTCTTTCATTCTAGATAGATCAGATATAGCATCATCATGAGCAGCTGCAGTCTCAGTGTCGCCGGGGTCAGCTAATGCATAGCTACTCTTGTGCGGTGTTGTCGCGCAATAACCAGCATCCTCCATACCCGCCTTCCCTCCCATCTGTTGGCTATCTGTCAGTGTTAGAGTCTTCTGCATCATCATTGACTCCTCAATATCCTTTCAAACAGCCGGATACATGTCCTTCCTCAACCTTTCATACAATTCATTCTGCTTCATTTCACTCCTCGCTTTTTTCATGATGAGCATCTCTTCTTTGCTGAGTGTGAAAGCCCTCTTGTGCAGGACATTAACACCTATACCCCTTGCATGGCCAAGGGGGCTCTCTTGTTTCCAGAGCATCGGACAGAATGTCACATGGCCCTGAGTTCCTGTAGAACCTTCCAGGGATCTTGGAAGCCTTTAACATCACGCGATATAGTTCTTCGTCATGTGAGTTTTCAAAGTAATCTGTTCCGTCATCAAGCCTCCTTGCACGTGCCCGCAAGTAGTCTCTAGCGCGTTCGCCCCTGATTTCACTAAAGGCCGGTTTCCCACCCGCAGCTACTACTTCTTTGTCCTTCTGGTCCCATATCGGTGTCATGCCGTAGTATCCTGCCACACCCATACGGTGGGGGTGTGTGTTCCTCTTCTGAAGTTCCGATTGCTTGGCACTCCTCTCAGCAAACTCTGTAGTTGCCTTGACCCTTTTGAATTCTGCCCAGTCTGCCTTTGTAATTTAGGGGTATGCGGGGATTGGGTCCTTGCCTTCACTCAAGTACTTCTTGTACAGCACGTGCTTCCAGTTTCTCCAAGCATCCCTAGCCTTCTTCAGTGCAGCGTGTTCCACCTGCATTCTCCACTGCTCTGGAACATTGAAGTGATACATGATCTCCCGGACTATCCTTTGCCGTGTTTCTGTGTCAGCCTTCCGAAACCCCGGCAGATTAATGTTGAGCCTTACCCTGCCAACAAATCCACACACACTCCTGAACCTCGTGCGTGCTTTATCTGGTTTAGTTGGAGCCCAAGACTTTAAATCGATCTCAGTTGCTTCATATACACCTTTAGGCTGGTGTGTGGGCTTCCTTGGAGCGTTCCTCCGTGTCCTGACCGGAAGGGTAATTGCTGCAGCTCTATCCCGTTCCAGATTACATGATCCCTCACCATCTGCTGAAGACCTAGGGTTGTCGGAATCAGAGGAAGATACATCGCATGAAGCATGAGTGATGTCACTGCTACTCGGCATCTACAGAGAACACATGCGAAACTCAGGAAAGGAGGATAAGCATAAAGCTAAGAACTTGGTATCAAGCTGCCTAAACATGTCATGCAATAATTTTGAAAATGTACGGCTTATTTGTTAAGTTTGTGTGACTCGGGCGCCCACGATCTGTAAATCGACAGTAACTTATTGGAACAAATACAACTTATATGTACTAGTTAGGAA
Source organism: Thinopyrum elongatum (assembly GCA_011799875.1). Classification (NCBI taxonomy): domain Eukaryota; kingdom Viridiplantae; phylum Streptophyta; class Magnoliopsida; order Poales; family Poaceae; genus Thinopyrum; species Thinopyrum elongatum. The sequence continues at coordinate 227,863,521 of CM022298.1, forward strand.
GGTAGATAATGAACAAATATACGCTCTCCGTTATTTTATAGCCAATTTGGGAACATACGAAACGAAATAGGAAGAGGGATTGCAAGGAAATATGCCTCACTGCGATGGAGAGCAGTAACTAACAGGTTTCTTAATGCAAACCCAGCAGGACCAGAGAGAGGCGAGGGTTACATGATCGATATGCTCGAGGGTGGCTGGCGAGTAAACGAAGACGGCGAGGCACGGGCAGCTGCGTGTTGGGAACGACAGTAGAGGTAGGGTTGATGCCGAAGAGCGGGCACACGACCGGGTTGAGCACGCCGGCGTCGGAAAGGGTTCTGTTGTGGATCTGGGGGAGGGGGGAGCTGGAGATGGAGATTGGGTGGACTAATTGAGTGAAACGCGGGTGGGCGGGTGGGGGGGGGGTGTTGGCGGCCTAGGTGAAAAGGGTGAAAAAATATCCCCGGTCGCCGCGCGGAAAGGCCTATGCAAACGGTTTGCCTCTAAGCGCTTGTGTGCACAAAGAGCATAATTTCGTTTGAAATGAAGACGTGCTAATTTTGAAATGAAGACGTGAGTTCATCATTTCGCCTCTAATTTTCTTCCATGGTAAGCAATCACCATTATACCACAGGTTTGATTTGCTGGCGCATTTCAGGTCTCGTGTGCTATATTTAAGACATTTTTTGGCATTTATCGTGCATTTTGGCATATAAATCAAATCCTAGCCGGACTGCATTTGCTGTCGAAAGGGATGAGGATTGCCGTTCGATCTGGGAGCATCCAATGGTGCAGATGTACGATCCATGGGGTTTGGGTTCTGGCCAATCAGAACGCACAACCCAAATTGCGCGCGCAGCAGGGGAGGCATCGACCATGGTTTGGTAGGCACATGGCTTTCGTGAGTGAACCGTGTGCTATTTGAAAACATTTACATGAACTAACAACATATTTTCGTTTGAATGAAAACATGAGTTCATTGTTTCGCCTCCAAATTGTTTTCCACGGTAAGAAATCACCATTGTACCCTATGGTTCGATTTTCTGGTGCCTTTGAGGTATCGTTTGCTATATTTGAGTCGTTTGCTATAGTCGCAACTACACATGGGTGCTAGCAAGATCATTTGTGTGTCTCTTTGGGAGTTTTCATTCATTGTTCGAGAAACGGGAAAAAAATTCAAACAGTTGGGCCGCAGGGTGCACTACAAAAAAAGACACATCCGTGACATTTTGGGCCGAACGAAATTTTTTTCTATCATGCTTATGACACTTCTATGACGATAATTGTGACAAAAGCACGTATCATCATAGATGTGGTGGGCTCCTACTTCTATGACAAAAAATCATGACAGAAAATGGGCTTTTCGTCCTAAGCGGGCCGGGGACGCACCTGCATGACATTCTTTGGGCCGTCCATGACGGAAAAAATCATGGTAGAAGCGAGGGCGGGGAAAATATGGGGGAGTTCCCGGTTACGATGGGTGGTCGGGGCCGAGCGATGCACTGTGGTTTGCGCGTTTCTCTCGTGTACGCGCGTGTGTGCGAGGCGTTGGCTAACTGAACCCGAGCTATCGCACTAGCTACGTTACTGAACCCGAGCGATCGATCCCTTGGCTGTTAACTAAACCCGAGCGATTCATTCGCTGCTGACTGAACCCGAGCGATTCCTTCGCTGCTGCTACTAACTGAACCGAGCGATCGATCACTGCTGCTGCTTACCGAAGTCGATCGAGCCCCCGTGCGAGACATAGCCAGCCGGTGTTGGGTTGCCTCTTGATGAATAGTGCCCGTTGCTACCGTGCGTGCGGTATGTAGAACGAGTCAAGACGTGGTGAGTCGAGCCGGTTGGTTGGCTGTGGATGAACAGTTCCCGATGGGGGTTGGATGAACAGGACCCCGTGGTAGTAGGCCGGTGCCGCTGGATGAACAGGACCCCGAGGAGGCCGCTGCACCCCAGCCGGTTGGGGGTTGATGAACAGGACCCCGTGGAGGCTCTATGAACAGTAACCGGTGGAGGCTGGATGAACAGTAGCCCGTGGATGAACAGTAGCTGGTGAAGGCGGGAGGAGGTCGACGGTGGATGGACAGTAGCCCGTGGAGGCTGGAACAAGGCAATAGACGGTGGATGAACAGGACCCCGTTTCGATCGTAGGCGCTCCAACAGAAGTCCGTTTCCTCCATTTTGTGGTACGCCACACCCTTCCCGATCAACATGACCCCATTTCGACCGTAGGCACTCGAACAGAAGTCCGTTTCCTCGGTTTTGCGGTATGCCAGACCCTTCCCGATGAACAGGACCCCGTTTCGACCGTACGCGGTTGAACAGAAGGCTCATTTCCTCCGTTCTGCGGTACGCCAGACCTCGTTTCGGTTGTTCCGTCCAAGCCGGTTGGCTCCCAATGAACACGATGTATTTCGTTGCCTCCCGATGAACACGACGCATTCTGTTGCCTCCCGATGAACACGACGCAGTTTCTCCGTTCCGACCCAGCCGGTTGGCTTCCGATGAACAGGACGCCGTTGCTGCCGTTCGTTGCCTCTCCATGTACACGAGCCCTGGTCGTACGTATGCGCGAGCACGTGTTCGAGACCCCGCCCGTATGTACGTATGTGGCCATATTTTTGGGCATCTGGTTGTACGTACGTGTACACGGTTTTGACTGGACTGCCTGAACTGCTACCGCTCCTTACTCGGCCACGGTTCATCATGGCAGACAGACCGATCGACCGGTATGTACACAGACAATGCTACGTACGCTTCGACCGGGTGGTTCCCAACTATCAGGGAGGACAAGGAGGCACTTCCTTGCGTGCTAATATATAGCTAGCGGGTCCCAGCGGTCAGGGGCGAAATCATATATTTTTTGCCCGTAATAAGGAGGCACTTCCTTGCGTGCAAAGATGTTGTTGGTGGGTCCCAGCTGTCAGGGGCAGGCATAAGGAGGCACTTCCTTCCTTGCAAAGATATACGTGGTGGGTCCCAGCTTTCAGGGGGAGGAATAATTTTATTTTAGCGTAATAAGGAGGCGGTTGCATGCGTGCGTGCATGGACCTGGTGCGTCCCCACTGTCAGCCTCTCCACGTATAGTCCTTTTTCGATGACTCTCGTTTGTTGACCACGTTGACCACGCCACGCCGAGCGCACCAAGACGGTGGACGACGGCGAGGCCCCGGACGGTAACGAGCCAGTGATGGGAAGACGCGGCAGTGGAGTCGCAGACGGAGAGGTGTACGAGGGTTAACTGGTTCTGGTGCGGCGTGGTTCTGCAGTCGGCGGAGAATAACAGGAGGTGTGGACGGGTGGAGGGATGGCTTGGCCGGCGGTGGGATAGCGCTTTGCAGCGAAACGTGCTAAGCAGAGCTGCTAGAAGCCGGAGGCGGGAGTAGGTGGTCCCGGCGGCGCTGGAGCAAGAAGACGAGAGATTGAAGATGAATGCTGGCCATTGGATGTAAATCCAACGACTATCGATGTCAGAATTATTTTTTGACTAAGTTGACAACGCCTTGCGTTGGCTTCGACCTATTGGCCCACATTTCAGCCTCCAAAAATGTCGCACATATTCAACCCATTTTTTTAGAATTTACAGTACATTCGCTGCGCTGGGTAAACAAATAATGTAGCGTCCATGCGGCCCATTTATTTTTTTCTAAAAAAACTACAACCCATTTGCACTTTCTAGAAATACACGAATTTGTTGGCCTGGGTGAACAAATAATGTAGCGTCCATGCGGCCCATTTATTTTTTTCTAAAAAAACTACAGCCCATTTGCACTTTCTAGAAATACACGAATTTGCTGGCTTGAGTGGACAAATAATGTAGCGTCCATGCGGCCCATTTATTTTTCCTAAAAAATCACAGCCCATTTACACGAAATACACGATTTTGCTGGGCTGGTTCTAATTATAATGTTGGGTTGGGCGCTGCAATGTTATCCAAAAATAAACAGGTGCTGAGTATTTTGTTATAAATATATTTAAATAATAAGTGCTTTATTTACATTGGTCCTTAAATCTGACCAAGCTTTTGTACACAATCACCTGTATTTTCGTTGACCTTAAGTAAAAAAACCCAGGATTTTATTGTTAAACATTTGTTTTTATAAGTTCATAATACATGTGATATTTTTTTCTTATATATGTAAATATCTGTTAAATATATGATGATAATAACAATAATATACAATAATATATAAAATAATATAAATATATATAATATAGTTAGAAGGGAAACATAAGTTGGACCTGGCGTTCCTAAGTTGGGTTGCGGATGTTTAAGAAAAAATAAAATCTAGGATGGGAGGGCCATAGGCCGGTCGATACATGATGGCCCTCAAAAAAATACAAACCGGCATGTCATGGGCTGCACATGTTAAAAAAGAAAGCCTAGACTGGGCAGCCCACAACCCAGCTGATACTTGTTGGCCCACTGATAATAAATGAGACATGCCAGCTCCCTGATGACTAGCTTCGTTGTAAATTTATCTCTTTTAGTAACTACATTGACAAACCCGTGGCCCCCAACATCAGTATAGCATTAGGAGGAAGTATTTTTTCAATGAGGCACTTGCTTGCGTACGGCCATGGACCTGGTGGGTCCCGACTGTCCGCCTCTCCACGTACAGTCCTCTTCAGATTCCTCTCGGTTGTTGAGCATGTCCACAACAGCAGACAGCGGCGCCGCGACGAGTGCACAAAGGCGGAGGATGACGTCCAGGCCCCGGACGAGAATGCACTGGAACCGGGGAAGACGTGCTACAGTAGTGGTAGATGTTGTACCTAATTTTGAGCGAAAGTACTGGAGTAGCCCAGTGGCCAAGTTTCCCTCCCCAACCGCTGCTCCGCCCGGGTTCGATTCCACCTGATTCAGTGAAAATATCCACAAATTTTTGCCTCTGCCTCTGACATGTGGGTGCCCATTGTCATCTACGCACACCACCTCCAACACACTCAACATTGTGTGGGCATTTTGAAAATAGCATATCTTTTTGACTGTGCATCATATGAAGATGTGCTATGCATGAATGTTAATCAGCATGATGTTAACTGGCTGGTAGTTCCATTTTCGAACATGAATAAAACTTCCAACATGATGTTATGCCTATTTCAAAAGGGCGTGTTAATATAAATGCTCTGCCTCAAAAACTTGCAGTTTCTTATCTGAAACTGAAACTTGCAGTTTCTTCTCTGAGAATCACATTGTCTGCACTTTTATATGAAACTACATTTTTTAAAGTGCTAAAAATAGATCTCTAGAATTCATAAAATACTTCATATGCTCAATACTGCAAATCTGAAATTCAAAAGACATTCATATCTGAAAGTACTATCAAATCTGAAACACAAAACACAATTCACAACCTGCAAATACTGACAACCCTAAGCTCCTCCTCAGACTATTTGGGGGGGGGGGGCGGGGGGAGTCCCCTCCTATTCCTCGGCCGCAGACAGCTGCCCCGTTGGAGGAGGTGAATGGCGAGGGAGAGGATGGCGGGGAAGCGTCATCACGCCAACTATTTTTCTCCTCTTGCAGTTGGGTTCGGTCGACGAAGGCTCCACCGGCTCGCTCTACCACGGCACCCTCACAAACGGCACCGTGTAGATGCTCGATCCTTCAATCTCGTGTGGATGCTCCATCTTGGATCGATACTCCCACCACCACAGCCTCACGATCGGATCTGGTGAATCTGTTTGCTCCATGGCCCACAGGAGCAGCTCTATGTACTCCCGCCCGACTCCCTCCCAGTGTATCGCCTCCTTTTCGCTCTTTTCCAGATATTTGGCCATCGCTTTCGCCGTCGCCGCTAATTGCTCTGGGTTGTCAAACCAAGACTGTATCTCCAACATCCTAGCTAGCTTCACAGGGTCGCCGCCTGCGAGCCACATGTATCGGTTGTGCTTCTCCATCGATCTACTTCTCCACAACACCTTCACTCACCGGCGGTGGTTTTTGAATGGAAGAGGAGAGGAGCGGCGCTGGTTTTGGATTAGAATGGGAGAGGAGCGGTGGTGGTTTCGAAATGGAAGAGGAGAGGAGCGGCGCTGGTTTTGGATTGGAACAGGAGAGGAGGGGCGGTGGTTTTGAAATGGAAGAGGAGAGTAGCGGCATTGGTTTTGGATTGGAACAGGAGAGGAGTGGCGGTGGTTTAAGAGGAGAGGAGCGGCGCTGGTCTTGGAAGTATTTTTTTGTTTTGCGTATTTTGGGTCAAAGTTTGACCACGTATTGTATTTGACAAGAAAAATGTGAATGCATGTCATCAAAAATTGTATTGTTTGGTTTGTTTCTGAATGTACTTTCAAATTATATTATTTTTGCAACGTATAACATATATTTTATTTGTAAAAATCATGGTCAAATATGACCCAGAATACAAGGCAGACTGGTTAATGTGGCGTCACTTTCTTAATTGAAGGGTAAATTGATTTTGATTTTGATCCAGTCACAGCGCGCCGGCCCTCTCGTCCAATCCTAAATCGCTGCCGCATGCTCCTCTCCCTCTTCTCCATTGCAAAACCACCCCCTCTCCTCTCCATCATCTCCATTCCAAAACCACCGTCTTGCCTCTCCCTCTTCTCCATTGCAAAACCACCCCCTCTCCTCTCCATCTTCTCCATTGCAAAATCACCGTCTCGCCTCTCCCTCTTCTCCATTGCAAGACCACCGTCTCTCCTCCCATCTTCCAAAGCTAGCACCGGACCTCTCAAAAGGACATCTATGGAGAGGATGCAGCAGCGAATCGGGAAGATCGCCGGCGGCGACCAGGTGAAGTTAGCCAGGTTGAAGGAGATCCTTACTTGGTTTGACAACGAGTGGGAGATTTCAAGGACGGCGAGGGCCATGTGGCAATGTATGCGAAAGAGCAAGACGGCGGCAATGAGGGCGGCGATGTACTCCCCGGCGGCAGTCACGCCACAGTCCTTCGAGTTCATTGAGTATCTCCTCTGGGCGATGGAGCAGACAGATTCGCCCGAGGCAAAAGTCAGGCAGAGGTGGTGGGCGTACAGGTCGAAGGTCGAGCATCCAGAGGATAACGAATCGATCGAGTACGGTGTGCCGTTCGTGAGGGTGCAGTGCCAGCCGGAGCCATAGGAGTATTCCTTCTCCCACCGCAAGAGGAGGCCGGATGGCACGACGTCGCTTCCCCGTCATTCTCCACGGTTCCCTCGCCGCTCACCTCGTTTCAACGGTGGCGGTAGGGTTTAAGGTAAGCTTAGCACTAACCTAATATTCGATCTGCTCATGCTTACAATCAGTGTGACAGCTAATGAAAATCATGCTTACAATCAGTCTCCGAGTACTACGCCAATCACCCTAAAATAGCTCTGGACCAAAAACAAAGTTGTGACACTGTGTACAAATAAAGAAAAATCGATTGGTGCTTCTTTCAGAAATGAGTACTCTCTAGAAAAGTGCCAATATAAGCTGCTAGTATTTGATTAGAGGATTTACTGCCGAGAAAGATCTGTCCACAGAGAGCGCCACCCATCCCACCGGTGGTGGATGCCAATGCTTAGATGGAGCATGGTTGGTGTCGGTAATTTTTACTTGGCACCTCGCACTCTGCATATATGCCGGTTCCATCCGTACATTTGTGCAGTTCCACCAAAATGCAGTTGAATAACCCTGTTTGCACAGATAATGAAAAAGCATGATTACATTATAGTGGCACTAGTTGATGAAACATACACTAATAAATAGAAGAAACTTCATTTTCTTAATGGGAAAATATTGTGATAGTATCACAGTATGCCATGCTGCGAGAGCGAGATGGGCACTGTGACGCCTCATACGGTAGGCCTCATACTGGAAATCGACCCAATTCTCCCCGATACACCTTCTGCCAGTGATGAACATCAGTGTACATCGGTAGTACAAGGAGGGGCGTTGAGACATTCCAATCTCTATTTTTGTGCAGATCAACTAAAATTAAGCACCCTAGTTTGCAGAAACACTTAAACATTAGTTGCAGAAACGCTTAAACACTTGTCTCCTACTAGTACTCAGCCCGTTCTAGTAGTAGTTGCATAACTGCCCGTTTACACTGAGATGTTGTCGGATAATGGTTCTCTATGGTTGGGTTTCTTTAATGAAATCGGAGGAAACCCCCTCTTTCGATATATAAAAAAAATCAGTGGCACTAGCGGTGCCAAAACATTGCCTCAAATTAATAGTGCCACTAGATTAAGGTGCAAAATAATAACATTACTGCTTTATCATAGCAGTGCCAAAACAGTAGCACAAGAGCAGAGTCAACATGCAGGATCTTTGGCAAACGGTCGGACCAAAAAGGAACATACCTCGTGATGGGAACCATATCTGCAGTCAACGCCATCGTAGAAGGGATGACACCAGTCACCAACATGGATGATTCAATTCATGGGACCTTTTTGTGCAGTACACCTAAAATGAAGCAATGTTGGCATCATGCAGTTAGCAAGTACTTGGTCCCATGAGCTAGCAGCTTCTTCTTCATTAGTTGCAATAAAATTGAGCAACATCAAGGTTGGTCGTGAAGCTCGTGGAATGTTCAACTATAATTGGGATATCATTTTGTGCTGTTCAACTAAGATCAAGCGTGAAATGTATATCTCTGTTTGCACAAAAAGGTGGAAAGTAGGGTGACTAACAAGTGATGAAACATACATCAAATGAAAAGAAGCATGTTCCTTATCTGAATGGCGATCCTACAAGGACAGTAGCAATTTCTAAAGCAGCAGCATTGCTAGATATTAGTGTGGGCATTAGGATTAACTATGACAACCGTTAAATATGACATTACTTTAATGGTGTCATTGCTTCATTTTACCAGCAACATTACATTAACAGCTGCTAAAGAGTTGGTATTTGGGCATGGGAGAGTAAGCAGACCAGGACAGTTGCATTTCTAACGAAAAGAAGCAACTTATCTTAATGGGAAATTTAGCAGGACATGAAAAACAGTGCCATTGATTCATATTACTAGAGGCATTACATTAAAAACAACATTGGTTTAATGTGTCCTTACTTTAACAGTGGGACTGCTACATTTTACCAGTGGCATTACATAAGAGGGGCTCGGGGCAACAAACATCCAAACAGGATATCTGGGTTGGTCCCATTTTTGTTCGGTATAGCCACCTTATACTGTGTGAGGCTAGCAAATCTAGTGTTGGACATACTCTGTTGACTTGTCCCCCAGTCCCCACTTTCTTTCCTTTTTCAACCAATAGATCGGTTTATATTGAGTTTGTACTACGTTTCCCTTTATTTCCCTATTAGACCAAGAGACCAGTTGGATAGCCAGTCTCTGCTACTTTTCGCCCCCATTATTTCCTCTTTCGACCAAGTCCTAGATTCAGGTAACAAATCTTCCCCCACCCCCACCCCCTTTCTTCCCTGTTTGAACCAAGTAGTACTAGATTCGACTGCATGAAGTAGTTTTACCTCTTAACAGTAAAAATTTAGGTGGCTTTCGAACAGCCGATCGATCCTCTCTATTAGGGGCCTGAGAAATAGTAAAAGATACAAATGCAATGACGTGAGGAGCTAGGGCAGTAGAGCAAGGCCGGTTTCGAAGGAAGTTATACCTGAGGGTCGCCGGGATGTCGCTAGGTGGACAGCAGGAGGCCAGATCTTCCCACACTACGGCAGCGAGGAAGAAGGGGTCGGAGGCCCTCCCTAGCCGGCGCTGCGTGGGAGAGAACGGCAAGGCACGCTGATCGGGACGCGCCGGCAGTGGGTAAGAGCCGTCGCCGAGGACGACCGCGTGAACATTGCACCTTCTCACCTTCCCCGGCGGAGGGGATCCGACCGGATCTGTGACCAGTGGTGAGCAGAGAGAGTGTGTGTCCACCGATGTCGTGTTTAGATCTGGAGAGGACGAGAGAGTGTGAAGAGAGCAACACTAGCAAGCAAGTGCGGAGGCTCCTGCCTATATAGTGGAGTAGTTTTCTTTTATCTACCAGAGCCGGCTTGACCTTGTCAATGACTGTGGAGAAGTCTTCATGCACGTGCCCCGGAGGCGCAGTTGTCGTCATTTTGATCTGAAGCACTGGATTAACATATAACACAAAAAAATGCCACATGACAAGAAACCATAACCTCACTGCCCCAAGGAGACAACATGAATCCCGACGGACAAACTAGACGAGGATCAAAGCTCAAATTAAAGACAAACTCGTAGAAAAGTGGTCAATCAATAGATGTCCTAATTAACATAGCCGGCTTGACCTAGATGGCAGCCGAGTAGTCTTCGTGCATGTGCCCCCAATGAACAGCGCCTTGGAGGAACGTAGTTGTCGCTGTTTAACCCTCGCAGTGATCCGAAGCACATGACACCTAATATTGCGAAATGACAAGAAACCTTTTTTCTAGATTTATCATCAGAACTACAACCCTGTACAACACAGCCTGCATGATATGTAGACGATAGCCAATCCAGCCGTCTGCTGGAGTCTGGTCACATGCATGGACGAACTGATCTCCCGTGTCGTGCATGGATCGTCCAGGCACCGACGTGTTTACAGCACTGCTCCAGTACTATCTCTCGTCTCTCTCTTCTATTAACTCAGCTGACTTGCGGGAACGGGGGAGTGTGCCTATGGTCGGTTCTCAATTGCGGTCCCACATGTGTGTGCAAACGCAATATGACGCACGTTGCATTCGGAGAGCGGTGTGCCAGACCGACCGACCATCTGGGGTGCGACGCGAACGCGACGGGCGTGTTGTGTACATGTGTACCACCGTTTTCTTCAGGCTTTGCTCCATGGCGCAATCCATGGATACAAAATTATATTTAAAAGTCGAGGGCGGGACTTTTCCCGCATGGTAGGCGGGGCAGTTCCGCCTAGTCGGTTCGACAGAGAGGCGAGAAGATGAGGGAGTAGGCTGCTGCAAATGTAGGGATGTGTGATTTGACGGCTCGTTACTGCTGGACAAGTGGGGCCCTGTGATTTGACTTGCCATTATCATTATTACTGCGGCGCTACGACCGGCGTGAGTCTCCCGATTCCTGGCCACCTTCATGGTATACAGGTGCCAAGTACTGCCTAGCTACTTACTCCTTGGCAAATGCAATAAATACTACGAAGAAAGAGATAGAGAGAAGTAAAAAAAATACTCTTATAGCCAACCTTATAGCTAACGTTGTTGTATGAGTCACTATAAGTGATGACTATGTGTGACATGCCAACATCAGATAGCCTAACGCACCTGGACGGAGGAAGTAGTTTCATGCATGCGATGTAGGCAAAAAATGCTCATTTATAGCCGTCCGAAATCTCCAAGGGCGCGACCGCGCGAGCGAGGCGACGGTCGTGGTAGGCGTGACCATGATACGGGCTGCTAACAGCCCTTGGATCTGAGATCGAACGGTCGCATGCTAAGTTGCTGAAAATTTGCAGAATAACCCTCCAGGATAGGATATTCACCCATAGGTCTAGAATCACGCCATGCAACCGTTCGATCTCAGATCCAAGGGCTCTCGGAAGCCCGTATCATGGGAGCATGGAAAGCTTCGTATCACCTGTAATTTTCTCGACGCTTGACGTGTGAACACGCAGATGCAAGAAGCCATTTAATTGGGCGTCTAGTAGACATGACATCTAACTGAGCCCCCATAGTACTGTGCATGAAGCCATTTATCCACCAGGTAAGCCACTACCCTGCCGTTCGCACTCCCCACTCAGCATTTTTACAATCAGAAAATCGCTAGCAGTTCGCTCCTACTCGTCCCCGGCCGTCCTTTAACATTACGGCAGTTCGCTCCTAGTCGTCCCGTCCTTTCACATTATAGCAGTTCCACTAATCCTAACCCTCCTCCCAAATCCATGGCGTCCCAAATCTCCATGTTCGGTGGTGAGTACAAGGTTAGAACCATCACTGGCGATGAGTTTGACGTCATCTACACCCGTTCTTCCGCGACGGTGAAAGGATGCCTTGCTCGCTTCAGACGCATGTTCGAAAAGTCAAATGATGATGAGTGGGTCGCTGGGCTAGATGTTGAGTACACCACAGTCCTGGACAAAGAGAAGAATCTAAAGGAGGAAGAGAAGAAGAAGCCCGCCATGATCCAGGTTTGCGTGCATAACTTGTGCTTGGTCTACCACATATGCCATCCCGACGTTGAGTGTGAGGAATTTAAGAACTTCCTCGCGGGCGGCAAAGTCAAATTCGTTACTGTAGACTTTACGAATGACAGAAAAGTCTTGGATCGGATAGGCCTCATTGTAGGCCAGCCCTTCGACCTCCAGAAGAATGGGCTGGTGTCCTCCCGTCAGCCTTCAATGCTGACCCTGGCAGGAGCCATGGTTGATCCTTCGTACGGTAAACTGACGAAACCTCCGCCCAAGTTTCATCTTGCATGGCAGTGGAATGTACTAGATAGAGACCACATCCAGTACGCTGCAATGGATGCCTACCTTTGTTTCAATACCTACAAGGGTTGGATGAAGAGCGAGAGCCAAGTGTGCGGTTCAAGAAAAGAAGTATCGGCCAAGAGGAAGAGGGACAAGGACGAAGTCGAGCACGTGGACGAGGAGTCCGAGTAAGGTGGCAGTGTCGTTGCTCATGGTGGTTCTAATGCAGTGTCTACTGGATTAGTTGCTTAGTTTAATTTCAGGGTGCTTAGTTTTATTTGAGAGGTGTGTTGTGCTGAGCCCCCAACAGAACTATGTTATGCTCCTTCTCGTTACTTTAACTCTTCAGTACGTACATACTAGTATTTCTTACAGTTCATCTTGTAGTTGGTAGTACTACCACTCGTTTCTTCACATTATATACGTACTATATATGATATGGCCAACATCATATTGGCTATACTATAACCACGCTCTAAGCATGGCACATACGCAAAACACTTAAAGGAGATAAGTAATTAAAAAAATCTTAAATGAGAGAAGTTTACCCAAATCATGAAGGAGTTTAGTTGTCAAAGAATTAAATACGTATGCTAATTTCTTTAATAGACTTTAGCACCCATCTAAGCATGTACTAGCTTTTTTAATAGTACTATATGCATAATTTGGCGACGAGCGCTCTCTATATGTACCACCTTTTTTCTTTAATTTCATCTTGTTAGTTTTGCTCCATGGCGCAATCCATCGATACTACTACTGTACAAAAGTACATTTAAAAGGCTAGAGGGCGGGGCAGTCTCGCTTGGTTGGTTTCACGAGAGGCGAGGGCCTTTGTGATTTGACGGCTCATTACTGCTGGAAGGTGGGGCCTTGTTATTTGACTACTCGTATAAATGTTGCCGACGACCTGAGGAGGAGCAAAGAACCGTGCGGTATACTCAAGTTTTCCACTGGAGTAGGACTAGTACGACGGAGGAGCGCGAAACACGGCAGCCCAGTGCGATATGGCGATCCCACGGCGCCGCTCATCTTTAGCATTGTTCTATTCGTGCCTCGCAGAGAACGTGACACATGCGGCGAAACACCCGAAGCAAAATAAGAAACACAGGAGCAAAAGAAGAAGGAAGATTGCCCCCCAAAAAAAGAAGGAAGACGCAGACACAAGTCTGGGGCACTGCTCTCTAACTCATGAAGAGTTGACCGCAGAGTCCTAACTGCTACTTCATCGCCTCCATGACCTTCATCTCCTCGCTCGTCTCCTCCGCCATCTTCTTCATTCTATCCATGACGCGGGATTTCTCGACGCGAGCCTTCATCATCTCTTCCACGGCCGCATTACGTACCTTGACAGTAGCCGGGTGCTCGATGCGGAGCTTCGCCAACTCCTCCTTCTGTTCCATGACGAGGGCGTGCAGCATCTTCACCGAGGAACTACTCTTCTCATGCAGCTTCTTCCAGCTGGTGTTCTCCTCCTTCAGCAGGTCGAGCTCATGGCGGAGCTTCGCCTTGTCCTCCTGAAGTTGCAGGATTTCGCCGGTCGCCTTCTTACCCGAGGCAATGCTCTCCTTCGGCAGCATCACCAAGCCAACGGTCAACTCCCCCCGCTCATTGAACTCTGCGGGCATGTCGTCGAGGCTCTCCTTCAGCAGCTCCACCAAGCCATCGATGAACTCCTTCTGCTTATTGAGCTGATCGGGCATGTCATCGAGGGATAACGACTCCAGCACCGCCATCTTGGCATGTTCGCCTCCGCGGCTAGGGCGCTCCTGGGAGCCCTCGCCTGCCCGTGAGAGATCTTTCGAGCCCCCCGCGAGGCAGCGAGCCCTCTTTATATTTTGCCGCCTTGGTCGCCGCTCCCTTCTTACTAGTAGTTCTCAACCTAGAGCTCTACACACCGGCCATGGCAGGGAAGGACGAACAAGAAAGACTTATGAGGAGGAAAGTAGAGTAATTTTCGGCTAGGTAGTTCCCCTTTTTATAACATAGTACTAGCACTAGTACTAAAACCTGCATAGTGGGAACACGTTCAGGTTTGATACTACTACTTTGGAATGTGATGGGAACAAGCTAAAGATTAATTGATGGTTTTGGTTTCGAGGCCCGAAACGGCTCCCGATGAGTTTCCTGGAACACAAATTTCAAGTACTACTGCTCAAATGCGGTCGCACAAGTCAGTGATGTAACTGGTCGTACATGTCAGACCAAGCCAATGCGTGTCCCTTCGGTGAGACGCGGGTCTGACTGACCGTCTGTTGGTGCGACCGACCGTAAGTATTACGCGATGGAGACTTGTGGTTGTGGCTTCGGGTGATTGTCACGACCAAGCATTCAAAAACTAGTGATAAATCAATTACCATCTTTTTCCAAATGACCAAGTATTTCCACAGGAATACAATACATATAGATGGAGTGATTGTCACGGTTGCAAACCGTTATGGCGCCGCAAGTTCACTATAGCAGCAACCGAGTAGGTCACTGCATCGCTGGCGGGGAAGGAGGGCAGCTCACCTCGCCTATGATGCATGCACAGTGCCGCCGCTGCAGCTGGCTCCGCGATTTGGCTTCTCCTACCGCCCATTTGAACAGTTTCACCGGCTCCTCATCCCATCCCGCAGGCATGCGCGTTCTTTCCTCCGCAGTTGACTCCGTGAATATGATCTCTGCCATTAGCCCCAGCTCAAAATCAACACGACGCTGCCAGATGCTGACATCCCTCAGCATCTCTCCCCTGAGATCAACTTGCGCATCCGCCTTGTGCTTCGCCAGGCGTAGCTCCTTCGAACTTGTCTCCAATCGATGCGATGCTTCCTCGATCCGATTTGCCCTTGCTGCCCACCACCTGAAACACAGCCCTGGAATGTCCTTTGGCGCCACCGATCTGTGATTCTAGAGCAATGGATCCCCTCTGAAACACATGTGGGTTTTGCTCAAAGGCGGCAGTGCTGTGGGCCGCGGCGAGAGGGCAGTCCGCGGGATCCTGCGATCTAAGGGATCCTCCATGGCGGGATCCTGCGATCTAAGGGATCCTCCATGGCGGGATCCGGTGGGCGAGGCGGGGAGGCGAGCCTAGGCGCTAGGAGAGCCCTACGAGGCTAAGATAAAGATAGTACTACTCCACTCCGTCCATATTCAAATACAAAGGCCACCAACAGTAGCCAAGGCAAAAATTGATCATGCTGCCTGCGTCCTGGTTTATTGGCCCCCTTTTTATTTTGTGCCAATTTTTGACCAAAAATTTTAACTAAGAAAATGTTAATGCATGTCACCAAAAATTATATCATTGGAATCGCATTTGAACATAGTTTTCGATGATATTACTTTTTATGACATGCATAAATATTATGTTACTTAAAAATATGGTCAAAAATTGGCACAAAATATGAAGGAGATCAATGGAAGTTGCAACCCATGATTTAACTACTCGCATGCATGCAGTGGAGTAGTAATGTCATTCTCAACTACTTCCTCCCTCACGTCCACTCAATTTGCATGCGTTGTATTAATTGACCATCAATTAAGCGAACGACTTTACACGCGTCAAATTATCACATGGGGTGGATCTTCGTACAAAAATGCGTCCCACTGTGTATCCACGTGTGCGTGCTAGGGAATGAGTGCGTGCGTGCACATCTTCGCTTCGTGCACGTACTGCCAGTGTGCGTGAGAGAGGACGAGTACATTCTGAACCAGCAGCACGTCGCTGTGATCAATCCACACAAGAAGGTCGCGACAACGCCTCCACATGTGCCACGTGGCTTCATGGATGCCCCCCACATCATTTTAATCATAATATATTAACTGAAAAAGGGAGAGACACTGTGTAGCGTGCCATTGGAATTCTAATTTTATGTGTTTTACATATATTGGAAGTACTAGTAAGGTACACGTGCATTGCACACATGAGATTTGGCAACCAAATTATGAATAAACACCACACTATAGCATGTAAGCTTTGAGTCATATATGCATGATGTAGATGTTCATCCCATTCTTATAGTTCATCCCATTCAAAACCAAATAGTTTTTATAAAAAAGTTAATCTATTTTAAGATTCATGGAATTGTGCGTTGTAAAGCATAAAGTAAAAACAAATAATCGAAATTCATCTATAAAATTTTTGGGCAATTATGACATGGAATATTCTAGAACAAAGGAGAAGTGCTTGTGTTTTGAGGTTTGTGCATTATGCTTAAGTTCAACCATGGAGTATTCTAGATTGTACATGTGGCAGAATCTGGTGGAATGTAGATGATATCCAACGGCCGGTAGTGCTCGGATTTGCCATCTCTGCATCGTCGGATTGGCTTCATCCAACGACCATCTTTCAAAGTTATCCGCATACTGTATAGGAGTATAGATATAGATATATAGACTAATGGCACATCGTCTAAAGCCTTTCTACAGGCTCATTTTTTGTACAAATGTGCTCCACCGTGCACCCGCGCGTTTGTATGTGGGAACGAGTGCGTGTGTGCACCTCTTCTATTTCATACATGTAGTCCGTGTATGTGAGAGATACTGAGATATGGTGAGGGAATACGTGTCAATGCAATTTATGTGAAGGAGAGGTCTATATACATACATGTTTGTGCATGGGCTAGGGTGATATACGAGAAGGGAGGGGAGGGGTCGACCGTGCGAGATATCGGTAGAGACAGATAGAGGGAAGAGCTCTACGAGCGTAGAAGCAATGGGATATGGGGGGTGCTGGAAGATGGTGCGAGGGGCCAACTGGAGGGAGACTGGGAAGGAGTTTACAAGTGAGAGATCGATATTTAAAGAGAGGGGGCGAGAACGTGCGCGGTTGAGCATAGTGGCAGAGCCATGAAAATTAAATGAGCTAGGGGCCCAAGCATTGCTAATCCTTTATGGGGAGGGCCAATTCATCAACTTAAACCATTTTACTAGCAATTGATATACTGATCACATTCATATTAGCCTCAATACAGTGATGATAGGGGGGCCAGGGCCCTTGTTGCCCCTGTCTTCACCACTGTGCGCGCGTCTGAGAGATGAAGCGGAAGGCATGGATGATGAGAGGGAGACGATGGATAGATAATGTGTATGTATTAGCTGTGTAGTCCTATATAGAGAGGTAGATTTGATCGATGTGTACGTGGGAAAGAGCAGGGTGAGACCTGACTAGAGATATAGATCAATCGGTTTGTGTGGAAAACTGGGAAAGACCTAACTATGTATATATATATACACACATAGAGGAACATCGATCATTGTGCATGCATGTGAGAGATAAAGAATGGCCGAAGTGATGAAGAGGTTGTGTGTGTGTGTGTGTGTGTGTGCATGCATGGGAGACCGACCTAAAGAAAAAGATTGCGTGTGTGCGATGGATAATGCCGAGTGGTAGTGTGTGTGCATGCATGCACGACAGAAAGTAAGTGGTACAACTATAAAGAGAAGACAACTGTGTGGGTGTAAAAGACTTGGTGAGGTCATAATCAATGTAAAGTTGAATTCAAATATTTGAATAAGAGATCATGATGTTTGAAACCCATGCATGCATGAATATAATTGAGATATGCGTGGTGTGGTTTTGAATTTGAACAAGGTCAAACTGATTTGAATTTGAGATACCAATGGCAGGCATCGTTTGGCGACATTGCATCCATGCATAGACACACTATTCAAATTGGAGATGATGGGTGGCTTTCGCAGCACATATCTAAATGGTGTGTGTGTGTGTGTGTTAAACACATTGTACATAGTATCATACATGGTTTAGATTCCGAACATCTAGCTAGAGCATACATGTACTATGATTTGAATTCAACATAAAATGGATACATATATTTGAATTCGAGATCGTATGTACATGTAGTTCATATTTATATGGGAATTTACTGCTCTCATATTCATGTCATGTGTTGTGAAGATAATATTTAGATGGTTGTATAACTAACCCGAGTACAATCCCATTCAAACAGGGAAAATGTACTCAAATTTAGTCCATATGCTAGACAATAGGAAATGTTTTTTTATTGTTGAGGGAAATGCAAATTGATTTGGTACTGTACACGTTAAGCTTGTTGTCCTGATTTTTTTATTTTTTGTTGTTGTTTTTGAATGGCAATTCTAGTAATAATATAGTAAAACAGGACATGGCTCTCTCTAGCTAGTGGGGTGCGACTTGTTTTTTTTTGTTTTTGTTTTTTTTGTACACGTTAAGCTTGTTCTCCCCAAATTTCAAGCCGCGCCTTGTTATGCCAAAATTTCAAGCTAGCATCTCTGTCTATCGTGCTGTGAAACTCCTGCCTCTTCAACCCGCGCCTTGTTATCCTGAAATTTTAAGATATCTCATTGTCTCGTTGTGCTCCGAAAACTCCCTCCATCTCAACACACGCCTCGCTATCCCAAAATTACAACGCGCGTAAAAACTCTCACCTCCTGCGAAATCCCGACACGCGAAATTCCCGTGATACCCTTGAACCGAAAGAACCGCCTAGTTCAAATCGGTGGGTGTACTTTCGTACCTTACCCCACATTTCAGACAAGCGCGTCCTTAAGCCATGGTTCCCCCCTCCCATCCCCCCCCCATTCGTATACTGAGGCCGCGAAAACCCGTGAAGCCCCACACCCTCCTCCGTCCGCCACCCAGCCGGAGCCTCTTCCCCGACGACATCGTCCACCGCAACAGCTCGACGTCCCTCATCCACTGCACTGGATGAGGATCCATCATCGATCTCATCGTCCAGCCGGTTCAGCCACCCCGTCCTCCACCTCCAAGGAGCTTCCCTGACGTTCACCTCGTCTATCACGTCACCTCCATTCCCACACCGCCGTCTTCACCTGCACCACCGGAAGAGCAGCACCATCATCGATTCCTCAGATGAAGCTGAGGCCTAATCGGCGCCACCAAAGAGGTTCTACACTAATTGCTGCATTTTCTTCTTGATTCGATCTCACGGTGCTGCCGGCGCTCGGTCCCGAGCCGGCATGGCGCGGCTCCATCTACGATGGCGTCGCCGGCCACTTCCTCCACGGCGTCTCTCCCTCGGCGGTGACGTCGACATCACTAGGAGCTGCTACTGCTCCGGCTCTCACTGGCACTGCTGCTGCTGCTTTGGCTCTCGCTCGCGCTGCTGCTCTGCTCTTGCTCTCGGTCCCCTGCCTGGTCTGCTCTTGCTCTTGCACGCGTTGTTGCTCTTGCTCTTGCTCTTGCTTGCGCTGCTGCTCTACTCTTGCTCGCGCTGCTGCTGAGTAGCAGCTCCGGCTGTCGGTCGAGCTCCTGTTGTTGCTACCCGAGATGCTGCTACACGACCAGCTGCCCCGGCTGCTCTCTGGTACTACGTTCCCTGCCGGAGTGGCTACCGATTTAGATCACTGCTACTCTACCACTAGTGCTCGAGGGGGCAAAACTATTAGTGCACTACTTTTCTGCTACTAGTGCGTTCAGTTTCGACAGTAAAATTCAGTTTCGACAGCAAAATCCAGTTTCGACAGTAAAATTCAGTTTCGACCGTTAAATTCAGTTTTGACAGTTAAGTTCAGAGATGAGCGGCTGATGTATTTTACATCTAGCACTTTGTGGTTATGTATTTTACATCATCTATTGGAGATGGTATTAGAATTCCACTCAGGTTTACGTTGTCTCTCTTGTCCTACTTCAGCCTCGTCATCGTACAACTCACCGGAGCTGCTCCAACAACGAAACCCTCCATCACAGTGGAGCAGTACCCTCGGCTCCATCTCCAGACGCCTAAGATCTTCTTCCGCTCCTCCGACAACCACATCAGCCACAGCATCCTCAGCGACCAACCCAATGATGCTGAGATCTACATGGCTTCGCCAAAGAGGTTGTACACTTGTTGCATCGCTTTTTTACTTTACATGTTATATATATTGTCCACTAAGCTCGCGTAGTAACATGAAATACGATTAGTTTCTCCTACTATATGACAAGCAGTGCGGTACCAGGCAACTTAGCTATCCGTGATGGACTCTCTCGAAAGCCATCATTATTTATTTCTTTGCATTTGAGCTGTGCATTTGTAGATGGGCCTGGGAGTTCAGCTAGTAGGGCAGTGGCCTGGGTCCAAAGTAGTAGAAGTAGCACAAAAATATTTATGGAGTGTAGGCTTTTGCCTGTTCAAGCCTGCCTATAGAATCGCCACTGCTTGAATGGAAAAGAGAAGGAAAAACATAGGATTTGGAAAGTTTCCTATGGTACTACTATTCATGCATTTGGTTCAAAGGAATGGAGCAAAGGAAAACTGTATGATTTGTTCCTTTAGTGTCTCCTTCAAAGAAAAACCGTAGGAATTTTAATATCCACTTGGCCTCCTTTTCAAATTCCTATTCATGAAGCACAAGACTAAGAGATAGTAGCATAATAGCATTATAACTGTACATTTTCTTGTGGTTTGACTTAATTTCACCATGCTTTGCATTCCTGTGATCTTCCAATTCTTGTCAACCAAACACCCAGATTGACAGAAATCCTGTGTTTTTAAATTCTGTGTTTTGCACATGCATTCCTATCCTATTCCTGTGTATTTCCTATCCCTGCATTGTTAGAATCCTCCAATTCAAACAAGCCCTTACAAAATTACTTCTGTTACAGATATGTGTCAAAGAAAACCTTGTGTGGTTTGTGCCGCTCCTGCTGCACTGTCGTCCACCCTAGCTCAGCTGCTCCAACGAAAGAAGGCTTCACCACAGCAGGGATCCACCCTCCAGACTGTCTTTCACTGCCTCAGATCTTCTTCCCTGCCGCCGGCAGCCACGACAACTGCATTACCATCATCAACTGAGCAGATGACCTTGAGGACTACACGTGTCCACAAGAGAGGTCGCACTCTTTCATGTCTGCTTATGTTCTGCATCGCTTAATATGGCATGCTACTTTATTGTCCTGTTCACCGATTAGACTCCGAGTCAGGTCCAAACTAATGCTCACACTTGAGTTTTTAAATGGTTGTGGGGTACATATTGGGGCAGCAATCAATAGTATATGTCTACTATCTGCTTAATCTCGGGTGTCTACTATGAATTTCATATTGGGTGGGAAACAAACATTAAAGGAGCCATTCTCTGTATTTTTTAACTGAAGCTATTATCTGCCTGCTATCATTGGTTTTGGGTCTATCCACAGGTTGCTACCATCACTCTTGATTTGTGCACGCACTCCTTACATAATCTCACTATGTTTTATTCCTATACATGTCAGTTATTGTACACATTGCTACTGAAGATGTACAGCAAAAGAGACGAGCCTTGCGTGACAATAAAATTTCATGCAGACGTCGCTCCATGGTGGGCGCAAAAGCAACCCCCCTCCCCCCATTCTAGACTGTAATCAAGAGGAAGATAACTGTTCACAGGAGGATTCAGAGGGAGCAGACCACTCCTATTTACCCCCTGAGGTCTTTTGCTCTAACTTGGCATGCTGATGTTGGTCATATCATGCATATGGTGCCTTGCATTGATTACTTTATACATAAAATATGTCATCTGCTTAATTTAGACATGCTTTGTGTGAATGCCATCTGTTTAGTTTCTATATCATATATGTGAATCATGCAATGCCATCTTGTTTAGCCAAGCATCATATATGTGAATTTTGCAATGCCATCCTGGTTAGCCAGTCATCTTATATGTGAATTATATCATGCCATCATTTTTTTATTACGTATTAAATTTGTCAACAATGTTAGTAAATTCAATTACTCTTCCTGTGTATCAGCCATTCGACACGGTCATGGAAAAATCTGGAGTGAAAACAAGGTCTTCAAAGCAGACAATGCTATCTGACGAAGCGCATGTCTTGCTGGTTACGGATAGCTCCTCAGAGGAGGATTCAGAGACAGATGACCAGTCCTATTCCCCCCCCCCCCAAGGTGGATGCTCTAACTTGGCAGGGTTATATTGCTCATATCGTGCATATGGTGTCTTGCATTGCTATGTCATTTGCTTAGTTTAGACATGCTTTGTGTGAATGCCACCTGTAGTGTCTAATTACCATATATGTGAATTATGCAATGCCATCTTGTTGCAAGACATTATATATGTGAATTATGCAATGCTATCTTGTTGCAATTATATGTGAATTATGCAATGCCATGCTGTTTAGCCAAGCATCATATATGTGAATTATATCATGCCATCCTTTTTTTGTATTATGCATTCCATTTGTCGACAATGTTTGTATATTCAACTACTCTTCCTGTGCATCAGCCATTTGAATTGGTGATGGAAAAATCTGGAGTGAAAACAAGGTCTTCAGAGCAGACAATGCTACCTGCTGAAGCAGATATCTTGCGGGTTACAGATAGCTCCTCAGATGAGGATTCAGAGATAGATGACCAGTCCTATTTTCCCCCTGAGGTGTATGCTCAAACTTGGCAGGGTTATATTACTCATACCATGCATATGTTGTCTTGCATTGCTTAGTTTTTACATCATATACAAAATATTGAATGCCATCTGCTTAGTTTAGACATCATATATGCGATTGCCATCTGCTTACTTGCTTAGTACATAAATCATATATTTGAATTATATCATGCCATCATGTTTACATAGACAGCATGTATCTGAACTATGCCATGACATCCCATTTAATAAAGACATCATATTAGTTATATCATCTCATCCTGTTTGCATAGTCATCATATTTTGAATTTTGTCATTCTATCCGTGAATTATATCATGCCATCTGGTTTCCATAGACGGCATGTATGTGAATTATAGCATGCCAACCACTTTAATAGACACATCATATAGTTATATCATGTCATCATGTTTACATAGTCATCATATTTTGAATTATGTCATTCTATCCTGTTTAGTTAGCCATCATATATGTGAAATTGTGCCATGCTATCCTGTTTAGTTAGCTATCATATATTTGAAATTGTGTCATGCTATGTTGTTTGATTAGACAACATAAATATGAATTATTTCATGCCCTATTTTCTTCCCCACTATCCATTGCACCTGTCTATCATACAATGTATGTACATTCAATTCCTTTTCTTGTTTATCAGCCATTTGAATTGGAGGGGGTGATGGCAGTATCTAAGGGAGTAAAAACACGGTCTTCAGAAAAGATAGTGCTACCCGTCGATGCAGATAGAACCACAGTTGTACTTGCCCAAGAACCAGCCCCACCACACATAACCCAGACTCTTGCAGATTGTACCCCTACCCAGTTTGACAGACAACCAGCTACACCTCTTCTAACCCCAACCCCAGTAGATAGTAACCCAGTTCCAGTTGACACAGCACCGTCTCCACCATAGAGCACCCAAACATGAGCAGTTAGTAAGGCATTTACAGTGCCCAAAGCACGAGGACCACCACTCTGAACCCCAACTCAATGCTTAAAGCAGAAGAGGAATTCTCAGGTCAGGTTCCGTAGCTATGGTTCATACTTCTTTGCTCTTGCATCACTGTATTTACTCATACCAACTAATTTCAAATTTGAAGGATGCAATTGAAACTCCAAAGGCGCAACAGGTATGTTTTAAACCTATTTCTTTAACTGGTTTGTTGTTGTAACTTGCTCTATGTTGATTTCAGTTTCAATTGAATAAACAGTTATGTTCTCATGTCATGCTGTGTGGTTTCCCGCACTTATATTCTTTCTATGCTGCTTTGTCTTAAACAGATATGATTTGAACTGTCTCTATCTTGATTTGGCAACATACACTAGAATGATATAGACCATACAGTGACCATAGTGCATAGATATATGTTTGTTTCATGTTGTTATCCTGTCCACCTTTCTACTAAACTGGTTTACCAAAATGAGTTTCATATACAACATGGTAAACCTGTGATGTGTCTGCTTGTTTCTCTTTTAGAATGCGGACAAAATATTGGAGAAGAGTACTCCGTTATGCAATGTTAAAGGAAGTAATGCAGATAAGGTTCAAGATAGTGAGACATCCCTGTTGGTCTCCAAGAAAGCTGATAAAAACTATCTTGAAGACAGTGAGACCACCGCAAAGTCCTGTCTTGATGTAGTGTTCGAGTTACTGGCCACTACTACTGGCACAAGCTCTTCGAACTCGCTGCCTGAATCAGTTCGGCTTCTTAAGTCTCAACTTCAAGTTGAAAGACATCGATCAGATGTGCTGCGACAGGAAGCCGAAGGACTGAGGAAGTCCCTGCAGAATTCAGATGCATACTTTCTGGTGCAACAGCAAGCGCTGGAGGATTTAAGCGCCAAACAAGAGAAAGCTAATAAACTTGCCAAGCATCTTGTCAGCATGGTGGGTATCTAGGATATTGTTTCTTGATCTCTTCTGAAGTGGTTTCAGTTCTGGACTTGTTTTGCTACCGCGTTTATTTGCACTGGTGGCCAATTTAGACGCCCAGTGTATGTAATATGCTGCTTTGTTCCCCATATTCGCACTGGTGGCGAACTTTGATGCCTAGTGGATGTAATACGTGCAATAGCCGTAATAGCCTAGCGTAAGTTGCTTGCTTATTTTTTTCCTTATTGTCTTGTTTATTTGTTTTGTTGTAGTCACTGCAGTTATTTTTCCGCGGTTTGCTAGTGGCCCCAATAAACCATGGGCAACATACGGACCATTGTAACCATGGTCCCGCTACCTGCTATGGTGACCATGGGTCGTATGATCCATGGGCCTTCTACGGGCCGTAGGATCCATGGACCTTCTACGGGCCGTAGAAACAATGGCCCTTCAACGGGCCGTAGACTTAATTAGCCTTCTACGGGCCGATCGATTGGCCAAACATGGGTCGTAGTGGACCGCAATATGGGCCATAAACGGGCTAGAATCGTCAGTTTATGGCCCGAGCATAACGGGCCCTTAATAGGCCGATATGTATAACGGGCTTAATTCTATCGACAGGCATAACGGGTCGTTAATGGGCCGTATTTGATGACGCTATGAAAATAACCCAACGGATTAACGGGCCGACTATAACCACGGGCCAGATTTGGCCCTCAAGCGGAACAGGCCAGTAACGGACCGTAAGTAATCGAAGGCTGGAAATGAGCCCAAGAACAAATGGGCCCTTAGAAGGCCAAAAGATAATATGGGCTGGAAACAGACCAATGGAATAATGGGACGTTAATGGGTGTAAAGCTATACACTATTCATTATGGGCCAGTTTCACCACGGCCTTTAATGGGCCCAGAGTTCAAAGGGCCTCATATGGGCCGAAAGAAATCATGGGCCGTGCATGGGCCGGAAGTTACAACGGGCTGGAATCATATTGGACGACCCAGATGACACTACTGGGCCAAATTCGGATAGGCCATAACGGGTCGTGAGTTAGCGGGCTGTAAATGGGCTATATGCGAACAAGCCGTTAACAGGCTTTCCATGGGCCGGCCCGCCACCTTTTGACCAAGTCAAACAGGCTGGCCTTTTGACCTGAATGGGCCACTGTTGGGCTGATCCACATGTCAACGTATCATAGGCGCGTCCCGTCCAATCGCTGGATGACATCTGCCCCAACGCGGAGTTGACACGTGTTTCTTTCGGCCAATGAGAATTTTACACATGGAAAATCGCCATTGGTTGTTGCTGTTAACGGGTTATCGGATCCAAAACCGGACCTGATAGCTTAACGGCGACCCGTTATGGTGGATGCCACGTGTTGGTTACCCTTGACGAAAGCACTTCCATGACGCGCCATTTATCGTCATGGAAGTGGACACTTCCGTGATGATAATTTTGGTATTGTCATGGAACACTTCTACGACAGCACAGGTATGACTATCTTGATTCTGTCATAAAATCGTCATGGATGTACATGCATGACAGAAAACGTGACCTACTGTGACAAACACGTATCATCACGGAAGTGGTTTTTTTTGTAGTGGTGCGGCCAGAGGTGTAGGCCTTGTTGGTATTTTAATTATAGGAAATGCATATACAGTCCGGAAATAAGGAAAATCGGTGTGTCACCGTGGCGTGCTCTCAGGATCCCATGGAAAAATTTTGGTAAAGTTTGTCACAAATTTTGATGCTCACACCTTCCAAATCGGAGCATCTCACAAGAAGGATCATAGTTTCCAAAAGGAGACGTGGCACTTCGGACTCCAATCGTCGGTGACTTCATTGTTCTGCCTCGAATTTTTTTCACGGTAAACAATCACGTATATACCCTAGGTTTGATTTTCTGGCCCATTTCAGGTCTCGTCTGCTATATTTAAATCATTTTTTTGCACTTACCATGCATTTAGTGCATATAAAATTAGAATAGTACTACAACTACATCTGGGTGTTTGTTAGCAGAGAAGGTGTACAAATCATTTGTGTGTCGCTTTGCGAGTTTTCATCCATTGTCTGAGAAATGGGGAGAAGTTTCAAACATTTTGGCCGCGAGGTGTGGCCACCGGCGTAGGACTAGTTGGTATTTTAATTACAGGGAATTCAGATGGAGTCCAGACATCATCAAAATCAGCGTGTGCCCGTGGCGTGCTCTCACGACCCTGTGGAAAAAAATTGGTGAAGTTTGGCTCAAGTTTTGATGATCGCTCCTTGCAAACTGGAGCATCTCACAAGAAGGATCATGGGTTCCAAAAGGAGACATGTCAATTCAAACTCCAGTGGCCGGTGACTTCATCGTTTGGCCTCATAAAAAAATTCACGGTACGCAATCACCATTATACCACGGGTTTGATTTTCTAACGCATTTCAGGTATCGTTTGCTATATTTAAGACTTTTCTTGAATTTAACATGCAATTTGTGGATATAAATAAAATCACAACCGGAACTGCATGTGTTGTCGAAAGGGATGAGGATTGTCATTCGATCAAGGAGAATCCAACGGTGCAGACGTACGATCCGTGGGGTTGGGGTTCTGGCCAATCAGAACGCATGACTTAGATCGCACACTGATACGTCTCCAACGTATCTATAATTTATGAAGTATTCATGCTATTATATTATCATTCTTGGATGTTTTACAATCATTTTATAGCAACTTTATATCATTTTTCGGGACTAACCTATTGACATAGTGCCCAGTGCTTGCTTATTTTTTACTTCACAGGAAATCAATATCAAACGAAGTCCAAACGCAGCAAAAAAATTTGGAGAATTTTTTTGGACCAGAAGACCCAGGATGGGCTAAAAAAGTACCAGAGGAGAGGCCCGAGGTGGGCACAACCCACCTGGGCGCGCCCAGGGGGGTTGTGCCCCCCTCGGTGACCTCCCACACCGCCTCTTCGCCCTATAAATTGCCAAATATTCCAAAAACCCTCAGGGCCCTAGATCAGAAGTTCCGCCGCCGTAGGCCTCTGTAGCCATGAAAAACCAATCTAAACCCCGTTCCGGCACCCTACCGGAGGGGGAGATCATCATCGGAGGCCATCTTCATCATCCCTATGGTCTCCACGATGAGGAGGGAGTAGTCCACCCTCGGGGCTGAGGGTTTGTACCAGTAGCTATGTGTTTAATCTCTCTCTCTCGTGTTCTTGAGATGGCATGATCTTGATGTATCGCGGGCTTTGTTAATATAGTTGGAGCATATGGTGTTTCTCCCTCTCTATCTTGTTGTGATGAATTGAGTTTTCCCTTTAAGATTTTGTTTTATTGGATTGAATACTTTTATGGATTTGAGAGCACTTGATATATGTCTTGCATATGATTACCCGTGGTGACAATGGGGTATTATATTGATTCACTTCAGATATGTTTTGGCACTCAACTCGCGGATTCCCGAGGTGACATTGGGGTAATCTATGCATAGGGGTTGATGCACGTTCTCGTCTTTTGTTTCTCCGGTAGAAATCTTGGGGCACTCTTTGAAGTTCTTTCTGTTGGATTGAGTATTATGAATCTGAAATTGTTTGATGCATATCATATAATCAACTCACAGATACTCGCGGTGACATTGGAGTATCTAGGTGACATTAGAGTTGGTTGATGTGTATCATATGGTGTTATTTTAGTACGAACTCTTGGTTAGATCGATCAGAAACAATAGCTTGGTGTTATTTTAGTACGAACTCTAGGATAGATTGATTGGAAAGAATAGCTTTGAGGTGGTTTCGTACCCTACAAACAATTTCTTCTTATGTTCTCCGCTAGATAGGAACTTTGGAGTGATTCTTCATCGCACATTGAGGGATAGTTATATGATCCAATTATATTAGCATTGTTGAGAGATTGCACTAGCGAAAGTACGGACCCTAGGCCTCATTTTCAAGCATTGCAATACCGTTTGTGCTCCATTTTATCAATTGCTACCTTGATGTTTTTTATTGTTCCTATCAAAAAATCAATATCTACTATCATTACTACAGTTTTATTACCATCTCTTCGCCGAACTAGTGCACCTATACAAATTACCATTGTATTTGGTGTTTTGGGGACACAGGAGACTTTTTGTTATTTGGTTGCAGGGTTGTTTGAGAGACCATCTTCATCCTACGCCTCCCACGGATTGATAAACCTTAGGTCATCCACTTGAGGGAAATTTGCTACTGTCCTACAAAACTCTGTGCTTGGAGGCCCAACACGAGTCTACAAGAACAAGTTTTGTAGTAGACATCAAGCTCTTTTCTGGCGCCGTTGCCGAGGAGGTGAGTGCTTGAAGGTATATCTTTAGATCTTGCAATTGAATCTTTTAGTTTATTGTTTTATCACTAGTTTGGTTTATAAAAAGAAAACTACAAAAAAATGGAATTGAGGTGGTCTCATATTATTCATCTTTATAATGTCTTTTGTGAAAATGATGAAAAGGAAAATTGTGCTCAATTGATAGAAGAAGAATTCTATAAAATGTTTGACAAAAAATCTTTGAATGATGAGCATGATTGCAATGTTGTTGGTATGAACTCTTTGAATATCCATGATGCTAACAATATGCAAAGCCATAAGCTTGGGGATGCTATATTTGATGAAGATGATATTTTTAGTCCCCCAAGTTTTGATGAGAAAATTTATTATGATGATTGCAAGCCTCCTATTTATGATGATTATGTTGATGAAAGTGGATTTGGAGAGGTCATGACTTTATTTAATGATGAATCCACTATTTTGGAAGAGGTTTCAATTGACTATGATAACAAAGTTGCTATCTATGATGATTATGGTGATGACATGTATGCTATATTGAATAATGATAACCATGAAACTTGTCATCATGATTTTTATTTTCAATTTGATTATGCCTCACATGATAGCTATTTTGTTGAGTTTGCTCCCACTACTATTCATGAGAATAAATTTGCTCATGTGGAGAGTAATAAAACTTTTATGCATGTGGATCATGAAAAGAATGCTTTATATGATAGCTATATTGTTGAATTAATTCATGATGCTACTGAAAATTATTATGAGAGGGGAACATATGCTTTTACATATTGCAATAATATCAAGTTTCCTCTCTATGTGTTGAGAATTTTGAAGTTAATACTTGTTTTGCCTTCCTTTGCTAGTTGATTCTTGTTCTCATAAGTTGTTTGCTCACAAAATCCCTATGCATAGGAAGTGGGTTAGACTTAAATGTGCTAGACATATGCTTCATGATGCTCTTGTTATGTTTCAATTCTTATCTTTTATGTGAGCATTATTGAAATCATCATGTCTAGCTAAAAGGCATTAAAGAAAAGCGCTTGTTGGGAGACAACCCAACATTTACCCCTACTGTTTTTGTGCGTTCACATGATTAGGCTACTGTAGTAATCATGTTTTATAGCTTTTATTTCAATAAAGTGCCAAGTAAAGCCTTTGGGATAGTGTGGATGATAGTTGACTTGATTCTGTGCAAAAACAGAAACTTTTGCGCCCAGTAACAGAATTGTTTGAATTCACTAGAGAGTCTAAAAACTCTTATTTTTTACAGTTGTTTGATATAAAAATTGTCTACGGTGTCCTAAATTTTCAGAAGTTTTGGAGTGACAGAAGTATGACCTTAATTCAGATCTTTACGTACTATTCTGTTTTTGACAGATTCTGTTTTCAATGCATAGTTTGCTTGTTTTATGGTTTCCATGGCTTATATTACTTAATATAAGTTGTAGAAATTGCAAGGTACAGTAGGCATTGTGTGATAAAAATTATGAATATTATCTTGACAGTACCAAAGTGAATGATTTATCTTTATCATACTAACCCATCTCACGAAGTTCCGTTAAGTTTTGTGTGATTGAAGTTTTCAAGTTTTGGGTGAGATATCGATATGAGGAGAATAAGGAGTGACAAGACCCTAAGCTTGGGGATGCCCAAGGCACCCCAAGGTAATATTCAAGGAATATCCAAGCAACTAATCTTGGGGATGCCCCGCAAGGCATCCCCTCTTTCGTCTCCGACATTATCGGTAACCTTACTTGAGGCTATATTTTCATTCGTCACATGATATGTGTTTTTCTTGGAGCATCATTTTATTTTATTAGTATTTGCTTGCTGTTATTTAGAATAATGTTTTGCATCTTTTATTTCAATAAAAATGTCAAGTATAGCCTTTACCATGCTTATTTTGCAAGTATATGAGTTGCTGTTTCAAAACAGAAAGTTTATCGCTGTAGCAAAAATTCCCGAGAAAAGTCCGAATGTGATAAAATATTGAATTTTCACAATAGGCTATGATAAATTTTCTACAGTGTGGTAAATTTTCAGAATTTTTTGAGTTAAATAAGTATGGATACTTCTTCATCCATTACAGACTGTCCTGTTTTGGCAGATTACTGTTATGTTTGCATTGTTTGCATATGTTTGCTTGTTTAATGATTCTATTTGAGGATAGGAGTATTAAATATGCAGAGGAATTTAGTATGCAATGTTAAATAATAATTTTAGTGATTTGTTACAGTAGAGAATGATAAGGTTTTTGCATTGATTTATACTAACTTATCTCACGAGTTCTTGTTTAGTTTTGTGTGGATGAAGTTTTTAAGATTTAGGGAAACTGTGATATAAAAGGAATTAAGGAGACGCAAAAGCTCAAGATTGGGGATGCCCAAGGAACCCCAAGATAATATTTCAAGAAGTCTCAAGCATCTAAGCTTGGGGATGCCCCGGTAGGCATCCCACCTTTCTTCATCAACAATTATCGGTTAGTCTCGGTTGAGCCTAAGTTTTTGCTTCTTCACATGATGTGTGCTATTCTTAGAATGTCATTTTATTTTGTTTTTGCTTGCTGTTTTAATAAATACTTAGATCTAAAAGTTTTTAAATAAGAGCGAGTCCTCGAATGGCTACCCATTTATTTAACTACTCGTTTGATCTTCACTTATATCTTTTTGGAGTAGTTTGTCATTTACTCTTGTGCTTCTCTTATATCCTATGAGTAAATTGTTGAATGAATTGAATATCATGAAGTTGAAATTATATGTCCATATCATGCCTAGTAGTAGCTTCACATTGGGTTTAGAAAGTGAAATCTTTTGAAGCTTGACAATCGCAATATTGGTCATACAAGCAATTCATGAATGATTAGTATAAGGAAGAGAACTTTCACATACAAATATATTATCTTGGACATCTTCTATGATTGTGAATACCCATGAATTATTTTCAAACTTGAGAAAATTAGTTGAAGTTGGACAAGGAAGACAACGTAATGAGTTATGGTTGTGTATATTCGCATAGAAGTTATATTGTCATGGATCCTCCAACATGTGGTGTTTGCCTAGGATCTTTTGCTAGCCAAAAATTCGTACTAAGTAGAGATACTACTTGTGCATCCAAAAACCCTTAAACCCAGTTTCTTGCCATCAGTGTCCACCATACCTACCTATGGATTGAATAAGATCCATCAAGTAAGTTGTCATCGGTGCATAAAGCAATAAAAATTGCTCCTAAATATGTTTGATCTTTTATTGTAAGGGAAAATTGAGCGTTGTATGAACTTGTGATGGCAAAGTAATAAAAGCGATGGACTGCATAATAAAGGTTTCTATCATAAGTGGTAATATAACGTGACGTTCCTTTGCATTAAGAGCTTGGGCATCCAAATAAAAAGTGCATGACAACCTCTGCTTCCCTCTGCGAAGGGCCTATCTTTTACTTTTCAGTGTTTAGTTTTATGCAAAGAGTCAATAGTATGAAATCTCATTTCAACCTCAACTATTCTCTAGTTGGCAAGCATCATGTGGTGGGGAAAGATCTAGGCACATATGACCAGTCAAATATATTTGATCATGATTTATTATTGTTGAAAATTATCTCTATGATAAATGAGTTGGGAGGCGAAATATTAAGCCCCTATCTTTCTCTGTGTTCGATGGATGCCATTTGTTCTAAGAATATGCTTTGAGTACTAGCAATCATAGAAGACTATATGATGATTGAGTATGTGGAGCTCTTACTTATAGTCTATTGAATAAGTTGAATTGCAATTATTTGGTGACTAAGAATATAGGTTGTTGAGTTTCAAGAGAATTCATTGTTTGAACCTTAACATGTGAATTGGTTGCTACTTTAACATGAGAGGTTTTATGAGAAAGAATTGTTGTTATAATGCTAGGAAAAGTGATTGAAATTATGATTGATCAAACTTATGCACTTTGCTAGAATTCACACTTCATAAATTATTTCTTTTTATAATTTACCTACTCGAGGACGAGTAGGAATTAAGCTTGGGGATGTTGATACATCTCCAACGTATCTATAATTTATGAAGTATTCATGCTGTTATATTATCATTCTTGGATGTTTTACAATCATTTTATAGCAACTTTATATCATTTTTTGGGACTAACCTATTGACATAGTGCCCAGTGCCAGTTGCTGTTATTTGCTTGTTTTTTACTTCACAGGAAATCAATATCAAACGGAGTCCAAACGCAGCGAAATTTTTTGGAGAATTTTTTTCGACCAGAAGACCCAGGAAGGGCTAAAAAGTACCAGAGGGGAGGCCCAAGGTGGGCAAAACCCACCTGGGCACGCCCAGGAGCCCAGGCGCGCCCAGGGGGGGTTGTGCCCCCCTCGGTGACCTCCCGCACCGCCTCTTCGCCCTATAAATTGCCAAATATTCCAAAAATCCTCGGGGCAACCCTAGATCAGAATTTCCGCCGCCGCAGGCCTCTGTAGCCACGAAAAACCAATCTAGACCCCGTTCCGGCACCCTGCCGGAGGGGAAGATCATCACCGGAGGCCATCTTCATCATCCCTATGGTCTCCACGATGAGGAGGGAGTAGTCCACCCTCGGGGCTGAGGGTTTGTACCAGTAGCTATGTGTTTAATCTCTTTCTCGTGTTCTTGAGATGGCACGATCTTGATGTATCGCGGGCTTTGTTAATATAGTTGGATCATATGGTGTTTCTCCCTCTCTATCTTGTTGTGATGAATTGATTTTTCCCTTTGAGATTTCGTTTTATCGGATTGAATACTTTTATGGATTTGATAGCACTTGATATATGTCTTGCATATGAATACCCGTGGTGACAATGGGGTATTATATTGATTCACTTGAGATATGTTTTGGCACTCAACTCGCAGATTCCCGAGGTGACATTGGGGTAATCTATGCATAGGGGTTGATGCACGTTCTCGTCTTTTGTTTCTCCGGTAGAAATCTTGCGGCACTCTTTGAAGTTCTTTGTGTTGGATTGAGTATTATGAATCTGAAATTGTTTGATGCATATCGTATAATCAACTCACGGATACTCGCGGTGACATTGGAGTATCTAGGTGAC
Source organism: Thinopyrum elongatum (assembly GCA_011799875.1). Classification (NCBI taxonomy): domain Eukaryota; kingdom Viridiplantae; phylum Streptophyta; class Magnoliopsida; order Poales; family Poaceae; genus Thinopyrum; species Thinopyrum elongatum. The sequence continues at coordinate 227,897,424 of CM022298.1, forward strand.
ATTAGAGTTGGTTGATGTGTATCATATGGTGTTATTTTAGTATGAACTCTTGGTTAGATCGATCGGAAAGAATAGCTTGGTGTTATTTTAGTACGAACTCTAGGATAGATTGATCGGAAAGAATAGCTTTGAGGTGGTTTCATACCCTACAAACAATTTCTTCTTATGTTCTCTGCTAGATAGGAACTTTGGAGTGATTCTTCATCGCACGTTGAGGGATAGTTATATGATCCAATTATATTAGCATTGTTGAGAGATTGAACTAGCGAAAGTATGGACCCTAGGCCTCATTTTCAAGTATTGCAATACCGTTTGTGCTCCGTTTTATCAATTGCTACCTTGCTGTTTTTTATTGTTCCTATCACAAAAATCAATATCTACTATCATTACTACACTTTTATTACCATCTCTTCGCCGAACTAGTGCACCTATACAAATTACCATTGTATTTGGTGTGTTGGGGACACAAGAGACTTTTTGTTATTTGGTTGTAGGGTTGTTTGAGAGAGACCATCTTCATCCTATGCCTCCCACGGATTGATAAACCATAGGTCATCCACTTGAGGGAAAATTGCTACTGTCCTACAAAACTTTGCGCTTGGAGGCCCAACACGAGTCTACAAGAACAAGTTGTGTAGTAGACATCACGCGCGCGGCAGGGGGGGCATCGGCCACGGTTTAGTAGGCACACGACTTTCATGAGTGTACCGTGTGCTATTTGAAAACATTTACATGAACTAATAGCATATTTTCGTTTGAATGAAAACATGAGTTCATCGTTTTGCCTCGAATTTTTTTCCACTGTAAGAAAGGACAATTGTACCCTATGGTTCGATTTTCTGGTGCATTTGAGATCTCGTTTGCTATATTTGAGTCATTTTTTGCACATATATATAGTCGCAACTACACGTGGGAGTTAGCAAGATCATTTGTGTGTCGCTTTGCGAGTTTTCATTCATTGTCTGAGAAACGGGAAAAAACTTCAAACAGTTCGGCCATAGGGTGCGGCCAGAGGCATAGGCCTTTTTGGTATTTTAATTACAGGAAATGCATATAGAGTCCGAAAATAACGAAAATCATTGTGTCACCGTGGCGTGCTCTCACGATCGCATGGAAAAAATTGGGTAAAGTTTGGCACAAGTTTTGGTGCTCACGCCTTCCATACCGGAGCATCTCACAAGAAGGATCATAGTTTCCAAAAGGGGATGCGGCACTTCAGACTCCAAATCGTCAGTGACTACATGGTCCACCTCGAAAAAAAAATCATGGTAAACAATCACGGATATACCCTTGGTTTGATTTTCTGGCCCATTTCAGGTCTCGTCTCCTATATTTAAGTCATTTTTTTGCACTTACCTTGCATTTAGTGCATATAAAGTCAAAACCCTACTACAACTACATGTGGGTGTTAGTTAGGCTACTTATAGTGGGGAGTATCATATACTAGTATCATGCATATGATACTAGTGTATGATACTACCTTCATAGTGCATAGTATCTTAGAGTAGTATCATAGATGACCGTATTAATGGCCATGCATGACACAAAGTAGTATAGCATTTATTATGTTATAGTATCTACCTATGTTACTCTAACCCACTCTCCCTTCTTTAATTCTTTGCCACATCATCTTATTTGCTATTCCCGAGTGCATGATACCGGCTATGATACCCCCACTATGGCAAAGAAGGTGTACAAATCATTTGTGCATCGCTTTGAGAGTTTTCATCCATTTGTCCGAGAAGCAGGGAGAAGTTTCAAACATTTCGGCTGCGAGGTGCGGCCACCAGCGTAGGCCTAGTTGGTATTTTAATTACAGGAAATTCAGATGGAGTCCGGACTTCATCAAAATTGATGTGTGCCCGTGGCGTGCTCTCACAACCTCGTGGAAAAAATTTGGTAAAGTTTGGCACAAGTTTTAATGATCGCTCCTTCCAAACCGGAGCATCTCACAAGAAGGATCATGGTTTCCAAAAGGAGACGTGTCAATTCAAACTCCAGTGACCGGTGACTTCATCGTTTGGCCTCATAAAAATATGCACGGTACGCAATCACCATTATACCACGGGTTTTATTTTCTGGCGCATTTCAGGTACCGTTAGCTATATTTAAGACATTTTTTGAGTTTAACATGCATTTTGTGCATATAAATAAAATTACAACCGGAACTGCATTTGCTGTCGAAAGGGATGAGGATTGCCGTTCGATCTGGGAGCATCCAACGGTGCAGACGTACGATCCGTAGGGTTTGGGTTCTAGCCAATCAGAACGCACGACTGAGATCGCGCACTCGGTTTGGTCGGCACACAGCTTTCATGAACGAACCATGTGCTATTCGCAAACCAGATTGCATATCTTCTGTTCATACATGAGTGAGATCAATTGAGTGTGCTACCTCTATGGTATAATAATAATAATAATAATAAACAGTTCATATTCATTGTCTGGGCTGAAAGCATATCATGGTCAACATATATAACGGTTCTTACATCAACAAAAAACCGTGTATAACTCACAAATTCAGTACACGCGTGATAACCCACAAGTATAGGGGATCGCAACAGTTTTCGAGGGTAGAGTATTCAACCCAAATTTATTGATTCGACACAAGGGGAGCCAAAGAATATTCTCAAGTATTAGCAGCTGAGTTGTCAATTCAACCACACCTGAAAGACTTAATATCTGCAGCAAAGTATTTAGTAGCAAGGTAGTATGGAAGTAACGGTAACAGTGGCAAAAGTAACAGTAGCGGTTTTGTAGTAATTGTAATAGTGGCAACGTCAAAGTAACATAGCAAAGATCAATATGTGAAAAGCTCATAGGCAATGGATCAGTGATGGATAATTATGTCGGATGGCATTCATCATGCAACAGTTATAACATAGGGTGACACAGAACTAGCTCCAGTTCATCAATATAATGTAGGCATGTATTCCAAATATAGTCATACGTGCTTATGGAAAAGAACTTGCATGACATCTTTTGTCCTACCCTCCCGTGGTAGCGGGGTCCTAATGGAAACTAAGGGATATTAAGGCCTCCTTTTAATAGAGAACCGGACCAAAGCATTAGCACTTAGTGAATACATGAACTCCTCAAACTACGGTAATCACCAGAAAGAATCCCAATTATTGTCACCTTGGGGTATGCGGATCATAACACGTAATAGGTGTCTACAACTTGCAAGATAGGATCAAGAACAAATATATATTCATGAAAACATAATAGATTCAGATCTGAAATCATGGCACTCGGGCACTAGTGACAAGCATTAAGCATAGCAAAGTCATAGCAACATCAATCTTAGAACATAGTGGATACTAGGGATCAAACCCTAACAAAACTAACTCGATTACATGATAAATCTCATCTAACCCATCACCGTCCAGCAAGCCTACGATGGAATTACTCAAGCACGGCGGTGAGCATCATGAAATTGGTGATGGAGGATGGTTGATGATGACGACGGCGACAATTTCCCCTCTCCGGAGCCCAAAACGGACTCCAGATCTGGTCTCCCGAGGAAGAACAGGAGGTGGCGGCGGCTCCGTATCGTGAAACGCGATGAATCCTTCTCTTTGATTTTTTTCTCCTCGAAAGTGAATATATGGAGTTTAGGTTGAGGTCGGTGGAGGTCCAGGGGACCCACAAGGCACGGGGGCGCGCCCTAGGGGGGCACCCTCCACCCTTGTGGACAGCCGGTGGGTCCCCTCTGGTTGATTCTTTTGCCAATATTTTTTATTTATTCCAAAAATATTCTCCGTGAAGTTTCAGGTCATTCCGAGAACTTTTATTTCTGCACAAAAATAACACCAAGGCAATTCTACTGAAAACAGCGTCAGTCCGGGTTAGTTTCATTCAAATCATGCAAATTAGAGTCCAAAACAAGGACAAAAGAGTTTAGAAAAGTAGATACGATGGAGACGTATCAACGCGCTAGTTCTAAATTGAACGAATTAAGTTGCAGGGTAAGCATAAAGACTAGTCTTACGGCTTAATTCCCATGTACATGGGGGAACTGGGATCATTACGTTGACCCCGAATGAACTTGGGTTTTCTGATGATTTTACGCTTCTCTGTTAGAGGGGTGCGTGATCCCTTGGCTGGCAACTCAGCAAATTCATCGTACTCGTCCTCATCGGCAACATACTCGACACCCAGTACCCTCCTCTTCCCATGCATCACTACATGGCAGTTCTTATGCAAGGGGTCTTCCGCATAGAAAATCTAGGTAGCATTGTTGGCAAGAATGAACGGGTCCGCGTGATATGCCATCGTTGTCCTGTTAACACAGGTCTTCCTATAATCATCAACCTTTACCTGACCAAGAGGGATCCATGTGCACCTGAATAATGCCACCTTAACTTTCACATAGTTGAGCTCCCAAATCTCTTTGATGGTTCCATAGTATACCCTTTTATCAGCTTCATCTACAGTCATGCATTCTATTCGAACAGAGCTGTTCTGATATGAGGTCTTCTCATCACGTTCCTCAGTGTAGAACATGTAGCCATTTATGTCATATGCTTGGTACGTCAGCATCATAGGTGATGGCTTTTGTGCCAACCATGTAGCAATGTCATCGATGGATCCTTGTGCCAAACGATTCTTCAGCCATTTGGCGTAGTTCTTAGTGTGCTCCTTCATCTCCACATCTGATGAAGGCACGATTGGTAAGAATCTTTGGCGCATCTCCGCCAAGTGTTCTTCGGCATAAGAACTGAGAACTGGGCTGTTAAGCAGTACTGTCAAATGGGCTTTCTCTGCCAATTCTTCGGGTGCAGCCTTTTGCGTGCCAGCAATGACCGGCTTACCTTTCAGCCTTCCCTCATGGCGAGAGAGGGGCAAACCTATAGGTCTTTGTTTCATGTATTCGGTGCAAAACTCAACCACCTCCTCCGCGGTATAACCTTGTAGGATGCTTGCCTCTGGATGGTTTCGGTTCCAACAATAGCACTTCAGTATTCCCATGAACCGCTCGAAGGGATACATGTTGTGAAGAAACACAGGACCACAATACTTTATCTCGTCGACAAGGTGCACAGTGACATGGACCATGACATCAAAGAATGACGGTGGGAAAAACATCTCTAGGTTGGACAATATTCTTGCAATATCATCTTGCATATGATCCAACTCTTCAGGATCTACAACTTTCTGCCATAGTTGGTTGAAGAAATCACAGAGCTTAATGAGTGTGTTTCTTATATCTTTGTCCATCAGATTCCCGATGGCCACCGGGAGGATTTGTGTCAACATTACGTGGCAATCATGTGACTTCATGTGTCCCAACTTCATTTTACCTGAGCTCACATCCACGAGACTTCTGATGTTTGCGGAGTAGGAAGAGGGTGTCTTAACTGACAACAAATAGGTCAAGAACTCTGTTGCTTCTTCTGTACTAAAATTGTAACTCTGGCGAGCGTTGATGAATTTGTTATCATCTTCTGCTTCACTCTTGCATTTTGATTGATCAGCAAGCATATGGAGCCGTGCACCGTCACCATCCTTTGTTTTACCTTTAATCTTGAGCAGAGTACCAAGGATGCTTTCACATACGTTCTTCTCTACGTGCATGACATCGATGCAGTGACGTACACGTAGAATCTCCCAGTAAGGTAATTTCCAGAACACCGATTTCTTCTTAAACACTTGATCCTTGGGTGTTTGTTTCACCGTCAAAGCACTGGTGCAGAGATGTGCTATACAAACAGTTTTACCCCCTTTCCGCGACGGAGTTTTAAACCGTCGCCTAGTGAGTGTGTGCGATAGGGGGGTCCTTCCCACACGACCCAGAAACCGTCGGGGATAGGCCCACTGGCCACACAGGCAGGGGCAAAATGAGCTCATGTGCGATCGGGCGAGGCATCGAAACCCAATCATTTTCGTTCGTATGTACATCCCACACGGTGAATCCCAGAAAAACATTTTCGTTCGTATGTATATCACACACAGTTTTTTGTGTGGAAACGTTTGTGCAAGGTGGCCTAACACAAACAGTTCTCTGCCGGAAGCCGTGTGTGATTGTTTGTTGATCCAACACGCCTACTTTCTAGAAACAGTGCGGGTTGTTTGAGTTCATCGCCCACGGTGTTGTCTGAGTAACCGTCTGCAATAGAAAACCCCAATAAGCAGGGTAATTAGCCTATTATTGATAATCCATGTAGTAATCAAATTGACATTTCTTATAAAACACACCAGATATTTCATAACCGTATAACAGCAACCAAGATTTCATAATCGAATTACATCAGATAGCTTCAACACTCAGTTACACCAAAAAGGGATATAGCTAGCTACGCCATTACACAACAGCACCAAGTTTCACATGCAACATCAAAAACCTTTGGAAAAGTAGCATCATACACGGTAAATAGACAGATCAATCTCATCTGGGAAACTGCAGAAGCGGAAGGCAAATATTGAGCCTTCAGTGATGTTGAATGTCCTTGCAACTTTAGGCCAGTGGCTATGGATAACTGCCCACCCAACCTTCGTCCTCTTCAGGAAGACTTCAATATTGTACCGTGGGTGTTGAATGAATACCTTCCTCGCCTCCTGACCATGCAGGTGGTTTGAGAGGTAATCATCGGTGAACTGCTTTGAAAAGTACTGAAAACAAAGATATGCATAAATCGCTGTTATAAATTTTGAAATGGCGCAAGGGGTAAAAACAAGGTAAAAGAGTTAGTACCATCCTATAGTTGACTGATGTCTTCTTCATTGTGCAAACAAAGATCTTGTTGTTATTCGTTGCAAGTTTCTTCATCCTAACTATCTTTCTGAGTTTCTTGACTTGACTGATATTCATGGACATCTCATTTCCCCATATGCAAAATGGGTCGAACAGTGGGTCTAAGCCTCTGACAGCAGGACCAACATGTGCAAGACCAAATTGTAAGAAACCTAAATATTAGAATGATTCCTGCAACTGCACAATAATGTGCTATTAGCGAAAGAACCATGCATGAGCAAACCTCGATGGTAAACCGCAGTGTCTCCCATTATTTCCTTGCAACACATATAAGGAAGATCTTGATCAGGTTAACTGAGAGTTGCCATACTATCAGTAGAATATGTATTAAGTACAGCCAAATTTGATTTATTTCTCACATGCATAACAATACAAAATTGTACCCACAACAAATGAAAATCAAATTGCAGAATTGAACCAAACAGTTAAATGGACAGCAGACCAAATGAACCAAAATAGTTAACTGAGCACGACATTGCAGAATAGAAACATGTACTAGAAGATAAGACAGTTAACGAAACAAAGAATGCTTGAGACCAGTACTACGAAATGTAGCAATTGTTGGACCAAACTATTAACTGAACATTACATTTCAGAATATCGGATTGCATATTAACATTATAGAGGACAAATCACTAGAAGGCACTGGCGGTGGCCTCGAGAAAACAGCATGAACTGTATTTTAAAGTAGACAACCGTATGACGGTGTCGACGGTGGCCTCGAAGACGAGGTGCTCCTCCAAGATCTGGTGGTCGGCACACATGGCAGCCATAGCGACCTCGTCTGTGCGTGCGGCCGCGATTTGCTTCTCCACTGCCAGCTGCTACTGAGCTCCACGTTATACTGCGTGCAAAATGGCTGTGGGCGGTGCTTAATTGGAGGACGGGGCTAGTGATTTCGGCGGAAGATGTCATGCCGTCGGTCGGGGCATGTGGGATGGGGAAGGAGGAGGATGGTGTGTGTGGGGTGTGGATTACCTGACAATATCGATGAGGCTGCGCAACAAGAAGAAGGGTCGCCGGCGAGGAGGCCGTGTAGCAAGAAGAAGGGTCGGCGGCGAGGAGGCGGCACTACAAGAAGAAGGGTCGCCGGCGAGGAGGCGGCGCTGCAAGAAGAAGGGTCGCCGATGAGGAGGCGGCGCTGCAAGAAGAAGGGTCACTGGTGAGGAGGCTGAGCTGCCAGTAAGCAGCAGTGAAGGTTTGAACTTGGAAAGCAAGGAGGAACAGTGGAAATGTGGCTTTTGGTGGGAGGGAGGGGGCGGGGAGATAGATACTTCCGCGGTGGCAAAAAAATTTGCTCGATGCCGCGAGAAACTGGCGCGCAAGTGTGGTTCAAGCACAAGCGGTGGACTGTAGACGACGAAGCTTCCTGCGTAAGCCAGATAAGACGGTGCGCCAAGATATTTTATATCGCATCCCACACGATTCTTGCTAGTAAACTGTTTGTGGTATACCTGATTTTTTTCATTATGTTTTGAAAGACAAAATGGTGTTACAGAGGGAAAGGATGGTGTTTGAATTGCTAGAACATTTATCTACAGTGAACATGCAACTACATGAGTGTCGTGTTAAAATTTGGAATTATTCCGGGTTTGTTTGGCATTTTTATGCATTAATTGAGTTTCTAGGCATTTAATGTGCATAATTCAAATTTGAACTACAAGCACATGCTCCAGTGCACCAAAGTTTGTTGAAAAATCACATGTGTGTCTTTGGGTGAATTTATAGGTCCCATGCAAGAATGGGAATGAAATTCAAACATTTGGGCATTGTGGCTCGGCCGGGAACATTGAGAAACTTGGTTTTTATATTCCTGTAAATCCCAAACTCGCCTGAAAATCATGAAACTTGGCATGGAGACAATTCATGGCACCAGCATGCTGTGGTAAAAAAATTGGCCGAATTGGGACAAGTTTTGGCATAAGCTTCTTGCAAATTGTAGCTTCTCTGAAGAAGGCGTGTGGTTTCGAGAGGGAACGTGTCACCTTTGCGTGCGAAACGACATACGCTGCCCCCCCCCCCCCACCCTCTTGATTTTTTTACAAAGCAAACATAGAACTATATGAGTGTCGTGTTTAAATTTGGAATTATTCCAGGTTCGTTTGGTCCTTTTTATGCATTAATTGAGTTTCTGGGCATTTAATGTGAATAATTCAAATTTGAACTACAAGCACATGCTCCAGTGCACCAAGGTTGGTTGAAAAATCACATGTGTGTCCTTGGGTGAATTTCTAGGTCCCATGCAAGAAATGGGAATGAAATTCAAATATCTAGGCGATGTGGCTCGGCCGATAACATTGAGAAACTTGGTTTTTTAAATTCCTGTAAATTCAAAACTCACCTAAAAATCATGAAACTTGGCATGGTGTCATTTCATGGCACCAACATGATGTGGTAAAAAAATTGGCCGCATTTGGACAAGTTTTGGTATAAGCTTCTTGCAAACCGGAGCTTCTCTCAAGAAGACTCGTGGTTCCTGAGGGGGGACGTGTCACCTTTGTGTGCGAAACAATATATGCTACCTCCCCCCCTTGATTTTTTACAGAGGCAACATAGAACTATAAGAGTGCCGTGTTAAAATTTGGAATTATTCCAGGTTCGTTTGGCCTTTTTTATACATTAATTGAGTTTTGGGGCATTTAATGTGCATAATTCAAATTTGAACTACAAGCACATGCTCCAGTGCACCAAAGTTGGTTGAAAAATCACATGTGTGTCCTTGGGTGAATTTCTAGGTCCCATGCAAGAAATGGGAATGAAATTCAAACATCTGGGCGTCGTGGCTCGGCCGGAAATATTGAGAAACTTGGTTTTTTAATTCCTGTAAATCCAAAACACGCCTGAAAATCATGAAACTTGGCATGGTGTCATGACATGGCACCAACATGCTGTGGTAATTTTTTTGGCTGAATTGGGACAAGCTTTGGTATAAGCTTCTTGCAAATCGGAGCTTCTCTCAAGAAGGCTCGTGGTTCCGAGAGGGAACGTGTCACCTCCGTGTGCGAAACGACATACACTGCCTTCTCCCGTCTTGATTTTTTTACACAGGCAACTTAGACCAAATAGGAGTTTCGTGCTAAATTTTGGAATTATTCTGGGTTCGTTTGGCCTTTTTTATACATTAATTGAATTTCCAGGCATTTAATGCACATAATTCAAAATTGAAGTACAAGCGCATGCTCGAGTGCGCCAAAGTTAGTTGAAAAATCATTTATGTGTACTTGGGCGAATTTCTAGGTCCCATGCAAGAAGTGGGAATGGAATTCAAACATCTGAGTATCTTGGCTCGGCCGGAAACATCGAGAAACTTGGTTTTAAAATTCTCGTAAATCCAAAACTCGCCTGAAAATCATGAAACTTGGCATGGTGTCATGACATGGCACCAACATGCTGTGGTAAATTTTTTGTCCGATTTGCGAAGGCGCACACATTAACAATCAACAAAGTCATTTTGGAACAAGTGCTGTCATGTTACAAATCGGAAACACAAGTATTATTGAAACCGTTGGCGTTCTACTTACCATTTACATGCCGCCACGCGTCCCCTTTTTTATTGGCTAGGAGGTGTCGTGCGGGGTAGCTATTTGAGTACGGGAGGCATGCGATCAGACCCCTGCGTGTGCTCATCGGGAGGAGAGCCCTTTGACCTCTATCCGCCGCCCACCTCTCTCCCAACGTCTCCATTAATGGCTCCCGAGCCCCTGTTTCATGGCGTGGCTATGTCTCACTCGACTGAGATTTAAGAGAGAAAAAAGAAAATCTGAAAAGAAAGTTTTGCATGGATCTTGATGTAAGATCCGATGGACCTATATAGCATTGACTGCAACTTATAGCAAGACTGATGATATAAGGACGATGACAGTGGATAATAATTGTCTTACATATCTAGGAAGATAATTAAAAAATCCACATGCGGCAACGCCCGAAATAGACAAGGGCAAAAGAAGAAGGAAGACAACGATCTGGCTCGCTGATCTCTACTTTCTTGATGCGTTGCTGCAGGCCGTGTAGACTAGTTTCGGTGGCAATCGGTGATGAGCTCTTTCGTGTCCTCAAGACGCTGCTTGAGAGCATCCACGGATTCCTCCACCAGCCTTTTGCGCTCGATGCAGAGCATGGCATTCTCTTCCATAAGTTTCTTGATGATGACGCTGGTCCTCTGCAACAAGGCAGTGGTCTCCTCGTGCTGCTTCGTCGTTCCGGCGATCTTCGCCCTCAGCAGGTCGCGCTCGGTGCGGAGCTTCGCCTTGTCCTCCCCTAGTCCTCGGATGACGCTGGTAGCATTTTCAAAGGAGGCATTCATCTCGTCCTGTTGCTTCATCCAGTCAGAGATCCGACCCATCAGGTCATCGAGCATAGCGCGCATGCGCCTGTGAGAGTCCTCGCCGGCCCGCGAGACATTTTCCCAAGCTGCCGCAGCGTGGGAGGACAGCTCTGCTGCATTTGCAGCGCAGCGGGACATCTTTGCTGCTTCCGCGGCGCGGCCGGACCTGTCTGCTGCATCGACGGTGCTGCGGGACCTCTGTGCTGCTTCGGCGGCGCGGCAGGACCTCTGTGCTGCTACGGCCATGCGGCGGGACATGTCGGCTGCTTTTGCGGCGAGGCAGGACATCTCTCGTGCTTCCGCTTCCATGCTCGCCTCTCCCTGGTGGTAATCTCTCGACCCAGAACTCACGCTGGCCATGGCAGACGCATGGGAATGACGATGAATGACTTGTTTCTTTTTGTGGATGAGGAGTTGAGGAGGAATGTGCAGTCATCTTGGAGTAGTAGTATTTATAACCGAGTACTAATACGCTCCTAAGTGGGAAACCGTTTAGGTTTTGATCGGTGTGAACAGGTTTGCAATTAAATATAGCGTGGTAGTAATTTGGAATGTGACGGGACACAGGCTCAAAATTTATTGACGGTTCTATAATTTCTAAGTGCGGCACTATTCCCGGGCGGCGTAACATGGGCACGCTTTCTCGGCCGCGTACGTGGCGTTTGCACCATAGGGTGCACCGCAATAGGCGATGTCAGCACATGTCTTGTTCCAACAACCGTGCGCGCTCGTTAATACCATCACGCACGCTTCTTTTAATTAGAATGTGTGCCCGTCTAGCGCACACATGTTGATCTATCTAACTGTTTCTGTTTGTTGTGGCTAATCGCAAACAGTTCATCCGTGTGAAGTGTATGCCGTCAATCGCAGACACGTTGATCTGGCTGACCGTTTCTGTTGTGTTGCCTAATCGCAAACAGTTCATCCGTCTGAAGTGTATGCCCTCAATCGCACACACCTACATCTGGCTGCCCGTTTCTGTTGTTCCGCCTCATCACAAACAATTAATTCGACTGAACTGTATACCGTATATCACACACGCCTTCATTTGGCTGCCCGTTTCTGTTCTTCTTCCGCATCGCAAACAGTTCATTGAACTGAACCGTATGCCCCGCATCACACACGCAACTAAAATCTGAACCGTGTTTGATGTATCCGCCATTGCAAACATTTTGCATCTTTTTTGACGGGTTTTTTACATCACCGTTTGTGATTAATGCATCGCACACAGTTTCGTCAAAGGGTCTCTGATTGTAGTGTCGCGTTAGCAGCATCCTGCAGTAGTGAAGCGTGCTTCTTGCCAAGCACAACATTAATTTGTTTAGCCATGTTGTGGAACACCTCCCCAGCATAGGGTCTTGGGCCCACATCTACCTCTACCGTACCATCAAATTCAGCTTTCATCTTTCGATATGGGTGATTTCTCCATAAGAACCTACGATGACGCAAATACACGGTTTTGCGCGAGTTGGGAAGAAATCTACTAGCTGTCCTATCCATGAATGTGACACACCCTACATCTCCCTTTGTTTTCTGCCCCGATGTGTTGCCTAATGCCGACATATCTTGAATGGTGTGCAGCAGCATCACATGTAGATCAAAAATCTCCTTTTTGTAAGCATCATAACATTTTACAGCAGGCGCATCTATCCACACTGCCAGCAGTTCTTCTACCAGTAGCTAAAAGTAAATGTCGATGTCATTTCTAGGTTGCTTCGGGCCTTCGATAATCATTGACATCATAATGTATTTTTTCTTCATACACAACCAAGGAGCTAGGTTATATATGCACAGAAGCACCGGCCATGTGCTGTGATTGGTGCTCATACCGCCAAAAGGATTCATCCTGTCAGTACACTCCCCGAGCCTTATACTTCTAGGATCCTTGGCAAAGTCTTGAAACTTGTTGTCGATTAATTCCCACTGAGCCCCATCTTTCGGGTGCCTCATATATTTATCCGCAGTTCGCTCATCATGATGCCACCGCAACCTCTTTGCCCCTCTAGGGTTTGCAAACAAACGCCTCAACCTTGGATTTAAAGGCAAGTACCAAACAACCTTGAACAGGATTCCTGTCTTGATCTCGTCATCAAATTTGTACTTGTCCTTTGCTCTCCTGCGCTTGTATCGTGCATGCTTGCATGTGGGACATGCACACAAATCTTTGTACTCACCACGGTACAATATACAATCATTCACACAAGCGTGTATCTTTTGTACTTCAAGTTCCAATGGGCAAACAATTTTCTTCGCTTCGTTCGTACTTGTGGGGAGCACATTATCTTCCGGAAGAATTTCTTTGCAAAGACCTAACATCTCTGTGAAGCCCTTGTTTGATAGACCGTTTGCTGCTTTAAATCTGAGAAGCGCCAGGGTGGCACTCAACTTGGAATATTTCTTTTTGCAACCTGGATACAATTCTTTCTTGGAGTCCGCATCAATGGTTGGCAGATCCTTGTACCCAATCATATCCTTTTTTGGGCCCTTGAAATCTGCAATCATAGCAGCAAAATCTGGCATATCAAGATCGTCGTCATCTGCATCGCCGTCTTGGTTTTCCAGTGGGCGTTTCAGCTTTCCGGTGTTCCATTGGTAGCTTGACGCCTCTGCCCCGATGTTATATTCAACATCCATGTGAAACTGACCGGGGTTTGGCATCTTGCAAATCTGGGTATATTCATCCATGACCTGCTCTTCACCGTGTCTGGTCCAACGTGTATATCCATCCATGAATCCCCTAGAGAGTAAGCGCCAGTGGACATCTGCAATTTGACGTGACTCTGTATTGGCACAATGAGTACATGGACATAGGATGTAATCCGCATCACCAATTCTCCTCTTTGTGCTTTCAGCCAAATTCATGAACTCTGTCAAGCCACTGATAAAATCTATGGTTCTCCGATTCTTCATCCATTGAGATCGTTCCATCTGCACCACACGAATGGTAATTAAAAATAAAACAACAACATTAATTCATGGATTAACTGATGCCCAAAGATGCATGCATAAATCACAAGGTTTTATTTTCATAATTACTAAGGGTGCTCCATATTGTTATCCAGACGTGCAATGAGAAAAATTAATGGCCAGTCAATTTACACGCAGAGTACTACAACACTACCCTTAGGAATGGAATACCTTAATTGAGCCACTCACGAAAAAAATACCTTAATTAATTAGCCGCGCGGCGACCTCCACCCAGCAGACATAGAAGCGCCATGCGGCGGCACGCCGAGACAGCATGGTGATGTCTACTACGCAACCTTCTTCTTGTAGACTCGTGTTGGGCCTCCAAGCGCAGAGTTTTGTAGGACAGTAGCGAATTTCCCTCAAGTGGATGACCTAAGGTTTATCAATCCGTGGGAGGCGTAGGATGAAGATGGTCTCTCTCAAATAACCCTGCAACCAAATAACAAAGAGTCTCTTGTGTCCCCAACACACCCAATACAATGGTAAATTGTATAGGTGCACTAGTTCGGCGAAGAAATGGTGATACAAGTGTAATATGGATGGTAGATATAGGTTTTTGTAATCTGAAAATATAAAAACAGCAAGGTAACTAGTAACAAAAGTGAGCAAAAACGGTATTGCAATGCTTGAAAACAAGGCCTAGGGTTCATACTTTCACTAGTGCAAATTCTCTCAACAATGATAACATAATTGGATCATATAACAATTCCTCAACGTGCAACAAAGAATCACTCCAAAGTTTCTATCGAAGAACATAGGACGAAAACGTTCATCAACCCCTATGCATGGATTACCCCAATGTCACCTTGGGAATCTGCAAGTTGAGTGCCAAAACATACATCAAGTGAATCAATAGAACATCCCATTGTCACCACAGATATCCCATCGCAAGACATACATCAAGTGTTCTCAAATCCAATACTCAATCCAACATAACGGAACCTCAAAGAGCAAGACTCAATTCATCATAAGAAGGTAGAGGGGGAGAAACATCATATGATCCAACTATAATAACAAAGCTCGCGATACATCAAGATCGTGCCAAATCAAGAACACGAGAGAGAGAGAGAGAGAGAGATCAAACACATAGCTACTGGTACATACCCTCAGCCCCGAGGGTGAACTACTCCCTCCTCGACATGGAGACCGCCGGGATGATGAAGATGGCCACCGGTGATGATTCCCCCCTCCGGCAGGGTGCCGGAACAGGGTCCCGATTGGTTTTTCGTGGCTACAGAGGCTTGCGGCGGCGGAACTTCCGATCTAGGTTTCTTTTCGGGGGTTTCTGTATTTATAGGAGTTTTTGGCGTCGGTCTCACGTCAGGGGGGTCCACGAGGCAGCGGCAAGCCAGGGGGCGCGCCCTAGGGGGGGCGCCCCTCACCCTTGTGGTTGCCTCGGGACTCTTCTTCGGTATCTTTTCGCTCCAGTATTTTTTATATTTTCCAAAAATATTCTCCGTAAATTTTCAGCTCATTCCGAGAACTTTTATTTCTGCAAAAAAACGACACCATGGTAGTTCTTCTGAAAACAGCGTCAGTCCGGGTTAGTTCTAATAAAATCATACCAAAACCATATAAAATTGTTGTAAACATGGCATGAATACTTCATAAATTATAGATACGTTGGAGACGTATCAGCATCCCCAAGCTTAATTCCTGCTCATCCTCGAGTAGGTAAATGATAAAAGAAATAATTTATGAAGTGTGAATGCTAGCAAGTGCATAGTTTGATCAATGATAATTTCAATCACTTTTTCTAGCATCATTACATATCATAACAGTAGCTCATCTCATAAAACTTCTCATGATCAAGTAGCAAGCTATTCACAAGTTAAAGCATAGACCATAAACTTTCTTGAAAACTAACAAACTATGTTCTTAGTCATCAAACAATTGCAATTCATCTTATTTTTAGGAAGGGTCTATGTAAGAGCTTTGATTTAGCAAATTCCACATACTCAACTATCATATAGTCTTCCATGATTGCTACCACTCAAAGCATATTTTTAGAACAAATAGCATCCATCGAACACAGAGAAAGATAGGGGCTTAGTGTTTCGCCTCCCAACTTATTTATCATATAGATAATTGTCAACAATAATAATTCATGATCAAATATATTTGAACGGCCATATATGCTTAGATCTTTCCCCACCACATGATGCTTGTCAACTAAAGAATAGGTTGGAATAAGAAATTGACTCAACAAAAATAAAAGTAAAAGATAGGCCCTTCGTAGAGGGAAGCAGAGGTTGTCATGCGCTTTTTATTTTTGGATGTGCAAACCCTTAATGCAAAGGAATGTCACGTTGTATTACCCTTTGTGATAGCAACCTTTATTATGCAGTCCGTCGCTTTTATTTCTTTACCATCACAAGTTCGTACAACGCTTATTTTCCCTTACAATAAAAGATCATACATATTTAGGAGCAATTTTTATTGCTTTTTGCACCGATGACAACTTACTTGAAGGATCTTATTCAATCCATAGGTAGATATGGTGGACACTCATGGCAAGAAACTGGGTTTAAAGATTTTGGATGCACAAGCAGTATTCCTGCTTAGTACAGAAATTTTAGCTAGTAAAAGATTTTAAAAAGCAAGCACCACATGTGGGAGGATCCATAACAATATAACTTCTATACAAATATACCCAAGCATAACTCATTATGTTGTCTTCCTTGTCCAACTTCAACTAATTTGCTCAAGTTTGAAAATAATTAATGGGGCTCACAATCATAGAAGATGTCCAAGATAGTATATTTATATGTGAAATCTCTCTTCCTTCAATATTCTTTCATGAATTGTTCAAGTGACCAATACAATGTTTGCTAACTTTCAATAAATTTATCACCTATACTTCTTATATGTGAAGTCATTACTCCCCATGGGATAAGCATATGAAACATATATAATTTCAGATTTATGATATTCAATTCATCCAAACATTTACTCATAGGATATAAGTGAAGCACACGAGTAAATGACAAACTACTCCAAAAAGGATATAAGTGAACATAAATGAGTAGTCGAATAATTAAGTAGCTTTGTGAAGACTCTCTCTCATAAATAATAATTTAGATCTTAATTATTTTATTCAAACAGCAAGCAAAACAAAATAAAATGCCATTCTAAGGATAACACATATCATGTGAAGAAGCAAAAACTTAGGCTCAACCGATACTAACCGATAATTCTTGATGAAGAAAGGTGGGATGCCTACCGGGGCATCCCCAAGCTTAGATGCTTGAGACTTCTTGAAATATTATCTTGGGATGCCTTGGGCATCCCCAAGCTTGAGCTTTTGTGTCTCCTTAATTCCTTTTATATCACGGTTTCCCTAAATCTTAAAAACTTCATCCACACAAAACTCAACAAGAACTCGTGAGAAAAGTTAGTATAAATCAAATGCAAAACCTTATCATTCTCCACTGTAGCAAATCACTAAAATTATTATTTAACATTGCGTACTAAATGCCTCTGCATATTCAATACTCCTATCCTCAAATAGAATCATTAAACAAGCAAACATATGCAAACAATGCAAACATAACAGCAATCTGTCAAAACAGGACAGTATGTAAAGAGTGCAATTGTACTCATAATTTCCTAACACCAAAAATTCTGAAAAATTACCAAACTGTAGAAAATTTGTTTTTACTCATTGTGTAAAAATTTCAAGATTGTATCATGTTCTGACTTTCCAGAAGAATTCATACAACGATAGAAAGCTTTCTGTTTTCAAAACAGCAACATATAGACTTGCAAAATAAGCATGGTAAAGGCTAAACTTGACACTTTTATTGAAATAAACGATGCAAAACATTACTCTAAATAACAGCAAGCAAATACTAATAAAATAAAATGATGCTCCAAGCAAAACTCATATCATGTGACGAATAAAAATATAGCTCCAAGTAAGGTTACCGATAATGTTGAAGACGAAAGAGGGGATGCCTTCCGGGGCATCCCCAAGCTTAGTTGCTTGGTTATTACTTGAATATTACCTTGGGGTGCCGTGGGCATCCCCAATCTTAGGGTCTTGTCACTCCTTATTCTTCTCATATCGATATCTCACCCAAAACTTGAAAACTTCAATCACACAAAACTTAATGGAACTTCGTGAAATGGGTTAGTATGATAAAACAAATCATTCACTTTGGTACAGTAAATACAAGATTCAATTTTTTTTCCACATGATTCCTACTGTACCCTATCATTTCTATAATTTATATTAAGCAATATAAGCCATAGAAACTAGAAAACAAGCAAACTATGCATCGAAAATAGAATCTGTCAAAAACAGATCAGTCTGTAAAGATCTGAATTAAGGTCATACTTATGTAACTCCAAATATTCTGAAAAATTATGAAAACGTAAAAAATTTGTATACCAATCAACTGTAAAAATTCAGAATTTTTTTACGTTCCAGTAAAAGATAGGAATTTCTGTACTGGACGCAAAAGTTTCTGTTTTTGCACAGAATCAAATCAACTATCAACCACACTATCCCAAAGGCCTTACTTCGCACTTTATTCAAACAAAAGCTATAAAACATGATTACTACAGTAGATTAATCATGTTAACACACAAAAATAGTAGGGGTAAATATTGGGTTGTCTCCCAACAAGCGCTTTTCTTTAATGCCTTTTTAGCTAGGCATGATGATTTCAATGATGCTCACATAAAAGATAAGAATTGAAACATAACGGGAGCATCATGGAGCATATGACTAGCACATTTAAGTCTAACCCACTTCCTATGCATAGGTATTTTGTGAGTAAAGAATTTATGGGAACAAAAATCAACTAGCATAGGAAGGCAGAACAAGCATAACTTCAAGATTTTCAACACATAGAGAGGAAACTTGATATTATTGCAATTCCTACAAGCATATATTCCTCCCTCATAATAATTTTCAGTAGCATCATGAATGAGTTCAACAATATAACTATCACATAAAGCATTCTTTTCATGATCCACAAGCAAAGAAATTTTATTACTCTCCACATAAGGAAATTTATTCTCATGAATAGTAGTGGGAGCAAACTCAACAAAATAACTATCATGTGAGGCATAATCCAATTGAAAATTAAAATCATGATGACAAGTTTCATGGTTATCATTATTCTTTATAGCATACATGTCATCACAATAATCATCATAGATAGCAACTTTGTTCTCATAATCAATTGGAACCTCTTCCAAAATAGTGGATTCATCACTAAATAAAGTCATGACCTCTCCAAATCCAATTTCATAATTATCACAATAAGATTCAACACCCTCCAAAATAGTGGGATCATTAACTAGAGTTGACACTCTTGCAAACCCACTTTCATCAACATAATCATCATAAATCGAAGGCATGCTATCATCATAACAAATATTCTCATCAAAACTTGGGGGACTAAAAATATCATCTTCATCAAACATAGCATCCCCAAGCTTATGGCTTTGCATATCATTAGCATCATGGATATTCAAAGAATTCATACTAACAACATTGCAATCATGCTCATCATTCAAATATTTTATGCCAAACATTTTATTAACTTCTTCTTCTAACACTTGAGCACAATTTTCCTTTCCATCATTTTCACGAAAGATATTAAAAAGATGAAGCATATGAGGCAACCTCAATTCCATTTTTTTGTAGTTTTCTTTTATAGACTAAACTAGTGATAAAACAAGAAACTAAAAGATTCAATTGCAAGATCTAAAGATATACCTTGAAGCACTCACCTCCCCGGCAACGGCGCCAAAAAAGAGCTTCGTTGACGGGATGTGAGTGCCGCTTACCTAGCCTCCCCGGCAATGGCGCGAGAAAAGAGCTTGGTGTCTACTACGCAACCTTCTTCTTGTAGACTCGTGTTGGGCCTCCAAGCGCATAGTTTTGTAGGACAGTAGCAAATTTCCCTCAAGTGGATGACCTAAGGTTTATCAATCCGTGGGAGGCGTAGGATGAAGATGGTCTCTCTCAAACAACCATGCAACCAAATAACAAAGAGTCTCTTGTGTCCCCAACACACCCAATACAATGGTAAATTGTATAGGTGCACTAGTTCGGCGAAGAGATGGTGATACAAGTGTAATATGGATGGTAGATATAGGTTTTTGTAATATGAAAATATAAAAACAGCAAGGTAACTAGTAACAAAAGTGAGCAAAAACGGTATTGCAATGCTTGAAAACAAGGCCTAGGGTTCATACTTTCACTAGTGCAAATTCTCTCAACAATGATAACATAATTGGATCATATAACAATCCCTCAACCTGCAACAAAGAATCACTCCAAAGTTTCTATCAGACAACGTAGGACGAAAACGTGCATCAACCCCTATGCATAGATTATCCCAATGTCACCTCGGGAATCCGTGAGTTGAGTGCCAAAACATACATCAAGTGAATCAATAGAACATCCCATTGTCACCACAGATATCCCATCGCAAGACATACATCAAGTGTTCTCAAATCCAATACTCAATCCAACATAACGGAACCTCAAAGAGCAAGACTCAATTCATCACAAGAAGGTAGAGGGGGAGAAACATCATATGATCCAACTATAATAACAAAGCTCGTGATACATCAAGATCGTGCCAAATCAAGAACACGAGAGAGAGAGAGAGAGAGAGAGAGATCAAACACATAGCTATTGGTACATACCCTCAGCCCCGAGGGTGAACTACTCCCTCCTCGACATGGAGACCGCCGGGATGATGAAGATGGCCAACGGTGATGATTCCCCCCTCTGGCAGGGTGCCGGAATAGGGTCCCGATTGGTTTTTTGTGGCTATAGAGGCTTGCGGCGGCGGAACTTCCGATCTAGGTTTCTTTTCGGGGGTTTCTGTATTTATAGGAGTTTTTGGCGTCGGTCTCACGTCAGGGGGGGTTCACGAGGCAACGGCAAGCCAGGGGCGCGCCCCCACCCTTGTGGTTGCCTCGGGACTCTTCTCCGGTATCTTTTCGCTCCAGTATTTTTTATATTTTCCAAAAACATTCTCCGTAAATTTTCAGCTCATTCCGAGAACTTTTATTTCTGCACAAAAAACGACACCACGGTAGTTCTGCTAAAAACACTGTCAGTCCGGGTTAGTTCTAACAAAATCATACCAAAACCATATAAAATTGTTGTAAACATGGCATGAATACTTCATAAATTATAGATACGTTGAAGACGTATCACAGGGTCGAGGAGCAAAGCTTAGTGCGGCTGCCGCCTAAAGTTCGACCTCCACTATCCCGCCATCGACAGCGATGGATGTGCTCCAATCACGCCGCCGCCGACCTCGATGGTTGAGCTCCTCCTATCTTCTGCCGCAGACCGAGGATTGACCTCCTATGACACCACCACCGCCCACCAACCGAGGATTGACCTCTTATCTGGTAGCCGCGGCCTATGTCGCCGCCGCCGCCATCTCTATCCGTAGAGCGGTTGTTTTATTTTTTGACGGATATCCGCAGAGCGGCTGTTTACACGGTATCACTGTAACTCAATTATATGTACAGGGTAGTACATCACATACGATTATGTCACGGCAACCGTGTCTCACCTATGTTGTCTTCTCACACGGTTTGGTGCGGAAATCGTGTGTGAAGTTGTAATACCTAACACAAACGACATGTACAAACAGTGTGCCGTATACAACATATAGTGCCATAAGTAGTTCCCGACCGTTAGCTTATCCCCACAGTTTCCCCATTTCCCCCAAATCCCTAGATAGCCTCCAAATTCCCTCGCGTGGCGCTGACATTGGGGGAATGAGGACGAGTGGTGCTGATGGTTTCGATGCGGCTGCTCCTTCTCGTATCGCCGCTATCGGCAGCGCCGCCACGACGGCGGTCGTCGTCGAGCACTTGCCTAAGGTCATCAGAAGGCAGGTGTACTACGGATCCGAATCGTCCTGTCAGGTTCCAATCTATCCCGATCTTTTTTAGCATGTCTAAAGTAGCTCCTTTCTGAATCCGTCCTGAATGACCCCCCCCCCCCCCCCCTACCCCCCCCCCCAGGAAAGCGATCTGCCGCCGGATCCGGAGCATGACTCCAGACTCCCGCAACACGAGTTTGACTCCGAGTTTTGCACCATCGAGAAGTACCAAAAGCTGAGTTGTGTGCATGGGCACACTCCCGCTCGACGTGTATGCACAGAGGGATTCGACATTGGCAGGCAATTTCTCAGTTGCCCCTTAGAGGTTAGTGCTAAGTTCATCATTTTACTTGAGTTAATGCCACCGCTCATCCTAAATACTATTTAACATTGACAGGGATATGAGGCTTGTGCCTTTGTTAACTGGCTGGATGAAGAATGGCATGGCAAGGCTCGGAGTGTTATCACCAAGCTCGCAGAAGATATCGTAAAGCTGAAGAAGAAACTGGCTGATTTGGAATGTACAATCAGTACGATGAAGCAAGAAAGAATCAATCACAGGCAACGGATGAAAGCAAGAGACAAGAAGGAACTAGCATGTGTAATTGTGGTTGTCGCATTAGCCATGTTCTATGCGCTGTTTACAATGATGATTAGGGGTTTTGTTTGACAGTATTGCTAAAGCACATCTAGATGTGCTCTAAGTAATGCACATCTAGGTCCTATGCCATTGATGTTATGCGAAGATTCGTGCAGATATTTTCATTTGTCTTTTTTTCTTTTCCTTTGTAGTTTGATTATTACTGGCTTCATCAATA
The DNA here is from genome assembly GCA_011799875.1 of Thinopyrum elongatum. Taxonomy (NCBI): domain Eukaryota; kingdom Viridiplantae; phylum Streptophyta; class Magnoliopsida; order Poales; family Poaceae; genus Thinopyrum; species Thinopyrum elongatum. Next base: position 227,920,161 of record CM022298.1, read on the forward strand.
AGAAGAGCTCAATGTATTGCTTGCCAACTGTCCTACTCCGTTCGTACCGGTACCGGTGCATAATCCCAAAACTCGTTCCTTGTTTTTGTCCTGAAAAAAGAAATCAGCCAATAGGAGTCCTGCGGCTAGTATGCATTCAATGACTTCAGACTACTTAGCATAACATGCATGCAATGGTCAATTCTCTGCATGCAATGGTATTGATTACCAAATACTCCCTCCGTCCCAAAATAAGTGACTCAACTTTGTACTAAAGTTAGTGCAATATTGAGTCACTTATTTTGGGACGGAGGGAGTAATCATCAAGTTCTCTTGTTTTTTCCCCCACCTAGGTCGCCGGTACGGAGGGAGTAGAAGTACTACGAAAAATGCTTGTTTCATATTTGGACACTCCAACGCGTGTGCGTAATTAATTATCACATTGAGAACTACGCAACCCTAGGAATTTGGAGCGACCGGGTACAAATAACTGCGGTTGATTATATCAGCGGTTAGATAATACGTCAACCCCCACTTCAATTGGCATTCATCTTCTCTGCATACCCCGCTTAAGTGTCCACCATCTTCATGGTCCCCGGAAGGCCGCGCTACACACTTGCACACACTCTGTAATCTCGCTTTCTCGCAGTTTTTATACGACCGCAGCCATGTCGACCGACAGCGAGGACGACAGTTCGGCCAGCAGTCTGGCGCCCGATGATAGGTCAACATCGGAATCATCCCGCTCGTCTTCCATGAGTCCGGCGTCGAGCCCAGACCTCGATTATATCCGGATCATGGAAGGGACGCTGCCTCTGGAGTCATCAGACGACAACCAGACGGACAAGGAGCCGTCGGAGGATGAAGAAGAGGACGACGATGATGAGGAGGAGGAATGGTCGAACGAGGAGGAGGACGATGACGACAGCAACGACAATGACGACGGCAGCGGCGATGAAAAGCCAACGGTCAGCGGCAAGAAGCGTCCTCGCCAAGACGATGTCACGGGGCCATCCAACAACAACAAGAAGAAGAAGGACTAAATTAAGCAGACTGTATATATCTCTATTTCTGTTTGCTCATATTAATTCGTTATCTCTGTTTATCCTGTCATTCTCATCGCAGACGGTTAGTAATACGTATTCGACAGAGATCTTCTACATTATCGCCCACAGGTCGGTTTCTTGAACTATGTGCCCTGATGAGCACGCAATTCATAAAAAAAGACCGTATGGGCTGTCTATAATGATAGCACGCAATTCTGATTACCGACCTGTTTGCCGGGTATCACACACATCTTGTTACGCCGAATCGTTTGTGTTCAACTCGATCATCGCAAATGGTTCATCGGAGCGAACTGTATGCCGTATATCGCACACACCTTGATCTGGCTGCCCGTTTCTATTGTTCTGTCTCATCGTAAATAGTTCGTATGGATCAATCGTATGCCCCGCATCGCACACGCAACTAAAATCAGAACCGTGTTTGATGTATCCTTCATCGCAAATGTTTTGCATCTCTTTTGACGGGCTTTTTACATCACCGTTTGCGATTAATACATCGCACACAGTTTCGTCAAAGTGTCTCTGATCGTAGTGTCGCGTTAGCAGCATCCTGCAGTAGTGCCCCCCCTCTGGTCGATATACTCTCGGTCCTAACAATCTTACGAGTTTTCTGTTGAGTTTTGTGTGCTAAAGTTTTCAAGTTTTAAGTCAAATCACGATGGATGAAGGAATAAGGAGTGGAAAGACCCTAAGCTTGGGGATGCCCGAGGCACCCCAAGGTAATATTCAAGGAGACTCAAGCGTCTAAGCTTGGGGATGCCCCGGATGACATCACCTTTTTCGTCTACAATCCATCGGTAAATTACTTGGAGCTATATTTTTATTCATCACATGATATGAGTTTTGCTTGGAACGTCGTGTATTACAAGAGTATTTGCTTTGTTTGCTTTTTTAGTTTGCCACAATTATCTTTGCTGCACACACCTTTTGAGAGGGACACACATTTATTCGAGATTTGTTAGAATACTCTTTGTGCTTCACTTATATGTTTTGAGCTAGGCGGTTGCTCTAGTGCTTCACTTATATCTTTTAGAGCACGGCGGTGGTTATATTTTGAAGAAATAGTTGTACTCTCATGCTTCACTTATATATTTTTTAGAGTCTAATCAATAGTAATGGCAATATGCATGTGTTATGAAATTGGTCCTAATATGATAGGTATTCAAGAGGGATATAATTAAAACTTTAATGTAGATCACTGAATATGATAAGTTTGATTCCTTGCAATAGTTTGGCGATATTAAGATGGTAATTTGTGGGAGATACTAGTGAATGATTGTGGTTTAGTAAGAATATTGGTGTTAAATTTTGTGATTCCCGAAGCATGCACGTATAGTCTCCCGTTATGCTAAGAAGTTGGAGCATGATTTATTATTGATTGTCTTCCTTATGAGTTGCGGTCGGGGACGAGCGATGGTCTTTTCCTACAAATCTATCCCCCTAGGGGCATGCGTAGGAGTACTTTGCTTCGAGGGCTAATAAACTTTTGCAATGAGTATGTGGGTTCTTTATGACTAATGTGAGTTCATGGATTATACACACTCTCACCTTTCCGCAATTTGCTAGCCTTTTCGGTACCGTGCACTGCCCATTCTCACCTCAAGAGTTGGTGCAAACTTCGCCGGTGCATCCAAACCCCGTGGTATGATACGCTCTATATCACATAAGCCTCCTTATATCTTCCTCAAAACAGCCACCATACCCACCTATTATGGCATTTCCATAGCCATTCCGAGATATATTGCCATGCAACTTCCACTGTTTCATTTATTATGACATACATCATCATTGTCATATTGCTTTGCATGATCATGTAGCTGACATAGTATTTGTGGCTCAGCCACCGTTCATCATTTTTTATACATGTTACGCTAGATCATTGCACATCCTGGTACACTGCTAGAGGCATTCATATATAGTCATATTTTATTCTAGCATCGAATTATAGTTTTGAGTTGTAAGTAAATAGAAGTGTGATGATCATCATTATTCGTTATTAAAGCATTGTCCTGGTGAGGAAATAAAAAAAGGGAGGCCAAAAAGAGCCCATAAAAAGAGGCCAAAAAAGAAAAATAAGAAGAAAAAAATGAGAGAAAAAGAGAGAAGGGGCAATGTTACTATCTTTTTTCACACTTGTGCTTCAAAGTAGAACCATGTTTTTCATATAGAGAGTCTCCTATGTAGTCACTTTCATATACTAGTGGGAATTTTTCATTATAGAACTTGACTTGTATATTCCGATGATGGGCTTCCTCAAATGCCCGAGGTCTTCTAGAGCAAGCAAGTTGGATGCACACCCACTTAGTTTTCAATTTGAACTTTCATACACCTATAGCTCTTAGTGCATCCGTTGTATGGCAATCCCTACTCCTTGCATTGACATCAATTGATAGGCATGTCCATAGCCTGTTGATTAGCCGTGTCGATGTGAGACTTTCTTCTTTTTTGTCTTCTTCATATTAATCTCTACCACCGTACTCTATTCCACCTATAGTGCTATATCCATAGCTTGCGCTCATGTATTGCGTGGGGGTGAAAAAGCTGAAGCGCGTTAAAAAGTATAAACCAATTGCTCGGCTTGTGATACGTCTTCAACGTATCTATAATTTTTTATTGTTCCATGCTATTATAGTATCAATCTTCGGTGTTTTATATGAAATTATATATTATTTTTTGGGACTAACCTAGTGCCAAGTGCTAGTTGATGTTTTTTGCCTCTTTTTGGTTTTCCAGGAAATCAATACCAAACGAAGTCCAAATGCCATGAAACTTTTTGACGATTTTTTCTGGACAAAAGAGACGCTAGAAGCTTCGGGAGGAAGTCAGAAGGTGAAGGAGGTGACCATGAGCCACCAGGGCACGCCCTGGTGCCTCGTGGGCCCCTCGTTCCTCTGTTTGACCTAATTCCGACTCTATAAATTCTCTAAAATCGGGAAACCAACAAAGATCCAACCAAAACACTTTTTCCGCCACCACAAGCTTCTATTCTCGCGAGATCCCATCTGGAGGCCATTTTCGGTACTCTGCCGGAGAGGGAATCGATCACGGAGGGCTTCTACATCAACCTTGCTACCCCCCCCCCCCCCCCCCCCCCGATGATGTGTGAGTAGTTTACCACAGACCTACGGGTCCATAGCTAGTACCTAGATGGCTTCTTCTCTCTCTTTGATCTTCAATACAATGTTCTCCTCGATGTTCTTGGAGACCTATTCGATATAATCTTTTTTGCGGTGCGTTTGTTGGGATCCGATGAATTGTGGGTTTATGATCAGATTATCCATGAATATTATTTGAGTCTTCTATGAACTCTTTTATGCATGATTGTTATAGCTTTGTATTTCTCTCCGATCTATCCGTTTGGTTTGGCCAACTAGATTGATTTATCTTGTAATGGGAGAGGTGCTTTCTGATGGGTTCGATCTTGCGGTGCTCAATCCTAGTGACAGAAAGGGACATGACACGTATTTGTATCGTTGCCATTAAGGATAAAAAGATGGGGTTTATTCATATTGATTGGATTTACTTTGTCTACATCATGTCATCTTGCTTAAGGCGTTACTTCGTTCTTTATGAACTTAATTAATACTCTAGATGCATGCTGGATAGCGATCAATGTATGGAGTAATAGTAGTAGATGCAGGCAAGAGCCGGCCTACTTGTCTCGGACGTGATGCCTATATACATGATCATTGCCTTGGATATCATCATGATTATTCGTTTTTCTATGAATTGTCCAACAGTAATTTGTTTACCCACCGTATGCTATGTTCAAGAAAGAAGCCTCTAGTGAAAACTATGGCCCCCGGATCTATCTTTATTATATATTAAAATCCAAAAAACCTTGCTGCAATTTATTTACTTTTATTTTATTTTGTGTTTTTGTTTATCTATCTATCACTATGAGATTTGATCCTTGCAATTAACCGCCAAGGGATTGACAACCCCTTGTTTGCGTTGGTTGCAAGTATTTGTTATTTTGTGTGTAGGTACTACTAACGAGGTGTTGCGTGGTTCTCCTACTGGATTGATAACCTTGGTTCTTAACTAAGGAAAATACTTATCTCTACTGTACTACATCATCCTCTCCTCTTCGGGAAAATCCCAACGCAGCTCACAAGTAGCAGCTTGTCATCGGGGTTGTGCATAATAAATACTTTGTGTTAAGAAGATGAAGCAAGACAAGGCTTGTCGGCGTGCGACACCTATGGGACCCTCAAGGAATCCCTTTACGATTCGGCAGGGGGAGAGGTATGCGCAAAGAGCAGAACCAATGATCGACGCGGGGCAATTTTACCCAGGTTCGGGCCGCTAATCAGCGTAAAACCCTACTCCTGCCTTGTTTTATTATCGATGTTCTTGAGCCCAGGCTCCAGGAGCGCTCGCAGTGAACAGTACGTTCAAAGAGCAGCTACGCATGCAGAATGGGCCAGAAGATCCTCCCCCCTGTAGCAGTTGCCTTGGGCCTCCTTTTATACGCTCAAAGGGGTCACCACAGTGGCAAAATGTACATACATTGAGGTGTAAAGTAGCTACAGGGTCGTCATACCTAACCCCTGACGGATTAGGACGAACGCATTTAATACACCGTGAGGTGTCCGTCTAGGTGTCCTCACTTTCTTGGGGATGGAAAAAGGGGCCATCCCATCAGCACCGCTTAAGCTCTCCTCCACTGGCGCGTCGCCACGCATCCAAAGAAGGACCCAGAATGTCGGGTTTGTTGCTGTGCCAGAGCGGGGGCACAGCAACAAAATCTTGCCGGGTGCTGAATCTTGCCGGGCGCCGAATCTTGCCGGGCTTGGCGGGCCACCCCGGCAAGATCTTGCCGGGGAAGCTGGCCTTCGGACTCCAGCTCTTCTTATCTTCTGATCCTCAGATCTTTAACTTGAGGATCTCTTTGGTGGCCTGAGTCAACCTCGAGTTGTTCCCCGACAAGCCTTGCTGCGAGTATGGCTACAACTGCCCGTGCACAAGTACGGGGTACTAATGGCCCAATACTTAGTACACCGACAGGAGCCCCCGGGCCTAGGCCACACACGAGTGCGAGGCGTTGTTGGGCTAGGCCCAAACAGTGCACGGGCACACGTGGCAGGGGATTAACTGCTCGTAAATATCCCGTTTACTGTGCCCCCCACTACGCGCGCCGAACGCGCGACGTGGGAAGCATGCCTCAAAAGCTGCAACTGCAACGCGCCTGTAGAGGCGCATTCACATTTGGGAGTAAAAGAGGCGGCCCCGCTCCTTCCCCATAAAAAGGAGAAACTGCAGAGGCACAAGCCTATTTACCCCCCTTTTCTTCTCAATCTGGCCGTCGCCATTGCTTTCCTTCTCTCGAGCTCAGAGCAAAACTTTCCCTCATCCGCTCGTCGCCTCCACGCCCGCTTCATCCCTGGCTTCCGCCCTTGCAGTCGCCATGCCGCCCAAGACCAGCAAAGGCAAGGGCAAGGAGACGAAAGCCGATGTCCCGGAGAGCGAGCTGGTGAAGATGCGGAAGAAGTATGTCGTCTTCGCCTCGTCGCTTGATGCGGAAGCTTTGAAGAGGTGGTACCAGTGCATGTGGGCGAGGGAGACGCAGGCTCACCCCGCCACTCGCGTGATTCCAGGTTCTTGCTCCAAGAGTGGGTCAGACAGATATCCCTTTTTCGTCGCATACTTCTATTGTGGGCTCTGTCCTCCATTTTCTGACTTCTTCAACGACATTATGTACACATACGGCTTCCATCTTCTCGATTTCACGCCGAATGCGGTATTGTGCATGTCCATCTTTGCTCACCTTTGTGAAAACTTTGCCGGAGTGGTTCCCAATACTGCCCTTTTCCGCCACTACATTTTCCCTCGAATCCAAAAAGGAGAGGCCCTCTCTAGTTCTATCGCCTGGATTCCAAGGGTTTGGAATAAGGAAATATACCCAGAAGGGGTTTACCGCGAGAAGTGGGACGAATGGCGGGCTGAGTGGTGCTGGATCAAGGAAACAGATCCCCATCCATTCTGTCTGCCTCGACAGCAGAAAGCGGTCCGCGGCAGTGGCTGGAGCAGTCTTGCCGCTGAAGATGAAAAACTCACAATCGCCACCACTAGGATTCTTCGCTTGAAAGCTGCCGGGCTAACAATGGAGATGATTGGCTTCGATTTTCTCCGCCGCCGTATTGCCCCCTTGCAGAATAAAGGAAGACTAGCTTGGGAATACCAAAACGCAGCAGACATCATGAGACTGCGCCCCGGGTTGAACAACAATTTGACTGCTATGCAACTTGGCGCTCTCCGTCAAAAGCTGTTTCAGCGCGACAACAAGCATCGGTTGCCGGCAAGGATTGTCCCTCTGTGCAACAACTCTGCCCTGGGGTCAATTATCGCTACCATGCCACTGTTCAATGCCCATAGTCTCGACGTGACATGGGTTGAGCCATCCGAGGAAGAGGCACAGAAGTTCTTTGATAATCTGACGGAGAGGGCCGTCCGGGAAGAAGCAGACTTCATTCGAGCCACCACCGACGAAGAGGTGGCATACATTGCCACTAGGGCGGAGGAGGCAAATCTTGCCGCGGAAGCAGGCAGCGTCGGCTTCACAGAATGGGAAACCAGTGATGCGGAGGTAGTGGTGGAGAAAAATCCTACCGGGAAGGACAAAGCTGCCGGGGAACAGAGCAGCACAGCCGCTGAGAGCTCGTCCGACGAAAGCGCGGCTGAAGAAGAACCGCAAGAAGAGCTCCGGGCCTCGAAGAAGATAAAGCGTGTTCTTCGAAAGGCTGCATCTGGCATCCCGGCAAGCCAACCTTCCTCGAGCAGCGAGGCTCCCGGCAAGAAAGCGATCGGCAAGACTGCGCCGCGGCAAGGAGTCCGACAGCAACCTGCGCGGCGTGCGAGACCCACATCAGCGGCAACTGCTGAGGCGGCAGGGGTGTCTCGCACTACCGCACCGGAAGCTGAGGTGACAGAAACACGCCAACCCCCGACGCCCGCTACAGCCAAGTGATCTAGGACCCCTCCTCCGCCTCCCCACACAGACACTGCAACGGAGGTCGATTTCGACATCTCCGGCTTCAGTCCGGAGCGAGAAGAGGAAGAGTGAGTACCTTGCCACAGCCTTTATCTCCCAATCCTGAATCAATCTTATTGACTTGCTTGTATTGTCTCTGCAGTGATGCAGAAACTTTGATGGAGAGGATGGCAAAGAGGACAAAGACTTCTACAGGCGACGAGCCTCCGGCAGGCTTCGTGAGCGCGCCGGAAACTACTACCATCAGCCCGGATCTTAGTCCTCGACGCAGCCCCCAGCGCAGCCCCCAGTGTAAGTTCATTATTCTTCTCGGTTGGGGAATGCTGAGGTTCCTATCCTTGCCGCTGATATCTTTGGGCTTGCAGGAGAAGGACGACAACAAAGGGAGTTATCGGGAGATACCCTCATCGCGCCACCTCTGTCAACCACATCGCCCACAAGCGCGTCCCCGGCAAGTGATCGCACCGACGAGCTTGTCTTGGTTGAGGAGGAGCCAACAACCATGGATGCTGGCATCTTACCCCCGGCAACCGAGGTTGTCGGGAGGGGCGAGGCCACCTCTCAACAGCCCGATGCAGGTAACCAATTGCCTCAGCGTGCTTGCTATTCTTTCCTTTATCTCTCTTTCTTTTGTCTTCTTGAACTTCGATCTTGATCTCATTCTGTTTCTCCCCCTTGTCCTTTAGAATTCCCTGAGATGGAAGACATGGACATCGACGCTGTCATCGAGGAGACCGCCAGGGATGTTGCCGCCGAAGCCGACAAGATCACTGCCAGCGAGGCCACCACGGATGCCACCGTAGAAGCCGGCGGTGCTTTTGCCGAGGAGGCCACCAAGACTGCACAGGAGGAACCCGCCAAAGAGTCTACTGAAGAGGGCGGCAGGGAGGCTGGTGACCGTACTGACGGCATTCCTGCCGCGGGAGCGCCAGGCGCTACGCCGGCCACGGAGCCCCCTGCCACTGATGAGGTGGTTGTTGAGGATCAACCGTCAACATCTGAAGTCCCCTCATCCAGCAAATATCTCAAAGTTGGCGAGAACCTGTTTGTCAACTTGCCGGGGACGGCAAGCATTGGGGCACCGACTGAAGGGGAAGTCTTTGATGAAGAAATCATCGCTGCTGCCGGGCTCGAGGTTGTTGATGATTCAAGCACTAGCAGCGGCAAATCTGAAGAGGATCAGCTCCTTCAGGCCATGGGCGAAAATTTCCACAAGCTCCAGGCTCTTCACCGTGCCCGGAAAGAGAAAGCGGATTCCAGAATGGCAGTTGTCGAGGCGGCCGAAGCAGATTTTCAGAGGCGCGTCGAACAAATGCAAGTCTGGTACGCCGAGGCCCTCCAGGAGTTGACTGCCGGCCGGGAACAAGTGAGCCAACAGTGGACAGAAATCCTCCTGAAACAATCTGACATGGAGAAGGCGCAAGATGAAGCTACGCAAAGAATTGTTGCTGAAGATGCTCTCCTGACGGGGCGTCCCATTGCGCTTGATGCTCACGAGGAAGATCTCACCGCACGTGAGCAGGCGCTCGCCGCCAAGCTTCGCAGCAAAGATGAAGATATCGAGAAGCTTGTCGCGCGGCGGACCCAGGAGCTGGAGCAGAAACACAAAGAGGCGCTCGAAGCTCTAACTGTAGATCACGCCGGCAAGCTCAAGGAGGCCGTCGATGCTGCCGAGGCTGCAGAGGCCGCCAAGAATGAGCTGAGCGACAAAGTAAAGAAGCTGAAAGTGGATCTCGAAGAACACGGCAAGGAGCTCTCGACGCTCAAAGGTGATAGGGAAAAAACCCACCACACCCTGGCGGAGATGCAAGTTGCCATGTCTAACAAGATCAAGCAGCTCTCCTCAGCAAATGATGCTATTGCTGTTCTGGAATTGAAGCTGACCACGTTGCAGAAGTCTCTCGAGGCCGGCAGGGCCCGCGAGAAGGCCTTGCTCAAAGATCTCCAAGGAGAGAGGAACCTGCTCAAGAGCGCTGCCGCCGCCCAAGTTGATTACGAAAAGGGGGTGGAGATCTGGACTGGACGTCTCATCGACGCTGCGGAGAAGCTTACGGCAGAACTGTCAACCATGGGCCTGTCAAACTTCAGGTATTCTTCCGAGGAAAGGATATCTTCGAGTGCCAGGTTGACGATGTTCTTCGAAAGCATCATCGACGCCCTGAAGTTGCTTCAGTCTAACCGGGCGACTCAAGTGGCCAACGAGTCCCGCCGGCTTTGCCGGGCTGTCCTCCGCAAGGTACTTATGAAGGTGGCGCATAATAATCCTGGCATCGACCTCTCCAACGTGCTTGGCCACCTGCCAAAGGACGCAAATCTCGAGGCACTTGAAGAGCTCGTCGCGCCTATCCTTGAGAAGGTGGATTCAATCAAAAGGATCGAAGGCCAGCGCAGAGATTAACTGCTCCACCTCTTCTTGCCATCGTCATTCCATGCCAAAGACGATTAAGTCTTAAGTTAGAACTGCGGCAACTTATTAATGTAATATAACTTGTTTATGTTTGGGTACATGCATGCTATCTCCCTTGTCTGGTTCCTTTATGTATGGAGTTCACCCTACGCTTACTGAAAAACTTGCCGGCGTGCAACCTGCCGCGAGCACTGGGTGCGGGACTTCAGCAGCCTGCTGGAGGCGCAGCGGCCGGCAAGACTCCTTGGCGTTCTCAGTGCAGCCACTTAAATTGTTGAGTGGACTCGAAACAAAATAAGGGCGCAACCGATTACAGCAAGGGTTCCTTCGCGTGTAGATTTTCCATACAAAAGTCGAAATCGTCCAAGGAAATAACTTTTTGCAATAAAGGAAACTTGTTCTAAGTTTTAGAACTTAGCTTTCTGTCGCTGTCCTTCCTCCGGCAAGCGTCGATTCTGAACGTCGCCAACTGGTAGTCATATCTCCCTCCCCCCCCCACCCCCCCACGGCAAATGTGCACGCGAGGAATCCTTCTATCTTTTGAGAAAAAGAAAGAAGAGAAAATAAGGATATGAAACCTTGGCGGTTCGTTAGAACTTACCGGGAGTAGGTGTCATACAACATCTTAGACACACATGCATATATATATGAACATCGAAATCAATAAGGAAATGCACAACACTTAAATTTATTCATCTGTGCTCAGGGTCTGCGCCTGGCTTTGTACAAAGGATTATATGCCTTACCGGCAAGACTTGTACAAAAGGGTGGTTGCCGGGGGCCCCCGGCAACCGCGCCTTATGGGTAGAACTTGCGAAGATGTTCGATATTCCAGGAAGTACTCACTGGAACGCCATCTTTGGTCTCCAGGCGGACAGCGCCGAGCCTGGTGACTCGTACTACCCGATAAGGGCCTTCCCACTTTGGCGTCAACTTGTTTGAATTCTTGGCGGACTGAATCCGTCGAAGAACAAGGTCGCCTTCCTCAAGGCTTCGGGCATGAACTTTACGGCTATGGTAGCGGTGCAAAGCTTGCTGGTAGCGTGCAGCTCGCACAGCAGCCTGAAGACGATTCTCCTCAAGGAGCACAGCGTCATCTTGCCGCAGTTGCTCTTGCTCAAGCTCATCATAAGCGAGCACTCGAGGTGATCCGTACGTGAGTTCCGTGGGGAGAACTGCTTCCGCTCCGTAGACCAGAGCGAAGGGTGTCTGGCCGGTGGCTCGATTTGGTGTCGTTCTGATTGACCAAAGAACCGCCGGCAACTCATCAATCCAGCGTCTTCCACACTTTTTCAGCCTGTCAAAGGTTCTGGTCCTGAGACCGCGCAGCACTTCAGCATTGGCCCTCTCCGCTTGGCCATTGCTTCTCGGGTGAGCAACAGAGGCAAAACAAATTTTGCCGCCAAGGTCTTGGACGTACTGCATGAAGGTGCGACTTGTGAATTGCGTGCCGTTGTCGGTGATGATCCTGTTGGGCACACCGAAACGGCAAACTATCCCTTTAAAGAACTTGACGGCTGATTGTGCTGTCACCTTCCTCACTGCTTCCACCTTCGGCCACTTTGTGAATTTGTCGATAGCAACGTACAAGTACTCAAAGCCCCCGGTAGCACGGGGGAAAGGGCCCAGTATGTCGAGCCCCCAGACCGAAAATGGCCAGGAGAGAGGGATTGTCTGAAGAGCTTGAGCTGGTTGATGCGATTTCTTCGAATGAAACTGGCACGCTTCACACTTAGTTACTAGTGCAGTTGCATCCTGGAGAGCGGTGGGCCAAAAGAAACCTTGCCGGAATGCTTTCCCGACAAGTGCTCTTGATCCTATGTGAGAGCCACATATGCCTCCATGTATTTCTGCCAACAGCTCTAGCCCATCCTCCCGAGGAATGCACTTCAATTTCACACCGTTTGGTCTCTTTCTGTACAGGACGTCATCGACAAACTTGTACATAACAGACCGACGGGCTACTCTTTCCGCTTCTTCCTGTTCCTCCGGGAGTTCCCCTGTTTGAAGGAAATGGACAATGTGTTGTGCCCATGCTGGAGCCTGGGGCTCGACGGCTAGGACTAAAGGCATCTCCTCTGCCGGGGGAACGTTTGTCTCGACGGCAAGGGCCTGAGCCCCTGCTGGAGCCTGTTGTTCCCCGGCAGGTGTGTCATTGATCCCGGCAACTTCCTTGCCGGCGGCTTCCGGGAGCTCTGCCGGGAAGTACTGACCAGAATTCAATTTTCTTCTCTTTTCTTGCCGCATTGATGGCGCCACGGATGGTTGAGTCAAATGGAGCACAAAAATTCCTGGTTCCACAAGCAACTTGAGGGCAGCACGCTTTGACAGGTCGTCAGCAATACTGTTCTCGGCACGAGGGATGTGCTCCATTTGCAGACCGTCAAAGTGCTCTTCCATTTTTCTCACTTCATCCAGGTAGGCTTGCATCAATGGACTCTGATAACTCTTATTAACTTGCCTGACGACAAGCTGTGAATCGCCTCTGATGACAAGCTTCTTGATACCAAGGTCTGCCACGATCCTGAGACCGGCAAGCAAGCCCTCGTACTCCGCAGTGTTGTTCGTCGAACTCTCCCGGGGAAATGCATTTGGACTACGTACTTGAGGTGCTCTCCGGTGGGTGCGACAAGCAGCACGCCAGCACCGGCGCCTTGCAGCGAAAAAGCCCCGTCGAAGTACATAACCCATTGCTGGTCAATTTCCTTGCCGGGGAGAATTGTTTCCTGAACTTCCTCGTCTGGCATTGGGGTCCATTCCACAACGAACTCTGCCAAGGCCCTGCTCTGAATTGTCGAAGTGCTTTCAAACTTGAGACCAAAGCTCGACAATTCCAACGCCCACTCCACAATCCTGCCGGTTGCTTCTGGATTTCGCAAAATCCGTTGCAACGGAAAGCGAGTGACGACGGTGATTTCATGTGCTTGAAAATAATGGCGCAACTTCCTCGAGGCCATAAGGAGGCCGAAAAGCAACTTCTGCACGCCAGAATATCTTGACCTAGCTCCTTGTAAAAGAGAGCTAACAAAATAAACTGGGCGCTGCACCACCTTTTTCTTCTGCAATGATTCTTCTGTCTACACAGATCTTGTCTTGCCGGGACCAACCCTTGCCGGGGAAGATCCTGCCGCGTCACCTGACGGTCCTGCCGCTGGTATTGCTTCCTCATCAGCTTCTCTCTGCGCCACTAATGCAGCACTAACCACTTGATTCGTTGCTGCCAGATACAGCAGCAACGGCTCTTGTGGTTTAGGCGCGACTAGCGTCGGCGGAGAAGAAAGGTATTTCTTCAAATCTTGAAGCGCAGCCTCCGCCTCCGGAGTCCATTTCATTGGACCTGCCTTCTTCAAAATTTTGAAAAAGGGCAGGGCGCGCTCAGCAGATTTGGAAATAAACCTGCTTAGAGTAGCAACACAGCCGGCAAGACAACGCACGTCCTTGACGCGTCTTGGCGCTTTAATCTGCTCAATAGCTTTGATCTTGTCGGGGTTCGCTTCAATTCCCCGACAAGATACAAAGAATCCGAGGAGCTTGCCGGAAGGAACACCGAACACGCACTTCTCAGGATTAAGCTTTAAGTTGATCTTGCACAGATTTGCAAATGTTTCTTCTAAATCTTGTATGAGCGTCGCTTTGTCCTTGGTTTTGACCACTATGTCATCCATGTATGCCTCCATATTTCTATGGAGTTGAGGCTCAAAACCGATTTGGACCGCTCTCGCAAATGTAGAACCAGCACTTTTCAACCCGAAAGGCATTCGTATAAAACAATACGTACCACATGGGGTGATAAATGCGGTCTTTTCTTCATCTTCTTTCGCCATGAAGATCTGATGATACCCTGAGTAGGCATCAAGGAAGGACAGGAGATCACAACCAGCGGTGGAATCTACAATCTGGTCGATGCACGGCAAGGGAAAGGGATCTTTTGGACAGGCTTTATTGATATCTGTATAATCGATACAGAGCCTTCATTTCCCATTCGCTTTGCGCACTACAACCGGATTGGCCAACCAGGTTGGGTGAAGCACTCCTCTGACCAATCCTGCCGCCTCCAGCTTTCTGATTTCCTCGGCAATGAATTCTTGCCGCTCCAAGGCTTGCTTCCTGACCCTCTGCTTGACGGGCCGCGCGTGAGGACAGACAACAAGGTGGTGCTCAATTACCTCCCTGGGAACACCGGGGATGTCAGACGGTTGCCACGCAAACACGTCGACATTCGCCCACAGGAAGGCAACGAGCGCGCTTTCCTATTTGTCATCTAGGGTGGAACTTATGGTGAAAGTTCCTCCCGTTCCGTCCTCCCTAACGGGCACCTTCTTGGTCTCTGGTGGAGCAGCCCTGGATTTCTTGTTCTTGTCGGTGGAACTCTCTGGTGCATCCTCGACGGAAACGCAGCACTCCGAGGAGGCGCGCTTACCGGAGTTCGCACCAAGATTCTCGCTGGTCTTCTTCTTCCCCCCGGGAGTTCCAGTGGCAGGAGCAGATGCCTTGACGGCAGGTGCTGCAACTGCTTCCCGGTAGAGTTGGTCGGCACAGATGAGTTCATCCTTCTTATCGGAATGGATAGTAATGACACTTAACGGCCCGGGCATCTTCAAAACATTATACGCGTAGTGTGATGCCGCCATGAACTTAGCCAGCGCTGGCCGACCAAGGATCCCATTGTATGACATAGGGATCTTGGCGACATCAAACACTACCTTCTCGGTCCTGTAGTTGAGCTCGCTACCAAATGTCACCGGTAGCGTAATCTTGCCCTTTGGCTGGGTTCTTCCTGGATTGACCCCTTGAAACGTGCCCGTTTCTTTGAGATCTTCATCAGGAATTTGGAGCCTCTTGAGCACATCTGGTGAGATTAGGTTTAGCCCGGCCCCGCCGTCAGCTAGCATTTTCGTCACCCTGAGGTTGCGGATTGTTGGTGAGACCAACAATGGCAAGCACCCGACCGCGGTCGTGCGATCAGGGTGATCCTCGGCGTCGAAAATGATAGGCGTGTTGGACCACTTCAGGGGCTTACATGCATCTGGTGACGGCTCTGTTGCATTGACTTCCCGCACCCACTGTTTGAGTCGACGGTGGGAAGAATGCAGTGAGGCGCCCCCATCGATACACATAGCCTCTGTAGCTTTCTGGAATTCTTGCTCACTGGACTCATCATCTTCTTCGTCATCATCTTCTTCCTTGTCCCGGCCTCGAGCGGGCCTCTCCCTCTGTTGCTTGGCCTTGCCGCGGTGACCCCCTCGGCCACCGTGCTTCTTGCCGGATCCGTCAGCACCATCATGGGCCTTCTCCTTATCCCGCCTTTCATACTCAGCCCTCTGTTTCTCGGCAAGCTGTTCAACTTGCCGGCAGTTTTGGAGATCGTGGCCCTTGGTGCGATGGATCTTGCAATACTGCTTGTCGGAGCTTTCCGACTTGTCGGCTGCCGCCAAGGCCTGACAGGAAGGGCACCCGGCAAGTTCCTTGCCGGGGTCGTCAACCTTGGCCTTCTTGGCGGCGCTGGGGTTGCCGGATTCCTCGACAACAAGCACGGCCTTGCCCCTGCGTTTCTTGTTCCACCGCCAGCCTTTCCTTGACGGGGTCGCGGCGTCTTCATCTTTCGATTCGCCCCCCGCGCCAACAGCCTCGCCAGGGAGTTTCCTCCCCTCTTCAGCTCGAGCGCATTTGTCGGCCAAAGCGTAAAGCTCGGCGATACTCCTGACTTTGTTCATTGCCAACATTTCCCGCATTTTGTGGTTACGCATGTTCTGATGAAACACGCTAACAACAGCGGCAGGGTGAACGTCAGGAATATTGTACTGCACCCGGCTGAATCTCTGGATAAACTTGCGCAGGGATTCGCCCTCCTTCTGAGGGATGATATGCAAATCACTCTCTTGGCCAGGAGCTTGGTGGCCTCCAACAAAGGCGCCAACAAACTGATGGCACAGATCTGACCAAGAAGAAATAGAATTCTCCGGCAGATGCATCAACCACGACCTAACGTTGGGTTTGAGCACCAACGGGAAGTAGTTGGCAAGTATCTTGTCATCTCGGCCCCCGGCAGCCTGCACCGCAATGGTGTAAATGCTCAGGAACTCCGAGGGATGAGTCTTGCCGTCATATTTCTCCGGGACCTCTGGCTTGAAGGTTCGGGAGTTGGGCCACTGGACTTGCCGCAGCTCACGGGTAAACGCTGGAGTCCCTACCTCGTAAGGCAAGTCTCCTGCGTCCCCCGGCGCAGGCTCGTCGACAGCCGGCCCTGTGCGCT
This sequence comes from Thinopyrum elongatum, assembly GCA_011799875.1. NCBI lineage: Eukaryota > Viridiplantae > Streptophyta > Magnoliopsida > Poales > Poaceae > Thinopyrum > Thinopyrum elongatum. The sequence continues at coordinate 227,936,858 of CM022298.1, forward strand.
TATCAGACTGATAGCGCGCTTCCCGTCGTCGCTCGATGGTAGTTCGAGCGTCCTCTTTGCCTCGTTCCTGGAGAACTTGACGCTGCTCGCGGCGCATCCGTGGATTAGACAACGCCATGGAATCTTCTTCTCGGCGATCGACCTGCTGGGTTGTCGCCCGCCGCTGGTGTTGCGGAGGGGAGTGCACCGTGATTGCACCACCTCTGGTTTTCTCCACATCGGCTCGCGCCGGATCGACGGGCCTTCGCTGTGAGGGCCCTGCCTCTTGTGGCCCATCTTTGTTGGCGAAGCCAATAAGGCTCTGGATAGTAGCTCGCCACTCCTCCATCTTCTCCGGAGCAGGAGGAAAATCGAGGAGCAGCTGCGCACGTGCCAAGGCATCCGCTGGTGTAGGCGGCGGCGACAGGTGCGAGGTACGTGAGGTGCTCTGACTCCTAGCCATGTTAGAAGGAGCACCGTCACGGTAACGCGACCGCGCGCAACCTCCGCCGGTAGCTCGGTGTGCGTGCTGGGCCTGCGCACCTTGGGATCGATCCGCAGAAAACTTTTTCATGGGGACGCCCTGAACCACCAGTGCCATGACATCGCTCGTCGTGCACGACCTGGGTAGGCCGTGACGCTTGCGCCGGCGCGGGAGCTCCAGCAGGCGTCCTCCGATCTCTGGAATTCGTTGTGCCACCCGTAGGCAACACAGCTCCGTCTCTGGATCCAGCGGCGTGTGGGTTGCCGCTGCCACTGCGAACGACGCCGCTCGCCTGGCTTGGATCACCGGAACGCCGTGGAAGCTCTAATCCTCTTCCTTTTGCACCCACGCCATCGCCTGTATGCGAAGGGGCAGGCAAAACGGACGTGGATGGTTGCACCGTCGCAGCGCTCTTCTTCTTGGGTGGCATGATGATGAAGGTGATGAAGAAACTAAGGCGCCGATCACTGGATCAGGTTCACACAACCTACAATCCCCCTACCTGGCGCGCCAAAGATGTCGGCGTGCGACACCTATGGAACCCTCAAGGAATCCCTTTACGATTCGGCAGGGGGAGAGGTATGCGCAAAGAGCAGAACCAACGATCAATGCGGGGCGATTTTACCCAGGTTCGGGCCGCTAATCAGCGTAAAACCCTACTCCTGCCTTGTTTTATTATCGATGTTCTTGAGCCCAGGCTCCAGGAGCGCTCGCAGTGAACAGTACGTTCAAAGAGCTGCTATGAATGCAGAATGGGCCAGAAGATCCTCCCCCCCTGTAGCAGTTGCCTTGGGCCTCCTTTTATACGCTCAAAGGGGTCACTACAATGGCAAAATGTACATACATTGAGGTGTAAAGTAGCTACAGGGTCGTCATACCTAACCCCTGACGGATTAGGACGAACGCATTTAATGCACCGTGAGGTGTCCGTCTAGGTGTCCTCACTTTCTTGGGGATGGAAAAAGGGGCCATCCCATCAGCACCGCTTAAGCTCTCCTCCACTGGCGCGTCGCCACGCATCCAAAGAAGGACCCAGAATGTTGGGTTTGTTGCTGTGCCAGAGCGGGGGCACAGCAACAAAATCTTGCCGGGTGCTGAATCTTGCCGGGCGCCGAATCTTGCCGGGCTTGGCGGGCCACCCCGGCAAGATCTTGCCGGGGAAGCTGGCCTTCGGACTCCCGCTCTTCTTATCTGCTGATCCTCAGATCTTTGACTTGAGGATCTCTTTGGTGGCCTGAGTCAACCTCGAGCTGTTCCCCGACAAGCCTTGCCGCGAGTATGGCTACAACTGCCCGTGCACAAGTACGGGGTACTAATGGCCCAATACTTAGTACACCGACAAGGCTATATGGTTTTGTAGGGATAACATTCTTTAGCATTTATATTATGAAAGGCATGATAATTTGTTGGTATGCCTGAGTATTGATGTCTTTATGTCAAATTATAGACTATTGCTTTGAATCATTCAGATCTAAATATTCATATCATAAAAGAAGATTACATGATAGACATGTTAGGTGGCATTCCACATAAAAAAATTCTATTTTTATCATTTAAATACTCGATGACGAGCAGGATTTAAGCGTGGGGATGCTTGATACATCCCCAACGTATCTATAATTTTTTATTGTTCCATGCTATTATAGTATCAATCTTGGATGTTTTATATGCAACTTTATATCATTTTTTGGGACTAACCTATTAACTTAGTGCCCAGTGTCAATTGTTGTTTCTTGCTTGTTTTTTGCTTTACAGAAAATCAATATCAAACAGAGTCCAAAGGGAGAAAAACTTTGGATTGGTTTTTTCTGAACCAGAAGGGACCCATAAAGCTTCGGGAGAAGACCAGAAGAGTCACAATGGAGCGACAAGCTCAGGGGGCTCACTCCCCAGGCTTGTGGGCCCCTCGCAGCACCTCTTGACCTAATTCCACCTCTATAAATTTTAAAATATTCCCAATACATCAGAGAGCCACTTGTAACACTTTTTCCGCCGCCGCAAATTTCTGTTCTTCCGCGATCCCATGTGGAGGTCTTTTTCGGCACCCCGTTGGAGGGAAAATCGATCACGGAGGGATTCTACGTCATCCTTGTTGCCCTTCAATGATGCGTGAGTAGTTTACCACAGACCTATGGGTCCATAGCTAGTAGCTAGATGGCTCTTCTCTCTCTTTGAGGTGCAATACAATGTTCTCCTCGATGTTCATGGAGTTCTATTCGATGTAATCTTCTTTTGCGATGTGTTTGTTGAGATCCGATGAATTGTGGGTTTATGACAGATTATTCATGAATATTAATTGAGTCTTCTCTGATTTCTTTTATGCATGATTATTATAGCATTGTATTTCTCTTCGATCTATACATTTAGTTTGGCCAACTAGATTGATGTATCTTGTAATGGGAGAGGTGCTTTGTGATGGGTTCAATCTTGCGGTGCTCAATTCCAGTGACAGAAGGGGACATGACATGTATTGTTGTCATTAAGAATAAAAAGATAGGGTTTATTCATATTGCTTGGGTTTACTTTGTCTACATCATGTCATCTTGCTTAAGGTGGTATTCTGTTTTTATTAACTTAATACCATAGATGCATGATGGATAGCGGTCGATGGGTGAAGTAATAGTAGTAGATGCAGGCAGGAGTCGGTCTTCTTGTCTCGGATGTGATGCCTATATACATGATTATTGCCTTGAATATTGTCATAATTATGCGTTTTTCTATCAATTGTCCAACAGTAATTTATTTACCCACAATATACTTTGTGTTCGAGAGAGAAGGCTCCAGTGAAAACTATGGCCCCGGGTCTACTTTTATCATATATAAAATTCAAAAATACTTTACTGCACTTTTATTTATCTTATCTTATTTTGTAATATATTTATTTGCCTACCACTACGATATTTGATCCTTACAAATAACCGTCGAGGGGATTGACAAACCCCTTGTTTGCATTGGGTGCAACTATTTGCTTTTGTGTGCAGGTGCTGCTAACGAGGTTCTGTGTGGTTCTCCTACTGGATTGATAACATTTGTTCTTAACTGAGGAAAATACTTATCTCTATTATACTTCTTTAGCCTCTCCTCTTCAAGGAAATCCCAACGCAGCTTACAAGTAGCAGTGTGTCTCCGGTGGATCTGTCCTGGGTAGTTCTGCTCGGCTCTGGTCGTAATTCGTCTATATTCATGCGTTTAGGTTGGATCATTTCGATCTACGCTATCTACTGCGTTGGTCCTATGAGACCTTAGCACGACGACTCCCCGGCTGTCTACTACAACAAGTTTTGTCCAGCTTCGGCGAGGGAGGGGCAATGACGGCGCCGCGTCTTCGGCTCTCTTCAGTGCGTGTAGTCGTCGTTAGGTGGTCTACGGATCTGAATGTGATTTTTATTATTTCTAGTGTTCGTTGTACTGTCATGATTGAAGATAAATAGATCGGAAGCTTTCTCGCAAAATAGAAAATAAAAAAATCAAAAGGAGCCAAACGAGCTCTCCTTCAGTTTTAGGCATACTCCAACCCGAACCTAAAAAACAGAGGGAGTTGTACCATACCGCAGTACCCTGCACCACCAACAAGCCATTTCCTTGCCAAAATGCACACGAATTTCTAAACAACCGGACTGAAAACCCATGGGCAAGAAATCTCAGACCTAGCGCCAAACATACAAACAAGAAACGTAGCCAATATAACGGGAGCCAGATCCTAATCGACGCAGCACAACCAGGTACACGTACAGGCCATACCGAAAGTACGTGATCGAGTCGAGTGAAAAATACACCGGCCATGAAGGGGAGGAAGAGGCATCACGCCATGTCCTGCTGCGTGCTGCTGACCGTTCTCGTCATCCTGGGCATCCTCTCGATCGTGCTCTATTTCCTGTACCGCCCGCTCCCGCCGCGCGTGCTGACGTCGCCCGTGGAGACCATCGTCCAAGACTTCAGCCTCCTCCCACCGTCGCTCACGCTGTCCGCGAGCGTGCACGTGATGGCGAGCAACCCGAGCCGCGCGCCGTTCCGGTACGGAGAGACGGTGACGGCGGTGACGTACCACGGCGAACCCGTGGGGTCGACGGTGGTGCCGGCCGGCAAGATCCGCGGGCGGACGACGTCGTGGGTGGCGCCGGTGACGGAGGTGGACGGGATCAAGGTGGCCGAGAGCCCGCACTTCGCCGGCGACGTGGTGGCCGGGGCGCTTCCGTTCGTGGTGGTGGTGAGGCTGGACGGGAAGGCGCTGGTGCTGCGCGCGTTTGAGGTGAGCGTGACCGTCGAGGTGGTGTGCTACGTCCAGGTCTACGTCCTCCAGGGGGACAGCAGCTCGCACTGCATCTCGAAGGTCCGCACAGGGCCTGGACGTAATTACTAGGCGTGCGTCACTCGTAATCCATCCATCCTCTTGTGCCACAATTTGTTTTATTTATTCTTTCCAGTTTGTAAGTCGGAAACTATGGACGTTCCGGTTGTGAGTTCCTACTACATACGTACATTCTGAAGCTGATTCCAAATGACTACGCCAATTTCAGTGGCGGGCCCATGAACTTTAGCACTGGAGTCCCACGGCTATATAAATATAATGCATAGACAACATAATTTCAATACGACGATTCAAACTTTATAAAATACAATCCAAAGACTATAGCTTGGTCTAAATTACCATTATCGTTCTGAAAAAATGTCTTAATTAAAATAGCATTAAGAGGTTAGGGCATCTGCAACGCGGACCCTCAAACCGCTCGTAACCGTCCAGACCAAGTTGTCCGGACGCCGCAAGCCATCCAACAATGTCCTGCATTTATCCACGGACCAGTTCAGGTGTCCATTTTTCCGCAAACCGGAAGCAAATAGGGGGCCTTTGCGGGAGTCCAGACACCCGCCACGTAGGAATCCGACACCCCGGCCCACCCAAAACTGAGACGGAGAACACGCATTTGGAGCGCTCTGTATTGTTTCCGCGGCAACCTCCTCCCCCCCCCCCCCCCCCCCTCCCCGCCCCTTTTCCACCCTCTCCACTACCATCCCGCCGCTCTCCACACCAATTCTCGCCCTTTTCACCGCCACTGCATGGACCCGTATTGAAAAGTTGTTGGAGACGGCGAAGGTGGAGGATCCAGAGAAGGTGGCCGCCCGGAAGATCAACTCGGAGACACGGCAAGCCCGCCACCTAAAGGCAAAGGCAAAGGATGGGACGACCGGCGGGGCCTGGTATGGGGTGCAGGGGCCGGGCGAAGCCTGGGACGAGGGTCGCCGCCGCCACCGCCCATGCGCACGCCACCCTGGCCGGAGCAATACCAGCCTCCCTACTTCTACACCGCCAAGCAGCTCGGTTGGCAGTCCCCAGCATCCGCCGCCGGGCACTAGCCGTATTACGTCGATGTCAATGCGGCACCGCTCCATTTCGCCGAGTTGATATCGCCGCAACTTGTCCGATCACAGACACCGAGCATGGATCAGCTCGGTGTTCGCTCTTAGTTCATCAGTATGTCTCAACCAGGCGAGCCGGCGTACGATGACGCAAACAAGGAGATGATGGAGAGGATCCACGACGTAGGAAGCAGACTGCTTCGAGGACATGCAAGTGGATGAATCGGAGCTGGAGGTGCACACCTAGCAGCCGGGCACATACATCCAGTCCAACACGTACACCCAACCAGGCATGCACAACGGCCAGCCGGAGCAGGACGATGACGACGACCTTGATCCGGAGGAATTTTTGGCCGATCCAAAGAAGAGGAGTAGAGGAGAAATCTTCAACATGCGAGAAGATGAGTTGTTGTGTGATTTATGGTTGATCACTAGCATTGATCCGATCCATGGCACGGAGCAAAAGGGCGCAACATTTTGGGCCAACATTCGTACTTGGTTCCGTAAGCACAATAACTTTGACCCCTACATCAACGAACTCATCCGCAATCATGGGATCAAATTATTCAACATCGATGGTACATCATCCAAGAGGCCATGAGCAAGTATCGCGGCCATCTGAAATAAATAATCGGACGGTGGCCAAGTGGTGCGCTAATCACCGAGCAAGTAAGTTGTTATATGTGTTGGTCATTTGGCCGGATATGCTCTATGTGTTGGTCATTTAGCCGGATATGCAACTTATTGGCCGATTATGCTCTATGTGTTGGTCATTTGGCCGGATATGCACCTTGCTGACAATGTTTTTCTTTGTAGCCCTCTTGTGGGTGTAACTTGTTCTTGAAGGTGGAGAAGAGGATCCTCATCCTCATGCATTATTGATTGAAGTTGAATGGGGCACCCCAAGTGGCAACTATCCATTGTCAACTCCATTAAGACCGTCGGCATCAGCATGGAGGAAGAAGCGGGTGATCCAACCGACCCAACAAAAGAGTCGTAAAAAGGTTAGAAGAGAGTTCCAGAGAAAGAAGTGGGAGGATGAGAAGGAGAAGTGAGAAGGGGCATCGGCCAAGATGGTGGAGAGGTGCGAGGACATATATTTTTTTAAAATTGCTTACCTCATGTGTCATGTGGTAGGTTAGAGGACATATTGGCAAAGAAGGAGGAGGCATGTGTTAAGTGTTCCGACGTGAAGGAGGAAAATAAGGCCAAGAGGTTTAACATCTTGATGGCGACGACCGAGAAGAAGCTCAATCTCGAAGAGAGGAGGGTTGAGCTCGCGGTCTCTTCGAATGATACGAAGATGTTGACCATGAAGATGAACGAGATGGATGAGGATGTAGAGATGATCATGCTCGCCATCCTTGTCAAGATGTTGAAGTGCTTGTCGGTCGAGCTAGAGGCGGCCAAGAAGGAGGCAGTTGAGAAGGAGCCTGATGGTGAGGAGGAGGCAGCGGCACGATGAGTGCGTAGGCTCGGATAGCAAGTACGGCAGGGGGGAAATCATTTTTTGCACTGACTGCCGGACTGATACTTTTGTGAGGGGGGGGGCATGTAAAAACTATGAATATCCAGTCTTTTTTCTTGTGATCGGATGTTATGAAAACTGCACTTTACCTTGCTATAATATTTCTATGCATTTGAAATGAAAATGACCGCGGAGGTTTAGGGGATGCGGTTGGATGAACGGCTCCCGCATCCATGTTCACAAACTGTTCGAACAAGTCCATGAAAAAATATAGTATCGATTTTAGGGGTCAACATTGAAGATGCTCTTAGACAATTAGCCTTAGACGTACAACGTAAATTATTTGCATATTCAGAAGGGGTGCCATGGATCTGCCCATGACCAGTCCCACATTCCATTGCAATGAGAACATGACTTGAAGTCTAACTGGTTCTTGGCTGGACAAGGAAGTTATAGCGCAACAGAAACCTGTGAAATTTTTTTGAGGGTAAGGGCATCTCCAACGACGACCCATAAATTTGCTCCCGCATCCGTTCGCGGATAGGATGACCAGTCAACGGACACGAATGCGGAAACCGGCCATCCAATGCTATCATGTATATGTCCGTCAGTAAAGGGCAACTTGAAATTCAAATTTAGTTCGATCCACACAGCGCGCCGAATCACACCAGCGCCAGATCGCATGCGTGATCAAGCAAAAAAGAGACAATTATGTTTAGCTTTTACACGCCCCAATCCAAAAGAACATCAGTCCGGTAGTCCGTGCAATTTTCTGCCCTGCTAGACCGGCACCCAGCGACCTGCTCCCCGATCAAGGTGCCGTCACCACCGTGTAGGCCTCCTCCGCCTTGTCCTCATCGTCCGCTGCTATCAACTGATCTTTCGGCCGCTGCAACATCTGATAGCGAACCAATTGCACGATCATTCTTGCGCCGACATCCAAAGAGTCCAGTTCAAGGTCAACATCTTGACGTCCTCCACATTGGCGGTGATCTTCGACTTCTTTTCCTCTAGCGCGGCCTTCCTCTCTTTGACCAGGGTCCTCATCTCTTCGAGCTTGAGCTTCTTGTTCGTCGCCTCCGTCAACAATGCGAACCTCCCCGCCTTTTTCTCCTCCTTGAGGTTCCAGCGCTTCATGCATGCATCCTCCTTCTTCGACAAGATGGCCTCGAACCTCTCCGTCAGCTTGGCCACCGTACCTTCTCGCTTCGTCCTCTCCTCCTCCCACTTCTTCTCCCATAAAAAAATTCTCACCTTCTTTGGCGGTTCTTGGGTTGGGTCGGTAGGGTCGCCTGTTTCATCCTCGATGGCTTGGGCGGCGGTCTTGGCTATGAAAATGTTCCACTTCGGCTGCCCATTCATCTTCAACCAACAATGCATGATGGTGAAGTTTTTTTCTCCAACTTCTTGTACACCAAACAAGCACGAGAAGGCTACACGATGAAACAATGTCAAAATGCATATCCGGCTAGTGAGAAATAAAACTAAGCATGTCTGGTTAGTGAGCAACAAAACTAAGCATGCCCGGCTAGTGAGCAACAAAACTAAGCATGTTCGGATAGTGATCAACTTACTTGCTCGGTGATTTGTGCACCGCTAGGCCAACGTGCGATGAGATGCTTCAAGTGCCCACGATACTTGGACACGGCCTCTTGAATGGTGTACCATCGATGGTTGAGGGACTTTGATTCACGGTTGCGGATGACCGCGTGGGAGTAGGGGGCGAAATGCTTGTGTTCGTGGAACCAAATGTGAATTTTGTTCCAAAATGTTGTGCCCTTTTGCTTCGTGCCATGGATCGGATCCAGGCTAGTGGCCAACCATGCATCACACGACAGCTCGTCCTCTCGCATGTTGAAGCTTTCTCCTCTACCCTTCTTCGGATCACCGGTTGTGTTGGGGATATAACCCCGCGATTATAACCCGCCCAATAAGGGCTGGGTTAGATCGTTGGCGATGAAGGAAATATGCCCTAGAGGCAATAATAAAGTTGTTATTTATATTTCCTTATATCATGATAAATGTTTATTATTCATGCTAGAATTGTATTAACCGGAAACTTGATACATGTGTGAATACATAGACAAAACACAGTGTCCCTAGTATGCCTCTACTAGACTAGCTCGTTAATCAAAGATGGTTAAGTTTCCTAACCATAGACATATGTTGTCATTTGATAAACGGGATCACATCATTAGGAGAATGATGTGATGGACAAGACCCATCCGTTAGCTTAGCATAATGATCGTTAAGTTTTATTGCTATTGCTTTCTTCATGACTTATACATATTCCTCTAACTATGAGATTATGCAACTCCCGAATACCGGAGGAACACCTTGTGTGCTATCAAACGTCACAACATAACTGGGTGATTATAAATATGCTCTACAGGTGTCTCCGAAGGTGTTTGTTGGGTTGGCATAGATCAAGATTAGGATTTGTCACTCCGAGTATCGGAGAGGTATCTCTGGGCCCTCTTGGTAGTGCACATCACTATAAGCCTTGCAAGCAATGTGACTAATGAGTTAGTTACGGGATGATGCATTACGGAACGAGTAAAGAGACTTGCCGGTAACGAGATTGAACTAGGTATAATGATACCAACAATCGAATCTCGGGCAAGTAACATACCGATGACAAAGGGAATGACGTATGTTGTTGTGCGGTTTGACCGGTAAAGATCTTCGTAGAATATGTAGGAGCCAATATGAGCATCCAGGTTCCGCTATTGGTTATTGATCGGAGATATGTCTCGGTCATGTCTACATAGTTCTCGAACCCGTAGGGTCCGCACGCTTAACGTTCGATGACGATTTGTATTATGAGTTATGTGTTTTGGTGACCGAAGATTGTTCGGAGTCCCGGATGAGATCACGGACATGACGAGGAGTCTCAAAATAGTCGAGAGGTAAAGATTGATATATTGGAAGGTAGTATTCGGACACCGGAAGGGTTCCGGAGTGTATCGGGTACATACCGAAGTACCGGAGGGGTTACCGAACCCCCCGATGAAAGATATGGGCCATATGGGCCATAGGAGGGAGACTAACCAGCCCACAAGGGGCTGGTGCGCCCCCCACAAGGGAGGAGGCCGAATTGGACTAGGGAAGGGGGTGGCGCCCCCCTTTCCTTCTCCCTCTTCCTCTCCTTCCCTCTTTTCACCTCCGGAGAAAGGAAAAGTGGGGAGGGCGAATCCTACTAGGAGTGGAGTCCTAGTAGGACTCCCCCTGTAACATCCCAAAATTCTAAATATTGGAATGTTATATTAAATAAATAGTTTTGATTGATTGCTTGATTGTGGTGTAGTTGCTTGTGTGAAATTGAGTCAAATTTGAAACTTTTTGAAAGTTAAATGAGAGGGAATAAAATGACTTTCCCAAAACTTTCACCTTACATTTAAGATCTCCTTGAATTCAAATTTATTTCATTACAAACCCTAGAGTGAATATAACATGACTTCTTCTATTTTAAAAGGGGTTTCGAAAAGATTTGAATTTCATTTGAAAATATTGCAAATTCAGAAACTTTATGCAACTCAATGATTTTCATGAGAGAAGATAAAATGAGTTCTTCAAATCGTATGAAATATGAGTTGGAAGTTTCAAAGAATCAAAATTTAAAGTCCCTTTGAAGGTATTTTGAAAACCATTTTCAATTTGGAGTTATTTGGGTTTTATTCAAATTATTTTTCTCCAAAAATAAAATATATGGAAAATAGGGTAAAATGATTCTCTACAGTATAAAAATGGAGAGAAATAAGTTTGAAATTATTTTGGTATTTTAAAATATTTTTATTTGATTTTTAAATGAACCAGTAGCACTGTTTGCTTTATTTAAATTTTTGTGGAATTTATTTGCTGCTGAAAATATATTCATCTTTTAGAAAATATTTTTCTGAAAATTTTGATATATAATATGCCTATGTACAATTTTACTTTTATTTTCGTTATTCAGTTTTTACTTTTCTGTTTCTATTTAAAAAAGTGTGAGTACGCCATAGCTATATGTCGCCCACATGCGTAGCGTAGTGGCAGCGGCGTCTCATTTTTTTTTCCTACATGGGCCAGGCCTAGCCAGCAATTTCCTTCTCAGTTTTTTCAGCGTGCGCGCGGCCGGCCCGTGGTGCTTTGTAGCCACGCGATTCCCTTCGTTTTATTTGTTCGTCTACGTTTAGTCCCACATTGCCTAGCCTTTGACCCCTAAACCTCTTTTCCACCTATAAATATAGACCCATAGAGCCTTCAAAAATTATCCGATTCGGGTTAAATCAATATATTTTGGTTTGACTAGATTCACTAAGGAAAAATATATTTCTCCTCTCCGGCGGAAATTCTGGAAGTCGTCTCCTCTCTCCGAAGTCGTCTTTTCTCTACCTTATAAAGGTATCTTTCTTCGTATTTTTTTATATATACTCACGTAGCTTATTATTTCTAGACTAATACGGTAGAATAATTAGATTTATAAATTAGTCCCTGTATTTACACTTTAGGACTAGAATTCTTTTAGCCATAGCTCTTTTTTTCCGTAAAACAGCTTGACCCTGATTTTTCAAATAGCCATAACTTTTTACTCGTTCATCCAAATTAGACGAAACCAACACCAATATTTTCGTCTTGATTCCACCTATCCAATGAATCTATCAAATAAACTTTTTGCAACTTTCAAATTTCGAAATTTGTTCAGATTCATACTCAAATTTCTTTCGATCATATCTTTTTATCCGTACCTCCGTTTCCGATGAACCCAACTGCATCGGATTTGTATTGAAGTAATCTTTCCGTTCGCACAATTAGTGTCATCTTTCCAACATATAATTTTGATCTTAGCCAGTTACTCTACTAGTCCACCAAAGAGTTGTTACACAACATTCTAAGCAGATTCAATGCTATATTGAATTACTTGATCCGTTATTTTCAATCTAGTAATTCTTTTTCCTACATATTCGTATTGACTTCCTACATCCAGTAGCATCATTAGTTTCAACTTTTGATCTTTTCAAATTTGAACGATTCAAATTTGAACTCGAAGCTTCACTTGATCATATCTTGTAAACTGTAGCGCTTTTTCAATTGATTCCTTTTTCAAATTGAATCCCTAGGCATAATCTAACATCTTGAGCCATCACCACACTTTTTCACCGAAATTAGGATCTGATCCTGCAAAATAATTTGATTTGATTCTTTTGGAGTTTTTGCAATCTTTCTTTGCATTTTTTTGGGTCTTTGAGTGATTGCTTATGTGTGGATAAAATTGCTTGCTTACGATAGATTGATCGGAGTGTGACGAGTAGAACCATCAGGAATTATGAGTGCGAAGGATCTTCATCAATAGTACAAGGCAAGTTCACACTTTGATCATACTTTTCATACCCGGTTTTTATGCATTAGTTTCACCCCTCAAATATTTGCATGAGTAGGATTTGGGAATTGGGATTTGCTATGTAGTTGATGAGGTAGGAACCTATTACCTTTTTGAAACACCCTGGGAATATTCGTTGTGTCATATATTGCTTAGCCATGCTCGTATACGTGGATTGGTATGTGAGAATCATGCAAGTTGTGAGAGATATTAACTAAGGGAAACTTAAGGTGGCTACTTAATACACATCTGGGTGGATTGGTTGGGGCACCCTGGGGATATACCAGTGGTTTGCCCGGGCACCTGGGGATATACCAGTGCTTGCCCAAGGGGATCTCGGGGTATCCGTGTGATCATCCTATGGAATGCCACCCAGGCTCAAAGGGATCATAAGATTATTCATGCTAGAAACTTCCGTGTGCAGCCACAAGCTATTATGGGCTCTGGCATAGTTGAGTAAGTTGTGGGAAACCTTTCCATGATAGGCTAGCAGATGTAGGGGAATTGTAGGTGTACCGGCCTATCTATCGGTTAAGGGGACCTCTTCGGAAAGACTGTGTCTTGATCATCCGTTTCTCAAACATCATGCAGTGCGAGAAATTCAACGGAGGAGATCGAGTCTTGTGGGGAAAAGTGCGCAAACCTCTGCAGAGTGTACAAACTAATCATGATTAGCCGTGTCCCCGGTTATGGACATCTTGAGTATCTGGTACTTGAATTATTGGTTTGATCTCATCACTTTACCTAATGAATTTGTTGGGTTACACTATTTTTGGGATTTGAGATGGGGTACCTTCTCAATATATTTTTTTCAACAAACTTTGTAGTTAAATAAAATCTATTCCTTTGTTGTAGGAAAAAATTGGCTTTGTGCAAAATTAAACTTAGAGCCTCCACCAGCCAAATATGCATGTAGTGATAGATATTGTTCATCATTATCCTATGGCGTGAATTTGCCAGTACATTCAATGTACTGACCTACATGGCTGCAACGTCTTATGTTGCAGGAATTCTTACGACGAGTAAGTGATACGTTAGGGTTACGATGTCTACACTCAACTTTGCCGTTGGCGTTGTTGGGAACTCCACAACCTTGTTGTTACTTCCGCTATATGGATTAAGGTAATAGTATTTACGTTACTTTATACATGTGATTTACCTCTGTTATAAATCCTCGAGTACTGTGTGTGTCAGCATACCGATCCAGGGATGACACTTAAGCACAGAGACTTGATCCATTTGGGTCGGGTCGCTACACCCCCCCATGGCGCGCCCCCTTGGAGGCCGGCCTCCTCCTCCCCTCCTTTATATACGGGGGCAGGGGGCACCCTAGAACACAACAGATATTCTCTTAGCCGTGTGCGGTGCCCCCCTCCACAGTTTACTCCTCCGGTCATATTGTCGTAGTGCTTAGGCGAAGCCCTGCGCGGATCACATCACCATCACCGTCACCACGCCGTCGTGCTGACGAAACTCTCCCTCGACACTTTGCTGGATCAAGAGTTCGAGGGACGACATCGAGCTGAACGTGTGCTGAACTCGGAGGTGCCGTATGTTCGGTGCTTGATCGGTTGGATCGCGAAGACGTTCGACTACATCAACCGCGTTAAGCTAACGCTTCCGCTTTCGGTCTACGAGGGTACGTGGACACACTCTCCCCCTCTCGTTGCTATGCATCTCCTAGATAGATCTTGCGTGAGCGTAGGAATTTTTTTGAAATTGCATGCTACGTTCCCCAACAGGCGACTCACAGAGTTAAAGCCTCAGACACGGCCAAGTGAAGGCACAGAACCAAGAAGGACGGCTCACAAGATGGGCCGGCTTAGAGCCCAAGGTCAGAAGGCGGCCCAGAGGCATAAGCCACCATATGATGACTCGTCTTGTAAGGCAAGGCGACTTAGAGTAGGGCTCGGTTACGGATCATAACCCGACCCGGATTCTTGTAAGCCGGCGGCCTCGACCTGTATATAAAGGCGAGTCCCCAGCATAGAATAGACATGTTACAATTAATTGATAGCTAGGTCAAGCGAATCCGCTCCCTTGTAATCGATACTCAAGCAATAGCAACAAGAGCAGGAGTAGGCTTTTACCTCCACCGTGAGGGGCCGAACCTGGGTAAACCCATGTCTCTCGTCCCGCTCAACCCCCGCAAGCTAATCACCGTTGCGATGGCTTCACGCTTAAGTCCTTTCACTAGGACATCTGCCGTGACAAAACCACGACAGGTTGTATCATCCGGATCATCGTCCTTGCCGTCCCCCCCCCTCCTTCTCCTCCTCCCCTCCCCCACCTCCTGTTGTTGTTGTTCGGCGGCCCAATCCTGCTCTTGTTGTGTGCCATGTCGGTCTGGGTGTACGACTATTGCGTGCCCGTCTGGGTGTAGGATTGTTGCCGCAAGGCTGAACTAGACGTCTGACAGAGCTTTCGGCTGATGCTACGATGCAGAACGCCCATACTATGCCCACGTGATGGTTAGTGCTATCAGGCCAGAGGCCTGCTCGGATCAAATATCCAAATCGTTAGTGGACTAGGGGCTTGCGGTAACGAGCAGAGACTCACGAAAGATGTGACCCCGTCGCCCCATCTCGAGGACTTGCTGCAAGGGTTAAGAATGCCCGGTCGCGCCTCGTATTCATCACTCGGGCACCATACAGGCAACCCGTCTTCACATCACACGCGGGTACCCCTCAGGGTCAACCCGCCTATCCAAGTAACAGTGTAAAGTCCAAGTATCCGTGTGTCCATAACATCAGAGGAATCCGAGGTATCACCCTCGTTGAATTCTCACTCGATGTATCCGTCAAGGTGAACTCGGAGCAATCACCCTCGATGGGTTCACACTTGATGTGTTGCACGACAGCGTCGTTACCGGAAGTGGTGAAGGAGGAATCACCCTCGATGACCACGACCAAATAGCTACTCTACAGAGTTAACATCAGAAGTGCTACAAGAGGTTTCACCCTCGGCACTCGATAGTAACGCTGCAGTGCCGTTACAACTAAGGGGGGTGATGTGCGGTGTCGGGGCCTGGTCTTCAATCCCATTGATCGGGTCTTCGGATAATCCAGCGGGGCAATCGGGATAAGTGGGGTCACTGAAAAGGTCTCTACCCAGCCTAAACTAAGCAGTTTAGGATATGCAGGTAATTATCAACAACAGGTTACAATAAACAGGCTATGCATCAGAATATGTAAAGCAGCAGCAGCAGCAATTCTAATGCAAGCATGAGAAAATAGAATGGGCGATATCGGGATGATCAAAAGGGGGGGCTTGTCTGGTTGCTCGGCGGCAAGGGCAAGGTCGTCAATGGTGTCTTCGGTCTCCGGAGCTGCGTCGGTCTCAGGGACGACATCGGGGTCTAACGAGAGAGAAGAGGGGGAGGAAACAGTAAATATAAAGCAAACAAGAGCATGACATGACATTACGCAGAGCTAGGGGTGTTCTGACGTGGTGCTACATGATATAGATGAAGAGGGATGTTTTCCCGGTTCCGGACATTTGTCAGACAGATGACAGGAGGGGAACGGTTCCATGTTCGGATAGTTAGGGACGTGTGACGGACAAACGGTCCGCGTATTCGGATTCGTCGTTCTGAGCAACTTTCATGTACAAAGTTTTTCGATCTGAGCTACGGATTAGTTACTATGATTTTTTTAAAAGTTCTAGTCATTTTCTGAATTTAATATTAATTCGAATTAAAAGCAGATTATACATTTGTCACCAAGTCCTACTCTAACCGTAGTGTATGCCAGTGGGGCCAATGGGGTTGGGTTGACCCAGTCAAATATTGACTAGTCAACATATGAGCAGTGTTGGAGGCCACATGTCATTGACTTAGATTTTTCTTAAAATTTGTTTTTCTTTAAACTAACAGTGGGTCTACATGTCATCTACTATTGGACTAATTAACTAGTACAGTACTACTAATTAGACTAACTAACTAAATTAGTCCCTAAACTAGTACTTGGGCCGGCCACACACACAGAACACACACACGCACACACACCACACAGCACACTTGGCCATGGCCGTGGCCGTGGCCATGGCCAGTAGCAACAGCAGCCGGTGGTAGTGGGCAGCATTAGTACCAGCAACAGAGCAGCGTAGCAGCGGCCTAAGCACAAAGCAGCAGTAACAGCAACTAGCAGATACATCAGCAATAAGCAGCAGCAGAGAGCAGCGGCACAAGCAGTTCAGCGCAGCATGCAGCGGCCAGAATTAGCAGCGACGTCAAAGCAACAGCAGCTAGCAAGCAGCGGGCGCAGCAGCAGTTCAGCGGCGACGGCAGCACAGAGGAGCAGCAGCAGGCGGCAGCGAGGCCATGCGCGGGCACGGGCGGAGGTGGCTGCAGGTGGGAGCGCCCTGGGTGCGGCGCGCGCGGCCGAACGCAGCCAGAGGCGCGGGAGCGCGCACACAGGAGCTAACTTCGGGCGTGGTCACTGGAGGTAGCGGACGACGGTTTACGGCGACGGATCGAAGGGGATAAGCAGGGGAATCGGTCGAGGGCCTCACCCCGGTGCTCGTGGACGAGGTTGGGAGGTCGGGGGAGCTCGGGAGGTAGCAAATCTGACGACGAACGGCGGCGGCCGTGGCGGGGAAGACGGCTCGATCCACGCGTACGGTGCGGCTCCGGTTGAACGGATGCACGGGGATGACGGAGTCGACGACGAGGAAGTCCCTGGACGACCTCCCGGTCGCCGGGGAGGCCAGTGGCCGCGGGGACGGCGACGGCGCGTCGACAACAGCTCGGACACGAGGTTCACAGGAGAAGCGCGAGTGGGAGAGGGGAATTTCAGGGCTAGGGTTCGTCAACCAGGTCGGGGTAACACTTATACACCTCCAGGAGCGCTTGGATGATCGACACGAGGCAATCCGGGCGTGGACAGCGTGTGCGCGCGAGCACAGTGCCATGGCACCCGTGCCTCGGCCTTCCTCGTGTTCGTGAAGTAGGAGAGGCCGGTGGTGGGCTGCGCAGTGCTACTGTAGCACTGGGCCTATACTGCATAGTGGTCCGTTTGCTTTCTTTTTATAGATTGTTTTGTATTTTTTATAGTAAATGAATTTTGTTCACATTGAAACTTGGCACATAAATCAAATGCAATACTTTGAAAAAGGCACCCAAAGTTTGGGGTCATTTGTAAATATATAACCATTTGTTTTTTTAAAGGTTATTTATTTTTTTGTGTTTCCGGACCACTTTATATTTTATTAGGAATTAATTGGTGAGCCAAATGATGTTGGATCATTCATGAAAATTAGTTAGTGAATATTTTCAACCCAATGAACATTTTTAATTTACTTTTTTATGAAACTATAATTTGACTTGTTATTTGAATTTGTATTTGAACTTACTTTGAAGCAAGTGAGGCTTAGCAAAATTTTAATTACGATGACCTGGCATCATTAACACGGGTTTACTGTAGCTTAACTATCGGGGTGTCACAAGTTAGACTATACCCTTTCCCCTCTTGACCACACGAAGGTTCGACTGATGAGACCAATCCAAGAAGTACAAGATATCGGACAACTAAGACCACTTCAGAATGAAGAGGATTTTACCATGCATTATAATAATGGAAACTACAACGGTTGAAGACTCCGAAGACTAGGAGAATTTGAAGTTTCTATAGAATTTCCAGATTGGTATGACCTAGGAAGGCTACCCTTATGGAACTTGTCAGACTATTGAAGCTGTCAATACCCGAGATCAAGGTGTGTCGGAGAAAGACAGGAACATGGAGCGTTAAAACTCAAAAAATTTGTCAAGAAAACCCTAAGGCAGGAGATATCAACTATGGAATGATAGCTCATGGCAATGACAAGGGCAGAAAAAATGTTATCCATGATGTTATCGCCCGCTTATGCTATTGTCGCCGTGCTGAGTTAAGCATGCATTTCGTCGAAAGGATTGGATGACAAAAGGGCTAATGGAGCATCTATCAGCAAAAGATGAAGTTTAACCTTAGCTGGTGTATCGACAGGATCTGGAGTATTACATCAAAAAAAATTAAGATGGACCTTCAGGAAGCCGTATTTGACAAGGAAGCATTTCGTGAAGAACTCAGGACCCAGAAGCTGAAAGTAGCCAAGCTGGAGGAGCAAAACCTCGAGATACCAGAGATTCGTCAGGAACTGAAGGACAGTAGGACCATGGTTCATGCCAAGGATGTTGAAACCCAGAAGTTTGGAACGCAACTCCAGAACATTAAAGGACGTCACGAGAGACTTCGCGTCAACAGAGATGATCTGGCAAAAGAACTTGAGAAGGTCAAGCACGATCGGAAGAAGCCCATCGGAGACATGAACAAGACTTGAAGAGTTTGGGGACTTTGAAGATTTATTAACCTTTAGAAGACCAAACCCCTGTTATATACTTACGTTAGATACGACGATTGTGAGCTGTCATTTGTTTGATGTTTTTCCGACAGCCACAAAATAAAAATATGTTTCTTCAAAACTGTTGTTTGTATTGTGTGTATCCCTCTCTATCTCTCTTATCCCACCCCAAACCCTGGAACCAATAGAGGATGAATGGAGATGAACTCATATTTTCTGGACCAATGGCTCAATTGGAGACGGACCGATGGATTCAGAACATGGAAGATCACCTGAAGAATAACACTATAGCCGGAAAGGATATGGCCCAGCATGCTCTTCAGTGCTTTGAAAGAGGTGCTGCTACTTGGTGGAGGATGTACCAAACCATCAATGGATGGCAAGGAGTAACCACTTGGAAAGAATTTAAGTTGACTCTGCTAAAGTCTCGGCTTGTGTCCCAGAAGATGAAGCCTTATGGAAATGATATGAAGAAACCTTGTGCATGCAAGCTCTGTGGAGAAAATAGGACACAACCATAAAGAACACAAGGATGAATGTCCTCATTGTGAAGAAATTCACCCAGCTGAAGAATGCCCAACTAGGCAGATTACTTGTTTCTTGTGTGAAGGGACTACCCACTACCTTGCTCAGTGTCACATTTACCCCATAGTACAACGAACCATCCAGCAGAAGAAAGAAGCAATGAAAGGAGCCCTCATGGAAATTTTAGAAGAACCTGTGATGAAGGAAGAGGCGGAGGACACACCCGAAGAAGACCTAATTAAACTCTGCACCAAGTCATGCTATTCATGTGGAGAAGAAGGACACATATCCCAGAATTGTCCGAAGGAGGATCTAGTAGAATTCCCGACAGTGGAAGTAGAGTATGACCCACAAGAGATAGAAGCCTTGATTGGCACGGAAAAGTCCAGGAAGAGAAATAGATTGGATTCTAGGAACAACCCAATTTCCACCAAGAAGGACCTGAGTCATATCACATGTTTCAGGTGCAAAGATTCAGGACACTACTTCAGTGATTGCCCAAAAGGGAAGACGAGGACCCAAGGAGGCTATGTAATCACTAGGAAACCTCAAGACTGGTCAGAAGTAATATGTTTTCGTTGTAATGAAGCATGGCACTTTGCCAGAGATTGTCCCAATGAGAAGGACACTCGTGCTAAATAGTTGTGTCGAAAAAGAAATATAGTAGTAGTAGTGGGAACAATTCTTTTTAGACTCAGGTGTTCAGTTGAGGAATGTAATGGAAATGCAAGAGATTGTAGTAAATTCATGAAATCAATAAAGTTCATGTGTCATGATTTCATAAGTTGAATTTTATTGAGTTGTTACTCTATGAAGAAAGATTTTGACCATTTTCGAGGATATGAGAAATATGGTCTATGAAAGAATTGGTGCATTTCAAGGGTGGTAGTACCCTGTGAGGACCCTTGACCCCTGGAAAAGATAATGATATTCCACGAAGTGGACTTCGGACAAAGTAAGTACGAGTTTTATCTCGATATGTGGGATACCCCAAGAATATGAAGGGATGAAGTACTATTGGATATAAAGGAAGTATAATGTTGGTAATAAGGAGCAATTATAACCCCAGTATGAGTTGAAGCTATAAATGTGAGGAGGTGAGCCCATGACCCACAGGCTCCAGGACCTGCCAAGAAGCAAGCACACTCTTGCTGAAGGAAAAACCCTGGAAGAAGATACGACTTTATCAACAGACGATCTTATAGGAGTTTACGCAAAACCTGAGAGTTGTGAAGAAACGATAGATGTTTGTTTGGCTTGCAGAATCAATTGTTTATTCGAGCTTCGTTCGTCGACAAGAGAAATTCTGCAATGCTTGTGAGGATGACCGAGTGTTAGAATGCGAGATTCGCTAAACCATATACAAGGTAATGATTTGGGTGCGGGATGGATTGATCACCATACCGACTTACTCTTATTATTCGCCTTGCTATATGGGATGGTAAATCTGAGTGACTTACCCATAGTAGAGCGACGACGATCAAAACCTTGTTTAAACCTTAGAATGGTATGGCAATTTTCCCTTGTACAAGGCAGATGTTGCCAACCGTAGGTCATACGGTGAGAATGAAGCCCAGACCCATTTTCTGCAGGGACCCAGTCAAATTGTTTGATGACCACCATGAGATATCGATAGTTGTTTAGTATTGGCGCCAGACCTGTCAGCTAAAGAAGACCCAGTCTCCGAAGAACCTTACCAAGATGAAAGGACACAATAATTGAGGAAAAGGTTATGCCACTACCAGAAGAGCCCAGAGATGGAATTATCCTGAAGATCTGAGAAGATCGACACTGTCAACCATAAGGATGGAGTATATGAGTTTTGATGGAACCGTAACGATGTTTCTAAGGGTGGTAGCACCCGAGACCTTCATGACAATCGATGGATTTTGAGGAGACCCCGAACCTAACCTATTTCTTTCTAGCCTCTCCGAATCTCGAGGGCGAGATTCATTTTAAGGGCGGTAGGTTTGTAACATCCCAAAATTCTAAATTTTTGAATGTTATATTAAATAAATAGTTTTGATTGATTGCTTGATTGTGGTGTGGTTGCTTGTGTGAAATTGAGTCAAATTTGAAACTTTTTGAAAGTTAAATGAGAGGGAATAAAATGACTTTCCCAAAACTTTCACCTTGCATTTATGATCTCCTTGAATTCAAATTTATTTCATTACAAACCCTAGAGTGAAGATAACATGACTTCTTCTATTTTAAAAGGGGTTTCGAAAAGATTTGAATTTCATTTGAAAATATTGCAAATTCAGAAACTTTATGCAACTCAATGATTTTCATGAGAGAAGATATTCGTCAAATCGTATGAAATATGAGTTGGAAGTTTCAAAGAATCAAAATTTAAAGTCCCTTTGAAGGTATTTTGAAAACCATTTTCAATTTGGAGTTATTTGAGTTTTATTCAAATTATTTTTCTCCAAAAATAAAATATATGGAAAATAGGGTAAAATGATTCCCTACAGTATAAAAATGGAGGGAAATAAGTTTGAAATTATTTTGGTATTTTAAAATATTTTTATTTGATTTTTAAATGAACCAGTAGCACTGTTTGCTTTATTTAAATTTTTGTGGAAATTATTTGCCACTGAAAATATGTTCATCTTTTAGGAAATATTTTTCTGAAAATTTTGATATATAATATGCCAATGTATAATTTTATTTTTATTTTCGTTATTCAGTTTTTCCTTTTTTGTTTCTATTTAAAAAAGTGCGCGTACGCCATAGATATATGTCGCCCACATGCGCAGCGTAGTGGCAGCGGCGCCTCATTTTTTTTTCCTACATGGGCCAGGCCCAGCCAGCAATTTCCTTCTCAGTTTTTTCAGCGTGCGCGCGGCCGGCCCGTGGTGCTTTTTAGCCACGCGATTCCCTTTGTTTTATTTGTTCGTATACGTTTAGTCCCACATTGCCTAGCCTTTGACCCCTAAACCTCTTTTTCACCTATAAATATAGACCCATAGAGCTTCCAAAAATCATCCGATTCGGGTTAAATCAATATATTTTGGTTTGACTAGATTCACTAAGGAAAAATATATTTCTCCTCTCCGGCGGGAATTCTAGAAGTCGTCTCCTCTCTCCGAAGTCATCTTTTCTCTACCTTATAAAGGTATCTTTCTTCGTATTTTTTTTTATATATACTCCCGTAGCTTATTATTTCTAGACTAATACGGTAGAATAATTAGATTTATAAATTAGTCCCTGTATTTACACTTTAGGACTAGAATTCTTTTAGCCATAGCTCTTTTTTTTCGTAAAACAGCTTGACCCTGATTTTTCAAATAGCCATAACTTTTTACTCGTTCATCCAAATTAGACGAAACAACACCAATATTTTCGTCTTGATTCCACCTATCCAATGAATCTATCAAATAAACTTTTTGCAACTTTCAAATTTCGAAATTTGTTCAGATTCATACTCAAATTTCTTTCGATCATATCTTTTTATCCGTACCTCCGTTTCCGATGAACCCAACTGCATCGGATTTGTATTGAAGTAATCTTTCCGTTCGCACAATTAGTGTCATCTTTCCAACATATAATTTTGATCTTAGCCAGTTACTCTACTAGTCCACCAAAGAGTTGTTACACAACATTCTAAGCAGATTCAATGCTATATTGAATTACTTGATCCGTTATTTTCAATCTAGTAATTCTTTTTCCTACATATTCGTATTGACTTCCTACATCCAGTAGCATCATTAGTTTCAACTTTTGATCTTTTCAAATTTGAACGATTCAAATTTGAACTCGAAGCTTCACTTGATCATATCTTGTAAACTGTAGCGCTTTTTCAATTGATTCCTTTTTCAAATTGAATCCCTAGGCATAATCTAACATCTTGAGCCATCACCACACTTTTTCACCGAAATTAGGATCTGATCCTGCAAAATAATTTGATTTGATTCTTTTGGAGTTTTTGCAATCTTTCTTTGCATTTTTTTGGGTCTTTGAGTGATTGCTTATGTGTGGATAAAATTGCTTGCTTACGATAGATTGATCGGAGTGTGACGAGTAGAACCATCAGGAATTATGAGTGCGAAGGATCTTCATCAATAGTACAAGGCAAGTTCACACTTTGATCATACTTTTCATACCCGGTTTTTATGCATTAGTTTCACCCCTCAAATATTTGCATGAGTAGGATTTGGGAATTGGGATTTGCTATGTAGTTGATGAGGTAGGAACCTATTACCTTTTTGAAACACCCTGGGAATATTCGTTGTGTCATATATTGCTTAGCCATGCTCGTATACGTGGATTGGTATGTGAGAATCATGCAAGTTGTGAGAGATATTAACTAAGGGAAACTTAAGGTGGCTACTTAATACACATCTGGGTGGATTGGTTGGGGCACCCTGGGGATATACCAGTGGTTTGCCCGGGCACCTGGGGATATACCAGTGCTTGCCCAAGGGGATCTCGGGGTATCCGTGTGATCATCCTATGGAATGCCACCCAGGCTCAAAGGGATCATAAGATTATTCATGCTAGAAACTTCCGTGTGCAGCCACAAGCTATTATGGGCTCTGGCATAGTTGAGTAAGTTGTGGGAAACCTTTCCATGATAGGCTAGCAGATGTAGGGGAATTGTAGGTGTACCGGCCTATCTATCGGTTAAGGGGACCTCTTCGGAAAGACTGTGTCTCGATCATCCGTTTCTCAAACATCATGCAGTGCGAGAAATTCAACGGAGGAGATCGAGTCTTGTGGGGAAAAGTGCGCAAACCTCTGCAGAGTGTACAAACTAATCATGATTAGCCGTGTCCCCGGTTATGGACATCTTGAGTATCTGGTACTTGAATTATTGGTTTGATCTCATCACTTTACCTAATGAATTTGTTGGGTTACACTATTTTTGGGATTTGAGATGGGGTACCTTCTCAATATATTTTTTTCAACAAACTTTGTAGTTAAATAAAATCTATTCCTTTGTTGTAGGAAAAAATTGGCTTTGTGCAAAATTAAACTTAGAGCCTCCACCAGCCAAATATGCATGTAGTGATAGATATTGTTCATCATTATCCTATGGCGTGAATTTGCCAGTACATTCAATGTACTGACCTACATGGCTGCAACGTCTCATGTTGCAGGAATTCTTACGACGAGTAAGTGATACGTTAGGGTTACGATGTCTACACTCAACTTTGCCGTTGGCGTTGTTGGGAACTCCACAACCTTGTTGTTACTTCCGCTATATGGATTGAGGTAATAGTATTTACGTTACTTTATACATGTGATTTACCTCTGTTATAAATCCTCGAGTACTGTGTGTGTCAGCATACCGATCCAGGGATGACACTTAAGCACAGAAACTTGATCCATTTGGGTCGGGTCGCTACAACCCCCCATGGCACGCCCCCTTGGTGGCCGGCCTCCTCCTCCCCTCCTTTATATACGGGGGCAGGGCGCACCCTAGAACACAACAGATATTCTCTTAGCCGTGTGCGGTGCCCCCCTCCACAGTTTACTCCTCCGGTCATATTGTCGTAGTGCTTAGGCGAAGCCCTGCGCGGATCACATCACCATCACCATCATCACGCCGTCGTGCTGACGAAACTCTCCCTCGACACTTTGCTGGATCAAGAGTTCGAGGGACGTCATCGAGCTGAACGTGTGCTGAACTCGGAGGTGCCGTACGTTCGGTGCTTGATCGGTTGGATCGCGAAGACGTTCGACTACATCAACCGCGTTAAGCTAACGCTTCCGCTTTCGGTCTACGAGGGTACGTGGACACACTCTCCCCCTCTCGTTGCTATGCATCTCCTAGATAGATCTTGCGTGAGCGTAGGAATTTTTTTGAAATTGCATGCTACGTTCCCCAACAGGCGACTCACGGAGTTAAAGCCTCAGACACGGCCAAGTGAAGACACAGAACCAAGAAGGACGGCTCACAAGATGGGCCGGCTTAGAGCCCAAGGTCAGAAGGCGGCCCAGAGGCATAAGCCACCATATGATGACTCGTCTTGTAAGGCAAGGCGACTTAGAGTAGGGCTCGGTTACGGATCATAACCCGACCCGGATTCTTGTAAGCCGGCGGCCTCGACCTGTATATAAAGGTGAGTCCCCAGCATAGAATAGACATGTTACAATTAATTGATAGCTAGGTCAAGCGAATCCGCTCCCTTGTAATCGATACTCAAGCAATAGCAACAAGAGCAGGAGTAGGCTTTTACCTCCACCGTGAGGGGCCGAACCTGGGTAAACCCATGTCTCTCGTCCCGCTCAACCCCCGCAAGCTAATCACCGTTGCGATGGCTTCACGCTTAAGTCCTTTCACTAGGACATCTGCCGTGACAAAACCACGACAGGTTGTATCATCCGGATCATCGTCCTTGCCGTCCTCCCCCTCCTTCTCCTCCTCCCCTCCCCCACCACCTGTTGTTGTTGTTCGGCAGCCCAATCCTGCTCTTGTTGTGTGCCCATGTCGGTCTGGGTGTACGACTATTGCGTGCCCGTCTGGGTGTAGGATTGTTGCTGCTGGTAGTTGCCGGACTGGGTGGGATCCGAGTCTCCCACATACTTGTCCTCATAGCCACATCCTCCTCCTTCGCCTCTGTCGTGGATGATGTCGAGCATCTCCCTGTCTGGTCCTCCTCGTACGCCGGATCCTCCCGCTCTAGGCATTGCCGCGAACAGCGTGCGGGCGCCCATCTGTTCTCCGAATGCCGTCCACGCCTGGACGAGTTGCGGTGAAGAATACTCGAAGAAGAGCGACGCCATGTTTACATCGACGATGTAAGGCACCTTCCAGGCGGGGGTTTCGAGCTGCTTGGTGGCGTAGAAATATGGAGGCTTGTAAGGCTCCGGGCACGACATGCCGTCTGTACTGTGGGCGCGCCCATCTGGGCACCGCGCCCTCCGCCGCGACGTCTGCCACGTCTGGCAAGAGCACCACAATCGCCGCTACCACCACGCCCACCGGCGCCAATCCAAAAAATATCTTAAGATTCTTATGATATAATTATGTATATCTATTATAAGGAATATTGACTATTGTATTTTTTAGTTTGAAAAATATTATGTAAAAAAAATGAAAGGGTAATAAGAAAATTCCAAAAAAGGAGAACTAATTAAAAATATTTTATTTTGATTTTCCCATCCTCATGGCCTTTCTATCTTTCTAATCTAATTTGAAATTGGATTCTATCCGTACCATAATATTTTTAAATATTATGAATTAGAGAATTGGCATGCTTTCTCATTCCATTCGCGGGGAGCTGGATGAGAAGAAACTCTCATGTCCAGTTTTGCAGTAGAGATGTAACTAAGAAAGAGAACCATCGACTATAACCCCAAAAGAACCTGAGGTTCTCCTCCTTTACGGCCTTCGCCTTCAGGCAGCGAGTTTATCGCATAACCGAGCTGATCTTTAGGGTGAGCGTGATGTTCGGATCCTCCGGCACCACCACCACCTCCATCTCTGACAGGCTCTCCCCCGGTTCCCTGCGTTGGCGGTGGAAGGAAGAAGAGGGGGAAAAGGACGGGATTGACCCCCCCCCCCCCCGACCCACCCAAAAGGAAGGCGGAGCCTGCACTATTTCCGCGCCAAATCCCCAGAGAAGAGGAGGAAATAAGAAAAAGAGAGAAAAAAAAATAAAGGAAGAAAGGAAAAAAGAAAAAGAGACTCTCTTCTACCTCGCCCCTGTTTGGTTTTGATTTGCGAGACAATGATGGTTCGGACCGCGCCACGGATCGATACAGGACCGCATTAGATGGTTTCCGCGGTCCAAACATATACGAGCGGTTTGAAGGTCGCTGTTGGAGATGCCCTGGCATTTTCGCTCCTTACCCCTCGATGAAAAGGGACATTTTCGCTTCTTAAAACATGCTACAAACAAACAGTTGGCCCCTGTAGTTTTCACTCTAGAAGGGCATTATCTGGACAGGGGACAGGGACTGCAACAGCTGCTACACGACTGCCTACAACGTTGAGAAGGTACGTGGTTGTCGGTCTGAGCAAACATTGGTGAGGCAGGGCGGGCGCATACTGTTACGTGTTCTCTTTTGTCCCCTGTCCAGATAACGCCCTTCTAGAGTGAAAACTACACGGCCTAATTTGGTAGGCACACCACCTGGGTTCGAATTTTATAAGGCTAAATGAATGTAACCGTCGAAACAGACAACGTTATAGCTTAGTGAGCTACGCAAAACACGAATTGACTCTTTAGCGGCCGAGCGTGCCAACGCTCGAATCAATCCGTGGACCATTGTTGGCTTTCCAACAAGTAGTAGCATTAATTACGCAGGATCCACTTCCTTTTTAACAAACGCTCCGTGCATGCCGCGGTCAACCTGCTGGAGAATGCTGGCTATTATGGTAAGTCGCCCATGTAATCTACATTTAATTGCCCCCCTGATTTTCAGGGGTGTGGGGGCCACTCTAATTTAATCCTGCAACAAATCCTAAGGCAATCAATAATGTGCTGCACAGTTTCTATTTTGAGAGATGTATCCTGTCGGAAACCGAGCGTCCTCACGCTCGCGCGCGAGATAGCAGTCCTCCGCAAAACAATGCTTAATGATTTGTCCTGTCTACATGCAAACCTGAAGATCCTGCTGGGACTTGGTCTGCCCGTACGTCCACCTCCATCACCGAAAATTCCAAATGATGTAGGAGTAAGTTGCAACGAAATGAGACGAGCATGGAGAAGCAAACAACTGCTGGGGTGACGGTTACAGGACGTTGTTGTCAATAGTTTTGACGAGTGTTTGTCGGGCGAAATTGCTAAACTTACGGGATTGAAACTTATGCCGCGCATGTCCTCTCCCAACTAACCCACTCCGGTGCATGGACAAGTATATGCACTCGGCGATAACATACCAGAAAAATATGTTCACTAAGAGCATCTACACTCTGCCATCTCAAACCCTCTTCAAACGTCCGGGCCGGCTGTCCAGTCACTGACCGGTCACGAAATTTCAACACAGCCAGGCGTCTCAAACGGGCCTCAAACGTTCGGATTGACCGGCACTCCTCATATCCAGCCTAAATACGGAGCGTATATGGGCACGCACGGGCGCACCCGCCACGTTGAATTTGGCCCACGCTGGCCCATCCGACCCCACATATATTCCTCCCCATCCGCTCGTCGGACCAAATCCTAGTCACTTCACTCCCCTCCGCCATCCAAACTCGTCTCCGGCGGTGTCCGGCCGTCTTCAGCATGACGGGCAGCGGATCCGAGACCTCCACCTCCAGATCCGTCGACCCCGAGCTCATCTCACGTGGCCCCGAGGAGGAGATGGTCGTCCGGCTTGCGCTCCGCCGCTCCTGGAAGGAGGCCCATGCACGGCAGCGCTCGGACTCCTTCCGTCGGGAATCCATTGTGTCCGCCAAAATGACGCATGGATCCGGCACTAAAGCAGTCGTCACTGCCTCAACGGAGGCGGTGCGGTCCGTCTGACGTCCGAACGCGGTGGCGGACGGCAACCCCTTCGTTGGCGCGTCGAGGCCATAGACGCACTATGGGTGTCGGCCGATGCAAACATGACGCGGTGTGCCCGCCGTGCGCGGGAGGCGGCGGTAGCGCTCGCGGCGGTGGACGTCTGTGAGGCGGAGTCGCATTCTCCGGCGCCCAGTATGGTGCACCACTCCGGGCACCGCAACCACGTCATGGTGGATGTCACCGGCTCGTCCCAGGACAGAATCATCATCAATCTGACGTCCACCGGCACCCAATGGGTTTCGGGCTCCGACGAAGAAGAGTAGGGTATGGGAGACGGCAGCGCCTTGAGTCCCGTGAGCCGCCTCGTGTCCCATGCCCTACTCTACCTTGCCGACGACTGAAACAACACTCTGGGGACCGCAGGCGGCCGTCGGACATGGCCACGACAACCGGACGAGCTCCACTTAAAGATCGCTACATTGCATGTAATAATATGGATTTGCGGTATCCGGATGTGGATTGTATTATTTGTGGCTTGACCAGTCAGTGTCCACGGACACGCCCGGACGCGTCCACGGATGTTTGAGGGGCCGAATTTGCCCATCGTGGCTGTAGATGCTCTAACCTCGGATAATATTATCTGAAAAGATGCAGTTTTTTTCTTTATATTTTGTGTGGAACTGACAAGATGCAGTTACACGAAATGTGATGTTGCCCAAGGGTTGGTTTCTTGGGTCTTAAGTTTATTGTTTTAGTTTCTCAAAATCACACATGTACTCCTCTCGATGTTTCATTTTTTAAACTAATAAAAATTGGGAGTGCCTAGAACTCATCTAGATGAGTTATAGTTTGGTCTCATTCACCTGACATCACTTATTTGTTTTTCTTTTTTGAGAAAATAACTTATTTGTTGTCTTAGCCCGTTTTGGATGTAGGCTGCACCAGATTTGTTCTTTTTTCCTATGGGCCAAGCCTATAACGATTGTATGTGGTATTTTGACAGTTTGTTCATGGGCTTGTATCTGTTGTACGAAATAGCACGAAGCAGCAAAAAAATTGGCCCGGCACACACACGTTTCTTTTTTAGCGAACCCAAACACACACGCACATCTGTCGTGCGTAGGCTGCATTGGGATTGTTTCTTTTTCTTTTGCCTACAGCAGCGATTGATATTTTTCTTTTCCGTTCTATGCTTTTTTTAATCTTATTCAAGTTCTTTTATTTTTAATGTTCCTTAAAAAGAAAATATGTAAACAAGATTGTTACATTTCTTTTGATATTTCACAAGAAAATGTTCACACATTTCTAAAATATCTATCATGTATTCAAAATATCCTCCCATTGAAAAAATGTCTAAACATAACTATAAACATTCATATTGTGTTTAGAAAATGTTTAAAGTGTATTTGGAAATATTGTTCAATGTGTATTTGCAAAAAACAAATCAATGTATATTTACGAAATGATTTTCAAAGTGTATTTGGAAAAATATTTAAAAAATTAAGAAATGTTCATCGCACTCGTAGTCAGCTGAAAAACAACCTACGATTGCGGCCCGCCCCCTTAAAACATAAGGCTACGACCTCCTTTAGAAACATCCAGTCGAGGCCCCATTTAAAAACTTGAAGTTGCGATCCTCTTGAAAGCATGCAGCTGTGACCGCCCTAGAGAAACATGTAGTCGTGACCCTTCCTTAAAAGCATGCAATTGTGACCATCCTTGAAACACATGTGTTGCGACATGCCTTAAGAACATGCAGTTGCGACCCTATTTGAAAACTTACCATTGCAACCCCTCTTGAAAAACATGCATTTGCCACCTCACCTTGAAAACATACAGTTATGACCCCTATTAAAAACATGCCGTTGCGGCCCCCTCATGGAAACATGCAGTTGTGACCCCACCTCGAAAACATGCAGTTGCGACCCTCTTGAAAACATGCAGTTGCGGCCCCTTTTTGAAAACATGCAGTTGCGACACCGCCTTGAAAACATGCAGTTGCGGCCCCGCCTTGAAAACATGCAGTTGCGTC
This sequence comes from Thinopyrum elongatum, assembly GCA_011799875.1. Lineage (NCBI taxonomy): Eukaryota > Viridiplantae > Streptophyta > Magnoliopsida > Poales > Poaceae > Thinopyrum > Thinopyrum elongatum. The sequence continues at coordinate 227,967,794 of CM022298.1, forward strand.
CCCTCTTGAAAACATGCAGTTGCGGCCCACCTTGAAAACATGCAGTTACGACCCCCGCCTTGAAAACATGCAGTTGCGGTCCCTCTTGAAAACATGCAGTTGAGACCCACCTTGAAAACATGTAGTTGCGGCCCTTCTTGAACATGTAGTTGCGGCCCCTCTTGAAAACATGCAGTTGCGACCCCATCTTGAAAATATGCAGTTGCGACCCTACCTTGAAAACATGCAGTTGCGGCCCCTCTTGAAAACATGCAGTTGTGACCCCGCCTTAAAAATGTGCAGTTGCGACCCCGCCTCGAAAACATGCAGTTGTGTCCCCTCTTGAAAACATGCAGTTGCGACTCTGTCTTAAAAACATGCAGTTGCGGCCCCGCCTTGAAAAACATGCAGTTGCGGCCCCTCTTGAAAACATGCAGTTGTGACCCCGCCTTAAAAATGTGCAGTTGCGACCCCGCCTAAAAAACATGCAATTGTGACCCGTCTTGAAAACATAGAGTTGCGACTTTGCCTTGAAAACATGCAGTTGCGACCCCTCTTGAAAACATACAGTTGCGACTCTGCCTTAAAAACATGCAGTTGCGGTCCCGCCTTGAAAACATGCAGTTGCGACCCCGCCTTAAAAAACATGCAGTTGCGGCCCCTCTTGAAAACATGCAGTTGTGACCCCGCCTTAAAAATGTGCAGTTGCGACCCCGCCTCAAAAACATGCAGTTGTGACCCGTCTTGAAAACATGGAGTTGCGACTTTGCCTTAAAATATGCAGTTGCGGCCCCTCTTGAAAACATGCAGTTGCGACTCTGCCTTAAAAACATGCAGTTGGGGCCCCGCCTTGAAAACATGCAGTTGCGACCCGCCTTGAAAATATGCACTTGCGGCCCCTCTTGAAAACATGCAGTTGTGACCCCGCCTTAAAAATGTGCAGTTGCGACCCCGCCTCAAAAACATGCAGTTGTGACCCGTCTTGAAAACATGGAGTTGCGACTTTGCCTTAAAAACATGTTGTTGCGGCCCCTCTTGAAAACATGCAGCTGCGATCCCGTCTTGAAAACTAACAGTTGCGACTCCTCTTGAAAACATGCACTTGCGACCCTGCCTTAAAAATATACAGTTGTGGCCCCTCTTGAAAACATGCAATTGCGGCCCCATCTTAAAAATATCCAGTTGCGACCCATCTTGAAAATATGCAGTTTCAGTCAAGTTACAACGCTTGCAGTTGCATGTCTCGCGGTGGACATGCAAGTGATCCCGACAACTCCCCACCCAACCACAGTTGCATCCCTTTTTTCAATCCCAACTTCATTATTGTGTTTGCACGGTGATTTTTTCTAAAAAAAAATTATAATATATAATTTTTTTAAAACTAAAACCTAAAAATCAATTTGGAATTGCTTGTAACAAATGTATATTAAGCCAAAACAAAATGAATATACTAAGGTTAAGAAAAGAGAAAATAGTGAAACAATGTTCTATTACATATAATGAAATAAGAAAAAAAATTCAGAAAAACAACAAAAATTAAGCAATTAATCATGATAAAAGGGTTAAAAAAAGTCATTATGAAGGTATAGAAAATAAAAAAAACAACAACAACAATTAAACAATTAAGCAATTAATCATGATAAAAGGGTTTAAAAAGTCATTACAAAGGTATAGAAAAAATTCATTACAAAGGTATAGTAAAAAGCTGAAAATAGAAAACAAAAAATATAGAAAATAAAAGAAAACACTGAGAAAAATACAAAGAAGAAATGGCCAACATGGCCCGTTACACATGTAGTGACTAATAACACATAAAGGAAACAAGGCAGCGTCGCTACCCTGGAAAAAAAGAAACAAGGCAGCATCGGTCGCTACCTCTTCTTCGATCAACGACCGGAGGACGTGACGGGCCTCAACGGGCCACCAGCATAATAGCTAACAACCTTGAAAAGAACGGGCCGAGGCAAACTTCGCTAGGACATGTACATGAATGAGACCATAGCTAAAACTCAGCTAGCTGAGTTTCAGCAAAACCGATAAAAATTCACACTTTGTCGAAAATCACGCATGTACATGTAACTTGTAAGCTTAAGACCCGTCACACTTGTCAAAAATTCACACTTTGTCGAAAATCACGCTAAGCAAATCAGACGTTTAGTTGGAGGTATATTTCTTCTCCGAAATAATTTTTTTTTTATTTGTTGGGGTAAATTTTATTTTTTTGAACAGACTCGTATATACGCACGTACACTCATCTCTATGAACACACGTGCACAACCTACCCCTATGAGCACCTCTAAGAGACTGAGCCGGCATATCATCTTGATATTGACGAAGTCATCAAAGACGTCTCGTAGTCGACAGGAACGTCTCCTCACACTAAACGTACATTTCCGAAAATTCAAAAATAAGTCCAGAAATAAATGCGAGCTTCAACATTTGAACCCTCGTAGGCTGAAGATACTGTTATTCTCCTAACCATTCAATCACAGATTGGTTCGTGCTGCCGGAGTAATTAACTGGCAACATAACAAACGCATACCATGCAAGACGTACTTCTATACGTACATCCTGCAGTTTACCGTTCTCCCAGATGTACTTCTATACGAAAATCTGCAAAGAAACCAAACAAAACAACACGGATAACAATGCATGGGCACACCAAGCCGAACAGCCAGAAACAAAATCCATCTGTAATCCCAATGAAACTTCCCGTCCTACATATGGCCGTCTCATTTGCTCGTACTACGTCCCATTGACATCCAAACCAAAGATATTCATCAAAGGCTTCAAGAAGCACGCACCAGCCGATTCGATAGGATGAAGAGGAAGCCCGTTGTGATCTGCTGCAGCGTGCTGCTCGCCCTCATCGTCGTCCTCGCCATCGTCTTCGTCGCGCTCTACTTCACCGTGTTCCGGCCGCGCTCGCCGCACGTGGTGGCGACGGTGGTGAGCTCGACGTTTACTCAATTCGACGTGACCTCCGTCCCGCCGAAGGTCAACATGAGCTTGGGCGTGGACGTGACCGTGAAGAACCCCAACTACGCGGCGTTCCGTTACGGCGACGTGGTGACGGAGCTGACGTACTACGGCTCGCCCGTGGGGCAGTCGGTGGTGCTCGCGGGGGAGGTCGGCGCGCGAACGACACAGACGGTCGGCGGGACGGTGGTGGTGCAGGCGGACAAGGTGGTGTTCACGCCCCAATTCGTCCAGGAACTGGCTTCCAAGTTGTTCGACCTGCCGGATTTCATGCTGCCGTTCCAGACGAGGACGACGGTGGCCGGGAAGGCCGTGGTGCTGGGGACGTTCAAAATCAGCGCCAGCTCGGCGGTGACTTGCAGCATCACCACCTACCCTCTCAAGCAGGAGACCACCTCCGACTGCACGTCCACGGTTAATGTCGGTTAAGTATTTTTACCTGTGCGTGCGAGGAGCCCACACGGGGTGTCAATCGGGAGTGAGTAATTTGTTTCGGTGAGTTTACAAGCTTTTCTCTTAGATTAGAGGGTTTTGTATTTGTATAAATAAATAATAGTATATGCTACGTAGTCAACATTTCTAAGTGCACTCATACAATCAGTATTTCCCCGCGTGTGCCAATGTTTCGGAATTTGTGCAGCCTGAGAATACAGAGAAAAATAAGAGATGTTCTTGACAAGATCCACATTGCACTTACAAACAGCGAATCGTTCTCAAATACTGGCACGACGAGACAACAAATCGTCAGTGTTATTTCAATGCAACAGTATCCATTGTTGTGAACTACGCGCACATGATATCTCGATGTAATAACACCCCCATTAAGCTTCAATTCCAGCACTAACAGGCCAGCACTAATAACAACAACTGAAGAAACGCCACCCACTTTAAAAATGATCAAGAAACGCCACAACCGAAAAGTTCCGCCGTCCCTCGTGCTTCCGGACAACTGCTGCTGCCAAACATGGCAAGGGTCAAGAAGAAGGCCGCCGTAATATGCTGCTGCGCGTTGCTCGCGGCGTCCCTCCTGCTCGGCGCCGCCCTCGCCACCGCGCTCTACTTCCTGCTGCTCCGCCCGCACCCGCCGCACGTGGTGGCAACGGCGGTGGACACGCAGCTCGGCGCCTTCACCGTCCTCCCGCCGGCGCTCAACTTCTCCCTGGCCGTCGACGTCACCGTGCACAACCCAAGCCACGCGCCGTTCCGGTACGGCGAGGTGGTCACCGCGGTGACGTACCGCGGCGCGGCGGTGGGGCGGTCAGCCGCGCCCGCGGGGAAGATCCCGGCGCGGTCGACGAGGACGGTCGGGGCGCGGGTGCGGGTTGACGCGGCGAGGGTCATCCTGAGCAGGCACTACGTGGTGGACGTTGTCGCAGGCGCGCTGCCCTTCGAGGCCAAGACGGCGGTGGCGGGGAAGGCCGCGGCGCTCCGGCTGTTCAGGGTGAGCGCGCACGCCGAGGCATCGTGCAGTGTCATCCTGTACCCGTTCAGGCGGGAGAGCAGCTCGCACTGCACCTCCACGGTTCGTGTCACATGAATCATGAATGCATGAGGAGCTTTTCGCACGTCACGCCGATTCTGGTGATGCTTCTAGTCTACGAGCAAGGAGCGCAGGCGACCGGGGAACACCGCAGGAAGATGTGCAGTTTCATTTTTCTTTTGGGAAACAGAAGTGTACTGCGATGTCAGCTGACTTTGAAATCGTGAGTTATATTGTTTTGCTGTCATTAGAGTTAACTGTACCTTCTACAGGGAGAAAATTACACATTCCGATCCTCCAACTTGATGGCGCGTATCACAACCGTCTTTTTTTTTTCTGGTAATATATGTCTCATTCATATCATAAAAATTGTAGTACAAGTCACATAAAGACCAATATAACAAAACTAAAAAGACAGCAGAACGACTCTGAGCTTGACATCAACGCCCGTCACCTGCCTCCGGCACGACCACAGAAGCCACCGTAAGAAAAATGACGGATCACCTGCTCACCCGAACTCGACGCGGCTCCATCGCTGATATGCAGTTTTGCGGACCTTCAAGATGGCTCCCCAAAGACGAAACCATTACCGTTGAAGGAATCAGACCGAGGCAACACCCCGAACACGTCATCGAACTCCAGATCTGGCACCCCCACATGACTAAGACGTTGGAGGAGGAAATCATATCTGTCATCCACGAATCACGAACCCAGCACACGTTCCTTCTTCCAGATGTCGTCGATGCAGACCACAATCTGCATCCGCTCCTCGACTGCCTCCCAAGCCCCGCGCCGACGTTGGAACAGACGTCGTCACAACGGCGGAGCCCGAGGACACATGTCCACCATAGGGATGCCGCCGCCACGACATCCCCGCTTGAATAGACTAGTTTCCAAATCCATCACCGACCATAGAGACGACCGCCTCGCCGGAGAAGAATCTAGACCTTCTTTATTCAGCATCGCCGTCGCCGCCTCCGAAGCCAACCGTCTCCGAAGTTGAGAAATGCTTCAGTATGGTCCTTGAATACGAAAATACATAACACGTACGGTCCTGTGTACTCCAGAGCGCAGCAGTGCTGCCACATGCCCCTTCCCCTCTTGCGTCATATGCACATTTTGCAAAAAGCCCCTTTATTTCTTTATAATTCCGTCGCGCGTCCATGGCAGCCGAACAACTGTACCTTTGCGATACGACCCTACTGACATTCCAACTTCATTCGAGTCCCATGCCATCCAAACACCTCTTCCGTCTTCCTCGAGGACTAGAGACTATGACGCTCCTCAACAGTGCGACGTGATCGTCGTTGTGGCGTGGACCGAAGAGGCTCTCATGTGGCCGATCTAGTGTGGCGGCCACGGCATTATCGTCGCCCGCACTCGGCTAGCGATGGGCATACGATGGCCGGATGGTGGCCCCCTCCCACGGTACAATAAGAACCTCTCGGCAACAAAATCACTACATTTGATTGTTTTGGTACTCAATTGTGAGCAATTAGACTGTGTTCCGACATTTTTTTTTACTAAAATTCAAGTTTAATTCGAGCTTGTTTGCCTAGTGTTTAATTGGAATATTAGGGTTTCAGTTGACTGTTAAAGCTTTGTATTTTGTTCATTTGACAGATGAATGCAGTGAGTACTTCACTGTAGAGTTTGTGCATGCCGATTTTTCTTTTTTTGGTAATGGAGCGAACGGGTCTTATCTTAATGGAAGTAAGTTCTCTTATGATTTTCTGTGATGCTAGGGAAACTTCCAAGTCAATGTTGGATGATTTAGTAGAGGATTTGGGGTATGAGAAGGCAGGAAAAATAAATATCTACTTATTGATGCCTGGTGTGCAAATCAATTTGCGTGGACTTAAGTTAACTGCACAAAATAATGACATCAACAGTACATTAACATGATCAAATATAATATGTTTTGCACATACATCAACAACAAAGTTCCACTACATGATCATCGACATAACTTGACCATCCACTTTTTATGATCACTCCATGTTCATGACCATACAAAAGATCACTCTAGCATGCACTAAACTTCTTCACAAGATACATCACTATTATATCAATAGAAGACAAAAAGACTAGGTAGTAACTATTTGAAAGTACCAAACATGGATTGTTTGTTGTTTTTTTAAACCTCTCATGTGATCACCGAAATATCTTTTTTGTGGCATGTTGGGTTGCTGCCTGGATGAACGTTCACTCTTTGGCATGTCCCCTCTTGGTACCTCTTACTCATTGTGTTTCTTCAAAATTTGCTCTGCCTCGAGTCCGTATTTTTCTTCCATGGACTGCTTCTTCGTCCATTCATCAGCTCGTCTATTTTCAGTTCCTACGCTTATCTATTCTGCAGTTCCTGAGGTTGCTTTCTTTTCATTTCCTCAGCTTGTTGTATGTTCAGTTTCTCAACTTCATTTTATCCTTCCATTATTGATGCGTTGTTGTGCCGCTCATATGCTCTTTGGCTTGCTCCTCCCATGCATGTTGTCTGGCTTGCTCCTCCATTTGCACATAGTGGTTGAATCCTCCCTGCCTTTCTTTGTCCTCTTGCTGATATATCAGAAATTTAGCTTCTTTTGCTTTGTTTGATCCTTCTTTTGCCTCTTCTTCTCTTCAGTTTGTCTTTTTCTTATGCAACAATAATCTTCTTTTACTCCTCTGGTTCTTTCTTTCTCGTTGACAAAGCCTGCCTCTTGGCTTCTGCAAGGGAAGGCTTGGCCTCATGTGCCTCCTTAAGTTGATAGTTGTTGTATGACTAAATTATATGTCATCTTTGTTGTTTGTTCAACTTGTTAACTGTACATTTGTTGATACATATATGTTAACTGAGCATTCAGTTAACTGACCAAAAAAAATCACATATTCCAGTTCAGATCAAATTTAGTTTAGAGCACCAAACATCACAAAATGAAAATCAAAGAAATTGAGTACTAACACGTATTGCTATGTATGCTGCAAACAAGCTTTCGGCAGCAATTCCAGAAAAAAGGAATAGGTGTTTTAGCCAGGTCATCAAATCAGGGGGGATATGCCAAGAAGAAATCCATGGAAATCAGCATTCCAAGAACAATATGTTGGCACTTTCTTTCATATATAAACTATTTATTGAGGGAAAAGATATGAAAAACTAGAGTGGAATCGATTGAATGCACTATCGTTATGCTTTGGCCAACCCTCTTTGTGCACTGCAAAAGACCACTCCTTCGGGTCATAAACAAGAGACGCACACTTAAAATTGAATTTAAAGTACTTCACATCACACATTGCAACTAAATTTAAACTGGACTTAAACAACTCACACATGGAACGCAACGCAACACTTCTTTAGTCTCCTGAGCAGCCAGCGTCACCTCGCCTTCAGAAGGGACGTATGCATCGGGCAAATTTTCGGACATCAGCAGGCGATGATCTACCATAGACGTGACATGGCGATGTTGGAGCGGGTAGTGACTCACATTCATCGTTGGAGGACGACAGCTTGCTCCACATCGGCACCTTAGGCTCAGGGACCTCCAATTTCAGAACCTTGGGGGCTTTGACGGATCGTGGAGCCATGCCGCCATCACCAACTCAAGCTTGTCCTACCTTGGTCTTGTAGTCCAGCCTGCAGGGCATCACGCGCACCGCGTGGTTCCAACGGCAGAACTGGATCCACGAGCCAGTGACCACACTTGCATCAACGACTCCATGACGCGTGTGCACAATGCGCCGTCGGGAAGGTGAGCCTCAGATCATGCGAAGGGGTGGCCACCTCACGCGACGACCTGATGAGTAATTTCCTCTCCGCTGCGCCTCCACACCTCCTACTGGAACAGTCAAGCAGCCCACCAATGCCACACCTATGATGGCACCAATGCTCCCACCAGCTGACAACATCTCAGTTTCGATCACGTTCTCACCAACCATGGATTTTGGCCTCTCCGTTCGACGAACTAGGGCTAGGCATTTGTGGGGGGAGAGAGGGAATTTCAGGATATAGCTGCCTCCAACTTTGGGCCGCCACACGAGAAGACGATGCCTTGGGGTGCGGCGCGATTATAAAAACGAAGGGGGCTTTCCGCCAAATGTGCATCAAACAGGCGAGGATGGGGTAGCACAACAGCGCTGTATGCAGGACCATACGTTTTACGTGTTTTCGTATTCAAGGACCATATTGGAACATTTCTCAAGTTCCAACCATGCAGTGAATATACAAAGAATTTCAGACATCCAAACGAGAACAAGAAAATCACATGCAAGGCCAGCATTACTTAATATTTTAAGGTTTCTAGAGCTGAAATTGGACTGGTCACAAGATCAGCTTGAAGCTATAAGGATCCAGCGTCTCTTTATTCCCATTTACTTAGCGAAACAGTTTAGCACCCAGTTATATCATGACCCCAACATTCAGACCAACCCCCTCCCGCTGTATATGTTAATTAATAGATTAAGAATTGCTAACGGTACAAAAATAATTACTAACTAGTGCAACCGCAAGGAATCGAGCGCTTCTGAGGATCTACTATCGTTCAAATGTCCTTCCCTAGCTCAACCTTCTTCACCAACCTTAGCGTGTTGTGCAAGATGGAGTCAAGTATTCCGGCCACCTAGAATTCACAGATTCAAACATCAGCCATGTATACTCGATGCTCTCGGAAATATGAAAATATAAACAAGGAGATGTTCCCACCGTGAAAACTCCACCAATAATAGCACAGACGTTTGTGATGAAGTGGGAGAATGATTTGGGAAGTTCAGTCACCAGGACCTGATGATAAATGAGAATCAGCTTAGATGGACTGTTCGATATGTTAGTGAACCAAGTAAAAAGTATATAAAATACTCCCTCCGTCCCACAATCTAAGACGTTTTTGAAACCTAAACTAGCTTGCAAAAACGTCTTATATTATTATGGGACGGAGGGAGTACCTAGATACCTACCTGCATGGGAGAAGGCTCAAAATGGAATTTCACAACAGGAACATAGAAGCTGTGCACCAAGCTGCTGTGTGCTGTGTATTCATATTCTTCAAGCACTTTCAACTCCTTTGAGTATCTCAGCGTAACCAGCTCCGTCTTTACAATTTGTAGGTAATGCTCAATCTAGAATGACATAATTTAAACAAATGCCATGTTATTTCCTAATAAACAATGGAAAAAAGCTTAGATGCATTGCAAACTTCAAAAGAGAAGTAGGCAAATTTTAGGGACTTACAGTAACATTTGCATTGACATCACCATGCTTAACGATGTAAGACTGACCAGCTAATCTATCATGGTGTCCACCAACATAGGGAAATAGTCTTTTCAGTTCATTAAACATCTTTGATGAGAGCCTTTTGCCAAATGAGAACGTTGTGACGTAGTGGGAAACATTTATCTGAGATGGATCAAATGAGTGTGAACCAGATCGAGCCGATATTACAACACTGCCAGGAACCTGGTGAAGAGAAGATAGTAATCAAACACCCCATAAAAGAATCCGTTCTCCATGCAGCAATTATTAGTACTACAGACGCTTACCTCGCCAACACTACAGAAGCTAGCACTATGAATGGTAGCTCACAAGTTCATTTACCTTTTTAACCCGCACAAAACCTTCTATTCTGCAGCCGCCGGTCATTGGAGCAGGTCGCTTTGCAGGATCAACTGTCTTGTTGGATTTGTCTTCCAAAGCAAGCACATGGGCCTCTTTTGGAATATTTGCAACATATGTTTCCATTGCCTAAGATTCAAAACTTATATCAAGAACAACCCAGTACAGAACAGCCTATGAGACCATAAATAGCATATATTAACAAGCAAAGAATTAGCCTTTAGTTCTCCCTCAAGAAGTTCATTACGATTTCTCAGGTAGGCTAAAGTTTAGGATATTGTGCGGTAGTAAAGATATAACCCATGTGATACTATTGTACTGACATAAGAAGAAAAATTGGAAACCATGTGATTCATAACATACCGCAACTAAACTTTCAGTATCACGTTCCCCATAGTATGAGTCATGATCATGGTGACCCTGATTCTCCCTGCACAGAAGTTGATTTGGTTGTTTACTAACCTTGGGGGCAAAATTAACGGGAAGTATTGGCCGAATGAGGTTTACAGTTTCAGTATGATATAATGTAAGGTTTACTGTGCTTACTTCATATCACTCCCTTTATGAAAAATGCGAATTGATGGGTAACCTTGTATATGGTGCCTGCATTTAATAAAATGAAGAGATATAAATATATCATGACAGCCTTTTGACTCAGAAGCATACGAATGCCAATATGTGAAACTAGGAGACAGGTGGGGGTGGGGAGAGGGGGGGGAGGCTTTCCCTCAATATGCAGAACTGAAATATTTTAGTTACTTTAGTGGCGCCAAACAGAAAGCCAATGGAAATGAAAATAGACAATTCTGGCACTGTTTATTCAATATGCAATATGAAGATAGGGAAAGGCTTCAAACTCATTCTTTTTTTCTTTCACTTTTCCCGGGTGCTTCAAACTCATTCTTAGTCAAATAGTTCTAGAAGGAATAACACCAGCAAGATCAGCATGCAAGGACACACTAGTAAATCATGAAAGACGGTGGGATCACCATATAACTTCAACAGATATTTACAACAAAATTAATCAATTCTCATGGTAGAAGACAAACGAGGATTTTGGATACCAATGTAGCATATTCATGTGATGTCAGTCTATTAATACAGAAATCGAAAGGTTAAAATAAGAAGAAAGTTCAATTTTGGACAAAGAGAAAACCCATTGCATCAAAAATATATCATACTCAACCCCCCTTATTTGTTTATCGATCTCCAATTTAATAATTAACTAGTACACTCACCTCTTACACAGTTCAACTTCCTCAGTGCAGTCAACTTTGCCGAGAAGAATTCTGCCATCCATTTCAGGGTCATATCTGAATATAGCAAATAAAATCAGGATAGCAATCAAAAGCGTAAAATCATGAATCCCCAAGCCATCTTAGGGACAAAAAAGAGCAAAAGCATATACCTCTCCCTTATTATTTGCGCAGCCTTTTCCCATGAAGGTTTCTGAAGGATTATTGATTGATCAGAACCATTTTAACTTCTCCATATACACTAAGTGAAAGGGAACACAAAGAAAATAAATCTAACCAGGCGATTGCTCCAATAACACCAAGGGGCATAAAAGTTGACAACCAAAACAGGGTACCTGGAAAGGAATATAATCTATGATAAATATCAACCTCAACAATAAGGGGACTCTGGCAAAGAATAGGACAGTGCTGAATGCTAAATAAAAATCAAGAACAGAATATGATTGGCATACAACACTGAACCTGGCGAAAGTAATTAGAGCTTATATAGCCTATAGAGAAACAAGGAGTATAAATTAAATAATTAAATATCCACATGTATGTCTAGCAGTTAGATGCTGGTGCATAAAATATCTTTGACAATAGACAATAGGTTTCATTATTAAAGAAGATACTTGAATACTTACAGGTGAGAATAGCTATCAAAATTGCGAGAGGACAAGGCAACTGAACCATCACCATGGTATTCTTCAACATCATCTCCATGTTTGTTGACAGTGGGTATAGGTCCAGCGTGGAACTCAGATCCAGTAGGTACTAAATTCCGATCAATTGAAAACTTGCGAACAGTTTTCGTTATGTTTAGTCTGTTCTGCATATGTTTTGAACAGGAAACTAAGGTTAAACTAGTAAAGGAAAAAATAGTGTGCTATGTAAAGCAAGAAGAAAAAAATAGGAAATGATTACAAACAAAGTTCACATAGGTCCCCTACTTTTTGACACAAAAGCAACTTCAAAAAAATGGAGGCACTGATCTATTTCATGATTTCAAGGTTGGTGTAAAAAATATATGCAGCTTACATTCAAGGGAAATACCCATTCTGGTCCCTTAACTCTCTTCTGCAGGGAGAGTAATTTTTGCGTTCTTCCTTTTGGTGCTTTTGTGACGGGTGCAATGGAAGCAGCCGGATTAGCAGCTTGGCGCCAGCAATGACGAGGAAGGCAGTCAGCAGTCTCATTGAGGCTTGGTCTGGTTGGAGAGAGAGAGAGAGAGAGAGAGAGAGAGAGAGATGTGATGATTGTAGAAGGCAGCCCCGTCGATGTAGGAGGTCGAGGTGAGCGACCGCACAGGGCCCCCAAAAAACTTGGGGCTCCCAAATTAGCAGGTACTAGGTTTATATGATTTAATCCACCAGCGGCTAACCAAGCAAAGGCCTAATAAAGCGGACAGAGAGCCCACTCAGCAGCAAAGCCAGCCCATGGGTCCTCCTTGTACATCTATCGATCGGCCATGTTTCCATCATCGATCGCTAACCCTAAACACAACAGACCCATCGGTTCGCTTCTGCCAATCGCCCAGGACGCCGTCATGTGCTGGCTGCCTTCCGCCGATCGGTAATCGCGGATCGTCGACGCCCCCTCCATGGCTGCCCCCAGTCCTCCACACCTAGTGTACTAGGTATCACTGTCTCGTCTGCTTAATCCCATCCCTCTCTTTGATTACTAGTACCCGATGCTAAGTTAGGAGTAGGTCAATATTATTTGTTCACGGAGCTAGATAGGTACTCCAAGCTGGCGCCAAGTTAGGTTGACAGGGTCGGAATTAGGATGAAATTGAGTTTGTCCATGGAATCTTCGTCATGAATTTATTTCTCCATAGAGCTAGGTTAGGAGTAGTACAGATTTAAGTTTGTTTCTGATCATTGGTAGTAACATGAGAGTATGTTTTAGCTATATTAGTTCTTCTGCCATATGAACTTTTTGAAATTTTTTACCCTCTTTTGATTTTCGTCCCGGGGCCCCGAATTTCTGGAGACGGCCCTGGTAGGAGGAAGCCAAAAGATATTCCCTCCGATCGATAATAAGTGTCGCAGCTTAACTGCGACACTCATTATGGATCGGAGGGAGTATTATAATTTAGCTTTCTCTGATTTCTGTCTGGGCAAGTGTTTGGTTCACATGTTGGACCTTCTATCGTCTTGGGAGCTTTTTTATCTGACCGGTGGCAAATCGGCATACTTAGCTGCTACATAGGCCTAAAATAACATGAATTCTGTTGCGAGAGGGTTCATTGCGATGATTTTCATAACCAGGAGTTTTAAAGTTCACCGCGTGAAGATAAAATTTCCAACACATAAATCTAGTGTAAAATGATTTTCAACATGCAACATAACAAGGTACTCAACAAAAAGATTACAGAAAGCATAAGACCTGATTCTGTTTCCCCGTTTTAGGTTATTCATACAAAAAGGAAGACGCATTTTATATAATGTTGCATTTTTGGAACTATAAGAGAACATATAAAGCACTGTAGGAAGAGATCAAATCTTACTGTTCCCAGCACATCACTGACATCAACTGATGCAAATTCACATGAAAGCGCAGGAAAGCTGCAAAATGCAGAAGCCATAGTGAACAATCAAGGGAATAATAAGGTTTTGCTGCCTATCATTAACAAAGTCATCCCATCGAAAACAAAAAATATCAATCTGAACTCCAAACAGACGGCTAGGCAAAATATCAATCTGAACTCCGAACAGACGGCTAGGCCAGTGTATACCTCTTACTACGAATTATGGTGTGCAAACGAACAAACGAATATCTGGCTAGTGCTTGATATTTTCCCAAAAACATGGAGCACCAGTTCCAATAACATATCTCAGATGCATACGGAGACTAGGAGGAAAAAGATAATTATGGATGCCAAACCTATTATACTATGAACAAAATAAAAATGGTTGGATTTGGAAAACTAGTTGATGGCAAGACTATTAACCTAAGTACACATCAGACGCTTCTTGACAGGATTCAGGGAAGAGTAAAAACATCAGGAAACACGCAGTGACATGTCTTGTGCTGTATATATAAACCGTGCACTGGTAACAGATAAATAACAATAGCAAGTAATTAGTTTTAGAAGAGCAGACATGCATTAGGTGGAAGACAAATTCCATTAAGTGTCCGCAAAACAAAGAGCAACAGATAGCAGAATTATTGATGAAACATAAAGGCTTAGGTTTAAACTATGTATTCCATAATGCTCGCGAAATGCTACCAAATTCACCTCAAGTTAAAATCTATCCGTAAGAACTCCCCATCTGAACTCCTGTCAACAATTACAGATGTGGTGGTATTGACTGCTAAGTAACTACTCAACTCCTGCAACAACAATTTAACAGATTTAGATGAAAGTAACCTCATCATATATTGCAATATAAATTTAAAGATCAAGAATACAAGATCATGTAAACATTATTCAAAATTGCTAGCAAGTGCAGGAATTGCAATGCTTAACCAATGAGGACCCAAGTGATGCATTGGTTCCAGAGGAACTAGTACACCATGTGATGTCAATATGTCATCACACTGCCAGTTTCAATTCACGCAAAACAATTGACAATTCAGCCAACAAACAGCTTTAGGTTCCAATGATCATAGCTGCTTTCATAATCTAGTCCACCATGTTGATGCTCTGCTGATCAATAAAAAGAGTTCATTTGAAAGGGTTATTTCGGACTACATAACTTGAAATGGTGTAGCAATTAAGTACTACAGCAAACCGAATAGTAGCAGACCAATTATTCACATAAACAAAGGGCAATGCCCTTTTCCTTATGGTTGTGTTCCTAAGTGTAATCTACAAACCAAATCGAACATGAAAACAGACATGTTACTTATTTTTGTGCTACATAGACTGAAACCAAGTAAGATAATGTAACCTGACAAGAAGTACAGTATAGTTGATAACAAAACAGAAACTGGGAACTGACCATTCCAAACAAAAACACCATTGCCAGTGCTGCAAATATGGATAATCCAGCGCCAGATAGTGATGCCTCCGTCAAATCCCTAGGAATTTTCCTGCAGACAGCCAACACAAAAAAAATCTCTATACGTTACCACTTCATCAGTAGAAACTCAAAAACAGCACTGGACAATGCCAGCAAAAAGTTCACACGCCCACACCGACCACCATTACACCATACTGTAATTTTTTGCATTTTCGGTATCACCACGTTCGAACATATATCATCTACGGTGCAGTTCTCCAGAAACAGACGTAAATCATTACTGGCGAGTACCCAAGCTCGAACTAAAAACATCAATTCGTAGCCAATCCTCCCGAATACAGATAGTAATCCGACTAAACCAAACCCCGCATTCACCGAATCCCGTCGCTAATCTGAAGATCGGCAGGGAAGCGAATGGTACCTGTAGAAGTCGACGGACTTCAGCTTGCTCGAGGAGATCATGGCTGCCGATGATGACGGCGTGGCAGCGCGCCGGGGGGTCGGATCTGCCGGGTGCGGAGAGATCTGGAGGGAGGGGAAGGAAAGAGGTGAGATTTATGTGGGGAGATCTCTTCTTTTCGTCGTCTCGAAAGGTGTGCCCGCGGATCTCACCGCCTCCTACCTCCCGGAGTCCAGAGTACCGCTGCCTTGCCTGCGATGTTAATTGCGTCCAGCCACGGATACGTATCCATCTATTTTTATTGCTTTCCTTTTATGTATTTCTGAAAAATGCCGTATCAAGTTAGAAAATTAATTTGGCCCTATCCCGATCTCAAAAAATAAATGCCCCTGTATCCCTTTTTTTTAGTTGGAAAATGCCCCTGTATCCTGGAAAGTTAATTTGGTCCTAGTATTTACATAGCTGAGTAAATGTAATGTTTTTTTTTCAACAAAGAGTAAATGTAATGTTAACCATAGTTTATATTGTAGTCTATTTTTGTGTGCTCATACATACATACGTACACACACTCACACCTATAAACGCACGCACGCACATATACTCATGCCGAGCATCTTCGAGAGACTGAGCCGACACGTCATCTTGAGATTGACGAAGTAGCCACAAGCGCCTTCAGGCCTTGTACAATGCAAGGTGGTTGAAGAAATAAACCAGCTTTTCTTAAGCATCGGTGCTTGTTTGTAAAGGATGGACACTTAACTAAGTGTCTCTCCTCTAGAAATAGGCATCGGTGATTAAAGCAAGCCCGGTTTATTTTTCTAAGCACCTAGCATTGTATAAGGCCTCATAGTCGATGGGAACGCCTCCACCCACTGAACGCACCTCGCCAGAAGTCTAAATAAATCCAAAAAAATGCGAGCACCAATGTCAAGTCTAAATTCTGATGGGTTGAGGATGTCCCTATCTTCCTTACCCAATCAGGTTGGTTCACAATTTATATTGCAGTATATTTTCTCCTACAGAATTCAAAAGTACTCATATACAATAATGTATACATAAATTCAAGTTTATAATCTAAATATTCAAATAAAAACGGTAGTCAAAGTTTTCGATGTTGAACCTAAGACATGTTTTAGTGCAATTGTGTGCCCCGAGAGTTTTGGAGATTGTTGGAGAAACAATGAGGGACTAATGTGTTTGCCATTACACACAGAGAGATTGGGTTCCTGGAGTTCTTAGGAGTTTCTGCTTGTTTTTTTTTTCACTTATGTGTACTAAGAGATTTCAAGTTTTGGAGAAAAAATCTTCCATTCACCCCCCCTGCTCGATATACTCTCGATCCTATAATTGGTATGAGAGAAAGGTACTCTTTGTGTTCGATGGGATGGACTATCCCATCTGGAAAGAGAAGATGCGGATTATTCCTAATTCCATCACTATAAATTTCCTAAAATCCATAAACTCCTAGAGCGAGACCCAAAACAATTTTATCACCGTCGCAAGCCTCTATTCTTCCGTGATCCCATTTGGAGGCCTTCGCTGGTAGTTTGCCGGAGGGGAAAACCATTGTGGAGGCAATCTTCATCGACCTTGCTGCATCCACGATGATGTGTGAGTAGCTCCGACAGGACCTACGGGTCCATATAAGGGCCAGTTCTTTTGGTGGCTTCTAGAATAAGCTGCAAAAAGCTGCCCCTACCCAGCTTATTCTAGAAGCCCAACCAAATTTATTTTTTTAGAAGCCTAGTAGTTAAGACTTAACTAGTAGGCTTCTAAAAAGAAAATTTTGGTTGGGCTTCTAGAATAAGCTGGGTAGGGGGTAGCTTATTCTGGAAGCCCAAAAAAGCTAGCAAAAGAACTGGCCCTAAGTAGCTAGATGGCTCTCTCTATCTCTATTTTTGATCTTCAATACAATGATCTCTTCGGAGATCTATTCGATGTAATTCTTGTTGTGTGTTTGTTAGGATCTGATGAATTATGCGTTTATGATCAGATTATTCATTAAAAGTATTTGAGTCTTTTCTGAGATTTATGATGTGTGATTTTATAATCTTGTATTTCTCTCCGATCTATCTATCTCTTTTGGCCAATTAGATTATTGACTCTAGTGCAAGTGGAAGACTGTTGGAAATATGCCCTAGAGGCAATAGTATTTGTATTATTATATTTCCATATTCATAATTAAAGAGTTTATTCTATGCTATAACTGCTATGATCCTGGAATATGCAACTCAGTGGAAAATTCATATGCACGTGTGGAATAATAAACGGTTAAATAAAAGGTTCCTAGTCTTGCCTCTAGGACTAGCTCAAGTGCTGTTGGTGATCATGTTTTCCGGACTTAGGATATCGTTAAGTATAATGATTCACGTTTTCCGGACCTTAGGATATCGTTAAGTGTAACGATAGTCCTAAAACAACATTGAGATTATGACATTGGAATAACGATCATATTGAATTGCCCCTAACTTGTTTGTTGTGAATTGGATTAATATCGTCTACATTCAATTGTAACAACACAGAGTGTTTACGTGTGATATTGCTCCTTAGACCATGAGAGTATCGTAGTCACTTCTTACCGTACGATGGGCTTTGGGGTTGCTCAAATGTCACCTGTAACACGGTGATCAAAACGACAACTTACGGGTTCATCAGAAAGTTTGACAAGTGGTCGGATAGCTCAAGAGTGGGATTTGCTCCTCCGACAATGGAGAGATATTCTTAGGGCCCTCTTCATGTGACGGCATCAATCATAGTCTAGCCATACAGAAGTGACTTCATCATGGGGATGCCGGAACACAATAACAAGAAAGAAGAACAAAACCGGTAACGAGGATTTCAGTATAATGAGCATAGTGATGACTCAGGAGGATACCGATGCATCCCAAGTTTTGTGAAGTATCGCGAAGCAAAGGGAACATCACATGATAACCAAAGGTTCACTCATGACCCACAAGTATAGGGGATCAATCGTAGTCCTTTCGATAAGTAAGAGTGTCGAACCCAACGAGGAGCAGAAGGAAATGACAAGTGGTTTCCAGGAAGGTAATTTCTGCAAGCACTGAAATTGTCGGTAATAGGTAGTTTGATAGCAAGATAATTTGTAACAATCAAGTAACGGTAACGGTAAATAAAGTGCAGCAAGGTAGCCCAATCCTTTTGTGGCAAAGGACAGTCCAAAACGGTGTCTTATAATAAGCAAAGCGTTCTTGAGGGCACACGGGAATTTCATCTAGTCACTTTCATCATGTTGGTTTGATTCGCGTTCGCTACTTTGATGATTTGATATGTGAGTGGACCGGTGCTTGGGTGCTGTTCTTACTTGAACAAGCCTCCCACTTATGATTACTCCCCTCGCAAGCATCCGCAACTACGAGAAAAAGTATTAATATAAAATCTAACCATAGCATTAAACATATGGATCCAAATCGGTCCCTTAATTACGAAGTAGCGCATAAACTAGGGTTTAAGCTTCTGTCACTCTAGCAACCCATCATCTAATAACTACTCCACAATGCATTCCCTTAGGCCCAAAGATGGTGAAGTGCCATGTAGTCGACGTTCACATGACACCACTAAGGGAATCACAACATACATATCATCAAAATATCGAACACATATCAAATTCACATGATTACTTGCAACATGACTTCTCCCGTGACCTCAAGAACAAAAGTACCTACTTACAAATGATATTCATGCTCAAGATCAGAGGGGTATTAAATAGCATAATGGATCTAAACATATAATCTTCCACCAAATAAACCATGTAGTAATCGACTACAAGATGTAATCAACACTACTAGTCACCCACAGGTACCATCTGAGGTTCTGGTACAAAGATTGAACACAAGAGATGAACTAGTGTTTGAGAGGAGATGGTGTTGTTGAAGATGTTGATGAAGATTGGCCTCCCAAAGATGAGAGGGTTGTTGGTGATGACAATGGCTTCGATTTCCCCCTCCGGGAGGGAAGTTCCCCCGACGGAATCGCTCCACCGGAGGGAAAAAGTGCTCCTTCCCAAGTTCCGCCTCGAGATGGCGGCGCTCCATCCCGAAAGTCCTCTCCTTATTTTTTCTAGGCCAAAAGACCTTATGTACCAGAAGATGGGCACCAGAGGTGGGCTGGGCTGCCCACAACCCACCAGGGCGCGCCTGGGGGGCCTGGCGCGCCCTGGTGTCTTGTGGGCACCAAGTGCCCCCCCCCCTTGCTGCTTCTTGAGCTTGCATTGATTTTTCCCTTGAAGAGGAAAGGGTGATGCAGCAAAGTAGAGATAATTATTTCCCTCAGTTAAGAACCAAGGTATCAGTTGATACGTCTCCGTCGTATCTACTTTTCCTAACGCTTTTCCTCTTGTTTTGGACTCTAATTTGCATGATTTGAATGAAACTAACCCGGACTGACGTTGTTTTCAGCAGAACTACCATGGTGTTGTTTTTTGTGTAGAAATAAAAGTTCTCGGATTGGAACGAAACTTTGCGAGGATTTTTTATACAAATAAAGATAATTTCTGGAGCCAAGAACCACCGGAGGGTGGCACCTGGGTGGGCACAACCCACCAGGGCGCGCCCCCCTCCAGGCGCGCCCAGGTGGGTTGTCCCCACCTGGTGGCCCCGCAGACTCCAACCCTGACACTATAAATTCATGTTTTTGGAGAAAAAAATAGGGGAGAAAGAATTATCACGTTTCGCGAGACGAAGCCGTCGCCACCTCCTGTTCTTCATCGGGAGGCCAGATCTGGAGTCTGTTTGGGGCTCCAGAGAGGGGGATCTTCGATCTTCGTCATCACCAACCCTTCTCCATCGCCAATTCCATGATGCTCCCCACCGGGAGTGAGTAATTCCTTCGTAGGCTCGCTGGTCGGTGAGGAGTTGGATGAGATTCATCATGTAATCGAGTTAGTTTTGTTAGGGCTTGATCCCTAGTATCCATTATGTTCTGAGATTGATGTTGCTATGACTTTGCCATGCTTAATGCTTGTCACTTTGGGCCCGGGTGCCATGATTTCAGATCTGAACCGTTTATGTTATCACCATTATATCTATGTTCTAGATCCGATCTTGCAAGTTATAGTCACCTACTACGTGTTATGATCCGGCAACCTCGGAGTGACAGAAGTCGGGACACTTCCCGGTGATGACCGTAGTTTGAGGAGTTCATGTATTCATTATGTGTTAATGCTTTGTTCCGGTTCTCTATTAAAAGGAGGCCTTAATATCCCTTAGTTTCCATATGGACCCCGCTGCCACGGGAGGGTAGGACAAAAGATGTCATGCAAGTTCTTTCCATAAGCACGTATGACTATTTACGGAATACATGCCTACATTATATTTATGAACTGGAGCTAGTGTCGTATCGCCCTAGGTTATGACTGTTATATGATGAATATCATCCAACGAATTCACTGATCCAATGCCTACGAATTTCTCTCATATTGTTCTTGCTAAGTTACTACTGCCACCATTACTGTTACACTTGCTACAAAATCATTGCTATCACTGTTACTGTTACTATTGATGTTGCTACTACTATCGAAACTATCATATTACTTTGCTACTGATCACTTTGCTGCAGATAATTAATCTCCAGGTGTGGTTGAATTGACAACTCAACTGCTAATACTTGCAAATATTCTTTGGCTCCCCTTGTGTCGAATCAATAAATTTGGGTTGAATACTCTACCCTCAAAAACTGTTGCGATCCCCTATACTTGTGGGTTATCAAGACCTTTTTCTGGCGCCGTTGCCGGGGAGCATAGCTATATTTGTTTAGTCACTTGGGATTATTATCAAGTTATCACTATGAAGAATCTAAAGGATGCTAAGACTAAGATTTTTCCCTCTAAGACGAGGGGAGGTAAGGAACTGCCATCCAGCTCCGCTTTAGATTCACCTTCTGTTATAAGTAGACTTGCAACACCACCACATGCTATTATTCTGATATGTTGCAAGTCATTGATGATGCTACTTCTGCTATGAATGTTACTCATGATGATGCTAGTACCTTGCTTGATGATAGTGTGCCACTAGGTGAATTTCTCGATGAACAACTTGCTAGAACTAAAGCTCTTGAGAATGCTGAAACTGATGAAATTGTTGAAACTGATAAAGAACTTGAAACTGAAAATCTTGAAACACCTATTAGATCTAGTTCTCCTAGATATGAGTTGCCTAAGATACCGGAAGGTTATGTTATGGATGAGGAGACAACTAGAGACTTTCTTGCTTGCAATGATAGGGATGATCTTAAGAAATTATTATGCAAACTAAAGGAGAAATCTTTGAATGCTAGAATGAAATGTGATCCTAAGATTGCTACTTCACCTATCTTTGTTGATGATAAGGATTATGAATTCTCTGTCGACCCAGAGTTAATTACTTTGGTTGAATCTGATCCTTTCCATGGTTATGAAACTGAAACTGTTGTGGCACACCTTACTAAGCTGAATGACATAGCCACCCTTTTTGCTTATGATGAGAAGATTCACTATTATTATATTCTCAAATTATTTCCGTTCTCATTAAAGGGTGATGCTAAGGCTTGGTATAATACGCTTGCTCCTGGTTGTGTGCATAGTCCCCAGGATATGATTTACTACTTCTCTGAAAAATATTTTCCTGCTCATAAGAAACAAGCTGCCTTACAGGAAATATTTAACTTTGTGCAAACTGAAGAAGAGAGTCTCCCACAAGCTTGGGGGAGGCTTCTCCAATTGCTTAATGCTTTGCCTGATCATCCGCTTAAGAAAAATGAAATACTTGATATCTTCTATAATGGACTAACCGATGCTTCTAGGGACTTCCTAGATAGTTGTGCTGGTTGTGTTTTCAGGGAACGAACTATTGGACAAGCTGAAGAATTATTGAATAACATATTGAAAAATTATGATGATTGGATCCTTACTGAACCACCACTTAAACCCACTCCGAAGAGGAGGGGCATTTTATATCTCAGTCCTGAAGATATGCAAGAGGCAAAGAAATCTATGAAGGAAAAAGGTATTAAAGCAGAGGATGTTAAAAATTTACCACCTATCGAAGAAATACATGGACTTGAAACACCACCACCACCCAAGGTGGTAGAGGTAAATTCTTTATTGAAGTTCGATGAAGGTGATATACCTTATAATAAACATCCTAGTCAATGCTTATATGAGTTTGATAATTATATTAGAAAGCAAGATCACTTCAATGCAAATGTTATGAAACAATTGAAATACAATTCTGATATGATTGCTCGCTTGAGTGACTTGTTATTTAGAATCTCAAATGATGTCAGAGGTGTAGGAAAGCATGCCTCTATGGTTCAAACTCAATTAGAACAAGTTGCTAAATCTCAAAGAGAGTTGCTTGATGAAATGAATAATAATATCAATGATCATGCTGTTAGAGTAATGACTAGAGGAGGTAGAATGACTCAGGAACCTCTTTATCCTGAGGGACACCCTAAAAGAATTGAACAAGACTCTAACAGCATTGATCGAATCGTCGATGATCAAGCAGGGGCAACAAGGGTAAGGTGGTGGGGTCACTAATGGTTCACTACCAACCTATACTAAACAGTTTATCATAGGCAGGTAAGGTAACAATGAATAGGTTACAACAGCAGGCTATGCATCAGAATAGGAGCATACATTATCAGTAGCAAAATCTAATGCAAGCAGGAGAAATAGAATGGGCGATATCTAGATGCTCAAGGGGGGGGCTTGCCTAGTTGCTCTGGCAAGAGAGAGAGGTCGTCAACGGGCTGCTCGTCTGGAGCGTAGTCGTACCCAGCTGCAGCGTCGTCGGTATCGGCGTCTATCGAGAGAGAAGGAGGGGGAAAGAAATAATAAATTCACGGCAATAATGCAAACAATATGTATGACATGCCTAAATGATATGCCGGGGTGTTCTACTGCCTAACTAAATGATTTAGTTAATTTAGGAATTTATCCGGATTTATTTAATTAAAGTTGGGCACTATTCATTTATCGAAATCGGTCTAAAAGTTCAATGTTCATATAGCCAGGGGCATCTGACAAGAATACGGAGGGCGTATTTGGGTTCGTATCGAAATTCTGAGCAACTTTCATGTATAAATTATTTTCATCAGAGTTACAGTTTATTTAATATGATTTTCTAAAGTTTTATTAATTTCTGGAATTTAATTATTTTTTAAAATTCAACATTATCCGAAACAGTGTATGCTGACGTCATCAGCATGACGTCAGCAGTCAACAGTGCAGTTGACTGGGTCAACCTGACATGTGGGCCCCACTTGTCATACACTGTTTAGTTAATTAGGGTTTAGTTAACCTAATTACAGTTTAATTAGACTAACTAATTAATTAGCTTAACTTAATCGGGATTAATTAAATTAATTAATTCACTAATTAATTAATTAATTTAATTAATTTCATTTTTATTTTATTTTATTTTATTTTATTTAAAACGTTCTGGGCCGTGGGCCCGTTCGGTCAGTGGCACAGGGGCGTCGGGCCCCACTGAGCAGTGGCCCAGGAGGCCACAGCGGGCGCGCGGGCGCGGCCAGGGGCGAGCCCGGCGCTGGCCACAGGCGCGCGCGCCGGCGCGGGGAGCGGCGAGGCGAGGCCAGCAGCGGAGGAGGGCGCAGCAGCAGCAATAGGCGGCAGCGGGCGCACGCGCGCAGGGAGCAGCGAGCGGCGGCGCGCGTGAGGTGGCCGGTGCGCGGCTCGGGTGAGCGTGACCGTAGCGAGGCGCTCGGGGGGGAAGGGGGAAGCGGTAGGGCGCCGCGGCGTGTAGGGGGCAGTGGTGCAGCAGCAGCGCGCGGTGCGGGGGCGAGGTCAGTGGGCGCGGGCAGCGCGCGGCGTGCGCGAGCGCGGGCGGTGGACGGCGCGGGGAGCGCGCGCGTGCGGGCGCGGCGGTGATGCGAGCTGAGGCGGCGAGGCGAGGGCGCGCGCGGGTGCGAGGCCAGGCGCGGCCAGCTGCGGCGGTGAGCGCGGGTGCGCGGTGACCGAGGAAAGAAGGAGGGGGCGGGGCGACGAAGGCCGTGGCCTCACCGTTCATTGCAGGGGAGAGGGGGCGGCGAGGCTCGGCGGAGCTCGTCGGGGGAGAGGACGAGGAGGACGGCGAGCGGCGACGGGGCGTGGCGTGGCGTCGGGCGGCGGCGTCGAGCGCGGCGAGGCGCGGAGGGAGCAGGCGCGGGGCAGCGCCCGATCCAGATCGGGAGGAGGGGGAACAGGGGAGCGGGGGCGAGGGCTAGGGTTTCAGGGTCCCTGGGGCCATATAGGCCGGGGGGAGTGGGGCGGGCCGGCCGGCTGGGCTATGGCCCAGTTGGGCCGGGGGGGTTTCGTTTTCTTTTTATTTTTTTGTCTTATTCCTTTTGCCTTTTTCTTTTTATTTATTCCTATTTTCTGTTTTGTAAATAGTTAGGCCTCAAACTGACTTTTACAAAATTAGTGACTTGGCCCATTAAATGCTAGGCATTATCTACTACTGCCAAAAATTGGTTTGGAGACAATTGGAGTTCACACAAATCTTATAATAAATAAAATGTATTAAACCTTGCTGTTTTGGTAATGTTAGAGCCATCTAATTAATTTATTAATTGTTGGTTACAATTTTAGAATAGTCTCTGGAATATTTGTTATTTATTGAACATTTTAGTTTCTATGTTGAATAACTTTTAACTTCCACTTTAATTTAAATTTGAATTTGAGTTAGGAGTTGAAATGCAATATGATGCAAATGATGATTTGCCACTGTTAATCATGCTGACTTGTCATTATCAAAAGTGATTACTATGGCTAATGACATGGGGTGTTACAATTCTCCTCATCTATTAAGAATTCTCGTCCCGAGAATTAAGAGGAAGACTGAAAGAAAGAGGGGTATTCTTCGCGAAGACGATCCTCGCATTCCCAAGTGGCTTCATCTTTAGAATGATTCGACCACTGAACCTTGAGGAATTTGATCGACTTCTGACGAGTTCGACGCTCAGCTTGATCAAGAATACGGATGGGATATTCTGGATAAGACCGATCTTCCCGTAATTCAAGCATTTCGTGATCCACAGCTCGAATAGGATCCTTGAAGCAGCGACGGAGTTGGGATACATGAAAGACATCATGTACTTGTGAAAGATTTGGCGGCAATTGCAACTGATATGCCACTTCTCCTTCACGGGCAAGGATACGGAACGGGCCAATGTAGCGAGGAGCTAACTTGCCTTTGATTCCGAACCGATGAGTGCCTTTCAACGGAGTGACGCGGAGGTAAGCTTGCTCGCCAGGTTGATAGACTATTTCCTGGTGCTTTCGGTCATAGTTGCTCTTCTGACGAGACTGAGCAGTTTTCAGATGTTCACGGACAATGCGGACTTGTTCTTCAGCTTGTTGGATAATGTCCGGTCCGACGAGTGAGCGTTCCCCAGTTTCTGACCAATTCAGAGGGGTTCGACACTTACGTCCGTAAAGAACTTCAAACGGTGCCATCTTCAAACTAGCTTGATAGCTATTGTTGTAAGAGAATTTGGCATACGGGAGAGATTCCTCCCATTTCTTACCGAAGGAGATGACGCAAGCTCAAAGCATATCTTCAAGCACTTGATTAACTCGTTCGACTTGACCCTGTGACTGAGGGTGAAAAGCGGTGCTGAAAGACAGGTGAGTTCCCATAGCTTCTTGGAAACTACTCCAGAATCTAGAGGTGAAGAGGCTGCCACGATCAGAACTGATCTCCAACGGAACACCGTGGAGTGACACAATTCGGGAAACATACAAGTCTGCTAACTGGCTAGCAGTGATTGTCTCCTTAACTGGCAGGAAGTGAGCAACCTTGGAGAATCGGTCAATGACGACAAAAATAGCATCATGACCCTTCTGAGATCTAGGAAAACTAGTAATGAAATCCATTTGGACCTTGTCCCATTTCCATTCAGGAATTTCAAGGGGTTGCAGAGTTCCAGCAGGCCTTTGATGTTCTGCTTTAATGCGGCTGCAAACGTCACACCCAGAAACATAACGAGCAATGTCTCGCTTCATATTAGGCCACCAGTATCTCTGACAAATGTCACGGTACATCTTTGTGCTACCAGGATGAATTGACAGAGGAGTGTCGTGAGCTTCCTTCATAACATGTTCCCTCTCATCCTTGAACTTGGGTACGAAGAGACGGTGTTGGAAAAATAGGATCCCATCCTTACCAAGATGGAATTCCGACGGCTTTCCTTTCTCGAGGTACCACTTAATCCTTTCAACTTCAGAGTCATACTTTTGTATAATCTTAATGCTGTGCTCTAAATCTGGTTCGACAACCAGGGTATTGAGATAACCCTGTGGAACAATATGGAGGTTCAATTTGCGAAGCTCTTCATAAAGCATAGGTTGTGTTTCCTGAACCATAAGGTTGCTGCAATAAGTCTTGCGACTCAAAGCATCAGCCATTACATTAGCCTTGCCAGGGGTGTATGAGATATTCATATCATAATCGATAATTGTTTCGAGCCATCTTTGTTGACGAAGGTTCAAATCTGGTTGAGTATATAAATACTTCAAACTTTGATGATCCGTGTATATCTCGCAACGATTACCGAGAAGGTAATGTCGCCATAGCTTCAGGGCATAAATAACCGCAGAAAGTTCGAGATCGTGCACTGGGTAATTTTCTTCGTGAGGACGCAATTGTCGAGAGGCATAAGCAATGACTTTACGCTCTTGCATTAGGACACAGCCTAATCCTTGACGAGATGCATCACAGTATATCACGAAATCCTTTTGGGAATCCGGGGGTGCTAGCACTAGGGCAGATGTTAACTTATCTTTCAGTGTCTGAAAGCTTTCTTGACATTTTTCTGTCCACTCAAATTTAACACCTTTGTGGAGCAGATTCGTCAATGGTTTTGCAATCTTGGAAAAGTTCTCAACGAATCGACGGCAATAACTAGCAAGTCCGAGAAAACTTCTGACTTGCTTAACATTCTTCGGGGGAGTCCAGTCAAGAATAGCCTGAACTCGTTCGGGGTTAACAGCAATTCCATCCTTGGAAATCACATGACCAAGATAGGTCACTTCAGATAACCAGAATTCGCATTTGGAGTACTTGGCATACAACTTGTGTTCTCGAAGCCTCTCCAGAACAAGGCGAAGATGTTCGGCATGTTCTTCTTCATTCTTGGAATATACAAGGATATCGTCCAAATAAACCACGACGAATTTGTCGAGGTAATCCATGAATATATAATTCATCAGACAGGAGAACGTAGCTGGAGCATTCGTTAGGCAAAATGACATGACGGTGTATTCATAGGAGCCATAACGAGTGACGAATGCAGTCTTGGGAATATCCTCTTCACGGACACGGATCTGGTGATAACCCAACCTCAAGTCGAGTTTAGAGAACACCGATGATCCAGCAAGTTGATCATATAAGTCATTGATCGGGGGCAGTGGGTATTTATTCTGGATTGTGGCTTGGTTAATGGGCCGATAATCTTGAACCAATCGGTTAGTTCCATCCTTCTTCTTAACGAAGAGTGAAGGTGCTCCCCAAGCAGAGGAACTGGGGCGGATGAAACCATTCTTAAGTGACTTGTCGATTTCCTCCTTAAGCTCGAGAAGGTGGTGCGGAGGCATCTTATAAGGACGCTTGATAATAGGGACAGTGCCAGGCTTCAAGTCAATGACAAACTCGACAGCTCTAGCCGGGGGTATGCCTGGGAGTTCTTCTGGAAAGACATCCGAAAAATCTCGAACGACAGGAACGTTCTTGATTCCTTCCAGAGGTGAGGCGTTCAAAGCATTCAGAGCATATATCTGAGCTTCAGCATCTCGGGTAATGCGGGCGGTATAATTCACTATCTCATCGGTGGAGTGAAGAAGTTGTACAACTTTTGTGGCACAATTGATCGAAGCAAAGTGAGCTTTCAACCAATCCATTCCGAGGATGAGGTCTATGGTAGAAGACTTCAGGATAATAGGTGAGGCCAGGAATTCAAATCCCTCGATTTCAACAGGGACATTGTGTGCCATCATAGTGGTTTGACACTGGCCTCCAGGGGTGCGGACAACTACTGGCAGGTTCATCTTTTCAAATGCAATGTCATGAGATAATGCAAATGCTTCAGACATGAATGAATGCGATGCTCCTGAATCAAATAATACAGAAGTGGGTACTGAGTTAACGAGAAGGGTACCCATCACAGTGGCAGATTGATCCTGAACTTCTTCAATATCAATGTTGTAGGCGTGTCCACGACCATGTGGAGCAGACCCAGTATTATAGTTGCGGGTCTGATTGTTGCCACGACCATTGCCACAGCCAGTACGAGGAAAAGCTAACTGATTCTGAGTCTGGCGGTAGTCTTTGGCCTGGTGACCCGGTTTGCGGCACTTGAAGCACAGACCATCTTCAGGACGAAGAGGAGCATTGTTTTGAATAGCTTGAGCTCTTGGCTGCCTCGGTGGTGGAGGAGGCAGACGTGGTGCAACATAGTTGTTCTTGGGCGCAGAGGTGTTTGGACGGAACACATTGTTGGGAATCCAGACTCTACGCTTCTGTGCTTAACCCGAAGATGAGCCAGCATCACGATAGCGTTTCTGCGAGTCATTATGCTTCATCTGAGCGGTCTCAACCAGAATAGCCTTGTTCACAAGAGTTGAAAAGTCGTTGAAGTCTTGAGCAGCAAGTGCAAGCTCGAGGTCTGGGTGGAGTCCATTACGAAACTTCTCTTGTCTACGAGCATCTGTGGTGAGGTCAAGAAATTCCCGCTGATAAGCTTCGACAGTCTTGTTGCCCTGAGTGAGGTTGCGGAACTGGGTCTTCATCCGTTCCATAATTGCCTGAGGGATGTAACGTGCACGGAAAGCAGCCTGGAACTCATACCAGGTAACCACTGTTCCAGCAGACAGTGAATGCTTGTGGGTGTCCCACCATTGAGCAGCGGGACCCTTTAGGAAAAAGGCCGCGAAGGTGACGAAGTTGGCAGGGGCGACATTAGCTGACTCCATCTCGTGAGTGATGTCGCGGAGCCAATCATCAGCATCCAGTGGCTTGTCAGAGTTTCGGAACTGAGTGGGGTTAAGCCGCATAAACTCCGGCAGTGTTATTGAAGGAGGGTTCTGGTTGTTATGATGCGGAAACTGAGCCATGATCCCAGTCATGAACTGACGGTTGAGCTCGAATTGTTGCATCATAGCTGCCATATAGTCTGGCGGTGGTGGGCGTTCAGGGGCACCACGACCACGACCACCTGGTCTAACCATCCTACTAAGTATCAACAGGGGTAGTTTAGTAAAAGCAATCGGGAGTGTTTAGCGACAAGCATGATGTAACTCGACAACAATTAAGTAGTGTAACAGATGCATAACAGTAGTCAATTAAGACATACAGATCCATACACAGGGTTGGGTACATGCGGACAGCATAACGGCGCAAATTTAGAACTAGACATACTAGGCGGCGCGCAGGCACGCGGTAAGGAAGTACACAATGAGACATAGCAAAGGCTACATCAACGTCGGAGAAAACCACTGAAACGGGGTAACTGCGAGTGCGGACGACGAATGTTCGTCGCGGTAGGATCCTGTGCTCCATGTGCACTCTGATGCAGAACCCGGTCTCGAGCTGTAAGAAGAGGTCCACGTGCAGGCGTGTGACCTCCAACAGCAGGCCAATCAATACCAGCATACATCTGAGTCCTGTGCGGATAAAGGATGTGCTCCGGATGTATCCCTGCATGAACAGCGGGTAGCAACTGCGTCATAGCATCGTAGAGACATGCTCGAGTGGCAACCAACTCGACGACAAGAGCCCGAACAGTGCGATCGAGTGACTGAGTGCACTGAATCAGAACGCGCTGGTCGTAGCGACGAGGCTCATACGGGGCACAGATAGCTGTGTAGTATCCAGTAGCATCTCTAGCAGGAGCATACGGAATGTATCGAAACTTAGAGTCATCCAAGATATCACTGAACTGTCCTCGGAGACGTGCGACAGCAGAGTAGGCAGCATCATGGACTGCCATCTCAATCGTCACGCCGATACCATGGAAAAGGTGCAGCTCAGTGTCTGAGTCATTTTGCTGATCATAGATACGAACATCAGCATGGTACTGCTCCTGATTGAACTCGCGGTAATCCTCGTAGACCATGTACTCGGGGTACCAGCGGTAGCCAAGTCTGGTCAGGAGGGCGATCAGAATAGCTGGAAACCCAGGGGCATCACGAGCCCAAGTGCGAAGCACAAGCTGTGTCGTAGGACGCGGTGGAAATAAACGATCCATCTGAAACAGAGGAAAATCCAGAATTGTCAAATGACAATGAGAAGTTTAACACAACTCAGAGAGAAAGGTTAAACAAAACAATGGAAAGGAAAATGATTATCAGACTAATCAGATTAATGACAGGGAAATCGCACAGATATCCAGCTCTCCGGGTAGACGGGATTTACGAGATCCTAAGTGTCGGTGTTAGTAAAATTTATTTAACCCGAATAGAAGAGAGATCAGAGTCCCAGAGTATAGACGAGGAATAAAAGATCCTAATACCACCCAGTTGGCGACGTGGGCCCGTAAGCCACACAGCCAAGTTAGTAAATTAGTTTTTCGGTTTCTAGACGCAACTTCGGCCAAGGAATTGGAAGGGGGCTTCCTACAGGCAGTCGGCTCTGATACCAACTTGTGGCGCCCCCGACTCAATCGTGCACTAATCATACACGCAAACATGCACGATCAAGCACAGGGACTCACGGGAAGATATCACAACACAACTCTAACACGATTAAACGGAGATCCACAATATTACAGACCAGGGATCACGAAGATCCGAATACATAAGTCAGTCATACAAATATAATCTGAGTACAGACATAGTTAGACAAGTTTTGCCTTAAGAAGGCTAGCACAAACAACGACTCTAGATCGAAAGGCGTTGGCCTCCTGCATGGGAGCCTCCGATCCTACTCCTGGTCGGCCGGCTCGATCCAGTAGTACGTGCCCTCTGGACCCTCCTGGTAGTAAGCTCCTGAGGTGGCATCTGGCTCTGGGGCTCCATCGTCTGGTGTATCATCAAGGTGGGGTATGGGGAAAAGAGAAAGTAAAGCAACCGTGAGTACTCATCCGAAGTACTCAGCAAGCAAGGATCTATACTACATATGCAACATTATCAATGGAGAAAGGCTGTATATGTGGACTGGGCTGCAGAAATGCCAGAATAGAGAGAAGGCCTAGTCCTATCGAAGACTAGCATCTTCACGAAGCCATCATCTTGCAGCAGTAGAAGAGAGTAGAATAGCATTTTATTTAGCAAACATGTTGAAGCAAGCCTAGAGATCCTTCCTCGACTCCCTGTGAGAAAGCGATCCCGAAGCTTCAATTAAATAACAAGTATCCAGTTCAAGTAGTAGATCGGGATACACAAACTGAGCGTCCTTTACCGTAGGATCGGCTATCGATAGATTATTCATCCCTGCAGGGGTGCACTACTATTACCCAACACGCTCGATCAACTCTGGTCAGACACACTTGCTGGGTAATGCCCGGCCTCGGTAGATCAACAAGAAGCAACGCCCTACCTAGGCTCAGCAGAGAGGTCAGCATGCCGGACTAACCTATGCACCCAGAGGTCTTGGGCCATCGCCCTGGGCACCCTGCGCGTTGCGTGGCTGGCCGGGGTGTAGGCGCGACACTGAACTCGTCAGTGAAGTATCCAGCCCAATCCCGACAATCAGCCCGCACGGTGAATCGTGACGTCTGACGAGCTTTCGGGAGAAACGTACATCACAAAGGGCCCCATAACCATAATCCCGCGTGGTGGTAGTGCGTATAGGGCACGTTGACCCACTCAGATCACACACCCAAATCCAATAGGCTCATTTAGTATCACGCGGAGACAATCAGAGTCTCTGAAGCTCCGCCACAATATCACACTCGAGTGCCCTTCCGGCACACTCGACATCACAGATCCCCAGCGGGTACCCACCAGGGTGGACCCGCCTGTAACAAAGGTCAAGGTAACCATGTGGTCATAACATCAAGGGGGGAAACCCGAGGAATCACCCTCGGCGAATCCACTCGATGAAATCATCAGGGTGAACGTATGAGGCATCACCCTCGAGGTTCACACTGAGGGGTTGCACGACAGAGTCGTATCGGAAGTGGAGAAGGAGGAATCACCCTCGATGACCATGACCGAACAGCTACACTGCAGAGTGTTCATCAGGAGTGCGTTACGAGGTATCACCCTCGGCACTCGATAGTAACTATGCAGAGTCGTACAACTAAGGGGTGAGGTGATGTGTCGGTCTCTGGTCGACGATCACATTGATCGAATTGTCGACGATCAAGCAGGGGCAACAAGGGTAAGGTGGTGGGCTCACTGATGGTTCACTACCAACCTATACTAAACAGTTTATCATAGGCAGGTAAGGTAACAATGAACAGGTTACAACAGCAGGCTATGCATCAGAATAGGAGCATACATTATCAGTAGCAAAATCTAATGCAAGCAGGAGAAATGGAATGGGCGATATCTAGATGCTCAAGGGGGGGCTTGCCTAGTTGCTCTGGCAAGAGAGAGAGGTCGTCAACGGGCTGCTCGTCTGGAGCGTAGTCGTACCCAGCTGCAGCGTCATCGGTATCGGCGTCTATCGAGAGAGAAGAAGGGGGAGAGAAACAATAAATTCACGGCAATAATGCAAACAATATGTATGACATGCCTAAATGATATGCCGGGGTGTTCTACTGCCTAACTAAATGATTTAGTTAATGTAGGAATTTATCCGGATTTATTTAATTAAAGTTGGGCACTATTCATTTATCGAAATCAGTCTAAAAGTTCAATGTTCATATAGCTAGGGGCATCTGACAAGAATACGAAGGGCGTATTTGGGTTCGTATCAAAATTCTGAGCAACTTTCATGTATAAATTATTTTCATCAGAGTTACGGTTTATTTAATATGATTTTCTAAAGTTTTATTAATTTCTGGAATTTAATTATTTATTTAAATTCAACATTATCCGAAACAGTGTATGCTGACATCATCATGATGTCAGCAGTCAACAGTGCAGTTGACTGGGTCAACCTGACATGTGGGCCCCACCTGTCATACACTGTTTAGTTAATTAGGGTTTAGTTAACCTAATTACAGTTTAATTAGACTAACTAATTAATTAGCTTAACTTAATCAGGATTAATTAAATTAATTAATTCACTAATTAATTAATTAATTAATTTTATTAATTTTGTTTTTATTTTTATTTTATTTTATTTTTATTTAAAACGTTCTGGGCCGTGGGCCCGTTCGGTCAGTGGCACAGGGGCGTCGGGCCCCACTGGGCAGTGGCCCAGGAGGCCACAGCGGGCGCGCGGGCGCGGCCAGGGGCGAGCCCGGCGCTGGCCACGGGCGCGCGCGCTGGCGCGGGGAGCGGCGAGGCGAGGCCAGCAGCGGAGGAGGGCGCGGCAGCAGCAGCAGCAGCAACAGGCGGCAGCGGGCGCACGCGCGCAGGGAGCAGCGAGCGGCGGCGCGCGTGAGGTTGCTGGTGCACGGCTCGGGTGAGCGTGGCCGCAGCGAGGCGCTCGGGGGGGAAGGGGGAAGCGGCAGGGCGCCGCGGCGTGTAGGGGGCAGTGGCGCAGCAGCAGCGCGCGGTGCGGGGGCGAGGTCAATGGGCGCGGGCAGCGCGCGGCGTGCGCGAGCGCGGGCGGTGGACGGCGCAGGGAGCGCGCGCGTGCGGGCGCGGCGGCGATGCGAGCTGAGGTGGCGAGGCGAGGGCGTGCGCGGGCATGAGGCCAGGTGCGGCCAG
Organism: Thinopyrum elongatum; assembly: GCA_011799875.1. NCBI lineage: Eukaryota > Viridiplantae > Streptophyta > Magnoliopsida > Poales > Poaceae > Thinopyrum > Thinopyrum elongatum. The sequence continues at coordinate 228,002,176 of CM022298.1, forward strand.
CTGCGGCGGTGAGCGCGGGCGCGCGGTGACCAAGGGGAGAAAGAGGGGGCGGGGCGACGGAGGCCGTGGCCTCACCGTTCGTTGCAGGGGAGAGGGGGCGGCGAGGCTCGGTGGAGCTCGTCGGGGGAGAGGACAAGGAGGATGGCAAGCGGCGACGGGGCGCGGCGTCGGGCGGCGGCGTCGAGCGCGGCGAGGCGCGGAGGGAGCAGGCGTGGGGCAGCGCCCGATCCAGATCGGGAGGAGGGGGGAACAGGGGAGCAGAGTGGGGAGTGGGGGCGAGGGCTAGGGTTTCGGGGTCCCTGGGGCCATATAGGCTAGGGGGAGTGGGGTGGGCCGGCCGACTGGGCTATGGCCCAGTTGGGCTAGGGGGGGTTTCGTTTTCTTTTTATTTTTTTGTCTTATTCCTTTTGCCTTTTTCTTTTTATTTATTACTATTTTCTGTTTTGTAAATAGTTAAGCCTCAAACTAACTTTTACAAAATTAGTGACTTGGCCCATTAAATGCTAGGCATTATCTACTACTGCCAAAAATTAGTTTGGAGACAATTGGAGTTCACACAAATCTTATAATAAATAAAATGTATTAAACCTTGCTGTTTTGGTAATGTTAGAGCCATCTAATTAATTTATTAATTATTGGTTACAATTTTAGAATAGTCTCTGGAATATTTATTATTTATTGAACATTTTAGTTTCTATGTTGAACAACTTTTATCTTCCACTTTAATTTAAATTTGAATTTGAGTTAGGAGTTGAAATGCAATATGATGCAAATGATGATTTGCCACTGTTAATCATGCTGACTTGTCATTATCAAAAGTGATTACTGTGGCTAATGACATGAGGTGTTACATATATTCATGCCCCAATCATGAGCTCTTGAGAGAAATTATTATTCAGAATGTTTATGCTCGGCTCTCTCATGATGATCGATCCATGCTCGATACTTCTTGTACTGGTTCTTTTATGAAGAAGACTATTGAATTCAGGTGGGATCTTTTAGAAAGAATTAAACGTAACTCTAAAGATTGGGTACTCGACGAAGGTAAAGAGTCAAGTATTAAGCTTGATTTTGATTGTGTTAAATCTTTTATGAATACCGATGCTTTTCAGAAGTTTAGCACTAAATATGGACTTGACTCTGAGATAGTAGCCTCTTTGTGTGAATCTTTTGCTACTCATGTTGATCTCCCTAAGGAGAAGTGGTTTAAATATCATCCCCCTATTAAAGAAGAAATTAAAGAACCAGTCATAGTTAAAGATGAAACTATTTTTTACAATGTTGATCCAGTTGTGCCTACTGCTTATATTGAAAAACCACCTTTCCCTGTTAGGATAAAGGAACATGCTAAGGTTTCAACTGTGGTTCGCAAAAGTAATATTAAAGCACCTAAACCTCCTGAGCAAATTAAAGTAGAACCTAGTGTTGCTATGGTTAAAGATCTCCTGGTAGAAAATATTGATGGACATGTTATTTACTTCTGTGATGAAGCTGCTAGAATTGCTAAACCCGATGAAAAAGATAAACATAGACCTATTGTTGGCATGCCTGTTGTCTCAGCTAAAATAGGAGATCATTGTTATCATGGTTTATGTGACTTAGGTGCTAGCGTGAGTGCTATTCCTTTTACCTTATACCAAGAAATTATAGATGACATAGCACCCGCTGAAATAGAATACATAGATGTTACTATTAAACTTGCTAATAGAGACACCATCACACCACTTGGGATTGTTAGAGATGTTGAAGTCTTGTGTGAAAAAATAAAATACCCTACCGATTTTCTAGTTCTTGGTTCCCCACAAGATGACTTTTGTCCCATTATCTTTGGTAGACCTTTCTTGAACACCGTTAATGCTAAAATAGATTGTGAGAAACAAACTGTCAGTGTTAGCTTTGGTGATGAGTCTCACGAGTTAAATTTCTCCAAGTTTAGTAGACAACCTCATAAGAAAGAATTACCTAGTAAGGATGAAATAATTGGTCTTGCTTCTATTACCGTGCCTCCTACCGATCCACTAGAACAATATTTGCTAGACCATGAAAATGATATGCATATGCATGAAAGAAATGAAATAGATAAAAATTTCTTTGAACAACGACCTTTGCTCAAACAAAATTTGCCTATTGAAACTCTAGAAGGTCCTCCTCCACCTAAAGGTGATCTTGTGTTTGAATTAAAACAATTACCTGACACTTTGAAATATGCTATCTTGATGAGAAAAAGATATATACTGTTATTATTAGTGCTAACCTTTCAGAACATGAAGAAGAAAGATTATTGAAATTTCTGAAGAAGCACCATGCTGCTATTGGATATACTCTTGATGATCTTAAGGGCATTAGTCCCACTCTCTGTCAGCACAAGATTACTATGGAACCTGATGTTAAACCCGTTGCTGATCATCAACGATGTTTGAATCCTAAGATGAAAGAAGTGGTAAGAACTGAAATATTAAAGCTTCTGGAAGCAGGTATAATCTATCCCATAGCTGATAGTATATGGGTAAGTCTCGTTCATTGTGTCCCTAAGAAGGGAGGTATTATTGTTGTTCCTAATGATAAAAATGAACTTATTCCACAAAGAATTGTTACTGGTTATAGAATGGTAATTGATTTTAGAAAATTAAATAAAGCAACTAGAAAAGACCATTACCCTCTGCGTTTTATTGATCAAATGTTGGAAAGATTATCTAAGCACACACACTTTTATTGATGGATATTCTGGTTTTTCTCAAATACCTGTTTCACAACCTGATCAAGAGAAAACCACCTTTACTTGCCCTTTTGAAACTTATGCTTATAGACGTATGCCTTTTGGTTTATGCAACGCACTTGCTACCTTTCAAACATGTATGACTGCTATATTCTCTGATTTTTGTGAAAAGATTGTTGAGTTTTTCATGGATGATTTTTCTGTTTATGGAACTTCTTTTGATGATTGCTTGAGCAACCTTGATCGAGTTTGCAGAGATGTGAGCAAACTAATCTTGTCTTGAATTGGGAGAAGTGCCACTTTATGGTTAATGAAGGTATTGTCTTGGGGCATAAAATTTCTGAACGAGGTATTGAGGTGGATAAAGCTAAAGTGGATGCAATTGAGAAAATGCCATGTCCTAAAGATATTAAAGGTATTCGTAGTTTCCTTGATCATGCTGGTTTCTATAGGAGATTTATTAAAGACTTCTCTAAAATTTCTAGGCCTCTTACTAATCTTTTACAAAAAGATGTTCCATTTGTTTTTGATGATGATTGTGTAGAAGCCTTTGAAACACTTAAGAAAGCCTTAACTTCTGCACCTATTATTCAACCACCTGATTGGAACTTGCCTTTTGAAATTATGTGTGATGCTAGTGATTATGTTGTTGGTGCTGTTCTAGGAGAAAGAGTTGATAAGAAATTAAATGTTATTCATTATGCTAGCAAAACTCTAGACAGTGCCCAAAGAAATTATGCTACTACTGAAAAAGAATTTTTAGCAGTTGTGTTTGCTTGTGACAAATTCAGATCTTATATAGTTGATTCCAAATTAAGTGTTCACACTGATCATGCTGCTATAAAATATCTTATGGAAAAGAAGGATGCTAAACCTAGACTCATTAGGTGGGTTCTCTTGCTACAAGAATTTGATTTACATATTACTGATAGAAAAGGAGCTGAGAACCCCGTAGTTGATAACTTGTCTAGGTTAGAGAAAATTCTTGATGACCCACTGCCTACTGATGATAGTTTTCCTGATGAACAACTAGCTGCAATAAATGTTTCTCATAATACTCCTTGGTATCCTGACTATGCTAATTACATTGTTGCTAAATATATACCACCTAGTTTTACATACCAACAAAAGAAAAAATTCTTATATGATTTAAGGCATTACTTTTGGGATGACCCACATCTTTATAAAGAAGGAGTAGATGGTATTATTAGACGTTGTGCACCTGAGCATGAATAGGAACAAATCCTACGGAAATGTCATCCCGAAGCTTATGGAGGGCATCATGCGGGAGATAGAACTGCTCACAAGGTATTGCAATATGGTTTTTATTGGCCTACTATCTTCAAGGATGCCTGTAAGTTTGTTTTATCTTGTGATGAATGTCAAAGAATTGGTAATATCGGTAAGCGTCAGGAAATGCCTATGAATTATTCACTTGCTGTTGAACCATTTGATGTTTGGGTTTTTGATTATATGGGACCTTTGTAGGAGATATGCCCTAGAGGCAATAATAAATACTATTATATATCTCCCTGTTCATAATTAGGTTTATGTTCTATGCTATAACTGCTATGGTTCTCGAGTCTACAAATAAAACGAGGCTTGGAGGAAGACTCATATGCACGTGTGGAATAATAAACGGTAAAATGTATTCCTAGTCTGGCCTCTAAGACTAGCTCAAGTGTTGCATGATGGTTCTGTTTTCCTGATCATGGGCATGTCTATGCCAACAACTTTTGAGGGCACAATGTTAGGAGAACACTTGTGTTGAATCGACCCGAATTAATGTTATGCTATGAGATACATTCATCATGAGTTAATGGTTAATAACACAGAGATGGTTAACGTTTGCATGATTCCTTAGACCATGAGAGTATCGAGTTTCTTCATGCTTGATTCATGAACTTTGGGGTTTGTTAAACGTCATCCGTAAATGGATGGCTATTACGGCGGCTTACGGGTTCATGGGAAAGTATGTCAAGTAACTAGATAGCTCGAGATTGGGATTTGCTCCTCCGACGATGGAGAGATATCTCTGGGCCCTCTCGGTGTTACGGTGTCCATCATCGTCTGGCCAGACACTGTGTGATTTGATCACGGGGATGCCGGAACACGTAACGAGAAAAGAGAACAATACCGGTAACGAGATAACTGGCTTAGTGGACAAGTTGTTGATCCACGGGAATGCCAACATGTCTCACCTCGGGTATTTGTAACATATCGCGAAGCAACAGGAATAGCACACGGCAACTGGAGGTTCACTCGAATATTCATTCGTGTGGGTATAGGGGTCAATATGGGTGTCCACGGCTCCGATGTTGATCATTGATCGGAAGGGGTTCCGTGTCATGTCTATACTTCACCGAACCTATAGGGTCACACGCTTAAGGGTCATCTATCTGCTGAATACTAGACAGGGAGTCTGAGAGAAAATCACCGAAAAAGTTTCGGACAGCGGAAAAGTTCCGCAGAGAGAGGTCACCGGATGAGTTCCGGTGAAACTGAAAAGTTGTTTCAGAGGATACCATAAAGTCAAATTGGTTTTGGCACATGCCCGATAATTCTTGGAGGGTGCCAGAATCATTCTGGAAACTTTTGGGAATTTTCTGGAAGAAAAACCGGAAATGTTCCGGAGCTGCCGGAACCACTTCAGATGCTTTTCGCAGATGAAAATCACTAATCTGGAATTGTTCCAGAACGCGTTGAAAATTATTTTAGTGGGTACTGGAAATGTTCTAAGCCCACATAAATATTTTTCAGTTCGAACGGACGCTGAAAAATGTCGTCGTGAATAGTGAAAGTGCTTTTTGGGTGGCTTCTTGGAGAAGCCACCTTGAGGGTCCTTTGGTATTTTTCCCCTTGGCTTCTTGGAGAAGCCACCCTTGGGCTTGGCCTATAAATAGGGGTGGAGGGGGCTGCCTAAAGACTCACTCCTTCTCACATACAAGTGCCATTGCAATGATCTGGCTTCTCTCTCCCTCCCCGCGAAATAGTTTCGTAGAGCCGAAAGGCTGTCTGGGTTCCGGTGGGAACTAGTTCTGGACGGCGAAGCCCTGCCGGATAGATGACACCGTATGTGTGCAACTCTGTAGAGAGGTCGTAGTTTCGATCTTAGTGCCCGAGGGGCTGTTCGAGAGTGCCTCCCGAAGGGCTGTCCAAGTGACGGTCCAAATTCTGTGAGTCCTCCCGAAGGGCTGTCCGAGTGACCGTCTGAGTTTCGAAGGTCCTCCCGAAGGGCTATCCGCGACACTGTCCGGGGGACTGTTCAACCGCCTCCCGGAGGGCTGTCCTGGGCGCGGATGAGGGTATACATCCTCGCGGTTGGGAGGTTGTAAATCCTAGCTGCGGGGATCTGCACCGCCGATCGTCATCGACTCTACTTCCGCTGCGCTACGAGTCGGTAACGAAAATGATCAAACCTTGTATGCAGTCTCCATAGTGGTCCTGGGCTGGTGCGTAGGTCAGAAATTTTTTGTTTTCTGCTGCGTTACCCTACAACCTTTTCCTTCCTCTAATGGGTATACACATATTTTGGTTGCTGTTGATTATGTTACTAAGTGGGTAGAAGCTATTCCAACTAGTAGTGCTGATCATAACACCTCCATTAAAATGCTTAAAGAAGTTATTTTCCCAAGGTTTGGAGTCCCTAGATATTTAATGACTGATGGTGGTTCACACTTTATTCATGGTGCTTTCCGTAAAATGCTTGCTAAATATGATGTTAACCATAAAATTACATCACCCTATCATCCTGAATCTAGTGGTCAAGTTGAACTTAGCAATAGAGAAATAAAACTAATATTACAAAAAACTGTCAATAGGTCCCGAAAGAATTGGTCTAAGAAATTAGATGATGCACTTTGGGCCTACAGAACAACATATAAAAATCCTATGGGTATGTCTCCGTATAAAATGGTTTATGGAAAAGCTTGTCATTTGCCTCTTAAGTTAGAACATAAAGCATATTGGGCAATTAAAGAACTCAACTATGATTTCAAACTTGCCGGTGAAAAGAGGTTATTTGATATTAGCTCACTAGATGAATGGAGAACCCAAGCTTATGAAAATGCCAAATTATTTAAAGAAAAAGTTAAAAGATGGCATGACAAAAGAATCCAAAAGCGGGAATTCAAAGTTGGAGAATATGTTCTTTTATACAACTCTCGTTTTAGATTCTTTGCAGGAAAACTTCTCTCTAAATGGGAAGGACCTTATATTATCGAAGAGGTCTATCGCTCTGGAGCTATCAAAATGAATAATGCTGAAGGTACTAACCCGAAGGTGGTCAATGGGCAAAGAATTAAGCACTATATCTCAGGTACGCCTATTAATATTGAAAGTAATATTATTCAAACCATGACACTGGAGGAACACATAAAAGAAACCTTCCGGAACACTCCAGAATCCTGAAAAAGAGGGGCTACGTGATACGGTAAGTAAATGGACTCCGAAAAATCCGTAAAAATATTTTTTGTCAGTTTTGGAATATTACAAAAATTAGGAAAATAAGAAATAACCAGGAAGGCAACCGAGGAGGGCACAAGACACCAGGGCGCGCCTGCCTTGCCTGGCGCACCCAGGTGGGTTGTGCCCACCTCGAGAACTTTCCCGACTCTGTTTTCCTCTCGTTTGCCTGTCTCCCAAGATAAAAAATCTTTATATACCCCCCGAACGTATTGACCACCGCATCGCAGAAAAATCCCCTGTTCTTGTTTCGTGCTGTTTTTCTGGCAGATCTGAAAATATGTCATCTCAAGATTCGGAGGGAGAGTGCCCTGTTTCTTACCAGCCTCTGGACCCAAATATCTTCAAGGATACCTTTCCCTATGTGTGGTTCACAGATGAGGAGGATGAAACCGAATCTATCCCTCCTTGTTTCCTGCAGGAAAGCAAGGAAGCGTTATGCAAGAAGATATTAAAGCTCGAGCTGGAGAATGAGGATCTAAGGAAAAACAATTTTAGCCTCCGATGCAAGCTGGACAAACTCACTACTCCAACACCACAACCATCATCATCTTCCCCACCAAAGGAGACTTAAGTACATGGTATGGGCACTCCCCTTGGCTTGTGCCAAGCTTGGGGGAGGTGCCCTGGTATTGTATCACCACACTTTCTTTGCCTTTATCTATTTTGGTTCGATCTTTAGTTATCCTATGATTTAGTTGAATAATAGTTTAGTTCAATCTATTTTTGAGTGCTTGCTTAGTGATCTATCTATCTATGTAATCGTGTGTGAGATATATAATAAAGAGTAGTTTGAGTTTTGTTTCTTTACTTTTATGTTTCAATCAAATAAAAAGAAATAAATGAAAAAGATCATATTCTAATCTTATGGTAAGTAATGACATCACATAAGGAAAAGTATAAGTGGTAAAATTTATTGGAGATTGACAAACATAGCATTGGTCAATGATGCAATTCATGAAAAAATTAATAGGGGAAGAGAAGATTCACATGCAAATACACTATCTTGGACATCTTTTATGATTGTGAACCCCCATTAAATATTATATGTCAAAATTGTTGACATTGGACAAGGAAGACAACGTAATGATTTATGTTTGTTCATATTCACATAGAAGTTATATTGTCATAGATCCTTCAACATGTGGTGCTTGCTCAATATCTTTGCTAGCCAAAAACTCCGCACTAAGTAGAGATACTACTTGTGCATCCAAAAACCCTTAAACCCAAAATCTTATTCTGAGAGTCCACCATACCTACCTATGGATTGAGTAAGATCCTTCAAGTAAGTTGTCATCGGTGCAATAAGGCAATAAAAATTGGTTCTAAATGTGTTGGATCATTTAGTGTAAGAGAAAATTGAACGTTGTACGAACTTGTGATGGCAAAGTAATAAAAGTGACGGACTGCATAATAAAGGTTGCTATCATAAGGGGCAATATAACATGACGTTCTTTTGCATTAAGGGATTTGGCATACAAACAAAAAGCGCCTGGCAACCTCTGCTTCCTTCTGCGAATGACCTATCTTTTACTTTTATGCAAGAGTCAAAGTAGTCTTCCCTATTCTTTTTTATTTTCTCTGTTTGCAAGCATCATGTAGTGAGGAAAGATCTAGGAACATATATCCAGTTGGATATGAGTGAGCATGAGTTATTATTGTTGACATCACCCTTGAGGTGAATACGTTGGGAGGCGAAACTATAAGCCCCTACTTTCTATGTGTCCGGTTGAAACTTTTTGCTCATGGGTATGCCATGAGTGTTAGCAATCATAGAAGGTTAAATGATGGTTGAGTATGTGGACTTGCCAAAAGGCTCTGATACGTGACCCTTCTTGAAAATATGATGAATTGTAGTTGCAAAGTTGACTCAGAACATAGTTTGTTGGTTTTCAATAGAGTTTATGCTTTATACTTCAATGTTGTGATGAATTGTTACTTGTTCATGAGAAGTTATATGATAAAAGTTGTGTGATAAAGCTTTATAATTAAGTTTGTTACTGTCATGATAATAAGCATGATGCTACTATGAACGTATTTTGTTTTTATCGGCACCTCTCTCTAAGCATGTGGGTATATTTTTCGATATCGATTTTTCGCTTGAGGACAAGCGAGGTCTAAGCTTGGGGGAGTTGATACGTCCATTTTGCATCATGATTTCCTATTGTTATTTATAATGTTTTTATGCATAATAATGCTTTATGGAGTAATTCTAATGCCTTTTCTCTCATAATATGCAAGGTTTACACAAAGAGGGAGAATGCCGGCAGCTGGAATTCTGGACCTGAAAAAGCTACGTCAGAGTTACCTACTCTGCACATCTCCAAATGAGCTGAAAATTTACGGAGAATTACTTTGGAATATATAAAAAATACTAGAGCAAATAACTACCGGAGGGGGCCACCTGGTGAGCACAAGACACCAGGGCGCGCCCTGGTGGGTTGTGCTCAGCCCAGCCCACCTCCGGTGCCCATCTTCTAGTATATAGGTCATTTTGACCTAGAAAAAAATAAGGGGAAGACTTTCGGGACGGAGCGCCGCCGTCTTGAGGCGGAACTTGGGCAGGAGCACTTTTACCCTCCGGCAGAGCGATTCCGCCGGGGGAACTTCCCTCCAATAGGGGGAAATCGAAGCCATCATCATCACCAACAACCCTCTCATCTTTGGGAGGGCAATATCCATCAACATCTTCAACAACACCATCTCCTCTCAAACCCTAGTTCATCTCTGTGTTCAATCTTTGTATCGGAACCTCAGATTGGTACCTGTGGGTGACTAGTAGTGTTGATTACATCTTGTAGTTGATTACTATATGGTTTATTTTGTGGAAGATTATATTTTCAGATCCATTATGCTATTTAATACCCCTCTGATCTTGAGCATTATTATCATTTGTGAGTAGTTCCTTTTGTTTTCGAGGTCACGGGAGAAGTCATGTTGCAAGTAATCATGTGAACTTGATATGTGTTCGATATTTTGATGATATGTATGTTGTGATTCCCTTAGTGGTGTCATGTGAACGTCGACTACATGGCACTTCACCATATTTGGGCCTAAGGGAATGCATTGTGGAGTAGTTATTAGATGATGGTTTGCTAGAGTGACAGAAGCTTAAATCGTAGTTTATGCGCTACTTCGTAAGGGACCGATTTGGATCCAAAAGTTTAATGCTCTGGTTAGATTTTATCTTAATACTTTTCTCGTAGTTGCGGATGCTTGCGAGGGGGTTAATCATAAGTAGGAGGTTTGTTCAAGTAAGAATAACACCTAAGCACCGATCCACCCACATATCAAATTATCAAAGTAGCAAACACAAATCAAACCAACATGATGAAAGTGACTAGATGAAATTCCCGTGTACCCTCAAGAACACTTTGCTTATTATAAGAGACCGTTTTGGCCTGCCCTTTGCCACAAAAGGATTGGGCTAGTTTGCTGCACTTTATTTACTGTTACCGTTACTTGCTTGTTACAAATTATCTTGCTATCAAACTACCTATTACTGACAATTTCAATGCTTGCAGAAATTACCTTGCTGAAAACCACTTGTCACTTCCTTCTGCTCCTTGTTGGGTTCGACACTCTTACTTATCGAAAGGACTACGATTGATCCCCTATACTTGTGGGTCATCAGATTCCAACCCACATATAGTTTCTTTATCATGGAGAATCTCTTCTATCGGAGGGTGCTCAATTTTTTTATTATAATGGGAACCATAATCAAACTCACGCATAAGGGAAATAGTAGCAATTTTCTTAGCCCTAGGATCATGTATGTTAGGGAGTTCGTAAAACATTTTTTGTAAAGCCGGATGCATATGTAAAAATTTCCTTTCTAATTTAACCACAAGCATGGCAATCGCATCCGCATAGCAATTTGTATTATGAAGAATAGATCCCTTATCTAAAGGCATAACTCCCGTGCAATCAAAGAACTCTTGAATAACATTCTTTCCAATAATATTCCCATCACCTACATGATAGATCTTTGTTTTAAGATGAGTAGGGGTTTCATTATCAAGAGGATCATGATTAAGAACACAAGATTCAAAATTTTCCTCAAGATTTTCATTAAAACTATCCACGATAACTTCCCCAGATTCAGACATGAAGGCAAAGCAAGCAATCTAGCACACAAGCAAACAAAAGACGAACGAAAGAAGGGCGAATAAAAAGGCAAATATTTTTGTGTTTTTCTGAAAATGTTTTAGAAGTGGGGGAGAGGAAAACGAGAGGCAAATGGCAAATAATGTAAATGCAAGAGATGAGAGTTTATGATGGGTACTTGCTAGGCTTGATGTAGAACCTCCCCGGCAACGGCGCTAGAAATCCTTCCTGGTACTTCTTGAGCTTGCGTTGATTTTTCCCTTGAAGAGGAAAGGGTGATGCAGCAAAGTAGAGATGAGTATTTCCTTGAGTTAAGAACCAAGTTATCAATCCAGTAGGAGGCACAAGCAAGTCTCCAATATATGCACCTGCACAAACTAACAAACACTTGCACACAACGTGAAAAAGGGGTTGCCAATCCCTTCACGGTCACTTGCAAGAGTGAGATCTAATAGAGATAGATATAAAAGATAAATAAAAGGCAAAATAAAGTAAATATAAATAAATTGCAGCAAGGTATTTTTTGGGTTTTTGGTTTTATAGATCTGAAAATATATGATGGAAAATAGACCCGGGGACCGTAGGTTTCACTAGAGGCTTCTCTCTTGAAGAAAGCGTACGGTGGGTAAACAAATTACTGTTGAGCAATTGATAGAAAAGTGCAAAGTTATGAAGACATCCAAGGCAATGATCATGAATATAGGCATCACGTCCGTGACAAGTAGACCGAAACGATTCTGCATCTACTACTATTACTCCATGATGGCTCGTGTCCGCGTCAGTATTTCCTCGAAGAGGAAGGGATGATGCAGCACGGCTACGGTAGGTATTTCCCTCAGTTATGAAACCAAGGTTATTGAACTAGTAGGAGAACCAAGCAACACTATGTAAACGGTACCTGCACACAAAGAACAAATACTTGCAACCCGACGCGTAAGAGGGGTTGTCAATCCCTCTCGGGTAAAAGATAGATTGGTTTGTATGATTTTGGTTAAATAGATCTCACGATAAAACAAAATAAAATAAATAAAGAAAAATTGCAGCAAGGTATTTTTGGGTTTTTAGAATAATAGATCTGAGAACAAAAGCAAATAAAAATAGATCTCAAAGCAAATATGATAAAGAATAGACCCGGGGCCGTAGATTTCACTAGTGGCTTCTCTCGAGAAAAATAGCATACAGCGGGTAAACAAATTACTGTTGGGCAATTGATAGAACTTCAAATAATTATGACGATAACCAGGCAATGATCATTATATAGGCATCACGTCCAAGATTAGTAGACCGACTCCTGCCTGCATCTACTACTATTACTCCACACATCGATCGCTATCCAGCATGCATCTAGTGTATTAAGTTCATGGAGAAACGGAGTAATGCAATAAGAATGATGACATGATGTAGACAAGATCTATTCATGTAGGAATAGACCCCATCTTGTTATCCATAATAGCAACGATCAATACGTATCTTGCTGCCCCTTCTGTCACTGGGAAAGAACACCGCACGACCGAACCCATCACAAAGCACCTCTTCCCATGGCAAGAAAAATCGATCTAGTTAACTAAACCAAAGATTCGAAGAAGAAATACGAGGCTATAAGTAATCATGCATATAAGAGATCAAAGAAACTCAAATAACTTTCATGGATAAATAGATCTGATCATAAACTCAAAGTTCATCGGATCCCAACAAACACACCGCAAAAAGAGTTACATCAAATAGATCTCCAAGAGACCATTGTATTGAGAATTAAAAGAGAGAGAGGAAGCCATCTAGCTACTAACTACGGACCCGTAGGTCTACAATGAACTACTCACGCATTATCAGAGAGGCACCAATGAGGATGATGAACCCCTCCGTGATGGTGTCTAGATTGGATTTGGTGGTTCTGGAACTTGCGCCTGTTGGAATTGTGTTTCGTCGACTCCCCTAGGGTTTTTTGGATTTTCGGGGTATTTATAGAGCAAAGAGGCGGTGTGGGAGGCGGCCGAGGTGGGCACAACCCACCAGGGCGTGCCTGGGCCCCCAGGCGTGCCCAGGATGGGTTATGCTCCCCTCGGAGCCCCCTTCTGGTACTTCTTTGGCCCAACAGGTGTCTTCTGGTCCAGAAAAATTCTCCAAAAAGTTTCGCTGTCTTTGGACTCCATTTGGTACTGATATTCTGCGAAGTAAAAAACAAGCCAAAAACAGCAACTGGCACTGGGCACTATGTCAATAGGTTAGTCCCAAAAAATGATATAAAGTTGCTATAAAATGATTGTAAAACATCCAAGAATGATAATATAACAACATGGAACAAGCAAAAATTATAGATACGTTGGAGACGTATCAGCATGGAAAAATATCAGCCACCCCCTACCGTTTCATGAGCGGTACGAGCACACTAAAAGGAAATTATTTTGAAAATTAGAGATGGCACTTACAAATTTGCTTAGAACGGCACGGGAATACCGCATATAGGTAGGTATGGTGGACTCATATGGCAAAACTGGGTTTAAGGATTTTGTATCAACAAGTAGTATTCCTACTTAGTACAAGTGAAGGCTAGCAAAAAGATTGAGAAGCATCCAACCAAGAAACGAAAAAACACATAAGCGAGCATTAAGCATAACTAACACCGAATAATGCACCATAAGTAGGATGTAATTTCATTGCATAACTATTGACTTTTGTGCTTGCATAGGGAATCACAAACCTTAACACCAATATTCTTACTAAAGCATAATTACTCACCAACATGACTCACATATCACTATCATCATATCTCAAAACTATTACAAAGAATCAAGTTTATTTTGTCCAATGATATTCATGAATTTTTTTATTATATCCCTCTTGAATATCTATCACTTTGGGACTAGTTTCATATATTGCTTTTGATAGCTCAAACAAATCTAAGTGAAGAACATGAGCATAAAACTTTTCATCTCTCAAAATAATATAAGTGAAGCATGAGAAAGTTTCTTCAAAAATTTACTAACTCTCAAACAAATCTAAGTGAAGCATGATAGCATTTCTTCAAAAATATTAAAGCACACCATGCTCAAAAAGATATAAGTGAAGCACTAGCGCAATTCCATAGCTCAAAAAATTTAAGTGAAGCATATAGAGCAATTCTAACAAATCATAGCATAATTTGGCTCTCTTGAATAGGTGTGTCTAGCAAGGATACTCGTGACAAACTAAAAAGCAAAACAATAAAAGATTCATATAATACAAGACGCTCCAAGCAAAACTCATGATATGTGACGAATAAAAATATAGCTCCAAGTAAAATACCGATGGTCGTTAGAAGAAAGAGGGGATGCCACTCGGGGCATCCCCAAGCTTAGTTGCTTGTTTCTCCTTGAATATTGCCTTGGGGTGCCATGGGGCATCCCCAAGCTTAGGCTCTTCTTACTCCTTATTCCTTCATCCATCATGATCTCACCCAAAACTTGAAAACTTCAATCACACAAAACTTAACAAAACCTTCGTGAGATCCGTTAGTATAAGAAAACCAATATTTACTTTAAGTACTGTAGGAAACCCATTAAAATTTTGTTATTGCATTATATCTACTGTATTCTAACTTTGCCATGGCTTATACCCCCCGATACAATCCATAGAATCATCAAAATAAGCACACAATGCAAAGAAAACAGAATCTGTCAAAAACAGAATAGTCTGTAAAGACTCGAATTCTACTCATACTTCTGTAACTGCAAAAATTCTGAAAACTAAGGAGATCATAGGAAATTTGTATATAAATATTGTGTAAAAACATCAGAATTTTGCGTTGCTTCTGTGAATTTAGACAATTATTTTACTGGAAGCAAAAGTTCCTGTTTTTCAACAGGATCAAATCAACTATTACCAAAGCTATCCCAAAGGCTTTACTTGGCACAAACACTAATTAAAACATAAAAAAACACAATCATAACAGAGGCATAATTGTGCAAACACTCAAGAACAGAAAGAAAAAGGCAAAAATAAATTTTATTCATTGGGTTGCCTCCCAGCAAGCGCTATCGTTTTACGCCCCTAGCTAGGCATAAAGCATAGATTCAAGTATTGTCATCTTTAGTTCTAGATCCATAGGATGCCCTCATGATTGATTCATATGGTGGCTTGATTCTTGTTCTAGGGAAGTGTTCCATACCCTTTCTTAGTGGAAATTGAAATTTAATATTGCCTTCTTTCATATCAATCACGGCACCTATAGTACGTAAAAATGGTCTACCAAGTATAATTGGACAAGACGGATTGCAATCAATATCAAGAACAATAAAATCTACGGGCACATAATTCCTATTTGCAAGAATAAAAACATCATTAATTCTTCCCAAAGGCTTTTTAATAGTAGAATCCGCCAAGTGCAAATTTAAAGAACACTCTTCAATATTGGTAAGACCAAGCACATCACATAAAGATTTCAGAATTGTGGAAACACTAGCACCCAAGTCACATAAAGCAAAACACTCATAATTTTTAATCTTGACTTTGATAGTAGGTTCCCATTCATCATGTAATTTTCTAGGAATTGAGATCTCTAATTCCAACTTTTCTTCCAAAGCTTTCATCATGGCATCTACGATATGTTTAGAAAAAGCTTTATTTTGTTCATAAGCATGGGGTGAATTAATCATGGATTGCAACAAAGAAATACAATTAATCATAGACCATTTATTATAATTAAAGTCTTTGTAATCCAAAAGAGTGGGCACATCACTAGTTAAAGTTTTGACCTCTCCAAACCCACTTTTATAAAAAAAATTATCAAGATTTTCACCCTCCGAATTATTGGGACGCCTTCTAGCTAAAGTTGACTCTTCTTTAGTCCCTTTATCATCAATTTTAATTTTACTAAACAAGGAATCAATAGAAGAAACACCAATTACTTCATCATTTTTATGAAAGCAATCACTAGAAAACGCTCTTTCTAAAAAAATCTCTTTTAGCTCTAAGCATAGCGGTTCTTTTCTTACTTTCATCCATAGAAACATATAAATCTTTAATTGATTCCTCAACTTTGGGTACAAAAAAATTTCAATTTGAGATTTTCTACATCGTGAGAAATCCTGTCAATGCTTCTAGACATATCATCAATCTTATTCAACTTTTCTTCTATCATATTATTGAAAACTTTTTGAGCATTGATAAATTCTTTAATATTATTCTCAAGATCAGAGGTGTTCCTATTATTATTATAAGAGGGATTACCATAGGAATTACCACAATTATTAGAGGAATTTCCAGGAAAAGGCCTAGGATTAAAATTACCTCTATAAGCATTGTTATTAAAATTATTTCGCGAGACAAAATTCACATCTACGGAATCACTATTTTGCTCCATCAAAGTAGACAAAGGCACATCATTAAGATCAATATGAGCACTTTTATTAGCAACCAATTTCATAAGAGCATCAACTTTTCCACTCAACGAATTAATTTCTTCAACCGAATTAACTTTTTTACTAGTAGGTGCTCTTTCGGTATGCCATTGTGAATAATTTGCCATAATATTATCAAGCAATTTAGTAGCTTCACCCAAAGTAATTTCCATAAAAGTACCACCCGTGGCGGAATCTAAAAGATTTCTAGAAACAAAATTCAATCCCGCATAAAAAATTTGTATGATCATCCGTAGATTTAAACCATGAGTAGGACAATTTCTTAGCATCAATTTCATTCTTTCCCAAGATTGTGCAACATGTTCATGCTCAAGTTGCTTAAAATTCATGATTTGAGTTCTCAGGGAAATAATTTTTGCGGGCGAAAAATACTTAGTAATGAAAGCATCTTTGCACTTATCCCAATAATCGATACTATTGCGAGGCAAAGAAGAAAACCAAATTTTTGCACGATCTTGCAAAGAAAATGGAAATAATTTCAACTTCACAATATCATTGTCCACATCTTTTTTCTTTTGCATATCGCATAATTCTACGAATGTGTTAAGATGGGACGCGGCATCCTCATTAGGAGTACCGGAAAACTGATCTTTCATAACAAAATTCAACAAAGCGGCATTAATATCACAAGATTTCGCACTAGTGGCGGGAGGAGCAATCGGAGTGCTAATAAAATCATTGTTGTTGGTATTGGAAAATCACACAACTTGGTGTTTTCTTGAGTCATCATGACTACGCAAACAAGATTGCACACAAAAACAGATCCGAAGAGAAAAACGGCGAACGGAAAAAGAGGGCGAATAAAATGGCAAATTTTTCTGAAGTGGGGGAGATGAAAATGAGAGGCAAATGGCAAATAATGTAAATTGCAAGGAGATGAGATTTGTGATTAGGAACCTGATAGATGTTGATGATGTCTCCCCGGCAACAGCGCCAGAAATCCTTTCTTGATGGCTCGTATCCGCGTCAGTATTTCCCCGAAGAGGAAGGGATGATGCAACACAGCTACGGTAGGTATTTCCCTCAGTTATGAAACCAAGGTTATCGAACCAGTAGGAGAACCAAGCAACACTATGTAAATGGTACCTGCACACAAAGAACAAATACTTGCAACCCGACGCGTAAGAGGGGTTGTCAATCCCTCTCGGGTAAAAGATAGATTGGTTTGTATGATTTTGGATAAATAGATCTCGCGATAAAACAAAATAAAATAAATAAATAAAAAGTGCAGCAAGGTATTTTTAGGTTTTTAGAAAAATAGATCTAAGAACAAAAGCAAATAAAATAGATCTCAAAGCAAATATGATAAAGAATAGACCCGGGGCCGTAGATTTCACTAGTGGCTTCTCTCGAGAAAAATAGCATACGGCGGGTAAACAAATTACTGTTGGGCAATTGATAGAACTTCAAATAATTATGACGATATCCAGGCAATGATCATTATATAGGCATCACGTCCAAGATTAGTAGACTGACACCTGCGTGCATCTACTACTATTACTCCACACATCGACCGCTATGCAGCATGCATCTAGTGTATTAAGTTCATGGAGAAACGGAGTAATGCAATAAGAATGATGACATGATGTAGACAAGATCTATTCATGTAGGAATAGACCCCATCTTGTTATCCTTAATAGCAATGATCAATACGTGTCTTGCTGCCCCTTCTGTCACTGGGAAAGAACACCGCACGACCGAACCCATCACAAAGCACCTCTTCCCATGGCAAGAAAAATTGATCTAGTTAACTAAAACAAAGATTCGAAGAAGAAATACGAGGCTATAAGTAATCATGCATATAAGAGATCAAAGAAACTCAAATAAGTTTCATGGATAAATAGATCTGATCATAAACTCAAAGTTCATCGGATCCCAACAAACACACCGCAAAAAGAGTTACATCCAATAGATCTCCAAGAGACCATTGTATTGAGAATCAAAAGAGAGAGAGGAAGCCATCTAGCTACTAACTACAGACCCGTAGGTCTACAATGAACTACTCACGCATCATCGGAGAGGCACCAATGAGGATGATGAACCCCTCCGTGATGGTGTCTAGATTGATCTGGTGGTTCTGGAACTTGCGCCGGCTGGAATTGTGTTTCGTCGACTCCCCTAGGGTTTTTGGATTTTTGGGGTATTTATAGAGCAAAGAGGCGGTGCGGGAGGCGGCCGAGGTGGGCACAACCCGGGCCCCCAGACGCGCCCAGGTGGGTTGTGCTCCCCTCGGAGCCCCCCTCTGGTACTTCTTTGGCCCAACAGGTGTCTTCTGGTCTAGAAAAATTCTCCAAAAAGTTTTGCTGCGTTTGGACTCCGTTTGGTACTGATATTCTATGAATTAAAAAACAAGCAAAAAACAGCAACTAGCACTGGGCACTATGTCAATAGGTTAGTCCCAAAAAATGATATAAAGTTGCTATAAAATGATTGTAAAACATCCAAGAATGATAATATAACAGCATGGAACAAGCAAAAATTATAGATACATTGGAGGCATATCACTCCACACATTGACCGACTCCTGCCTGCATCTAGATTATTAAGTTCAGAAGAACAGAGTAACACCTTAAGCAGAATGACATGATGTAGAGGGATAAACTCAAGCAATATGACATAAACCCCGTCTTTTTATCCTTAATGGCAACAATACAATACGTGCATTGCTACCCCTTCTATCACTGGGTGAGGACACCGCAAGATTGAACCCATCACAAAGCACCTCTCCCATTGCAAGAAAAACCAATCTAGTTGGCCAAACCAAATCGATAGATCGGAGAGAAATACAAAGCTATCTCAATCATGCATAAAAGAGTTCAGAGAAGACTCAAATAATATTCATAGATAATCTGATCATAAATCCACAATTCATCAGATCTCAACAAATGCACCGCAAAAGAAGATTACATCGAATAGAACTCCAAGAACATCGAGGAGAACATTGTATTGAAGATCAAAGAGAGAGAAGAAGCCATCTAGCTACTAGCTATGGACCCGTAGGTCTGTGGTAAACTACTCACACATCGTCGGAAGGGCAGCAAGGTTGGTGTAGAGGTCCTCCGTGATCGAATCCCCCTCCGGCGGAGTGCCGGAAAAGGCCCCAAAATGGGATCTCACGGGAACAGAAGCTTGCGGCGGTGAAAAAGTATTTTTCGTGTGCCCTCTGGTATAGGGGAATATTTGAGAATATATAGTGGTAGAATTAGGGTTAGACGGTCTACGGGGGCCCACAAGCCTTGGGGGCGCCCCCCCGGGGCGCGCCCCTACGGCTTGTGGCCGCCTAGTAGGTCTTCTAGCCTCCTCTCCAAGTCTCGTGGGTTTCTTCTGGTCCAAGAAAAATCATCGTAAAGTTTTATTCCATTTGGTATTGATTTTCTGTAAAAATCAAAAACAAGGAAAAAACAGCAACTGGCACTAGGCACTCGGTTAATAGGTTAGTCCCAAGAAATGATATAAAATAACATATAAATGTATATAAAACATCCAAAATAGATAATATAATAGCATGGAACAATCAAACATTATAGATACGTTGGAGACGTATCAACCCTCCGGTGGTTCTTTTCTCCAGTAATTATTAAATATTCCAAAACAATTCTCCGTAAAATTTCAGCTCATTTGGAGATGTGCAGAATAGGTATCTATGACGTAGCTTTTTCAGGTCCAGAATTCCAGCTACCGGTATTCTCCCTCTTTGTGTAAACCTTGCATATTATGAGAGAAAAGGCATTAGAATTACTCGAGAAAGCATTATTATGCATAAAAACATTATAAATAATAGTAGAAAAACATGATGCAAAATGGACGTATCAACTCCCACAAGCTTAGACCTCGCTTGTCCTCACGGAAGCCGATATTGAAAATCATGTCCACATTTTTAGAGAGAGAGGTGTCGATAAAAACAAAATACGACATAGTAGCATCATGCTTATTATTATAACAGCAGCAAACTTTATCATATAACTTTTAGCATATAACTTCTCATGAACAAGTAACAATTCATCACAACATCGAAGTAGACAGCATAAACTTTATTAAAAACCAACAAATGTAACTACAATTCATCATATTTTCAGGAAGGGTCTCGTGTCGGAGCCTTTTGGCAAGTCCACATACTCAACCATCATGTAATCTTTTATGATTGCTAACACTCACAGCATACATATGGGCAAAAAGTTTCAACCGGACACATAGAAAGATAGGGGCTTATAGTTTTCCTCCCAACTTATTCACCTCAAGGATGATGTCAACAATAATAACTCATGACCATTCACATTCAACTGGATATATGTGCCTAGATCTTTCCTCACCACATGGTGCTTGCCAAAAGAGAAAATAAAAAGGAAGAGAGGAAGATACTTTGACTCTTGCATAAAAAGTAAATACATAAAAGTAAAAGATAGGCCCTTCACAGAGGGAAGCAGAGGTTGTCATGCGCTTTTTGGTTTGTATGCACAATCTCTTAATGCAAAAGAACATCACGTCATATTGCCCCTTATGATAGCAACCTTTATTATGCAGTCTGTCGCTTTTATTACTTTGCCATCACAAGTTCGTACAACGCTTAATTTCTCTTACACTAAATGATCAAACACATTTAGAAGCAATTTTTATTGCCTTATTGCATCGATGACAACTTACTTGAAGGATCTTACTCAATCCATAGGTAGGTATGGTGGACTCTCAAAACATGAGTTTGGGTTTAAGGTTTTTGGATGCACAAGTAGTATCTCTACTTAGTGCGGAATTTTGGCTAGCAAAGATATTAAGCAATCACCACATGTTGAAGGATCTATGACAATATAACTTGTATGTGAATATGAACAAACATAAATCATTACGTTGTCTTCCTTGTCCAACGTCAACAGTTTTGGCATATAATATTTAATGGGGGCTCACAATCATAAAAGATGTCCAAGATAGTATATTTGCATGTGAATCTTCTCTTCCTTTATTAATTCTTTCATGAATTGCATCATTGACCAATGCTATGTTTGTCAACTTCCAACAAATTTTACCACTTATTCTTTTCCCTATGTGATGTCATTACTTACCATAACATTAGCATATGATCTTTTTCATTATTTCCTTTTATTTTGATTGAAACATAAAAGTAAAGAAGCAAAAGCTCAAACTAAACTTTATTATATAACTCTCACTCGATTACATAAATAGATAGATCACAAAACTAGCACTCAAAAATAGATCATACTAAACTTTTATTCAACTAAATCATGAAATAGCTAAAGATCGAACTAAGAATAGGTAAAGGTAATAGAAGTGATGGTGATACGATACCAGGGCATCTCCCCCAAGCTTGGCACAAGCCAAGGGGAGTGCCCATACCCGTGTACTCAAGTCTCCTTTGGTGGGGAAGAAGATGATGGTGGTGGTGATGAGGTAGTGGGTTTGTCCTCCGGCTTCCAGGGCAAGGGCTCACCATCAAAAGAGGATGCGCGAGTCTCCTGAGTCCTGCAACTGGCAGCTAAACTCATACCTTTAAATCCTGCTTCATACTCGAAAACTTGGTTTTGAAGATCATAGATTTGGCTTTGCAGAAAATTAATTTGCTCGTTGAAGGTGAAGACAATGTCCTTCATAGATCGGCCATCCACCATGTGATCACGGGTGAATTTCGTGATCATGGAGTGATTGGCGCTGAGTCCACGCTCCACCATCCCTTGGCACTTGAAGATGTCTTGTTCCACCGCCTCGAGCCTGGCCTCCACGCTCCCCGTCCTCTTGGGCCCCTGAACATCCCGGATGTGGAGCACCCCCTCATGCATCTCAATGGCTTGAGGGTGCTTCATCACCTCCGACAAGTACGGGTTGATGACCTTCTCGAAGAACTTGTCCTTGGAGGAGCTTGGTGGAGCCATGGCGATCTAGATCTGACAGGAAAACAACACAAAACAAGAACAGATGATTTTTCTGCGATGCGGTGGTCAAATCGTTCGGGGGTATATATAAAGATTTTTTATCTTGGGAAACAAGCATATGGAAGGAAAGCGGAGTCGGGAAGGTGCCCGAGGACCCCACAACCCACTAGGGCGTGCCAGGAAGGGCAGGCGCGCCCTGGTGTATCGTGGCCAGCTCGGTTGCCTTCCTGGTTGTTTCTTATTTTCCTATTTTTCTAATATTCCAAAACTGAGAGAAAATATTTTTGCGGAATTTTCGGAGTCCGTTTACTTACCGTATCACGTACCTCTTCCTTTTCAGGGTTCTGGAGTGTTCTGGAAGGTTTCTTTTATGTGTTCCTCCGGTGTCATGGTTTGAATAATATTGGTTTCAACATTAATAGGCGTACCTAAGATATAGTGATTAATTCTTTGTCCATTGACCACCTTCGAGTTAGTACCTTTGGCATTATTGATCTTAATGGCTCTAGAATGATAAACCTCTTCGATAATATATGGTCCTTCCCATTTGGAAAGAAGTTTTCCTTCCAAAAATCTAAAACGAGAGTTGTGCAATAGAACATGTTCTCCAACTTTGAATTCCCGCTTTTGGATTCTTTTGTCATGCCATCTTTTAACTTTTTCTTTGAATGGTTTGGCATTTTCATAAGCTTGGGTTCTCCATTCATCTAGTGAGATAATATCAAATAACCTCTTTTCACCGGCAAGTTTGAAGTCATAATTGAGTTCTTTAATTTCCCAATATGCTTTATGTTCTAACTCAAGAGGCAAATGACAAGCTTTTCCATAGACCATTTTATATGGAGACATACCCATAGGATTTTTATAAGCTGTTTTGTAGGGCCAAAGTGCATCATCTAGTTTCTTAGACCAATTCTTTTGGGACCTATTGGGGATATCGCTTATCGGGAACTTATCAGTCGACCCATGATAAGGGGTAAATCGGCCAGTTTATTGGCATATCGGTCGATTAATCGCCATATCGGCTGATTTATCAGCCGATTTACCTTATCGGTTAGACAACGGTAAGCGATAAATCGGCCGATTTATCGGAATATCGGAAGATATCTTGAACAGTGGTTTTTTGTAATATTAACTTTATTTCCCTATTGCTAAGTTCAACTTGACCACTAGATTGAGGATGATAGGGTGATGCAATTCTATGGTTAACATCATATTTAGCAAGCATTTTACGGAAAGCACCATGAATAAAGTGTGAACCACCATCAGTCATTAAATATCTAGGGACTCCAAACCTTGGGAAAATAACTTCTTTAAGCATTTTAATGGAAGTGTTATGATCAGCACTACTAGTTGGAATAGCTTCTACCCACTTAGTAACATAATCAACAGCAACCAAAATATGTGTATACCCATTAGAGGAAGGAAAAGGTCCCATATAATCAAAACCCCAAACATCAAATGGTTCAACAACAAGTGAATAGTTCATAGGCATTTCCTGGTGCTTACCGATATTACCTATTCTTTGACATTCATCACAAGACAAGACAAACTTACGGGCATCCTTGAAAAGAGTAGGCCAATAAAAACCAGATTGCAATACCTTGTGAGCAATTCTATCTCCCGCATGATGTCCTCCATAGGCTTCGGAGTGACATTTCCGTAGGATTTGTTCCTGTTCATGCTCAGGTACACAAAGTCTAATAATACCATCTACTCCCTCTTTATAAAGATGTGGGTCATACCAAAATTAATGTCTTAAATCATAGAAGAATTTTTTCTTTTGTTGGTATGTGAAACTAGATGGTATAAATTTAGCAACAATGTAATTAGCATAGTCAGCATACCAAGGAGTGTTATGAGAAGCATTTATTACAGCTAGTTGTTCATCAGGAAAGCTATCATCAATAGGTAGTGGGTCATCAAGAATATTTTCTAACCTAGACAAGTTATCACCTACGGGGTTCTCAGCTCTTTTCCTATCAATGATATGTAAATCAAATTCTTGTAGCAAGAGAACCCACCTAATGATTCTAGGTTTAGCATCTTTCTTTTCCATAAGATATTTTATAGCAGCATGATCAGTGTGAACAATTACTTTGGAATCAACAATGTAAGATCTGAATTTATCACAAGCAAACACAACTGCTAAAAATTCCTTTTCAGTAGTAGCATAATTTCTTTGGGCACTGTCTAGAGTTTTGCTAGCATAATGGATACCATTTAATTTCTTATCAACTCTTTGTCCTAGAACAACACCAACAGCATAATCACTAGCATCACACATAATTTCAAAAGGCAAGTTCCAATCAGGTGGTTGAACAATAGGTGCAGAAGTTAAGGCTTTCTTAAGTGTTTCAAAAGCTTCTACACAATCATCATCAAAAACAAAAGGAATATCCTTTTGTAAAAGATTAGCGAGAGGCCTAGAAATTTTAGAGAAGTCTTTAATAAACCTTCTATAGAAACCAACATGACCAAGGAAACTACGTGTAACACCCCCGGTGGTTAACTACAGTAATCACTTTTGATAATGACATGTCAGCAAGCTTAACAGTGCATGATCATCAGTAGCATCATATTGCATTTCAACTCCTAAGTCAAAATTCAGATTTAAACTAAAGTGGGAAATAAAAGTTGTTCAAACTGGAAAACCAAAATGTGCCTCATGTTGCAAATATTCCCATAGCATTTGTAAAAATGATTGCAACATTAGTTGAAATTGTAAAAGGACTCGAACAACTAGAAACAGCAGCAACATAGCACTATTCAATCCTTTTTCAATTTAAATAAAATCCAAACAAAAAGATATGGATCCCAAACCAATTTCTAGCAGTGAAAGATAATGCAACTGTAAATAATGGAGCAAGTCTCATATTTTACAAAAGTCTTTTGGAATAAAAATAAAGAGAAAACAGAAAAGGAAAAAAATAATATATAAAAAAAAAAGAGTAAAAAGGAAAAGCCCCCCCCCCCGGACCAACTGGGCCGTGGCCCAGCTGGCCACCAGGCCACCACCCAGGCCGGCCCACCCCGGGCCTATAACCCCCTCCCTTCACCCCGAAACCCTAATCCCCCCCCTCGCTCCTCTCCCCCCCCCCCCGATCCAGAAATTCTGGATCGGGATCGAACCCCGTCGTCGGCCGCCTCGGCGCCCGTCGCCGGCCGGCCTTCTCCGACGCCATCGCCGGCGCCTGCCCGCCGCCGGCCGCTCCTCTCTCTGCCACGCTCGCAGCCCGCGCCTCACCGCCCTCGGCGCGACGCAACCCTCGCGCGCGTGGACGCCGTCGCCACCTCGTCTCCGTCGCCGGACGGCCTCCCCGCCTCCGACGCCGTCGTCCCGAGCCCCGCTGCCCGTGCCCTACAACGCCGGTGAGGCCTCGGCCTCGGCCTCCCTCCCTTGTGCGCGCACCCCACCCCGCGCCCCGGCCGCGCGCATCGCCCTCGTCGCGCTCCGCCCGCGTCCCTGCCTCACCGCGGCGTGCGCGCTCGCCGCGCCTGCTCGCGCATGCACAGGCGCCCGCGCTGCCGCCTCCCATCGCCGTCGCCGCGCTCCTGCCGCGCCTCTGCTCGCCTCCTTGCGCCTTGGTCACGGCCCGCCGCCCGCGCCCACCACGCGCCCGGGCTCGCGCGCGACCACGCCCAGGCCGGCCCCGCTCGTCGCCTCTGCCCACGCCCGCTGCTGCAGCCGCGCGCGCAGCTCTGCTGCCCCGGCTCCACCGCGCCGCCGCTCGCCGTCCGACGGGCCACCGCGCCCGGCCGCCCCTGCCCCGCCCGCGCTCGCCTCCCGCCCGCGCGCGGCCCCGCTCACGCCGGCGCCCGTCTCCGCCTCACCCGCTGGCCGCACCCGTGCGCCCGTATGCGCACCGGACATGTCCGGTGCCCAAACGGGCACAACCCGGACATGTCCGGCTGTGCCACTGACCAGTGGGCCAGCCTCTGTAAAAAAATAATAATAATAAAAAAATAAAATAAATATAAATAAATAATTAATAAAATAAATAAATAGTTAATTAATTAATTAATTAGTAAATTAATTAATCCTGTTTAATTAGACTAATCAATTAGTTAACTTAACTAACCCTAATGACTGCTGACGTCAGCATGCTGACATCATCTTTTACTATTCTGGATAATGTTTATTTTAAATAATTAAATGAATTCCAGAAATTAATAAAACTTTAGAAAATCATTTTAAATAATCCGTAACTCCGATCGAAAAACTTTGTACATGAAAGTCGCTCAGAACGACGAGACGAATCCGAATACACGGTCCGTTCGTCCGTCACACGTCCCTAACTATCAGAACATGCAACCGTCCCTCTCCGGTCATCTGTCTGACAAATGTCCGGAACCGGGAAAACATTCCCGGATGGATTCCTCCTTCCTCGGTGACGTGCAACCATACGTTAGGATACACCCGGCACTGCGTATTATCATGTCGTACCTTGTGTTGCTCAAGTTTGCTCTATATTTATACTGTTTCCTCCCCCTCTTCTCTCTCGGTAGACCCTGACACCGACGTCGTCCCCGAGACCGACGCAACTCAGGAGCCCGACGCCACCGTTGACGATCCCTCTCTCTTGCCAGAGCAACCAGGCAAGCCCCTCCCTTGAGCATACCGATATCGCCATTCTAATTTCTCATGCTTGCATTAGAATTACTGCTGCTGCTGCTTTACCTATTCTGATGCATAGCCTGTTCATTGTAACCTGCTGTTGATAATTACCTACATATCCTAAACTGTTTAGTCTAGGCTGGGTAGAGACCTATCAGTGACCCCACTTATCCCGACTGCCGCGCTGGATCGTCAGAAGACCCGATCAATGGGATTGAAGACCAGGACCCGACACCGCACATCACCCCCCCTTAGTTGTAACGACACTGCAGCGTTACTATCGAGCGCCGAGGGTGAAACCTCTTGTAGCACTTCTGATGTTAATTCTGTAGAGTAGCTATTCGGTCATGGTCATCGAGGGTGATTCCTCCTTCACCGCTTCCGATAACGACGCTGTCGTACAACACCTCAAGTGTGGACCCAGTGAGGGTGATTCCTCCTAGTTCACCTTGACGGATACATCGAGTGGGAATTCAATGAGGGTGATACCTCGGATTCCCTGATGTTATGGACACACGGATACTTGGACTTTACAATGTTACTTGGAAAGGCGGGTCGACCCTGAGGGGTACCCGCGTGTGATGTGAAGGCGGGTTGCCAGTGTGGTGCCCGAGTGGTGAATACGAGGCGCGGCCGGGCATTCTTAACCCTTGCCGCAAGTCCTCGAGACGGGGCGACGGGGTCACATCTTTCGTGAGTCTCTGCTCGTTACCGCAAGCCCTAGTCCTAACGATTTGGATATTTGATCCGAGCAGGCCTCTGGCCTGATAGCACTAACCATCACGTGGGCATAGTATGGGCGTTCTGCATCGTATGCATCAGCCGAGAGCCCTGTCAGACGTCCAGTTCAGCAGTGCGGCATGGAGTGATTGGCGCCATTTCGGTGGTGCTTGGATCTGGGCCATGTACGCAACGACCCGGAGGGCGAGGGGCGATGGCCAAGACCCCCTTGCGCTTAGGATGTAGACTGGCAGGGACCTCTCTGCTGAGCTGTAGGTAGGGTTGCGATGTGTCGTTTGGCCGAGGCCGGGCATGACCCAGGAAAGTGTGTCCGGCCGAAGTTAATCGAGCGTGTTGGGTAAGTTGGTGCACCCCTGCAGGGAAGAACATTTCTATCGATAGCCGGTCCTACGGTAAAGGACACTCGGAGTTGTATCCTGATTGATACAATTTAGAACTGGATACCTGTGATGAGACCTGTATATATGGCTCTGGGATTGCTTCTCGCAGGGAGTCGAGAAGGGATCTCAGGACGAGGTTTGATGACTATATGGCTCTGGGATTGCTTTCTCGCAGGGAGTCGAGAAAGGATCTCTGGGTGAGGTTGATATTATTACTGCTACATTATATGGTATTGTTCTACTCTCTTCTACTGCTGCAAGACCGCTGAAGATGCTAGTCTTCGATAGGACTAGGCCTTCTCTCTATTCTGGCATTTCTGCAGCCCAGTCCACATATACAGCCTCCCTTTGAAAATGTTGCATATGTAGTGTAGATCCTTGCTTGCTGAGTACTTCTGAGTACTCACGGTTGCTTTGTTTTCCTTTTTCTCCCCATATCAGTTTGACGTGACCAGAGGACGGAGCCCCCTGAGACAGATGCCCTGACGATCGCTACTACTACTACCCAGAGGATGGATACTACTACGAGTTGACTGACGACCAGGAGTAGGATCGTAGGGTCCCAGGCAGGAGGCCTTCGCCTTTCGATCGTAGTGTTTTATTTTGCCCCGCCTTTCTAAAGGCCTTTCTGTACTTTCTTTTATATCTGTACTCAGATATCTGATGCTTCCGCTGACGCTTGTTCGCAAGCTTATGTATTCGAGCCCTCGAGGCCCTGGCTTGTAATATAAAGCTTGTATGACTTTATTTATGTTTTAGAGTTGTGTTGTGATATCTTCCCGTGAGTCCTTAGGCTTGATCGTGTGCAGTTGCGTGTATGATTAGTGCACGATCGGGCCGGGGGCGTCACACTACGAATACCTTTAATATATTTAGGACATGGCATTTTCTCAATTGCATCAACTTTAGCTTTATCCACCTCAATACCTCGTTCAGAAATTTTATGCCCCAAGACAATGCCTTCGTTAACCATAAAGTGGCACTTCTCCCAATTCATGATAAGATTAGTTTGTTCACATCTTTGCAAAACTCGATCAAGGTTGCTTAAGCAATCATCAAAAGACGTTCCGTAAACGGAAAAATCATCCATGAAAACCTCAACAATCTTTTCACAAAAATCAGAGAATATAGTAGTCATACATCTTTGAAAGGTAGCAGGTGCATTGCATAAACCAAAGGGCATACGTCTATAAGCATAAGTTCCAAACGGACAAGTAAAGGTGGGTTTCTCTTGATCAAGATGTGATACAGGTATTTGAGAGAAACCAGAATATCCATCAAGAAAACAAAAGTGTGTGTGCTTAGATAATCTTTCTATCATTTGATCAATAAAAGGCAAAGGGTAATGATCTTTTCTAGTAGCTTTATTTAATTTTCTAAAATCAATTACCATTCTATAGCCAGTAAGAATTCTTTGTGGATAAGTTCATTTTTATCATTAGGAACAACAATAATACCTCCCTTCTTAGGGACACAATGAACAGGACTTACCCATCTACTATCAGCTATGGGATAGATTATACCTGCTTCCAGAAGTTTTAGTATTTTAGTTCTTACCATTTCTTTCATCTTAGGATTTAGTCATCGTTGGTGATCAACAACGGGCTAAGAATTAGGTTCCATATTAATCTTGTGCTGACCGAGAGTGGGACTAATGCCCTTGAGATCATCAAGAGTATATCCAATAGCAGCACGGTGCTTCCTCATAATTTTTAATAATCTTTCTTCTTCATGTTCTGAAAGGTTAGCACTAATAATAACAGGATATATCTTTTTCTCATCGAGATAAGCAAATTTCAAGGTGTCAGGCAATTGTTTTAATTCAAACACAGGATCACCTTTGGGTGGAGGAGGACCTCCTAGAGTTTCAATAGGCAAATTGTGTTTAAGGAGAGGTTGTTGTTCAAAGAATATTTTATCTATTTCATTTCTTTCACGCAAGTGCATATCATTTTCATGGTCTAGCAAATATTGCTCTAGTGGATCAGTAGGAGGCATGGCAATAAAAGCAAGACCAATTATTTCATCCTTACTATGTAATTCTTTATTACGAGGTTGTCTACGAAGCTTAGAGAAATTAAATTCAGGAGACTCATCACCAAAGCTAACACTGATAGTTTCTTTATGGCAATCTATCGTAGCATTGACAATGTTCAAGAAAGGTCTACCAAAGATAATGGGACAAAAGTCATCTTGTGGGGAACCAAGAACTAGAAAATCAGTAGGATATTTTATTTTCCCACACAAGACTACAACATCTCTAACAATCCCAAGTGGTGTGATGGTGTCTCTGTTTGCAAGTTTAATAGTAACATCAATGTCTTCTATTTCAGCGGGTGCTATATCATTCATAATTTCTTGGTATAAGGTAAAAGGAATAGCACTCACACTAGCAGCTAAATCACATAAGCCATGATAGCAATGATCTCCTATTTCAACTGAGACAACAGGCATGCCAACAACAGGTCTATGTTTATCTTTTTCATCGGGTTTGGCAATTCTAGCAGCTTCATCACAGAAGTAAATAACATGCCCATCAATATTTTCCAAGCAATACTAGGTTCTACTTTAATTTGTTCAGAGGGTTTAGATGCTTTAATATTACTTTTGCGAACCACAGTTGATACCTTAGCATGTTCCTTTATCCTAACAATCATCTTTAGTTATAACCGGTTCTTTGATTTCTTATTTAATAGGGGCATGATATTTAAACCACTTCTCCTTAGGGAGATCAACATGAGTAGCAAATGATTCACAAAAAGAGGCTACTATCTCAGAGTCAAGTCCATATTTAGTGCTAAACTTGTGAAAAGCATCGGTATTCATAAAAGATTTAACACAATCAAACTCAAGCTTAATATCTGACTCTTTACCTTCGTCGAGTTCCCAATCTTCAGAGTTGCGTTTAATTCTTTCCAAGAGATCCCACTTGAATTCAATAGTCTTCTTCATAAAAGAACCAGTACAAGAAGTATCGACCATGGATTGATCATCATGAGAAAGCCGAGCATAAAAATTCTAAATAATAATTTCTCTTGAGAGCTCATGATTGGGGCATGAATATAACATTGAATTAAGCCTCCCCCAAGCTAGAGCGATACTTTCTCCTTCACGAGGCCAAAAATTATATATATAATTCCGATCACGATGAACTAGATGCATAGGATAATTTTTTGGGTGAAATTCCAATTTCAATCGACTCCAGTTCCAAGATCCAATATCATCGCATAGCCTATACCATGCCAATGTTTTACCCTTCAAAGATAAAGGGAAAACCTTATTCTTAACTTCATCTCCAGGTAACCTGCAAGCTTAAATAATCCACAAATTTCATGCACATGTATCAGATGCATATCGGGATGCTCAGTTCCGTCTCCTGCATAAGGATTAGCTAGCAGTTGTTCTATCATACCCGAAGGAATTTCATAACCAATATTTTCAGTAGGTGCACTAGGTTGAGGGGAAACTCTTTGTGTTTCCGATCGAGGTGAAGATACCCCGAACAAACCCCTTAAAGGATTGTTTTCCATTGTGAGAAGTGACAATAAATTTCAGCACGTAGTATAAGTTTTTCCTTACCGATTTCAACTTACCAAGAGCGGTTCACTCCCCGGCAACGGTGCCAGAAAAGAGTCTTGATGACCCACAAGTATAGGGTATCAATCGTAGTCCTTTCGATAAGTAAGAGTGTCGAACCCAACGAGGAGCAGAAGGAAATGACAAGTGGTTTTCAGCAAGGTAATTTCTGCAAGCATTGAAATTGTCGGTAATAGGTAGTTTGATAGCAAGATAATTTGTAACAATCAAGTAAAGGTAATGGTAAATAAAGTGCAGCAAGGTAGCCCAATCCTTTTGTGGCAAAGGACAGGCCAAAATGGTGTATTATAATAAGCAAAGCGTTCTTGAGGGCACACGGGAATTTCATCTAGTCACTTTCATCATGTTGGTTTGATTCGGTTCGCTACTTTGATAATTTGATATGTGGGTGGACCGGTGCTTGGGTGCTGTTCTTACTCGAACAAGCCTCCCACTTATGATTAAACCCCTCGCAAGCATCCGCAACTACGAGAAAAGTATTAAGATAATATCTAACCATAGCATTAAACATATGGATCCAAATCGGTCCCTTATGAAGTAGCGCATAAACTAGGGTTTAAGCTTCTATCACTCTAGCAACCCATCATCTAATAACTACTCCACAATGCATTCCCTTAGGCCCAAAGATGGTGAAGTGCCATGTAGTCGATGTTCACATGACACCACTAAGGGAATCACAACATACATATCATCAAAATATCGAACACATATCAAATTCACATGATTACTTGCAACATGACTTCTCCCGTGACCTCAAGAACAAAAGTAACTACTCACGAATGATATTCATGCTCAAGATCAGAGGGGTGTTAAATAGCATAATGGATCTGAACATATAATCTTCCACCAAATCAACCATATAGTAATCAACTACAAGATGTAATCAACACTACTAGTCACCCACAGGTACTGATAACCCACAAGTATAGGGGATCGCAACAGTTTTTGAGGGTAGAGTATTCAACCCAAATTTATAGATTCGACACAAGGGGAGCCAAAGAATATTTGCAAGTATTAGCAGCTGAGTTGTCAATTCAACCACACCTGGAGATTAGTTATCTGCGGCAAAGTGATCAGTAGCAAAGTAGTATGATAGTTTTGATAGTAGTAGGAACAACAATAGTGACGGTAACAGTGATAGCAATAATTTTGTAGCAGTGACAATAGTAACAGCAGCAGTAGTAACTTAGCAAGATCAATATGTAGGAAAATCGTAGGCATTGGATCGGCGATTTGTTGGATGATATTCATCATGTTACAGTTACAACCTAGGGAGATACGGCACTAGCTCCAATTCATAAATATAATGTAGGCATGTATTTCGTAAATAGTCATACGTGCTTACGGAAAGAACTTGCATGACATCTTTTGTCCTACCCTCCCGTGGCAGCGGGGTCCTATTGGAAACTAAGGGATATTAAGGCCTCCTTTTAATAGAGAACCGGAACAAAGCATTAACACACGGTGAATACATGAACTCCTCAAACTACGGTCATCACCGGGAAGTGTCCCGACTATTGTCACTCCGGGGTTGCCGGATCATAACACGTAGTAGGTGACTATAACTTGCAAGATCGGATCTAGAACATAGATATAATGGTGATAACATAAACGGTTCAGATCTGAAATCATGGCACCCGAGCCCAAAGTGTCAAGCATTAAGCATAGCAAAGTCATAGCAACATCAATCTCAGAACATAATGGATACTAGGGATCAAGCCCTAACAAAACTAACTCGATTACATGATGAATCTCATCCAACTCCTCACCGACCAGCGAGCCTACGAAGGAATTACTCACTCCCGGTGGAGAGCATCATGGAATTGGTGATGGAGGAGGGTTGGTGATGACGAAGATCGAAGATCCCCCTCTCCGGAGCCCCAAACGGACTCCAGATCTGGCCTCCCGATGAAGAACAAGAGGTGGCAGCGGCTCCGCCTCATGAAACGCGATAATTCTTCCCCCCTGATTTTTTTCTGGAAAAATGTGATTTTATAGCATCGGTTTCAGGGTCTGCGGGGCCACCAGGTGGGGACAACCCACCTGGGCGCGCCTGGAGGGGGGGCGCGCCCTGGTGGGTTGTGCTCACCCAAGGGCCCCCTCCGGTGGTTCTTGGCTCCAGTATTTTTCTTTTATTGTATAAAAATTCCTCGCAAAGTTTTGTCCCAGTCCGAGAACTTTTATTTCTGCACAAAAACAACACCATGGTAGTTCTGCTGAAAACAGCGTCAGTCCGGGTTAGTTTCATTCAAATCATGCAAATTAGAGTCCAAAACAAGAGGAAATGCGTTAGGAAAAGTAGATACGACGGAGACATATCAACTCCCCCAAGCTTAAACCTTTGCTTGTCCTCAAGCAATTCAGTTGATAAACTGAAAGTGAAAAAGAAAAACTTTTACGAACTCTTTTGCTCTTGTTTACATAAATAAGCTTAAGTAGCACCCAGGTTTTCAGCAAAGATTATAACTAACCATGTCGACAATAACTCTTAAAAATTATATTAACTCATATCAATGGCATAATCAACTAGTGAGCAATAATAAGATATCTCAAACAACAACACCTTGTCAAAACAACCATGATATAATATAACAATAGTGGTATCTCGCTAGCCCTTTCTGAGACGCAAAACATTAATGCAGAGCACCTCCAAAGTTCGAGCAGCGACTAAACATTGTAATTCATGGTAGAAAAGATCCAGTCATGATGCACCCAACATTAGCTATACACAATGCATGAGCATGACAACAATGCTCTCAGATTTTGGCGCTTATTTGAGAAGGTGATGACACAACATAAAAGTAAATAGAAAGTCCCTTCGCAGAGAGAAGCAGTGATTTGCAGAGGTGCCAGAGCTCAAGTTTTTAAAACGCAGGTAAATGAAATTTTGGGAAATGCACCCTTCTTGTTTACTTCGCGACCATTAGTTATCGGTATCTTCCATGCTAAACACATTAGTGGCGGTTCCCAAGCGATAAAAGTAAAGGTTTACTCCCCCTCTACCAACAATCACACTCCACGGCTTGTCCGAAACAACGGGTGCCGTCCATACCAACAACAGTCCCGAGGGAGTTTTGTTTAATTATTTGTAATTTAAGTTCGGGACTGGGAATACCTATTACCACCCCTCTCGTGCAAGGACGAGTGAATAAACACTCATCATGAGAATAACCCGCTTAGCATGGAAGATACTGACTACCTCCTGTCGCTCTATGAACAATCCAAGCACACAAAAAAGGATATTTATTTGAAGTTTTTAGAGGTGGCACATGCAAATTTACTTAGGACGGCAGGGTAATACCGCATATAGGTAGGTATGGTGGACTCATCTGGAATAACTTGGGTTTCAGGTTTTGATGCACAAGCAGAATTCCCACTTAGTACAGGCGAAGGCTAGCAATTAGGTTGGGAAGCGGCCAGCTAGAGAGCAACAACGGTCATGAACATGCATTATGCGTAAGTAACATTGGATACTAGCATGAGTAGGATATGAACACCATGAACATAAATATCATAGAGGCTATGTTGGTTTTGATTCAACTACATGCATGAACATGTGCCAAGTCAAGCCACTCGAACATTCAGAGGAGGATACCATGTCATCATACTACATCACAATCATTTTAACGCAATGTTGACATCCAAGATAAATCATTATCCACTCCTAGCTACTTATGCATGGCATGAGAAACTATAATCTCTAATTGTCATTACAAACATGTTTGATTATAATAGGCCGAATCATGGATACTAGATTAAACATATTTACAAAAACAGAACAAGTCGAGTTCATACCCGTTTCTCTCTGCCTCAGCCAGTTCATCAGATATCGTCATTATTGCCTTTCACTTGCACGACCAAACGATATGAAAATAATAATAGTGCAAGAGTGTCGTGAACTAAGCTGGAATCTGCAAACATTTTATTCAAAAGGAGAATACAAGGTAATATGGGCTCTTTGTTAGATCAACAATAATGCATAAGAGAGCCTCTCAACATTTTCATCGTGGTCTTCCCTTCGGCATGACTCAATAAAAAGAAAAAGAAATTCAGAGAAACACACTGAAATATTTTTAGAGTTTTTGGTTTTTCTTGAACAAGCAAACAAAAAGGGAAAAACAAAAACGAGAAAAACTATTTACACGGGAAAGCTCCCAACAAGTAAAAGAAGAACAAGGAAATCTTTTTGGGTTTTCTCTTTTTAGTACTACAACAATTTATACTAGGAAGAAAAACCGAAAAGAAGCAGGAAATATATTTTTGGATTTTCTCAAAGTTTTTCAAACACACAAGAAGAAAGCGAGAAAATAAATTTGGCATGGATAATACAATGAAAAAGTGTGAACACCGACAACTGGAATGAAATGTGTGAACATGAATGTAATGTTGGTGGAAATACGTACTCCCCCAAGCTTAGGCTTTTGGCCTAACTTGGTAATCACCACTCATAGAAACCATGGGGTCCTATGTTGAAGTGCTGGGGAGCGGGTACCTGAGGGTCCCACTGCTAAGGCTCCTCCTGTGCCGCAACCAGGTTGTTCCGATAGGCGACAATGTCCTCAGGCATAATCCTGTATCCGCCCCTGGCAATAGGATCAAACAAAGCAGGTGCAGGCAATGGAATAATATCATGAGTGTCCACACTGAAAACCAGGTTATAAGGAACAGGAATATCAGTGTTCTCGCCAGCAATAAACTGGTGGTGCGCCATAGCCTGACGATCTAAATAAACCTTGGGTAAAGGATAATCATGCTGGCGTATCTGGATGTTAAAGTGACTCGCTAAACGAGTAGCATAAATAGCACCATGTATCTTACCCTTGGATTTGTTAATGTGGAGGCGACATGCCACAATAGCTCCCAAGCTATAGGTGTTGTCGCCGTAAAGTGCACGACGCAAAACAGCAAAGTCGGGAGCACTGAGTGCACCTACCTTCTCTCTAGCAAGCAAACACTTTGTAATGAATACAGCAAAATAATGTACAGCCGGAAAGTGTAAGCTAGTGGCAGTGACACCCGATACCCCTCTCTCATCCCCCACTATCAGAGTACGGTAAAAACCATCAAACTCCGCGGGCCTAGGCTCTACTAAACCATCGTCAGAAGGAAGCAAGCATATGTCACAAAATTCAGTAAGCGGTATCTGATGGGGTTCAGCATATAAGTTAAACTGCACCTCAGGGGGATTATTCCTACTCAAGAAATTAAAACTTTGCACAAAGGAATTTGTGAGGAGATGATACTGTTCACATTCAGCTGCGATGAAGTCGGTGAGGTCGGCATTAGCAGCATATTGTGCAAACTCCTGAAGGATTCCGGCCCCTTCCATGAACGGGTTATGCGGCCATTCGCACGGCCGTACCTCTGCCATTCTCCGGGTATGGAGATCATTGTCAGATGACTCCCCAATAACTCCCTTGGAGTTCTTCTTGGAAGCAAACTTCCTAAAGATACTCATCCTTTTCCTATGAACAAAACTCTGAAATTTTTTGTCCACAATTTTTTTCTCAACAGAACTGTATAAGATTGAAAGCAACTACTCATAAGGATGCATAGAGACCATAGCAAGCATTCAAACTACTTAGAACTCTAAGAATTCAACATGCAAGCTCATCTATAGCAGCACCAAGAGCAACTAATTATTCAAAACACAAACCACTAAAGCAAAAACTAATTGGACCAACGGAGGAGTCACATACCAAGCAACAATCCCCCGAAATAGTTTCAGAAACGGAGCTTCGAGCAAAGAGATCGAAATCCGCGGGTTCGGTAGTAAGAACACGATTGAGAGAGAGCAATGGTGATTTTTGTCTAGAGGTAGGTGGTGATGTGGGATGAAGAGATAAGTGAGGGGGCCCACGTGGGGACCATAACCCACCAGTGCGCGCCGGGGGGTGCTGGCGCGCCCAGGTGGGTTGTGCCCACCTGGAGCACCTCCCTCTGATATTATTTGCACAAAAAATTCTTAAATATTTAGAAAAAAAGCGTATTAAATTTTCATAGCATTCTGAGAACTTTTATTTTTGGGTCATTTTTTTATTGCACGGAAAACTCAGAAAGCAGGCAAGGCATGGCATTTTATTTTATTTAACTAATAAAAATAGAAAACAAAAGGTAGGGACAGAAGGTAGTGCTCACTGAATTCATCAACTTCATACCTCTAAAAAATGATTCATTAATAAGGTTGATCAAGTCTTATTAAC
This sequence comes from Thinopyrum elongatum, assembly GCA_011799875.1. NCBI lineage: Eukaryota > Viridiplantae > Streptophyta > Magnoliopsida > Poales > Poaceae > Thinopyrum > Thinopyrum elongatum. The sequence goes on from CM022298.1 coordinate 228,040,277, forward strand.
AACCACTTCCGATTAGCATGAAACCGAAGAACTTTCATAAAACACTAAGTTACCTCAATGGGGATATGAATGTCCCCAACAATAAGCATTTCATATTTCTTTTTAACAGTAGGTAGAGGTAGTTGAAAACTTCCAATAGTGATTGTCAGAGATTTTTCAATAACATTAATGCCATTCACTAGGAATTGTTTCTTCAGAAAGTGCATCGTATGCTCATTACCATTGATATGAAAAGTGACCTTGCTTTTATTGCAATCAATAACAGCCCCTGCAGTATTCAAGAAGGGTCTACCAAGGATAATCGACATGTTGTCGTCCTCGGGCATCTCAAGTATAACAAAGTCAGTCAAAATAGTAACATTAGCAACAACAACGGGCACATCCTCACAAATACCGATAGGTATGGCAGTTGATTTGTCAGCCATTTGCAAAGATATTTTAGTAGGTGTGAGTTTATTCAAATCAAGTCTTTTATATAAAGAGAAAGGCATAACACTAACACCAGCTCCTAAATCACATAAAGCAGTTTTCACATAATTTCTTTTGATGGAGCAAGGTATAGTTGGTATTCTCGGATCTCCAAGTTTCTTAGGTACTCCACCCTTAAAAGTATAATTAGCAAGCATGGTGGAGATTTTAGCTTCCGATATTTTTCATTTATTGGTGATGATGTCTTTCATGTACTTTGCATAAGGAGGCATTTTTAAGATATCAGTCAAGCGAGTACGCAAAAAGACTGGCCTAATCATTTCAGCAAAGCGTTCAAATTCTTCATCATCTTTTTTCTTGGTTGACTTAGGTGGAAAGGGCATAGGTTTTTGGACCCAAGGTTCTCTTTCCTTACCGTGTTTTCTAGCAACAAAGTCTCTTTTATCATATCTTTTATTCTTGGGTTGTGGGTTATCAAGATCAACTGCTGGTTCTATCTCAGCATCATTGTCTGGTTCTTTATTGTTTGTTTGAGTATCTTCACGAACCTCATCATTATCTTTTTCATTATCAGAAGGTGAGTGTTCACTACCAGATTGAGTTTCAGCATCAGAGATAGAAACTTCATTGTCATTATCAGGAGGTTTTTCTACTTCAGGTTCACTAGAGGCATGCAAAGTCCTATCATTTTTCTTTTTAGAAGGACTAGGTACATCAGTGTCAACTCTTTGAGAGTCTTGTTCAATTCTTTTTGGGTGTCCCTCTGGATAAAGTGGTTCCTGAGTCATTCTACCTCCTCTAGTCATTACTCTAACAGCATGATCATTGATATTATTATTCATTTCATCAAGCAACTCTCTTTGAGATTTAGCAACTTGTTCTAATTGAGTTTGAACCATAGAAGCATGCTTTCCTACACCTCTAACATCATTTGAGATTATAAATAACAAGTCACTCAAGCGAGCAATCATATCAGAATTGTATTTTAATTGTTTCATAACATTTGCATTGAAGTGATCTTGCTTTCTAATGTAATTTTCAAACTCATAAAAGCATTGGCTAGGGTGCATGTTGTGAGGATTATCATTATCATTGAATTTCATTAGAGAAGTTACCTCTACCACCTTAGGTGGTGGTGGTGTATCAAGCCCATGTATTTCTTCAATAGGAGGTAAATTTTTGACATCCTCAGCTTTAATACCTTTTTCTCTCATAGATTTCTTTGCCTCTTGCATATCTTCAGGACTGAGATATAAGATACCCCTCTTCTTCGGAGTGGGTTTAGGCGGGTGTTCAGGAAGAGTCCAATCATCATAATTTTTCAATATGTTATTCAATAATTCTTCAGCTTGCCCAATAGTTCGTTCCCTGAAAACACAACCAGCACAACTATCTAGGAAATCCCTAGAAGCATCGGTTAGTCCATTATAGAAGATATCGAGTATTTCATTTTTCTTAAGAGGATGATCAGGCAAAGCATTAAGCAATTGGAGAAGCCTCCCCCAAGCTTGTGGGAGACTCTCTTCTTCAATTTGCGCAAAGTTAAATATTTCCTGTAAGGCAGCTTGTTTCTTATGAGCAGGAAAATATTTTTCAGAGAAGTAATAAATCATATCCTAGGGACTACGCACACAACCAGGAGCAATAGTATTGTACCAAGCCTTAGCATCACCCTTTAATGAGAACGAAAATAATTTGAGAATATAATAATAGCGAATTTTCTCATCATGAGCAAAAAGGGTGGCTATATCATTCAACTTAGTAAGATATGCCACAACAGTTTCGGTTTCATAACCATGGAAAGGATTAGATTCAATCAAAGTAATTAACTCTGGGTCGACAGAGAATTCATAATCCTTATCATCAACAAAGATATGTGAAGTAGCAAACTTAGGATCACATTTCATTCTAGCATTCAAAGATTTTTCTCTTGGTTTGCATAATAATTTCTTTAGATCATCTCTATCCTTACAAGCAAGAATGTCTCTAGTTGTCTCCTCATCCATAACATAACCTTCAGGTACTTTAGGCAATTCATATCTAGGAGAACTAGGTCTAATAGGTGTTTCAAGATTTTCAGTTTCAAGCTCTTCATCAGTTTCAACAATCTCATGCTGTCTTACTCTAGCAATTTGTTCATCAAGAAATTCACCTAGTGGCACATTATCATTAAGCAAGGTACTAGCATCATCATGAGTAGCATTAATAGCAGAAGTAGCATCATCAATAACTTGCGACATATCAGAATTGATAGCATGTGGTGGTGTTGCAAGTCTACTTATAACAGAAGGTGAATCTAAAGCGGAGCTGGATGGCAGTTCCTTACCTCCCCTCGTCTTAGAGGGAAATATCTTAGTCTTAGCGTCCTTCAGATTCTTCATAGTGATAATTTGATAATAATCCCAAGTGACTCAACAAATATAGCTATGCTCCCCGGCAACGGCGCCAGAAAAAGGTCTTGATAACCCACAAGTATAGGGGATCGCAACAATTTTCGAGGGTAGAGTATTCAACCCAAATTTATAGATTCGACACAAGGGGAGCCAAAGAATATTTGCAAGTATTAGCAGCTGAGTTGTCAATTCAACCACACCTGGAGATTAGTTATCTGCGGCAAAGTGATCAGTAGCAAAGTAGTATGATAGTTTTGATAGTAGTAGCAATAGCAATAGTGACGGTAACAGTGATAGCAATAATTTTGTAGCAGTGACAATAGTAACAGCAGCAGTAGTAACTTAGCAAGATCAATATGTAGGAAAATCGTAGGCATTGGATCGGCGATTTGTTGGATGATATTCATCATGTGACAGTTACAACCTAGGGCGATACGGCACTAGCTCCAGTTCATAAATATAATGTAGGCATGTATTCCGTAAATAGTCATACATGCTTATGGAAAGAACTTGCATGACATCTTTTGTCCTACCCTCCCGTGGCAGCGGGGTCCTATTAGAAACTAAGGGATATTAAGGCCTCCTTTTAATAGAGAACCGGAACAAAGCATTAACACACGGTGAATACATGAACTCCTCAAACTACGGTCATCACCGGGAAGTGTCCCGACTATTGTCACTCAGGGGTTGCCGGATCATAACACATAGTAGGTGACTATAACTTGCAAGATCGGATCTAGAACATAGATATAATGGTGATAACATAAACGGTTCAGATCTGAAATCATGGCACCCGGGCCCAAAGTGTCAAGCATTAAGCATAGCAAAGTCATAGCAACATCAATCTCAGAACATAATGGATACTAGGGATCAAGCCCTAACAAAACTAACTCGATTACATGATGAATCTCATCCAACTCCTCACCGACCAGCAAGCCTACGAAGGAATTACTCACTCCCGGTGGAGAGCATCATGGAATTGGTGATGGAGGAGGGTTGGTGATGACGAAGATCGAAGATCCCCCTCTCCGGAGCCCCAAACGGACTCTAGATCTGGCCTCCCGATGAAGAACAGGAGGTGGCGGTGGCTCCGCCTCATGAAACGCGATAATTCTTCCTCCCTGATTTTTTTCTGGAAAAATGTGATTTTATAGCGTCGGTTTCAGGGTCTGCGGGGCCACCAGGTGGGGACAACCCACCTGGACACGCCTGGAGGGGGGGGGGGCGCCCTGGTGGGTTGTGCTCACCCAGGCCCCCCCTCCGGTGGTTCTTGGCTCTAGTATTTTTCTTTTATTGTATAAAAATTCCTCGCAAAGTTTTGTCCCAATCCGAGAACTTTTATTTCTGGACAAAAACAACACCAATGTAGTTCTGCTGAAAATAGCGTCAGTCTGGGTTAGTTTCATTCAAATCATGCAAATTAGAGTCCAAAACAAGAGGAAAAGCGTTAGGAAAAGTAGATACGATGGAGACGTATCAGGTACCAATCTGAGGTCCCGGTACAAAGATTGAACACAAGAGATGAATTAGGGTTTGAGAGTCGATGGTGCTATTGAAGATGTTGATGAAGATTGCCCTCTCAAAGATGAGAGGGTTGTTGGTGATGACGATGGCTTCGATTTCCCTCTCTGGGAGGGAAATTCCCTCGGCGGAATCGCTCCATCAGAGGGAAAAAGTGCTCCTGCCCAAGGTCCGCCTCGGGACAGCGGCGCTCCGTCCCGAAAGTCATCTCCTTATTTTTTCTAGGTCAAAAGACTTTATGTACCAGAAGATGGGCACCGGAGGTGGGCTGGGCTGCCCACAACCCACCAGGGCACGCCTGGGGGGCCTGGCGCGCCCTGGTGTCTTGTGGGCATTAGGTGGCCCCCTCCGGTGGTTCTTTTCTCTAGTAATTATTAAATATTCCAAAATAATTCTCCGCAAAATTTTAGCTTATTTGGAGATGTGCAGAATAGGTATCTATGACGTAGCTTTTTCAGGTCCAGAATTCCAGCTGTCGGTATTCTCCCTCTTTGTGTAAACCTTGCATATTATGAGAGAAAAGGCATTAGAATTACTCCATAAAGCATTATTATGCATAAAAACATTATAAATAACAGTAGGAAAACATGATGCAAAATGGACGTATCATTCACTCGAATATCATTTGTGTGCTCATAGGGATCGATCTGGACGTCCACGGTCCTGCTATCAGCAAGGAGGCGGCTAATAATGATAAACTTACCACCCCTCAAGGTAAGAATGGGACGGGCACCCATGTCGCGGTTGCCCTTCCCCCGGTCTATGGAGGACCGGTCCATGCACCTCATATCAACCATCTTGGTCCTCCTCCTAAGCTCGTGCTAAATAATTTTCCTAATTGATCCACAAGGGCCTATAAGGAAGTGGATCCCCTTGCCATATATGCACTACTAAAGGATGCTGCTAACATGACACTACAATCAGAGACCCTTCGACGAAACTGTGTGCGATTGTGACGCCCCTGGTTCAATCGTGCACTAATCATACACACAATTGTACACGATCAAGATTAGAGACTCACGAGAAGATATCACAACACAACTCTAGACACAAATTAAAATAATACAAGCTTTATATTACAAGCCAGGGGCCTTGAGGGCTCGAATACATAAGCTCGAATACACAAGAGTCAGTGGAAGCAACAATATCTGAGTACAAACATAAGTAAACAAGTTTGCCTTAAGAAGCTGAGCAAAACAACGACATCTAGATCGAAAAGGCTCAGGCCTCCTGCCTGGGAGCCTCCTAACTACTCCTGGTCATCGGTGATCTCCACGTAGTAGTAGGCTCCATCGGGGTAGTAGTAGTCATCGGCAGGACCAGCTGGCTCCTGGACTCCGTCATCTGATCATAGCAATCGGGTAGAGGGGAAAAGAGGTAGCAAAGCAACCGTGAGTACTCATCCAAAGTACTCGCAAGACTTACATCACATCTACACTACATATGCATCAGTATCAATAAAAGGGGTAGTATCTATGGACTAAACTGCAGAATGCCAGAATGAGGGGGGAGAAGCTAATCCTATCGAAGACTACGTCTTCTGGCATCCACCATCTTGAAGCAGTAGAAGAAAGTAGCTCGAATGGTAACAAGTATCATCGTATAGCAATAATCCTACCCGGAGATCCTCTCCTCGTCTCCCTGTGAGAGAGCAATCACCGGGTTGTATCTGTCACTTAACTGGGTGTGTTTTATCAAGTATCCAGTTTTAGTTGTAAGAGGTTGGAATACAACTCCAAGTCGTCCTGTTACCGTGGACACGGCTATTCGAATAGATTACTTCCCTGCAGGGGTGCACCACATTACCCGATACGCTCAATCACCTCTGGCCAGACACACTTTCATTGGTAATGCCTGGCCTCGGAAGATCACGTCATAGTCCTACCTAGGCTCTCCAGAGAGGTCATCACGCCGGTCTACATCCTAAATGTTCAGGGGTCTTGGGGCCATCGCCCATTGCCCTCCTGCATGTTGCGTGACTGGCCGGGGACCAGACCTGGCTACCTCTTTATACAAAGCAGGTGCTTACGCGGTCTTCTACTTCTTGAGCTTACGTTGTTTTTTCCCTTGAAGAGGAAAGGGTGATGCAGCAAAGTAGAGATAAGTATTTCCCTCAGTTTGAGAACCAAGGTATCAATCCAGTAGGAGGAACACACAAGTATCCAATGATAGCACCTACACAAACAAACAAATACTTGCACCAAACGCGATAAAGGGGTTGTCAATCCCTTCACGGTTACTTGCAAGGATGAGATCTGATAGAGATAGGTATAAAAGATAAATAAAAGTGCAAAACTAAATAAAAGTAAATAAATTGCAGCAAGGTATTTTTGGGTTTTTGGTTTTATAGATCTGAAAATAATATGATAAAAATAGACCCGGGGGCCATAGTTTTCACTAGAGGCTTCTCTCTTGAAAGAACACATACTATGGGTAAACAAATTACTGTTGAGCAATTGATAGAAAAACGCATAGTTATGACGATATCTAAGGCAATGATCATCAATATAGGCATCACGTCCATGACAAGTAGACCGACTCCTTCCTGCATCTACTACTATTACTCCACACATCGATCGCTATCCAGCATGCATCTAGTGTATTAAGTTAACAAGAACGGAGTAACGCCTTAAGCAAGATGACATGATGTAGAGGGATAAATCCAATCAATATGGTAAAAAAACCCAGCTTTTTATCCTTAATGGCAAAAATACAAATACGTGCCTCGCTACCCCTTCTATCACTGGGTGAGGACACCGCAAAATTGAACCCATCACAAAGCACCTCTCCCATTGCAAGGAAAACCAATCTAGTTGGCCAAACCAAATCGATAGATCGGAGAGAAATACAAAGCTATCTCAATCATGCATAAAAGAGTTCAGAGAAGACTCAAATAATATTCATAGATAATCTGATCATAAATCCACAATTCATTGGATCTCAACAAACGCACCGCAAAAGAAGATTACATCGAATAGAACTCCAAGAACATCGAGGAAACCATTGTATTGAAGATCAAAGAGAGAGAAGAAGCCATCTAGCTACTATCTATGGACCCATAGGTCTATGGTAAACTACTCACACATCATCAGAAGGGCAGCAAGGTTGATGTAGAGGCCCTCCGTGATGGAATCCCCCTTCGGTAGAGTACCGGAACAGGTCTCCAAATGGGATCTCACGAGGACAGAAACTTGCGGCGACGAAAAAGTATTTTTGGTGTGCCCTCTGGTATACGGGGAATATTTGGGTATTTATGGAGCAAGGATTAGGGTTAGGAGGGCCTCGAGGGCCCCACAAGCTTGGGGGACGCCCCCCTAGGGCGCGCCTCCTGGGCTTGTGGCCCTCTCGTGGCTCTTCTAGCCTTCTCCCGAAGCTTCCTAGGTGTCTTCTGGTCCAAGAAAGATCGTCAAAAAGTTTCGTTCCATTTGGACTCCGTTTGGTATTGATTTTTTGTAAAAGACAAAACAAGGAAAAAACAGCAACTGGCACTTGGCACTAGGTTAATAGGTTAGTCCCAAAAAATGATATAAAATAGCATAAAAATGCATATAAAACATCCAAGATGGATAATATAATAGCATGGAACAATAAAAAATTATAGATACGTTGGAGACGTATCAAGCATCCCAAGCTTAATTCCTGCTCGTCGTTGAGTAGTTAAATGATAAAAACAAAATTTTTGATGTGGAATGCTACCTAACATGTTTATCATGTAATCTTTCTTTATTGTGTCATGAATATTCAGATCCATAAGATTCAAAACAAAAGTTTAATATTGACATAAAAACAATAATACGTCAAGCATACTAAATAAAGCAATCATGTCTTCTCAAAATATCATGGCTAAAGAAAGTTATCCCTACAAAATCATATAATCTTGTCATGCTCTATCTTCATAACACAAAGTATTTATCATGCACAACCCCGATGACAAGCCAAGCAATTGGTTCATACTTTTAATGTTCTCAAGCTTTTTCAACTCTCACGCAATACATGAGCGTGAGCCAGGGATATAGCACTATAGGTGGAATAGAATATGATGGTGGAGGTTGTGTGGAGAAGACAAAAAAGGAGAAAGTCTCACATTGACGAGGCTAATCAATAGGCTATGGAGCGGCCCATCAATTGATGTCAATGCAAAGAGTAGGGATTGCCATGCAACAGATGCACTAGAGCTATAAGTGTATGAAAGCTCAAAAGAAAACTAAGTGGGTGTGCATCCAACTCGCTTGCTCACGAAGACCGAGGGCAATTTGAGGAAGCCCAGCATTGGAATATACAAGCCAAGTTCTATAATAAAAAATTCCCACTAGTAATATATGAAAGCAACAAAATAGGACACTCTCTATATGAAGAACATGGTGCTACTTTGAAGCACAAGTGTGGAAAAGGATAGTAACATTGTCCCTTCTCTCTTTTTCTCTCATTTTTATTTTTCTTTTTTCTTTTTGTCTTTCTTTTTTTTATTTTGGGCTCTTTGGCCTTTTTTTAATATTTTGCGCTCTTTGGCCTCTTTTTTATTTTAAGTCCGGAGTCTCATCCCGACTTGTGGGGGAATCATAGTCTCCATCATCCTTTCCTCACATGGGACAATGCTCTAATAATGATGATCATCACACTTTTATTTACTTACAACTCAAGAATTACAACTCGATACTAGAACAAAAATATGACTCTATATGAATGCCTCCGGCGATGTACCGGGATGTGCAATGATCTAGCGTGACATGTATAAAAAATATGAACGGTGGCCAAGCCACAAATTCTATGCCAACTATATGATCATGCAAAGGAATATGACAATGATGGTGTGTGTCATAATAAAATGGAACGGTGGAATTTGCATGGCAATATATCTTGGAATGGCTATGGAAATGCTATAATAGGTAGGTATAGTGGCTGTTTCGAGGAAGATATAAGGTGGCTTATGTGTGAAAGAGCGTATCATCTCACGGGATTTGGATGCACTGGCGAAGTTTGCACCAACTCTCAAGGTGAGAAAGGGTAATGCACGGTACTGAAGAGGCTAGCAATGGTGGAAGGGTGAGAGTGCGTATAATCCATGGACTCAACATTAGTCAGAAAGAACTCACATACTTATTGCAAAATTTTATTAGCCATCGAAACAAAGTACTAATACGTATGCTCCTAGGGGGATAGATTGGTAGGAAAAGACCATCACTCATCCCCGACCGCCACTCATAAGGAAGACAATAAAAAATAAATCATGCTCCAACTTCATTGCATAGTGAGAGACCATACGTGCATGCTTCGGGAATCACCAACCTTAACACAAATATTCTTACTAATCCATAATTACTTACTAGCATGACTCTAATATCACCATCTTTATATCTTAAAACAAATGCAAGGGATCAAACTTCTCATATATTCAATGATCTTCATGAAAGTTTTTATTATATCCCTCTTGAATACCCATCATATTAGGACTAAATTCATAACCAAAGCAAATTGCCATACTATTTTTAAGACTCGCAAAATAATATAAGTGAAGCATGAGAGTTCGTCAATTTCTTCAAAATAAAACCATTGCCGTGCTCTAAAAAGATATAAGTGAAGCACTAGAGCAACTACTTAGCTCAAAAGATATAAGTGAAGCACATAGAGTATTCTATTAAATTCATGATTAATGTGTGTCCCTCTCAAAATATGTGTACAGGAAGGATGATTGTGGCAAACTAAAAATCAAAGACTCATATAATACAAGATGCTCCAAGCAAAACACATATCATGTGGTGAATAAAAATATAGCCTCAAGTAATTTACCGATGGATCAAAGACAAAAGAGGGGATGCCATCCGGGGCATCCCCAAGCTTAGATGCTTGGTTGTACTTGAATATTACCTTGGGGTTCCTTGGGCATCCCCAAGCTTAGGATCTTGCCACTCCTTTTTCCGTAGTCCATTGAAACTTCACCCAAAACTCAAAAACTTCACAACACAAAACTCAACAAAAAACTCATGAGACCCGTTAGTATGATAAAACAAATCTCCACTTTTAGGTACTGTTGTGAACTCATTCCAATTTTATATTTGTATTATATCTACTGTATTGTAACTTCTCCATGGCTCATACCCCCCGATACTACCCATAGATTCATCAAAATAAGCAAACAACACATCAAAAAAAGAATCTGTCAAAAACAGAACAGTCTGTAAAGACCCGAATTATATTTATACTTATGTAACTCCAAAAAATCTGAAAAATTAGGAAAACATAGGAAATTCATATATCAATCTTGTGTAAAAAATTCAGAGTTTTTCCACGTCTAGTGAATTTTAACAATTCTGCTACTGGACGCAAAAGTTTCTGTTTTTCAGCAAAATCAAATCAACGATCTACCAAAGCATCCCAAAGGTCTTACTTGGCTAAAACACTAATTAAAATATTAAAACACAATCATAACAGAGGTATAATTGAGTATTTATTGAAAAGCATAAGCAAAAAACAAAAAAACATAAAAATAAAATTGGGTTGCTGATAACCCACAACTATAGGGGATCGCAACAGTTTTCGAGGGTATAGTATTCAACCCAAATTTATAGATTCGACACAAAGGGAGCCAAAGAATATTTATAAGTATTAGCAGTTGAGTTGTCAATTTAACCACACCTGGAGATTAAATATATGCAGCAAAGTGATCAGTAGCACAATAGTATGATAATTTTGATAGCAGTGGTAATAGTAACAGTAACAGTAACAGTAGTAGTGATAATTTTGTAGCAGTTGTAACAGCAGTAGCAACAGTAGTAACTTAGCAAGAGCAATATGTGGAAAATTCATAGGCATTGGATCGGTGATTACGTTGGATAATATTCATCATATAATAGTCATAACCTAGGGCGACACAGAACTAGCTCCAACTCATAAATATAATGTAGGCATGTATTCTGTAAATAGTCATACGTGCTTATGGAAAAGAACTTGCATGACATCTTTTGTCCTACCCTCCCGTGGCAGAAGGGTCCATAAGGAAACTAAGGGATATTAAGGCCTCCTTTTAATAGAGAACCAGAACAAATCATTAACACATAGTGAATACATGAACTCCTCAAACTACGGTTATCACCGGAAAGTATCCCAATTATTGTCACCTTGGGGTTTACGGATCATAACACGTAATAGGTGCATATGACTTGCAAGATTGGATCAAGAACATAAATATAATGGTGAAAACATAAATGGTTCAGATCTGAAATCATGGCACTCGGGCCCTAGTGACAAGCATTAAGCATAGCAAAGTCATAGCAACATCAATCTTAGAACATAGTGGATACTAGGGATCAAGCCCTAACAAAACTAACTCGATTACATGATTAATCTCATCCAACTCCTCACCGATCAGCGAGCCTACGAAGGAATTACTCACTCCCGGCGGTGAGGATCATGAAATTGGTGATGGAGGATGGTTGGTGATGATGAAGACCGAAGATCCCCCTCTCCGGAGCCCCGAACGGGCTCCAGATCTGGCCTCCCAATGAAGAACAGGAGGTGGCCGCGGCTCCGTATCATAAAACACGAAGAAACTTCCTCTCCTAATTTTTTCTGGAAAAATAGGATTTTATAGTGTCGGAATTAGGGTCAGCGGAGCCTCGTGGGCCCCACTACCCACCAGGGAGTGCCAGAGGGCGGTGGCGCGCCCTGGTGCCTTGTGGGCAGCCTGGCCCCCCACCAGTGGGTCGACTTGGTTCTAGTATTTTTTATTTATTCCAAAATAATTCTCCAAAAATTATCGTCCAATTTCGAGAACTTTTATTTCTGCACAAAAGCAACACCATGGTAGTTCTGCTGAAAACAACGTCAGTCCGGGTTAGTTTCATTCAAATCATGGAAATTAGAGTCCAAAATAAGAGCAAAAGCATTAGGAAAAGTAGATACGATGGAGATGTATCAACTCCCCCAAGCTTAACCCATTGCTTGTCCTCAAGCAATTCAGTTCACAAACTGAAAGTGATAAAGAAAAACTTTTACGAGCTCTTTTGTTCTTGTTTACATATATATGCTTAAATAGCACCCAGGTTTTCAGCAAAGATCATGACTAACCATGCCAGCAATAAATCTTAGAAATTATATTAACTCATATCAATGGCATAATCAACTAAAGAGAAATAATAAGATATCTCAAATGCCAACACTCTGTCAAAACAATCATGATATAATATGACAATAGTGGTATCTCGCTAGCCCTTTCTGAGACCACAAAACATAAATGCAGAGCACCTCCAAAGTTCAAGCATCGACTAAACATTGTAATTCATGGTAGAAGAGATCTAGTCATGATGCATTCAACATTAACTATACACAATGCATGAGGATGACAATAGTGCTCTCAGGTCTGGCGCTTGTTTGAGAAGGTGATGACTCAACATAAAAGTAAATAGATATGCCCTTCACAGAGGGAAGCATGGATTTGCAGAGGTGCCAGAGCTCAAAGTTTAAATCAGAGATAAATATAATTTTGGGAGGCACACCCTTCCTGTCAACGTTACAACCAAGAGTATCCAATATCTTCCATGCTAAACAAATTAGCGGCGGTTCCCAATCGGTAAAAGTAAAAGTTTACTCCCCCTCCACCAACAAACACAAGCCATGGCTAATCGAATCCACGGCTGCCTTCCATACCAACAACAGCCCTAGGGGAGTTTTGTTTAATTATTTGCAATTTTTGATTTCGAGACTGGGGATCCCTATTACCAGCCCCTCTCGTGCAAGGACGAGTGAATAAAAACTCATCATGAGAATAGCCCGCTTAGCATGGAAGATACTGACCACCCCCTGTCGCTCCATGAGCGGTCCAGGCACACAAAACAGATGCTCATTTGAATATTTAGAGGTGGCACATGCAAATTTACTTGGAACAACAGGGTAATACAACATATAGGTAGATATAGTGGACTCATCTGGAATAACTTTGGTTTAAGGATTTTGATGCACAAGCAGTATTCCCGCTTAGTACAGGAGAATGCTAGCAAATAGGTTGAGAAGCGACCAGCTAGAGAGCGAAAACGGTCATGAACATGCATTATGAATAATTAACATTGAATACTAGCATGAGTAGGATATAAACACCATGAACATAAATATTGTGGAGGCTATGTTGGTTTTGATTCAACTACATGCGTGAACATGTGCCAAGTCAAGCCACTTGAAACATTCAGAGGAGGATACCATATATCATCATACTACATCACAATCATTTTGATGCATGTTGACACCAAAGATAAATCATTATCCACTCCTAGCTACTTAAGCATGGCATGAGCAACTATAATCTCTAATTGTCATTGCAAACACGTTTGATCATAATATACTGAATCATGGATACTGAGTTAAACATATTTACAAAAATAAAAACAAGTTGAGTTCATACCCGCTTTTCTCTGCCACAGTCACTTCATCAAATATGGTCATTATTGCCTTTCACTTGCACGACCGAATGATATGAAAATAATAATAGTGCAAGAGTGCCGTGGACTAAGCTGGAATCTGCAACATTTTATTCAGAGGGGAAGACAAAATAATATGGGCTCTTTGTTAGATCAACAATAATGCATACACGAGCCAATCAACATTTTCATCGTGGTCTTCCCCTTGGTACGACTCAACAAAAAGAAAAGAATTTCAGAGAAACACAATGAAATATTTTTGGAGTTTTTAGTTTTTCTTGAAAGGAAGCAAAAGAAAGAAAAACAAAAGCGAGAAACACTATTTACACGGGAAAGCTCCCAACAAGCAAAAGAAGAAATGGGAAATATTTTTGGGTTTTCTTTTAATACTAAAACTAATTTAAACTAGAAATAAAGACCGAAAAGAAGCAAGAAACATTTTTGGATTTTCTCAAAGTTTTTCGAACATACAAGAAGAAAGCGAGAAAATAAATCTAGCATGGATAATACAATGAAAAAGTGTGGACACTGTCAACTGAAATGAAATGTGTGAACATGAATGTAATGTTGGTGGAAATACGTACTCCCCCAAGCTTAGGCTTTTGGCCTAGCTTGGTAATCACCATCCTTAGTAGCCATCTGGTCCCATGTGGAAATGATGTGGCGGCGGCACCTGAGCGTCCCACTCCTGGGGCTCCTGCTCTGCCGCTGCATGGGTGTTCCGGTAGGCAATAATGTCCGCTGGCATGATCCTGTATCCGTTCCTGGCAATAGAATCAAACAAAGCAGGTGCAGGCAATGGGGTGATATCACGGGTTTTCTCACTGAAAACCAAGTTGTAATGAATGTTGTTAAAAGCTGCAGCATCAGCAAACTGGTGAGCCACCATCGCTTGGTGATCTAGATAAACTCGGGGCAAACGATAGTCATGGTGGCGTATCTGAACATTAAAGTGACTCGCTAAGAGAGTGGCAAAAATACCACCATGGATTTTTTCCTTAGTTCTGTTAAGGTACAGACAACGTGCAACAATAGCCCATAGGCTAAAGGTGTGATCATTGTGTAGTGCACGGCGTAAAATGGCGAGGTCAGGGGCACTAAGTATACCGCCCTTCTTCCTAGCAGTTAAACACTTTGCGTTGAATAAAGCAAAGTAATGCACAGAAGGAAACTGCAAACTAGTGGCAGTGGCTTTCGACACGCTTCTTTCCTCACCCACTGTCAAAGTGAGGAGGAAGTCCTCAAACTCTGCCAGTTTAGGCTCTCTCAAATCCCCGTCAGAGGGAATTAAACATATCTCACAACACTCAGTAAGTGGTATCTGACGGGTTTCGGAATATAAATTAAACCGCATCGCAGGAGGATCATGCCTATTCAGAAAATATTTTTTTTTGCACAAAGGAGTTCCTGAGGAGGTGGTGTTGGTCACACTCATCTGCGAGGAAGTTAGTCAGCCCGGCATTCACAATGAATTGGTCAAACTCTTGATGGAACTCGGCCTCGTCCATGAAGGCATTTTGTGGCCATTCGCACGGCCGCACCTCCGCCGTTCTCGGAGTATTAAGGTCATTGTCCGATGATTCCCCAATGAGTCCCTTGGCATTCTTTTTGGAGGAAAACTTCCGGAAGATACTCATCTTTTCCTATGAATAAAATTCACAAGATTGATAGCAACTACTCATATGGATGCCTAGAGGCCAAATCAAGCATTCAAACTACTTGGAACTCAAGGAATTCAACATGCAAGCTCATCTACAGCAGCACCAAGAGTAGCTAAAAACTCAAAATTTAAACCACTAGAACAAAAACTAATTGGAGCAATGGAGGAGTCACATACCAAGTAGCAATCCCCAAAAACAGTTTCGGAAATGGAGCTTCGAGCTAAGAGATCGAAATTCGCGGGTTTGAGAGCAAGAACACGAGAGAGAGAGCAATGGTGATTTTTTTCTCGAGGTAAGTGATGAAGTGGGCTAAAGGGATAAGTGAGGGGGCCACATGGGGCCACTACCCACCAGGGCGTGCCCTAGTGCCTTGTGGGCACCAGGGGCACCCCCTCATGATGTTATTTGTACCAAAAATTCTTAAATATTCAGAAAAAAACGTGTTAAAATTTCAGGTCATTCCGAGCACTTTTATTTTTGACCACTTTTTTATTGCACAGAAAATTCAGAAAATAGAATAAACATGGCATTTTATTTTATTTAACTAAGGAAAACAGAAAAATAAAAGTAGGGACAGAAGGTTTTGCTCACTAAATTCATTGACCACATGCCTCTAAAAAATAATCCATTAATAAGGTTGATCAAGTCTTATTAATAATCACTTTCGGTTAACATGAACCCGAAGAACCGTCGTAAAACACTAAGTTACCTCAACGGGGATATGCATATCCCCTATAGTAAGTATTTCATATTTCTTTTTGGCAGTAGGTAGAGGGAGTTGAAAACTTCCAATAGTAATTGTCGGAGATTTTTCAATAACATTAATACCGTTCACTTGAAATTGTTTCTTCGGAAAGTGCACCGTATGCTCATTACCATTGATATGAAAAGTGACCTTGCTTTTATTGCAATCAATAATAGCCCCTGCAGTATTCAAAAAGGGTCTACCAAGGATAATCGACATGTTGTCGTCCTCGGGCATCTCAAGTATAACAAAGTCTGTTAAGATAGTAACATTTGCAACAACAACGGGCGCATCCTCACAAATACCGATAGGTATGGCAGTTGATTTGTCAGCCACTTGCAAAGATATTTCAGTAGGTGTGAGTTTATTCAAATCAAGTCTTTTATATAAAAAGAAAGGCATAACACTAACACCAGCTCCTAAATCACATAAAGCAGTTTTGACATAATTTCTTTTAATAGAGCATGGTATAGTTGGTATTCCTGGATCTCCAAGTTTTTTAGGTACTCCATCCTTAAAAGAATAATTAGCAAGCATGGTGGAGATTTCAGCTTCAGGTATTTTTCTTTTATTAGTAACAATTTCTTTCATGTATTTAGTATAAGGGGTCATCTTTAAAATATCAATCAAACGGGTACGCAAAAAGACTGGCCTAAGCATTTCAGCAAAGCGTTCAAATTCTTCATCATCTTTTTTCTTAGATGGTTTGGGTGGAAAGGGCATAGGTTTCTGAACCCATGGTTCTCTTTCCTTACCATGTTTTCTAGCAACAAAGTCTCTTTTATCATATCGTTTATTTTTAGGTTGTGGGTTACCAAGATCAATAGCAGGTTCTATCTCAACATCATTATCCGGTTCTTTATCATTGTCTGGTTGAGCATCTTCAGGAACATCATCATTATTATTTTCATTATCACTAGGTGAATGTTCATTACCAGATTGAGTTTCAGCATCTGAGATAGAGACATCATTATTATCTTCAGGAGGTTTTTCTATTTCAGGTTCACTAGAGGTATGCAAAGTCCTATCATTTTTCTTTTTCTTCTTCTTTTTAGAAGGACTAGGTGCATCAATATTAATTCTTTGAGAGTCTTGTTCAATTCTTTTAGGGTGTCCCTCAGGGTAAAGTGGTTCCTGAGTCATTTTACCTCCTCTAGTTGCTACTCTAACAGCATAATCATTTATATTATTATTCATTTCACTAAGCAATTCTCTTTGAGATTTAGCAACTTGTTCTAACTGGGTTTGAACCATAGAGGCATGTTTTCCTACACCTCTAACATCATTAGTGATTCTAAATAACAAGTCACTCAAGTGAGCAATCATATCGGATTTTTTTTTCAATTGTTTCATAACATTTGCATTGAAGTGATCTTGTTTCATAACGTAGTTGTCAAATTCATATAAGCATTGACTAGGATGTTTATTGTAAGGGATATCACATTCATCAAACTTTAAAAGAGAATTTACCTCTACCACTTGTGGTGGTGGTGTGTCAAGTCCGTGTATTTCTTCAATAGGAGGTAAATTTTTAACGTCTTCAGCTTTAATACCATTTTCCTTCATACATTTCTTTGCCTCCTGCATATCTTCAGGACTTAGAAATAGAATACCCCTCTTCTTCGGAGAGGGTTTAGGCGGTGGTTCAGGAAGAGTCCAATCATCATAATTCTTCAATATATCATTCAACAATTCCTCAGCTTGTTCAATAGTTCGTTCCCTGAAAACACTACCAACACAACTATCTAGGAAGTCCCTAGAAGCTTCGGTAGTATTTCATTTTTCTTAAGAGGATGATCAGGCAAATCATTAAGTAATTGGAGAAGCCTCCCCCGAGCTTGTGGGAGACCCTCTTCTTCAATTTTCACAAAGTTAAATATTTCCTATAAGGCAGTTTGTTTCTTATGAGTAGGGAAATATTTTTTAGAGAAGTAGTAAATTATATCCTGGGGACTACGCACGCAACCAGGAGCAAGAGTATTGTACCATATCTAAGCATTACCCTTTAATGAGAACGGAAATAACTTGAGGATATAGTAATAGCGAATTTTCTCATCATGAGCAAATAGGGTGGCTATGTCATTTAATTTAGTAAGATGTGCCACTACAGTTTTAGTTTCATAGCCATGGAAAGGATCAGATTCAACCAAAGTAATTAACTCTGGGTCGACAGAGAATTCATAATCCTTATCGGTAACAAAGATAGGTGAAGTAGTAAACCTAGGATCACATTTCATTCTAGCGTTCAAAGATTTTTCTTTCAACTTGCATAATAATTTCTTAAGATCATCTCTATCCTTACAAGCAAGAAAGTCTCTAGCTACCTATAACATAACCCTCAGGTATCTTAGGCAATTCAAATCTAGGAGAGCTAGGTCTAATGGGTGTTTCATAGTTTTCAGTCTCAAAGACTTCATCAGTTTCAATAATTTCATCAGTTTCAATAATTTCATTTTCTTTAGCTCTAGCAATTTGTTCATCAAGAAATTCACCTAGTGGCACATTATCATCAAGCAAGGTACTAGCATCATCATAAGCATCATTCATAGTAGAAGTAGCATCATCAATAACTTGCGACATATCAGAATTAATAGCATGTGGTGTTGTTGCAAGGAAGGTGAATCAAGTGCAGAGCTAGATGGGAATTCCTTACCTCCCCTGGTCTTAGAGGGAACGATCTTGGTTCTTGTATCTTTTAGATTCTTCATAATGATAAATAGATATAAATCCCAAGTGACTCAGCAAATATAGCTATGCTCCCCGGCAACGGCGCCAGAAAAAGGTCTTGATAACCCAGAAGTATAGGGGATCGCAATAGTTTTCGAGGGTAGAGTATTCAACCCAAATTTATAGATTCGACACAAGGGGAGCCAAATAATATTTGTAAGTATTAGCAGTTGAGTTGTCAATTCAACCACACCTGGAGATTAAATATCTGCAGCAAAGTGATCAGTAGCACAATAGTATGATAATTTTGATAGTACTGGTAACAGTAACAGTAACGGTAACAACAGTAGTGATAATTTTGTAGCAGTTGTAACAGCAGTAGCAACAGTAGTAACTTAGCAAGAGCAATATGTGGAAAATTCGTAGGCATTGGATTGGTGATTACGTTGGATAACATTGATCATATAACAGTCATAACCTAGGGCGACACAGAACTAGCTCCAGTTCATAAATATAATGTAGGCATGTATTCCATAAATAGTCATACGTGCTTATGGAAAAGAACTTGCATGACATCTTTTGTCCTACCCTCCCGTGGCAGCAGGGTCCATAAGGAAACTAAGGGATATTAAGGCCTCCTTTTAATAGAGAACCAGAACAAATCATTAACACATAGTGAATACATGAACTCCTCAAACTACGGTTATCACCGGAAAGTATCCCAATTATTGTCACCTTGGGGTTTACGGATCATAACACGTAATAGGTGCATATGACTTGCAAGATCGGATCAAGAACACAATTATAATGGTGAAACCATAAACTATTCAGATCTAAAATCATGGCACTCAGGCCCTAGTGACAAGCATTAAGCATAGCAAAGTCATAGCAACATCAATCTCAGAACATAGTGGATACTAGGGATCAAGCCCTAACAAAACTAACTCGATTACATGATGAATCTCATCCAACTCCTCACCGACCAGCGAGCCTACGAAGTAATTACTACTCCCAGTGGTGAGCATCATGAAATTGGTGATGGAGGATGGTTGGTGATGACGAAGACCGAAGATCCCCCTCTCCGGAGCCCCGAACAGGCTCCAGATCTGGCCTCCCGATGAAGAATAGGAGGTGGCGGCGGCTCCATATCATAAAACGCAATGACACTTCCTCTCCTATATTTTTATGGAAAAATAGGATTTTATAGCGTCAGAATTAGGGTCAGCGGAGCCTCGTGTGCCCCCCCTCCAGTGGGTCTTGGTTCCAGTATTTTTTATTTATTCAAAATAATTCTCCAAAAAAGTTTCGTCCAATTCCGAGAACTTTTATTTCTGCACAAAAACAACACCATGGTAGTTCTGCTAAAAACAGCGTCAGTTCGGATTAGTTTCATTCAAATCATGCAAATTAGAGTCCAAAACAAGAGCAAAAGCGTTAGGAAAAGTAGATACGATGGAGACGTATTAGTTGCCTCCCAACAAGCGCTATTGTTTTACGCCCCTAGCTAGGCATATTGCATCGATCTAGGTATTGTAATAGAAGTGAGGGAGATCATCCATACTCATCTCATATTCCCTCCTTTCAGCTGCAAGTTTCCTTTGTGGCAAGCAAAAATAATCAAAAGGGCTAAATTTAATTGGATAAGGATCTATGAGATCAAGTTTGGGAGGAATATATTCCTCCTTTGACCCTTTATATTTGATAATTATCTCTTCATTATAAACGTTCCTTTGATTAAACTCCCTAAGTTTGTCCCTAAGCACAAACCCAAATCCATTATTTTGTATAGCAAAATTGTCATTGAGTTCAGAAATCTTATCAATCAATACATCGGGAGGAACCCCTTTTCTTAGGTTTTCATTATAAGCAACATAATCTGGAGATTGTAATCTCCTAATCTCCTCTTGATTAAAAAGGATCTCCTCTATAGGAGGGCAACCACAATTTATATTGTAATGAGAAAATATTTCACGTGCCTATTTCATAATACGCCCAAATTCATAAGCTAGAAATATAGTGGTGACATGCTTAACGGAAGTATCATGAATATTAGAAAATTCTAGGCGGATCCTTTGTATGCATGGATGCATGTGAACAAATTGTCTTTCAAGTTCAACTATAAGCAAAGATATTGCATCCGCAAGGCTAGAAGTTTTCTTAAGAATCGACCCCCCTAGCATAGGTAACGTACCGACACAAGTAAAGAAATCTTGAATAACACCTTTTCCAATAATATTACCGCTACTTACACGGAGTTTCTTAGTGTGCATGATAGTAAGTTCTTTTTCATGAGGACCATCATTAGCAAAATCATCAAATTTTTCCTCAAGATTATTACTAGTTTTTCTGACGATAACCTCCCGAGATTCAGACATGATGGCAAGCAAGCAATCTAGCACACAAGCAACCAAAAAGAAAACAAAAAGACGAACGAAAAGAAGGCGAATAAAAAGGAAAATATTTTTGTGTTTTTCTGAAAACGTTTTAGAAGTGGGGGAGAGGGAAACGAGAGGCAAATGGCGAATAATGTAATGCAAGAGATGAGAGTTTATGATGGGTACTTGGTAGGCTTGATGAAGAACCTCCCCGGCAACGGCGCTAGAAATTCTTCCTGCTACTTCTTGAGCTTGCGTTGGTTTTTCCCTTGAAGAGGAAAGGGCGATTCAGCAAAGTAGAGATAAGTATTTCCCTCAGTTTGAGAATCAATGTATCAATCCAGTAGGAGGAACACACAAGTCTTCAATGATAGCACCTACACATACAAACAAATACTTGCACCCAACGCGATAAAGGGGTTGTCAATCCCTTCACGGTTACTTGCAAGGATGAGATCTGATAGAGATAGGTATAAAAGATAAATAAAAGTGCAAAACTAAATAAAAGTAAATAAATTGCAGCAAGGTATTTTTGGGTTTTTGGTTTTATAGATCTGAAAATAATATGATAAAAATAGACCCGGGGGCCATAGTTTTCACTAGAGGCTTCTCTCTTGAAAGAACACATACTATGGGTAAACAAATTATTGTTGAGCAATTGATAGAAAAGCGCATAGTTATGACGATATCTAAGGCAATGATCATGAATATAGGCATCACATCCGTGACAAGTAGATCGACTCCTGCCTGCATCTACTACTATTACTTCACACATCGACTGCTATCCAGCATGCATCTAGTGTATTAAGTTAACAAGAACGGAGTAATGCCTTAAGCAAGATGACATGATGTAGAGGGATAGATCCAATCAATATGGTAAAAATCCCATCTTTTTATCCTTAATGGCAACAATACAAATACGTGCCTCGCTACCCCTTCTGTCACTGGGTGAGGACACCGCAAGATTGAACCCAAAACAAAGCACCTCTCCCATTGCAAGATAGATCAATCTAGTTGGCCAAACCAAATCAATAGATCGGAGAGAAATACAAAGCTATCTTAATCATGCATAAAAGAGTTCAGAGAAGACTCAAATAATATTCATAGATAATCTGATCATAAATCCACAATTCATCAGATCTCAACAAACGCACCGCAAAAGAACATTACATCGAATAGAACTCCAAGAACATCGAGGAGAACATTGTATTGAAGATCAAAGAGAGAGAAGAAGCCATCTAGCTACTAGCTATGGACCCGTAGGTCTGTGGTAAACTACTCACACATCATCGAAAGGGCAACAAGGTTGATGTAGAGGCCCTCCGTGATCGAATCCCCCTCCGGTAGAGTACCGCAATAGGTCTCCAGATGGGATCTCACGAGGACAGAAACTTGCAGCGGCGGAAAAGTATTTTTTGGTGTGCCCTCTGGTATATGGGGAATATTTGGGTATTTATGGAGCAAGGATTAGGGTTAGGAGAGCCTCGAGGTGCCCACAAGCTTGGGGGGGCGCCCCCCCTAGGGCGTGCCTCCTGGGCTTGTGGCCCTCTCGTGGCTCTTCTAGCCTCCTCCCGAAGCTTCCTAGGTGTCTTCTGGTCCAAGGAAAACCGTCAAAAAGTTTCGTTCCGTTTGGACTCCGTTTGGTATTGATTTTCTGTAAAAGACAAAAACAAGGAAAAAAACAGCAACTGGCACTGGGCACTAGGTTAATAGGTTAGTCCCAAAAAATGATATAAAATAGCATAATAATGCATATAAAACATCCAAGATGGATAATATAATAGCATGGAACAATAATAAATTATAGATACATTGGAGACGTATCACGGTCCACCCCAACACTCAGCCCGCATCTCTGACTTGTGACATCTGGATCGCTTTCGGAAGGAACATATGACGCCGAGTGCCCATAACTCATCCCGCGTGGCGGTTAGCTAGTGCGAAAAGGCCAACGACCAGCTCAGATCAAATACCCAATCTCGTTAAGCGTGTTATTTTGAAGTAACCGCGGACACCGACCAGGGACCAAGCCCACCTCTCTCCTTGGTGTCTCAACTTGCCCTGTCGTTCCACCACAAAGAATCACTTAGGGGGCCGCCGGGAGAAATGTCCTTTCAACCCCCAGTCCATGAATCACTTGCGGGTACTCTACGAGCCGACCCGACTGTAATCCCGCACAGTAGAATTTTCAGCATACAAAACTCTCAAGTGATGCTCATGTTTCCTCAAGCTTCAAGTGTATGATGCTGGCCATAGGTTCTCATCATACACTTTACCACTAAATTTGTTTGTAAAATTAGTAGCTAGGTGTCTCATACATTCCCTATGCTCAACTCCAGGGAAAACTACATCTACCCCAGCCTCTAAACCCTTGCAAGCATCTACGTGTATAGCCAATCCTAGTGGCTACCCTATAATGTTGCGCAAATTCTTCAAAAACCACACCCAACTTTCCTCTGACTGCATCTCCAAAACACCATATGCCACTGGGAAAAGCCAGTTGTGTGCATCAACTGCACAAGCAGCTACTAGTTGTCCCCTAAATCTCCCATTCAAAGTTGTTGCATCCACAGCCAAATAAGGCATGTAATCGTCAAGAAACCCCTTCCAGCAATCCTTGAAACAAATAAAAGCCCTCCTGAAACATTTCTTCTCAAATGTCTTCCACTAATTTTGTATTGTACAGTATGCTCTTCAAGCTCTACAACACTGCCTGGACTTGACATCTCCACTTCAGCTTTGTAGGTGTACAACAAAGCAAAACTATCATTCCATGGACCATTAATTCTGTCAAGAGCCATTGCCTTGGCATAACAAATCCTCATGTACGGTATGCTCAACTTATACTTATCAAACAACAACTTGTGTAGTGCTGTAGGACCAAGTGTTGGTGTCTCTCTAAGTCAATAAATGATTGTATATGCCACCCACTTAGTTTTTGCTTATTTTGTTGATTGGGCCTTCCCCCCTCGAGGTGGGCAAGTGTGTGTATGTGGGTTCTGTTTAGCTTGAAATTCAATGAAACAATTGTATCAAATAGAAGGGATCAAGCATCACTGAAACTAATGTTGTGTGCAAAATTAAATACCTGAATACATTTACTTGTACGCATACGGGAGGCATGCAACCTCCACCACACCTCTCATATGGACAGTGAACTGTCAACCTTTTGGGTTCACTCTTGTCAATCACAAAATCATTTTGACTGAGAATACAATATGTAGTCAGTGCATTCCGACAGTGCATCATCGATTCAAATATTGTTCCTGGAGTAAGCTTAGGATCGTTCCTTTCCCACTCAGTTGGTGGCATGTCCTCACCAGCATATTCGTCTGGAACCAACATGTCAGCGTTCTCCTCCTTCTCTTCATCATCAGTGTCATCAAATCTAGCAGGGCCGGTTGGCTCCTCCGAGTATTCATCATGCATTGCTTGTTTGCTGAATTCATCAACCAATTCAGGGTACATCCTCTCATCCTCATCATCATTTCGGGCACTGGCTCGTCAGGCTATGCATCATCTTCTACATCCACTGCAACACCCGCCTGACTTTCACTTCTAGTAGGTTTAGCCGGTCCTGACCTACGAGGAGTGCAGGGCCGCTCACTATTAGCAGAGTTATCAGGTGCCAGAACCTTTCCTTTTTCTCATTCTTTTGGAGGCTGGAGCACGCCAATTTGAATGTTACTGAAATGGCTGACTGCATTCAAAGCAAAAAGAGTTTCTACATTCTCGTCGCAAGTTAGTGGCACAAATTTTTGCTTAAAACTGTCGAAATATTTTAGTTCAACAACATCGGCTTGGCTCCACAGATAATCAAAACAGAGGGAGTTGCATAAATCTTTAAACAAAATCATTGTTCCTACCACATTTGGATAGGATAATCCAGACAAATGATGCGCTTTTGTACCTCACAGGATGCTAGTTTCCATTCTAACAGCAAGCCAAAAGGCAAGCGTTGGATCAATCCCATAGTTAGGCAGGCAATAATTCAGTCAAGCACGCAACAATTCACTCGCCCATTGGCCAAATACTAGGCATACTAGTTAAATGCCCGTGCGTTGCTACGGGCACGGGTTAATGAATCAATTAACAATGTCATCATTTTCTACCACGAGCTTGATTTGGTGCCACCTAAATTTTGTCCTAATACTCTCCTGGTAGTATATAAGTTCCAAAACAAAAAGGTGGAAAACAACTACCCCAACTATAAATTAAGAGGATCAAATAAAATGTAAAGTCTATTCTTTGAGATCTTATACTATGTTCAGGTTTACTTTATACATAGAAACATGGAAAAAGTTCAAAATAAACCTTGAACTTGTAGACAAGAGATAAATCGAACCCTGAACTTTGAATCCCGTAAATTGGCACTCTGAACTTGTCGATCCCGATCTATTCTAAACCATGTGCCTGTTTTCCATGCCAGAAAAACCCCACAAATTGCTACTCTCACGGACATCACTGACCCACTTTTAATATCTATCTTCAACCTTCTTTCTCCTCCCAATTTTTCTCTCTCGACCATCCTGTCGCTAGACATCAACGCAGTTCCCCGTCTCTCGTGAAATCAGAGCCTGCTGCTGTACGGCTAGAAGGCGCGGATGTAGGGCTCCCGGTTTTGGCGTCTTTTTGGTCCAAATGGCGCGGATGAGAGCAGCCGCCAGTCGCCGTCCCAGCAACATTCCAGCAACAGAGGCACACAGCAGCCACAGGCCGCCGCGGCGCTTGCTCCCGACCACTGGCACACTGCATAGTCTAGCATGTCAGCCTCCTAGTTCTCCTAGCCTCCCACCAGTCCCAGGGCCGACCACCCATGACTCCACGAGTCGACCTAGCTAGCAGACCAACTCCTTCTCTAAATCTGCATGGATATCTGCAAGCTGCATTTTTTATTTTTTGTGTGCTCTCAGGCCCGCCCAGCTCTTTCTTTGTAGCTCCGTCACTGCCTTGCTTCTCAACCTAAACCCCCTTAACTTCTTGTTTCATCAGTGATGTCTCCTCTTCAATTCTGTTTAAGCAAACACATCAAAAGATACCACTATGATTATCTAGAGCAATGGATCGGTGTGGATCTCATTCTACAAAAAGGCGATAGAGTAAGCGTTCTGATGTTCTATAAAAATTAAGGTTCATTTTTTTGTATGGCAAACGAAACATATCCACAGAACCAAAAACTACAATAAACAGGTAGCTATGCTCACAAGCTTGTGACTATAAATACAGATGGATTATTTATCCAAAAGTCGATAATGTTAAGAAACATGTTATATTGTGCAAAGACATACAGTGCCCACATCAAATCTATGGCGCATATGTTACCACATATTGTTGAGGTACAAATTTTATATACCGGAAACAAACCCTAGAAAAAGAAACTCCTTTATCATGCACTCCATGAAAAAAAAATATGACGAGGAGAATTATTCTCATAATAATAAACCTGAACACAAACGGTCTTAGTTATAGAAGTCAGCTAGAATTATAAACCTTGGAGCTAATTAGTTAACCAATTAAATTTTCCTTGAGACACTAACAAACCATGTAAAACTCCCAATACAAGTGCACTAATTACTTAAATTAGCACAAGGGTTTAAAAAAATCTCGCTTATTGAGTCCGGCCCACGTTGGAAACGCGGAAGAGATCGACAGAATTGTTGGGCAGATCGATCTTGCTGCAGTTGGTCCACCGTGCAAACTGCAGGGGAAAAAGATGTTTTAGCTAGAACCAATATTTTTTACCTTGTGCACTGATAAAAGAACACGCAGCAAGCCGGTTAAGAAAAACTACACCACAGGCGTTTTATACAGACCGTGCACACCCTATTGATACATAGCTGACCCATCCGTCCTGAATCTTTCTGAACTTATAGTCCAGGTCAATATATAAACCCCGTATGGTACTAAATATCTAACTATCCGGATTACTCTACAAACAATCTCAACTTGGAACCAGTATAATCTGGAAACTTTCGTGGTAGGATTGAGGAAGTTGGGTCGGAGCATGTCATCGTCGTCACCGGTAGGTAGCATGTCACCGTCGTCGCCGGGCTAGAGTTGGGCTCTAGGTGGGGGCTGCAACACCCCGTCCCCACCATGGCGCGTGGTGTCTACAAAGGTAGCGTGGCCAAAGTGGTCTTCATCTCTGCGACATGCTCCACCTCGTCCTCCTCGCCGGCCCTTCGTACATGACGACCAATGGAGGGAGAGGACCGGCAACGCTAGTTGGTGGTAGAGAGAGGTGGTGGGAGGAGACGAAGACGAGGGCGTCCAACGAGGTGCTCGGCGGCTATGGAAGGGAGGGCCGGAGGGGAAGGTGGGGGTGCTCGGGTCGGGTGTAGAGGAGGGATCTAGATCAGATCGTGGAGAGTAGAGAGGGGAAAGGAGCAGGGAGGTGAGTCCAGACTCGGGATCAAATCGTGGCGATTTCCTTCGATCGGCAGGGGTGATTTCCTTCCATCGATATCGACGGTAACGA
Source organism: Thinopyrum elongatum (assembly GCA_011799875.1). Classification (NCBI taxonomy): domain Eukaryota; kingdom Viridiplantae; phylum Streptophyta; class Magnoliopsida; order Poales; family Poaceae; genus Thinopyrum; species Thinopyrum elongatum. The sequence continues at coordinate 228,067,953 of CM022298.1, forward strand.
AACCAAACCAAACGAAACAACTGCGTAAATTCTATTTTGTATATGGAATTATTCATAGATTGATTTGTAGTAATCATACAAGATCAGTTTCCGTCCAAACAATGGAGGAAAGCATGGTCAGGGAAAGATCTGTTTTGAATATAGATTGACAGATTGATTAGATTAGATAGATACATTAGGAAAGCATGGTGAGGGATAGATTAGGAAAGCGTGGGTTTTTTTGTGGTGTTTTTCTTCCTGGTTTTATGCCCATCGATTTTGCAGGGGAGATGAAAAAATTGGTGGGGATGGGATCGATAGGTGGTGGAGGTATCGTTCGATGGGGGGTGACGAGATGAAACGACAACGGACTCTTCCATTAGGAGTAGAGATTATCGAGTTAGATCACACATTTCAAGGTTTCCTAGGCTTACCCAGCCGGAATCCATGAGTTCTCTGGTGCTCCTGGTTCGACCCACTCTCCCCACGGTCGATGGGATAGGGGCGGGTGTCCCTCGACATTGCCGAAGCCTATGCAGCTCAATCTGCTGCCCCAGGTCCACCCTCCAGGCCCTGTTGTCGTGGTTCTAAGTCTGATAGTAGAATGGGGGGTAGGTATGTGGAGGCAAGATCCTAGCTACGGTGAGGTTGTGCACGCAAGATTTACGAGTTCAGGCCCTTCTCGGTGGAAGTAACAGCCCTACGTCTCGGTGCCCGGAGGCTCGGTCGATTGACTTATGTGTGAAGTTACAGGGGGTGCGAACCTTTGTGCCTGAGGGGGGTGGCTTATATAGAGTGCGCCAGAACCCCAACCGTCCCATGTTACAAGGGTTTCAATGTCTATAAAGACAGGATGTTACTGATAACACCAGCAATAAAGGCAAATAAATGATCATTAAGACTACGGAGTGAATGCCTGACCCTTGCCATCCTGAGTGACCTTAGATCTTCTGTCTTCCGAGTGGTTTCCGGTGGGGTCGAGTGAGTACACACCGGTCGAATGGAATTGGGTTGTCCGAGTGAACTGTTGGTCGAGTGGGTTGCACCCTGTGGCGATTTCAGTCGGTAGATGGTGCCATCCTTTGAATGTCATTTGCTTTAGGGCAGTGTCCTCGGTAAGGGTGTCTAGGTCGGGCCTATTACCCTACCCTAGGTACATGTCTTCATCATTAGCCCCCGAATGGATCTGGGTTCGAGTGGAGAAGGGGTTGAAGATGGTTTCGACCCGATTTATATGCTTCAGAGGCATTCTAACCGGGCCGGTGATCTTTGTAAAAACTTCAACTTCATTTTCAGTCGCCTGGGTCCATTCAGAGGTCGTCGAGTGATTTTTTCTGATGAGCTCCGAATGTTGATATGGTATAAGATCCTTGGCGCGATTGGTCACGCTGCCGCTTTCCGGATCTCACGGGATTCGAAATTTGGAGAAGCGCACGGGACGGAGAGGACCGCAGTAGACGGAGCGGATTAGGCAGGGACGCCTCGATTCTCATGCCACCTTTTTTGCCACGTATCCAGCGCGCGACTGTTGCGGGATTTGACTGGATTGCCTGGGCCCACTAGTCAGCGACTCGGGAGCGGACCCATATAAGGCGTCGGGGTCGATGAGCCCGGTACTGTGCTCCCCATCTCCTTCCTCCTCTCCTGTTTCACCACCGCATTCGCCGCCACCTTCGACGCCGCCGCCCCGCCCGAGCGCAGCCTACCGCGATGGGGAAGGAGAAGACAGCGGCCTTGGAGCGTGCGAAGAAAGCGACGGCGGCAGCGAAGGGCAAGAAGACGAGTCGGGGAGGCTCGTCGTCGAGATCCGGCCTGCCGCCCGGCTGGATCCAGGGCGATTGGATTCACTCCACGATTCAGCAAGACGACATGGAGGATCTGGTCGAGGGAGGCTTGATCGACCATGGGTCTTGGAGGCTGCCAGGTGACGAGACCGAGCCGCAACCGCAGGAGGGTGAGTGCGTCCTCCTCGCGACTCACGTCGACCGTGGTTTTTCTCTGCCCCCTCATCCTTTTTTCCGAGGTTTTCTGAACTTTTTCGGAGCCCAACTTCATCACTTTTCTCCGAACACCATCACATACCTAGCTGCGTTTGTCTCCATGTGTGAGAATTTCTTGGGTTGTCGACCGCATTGGGGTCTCTTCAAACACATCTTCACCTGCCGTTCACAGTCTGTGAAAAAGGCCAATCCGAGTGATGAGAGGACACACGTGATTCAGATGTGCGGAGGTCTAGGGATCCAGATGAGAGGCAAAAGCACATTTCCACCTATGACTCTTCCCGATTCGGTCAGAGGGTGGCAGTCGACCTGGTTTTATTGTAAGGACAAACCAACTCCTGGTCAGTAGACTGGCCTTCCTCCCTTTACCATGGGGCGAATTGAAAAGCCCTCTTCCTTGAAAGTGACTCCAGAAGAAAAGGTGGAGGTGAACATGTTGGTCGACCGCGTAATCCAACTTGTCCGCGATGGCGTGACCGGCATGGATTTGCTAGAGGTGTTCCTCACTCGCCGCATCCAGCCGCTCCAGGCCCGCGATCATCCTATGTGGATGTATTCGGGCGCCGATGATTCTGCTCGGATCCACCCGAAGGAAGTTGCCGAGGAGACGGTGGCGCGGTGGCTGCAGAGCATTACCGGAAACAGAGACAACCCCAGGGGGTCTAGGAGAATTCTGCCACTCGGCACTGATAACGAACCAGACAAGGTCAGACCTTCGATGTCGAGTGACTTTTACTCTAATTTGTAAACTGTCTTTGGAACCGACTGATGCTTGTTCGATTCTTTGCTTCGCAGATATATACTGAGATGTACTCGATGCCCAACGGGGAGCATATCCAGGAAGGAGAAGAGAGCGGAGGCGACAGCGGCGACTGGAACTCCGATGGGGAGAGTGATGAAGAGCAGGAAAACTCGAGCAGTGAGGAAAAGGTCGATTCTCCACCTCGCACGGAAAAGCGTTCCAAGCACAAGCACGACCCAGCAAGTATCCGGGGCAAGATGGTAGCACTGACTGGACAGACTTTGAAGCGCACTCGGACATCTTCTCCGGTGCCGACTGAGAAGGCTCCGAAGCAGCTCAAGACCGCGTCGTCCAAGCCACGGAAGGCTTTGCCCAAGATCAAGGTTGATGTTCCCGCCGCCTCTGCGTAAGCGTTTCGTTTTCACCCTTTGTTTGAAGAATCTTATATCAGTTGCCGACCCATCCACTTGCTTGACCGAGTGAACCTTGAGATTTGTAGTGCTGCTACCTCCGGGACTTCTGCTTACCAAGATGATGGTGACGAGGAGATGGAGGACGCGGCCACCTCCAAAGCGAGTATGACCCCTGTTATCTTCATCTTTTCTTTGCTAGCCAATTCTACAGTCGACTGAACTCTTGTGGTCGATTCTTTTGAAGCTCCGCGAGATGTTATTGAACTTCAAGACGATGATGAAAATGAGCCACAAGAACTCGTGGGTAGGAGGAGCAGGGCCTCAGTCAAGAAGGTGCCAGCTAGCAAGACGTCCCAGTCGACGCCGGCGACGGAACCAGCTATCCAGCAATCCGGGGACTTCAACCGTGCCTCCGTTACTTTTGCGATTCCCTTGTCGAGTGCTCGTCCTTCGTCGTCGACTGTGCGGGCCCTTCCTCCGTCTGTCCAACTTCATGCCTCAAGCTCTCATGCTACTGCAACTGATACACCGACTGCATCTCCCACCGCCCATCAAGTCCCAGAAGACCAAGTGAGTGCTGCCCAGGAGGCTATACGCCAGGCTGGCGTTATGATGGAGCAAATGAAGGTGGTGCGCGAGGCCAGTCAAGCTGCCTATGATGCCAGCTCAGCACTTCAAGCCAATGTCCAGGTTAGCTTACTTCCGACTGAACTCCATCTTGACGCTTGTTCTGTTGGGATATGATATTTAGGAACTGCTGCTTTATCTGCAAGACGTCCGTGGATGAGCGTTTTGGAACCTTTAATTGCACACCCATTGTCAGTCTGTACACCCACTGGGTGTTTTAATTTCTGTTGAGTAGTTTTTCCACTTGAGTCGACTAGGTTGTGCCGATCGAATCTCTGAACCAGTGGGGGCACGCTGAGTGCACCCACTGGGTGTAGTCCCCGAGACCGCCGTCGAATGTTTGATTCGGCGGGGGTCTTTTAAGAGATCTTTTCCACTCGGGCTGGGCAGATCATGCCGAGTGGAACCTTTACCAGAGGGGGCACGCTGAGTGCACCCACTAGGTGTAGTCCCCGAGACCGTAGTCGACTGCGGGCAGTCGGCTATGGTCTGAGTTTTTTTTCTGACTGGACGGACCAAGTCGAATGAAAGAGTCGGACCAGTGGGGGCACGCTGAGTGCACCCACTGGGTGTAGTCCCCGAGACTATTGGCGAATGTTTGATTTGGCAATAGTCTTTGTGTCTGCCGACTGACTATCTTCTGAACGCAGAAATCTTGTGATCTTGGAGCCCGGTTTGCTGACTTGGAGAAGAAGCAAACTCAGCTCAATCTTGACCTGGAGTTGGCTCGAAACAACTTGCAGAAGGCTAAGGAAGACGCTGCTGGTAAGGAAAGTTTGTCGACCGGTTCTCTTGCCACCTTTTCTCCTCCTTTTTCTTATTTGAATGTTGTTCTTTCTAGAAACAATAAGACAAGCTTTGGAGAAGAAGGACCTTGACCTTGCGGTTGCGAAGAAAACTGCCGAAGACAAACTGGCGCTTGCTGACCAAAAGATGGCTTCAGTCGGACAGCTGGAGGGAGAGAATGCCAAGCTGAAGGCTGCTCTTGACGAAGCCAACAAAGAAGTGACTCGTCTGAAGAAGGACAAGCGAACCCTGACCGACAAAGTAGAAGACATCACCCGCAGGAGGAACGAGCTGGAGAACTACCTGGGAGGACTTGCCAAAAAATTATTCCTCATGCTTGAAGGTACTTTTCTCTGTGCGATTGGTTTGCTTTCGTCGACTCATCATACCGCTGTCGACTCATTATTTTTCTGCGAGTGCAGAATTCTGTCAAGACTTCGAGGAAGAAACTGGGCGAGTCAAGACAAACTTGGACCCTATCAACTCCCCTGTCAAAGATGAAGCAGCCATGAATGTGCGCCGACTGGAGTCTCGCCTCACCAGTGCCCTGGAATATCTTGCTCGACTCAAGGTCACAGTTTCGCGGATCGACACGGCGCTCTGGCCAGGGGACACGCTCCGAAACGACCTCGAGTCTCTGATGACTCGACTTAACGAGATTCCTGGTCGAGTGCAGGAGTGGAAGAAGTCCGCCGCTCGATGCGGTGCTGACGTAGCTTTATCCCTGGTTCGCGTCCACTGCAGGGAAGCCAGAGAAGAGAAGCTAGCGGCAATCAAGGTCGCCAACACCAAGAAACTCGACTTCCAGACTTTCATGGAGACCTTCATTGCTGCTGCTACTCGAATCGCAGACAGAGTTGACCTGGACGAGTTTGTCGAGCCTGCCAGCCCCTCTGCGGAGTGAATGAAACTTTTATGATCTGATTCAATTTGCCTCGGTATGCCGAGTGATTCTGTAACCGTAAAACTCCCTTCGGGCCTGATGCCCGAGTACTTTGAGCTCCTTCGTCCTAACTTTTATGATCCGGTTTAATTTGCCTCGGTATGCCGAGTGATTTTGTAACCGTAAAACTTCCTCGGGCCTGATGCCCGAGTACTTTTAAGCTCCTTCGTCCGGACTTTGTTTGCCCTTAAATATGCTTGTTTTTATTTCCGAGTGGAACTTGTATCTTCACTCAGAACAGATGCAGTTCTGAGGATAGGGTCGCGGATGACCTGCACCTCATCGTCCTTGCAGATCAGGATGGAGCATGATTTATACTTAGGCGAGTACAGGACTGCAGCTAAGCCTCCGAGTGAGAGGGTTGCTCATCACTCGGTAGGATTTTTTAAATTTAGGCGAGTACAGGACTGCAGCTAAGCCCCCGAGTGAGAGGGTTGCTCATCACTCGGTAGGATTTTCTTAAACTTAGGCGAGTACAGGACTGCAGCTAAGCCGCCGAGTGAGAGGGTTCCTCATCACTTGGTAGGATTTTTTTAAACTTAGGCGAGTACAGGACTGCAGCTAAGCCTCCGAGTGAGAGGGTTGCTCATCACTTGGTAGGATTTTTTAAACTTAGGCGAGTACATGACTGCAGCTAAGCCCCCGAGTGAGAGGGTTGCTCATCACTCGGTAGGATTTTCTTAAACTTAGCGAGTACAGGACTGCAGCTAAGCCCCCGAGTGGAGGGTTGTCTCATCACTCGATAGGATTTTCTTAAACTTAGGCGAGTACAGGACTGCAGCTAAGCCTCGAGTGAGAGGGTTGCTCATCACTCGTTAGGATTTTCTTAAACTTAGGCAAGTACAGACTGCAGCTAAGCCTTCGAGTGAGAGGGTTGCTCATCACTCGGTAGGATTTTTTAAACTTAGGCGAGTACAGGACTCAGCTAAGCCCCCGAGTGAGAGGGTTGCCATCACTCGGTAGGATTTTCTAACTTAGGCGAGTACAGGACTGCAGCTAAGCCTCCGAGTGAGAGGGTTGCTCATCACTCGTTAGGATTTTTTAAACTTAGGCAGTACAGGACTGCAGCTAAGCCCCCGAGTGAGAGGGTTGCTCATCATCTGTAGATTTTTTTTAAAATTAGGCGAGTACAGGACTGTAGCTAAGCCCGCCCGAGTGAGAGGTTGCTCATCACTCGGTAGGATTTTACAAACTTAGGCGAGTACAGGACTGCAGCTAAGCCTCCGAGTGAGAGGGTTGCCTCATCACTCGGTAGGATTTTACAAGCTTAGGCGAGTACAGGACTGCAGCTAAGCCTCCGAGTGAGAGGGTTGCTCATCACTCGGTAGGATTTTTTGACTTAGGTGAATCAGATTCGCGGCTAAGCCACCCACTGGGGATTTTGGATACATGTGTTAGTAACAACAATCATTTAGGAGACTGTAAAACCATGTCTTTGATAAACGAACTGAAAGGTACTCTTATTACATCTCATTAGTCTGAACACTTAAGTTAAAAACGGCGGAGTAGCTCCGCATTCCAAGCGCGTGGCTCGTCTTTATTATGCTCCACATTGTAGAGGTGAACGCTCCGTTGTGGAGCACCTTGGTGACGATGAAGGGACCTTCCCAAGCGGGGGCAAGTTTGTGGGGCCGTTGCTGGTCCACTCGGAGCACAAGGTCCCCTTCCTGAAATGCTTCGACCCTTCACATTTCTGGCATATAATCGACGAAGGTCTTGCTGATAAATGGTCGATCGGATCAAGGCCATCTCTCTTTCTTCTTCCAGAAGATCAACAGCATCTTCTCGAGCTCGTTCTGCTTCGGCTTCTGAGAAGAGTTCTACTCGGGGTGCATTGTGAAGCAAGTCACTCGGCAGCACAGCTTCAGCCCCATAGACCATGAAGAAGGGGGTTCGACCAGTCGACCGATTTGGTGTTGTTCTTAATCCCCAAAGGACTGACGGTAGCTCATCTACCCAAGCGCCGGCCGCATGCTTGAGGTCGCGCATCAATCGAGGTTTCAGCCCTTTGAGAATCAAACCATTCGCTCTTTCTGCCTGTCCATTCGACTGACGGTGGGCGACTGAAGCATAGTCGACCCGAGTACCTTGGGACGCACAGAAAGCTCGGAACTCATCAGAATCAAAGTTCGACCCATTATCCGTGATGATGCTGTGTGGGACTCCATATCTAAATGTTAACCCTCTGATGAAGCTGACCGCAGTACTTGCATCCAGGTTTTTGACAGGTTTAGCTTCGATCCACTTGGTGAACTTGTCGACTGCTACAAGCACATGGGTGAAGCCACTCTTGCCAGTCTTCAGAGGTCCCACCATATCCAAACCCCAAACAGCGAAAGGCTAGACAAGTGGAATGGTCTTCAGGGCTGAAGCGGGTTTGTGGGACATGTTGGAGTAGAACTGGCAGCCCCCACATTTGTCAATTATCTCCTTTGCCATCTCATTTGCCCGCGGCCAATAAAACCCTGCTCGATATGCTTTGGCCACGATGGCCCGAGAAGACGCATGGTGACCACAGGTTCCTGAGTGAATATCATCGAGGATCATTCGGCCTTCTTCCGGAGTGATGCATTTCTGAACGACCCCCGTGACACTTTCTCTATAGAGTTGCTCCCCCATTACTGTGAAGGCTTTGGATCGACGGACAATCTGGTGAGCCTCTTCTTCATCCTATGGAAGCTCTTTCCTGAGAATATATGCAATGTACGGCACTGTCCAATCTGGAATAACAATCAAAACTTCCATGATCAAGTCGACCACAGCTGGGATTTCAACTTCAGTCGGATCAGTGGAACTTTTAGGCTGTGTGGGTTCTTCTGTGAAGGGATCTTCTTGAACTGATGTTGCATGAATATGCTCCAAAAACACATTGCTGGGAATAGGCTCCCGCTTGGATCCTATCTTTGCCAAGTCATCAGCTGCTTGATTCTTCAGTCGGGGTATATGGTGGAGCTCTAGCCCTTCAAACTTCTTTTCTAACTTCCTCACCGCATTGCAATAACCAGTCATAGCTTGGCTCCTGACGTCCCACTCCTTCATCACTTGATTAACCACTAAATCTGAGTCACCGTAAACCATTAGGCGGCGGACGCCGAGTGAAATGGCCATACGCAATCCATACAAGAGTGCCTCATATTCAGCTTCATTGTTGGATGAATCAAAGTGAATCTGGAGAACATATCTGAGGTTGTCGCCCCGTGGAGATACCAGGACCACTCCAGCGCCTGAACCATTCAACATCTTGGACCCGTCGAAGAACATAGTCCAATGTTCCGACTGTATCTGGGTCGGTAACTGCTGTTCAATCCACTCGACGAGGAAATCTGCTATCGCTTGAGACTTGATCGCTTTCTTTGCCTCGAACTTGATATCCAGCGGAAGGAGTTCAATCGCCCACTTTGCCACTCGGCCAGTTGCATCTCTGTTGTTTAGAATTTCTGACAACGGAGTGTCACTGATGACTGTAATCGAATGGTCTGAGAAGTAATGTGCAACCTTCTTCGTGGTCAAGTAGATTCCATAGACAAGCTTCTGATAATGTGGATATCTCTGCTTGGATGGAGTTAAGACTTCAGAAATATAGTATACTAGGCGTTGGACCTTGTAAGTTTTGCCTTCTTCATCCCGCTCGACCGTGAGTACTGTACTGACAACCTGTCCAGTGGCTGCTATATAAAGCAGTAAAGGCTCTTTGCTGATTGGAGCAGCAAGCACCGGCTGGGTGGAAAGCAGGGCTTTGAGCTCTGCAAACGCTGCGTCAGCTTCAGGAGTCCACTCGAACTTATCAGATTTCTTCATCAGTCGGTAAAGAGGCAATGCCTTTTCACCGAGGCGAGAGATGAATCGACTCAAAGCTGCCAAACAACCAGTAAGCTTCTGAACGTCGTGTACACACACAGGGCGTTTCATTCGGAGGATTGCACCAACTTTTTCTGGGTTTGCATCGATCCCACGTTCGGAAACGAGGAAACCGAGTAACTTTCCACCTGGAACTCCAAATGTACACTTCGACGGATTAAGCTTGATATCATATCTTCTCAAATTGGCAAAGGTTTCAGCAAGGTCAGTCAGCAGGTCGGAACCTTTGCGCGACTTAACCACGATGTCATCCATGTATGCTTCCACATTCCGACTGATTTGAGTTAGCAGGCACTTCTGTATCATGCGCATGAATGTGGCACCAGCATTCTTGAGACCAAAGGGCATGGTGACATAGCAAAAGCACCCGAATGGGGTGATAAAAGTTGTTTTAATTTCATCAGGTCCATACAGTCGGATCTGATGGTACCCGGAATATGCATCCAGGAAGGACAATCGCTCACATCCCGCAGTCGAGTCAACTATCTGATCGATGCGGGGGAGAGGAAAATGATCTTTCGGGCAGGCCCGATTGATATGCTTGAAATCGATGCACATACGGAGTGAATCGTCCTTCTTGGGAACCATGACAACATTGGCGATCCACTCGGAGTGGTAAATCTCGCGGATGAACTCAGCTGCCAAAAGCCGAGCCACCTCCTCGCCGATTGCCTTTCTCTTCTCCGCAGCGGACCGACGGAGGTGCTCTTTCACGGGTTTTGCCTTTGGATCGACTCACAAACGGTGCTCAGCCAGCCCCCTGGGTACACCCGGCATGTCAGATGGCTTCCATGCGAAGATGTCCCAGTTCTCACGGAGGAACTGGATGAGCGCTTCTTCCTATTTGCTGTCGAGTGTTGTTGAGATACGAGTCGGTGCAGCACTGGGATCGGTCGGGTGAATGTGAACAGGCTTTGTTTCACCGGACGACTGAAATGCAGACTCGGAAGCAGGCTTCTTAGTGCGCAACAAATCACTCGGATCTGCAGTCTTCTTATACTCTTCCATTTCAATCGCTGCCATCTGTTCATCGGCAATCTTAGAGCCCTTCTGGAGGCACTCTTCTGCTCGTTGCCTATTGCTAGTGACCGTGATCACGCCCTTGGGGCCAGGCATCTTCAGCTTGAGGTACACGTAACACAGTCGAGCCATGAAACGGGCATATGCAGTTCTGCCCAGAATAGCATGATAGGCACTGTGAAAATCCACAACTTCAAATGTCAGCTTCTCCTTGCGGTAATTCTTTGAGTCGCCGAAAACCACGTCAAGAGTGATTTGTCCGAGTGAATCAGCTTTCTTCCCTGGAATGACACCATGGAACCGCATGTTGCTCTCACTGAGCCTGGACATCGGAATGCCCATCCCACGAAGAGTCTCTGCATACAAAATGTTCAAGCCGCTGCCACCATCCATCAAGACTTTGGTCAGTCGGGTGCCCCCAACGACCAGGTCGACCACCAACGCTTGCCTCCCGGGGGTGGCGACGTGCGGTGGGTGGTCAGATTGGTCGAATGTGATGGGAGTCTTTGACCATTTCAAGTATGTCGTCGTTGCCGGAGCAACCATGTTTACCTCTCTGTTGATGACTTTCAGTCGACTTTTACTCTCAATGTCAGCAAAAATCATCAAAGTGAAATTGACGTTAGGGAAACCGTCATCATCTTCTTCCTGATCACCATCCTTGTCAGACTCTTTTTCCTTTTCATTGGGCTGTTTCTCTCGGAACTGCTGTATCAGGAGCCGACACTGTCGAGTGGTGTGTTTGGGATAAATAAGATTTCCCTCTTCATCCTTCTTGGTGTGAATGTGACATGGCAAGTCCAACACATCGTTCCCAGCCTGATCTTTCACCTTCTTGGGGATCCAGGGTCCCTTGGGCTTTCCTTTGAATTTTCCTTGAGTTACAACTGCAGCTTCACCTGGACCCGCTGGCTCGGCTTTGCATTTCTGCTTCCGACCCACTCCGGTGTCTTGGGCGACTGGCTTGCCCTTCCCACTGCGGAGTCGGTCCTCTTCTTCACCATTAGCATACCGGGTGGCTATTTCCATCATTCGGGTCAGAGACATATCTCCTGTCCGACCGAATTTCAAGTTAAGCTCCCGATATCGAATGCCTTCCTTGAAGGCACAAACTGCTTGGTGTTGGGATACATTCTCTACCGTGTGGTGTAGTGTGGTCCATCTTTGGATGTAATCCCTCAGAGTTTCATTCGGCTTCTGAACACAATGCTGCAATTCTGTCAACCCCGCAGGTCGTTTGCATGTGCCCTCAAATGTCCTGACAAACACTCGGGCTAACTCCTCCCAGCTGAATATACTGCCTGGAGCCAACTGATTCAGCCATGCTCTGGCCGACCCTTCCAGCATAAGAGGAAGGTGTTTCATAGCTACTTCATCATTTCCACCACCGATCTGGACAGCCACTCGGTAATCTTCCAGCCAAGTATCAGGCTTCGACTCACCGGTGAACTTACTGACCCCAGTCGCCAACCTGAAGTTGGGGGGATCTCAGCGGCTCTGATAGATCTGCTAAAACACTCGGGACCCGAAACATGAATCCTGCTTCCACTCGGGCGATCTCTGCCTTGCCCCTCTCTGTGTGCTCGGTTCCTGTCGACCAAACCTTGCACCAAAATTGACCTCGCATCAAATCCTGGCTCCCTTGGGTCGACCGGCGTCCGCCGCCCTCCGCTGTACGGGCGCCTGTCATCATAGTCCCGGGGCACATATGATCCGCTTCTCGGAGGGGGTGTAGGCGCTCGACGGCGGTCATCGCGGCCGAGTCGATGATCGTACTGCTCGTGGATCCGACCCAAATGCTAATCCTGGCGATGCACCCGCCCTTCACGCCACGGAGGCGATCATGGGCTGTGAGCCGACTGAACTGTGTCAGCCACCACAGATCTGCTATGGATTCTGTCACGCGACTATGATACTGCAGTGTTTTGGTCTCCTGCCGCCCGGAGCAGAGCCCGGATCTGCATCAAACCTCGCCCAGCTTCTGACTGGGATGGCTGGATGGATTCTGCTATACGAGCTGCGGCTGCAAGGTTCTGAATCGGAGTGTGGTATACCTGAGGTTCAGGAGGGAATAATTGCCTCCGTCGACTGGACTCAGGAATCCGCTGCCGAGCATGTTCGTCGAGTGCATGCTGAAGATTTTCCAGTCGAGTGCGTTCAGCCAAAGTGGCCAAGCGCACGGCCTCCAAGGCCCGAGCTTCAGAGGTCTCTCCGATGATGGGCGTGTGGAGTGCTCCCTCGTTGCGGCGGTGAAGTTCCTCCCTCCGCTGTGAAGAGAGGGTTTCGGGGTGGTATTCCTCATGAACATGCGACGGATCGCCACCGCCATCGCCGCCTCCGTTGCGACGCATGCCAGGCGGGCTACACGGCGTGTCGACCATCAGGACCTCCGCCGCAGGATCGCTGCTGTCGCACTCGGACAGAGTCTCAACGGAGCCAGTCGACAGATCGAACAGGCCATAGAGAGATTCATCGGGGGCGATTGCCGCGACTTGAGGAGTGGCCGATTGACGTGCCACTGCATGCTTCACCCACCGCTGAAGCCGCGATCGACCAGATCGCTTGCGACGGCGAACAGCGGGGGACGAAGACGCCATAGGAAACGACCGATATTGGGTCGACGGCTGCCGCAGAAGGACGCCGGGGACACATGCGCGAAAGTGTGTCGCCCCGCGGATGGGGAACGTCTCGACGTCAAGGGGGGCCTCCTGGAGCCAGGCGGAGTCGTCGGCAATGAAGACGAGCGCACCGAGACGGATCTCGTGGCCCTCAGCCAAACCTCCACCCGAAACCATGATGATGGGAATCGAAAAAAATCGCAACCTCACCGGAAAGTTGCTAAGACACCTGCCCCACGGTGGGCGCCAACTGTCGTGGTTCTAAGTCTGACAGTAGAATGGGGGGTAGGTATGCGGAGGCAAGATCCTAGCTACGGTGAGGTTGTGCACGCAAGATTTACGAGTTCAGGCCCTTCTCGGAGGAAGTAACAGCCCTACGTCTCGGTGCTCGGAGGCTCGGTCGATTGACTTATGTGTGAAGTTACAGGGGGTGCGAACCCTTGTGCCTGAGGAGGGGGGTGGCTTATATAGAGTGCGCCAGAACCCCAACCGTCCCACGTTACAAGGGTTTCAATGTCTGTAAAGACAGGACGTTACTGATAACGCCAGCAATAAAGGCAAATAAATGATCATTAAGACTACGGAGTGAATGCCTGACCCTTGCCATCCTGAGTGACCTTAGATCTTCTGTCTTCCGAGTGGTTTCCGGTGGGGTCGAGTGAGTACACACCGGTCGAATGGAATTGGGTTGTCCGAGTGAACTATTGGTCGAGTGGGTTGCACCCTGTGGCGATTTCAGTCGGTAGATGGTGCCATCCTTTGAATGTCATTTGCTTTAGGGCAGTGTCCTCGGTAAGGGTGTCTAGGTCGGGCCTATTACCCTACCCTAGGTACATGTCTTCATCAGCCACCATGATGAGGAGGGAGTAGTCCACCCTCGGGGCTGAGGGTTTATACCAGTAGCTATGTGTTTAATCTCTCTCTCTCTCTCTCTCGTGTTCTTGAGATGGCACGATCTTGATGTATCGCGGGCTTTGTTAATATAAGTGGATCATATGGTGTTTTCCCCTCTCTATCTTGTTGCGATGAATTGAGTTTTCCCTTTGAGATTTCATTTTTATCGGATTGAATACTTTTATGGATTTGAGAGCACTTGATCTATGTCTTGGCACTCAACTCACGGATTCCCGAGGTGACATTGGGGTAATCTATGCATAGGGGTTGATGCGCATTTTCGTCCTTGTTTCTCCGGTAGAAATCTTGGGGCACTCTTTGAGGTTCTTTGTGTTGGATTGAGTATTATGAATCTGAAATTGTTTGATGCATATCGCATAATCAACTCAAAGATACTCGCGGTGACATTGGAGTATCTAGGTGACATTAGAGTTGGTTGATGTGTATCATATGGTGTTATTTTAGTACGAACTCTTGGTTAGATCGATCGGAAAGAATAGCTTGGTGTTATTTTAGTATGAACTCTAGGATAGATTGATAAGAAAGAATAGCTTTGAGTTGGTTTCGTACCTGTCGGTGTACTAAGTATTGGGCCACTAGTACCCCGTACTTGTGCACGGGCAGTTGTAGCCATCCTCGCGGCAAGGCTTGCCGGGAACAGTTCGAGGTTGATTCAAGCCACCAAAGAAATCATCGAGTCAGAGATCTGAGGATCAACAGATAAGAAGAGCTGGAATCCGAAGGCCAGCTTCCCCGGCAAGATCTTGCCGGGGTGGCCTGCGGAGCCCGGCAAGGCTTGGTGCCCGGCAAGGCTTGGTGCCCGGCAAGCTTCGGCGCCCAGCAAGGCTTGGTGCCCGGCAAGCTTCGGCGCCCGGCAAGGTTTTGTTGCTGTGCCACCGCTCTAGCACGGCGACAAACCTGACATTCTGGGTCCTTCTTTGGATGCGTGGCGACGCGCCAATGGGGGAGAGCTTAAGCGGTGCTGATGGGATGGCCCCTTTTTCCGTCCCCAAGAAAGTGAGGACACCTAAACGGACACCTCACGGTGCATTAAATGCGTTCGTCCTAATCCGTCAAGGGTTAGGTATGATGACCCTGTAGCTACTTTACACCTCGATGTATGTACATTTTGCCACTGTGGTGACCCCTTTGAGCGTATAAAAGGAGGCCCAAGGCAACTGCTACAGGGGAGGAGAACTTCTGGCCCATTCTGCATGCGTAGCTGCTCTTTGAACGTACTGTTCACAGTGAGCGCTCCTGAAGGCTGGGCTCAAGAACATTAATAAGAACACAAGGCAGGAGTAGGGTTTTACGCTAATCAGCGGCCCGAACCTGGGTAAAATCTTCCCGCGTCGATCGTTGGTTCTGCTCTTTGCGTATACCTCTCCCCCCGCCGAATCGTAAAGGGGTCTCTCGGGATCCCATAGGTGTCGCACGCCGACATCTTTGGCACGCCAGGTAGGGGGATTGAAGGTTGCGTGAACCTGATCTAGTGATCGGCGCCTCAGTTTCTTCATCATCATGCCGCCCAAGAAGAAGAGCGTCACGACGGCACAATCGTCCACGTCCGTTTTGCCTACGCCTTCGCGTACGGGCGACGGCGTGGGTGCAGAAGGAAGAGGACTAGAACCCCCACGGTGTTCTGGCGATCTGAGCCAGGCGAGCGGCATCGTTCGCAGTGGCAGTGGCAACCTGCACGCCGCTGGATCTAGAGACGGCGCTGTGTTGCCTACGGGTGGCACAACGAATTCCAGAGATCAGAGGGCGCCTGCTGGGGCTCCCGCGCCGGCGCAAGCCTCACGACCTACCCAGGTCGTGCACGATGAGCGACGTCATGGCGCTGGTGGTTCAGGGCGTCCCCATGAAAAGATTTCTGCGCACCGATCCCAAGATGCGTGGGACCAGCATGCACACCGAGTTGCTGGCAGGGGTGGCGCGCGGTCGCGTGACCGTGGTGGTGCTCCTTCTAATATGGTTAGGAGTCAGATCACCTCACGTACCTCGCACCTGTCGCCGCCGCCTACGCCAGCGGAAGCCTTGGCACGTGCGCAGCTGCTCCTCAATTTTCCTCCTGCCCCGGAGAAGATGGAGGAGTGGCGAGCTACTATCCAGAGCCTTATCGGCTTCGCCAACAAAGATGGACCGCAAGAGGCAGGGCCCTCGCAGCGAAGGCCCATCGATCCGGCGCGAGCCGATGTGGAGAAAACCGGAGGTGGTGCAACCACAGTGCACTCCCCTCCGCGGCACCAGCGGCGGCCGACAACCCAGCAGGTCGACCGCCGTGAAGAAGTTTCCACGGCGTCATCCGATCCACGGATGCACCGCGATCAGCGTCAAGTTCTCCAGGAACGAGGCAAGGAGGACGCTCGAACTACCATCGAGCGGCGACAGGAAGCGCGCTATCAGTCTGATAAGCGCGCAGGGCCGACTGTCGACGAGCCTGCGCCAGGGGACGTAGGAGACTTGCCTTATGAGGTAGGGACTCCAGCGTTTACCCGTGAGCTGCGGCAAGTCCAGTGGCCCAATTCCCAAACCTTCAAGCCGGAGGTCCCGGAGAAATATGACGGTAAGACCCATCCCTCGGAGTTCCTGAGCATCTACACCATTGCGGTGTAGGCTGCCGGGGGCCGAGATGACAAGATACTTGCCAACTACTTCCCGTTGGTGCTCAAACCCAACGTCAGGTCGTGGTTGATGCATCTGCCGGAGAATTCTATTTCTTCCTGGTCAGATCTGTGCCATCAGTTTGTTGGCGCCTTTGTTGGAGGCCACCAAGCTCCTGGCCAAGAGAGTGATTTGCATATCATCCCTCAGAAGGAGGGCGAGTCCCTGCGCAAGTTTATGCAGAGGTTCAGCCGGGTGCAGTACAATATTCCTGACGTTCACCCTGCGGCTGTCATTAGCGCGTTTCACAAGAACGTGCGTAACCGTAGAATGCGGGAAGAGCTGACAATGAACAAAGTCAGGAGTATTGCCGAGCTTTACGCTCTAGCCGATAAATGTGCTCGAGCTGAAGAGGGGATGAAACTCCCTGGCAAGGCTGTTGGCGCGGCGGGCGAATCCAAAGAAGAAGATGCCGCGGCCCCGTCAAGGAAAGGCCGGCGGCGGAACAGGAAACGCGGAGGCAAGGCCGTGCTTGCTGTCGAGGAATCCGACAACCCCGGCGCCGCCAAGAAGGCCAAGGTTGGTGACCCCGGCAAGGATCTTGCCGGGTGCCCTTCCTGTCAGGCCTTGGCGGCTGCCGACAAGTCGGAAAACTCCGGCAAGCAGTATTGCAAGATCCATCGCACCAAGGGCCACGATCTCCAGAACTGCCGGCAAGTTGAACAACTTGCCGAGAAACAGAGGGCTGAATATGAAAGGCGAGATAAGGAGAAGGCCCAAGATGGTGCTGACGGATCCGGCAAGAAGCGCGGTGGCCGAGGGGGGCGCCGCGGCAAGGCCAAGCAACAGAAGGATAGGCCCGCTCGGGGCCGAGACAAAGAAGTAGATGATGATGAAGAAGATGATGAGCCCAGTGAGCAAGAATTCCAGAAAGCTACAGAGGCTATGTGTATCGATGGAGGTGCCTCGCTGCATTCTTCCCACCGTCAACTCAAACAGTGGGTGCGGGAAGTCAATGCGGCAGAGCCATCCCCAGATGCATGTAGGCCCCTGAAGTGGTCCAACACGCCTATCATTTTCGACGCCGAGGATCACCCTGATCGCACAACTGCGGTCGGGTGCTTGCCATTGTTGGTCTCGCCAACGATTTGCAACCTCAAGGTGACGAAAATGCTAGTTGACGGTGGGGCCGGCCTAAACTTAATCTCACCGGATGTGCTCAAAAAGCTCCAAATTCCCGACGAGGACCTCGAAGAAACGGGTACGTTTCAAGGGGTCAATCCGGGAAGAACCCAGCCCAAGGGCAAGATTACGCTGCTGGTGACATTTGGTAGCGAGCTCAACTACAGGACCGAGAAGGTGGTGTTTGATGTCGCCAAGATCCCCATGTCATACAATGGGATCCTTGGTCGGCCAGCGCTGGCTAAGTTCATGGCGGCATCACACTACGCGTACAACGTTTTGAAGATGCCTGGGCCGTTGAGCGTCATCACTATCCATTCCGATAAGAAGGATGCGCTCATCTGTGCCGACCAACTTTACCGAGAAGCAGTTGCAGCACCTGCCATCAAGGCACCTGCTCCTGCCGCTGGAACTCCCGGGGGGAAGAAGAAGACCGGCAAGAATCTTGGCGCGAACTCCGGCAAGCGCACCTCCTCGGAGTGCTGCGCTTCCGTCGAGGATGCACCAGAGAGTTCCTCCGGCAAGAACAAGAAATCCAAGGCTGCTCCGCTGGAGACCAAGAAGGTGCCCGTCAGGGAGGACGGAACGGGTGGAACTTTCACCATAAGTTCCACCCTAGATGACAAATAGGAAAGCGCGCTCGTTGCCTTCTTGCGGGTGAATGTCGACGTGTTTGCATGGCAACCGTCTGACATCCCCGGTGTTCCCAGGGAGGTAATTGAGCACCACCTTGCTGCCTGTCCTCATGCGCGGCCCGTCAAGCAAAGGGTCAGGAAGCAAGCCTTGGAGCGGCAAGAATACATTGCCGAAGAAATCAGAAAGCTGGAGGCGGCAGGATTGGTCAAAGGAGTGCTTCATCCAACCTGGTTGGCCAATCCGGTTGTAGTGCGGAAAGCGAATGGGAAATGGAGGCTTTGTATCGATTATACAGATATCAATAAAGCCTGTCCAAAAGATCCCTTTCCCTTGCCGCGCATCGACCAGATTGTGGATTCCACCGCTGGTTGTGATCTCCTGTCCTTCCTTGATGCCTATTCCGGGTATCATCAGATTTTTATGGCAAAAGAAGATGAAGAGAAGACCGCATTTATCACCCCATGTGGTACGTATTGTTTTATACGAATGCCTTTCGGGTTGAAAAGTGCTGGTTCGACATTTGCGAGAGCAATCCAAATTGGTTTTGAGCCTCAACGGTGGGCGCCAATCGTCGTGGTTGTAAGTCTGACAGTAGAATGGGGGGTAGGTATGCGGAGGCAAGATCCTAGCTACGGTGAGGTTATGCACGCAAGATTTACGAGTTCAGGCCCTTCTCGGAGGAAGCAACAACCCTACGTCTCGGTGCCCGGAGGCTCGGTCGATTGACTTATGCGTGAAGTTACAGGGGGTGCGAACCTTTGTGCCCGAGGAGGGGGGTGGCTTATATAGAGTGTGCCAGAACCCCAACCGTCCCACGTTACAAGGGTTTCAATGTCTGTAAAGACAGGACGTTACTGATAACGCCAGCAATAAAGGCAAATAAATGATCATTAAGACTACGGAGTGAACGCCTGACCCTTGCCATCCTGAGTGACCTTAGATCTTCTGTCTTCCGAGTGGTTTCCGGTGGGGTCGAGTGAGTACACACCGGTCGAATGGAATTGGGTTGTCCGAGTGAACTGTTGGTCGAGTGGGTTGCACCCTGTGGCGATTTCAGTCGGTAGATGGTGCCATCCTTTGAATGTCATTTGCTTTAGGGCAGTGTCCTCGGTAAGGGTGTCTAGGTCGGGCCTATTACCCTACCCTAGGTACATGTCTTCATCACCTGTCGCGCCAGTACAAGCCTGGGGCCAGAACGCGACCGATCAGTGCACCGCGGGCGAGGGTTCCTGTCAATTGCAGGCTAGATTGGGCGATGGTGGTGGGCTCGGTGGGTAGGGGTTTGGGGGGGCGTGCGGTGCAACCTTTCTTTGGTCGCCCCGCCGGCTATCGGCTGCGACGGTGGCGGTTGTGTGGGGAACGGCTCGGGTACCGGCTGTTCGAAATGTAGTAAGAGAGAGAGCCGTCCACCTGCCTAGGCCCTATGTGCAGTAAGTTGCCTCTGCCCCACCTGTCAGGATATCAGGCGGCCCCACTAGTCAATAGGAGACACACAAAAAAACTAGTCGGGAGGTAACGATCAAAGGGTTTGACCGGACGCAGTGCAACGTTCGGGCTTTTGTGAGCTGGTAGTGGAGGGGGAGGGCTAAAGTGAGCAAAGTTAGTTGTCTTGGGTAAAATTGAGCACAACTAAGCAACCAGAGGCACAGAAATAGAAATCCCTAATTTTTTTGGACCGGAAGGGACCCTAGAAGGTTCAGGAGAGGACCAGAAGAGCCACGGGTGAGCGACAAGCTCACATGGCGCACCCGAGGGGGCCCCCCTCGAGCTTGTGGGCCCCCTGTGGCACCTCTTGACCTAATTCCGCCTCTATAAATTCTCAAATATTCTCAAAATATCAGAGAGTCACCCGAAACACTTTTTCTGCCGCCGCAAGCTTCTGTTCTTCCGCTATCCCATCTGGAGGCCTTTCTCCAGTACTCTACCGGAGGGGGAATCGATCACGGAGGGCTTCTACATCATCCTTGATGCCTTCCAATGATGCGTGAGTAGCTCACCACAGACCTGCGGGTCCATAGCTAGTAGCTAGATGGCTTCTTCTCTCTCTTTGATCTTCAATATCATGTTCTCCTTGATGTTCTTGGAGTTCTATCCGATGTGATGTTCTTTTGCGGTGTGTTTGTTGGGATCTGATGAATTTTGGATTTGTGATCTGAATATTCATGAGAAGTAATTGAGTCTTTTCTGAACTTTATTATGCATGATTGTTATAGGTTTATATTTCGCTCCAATCTATCCGTTTGGTTTGGCCAACAAAATTGATTTATCTTCAGTGGAGAGGTGCTTTGTGATGGGTTCAATCTTGCGGTGCTCTGTATCCTAGTGACAGAAGGGGACAAGACACATATTTGTATTGTTACTATTAAGGGTAAAATGATGGGGTTTATTCATATTGATTGAATTTACTTTGTCTACATCTTATAATCTTGCTTAAGGCGTTACTCCGTTTTTCATGAACTTAATACCATAGATGCATGCTGGATAGCGGTCGATTGGTGGAGTAATAGTATTAGATGCAGGTAGGAGTCGGTCTACTTGTCTCGGACGTGATGCCTATATACATGATCATTGCCTTGGATAGCTTCAAAACTATGCGCTTTACTATCAATTTCCCAACAGTAATTTGTTCACCAACCGTATGCTATGTGTTCGAGAGAGAAGCCTCTAGTGAAAACTATGGCCCCTGGGTTTACTTTTATCATATTATAAAATCCAAAAATACCTTGCTGTAATTTTATTACTTCTATTTTTTTTGAAATTTACCCATCTATTATACAAGATTTGATCCTTACAAGTAACGACTTCAAGGGGATTGACAACCCTCTTGCCCACGTTGGGTGTAAGTATTTGTTTTTGTGTGTGCAGATGCTGTTCACGAGGCTTTGCATGATTCTCCTATTGGTTTGATAAACCTTGTTTCTCACTGAGGGAAATACTTATCTCTACTGTATTGTATCTCCATTCCTCTTCAGGGAAAACCCCAACGCAGCTCACAAGTAGCCCCCGCCCGAAGCGGGCAGCGCCGCTTGAGTGTCGTATTTATGCCATCCCAGAGCGGACGCGACCTCTCATGTCGCTCCAACATTCAAGCGGCACAGGCGGAGAGCACCGCCCGCGCCGTTCTCGGTGCATGTGACTGCCCCGCATTCAAACGACAAACCGTCCGTCTGCCTACCTACATTAAACATGCGCAGATGCCGAGGAGCCTGCTCCGGCGCCACCCATCCGTCCATCTGACACCCACCATTAACCACCTCGCCAGTGGCCCTGCCATACGCCCGCTATTTAAACTCCAACCCCGACTATAGCCACATCCAACCTCCTGCGCTCCCTTTCTCCTCTCAGCACCATGCCCACCATGGCGTCCTCAAGCTCCAAAGCTGCTTGGGACAGCCTCTCGACCGAGCAAAAGAAGGAGATCGCCGCCATTGAAGCTAGCTAACAGGCCGACAAGCAGACGGAGGCCAGCGTCGCGGCCGCCCCAATGGAGGAGGCGGTCACCGACGAGCTAGCGCCACCGTCCTCGCTGGCTCATGCCGACATCACCATGGGTGAGGCCTGTGTCGGGGGAATGACCCCTGGGTACCCCAAAGGCGGCGAAACAACGCTTCAAGACATCGGGGCGGCCCACGCCCCTCAGTCCGGCTGCTCCGACCGGCTCGCCACCCGGTCGCTCCAGGCGGCCCCCTGTCCGACTGCCCCGGCCGGTGTCGGTGTAGTAAACAGGGGGGTGTTCACTATCCCTGGACACGCACCGGCAAGTCGTAGCCTCCAGGCGGGAAGGACATGGCAGAGGAGGAATCCACCCAAGAGTACATTCGAAGCCCGGTTCCCGGCAAGGTCTACTTGCCGGGAATGGGTCCACGCAACGCTGGCAAGGCAGAGCTGGCAAGACAAGACTCTAGGCGGATCGACCAGAAGATCAAGTCTACTACTGCCGGCGAGATCAGGGCCGGCAAGCTCAGGACTCGACAAGACTAAAGATAAGGCCCCGGCAAGGTTCCTGCCGGGATGACCAGCTGAACCCGGCAAGGCTTGCCGGGGGATAGCTAGACTGAAGACAAGGCCCCGGCAAGGTTCCTGCCGGGATGACCAGCTGAACCCGGCAAGGCTTGCCGGGGGACAGCTAGACTGAAGACAAGGCCCCGGCAAGGTTCTTGCCGGGATGACCAGCTGAGCCCGGCAAGGTTCCTGCCCGGCAAGGTTATGCCACTATGCTGCTGCTCCAGTGCGGCCGCCAGCATGGCACTCTGGACCCTTCTCCAGGCATGCGTGGCAGAGCACTGTGCCAAGCGGCGCTGATGGGATGGCCCCTTTTCCCATCCCCAAGAAGCTAAGGGACACCTAGACAGAGCATTTAATGCGCTTGTCCTGACCCGTCAGTGATAAGCATGTAAATGCTGTAGCAGAGTACTTGCCGCGGCAAGGTACTTGCCCCGGCAAGTCATTGGCTGCGGCAAGGTATTGGCTACGGCAAGATAGCAGCTGCGGCAAGGTATTTGCCCCGGCAAGTTACCTTGCGCGGCAAGCTATTGGTTGCGGCAAGCTGTCAGGTGCGGCAAGGTCTTGCCGCGGCAAGCGTTACTGTACCACTGTGCTACTGTGCTGCTCCGGTGCCTCTGCCAGCGTGGCGCTCTGGGTCCTTCCAAGCGTGTGTGGCAGGGCACTGTGTAGACGGCGGTACTCTGTAGCTAGCGGTGCAGGAGCAGGTGGGATAGGCTTTTCCCACGTCCAAGGCGTCCGGGTACATGTATCTGGACAGCTAAGGCATGGGCATTTAATGCCCTTGTCCCCTGCCGTCAGTGGTAGGTAGGACATGTCATCCTAATAATAATGGCCTTACTGTAGCAACTTTCCACCTCTACCTTTACTGTTTGCCACCTGTTGGTGACCCCTCTGTGCGTATAAAAGGAGGCCCATAGGCAACGTGGAGGGGGGTTAGGAACTGGGAGATGGAGAACTCCAGTATTGTACGCAGCTACTCTGTACTGTAGCGCTCCTGGAGCTAGAACAATCATCCAGATAATACACCAAAAAGCAGGAGTAGGGTTTTACGCATCCGTGCGGCCCGAACCTGGGTAAAATCTCTCTCGTGTGCTGTCGTGTTCTTCGCTAGATTTGCTCTTCGTGCGACCGTCTCTCCCTGCCGAACGTAAAGGGGTCCTTCCCTGGGTCCCATAGGTGATCGCGAATTCGTCCCCGACAGCCGGCTTGCCACCCGGCTGCCCGGCTGGCTCCCCGTCCGGCTGCTTCAGCCGGCCTGCTACGCAAGTCAACCACTGCAGCTCCGACCCGACACCGACAAGACGGCCATACCGCCGACAAGGCAGCCATACCGCTGACGAGACGGCTGTACCTATGCACTGCTGAGCAATAGTGGCGCACTGTAGCAGGTGTAACGCGTCATATCGGTGTCTTCTAAATAGTATAGTTAGGCCCCACGGGCCACCGCTTGTCCCTTGGGCTCCCCTTTATAAGGAGCACCAGGGGAGGCCTCACACGGCCACGGCCTCACTGGCATCCATTCATCCATCCATTCCACCACGCATGAGCACACACATGCTCACGCACACACTCATGGACATAAGCCATTCGGCCACTAGAGCATCCTTGCTCATCCGGCCACCCGCATATACGAGGCCAGATGCCCGTGGCACTGACCTCAGATACAGCTCCAGGAGCAATTCTGTATCAGATATACCATATACATACAGACATGCAGGAGTAGGAGTATTATCTCTCCGGAGAGCCCCGAACCTGGGTAAGCCCCCGCGTGCTACTCGCATACCCGTCCCCGGATATTCCACGGCAGTCTTGCCCTCACCTCAAGCCACCCCGTGGCATCTGTCGTCTCGCGCACCCCCCTGCCGACTGACGCGAGAATACTCCGACAGTTGGCGCCCACCATGGGGCAAGCTGCCGCTGGAACCGCGGTCCGGGCGGGACCCTTTTCGTCATTTCCGCCGGGGCGTCGCCGTTGTCTCTCCGGTTGCGCTCGGGGGCTCTACATCGACACGCCCCCGGGACGGCTGCGCGGGAGACGCGTCCTCGTCGTCGGCCTCGCCATCTTCGTCATCTCCGCCGCGACGTCGCTGTCGTCTCTCCGGCCGCGCTCGACGGCTCGACTTCAACATGTTCTCCGCGCGCCCGCGTGGGGCGGCGCGTCCTCGCCGTCTCCTCCCGTCCGCGCGCGCGCGCGTGCGCCGCGTCCGGCCTCCTCTGCCTCCGGTAGCTCTGTCCGCAGCCGTGCGCCCGCTCCACCGCGCTGTGTCGCTCCGGCCAGCTACACCCAAAGTGGCTGCACCACCGCCGGCCTCTTCGCGGTGGCCGTTGCTTTGCATGCTGCTCTCCTCCACTCCCACAGCTTTTCTCCTGCCTCCACTGTTCGCCCGCTCGCCGCTCGCTGTAGCTGTAGTTGCATGCACGCCTCGCTGTACCTGTAGCTGCCGTCACGCGTCGCTATAGCTGTTCCCATGCCTCGCTGCGGATCCTCCCTGTGCATGCACGCATTCGTGTATAGCTAGCTAGCTAGCTAGCAAACCCAATGGTTTTCGCCTGCACGCATGCTAGCTAGCCCGGTTCGTGTGCACGCAGGGCCGTCCGGTGGCTGCGCGCGTCGGCCAGCCGCCTCAAGCTCGCCCGGCCTCGCTCCTCTCTGGCGCCCGTGGCCTTCCCTCTGCCACCAGCCCGACCGCCCGGCGGCCTCGCTCTTCCTCGCAACTCCCCGCGAGCGCATGTCTGCAGCCCCTCCCCGAGAACTCCTCGTCGCCAGCCCGCGCTGGCCACTTCTCCCGCAACGCCGAGCCCCAGGCTCCCGACCGCTCGCTTCGCTCCTCCATCGCGCGCCCTGCATCTTCGGCCCCGGCGTCGGCGCGCCCGCTTCGCTGCGGTCGCTTCGTCCTGCGCCTGCATCGACCTCGACTCCGCGCAGGTCTGCGCCGCCCCGCTCGGCCTCTGCTCCTGAGCCGGCCGGCTCCGCCCGCGCCTCGGCCATCTTCGCACTGGCCCGGCCTCCGCCCGAGCCCCCGGCGCCCAGCCACGCCGTCTCGCTCCACTTGTGCCCGCGTCCGGCCCTGCTCCCGAGCCGACTGTTGCTCCGTGGTCGGCAGGCGGCTCCGCCGACGCGCCCGCCTCATCCCGGGCCGGCTGCGCCCCGGTCCTTCGTCGCCGGGTCCCCCGCACCTCCCGCTACCCGGCCCCGTGCCGCATTGCCTCGCACGCGGCCCTGCTCGTCCTCGCCCGAGCTCGCCCTGGCGCTGGCTCGCCGCTAGCCGGCCCCGCTCCGCGCTTGGTCGCCTGCTCCTCCCGCGCCTGCGTCACCACGTGCGCGCCCCGCGCCTCCCGATGGCCGCTTGCGCCGCGTCTCCGGCTCCGGCTGCTCCCAGCGGGAGCCCCGGCCGTCCCGCAGCCCCTCTGCTCGGCCTCGTCCCACCCGTGCCGCGCGTCCGCACGTCCGCGGCTCCTCGCGCTGCTCCCGCGCGGGCCCGTCTCCATGTGCCCGCTGGTTTCGTCAGCTCCCGGCCGCCGGGTCGCCGACACCTCGCCTCCGCTCCTCCGCGCGCTGGCCGCCTGCTGGCTTCGCCCGGCTCTGCGCACGGCGCCGGCTCCGGCTTCCCGCGCGTCCGCCCCGAGTCCGCCCGCGCCGGCCTCCCTCCTCGCTGCCTCCGGCCGGCTCCCGCGCCGTGCATCGCAGCCGGCCGTTGCCCGCCCCGCAGCCGGCTCCCGCGCGCCTCCCCGCCCGCCAGCTGGCCTCCGCAGACGGCCTGCGCGTGCGCCGGCTCTCTCCCGCTCCTGCCGGCTGCTTCGGCCGACTCCCCAAAGAAAGAAAGAGTGAGGTGGGGGCCGGCTGGAAAAGTCAAGAGATGCCGGCTGCCCAAACAGAAAAGTGGCCGGCTGAAAAAAAAAAGAGTCCGGCTGCTAACAGCCGGTTGACGAGAAAAAGTGCGTCCGGCTTCTCACAGCCGGTCGAAAAGAAGAAAAAAGAAAAGGCCGCCCGCGCTCGACGCCAGTTGCGCCTCCGCGTCACCGCCCTGCCGGCTGTTTGGCCTGCCCGCGTCGCCGTATGGCCGCCCAGTCCGCCTGCCGGCTTCGACGCCTGACCGGCTAGGGGCCTGACCCATTCGCCCGTCCGCCTCGATGCCGGCTGTGCTAAGTCGGCTCGGCCACGTCCCGCTACGCCGCCTGGCCGGTCGAGCTCAACCGGCTGGCCCCCCTTCGAGCACCCGGAGGCTCGAAGGCTACACCCAGCGGGTGCGTCGGCGCTCTCCGCGAGTGTTAGGCCGCGCCGGCTGTCTTCGTCAACCTTCGCCTCGCCTACACGAAAATCAATGTGAGCTCCTCACCCGCATATTTTTGCACCGCGCAAACACGGATAACCCTGAGCGATGCTCGGGGGGCTATCTCCGCATTTTATTACAGTTGCATCACCGTTCGCCCCGGCGCCTGTCAGAGTTGGCCCGGAGGCTGGCCGCTTGGCCTGAGACGTTCATTCCCGCAGACGGCTTAGTAGCGTGCGCGGTACCAAAGGCTCACTCTTGTCTCAGCTACAGACCACAGCGCGGCTGCCCGGCTAGCAAGAGCAAACGCTGGAGGCCACCCACGCGAAACACGTCCAGGGAGAAAACGGTTTGGGCGACCCGGCCGTTTGCTTTATGAGTATCTGCTCGGTCAAATCTGCTCCCAGAGTCTGAGTACTGTGCGCTTCACTCCGCGGCCCACTCTCAGCCACAGACCGCAGCGCGGCTGTCCAGCTAGCGAGAGCACAAGCCAAAGAGCGGAGGGAACATGAAAAAGATTAAAGGGGGCTCGGACGAAACCGAGTCGGCACCCTCCGCATAAATCTTGCACTGCTAAAAGCAAAACATTTGATATATCTGCGCGGACTAACCCTGTCTTTTGCACGATCATCGCCGAGGGGAACCCCCTCCTCGCCCGGAGGCTCGGAGGCTGGTCGCAGGCCCGACGCCGGCTGCAACCAGCATTCCCGGCTGCCTCTGCTACATCGACTGCAAAAACCCTCCGCCCAACTCTTCGAGTAGCCCGGAGGCTCGGAGGCTACACCCAGTGGGTGCGCTGACGCGCCCACACTGAAAGCAAGCCACGCCGGATGCAGCCCGCAGCCGGCTGTCATCGACAACACCAGTCGGCGGACCCCGCGTCCGCGCCCGACAGCTCCAGTCGGCGGACCTCGCGTCCGAGCCTGACAGCTCCAGTCGGCGGACCCCGCGTCCGTGCCCGACAGCACCAGTCGGCGGACCCTGCGTCCGCGCCCGATAGCACCAGTCGGCGGACCCCGCGTCCGCGCCCGACAGCACCAGTCGGCGGACCTCGCGTCCGCGCCCAACAGCACCAGTCGGCGGACTCCCCGTCCGCGCCCGGCAGGGCCCCGCGCCCATCAGCCGGAGAACTCCGTGTCCGCGCCCGACGCCCTCGACACCGCTGTCGGCTTCATCATCAACAACAAGACCCTCCGCCCAACGTTTTCAAGTTGCCTGGAGGCTCGGAGGCTACACTCAGCGGGTGCGCTTGCGCGCCCCCGCTCGGAACATGCCGCGCCTGTTGCACGCCCGCCGCCGGCTGCAACCGGCCCCTTGACGCCATCGTCTGCACCAACAACCGCGAAAAGCCTCCACCCAACTTTTCCAAAGTTGCCCGGAGGCTACACCCAGCGGGTGCGCTCACGCGCCCCCGCCGGAAGCAAGCCGCGCCGGCTGCGGCCCGCAGCCGGCCGTCATCAGCATCTTCTACATCGACGCCTGCTAAAAAACCTCCGCCCAACTTTTCCAAAGTTGCCCGGAGGCTTGGAGGCTACTGTCGGGGGAATGACCCCCGGGTACCCCAAAGGCGGCGAAACAATGCTTCAAGACATCGGGGCGGCCCACGCCCCTCAGTCCGGCTGCTCCGACCGGCTCGCCACCCGGTCGCTCCAGGCGGCCCCCTGTCCGACTGCCCCGGCCGGCTTGCCACCCGGCTGCCCGGCCGGCTCCTCGTCCGGCTGCTCCAGCCGGCCTGCTACGCGAGTCAACCACTGCAGCTCCGAACCGACACCGACAAGGCGGCCATACCGCCGACGAGACGGTTGTACCTGTGCACTGCTGAGCAATAGTGGCGCACTGTAGCAGGTGTAACGCGTCATATCGGTGTCCCCTAAATAGTATAGTTAGGCCCCACGGGCCACCCCTTGTCCCCTGGGCTCCCCTTTATAAGGAGCACCAGGGGAGGCCTCACACGGCCACGGCCTCACAGGCATCCATTCATCCATCCGTTCCACCACGCATGAGCACACACATGCTCACGCACACACTCATGGCCATAAGCCATTCGACCACTAGAGCATCCTTGCTCAACCGGCCACCCGCATATACGAGGCCAGATGCCCGTGGCACTGACCTCAGATACAGCTCCAGGAGCAACTCTGTACCAGATATACCATATACATACAGACATGCATGAGTAGGGGTATTATCTCTCCGGAGAGCCCCGAACCTGGGTAAGCCCCCGCGTGCTACTCGCATACCCGTCCCCGGATATTCCACGGCAGTCTTGCCCTCACCTCAAGCCACCCCGTGGCATCTGTCGTCTCGCGCACCCCCCTGCCGACTGACGCGAGAATACTCCGATAGCCTGTGTCACTACACCAAGATGGTGTTGGCAGAGCGGGGGCTCGCATTCCGGCAAGCGTAGCCGACTAGGAGTACAACCTCAGCCTCCTCGACGGGCACTGGCGCGCGGAGGAGCAACTCTCCATCGGCACGACCATTGTGTCGGGCGTGGATGTGGCCCAGCAGGAGGCGTTTCTCCACTCCTATCGCTCCACCGGCGACATCCACCACCTGGCAATACCACCTCCATCAGGCGGAGTTAGAAGCCACCTTGAAGCAGATCGATGAGGCGGAAAATGAAGTGTACGACAAGAGTGAGTATGAGGTCGACGTCGCCAGCTCCGCCACGGCTGTGCGCGGCCGCCATGACCTTGAAGCCGGCACGTCCGCGAGTGCCACCGGAAGTGAGAAGAGTACAACATGGGCGGTCGTCAGCGCTCAGGTCCCAGGAAGGCCACTACTATTCCGCTCCCATTGAAGCCAAGCTTGGCGGGCTCATGATCGTCGGCCGATTAGCCGCTTGCAGGCTGCGGAGGCGGAGCTTCATTTTTCGGGGCTCATGGCCGGACGGATATGGGAACGGGCGTCGGCGGTCATTTAGACTAGGTTTAAAGTATGGTTTAGTTTAAATATATCAAAATGTAATGAGTTTGCTCCGGTTTTGATGAAAAGCATATGGTTTTATGTAAAAAAAAACTCATATCGCCCGGTTTGTTTAAATATCATCAAATTTGTTCAACTCGTTAAATTTCTTCTGAATTTTACTGGACATATGTAGATAGCTTTGGATGGTTGGCTTTAAAAAAGAACAACAACTTGTAATTTAACTCACACCTAAAGTACCCAAAAAATCATGCATATTTCCCTTGCGATGCTCGTCGTCAAAGTCGAAGCTGTCGGTTGCTTGCGTGTGTGGCTTTCCATTGGCATGTGCTGTCGTGGCTTCTGTGTAGCTGCTTGCGGGTTGGCTTCGATGATGGAGCTCTATGGTGAAGTCGGAGTTGCTCATTCAAGGCAACCGGCGATGATGATGACGCTTGCGACTCCTCGGTGGATGTCTTTCTTCTTTGCAGCTTTGTGTTCCATGTCGATAGCCAGATTAGCCAGTGGAGCCCATGTCATGTGGGTTGGGTTGTTTTGGTTTTAGCCTGGTTTTCCGTCAATTAACCGGGCAATTCTCTTCTTCTTAATCAATGAGAATGACAAATCTTTTACCTCATTTTAAAAAAATTACCCAAAACCACACGGTTCGATATCTCTACTTTCTGGCGCCGGTGGCGATGGTGATTTGAGCTATTAAGGAGGAAGCGCCGCTTTGGGTCTTGGCGGGTGCCAAGCAATTGAGTAATGTAATGTAGTGAGAGTAGTCCATTCGTGTTGTACCGCTGATGCGGAGTGTGTAACAAAACTCTCTTCCTAATTAATGAGATGGCAAGTCCTTTGGCTTGTTTCAAAAGAAAGAAGAATCTCTGCTCTGTTATGCTGTTAGCTTAGGATGCAGCTGTATAAACTAATTTTGCGCCCACTATACAGTTATAGATAACCAAACATGTAAATGCGAAAACTTGCAATACCTAACGCAAACTAGGTAGCTGCTGAATTTTCATAATTCGGCGCAGTACCAACCACAACTAATACAGCACTGCATTATAAAATCTGGCTATGAAAGAATTATCGCTAGTCCATGCATATTTGCAGTTGTGCAAGAATTTCAACGGCACCTTCGCATCACTCAGGCATAACTCTCCCTGACCCCAATAATATTCCGAACAGTATTTTACTCACAAGTTCTCTCCTAGGATTAGACCTGCTTAGCAGTTCACTGCCATAGTTGTGCTTGTTCCCACAGGTGATTGTATGGCTGACCGGGAGATGCTAATCACATGGATAATTAACCTGCGGTTTCATTCCGGCCTCAGTCCAATACCAACGTAACCATTATCAAACTCTTGGATTTCGTAGTGGGGTTCCAATCATAGTGCACTGCATTTAACAACTCATCAGTTCTTCAATTATTGGATTTGAAATCTTGTCAAAGATACCGGAACATATTAAAACTGGGTCAGGATTTTCAGGTTCTTGTTCGGACGAATTTATGTTGATGAAACAATCAGAGTAACTGACAGTAGAACATTTACCGAACATTTTCTAGTTTTGTCAGTTCGTTTTTTGGATTTGGGAACTAGACTGGCAATCCTCCAGGAACCAAACTAGTTTTGGCACCTGAAATCACCGTATCAGGATAGGTTTCACTGTTAATTGGTGGCAACAAAAACATCGAGACTGGCTGGATCACAGCACCTCAACGAAAATTCCAAAGAACATTGACTCGTAAGTAAGATTTAATCCACTGAGTTCTACTAATATGTATTACCCCGTTAAAGATTCCAACTTGCTCCAATTTTTAATCAAGACGGCTGAGGAATATTCTGCAAAGCCGGGTTTTGATTTTAAATTTTGTTTCGAAACGAATCAAAGCACGGATATATACACGGGCGAAACAACAGGGAGTTTTTCTATCCCTCATGGCAGGCGGCCAATACGTGGATTCGATATGGTCTACCAACCTCAATGCTACGCACATGGACACCGCTTTCTTTTTCAGTTTGATAGTCTACCAATACTTCTCTCCTAGGACTGCAACCGCAAGAGAGGCTATTGCTGATCCACTTGTTGCTACTCCGTATTTTTTGTTCCAGTTGTTGCTGACTTGCTGCGTGCAATGTATACATTGCACCAATTGAAGATTTAGATCGGTATCTTAATTAATCTTGACGATATATTTATAACAAGGAAAAGGCAATGGATAACTGGCTAACTAGTGATTAGGAACCTAATTATGATTGTCGATTAAGAAATGCAGTGCTACCTTTTGGTTGGAAGCTTTAGTAACATGAATGCCAACGTCTATATATCTCCCAAATGTACGCGTGATGTTCCTAGTTTATGATCATGGTAACATGCTTGAGTATCTGGGGTGTGAACTACTAAACACGGAGTTGTATTTCTAAGTACGAAGGCTCTTCGAAGAACATCTAAAATAAAGGCGCTTCAAAGAATGATTATCACACATGGCTCGTCAAAACCGCTCCCATAAAAAGATACTCACTTAGTCCGAGTATATTGCCACGCACTACCTTCATTCCATTATCATCACATAATAAGAGACATATTTTTTATGGTCATATTCTATACATGATCATATAGCTAACTTCATATAGATTGTCACAAATGGCCATTGTTCATCATTGTCATATCCTAAGCTAGATCACTGTGGTTACCTTACACACAAAGGCATTATAGACAGTTTGTCTCATGTTCATAGATTGAGCTATGTTTGTATTCAGTTGAACTATCATTATAAAATGTATTGGCAATTCTTGTAAGATGTTGCTTCTATAAAAAAACAGATCAAATAAAAGATGCAGCACAGAGGTGTCAAATAAAGAAGAAAAATATAAAGGAAAAAAAAGAAAATGTGTGTGTGAGAGAAGGAGA
This sequence comes from Thinopyrum elongatum, assembly GCA_011799875.1. NCBI lineage: Eukaryota > Viridiplantae > Streptophyta > Magnoliopsida > Poales > Poaceae > Thinopyrum > Thinopyrum elongatum. The sequence continues at coordinate 228,100,354 of CM022298.1, forward strand.
AATACCAGTATCCTTTTTAGTATACACTAAAGTGTTTCAAAGTAGCATTACTCAATGATTGTGAAGTAGAAAGTTTTCATAAGTTTCATTCTCACCATCCTAGTGGGGATTTTGTTGAGAGTGCGCACAGTGAGAAACGTCGGGACTCGGACTGCTAGATCTGATCGCAAGATGTGGGCATGGAAGGGGAGGTGGCTAGGTCATGTTGTTGTCTAACCCTTATATCAGGTCCCGTCCATCTAGCATGTAGACATCCCGAGATGGGCTCAACACTGGAAGCGCATTAGGACTCGATGCCCAAATTCTACTCGAGACTAATCTCAGTTTGAGCGGGTTCTTGCCCCTAAGTGCTGACCCTATAGTTAGCAGACACATGGACACTACTCGAGTCGATAGTTGGTAGTGGCTCCGAGTAGAACATCCCAACTCCCGAGTGTGTAAAAAGTCATATTGACATTCATTGACAATGTTTCATATGCAACATTCGTTTTGCCTCACGATATACATTGTCGACCTCAAGAAGAGTACATGTCACCCTTATTGGTAGCTCGACCTCTCTTCTCGAACTCGTGATGGAAATTCCTGAACCGGGTTGACCCTTAACCCAAGTCACATGGTCATACTTTCTGAATCTGATCACTTGAGATGGCCCTGAGAATATCTCTCTGGTCGGGGGGGGGGGGGTCCTGTCTTGGTTGACCATGTCTGACGACATGTTTTACGACTAACTCAAAAGCTACCTTTATAACTACACAGTTATGGAGTAGCATTTGATAGACCCTAAGTACGTCAATCCACATCCCAAGTACATGCAAAGATCTCAAGTCGAGGACATGGCATATACATTGTGCTTAAGACTAACAAATTGTGATATCTCGATGTGTCTCGGGGTCTATCTGACTCGATGATATCCATCTAGAGCCCATACTATTAGGTTAGCATCTTTATGCTTGTGACTTGTGAAACATATTCATCAACTGAGCCATATACTAATCGAAGTATATTTGTCAGCATAATATTATCAACTAGGACCATTACAACAACCATCATACAATATATAGTTGCACAAACAATTCACATACTTGTTGATACATATCTATAATGATGTTCAGAGACAATATAAATAACTCATGAATACATAGAGAAATATTATCATCTAGAGCATTTTTCCAATGGATTTCACATTGCAGAACTTCACTTGTATATTTTGATGAGGGATGCTTGCGGTCTTCATGAGAAAGCAAGTTGAGTACATCCCTACTTAGTACTATGAGAGAGCTTTTCATATATTCATAGCTCTAAAATCACCACTCCTAGCATTAGGATATCCTCTATAACACTAAGCTCCCTAGTTTTAAAGAGCGCACATTCAATTGAAGTCTCCAATTAGAATCAGGTCAGCCGATTTTGACCAGGTCAACAATTTCTCAAAGCTCTCTCATTCAATTATTTAATACTATGCATTATGGTTCCTAATTTTTAAGGCCTCATAGTTAGTTGAGGTATTCAATTTAGAATTGGGTCAATCAATTTTGACCGGGTTAACACTTTCTCAAGTTCTCTCATTCAATTCTTAATTCACCATGTTCTCTAATTTTGAAGCTCTTTCATTCAATTGAGGTATTCAATTTTGGATTTGGTTTATGATTTTGACCGGGCCAATGATTTTTCAAATCAATAAGCGGCAACCGGCCTATAAAAATATATCAATCCCGCGCACCCTCCCACCACGTGAAAAAAGAAGCGCCGCCATGTGATATTGTAGCATCAATATAGTAGTACATGCGACCACTGACACAAAAATTTCCCCACATAGAATAGGTTGGTTATCGAATAACACAGAATCACACCATGAATGCCCCACCAAATACCGCATTATAAACAAAAATAAAACAAATTTCTTTAACTTTGACCAAGTTTAGAGCAAAAATATGTACATCTACAATATTAAACAAAAAAGTATGGAAATTCATTTCATGATGAATTTAAAAATACCAATTTGATATTATGGATTTTGATATACGTCTCTACAGATTTGATCAAACTTACAAGGTTTGAATTTAAAAAAAAATCATCTTATATTTTGAAACAGAGTGATTATTTTTTGAAGAAACCCAAGAACACCAACGGCGCAGTAAAGCGCGCCCAACCCTTCTAGTATTATAAGAACTTCTACATTGCCTAATAATCAGCTACATTGATTCAAGACTTTATTCAATTTTTTGTCTTCCAACCACAATCATTATTATATTTTCACATAAAATGTAAGCCCTAGACTTGCACTCTGTTGGATAGCTAGTTGAGCGGTTGACTAATGCTTTAGGTCTCGGGTCGGTTCTTTTAAAGTGAAAGCCAAAGCCAATTACTTTGTGTTTGTGACGGGTGATACTTCTCAAACGTATCTACTTTTCCAAACACTGCTGCTATATTTTTCCCTCTAACTTGCATAATTTGGATGAAAACTAACCAGATTGATGCTATTTTCAGCAGAACTTGGCATGGGGTTATTTTTTGGCAGGAAAAAAGTGTCCAAAAAAATTTATGCTCAAAATTTACCATATAAAAGAGCCACATAGCTAGAAGATGGGGCCAAGGAGTGCCCATGGCCTCCACGCGGCCCTTGCCCAAAGTCCACCCCTAGTTGTGAGGTGCGACACATGGGGCCCCTATGGCAGACCTCCCGTCACCCTTTCGCCTATATAAGCCTTATGCTCCAAAAATCCTCGAGGAATTTTATCATATTTTTCTGCAGGATGGAGTTGCCACCACCATTGATCTCTTTTCAGAGGGCTGTCTTGAGGCTAACCTGGCCTCCGGGGAGGGGGTTATTTGCCATCTCCGTCACCAATCACTTCTCCATTGCTAATTTCATGTCTCCCCACTCATGTGTGAGTAGTTTCACTGTATGCACATGCGGTGGATGGGAATTAGATGGCATTCTTTATGTAATAGATGCCAAATTTGTTAGGGTTTGATGCCTAGTACCCATTATGTTATAAGATTAATGTTTCTACGACTTCACTATACTTAACGCTTGACACTAGGTCCTGAGTGCCATGATTCTAGATCTAGACCATATGTTTTGCTGAACATATATGTGATTAGATCTTACCTGCAAGTTATATGCACATGTTATTGTTCGGAACCGGAGACCTTGAAGTGTAAATAATCAGGGTATCAAAGGGAACGAATGATTGTAACTTGAGGACTATATGTATTAATTGATTGTTAAGGTTTTGACCGGATACGTTGTGAAAGGACTCAATGGAGTACTTTAGTTACTCTTAATTTCCATTAGGATCCCATTGAAATATAGGGTAGGACAAAAGATGTTGTGGTTGCCTTCGTGCTTCCTACTAAGAGTCATGCAGAGGCTCAGGCGCAGTGTTGAGGATTTTCGCCTCTAGCTGGTGGTAAGACCAATACAATGCTGCCAAGAATCTTGCATACTTGGGCTTGCCGAGGACGACATAGATGGGGCTCTCCAGGTCCATAACCTCGAAGCAGAAGACTTCCACCCTATGGTTTTCTAGGGTGTGAAACACGTCAGGTAGGTTGATCCGTACGAGAGAACAAGTCAGGTGTCCCAAGATGGCTCGCAAGAGGGGTGCACTGTGTGGCTTGACCTGAGACCAGGGTATGGTCATCCTGTAGAGAGCGTCGACATAGTTGTGGCCGCTTCTGCCATTCATGATTATCTTAGAGAGCCGTATGCGACCTGCGTAGGGAGCGAGGGCTAGCTGCAGCTTACCAAGCCACAGGCGCTGCCCCTTGCCTTCTTCATAATCTAGGTACAGTCGTAGCTTGGGTGGTGAAGAGGAGGATGTCCTGCCTTCTTGGTTCTCGGAATCCCCTGAGATAAGGGTTCCTTGCCAAGGCTTGGGGCTAGCGAGTGAGGAGGAGACGACGAGAGCAGCGCGTGCGACAGCCTAGTTGCGGCTTCCTTTTGCGCTCTAGAGCGCCTAGCTAGCAGTGTAGTGTATGGTAGCTATAGGTACATTTTGGAGCTATGATGATGACAAAGAAATCGATCGTACCTCAATCTTAAACTTGGCCCGCATTATATTTTGTAGATAACCAGGGGTGTCTTGCTTTTTCTAGACGCCACTCGTATGAATACTAAAAAATAGGGGCGCCACTAATTATCTACCCCTATAAGGGTTTCTGCAGTAGTGAGATGGAGTTGTTTGAGAAATTCCTGCAGCTGACTACAATAAGGGGGATTTTAAAACCGTACTACAAAATGAGTTATTTGAATCTGCTGCTCCACGAAAACCAACTAAATGAGTTCTTTGAGTCGGTTTCACACTAAAACCACCACAGGTGGCCTTTATTGGTGTTGCATGAAGTTATTTCACTAAAAGTTGACTCCATGGGCCGATTTCTTTTTTGAAAAGTAGGATTACTCCCGGCCTCTGCATCAAGCGATACACACATCCATTTTATTAATAAGGTATCAGACAAATTATGAAGTTCATCTCAGGTTCTCAAGCAAGCTGAAAAAAAAACAAAAATGCCACAATCGGCAAAAATAGGACAAGATGACTAAACACTTATCATATTATTGGACCGTCATCCAAACTGATTGTACGTAGCCCGTGCTACCATCTCCCAGCGGCTGCACCTAAAGGCCATATGCTCCGTGACTTCCGCACGACTGTGTAACGACCACGTACGGATCCATCCAGACGCCCGGAAAATAACCTGTAGAAAAATCGTGGCATTTGTTCGGTTAAAGATAACATCGTTCCGACACTTTATGGCCAAAGTAATACACAAACTCCGACTCCAATTTGTGCCGCTGTATTGGGCTCTACTCCATTTAGCCAGGTACCAAATAAGACGGAGATGCTATTGGGAGGACTGGAGTTAAATGACACATGTATTGTATGCCACAATAACCTGGCTAGTGGGCATTTGAGAAAAAGATTTGAATTTTTTCCGTCCTGATCACAATAACAACACCGTTTACTACCTTTCCATCTTCGTTTTTGCCAAGTTGTCCTTAGTTAAAATCACCTCCTTTGCACAAACCACATAAATACTTTAATTTTCCAAATATGAAGCGACTTTAGGATTGGTCCAATGTTAATCAAGTCTACATACATAGATTTTACTGAGAACACGCCAGAAACCGAAAATTTTCAATGAAGGTTATCTGGCACAATAGACATGTTAACCTCGATCAACCTGCACACTAAATTTGGCCATCGATCCCATCTTTCCCCCACTAGTACCCACCAAAACTAAATGTTTAAGGGAACTCAGACTAGTATTGTACTTATGATCGTCTTTATGTTGTACAATGTTATATAGCGTTGGATACTGTAAGGCTAGAGGCTTCTCCTCCAGCCACGTATTAAAGAAAGCAACCTTTGTTCTCATCAGCCCCTTCCAAAGAGGAGTATCACTCAGCTGCGCCGTAACTTGTGCCAGAGTTTTGGAATGCAGATACTTGTTACGCAATAATTGTATCCACACACCATCCTCCTCTACATACAACCGATAAAGCCATTTGCTAAGTAGACATTTGTTCTTTACTTCAAGCTTCTCGATACACAAACCCCCTTGGTCATTCGGTATACAAAGTATATCCCACTTAGCTAGTCTGTACATAGATTTATTGTCATCACTTTGCCAAAAAAAATCATGATCGATAAAAGTCCAACCGCTTTCGTAACCCTACAGGTACTTGAAAGTTAGAATTTCTGCGAAAATAATGTCCCCCTCATTTATACCTACATGTGTTCAAACAATAAGAATGAAACTCGGAAAAAAATAAAAATAAGAATGAACACGAAGTTCTGGAAAATGGAAAAGAACAACCAGAGGCCGCAAATAAATATGTAGCTCAGGCATCATGTTTGAAACTCATAGCCTAAGATTGATTTGAAGGAAAGTAATGTTTTACTAGCAAGAAGATAGGGTGAAGCTGTCAATCAGGGATATCCCAAACCTTCAATTTAATTGATTTGTTAGCAAGTCGTCTAGCCTTTTCAATCCCCTGCAACAGTCAAGCCTTTAACTATTTCCTTTCTGAAAGCTACTTCCTAACTGCCTAGTTCATGAATGCATGAGCCAATGCATGGCCATTGCGTGATCCATGATTATCCACAATCTATTCCAAAAAGAAAATTGCTTACTCCTATAAACCCTGAATCTTTTTTCCTTACAAAAACAGAGAGATAACTCGATTTGTTTTTCATGATCAATAGCAAGTGCAAAGTCATGGGTGTATAGATTAACAGAGGGAAAGATTGGCAAACTGACCCACTCATGGATGGTAAGGTAGCTATATATGATGAACACAAGTGAGTAGGTACTAGGTAGATAGCCCAGTTTATCATGCTGATAAGCTAGTGCACCAGCCGCTATGGAAACGACAAACACTTCATGTTATATCGAATAAAAGTGACACCTAAGAGAGGGCAACGTATATTCACCACGAACAAAGGACTTATGTTATATCCCTGGACGTACGCATCGTGTAAACTACGTTGGCCATTTTTGTAGTACTAATATTTGTATTTGGTACCAAATCGCCTCTTCCGTACGCACCGTATGCCTGAATGAGGGAGATATCAAGTGAGACTGATGCCACTTGGGCACAAATTCTCCGTAGCAAGTATCTTCAAACCAAAACTTTGTCTCAGGTGACATTAAGGCCGACTGACTCATCTTTTTGAAAATGGCTTATGAAAGTCAAATTATCCCTGTTTAATAGGACACAGTTTATTATTGGTAACGGTGCTAGTACGCGATTCTGGGAGGATACTTGGCTCGGAGAGACACCCCTAGCCATTCAATACCCGTCTTTGTATCGTATTGTTCAACGACGTGAGGTGTTCGTTGCAACGGTATTTCAATCTATCCCCCTTAATATTCAGTTCAGAAGGGCGCTAGTGGGTAATCGTTGGGAAGAATGGCTCCGTCTAGTAAGTAGACTGATGGAGGTTCAGCTTTCTCAACAACCCGACGAATTACGCTGGAAGCTTACTAGGTCTGGAGTATTTTCAGTTAAATCAATGTATGTTGATGTTATCAATTCAAGCTTGATTCCTAGTTCCAAACATGTTTGGGCTGTCAAAGTTCCTTTGAAAATCAAAGTGTTTATGTGGTTTGTCCATAAACAAGTTATTTTAACCAAGGACAACTTGACAAAGCGTAATTGGACAGGACCTACTAGGTGTAGTTTCTGTGATCGGGATGAGACGATCAAACACCTTTTTCTTGATTGCCCGCTAGCCAAAGTTTTATGGCAGACGGTCCATATTGCTTTTAATATCACTCCACCGAATTCTGTCAACATGTTATTTGGAACGTGGCTTAACGGGATAGAGCCCGCTTTAGCGAGACATATTCGAGTTGGAGTCTGCGCCTTGTTGTGGGCTCTCTGGAATTGCAGAAATGATTTGGTTTTTAACAGGACAACACGCATTCATTTTTTGCAGGTTATTTTCTGAGCCACGGCGTTGATCCGTTCGTGGTCGCTACTCACTCCGACGGAGGCCAGGGAGCGTTTGGTTACTGGATCTATCCGCTGAGAGATGGTAGCTCGGGATATCTACAACCGGTTTGGATGGCGGTCATGTAATAGGATAGGCAATTAGTTTACCTATCTCTCTTTTTGCCAGCCGGTTGTGGCGTCCTTTATTTGGCTAGTCTGTCTTCTAGCCTTTTTGGCTCTGTGTGAGCTCTTTTTTATTTTTAGTTGGAGACTTTAAGACCTTGTTGGAACCTATTTATTTGTTTAATAAGAGGGCCGTATGCATCGTTCTGATGCAGAGGACGGGGAGCCCCCCTTTTCAAAAAAAAAAAGAATCCCATCCATCTAGTGGATTCTGTTATAATTATTTTGGTTTTCATCTGAATATAAAGTGAGTGAACTATACCGAGTCGAGCTCCATCAATCTGTATATATAACAGTTGGTTGTTAATAAGCTAGTAGCTGAAGACAGAATGAAATACAGTTGTAATAATATCCACATATATTTCATGAAATAAAATATCCACATTATCATCAGCACACTGTATGTTTTGGTCAATTATCCCACAGATATCTGTACAGTGTAAACCACACACATGTTCAACTTCATGTTTGGAACGCAGGAATTTCACGGAAATTTTGAAGGAATTTCAGGAAGTAATCCAATTCCGACAAGATTCGGAAAAAAAAATAGTGCATTCCAAACACAGGGCCTTATAAGTCTCAAAGTTAGCCCTGGTAGTTCAGCAACATGGACAACGGAATCAAACAAAGCCCCTTGTCCTTGAGCTCTGCACATGGAGTTATACCCCTCTGGCTTTGATCCAGAAATCTCACTCCTTCCATCACCGCATCTGCATCTTCACAGTCCATTCCGTCTCTCCCGTATTCGTTGCCAATCCCAGCCCCCTTCATGCAGGAAAAACTAACAGATTATTGACAACTATGTAGGCACAAGATCCACAATTCCGAAGAAAAATATCGCTCAAGTATATAATTTATATACCATTTCAAGAACACACGTATCAATTAATGAATTATTAACTGAATTACCTTGGCGAGGTCCGTAACATTGCACCTTTTTTTAGGGCTGAATTCAAGCTGTGACAAAGCACTGACCTTGAAAAAAAAAATCAAAACAGGCAAAATTAACACCAACAACATATACTCCAAGGACATCTCTAATTACAACGAAAAAGTGAAGCCAATTCACAGTTGTAGCTATACCTTAGGGCTATTGACAGGAGAGCTTGCAGTATCCTCCAAGGAATCATCATGATCCAGGGCCTTGAAGACTTTCTTCTTGAGCTTCTTGAGTCCCTTGTACCTATCTGCCAATGCCGCCGGAGCGAGGGAGGCAGCATCGGAGATCATAGAGCCCTCCTCCTCCTCATCCTGATCAAAAGTGCAATATGAGGCCCCTTGCCTCTTCTTCTCCTCCTCGGACATAATGAAATCCACAAAGTAATCGGTCCAGGAACTCTCCTCCGGCTGAGCCTCCGCTTCACTGCAGCTGAGGACACTCTTCAAAGATGAGCTGCTAACCAGATCATCCATGGTTTCTTGTGTGTAGGGTAAAGCAGAAGTAAAGCTGAACTACAGGTTGTGCTTCTATGAAGGAAGAAGGAATAGCTTTGCAAAGAGAGAGACAGCCTGGCTTATATATACACCGGGGGGGAGAGAGAGGTGGTTGGGGCGTTAAAATCAACTAATTAGATGGTACTGTTTCCGTTACAGATAATCGAAGAATATTTCATACTTTGGTTTCAGCCTTTCAGAAGCTGGCCGGCCTAATCAATAACCTCCCTATCTTGCGTAGCAGTATACTCACTGTTCTCTTATACAGTACCAGCTCAATGGGTGCGTTGTGTTAGGCAAAAAGTAAATAAAAATAAATGTAATAGCACGTGGAGCCGGCACCGCTAGTTAACTCCGAAGCTTGGTTTACCTCCGCCTTAGCTGGAGTCGTGCCTCCGCTAGGTTTGAACAAAACCCGCACAAACCGTGGTTCAAATTTTTAACGAGCTTCGCCACTCTGAGTGGAGGAAGCTGTATTAGTTTTACCGGAGCTGCTGCTTGTGTTCAAACTGTTTTTGAAGACCCTAGCCGGCCAGCCTCCACTTTGGTGCTGGGTCTACCTCCGACGTGCCATGCTTGATCGAGATTCGAGTGACCAAAAGTGTTACCCGTACCATGAGAAATGTGTAAATTAATTTGCTTGTCCAAAAGTGTTCTTTAGTTTTTGTTAAGAGAAACTTCCGGGGTTGGTATAGGTGAATGCATCATGCATGGTTTGGTGCTGGTGAATGGATCATCACCAACAAACTTCCACTTGGAACTTCCACTTTTATATGGTACAGTAAAGACAAACACTATTCTTCAGTAAACGATCCAATTGGCTAATAGTTTCCCAAATCTCAGCAAGAATTGAGTGGTCTTTTATAGGACATCAATCTCAAACCTTCTTTTTACGGTGCTAAGAGCATCTCTAGCAGACCCGTATAATGCCATGGCCCCCAAAATAACCGTCAAAATACGGGTCCGCGTGAAAAATGCTGCCCGACCAGACACTGTAAACGCGCCGAATTCGTAAAAATATTTGAGGGGCGCGATAAAATCCCATCTCCAACCCGCGAAAACGCAGGTTTCCCCTCGACCAGACAGTGCCCTGTATCCCAGAAAAGCGGTTGGCGGGAGGGACATTTCAGCCCGCGCCCATTCCCCACCCCCTTCCGCAGCCGCTCGCCATTGGTTCCGCCTGTCTGCCGCGGGCGATTCCGGCCATATCTGCGGACGGAATCACGCCGCGGGGGCGCCCCTCACCCTGTTCCACCTAGCCGCTTCACCGGCTCCCCGGATCCACCTAGCCGAGCCGCCCCTAGTCGCCGTCGCCGCCCCGGGATCGACCGCCACAGAGCCACCGCCCCGAGCCGCCGGTGAGTACTTGTGCTTGTGCTTTGGGATGCGATATGCATAGTTGGTTCATGCGGCGTTCGTATTTGTGAATTTAGATGGAATTGAGCCCTTGCGAGAGGTTTTTGCTCGAGGATTCGTCCGATTTGGACGACTCGGATGTTGAGACGCTACTTGAGAACCATCGGTAGCAAATGTTGGTGATGGCCCTCGCCGTGAAGGAGCACGAAGATGAGAACCGAAAGAGACGGCGAGGATCGACCGTCGGCCGTCTTTGCATTCCTCGAAATCGCCATCTCGAGAACGAGATGTTGATGCAAGACTACTTCGCGGACAATCCAACATATCTGCCGCACCTCTTCCGGAGAAGGTACTGAATGCGCCGATCCCTCGTTGTAAAAATAGTGCAAGCTTGCGAGGCCAATTGTCAGTATTTTACTCAAAGAAGAAATTCCGTGGGCTTGAAGGGATTTAGTACATATCAAAAAATCTCGGCAGCTATGCGGGTAATTGCATACGGCATTTCGGCTGACTATGCCGATGAGTACCTTCGCATTGGTGAAGATACTGCAATTGAGTCAGTGCATAGGTTCGCCAAAGTGATCATCCGTGTCTTTGGTCCTGAATATCTTCGGGCACCCAACGAGGAAGACACAAAAAAGTTGATGGCATCAAGTGAGAGAAGAGGTTGGCCTGGCATGCTAGGAAGCATTGATTGTATGCATTGGACTTGGAAAAACTGCCCGAAGTTATGGCAGGGAATGTATTATGGCAAGTCTCGTGATGCAATAATTGTGCTAGAGACCGTAGCATCCAAGGATTTATGAATTTGCCATTACTTTTTTGGTATGCCGGGTACTCTCAATGATATTAATGTGTTGCAACGGTCTCATTTGTTTGCTAGGCTTGCTAGTGATGCAGGGACGGAGCCAGGAATTTTGTATAGGGGGGGGGGGGGGGGGGGTAACAATCGCGAGTTGCAGACTTGAGCTCTTATAGGCAGTTGGGCATCGGTTAACCATAAAAAAAGTTTGTGCTTGCAAAAACCTAAGCCTGAACTAGTGTTTTCATTAGTGTGAACACTACAAAAAACTATTAAAATGTGCATTTTTGGCAAGACAAATTTAGTTTTCAAATTGATTGCATTACGAATTTGGTAGACAATACAATATCTATCTATTGATTCCAAATTCAGTTTTCATGTTGATCAATTAACAATCATTCATTTTAACCCACAAAAATCAGATATTTGAAGCTGATGTTAATTAAATTATGAGAGTGGACGTACCATACACGCAAAGAGGATGTCAGATTCCGTGCATCATCTCCTCTGTGGTCGCTCATGGTGGTGGTGTTTCTCCTAATATCCTTTATAGTGGCTGAGGAAATGATCAATTGGGATTTCTAGGCTTGAACGGTTGGAAGCAAGTGCCCTAGGAAACGTTTTCCATTCTTCTCTTCCTCTTCGTATCTACACACAACAGCCTATATTTCCTACTGTAATTAACTTCTCATGTTCGTAGGTTTTTTATGGAACAAACCACACAAATTAGAGCAGATTAAAGATCAGGAGATGAAGTAAGGGACTAACCGTGCAGGTAATCAGCCGTGGCGGATCTCGATCAACCCCCCTATGATCTTCGCTTGGAGACTGAAGCTAATCTTGCGGGTAGCGGAGATTGGAGGCGACGACAGATGGGAAGATCGCACGAGCCGCAATCTGCGTGCGTTCTTTGCAGCGATATAAAACGTGTCGATCGCCAGGATTGTAGCAGACTGCGTTGGTGCTCCTGGTCGCAAGCCTTGACCGGTGGACTATGTTCTCTTTGACCTCGATGGTGGGCCCTTTCTTTTGCTGGGTTGTGATCTGTTGTTTGTTGTACATGGGCTGCCCGAGGGGTTTCACGGTGTTACACGAGACAAGTGAACAGGGGGGGCGAATCAAGTCAAAAGGCGGCTAATAAACGGATCTAACTAATCGCTATTGAGGAGGACAACTTCGTTGGGGGGGGGGGGGGGGGGTCTAGCCCCCCCCGTCCCCCCTTGTCTCCGTCCCTGTAGTGATGATGCTCCTGCTTGCAACTACACTATCAATAGGCATGAATACACAAAGGGGTACTATCTTGCATATGGTATCTATTCTTCTTGCTGCACATTTGTCAAGAGCATCAAAGACCCCAAAACTAAGAAGCAATGTGAATTTGCAAGGGTACAAGAGGCAACCTGAAAAGATATTGAATTATTTAGTTTGCTTCGGTGATTTCAATAATTATTGTAATTTGGATGATTGTTGTATTGTAATATTGACATTTTATCTTATATTGAATTAATAATTCTGAATATGTGGCATATGTGTCAAATTTAGATAAAAATTCATCTAATTTGCGGGCAGGTGCGGGCGCCGACCGAGCAGACCTCGTATAGCGGAACTGTAAAACAGAATATCCGCGACCTCGTATAGCGGAACTGTAAAACAGAATATCCGCGAATATTCCGTTTTAAGGTCTGCTCGAGCGGCGCCCGCGCCGGCCCGCAAAACCGTTTTTTCGCAAACTGTAAACGAGTTTTGCGGGTCGGCGATATACGAGTCTGCTAGAGGTGCTCTAAGATTCGGCACATGTGTACTCGGCCAGGCATGCATGAAGAAGTTGGCGACCACTGTCACAAAAAAAAAAAGTTGGCGACCCGGTCTCGGGGTTTGTTGGTTCTGCCGTTGTACCGTTACCGAGTGACGGGCGCGCACACGTACACACACGCACTCACAAATTATTGGTGCGCCGCACGTCTGGGTGGGTGACGACATGGGGCCGGCCCAGTCTTTTCTCGGAAACTTGTAATCCTACCCTAGAGGCGATGATGCAATCATTGAGATTATCAAACGCGTTCTCGCGCCGAAGAAAAGGTCCCGAGGATTCCGTACCTATCCTTTAGATTATACTAGTACTATAAATAAACGTGGATTAATTACTAACTGCGACACCATAATCAATCGGAAAGCTTGCTTGCACTGTACTGCTCGGGCTACGGGCGACAACGTGCAGACCAGAACATGCACGCAAAATATTCCGTATCGTGGTGCAGTGTGAGGCGTTAACGTCCGCGGCTTGTCTGCGCATGGATATGTCCGCCGCTTTGATCCACTATTCCAGTCCCTTTCATGCTGATGCAAGGAAACCAAAAAACTGAGGTCTGTTCATTGTCCGGAATTTCCATAATTCAAATACAAGAATATCATCGATCGAATCAAAGCTGGCGCTAGGCAGTGGGAGGTGTCGAGCTTTGGTCGTTTGTTCCTTCATCAGCTGCAAGTTATTGTGTTCGGCATGTAGGGGCCTTTTTTTGCCGTGTTAGCTGTTCTTCGGTTGGGTGTGTAGTTCGTTTTTCTATTTCTTTCTGAGTTGTTTTGGATTGCTCGTGTTGTTTATCTCTCTTTCTTTAATATAATACATGCAGCTCTCCCGCATTGGTTCGGAAAAAAGTATATACTCCCTCCGTTCCTAAATATAAGTCTTTTTAGAGATTTTAATACGAACTACATACGGATGTATATATACCTACTTTAGAGTATATATTCACTTATTTTGCTTCGTGTATAGTCTATATTGAAATTTCCAAAAAGACTTATATTTAAGAACGGAGGGAATACATTGTTTTAACTTATACGGCAACCTCAAGACTGGCGTTGCCAAGGTTAAATTTTCTTTAAGTAAAACTAATTGTAGCAGCGTGTCACAGCCGTAGTTTAGCCATTGCTTGTCATTGCATAATCATCCATGCATCATGTTTAAATTTTTTGAAACTTGAAATGGGGATTGATCGAACCCTAGCACCAAATGAATTTCAACTAGGATCAAAATAAAATATTTTCAATGAACCCAAAATGCCCTTCAGAAAAGTTTATCATTTTTAAAATGGGTGAAAACCTCTGCCAAAAATGGTGCACATTTTCTAGGTCATCTTTGGATTTTTCAATTAAACCATAGTGTATTTGAATTTAGGCATTTAATTGCTATAATTATTTTAAATGCACAAATAATTCTGAAACTAAATGTGGGCCATTGGAATAACTCATAAAGTGTCCACAAAGTATTTCAGGATTTTACAAAATGATTTAGTACTTTTACTAAATCAAACAGAGGAATAAAAATAGAAAACAAAAATGAATTCGAAAAGAGAGAGAGAAGGACTTACCTGAGCCAGCTTACCAGGCTTGGCCTACTGTAGCGGCCCAGCCCACCACCGCACCACCTCTGTCGTCTTCCTTCCCGCGCCAGTCGGACGCCGTGCACGTGGACGACGCGCGCCCGCGCCACTCCTGTCTGCCTACGTGCATCTTCGACCCTGGATGTCGCCATGCATCCCCTAGACGTCCTCTCACTCTCTCCCACGCCCATCCCCTCCTCCGGCGCCCTCTCTCTTTCGAAGCTGAACGCCACCGTCGCCGCCGACGCCATCATCGTAGCCACCGGCCACCCCTCGCCCGACCATGATGTCCAGGAGCTCCGCCTCGACCTCCTCCTCTCCCTCACCGAGCCACGCGAATCGGGAAGCTCTGCTTCATCTTCAACGCCGTCGTCTTCAACCTCCGGCACCCAAGATCGCCACCGGCCGTTCGTCGTCTCCAACACCTCCCCCGAGCTGCTGACCTGCTCTTCGACCTCGTCATGAGCTTCTGCTCCGAACCCCTCTCCCCCTCGCATTTGCGCGCTCTAGCTCTATCCCCCACCGTGGCCGAAGCTCGCCGCCGCCGCGCCTCGTTGCCGCTGTCGTTCGGCTTAGTGCCCATCGCGTCTGAGCTCGTAGACAAGCTCCTAGAGGTCCCAGGAGGCTGTAGCACACATAATCCCGCCTCCCCGTGGCCTGCAGCCCTTGCCCGCTCGAGCCGTGCTCCGACCGCCGCCGCGAGCTCTTTTTCGGCGTGCTCCGACCACCCCGCGCCCTCCCGTCGCCTCCCCTGGATGTGGGTGTGCATGTGCTAGGCCCCAGTAGCCTCGGGCGCCGCTTCCGTGGCCTGCAGCATGGACACCGCCGAGCCCCGTGGTTGCCGGCGACGACCTCGCCGGCATGTGCCACCGCCATGTGGGTCCGATGGGTCAGGTCATTATCTTAGGGCTAATGACCGTCTTATTAAACCCGAGTGACACTGATAGTGGCCCCTTATGCTGCTAATTAGTGTAGTTAAGCCTAATTAAACCCTGTTAATTAGCTAAGCCACTGACATGTGGGTCCTAGCTGTCAGGTTTGACCTTGACCGGCTCTGTTGACCGCTGACGTCACACCAACGACATGCTGACACAGTAAATCCTTTTCTGGATTTATTTTAATTCAAATTAATCTTGGAAATTTTGGAAATTGTTTAAAACTTCAAAATATCATAGAAATTCAACCGCAACTCCAATGAAAATAATTTATATATGTAAATTATCAGAAAAATATGAAGAATCTGTTTATGCCATGTTCATGCATATTTGAGCAAGTTAACATCACCAACTAGGACAATTCATGTTTATGGAATATATGATAATTAGTTTTGGTTGGAATTTGCTATATGTTTGAATCCCACTTCAATTAATTTGGTTAACTGTTACATTAGGTGAACTCATTACCTTAAAATGTCATGTCATACATTTGGTTGTGCATTGCATTGATTGTGGTCCTTCTCTGCTAGCTGGTGTTGTTCCTTCTCGGTAGTAGACGTTTTCAATGTTGTGATCGTTGACACCGATGAAGAGCTTTACTATCTTCCAAAGTGCCAGGAAAGCAAACCCCCCTTGTTCATCTCGATACAATCCTATTCTCTCGCTCCTGCTATCTTTTATTGCATTAGGACAACAACGATTCAACCTGTTTTTGGTAGTTGAACCCATTCCTTTGCATGACCTGTCATTGTCACCAAATAGCTAAACCATCCTAGCATGCTTAGGAGTTGCTTGAGCTTTCTTGTGACTACTCATCCATGCTCGCTTGCTATGCTTAGAGTTGTGTCGGGTCTGAGCCATCTGGGTGATGAATTGGAATGATCATGTCCTAATGATGAGACTTAAGTGTGTGGACCCGTTTTGGTCAAGATGGTGAAGAGAGGCTGTGTTGGAAAACATGGTGGATTGTATTGTGAAATGGCTCATAGGAACCGGGTTTCGTGCTTAGCAGAGCCTACCTCATGGTTACACGGGCATTTGCGGTCAGGTGTGCAGGCAGGTGGTGCATGGCACGTGTGTCCGGGTGACACATGGCATGGCACAGTGTCCGGACTGGACGTAGATACGTGTTCCAAGATGGAACGTTACTGATGGGACGAGGACAGGTTCCTTTGAGTCATGGTTAATGATCTATTCGAATAGACCCGTTCGTGGATATTGACTACTTGGAAAGCTTACATTGTTCATAGACAAGTTGAAATGGATACTCTAAAATTCGCAAGATAAGCGTGAGTGCTATGGATGGTCTTCTCGTAGGAAGACGGGACATAATCCATAGTGGTGTATTGATATGGTGAATATGTGGACTCATGTGCACTTTCTCGCCTCAAAGAGAATACTGGTAGTCGTAGTACAGGATAGCCACTAAGTCAAAACTGGCTTGCTACAGTTAAACTCCACAACCCCCTTGTTGATACTGATGCATATGTAGATAGTTCTGATGTAAGTCTTGCTAAGTACATTTGTACCCACGTTTGCTTAATTTATGTTTTTGCAGAGGAGACGTTAGTCTCACTTTTGGTTTCTACGATGAGTTCGACGTTGACCAATTAGCTTGGGAATCCCAGTCAGAGGTCTGGTTCCTATGGAGGGTCTTGTAGATAGACAGGATTTCTAGCCTTCTTTCTTTTCAGCTGTCTATACTCAAACAGGATAAGCTTCCGCATGTGCTTGTTGCTTGTATGACTTTGTATGCTAGGTCATGAGACCCATGTCTGTAATATCATGTTATCTATGGCTCCCTGGAGCCTCTTAAAGAAATACTTTGAGTCGTAGAGTTATGTTGTGATGCCATGTTGTATACACATATCGAGCATATTGTGTGTATGTTATTGAAATGCTTTGGTATGTGTGGGATCCGACACCTAGTTGTTTATTCTTGGTAGCCTTCCTTATGGGGAAATGCCTCCTAGCACTTCCATCCGGAACACATGGATTGACCGGCATGTGTCCGTCTTTGCTCCTATGTCTGTCCCTACGGGGAAATGTCACGTGGTGTTCCTTTAAGTCCTTGTAGCTTGCTACGACTTGGGTTCATACGTTGATGACCGACACATGCATTGCTGGTTCATGTATGCCTGTCCCTGTAAGTTTGTGACACCTTGGTTTACGACTAGTCATGTCGGCCCGGGTTCTCTGTCATATGGATGCTAGCATCACAATCATATACGTGAGCCAAAAGGCGCAAACGGTCCCGGCCAAGGTAAGGTTGCAGCCGTGGGAATAACGTGCGTGAGGACGCAAAGTGATATGATGTATCTTATGCTAGATCAGTGTGACTTAGGATCAAGGTCCCGACAGTGTTGGTATCAGAGCCTGACTGCCTGTAGGATTACCAAGCCAAACTGGTCGAAATCGAGTCTAGAAATGCTTTACTTATATAAGGGAATTGATTCTGGAAGGAAACGTAAGGCTCTTTTTACTCCTTATCCTTGTGTTCCTCTAATTCCGAGTCACCCACTTCTTTTCTACGGGGATTAAGAACTAGGCGTTCTCATCTATCTATCAGGATGACGAGTTACTATTATGTAGACTTATAGGAAAGTTGTCCTCTTCTCGGATTGGTGTCTCCATAAGAATTCAGTTGCTATGTTGCCATTTGTGTTGCAGGTTGTCTCATTTTTCATGTCCGTACAACCGTTATGCTGTCCGAGTTGTCCCAGGTTTCGAAACAATCTGATGCATTTGCAAATCTTTCCTCCCTGTTCCCGATGTCCTTTTAGGCCAGATTAACCAGACTAATCAGTGTGTTGAGGTACTCTATTGCCTTGACATAAATGTTGAAGTTATCAAGGAACTAGGATATCTCAGAGAACCACCTAGTAATCTAGCCATGTTTGGTGCTCCTAGTGTGATGATTTTGGCGATCATTCTTGAAAGCATCTCGTGATGTTATATAGTTAGTAGGTATTCTATTTCTGGGTTCTTGAACCCATGATTCACTCCGTCCATTCCTGTTGATAGTGTTTGCTCATTTTTTTTAGGATATTAGTAACCTTTGTGATAGCCTTCGAGGTCTATGGTATATCATTCTTCCAATACCGTGAACTGCTTTTGGCAGAAGTTCTTCTTTGAACCGCAAGATCACCACAAGAGTGCTCCTAATGAGTTATCCATTCTATATTGTGACTCTGCCAATCCTACCTTTCTGCATGGGTTATCCGGAAGAAATATGTTGAACTTGTTCAACATGCTAATCTATGCATCCACAACTCAGAAAATCATGTGTTCCTTTGAGTTGTCCCCTTTCAGCTATATTCCGACCTTCGTCTATCAGTTGATAGTCAAGAGTATGAGTGCATTCGTGTTCATCGATGCCTATTATTCTTGTGGACCGCCAAGCCGTTCTATTTCAGAATGACTAGGAGAAAAAAAAAACTCCAGTACCTCATCCATATCTTGGATTGGGTCAAAGCAGTTGTATTCCACAGATCAAAATGTCAATCCAGCTTTTGTTCTATTCTACCCTGGAGTATTGCCCCCTTTATGTCAGGACTGTCGTGAGAATTGCACCACCTCGTATGAATTCTTGATGCAGTGATACTTCTTGCCATCATTGTTCATTCCTCGGTCCCCGTGTTGTTGCAACCGGAATACCAACAAATGAAACGTGATGTGTGAAATCAATACTCCTAGCAACCCCGTTGCTTGGTAGTTAATGGACAATAATCTCATTGTTAGCATGTTGGTGATTGAATCACCATTCTAAGATTGATCGCGCGACCTAGTCCACTTTCCTGTTGCACTCTTCGATGGATGAGTTAGGATTTTGTCAATCCTTACTCTTTTGATCATACTGTCTTGCCTGAAAAGCAAGATTGCTCCCGATCTTAATATCATATCGGTGGTTCTTGATTTTTCGAATATCTTCTCGGAGGTATTACCAGGTTATCACCTGACTGTTATGTTGAGTTCGCAATCAAGTTGGTTTCCCCTAATTCACCCCTTCTCCAAGGATCTGTGTTGGATGCCCCTGAACTAGTTGGATAAGCTAAACAATAACTTAGAGAGTTGGAAGATAAAAGCTTTATCTGACTTAGTTCATTCCAAAGGGATATCCTTGTGTTTGTGTGTTTGCTGAAGAAAGATGATATCTTCACTGATTGACCTTTGCGATCAATTGTTGGATCTATTGTCTTGTCCAAACTTTGATTTGAGTGTGGGTTATCATCAAATCAAACCAGAACCAATGATGTTCGTAATGTTGTCCTATTCATGGTTGTTCCTCGAGCATGCACCATTATATCTTTTGGTCTGACCAATGCTATCACTTTGTTAACATAGTTGTTGAATTCCATCTTCATGGAAATCTCGATGATTTTTTGTTGAGCCCATCAACAACATTTTTATCTTTTCCATGATTCAAATTGAACACCAAGCTAGTGTTCAAAACTTGTGTAAGCATTTTCTTCGTGTCCCCTTCATGAAGCCTATGTTTGGATGAAAGAAGTTACTTTCTCTAAGTTCATGTGCATTTGATGCAAGTTGCCGCCGTGAATTCGAGAAAAGTTCTTTTGCTTCCTCTGGAATCAACCCAAGTCAGTCATGCATGTGCGAAGGATTCTATGGTTTGATAGAATGATCATCTTCATTCCATATGTATTCTCTAGCACACCAAGCCACTGATTGATTTGTTCAAGGAGAAGAAGTTCCTTCATAAGAGCTAATCATATGAGTTACACAAGGACTTTGATATCCTCGTTAATGGTTTCCTACCAGAACTCGGTAGTGTTTTGTTGTAAGACTTATATATGTTCATACTTGTCTTGGATAGTGTGTTCATGTGTGATAACCCACAAGTATAGGGGATCGCAACAGTTTTCAAGGGTAAAGTATTCAACCCAAATTTATAGATTCGACACAAGGGGAGCCAAAGAATATTTGTAAGTATTAGCAGTTGAGTTGTCAATTCAACCACACCTGGAGATTAAATATCTGCAGCAAAGTGATCAGTAGCACAGTAATATGATAGTTTGATAGTGATAGCAATACTAGCAACAGCAATAGTAATGGTAGCGGTAGCAGCAGTAATTTTGTAGCACTTGTAACAGTAGCAACAACAGTAGTAACTTAGCAAGATCAATATGTGAAAAACTCATAGGCATTGGATCGGTGATTTCGTTGGATAATATTCATCATATAACAGCCATAACCTAGGGTGACACAGAACTAGCTCCAGTTCATAAATATAATGTAGGCATGTATTCCGTAAATAGTCATACGTGCTTATGGAAAAGAACTTGCATGACATCTTTTGTCCTACCCTCCCGTAGCAGGGTCAATAAAGAAACTAATGGATATTAAGGCCCCTTTTAATGGAGAACCGGAACAAAGCATTAACACATAGTGAATACAAGAACTCCTCAAACTACGGTAATCACCAAAAAGAATCCCAATCATTGTCACCTTGGGGTATGAGGATCATAGCACGTAGCGGGTGCATATAACTTGCAAGATTGGATCACGAACATAGATATAATGGTGAAAACATAAATGGTTCAAATCTAAAATAATGGCACTCAGGCCCTAGTGACAAGCATTAAGCATAGCAAAGTCATAGCAACATCAATCTCAGAACATAGTGGATACTAGGGATCAAGCCCTAACAAAACTAACTCAATTACATGATGAATCTCATCCAACTCCTCACCGCCAAGCGAGCCTACGAAGGAATTACTCACTTCCGGCGGTGTGCATCATGAAATTGGCGATGGAGGATGGTTGACGATGACGAAGACCGAAGATACCCCTCTCCTGAGACCCGAACAGGCTCCAGATCTGGCCTCCCGATGAAGAACAGGAGGTGACGATGGCTCCGTATCGTAAAACGCGATGAAACTTTCTCTCCTATTTTTTCTGGAAAAATAGGATTTTGTAGCGTCGGAATTAGGGTCAGCGGAGCCTTGTGGGCCCCACTACCCACCAGGGCGCGCCAGAGGGGGGTGGCGCGCCCTGATGCCTAGTGGGCAGCTGCCCCCCCTCCAGTGGGTCTTGGTTCCAATATTTTTTATTTATTCCAAAATAATTCTCCAAAAAGTTTCGTTCGATTCCGAGAACTTTTATTTCTGCACAAAAACAACACCATGGTAGTTCTGCTGAAAACGTCAGTCCGGGTTAGTTTCATTCAAATCATGCAAATTAGAGTCCTAAACAAGAGCAAAAGCGTTAGGAAAAGTAGATATGATGGAGACATATCAACTCCCCCAAGCTTAGCCCATTCCTTGTCCTCAAGCAATTTAGTTCAGAAATTGAAAGTGATAAAGAAAAACTTTTCCGAACTCTTTTGTTCTTGTATTCATATATATGCTTAAATAGCACCCTGGTTTTCAGCAAAGATCATAATTAACCATGCGGACGATAACTCTTAGAAATTATATTCACTCATATCAATGGCATAATCAGCTAGCGAGCAATAATAAAATATCTCAAATGCCAACACTTTGTCAAAACAATCATGATATAATATGACAATAATGGTATCTCGCTAGCCCTTTCTGAGACCGCAAAACATAAATGCAGAGCACCTCCAAAATTCAAGCAGTGACTAAACATTGTAATTCACGGTAGAAGAGATCCAGTCATGATGCATTCAACATTAACTATACACAATGCATGAGGATGACAATAGTGCTCTCAGGACTGGCGCTTGTTTGAGAAGGTGGTGACTCAACATAAAAGTAAAATAACATAAAAGTAAATGGATAGTCCCTTCGCAGAGGGAAGCAGGGATTTGCAGAGGTGCCAGAGCTCGAAGTTTAAATCAGAGATAAATATAACTTTGGGAGGCATACCCTTCCTGTCAACGTCACGACCAAGAGTTTTCAATATCTTCCATGCTAAACACATTAGTGACAGTTCCCAAGCGATAAAAGTAAAGTTTACTCCCCCTCCACCAACAAACACAAGCCATGGCTAGCCGAATCCTCGGGTGCCCTTGATACCAACAATAGTCCGGGGGAGTTTTGTTTAATTATTTGTAATTTTTGATTTCGGGACTGAGCATCCCTATTACCAGCCCCTCTCGTGCAAGGACGAGTGAATAAACACTCATCATGAGAATAACCCGCTTAGCATGGAAGATACTGACCACCCCCTATCGCTCCATGAGCGGTCCGGGCACAAAAAACAGATGTTCATTTGAATTTTTAGAGGTGGCACATGCAAATTTACTTGGAACGGCAGGATAATACCTCATATAGGTAGATATAGTGGACTCATCTGGAATAACTTTGGTTTAAAGGTTTTCATGCACAAGCAGTATTCCCGCTTAGTATAGGCAAAGGCTAGCAATTAGGTTGAGAAGCGACCAACTAGAGAGCGAAAACGGTCATGATCATGCATTATGAATAATCAACATTGAGTACTAGCATGAGTAGGATATAAACACCATGAACATAAATATCGTGGAGGCTATGCTAGTTTTGATTCGACTACATGCGTGAACATGTTCCAAGTCAAGCCACTTGAAACATTCAGAGGAGGATACCATATCATCATACTACATCACAATCATTTTAATGCACGTTGATACTCAAGATAAATCATTATCCACTCCTAGCTAATTAAGCATGGCATGAGCAACTATAATCTCTAATTGTCATTGCAAACATGTTTAATCATAGTATACTGAATCATGGATACTGAGTTAAACATATTTACAAAAACAAAACAAGTTGAGTTCATACCCGCTTTTCCTGCCACAGTCACTTCATCATTGATAATCCCCAAGTGCAAGGAATCATCGTAGCAATTCCCAAAGGTGGAAGTGATAAGTATGGAGTGTCGAACCCACAAGGAGCTAAAGGTAAGATCAATATTCTCTCAAGTCCTATCTGCCACTGATACGACTCTACGTACATCGAACGTTTGCTTCCATCTAGAAACGAGAAATAAACTATGTTGTGGGTATGAAGAGGATAACTTTGCATGATATTGGAGAACTAAAATATAAAAGTAGGTGCTGTTAACATGAAGTTAGAATATATTACTATATATTAGAAATAGTGAGTGTGGAATAATGATGGGTCGGTGTGTGGAATTATACTAGGCAATTATTAACAAGATCGATAGTGGTCATCGCAATTTTATATGAGGGAGAGGCATAAGCTAACATACTTTCTCTTCTTGGATCATATGCACTTATGGTTGGAACTCTAGCAAGCATCCGCAACTACTAAAGATCATTAAGGTGAAACCCAACCATAGCATTAAAGTATCAAGTCCCCTTTATCCCATACGCAACAACCCACTTACTCGGGTTTAAGCTTCTGTCACTCTAGCAACCCACTATAAGCGAATCATGAACGTATTGCAACACCCTACAACGGGAATCCTTCACGTGCGCACGGCACGGAAGGCACCATAGGACAGCACCAAAATAAAACATACAACTCAAACCAATCTAGATCATTAATCAACCCAAAAGAGAAAAGAAATCTACTCCAAACATCATAGGATGGCAACACATCATTGGATCATAATATGTGTCATAAAGCACCATGTTCAAGTAGGGGATTACAGCGGGGTGCGGGAGAGTGGACCGCGTAAAAGAGATGAGGATAGTGATGAAGATGGTGATTTTGATGAAGACGATCACCGCAGCGATGGTTCCCCCGATGGCACTCCGGCGCCACCGAGAGAGAGGGGGAGAGGTTCTCCCCCCTGTGCTTCCTCCTCCATGGCCTCCCCCCTAGATGGGGAGAGGTTATCCCTCTGGTCCTTGGCCTCCATGGCGATGATGGCCCCCTCCGGGATCCTCCTCCATGGCCTCCGGTGATGATGGCCCCCTCCGGCAGGGTGCCGGAGAGGGCCTAGATAGATTTTTCGTGGCTACAGAGGCTTGCGGCGGCGGAACTCCCGATCTAGGTTTTGTTCTAGAGTTTTCTCAATTTATAGGAGCTTTTGGCGTCGGGGACAAGTCAAGGGGGCCCACGAGGCGACGACAAGGTAGGGGGCGCGCCCTAGGGGGGTGGGGGCGGCCCCACCCTTGTGGTTACCCCGGGACTCCTCTCTGGTATCTTTTCGCTCCAGTATTTTTTATATTTTCCAAAAATATTCTCCGTAAATTTTCAGCCTATTCCGAGAACTGTTATTTCTGCACAAAAAATGACACCATGGTAGTTCTGCTGAAAACAGCGTCAGTACGGGTTAGTTCTAATCAAATCATACCAAAACCATATAAAATTGTTATAAACATGGCATTAATACTTCATAAATTATAGATACGTCGGAGACGTATCAGCATCCCCAAGCTTAATTTCTGCTCGTCCTCGAGTAGGTAAATGATAAAAGAAATAATTTATGAAGTGTGAATGCTAGCATAGTGTATAAGTTTGATCAATGATAGTTCCAAACACCTTTTCTAGCATCATTATATATCATAAACAGTAGCTCATCTCATAAAACTTCTCATGATCAAGTAGCAAGCTATTCACAAGTTAAAGTATAGACCATAAAGTTTCTTGAAAACTAACAAACCATGTTCTTAGTCATCAAACAATTGCAATTCATCTTATTTTCAGGAATGGTTTATGTAAGAGCTTTGATTTAGCAAATTCCACATACTCAACTATCATATAGTCTTCCATGATTGGTAACACTCAAAGCATATTTTTAGAACAAATAGCACCCGTCAAACACAGAGAAAGATAGGGGCTTAATGTTTCGCCTCCCAACTTATTTATCATATAGATAATTATCAACAATAATAATTCATGATCAAATATATTTGAATGGCCATATATGCTTGGATCTTTCCCCACCACATGATGCTTGCCAACTATAGAATAATTGAGGTTGAAATAGGAAGGGATACTATTGACTCTTGCATAAAAGTAAATACATGAAAGTAAAAGATAGGCCCTTCGCAGAGGGAAGCAGAGGTTGTCATGCACTTTTTAATTTTGGATGTGCAAACCCTTAATGCAAAGAAACGTCAAGTTGTATTGCCCTTTGTGATAGCAACCT
Organism: Thinopyrum elongatum; assembly: GCA_011799875.1. Taxonomy (NCBI): domain Eukaryota; kingdom Viridiplantae; phylum Streptophyta; class Magnoliopsida; order Poales; family Poaceae; genus Thinopyrum; species Thinopyrum elongatum. The sequence continues at coordinate 228,125,917 of CM022298.1, forward strand.
TTATTATGCAGTCTGTCGCTTTTATTTCTTTACCACCACAAGTTCGTACAATGCTTATTTTCCTTTACAATAAAAGATCATACATATTTAGGAGCAATTTTTATTGCTTTTTGCACCGATGACAACTTACTTGAAGGATCTTTTATTCAATCCATAGGTAGATATGGTGGACACTCATGGCATGAAACTGGGTTTAAGGGTTTTGGATGCACAAGTAGTATCTCTACTTAGTACAAAATTTTGGCTAGCAAAAGATCCTAAGCAAGCACCACATGTTAGAGGATCCATAACAATATAACTTCTATGCAAATATACCCAAACATAACTCATTATGTTGTCTTCCTTGTCCAACTTCAACTAATTTGCTCAAGTTTGAAAATAATTAATGGGTCTCACAATCATAGAAGATGTCCAAGATAGTATATTTATATATGAAATCTCTCTTCCTTCAATATTCTTTCATGAATTGTTCAAGTGACCAATGTTGAGTTTGCTAACTTTCAATAAATTTTACCACCTATACTTCTTATAAGTGAAGTCATTACTCCCCATGGGATAAGCATATGAAGCATATATAGTTTCAGATCTATGATATTCAATTAATTCAACCATTTACTCATAGGATATAAGTGAAGCACGTGAGTAAATGACAAACTACTCCAAAAAGATATAAGTGAAGAACACTGAGTAGTCAAATAATTAACTAGCCATGGGGGGACTCTCTCTCATTCAAGATTTCAGATCCAATGATTTTATTCAAATAGCAAGTAAAATGAAAATACGCTCCAAGCAAAACACATATCATGTGACGAATAAAAATATAGCTCCGAGTAAGGTATACCGATGGTTTTGAAGACGAAAGAGGGGATGCCTTCCGGGGCATCCCCAAGCTTAGGCGCTTGAGTCTTCCTTGAATATTACCTTGGGGTGCCTTGGGCATCCCCAAGCTTAGGGTCTTTCCACTCCTTATTCTCATCATATCGACACCTCACCCAAAACTTGAAAACTTCAATAACACAAAACTCAACAGAAAACTCATGAGCTCCGTTAGTATAATAAAACAAATCATTCACTTCGGTACTGTCAAGACAAGATTCGTAATTGTTTCCACATAATGCATACTGTACTCTATCATTTCCACAATTTATATCACTTAATATAAGCTATGGAAACACTAAAATGACCAAACTATGCATTGAAAATAGAATCTGTCAAAAACAGAACAGTCTGGGAAGATCTGAATTGTTCTCATACTTCTCTAACTCTAAAAATTCTGAAAAATTAGAAAAACATAGAAAATTTGTAAATCAATCCTCTGTAAAAAAAGCAGAGTTTTTCCACATTCCAGTGAATTTTAACACTGTTTCTGGAAGCAAAAGTTTCTGTTTTTGCACAGAATCAAATCAACTATCAACCACACTATCCCAAAGGCTTTACTTGGCACTTTATTGAAACAAAAAGTACAAAACATGATTACTACAGTAGCTTAATCATGTGAACACACAAAAACATTAAGGATAAATATTGGGTTGTCTCCCAACAAGCGCTTTTCTTTAATGCCTTTTTAGCTAGGCATGATATTATAATGATACTCTTCCAAGCCCAATTCCGATGATAGTCTTATTCATACTCCAAAAGATATAAGTGAAGTTCATGGAGCATTCTACAATTAATATAGATTTACCAACATCCAAGCTCAAAATATATAAGTGAAGCACACGAAGCATTCTATAAAGCCATGCTCAAAAGATTTAAGTGAAGTACAAAGAGCATTCTATAAAGCCATACTCAAAAGATTTAAGTGAAGCACATGAAGCATTCTTTAAATCAATGAAGGACTATCTCATACTAGCATGGTGCATAGAGGAAAATAAAGGAAAAATCAAATCAAAAGACACATGTCATGTGAACAAAACAAAAACCGAGGAATACCGATAATTGTTGTGGAAGAAAGATGGGATGCCAACCGGGGCATCCCCAAGCTTAGATTCTTGAGTATCCTTGGAATATTTACTTGGGGTGCCTTGGGCATCCCCAAGCTTGAACTCTTGCCTCTCCTTATTCTTCTCATATCGATAACTCCTCGATCTTCGAACACTTCATCCACACAAAACTTAACAAAAAACTTTGTGAGATCCGTTAGTATAATAAAGCAAATAACTACCTTTAGGTACTGTTGTAAACTCATTCCATTTTCATATTAGCATTATATCTACTGTATTCGAACTTTACCATGGTTCATACCCCCCGATACAACCCATAGATTCATCAAAATAAGCGAACAACACATAGAAAACAGAATCTGTCAAAAACATGACAGTCTGTAGCAATCTGAATATTTCGTATACTTTTGTACCTCCAAAAATTATGAAAAATTAGGACAAAATAATTTTTTTGCATATCAGTACTGTGTAAAAATTTCAAGATTTTGCATGTTCCAGTAGAAAATGTAAATTCATGCACTACAGCAAAAGTTTCTGTTTTTGCACCGCACATACCAAACAAGCAATCTAATCATCCTAAAGGCAAATCTAGGCACATTATTTCTATGATACAATGGATATATACAAGGGGATAATTATTTCTGAGAAACTTCCATGAAAAATTCTACATTGTTTCCATGAGCATGAACACAAGTGTTCAAGGTCGACCCTCACTTCTCCAATGCATAACCTTCCAATCACTTCTCTTTTTGAAAAACTTTTTAAGCATAAGAGGCAAGTATTTTTTTTTATAATTTGCATTTTATAATATTTTTTTGTTTGTTTCACCCACAACTAAAGAAAACAAAATCTACTTAGTGAAGAAAGCAAACAAGCATACACGAGAATATCAACCCCACGCTATTGCTCCCCGGCAACGGCGCCAGAAAAGAGCTTGATAATCCCCAAGTGCAAGGAATCATCGTAGCAATTCCCAAAGGTGGAAGTGATAAGTATGGAGTGTCGAACCCACAAGGAGCTAAAGGTAAGATCAATATTCTCTCAAGTCCTATCTGCCACTGATACGACTCTATGTACACCGAACGTTTGCTTCCATCTAGAAACGAGAAATAAACTACGTTGTGGGTATGAAGAGGATAACTTTGCATGATATCGGAGAACTAAAATATAAAAGTAGGTGCTGTTAACATGAAGTTAGAGTATATTACTATATATTAGAAATAGCGAGTGTGGAATAATGATGGGTCGGTGTGCGGAATTATCCTAGGCAATTGTTAACAAGATCGGTAGTGGTCATTGCAATTTTATATGAAGGAGAGGCATAAGATAACATACTTTCTCTTCTTGTATCATATGCACTTATGATTGGAACTCTAGCAAGCATCCGCAACTACTAAAGATCATTAAGGTGAAACCCAACCATAGCATTAAAGTATCAAGTCCCCTTTATCCCATACGCAACAATCCCCTTACTCGGGTTTAAGCTTCTGTCACTCTAGCAACCCACTATAAGCGAATCATGAACGTATTGCAACACCCTACAGCGGGAATCCTTCACATGTGCGCGGCACGGAAGGCACCATAGGACAGCACCAAAATAAAACATACAACTCAAACCAATCTAGATCATCAATCAACCCAAAAGAGAAAAGAAATCTACTCCATCTTAGAATAACACATCTAGCATGGAAAATATTGGCCACTCCCTGCCGATTCATGAGCGGTACGAGCACATGAAAAGGAAATTCATTTTGAAAATTTAGAGATGGCACATACAAATTTGCTTAGAACGGCACGGAAATACCGCATATAAGTAGGTATGGTGGACTCATATGGCAAAACTGGGTTTACCGATTTTGGATGCACAAGTAGTATTTCTACTTACTACAAGTGGAGGCTAGTAAAAACATTGAGAAGCAACCAACCAAGAAATGTAAAATCACATAAGCAAGCATTAAGCATAACTAACACCGAATAATGCACCACAAGTAGGATGAAATTTCATTGCATAACTATTGACTTTTGTGCTTGCATAGGGAATCACAAACCTTAACACCAATATTCTTACTAAAGCATAATTACTCACCAACATGACTCACATATCACTATCATCATATCTCAAAACTATTACAAAGAATCAAGTTTATTTTGTCCAATGATCTTCATGAAAGTTTTTATTATATTCCTCTTGAATATCTATCACTTTGGGACTAGTTTCATATATTGCAATTGCTTTTGACAAGCTCAAATAAATCTAAGTGAAGAACATGAGCATAAATTTTTTCGTCTCTCAAAATAACATAAGTAAAGCATGAGAGAATTTCTTCAAAAATTTACTAACTCTCAAATAAGTCTAAGTGAAGCTTGAGAGCAATTCCATAGCTCAAAAAATTTAAGTGAAGCATAAAGAGAAATTCTAACAAATCGTAGCATAATTTTGGCTCTCTCAAATAGGTGTGTCCAGCAAGGATACTTGTGACAAACTAAAAACAAAACAAGCAAAGACTCATATAATACAAGATGCTCCAAGCAAAACCCATGATATGTGACGAATAAAAATATAGCTCCAAGTAAAATACTGATGGTCGTTACAAGAAAGAGGGGATGCCTTCCGGGGCATCCCCAAGCTTAGTTGCTTGGTTCTCCTTGAATATTAACTTGGGGTGCCATGGGGCATCCCCAAGCTTAAGCTCTTTCCACTCTTTATTCCTTCATCCAACGTGATCTCACCCAAAACATGAAAACTTCAATCACACAAAACTTAACAAAACCTTCGTGAGATCCGTTAGTATAAGAAAATCAATCTTTACTTTAATTACTATTGCAAACCCATTCAAATTTTGTTATTGCATTATATCTAATGTATTCTAACTTTGCCATGGCTTATACCCCCCGATAAAATCCATAGATTCATCAAAATAAGGACACAATGCAAAGAAAACAGAATCTGTCAAAAACAGAACAGTCTATAAAGATGCGAATTGTTCCCATACTTCTTTAACTCCAAAAATTCTGAACCATTAGGCAACAGAGAAATTTTTTATATCAATCTTGTGTAAAAAAATCAGAATTTTTTGTCATTTCTATGAATTTAAAATTTGTTGTTACTGGACGCAAAAGTTTCTGTTTTTCAACAGGATCAAATCAATTATCACCAAAGCTATCCCAAAGGCTTTACTTAGCACAAATACTAACTAAAACATAAAAAACACAAGCATAACAGAGGCATAATTGTGTAAACACTCAAGAACAGAAAGAAAAAGGCAAAAATAAATTTTATTCATTGGGTTGCCTCCCAACAAGCGCTATCATTTTATGCCCCTAGCTAGGCATAATGCATAGATTCAAGTATTGTCATCTTTAGTTTTTGCAACTTTTGTAAGGGCTTTCTCAAATCCGGGAGGCTCTTTACACTTCCCAAGATTTTTGGGAAAAGATACCATCTTGGGATCTAAAATATCCAAATGCTTATTGTAAAGAGTAATCAAAGTATTCATGCGATTGAGGTTTCCACTGATATGTTTAAGAGGTTCGTTATATTTTTGCAACTCAACCAAATGTTTATGCAAATCACTCAACTTGTCTAAAATTTGAACCCCTTCTTGAGTAAAAGGAACCCCCCTTTTTTGGTGGTGGAATTCCCAAAATTCCCCTCTAGGATCTCATAAGCGGTATTAGCATCAAGCTCAATAAAGTTCCCTTTAGCGGCAAAATCCAAAAGTTTTCTATGATGCAAAGCTAATCCTATATAAAATTTTTGAAGCAAAATCTTTGCATCCCCCTTTAGATTGCAAATGCGATAGGATTCCATTAGCCTATACCAGGCATCATTCAAATTTTCTCCTTGTTTCTACTTGAAGTATAAAACTTCAAAATCTGGTGACAAAGGAGGGGTACTCATGCTAGCCATAGTGACAAAGTAGGGCAAGCAAGATCACACACAAAGAGATCTGACGAGAAAATGGCGAACGAAAAAGAGGGCGAATAAAACGACAAATTTTTGTGAAGTGGGGGAGATGAAAACGAGAGGCAAATGGCAAATAACGTAAATTGCAAGGAGATGAGATTTGTGATTAGGAACCTGATAGATGTTGATGATGTCTCCCCGGTAACGGCGCCATCAATTCCTTTTGATGTCGCTTGAAACTGCGTCGGTATTTCTCCAAAGAGGAAGGGATGATGCAGTACAGCTACGGTAGGTATTTCCCTCAGTTGTGAAACCAAGGTATCAATCCAGTAGGAGAACCAAGCAACACTATGTAAACGGTACCTGCACATAAAGAACAAATACTTGCAACCCGACGCGTAAGAGGGGTTGTCAATCCCTCCACGGTAAAAAGATAGATAAATTTGTGGTAGATTGGATAAATAGCTCTCGATAAAATGCAAAATAAAATAAATAACAAAAAAGTGCAACAAGGTATTTTTGGGTTTTTGGAATAATAGATCTAAAAATAAAAGCGAATAAAAATAGATCTCAAAGCAAATATGATAAAGAATAGACCCGGGGGCCGTAGATTTCACTAGTGGCTTCTCTCGAGAAAATAGCAAAAGGTGGGTAAACAAATTACTATTGGGCAATTGATAGAAGATCAAATAATTATGACGATATCCAAGGCAATGATCAATATATAGGCATCACGTCCAAGATTAGTAGACGACTCCTGCCTGCATCTACTACTATTACTCCACACATCACCGCTATCCAGCATGCATCTAGTGTATTAAGTTCATGGAGAAACAGAGTAATGCAATAAGAACGATGACATGATGTAGACGAGATCTATTCATGTAGGAATAGCCCTCATCTTGTTATCCTTAATAGCAACAATACATGCATGTCTTGCTGCCCCTTCTGTCACTGGGAAAGAACACCACAAGATCGAACCCATCACAAAGCACCTCTTCCCATGGCAAGAAAAATCGATCTAGTTGGCATAACTAAACCAAAGATCCGAAGAAGAAATACGAGGCTATAAATAATCGTGCATATAAGAGATCAAAAGAAGACTCAAATAATATTCATGGATATAGATCTGATCATAAACTCAAAGTTCATCGGATCCCAACAAACACACAGCAAAAAAGAGTTACATCAAATTGATCTCCAAGAGACCATTGTATTGAGAATCAAAAGAGAGAGAGGAAGCCATATAGCTACTGCCTACGGACCCGTAGGTCTATGGTGAACTACTCACGCATCATCGGAGAGGCACCAATGAGGATGATGAACCCCTCTGTGATGGTGTCTAGATTGGATCTCATGGTTCTAGAACTTGCGGCGGCTGGAATTGTGTTTCGTCGACTCCTCTAGGGTTTCTAGAATATTTGGGAATTTATAGGTCGAAGAGGCGATGCGGGAGGTCACCAAGGTGGGCACAACCCACCTGGGCACGCCTGGACCTCCTGGCGCGCCCAGGTGTCTTGTGCTCACCTCGGGCCTCCCCTTTGGTACTTCTTTGGCCCGCTGGGTGTCTTCTGGTCCAGAAAAAATCTCCAAAAAGTTTCACTGCGTTTGGACTCCGTTTGATATGGATATTTTGCGAAGTAAAAAAAACAGCAACTGGCACTGGGCACTATGTCAATAGGTTAGTCCCAAAAAATGATATAAAGTTTCTATAAAATGATTGTAAAACATCCAACAATGATAATATAACAGCATGGAACAAGCAAAAATTATAGATACGTTGGAGACGTATCACGGCGGCACCTGAGCGTCCCACTCCTGGGGCTCCTCCTCTGTCGCTGCCTGAGTGTTCCGGTAAGCGACAATGTCCGCTAGTAGGACGGTGTATCCATTCCTGGCATGAGAATCAAACAAAGCAGGTGCAGGCAACGAAATAATATCACGGGTATCCACACTGAATACCAAGTTATAGAGAAGAGGTTCTAGTAGTTAAGTGTTATCAAGAAAATGGTAGTCCACCATCGACTGGCGGTCTAGATAAACTCTAGGCAAAAAGTAAACATGCTGGCGTATCTGAACATTAAAGTGACTCGCTAGCCGAGAGGCATAAATACCACCATGAATTTTACCCTTAGTTCTATTAGTGTGCAGACGTCGTGCAACAATAGCCCCTAGGCTATAGGTGTGATCATTATGAAGTGCACGACGTAAGATAGCGAGATCAGGTGCACTGAGTATACTGCCCTTCTCTCTAGCAGTCAAGCATTTTGTTATGAAAAGAGCAAAGTAGTGTACAGAAGGGAATTGCAAGCTAGTGGCGGTGGCTTTCGACACGCCACTGTCCTCACCCACAGTTAGGGTGCGGAGGAAATCCTCAAACTCTGATGGTCTAGGTTCTCTTAACTCCCCATCAGAGGGAATTAGACATATCTCACAAAATTCAGTAAGCGGTAATTGGCGAGTTTTAGATTATAAATTAAACCGCACCTCAGGAGGCTCATTCCTACTTAAGAAATGGAAATTCTGCACACAAAAAATTGTAAGGACGTGGTGTTGGTCACACTCATCTGTGAAGAAGTTGGTAAGTCCAGCATTTGCAATCAATTGCGCGAACGCTTGGTGGAATCTGGCTTCGTCCATGAAGGCAATGTGCGGCCATACACACGGTCGGACCTCCGTCCTTCACGGAGTGTTGATGTCACCATATGACAATTCACTGGTGACTCCTTTGGCATTCTTCTTAGATGAACTCCTTCGAAAGAAGTCCATTTTCCTATGAACAAATTTCTAAAAAAATTTGGGCCACAAAATTTTGTCAACAAAACTTCGCAAGATTGATGGCAACTACTCATATGGATGTCTAGAGGCTATATCAAGCATTCAAACTACATGGAACTCAAAGAATTCAACATGCAAACTCATTTACAGCAGCACCAAGAGTAGCTAATTATTCAAAATATAAACCACTAGAACAAAAACTAATTGGATCAATGGGGGAGTCACATACCAAGTAGCAATCCCCCAAAACAGTTTCAGAAACGGAGCTTCGAGCAAGGAGATCGAAATCTACAGGTTTGAGAGCAAGAACACGAGAGAGAGAGAGAGTTGGAGTGATTTTTTTCTGGAGGTAGGTGGTGAAATGGGCTAAAGGGATAAGTGAGGGGGCCACGTGGGGCCCACTACCCAGCAGGGCGTGCCTGGGGTAGCTGGCGCGCCCTGGTGCCTAGTGGGCACCAGGGGCACCCCCTGTGATATTATTTATATCATAAATTCTTAAATAATCAGAAAAAATCGTGTCAAAATTCCATGTCATTCTGAGCACTTTTATTTCTGGACACTTTTTTATTGCATGGAAAATTCAGATAACAGGGAAAACATGGCATTTTATTGTATTTAACTAAAAGGTAATAGAAAACAAAAGGTAGGGACAGAAGGTTGTGTCTACTAAATTCATCGACCTCATGCCTCTCGAAAACAATCCATTAATAAGGTTGATCAAGTCTTATTAACAACCACTTTCGATTAGCATGAACTCGAAGAACTTTTGTACAACACTAAGTTACCTCAACGGGAATATGCATATCCCCAACAATAAGTATTTCATATTTCTTTTTGGCAGTAGTAAGAGGGAGTTGAAAACTCCCAATAGTAATTGTCGGAGACTTTTCAATAAAATTAATACCATTCACTTGAAATTGTTTCTTCGAAAAGTGCACTGTATGCTCATTACCATTGTTATGAAAAGTGACTTTGCTTTTTATTGCAATCAATAACAGCCCCTGTAGTATTCAAAAAGGGTCTACCAAGGATAATCGACATGTTGTCGTCCTCGGGCATCTCAAGTATAACTAAGTCTGTTAAGATAGTAACATTTGCAACAACAACGGGCACGTCCTCACAAATACCGATAGGTATGGCCATTGATTTGTCAGCCATTTGTAATGATATCTTAGTAGGTGTGAGTTTATTCAAATCAAGTCTTTTGTATAAAGAGAAAGGCATAACACTAACACTGGCTCCTAAGCCACATAAAGCAGTTTTGACATAATTTCTTTTAATGGAGCATGGTATAGTTGGTATTCCTGGATCTCCTAGCTTCTTAGGCACTCCATCCTTAAAAGAATAATTAGCAAGCATGGTGGAAATTTAAGCTTCATGTATTTTTCTTTTATTAGTGATAATGTCTTTCATATATTTAGCATAAGGGGCCATCTTTAAAATATCAGTCAAACAAGTACGCAAAAAGACTGGCCTAAGCATTTTAGCAAAGCGTTCAAATTCTTCATCATCCTTTTTCTTAGATGGTTTAGGTGGAAAGGTCATGGGTTTCTAAACCCATGGTTCTCTTTCCTTGCCATGCCTTCTAGCAACAAAGTCTCTTTTATCATAGCGTTTATTTTTAGGTTGTGGGTTATCAAGACCAACAGCAGGTTCTATTTCAACATCATTATCTGGTTCTTTATCATTGTCTGGTTGAGCATCTTCATGAACATCATCATTATCATTTTCATTATCACTAGGTGCATGTTCATTACCAGATTGAGTTTCAGCATCTGAGATAGAGACGTCATTATCATTAGGAGGTTTTTCTACTTCTGGTTCACTAGAAATATGCAAAGTCCTATCATTTTTCTTTTTCTTATTCTTTTTAGTAGGACTAGGTGCATCAGTATTAATTCTTTGAGAGTCTTGTTCAATTCTTTTAGGGTGACCTTCAGGATAAAGTGTCTCTTGAGTCATTTTACCTCCTCTAGTCGCTATTGTAACAGCATAATCATTCATATTATTGTTCATTTCGCTAAGCAATTCTCTTTGAGATTTAGCTACCTATTCTAACTGGGTTTGAACCATATAGGCATGTTTTCCTACACCTCTAACATCATTAGTGATTCTAAATAACAAGTTACTCAAGCGAGCATTCATATCAGAATTTTGTTTTAGTTGTTTCATAACATAGGCATTGAAGTGATCTTGTTTCATGATGTAGTCATCAAATTCATATAAGCATTGGCTAGGAGGTTTATTATGTGGAATATCACCTTCATCAAATTTCAAGAGAGAATTTACCTCTACCACCTGTGGTGGTGTGTCAAGACCATGTATTCCTTCAATAGGTGGTAAATCTAAACATCCTCGGCTTTAATACCTTTTTCCTTCATGCATTTATTTGCTTCTTGCATATCATCAGGACTGAGAAATAAAATACCCCTCATCTTCGGAGTGGGTTTAGGCGGTGGTTCAGGAAGTGTCCAATCATCATAAACTTTCAATATATTATTCAATAATTCATCAGCTTGTTCAATAGTTCATTCCCTGAAAACACAACCAGCACAACTATCTAGGAAGTCCCTAGAAGCATCGGTTAGTCCATTATAGAAGATATCAAGTATTTCATTTTTCTTGAGAGGGTGATTAGGCAAAGCATTAAGTAATTGGAGAAGCCTCCCCCAAGCTTGTGGGAGACTCTCTTCTTCAATTTGCACAAAGTTAAATATTTCCTGTAAGGCGGCTTTTTTCTTATAAGCAGGAAAATATTTTTCAGAGAAGTAATAAATCATATCCTGGGGACTATGCACACAACCAGGAGCAAAAGTATTGTACCATATCTTAGCATCACCCTTTAATGAGAACGAAAATAGCTTAAGAATATAGTAGTAGCGATTTTTCTCATCATGAGCAAAAGGGTGGCTATATCATTTAATTTAGTGAGATGTGCCACAACAGTTTCAGTTTCATAGCCATGGAAAGGATCAGATTCAACGAAAGTAATTAACTCTGGGTCGACAAAGAATTCATAATCCTCATCAGTAACAAAGATATGTGAAGTTGCAAACTTAGGATCACATTTCATTCTAGCATTCAAAGATTTTTCTTTCAACTTGCATAATATTTTTTTAAGATCATCTCTATCCTTACAAGCAAGAAAATCCCTAGCAACCTCTTCATCCATAACAAAACCCTCAGGTATCATAGGCAATTCATATCTAGGAGATCTAGGTCTAATAGGTGTTTCATAATTTTCAGTTTCAAAGACTTCATTAGTTTTAGTAATTTCACTCTCTTTAGTTCTGGCAATTTGTTCATCAAGAACTTCACCTAGTGGCACATTCTTATCAAGAAAGGTACTAGCATGATCATAAGCATCATTCATAATAGAAGTAGCATCATCAATTACTTGCGACATATCAGTAATAATAGCAGGTTGTGGTGTCGCAAGTTTACTCAAAATAGAAGGCGAATCAAGTGCAGAGCTAGATAACAGTTCCTTACCTCCCCTTGTCTTAAAGGGAACGATCTTGGTTCTATCATCCTTAAATTTCTTCATAGTTATAAATATATAATAATCCCAAGTGACTCAACAAATATAGCTATGCTCCCCGGTGACGGCGCCAGAAAAAGGTCTTGATAACCCACAAGTATAGGGGATCACAACAATTTTTGAGGGTAGAGTATTCGACCCAAATTTATAGATTCGACACAAGGGGAGCCAAAGAATATTTGTAAGTATTAGCAGTTGAGTTGTCAATTCAACCAAACCTGGAGATTAAATATCTGCAGCAAAGTGATCAGTAGCACAGTAATATGATAGTTTGATAGTGATAGCAGTAGTAGCAACAACAATAGTAATGGTAACGGTAGTAGCAGTAATTTTGTAGCAGTTGTAACAGTAGCAGCAACAGTAGTAACTTAGCAAGATCAATATGTGACAAAACTCATAGGCATTGGATCGGTGATTTTGTTGGATAATATTCATCATATAATAGTCATAACCTAGGGCGGCACAGAACTAGCTCCAGTTCATAAATATAATGTAGGCATGTATTCCGTAAATAGTCATACGTGCTTATGGAAAAGAACTTGCATGACATCTTTTGTCCTACCCTGCCGTGGCAGCGGGGTCCATAAGGAAACTAATGGATATTAAGGCCTCCTTTTAATAGATAACCAGAAGAAAGCATTAACACGTAGTGAATACATGAACTCCTCAAACTACGGTAATCACCGAAAAGAATCCCAATTATTGTCACCTTGGGGTATGCGGATCATAACACGTAGCGGGTGCATATAACTTGCAAGATCGGATCACAAACATAGATATAATGGTGAAAACATAAATGGTTCAGATCTGAAATAATGGCACTCGGGCCCTAGTGACAAGCATTAAGCATAGCAAAGTCATAGCAACATCAATCTCAGAACATAGTGGATACTAGAGATCAAGCCCTAACAAAACTAACTCGATTACATGATAAATCTCATCCAACTCCTCACCGACCAGCGAGCCTACGAAGGAATTACTCACTTCCGGCAGTGAGCATCATGGAATTGGCGATGGAGGATGGTTGATGATGACAAAGACCGAAGATCCCCCTCTTCGGAGCCTTGAACGGGCTCCAGATCTGGCCTCCCGAAGAAGAACAGGAGGTGGTGGCGGCTCCGTATCGTAAAATGCGATGAAACTTGCTCTCCTATTTTTTCTGGAAAAATAGGATTTTATAGTGTCGGAATTAGGGTCAGCGGAGCCTCGTGGGCCCCACTACCCACCAGGGCGTGCCAGAGGGGGGTGGCGCGCCCTGGTGCCTAGTGGGCAGCTGGGGCCCCCCTCCAGTGGGTCTTGGTTCTAGTATTTTTTTATTTACTCCAAACTAATTCTCCAACAAATTTCGTCTGATTCTGAGCACTTCTATTTCTGCACAAAAACAACACCATGGTAGTTCTTCTAAAAATAGCATCAGTCCGGGTTAGTTTTATTAAAATCATGCAAATTAGAGTCCAAAACAAGAGAAAAAGCATTAGGAAAAGTAGATACGATGGAGACGTATCAACGTGTATCTTGGAAACCAGCTAATGTTTTGGAGCTTGCTATCGTAGTTCATTTCTCGAGAATCTCACAATGTCATCTCATCGATTTGTGTTGCAAACATTCTTTTCAGACATGCTGAGTCTGAAGCATCTTGTCACCAACCAGATCTGAATCTCGGGCAGATATGATGGTTGGAACTTTTCCAAGATCTATGATGTAGGTTCTAGCAAGGTTGATGTTTTGCCCGACACAACTAGCCGGAAGATCTATTACTTTAGCATCTTGATTGAGCAATTTGATCATCTTCTCCATGAGGATTTCATATGACTTATTCTAGAAGTTGTTCCTTATGGATACTTTGTGTTCCCGAAGTCCGTCCTTTAATTGATGTTCTAGATACCGAACAATACCTATAATTGGGTTACACCGGTACATCAAGGAGAACATTAGAAGCGGAGTGCTAAATGTCTCTCGGTCGATCATACAAATTTTCTTTCCTTGACGTTGCTAAGGCAAAATTTGAGAAAGTGTTGTCTTCCTTTGCATCTGCATCCTCCATCATTATTCATCATGGTAGTATGAAGTGTTGCCAAGATCTTGGCACATATGTTGGCAAAACCCCGATGAATATGGAAATGCTCAAGTTCTTGAAAGCATGCTCAGACACTAGGTTATATCCTCGGTATCATTTGGAATGTGCCTTCCATTTGCCAATTGTTCTATAACCGTAGTTCCCTTTTCGAGCTGAGTATGTCATTCTTTCGAATTCCTTTAAATGATCGTTTGCGAAGTGCCTTAGCCTGGTATGAAGAGTGTCAATGATCCCTATATCAAAAGTAATTCTTTTTGCCACTTAAGGGAATAATCCTACAAGCCACCTTCTCTAGGGTGTCCCGTTTGGTAGGATGGGCAATTAACTCTTGCTACTTTGAAACCCATGCACAATCTTACTTAAGCGTGGAATTGTTGCCTACCAAGTGAACCTCTGTCTTCTGCCTCTAGGGTATCCGACCCTTTTTTTCACCCGCCACTAATTTTTTTTTCAAAATAGGTGTGGCGGTGCCAGACATCGCCCTCTACTAATTTGAGCCCACCTATAATCCTTTTTCAAAATAGATGTTATTGCTGAGATAAGACTGAGTATGGCTAATTCTACTTTTACCCAAGCAGTAGGAATTAAGGATGGAGTTATAATTCAAATAAATGATTGCCCTATCATGATTGATCTCGTGATAGTTGATATGCCTGAAGATCCAATTACTCCTATAATTCTCGGTAGACCTTTTCTAAGGACTATTAAAACCGTGATAAACCTGTTTGACAGAAATTTTAGATTTGACTTACCTGCTAAAGATCCTTTTGTGAAACATTTCCCCAGAAAAAAGAGAATGAAGACCTACACCGGAGACGGCATTGTTGTTCATGCTAGAAGTTATGGTCTCGGTGTATTTGCACCACCATGATCTTCACTACGGTCAAGCTAACTGACTGAAAACAAACGCTTTGTGGGAGGCAACCCACGCAAATGAAGTAGAGAAGTAAGTTTCATTTTTGTTTCAATAAAAAGAGTGTTGAAGTTCTAGATAAAGAAGTCAAATTTGGAAGAGTCATTCTAATGAAGGCTCATTATGTGCAAAAAAAATATTAAGTGTTGTACTGACATTTGAATACCTGGATATATGTCTATGTATTGTGTTGGAACTAACCCTGGAGGAGCTTGAAGAAAAATAAAAGTTTCGGAAGAAATGGAACAAAAGACGGACTTTCTGTGACCAGAAGGGTCGTATGGGTGGCCGTGTCACTTCCTGGAGGTTCCAGCAGAAAACATCAAGAGGCAATAGAGCATTTAACGGTGTTCCATACGAGTGTAGGCTCTCATATACACGGTAGCATGGGCTCATTAAAGAAACGGAGAAGATATCCAGAGCATTTGATAGCGTTTCATGCGAGCGCGAGCACTCACATAGGCGGTCGTATGACAACCCAGACAAGAGAAGAGAATATGACATATTGAACGATGGTGTTCCATGCTGGTGATGCCATTCGTTTTCGGCGGTCTTATGAGCTATGCACAGAAACAACTGCGTTGACTGTCGTGATGTGCTCACGGTAGATGCCATGGGTAGGCTTATCGAACATGGTTGGGGCGGAGGACGTCGGTGGGTTCCGGAGGCGAGATCGGGGACAAGCGGAGACGGACTCACGATGTACCTAGGTTCAGGGCCCTTCGGGGGAGGTAAAACCCCTAGTCATGCCGGATCTACTAGATGGATCACATAGAGGTTACAATGCGCTCCTGGAGCTGTTTGAGAGGAGGAGGACAAAGAGCTAGCTCTCTCCATCCCCTAGCTGTGTGTGTGTGTGTGTGTGAATGGGAAGATAATGGACCCCCCGCAAGAAGGGCTCCTGGGGGGTCTTATAGATCGACCCCCCAGGGTTACACGGTCATGTTACACCGGCGTGGGGCCCCGATGTCATCAGCTGGATCCGAACGTGGGACCCGCCGGCTGCCGGGTCTGCCGGGCTCAGGTCCCGTGGGGGGCACGACACTATAGGGCGTCGTTCCCTGTGCCATGAGGCGGTCGGTGTCGTGGTTCTACAGTGGTGGGCCGCGTGGACGCTGGTCGCCCGGGTCTACGGGGCGGCTGCACAGTAGCCACGCTCTCCCATCATGCAGGCTTGTCTTGTCGTACGGATGGATGGGACGGTCGCTGACCCGTCGGCAGGCGGCCAGCCGACTGGCCGAGTCACCGTATCCAGCCGGCCGCACCGAGGAGCTGGGTGGAGGGCCAATTGGACTGAGGGGCGTCAGCCGGCCCGATGTTTTGAAAAGGTGCTTGGGTTTTATCCGGGTTCCGGTGCCTACCCGGGGGTCATCCTCCCGACAGTAGTCCCCGAAGCTGTAAAGGTCCGTCGGCTCCGAGCGGGGGGGCCTTTGTAGCTTTCCCCCCAGCAAAGCCGGCATGACGACTCACGTTCACCACGGTCCGAAGGACTGCCACATGCAGCCCAGCGGCGGGGAAGGCCCTGCCAGGCCCACGCGATGGGACGTGGCGGCTTGCTAGGCCCCGCCAGGCCTTACCATCAGCCCGCGCGTAGGATTCATGGTGGTAACTATTGGAAATATGCCCTAGAGGCAGTAATAAATTGGTTATTACCATATTTCCCATTCATGATAAATGTTTATTTTTCAGGCTAGAATTGTATTGACCGAAAACTTAAATACATGTGTGAATACATAAACTACACTGTGTCCCTAGTAAGCCTCTACTAGACTAACTCGTTGATCAAAGATGGTTATGGTTTCCTAACCATAGAGATGAGTTGTCATTTGGTAACGGGATCACATCATTAGGAGAATGATGTGATGGACAAGACCCAACCGTAAGCTTAGCATCAGATCATTTAGTTATTTGCTATAGCTTTCTTCATGTCAAGTATCTGTTCCTTCGACCATGAGATCATGCTACTCTCGGATACCGAAGAAATGCCTTGTGTGCTATCAAACATCACTTCATAACTGGGTGATCATAAAGGTTCTCTACAGGTATATCTGAAGGTGTCTGTTGGGTTGCGTGGATCGAGACTGGGATTTGTCACTTCATGTGACGGAGAGATATCTCCGGGCCCTCTTGGTAATACAACATCATAAGAAGCTTCATGTGACTAATGAGTTTGGTCACGGGATCTTGTATTATGGAACGAGTAAAGATACTTGCCAGTAACGAGATTGAACTAGATATGGAGATACTGATGATCGAATCACGGGCAAGTAAAATATCGCAGGACAGAGGGAATTGCGTACGGGATTGACTGAATCCTTGACATCGTGGTTCAACCAAAAAAGATCTTCATTGAATATGTAGGAATCAATATGGGCATCCAGGTCCTGTTATTGGTTATTGATCGGAGAGGAGTCTCAGTCATGTCTTCATGATTCTCGAACCCGTAGGGTCGCATGCTTAATGTTCGGTAGCGCTAGGGTAGTACTGAGATATTAATAGTAGATAGTCTGAAGGTTGTTCAAAGTCCCAGAGGGGATCTGGAATATCACGAGGAGCTCCGAAATGGTCTGGAGGTAAAGATTTATATATGGAAAGTTGTTGTCGTGGTTTTGGGAAAAAGTCCGGTTTTTTCGGTATTGTACCGGGAAGCCATCGGAAGGTTCCAGAGGGTTCTGGAGGGGTCTGAAAGTCCTTGGAGGGTTCCACCATGTCCCATACAGTATCATGGGCTGTAGGGGGCGCCATGGCCTTAATGGGCCAGAGGCACCAGCCCCTACATGGCCCATGTGCATGGGGAGGAGAAACCCTAAGGGGGAGGGCCTCCACTTGGCTTGGAGGGCACTCCTCCCCCCTTGGCCACCGCCACCCTGCCTTGGGAGGGGGTATAGGGCTGCCATGCCCCTCCCTCACCCCAATATATAGTGGGGAGGCGCAGGGGGCAGCCAACCCTTCCGCACTTGCCCCGTCTCCCTCCCGTTACTCCTCCTCCATGTGTCCATCAGCGCTTGGCGAAGCCCTGCTGGAATTCCGATGCCACCATGACCACCACGCCGTCATGTTGGTTCAGATCCCATCTACCTCCTCTCCCTCTCTTGCTGGATCAAGAAGGAGAGGACGCCGCCGAGCCGTACGTGTGCTAAACTCGGAGGTGTCGTCCGTTCGGCACTAGATCAGATTGGATCGTGAAGAGTACGACTACATCAACTGCATTACAACACTAACGCTTTTGGTATACAAGGGTATGTAGACACACTCCCCTCTCATAGCTATACATCTCCTAGATTGGATCTTGGGTATTTCGTAGGATTTTTTTTATTTTCATGCTTCGTTACCCATTAGTGGCATCATGAGCTAGGTCTATGCGTAGATGTATATGCATGAGTAGAACACAAGGAAGTTGTGGGCGTTGATGTTCAAATTGCTTACTTCCTTTGTATTATTTGGATTCAACGGTGTTGTGGGATGAAGCAGCTCGGACCAACCTTACTTGTGCATGCACAAGAGACCGGTTCCACTGACTGACATGCAACTTGTATTGCATAAAAGTGGCTTTGCGGGTGTCTGTCTCTCCCACCTTAGTTGAATATGATTTGACAACGGCGGTCCTTGTAGAAGGTTAAAAGGCAACTTGTATATCACCGTTGTGGTTTTGTGTAGATAAGAACATTTCTTATAGTTTTCCCTAGCAGCCACGTAAAAATTGCAACAACAAAGTAGAGGACATCTAACTTGTTTTTGCAGGGCATGTTGTGATGTGGTATGGCCAAAACGTGATGTGATATATGTTGATGTATGAGATGATCATGTTTTGCAATAGGTTCACGACTTGCATGTCGATGAGTACGGCAACCGGCAGGAGCCATAGGGTTGTCTTTAATTTATTGTATGACTTGCGTGTCAACTAATAACGCCATGCAATTGCTTTACTTTATCGCAATGCGTTAGCAATAGTTGGCAAGACAACCACGTGACGACATGATGATGGAGATAATGATGATGGAGATCATGGTGTCATGCCGGTGACAATGGAGACTATGCCGGTTCTTTGGAGATGGTGATCAAAACCACAAGATGATAATGGCCTTATCATGTCACATATTTTTGATTGCATGTGATGTTTATCTTTTATGCATCTTATTTTGCTTAGGACAACGGTAGCATTATAAGATGATCCCTTCACTAAATTTCAAGATAAAAGGGTTCTCCCTAAGTATGCACCATTGCGAAAGTTCGCCGTTTGGAAGCACCTCGTGATGATCGGGTGTGATAGACTCTACATTCGCATACAATGGGTTGCTACTTCTTGAGCTTGCGTTGGTTTTTCCCTTGAAGAGGAAAGGGTGATGCAGCAAAGTAGAGATAAGTATTTCCCTCAGTTTGACAACCAAGGTATCAATCCAATAGGAGGTACATGCAAGTCTCCAATCTATGCACCTGCACAAACAATCAAACACTTGCACCCAATGCGATAAAGGGGTTGTCAATCCCTTCACGGTCAGTTGCAAGGATGAGATCTGATAGAGATAGATATAAAAGATTACTAAAACATAAAACAAAATAAAAGTAAATAAATTGCAGCAAGGTATTTTTGGGTTTTTTGGTTTATAGATCTGAAAATATATGATGGAAAATAGACCCGGGGGCCATAGGTTTCACTAGAGGCTTCTCTCTTGAAAGAAAATAATACGGTGGGTGAACAAATTACTGTCGAGCAATTGATAGAAAAGCGCAAAGTTATGACAATATCCAAGGCAATGATTATGAATATAGGCATCACGTCCGTGTCAAGTAGACCGACTCCTGCCTGCATCTACTACTATTACTCCACACATCGACCGCTATCCAGCATGCATCTAGAGTATTAAGTTCAAAAGAACGGAGTAACGCCTTAAGTAAGATGACATGATGTAGAGGGATAAACTCAAGCAATATGATGAAAACCCCATCTTTTTACCCTTGATGGCAACAATACAATACGTGCCTTGCTACCCCTACTTTGTCATTGGGTGAAGACACCGCAATATTGAACCCAAAACTAAGCACCTCTCCCATTGCAAGAAGAACCAATTTAGTTGGCCAAACCAAACCGATTATTCGAAGAGAAATACAAAGATATCAAATCATGCATATAAGAATTCAGAAGAGATTCAAATAATATTCATAGATAATCTAATCATAAATCCACAATTCATTGGATCTCAACAAACACACCGTAAAAGAATATTACATCGGATAGAACTCCAAGAACATTGAGGAGAATATTGTATTGAAGATCAAAGAAAGAGAAGAAGCCATCTAGCTACTAGCTATGGACCCGTAGGTCTATGGTAAACTACTCACGCTTCATCAGAAGGGCAATAGAGTTGATGTAGAAGCCCTCAGTGATCGAATCCCCCTCCGGCAGGGTGCCGGAAAAGGCCCCAAGATGGGATCTCACGGGTACAGAAGGTTACGGCGGCGGAAGAGTATTTTGGTGGACGCTTCTGGTCGTTTGGGAATATTTGGGAATTTATAGGCCAAGAATTAGGGTCGGAGGAGTCCCGTGGGGCCCACAAGCTAGGGGCGCGCCCTGAGGGCTTGTGGAGTCCTCGGGACTCTTCTGGCCCCCTCTCCAAGTTTTGTGGATGTCTTCTGGTCCAAGAAAAATCATCGTAAAGTTTTATTCCATTTGGACTCCGTTTGATATTCCTTTTCTGTAAAACTCAAAAACAAGGAAAAAACAGAAACTGGCACTAAGCTCTAGGTTAATAAGTTAGTCCCAAAAATAATATAAAATAGCATATTAATGCATATAAAACATCCAAAACAGATAATATAATAGCGTGGAACAATAAAAAATTATAGATACGTTGGAGATGTATCACGGGTGTAGGCCAGTTTTACACATGTGTAATACTTGGGTTAAACTTGACGAGCCTAGAATGTACAGACATGGCCTCGGAACACGTAGGACCGGAAGGTCGAACATGAGTCATATAGTAGATATGATCAACATGGAGATGTTCACCATTGATGATGACCCCATCTCATGTGATGATCGGACATGGGTAGTTGATTTGGATCATGTAACACTTAGACAACTTGAGGGATGTTGTTTTAAGTGGGAGTTCACTAGTAATTTGATTAATTGAACTAATTATCATGAACATAGTCTAAATTGTCTTTGCAAAATTATGTTGTAGATCAATGGCTCGCGTTGTAGCTCCCCTGAATTTTAATGCGTTCCTAGAGAAAGAAAAGTTGAAAGATGATGGAAGCAACGCGGACTGGGTCCGTAATTTGAGGATTATCCTCACTGCTGCACATAAGGCTTATGTCTTTAATGCACTGCTTGGTGATGCACCCCCTCAAGGCTCGCATGCAGATGTTATGAACGTCTGGCAGGCAAGTTCTGATGACTACTCGATAGTTTAGTGCGCCATGCTTTACAGCTTAGAACTGGGGCTCCAAAGACGTTTTGAGTACCATGGAGCATATGAGATGTTCGAGGAGCTGAAATTGGTATTTCAGGCTCATGCCCGGGTTGAGAGGTTTGACACCTCCAACAAGTTCTTTAGCTGCAAGATGGAGGTGAATAGCTCTGTTAGTGAGCACGTACTCAAAATGTCTGGGTACTACAACCGCTTGAATCAGTTGGGAGTTAATCTTTTGGATGAAATAGCGATTGATAGAATTCTTCAGTCACTGCCACCAAGCTACAAGGGCTTTGTGACGAACTATAATATGCAAGGGATGGAGAAAATGGTCCCCGAGCTATTCGCGATGCTTAAGGCTGCGGAGGTAGAAATCAAGAAAGAGCATCAATTGTTGATGGTTAATAAGAGCACTAGTTTCAAGAAAGGTAAGGGAAAGAAAGGGAATTTCAAAAGGAATGGCAAACCAGTTGCCGCTCCTATGAAGAAACCCAAGGCTGGACCCAAACCTGAGACTGAGTGCTTCTATTGCAAGGGTAATGGCCACTGGAAACGGAAATGCCCCAAGTAAGATAAGAAGGCTGGCAACGTCAACAAAGGTATATTTGATATACATGTTATTGATGTGAAGCTTACTAGTGCTTGTAGTAGCGCCTGGGTATTTGATACTGGTTCGGTTGCTAATATTTGTAACTTGAAACAGGAGCTACGGAATAAACAGGGACTAGCTAAGGATGAGGTGATGATGCACGTCAAAAATGGTTCCAAGGTTGATGTGATCGCCGTCGGCACGCTCCCTCTATGTCTACCTTCGGTATTAGTTTTAAACCTAAATAATTGTTATTTGGTGACTGCGTTAAGCATGAACAGTATATCTGGATCTTGTTTATTGTGAGACGGTTATTCATTTAAGTCAGAGAATAATGGTTGTTCTATTTATATGGATACTATCTTTTATGGTCATGCACCCCTTGTGAATGGTTTATTCTTGTTGAATCTCGATCGTAGTGATACACATATTCATAATATTGATGCCAAAAGATGCAAAGTTAATAATGATAGTTCCACATACTTGTGGCACTATCATTTAGGTCATATTGGTGTCAAGCACAAGAAGAAACTCCATGCTGATGGACTTTTGGAATCACTTGATTATGAATCATTTGAGACATGCGAACCATGCCTCATGGGCAAGATGAATAAAACCCTGTTTTTTTGGAACAATGGAGCGGGCTTGTGACTTACTGGAAATAATACATACCGATGTATGCGGTCCGCTGAGTGTTGAAGCATATAGTGGATATCGTTATTTTCTTACCTTCACAGATGATTTGAGTAAATATGGGTATATTTACTTAATGAAACACAAGTCTGAAACATTTGAAAATTTCAAAAAAATCCAGAATGAAGTGGAGAATCATTGTCACAAGAAAATAAAGTTTCTACGATCCGATCATGGAGGTGAATATTTGAGTTACGAGTTTGGCGCTCATTTAAGACAATGTGGAATTGTTTCGCAACTCACGCCACCTGTAACACCACAACGTAATGGTGTGTCCGAACATCGTAACCGTACCTTATTGGATATAGTGCGTTCTATGATGTCTCTTACTGATTTGCCACTATCGTTTTGGGATTATGCATTAGAGACAGTCACATTCACTTTAAATAGGGCACCGTCTAAATTCATTGAAATGACACCGTATGAACTATGGTTTGGCAACAAACCTAAGCTATCGTTTCTCAAAGTTTGGGGATGCGACGCTTATGTCAAGAGGCTTGAGCCTGATAAGCTCGAACCCAAAGCGGAGAAGTGCGTATTCATAGGATACCCTAAAGAGACCATTGGGTATACCTTCTACCACAGATCTGAGGGCACGATCTTTGTTGCCAAGAATGGGTCCTTTCTACAGAAGGAGTTTCTCTCGAAAAAAGTGAGTGGGAGGAAAGTAGAACTTGATGAGGTAATTGTACCTTGCCTCGAACTGGAAAGTAGCACATCACAGAAAGTAGTTCCCATGATGCCTACACCAAACGGAGAGGAACCTAATGATGATGATCATGAAACTTCAGATCAAGTTACTACCGAACTTCGTAGGTCGACCAGAACACGTACCGCACCAGAGTGGTATGGTAATCCTGTCCTAGAAGTCATGTTGTTAGACAATGGCAAACCTACGAACTATGAAGAAGCAATGATGAGCCTGGATTCCGACAAATGGCTAGAGGCCATGAAATCCGAGATAGGGTCCATGTATGGGAACAAAGTATGGACTTTGGTAGACTTGCCCGATGACCAGCAGGCCACTGAGAATAAATTGATCTTTAAGAAGAAATCAGACGCCGATAGTAATGTCATCGTCTACAAAGCTCAACTTATCGCAAAGGGTTTTCGACAAGTTCAAGGGGTTGACTACGATGAGACTTTCTCGCCCGTAACGATGCTTAAGTCTGTTAGAATTATGTTAGCAATTGCGCATACTACGATTATGAGATCTGGCAGATGGACGTCAAAACAGCGTTCCTTAATGGGTTCCTTAAGGAAGAGGTTTATATGATGCAACCGGAAGGTTTTGTCGATCCCGAGGATGCTAACAAAGTATGCAAGCTCCAGCGATCCATCTATGGACTGGTGCAAGCATCTCGGAGTTGGAATATATGCTTTGATGAGGTAATCAAAGCTTAGGGTGTTATACAAACTTATGGAGAAGTTTATATTTACAAGAAAGTGAGTGGGAGCTCTATAGCATTTCCAATAGTATATGTGGATGACATTGTTGATTGGAATTGATGTAGAATCTTGATACGTCTCCAATGTATCTATAATTTATGAAGTATGCATGCCATGTTTACAATAATTTTATATGGTTTTGGTATGATTTGAATGGAACTAACCTGGATTGATGTTGTTTTCAGAAGAACTACCATGGTGTTGTTTTTTGTGCAGAAATAAAAGTTCTCCGAATGGGCTAAAAATTTACGGTGATTTTTACGAACCAAAAGAGAACCCCGATGCTTCGAAGAAGGACCAGAAGCCTCACGAGGAAGCGACAAGCTTGGGGGGCGCACCCTCCCCCCCAGATCACGCCGGGCAGGCTTGTCGCTCCTTTGTGGCCTTCCTTGACGTGAGACCGATGCCAAAAATTCGTATAAATACTCAAACCCCCAAAAGAACCCTAGATGAGAAGTTCCGCCGCCGCAAGCCTCTGTATCCATGAAAACTCAATCGGGACCCTGTTCTGGCACCCTGCCGGAGGGGGAAATCATCACCGGAGGCCATCTTCATCATCCCGACGGTCTCCATGACAAAGATGGAGTAGTTCACCCTCGGGGCTGAGGGTTTGTGCCAGTAGCTATGTGTTTGATCTCTCTGTCTCTCTCGTGTTCTTGATTTGGCATGATCTTGATGTATTGCGAGCTTTGTTAATATAGTTGGATCATATGGTGTTTTTCCCTCTCTATCTTGTTGGGATGAATTGAGTTTTTACCTTTGAGGTTTCATTATTATCGGATTGAATACTTTTATGGATTTGAGAACACTTGATGTATGTCTTGCATATGAATACCCGTGGTGACAATGGGGTATTATATTGATTCACTTGATGTATGTTTTGGCACTCAACTCACGGATTCCCGAGGTGACATTGGGGTCATCTATGCATAGGGGTTGATGCATGTTTTCGTCCTACTTTCTCCGGTGGAAATCTTGGGGCACTCTTGTAAGTTCTTTGTGTTGGATTGAATATTATGAATCTGAAGTTGTTTGATGCGTATCGAACAATCAACTCATGGATACTTGTGGTGACATTGGAGTGTCTAGGTGACATTAGAGTTGGTTGATGCATATCATATGGTGTTATTTTAGTACGAACTCTAGGGTTGTTTGTGACACTTATTTGAATAGCTCAATAGATTGATCGGAAAGGATAACTTTGAGGTGGTTTCGTACCCTACAAACAATTCCATCTTATGTTCTCCCCTAGATAAGAACTTTGGAGTGATTCTTTGTCGCACCTTGAGTGTTATATAATTCAATTATGTTAGCACTGTTGATAGATTGCGCTAGTGAAAGTATGAACCCTGGGCCTTGTTTCTAATCATTGCAATACCATTTCTGATCACTTTTCCCACTTGCTACCTTGCTGTTTTTATTATTTCAGATTACAAAAACCTATATCTACTATCCATACTACACTTATATCATCATCACTTCGCCGAACTAGTGCACCTATACAATTTACCATTGTATTTGGTGTGTTGGGGACAGAAGAGATTTCTTGTATTTGATTGCAGTGTTGTTTGAGAGAGACCATCTTCATCCTACGCCTCCCATAGATTGATAAACCTTAGGTCATCCACTTGAGGGGAAATTGCCACTTTCCTACAAAACTTTGCGCTTGGAGGCCCAACACGAGTCTACAAGAACAAGTTGTGTAGTAGACACCAAGCTCCTTTGTGGCGCTGTTGCCGGGGAGGTGAGTGCTTGAAGGTATATCTTTAGATCTTGCAATTGAATCTTTTAGTTTCTTGTTTTATCACTAGTTTGGTTTATAAAAGAAAACTAAAAAAAGGGAATTGAGGTTGCCTCATATTATTCGTCGAGGTTGCCTCATATTATTCGTCTTTATAACGTGTTTCTTGAAAAGGATGGATCAGAAAATTGTGCTCAATTGATAGAAGAAGAATTCAATAAAATGTTTGGCATAAAATCCTTGAATGATGAGCATGATTGCAATGTTGCTAGTATGAATTCTTTGAATATCCATGATGCTAGTGATATGCAAAGCCATAAGCTTGGGGATGCTATGTTTGATGAAGATGATATTTTTATTCCCCCAAGTTTTGATGAGAAAAATTATTATGATGATTGCGTGCCTCCTATGTATGATGATTATGGTGATGACATGTATGCTATAAAGATTAATGATAAACATGAAACTTGTCATCAAGATTTTAATGTTCAATTTGATTATGTCAATCAAGTATCTCATGATAGTTATTTTGTTGAGTTTGCTCCCACTATTATGAGTGAGAAGAAAATTGCTTATGTGGAGAGTAATACAATTTCTATGCTTGTGGATCATGAAAGGAATGCTTTTATGTGGTAGTTATATTGTTGAATTCATTCATGATGCTACTAAAAATTATCATGAGAGAGGAACATATGCTTTTTCATATCTCAATAATATCAATTTCCCTCTCTATGTGTTGAAAGTTTTGAAGTCATGTTTGTTTTGCCTTCATATGCTAGTTGATTCTTGCTCCCATAAGTTGTTTGCTCACAAAATTCCTGTGCATAGGAAGTGGGTTAGGCTTAAATGTGCTAGTCATATGTTTCATTATGCTCCCGTTATGTTTCAATTCTTTACTTTTATGTGAGCATCATTGAAATCATCATGCCTAACTAAAAAGGCATTAGAGAAAAGTGCTTGTTGGGAGACAACCCAACACATATACCTACTGTTTTTGTGTGTTCACATGATTAAGATACTGTACTAATCATGTTTTATAACTTTTGTTTCAATAAAGTGCCAAGTAAAGCCTTTGGGATAGTGTGGATGATAGTTGACTTGATTCTGTGAAAAAACAAAAAACTTTTGTGCCCAGTCTAGGAATTTCTATAATTCACTGGAACGTGCTTTTGATCTGAATTTTTTTACACATGATTGATATACAAATTTACTACACTGTCCTAATTTTTTCAGAATTTTTGGAGTTGCGCAAATATGTTGTTTATTCACATCTTTACACATTGTTCTGTTTTTGACAGATTCTGTTTTCAATGCATAGTTTGCTTGTTTTATTTTTTCTATGGCTTATATTGGTCAATATAAATTGTATAAATGATAGAGTACAATAGGCATTATGTATAAACAATTATGAATCTTGTCTTGACAGTACCCAAGTGAATGATTTGTTTTACTATACTAATGCATCTCACGAAGTTCCGTTAAGTTTTGTGTGATTGAAGTTTCATGTTTTGGGGGAGATATCGATATGAGGAGTGTGACGCCGCCGACTCGACCGTGCACTAATCATACACGCAAATGCGCATGATCATGATCGGAGACTCACGGGAAGATATCACAACACAACTCTAGACACAAATTCAAACCTAAAGCTTTATATTACAAGCCAGGGCCACTAAGGCTTGAAAACATAAGTCAGTGGAAGCAACAACATCTGGGTACAGACATAAGTAAACAAGTTTTCCTTAAGAAGGCTGAGCAAAACAACGACATCTAGATCGAAAAGGCGCAAGCCTCCTGCCTTGGAGCCTCCTAACTACTCCTGGTCGTCGGTGGTCTCCACCTAGTAGTAGGCTCTGTTGGTGTAGTAGTAGTCATCGGCGGGATCGGCTGGCTCCTGGGCTCCATGATCTGATCACAGCAATCGGGTAAAAGGGGAAAAGAGGTAGCAAAGCAACCGTGAGTACTCAACTGAAGTACTCGCAAGACTTACATCGGATCTATGCTAAGTATGCATCAGTATATATGGGAAGGGGTTGTATCTGTGGACTATATTGCAAAATGCCAGAGTAGAGGGGTAAGGCCTAACCTAACGAAGACTAGCATCTTGCAGCAATAGACGAGAGTAGACTAACATATCATATAGTAACAAGAATATATTAGTAACGCCTAGAGATCCTTCCTCGACTCCCTGCGAGAAAGCGATCCCAAAGCCATCATATCCATTAGTGTCACAAGTATCCAGTTCTAATTGTAGTAGATCCGGATACAACTCCTAGCATCCGTTATCGTGGACACGGCTATTCAAATAGATATACTTCCCTGCAGGGATGCACCAACTTACCCAACACGCTCGATTAACTTTGGTTGGGCACACTTTTCTGGGTCATGCCTAGCCTCGGCTAATCAACACACCGTAGTCCTACCTAGGCTCAACAGAGAGGCCAGCACGCCGGTGTAAATCCTAAGTGCGAAGGGGTCATGGGCCTATCATCCTTTGCACTCCTGCGCATTGCGAACGCGGCCTGGAACAGACCCACCCCCTTATACAAGCGCAGGCGGTTACCGTCCAACCGGGCGTGTGCCACTCAATTGCTGATGTCAGTGAGCTTTTGGGAGAACCGTATGACAGCGAGTGCCCACTTTTATTACCATGTGGTGGTTAGTACGTAAAAGGCAACATGCCTACTCAAATTACATACCCAAACCCGTTAGTGTATTGGGAGCTCGCGGAAACGATCAGTGATCCTGTCGCCCCATCTCACGGACTTACGGCAAGGGCCAGGCCCATCCCTCTCTAGGGCGGTCTCTGCCTGCTCGGCCGTGCCGCGTAATTATCTCGCAGGTACCCTCTACCAGGGCGGTACCACCTAACCGTTCAGTTCCGCAGTAACAGTTAAGGGGGTATTAGTTAAAGGTAATAGTGTGTCCTTACCATCAAGGTGAACTATGAGGAATCACCCGCGATAGGTTCACACCTGAGGTATAATGTCAAGGTGAACTTGGAGGAATCACCCTCGGTAGGTTCACACTTGAAGAGCTGCACGATAGAGGCATCATCGGGAGTGGTGAGAGAGGAATCACCCTCAGTTAACCACACTCGAGGTGCTACACTACAGAGATATCATTGTAAGTGGGATACCAGGCATCACCCTCGGCACTCGATAGTAGCTCTGCAGAGTCGTACAACTAAGTGGGGTGCCGTTGATGTGTCAGTCTCTGCTCGATTGATCACAGTGATCGAGTCACTGGTAACAAAGTGGGGCAACAACGACAATGGTGAGGGGTCACTAATGGATCACTAACCAACCTATACTAAGAATATAGGATAACAGGTAAAGTAACAACAGCAGGTTACAAAAGCACGTTATGCATCAGAATAGGAGCTATCGAACAACAGTATCAAAATCTAATGCAAGCATGAGAGAGAAAGACTAGGCGATATAGGAATGATCAATGGGGTTTTTCTTTCCTTCTATTGTAAGTGGCTGAACGTAAGGAGTGTAGTCGTACTCAGGAGCAGCGTCAGTCCCAATGTCTACTGGAGAGAAGAGGGGAAAGAAACAGTAAATACTAAGCAAACAAAATGCAGCACAATGTATGTCATGGAAATATGCTATGCTAGGGGTGACCTAATGTAGTGCTAAGCGATATGGACGAAGCGGGAAAATATCCGGAAATATTGTGTCGGCTCCAGGCATTTATCAGTCAGACAAACCAGAGGGGAAGGTTCCATGTTTGCTGTGATGGGGGCATGTGACAGGTATGTGGATGGCATATTCGAATTTGTCTTATTTTTCTGATCAATTTTCATATATAAATTATTTTCATCGGAGTTACGGTTTATTTTCTATGAATTTCCAAAGTTTTACTAATATTCTGGAATTAATATAAATTTGAAATTAAATGGATAAATTGCTATGTGCACCCAAAAGTGCACACAACAGGGTGTGTGTGTGAGGCTGACAGTGGGGCCTGTTGGCTGCTGATTCAGCAGTCAACAGTCAGTCGTTGACTGATCAATGGTTCCAGTGGGTCCCATCTGTTTGTGAGTCATTTTAATTACCAGAGCTTAATTAGTTTAATTAGTCAATTAGAAAGTGGGGCCTAGCACTAAGTGACACAATTCACTGAAATGTTATTTTACTGCGGGGCCCGTTGTCAGTGGTTGTTAGGGTCCCAGGGGTTAGTGCTAAACCGGTTTAGGCTAATTAAACCAGCCGGTCAACAGGAGAGGTTGCAAGCACACACGCGCAGAGGCGGGCCGGCGGCCACGGCTCTTGGCCGAACGGACAGCGGCAGCAGTGGGCAAGCACGCTGCAGAGCGGCAGGGGTGCGGTTCATGGCGAACAGCGGTAGTAGGCAGCACCAACGGCGACGCTAGCACCAGCAGCGCAACAGTAGTAGCAGCAGCACAACAGGATCAGCAGGTGGCGGCAAGCGAGCGCGGGGCAAGGGGGCGTGCGCGAGGGCGCGGGCGTGGCGCGGTGGGGAGCGGCGAGCTCGGCCGGACACGGCCAGACGCGACCAAGGGCAAGGCAGGGCACGGGTGCGCAAGGTTGCAACCACATCAGTATGTGTAGGTGACGTGGAGGTGAAGCTCCGGCCACGGCGAGCAATGGCGCACGAGGGCGCGGATCGAATCCGGGAATGGGGGAATCATAGGAGGACCAGAGCTCACCGCGAGCTCGGAGATGTGGTCAGGGAGGCCGAAGGTGGACCGGAGCCGCGGCAAATGACGTCGGACACCGGGGATGTACCGACGAAGATGTGCTCGATGCCGAGCGTACGGGTCCTCCTAGCATGAACCCTTCGGCGTGGTGATGAAGCCGACCATGACGGAGCTCCCGGACATTGTCTCAAGGAGTGGGGTGGCCATTGGCCACGACTACTGCAACAGCCATGGCGACCAGAGCTCGAGCGTGAAAGGATCGAAGGGGGCGACGCGAGGAGATGGAAGAAGGAGGACTAGGGTTGTCCACTGCGCCTGGGAGGGATTTTTACTCCTCGGGGGCACGCTAGATGTTCGACACGAGAGCATCGGGCGCGTGGACGGCGTGCGTCCTGGCCATGCCATGGCCATGCCTCTCCTCTGTATTGAGAAAGGAGAAGGCCTGGGGTGGGCTGGGCCGAGTGCACTGTGGCACTTAGGCCCAGTGGCACAGTAGGTGTTAGGCATTTCCTTTTATTCTTTTCTATTTTATGTTTTGCTCTGGATTTCTATTTTATTTAATACTAAATGAGTTTTGTTAAATGTGAGACTTGTCACAAAAATACTTTGCAATATTATGGGGCTGTCTAGAAAGTTTGGGGTCATCTTGAATTCATTTAAATTATATTTGCATTTAAATGGGGTGGTTAAAGGCTGTAGTCCACTAAAATAATTGATAGGGACAATTTGGGCATCCAAATGTAGTTGAAAGTATTTTCACCAATGCTTTGGGATTTTATGGAATAATGTCAACAATTTGTTTCATTGTTTGAGGAAATATTAATTTCACTTGCAATCTAAATCTGAATTTGACTTTGATTTTTAGACAAGTGGCAATTTACATAGTAATCATGATGACATGGCCACCATTAGGGGGAGATTGAAGGAAATATGCCCTCGAGGCAATAATAAAGTTGTTATTTTATATTTCCTTATTCATGATAAAGGTTTATTATTCATCCTAGAATTTTATTTGATCGGAAACCATAATACATATGTGAATACATAGACAAAACACCGTGTCCCTAGTAAGCCTCTACTAGACTAGCTCGTTGATCAAAGATGCTTAAGGTTTCCTGACCATGGACATGAGTTGTCATTTGATAACGGGATTACATCATTAGGAGAATGATGTGATGGACAAGACCCATCCGTTAGCTTAGCATAATGATCGTTTAGTTTTATTGCTATTGCTTTCTTCATGTCAAATACATATTCCTTCGACTATGAGATTATGCAACTCCCGGATACCGGAGGAGTGCCTTGTGTGCTATCAAACATCACGACGTAACTGGGTGATTATAAAGATGCTCTACAGGTATCTCTGAAGGTATTTGTTGTGTTGGCATAGATCGAGATTAGGATTTGTCACTCCGAGTTTCGGAGAGGTATCTCTAGGCCCTTTCGGTAATACACATCATAAGCTTGCAAGCAAATGACTAAGGAGTTGGTCATGAGGTGATGTATTACGGAACGAGTAAAGAGACTTGCCGGTAACGAGATTGAACTAGGTATGAAGACACCGACGATCGAATCTCGCGCAAGTAACATACCGATGGACAAAGGGAATTACGTATGTTGTCATAGCGGTTCGACCGATAAAGATCTTCGTAGAATATGTAGGAGCCAATATGAGCATCTAGGTTCTGCTATTGGTTATTGACCGGAGAGGTGTCTCGGTCATGTCTACATAGTTCTCGAACCCGTAGGGTCCGCACGCTTAACGTTCGTTGACGATATAGTATTATATGAGTTATGTGATTTGGTGACCGAATGTTGTTCGGAGTCCCGGATGAGATCACGGACATGACGAGGAGTCTCGAAATGGTCGAGAGGTAAAGATTGATATATAGGACGATGGTATTCGTGAAGGAAATATGCCCTAGAGGCAATAATAAAGTTGTTATTTATATTTTCTTATATCATGATAATTGTTTATTATTCATGCTAGAATTGTATTAACTGGAAACTTGATACATGTGTGAATACATAGACAAAACACTGAGTCCCTAGTAAGCCTCTACTAGACTAGCTCGTTGATCAAAGATGGTTAAGTTTCCTAACCATAGACATGTGTTGTCATTTGATGAACGGGATCACGTCATTAGGAGAATGATGTGATGGACAAGACCCATCCGTTAGCTTAGCATAATAATCGTTAAGTTTTATTGCTATTGCTTTCTTCATGACTTATACATATTCCTTTGACTATGAGATTATGCAACTCCCGAATACCGGAGGAATACCTTGTGTGCTATCAAACGTCACAACATAACTGGGTGATTATAAAGATGCTCTACAGGTGTCTCCGAAGGTGTTTTTTGGGTTGGCATAGATCGAGATTAGGATTTGTCACTCCGAGTATCGGAGAGGTATCTCTGGGCCCTCTCGGTAATGCACATCATGATAAGCCTTGCAAGCAATGTGACTAATGAGTTAGTTACGGGATGGCGCATTACGGAACGAGTAAAGAGATTTGTGGGTAACATGATTGAACTAGGTATGGAGATACCGACGATCGAATCTCGGGCAAGTAACATACCGATGACAAAGGGAATGACGTATGTTGTCATTGCGGTTTGACTGATAAAGATCTTCATAGAATATGTAGGAACCAATATGAGCATCCAGGTTCCGCTTTTGGTTATTGACCAGAGATGTGTCTCGGTCATGTCTACATAGTTCTCAAACCCGTAGGGTCCGCACGCTTAACGTCCGATGACGATTTGTATTATGAGTTATGTGTTTTGGTGACCGAAGATTGTTCGGAGTCCCGGATGAGATCATGGACATGACATGGAGTCTCGAAATGATCGAGAGGTAAAGATTGATATATTGGACGATAGTATTCGGACACCGGAAGTGTTTCGGAATGTATCGGGTACATATCGGAGTACCAGGGGGGTTATCGGAACCCTCGAGGGAAAGATATGGGCCATATGGGCCATAGAAGGGAGGCTAGGCAGCCCACAAGGGGTGGCCGCGCCCCCCCCCATGGGGAGTCCGAATTGGACAAGGGGAGGGGGTGGCGCCCCCCTTTCCTTCTCCTCCTCCCTCTCCTTCCCCCTTTCCCCTTCCGATAAAAGGAAGGGGGGGGGGGGCGAATTAGACTAGGAGTCCAAGTGGGACTCCTCCCACTTGGCGCGCCCTAGGGCCGGCCTCCTCCCCTCTCCCTCCTTTATGTACGGGTGCGGGGGGCACCTCCAAGGAGACACACGAATTGTTCTTAGCCGTGTGCGGCGCCCCCCTCCACCGTTTACTCCTCCGGTCATATTGTCGTAGTGCTTAGGCGAAGCCCTGCGCAGATCACTTCACCATCACCGTCACCACGCCGTCGTGCTGACGAAACTCTCCCTCGACACTTTGCTGGATCAAGAGTTCGAGGGACGTCATCAAGCTAAACATGTGCAGAACTCAGAGGCGCCGTACGTTCGGTGCTTGATCGGTTGAATCGAGAAGACGTTCAACTACATCAACTGCGTTAAGCTAACGCTTTCGCTTTCGGTCTACGAGGGTACGTGGACACACTCTTCCCTTCTCATTGCTATGCATCTCCTAGATAGATCTTGCGTGAGTGTAGAATTTTTTTGAAACTGCATGCTACGTTCCCCAACAATTCGGACACCGGAAGTGTTTTGGGGGTCACCGAGTACTTATCGGGTCACCCGAAGGGGTTCTGGGCACCCCCGGCAAAAGATATGGGCCTTATGGGCCAAGAGGGGAAACACACCAGCCACAAGGGGCTGGTGCGCCCCCCATATGGGCCGGCCAAGGTGGATAAGGAAAGGGGAAGGAGGAAAGGAAAAAAGGGAATATGATTCCCCCTTCCTTCCACCTCCCCCCCTCTTTCCTTCCCCCTCCGATATATATGGCAGGGGGGGGGGGCGCGGCTTGGGAGGAGCCCAAGTAGGATTCGGTCCTACTTGGGGTGCCTCCTGGCCTCTCCCCTCCCCCTCCCACCTATATATATGTGGGAGGGGGGCGCCTAGCACACCCCAGACAGTTGTTTAGCTGTGTGCGGCGCCCCCTCCACCGTTTACACCACCGGTCATATTTTCGTAGTGCTTAGGCGAAGCCCTGCGGAGACCACTTCACCATCACCGTCACCATGCCGTCGTGCTGACGGAACTCATCTACTACCTCGACATCTTGCTGGATCAAGAAGGCAAGGGACGTCATCGAGCTGAATGTGTGCAGAATGCGGAGGTGCCGTACGTTCGGTACTTGATCGGTTGGAGCGCGAAGAAGTTCGACTACATCAACCGCGTTGTTAAACACTTCCGCTTATGGTCTACGAGGGTACGTAGACACACTCTCCCCCTCATTGCTATGCATCTCCATGGATAGATCATTGCGTGTGCGTAGAATTTTTTTGTTTTCCATGCAATGATTTCCAACAGTGGCATCATGAGCCAGGTCTATGCGTAGATGATATGCACGAGTAGAACACAAAGAGTTGTGGGCGGTGATAGTCATACTGCTTACCAACAACGTCTTATTTTGATTTAGTGGTATTGTGGGATGAAGAGGCCCGGACCAACCTTACATGTCCACGTACATGAGACCAGTTCCACTGACAGACATGCAACTAGTTTTGCATAAAGGTGGCTGGCGGGTGTCTGTTTCTCCTACTTTAGTTGAATCGAATTTGACTGCGGCCGGTCCTCGAAGAAGGTTCAAACAGCAATCATGACGAATCACCGTTGTGGTTTTTGCCGTAGGTAAGAACGGTTCTTGCTAGAAGCACGTAGCAGCCACGTAAAACTTGCAACAACAAAGTAGAGGACGTCTAACTTGTTTTTGCAGGGTATGTTGGGATGTGATATGGTCAAGACATGATGTGATATATGTTATTGTATGAGACGATCATGTTTTGTAAGATATCAGGCAACCGGCAGGAGCCTTATGGTTGTCTCTTTATTGTATGAAGCAATAGTTGGCGAGACGACCACGATGCAACGATGGAGATCAAGGTGTCGAGCCGGTGATGATGGAGATCATGACGATGCTTTGGAGATGGAGATCAAAAGCACGAGATGATGATGGCCATATCATGTCACATATTTTGATTGCATGTGATGTTTATCTTTTATGCATCTTATTTTGCTTAGAACGGCGGTAGCATTATAAGTTGATCCCTTCACTTAATTTCAAGATAATAGTGTTCTCCCTGAGTATGCACCGTTGCTACAGTTCGTCGTGTTGAGACACCACGTGATGATTAGGTGTGATATACTCTACATTCACATACAACGGGTGCAAGATAGTTTTGCACATGCGGAATACTTGGGTTAAACTTGACGAGCCTACCATGTACATACATGGCCTCAGAACACTGGAGACAGAAAGGTCGAACGTGAATCATATAGTAGATATGATCAACATAGAGATGTTCACCATTGATGACTACCCCATATCACGTGATGATCGGACATGGGTTAGTTGATTTGGATCACGTATCACTTAGATGACTTAAGGGGTGTCTATTTAAGTGGGAGTTCTTAAGTAATTTGATTAATTTAACTTTATTTATCATGAACTTAGTCCTGATAGTATTTGCATATCTATGTTGTAGATCAATGGCCCGTGCTACCGTTCCCCTGAATTTTAATGCATTCCTAGAGAAAGCTAAGTTGAAAGATGATGGTAGCAACTACACGGACTGGGTCCGTAACTTGAGGATTATCCTCATTGCTGCACAGAAGAATTATGTCCTTGATGCACTGCTAGGTGACAAGAACCCCCCCCCCCGCTAATGTAGACGCTTTGAACGTCTGGCAGATGCGGTCTGATGACTACTCTATAGTTCAGTGTGCCATGCTCTACGGCTTAGAACCGGGACTTCAAAGACATTTTGAACGTCATGGAGCATATGAGATGTTCCAAGAGTTGAAGTTAATATTTCAAGCAAATGCCCGGGTTGAGAGATATGAAGTCTCCAACAAGTTCTATAGCTGCAAGATGGAGGAGAAAAGTTCTGTCAGTGAACACATACTCAAAATGTCTGGGTATTATAATCACTTGACTCAGCTGGGAGTTGATCTTCTAGTTGATTGTGTCATTGACAGAGTTCTTC
The DNA here is from genome assembly GCA_011799875.1 of Thinopyrum elongatum. NCBI lineage: Eukaryota > Viridiplantae > Streptophyta > Magnoliopsida > Poales > Poaceae > Thinopyrum > Thinopyrum elongatum. The sequence continues at coordinate 228,162,745 of CM022298.1, forward strand.
AATCACTTCCACCAAGCTTCAAAGGCTTCGTGATGAACTATAATATGTAAGGGATGAACAAAACAATTCCCGAGCTCTTCGCAATGCTTAAGGCTGTGGAGGTAGAAATCAAGAAGGAGCATCAAGTGTTGATAGTTAACAAGACCACTAGTTTCAAGAAAAAGGGCAAGGGAAAGAAAGGGAACTTCAAGAAGAATGACAAGCAAGTTGCCACTCCCGGGAAGAAACCCAAAGCTGGACCCAAGCCTGAAACTGAGTGCTTCTACTTCAAAGGGACTGGTCACTAGAAGCGGAATTGCCCCAAGTATTTGGCGGATAAGAAGGATGGCAAAGTGAACAAATGTATATTTGATATACATGTTATTGATGGGTACCTTACTAATGCTCGTAGTAGCGCTTGGGTATTTGATACTGGTTCGGTTGCTCATATTTGTAACTCGAAACAGGAGCTACGGATTAAACAAAGATTGGCTAAGGACGAGGTGACGATGCACATCGGGAATGGTTCCAAGGTCGATGTGATCGCCGTCGGCACGCTACCTCTACATCTACCTTCGGGATTATATTTAGACCTGAATAATTGTTATTTGGTGCCACCGTTGAGCATGAACATTATATCTGGATCTTGTTTAGTGTGAGATGGTTATTCATTTAAATCAGAGAATAATGGTTGTTCTATTTATACGAGTAATATCTTTTATGGTCATGCACCCTTGAAGAGTGGTCTATTTTTGTTGAATCTCAATTGCAGTGATACAAATATTCATAATATTGATGCCAAAAGATGCAAAGTTGATAATGATAGTGCAACATATTTGTGGCACTGCCGTTTAGGTCATATTGGTGTAAAGCGCATGAAGAAACTCCATGCAGATGGGCTTTTGGAATCACTTGATTATGAATCATTTGATACTTGCGAACCATGTCTCATGGGCAATATGACTAAAACTCCGTTCTCCGAAACAATGGAGCGAGCTAATGACTTATTGGAAATAATACATACCGATGTATGCGGTCCGATGAGCATTGAGGCACGTGGCGGGTATCGTTATTTTCTGACCTTCACAGATGATTTGAGCAAATATGGGTATATCTACTTAATGAAACACAAGTCTAAAACATTTGAAAAGTTCAAAGAATTTCAGAGTGAAGTGGAGAATCATCGTAACAAGAAAATAAAGTTTCTATGATCTAATCGCGGAGGTGAATATTTGAGTTACGAGTTCGGCCTTCATTTAAAACAATTTGGAATAGTTTCACAACTCACGTCACCTGGAACACCACAGCGTAATGGTGTGTCCTAACGTCGTAACCGTACTTCATTAGATATGGTGCGATGTATGATGTCTCTTACCGATTTACCACTATCGTTTTGGGGTTATGCATTAGAGACAGATGCATTCACGTTAAATAGGGCACCGTCTAAATCCGTTGAGATGACACCGTATAAACTATGGTTTGGCAAGAAACCTAAGCTGTCGTTTCTTAAAGTTTGGGGTTGCGACACTTATGTCAAAAGGCTTCAGCCTGATAAGCTCGAACCCAAATCGAAGAAGTGCGTCTTCATAGGATACCCTAAGGAAACAATTGGGTACACCTTCTACCACAAATCCGAAGGCAAGATCTTTGTTGCCAAGAATGGAACCTTTCTAGAGAAGGAGTTTCTCTCGAAAGAAGTGAGTGGGAGGAAAGTAGAACTTGATGAGGTAATTGTACCTTCTCTCGAATTGGAAAGTAGTTCATCAGAGAAAACCGTTCCCGTGATGCCTACACCAACTAGAGAGGAAGCTAATGATGATGATCATGAAACTTTGGATCTAGTTACTACAGAACCTCGTAGGTCAACCAGAACACGATCCGCACCAGAGTAGTACGGGAATCCTGTACTGGAAGTCATGTTACTAGACCAAGGTGAACCTACGAACTATGAAGAAGCTATGATGAGCCCAGATTCCGACAAATGGCTTAATGCCATGAAATCTGAGATAGGATCCATGTATGAGAACAAACTGTGGAGTTTGGTGGATTTGCCCGATGATCGCCAAGCCATAGAAAATAAATGGATCTTCAAGACGAAGACTGACGTTGATGGTAATGTTACTGTCTATAAAGCTCGACTTGTCGAAAAAGGTTTTCGACAAGTTCAAGGGGTTGACTACGATGAGACTTTCTCACCCGTAGCAATGCTTAAGTCCGTCCGAATCATGTTAGCAATTGCCGCATTTTATGATTACGAAATCTGGCAAATGGACGTTAAAACTGCATTCCTTAATTGATTTCTTAAGGAAGAATTGTATATGATGCAACCAGAAGGTTTTGTCGATCCTAAAGGTGCTAACAAAGTGTGCAAGCTCTAGCAATCCATCTATGGACTGGTGCAAGCATCTCGCAGTTGGAATATATGCTTTGATGAGGTGATCAAAGCATATGGTTTTATACAGACTTTCGGTGAAACATGTATTTACAAGAAAGTGAGTGGGAGCTCTGTAGCATTTCTGATATTATATGTGGATGACATATTGTTGATTGGAAATGATATAGAATTTCTGGATAGCATAAAAGGGTACTTGAATAAGAATTTTTCAATGAAAGACCTCGATGAAGCTGCTTATATATTGGGCATCAAGATCTATAGGGATAGATCGAGACGCTTGATAGGACTTTCACAAATCACATACCTTGATAAAGTTTTGAAGAAGTTCAAAATGGATCAGTCAAAGAAAGAGTTCTTGCCTGTGTTGCAAGGTGTGAAGTTGACTAAGACTCAATGCCCGACCACTGCAGAAGATAGAGAGAAAATGAAAGTCATTCCCTATGCTTCAGCCATAGGTTCTATCATGTATGCTATGCTGTGTACCAGACCTGATGTGTGCCTTGCCATAAGTCTGGCAGGGAGGTACCAAAGTAATCCAGGAGTAGATCACTGGACAGCGGTCAAGAACATCCTGAAGTACCTGAAAAGGACTAAGGATATGTTTCTCGTTTATGGAGGTGATAAAGAGCTCGTCGTAAATGGTTACGTCGATGCTAGCTTTGACACTGATCCGGATGACTCCAAGTCACAAATCGGATACGTATTTATATTGAATGGTGGAGCTGTCGGTTGGTGCAGTTCCAAGCAGAGCGTCGTGGCGGGATCTACGTGTGAAGCGGAGTACATAGCTTCTTCGGAAGCAGCAAATGAAGGAGTCTGGATGAAGGAGTTCATATCCGATCTAGGTGTAATACCTAGTGCATCAGATCCAATGAAAATCTTTTGTGACAACACTAGAGCAATTGCTTTGGCGAAGGAATCCAGGTTTCACAAGAGAACCAAACACATCAAGAGATGCTTCACCTCCATTCATGAACAAGTCAAGGATGGAGACATAGAAATTTGCAAGATACATATGGATCTGAATGTTGCAGACCCGTTGACTAAGCCTCTTCCACGAGCAAAACATGATCAACACCAAGACTCCATGGGTGTTAGAATCATTACAATGTAATCTAGATTATTGACTCTAGTGCAAGTGGGAGACTGAAGGAAATATGCCCTAGAGGCAATAATAAAGTTGTTATTTTATATTTCCTTATTCATGATAAAGGTTTATTATTCATGCTAGAATTGTATTTGATCGGAAACCATAATACATGTGTGAATACATAGACAAAACACCGTGTCCCTAGTAAGCCTCTACTAGACTAGCTCGTTGATCAAAGATGGTTAAGGTTTCCTTACCATGGACATGAGTTGTCATTTGATAACGGGATCACATCATTAGGAGAATGATGTGATGGACAAGACCCATCCGTTAGCTTAGCATAATGATCGTTCAGTTTTATTGCTATTGCTTTCTTCATGTCAAATACATATTCCTTCGACTATGAGATTATGCAACTCCCGGATACCGAAGGAGTGCCTTGTGTGCTATCAAATGTCACAACGTAACTGGGTGATTATAAATATGCTCTACAGGTATCTCTGAAGGTATTTGTTCAGTTGGCATAGATCGGGATTAGGATTTGTCACTCCGAGTTTCGGAGAGGTATCTCTGGGCCCTCTCGGTAATACAGATCATAAGCTTGCAAGCAAATGACTAAGGAGTTGGTCATGAGGTGATGTATTATGGAATGAGTAAAGAGACTTGCCGGTAACAAGATTGAACTAGGTATGAAGATACCGATGATCGAATCTCGGGCAAGTAACATACCGATGGACAAAGGGAGTTACGTATGTTGTCATAATGGTTCGACCGATAAAAATCTTTGTAGAATATGTAGGAGCCAATATGAGCATCCAGGTTCCGCTATTGGTTATTGACCAGAGAGGTGTCTCGGTCATGTCTACATAGTTCCCGAACCCGTAGGGTCCGCACGCTTAACGTTCATTGACGATATAGTATTATATGAGTTATGTGATTTGGTGACCGAATGTTGTTCGTAGTCCCAGATGAGATCACGGACATGACGAGGAGTCTCGAAATGGTTGAGAGGTAAAGATTGATATATAGGACGATGGTATTCGGACACCGGAAGTGTTTCGGGGGTCACCGGGTACTTATCGGGTCACCCGAAGGGGTTCCGGGCACCCCCGACAAAAGATATGGGCCTTATGGGCCAAGAGGGAAAACACACCAGCCACAAGGGGCTGGTTCACCCCCCATATGGGCTAGCCAAGGTGGAGAAGGAAAGGGGAAGGAGGAAAGGAAGGAAAGGGAATAGGATTCCCCCTTCCTTCCACCTCCCCCCCCCCTCTTTCCTTCCCCTCCGATATATATGGCAGGGGGGGGGCGGCTTGGGAGGAGCCCAAGTAGGATTTGGTCCTACTTGGGGCGCCTCCTGGCCTCTCCCCTCCCCCTCCCACCTATATGTATGTGGGAGGGGGGCGCCTAGCACACCCCAGACAATTGTTTAGCCGTGTGCGGCGCCCCCCTCCACCGTTTACACCCCCGGTCATATTTTCGTAGTGCTTAGGCAAAGCCCTGCGGAGATCACTTCACCATCACCGTCACCAAGCTGGATCAAGAAGGCGAGGGACGTCACCGAGCTGAACATGTGCAGAACGCGGAGGTGCCGTATGTTCGGTACTTGATCGGTTGGAGTGCGAAGAAGTTTGACTACATCAACCGTGTTGTTAAATGATTCCGCTTACGGTCTACGAGGGTATGTAGACACACTCTCCCCCTCATTGCTATGCATCTCCATGGATAGATCATTGCGTGTGCGTAGATTTTTTTTTTATTTTCCATGCAACGATTCCCAACAGAGATTACTGTAGCATGATTCTCGGGGTGTTACAAATCTCCTCGACTACAAGAAATCCCGTCCCGAGATTTAAGAGGTGGAGTAAGGGAGAAAGTTCTGGTTACGAAATTCTAACGGATCTTCTCGTTCTAGGTTGGTCTTCTCAAAGAAGTTGACCCCTTTCGTTGATGTCTTCATTTGTCTGCTTCAAGTCATCATGATGAAGTCGTCATCCTTTCTTCGGGAACTCCATCGTACTTACGAATAGGGTGGAAGGGGGAAACTATAAGGAAGGATGTCTGGACGGATTGGCATCTGGTAATTATCTCAGGGAAGGAGATTTTAGAAGCACTAGGAAACATATGGAGAGTGATATAAGGAGGTTCAACAAGTTTCAACGAGGTAGGCATCCAGCTGATGCCTAAAATAGGTGCTGAAGGGGTTCAGAAAAATGAAGAATAATGTTGCATCTGATACCGGAATTGACATGGTAAGGAAATTAGCTCGTGAATTACATACAAAGCCAAGTGCAAAAGGATAATTCAGAATCAAGGTTGTACAGGAGAGTCAAGTTTCGATCATGTGGAACTGTCGATAGTGTGGATTAAGAGTAGGAAGGGCGGTGACATCTTGCACGGTCACGATAGCCAGGCATGTCAGAGGATAGTTTGTCAGTTATGTCAGCAACTATGTTGGTACCAAGGGCGGGGACGAAGAGAACCAGTTTCCTGCTCGTTGAAACAAGGTGGACCAAAAGGCAAAGTTCTCGTCCATCGAGGTTACCATAATGTTAACAACAATAGTAGCAGGGTCTTACTGACAGGGTTGTACAATCGAGGTGTTGACACAAGCAGGGAATTATCACTGCTTAGATAAGTTAGCTTACAAGAAAGGTTAAACAAAAGAATGGAAAGGAAAATGTGATTATCAGATTAAACAGACAAATGGAAATGAAAATGTGTTTATACACAAGTATTAGGAGTATATCCTTCACAAGAACAAGTAGAGCATGATATGCATAATAGGACAGCAAGTAGATAATCATTTAGGTAAAGGGGCGAGGAAATTCATGATGTTATCCATACAATGGTGTTAGGATAATTGATCAAGAAACATTTAGCATTATGCTTCCAATGTTCTTGTTGATGTTTGAGTACCACAGTCATGCTTCGAGGTAGCAATGTTATGGTGTTTCAAGTAAGGGTTGGGTCTAAAGATCACAAGAAATTCACGAGGAACAATTTCAGGAATAGCAGGGAAAAAAAGGTATAAACAAAACATGACCAAGTCTATGTTGAAAGGATGGCAAGGATGTTGTCGATGTCAACACAAATTATCGAGGGGCAAGGATGATATTTCACAAAATAAATTTGATTCATGTCCGGGAAGAAGTCAAAATGTTGATGATGGCCACAACACATTTTTTTGAGAGGTTTCAAGAGGATGCAATCGAACAACGGCGACATCAAGTAAAAGGAATGGTGAAGTGAAAGGTTATCGGAACCACAGATAAGATGCAATCTTAGAATCAGGGTTGCTTTTCAAGGAAACAAAATGATGTTGAAAACTCGACGTAAGCCTTGCTCATGGTCTGAAGAATTCATGCGCCAAAGAAGGACAAGGTAGCACGGTCGAAGGTAACATGATAAGGATGTAACCGGTAGTCTAGGAATGACAAGATTGAGTTTAGATTCCCCAGCAATAATTACTAGGGGTATTGAATTGCAGTGCGGATTCGACCACTAATCGGTGTTCTCGATTGAGGACAACCCAGAACCTTTGGAGTGACTATGATAGGGAAAGGTACTACTTCTCCAAAAGTTCATAAGATGTAGTGCAATGGCATGATATCCTCGAGATACCATGGGGTAGTACTCGAAGGTAGAACATAATAGAAGCTGAACTAGGTCGTTGACTTGCGACAGCAGATACTTTAACCTTGTCGAAAAACAGACGAGGTATTGGAATGGAGTTATCAATATGAGATCGGCATGGTCAAAACCATGACTGCATGGAATCAAGTTAAGGATAGCGAAAGAATTATACAAATGGATAATTATTTTGCAAGAAGCTTCTGTGACGGTCTACATCGTTTCCATGGGCATGAACACAAAGTTCAAGGTCGACTCCCACTTCTCCAATGCACAACTTCTCATTCACTACTCTGTTCAAAATGTTTTAAGTTTGAAAATTTACCTGGTGAAATACCAGAAGAGTATGACCCGTGAAAAAATCGGGTTTCACACAGATGGCAAAAATATAGATTCAACACACCGGGGCATTTTAGGAACCTATACAACACATTTATAGAGGCAACAGATAGACGCTCGAAAGCATAGGGCTAACGACATGGAGTAGATGATACAATTCGCTAGAGGCATTTTGTATCACGGGAAGAACTCACAACATTTTTTTAATGTGAATGACACTGTCGGTTAATAATCCAACAAAGGATTTGACTGTCCACAAAGGATTTGATGTGAGTATCGGTACTCAACCAAAATAAGAAAGAATGCAAAGGCATCGGATTATAGAAAACATCTGAATTATTCGAAGCTTAAATACAAAGGGATTGTAATTTCTAAATCTGGGGATCAGAAGCAGACGCTCTGATCAAAGATGGATAGGTTGAATAGACTTGGAGGCACGATCGATCAAATGTTGATTGGGCAAGAACCAGCTCATATCCGGAATGACTTCTGAGCCAGAAAGATAATTTCTAAGGGTCAACTAATGATTGTGTGCATTCGCACACACTGAATCATTAGGCTCAAAATGGCAATGACAAGGGATGTCAACGAAGACTACTAGACATATGCAATTAACCATAATGCAAGCAGGCAAGAATTTCAAGAGCAATAGGTTGTAGAGGATTTTCGGAAGATCAAATAGCATTATGAAGTATTTTGCGAAACACATGAACAACTGGGGATGAACGAATCCTCGATAAGTGTGAGGAACTATTCATAGATGTATTCATGTGGAAATGGAGCTGCAAGGCAGTAAGCTCAAAGGATTCTCGGGACAACGGAGAGTATTTCTGGGCATCTTGTAATAACAAGAGCAACTGGGAATGATTGTATGAATGGCACGTGTATGTAGTTATCCATAAGGATATATCAATGGTAGGGAATTGCAAAGGCAGTGGGCACAAGGGTCTCGGGAAACATCGAAGAGTACCTTCGGAATCTTCTCGTGAATCAAGCGATCATCTGGAATGAGGGGCTCTCCAGGAGGAAGTAGTTACGAGAACCTAAAGTTAGAGTTAGTAAAATATTTAACCCGAAAAGAAGAGAGATCACAATCCCAGAGTAAAGGCGAGGAATAAGATATCCTAATCCCAACCATTTGCGATATTGGCCCGTACGCCACACAACAATGTTATTAAAATAGTTTTTCAAAGACCAGACTCAACTTCAGCCAAGGAGTTGGAAAGGGGCTTCCTACAGGTAGTCGGATCTGAAACCAACTTGGGATGCCCCCGACTCGACCGTGCACTAATCACACACGCAAATGCGCACGATCAAGATTAGAGACTCACGGGAAGATATCACAACACAACTCTAGACACAAATTCAAACATAAAGCTTTATATTACAAGCCAGGGCCACGAGGGCTCGAAAACATAAGTCAGCGGAAGCAACAACATCTGGGTACAGACATAAGTAAACAAGTTTACCTTAAGAAGGCTGAGCAAAACAATGACATCTAGATCGAAAAGGCGCAGGCCTCCTGCCTAGGAGCCTCCTAACTACTCCTGGTCGTCGGTGGTCCCCATGTAATCGTAGGCTCCGTTGGTGTAGTAGTAGTCATTGGCAGGATCGGCTAGCTCCTGGGCTCCATCATCTGATTGCAGCAATCAGGTAAAAGGGGAAAAGTGGTAGCAAAGTAACCGTCAGTACTCATCCGAAGTACTCACAAGACTTACATTAATTCTATGCTAAGTATGCATCAGTATCAATGGGAAGGGGCTGTATCTGTGGACTATACTGTAGAATGCCAGAGTAGAGGGGTAAGGCCTAACCTAACGAAGACTAGCATCTTGCCGCATCTTGCAGCAACAGAAGAGAGTAGAGTAACATATCATATAGTAACAAGTATATATTAGTAACGCCCAGATATCCTTCCTCGAAACCCTACGAGAAAGCGATCTCGGGGCCATCACATCCACTAGTGTCACAAGTATCCAGTTCTAGTTGTAGTAGATCGGGATACAACTCCGAGCATCCGTTATCATGGACACGGCTATTCGAATAGATATACTTCCCTGCAGGGGTGCACCAACTAACCCAACACGCTCGATTAACTTTGGTCGGGCACACTTTTCCGAGTCATGCCCGGCCTCGGCAGATCGACACACCGTAGTCCTACCTAGGCTCAACAGACAGGCCAACACGCCGGTCTGAATCCTAAGTGCAAAGGGGTAATAGGCCTATCATCCTTTGCACTCCTGCGCGTTGGGAACGCGGCCCGGAATAGACCCACCCCCTTATACAAGCCCAGGCGGTTACCGTCCAACCAGGCGCGCGACACTCAATTGCTGACATCTGTGAGCTTTCGGGAGAATCGTATGACGTAGAGTGCCCACTTTTATTCCCGCGTGGTGGTTAGTGCAAAAAGGCCAGAGGTCTACTCGAATCACATATCCAAACCCGTTAGTGTATTTGGAGCTCGTGGAAACGATCAGTGATCATGTCGCCCTGTCTCGCAGACTTACGGCAAGGGCCAGGCCCATCCCTCTCTAGGGCGGTCTCTGCCTACCCGACCGTTCTGCGTAATTATCCCGCGGGTACCCTCCTGGTCATCCCGACTTATCCAAAGACTATCGGGAACTCTGGTCCACCTCTACCGGGGTAGTACCACATGTCCCTTTAGTCCCGCAGTAACAGTTAACAGGGTAACAGTTAAAGGTAACAGTGTGTCCTTATCATCAAGGTGAACTCAGAGGAATCACCATCGATAGGTTCACACATGAGGTATAATGTCAAGGTGAACTTGGAGGAATCACCCTCGGTAGATTCACGCTTGAAGAGCTGCATGATAGAGACATCATCGGGAGTGGTGAGAGAGGAATCACCCTCGATTAACCACACTCGATGTGCTACACTACAGAGATATCATCGTAAGTGGGATACGAGGCATCACCCTCGACACTTGATAGTAGCTCTGTAGAGTCATACAAGTAAGTGGGGGTGCCGGTGATGTGTTGGTTCTGCTTGTTTGATCACATTGATCGAGTCACCGGTAACAGAGTGGGGTAACATGGACAAGGGTGAGGGGTCAGTGATGGATCACTAACCAACCTATACCAAGCACATAGGATAACAGGTAAAGTAACAACAGGTTACAAAAGCAGGCTATGCATCAGAATAGGAGCTATCGAACAACAGTAGCAAAATCTAATGCAACAATGAGAGAGAAAGAACGGGTGATATAGGAATGATCAAGGGGGTTTTGCTTTCCTAGAAGCTCTGTTGTAAGTGGCTGAACGTCGGGAGTGTAGTCGTACTCGGGAGCAACGTCAGTCTCAACGTTTACCGGAGAGAAGAGGGGGGAGAAACAGTAAACACTAAGCAAAAAAATGCAGCACAATGTATGTCATGGCAATGTGCTATGTTAGGGGTGACCTAATGTAGTGCTAAGCGATATAGACGGAGCGGGAAAATATCCAGAAATATTGTCCCGGCTCCAGGCATTTATCGGTAAGACGAACCGGAGGGGAAGGTTCTATGTTTGCTGTGATGGGGGCATGTGACAGGTATGTGGATGGCATATTCGGATTCGTCTTAATTTTCTGATCATTTTTCATATATAAATTATTTTCATCAGAGTTATGGTTTATTTTCTATGAATTTCCGAAGTTTTACTAATATTCTGGAATTAATATAATTCAAAATTAAATGGATAAATTGCTATGTGCACCTAAAAGTGCACACAACAGAGTGTGTGTGAGACTGGCAGTGGGTCCTGTTGACAGCTGACTCAACAATCAACAGTCAGTCGTTGATTGGCCAATGGTTCCAGTGAGTCCCATCTTGTAGTGAGTCATTTTAACTACTAGAGCTTAGTTAGTTCAATTATTCAATTAGACAATGGGGCCCAATGCTAAGTGACACAGTTCACTGAAACGTTATTACTACAGGGCCCGTTGTCAGTGGCTGTTAGGGTCAAGGGGGTTAGTGCTAAACCGGTTTAGGCTAATTAAACCGGTCGGTCAACAGGAGAGGTTGCAAGCGCACACGCGCAGAGGCGGGCCGGCGGCCATGGTGCTTGGGTGACGGACAACGGCGGCAACGGGCGAGTGCACAGGGGAGCGGCAGGGGCGCGGTTCGCGGCGAACAATGGCAGTTGGCAGCACCAACGGCGGTGCTAGCAGCAACAGCACAACAGTAGCAGCAGCAGCACAACAAGAGCAGCAGGTGACGGCGAGCGAGCGCGGGGCAAGGGGGCGCGCGCGAGGGTGCAGACATGGCGCGGTGGGGAGCGACGGGCATGGTCGGACATGGCCGGCCGCTGCCAAGGGAAAGGCAAGGCACGGGCGCGCATGGTTCGAAGCCGGGAAAGGGGGAGTCGTAGGAAGAGCTGACCACGAGTTCGGAGGTGTGGTCGGGGAGGCCGGAGGTGGACCGGAGCCGCGGCAAACGACGTCAGACGCCGATGATGTACCGACGAAGATGTGCTCGATGCCAAGCATATGGGCCCTCCTAGCTCGAATCCTTCGGCGTGGTGATGAAGCCGACCGTGACAGAGCTCCCGGACATGGTCTCGGGGAGCGGGGTGGCCATTGGCCGCGACTACCACAACGGCCATGGTGAGCAGAGCTCGGGCGCGAAAGGATCAAAGGGGGCAATGCGAGGAGATGGAAGAAGGAGGACTAGGGTTGTCCACTGCGTCAGGGAGGGATTTTTACTCCTCGGGGGCACGCAAGATGTTCGCCACGAGCACATCGGGCGCGTGGATGGCGTGCGTCCTGGCGATGCCATGGCCCTACCTCTCCTCTGTACTAAGAAATGAGAAGGCCTATGGTAGTCTAGGCCGAGTGCACTGTGGCACTTAGGCCCAGTGGCACAGTAGGTGTTAGGCATTTCCTTTTATTCTTTTCTGTTTTATGTTTTGCTCTTTATTTTCTATTTTATTTTAATACTAAATGAGTTTTGTTAAATGTGAGACTTGTCACAAAAATACTTTGCAATATTCTAGGGTTGTCCACAAAGTTTGGGGTCATCTTGAATTCATTTAAATTATATTTGCATTTAAATGGGGTGGTTAAAGGCCGCTATTCCACTAAAATAATTGACATGGACAATTTGGGCATCCAAATGTAGTTGAAATTATTTTTACCAATGCTTTGGGATTTTGTGGAATCATGTCAACATTTTGTTTCATTGTTTGAGGAAATATTAATTTCACTTGCAATTTAAATCTGAATTTGACTTTGATTTTTAGACAAGTGGTAAATTACATAGTAATCATGATGACATGGCCACCATGAGGGGGAGATTACTGTAGCATGATTCTTGGGGTATTACAAGGAGAATAAGGAGTGACATAACCCTAAGTTTTGGGATTCCCAAGGCATCCCAAGGTTATATTCAAGGAAGATCCAAGCAACTAAGCTTGGGGATGCCTTCTGGATGCCCCGGAAGGCATCCCCTCTTTCGTCTTCAATCGTATCGGTAATCTTACTTGGAGATATATTTTTATTCATCACATGATATTGTTGACATCAGATTTTGGCACGGCATATAAGGCAAATAAGATGGCCTCAAATGAAAAGGTTTTTAACATGAAAAAATTTCACGCCTTCGAGTGGAACAACTTTGACGTTTAGGTCATCGCCGTCTGACCTCATTTTAAGGGCCAAAACGATGTTAGAAGTATCAAGATTTTGTGTTCCGAGTGCTGTTCGGCCGATTGCACCTCCAAGATGACCTCAAATGAAGGAGTGGTCTACATGGATTGTCTTTGTCTTGTTGAAATGATCGATTTTGATACATAAATCTTCTCAGTCCGAGTTAATATGCAAAAGTTAGAGTCAACACGGTGCGGCCCGGTTAGAGATCGAAATATTACGCTGGACACCAGACACATGTTGTTGGGTGTATGATGCAATGCGTGAGCAACTAGCCCGTCAACATGGCCTTGAATCGAAAAACCTTTAGCACAAAAAAGTTTCGTCTTGTCGAGCCGATTGATTTTCATATATAAATTGTTTCAATCTGAGGTCGTATGCGACCTGAAGAGGAAGAACAAAATCATCCTGAATTTCTAATCGGGGAATCCGAGTGAAAAATTACCGTCCGAGTGAAAGATTGCCGTCCGAGTGAAAATATTGCCGTCCGAGTGAAAATATTGCCATCCAAGTGAAAGGTTGCCGTCCGAGTGAAGAAATCTAGTCGTGCTATCCGAGTGAAGAACCCTAACATCCGAGTGGGTGAATTCGAATCCGAGTGCTCCGACCAGAAGCTGATGATGTGCCGAAAAGTTTATCTAGATGGCCTCGGATGGAAAAGTGTTCAACACAGAAGTTGTGTGTATGATCGAAAAGGTCAACTTTGGTTTGAGGTAGTGACCATCTGAGATAGCGTATGGCTTACAAAGTCACTACAAGACCCGGACAGTCCAATCAGCTGCAAGGCCAAGTCCGACTGGAAGGTAAAGATGACCTCATAGAGTATTCAAGATGGCCTTATTTCGAAAAGTGATCAACATAAGAGTTGTTCGTCACATCGAGGCACACACATTTGATATTTGGGCCGTCTTTGTCGGTGATCATATGCAAATTTGGTAGCCCACGCAAGGAGGAAGACCGAAGTTTAGGCCAGATTCAGACTGAATCCGAGTTGGACTAGAACTAGGACTCTAGGACGTGAATTGATGAATTTTTTCGTGTAAGGAAAGCCTAGATGAATCCTTTGCTTGCAAAGGAAGTCCAACCATCTCTTATATATGTTGGAGGTGACGGCCGAATGAAGAACACACAATTGAACAAATCAATATACTACTTTTTCATCTACGTTTTATCTCTCCACCGTTTCTATCTCGTTCTTCGCTGTTCTTCGTGTTTGAGAGCTGCGAATCTCGAGGCTCTAGGGGCAAGGGAATTTACCTAGGGTAGCCCATAGCTGCCACACTCCCTGACAGGGCCCCTCCCGGGCGTGTGGGGTTTCGGGTCTTCAAAAGCACCCACCAACTGTCCTACGTATCACGTTGTCAGTCGGGTCTCCTTCGACGTGAGCTGCGTTGCATCACCCTTGGCATTGAGGGTACACGTGATGTGTTCGTGTGTCAACACACTTTTTTGGCGACTCCGCTGGGGACTAAAGATCAATCATCATCATCCATAATGTCTGATCTTCCCATACCATCTGAGGTAGACGCCAAAAACATTATTAAGCCGAGTCATGATGAGTTATCGGCTGACCGTAGCCAAGTCTATGAGGAATACAAGAAGGCACATGAAGAGAAGGAGTTGCAGGAGTTCCTTGCAAAATTCAAGAAGGATCGCCAAGGCAACATCACTCTGATTGAAGAAATCAAGTTCCCTCCTCTTAAAGCCGAGCAGGTTAAACCCTCTGTGAGTACTACCTTTTCTCCTGAGCAGTGGGATGAGATTGAGAGTCGTATGGCTGATGGTAACAATCTGGTCTGTCAAACTTTCATAGAAAATACTAATGCTCAAAAGAATATATCTCAATCATCTAGTGGTAGTGGTGGTATACCTGCTAGCGTGCAAGACACTAATCAGGCTTTACCTATTTCATCGACGCCTCCCATGCCGATGACTTATTACCCTACCCAAGCTAATCAGATTGTGGCTGCACCCATTAATCCTGTCATGAGCATGCCAAGTTCGGTGGCAACGCCGAACCAAACCCTACCTACAGGTGCAAACACTCGGCCGAGCCGAACTATGGTTCGGCATACATGCCGCAATTCACACCCATGACTAGCAATCCTACTCCTCCTATGCCACTGCAACAAGCTTCATCGTCTACTATGGATGATGCCCTAGCTAATTTTAGAGAGGAGATGGCTAAGATGCTTCAAGAGAATTTTGGAGTTGAGTTACCTCGGAATCGGATTTACCAAAAATCGTATCCCGAGTACTTTGATGCCATTCAGTGCCCTCCAGGATATAAGATTCCAGATTTTGTTAAGTTTAATGGAGAAGGCACAAAAACCACATGGGAGCATGTTAGTCAATATTTAGCACAATTGAGTGAGGCAGGCTCGCTAAATGAATTGAAAGTGTGTTTATTTCCTTTATCATTAACTAGCACCGCATTTTCATGGTTTTCTTATTTACCACATGGTTCTATTGGGGCTTGGTCACAGCTAGAACAAAAATTTCATGATCACTTTTATAGCGGTGACAATGAACTCAAGTTGTCACATCTAACATTGGTTAAATAGAAGCATGATGAATCGGTCTTCGATTATGTCAAGAGATTCAGAGAAACAATAAACCGGTGTTATAGTTTGGTGATAACCGAGAGAGACTTGGCAGACCTAGTGCTTAGTGGTTTGAGAACTCCCATTAGAGAAAAGCTAGAAGGTTATGAGTTCTTAAATATCAACTAAGTCTTACAAAGATCTTTGGCTCAGGAAAGCTGTCATGGTTTTGTCACGGCAGATGTCCTAGTGTGAGGTAGTCATGAGGCCATCGCAATTGGGAGGTTAGCTTGTCGGGGTTGATCGGAATCGAGAGACACGAGTTTACCCAGGTTCGGCCGCTCATGATTGAGGTAACAGCCTACTTCCTGCTTGTTGCTTATTGTTTGAGGATCAATTACAAGGGAGCGGATTCGCTTGACCTAGCTATTGATTGATTGTAACTTAGTCCTATCTGCCTCAGGGACACGCCTTTATATACAGGTAGAGGCCCAGGGCTTACAAGAGTCTGGGTCGTACTATGATCCGTGACTCCGTATGTCTCTAACTTGTCTTATTCCCTAAGCAAGGAAACTCCAGGCGACTTGTACCTCCGGGCCATGAGCCGTCATCTTCAGATACCGGGCCCCGAGTCGGCCCACTCTATGAGCCGCCCTGTTGGTCTTGCCCCTGGGCGCTATGGCCTGTCTTGAGTCTTGATCATCACCCACCACCTGGATGGCCGGCTCAATATGGCGGGTCATATCGTGGGGTTATATCCCCAACATTAGCCCCCAGATTGATTTGAATTCATTCACGTCAATATCCAATTTCCTAATCTGGCGGCTTATCTTCTGGTTATATCTGCATCTTCTCCGGGTCTTAAAATTCCGGCTTATGATGCTTCCTGACTTGTTATTTTTCACATCTTCTCATTGATGATGTCATCTCTCGAAGCTCCAGGAAATCCATGATGACATCACAATGAATCTTTACGCATATCCATCTATCCCGAAAATCGAGGCGTCCCTGGCTCCAACAGTTATTGTGCCACCTCGATTTTTGCACCTGCCATTTATCTACTTGCCTTATAAATACATACGGGGGGCCTTCCTTTCTCTTTTACCTCGTCCCCCTCGCTTCTTCTTCTTCAATCCCGAGTTCTCCCACATCGGACCGCCGCCACCCCAGTTCATCGACCGCCGACCAGCTCGTCTAGGACCGCGACGCCATCCAGTCTTCGTCGGAGCTCGGTCAAGCATCTTCACAGTCTGTCGCTGCATCCAGGTGCATGAATCCTTCTCTCTCAAATCTGCATTAACCTTCTGTAACTCATCGAAGTTCGTCGCTGTTCGTCTGTTCCTTACCATTCTTGCTTATTTAGACCTAATATTTCCCATAAGCTGTTCACCAAACTGCAGCGGCGGAAGTTATAACACCATTTTCTCATCTGGGCATCTGAGATCTCCCTTAGAACTCATGATCAGACTAGCAGTTGCTTCCAGTACTCGCTTTAGGTTTAGTGAATACTTTTCTTTTTTGAACTCTTCGTAGATCCATAATTGTAGGTACTCTTGACAGATACTTGTTTGTCCAACACTTAGCGGAAAATTAGAAATCCCCATTTTAGCATGAGGCGCCTTTATGCTTTGCTAGCTCATCATTGTGACTGTAACCTGCTAGATTTAGAAATTACTCCATTGTTAAGTTGGCTCACCTGTTGGGCTACTCATCCATCATTAATAGTTATGCCGTCTTATCTTTAACCATAACTGCTAGTGCACTGCCTCATCACATAGTTTACCTGGCGAGTTGCTGCTTCGTAAATAACCCGCCATTCATATTTATGCAGTTCTTATCCTTTCTTAGGTGGCTCATCAGGGCAAAAACCATAATTTGCAACTGGGTGAGTTCCCAGGTCTCCCAACTCATGCTCAACGATTATAAAGAACAAGGTTTTCTGCCTGCTCAAGAGGAGATTGGCTGGCGAGCTCCTCAAGGAGAAGATGTTTCCCAACTCGGCGAAGGAGAAGTCGTGGTATTTACAGACCATCTTCTTAGAGGCTTCTCTCCACCTGGGTCAAAAAAAATTCGGGATGTCTTAAATTTCTTCAATCTTCATTCTCAAGATCTTGCCCCCAACTCTATATCCAACATGTGCCAATTTCAAGTCCTCTATGAAGTGTATCTTCAAATGGAGGCCACCTTTCCTCTCTTCAGAGAATTCTTCTACATCAATCGTCAAACTGAGTGTGCTGATGGCCCCAGCCTAGAACTTGGCGGGGTCTCAATTCAGAGTCGGAGAGATGTTTCTTTCCCTCCAGTTAACCTGCCGACTCACCCTAAAGGATGGGTCAAGACCTGGTTTTACTGCAAGAACACAGCTCCTTCTGATGAGAACCAATTGCCGGGTTATAGACCGCACCGTCTTGCCACCACCTTTGAACTCCCTAGCTGGGCTCCTCCAGAAGAGCGTGCTCAAGTTGCCCTCGTATATCCAAAGCTGAGGGCCTGGCTGATGAATGGTTTAACTGGGGTTGATTTAACCCAGTGCAGGGTTACCTAGAGGATCCTTCCCCTAAGCCGCCGGGAGAATTTAATGTGCAATTATTCGGGCGACTCAAATGACGCACAACGATACAGTCCTATTGATTTTGAAGCTGATGAAATAAACAAGATCATGAAGAAGCTGCTTGGGGAGTCTCAAGAAAACTACAACAAAACGGGGCTTAAACGATTCTATGCCCTTAACCCGGCTCCTCCAGTAAGTATTCTTGTAATCACTTTTCCAGTTCATCAGTCCCTAACTTAAACTCACTTGTTGAACTTGTTTAAAACTGTGCAGGCCACCTCTCCATTCTGGAACAGGAAGAAAAAAAAATGCAGGTGACCAAGTCTAAAGCTGCGCTGGCTCCAAAAAGGAATAAACCTACTGCTGAGAATGAGCCGGTAGCTAGAGGCGAGTCACTGGTAGCTGGTGATCAGTCAGAGGTAGAACTTGACTCCCTTGGCCGTCTTTTTATTGAACTTGCTGATGCTTCTTATTCTCAGGGTGACGCTGAAATGAGCCGGGCTGATGATGTTGAGGTAATTTCCA
Organism: Thinopyrum elongatum; assembly: GCA_011799875.1. Classification (NCBI taxonomy): domain Eukaryota; kingdom Viridiplantae; phylum Streptophyta; class Magnoliopsida; order Poales; family Poaceae; genus Thinopyrum; species Thinopyrum elongatum. Next base: position 228,181,442 of record CM022298.1, read on the forward strand.
TTTCCTCCAGCTCAGAATCCTTGTCTCCAGAGAAAAGTAGGCGGGTCATTCGGAAAGTAAGATTTTCTCATCCCGACGCTCATTTGGATCCAAACTTTCTTTTGAAGAAAACACGGCATGAATCAAGGTGCCAAACTCGAAGCTGCTCTGGAGACTTTGCGGTCAGCTTACCTAACACATCAGTCACCCGCAAGCGACGTAATGAGGTGCCACACAGTCCAACCTCTTCTCTTCCTCGAGCCGGCCTTATTAGGTAACCTCTTAGCCCCTCTGATTCAAATTATTAGGAGTCGCTACCATCGTCTGGAGGCTCGACTGCCACTTAGTTGCCGGCTTTGATCATAAATCTAGGGTAATCTTCTCTTAACTGAGTTATACTTTATCCTGTTCATTACCGCATATATTTTAACATGCTGTCTTGTTTGTAGGGCCAAAGCCAAAGCTAAGAAGAGAAAGGTTGGCGAGTCATCAACAACTTCTGGAATTCTAGAGTCAGAGGACACAACCTTCGTGATCCCTGAGGCTCACATTGAGACACTAGAAGGCCGTCTTGATGGACAAACTGAGCCGCCCCCATAAAATAAGTCGGTGGCTACCGAAGCAATAGACGCCCAAGCTAATCTTCACAACTTGGCGGATGATCTTAACCCGCCAAGTCCGGCTCATGCTTCGAGCCCTGCTAAGGCGGCTGAAGATATTCCTCCTCATGAAAAGAACAATGATGAGATTGCTATCACTGGGGAGGCTTATAAGACTCCAGAAGTCTCCAATGTGCTGACCAAGCTCACAGCAAAAGATGAGACGCCCTTGTCTGAGAAAGGAAAAACAAAGCTTGAGCTGCCCAATTATGAGGAATTCAATGCAGAAGAGTTGCACGCGGGCTACCTGGCCCGCCTTTCTACCAGCCGCGACATGGAGGCCGGCATGGTGAATATGATGAAGAGGAAATATGAGGTATGAAAGAACTTAACCCTCCTCGGTACTATATATCCTCATGTAGCCCCCAAGTCTTAAACATAGGAAGGCTTGAGTGTGTATAAGACTTTGTACATAAAATGTGGAGACCTTGTAGTGTAACTCCAAAGGGTCGGGTTATCATGCTGATGATAAGTCGGTTCTTCAAATATATATCTGTTAAAAGAAATGCCACGTATCCCCCAAGGGTCGGCTCATCTTCTTGAGACGAGTCGGGTCTTTCAAATAAAGAAACTTTGAAAAGGTAACCTGTAGCCCCCAAGGGCCGACTCATTTTTATGAACCGAGTCGGGTCTTCTTCCTTTATCTTTGAAGAAAAAATGACATGCATTAGCCCCCAAGTGCTAAGTATGTTGCTTGCAACTACTTGGGACTTCAATAATAACATAAATTTGTCTGTCATAGCCCCCAAGTACCGGGTTGTACATTGTTGCCGGCTTGGGACTAGTAAAATGTCTTAGAAATGAATTAACTCCTTATCTTGTAGGAAACTTTGAGCATGGTCGAGTCAAATTTGACTGGCTTAAAGAAAGACCTTGAGTCGAAACAAGCTCTACGAGCCAAAGTTGAATCAAGCCTGCAATCCTCATTGGGAGAACTGGGGAAAATCAAGGGGGCTTTCGAAACAGAAAAGACCGCCTTTGAAACTGAAAAGGCTGCTCTGATCAAGCGCGTTGAAGCCGCCGAGAACCAACTGAAACCAGTTACTGAAGAACTAGCCGGGTTGAAACGCCAAATCTCCGAAATGACCCAGGCCATATAAGTAATTCATGTGACTTCATGCCAATAACTCACCTAACAAGCCATGTATATGTAATAACTCGCCTGACGGCTCATGCACTAAAATCGTTGCAGGTAATAGATGTCACAACCTCCAGGAAGACAATTTAGTGAAGCTGAAGGTTGTATACTCCTTCCTAGAAAGATTGTATACTGGAGGCCTGCTCACTGTCGTGGTTGTGATGGGTAGTAAAGAGCCGCCTCAACTAATAAAGGATGTGCTGAATCAACTTTCCACCATCCCGAAGTAGATTGAAGAGCTAGAAAAATTGGCCGCCCGAGCAGGAGCAATAACCTCGCTAAGTTAGGCCATAGCTTATGTGCCAGAGTTGGATCCTTCAGAGATGGCCAGCAGGTTCCCACAATACAAGGATGATGGGACTAAATTTTCACCAGCTGATTATGCTCGTTGTGTGAAAGAGACTCGAGTACTTGCAAGTCAACTTGTCGATGATATAGACTTGAAGAAGTATCAGGCGGCTTATGACAACAACAACACGCGAGTTCAACCACCATCATACAAGCCTTTTGATCTGACCCCACAACAACGTAAGCATACCTTTGCCCATGATGTTGACCCGTCTCCTATCATGCATGACGAAGCCATCTTCCAAGCCTTAACCGATGTCGACTGGAATCTAGACAACCTTCAGATCAAAGACGCAGAAGAGTCAGCGCAGGATGACCCGGAGGCATCAACTGCTAGGGGCCAGCAAGGAGCTAACGCAGAGGCAAACAACCCAGACGGCACAGAGGCCGGCTTGCAGGAGTAGTTTATACTACACAAAAACTTTATTGAATATTCTGAGCTCAACTGGAGCCTCGTAATAGGATTTAGCAAAACACTTGGCTGCCCTGTCGTGCCTTCGTGCATGTTTTAACTTGTGATCCAAGATTTGTCTGTCATCTAGCAACTTGTTGATGCACAAGCTCCATGTGGCTGCAAAAAATTGCACCAAATGATAACTAGTGTGAAGTAACCCGACGATTTGTCCACCGGCGACTTATAGCCATGATGATTGATCTCTAAAAAGCAACTACGAATTGATAATCCGGCGACTTATGGTCAATAAAAGCTCAATGCTGATCACAAGTAACCCAGAGTTCTTTTGACCCGGAGACTCATAGTCATTGCAATAATGTGATCAAGAGCAAAAAATTCCTGCAAAAATAGAAATAAACAACACTCACATATATATTGAATGAATTATAAGTCGGATTTCGAGGCTCAACAAAAAGACTGGCTTTCAAGGCTCAAGTCTTGCTTCAATGAAGCTGGCATGATAGCCTTGGTTTATCCCCGCTTTCTGTAAGCCGGCTCTCACATGACTTAAGCCGCCGTTTTAACCTTGACGAGTTCAGGGTCATAAAGATTGACTGTCAAGAGTACGTTGGGTCATCTTTTTGGAGTAGCATCAAGGAGACAGGCAGGTTTAACCAACATATTATGGCATTTTTTGCCAGGTCAAGAGGGTGAGAAAGCTAAACTCGGTGAGTTGGAAGCCCCCAAGTGACCTATGATCAACAAATAAAAGACTCATGCACAATATATGAGATGAGATGACAGAGGCCCTGAGTTTTGGGGATGCCAGCTTTATTATATTTGATCATAAAAAGGTATATACATGATATAGTTATGTACAATGACTGGAGCCAGTGGCTCAAGTATAGTAAGGCCGAAGGTGAGCAATATTCAAAGGCCTGTTGGTCTACTCCTCAGAGGTACGTGACTTATTGTGTTCACGTATGTCGATGAGATAATATGACCCATTGTTGAGGTTTTTGCTAACCACAAAGGGCCCTTCCCAAGGGGGTGAAAGTTTATGCATGCCTGTCTGATCTTGAATCAAATGGAGCACAAGTCACCCTCCTGGAAAGTGCGGCTTCGAACCCTACGGCTATGATAGCGACGCATGTCTTGCTGGTAAATCACAGATCGAGCTGCCGCGAGATCACATTCTTCGTCCAAGGCATCCAAAGCATTTTGACAAGCCGTCTCATTGTCTGTTTCAACGTAAGCTGCCACTCGGGGCGAGTCATGATGGATATCACTTGGAAGAACCGCTTCTGCGCCATAAACCATGAAGAACGGTGTGTAGCCTGTTGATCTATTGGGGGTAGTCCTTATGCTCCAAAGAACTGTAGGAAGCTCTTAAACCCAACAACCCGGAGTATGTTCCAAGGGAACAATGAGTCGAGGCTTGATCCCTCGTAATATCTCCTGGTTAGCACGCTCGGCCTGTCCATTGGACTGTGGATGAGCCACTTATGAAACCTGATGTGTTCCCTCTGACAGAACTCTTTCATAGCAACTTTAGACAAATTTGTCCCATTATAAATGATAATACTACAAGGATAACCAGAGCCGAAGATCACCTTTTTCACAAACTGAACTGCAGTTGCTGTCTCGCAATTGCTGACTGGCTCTGCTTCAACCCACTTGGTGAACTTATCAACTGCAACCAAAAGGTGAGTCTTTTTATCTTGAGATCTCTTGAACGGCCCAACCATATCAAGCCCTCAGACTACAAACATCCAAGTTATTGGGGTCATCCGCAATTCTTGAGCCGGCTGATAACCCACAAGTATAGTTGATCGTTTGTAGCCTTTTTTGATAAATAAGAGTGTCGAACCCAATGAGGAGCTAAAGGTAGAACAAATATTCCCTCAAGTTCTATCGACCACCGATACAACTCTACGCACACTTAATGTTTGCTTTACCTAGAACAAGAATAAAACTAGAAGTACTTTGCAAGAATAGAACTATGAATAATTTGCAAGATAATAAAAGTTAGTTGTTTAGTAGAAAGGTTTTTGTCACACAAGAAAGTTATTTGTCCCTAGGTGATGGATAACAAAACTGGTAATCATTATTTAAATTTTATATGAGGGAGAGGCATGAGCTAACATACTTTTCGTACTTGGATCATATGCACTTATGATTGGAACTCTTGCAAGCATCCGCAACTACCAAAGATCATTAAGGTAAAACCCAACCATAGCATTAAGTATCAAGTCCACTAAATCCCATACGCAACAACCCCCATACTCGGGTCTGTGCTTCTGTCACTCACGCCACCCACCATAAGCGAATCATGAATGTTTTGCAACACCCTAAAGTGGGGATCCCTCGCCACTACAAAAAAAGACACATCCGTGATATTTTGGCCCGAACAAAAAGTTTTTCTGTCATGCTTATGACACTTCTATGACGATAATTGTGACAAAAACACGTATCATCATAGATGTGGTGGGCTCCTACTTCTATGACAAAAAATCATGACAGAAAATGGGCTTTTAGTACTGGGCGGTCCGGGGACGCACCTGCATGACATTCTTTGGGCCGTCCATGACATAAAAAGTCATGGTAGAAGTGAGGGCAAGGAAATTTTCTCAGAGTTCCCGTTCACGGTGGGTGGTCCGGGCCGAGCGATGCAGTGTGGTTTGCGCGTTTCTTTTGTAGCTAGGTGCATGTGTGTGCGAGGCATTCGCTAACTGAACCCGAGCGTGATGAAGAGGTGTTTGCTTACTGAACCCGAGCGATGGATCTCGCCCTCGCACTACCACCTGTAGCCACTGAAGCCGATCGATCCTTCGTTGCCTGACTGAACCCGAGTGATTCCTTCACTGCCTAACAAAACCCGATCGATCCTTCTTGCTGCTTATTGAAGCCGAAGGCACCCGTACGTGCGAGACATAGCCGGTTGGGTTGCCTCTTGATGAACAGTGTCCGTTGCTGCCTCGCACGTGATACACATAGACACGAGTCGAGATGCATCGATCGATCGAGCCGGTTGGTTGGCTGTGGATGAACAGTCCCGGAGGGGGTTGGATGAACAGGACCCTAAGGAGGCCGCCACAGCCTAGCCGGTTAGGGGTGGATGAACAGGACCCCGTGGAGGGCTGGAAGAACAGTAGCCGGTGGAGGCTGGAGGAGGTCGACGGTGGATGAACAGTACCTGTGGAGGCTAGAGCGAGGCAGTAGACGGTGATGAATAGTAGCCTCGGGAGTCCCGTTTTGCGGTACGCCACACCTCTCCCGATGAACATGAGCCCGTTTCTACCATAGGCGCTCGAAGAGTAGTTTGTTTCCTCCATTTTGCGGTATGCCACACCCCCTCCCGATCAACAGGACCCCGTTTTGACCGTAGGAGGTCGAAGATAACTCCGTTTCATCTATTTTGCGGTATGCCAAACCCCGAGCCGATGAACAGGACCCCGTTTCGATCGTAGGCTGTCGAACAGAAGGCTGTTTCCTCCATTTTGCGGTACACCAGACCTCTCCCGATGAGCAGGACCCTGTTTCGGCTGTTCCATCCAAGCCGGTTGGCTCCCGATCGATGAACATGATGCGTTCCGACCCAGTCGGTTGCCTCCCGATGAACATGGCGTTGTTTCTCTATTCTGACCCAGCCGGTTGGCTGCCAATGAACATGACGCAGTTGCTGTACGCGTTTGAGACCCCGACCGTATGTACATATGTGGCCGTATTTTTTGTTGTGTGGTTGTAGGTACACGTACATGATTTAGACGGGACTGCCTGAACTGCTACGTCGGGGGCTCTACTATGACATGTGCCGCTACTTACTCGGCCATCGTTCATCCTTGCAGAGAGACCGATCAACCAGTATATACGTACACGTTTGCGACCAGACAGACAACACTACATACGGTTCGACCGGTGAGTCCTAGCTGTCAGGGAGGATAATGAGGCACTCCCTTGCGTGCGAAGATATATGTGGTGGGTCCCAGCTGCCAGGGGGAGGAATCATTTTTTTGCGCATAATAAGGAGACACTTCGTTGCATGCGAAGATGTAGCTAGTGGGTCCAGCTGTCAGCCTCACCGTGTACATTCGTCTTTTTTGGGAAATGTACAGTCGTCTTCCGATGGCTGTCATTCGTTGACAATGTTGACCACGCCGCGCCGAGAGCACCAAGGCGGTGGACGACGTCGAGGACTGCTAAGGGAATGATGCGGAGCCGAGGAAGATGAGGCAGTGGATGCCCACGCGGAGGGGAGTACAAGGGTTCACTGTTCCGCTGCGGTGTGAGGCTACTGTTGCCGGAGAATAACACGGGGTGTGGGTGAGTAGAGGGAAGGCCTGGCCGGCGGTGGGATTAGGGTGGGGCGGTGAGGCCTGCGCGGCAGCACTGCCGCACACGGGAGGCAGGAGCAGGCGGTCCCGCTGGTGCTGGTTTGGGCGGCTGGATCAAGAAGATCAGAGGTTGAAGAAGCAGCTTGGCTGTTGGATTAACATCCAATGGTCCAGCTGCTAGAATCATTTGTTGACTAAGTTTACAAAGCCATGCATACGCGTCAGCTTAGTAGGCCCACAAGTGAGCCACCAAATCCACCGGGTCCCAGCTGTCATCGGGAGGAATATTTTTTTCACATAATAAGGAGGCACTTCCTTCCATGCGAAGATTTTGCCGGTGGGTCCCAGCTGTCAGCAGGAGCAATCATTTTTTTCGCGTAATAAGGATGCACTTGCTTGTGTGGGTGCCTACTGTCAGCCTCTCCACTTACATCCCTCTTCCGATGGTTGTCGTTTGTTGACCATGTTGACCACGCCGCGTCGAGAGCACCAACACGATGGACGATGGCGACGCCCAGGAAGGGAACGACCCGGAGCTGGCGAAGCCACAGCAGTGGATGCCCATGCTGAGGGGAGTACGAGGGCTGACTGGTCGGTTGCGGGGTGAGGCTGCCGTCACCGGAAAATAAGAGGAGGTGCGGGTGGGTAGAGGGATGGCCTGGCCAGCTGTGCGAGTAGGGTACGCCGGTGAGGCCTGCGCGGCAGCACAGCCAGCCATGGAAGGAGGGAGCAGGCAGTCTCACCGGCGCTGGTTTAGGCGGCTGGAGCAGGAAGATCAGAGATTGAAGAAGCACGACGGCGGTTGGATCGACATCCAACAGTCACTGCTCTGTGTTGACTAAGTTGACAAAGCATCAAAAAGAAAATTAGGACAGCATCATCGTCAACCTAGTAGGCCCACAAGTTAGCCTCCAAATCTATGGAAAACAGCATACAGCCCATTTGCCATTATTTTTAATAATTTACAGCCCATTTGCTAATTCTTAAGGATATTTTGAATCCCATATTATTTTTGTTAGCATTAAAGACCATATTGTGGGGTCCGAACTCTTTTAATCACGAAATTTTGAGTCACTTTAAAAATAATTAAAAAATAATTTTATTTCAAATTAAAATACAACGTATTTTTCCCCGCAAAAAAACAATGAAATCTAAAATCTTGAAATCCTGAAAAAATGAAATTTGAATCTAGTTGCCGGTTTTCTGTGTTTTTAAAATTTACAGCCCATTTCTTACTACTTATAGCCCATTTTCTGGGGAAGCCGAATACATCCCTCCTCGTCTTTAAAGATTTGCAGCCCAGCAGGGCTAAGAAAAGCAAGTAGGCCTGGGTTGGGTATTGTGCAAAAAATAGAACTGGGCTAGCCATTTTCAGAAAGAAAAAAGATATCAACCGGGCTCGTCATGTGCTTAAATAAAATCCTGGGCTAGACGGGCCACAGCCCCTACACAGCGCAGTTGATACCCTGATCCGTCTCTACAACTAGGCGAGCTGCTGGGTCCCTGTTGTTACAATATTTCTCTCTTTAATAAAGGAAATGGCAAGCCATTTGCCTTGTTTCAAAGAAAATATGACAGTCACAGCCGAGTTGAAAAGGGCAACAACATCTAACTAAAGCTTACAAACGGTACAAAAGCCCAAGGATTAATTGTTCATCAAATTTAGACAAAACCCAGATTGAACATGGCAATAACATCTAAACCAACCATTGTTTTTGGCAATCACAAACAAATGGATCGGTCTGGTCCATAAAATCAACATCCTGTGCCAAAAAATTTACTGGAACATGACCACAAGTTGTTGTAAATAGATGCCGAGCATGTTCAGAAGCCCATTTGTCCACCTGGAACTTCTTTTTTTGCTGTTCAACATATCCGTCCGTGAGAAATTTCTTGTTGAAAAACTTAAGCCTCGTGGACAATAGTAACCTCGCATTCAACAGGAAGAATGTGACAGAGCTTCTGTTTGCCTGGTTGGATGCATATCCTTCCATCGTTATTGTCCTCAAACGAATGTCATGAGAACTGAGAAAATCCCAGTGCTTATTACGCCACCGATTGGTTATATGTTTTTCTCCATGTGTTAGTGCCTAAGTAGACATGAAGATTGAAAATAGTTAAGGTCTAAAAAAAGAGTATGTCGAAAGAGCGACAGCTGAACGATTAATTCTAGTACAATATATACGGGCTTTCAATGTGCATGAAATCATCACCTTTATATATAAATTCTCCAGACATGGAAAGCATCGCAGCAAGCCAATAATTACATTCAGATCATAACTAAACATTCCGATATATAAGATCTTGACAGAATCCAGCATCACTGATAGGCTATCCATGGACGAACTCTTCATTGAGCATATAACATAATATTAGTACCCAAAGTGTACTCCAAGATGATATAAAACTTATGCGCACAAATGAAAAATGCAGCTTATGATTACAAATATGTAGATGATAATATATGGTACTCGAATAAGTGTGGAGCCAAACACCAACTTGTGATAATTAAATGAATCACGGATTACACCCAAGGTTTCCAGTTTAGGCGCAGAGACGATAGTTATTTGCGAAGGTATATAACAATAATGAAGGAGCAACCTTTGAAGTGAAGGGGCATCTTCGATGATGAGCTGTTGTCCTTCAAAAGAAATTCCAATACTTTTAAGGTGAGGCAACTTTATTTGGAGACAACTTATACCAATTTCTATTCCCAAAACAATCAGCAAGCGCTCCAGGGCAGGGCAACTGGAGTGGATGATGCTGTGCAGTGAGGCCTTCGACAGATAAACCACCACAGGCGAAAGTGTAGCAGTGGGAGTCGAAGCATTTGTACCCGATCGTCTGGTAGATGGCATCGGGCGAAGGTGGCGGTGTGGAGAGAGGAGGAAACCCACGAGATGGACAACGGTGGTGTGGCCACAAATTCTTGGTGTTCGGTTTGTGGTATGTAATTTTTGTGGTAATGGTAGAACTCAAACTGCTGGACTTTTTGGAATTCAGGGGATGTCAGCCAGGCATCCACCATGCAGGGTATGGACAGCAGGTAGCGTGTTGGGATGCAGAGGCGTTGAACGGAGCCCTGGTGAGAGGAGATGATGGCTCTGAGGAGTTCAAAATCAGGAACGAAAGATAGCTGACGACAGTCGAGATTAAGGGGCGTGGCGCGCCATAGAGGGCGCCACCGAGTTGAGAGGACTTAGGTGCGGCAGCAATCCTTGGTGGGGAGAAGCGAGATGATCTCCCCAAGGATGGCGTCCGGGAGATCGCTGATGCGGTCCACCCGATATTCTACGGGTTCCTCAGATCCGAGGGGAGGGGGCTCGCCGCTTCACCCTGCGCTGCCTGGTGCGGGATCTACAACTGGCGTCGCCGCTAGCGGGAGCCTCATCTTCTTGGCGTTGGGGCCAGCCGACTCCATTTTCCTTGCGGGCGTCGCATCGAGCTCACGAGTTTGAGCAGAGCAGCCAGAGACGAGCCTAGTGGCAGTGCAAGTGGTGAAGAAGGAGGTCTGGGGTTTTCTGTAGGAGCGAGGAAGAAGAGGAGCAGGTGTTTTCTGTATGAGTGAGGAAGATGGTGAGTGGGGGTTTTCTGTACGAGTGAGGAAGATGGGGAGAGGGTGGGATTGGGGGGCGACGTAAGTGGGAGAGTCCAGCGAGCTGCAAAAGTGGAGGCGAGGAGGAAGGAGGGTTTTTCTGGGATCGGCCCTCTTCAATAAATATGGCATTTTCCTCACAAGAAACAAAAACAAATGGGCTTTAAGATGGATAGGCTTTTGTATCGGCCTAGTCGGCTGCCCGTGTTTCATACTAGACGGCCTTAACACTAGAGGCAGCCCATTAGAGACACTCTCCAGCTCTCCAGCTTATTGCCAATTCGAAAAAAAAGAGACGCCCTCCAGATTATCGCTCCTCATGAGTAACCTTTTGCAACTTTAAAAAAATTATGGCTCCTTCTCGAGACCGCTTGCCATCCACCAAATTAGAGGATGCAGTACTGAATGCAGACACTCACACTGGTCATAGCGCGGCAAAATGAGGTGTCAACATTCACATTAAACTAAGCTTCAGAAGATACGGTATGCATACTAACATTCACAAGCACAAAAGTTCAGCATGTTTATGGATCTCAATGATTCACCATACTATAACCAAGACAAAGCTGTGAGAAGGTGCAGAAATAAAGAAAAACGACTGAAGCTTCTCTGAGCAAAGGGCCTCCCTGCGCACGCATTAATTTCCTGGGCATGCATGTTTCTTCTCAATGTTGCGAGCACTTTGAGCATGTTGGCAACTCCACAACTAGCTTCTTGTTTGCTCCTCCACTACTCGCCGGCCATGCCGTATTTGACTTGGAACTCTTTTATCTTGCAGTGACGTTGCAGCTGCACTGCTTGTTTGCTCGTCCACACATGACAGGCTCGTTCCACACTGCAATTAGCAAGTCAACATACAAATAAGCTTATTTCATCTTTCGCTGGACATTGTACCTAGTTATGAATTTAGGAATACCTAGAGCACCATGAGGTTAGCTGACAGGTGGTAGATGCACCCATATAACTTTGTGCGGTTCTACAAAAATTGAGGTTTGTGTCCCTTCCCCTTCTTATGAGAATTCTTCTTGAAGTTGGTACAATGTGACGGCTTGTTCTTTGCATCAAACTTGCCTTTCCCATGAGATTTGTTCTTATTGTTTTTGGGCTTGTTGGGCTGGAAGTTCTTCTCGTGTACCATGTGGGCACTAGAAGCTCCCTGAGTGACTCGAGCACGTGTGTCTTTTGCTCTCGCCTTCTCTTCAAAATCAAGAGTGCTAATGAGATCCGAAACAGAAAACTCATGTCTCTTGTGTTTCAGAGAAGTAGCAAAATTATTCCACGAGGGTGGAAGCTTGGCAATGATGGTCCCAGCAACAAATTTGTCCAGCAACACACACTTAAAGTACTTAAGTTCCTTAGCGAGTGACTATATATCATGAGCCTGTTGAACAACAGAGCGCTCATCAGTCATCTTGTAGTCACAGAATTGCTCCGTGACGTACAACTCACTGCCAGCATCCGAGGCCCCAAACGTGGCCTCGAGCGCAGCCCATGTGTCTTTGCCGCTGTCAAACGACATATATGAATCCACAATGGAATCGTCAAGAACACTCAGAAGGGCGGCTTTGAAGAGGGTATCCATGTTCTCAAAAGCTTCCTGCTGTGCAGGATTAAGATCGCCCTAAGGCTTGCCCTTAGTGGCGTCATAGCAGTAAATGATCTGAAACCAGTAAACTGCTCTCGTGTGCCACTTTTATATTCCACCCCCTTAAAGGTAGGCGGCTTCAAAAGCGCAGCAAAACCACTCGGAGTAAATTGCCTATAATCAGGTTTTTGGATTGGATTGTTGAATATATGAGCAAATTACTATGAGATTTAATCCGAATAAGCAGTAAATAGATCATGACGACAATTGCAAATATCAAAGTAATGATGCGAGCTAAACCAGGAGGACAGAATCACATACTGTGTAGTAGGAGCAGAACCGCTGTGGTTGATGTTGTCACTCATGTCGTTGATGAAGAGGTTGCCGAGGTCAGGGAAGAAAGTTGTTGTTGAGGAAGTCGTCGCTCGCAGTAGTCGCGCGAGTGTGCTCCCCGAAACCTGATCACTCCTCTCCCGTACAGGATGACGAAAGGCGGGGTTCCGGAGGACTGCTGTCCCTTCTCGCGGTGCATGCCAGAAGGAGGGATGGAGAAGACTTGCTTGGTGGCACTGTGATCTGGAACGGTGCGAAACCATATGATACAACGGCGGCTAGGGTAGAGCCTGTCAGGTCGGTCGTGCGAGTAAACCCCATGTCCAAGTCAATAATAGCCCCACTATCCAAAAGAATCTGAAACGGCTGAGTAATTAAGGCGTCCGTTAAGTATTAATAAATGACTGGATTTGTGCCATTTTTGTTCTTGTCAGTGACCTTTTCCTATGTGACCACAGGAAATCTAGACGTGCTCATTCTCAGTTGCATTGTATACCCAACACTCCATCACTTTCTTTCCTTTTTCGACCAAGAGCCCGGTCAGGCCCGCCCCAACCCCACTTCATTTCCCTTTTCAACCAAGAGATCGGTTCGTTATCCAGTCTCTTGAGTACCTTTTTTCCTCTATTAGTAAAAAAGTACTACTACTACAAGGCATCAAGTCGACGCAGCTAGCTACAGTGGCAGAGACAGGGGAGCAGCAGGGGCCCTACACCACCTTGGAGCATGTACTATATAGTGTACCCCATCTCTATCCTTCTCTTGGAGCGTGTCAAGTACTGCTTCCCATATGTCCCAAGGCATCACATGATTTTATTAACAAATTGAACTTTGCACGTGCTATGCACGTACCCACGTTCTAGTAGTAGGTAGATAGAGAAGAGAAGATATGTAGATAAAACTCGATCAATAAACGCGCGACCGCATTCAGGTCGCACTTTGTATGACTCACATGTGGTCGCAGACCCTACATTAAGTGGACAACTAGATGTGTCAAATTATCATATTAGCTGCCGCTTCATGTGTAAATGCACTCCACCATGGCTGTACCCGCGCGTGTGCAGCAGGGGACGAGTGCGTGCGTGCACCTCTTCTCTTCCTCTCTCTCTCTCTCTCTCTCTCTCTCATCTAGTACTCCTGACTAGGCCTTATTAGACTGGCTCTAAAGTTACTCTCCACTATGAGTAGTCTAATGCCAGGAGTGCAGCGGGCGGCGCCCTCGGCCGGCATGCCGCTTCAATGGCGGACGCAATGAGAGGTCGCATCGCCCTGACTTGCCATCAATGTGGAGCAAGAGGCTCAGCTGGCGTTGGGCGGGAAGCGCGCGCGGAAGGGGGATGGGTTTTTGGTAGGCCAGGAAGGTGAGAAGCCAGCTTGGGATCGGTCCGGACGGGGAAATATCAGGTGCTCCCATACTCCAACTGCTAGTACTACTGTAGTACAATAGTGTGGGCTATGTGTCGGGCTACGTAGAGGGCGTATTAACCAAGCTTCTCATCGTTCTGCGAGTTGATAGGACACATCAAAGTAGTAGTTTTTTTAACGTACATTAAAGTAGTTGTAGTCGTCTCCAAAGAGGGTCGACCATGTCCATGGCTACCATCCCATCCCGTGCTTCGTCATGGAGGACGATTCACGTGCCATTGCAGAAACAAATTGTGTACGTGCCATTGAAGGCTTTAGTTGCTAAACTTTTTAATTTGCTTAGCACCTCATGTTAGCACCGGTGCATTGGAGGCGTTAGTTGCTAAACTTTTTAGTACTACTACAGAATCAACCAAATCTTCTACACATTTAGACCAGAGGAGTAGGAAACACGGCAAGCCTTGTGTAGTTACATCATACGTACATGCCCAGCGCACGCTATCACCATATTTCTCGGCCTCCGTGCGACACCTAGCTCTAGCAATCCACCAGCCCGTATCGCTTCTCACTCCTCGTCTCTCTCAAAGTGCGTCCGGTAGGTGATTTTACCGTTGATTGAAGTCGGTTCGCTCACACTCGCTCCCACGTGTTAGAGATATGCCAATACTAGCATTCTAAATCTAAAAAGAATAGTGATATGACAATAGGAAGCGCTTTGACTGGCGGACCAAACGCGACAGGCGTGCCGTGAGTGGGTCTAGTTTCTCGTAAGGTGTAGAGCATCCACAGTGTGTTGATTTGCTGCCTCTAAGGCTGCCTCTAAGTCCGGTGGTAGAAATGCATGAGAATAGAAGCGTGCCATGTAAACTATGAAGGAGCGAGTAGTACTTACCATCACATGTTTGGATTTCGAGGTGCATTAAATCACCCGATGCAAGTATCAAGAGAAAACTCACCAATGCGTGTAGAAGTTCATGGAAATTTAGTGGCCATGCATGCATGCATTGTACTCCCTCCATTCCTAAATATTTGTCTTTCTAGATATTTCAACAAGTGACTACATACGGAGCAAAATAAGCGAATGTACACTCTAAAATATGTCTATATACATCTGTATGTGGTAGTCCATTTGAAATGTCTAGAAAGACAAACATTTAGGAACGGAGGGGGTAGGAGTAATTAATGCATCGGCAAACATAACTTTTTGAGAAAAATGAGCGTACAAATTAAGTACTTCCACAAACTACAAAATTTATTCCACCACTCACCGTCTACCTTGGTTGGAGAGATTTTGAAATTGAGCCTTATAAACTGGAAAGGAGGGAGTATTTATAGTCTTACGGCCTGCCTACGTCATTCCTATTGTACTTGCTCTAAACGCTCACCATCTGGTACTTCATTGGTTGGTTTCAATTTTTGAATTGATCCCCGTGTGTTTCGTTTCGATAGTAACATTCAGATTCCACAGTAAATTTCAGTTTTGACAGTTAAGTTCAGAGTCAACGGTTTTTACCTCATCTATTGTTGTCAGGTGTTTTTTGATGATGTAAACTTTACATCTATCACTTTTTGGTAATGTATTTTACATCATCTATTGGAGATGCTATTCGAATCCCACTTGAGATTAACGATGTCTGTCTTGTACTACTTCAGCCTCGACGTCTTACGGCTCGCCAGAGCTGCTCCAACGATGGAACCATCCATCACAACAGAGCAGTACCCTGGACGCCGTCTACAGACTCCTCAGATCTTCCTCCACACCTCCGACAGCCACCTCTGCCGCAACTTCTTCAGCGACCAACCCAATGATGCTGAGGTCGACACAGCTATGCCAAAGAGGTTGTACACTTGGCGCATCACTTATTACTCTACATTCATGTCGATCCATTAGGGCTATTTTGGTTCAAAGGAAAAAGTGAAGGAAAAACATAGCAATAGGAAATTTTCCTATGGCACTCTACTATTCAATTATTCATGCATTTCGTTGAAAGGAATGGAGCAAAACATCCACCCGGACCTACTTTTCAAAATCTTATGCATGAAAACAAGACTAAGTGCATTAGTGGCAGAATAACATTCTAACTGTACACACTTTCATATGGTTCCACTTTAATTTGGCCATGTTTCTTTGCATTCCTCTACTCTTCCAATTCCTGTGAACCAAACACCCAAGTTGACAGAAATCCTGTGTTTACAAATGCTCTATTTCCCATGTGCATTCCTATCCTATTCTGGTGTTTTTCCTAGCCCTGCATTTTTAGAATCCTGCAAGCCAAAGGAGCCCTTATAGAATTACTTCAGTTATAGATAGGTGTCGAAGAAAACTTTGTGTGGTTTATCCTGCTCCTGCCGCGACGTCGTCCACCTCACCTGAGCTGCTCCATCGACATAAGCATCCACCATACCAGACATCATGACTCCTGACCGTCTTTTGCCGCCTCAGATCTCCTTCCCTGCCGCCAGCACCCAGCGCAACTACATCACCATCATCGACTCAGCAGATGAACCTGAGGAGTACATGGGTCCACAAGAGAGGTCGCACTTTTTTGTTTCTGCTTATGTTATGCATTGCTTAATATTATCTACTTCTTTATCGTCCTGTTCACCTCTTAGACTCCAAGTCAGGTCCAAATTAATGTTCAAACTTGAGTTTTAAAGTACTTGTGGGGCACATATCGAGGCAGCAATGAATAGTATCTCTGTCTATTATCTGGTTCGGGTATGCCTATGTTGTTCATCTTGGGTGGGAAACAAACAGTAAAGCAATCATCATCTGTCTTTTTATTAAATTAAAGGTATCATCAGCCTGCTATCATTATTTTTGGATCTATCCACTGGTTGTTACCATCACTCTAGATTTCTTCATGCTCTCCTTACATAATCTCACTATATTTTTTCGTATGCATGTCAGATATTGTACACAGTCATGCTGAACATGTAGAGAAAAAGAGAAGAGTTTTGAGCGACAGTACAATGTCATGCAGACATTGCTCCATGGTGGGTGCAATGGCAAACCCTCCCCCCTCCAGATTGTAATCCAGAGGAAGATATCTGTTCTGAGGCAGATTCAGATGGAGCTGACCACTCCTATTTACCCCCCAAGGAGTTTGCTCTAACTTGGCATGATGATGTTGGTCATATCATGCATATGTTGCCTTGCAGTGCCTACTTTCGACATCATATATGTCATCTGCTTAGTTTAGACATGTTCTGTAATGCCACCTGTTTAGTTTCTACGGCCCTATTTGGATACTCTAACTTAGCTAGAGGTTAGAGTTAGTTTCTAGCTCATGACTAACCCTGAACTAACTCTAGCCAAAGAGGTGTTCGGATGACAGGGTTAGATTGACAATAAATGCACTAGGAGAACTAGCTCCAATTAGCACCTCTTGGGTGGGATAGTTTTTTTGGGTGTGTTAGATGCAACTAGCTCAAACTAGACCTCATGTTTGGATACTTTAGGGCTATTTGAGCCCAAACTAGCTCAAACTAACTCTAACTCATATATGTGAATTATGCAATCTTATCTCTTTTAGCTAGCCATAATATATGTGAAATATGCAATGCCATCCTGTTTAACCAGGCATCATATATTTGAATGATATCTTGCCAATCCTTTTCTTCCTTACATTTCCATTTGTCGACAATGTTTGTACATTCAACTACTCTTCCTGTGAATCAGCCATTTGAGTGGGTGATGGAAAAATCTAGAGTGAAAACAAGGTCTTCAGAGCAGACACTGCTACCTGTCGAAGCAGATCTCTTGATGGGTCCCGATAGCACCTCAGAGATGGATTCAGAGACAGATGACCAGTCCTATTCCCCCACCGAGGTGTATGCTCTAACTTGGCATGGTTATACTGCTCATATCATGCATATGGTGTCTTGCATTGCATAGTTTAGACATCATATACACAATATTCAACACCATGTTCTTAGTTCATACATCATATATGCGAATGCCCTCTGCTTAGTATATAAATCACATATGTGAATTATATCATGTGATCCTGATTACTTAGATAACATGTATGTGATTTATGTCAAGCAAACCTATTTACTAAAGACATCATATAATTATCTCATGACATCCTGTTTAGTTAGTCATCATATCTTTGAATTATGTCATGCTATGCTATCCAGTTTAGATAGACATCATATATGTGAAATTATGTCATGCTATGCTTTTTAGTTAAACAATATACATGTGTAACAATTTCATGCCCTCTTTTTTCCACACTATCTATTGCATCTGTCTCTCATACAAGGTATGTACATTCAACTACGTTTCTTGTTTATCAGCCATTTGAATTGGAGTGGGTGATGGCAGTATCTAGCAGAGTAAAAACATGGTCTTCAAATAAAACAGTGCTACCTCTTGGTGGAGATAGCACCCCGGTTGTACATGCACGAGAACCAGCCCTACCACACATAACCCAGACTCTAGCAGGTTGTACCGCTACTGCGATGGATAGAGAACCAGCTTCACCCAATCTAACCCCAACCCCAGCAGATAGTAACCCAGTTCCAGTTGACACAACACCATCTCCACCATAGAGCTCCCAAACAAGAGCAGTTAGTAAGGCAGCTCCAGTGCCCAAAGCGCCAGTGCTACCACGGCGAACCCCAACTCCACCAATTAGTACACCTATTCCTGTGGACGAAGCACAGCCAGCCATTTGTAGTTTGGCATCTATCGCATTTGATGTTGTTAAATCCTGTGTGCATATCTTCCCATCATGAAAATATTATACTGAAGATGAAGGAAAATGCCAGTTGCAGGTGTTCGTCCAGGAGTTATGTGTAAGTAATGTTATTCATGTCAATTACTTTGCTTTGTCCCATACATTCTACCTCCATGCTGGTTATAATACAGCAAATGTTCCCATTTTTCTCTATAGAGAAGGACCGGTTTGGAAACTCGGGGTGAGGTAACCTGTGCTAATACCTCTGCTATCTTCAAGAATGCACTACAAAAAAAAGACACATCCATGACATTTTGGGCCAAACGAATTTTTTTTTGTCATGCTTATGACACTTCTATGACAATAATTGTGACAAAACCGAGTATCATCATAGATGTGGTGGGCTCCTACTTCTATGACAATAAATCATGACAAAAAATGGGCTTTTCATCCTGTGCGGGCCGGAGACGCAGCTGCATGACATTCTTTGGGCCGTCCATGACGGAAAAAATCGTGGTAGAAGCGAGGGCGAGGAAAATATCGGGGAGTTCCCGGTTACGGTGGGTGGTCGGCGCCGAGCGATGCATGGAGGTTTGCGCGTTTCTCTCGTGTACACGCGTGTGTGTGAGGCGTTGGCTAACTGAACCCGAGCGATCGCATGTTACTTAACCCGAGCGATCGATCCTTGGCTGTTAACTGAACCCGAGCGATTCATTCGCTGCTGACTGAACCCGAGCGATTCCTTCGCTGCTGCTGCTAACTGAACCGAGCGATCGATCACTGCTGCTGCTTACACTAAAGCCGATCGAGCCCCTGTGCGAGACGTAGCTAGCCAGCCGGTGTTGGTTGCCTGTCGATGAACAGTGACTGTTGCTACTGTGCGCGCGGTACGTAGAACGAGTCGAGACGTGGTGAGTCGAGCCGGTTGGTTGGATGTGGATGAACAGTTCCCGGTGGGGGTTGGATGAACAGGACCCCGTGGTAGTAGGCCATTGCCGCTGGATGAGCAGGACCCCGAGGAGGCCGCCGCACCCCAGCCAGTTGGGGGTGGATGAACAGGACCCCATAGATGCTCTATGAACAGCAGCCGGTGGAGGCTGGTTGAACAGTAGTCGTGGATGAACAGTAGCCCGTGGAGGCTGGAGGAGGTCGACGGTGGATGAACAATAGCCCGGGGAGGCTAGAGCGAGGCAGTAGACGGTGGATGAATAGGACCCCATTTTGACCGTAGGCGCTCCAACACAAGTCCGTTTCCTCCGTTTTGCGGTACGCCACACCCCTCCTGATCTACAGCACCCCGTTTCGACCGTAGGCACTCCAACACAAGTCCATTTCCTCCGTTTTGCGGTACGCCAGACCCTTCCCGATGAACAGGACCCCGTTTCGACCATACGCGGTCGAACAGAAGGCCCGTTTCCTCCGTTCTACAGTACGCCAGACCTCGTTTCGGCTGTTCCGTCCAAGCCGGTTGGCTCCCGATGAACACAACGTATTCCGTTGCCTCCCGATGAACACGATGCATTCCGTTGCCTCCCGATGAACATGACGCAGTTTCTCCGTTCCGACCCAACCGGTTGGCTTCCGATGAACAGGACGCCGTTGCTGCCGTCCGTTGCCTCTACATGTACACGAGCCCTGGCCGTACATATGCGCGAGTACGCGTTCGAGACCCCACTTGTATGTACGTACGTGGCCATATTTTTTGGCATCTGGCTGTACATACGTGTATATGGTTTTGACTGGACTGCCTGAACTGCTACCGCTCCTTACTCGGCCACGGTTCATCGTGGCAGACAGACCGATCGATCGGTTTGTACACAGACAACGCTACGTACGCTTTGATCGGGTGGGTCCCAGCTATCAGGGAGGGCAAGGAGGCACTTCCTTGCGTGCGAATATATAGTTGGCGGGTCCCAGCGGTCAGGGGCGGAATCATATATTTTTCGCCCGTAATAAGGAGGCACTTCCTTGCGTGCAAAGATGTTGTTGGTGGGTCCCAGCTGTCAGGGGCAGGCATAAGGAGGCACTTCCTTCCTTGCGAAGATATATGTGGTGGGTCCCAGCTTTCAGGGGGAGGAATAATTTTATTTTCGTGTAACAAGGAGGCGGTTGCATGCGTGCGTCCATGGACCTGGTGCGTCCCCACTGTCAGCCTCTCCACGTACAGTCCTCTTTCGATGACTCTCGCTTGTTGACCATGTTGACCATGCCGGGCCGAGCGCACCAAGGCGGTGGACGACGGCGAGGCCCCAGACGGCAACGAGCCGGTGATGGGAAGACGCGGCAGTGGAGTCGCAGACAGAGAGGTGTACAAGGGTTAACTGGTTCTGGTGCGGCGTGGTTCTGTAGTCGGCGGAGAATAACAGGAGGTGTGAAGGGGTGGAGGGATGGCTTGGCCAGCGGTGGGGTAGCGCTTCGCAAAGAAGCATGCTAAGCAGAGCTGCTAGCTGCCGGAGGCGGGAGCAGGTGGTCCCGGCGGCGCTGGAGGAAGAAGACGAGAGATTGAAGATGAATGCCGGTCGTTGGATGTAAATCCAACGGCTATCGATGTCAGAATCATTTGTTGACTAAGTTGACAACGCCTTGCGTTGGCTTCGACCTATTGGCCCACATTTCAGCCTCCAAAAATGTCACACATATTCAACCCATTTTTTTAGAATTTATAGTCCATTCGCTGCGCTGGTGAACAAATAATGTAGCGTTCATGCGGCCTATTTATTTTTTTTGTAAAAAAACTACAGCCCATTTGCACTTTCTAGAAATACACGAATTTGCTGGCCTGGGTGAACAAATAATGTAGCGTCCATGTGGCCCATTTATTTTTTCCTAAAAAATTACATCCCATTTGCACTTTCTCGAAATACACGATTTTGCTGGGCTGGTTCTAATTATAATGTTGGGTTGGGCGCAGCAATGTTATCAAAAATAAACAGGGGCTGAGCATTTTGTTATAAATATATTTAAATAATAAGTGATTTATTTACATTGGTCCTTAAATCTTACCAAGCTTTTGTACACAATCACCTGTATTTTCGTTGACCTTAAGTAAAAAAAACCAGGATTTTATTGTTAAACATTTATTTTTATAAGTTCATAATACATGGGTTATTTTTTTCTTATATATGTAAGTATCTGTTAAATATATGATGATAATAACAATAATATATAATAACATATAAAATAATTTAAATATATATAATATAGTTAGAAGGGAAACATAAGTTGGACCTGGCGTTCCTATTCTTATATAGAAAAATAGAACAGACCTCTGTGTTTTCTTCAAAAAAATACATAAGTTGGGCTGCGGATGTTTAAGAACAAATAAAACCTAGGATGGGAGGGCCATAGGCCGGTCGATACATGACGCCCCTCAAACAAATACAAACCGGCATGTCGTTGGCTGCACATGTTAAAAAAGAAAGCCTAGACTGGGCAACCCACAACCCAGCTGATACTTGTTGGCCCACTGATAATAAATGATACATGTCAGCTCCCCGATGACTAGCTTCATTGTAAATTTATCTCCTTTAGTAACTACGTTGACAAACCCGTGGCCCCCAACGTCAGTATAGCATTAGGAGGAAGTATTTTTTCAGTGAGGAACTTGCTTGCGTACGGCCATGGACCTGGTTGGGCCATAGACGTGCTACAGTAGTGGTAGATGTTGTGCCTAATTTCTAGCGAAAGTACTGGAGTAAACCAGTGGTCAATTTCCACTCCCCAATCGCTGCTCCGCCCGGGTTCGATTCCACCTGATGCAGTGAAAAATATCCACAAATTTTTGCCTCTGCCTCTGACATGTGGGTGCCCATTGTCATCTACGCACACCACCTCCAACACACTCAACATTGTGTGGGCATTTTGAAAATAGCATATCTTATTGACTGTGCATCATATGAAGATGTGCTAGGCATGAATGTTGATCATCATGATGTTAACTGGCTGGTAGTTCCATTTTCGACCATGAATAAAACTTCCAACATGATGTTATCCCTGTTTGAAAAGGGCGTGTTAATATAAATGCTCTGCCTCAGAAACTTGCAGTTTCTTATATGAAACTGAAACTTGCAGTTTCTTCTCTGAGAATCACATTGTCTGCACTTTTATATGAAACTACATTTTTTAAAGTGGTAAAAATAGATCTCTAGAATTCATAAAATACTTCATATGCTCAATACTGCAAATCTAAAATTTAAAAGACATTCATATCTGAAAGTACTCTCAAATCTGAAACACAAAACACAACCTGCAAATACTGAAAACTATTTGGGGGGGAGAGTCCCCTCCTATTCCTCGGCGGCAAACAGCCGCCCCGTGGGACGAGGTGAACGGCAAGGGAGAGGATGGCGGGGAAGCGTCGTCGTGCCAACTGTTTTTCTCCTCTTGAAGTTGGGTTTGGTCGACGAAGACTCCACCGGCTTGCTCTGCCACGGCACCCTCACAAACGGCACCGTGTAGATGCTCGATCCTGCAATCTCGGGTGGATGCTCCATCTTGGATCGATACTCCCACCACCGCAGCCTCACGATCGGATCCGGTGAATCTGTTTGCTCCATGGCCCAAAGAAGCAGCTCTATGTACTCCCGCGTGACTCCCCCCCGGTGTATCACCTCCTTTTCGCTCTTTTCCAGATATTTGGCGATCGCTTTCGCCGTCGCCGCTAATTGCTCCGGGTTGTCAAACCAAGACTGTATCTCCAACATCCTAGCTAGCTTCATAGGGTCGCCGCCTGCAAGACACACGTATCGGTTGTACTCCTCCATCGATCTACTTCTCCGCAGCACCTTCACTCGCCGGCGGTTGTTTTTGAATGGAAGAGGAGAGGAGCGGCACTGGTTTTGGATTAGAACGGGAGAGGAGCGGCGGTGGTTTTGAAATGGAAGAGGAGAGGAGCGGCGCTAGATTTGGATTGGAATAGGAGAGGAGCGGCGGTGGTTTAAGAGGAGAAGAGCGGCGCTGGTCTTGGAAGTATTTTTTTTTGCATATTTTGGGTCAAAGTTTGATCACGTAATATATTCGACAAGCAAAATGTGAATGCATGTCATCAAAAATTGTATCGTTTGGTTCGCATCTCAATGTACTTTCAAATTATATTATTTTTGCAATGTATAACATATATTTTATTTGTGAAAATTATGGTCAAATTTGACCCAGAATACAAGGGAGACTAGTTAATGTGGGGTCGCTTTCTTAATTGAAGGGTAAATTGATTTTGATTTTGATCCAGTCATAGCGCGCCAGCCCTCTCGTCCAATCCTAAATCGCTGCCGCACGCTCCTCTCCCTCTTCTCCATTGCAAAACCACCCCCTCTCCTGTCCATCATCTCCATTCCAAAACAACCGTTTTGCCTCTCCCTCTTCTCCATTCCAAAACCACCGTCTCGCCTCTCCATATTCTCCATTGCAAAACCACCATCTCGCCTCTCCCTCTTCTCCATTGCAAGACCACCGTCTCTCCTCCCATCTTCCAAAGCTAGCACCGGACCTCTCAGAAGGACATCTTTGGAGAGGATGCAGCAGCAAATTGGGCAGATCGCCGGCGGCGACCAGGCGAAGTTAGCCAGGTTGAAGGAGATCCTTACTTGGTTTGACAATGAGTGGGAGATTTCAAGGACGGTGAGGGCCATGTGGCAATGTATGTGAAAGAGCGAGACGACGGCGATGTACTCCCCGGTGGCAGTCACGCCGCAGTCCTTCGAGTTCATCGAGTATCTCCTCTGGGCGATGGAGCAGACAGATTCACCCGACGTGAAAGTCAGGCGGAGGTGGTGGGCGTACAGGTCGAAGGTCAAGCATCCAGAGGATAACGAATCAATCGAGTACGGTGTGCCGTTCGTGAGGGTGCTGTGCCAGCCGGAGCCACAGGAGTATTCATTCTCCCACCGCAAGAGGAGGTCGGATGGAGTGACGTCGCTTCCCTGCCGTTCTCCATGGTTCCCTCGCCGCTCGCCTCATTTCAACGGCGGCGCTAGGGCTTAAGGTAAGCTTCACACTAACCTAATCTTCCATCTGCTCATGCTTACAATCAGTGTGACGGCTAATGAAAATCATGCTTACAATCAGTCTCCGAGTACTACGCCAATCACCCAAAAAATAGCTCTGGGCCAAAAATAAAGTTGTGACACTGTGTACAAATAAGGAAAAATAGATTGGTGCTTCTTTCAGAAAAGAGTACTCCCTAGAAAAGTTCCAATATAAGCTACTAGTATTTGATTAGAGGATTTGCTACTGAGAAAGATCCGTCCACAGAGAGCGCCACCCATCCCACTGGTGGTGGATGCCAGTGCTTAGATGGAGCATGGTTGGTGTCGGTAATTTTTACTTGGCACCTCGCACTCTGCATATATGCTGGTTCCATCCATACATTTGTGCAGTTCCACCAAAATGCAGCTGAATAACCCTGTTTGCACAGATAATGAAAAAGCGTGATTACATTATAGTTGCACTAGTTGATGAAACATACACTAATAAATAGAAGAAACTTCATTTTCTTAATGGGAAAATATTGCGATAGTATCACAGTATGCCATGCTGCGAGGGCGAGATGGGCCCTGCAACGCCTCATACGGTAGGCCTCATACTGGAAATCGACCCAATTCTTCCCGATACACCTTCTGCCAGTGATGAACATCAGTGTATAGCGGTAGTACAAGGAGGGGCCTTGAGACATTCCAATCTCTATTTTTGTGCAGATCAACTAAAATTAAGTACCCCAGTTTGCAGAAACACTTAAACATTAACAATGGGACTAGTTGATGAAACATATACTAACAAAGAGAAGCACTTTCTTTATCTACATTGGAAATGAAATGATAGAGAGGACACTCGGTCTATTTTAACTGTATTATTATTTCATTTTATCAGTGGCACTAGGGTCGAGCAGGTGGCAAGCGAGGTGTACCGTGCGTCGCAAGGATGGAGGCCGGGGGTGCTTAGACTGGGACGCTGAAGCTGGCTCTTTCAGTCCCTATCGTCCCCCCTGATGTTTCTGTGGTAGCATTTGGGTTGTAATCCAAACTTGGTCGAGCTGGTGCTGCGTCTCCCTACCTGCCTAGCTTATGTGGCGAACTTGTCTCCTGCTAGTACTCAGTCCGTTCTAGTAGTAGTTGCATAACTGCCCATTTACACTGAGATGTTGTCGAATAATGGTTCTCTATGGTTGGGTTTCTTTAATGAAATTGGAGGAAACCCCCTCTTTCTATATATAAAAAAATCATTGGCACTAGAGGTGCCAAAACATTGCCTCAAATTAATAGTGCCACTAGATTAAGGTGCAAAATAATAACATTACTGCTTTATCATGGCAGTGCCAAAATAGTAGCACAAGAGCAGAGTCAACATGCAGGATCTTTGGCAAACGGTCGGACCAAAAAGGAACATACCTCGCGATGGGAACCATATCTGCAGCCAACGCCATCGTATAAGGGATGACACCAGTCACCAACATGGATGATTCAATTCGCGGGACCTTTTTGTGCAGTTCACCTAAAATGAAGCAATGTCCCATGAGCTAGCAACTTCTTCTTCATTAGTTGCTATAAAATTGAGCAACATCAAGGTTGGTCGTGAAGCTCATGGAATGTTCAACTATAATTTGGATATCATTTGTGCAGTTCAACTAAGATCAAGCGTGAAATGTATATCTCTGTTTGCACAAAAAGGTGGAAAGGAGGGTGACTAACAAGTGATGAAACATACATCAAATGAAAAGAAGCATGTTCCTTATCTGAATTGCGATCCTACAAGGACAGTAATAATTTCTAAAGCAGCAGCATTGCTAGATATTAGTGTGGGCATTAGGATTAACTATGACAACCATTAAATACGACAATACTTTAATGGTGCCATTGCTTCATTTTACCAGCAACATTACATTAACAGCTGCTAAAGAGTTGGTTTTTGGGCATGGGAGAGTAGGCGGACCAGGACAGTTGCATTTCTAACGAAAAGAAGCAACTTATCTTAATGGGAAATTTAGCAGGACATGAAAAACAGTGCTATTGATTCATATTACTGGAGGCATTACATTGAAAACAACATTGGTTTAACGTGTCCTTACTTTTAATAGTGGGACTGCTACATTTTACCAGTGGCATTACATAAGAGGGGCTCGGGGCAACAAACATCAGAACAGGATATCTGGGTAACTGGGTTGGTCCCATTTTTGTTCGGTATAGCCACCTTATACTGTGTGAGGCTAGCAAATCTAGTGCTGGACATACTCTGTTGACTTGTCCCCAGTCCCCACTTTCTCTCCTTTTTCAACCAATAGATCGGATTATATTGAGTTTGTACTGCGTTTCCCTTTATTTCCCTATTAGACCAAGAAACCAGTTGCATAGCCAGTCTCTGCTACTTTTCGCCCTCATTATTTCCTCTTTCGACCAAGTCCTAGATTCAGGTAACAAATCTTCCCCCAGCCCCCACCCCTTTCTTCCCTGTTTGAACCAAGTAGTACTAGATTCGACTGCATGAAGTAGTTTTACCTCTTAACAGTAAAAATATAGGTGGCTTTCGAACAGCCGATCGATCCTATATATGAGGGGCCCTGAGAAATAGTAAAAGATACAAATGCAGCAACGTCAGGAGCTGGGGCAGTAGAGCAAGGGCGGTTTCGAAGGAAGTTATACCTGAGGTCGCCAGGATGTCGCTAGGTGGGCGGCGGGAGGCCGGATATGCCCACACTACGGCAGCGAGGAGGAAGGGGTCGAAGGCCCTCCCTAGCGGCATTGGGTAAGAGCCATCGCCGAGGACGACCACGTGAACATTGCACCTTCTCACCTTCACCGGCGGAGGGGATCGGGTCGGATCTGTGACCAGCGGTGAGCAGAGAGAGAGTGTGGCCACCGCTGTCGTGTTTAGATCTGGAGAGGATGAGAGTGTGTGAAGAGAGCAACACTAGCAAGCAAGCGCGGAGGCTCATGCCTATATAGTGGAGTAGTTTTCTTTTATCTACCGGAGCCGGCTTGACCTCATCAATGACTGTCGAGAAGTCTTCATGCACGTGCCCCGGAGGCACAGTTGTCGTCATTTTGATCCAAAGCACCGGATTAACATATACGTAACACGAAAAAAATGCCACATGACAAGAAACCATAACCTCACTGCCCCAAGGAGACAACATGAATCCCGACGGACAAACTAGATGAGGATCAAAGCTCAAATTAAAGACAAACTCGTAGAAAAGGGATCAATCGATAGATGTCCTAATTAACATAGCCGGCTTGACCTAGATGGCAGCCGAGTAGTTTTCGTGCATGTGCCCCCAATGACCAGTGCCTTGGAGGAACACAGTTGTTGCTGTTTAACCCTCGCAGTGATCTGAAGCACATGACACCTAATATTGCGAGATGACAAGAAACCTTTTTTTAGATTTCTCATCAGAACTACAGCCCTGTACAACACAGCCTGCATGATATGTAGACGATAGCCAATCCAGTCGTCTACTGGAGTCTGGTCACATGCATGGATGAACTGATCTCCCGTGTCGTGCAGGGATCGTCCAGGCACCGACGTGTTTACAACACTACCCCAGTACTACTATCGCTCGTCTCTCTCTTCTATTAGCTCAGCCGACTTGCGGGGATGGGGGAGTGTGCCTATGGTCGGTTCTCAATTGCGGTCCCACATGTGTGTGCAAACGCAATATGACGCGCGTTCCATTTGGAGAGCGACGTGCCAGACCGACTGACCATCTGGGGTGTGACGCGAACGCGACGGGCGTGCTGTATAAATGTGTACCGCCGTTTTCTTGAGGCTTTGCTCCATGGATACAAAATTATATTTAAAAGTCGAGGGCGGGGATTTTCCCGCGCGGTAGGCGGGGCAGTTCCGCCTAGTCGGTTCGACAGAGAGGCGAGAAGATGAGGGAGTAGGCTGCTACAAACGTAGGGCTGTGTGATTTGATGGCTCATTACTGTTGGACAGGTGGGGCCCTGTGATTTGACTTGCCATTATCATTATTACTGCGGCGCTACGACCGGCGTGAGTCTCCCAATTCCTGACCACCTCCATGGTATACAGGTGCCAAGTACTAGTACTCCTTACTCCTTTGCAAATGCAGTAAATACTACGAAGAAAGAGATAGAGAGAAGTAAAAAAATACTCTTATAGCCAACCTTATAGCTAACCTTGTTGTATGAGTGACTAAGTGATGACAATGTATGACATGCCAACATCAGATAGCCTAATGCACCTGGACGGAAGAAGTAGTTTCATGCATGCGAAGTAGGCAAAAAAATGCTCATTTATAGCCGTCTGAAATCTCCAAGGGCGCGACCGCGTGAGCGAGGCGACAGTCGTGGTAGGTGCGACCATGATACGGGCTGCTGACAGCCCTTGGATCTGAGATCGAACGGTCGCATGCTAAGTTGCTGAAAATTTGCAGAATAACCCTCCAGGATAGGATATTCACCCATAGGTCTAGAATCACGCTATGCAACCGTTCGATCTCAGATCCAAGGGCTCTCGGAAGCCCGTATCATGGGAGCATGGAAAGCTTCGTATCACCTGTAATTTTCCTGATGCTTGATGTGCGAACACGCAGATGCATGAAGCCATTTAATTGGGCGTCTAGTAGACATGACATCTAATTGGGCCCCCATAGTACCGTGCATGAATCCATTTATCCACCGAGCAAGCCACTACCATGCCGTTCGCACGACCCACTCAAGCATTTTTATAATCGAAAAACCGCAAGCAGTTCGCTCCTACTCATCCCTGGCCGTCCTTTAACATTACGGCAGTTCGCTCCAAGTCGTCCCGTCCTTTCACATGACAGCAGTTCCACTAATCCTAACCATCCTCCCAAATCCATGGCGTCCCAAATCTCCATGATCGGCGGTGAGTACAAGGTTAAAACCATCACCAGCAATGAGTTCGATGTCATCTACACCAGTTCTTCCGCGACGGTGAAAGGATGACTTGCTCGCTTCAGACGCATGTTCGAAAAGTCAAATGGTGATGAGTGGGTCGCTGGGATAGATGTTGAGTACACCACAGTCCTGGGAAAAGAGAAGAATCTAAAGGAGGAAGAGAGGAAGAAGCCTGCCGTGATCCAGGTTTGCGTGCATAACTTTTTCTTGGTCTACCACATATGCCATGCCGACGTTGAGTGCGAGGATTTTAAGAACTTCCTCACGGGCGGCAAAGTCAAATTCGTTACTGTAGACTTTACGAACGATAGAAGAGTCCTGAGTCGGATAGGCCTCGTTGCAGGCCAGCCCTTCGACCTCAAGAAGAATGGGCTGGTGCCCTCCCGTCAGCCTTCAATGCTGACCCTGGCAGGAGCCATGGTTGATCCTTCATACGATAAACTGATGAAACCTCCGCCCAAGTTTCATCTTACATGGCAGTGGAATGTACTAGATAGAGACCACATCCATTACGCTGCAATGGATGCCTACCTTTGTTTCAATATCTACAAGGGTTGGATGAAGAGTGAGAGCCAAGTGTGCGGTTCAAGTAAAGAAGTATCGGCCAAGAGGAAGAGGGACAAGGACGAAGTTGAGCACATGGACGAGGAGTCCAAGTAAGGTGGCAGTGTCGTTACTCATGCTGGTTCTAATGCAGTGTCTACCGGATTAGTTGCTTACTTTAATTTCAGGGTGCTTAGTTTTCTTTGAGGGGTGTGTTGTGCTGAGCCCCCAGCAGAACTATGTTATGTTCCTTCTCGTTACTTTAACTCTTCAGTACGTACATACTAGTATTTCTTACAGTTCATCTTGTAGTTGGTAGTACTACCACTCGTTTCTTCACATTATATACTATATATGGCCAACATCATATAGCCAGCAGTTGGCTATACTATTAACCACCCTCTAAGCATGCCACATACGCAAAACACTTAAATGAGATATGTAATTCTAAAAAAACTTAAATGAGAGAAGTTTACCCAAGGAATGAAGGAGTTTAGTTATCAAAGAATTAAATAGGTATGCTATTTTCTTTAATAGACTTCAGCACCCCATCTAAGCACGTACTAGCTTTTTTAATAGTATTGTATGCATAATTTGGCAACGAGCGCTCTCTATATGTACCACCTTTTTTCTTTAATTTCATCTTGTTGGTTTTGCTCTATGGCGCAATCAAACGATACTACTACTATACAAAAGTATACATTTAAAAGGCTAGAGGGTGGGGCAGTATCGCTTGGTCGGTTTCACGAGAGGCGAGGGCCTTTGTGATTTGACAGCTCATTACTGCTGGAAGGCGGGGCCTTGTGATTTAACTGCTTGTATAAATGTTGCCGACAACCTGAGGAGGAGCAAAGAACCGTGCGGTATACTCAAGTTTTCCACTGGAGTACTAGTACGATGGAGGAGCACGAAACACCACAGCCCAGTGCGATATGGCGATAAAAAATGATCTAATTTGCTAGTCATCGATCCCACGGCGCCGCTCATCGTTAGCATTGTTCTATTCATGCATCGCAGAGAACGTGACACGTGCGGCGAAACACCCAAAGCAAAAGAAGAAACACAGGAGCAAAAGAAGAAGGAAGATTATCCCCCCAAAAAAAGAAGGAAGACGCACACACAAGTCTGGGGCGCTGCTCTCTACTACATGAAGGGTTGCTGGCCGTGGAGTCGTAACTGCTTCTTCATCGCCTCCATGACCTCCATCTCCTCGGGCATCTCCTCCGCCATCTTCTTCATTCAGTCCATGACGCGGGATTTCTCAACGCGAGCCTTCATCATCTGTTCCATGGCCGCATTACATACCTTGACAGCAGTCGGGTGCTCGATGCGGAGCTTCGCCAACTCCTCCTTCTATTCCATGACGAGGGCGTGCAGCATCTTCACCGAGGAACTACTCTTCTCATGCAGCTGCTTCCAGCCGGCGTTCTCCTCCTTCAGCAGGTCGAGCTCGTGGCAGAGCTTCGCCTTGTCCTCCTGAAGTTGCAGGACTTCGCCGGTCGCCTTCTTACCTGAGGCAATGCTCTCCTTCCGCAGCATCACCAAGCTGGCGGTCAACTCCCCCTGCTCATTGAGCTCAGCGGGCATGTCGTCGAGGCTCTCCTTTAGCAGCTCCACCAAGCCGTCGATGAACTCCTTCTGCTTATTGAGCTGATCGGGCATGTCGTCGATGGATAACGACTCCAGAGCTGCCAGCTCGGCATGTTCGCCTCCGCGGCTAAGGCGCTTCTGGGAGCCCTCGTCTGCCCGTGAGAGATCTTTCGAGGTCTCTGCGAGGCGGCAAGTCCTATCTTTTTTTTCCACGGCCTTGGTCGCCGCTCCCTTGTTACGAGTAGTTCTCGACCTAGAGCTCTGCACACCGGCCATGGCAAGGACGGACGAATAAGAAAGACTTATGAGGAGGAAGGTAGAGTGATTTTTGGCTAGGTAGTTCCCCTTTTTATAACCTAGTACTAGCACTAGTACTATAAAACCTGCATAGTGGGAACTGAAAGCACAAGTGCTCCCTGTGAAAGCACAAGTGCTCCCTGGGTGGTTTTGGTAATTAATGTCAACATATCTCTTGTTGGACTAATATTTTCATCTAGTATATTTCAGAAAGTTCAACAATGGTTGTAGCAATTGTAACAGTGGCAACGGCAAAGTAACATAGCAAAGATCAATATGTGAAAAGCTCGTAGGCAATGGATCAGTGATGGATAATTATGTCGGATGGCATTCATCATGCAACAATTATAACCTAGGGTGACACAGAACTAGCTCCAATTCATCAATATAATGTAGGCATGTATTCCGAATATAGTCATACGTGCTTATGGAAAAGAACTTGCATGACATCTTTTGTCCTACCCTCCCGTGGCAGCGGGGTCCTAATGGAAACTAAGGGATATTAAGGCCTCCTTTTAATAGAGAACCGGACCAAAGCATTAGCACTTAGTGAATACATGAACTCCTCAAAATACTGTAATCACCGGAAAGAATCCCAATTATTGTCACCTTGGGGTATGCGGATCATAACACATAATAGGTGTCTACAACTTGCAAGATAGGATCAGGAACACATATATATTCATGAAAACATAATAGGTTCAGATCTGAAATCATGGCACTCGGGCCCTAGTGACAAGCATTAAGCATAGCAAAGTCATAGCAACATCAACCTCAGAACATAGTGGATACTAGGGATCAAACCCTAACAAAACTAACTCGATTACATGATAAATCTAATCCAACCCATCGCCGTCCAGCAAGCCTACGATGGAATTACTCACGCACGGCGGTGAGCATCATGAAATTGGTGATGGAGGAAGGTTGGTGATGATGATGGTGACGAATCCCCCTCTCCGGAGCCCCGAACGAACTCCAGATCAGCCTCCCGATGAAGAATAGGAGGCGGTGGTGGCTCCGTATCGTAAAACGTGATGAACTCTTCTCTCTGATTTTTTTCTCTCCGGATGTGAATATATAGAGTTGGAATTATGGTAGGAGAAGGTCCAGGGGGCCCACAAGCCGCCAGGGCACGCCCTAGGGGGGGCGCACCCCCAGGCTTGTGGCCAATGGGTGGACCCCCTCTGGTTGATTCTTTTGCCAGCATTTTTTATTTATTCCAAAAATATTCTCCATGAATTTCCAGGTCATTCCGAGAACTTTTATTTCTGCACAAAAATAACACCAAGGCAATTCTGCTGAAAACAACGTTAGTCCGGGTTAGTTTCATTCAAATCATGCAAATTAGAGTCCACAACAAGGGCTAAAGAGTTTGGAAAAGTAGATACGACGA
Source organism: Thinopyrum elongatum (assembly GCA_011799875.1). Classification (NCBI taxonomy): domain Eukaryota; kingdom Viridiplantae; phylum Streptophyta; class Magnoliopsida; order Poales; family Poaceae; genus Thinopyrum; species Thinopyrum elongatum. Next base: position 228,214,554 of record CM022298.1, read on the forward strand.
AGACGTATCAACTCCCCCAAGCTTAACCCATTGCTTGTCCTCAAGCAATTCAGTTGACAAACTGAAAGTGACAAAGAAAAACTTTTACAAACTCTGTTTGATCTTGTTGTTACAAATATGCAAAGCCAGCATTCATGATTTCAGCAAGAATTATGAACTAACCATTTTCACAATAATATTTAGGTCTCACATTTACTCATATCAATGGCATAATCAACTAGCGAGCAATAATAATGAATCTCGGATGACAACACTTTTTCAAAACAATCATGATATGATATAACAAAATGGTATCTCGCTAGCCCTTTCTGAGACCGCAAAACATAAATGCAGAGCACCCCTGAAGATCAAGGACTGACTAGACATTGTAATTTATGGTAAAAGAGATCCAGTCACAGTCATACTCAATATCAATTAACAACAATGCATACAAATGACAGTGGTGCTCTCTAACTGGTGCTTTTTATAAGAGGATGATGACTCAGCATAAAAGTAAATAGATAGGCCCTTCGCAGAGGGAAGCAGGGATTTGCAGAGGTGCCAGAGCTCGAGCTTTTAAAACAGAGATAAATGTAATTTTGAGCAGCATGCTTTCATTGTCAACATAACAACCAAGAGATCTCAGTATCTTCCATGCTAAATACATTATAGGCGGTTCCCAAACAGAATGGTAAAGTTTTTACTCCCCCTCCACCAACAAGCACACTCCACGGCTGGTCTGAAACAACAGGTACCGTCCATACGAACAACAATCCTGGGGGAGTTTTGTTTGATAGTATATTTTGATTTGATTTAGAGCATGGAACTGGGCATCCCAATTACCAGCCACTTTCTCGTGAATGACAAGTGAATAAACACTCATCATGAGAATAACCCACCTAGCATGGAAGATACTGACAGCCCCTAGTTGCTACATGAGCGATTCGGGCATACAAAACAGAATATTATTTGAAGGTTTAGAGTTTGGCACATGCAAATTTACTTGGAACGGCAGGTAAATACCGCATATAGGTAGGTATGGTGGACTCGTATGGAACAACTTTTGGTTTATAGAAGTGGATGCACAAGCAGTATTCCTGCTTAGTACAAGTGAAGGCTAGCAAAAGATTGAGGAGCGACCAGCTAGAGAGCAACAACAGTCATAAACATGTATTGATATTAACCAACATTGAATGCAAGCATGAGTAGGATATAAATCACCATGAACATAAATATCGTGGAGGCTATGTTGATTTTGATTCAACTACATGCGTGAACATGTGCCAAGTCAAGCCACTTAAATCATTCATAGGAGGATACCATCCTATCATACTACATCATAACCATTTTAATTTGCATGTTGGCACTCAAGACAAACCATTATCAACTCCTAGCTAATTAAGCATGGCATGAGTAACTACAATCTCTAATTGTCATTGCAAACATGTTTCATTCATAAAGGGCTGAATCAGGAATGATGAACTAATCATATTTACAAAAACAAAATAGGTCGAGTTCGTACCAGCTTTTCTCCATCTCCATCATTTCATCATATATCGTCATTATTGCCTTTTCACTTGCATGACCGAACGGCGTGAATAATAACAAGAGTGCACGTGCATTGGACTAAGCTAGAATCTGCAAAAATTTATTCAAAGGAGAAGACAAGGTAATATGGGCTCTTCGTTAGATCAACAATAATGCATATGAGAACCACTCAACATTTTCATCGTGGTTTTCTCCTCTCGACCCAAAGAAAAGAAAAGAACTTCAAAGAAACACAGTGAAATATTTTTGGAGTTTTTGTTTTTCTGAAGAAGGCAAAAACAAGAACGAGAAAAACTATTTACACGGGAAAGCCCCCAACAAACAAAAAGAAGAACGAGAAATCTTTTTGGGTTTTCTTTTAATATTACAACTAAATTTTTTTTCTCAAAGTTTTTCGAACACAAAAGAAGAAAGCGAGAAAAAGAAATAAACTAGCATGGATAATACAATGAAAAAGTATGAACACCGACAACTGGAATGAATGTGTGAACATGAATGTAATGTCGGTGAGAAATACGTACTCCCCCAAGCTTAGGCTTTAGGCCTAAGTTGGTCTACGACCACGGCGAGAAATTACACTCTCCTTGGTACTCCGGAGGGTCCTAAGGGTTCCACCGATTGGCGAGCTCCTGTGGCTCCCACTGATAAACAGGTTCCTGATATGGATCAGGTGATAGTGCTAGCTCAGGGACTGGGGATCGCGTCCGCTCCCAGTACGCATAAATATCATCGGGCGTAATAATGTACCTGCCTGAATGAATATCGAACAAAGAAGGTGCAGACAAAGTAATAATCTGATAGGTACCCTGACTGAACACTAAGTTATAGATGAGCCGCTTGTCATCGTCTTTGGAAATAAAATCATGTGCTACCATAATGTCATAGTCTAAACTAGCAGGTGCACCCGCGCAATTGCGCGGCTAGATTTTAATATAATTCTATTCTTTAGTAAATGGTGTAATTTTTTTTTGTAATTGTCTTTTAGTACCATGAATTTTACTGAAAGTACCATGAATAAAGTGTGAACCACCATCAGTCATTAAATATCTAGGGACTCCAAACCTTTGGAAAATAAATTCATTAAGCATTTTAGTGGAAGTGTTATGACCAGCACTACTAGTTGGAATAGCTTCTACCCACTTAGTAACATAATCAACAGCAACCAAAATATGTGTATACCCATTAGAGGAAGGAAAAGGTCCCATATAATCAAAACCCCAAACATCAAATGGTTCAACAGCAAGTGAATAATTCATAGGCATTTCCTGACGCTTACCAATATTACCAATTCTTTGACATTCATCACAAGACAAGACAAACTTACGGGCATCCTTGAAGAGAGTATGCCAATAAAAACTAGATTGCAATACCTTATGAGCAGTTCCATCTCCCGCATGATGTCCTCCATAGGCTTCGGAGTGACATTTCCGTAAGATTTGTTCCTGTTCATGCTCAGGTACACAACGTCTAATAATACCATATACTCCTTCTTTATAAAGATGTGGGTCATCCCAAAAGTAATGTCTTGAATCGTAGAAGAAATTTTTCTTTTGTTGGTATGTGAAACTAGGTGGTATATATTTAGCAACAATATAATTAGCATAGTCAGCATACCAAGGAGTATTATGAGAAACATTTATTGCAGGTAGTTGTTCATCAGGAAAATTATCATCAATAGGTAGTGGATCATCAAGAATATTTTCTAACCTAGACAATGTATCTGCTACGGGGTTCTCAGCTCCTTTCCTATCAGTGATATGTAAATCAAATTCTTGTAGCAAGAGAACCCACCTAATGAGTCTAGGTTTAGCATCTTTTTTTTCCATAAGATATTTTATAGCAGCAAGATCAGTGTGAACAATTACTTTCGAATCAACAATGTAAGATCTGAATTTATCACAAGCAAACACAACTGCTAAAAATTCTTTTTCAGTAGTAGCATAATTTCTTTGGGCACTGTCTTGAGTTTTACTGGCATAATGGATAACATTTAATTTCTTATCAACTCTTTGTCCTAAAACAACACCAACAGCATAATCACTAGCATCACACATAATTTCAAAAGGTAAGTTCCAATCGGCGGTTGAACAATAAGTGCAGAAATTAAGGCTTTCTTAAGTGTTTCAAAGACTTCTACACAATCATCATCAAAAACAAATGGAACATCCTTTTGTAAAAGATTTGTAAGGGGCCTAGAAATTTTAGAGAAGTCTTTAATAAACCTCCTATAGAAACCAGCATGACCAAGGAAACTATGAATACCTTTAATATCTTTAGGACATGGCATTTTTTCAATTGCATCAACTTTAGCTTTATCCACCTCAATACCTCGTTCAGAAATTTATGCCCCAAGACAATGCCTTCATTAACCATAAAGTGACACTTCTCCCAATTCAAGACAAGATTAGTTTCCTCACATCTCTGCAAAACTCGATCAAGGTTGCTTAAGCAATCATCAAAAGAAGTTCCATAAACGGAAAAATCATCCATGAAAACCTCAATAATCTTTTCACAAAAATTAGAGAATATAGTAGTCATGCATCTTTGAAAGGTAGCAGGTGCATTGCATAAACCAAAAGGCATACGTCTATAAGCATATGTTCCAAAAGGGCAAGTAAATGTGGTTTTCTCTTGATCAGGAAACATGTATTTGAGAGAAACCAGAATATCCATCAAGAAAGCAAAAGTGCGTGTGCTTAGATAGTCTTTCTAACATTTGATCAATAAAAGGCAAAGGGTAATGATCTTTTCTAGTAGCTTTATTTAATTTTCTAAAATCAATTACCATTCTATAGCCAGTAACAATTCTTTGTTGGATAAGTTCATTTTTATCATTAGGAACAATAGTAATACCTCCCTTCTTAGGGACACAATGAACATGACTTGCCCATCTACTATCAGCTATGGGATAGATTATACCTGCTTCCAGAAGTTTTAATATTTCAGTTCTTACCACTTCTTTCATCTTAGGATTCAATCATCATTGGTGATCAACAACGGGTCTAGCATCAAGTTCCATATTAATCTTGTGCTGACATAGAGTGGAACTAATGCCCTTAAGATCATCAAGAGTATATCCAATAGCACCACGGTGCTTCATCAGAATTTTTAATAATCTTTCTTCTTCATGTTCTGAAAGGTTAGCACTAATAATAAAAGGATATATCTTCTTCTCATCAAGATAAGAATATTTCAAAGTGTCTGGCAATTGTTTTAATTCAAACACAGGATCACCTTTAGGTGGAGGAGGATGATAACCCACAAGTATAGGGGATCGCAACAGTTTTCGAGGGTAGAGTATTCAACCCAAATTTATTGATTCGACACAAGGGGAGCCAAAGAATATTCCCAAGTATTAGCAGCTGAGTTGTCAATTCAACCACACCTAAAAGACTTAATATCTGCAGCAAAGTTTTTAGTAGCAAAGTAGTATGGAAGTAACGGTAACGGTGGCAAAAGTAACAGTAGCAGTTTTGTAGCAATTGTAACAGTGCCAACGGCAAAGTAACGTAGCAAAGATCAATATGTGAAAAGCTCGTAGGCAATGGACCAGTGATGGATAATTATGTCGGATGGCATTCATCATGCAACAATTATAACCTAGGGTGACACAGAACTAGCTCCAATTCATCAATATAATGTAGGCATGTATTCCGAATATAGTCATACGTGCTTATGGAAAAGAACTTGCATGACATCTTTTGTCCTACCCTCCCGGGGCAGCGGGGTCCTAATGGAAACTAAGGGATATTAAGGCCTCCTTTTAATAGAGAACCGGACCAAAGCATTAGCACTTAGTGAATACATGAACTCCTCAAACTACGGTAATCACCGGAAAGAATCCCAATTATTGTCACCTTGGGGTATGCGGATCATAACACGTAATAGGTGTCTACAACTTGCAAGATAGGATCAAGAACACATATATATTCATGAAAACATAATAGGTTCAGATCTGAAATCATGGCACTCGGGCCCTAGTGACAAGCATTAAGCATAGCAAAGTCATAGCAACATCCATCTCAGAACATAGTGGATACTAGGGATCAAACCCTAACAAAACTAACTTGATTACATGATAAATCTCATCCAACCCATCACCGTCCAGCAAGCCTACGATGGAATTACTCACGCACGGTGGTGAGCATCATGAAATTGGTGATGGAGGAAGGTTGGTGATGATGATGGTGACGAATCCCCCTCTCCGGAGCCCCGAACGAACTCCAGATCAGCCTCCCGATGAAGAATAGGAGGCGGTGGTGGCTCCGTATCGTAAAACGCGATGAACTCTTCTCTCTGATTTTTTCTCTCCAGATGGGAATATATAGAGTTGGAATTAAGGTCGGAGGAGGTCCAGGGGGCCCACAAGCCGCCAGGGCGCGCCCTAGGGGGGCGCGCCCCTGGCTTGTGGCCAATGGGTGGACCCCCTCTGGTTGATTCTTTCGCCAGTATTTTTTATTTATTCCAAAAATATTCTCCGTAAATTTCCAGCTCATTCTGGGAACTTTTATTTCTGCACAAAAATAACACCAAGGCAATCCTGTGAAAACAGCGTCAGTCTGGGTTAGTTTCATTCAAATCATGCAAATTAGAGTCCAAAACAAGGGCAAAAGAGTTTGGAAAAGTAGATACGATGAAAACGTATCAACTCCCCCAAGCTTAACCCATTGCTTGTCCTCAAGCAATTCAGTTGACAAACTAAAAGTGATAAAGAAAAACTTTTACAAACTCTGTTTGATCTTATTGTTGCAAATATGCAAAGCCAGCATTCAGGTTTTCAGCAAGAATTATGAACTAACCATATTCACAATAACATTTAGGTCTCAGATTTACTCATATCAATGGCATAATCAACTAGCGAGCAATAATAATGAATCTCGGATGACAACACTTTTTCAAAACAATCATGATATGATATAACAAAATGGTATCTCGCTAGCCCTTTCTGAGACCACAAAACATAAATGCAGAGCACCCCTGAAGATCAAGGACTGACTAGACATTGTAATTCATGGTAAAAGAGATCCAGTCACAGTCATACAAAATATCAATTAACAACAATGCATACAAAAGACAGTGGTGCTCTCTAACTGGTGCTTTTTATAACAGGATGATGACTTGGCATAAAAGTAAATAGATAGTCCCTTCGTAGAGGGAAGCAGGGATTTGCAGAGGTGCTAGAGCTCGAGCTTTTAAAACAGAGATGAATGTAATTTTGAGCGGCATGCTTTCATTGTCAACATAACGACCAAGAGATCTCGGTATCTTCCATGCTAAATACATTATAGGCGGTTCCCAAACAGAATGGTAAAGTTTTTACTCCCCCTCCACCAACAAGCACACTCCATGGCTGGTCCGAAACAACGGGTACCGTCCATACCAACAACAGTCCTGGGGGAGTTTTGTTTGATAGTATATTTTGATTTGATTTAGAGCATGGAACTGGGCATCCCAATTACCAGCCACTTTCTCGGGAATGACAAGTGAATAAACACTCATCGTGAGAATAACCCACCTAGTATGGAAGATACTGACAGCCCCTAGTTGCTACATGAGCGATTCGGGCATACAAAACAGAATATTATTTGAAGGTTTAGAGTTTGGCACATGCAAATTTACTTGGAACGGCAGGTAAATACCGCATATAGGTAGGTCTGGTGGACTCATATGGAACAACTTTGGGTTTATGGAAGTGGATGCACAAGCAGTATTCCTGCTTAGGACAAGTGAAGGCTAGCAAAAGATTGAGGAGCGACTACTAGAGAGCGACAACAGTCATACACATGTATTGAGATTAACCAACATTGAATGCAAGCATGAGTAAGATATAAATCACCATGAACATAAATATCGTGGAGGCTATGTTGATTTTGATTCAACTACATGCGTGAACATGTGCCAAGTCAAGCCACTTAAATCATTCAAAGGAGGATACCATCCTATCATACTACATCATAACCATTTTAATTTGCTTGTTGGCACTCAAGACAAACCATTATCAACTCCTAGCTAATTAAGCATGGCATGAGTAACTATAATCTCTAATTGTCATTGCAAACATGTTTCATTCATAATGGGCTGAATCAGGAACGATGAACTAATCATATTTACAAAAACAAAATAGGTCGAGTTCGTACTAGCTTTCCTCCATCTCCATCATTTCATCATATATCGTCATTATTGCCTTTTCACTTGCATGACCGAACGGTGTGAATAATAATAAGAGTGCACGTGCATTGGACTAAGCTGGAATCTGCAAACATTTATTCAAAGGAGAATACAAGGTAATATGGGCTCTTCGTTAAATCAACAATAATGCATATGAGAACCACTCAACATTTTCGTCGTGGTCTTCTCCTCTCGACCCAAAGAAAAGAAAAGAACTTCAAAGAAACACACTGAAATGTTTTTGGAGTTTTTGTTTTTCTGAAGAAGGCAAAAACAAGAACGAGGAAAACTATTTACACGGGAAAGCTCCCAACAAACAAAAAGAAGAACGAGAAATCTTTTTGTTTTTTCTTTTAATACTACAACTAATTTTTATTTATTTTCTCAATGTTTTTCGAACACAAAAGAAGAAAGCGAGAAAAAAAATAAACTAGCATGGATAATACAAAGAAAAAGTATGAACACCGATAACTGGAATGAATGTGTGAACATGAATGTAATGTCGGTGAGAAATACATACTCCCCCAAGCTTAGGCTTTAGGCCTAAGTTGGTCTACGACCACGGCAAGAAATAACCCTCTCCTTGGTACTCTGGAGGGTCCTGAGGGTTCCACCGGTTGGCGAGCTTGATACGTCTCCAACGTATCTATAATTTTTTATTGTTCCATGCTATTATATTATATGTTTTGGATGTTTTATATGCATTAATATGCTATTTTATATTATTTTTGGGACTAACCTATTAACCTAGAGCCCAGTGCCAGTTCCTGTTTTTGAATTTCGCATAAAAGGAATAACAAACGGAGTCCAAATGGAATAAAACTTTCGCGATGATCTTTCTTGGACCAAAAGGAAACCAGGAGACTTGGAGATGAAGTCGGAGGAGCCACGAGGTGGCCACAAGGACGGAGGGCGCGCCCAGGGGGTAGGGCGCGCCCCCCACCCTTGTGGGCCCCTCGTGCATCTCCTGACCTAATTCTTTCGCCTATATATACTCTTACATGCCCAAACCACCAGAGGCATCCACGAAAAGACTTTTCCACCGCCGCAACCATCTATACCCGTTAGATCCCATCTAGGGGCCTTTTTCGGCGTCCTGTCGGAGGGGGATTCGATCACGGAGGGCTTCTACATCAACACCATTGCCCTTCCGATGAACCATGAGTAGTTTACCTCAGACCTACGGGTCCATAGCTAGTAGCTAGATAGCTTCTTCTCTCTCTTTGATTCTCAATACCATGTTCTCCTTGATGTTCTGGGAGATCTATTCGATGTAATACTTTTTTGCGGTGTGTTTGCCGAGATCCGATGAATTGTGGATTTATGATCAGCTTATCTATGAATATTATTTGAATCTTCTCTGAATTTTTTTATGCATGATTTGATATCTTTGCAAGTCTCTTCGAACTATCGATTTGGTTTGGCCAACTAGATTGGTTTTTCTTGCAATGGGAGAAGTGTTTAACTTTGGGTTCAATCTTGCGGTGTCCTTTCCCAGTGATAGTAGGGGCAGCAAGGCACGTATTGTATTGATGCCATCAAGGATAAAAAGATGGGGTTTTCATCATATTGCTTGAGTTAATTCCTCTATATCATGTCATCTTTCTTAATGTGTTACTGATACGTCTCCATCGTATCTATAATTTGTGATTGTTTCATGCCAATATTATAAACTTTCACATATTTTTGGCAACTTTTTATATGATTTATTGGACTAACCTATTGATCGAGTGCCCAGTGCGAGTTCCTGTTTGTTGCATGTTTTTTGTTTCACAGAAAATCCATATCAAACGAAGTCCAAACGCGATAAAAATTTATGAAGAATTATTTTGGAATATTTATGATTTTTGGGAGGTGGAATCAATGCAAACGGGGGCACACAGTGACCACAACCCACCAGGGTGTGCGGGGCACCCCCTGGCGCGCCCAGGTATCTTGTGCCCTCCTCGAATGTCAGTTGGGGCCCTTCTTCTGGCACAAAAAAGATAATTTATGGAAAAAAAATTGTGTTAAAATCTCAGCACAATCGGAGTTACGAATCTCCGGGAATTTATGAAACGGTGAAGGGCCAGATCTGGGGAACGCGAAACAGAAGAGAACAAAGAGGGATATCCAATCTCGGAGGGGCTCCCGCCCCTCCGCTGCCATGGAGGCCATGGACCAGAGGGGGAACTCTCCTCCCATCTAGGGGGGAGGCCAAGGAAGAAGAAGAAGGATGGGGGCTCTCTCCCCCTCTCTCCCGGTGGCGCCAGAGTGCTACCGGGGCAAGGATCGTGACGGCGACCTACATCAACAATCTTGCTACCGTCATCACCAACTTTATCCCCCACTATGCACTGGTGTAACACCCCTTCTCCCCACTGTAATCTCTACTTAAACATGGTGCTCAACTCCATATATTATTTCCCAATGATCTATGGTTATCGTATGATGTTTGAGTAGATCCGTTTTGTCCTATGGGTTAATCGTGATCTTGGTTGGTTTGATTGTATATTTTATTTATGGTGCTGTCCTATGGTGCCCTCCGTCTCGCGCAAACATGAGGGGCCCCCGCTATAGGGTGTTGCAATATGTTCATGATTCGCTTATGGTGGGTTGCGAGAGTGACAAAAGCTTAAACCCGAGTAAGTGGGTTGTTGCGTATGGGATAAAGAGGACTTGATACTTAATGCTATGGTTGGGTTTCATGACCTTAATGATCTTTAATAGTTGTGGATGCTTGCTAGAGTTCCAATCATAAGTGCATATGATCCAAGTACAGAAAGTATGTTAGCTCATGCCTCTCCCTCATATAAAATTACAAGAATGATTACCGGTACTTGTTATCGATTGCCTAGGGACAACTAACTTTCTTGTTAACAAAAGCTATCCACTTTTATTACCTTGCAATTTATTCATAGTTTTATTCTCGCAAAGTACTCATAGTTTTATTATTGCAAATTAGTTTCATACTTGTTTTAGGTAAAGCAAACATCAAGTGTGCGTAGAGTTGTATCGGTGGTCGATAGAACTTGAGGGAATATTTGTTCTGCCTTTAGCTCCTTGTTGGGTTTGACACTCTTATTTATGGAAGAAGGCTACAAACAATCCCCTATACTTGTGGGTTATCAAGACCTTTTTCTGGCGCCGTTGCCGGGGAGCAATAGCGTGGGGTGAATATTCTCGTGTGTGCTTGTTTGCTTTATCACTAAGTAGTTTTTATTTTGTGCTCTTTTTTTCAATCTCTAGTTATGGGTAGGAAACGCAAAATACCAAAAAAATTAGTTGTACCCGCTAAACCAATGGTTGAAGAACCACCCAAAATCTATCATACTACTGAAGCTTTCTACTTGGATCATCTTCGATCCATTTGTGCTCGTGCTGAAAACCCAACTAACTTAGTTGAGGGAAAATCATTAAATGAGCATGCTTATTATGTGCGACACCACTTATCTCAAAAAGGGAAACTTTTATGGCATCATATTAATAGTTTGTATTGCAATGCTTTGAATTTATGTGAAATACATGATTTTACCTGTTGTTCTGAAGACCCTAAAAAATACCTTCCCTTCCAATGTGAGTTTAAGGATAATGGAATCGTATCTTCTTATGCCAAAGGTGTTTATAATTACTATGATGTTGAACAAATTGAAGAATTTGTTGCTTTTAAGGGTGCTTATGAAATTGCTTCTTTGATTGAAAAGTATGATGCTACAATTTACAAATCTGAAATTTTTGCCATACTTAAACATTGCTATGAAAACTATGCTTCCAATGCTTATGTTAAAAAATATATTGAGTACTTCTCTGCTGTCCAAGAAGAGACTAACATTTTGCAGGAGTCTATGGAAGAAGAAAATGATGAAACTATGAGCTCATTGGATGAAAAAGATGATGAGGAGAGAGAAGAACAAACAGAGGAAGAACGAATTAGCTACCCATGCCCACCTTCTAATGAGAGTAACTCTTCAACTCATACATTGTTTAATTTCCCTTCGTGCTTACCGAAGGATGAATGCTATGATAATTGCTATGATCCTGTTGATTCTTTTAAAATATCCCTTTTTGATGAACTTGATGCTTGTTATGCTTGTGGCCAAGATGCCAATATGAATTATGCTTATGGAGATGAACTTGCTATAGTTCCTTATGCTAAGAATGAAATTGTTGCTATTGCATCCACACATGTTAGTCCTATTATCTTTTTGAATTCTCCAAACAACACTATATCGGAGAAGATTGCACTTATTAAGGATTACATTGATGGGTTGCCTTTTACCGTTGCACATGATAATTTTCATGAATGTAATATGCATGTGCTTGCTGCTCCTACTTACAATTATTATGAAAGAGGAACTACATCTCCACCTCTCTATGTTTCCAACACGATAAAATTGCAAGAAACTGCTTATGCTCTGTATTAGCCTTTACTTGATGTGCATGAATTGTTCTTGTATGACATGCCGATGCATAGGAAGAGAGTTAGACTTCGTCATTGCATGATATATGTTGCTTTGTGCTCACTACTAAATGCCAAATCATTGCTAATTAAAATTGGCTTTGATATACCTTGGGATCCGGGTGGATTCATTACTTGAGCACTTTATGCCTAGCTTAATGGCTTTAAAGAAAGCACTGCCAGAGAGACAACCCAGAAGTTTTAGAGAGTCATTTATTTCTGTTGAGTGCTTTTATAAAGTTTAAAAACAAAAAAATATAGAGGGGAACTTAAAAACTTTTTCACAAAAGAGAAGCGATTGGAAGTTGTGCATTGGAGAAGTGAGGGTCGACATTGAACACTTGTGTTCATGCTCATGGAAACAATGTAGAATTTTTCATGAAGATTCTCTACAAATAATTATCCCCTTGTACAATTCCATTGTATTATAAAAATAATGTGCCAAGATTTGCCTTTAGGATGATTAGATTGCTTGTTGGTATGTGCGGTGCAAAACAGAAACTTTGGCTGTAGTGCGCGATTTTACATTTTTTACTGGAATGTCGAAAGTTTCTGAAAAATGTTGTATAGTATTTCTATACAATTTTTTTTTAATTTTTTAGAATTTTTGGAGTACAATAAATATGGTAGGTGTTCAGATTGCTACAGGCTGTCCTGTTTAAGACAGATTCTGTTTTTGATGCATTGTTTTGCTTGTTTTGATGAAACTATCGATTTTTATCGATGGTATAAGCCATGGAAAAGTTATAATACAGTAGCTACAATGAAAAAACAAAATATGAATTGGTTTTCAACAGTACTTAGAGTAGTGATTTGCATTATTATACTAACGGATCTTACTGAGGTTTCTGTTGAGTTTTGTGTGGATGAAGTGATCCAAGATCGAGGAGGTCTCGATATGAGGAGAAGTAGGAGAGGCAAGAGCTCAAGCTTGGGGATGCCCAAGCCACCCCAAGTAAATATTCAAGGATACTCAAGCGTCTAAGCTTGGGGATGCCCCGGAAGGCATCCCATCTTTCTTGAACAAGTATCGGTATGTTTTCATCTTTGTTTCGTTCATGTGATATGTGTGAATCTTGGAGCGTCTTTTGTGTTTATTTTTCATTTTTATTTTATGCACCATGCTGGTATGAGATAGTCCATGGTCGATTTATAGAATGCTCATTGCACTTCACTTATATCTTTTGAGTGTGGCTTTATAGAATGCTTCATGTGCTTCACTTATATCATTTGAAGTTTGGATTGCCTGTTTCTCTTCACATAGAAAACTGTTATTTGTAGAATGCTCTTTTGCTTCACTTATATTTATTAGAGCATGGTATTTTGTAGAAAGAATTAAACTCTCTTGCTTCACTTATATCTATTTAGAGAGTCAACAAGAATTGGTCATTTGCATGGTTAGTCATAAAATCCTACATAAAACTTATGGATCACTGAATATGATATGTTTGATTCCTTGCAATAGTTTTGCGATATAAAGATGGAATATGTGGGAGGTACTAGTAAACGGTTGTGGTTAGTAAGAATATTGGTGTTAAGGTTTGTGATTCCCGAAGCATGCACGTATAGTCTCTTGTTATGCTATGAAGTTGGATTATGATTTATTATTGATTGTCTTCCTTATGAGTGGCGGTCGGGGATGAGCGATGGTCTTTTCCTACCAATCTATACCCCTAGGGGCATGCGTAGTAGTACTTTGCTTCGAGGGCTAATAAACTTTTGCAATAAGTATATGAGTTCTTTATGACTAATGTGAGTCCAGGGATTATACACACTCTTATCTTTTCGCAATTTGCTAGCCTCTATGGTACCGTGCATTGCCCTTTCTCACCTCGAGAGTCGGTGCAAACTTCGCCGGTGCATCCAAACCCCGTGATATGATACACTCTATCACACATAAGCCTTATTATATCTTCCTCAAAACAGCCACCATACCTACCTATTATGGCCTTTCCATAGCCATTCCGAGATATATTGCCATGCAACTTCCACCGCCTCCGTTTTGATGACTTGAGCATTCATTGTCATATTGCTTTGCATGATCGTAAGATAGCTAGCATGATATTTCCATGGCTTGTCCATTTTTTGATATCATTGTTATGCTAGATCATTGCACATCCTGGTATACTGCCAGAGGCATTCATATGGAGTCATATTTTGTCATAGGTATCGAGTTGCAATTTTTATTTCTTTTGAGTTATAAGTAAATAGAAGTGTGATGATCATTATTATTCATTATTAGAGCATGTCCTAGTGAGGAAAGGATGATGGAGACTATGATTCCCCCACAAGTCGGGATGAGACTCCGGACAATGAGAGAGAAAAAAAAGAAAAAAAAAGGAGAAGCAAAAAAAAAAGAAAAAAGAGAGAGAAGGGGCATTGCTACTATATTTTACCACACTTGTGCTTCAAAGTAGCACCATGTTTTTCATATAGAGAGTCTCCTATGTAGTCACTTTCATATACTAGTGGGAATTTTTTATTATAGAACTTGGCTTGTATATTCCGATGATGGGCTTCCTCAAATGCCAGAGGACTTCATGAGCAAGCAAGTTGGATGCACACCCACTTAGTTTTCATATTGAGCTTTCATACACTTATAGCTCTTAGTGCATCCGTTGCATGGCAATCCCTACTCCTTATGTTGATATCAATTGATGGGCATCTCCATAGCCCGTTGGTTAGCCGCGTTGATGTGAGACTTTCTTACTTTTTGTCTTCTCTATATTTACCCCTATAATCATACTCTATTCCATCCATAGTGCTATATCCATGGCTTGCGCTCATGAATTGCATGAGAGTTGAAAAAGCTGAAGCGCGTTAAAAAGTATGAACCAATTGCTCGGCTTGTCATCGGGGTTGTGCATGATAAATACTTTGTGTTAAGAAGACAGAGCATGACAAGATTATATGATTTTGTAGGGATAGCTTTCTTTAGCGTCGATATTTTGAAAGACACGATTGTTTGTTGGGATGCCTGAGTATTGATGTCTTTATGTCAAATTATAGACTATTGCTTTGAATCACTTATGTCTTAATATTCATGCCATGATTAGATATATGATCAAGTTTATGCTAGGTAGCATTCCACATCAAAAATTATCATTTTTTTATCATTTACCTACTCGAGGATGAGCAGGAATTAAGCTTGGGGATGCTGATACATCTCCATCGTATCTATAATTTTTGATTGTTTCATGCCAATATTATACAACTTTCACATATTTTTGGCAACTTTTTATATGATTTATTGGACTAACCTATTGATCCAGTGCCCAGTGCCAGTTCCTGTTTGTTGCATGTTTTTTGTTTCATAGAAAATCCATATCAAACGAAGTCCAAACGCGATAACAATTTACGGAGAATTATTTTGGAATATTTATGATTTTTGGGAGGTGGAATCAACGCAAACGGGGCCCCACAGTGACCACAACCCACCAGGGCGCGCCTGGCACGCCCTGGCGCGCCCAGGTATCTTGTGCCCTCCTCGAACGTCAGTTGGGGCCCTTCTTCTGGCACAAGAAAGATAATTTATGGAAAAAATCATGTTAAAATCTCAGCGCAATCGGAGTTACGGATCTTCGGGAATTTAAGAAACGGTGAAGGGCCAAATTTGGGGAACGGGAAACAGAAGAGAACAGAGAGGGATATCCAATCTCGGAGGGGCTCCTGCCCCTTCGCCGCCATGGAGGCCATGGACCAGAGGGGGAACTCTCCTTCCATCTAGTGGGGAGGCCAAGGAAGAAGAAGAAGGAGGGGGGCTCTCTCCCCCTCTCTCCCGGTGGCGCCGGAGTGCCGCCGGGGCAAGGATCGTGACGGTGATCTACATCAACAATCTAGCTACCGTCATCACCAACTTTCTCACCCTCTATGCAGTGGTGTAACACCCCTTCTCCCCGCTGTAATCTCTACTTAAACATGGTGCTCAACTCCATATATTATTTCCCATGGTTATCCTATGATGTTTGAGTAGATCTGTTTTGTCCTATGGGTTAATCATGATCTTGGTTGGTATGATTGTATATTTTATTTATGGTGCTGTCCTACGGTGCCCTCCGTCTCGCGCAAATGTGAGGAGCCCCCGCTGTAGGGTGTTGCAATATGTTCATGATTCGCTTATGGTGGGTTGCGAGAGTGACAGAAGCTTAAACCCGAGTAAATGGGTTGTTGCGAATGGGATAAAGAGGACTTGATACTTAATGCTATGGTTGGGTTTCACGACCTTAATGATCTTTAGTAGTTGCGGATGCTTGCTAGAGTTCCAATCATAAGTGCATATGATCCAAGTAGAGAAAGTATGTTAGCTCATGCCTCTCCCTCATATAAAATTACAAGAATGATTACCAGTACTTGTTATCAATTGCCTAGGGACAAATGACTTTCTTGTTGACAAAAGCTATCCACTTTTATTACCTTGCAATTTATTCGTAGTTTTATTCTCGCAAAGTACTCATAGTTTTATTCTTGCAAATTAATTTCATACTTGTTTTAGGTAAAGCAAACGTCAAGTGTGCGTAGAGTTGTATCGGTGGTTGATAGAACTTGAGGGAATATTTGTTCTGCCTTTAGCTCCTCGTTGGGTTCGACACTCTTATTTATCGAAGAAGGCTACAAACGATCCCCTATACTTGTGGGTAATCAGTTACTCTGTTCTTCATGAACTTAATACTCTAGATGTAGGCAGGAGTCGGTCGATGTGTGGAGTAATAGTAGTAGATGCAGAATCATTTCGGTCTACTTGACACGGACGTGATGCCTATATTCATGATCATTGCCTTAGATATCGTCATAACTTTGCGCTTTTCTATCAATTGCTCGGCAGTAATTTGTTCACCCACCGTATTATTTTCTATCTTGAGAGAAGCCTCTAGTTAAACCTATGGCCCCCGGGTC
This sequence comes from Thinopyrum elongatum, assembly GCA_011799875.1. NCBI lineage: Eukaryota > Viridiplantae > Streptophyta > Magnoliopsida > Poales > Poaceae > Thinopyrum > Thinopyrum elongatum. Next base: position 228,231,580 of record CM022298.1, read on the forward strand.
TATTTTCCATCATACAATCTTCTACTTTCCAATCTATGAGTTTCCGATTTACTATTTTGCAATCTTTTACTTTCCAATCTATAAAACAAAAATACAAAAAATATGTACTTTACCGTTTATCTATCTCTATCAGATCTCCCTTTTGCGAGTAACCGTGAAGGGATTGACAACCCCTTATCGCGTTGGGTGCAAGTTTGGTGTTTGTTTGTGCAGGTATTCGGTGACTTGCGTGTTGTCTCCTACTGGATTGATACCTTGGTTCTCAAAACTGAGGGAAATACTTACTCTACTTTGCTGCATCACCCTTTCCTCTTCAAGGGAAAAACCAACGCAAGCTCAAGAAGTAGCAGGAAGAATTTCTGGCGCCGTTTCCGGGGAGATCTACACCAAGTCAAGACACTCCAAGTACCCATCATAAACTCTCATCTCTTGCATTACATTATTTGCCATTCGCCTCTCGTTTTCCTCTCCCCCACTTCTAAAACGATTTTCGAAAAGTTTGCCTTTTCTTCGCCTCTCTCTTTGCCTTTTCTTCGCCCCTCTTCCGTTCGTCTTCTTCGTGTGCTTTTTGTGTGCTTGTGCGTTTGATCGCTTGTCTCGCTCCTATGGCTAGTCTTCCCGTCATTGTTAACACTCCCGATAACGAAGTTCTTAATTTTAAACAAAGGGAGGGAGAAAACTTAAAAGATGCTTGGTATAGAATTTGCAATGCTCGAAATAGATCTACTCAAAAGCAATCTATTCCCGTTCTTCTTCGCAATTTTTATGTGGGCGTTACTCCTTGGAATAGATATGTTCTAGATACCATAACTGGAAGCAATTTCTTGGTTAGCCATACTTGTGATTCTTACAATGCCATGATAGATTTGTTAGGCCCACCACCTCTTTTGGTCAATGAAATTGTTTTAACCTTGGAGCATGTAATTCAAAGGCTTGATATTATTGAAAATAAGATTGCTACCGTTGAGTTGATTGAAAATTTGGATAAAAAGATTCATAATCAGATTACTCAATATGGATCTAAAGTAGGAGTTACTTTAAAGAATCTAAGAGAAAAGGAACCCATAGTTAACGAAAAGATAGATCAAGATTCTACTAGAATTGGCAAACTAGAAGATATTATTACCAACTTAGGTTCCGCTTTTTCCTCCGTCAAAACTACTCCAAAGCCTCCTCCTACTAAAATTGCCAAGTTTATTTATGTTCCTAAGGATAAGGGTGAATCTTCTAGTAAAGATAATGAAGATCTCAAATCTATAAGTGTTCACCCCAACTTTTTCGATATTATTAAGGAACCAATTGCTACGGATGAATTTCTTGATTTCTTGCCTAGGAGTTTGACCATTTATAAAACCAAAGAACCTCCTAAGGATAATAAGTGGGTAATTGAAGACTTGCATACCAAAGATGACAATACTTAGATCTATTCGTGTTTTTATGCCTAGCTAAGGGCGTTAAACAATAGCGCGTGTTGGGAGGCAACCCAATTTTATTTTTCTTTTTTCTTTTTTGGTTCTGTTTTGCAATAAATAATTCATCTAGCCTCTGGTTAGATGTGGTTTTATGTTTTAATTAGTGTTTGTGCCAAGTAAGACCTTTGGGATGGCTTACGGTGATAGTTGATTTGATCTTGCTGAAAAACAGAAACTTTTGCGTCCAGTAACAGAATTTTAAAAACCCTGAATTTTTTATACGAGATTTATATACAAATTGCCTATGATTTCCTAATTTTTCAGAAAATTTTGAGTTACATAAGTATTAGAACAATTCGGATCTTTGCAGACTGTTCTGTTTTTGACAGATTCTGTTTTCTTTGTGTTGTTTGCTTATTTTGATGAATCTATGGGTTGTATCAAGGGGTATGATCCATGGAAAAGTTGGAATACAGTAGATATTACACCAATATAAATAAATAATGAGTTCACAACAGTACCAAAGTGGTGATTTAATTTCTTATACTAACGGAGCTTATGAGATTTTCTGTTGAGTTTTGTGTTGTGAAGTTTTCAAGTTTTGGGTAAGGACTTGATGGACTATGGAATAAGGAGTGGCAAGAGCCTAAGCTTGGGGATGCCCAAGGCACCCCCAAGGTAGTATTAAAGGACAACCAAGAGCCTAAGCTTGGGGATGCCCCGGAAGGCATCCCCTCTTTCGTCTTTGTCTATCGGTAACTTTACTTGAGGCTATATTTTTATTCACCACATGATATGTGTTTTGCTTGGTGCGTCTTGTATGATTTGAGTCTTTGCTTTTTAGTTTGCCACAATCATCCTTGCTGTACACACCTTTTGAGATAGACACGCATGAATCATGATTTATTAGAATACTCTTTGTGCTTCACTTATATCTTTTGAGCTAGGCAATTTTGCTCTAGTGCTTCACTTATATCTTTTTAGAGCACGGCGGTGGCTTTATTTTATAGAAATTGATGAACTCTCATGCTTCACTTATATTATTTTAAGAGTCTTTAAAAGAGCATGGTAATTTTCTTTGGTTATAAATTTAGTCCTAATATGATAGGAATCCAAGAGGGATATAATAAAAACTTTCATATAAAGTGCATTGAATACTATGAGAAGTTTGATTCCTTATGATTGTTTTGAGATATGAAGATGGTGATATTAGAGTCATGCTAGTGAGTAGTTGTGAATTTGAGAAATACTTGTGTTAAGGTTTATGAGTCCCGTAGCATGCACTTATGGTGAACCGTTATGTAACGAAGTTGGAGCATGAGATATTTTTTTGATTGTCATCCTTTGTGTGGAGGTCGGGATCATGCGATGGTTAACTCCTACCAACCCTTCCCCTAGGAGCATGCGTCTAGTACTTTGTTTCGATGACTAATAGATTTTTGCAATAAGTATGTGAGTTCTTTATGACTAATGTTGAGTCCATGGATTATACGCACTCTCACCCTTCCACCTTTGCTAGCCTCTCTAGCACCGCGCAATTTTCGCCGGTACCATATACCTTCCTCAAAACAGCCACCATACCTACCTATTATGGCATTTTCATAGCCATTCCGAGATATATTGCCATGCAACTTTCCACCATTCCATTTATTATGACATGCATCATCATTGTCATATTGCTTTGCATGATCATGTAGTTGACATCGTATTTGTGGTAAAGCCACCTTTCATCATTTTTTATACATGTCACTCTTGAATCATTGCACATCTCGGTACACCACCGGAGGCATTAATATAGAGTCATATTTTGTTCTAGTATCGAGTTGTAATTTTTGAGTTGTAAGTAAATAGAAGTATGATGATTTTCATTATTAGAGCATTGTCCCATGTGAGGAAAAAAAGAAAAAAGAAAGAAAAAAGAAAGAAAAAAGAAAGAAAAAAGAGAAGAAAGAAAAAAAGAAAGAAAAAAATGAGAGAAAAAGAGAGAAGGTGCAATGTTACTATCCTTTTTCCATACTTGTGCTTCAAAGTAGCACCATGATCTTCATGATAGAGAGTCTCCTATGTTGTCACTTTCATATACTAGTGGGAATTTTTCATTATAGAACTTGGCTTGTATATTCCAACGATGGGCTTCCTCAAATTGCCCTAGGTCTTCATGAGCAAGCAAGTTGGATGCACACCCACTTAGTTTTCTTTTTGAGCTTTCATAAACTTATAGCTCTAGTGCATCCGTTGCATGGCAATCCCTACTCACTCACATTGATATCTATTGATGGGCATCTCCATAGCCCGTTGATACGCCTAGTTGATGTGAGACTATCTCCCTCTTTTTGTCTTCTCCACAACCACCTTTTATTCCACCTATAGTGCTATGTCCATGGCTCACGCTCATGTATTGCGTGAAAGTTGAAAAAGTTTGAGAATATTAAAGTATGAAACAATTGCTTGGCCAAAACCGGGGTTGTGCATGATTTGAGTATTTTGTGTGATAAAGATGGAGCATATCCAGACTATATGATTTTGTAGGGATAAGCTTTCTTTGGCCATGTTATTTTGAGAAGACATAATTATCTTGTTAGTATGCTTGAAGTATTATTGTTTTTATGTCAATATTAAACTTTTGTTTTGAATCATAAGGATCTGAACATTCATGCCACAATGAAGAAATTACATGGATAAATATGTTAGGTAGCATTCCACATCAAAAATTCTGTTTTTATCATTTACCTACTCGAGGACGAGCAGGAATTAAGCTTGGGGATGCTTGATACGTCTCCAATGTATCTATAATTTTTTATTGTTCCATGCTATTATATTATCTGTTTTGGATGTTTTATATGCATTAATATGCTATTTTATATTATTTTTGGGACTAACCTATTAACCTAGAGCCCAGTGCCAGTTCCTGTTTTTGAGTTTCGCAGAAAAGGAATACCAAACGGAGTCCAAACAGAATAAAACTTTCGCGATGATCTTTCTTGGACCAAAAGGAAACCAGGAGACTTGGAGATGAAGTCGGAGGAGCCACGAGGCGGCCACAAGGATGGAGGGCGCGCCCCCCACCCTTGTGGGCCCCTCGTGCGTCTCCTGACCTAATTCTTTCGCCTATATATACTCTTATATGCCCCAACCACCAGAGGCATCCACGAAAAGACTTTTCCACCACCGCAACCTTTTGTACCCGTGAGATCCCATCTAGGGACCTTTTTCGGCGTCCTGCCACAGGGGGATTCGATCACGGAGGGCTTCTACATCAACACCATTGCCCTTCCGATGAAGCGTGAGTAGTTTACTTCAGACCTACGGGTCCATAGCTAGTAGCTAGATGGCTTCTTCTCTCTCTATGATTCTCAATACCACGTTCTCCTCGATGTTCTTCGAGATCTATTCGATGTAATACTTTTTTGCGGTGTGTTTGCCGAGATTCGATGAATTGTGGATTTATGATCAGCTTATTTATGAATATTATTTGAATCTTCTATGAATTCTTTTATGCATGATTTGATATCTTTGCAAGTCTCTTCGAACTATCGATTTGGTTTGGCCAACTAGATTGGTTTTTCTTGCAATGGGAGAAGTGCTTAGCTTTGGGTTCAATCTTGCGGTGTCCTTTCCCAGTGACAGTAGGGGCAGCAAGGCACGTATTGTATTGTTGCCATCGAGGATAAAAAGATGGGGTTTTCATCATATTGCTTGAGTTAATTCCTCTACATGATGTCATCTTTCTTAATGTGTTACTCTGTTCTTCATGAACTTAATACTCTAGATGTAGGCAGGAGTCGGTCGATGTGTGGAGTAATAGTAGTAGATGCAGAATCGTTTCGGTCTACTTGACACGGACGTGATGCCTATATTCATGATCATTGCCTTAGATATCGTCATAACTTTGCGCTTTTCTATCAATTGCTCGGCCATAATTTGTTCACTCACCGTATTATTTTCTATCTTGAGAGAAGCCTCTAGTGAAACCTATGGCCCTCGGGTCTATTTTCCATCATACAATCTTCTACTTTCCAATCTACGAGTTTCCGATTTACTATTTTGCAATCTTTTACTTTCCAATCTATAAAAAAATACAAATAATATTTACTTTACCATTTATCTATCTCTATCAGATCTCACTTTTGCGAGTAACCGTGAAGGGATTGACAACCCCTTATCGTGTTGGGTGCAAGTTTGGTGTTTGTTTGTGCAGGTATTTGGTGACTTGCGTGTTGTCTCCTAGTGGATTGATACCTTGGTTCTCAAAACTGATGGAAATACTTACTCTACTTTGCTGCATCACCCTTTCCTCTTCAAGGGAAAAACCAACGCAAGCTCAAGAAGTAGGAGAGCTCCTGTGGCTCCCACTGATAAACAGGTTCCTGATATGGATCAGGTGATAGTGCTGGCTCAGGGACTGGGGATCGCGTCCACTCCTAGTACGCATAAATATCATCGGGCATAATAATGTACCTTCCTAAATGAATATCGAATAAAGAAGGTGCAGGCAAAGTAATAATCTGATAGGTACCCTGACTGAACACTAAGTTATAGATGAGCCGCTTATCATCGTCTTTGGAAATAAAATCATGTGCTACCATACTGTCATAGTCTAAATATTTAGTGGGTAACAACATTTCTTCCTGCACGTCGAGCCTAATGGGAATCTCAAAATGTTTAGCTAAACGAGAAGCGTAGATACCTCCGAAAATGGGACCCCTCGAACGATTTAAACTCAACCTTCGAGCAACAATAGCGCCCAAACTAAAAGTTCTATCACGATATAAAGCATGGAGCAAAATAGCAAGGTCAGGGGCATTAAGGCCTCCACTCTCCCCACAAATAATGAGTAATAGCGCAACACAGGAAAATGTAAACTAGCCACTCTCGCTTCCGACACCCCTCTCTCTTCCCCTACGGTAATTTCATCAATAAAATCGTCCACACCTCTAGGACATGGTTCACTGACCCTGCCCTCATAAGGTAATTTGCAAACATCGCAAAAATCATAGAGAGTCATTTTCTTAGGCACATCATATAAGTGAAATTCTACCATAGGAGGATCTTCCCTATAACGAAAGTCTAAATTTTGCACAAAGGTATTAGTGAGTAGGAGGTATTGGTCACACTTATCATGGAGGAAGTCGGTGATGCCTGCCTTATCCGCCAAATAATAGAAATTCTCATAAATTCCGGCCGCCCTCAAGAATGCATCACTTGGCCATTCACACGGCCGAACCTCTGCGGTGCGAGGGAGGTTGTACTTGGGCTTCTTCTTCTCTTCATTTTTCATTTTCCTTTGAACCCCTACTTGAAGAGCCCCTCAACCATCTCTTCATCATTTCTTTTCTCTGAGAAATTCTGAAATTTTTAGTGACTCAAAATAAAAGTGAACCAAACTCAACAAAATTGATAGTAACTACTCCTACAAGTGCCTAGAGGCTACATCATGCATGAAAACTAATTGAGACCATATAAATTTGATATGCAAGCTCAAGAAAAAGGTCACCATAGCAGCAAAAATTTGCAATATATAAAGCACTAGAAAAAAACTAATTGGACCATTGGAGGAGTCACATACTGAAGAACAATCCCCCAAAACAGTTTTGCAAATGGAGCTTTGCACAAGGAGATCGAAAATGGCAGCAAGATGAGCAAGAACACGGGTTTGAGCAACGGGATGATTTTTTCTGGAGGAAGACTAAGTGGATGGGAGCTGGAATAAGTGAGTGGGACCCACAAGCCACCAGGGCGCACCCAGGGGGTGGGCGCGCCCCCAGGGCTTGTGGCCCACTGGTGCATCCCCCTGGTGTGTTCTCAGTGCCAGAAATTCTCAAATAATCTAAAAAAACATACTAAATTTCTAGGGCATTTGGAGAATTTTTATTTTCGGGACATTCTTTATTGCACGGATAATTCAGAAACAGGCGAGTAATAGAATGTTTGCTTTATTTATTGTAAATAATAGAAAGTAAAAGGTGGGTACAGAAAGTTGTGCTTTCTAAATTCATCCATCTCATGCTCATCAAAAGGAATCCATTAACAAGGTTGATCAAGTCTTATTAACAAACTTCTTTCGAATAACATGAAACCGGAGAATTATCGAATAACACTAGGTTACCTCAACGGGGATATGCATGTCCCCCACAATAAGAATATCATATTTCTTTTTGACAGTAGGAAGAGGGAATTCAAAACCCTCAATAGTAATTGTTGAAATTTTTCCAATAGAATTAATACTATTCACTTGAGGTTGTTTCTTCGGAAAGTGTACCGTATGCTCATTACCATTAACATGAAAAGTGACATTGCCTTTGTTGCAATCAATAACAACCCCTGCAGTATTCAAAAAGGGTCTACTAAGGATGATCGGCATACTGTCGTCCTCGGGAATATCAAGAATAACAAAGTCCGTTAAGATAGTAACGTTTGCAACCACAACAGGCACATCCTCACAAATACCGATGGGTATAGCAGTTGATTTATCAGCCATTTGCAAGGAGATTGCAGTAGGTGTCAACTTATTCTAATCAAGCCTACGATACAAAGAGAAAGGCATAACACTAACACCGGCTCCCAAATCACATAAGGCAGTTTTAACATAGTTTCTTTTGATGGAGCATGGTATAGTTGCTATTCCTGGATCTCCTAGTTTCTTTGGTATTCCACCCTTAAAAGTATAATTAGCAAGCATAGTGGAAATTTCAGCTTCCGGTACCTTTCTTTTATTTGTAACAATATCTTTCATATACTTAGCATAAGGAGACATTTTTAGGATATCAGTCAAACGCATATGCAGAAAGACAGGTCTAAGCATTTCAACAAAGCGCTCAAAATCCTCATCATCCTTTTTCTTGGATGGCTTAGGAGGAAAGGGCATGGGTTTCTGAACCCACGATTCTCTTTCTTTACGGTGCTTTATAGCAACGAAGTCTCTCTTATCATAACGTTTATTCTTAGGTTGTGGGTTATCAAGATCGACCGCGGGTTCAATCTCTACATCATTATCATTGCTAGGTTGAGCATCAACATGAACATCATCATTAACATTATCACTAGGTTCATGTTCATCACCAAATTGTGTTTCAGCATTAGAAATAGAAATATCATTTGGGTTCTCGGGTGTGTCTATAACAGGTTCACTAGGAGCATGCAAAGTCCTATCATCTTTCTTTTTCTTTTTATTACTAGGACTAGGTGCATCAATATTAATTCTCTGAGAATCCTGCTCAACTCTCTTAGGATGGCCCTCAGGATACAAAGGTTCCTGAGTCATTTTACCACCTCTAGTCATAACTCTAACAGCATGATCATTGTTTTTATTGCTCATCTCATTAAGCAAGTCATTCTGACCTAAGTACTTGTTCCACTTGAGTTTTTACCATGGAAGCAAGTTTACTGATAAGCTTAAGATCATTAACAGTTCTACACATATAATCACCCAAGCATTCAAGCATATAGGCATTACGCTTCAATTGTCTACTAACATAAGCATTGAAGTTTTCTTGTTTAACAATAAAGTTATCAAATTCATCCAAGCATTGACTAGCAGACTTATTATAAGGAATATCCCCTTCATCAAATCTATAGATAGAATTTACCTCTACTACCTGTGTCGGAATAAGACAATGAATTTATTTAATAGGTGGTAAATTCTTAACATCTTCAGCTTTAATACATTTTTCTTTCATCGATTTCTTTGCCTCTTGCATATCTTCAGGACTGAGAAATAGAATACCTCTTTTCTTCGGAGTTGGCTTAGGAGGTGGTTCGGGAAGAGTCCAATCATTATCATTGCTCAATATACTATTCAATAACACTTCAGCTTGTTCGACAGTTTGTTCCCTGAAAACACAACCATCACAACTATCTAGGTGGTCCCTAGAAGCATCGGTTAGTCCATTATAAAAGATATAAAGTATTTCATTTTTCTTGAGAGGATGATCAGGCAAAGCATTAAGTAATTGAAGAAGCCTCCCCCAAGCTTGTTGGAGACTCTCTTCTTCAATTTGCACAAAGTTAAATATTTCCTTTAAGGCAGCTTGTTTCTTATGAGCAGGAAAATATTTTTCAGAGAAGTAATATATCATATCCTGGGGACTACACACACAACCAGGAGCAAGAGAATTAAACCATATCTTAGCATCACCCTTTAACGAGAAAGGAAACAACTTAAGAATGTAGTAATAGCGAATTTTTTCCTCATGAGCAAATAGGGTGGCTATATCATTCAATTTAGTAAGATGTGACACAACAGTTTCAGATTCATAGCCATGGAAAGGATCAGATTCAACCAAAGTAATTAACTCAGGATCGACAAAGAATTCATAATCCTTATCAGTAACAAAGATAGGTGAAGTAGCAAACTTAGGGTCATATTGCATTCTAGCATTCAAAGATTTTTCTTTCAGCTTGGCTAACAATTTGTTAAGATCATCTCTATCATTGCAAGCAAAAAAGTCTCTAGCAGTTTCTTCATCCATAATATAACCCTCAAGTACCTTAGGCAATTCATATCTAGTAGGAGAATCATACTCATCAGTTTCCATAATTTCATCAGTTTCAGTAATCTCATCTGTACCCTAGCAAGTTGTTCATCAAGAAATTCACCTAGTGGCACGGTATTATCAAGCAAAGCAGTAGTATCATCATAAGCATCATGCATAGCAGAAGTGGCATCATCGATTACTTGCGACATATCAGAATTACTAGCAAGTGGTGGTGTCGCAAGCTTACTCAAAATAGAAGGTGAATCAAGTGCAGAGCTAGATGGCAGTTCCTTACCTCCCCTCGTAGTAGAGGGATAGATCTTGGTTTTCGTATCTTTCAAATTCTTCATAGTGATTAACAGATATAAATCCCAAGTGACTCAGAGAATAGAGCTATGCTCACTGGCAACGGCGCCAGAAAAAGATCTTGATAACCCACAAGTATAGGGGATCGCAACAATTTTTGAGGGTAGGGTATTCAACCCAAATTTATTGATTCGACACAAGGGGAGCCAAAGAATATTCCCAAGTATTAGCAGCTGAGTTGTCAATTCAACCACACCTGAAAGACTTAATATCTGCAGCAAAGTTTTTAGGAGCAAAGTAGTATGGAAGTAACGGTAACGGTGGCAAAAGTAACAGTAGCAGTTTTGTAGCAATTGTAACAGTGGCAACGGCAAAGTAACGTAGCAAAGATCAATATGTGAAAAGCTCGTAGGCAATGGATCAGTAATGGATAATTATGTCAGATGGCATTCATCATGCAACAATTATAACCTAGGGTGACACAGAACTAGCTCCAATTCATCAATATAATGTAGGCATGTATTCCGAATATAGTCATACGTGCTTATGGAAAAGAACTTGCATGACATCTTTTGTCCTACCCTCCTGTGGCAGCGGGGTCCTAATGGAAACTAAGGGATATTAAGGCCTCCATTTAATAGAGAACCGGACCAAAGCATTAGCACTTAGTGAATACATGAACTCCTCAAACTACGGTAATCACCGGAAAGAATCCCAATTATTGTCACCTTGGGGTATGCGGATCATAACACGTAATAGGTGTCTACAACTTGCAAGATAGGATCAAGAACACATATATATTCATGAAAACATAATAGGTTCAGATCTGAAATCATGGCACTCTGGCCCTAGTGACAAGCATTAAGCATAGCAAAGTCAAAGCAACATCAATCTCAAAACAGAGTGGATACTAGGGATCAAACCCTAACAAAACTAACTCGATTACATGATAAATCTCATCCAACCCATCACCGTCCAGCAAGCCTATGATGGAATTACTCACACACGGCAGTGAGCATCATGAAATTGGTGATGGAGGAAGGTTGGTGATGATGATGGCGACGAATCCTCCTCTCCGGAGCCCCGAACGGACTCCAGATCAGCCCTCCCAATGAAGAACAGGAGGCGGCGGCAGCTCCGTATCGTAAAACATGATGAACTCTTCTCTCTAGTTTTTCTCTCTCCAGATGTGAATATATAGAGTTGGAATTAGGGTCGGAGGAGGTCCAGTGGGCCCACAAGCCGCCAGGGCGCGCCCCCTGGCTTGTGGCCAATGGGTGGACCCCATCTGGTTGATTCTTTTTCCGGTATTTTTTATTTATTCCAAAAATATTCTTCATAAATTTCCAGGTCATTTCGAGAACTTTTATTTCTGCACAAAAATAACACCAAGGCAATTCTGCTGAAAACAACGTCAGTCTGGGTTAGTTTCATTCAAATCATGCAAATTAGAGTCCACAACAAGGGCAAAAGAGTTTGGAAAAGTAGATACGATGAGCCTGACCCGCCTGGCGGCCCATTACCGTTGCCATGATGCTGTTGAAACGACTGATTCCTGTACTCCTGCATAATATAACAATCCTTCGAAGCATGAGAAGACGACTTGTTAGGATAACTGTGTTTTGGACACGGCGCATTAAGTGCTTCCTCATAATTCTTGGGTTTCCCCCAGCATATGGCTGCTTGCCATTACGACCCTAATTCTTGAACCCTACGTTGGTGTTAGCCACAAAGTTTGACCCGCCATCGGGGTGTTTGTGTTTTCCACCATTACCAAGGTTACTACCATTATGCGTGGGGGCATTCTGTTGTTGACCCTTACCACCACCGTTTTCTTGCCTTGGCCAGATTTGTCATCATCAGAATTAGGATCCTTCGTACCATCAGAATCGGTGTATCTGGTAACTACATCCATGACAGTGCCCATATCCTGGCACTTGCGCTTAAGCAGCCCGAGCTTCTGCACAAGAGGCTGAAAGTGACAGTTTTTCTCCAAGATCAGAACAGCTTGAGCCGCCCCAATGCTATCTGAAGAGTGAATAATGTTTGCAACCCGTCAGGCCCAATGATGGGCCAACTCATCTTCGCGCTGCACACAGTGTTCCAAATCAACAATTGTCATCGGCTGTTTGCAAGTCCCTTGAAGATTCTTGATGAAGCGCTCCTGCAACTCCGCCCATGTGTTAATAGAATTGGGGGGCCAGGTTCTTCAACCATGTATGAGTCGGCCCCTCCAACACCATAGTGAAATACTTGGCACATACCGCATCGCTGACGTCCAACATGTCCATGGCCAGCTCATAGCTCTCGATCCAAGCCGCCGGCTCAAGATCCTCCGTGTAGTTGCGTACTTTGCGAGGACCCTTAAAGTCTTTGGGCATGCGCTCATTACGTAAAGCCGACACTAGGCACGGCACTCCGATGGTTCCGGTATTTAACCCGACTCCCACAGAAGTTATAGGACTTACCGGGGGCGGTTGGTGAGCCCCCTGGTTTGCTGCCTCCGCCTCGCAATGCGCCTTTGCCTCATTCACAATTGCTTGAGCATCTGAATGTGTATTATGGGGTGGGTTATCCTGGGGCGGGTTACGGCGTCGTTCACTGCTAGACACAGCTGGCGACTCAGCATGTTGGCTATAGCTACGGCTTGGTAGCGAAGTTGAGTGCACATGATGCTGACTATAAGAGTAATTAGTCTGCTAAGAAATCACCGTCTGTAAAGATCCAGTGGCGTTCCAGGCTTCAACCGCAATCAGCGACTCACCGGTGATAGGAAGCGTAGTAAGCCGAGTTGCCGCTGCTACCATGTTATCCACCGGGTTGGAGAAGTGACCCGGCGGTATCAGAAAATGCTGCGGCGGTGTCTGGACAAGGTGAGGGTCTGGCTCATACCTTTGGGTTGGCTCTGTCTAGTGATTTTTAGCCGCTACCCTGCTCCCAGGCACATTGGAGGTTAATTGGGGTATAAATGGTGCTCCCGGAGTACTCGGGCCTGCCCCTGGCGTGTTGAACAAACGTGTGGGTTCGTAGCTCAAACGTAAACAGGTCTGGTGCCTCCTCCGGTGAACTGCATTGGAAGTGTTCTGATTAAGGTTCAGACTCCAAGCCTCTGCCTTCAGGCGCTCCACCTCTGCATTAATCTGAGTTTGTAACGCAGCTCTCTGGGTGTATTCAGCGTTGATATCCTCTTGGACTTTGGTCATCTTCTCCGGAAGCTTTGCAATCTCCACATTGCGTTCTGCCTGGTTTTCCGCAGTGACCTCGGTCCCCAGTAAGGTAGTTGATGACCCACAACTATAGGGGACCAATCATAGTCTTTTCGATAAGTAAAAGTGCCGAACCCAACGGGGAGCAGAAGGAAATGACAAGTGGTTTTCAGCAAGGTAATTTCTGCAGGTACTGAAATTGTCGGTAACAGGTAGTTTGATAGCAAGATAAATTGTAGCAAGTAACAAGTAACAATAGTAACAATAAGTGCAGCAACATAGCCCAATCCTTTTTGTAGTAAAGGACAGGCCGGAACAATCTCAGATAATAAGTAAAACATTCTTGAGGGCACACGGGAATTTCATCTAGTCACTTTCATCATGTTGGTTTGATTCGCGTTCACTACTTTGATAATTTGATATGTGGGTGGACCGGTGCTTGGGTGTTGTTCTTACTTGAACAAGCCTCCCACTTATGATTAACCCCCTCGCAAGCATCCGCAACTACGAAAGAAGTATTAAGATAAAATCTAAACATAGCATTAAACATATGGATCCAAATCAGCACCTTACGGAATAGCGCATAAGCTAGGGTTTAAGCTTCTGTCACTCTAGCAACCCATCATCCAATAACTACTCCACAATGCATTCCCTTAGGCCCAAAGATGGTGAAGTGTCATGTAGTCAACGTTCACATAACACCACTAAGGGAATCACAACATACATATCATCAACATATCGAACACATATCAAATTCACATGATTACTTGCAACATGACTTCTCCGTGGCCTCAAGAACAAAGGCAACCGCTCACAAATAATATTCATGCTCAAGATCAAAGGGATATTAAATAGCATAATGGATCTGAACATATGATCTTCCACCAAATAAACCGGCTAGCATCAACTACAAGATGTAATCAACACTACTAGTCACCCACAGGTACCAATCTGAGGTTTTGATACAAAGATTGAACACAAGAGATGAGATGGTGTTGTTGATGTTGATGAAGATTGGCCTCCCAAAGATGAGAGGGTTGTTGGTGATGACGATGGCTTCGATTTCCCCCTCCGGGAGGGAAGTTCCCCCGACGGAATCGCTCTGCCGGAGGGCAAAAGTGCTCCTACCCAAGTTCCACCTTGAGATGGCGGTGCTCCATCCCGAAAGTCCTCTCCTTATTTTTTTCTAGGTCAAAAGACCATATGTACCAGAAGATGGGCACCAAAGGTGGGCCTGGGCCCCCACCACCCATCAGGGCGCGCTTGGAGGGGGTGGCACGCCCTGGTGCCTTGTGGGCGCCTGGGTGCCCCCCCTCTGGTGGTTCTTTTCTCCAATATTTATTATATATTCCAAAATAATTCTCCATAAATTTTTAGCTCATTTGGAGATGTGCAGAATAGGTATCTCTGACATAGCTTTTTCAGGTCCAGAATTCCAGTTGCCGGCATTCTCCCTCTTTGTGTAAACCTTGCATATTATCAGAGAAAAAGGCATTAGAATTACTCCACAAAGTGTTATAATGCATAAAAACACTATAAATAACAGTAGGAAAACATGATGCAAAATGGACGTATCAACTCCCCCAAGCTTAGACCTCGCTTGTCCTCAAGCGAAAGCCGATATCGAAAATCATGTCCACATGTTTAGAGAGAGAGGTGTCGATAAAAATAGAATACGGACATAGTAGGATCATGCTTATTATTATAACAACAACAAATTTTATCATAAAACCTTATCATATAGCTTCTCATGAACAAGTAACAATTCATCACAACATCGAAGTAGAAAGCATAAACTTTATTAAAAACTAACAAACTATGTTCTCGGTCAACTTTGCTACTACAATTCATCATATTTTCAAGAAGGGTCTCATATCGGAGCCTCTTGTCAAGTCCACATACTCAACCATCATTTAGTCTTCTATGATTGCTAACACTCACAGCATACATATGAGCAAAAAGTTTCAACCGGACACATAGAAAGATAGGGGCTTATAGTTTCGCCTCCCAACTTATTCACCTCAAGGGTGATGTCAACAATAATAACTCATGATCACTCACTTTCAACTGGATATATGTGCCTAGATATTTCCCCACCACATGGTGCTTGCAAAAAGAGAAAAATAAAAAGGAATAGAGAAGAATACTTTGACTCTTTCATAAAAAGTAAATACATAAAAGTAAAAGATAGGCCCTTCGCAGAGGGAAGCAGAGGTTGTCATGCAATTTTTGGTTTTGTATGCATAATCTCTTAATGAAAAAGAACGTCATGTTATATTGCCCCTTATGATAGCAACCTTTATTATGCAGTCCGTCGATTTTATTACTTTGCCATCACAAGTTCGTACAACGCTTATTTTCCCTTACACTAAAAGATCAAACACATTTAGGAGTAATTTTTTATTGCCTTTTTGCACTGATGACAACTTATTTGAAGGATCTTAATCAATCCATAGGTAGGTATGGTGGACTCTCAAAACATGAATTTGGGTTTAAGGCTTTTGGATGCACAGGTAGTATCTCTACTTAGTGCAGAATTTTGGCTAGCAACGATATTGAGCAAACACCACATGTTGAAGGATTTATGACAATATAACTTCTATGTGAATATGAACAAACATAAATCATTACGTTGTCTTCCTTGTCCAACGTCAACAATTTGGCATTATTGGGGCTCACAATCATAAAAGATGTCCAAGATAGTATATTTGCATGTGAATCTTCTCTTCCCTTGTTAATTCTTTCATGAATTGCATCATTGACCAATGCTATGTTTGTCAACTTTTAATAAATTTTACCACTTATACTTTTCATTATGTGATATCATTACTTACCATAAGATTAGCATATGATCTTTTTCATTATTTCCCTTTATTTTGATTGGAACATAAGAGTAAAGAAGCAAAAACTCAAACTAAACTTTATTATATAACTCTCACTCGATTACATAGATAGATAGATCACGAAACTAGTACTCAAAAATAGATCATACTAAACTATTATTCAACAAAATCATGAAATAACTAAGGATCAAACTAAGATAGGTAAAGGTAATAAAAGTGATGGTGATACTATACCGGGGCATCTCCCCCAAGCTTGGCACAAGCCAAGGGGAGTGCCCATACCCGTGTACTCAAGTCTCCTTCTTGGGTGATGAAGATGATGGTGGTGGTGAGGAGGCAGTCTTTTTCTCCAGCTTGCGTCTGAGGCTAAAATTTTCCTCCCTTAGATCATCATTCTCTACCAGCTTTAATACCCTTTTGCATAATGCCGCCTTGCTCTCCTGCAGAAAACGGGATGGCATAAATTGAACCTTAGGTTTGTTTCATTTGTTAGGGAGGCTTGACTTCTTGAACTCCACGTGCATATCTCCAGGTTGAGGTAGTGGATCTTCATCTTCATCAGAGCTATCATCCCTTGTTTTCTCCATGTCGATGTCTTCCTCCTCATCTATGGTTCAACCGTAATGATCCACCTCCCCATAGACCTTAGGGCGTGCGATATAATCAGTGACATAGCTCTCTCCCTCTGAATCTTGAGATGACATATTTTTAGATCTGCCAGAAAAAACAGCACGAAACAAGAATAGAGGATTTTTTTTCCGCGATACGGTGGTCAAATCGTCCGGGGGTATATATAAAGATTTTTTTTATCTTGGGAAACAAGTATACGGAAGGAAAACAGAGTCGGCAAGGTGCCCGAGGGGCCCACTACCCACCAGGACGTGCCAGGTGGGGCAGGCGTGCCCTGGTGCCTTGTGGGCAACTGGGTTACCTTCCCGGTTGTTTCTTATTTTTCTATTTTTTCTAATATTCCGAAACCGACAGAAAATATTTTTGCAGAATTTTCGGAGTCCGTTTACTTACCATATCATGTACCTCTTCCTTTTCAAGGTTCTGGAGTGTTTTGGAAGGTTTCTTTTATGTGTTCCTCCGGTGTCATGGTTTGAACAATATTAGTTTCAACATTAATAGGCGTACCTAAAATATAGTGCTTAATTCTTTGCCCATTGACCACCTTCGGATTAGTGCCTTCGTCATTATTGATCTTAATAGCTCCAGAATGATAAACTTCTTTGATAATATATGGCCCTTCCCATTTGGAGAGAAGTTTACCTGCAAAAAATCTGAAATGAGAATTGTACAATAGAACATGTTCACCAACTTTGAATTACCGCTTTTGGATTCTTTTGTTATGCCATCTTTTAACTTTTTCTTTGAATAGTTTGGCATTTTCATAAGCTTGGGTTCTCCATTCATCTAGTGAGCTAATATCAAATAACCTCTTTTCACCGGCAAGTTTGAAGTCATAATTGAGTTCTGTAATTGCCCAATATGCTTTATGTTCTAACTCAAGAGGCAAATGACAAGCTTTTCCATAAACCATTTTGTATGGAGACACACCCATAGGATTTTTATAAGCTGTTCTATAGGCCCAAAGTGCATCATCAAGTTTTTAAGACCAATTCTTTCAGGACCTATTGACAGTTTTTTGTAATATTAATTTTATTTCTCTATTGCTAAGTTCAACTTGACCACTAGATTGAGGATGATAGGGTGATGCAATTCTATGGTTGACATCATATTTAGCAAGCATTTTACGGAAAGCACCATGAATAAAGTGTGAACCACCATTAGTGATTAAATATCTAGGGACTCCAAACCTTGGGAAGATAATTTCTTTAAGCATTTTAATGGAGGTGTTATGATCAGCACTGCTAGTTGGAATAGCTTCTACCCACTTAGTAACGTAATCAACAGTAACCAAAATATGTGTATACCCATTAGAGGAAGGAAAATGTCCCATATAATCAAAGCCCCAAACATCAAATGGTTCAACAACAAGTGAATAATTCATAGGCATTTCCTGACGCTTACCAATATTACCAATTCTTTGACATTCATCACAAGACAAGACAAACTTACGGGCATCTTTGAAAATAGTAGGCCAATACAAAACAGATTGTAATACCTTGTGCGTAGTTCTATCTCCCGCATGATGCCCTCCATAAGCTTCGGAATGACATTTCCGTAGGATTTGTTCCTATTCATACTCAGGTATACAACATCTAATAACACCATCTACTCCTTCTTTATAAAGATGTGGGTCATACCAAAAGTACTGTCTTAAGTCATAGAAGAATTTTTTTTCTTTTGTCGGTAAGTGAAACTAGGTGGTATAAATTTAGCAACGATATAATTAGCAAAGTCTGCATACCAAGGAGTATTATGAGAAGCATTTATGACAGCTAGTTGTTCGTCAGGAAAGCTATCATCAATAGGTAGTGGGTCTTCAAGAATATTTTCTAACCTAGACAAGTTATCAGCTACGGGGTTCTCAGCTCCTTTCCTATCAGTAATATGCAAGCCAAATTATTGTAGCAAGAGAACCCACCTAATGAGTCTAGGTTTAGCATCTTTCTTTTCCATAAGATATTTAATAGCACCATGATCAGTGTGAACAATTACTTTGGAATCAGTAATATGCAAGCCAAATTATTGTAGCAAGAGAACCCACCTAATGAGTCTAGGTTTAGCATCTTTCTTTTCCATAAGATATTTAATAGCACCATGATCAGTGTGAACAATTACTTTGGAATCAACAATGTAAGATCTGAATTTATCACAGGCAAACACAACTGCTAAAAGTTCTTTTTTAGTAGTATCATAATTTCTTTGGGCACTGTCTAGAGTTTTACTAGCATAATGGATAATATTTAATTTTTATCAACTCTTTGTCCTAGAACAGCACCAACAGCATAATCACTAGCGTCACACATAATTTCAAAAGGCAAGTTCCAATCAGGTGGTTGAACAATAGGTGCAGAAGTTGAGGCTTTCTTAAGTGCTCAAAGGCTTCTACGCAATCATCATCAAAAAAATGGAACATCCTTTTGTAAAAGATTAGTAAGAGGCCTAGAAATTTTAGAGAAGTCTTTAATAAACCTCCTATAGAAACCAGCATGACCAAGGAAACTATGAATACCTTTATTGTCTTTAGGACATGGCATTTTCTCAATTGCATCAACTTTAGCTTTATCCACCTCAATGCCTCGCTCATAAATTTTATGCCCCAAGACAATACCTTCATTCACCTTCTCCCAATTCAAGACAAGATTATTTTGTTCACATCTCTGCAAAACTCGATCAAGGTTGCTTAAGCAATCATCAAAAGAAGTTTCGTAAATGGAGAAATCATCCATGAAAACCTCAACAATCTTTTCGCAAAAGTCAGAGAATATAGCAGTCATACATCTTTGAAAGGTAGGAGGTGCATTACAAAAACCAAAGGACATACGTCTATAAGCATAAATTCCAAAAGGGCAAGTAAAGGTGGTTTTCTCTTGATCAGGTTGTGAAACAGGTATTTGAGAGAAACCAGAATATCCATCAAGAAAACAAAAGTGTGTGTGCATAGATAGTCTTTCTAGCATTTGATCAATAAAAGGCAAAGGGTAATGATCTTTCGTAGTAGCTTTTTTTAATTTCCTAAAATCAATTACCATTCTATAGTTAGTAACAATTCCTTGTGGGATAAGTTTATTTTTTATCATTAGGAACAACAGTAATACCTCCTTTCGTAGGGACACAATGAACAGGACTTACCCATCTACTATCAGCTATAGGATAAATTATACCTGCTTCCAGAAGCTTTAGTATTTCAGTTCTTACCACTTCCTTCATCTTAGGATTTAATCGTCGTTGATGATCAACAACGGGTTTAGCATCAGGTTCCATATTAATCTTGTGTTGACAAAGAGTGGGACTAATGCCCTTAAGATCATCAAGAGTATATCCAATAGCAGCACTGTGCTTCTTCAGAATTTTTAATAATCTCTCTTCTTTGTATTCTGAAAGGTTAGCACTAATAATAACAGGATATATCTTTTTCTCATCAAGATAAGCGTACTTCAGAGTATCAGGCAATTGCTTTAATTAAAACACAGGATCACCTTTAGGTGGAGGAGGACCTCCTAGAATTTCAATAGGCAAATTGTGTTTAAGGATAGGTTGTTGTTTCAAAGAAAATTTTATCCATTTCATTTCTTTCATGCAAGTGCATATCATTTTCATGGTCTAGCAAATATTGTTCTAATGGATCAGTAAGAAGTACGGAAATAGAAGCAAGACCAATTATTTCATCCTTACTCGGCAATTCTTTATTATGAGGTTGCCTACGAAACTTAGAGAAATTAAACTCATGAGACACATCACCAAAATTAACACTGATAGTTTCTTTCTCACAATCTATCTTAGCATTGACAGTGTTCAAGAAAGGTCTACCAAAAATAATGGGACAAAAGTCATCTTGTGGGGAACTAAGAACTAGAAAATCAGTAGGGTATTTTATTTTCCCACACAAGACTTCAACATCTCTAACAATCCCAAGTGGTGTGATGGTGTCTCTATTTGCAAGTTTAATAGTAACATCTATGTCTTCTATTTCAGCGGGTGCTATATCATTCATAATTTCTTGGTATAAGGTAAAAGGAATAGCACTCACACTAGCACCCAGATCACATAAACCATGATAGCAATGATCTCCTATTTTAACTAAGACAACAGGCTTATTCTTATCTTTAGTGTTGGATTTGGCAATTCTAGCTGCTTCATCACAGAAATAAATAACATGCCATCAATATTTTCGACCAAGAGATCTTTAACCATAGCAACACTAGGTTCTATTTTAATTTATTCAGAGGGTTTAGGTGCTTTAATTTTACTTTTGTGAACCACTGTTGACACCTTAGCATGTTCCTTTATCCTAACAGGGAAAGGTGGTTTTCCAATATAAGCAGTAGGAACAACTGGATCAACATTATAAATGATAGTTTCATCTTTAACTAAAACCGGTTCTTTAATTTCTTCTTTAATAGGGGGATGATATTTAAAACACTTCTCCTTATGGAGATCTACAAGAGTAGCAAATGATTCACAAAAGGAGGCTACTATCTCAGAGTCAAGTCCATACTTAGTGCTAAACTTGTGAAAAGCATAGGTATTCATAAAAGATTTAACACATTCAAACTCAAGCTCTAATACCTGACTCTTTACCTTCGTCGAGTTCCCAATCTTCAGATTTGCATTTAATTATTTCCAAAAGATCCCACCTGAATTCAATAGTCTTCTTCATAAAAGAACCAGTACAAGATGTATCGAGCATGGATTGATCATCATGAGAAAGCCGAGCATAAAAATTCTGAATAATAATTTCTCTTGAGAGCTCATGATTGGGGCATGAATATAACATTGACTTAAGCCTCCCCCAAGATAGAGCGATACTTTCTCCTTCATGAGGCCAAAAATTATATATATAATTCCGATCACGATGAACTAGATGCATAAGATAAAATTTTTGGTGAAATTCCAATTTCAATCGATTCCAATTCCAAGCTCCAATATCATTGCATAGCCTATACCATGTCAATGCTTTTCCCTTCAAAGATAAAGGGAAAACCTTCTTCTTAACTTCATCTCCGGGTAAACCTGCAAGCTTAAACAATCCAAAAATTTCATCCACATGTATCAAATGCAAATCCGGATGTTTCGTTCCATCTCCTGCATAAGGATTATCTAGCAGTTGTTCTATCATACCCGAAGGAATTTCATAACCAATATTTTCAATAGGTGCAGTACGTTGAGGGGCAACTCTTTGTGTTTCTGGTCGAGGTGAAGATACCCCGAACAAACCCCTCAAAGGATTGTTTTCCATAGTAACAAGTGATAGTAAATTTCAGCACGTAGTATAAGTTTTTCTTTACCAATTTCCACTTACCAAGAGCGCTTCACTCCCCAGCAACAGCGCCAGAAAAGAGTCTTGATGACCCACAAGTATAGGGGATCAATCGTAGTCCTTTCGATAAGTAACAGTGTAGAACCCTACGAGGAGTAGAAGGAAATGACAAGAGGTTTTCAGCAAGGTAATTTCTGCAGGCACTGAAATTGTCGGTAACAGGTAGTTTGATAGCAAGATAAATTGTAGCAAGTAACAATAGTAACAATAAGTGCAGCAAGATAGCCCAATCATTTTTGTAGCAAAGGACAGGCCGGAACGATCTCAGATAATAAGTAAAATTTTCTTGAGGGCACACGGGAATTTCATCTAGTCACTTTCATCATGTTGGTTTGATTCGCGTTCGCTACTTTGATAATTTGATATGTGGGTGGACTGGTGCTTGGGTGTTGTTCTTACTTGAACAAGCCTCCCACTTATGATTAACCCCCTCGCAAGCATCCACAACTACGAAAGAAGTATTAAGATAAAATTTAACCATAGCATTAAACATATGGATCCAAATCAGCCCCTTACGGAATAGTGCATAAACTAGGGTTTAAGATTCTGTCACTCTAGCAACCCATCATCTAATAACTACTCCACAATGCATTCCCTTAGGCCCAAAGATTGTGAAGTGTCATGTAGTCGACGTTCACATAACACCACTAAGGGAATCATAACATACATATCATCAAAATATCGAACACATATCAAATTCACATGATTACTTGCAACATGACTTCTCCCATGGCCTCAAGAACAAAGGCAACTACTCACAAATAATATTCATGCTCAAGATCAGAGGGATATTAAATAGCATAATGGATCTGAACATATGATCTTCCACCAAATAAATCGGCTAGCATCAACTACAAGATGTAATCAACACTACTAGTCACCCACAGGTACCAATCTGAGGTTTTGGTACAAAGATTGAACACAAGAGATGAACTAGGGTTTGAGATAAGATGGTGTTGTTGAAGATGTTGATGAAGATTGGCCTCCCAAAGATGAGAGGGTTGTTGGTGATGACGATGGCTTTGATTTCCCCCTCTGGGAGGGATGTTCCCCCGGCGGAATCGCTCCGTCGGAGGGCAAAAGTACTCCTGCCCAAGTTCCGCCTCGAGACGGCGGCGCTCCATCCCGAAAGTCCTCTCCTTATTTTTTTTCTAGGTCAAAAGACCTTATGAACCAGAACATGGGCACCGGAGGTGAGGCTGGGTCCCCACTACCCACCAGGGCGCGCCTGGAGGGGGTGGCGCCCCCTGGTGCCTTGTGGGCGCCTGGGTGCCCCCCTCTGGTGGGTCTTTTCTCCAATATTTATTATATATTCCAAAATAATTCTCCGTAAATTTTCAGCTCATTTGGAGATGTGCAGAACAGGTATCTCTGACATAGCTTTTTCAGGTCCAGAATTCCAGCTGATGGCATTCTCCCTCTTTGTGTAAACCTTGCATATTATGAGAGAAATGGCATTAGAATTACTCCATAAAGTGTTATAATGCATAAAAACACTATAAATAACAATAGGAAAACATGATGCAAAATGGACGTATCAGTCGTCAGGGTGGTCACCAGCTCAGATACGACTTGAGTCGGTGGCCTGCCTGGGCCAGACGTTCCAAAAGCCGACGCTGAAGGGTCAGTTGTTGCTGTCGCTCCAGCCGCTGTTGAATTGAGAGCCGGTGCCATCCCCGCCATGTAGACGGCGGCTCGTAGGGGTCCGGAATAATATTGCCATCGGAATAGCCCCCAAGCCCGCCGTCACGAAGTGGATAGATAGACTCGGTATCCCCAGTTGAGGACTCATCATCAGAATAAACAAGAGTCTCTCCTCCAGACGCGGAATTTTCTGCAAGTTCCGCACCCTGCGTGAAGCCAACGAAGACATGCTTCCGACCGGCTGGAATCCGGGCGGGTTACGCGCGCTGAGCCGGCTCGACGAAGTCGGTGCAGATGTCCGGCTCAGGCTCCGATCTGCCGATCTTGCCGATGAAGACATGGATGTTGCCGAAGGGGACTCGGTACTCGTACTCGATTGAGTCGGCCTCGGGGCCCCAGCCGGCGTTGTTGATGTAAGGCTTGCCGCGGCGACTCTTTGTCATCCTGCCGATGGTGTATCCCTCGATCCCTGGGAAAGAGCCCTTCAAGAACTCAAAACCATCATGCGCTGGCCCCACGGTGGGCGCCAACTGTCGTGGTTTTGTCACAGCAGATGTCCTAGGTGTGAGGACTTAGTTGTGAGGCCATCACAATTGGGAGGTTAGCTTGTCGGGGTTGATCGGAACCGAGAGACACAAGTTTACCCAGGTTTGGCCCCTCACGATCGAGGTAATAGCCTACTTCCTGCTTGTTGCTTATTGTTTGAGGATCAATTACAAGGGAGCGAATTCGCTTGACCTAGCTATTGATCGATTGTAACTTAGTCCTATCTGCCTCAGCGACTCGCCTTTATATACAGGTTGAGGCCCAGGGCTTACAAGAGTCTGGGTCATACTATGATCCGTGACTCCGTATGTCTCTGACGTCTTGTTCCCTAAGCAAGGAAACTCCTGACGACTTGTACCTCCGGGCCATGAACCGCCATCTTCAGATACCGGGCCTCGAGTTGGCCCACTCTATGAGTCGCCCTGTTGGACTTGCCCCTGGGCGCTATGGCCCGTCTTGAGTCTTGATCATCAGCCGCCACCTGGATGACTCGGCCCAATATGGCGGGTCATATCGTGGGGTTATATCCCCAATGAAAGTAAAAAAAAGATCTCAAAGAATGCATAGATATAAAGGTGATCGTCCTAAGATGAATATGGTTGAATATGATAGTGATCACTCGGACAATGAGGGTGATATGTATGCTACTGAATTTGTTTAGCCATCCAAGGCCAAGTCATTTACTTGCAATGATCTGAAATCGATTCATAAGAATCGTGATGAAGAGATGAAGTTTACTTTTAGGGTTTTTTATGATAGTGCCCCGGGTTACTTAGTTGTGCTCAGTTGTCCCCACGCTCTAAACTTTTGCTCACTTTTCCCCACACTCTTGTCTAAAACTCTCACAAATGATTAAACTGGACTTTTGTCATCAGGTCAATGGTTAACCGTTAACTGCTGATGAGTGGGGTTAGGGCCAGGTCCTCCTTTGACCGTTACGTTCTGATGAGTGGGGCCGCAAGGAGACACGTCGGAGCAGCTTGTCTGAAACAGATCGAGTCACTCCCGCGGTGCCTCCTCCGCCGCTGCCGCCGTCGTGCCCTCCACCCTCTAACCCTATTCTGTCTGTTAGTGACACCGCGCATCCGCCACATTAACCCCCCTTCCCCCAATCTGGGATTAAGAAGCGATGTCAGGGGTAGACGCCCTCCGGCCCATAGACCGTGGAGATGATTGGGTCGAATCGGAGGCGGATAATTCATGGATTCCATCTGGGTAAGCATCATTTTCCCTCGAATTTATGAGAAAACTCGTCAATTAGGTAGTATTTGACCACTACTCGCTTGAATCATACCAATTTGGGTTGCTTAATTTTTTCACCCTTTATTTCGATCAAATAGGATTGATCCTGCACTTGCTTTTCGACTGGCGGTTAGCATGGAAACTAGCGTGCTGCATGGTACTAAACCACATATGATCTCTGAATTTTTCTACCCGAAGGTGGTAGAAACCAGCATTTCGTTCAAAGATTTTCGTGATGCACTCTGTTCCGTGTATGATTGGAGCTCTGCCGATGGTGTTGAACTGAAATATTTCAACAGTAGCAAGCAAAGATTTCTCCCACTAACTTGCAACGAGCATCTGGAATTGGTATTTAGTTTGAATGCTGACAGACATTTCGGTAAAAATCCGTATCGAGGTGCTTCAGCCACGCAAAGAATGAGACAAGGGGAAGAGTGTTCATGCATCATCTGTCTCTGATAATAGCGAGCGCCCCGGCACTCCTTGTAGGTCGAGACTAAGTAAACCTAGTGGTTCTGAAAGCCACAACATGTCTGCAGCCACTTCTCCTGTCCCTTCTGCAGCTGTTGTAGAAGTAGATGCAGAGCCTGACGAGCAAGTGCCTCGACTTGATGATGAGGATGAGATGATGTACTCTGAACTAGTAGATACAGTCAGTCAACAGGCAATGGAAGATGAATATCCGGAGGAGCCCAGCAATCGTGCTAGATTTTATGACACTTCTGGTGAAGAGAGGGATGAGAACATTGACAGCTTAGTTTTAGATGAATACGATGGTGACGACATGCCAACAATTGAGTGGAACAGGGAAGATCCTTAGCTTACTCCAAGAACCATATTCGAATCGATGGTGGACTGTCGTAATGCAGTGACTACATATTGCATTCTCACTGAAAATAATTATGTGATTGATATGAGTGAGCCAACAAGGTTCACTGTTCATTGCCCATATGATAGGTGTAGGTGGAGGCTGCATGTATCTCGTATGCGAAAGAGCAAATTGATTCAGGTATTAAACCTCATTGTGGATTTCAGTTTATTGATCCACTATATTTCAGATCATTGTGTAATGTTTCTTAATTATACTTTATTTTGTTTCAGATAAAACAAAACCCAGACCAGCACACTTGTCCACCTGGAGGGGGAGGGGGAAAGACCAAAACAAAGCTAGCAAAGGTTAAGTCAGTGAAAGGGCTATTGTTGTGGCAAGCATTTGATAAGATAAGGCAGATGATCATGATAAAGATGGCTCTTCGTAAAAGAATTGCAAAAACACAATATGTTGGCCATTTTATGCTCCCATCTCTGATTAAGGCATTGCATGCCAAGGCAAGAGGACTGAAGATGAAATGTATTCGACCATTGACATACGAGGCTGAGGTAACATATACTGACACTAAAAATAGGGAATGGAGGTATCCAGTGAACCTAGCAACTAGGGAATGCAGTTATAGGCAATGGAAGATCCGTGGGAAGCCATGCATACATGCCCTACATCTCATGACTGTTACCGGGGGTGAAGATGGTGAAGTTGATCAGTATTGCTCTAAATATTTCTCTATTGCCAAATTTCGGGCTGCTTATGCTGATAATGTGCCTCCACTCTTGGGAAAAGACCAATGGAATAGAGTAGATCCAGGGTTCAAACTATGTTCTCCTGTACTTACTAGGCCACCAGGAAGACCAAGGAAGAACAAGATAAGAGTAGGTGAAGAGGGTCGTGTAAAAAGACAGCGTAAGTGCAAAAAATGTGGAACCCTAGGGCACATTGCTAGGCTTTGTACCAATCCAGTGGATGCATCATTTGGAGAAGAGGAGCAATGGGCAGCAGCAAATGCAGAGCAGAATGCAGCAGCAGAGGAGAAGCACCGGCATCTTGGTATGTGTGCAGTAGAAGCACCGGCATCTTGGTATGTGTGCAGCCTTCCCTTTTTGTATGCATTTGTTCTCTTTTTTATCGATGGCTTATCCCTAATCTTATTTCCGCTTGACCCAGCTCTAGGATAGGTGGAGATAAAGGAAAGAAAAGGCCTAGAGAGGAAGAAACTTTGATTGAACCATCATCTGATGCAGAATTTGAAGCCATGGCTTATGATGGTTTTGAAGCTATAAGAGAGGAGCAAGACATGGTTTCTGTCGTTCCTTTAAAGATTATGGAACCAACAGATGACCGTCAACTGGTAATCAAGTGCTCGGGAAACCAGGAGCAGCTATCCCAAGTGAAGATCAAAAGGAAGAAGACAAAGCCGCAGAATATGCCAGCTAGGGAACCCAGGAGCAAGACGGTTAAGACATCTGCGAACACTAGGAGCAAGTCAAATATTTGAATTTGAACTTTGAACTAGTGTGAAAACTTGTAAGGTGTAGTAATGCCAAATGATATTTGTACTTTGATGTCAAATTTGTGGTAGAATTCAAATTTGAGGCAAATTTTGAATATAAGGCAAATTTCGAATTTGAACCAACATTTGAAGTTCATTGCTCTGTGTGTGATGTTGTAATGTTTTCTGAACTATTATACATTTGCTCCAAAATGAGATCCTAAGCTCCAAATGAGCTCTGAAGCTCCAAATGCTCAAAATGAGCTCCGAAGCTCCAAATGCTCAAAATGAGCTCCGAAACTAGGGTAAACAGCCCCATTTGTAATCAATTTTTTTTAACTTGTCTAAATGAGCCAAATAATTTTTATTAAGACCTATTCAATCTATATAATGTCCATTTGGAGTCTCAATATTTATTGAATTAATGTCCATTTCTGGATTTTTTGTTACACTTTTATAGAGAACCATTAGAAAACACGCTTAAAATATGAAAATGAAAAAGTAAGTTCAGATCCTTCTTAGTCACTCCATAATGAAGCATTTCTGGTTTTATTGTTTTTTTTAATTCAAAACCCTAAACCCATCTCACTTGCGCCTTGAACTCTCTGCAACATCGTTCGAGGTAGCTAAGTTTTGTGAAGGTTTTTCCATAAAACTAACCATAGACCAAGTTTATCTTATTTTTTATCGACAGTATATCACTTGAAATGACTATGTGCGCCGGTTTTGTATTTTTTTTGAATTAGTTATGCTCATTTGAATGTTGGTCAAGCCCTACAAAACACCGTTGACCGTCTCCAAACCCCTCTCCAAACCCCTCTAAACCCTAGCACCGAACTGCAGCCGTTCGATCATACCCTAGCGCCAAACTAGAGCCGTCGGATATGGTTTTCTAGAAGGATTGGCGAGGTGATCCATGAGAGGCTGGTCTCTGCGACGTGATTGTCCGCGTATGACTAGGCAATCCGCTAGAGGCTGACGACTGGGCCGTGTGTGGGGCCGGCGATCACAATTACATGTGGGGCACATTTCAGACAGCGCCCTCCCCCTCCTCTGCTCCCGCTCATGTCCCCCTCCTCTCCTCCAGCTCCTGTCCCCATCCTTTCCCCTGCCATTTTGCTCGTCGCCTCCCGTCGCCGCAGCTTCGTAGATCTCATGTAGCTGCTCAAGGACGGCATGGTTTCGTGGGGCGATGGCGAGGAATCCTCCACCGACCCGAACTCCCTTGGCACCGATGTAAGTGTTGCATTCTTGTCAATCTACGGTAAGGGTTCATATCGATTTGGGCATTTTTGATTTCAGCGTTGATTTCCTTTTATTTACTAGGGAAACCCTATTTACTATGGATATTTGTATTGTTAGGGTCCAAATACAATGTACGATTCTGATTATAGCAGATTAGCCGATGATGGAGATAAGCCTATCCGTTGTAAATGCAATTCCGTGCCCTCCAAATTTGTTGCTTTTGAAGGATGTTGGACTGGCAGGAGGTTCTTGAAGGTCTGTGAACTTATTTACAATCATTCAAATTAAGTTTTTGTTGTGTAATTTCCTAATAGATTCTGCTCTGTCATATATATTGTAGTTTGGAGACAAATGTGACTTTGTGCAATGGGTTGATCCTGTGTGGCCGAGTCCACTGATTAAATCCCTGTCGAAGCTATGGGAAATATACACTGAAGTGAGAGATGGTAGAGTTCATGATGCCTTCAACAATGTTGAAACAAGGTTTAAGTTCACAGATGAGATTGAGAAGCTTCACCGTGACCTGAGGAATGCCCAAGATGAGCTTAAGCAAATGGTTGAGGAAAATCAGGTGACACTAGCCCTGAAGGCCAAAGTTGAAGAAGCTCTGGCTGTTACAAGAGCTGAATTGGAGGAGGAGAAGAAGCTTGATGCATCAACTACCAGCATGCACAAGTTTTTGTTGGTGAAAGCAGAGAAGGACGGGGATCAATTAAAGGAAGATAAGAAGAGGCTGGAGTACATGATTGAAGATCTGCTGAAACAGAAAGAAGGGTTCACGACAAAGATCAAGAAGATAAAATATACCTGTGATGAGTAGAATCTTTGTTACTGGGCAAAGAACATTTATGTGTTGAACTATATTAGTGTTTCTTCATTTATCAGATGTAATGGATTATTTATGATTGTGTTTCATCATTATGTGTTCAATTCTGCCAACTGTAGGGGCCATGGCTAGCTAGCTCATGAGTATACTTTTTTTGGATTAAGTCATCTTCATGTAAAAATATGAAGATTAATTCAATAAATAGTGAGGCTTCAAATGGCCATCACATTTTTCTATCTTTTTTTGGCCCAATAATAGTAGTGAAATATGGCCCAGTGAGATTAATTCAATAATAGTGAGAATTCAATAAATAGTTTGGCTCAATAATAGTGAGATTAATTCAATAAATAGTGAGAACCCTTCAAATTATAGTTTGGCCCAATAATAGTGAGATACGGCCCAATGAGTATACTATATAGGCATATATGAACCCCACAAATTCAGCATTGCGATCGAGCGGCTCTTCTTTTCTAGCTTTGTTTTGAGGTTTTGATGATATATATATATTTCCAAAATTAAATCCAAACTTTGTTCCACACACCGCCATCTCATTTTTTTTACAGATTAGCCGATCCAGGAGGAGGCACGCGCGGTTGTGGGATCCAATGGCTGGCACACCCCCACCAGTATTTATTTGCGAAAACAAAAAATAACACGTACACAACATTAATATAACACTCATAACATATATAGGACATATATAGATATATAACATGCGACATATATATAACACGTACACAACATTAATATAATTAATTAAGGGTAGCTAGATTAAAGTTCATGCGGTACACACGATCGAACAGAGCACAATATATATAAGGGGGTAATAAAGCCCTAGCTAGCTAGCTAACACTATATAGCTACCTAGGGCAGCTAGGGCAACAGAACATGAAATCCGCGTCTTCACCAGCTGCTTCACCATCTTCACCATCGTCTTCCACACCTGGGCCTTCACCGCCGGGATCTTCACTCCGTGTGCTCCTCCTCGCCTAGATAATAGGGGAGAGTGTGCATGCTGTCTTCGGCGGGGAAGATACTCTTGGCGTCGATGAAGATGTTGTAGGTCGTGAATGCGATGAACTTGCAGCCACACCAAAACACCTTGCCGAGGAGGTAGTAGGCGTCGAAGCGAGGAGCGCAGTCGGCGGCGAGCTGGCGTTGGGATGCATCTCCTCGAGGCGGAACATGATCGGCGAGCCCGCTGGGAGGTGAGCAAAGCCAGCACGGAGGAACTGCTCGGCCAACTCCCTAGCACCCCACCACCTCGAGATCGCCCACACGCGAAGTATGGTCTCCACCACGACGCCGGCGGGGTAACGCCGCTCCGGCACGGTGGGTGGCAGGAGGAAAGTGGGCCCATAGTACTGGATCTTCGATTGGATCTTGCTCTGGCTAATTCGATGAAGAGAAGAGAAGGGCAGCGCAGATGGAAGAGTGTGTTACAAGAGGTACACGTGGCGGGGTGGTTTAAATAGCCGTGTTGCTACACTGAAACGAGGCGCGTTGATCTGTATGCATGCATGCCCTTGCCCTTGACCTGCATGTAATGCGCGTGCATGGGGACGTGTCGTCGGTAATGCCCTTGCTTTAGGGGTTCACACTGAAAAAGAGGCCACGCATGGAAACGAGGCACTTTGACAGGTATGTGCGGGTGTGGCCAGCGAGCTGCTCCCCTGAGTTAATGCGACGGAGCTGGGTTGAGCTACCAGCAGCTGTGTGCGGTGGCGGCGTGGCCAGCAGCTGTGTGCGGTGGCGGCGTGGCCAGCAGCTGTCTTCGGCGGCGCTGCGGGCAGCAGTTCTCTGTGGCGGCGCGTGGCCAGTAGCCGTCTGCGTCGGCGCCGTGGGCCGTGGCCAGTAGCATTGAATCCAGGCGGCGCGCATGCATGCAGGTCAAGGTCAAAGATGCCCCCATGCATAGCAGACTGAATCATCGAACCACGGCCCATCTGTCCTATGCCGCCCGACTCCAACAACGACCCTAAAAAGAAAAGAAAAAGTCCAACGCGGCCCCACTTGTCAGCAGTTAACGGTCAAACATTGACCCGACGGTAACGTCCAGTTTGAGCATTTGTGACGGTTTCACACAAGGGAGTGGAGAAAAGTGAACAAAAGTTTAGAGTGTGGGTAAAACTAAGCACAACTAAGAAACCAGGGGCACAAAAATAGAAATCTCAATTAATAAAGCCAACCAAGGCAGCATCCAACAAAGTTCCGAACAAACCATACAACGAAAGTACTAAATAAAGCATTACAGACCAAGGCTCCGAGGCTGAACAAGAGATACTGCGAAACCAAATTACAGCCTCCAGCCTACATTAAAAGCTCCAAAATGTGATCAGGCGTGCGTCATGTCTTGCCGTGCAACGGTCTGAATGTACCTGATCCGCTCCATGACCTGTTGCATGAGCTCAGAGTCGCACTACTTCCCCAACGGTATCCAAGTCTGAAGAAATAAGACATTTAAAGATAACATCAGCTGGGTGAGAAGGAAGTTTCTTCTCGATTATAATTTTGTTACGATTAGACCATAAAGACCATAATAGCGCCCCTACACTACGCCAAACGATCCTTGCAAATGCGCCCCTCTATGCCTGCAGCAAGGCGAGCAAGTCAGCCCCCGACGCGGGGTTCCAATTCTGCCCAAACGCCTCTCTCATGGCACTCCAAGCAAAACGGGCAAGGTGACACCGGAAGAACACATGGTTGGCATCTTCCTGCAGACCACGAACGGTGCAAGTTCCATTGGATGGGCCATTACGCTTTGCTACGTTGTTGGAGGTTGGTAGGCGATTACGAAACATATGAGATTTTTTTTCTGTCCAAGTTAAATTCTGAAAATTGCAGTTTCATTTCGACAAGAGGATGAACCGTGGCCCGATAGTTTGGTATGTTCATCCATCTCGCCCAAGATCGATCCCTGGGATCGACGTGGGTGCCTTACCCGGATATTTTTGCCTTGCAGGTACCTCACATGGTCAAAGGGATGATGACGTACCCATCGTTCATGTAGTTGGATGGCTTCGGGAGTTTCTCAAGACGTGTCGTGTGTGTATAAGTTGTAGATCTTGATAGGCGCATAGCAGGTGTGTGTAGTGGTAAGTGCGTGCGTGTGGTTTTTGTGTTGTACATATGTACTGGTCTATGACCTGTATCCATGTAACTGAGGCTAAAAAAACAGTTTTAACTAAAAAAAAATACAAGAGTAGCACTTTTCATAACTGACTTAGGCATTTAGTAGGCGTAGATTAGGCAGACCTTTTTCATACATAATCGGGCCTATATAGGTTGGTGTAATTCTTCCCTGCAACAAAGAAAAAAGGTTTGTGTAATAATTCTATAAAACACTAGGTGTTGGTGGCCTTGAATCACTCCAACGTTGGAGTTTCCTCATAGCTAACCTGCAGTACCAGTGCTAATTCGTCATCACGTTTATTTATCTGTGCTGGCCAATTAAATGAACACGATTACTCTTGTGCATGTATATAACACCAGTTAATATGTGTTCTCGTTAGCTCAAAATCGCATAGCCTTCCATCAACATAGGTTTGAAGGAACAGGTACATTTGAACGGACAGTCGACCATGTACGCCTACAGTGACCCTATCAGTCTATCGCCGTCAGCGACGTATCAGCTACGGCATTTCGGGGGAGCACACGGGATCCTATACAGGATAGGTGAGGCGCGATGCCTTCCATGCCGTGGGACATGATTGCTACCTGCACATGTGTTGTGGTTGACAAACCACCCCTCATCTGCATGGCATCGGCATCATCTCCTGGTTTTCTGCACTCCCCTCCGGCAAACAGACATTCCCTACAAAGAAAAGGAGGAGTGTGAAAGAGAAATCAATACGCACCCCCTAAAACGAGTGAATGGCGACATGTAGAACATGGAGATTAGAATCCGTCCTGAAACTCTGAATAAGTGGGGTTATTATAAAAGGGGCGAACAGTTGAATAGTAACTTGAAAGAGATTGCTAACTGAAGCGACCGGGCTTGCTTTCTGCGTGAGTTGAGCCGTCCAATCAAGTCCTCCACGGGCCAGATAAAATGCTCTGACCCGCAGTGACTACGTCGAAGGACTTTGTCCGACGGTTCAAAAAAAGAAACTTTGTCCGAAGGGAGTCTCGACCAGCCTGAGAAAGCCGGGCTGGAGCCTTGTCCGGCCAGGGCTGCACGGCCGGTTCACCACCTGTCTTGATTAGAAAGTGAGTGAAGACGTCTTGACTGCAACGGTGCAAGATCGATGTTCAGATCTTTGTCCTTTCACGCATGGCTGGAAACCGATACCAGATTATGTGGCTCGCAACTTCTGCACATGGTTTATCCTAGCACGAAAGAATGATTGTGCTGTTGAAAGTCATGTTAGAAATGTGGTCCACTTTTGACAACATAATCAACTTTGCACGATTCCAAGGTCCCTGCTTTTGACATTTCAGGGGTTCATGATCATCCCCTTTTTTTTCATCTAATAATACTACGTTGAAGAAAGGTTATGTAACAGGGACCCATGTTAGAAATCCATGACATGGGAGCCGGACATTGACTTGTTGAGCCACTTACATACGTAGTGCCATAGCACCTGCCATGACTATGACTTGTTTAGTTTACAAGACCTGCAAGAAAGATGGAAAACATTCAATGTATATAAGTGCATTGAGGTAATAGTCATGTCATTGTATAACGGCACTACTAACCCCATAACTATGTTGGCACCAACGTAATTCCGTACGCACCCAAATCGTAGTTTAAAAATATTCTACTCTATAAGAGCAACTCCAATGGGGCGACCCATTTCGTCCGGCTGCGTCCGTTTGGGTCACCGCGGACAAAAACGGTGGCCCAGCGCAGCGACTCATTTCTATTTTGTTTTCGCTTTGTGTCCGTGCGGACCCATTTCTGTCTCAAATTTGGGCCACATTTGGGTCGCGGGCGGACACAAAGCGGAAGCTTTCTCTGTCCCTCTCGTCCGTCTGCGTCCGGGCCTGGCCCGCTTGTCACCCACCCATCCCTCTCTCACTGTATTTTTATTAGCTGGCCCACCCCCACCGCTCGACGCGCACTCTGCTCGATGCGCCCCTGCTCCGCCCCACTCGCAGCCGAGCACGAGCGCCCCTTCTCCGCCCCACTCGCCGCCCTCGCCGCATCGCTCGCCCTGGTCGTGCCGCGCCGCTCGCCCTGGCCGCGCCGCGCCGCTCGCCCTCGTCGCGTCGCTCGCTCTCGCTGCGCCGCGTCGCTCGACCCTCGCCGCGCCGCGCCGCTCGCCGCTCTCCCGACGCTCGCCACTGGTCGCGCGCCCGGCCACCGCCGCCGCTGTAACACCCCCGGTGATTAGCAACAGTAATCACTTTTGATAATGACATGTTAGCATGATCAACAGTGCATAATCATCATTAGCATCACATTGCATTTCAACTCCTAAGTCAAATTCAAAATTAAATGAAAGTGAAATATGAAAGTTGTCCAATATAGGAGCTAAAATGTCAGATATATAGCAAATATTCCAGAGGCTATTCTAAAATTGAAACCAACATCATTGGAATTGGATAAGTGACTCGAACAACCTCAAACAGTGGATAAAGATAATATTTAATAACCATTTATTAAATCTGAAATAAATATGGAATTATGTTTTGTCCAAACTAGTTTTAGGTGTTAGGGAATAATGCACTAGTATTTATGAACTAGGGTCTCATGTTTTGCAAAAACCATTTTGAGGCCTGACTATTTACTAAACTGCGAAAGGAGAATAAAGAAAAAGATAAAGAAAAATGAAAACGAAAAGGTAAGGGACCCCCCCCCCCCCCCCGACTCCTCCCCACACCCCCCCCCACCCCCACCGGCCCTACCCTACCCACCCCCCCCCCCCCCGCCCGAACCCTAGCGTCACCCACTCCCCACTTTCCCCCCCCCTCTCTCTGGATCTGGCGCGCGTCCGCGCATCGCCGCCGCACTCCGCTGCCGTCGCCCCGAACCCGCCGTCCACCGCGTCGCCGACGTCTCCGACTCCTCCCCGCGCCCACTGCCCCGTTCCCTGCATCCTCCTCGTGAGCCACGCCCCTCCTCGCTCCCTCCCTCTCCCTCGGGCGCTCGCGCTCGTCACCACCGCCGCGCGCCCGACGCCACGCTCGCCCCGACCGCGCCCGGTCGCCACGCTCGCTCCCCGCGCGCGCCCGGGCCGCACCCTGCTGCTGCGGCTCCGCTGCAACTGCTGCGCCTGCCTGCCGCCTGCCGCAGCCCGCGCTCGCCCCTGCCCCGCCGTGGCTCGCCCACGCGCACGCGCGCCCTGCCTCGCGCGGCCTCCCTCCCCTGCCACTCGCCGGCAGCCGGCGCCCGGCCGCACCCAGCCGGCCTCGCCTTGCCCGTCGGGCTCGGTCTTCGCACGGGCGGCGCCTGCGCCCTGGTCCGGTCGCCCGCACGCCCATGAACCCGGCGTCCGCTAAGCCCTGCCTATGACAAGGGGGCCCCGCGGCCCAGAACGTTTTATATATATAAAAATAAAATAAATAAATAATAATAATAATAAATAAAAATAAATAAAATAATTAATTAAATAATTAATTAGTTAATTAATCCTGATTAGGTTAATCTAATTAACTAATTAGTGTTAATTAATCAGTAATTAAATTAATTAAACCTAATTAACCTAACAGCCTATGACAGGTGGGACCCACCCTGTCAGGTGGCTGCTGACGTCAGCATGATGTCATGCTGACGTCATCAATCACTGTTTCGGATAATGTTGAATTAAATAATTAATTAAATTTCAGAAATTAATAAAAACTTTAGAAAATCATATCTTTTAAACCGTAACTCCGATGAAAATATTTTATACATGAAACTTGCTCAGAACGACGATACGAACCCGGATACGCCCTCTGTATTCCC
Organism: Thinopyrum elongatum; assembly: GCA_011799875.1. Taxonomy (NCBI): domain Eukaryota; kingdom Viridiplantae; phylum Streptophyta; class Magnoliopsida; order Poales; family Poaceae; genus Thinopyrum; species Thinopyrum elongatum. The sequence goes on from CM022298.1 coordinate 228,268,484, forward strand.
GTCGGATGCCCGCAACTATAAGAACGTGGAACAATTAGACCGATTTCGATAAATGAATAGTGCCCAACTTTAATTAAATAAATCCAAATAAATTCCTAAACTAACTAAATCATTTAGTTAGGCAGTAGAACACCCCGGCATATCATTTAGGCATGTCATACATATTGTTTGCATTATTGCCGTGAATTTATTGTTTCTCTCCCCCTCCTTCTCTCTCGATAGACGCCGAGACCGACGACGCTGCACCAGGTTACGACTACACTACCGACGAGCAGCCCGTTGACGACCTCCCTCTCTTGCCAGAGCAACCAGGCAAGCCCCCCCCCTTGAGCATTCCAGATATCGCCCATTCTATTCTCCTGCTTGCATTAGATTTCGCTACTGTTAATGTATGCTCCTATTCTGATGCATAGCCTGCTGTTGTAACCTGTTCATTGCTACCTTACCTGCCTATGATAAACTGTTTAGTATAGGTTGGTATGAACCATCTGTGACCCCACCACCTTACTTTGTCGCCCCTGCTTGTTCATCGACGACTCGATCAACGTGATCGTCGATCAGAGACAGACGCCTCACTTCACACCCCCTTAGTTGTACGACTCTGCGTAGTAACTATCGAGTGCCGAGGGTGATACCTCGTAACGCACTCCTGATGAATACTCTGCAGCATAGCTGTACGGTCGTGGTCATCGAGGGTGATTCCTCCTTCTCCATGTCCGATACGACTCTGTCGTGCAACCCCTCAGTGTGAACCTCGAGGGTGATACCCCTTACGTTCACCCTGATGATTATGACCACACGGTTACTTGACCTTTTTCACAGGCGGGTCCACCCTGGTGGGTACCCGCTGGGGATCTATGATTTCGGGTGTGCCGGAAGGGCACTCGAGTGTGACATTGTGGCGGAGCATCAGAGACTCTGATTGTCTCCGCTTGATACTAATTGAGCCTATTGGATTTGGGTGTGTGATCTGAGTGGGTCGACGTGCCCTATACGCACTGCCCCCACGCGGGATAATGGTTATGGGGCCCTCTGCGATGTACGTTTCGCCGAAAGCTTATCAGACGTCACGATTCACCGTGCGGGCTGATCGTCGGGATTGGGCTGGATACTTCACTGGCGAGTTCAGTGTCGCGCCTGCACCCCGGCCAGCCACGCAACGCGCAGGGTGCCCAGGGCGATGGCCCGAGACCCCTGGGTGCATAGGTTAGTCCGGCGTGCTGACCTCTCTGCTGAGCCTAGGTAGAGCGCTGCTTCGTGTTGATCTTCCGAGGACGGGCATTACCCATCAAGTAAGTCCGGCCAGAGTTGATCGAGCGTGTTGGGTAACAGTAGTGCACCCCTGCAGGGATGAATCTTCTATCGATAGCCGGTCCTACGGTAAAGGACGCTCAGTTTGTGTATCCCGATCTACTACTTAAACTGGATACTTGTTACTTAATTGAAGCTTCGGGATTACTTTCTCGCTGGGAGTCGAGGAAGGATCTTTGAGCTGTACTTCAACATGTTTGCTAAATAAAATGCTATTCTACTCTCTTCTACTGCTGCAAGATGATGGCTTTGAGAAGATGTTTGAAGATGCTAGTCTTCGATAGGACTAGGCCTTTCTCTCTATTCTGGCATTTCTGCAGCCCAGTCCACATATACAGCCTTTTCTCCATTGATAATGTTGCATATGTAGTATAGATCCTTGCTTGCTGAGTACTTCGGATGAGTACTCTCGGTTGCTTTATTTTCTCTTTTCCCCCATATACCCCACCTTGATGATACACCAGACGATGGAGTCCAGGAGCCAGACGCCACCACCGGAGCCTACTACCAGGCGGGTCCAGAGGGCACGTACTACTGGATCGAGCCAGCTGACCAGGAGTAGGATCGGAGGCTCCCAGGCAGGAGGCCAACGCCTTTCGATCTAGTGTCGCTGTTTGTGCTAGCCTTCTTAAGGCAAAACTTGTCTAACTATGTCTGTACCCAGATATTATTTGTATGACTGACTTATGTATTCGGATCTTCGGATCCCTGGTCTGTAATATTGTGGACCTCCGTTTATTTGTGTTTAGAGTTGTGTTGTGATATCTTCCCGTGAGTCCCTGGGTTTGATCGTACACGTTTGCGTGTATGATTAGTGTACGATTGAACCGGGGGCGTCACAGCCGCCGCCCCTGGTCACGCGCCCGGCCACGGGCTGGATCCGCGCGGAGGTGAGCGTCGCGCCCCTCCTCCTGCGCCTCACGCCCCTTCTCCTCCACTGCTCGCTGCTCCCTGATTTGGCGCGAGGGGCCGGCGCCGAGGACGCCGGCGTGACCATTGTGCGCAACGAGGGGCCGGCGATGAGACGCGTGGCCGCGTTGAGCGCGGCGCGGACGGCGGTGCCGTCTCCGGGCGCGGCCGGGCACGGAGGACGCGAGCTCGCGGCGAGCGTGGCCGAGCAGCGAGGCGCGAGCTCGCGGGCCGGGGCCTCGGGCAGGGGCAGAGCAGCGGCGGCAGAGGCGCGCAGGGGGACGGCTCCGGCGGGCGCGGCGAGGTGCGGCGAGGAAGAGGCGGCAGCGGCGGCGGGCGCAGCGAGCTAGAGCGATGGCCACGAGCTTTGGTGGCCGGGGCGCGAGGTGCGGCAGGCACGAGCTGCGGCGGGCGGAGCGAGCTAGCGCAGCGGCCGCGGCTAGCTGTGGTAGGTGGGGCGAGCTAGCGAGGCTGCGACGGTCCCGGGACAAGCTGCGGAGCTAGCTAGCGCGGCGTGCTGCAGCGCGAGGCGGGCGGGCACGGGGGGTGCGGGGGTCGCAGCGAGCGGCGGGCCCGGGGCCGGGGCAAGCTGCGGCGCGCGCGAGCGGACGCCGGGGACACTGCAGGACGCGGGCAGGGCGAGAGCTGCAGCGCGGGAGCGGGGCGGGGCGACACGGGAGCTCGCTCACCAGGTGTTCAACTTAATGCCGATGCGGACATGGACAAAATGCGTCTGCCTCCCGTTGGGCGCACGGGCCGACCCAAACGAAAAAACGAACACAGACGCGCGAACGGGCGACCCAAACGGACGAAAAGCGGACAAAAGCGGTGTCCATTTGGGTCTGCCCGTTGGAGTTGCTCTAAGTTGCTATGGAAATGAAATAAAATGGGTGTTTTACTAAACTACCAACGAAAAGGTAAAAACAAGAATAGAAAGGGTACTAAGTTAGTAGAGACGTGCTTGAGCAATAAAGCGTTCTCGAGGGTTTCGGAGTCATCACTACTAATATCTCTCTATCATATCTCTAAGACACTCTTCATGTTCGTAAGTGGGCAGATCCAAGTACGGATTACGTTCTACTCTAAGTAGACTTTGTACCACGCACGTCACTACCGTAGTTTCCCCACACCAATTCTCACTACGATAATTAAGGGTTTCCCATGGAGGCGGCATCACCAAGGGTTCTCCGTTACTCCCCTACCGACTACAAGAAGAGGGGAAAGAGGCTTTTAATGGCACTTCGAATTACCTCAATATCGTAACCTAGAATAGTGGCAGAAATATGCTTCATGGCCAATGAAGGCGATAATGTTGTGTGAGCGCTCCTCATAGCACTCTTGAAGGCCACTAACTCACATCATAAGCTATTGGATCGCTTAATGGAGATTAATTCTAGTCATAAAGAGTTCATCCAAATCCACGAGAACAAATACAATTACTCAAACATGTAAACGGACAACATAGAGGAGAGGATCAAGTTACAAACCGACATCGAACCAGAGAAGGGAGAAAGCATGGCGGCGTCGGTGGAGATACTGGTGATGGAGGCGACGCCCATGGAGACGGTGTGGTGGAGATGGCACCGGCCCGTAGGTCGGTGCGCGCGGTGGTGGAGCCTCCTCTTCTATTGATTTTGTCCCTTCTTCTATGGAGATGGTGCTGGAGCAGGAATGGAGGTGATGCAGATTGAGCTTGGATGAATGACAAATATAGATGAAAAGCCTCCTCCATAGATGTAGTTTCTCTCCTTTGATCCAAGAGCTCTATATGAGCCTAATCCTCTCCTAAGCCCTTTCTTATTACACAAGGAAGCCGTGGGAACAAACGGGGATGAAATTGGTGAAGAATCTCGTCTAATGTGTGCCTTTTTGGGTTTGTCTAGAAATCGTAGGACAGCCGATACGACTTGGCGCGGTCATATCGTGCTTCGTCGAACGCTCTAGACTCTTCCGGTATATTGGTCTCCATTTATTCACATGAACTCATATTACAACGTTTTGGGCTCGCTGGAATTGTATGAATAGTGTCCATGCACCAGTGGTTTTGGATCTTGATTTGCGGCACATTGGAAAAAAGTACTTTTTGTCATCCCAAATGCCTAAGTATGGTGCTTGGAAGTCCTCCGTATTGAGCCCATTCTTTGCCTTTTTATCGTGCTTAGTCCTAGGTTGCTCCAAAACACCTCTAGACACAAAAAACAAAGAAAAATAATAAAACACTAACTATGCAATTCTCACAGAGTGAAGACCGAAAATCATGCATAATTGACAAATGTTTGGTTCAATGGGACATGATATATGGTGATAATGTGCAACAAATGAGGCCTAAATATGCGTAAAATATAGATCCATGAACCTCTCCATGCTTAAATCTTGCTCGTCCTCGAGCAATAAGGTGGACTATCCAAGCTCAATGCTGCTAATTCTAAAGCTTACACTGAAAACCTAAGTCCAAAAGTGATATTCATGGTCTTTGTGCAAGCATGCAAAAGTGTACTCGCAAGAGAGTGATACATGATATCCTCTTAGCTCCACTGTCATGAAGGTCAAGAAAGAGGAATTGTTTTTGAGAAGTCCAAATTCCCATTGCCAAAGATTAGGAACAAAGAAGTGCTCGTCTTAGACAAAAGAAATTATGCATTAGTGATCGCTTTAAAAATACCAACCTGTAACACCCCCAGTGTCATGCTACAGTAACTCCACACTAATGATGCCATGTCATCAAGGTTTACCAAGCCAAATTACCCCTTGATAAAAATCTCAATTCAAATTCAAATTCAAATTATAAGTGAAATAAATAAATTCACAAAACATGAAAACTAAAATGTCCAAAGTGTTGCAAATAATCCCTGGATATTTGTCATGTTGAAACCAACAACTATTAAAGTTTCAAGTGCCCTAAATTAATTGAAACAGGGGCCAAAACAATATTTTATTTGCTTTTAAAATAATAATAAATCCAAACTAATTTAAAATTCTTCCAAACTTTGTGTGGCAGTGCAATATAATGCATTGGTAATTAAGTGACAAGTGGCATATTTTACAAAAGCCAATTATAGTGGTAAAAGAAAATACAAAGCATAAAAGAAAAGCAAAACAGAAAAGAGAAAATAAGCCAGAGAGAGCCCCTGTGCACTTGGCCCATCACCTCCACTGTACCAAGCCCAGCCCACCACCAGGGCCTTTCCTCAACCCCCTGTTCAGAGGGAAGGCAGAGCCATGGCGTGGAGCTGGCGCACCCGTCCACGCCCACGATCTCCTCGCGTCAGCCATCCTGCGATTCCTCGCGCGGGATAAGAGGCTCCTTTCCCCCTCTGGAACCCTAGACCCCCACTTGTCCTCCCATCGCTCGCCCCTCTCAAGTTCTTCGACAACCGAAGCAACCATCGCCATGGCCGACCTCGCCTAGGCGCTCTCCGACCACCCCGCGCCCTAGTATCATGTTCAGTAGCTCCGTCGTCGTTCGCTTCTCCAACTACGCCCACTGGATCGAGGTGGAACGCACCGAGCCGTGCGGATCGAGCTCTTCTTCTACCTCCAGCCGCCGCACCTCGCTGTCTGACTCGTCGCCGTTCGACCCCCTCCGGCTTCCCCGAGGACTCCTCACGCTTCACAGTGAGCTGCCGTGCCCGTTCCCCCTTTTCCCCCCTCGTTTCCACTGCCGTAGCGTTGCCTGCGTCCTTCCGTCGCCATGTCCAGAGCTCCGCTCCGCGCGCGCCTTGGCCGAGTTCGCCGCGAGCCCCTGGCGCTCCGCCCGCACCCTACTTGTGTGCCCCGTGCCTGGCCGCTCTGCCCGCGCGCCGTCTCTGTCGCTCGCGCCCTGCGTCCCCTGGCCAGCGCCGTGGCTGCCGGCGCGCCCGTGTGCGTGCGTGCTGAGTGTGTGTGTGTTGAGCGTGCAGTGTGTGTGTGTGTTGTGCGTGCGTGCAGTGTGTGTGTGGTGCGTGCGTGCGTGCCCGACTCTGTCCGGCCTCGCCCGCCTTCGGCCAGCCTCGCCGCGCCTGCGCCACGCCGCTGCGCTGCCCCTGCTGCCCCATTGCCGCTGTTGCTCGCTGCCTACTGCCGCTGCTCTGCCTGAACTGCTGCATCTACAGTAACTGAAAGCGCTAGCTAGCTTTTCTAATTCTACGATGACTAACCCTCTAGACAGCCCCTAAACTCCGGCAAAACAATTATTAACAGGACTAAAAAAATATGGGAAGGTAGTACACTTGACAAGGTTCAAAACGTTCCATTTGATCAACTTCAAAAGGTGTAAGGATTAAATGCAATGAAAATGACAAAAGTCTATGTTCTGTTAGCAGAAAAGACGGAAAACAGAATTATTGTGGTAGCTACTTTAGGGCAGAAAATAAACAAGTTGCAGGGATCTAGCAAAGATGCAATTGATACCATCTTGTAGATCACATGAAAGTGATCGGTATTGGTAAAAGGCACAAAGCCATAGGATGGACAGAACAATAGTTATAGCCTTTTGAAAATAGCCAAGTGATTTAAAACTGAGGATTTCTCAGACACCCAATTTTCAGGGAATTCCAAATAACTGCTTAAAACTTCGGAAATTCATAGAAATTAAACCGTAGCTCGGATAGAAAAACTTAATACATGAAAGTTAATCAGAACGACGAGACGAATCAGAATACGCTCTCCGTTTAGCTGTCACATGCCTCTAACTACCTGAACATGTAACCTTCCCTTCCGGTTCACCTGCCTGACAGATGCCCCCAGATATTTTCCCGCTTCACTCACGACGTGTATCGCTGCATTAGGTCATCCCTAACACCGCGTAGTGCTATGTCTTGTTTTGTGGTTACTTTCGTTGCCATGTATTTATTTGTTTCTTCTCCCCCTTTCTCTCGATAGATCCCGAGACCGATGATGACCCGAAGATCGTCTACCTCATTGAAGACCAGGCCCCGACACCGCACGTCACTTCCGCTTAGTTGCCGACACTACTGGGTTACCATCGAGTGCCGAGGGTGATACCTCGTCAGCACTTCTGATGATAACCTTGTAGGTTAGTTAATCGGTCGTGGTAAGCGAGGGTGATTCCTCCTACACCACCCCCGATAACGACGTCGTCGTGCAACACTTCAAGTGTGGACCTCGAGGGTGATTCCTCCTTCGTTCACCTTGACGTTAATATCAGGTGGGACTCCATCGAGGGTGATTCCTCAGAGTTCCCCCTTGGTGTTAGACACACGGATACCGTTGATACTATGACTTTACACTGAAACATGAAACTAAAGACGGGTTGGCCCTGAGGGGTACCCGCGCGAGCTTAATAGCGAGTGATGTGGAATCGGGTGGACCTGGATGGTGCCCGAGGGTTGAACACGAGGCGTGGCCGGGCATTCCTCGCCCTTGCCGCAAGTCCTCGAGACAGGGCGACCGGGTCACATCTTTCGTGAGTCTCTGCTCGTTACCGCGCGCTCCTAATCCACTAACGGTTTGGATATTTGATCCGAGGGGCCTTTGGCCTGATAGCACTAGCCATCACGTGGGCATAGTATGGGCGTTCTGCGTCGTATACTTCAGCCGAAGCTTAACAGACGTCAGCGACTGAGCGGCGCGCGCTGGATTGGACTGGTTACGTAATCGCGCTTGTATTAAGGGGTTGCTAGGTCTGCTTCCGGCCGCCCACGCAACGCGCAGGAGTTCCCGGGGCGAAGGCCCAAGACCCCTGGGGGCATTGGTTAGTCCGGCGTGCTGACCTCTCTGTTAAGTATTTGGTCGGGTTGCGGCGTGTTGCTTAGCCGAGGCCGGGCATGACCCAGAAAAGTGTGTCCGGCCAGAGTTAAGCGAGCGTGGTGGGTAAGTTGGTGCACCCCTGCAGGGAAGAAAACATCTATCGATAGCCTGTCCTACGGTAACGGACACTCGGAGTTGTATCCCGATCGGTACAACTAGAACTTGATATGATAACTGGATAGTATGGCTCTGGGATTGCTTTCTCGCACGGAGTCGAGGAAGAATCTCTGGACGAGGTTGATGATACTACTACTACCTTACTTTATGCTGATCTGCACTCTTCTAATGCTGCAAGACCGATGAAGATGCTGAAGAGGCTAGTCTTCGATAGGACTAGGCTCTCCTCTATATTCTAGCATTTCTGCAGCCCAGTCCACATAAACAGCCTCCTTTGAAAATGATGCATATGTAGTGTAGATCCTTGTTTGCTGAGTACTTCGGATGAGTACTCACGTTTGCTTTACTTTTCTTTTTCCCCCATATCCATATGTCGCCACCAGATGACGGAGCCCCTGAGATAGCTGCCCCCGTCGACGACTACGGCTACTACTACTACCCTCCCGGCGGGTACTACTACGAGGAGCCGACTGACGACCAGGAGTAGGATTCGGAGGGTCCTAGGTAGGAGGCCTACGCCTTTCGATCGTAGTATTTTATTTTGCCCCGCCTTTCTAAAGGCTTATCTCTATCTCTGTAATATATCTGTACCCAGATAACTGATGCTTCCGCTGACGCTTGTATGCCATCGAGCTATGTATTCGAGCCCTCGAGGCCCTGGCTTGTAATATAAAGCTTGTATGACTTTATTTATGTTTTAGAGTTGTGTTGTGATATCTTCAAGTGAGTCCTTAGGCTTGATCGTGTGCATTTGCGTGTATGGTTAGTGCACGATTAAGCCGGGGTCGTCACAGGTTGGTATCAGAGCCGACTGCCTGTAGGAACCCCCCTTTCCAACTCCTTGGCCGAAGTTGAGTCTAGTGGTCCAAAACTGTTTTCCTAACTTGGATGTGTGGCTTACGGGCCCACGTCGCCAACTGGGTGGTATTAGGATCTTTTATTCCTCGTCTTTACTCTGAGACTCCGATCTCTCTTCTTTTCGGGTTAAATGAATTTGCTAACTCCAACACTAGGTTCTCGTAATCACTTTCTCCCGGAGAGCCCCCCTCATTCCAGAAGATGGCGTGTCATCATCAGAAGACTCCGAAGATACTCCTCGAAGTTTCTCGAGACCCTTATGCCCACTGCCCTTGCAAGTTCCCTACTACCGATAATCACCATGAACAGCTACACATCTTTGCCGTTTGCATCTTCGTTCCCAGTTACTCCTTTATGTACGATATACCCCGTAACACTCCTCATTAATCCGGGAATCCTTTGAGCCTACTGTCGTGCAGCCTCTTTCGCACTGCGGATAATTCCTCATATTTACTAGGGATCCGTTCATCCCTAGTTGTTCAAACGTTTCGCCGAATACTTTCCATTGTTAATCGATCTTTCGAAAATTCTCTGCACCCTATTGCTTTTGAAATTCTTGCCTGCTTGCATTACGGTTAATTCTAGATGCTTAGCAATCTTCGTTGACAATCCTTGTCAATGCCACTTGCGTCCCTTGATTCAATTTGCTGCGAATGCTTTCTATCATCCGCCGATTCTTAGAATTTGTCCTTCCGGCTCATTCACCATTCTGGACATGAGCTGGTTCTCGGCCAATCGAGCATTGGTTAATTATCCAACTAAGCCTGTTTAATTTACTTGTCCTTTTGCCCAGGTAATCTACCTGCCCCTCCTCACTATGGAGGTCGTGATTCCTCTGGATATTATACTTGAGTTATTCAAGTATTTCTTTAATCCGATGTGCTTGCCTCCCGTCCTTTCCCGGAGGACTCTCAGGTGGAGCCAGTTGTTAAAACCTTACCCCGTTAGTTCTCACGGATCACTTGATTCCTTTTGTGGACAGTTATCCGACCGATTCCTTTCTATTCTAAGAACCTTATCGGTTCCTTCCCCGTTAACATTGCCTTTGGCACTGAAGCATTCTCTACTTCTTGCCGTCTGTATATCTGCCCTGCTTGCATGGCATGGAGAGACAGTGCATTCCTTCTCCATATTGACTTGGGACTGACTACTGACCAGGACATGTCCCGTAACCATGAGTGGAGATCTCTGCAAGACGGAACACTAAAGATTTGTTCAACCTACTCAATTTTGGTTAGAGCTTTTGCTTCTGATCCTTCGTTTCTGAACCATAACTCCTTTGTACTTAAACGTCAGGTTATTCCGATGTTTCTATAATCTGATGCCGATACATTCTTTCTTCTTCTGTTTGAGTACCGATACTCACATCGGATCCTTTGTCGACCATCTGATCTTTTGTTGGGTTGCTACCCGACAGCATCGATCATATTCAATAACCTTGCGAGCCTTTCCTCGGATACAGAATGTCCTTGGTAAAATGTATCCTCTCCTTCTGTCAATCATGCTCTGCTTCCGAGCTTGAGTTCATTACCCTTGCAATTTGCGGTGCATGCTCCTAAGATACCCGGATGGGTTGAACATATGCTTTCCTTAACCTGTGTAAATTGAAAGTTATGCGGGTTACATCTACTCGCATTTCGTCGGATAAATTTTCAACTCTACAACTTCTTCTAAGACGAGAAGTGAATGAAAGAATATGCATTGAAAAAGTGGGGGTCGACCTTGAACCTTTGCGTTCATGCCCATGGACCCGATGCAGAACTTATCATGGAAGCTTCTCTTAAAGGTTCATCTGTACCTATGAGTTGATCCTTTGTGATCGTGGCTCTGATCATACTTTTCCTTGATTCCATTTCCTGGACAAGTTAAGGCACTTGTCTTTTGCAAACCAGTATGCTCACCCAACCTCTATCTTGAATCTACCTTCGAGTATTACCCCCTGGTATCTCGAGAATATCTCAGGAACTACATAACTTCTTATGAGTTCTTCATTAACTATTATTGATCACCAATCACAATTTTTCTCCGGGTTCTGAGTTGTTTGTCACTCGAGAACCCCGGTAAGTGAATTGATTCCGCACTCCGATTCATTAACTCCAAGAAATTTTCATTGCTTACGAGTTTAATAATCCTTCAAGCCATCCCTAGTCTGATCGGCCATATCATTTTCATGCCAACTTTTAACTATGCTACCTGGTCCTTATGCCCGGAGCAACTTCCGACGCTGAGCTAAGCTTACGTCGATCTTCTTCATCTTATCATTTCACCTCGAACAACGAGCTTGATTTCGAGCTTGTGTCGAATCCGTGGTTTTCATAGCTTTTCACTTCATCCTTCCTTTTGCTTGATGTCGTCGCTGCTCGATGACATCTTCATAGAGTCCCTCGACAAAATTTGTCGTGATCACTACCAACACTTTGGCTTCTGCAGAGATGTCAATTGAATTCATGGCTAGAAATACCACCCCTGCCCCTCGATGATTTGTGATATCATCGATGACATCTTGACTTTCTGCCAACACAGACCTGGTTGTGCTTGGTAATTCCTTACGTTCTGAGATAATCTTGGAAATGTTCCTCTGTAACTCTTGTGATCTTCAGACCCAACTTTCACTTGTAACACCATGTTATTGCTACATCAAAGCATAACTGTGGTATTCCGAATATCAACAAGAACATTGGAAGCACATTGCCAAAAGCTACTTGATCCATTATCCGGACACCGTTGTATGGATAACATCATGAATTCCCCTGCCCTTCTATCTAAATGGTGATAAACTTGATGTTCTGACATGTATATCATGCTCTACTTTTCCTTGGGAAAAGATACACTCCTAAATCTTGTGTATAAACACATTTTCCTTTTCATTGTTTTGTTTAACCTTTCTTGTGATCTATATGATCTAAGCGGTAATATTCTTCTGCTTATGCCAACACCTCGGTTTGTACAACTTTGTCGGTAAGACCCTGTTACTACTGTTGATGACCTTCTGGTAACCACCGATGGACGAGAACTTTGCCTATTGGTCTGCCTCGTTCAACGAGTAGGAAAATGGTTCTCTTCGTCCCTCGCCCTTGGTACCGACGATGTTGTCGACATAGCTGACAAGCTATCTTCTGACATACCTTGTTGTCGTGACCGGTAAGATGTCACCGTTCTCCCTACTCTCGATCGACCTTCATCACAGTTCCACAGGATGGGAACCTGACTCTCCTGTACAACCTTGATTTCGAAATACACTTTGCACTTGACTTTGTGTGTTATCACGAGCCACCCTCCGAGAGATGAACTATTCCCGATGCTCTGAACCCCTTCTCACACTCTGTTCAGGTATCGATCGGATGTCCATCCGCTTAAACTTCTTATTGTACCTTCATACTTTGCTTTCGATGCTTTCCTAAGTTCAACTTGAGAGATACCTTTGCCACATTCCCTGAATTGTCCACCAGATATTCGACCCTACAAAGGTCAGTTCTCCCGAAGTTACCCTTTACTTCCCCACTTAAATCTCGGGACGAGATTTCTTGTAGTGGAGGAGATTTGTAACACCCCCAGTGTCATGCTACAGTAACTCCACACTAATGATGCCATGTCATCAAGGTTTACCAAGCCAAATTAACCCTTGATAAAAATCTCAATTCAAATTCAAATTCAAATTATAAGTGAAATAAATAAATTCACAAAACATGAAAACTAAAATGTCCAAAGTGTTGCAAATAATCCCTGGATATTTGTCATGTTGAAACCAACAACTATTAAAGTTTCAAGTGCCCTAAATTAATTGAAACAGGGGCCAAAACAATATTTTATTTGCTTTTAAAATAATAATAAATCCAAACTAATTTAAAATTCTTCCAAACTTTTTGTGGCAGTGCAATATAATGCATTGGTAATTAAGTGACAAGTGGCATATTTTACAAAAGCCAATTATAGTGGTAAAAGAAAATACAAAGCATAAAAGAAAAGCAAAACAGAAAAGAGAAAATAAGCCAGAGAGAGCCCCTGTGCACTTGGCCCATCACCTCCACTGTACCAAGCCCAGCCCACCACCAGGGCCTTTCCTCAACCCCCTGTTCAGAGGGAAGGCAGAGCCATGGCGTGGAGCTGGCGCACCCGTCCACGCCCACGATCTCCTCGTGTCAGCCATCCTGCGATTCCTCGCGCGGGATAAGAGGCTCCTTTCCCCCTCTGGAACCCTAGACCCCCACTTGTCCTCCCATCGCTCGCCCCTCTCAAGTTCTTCGACAACCGAAGCTACCATCGCCATGGCCGACCTCGCCTAGGCGCTCTCCGACCACCCCGCGCCCTAGTATCATGTTCAGCAGCTCCGCCGTCGTTCGCTTCTCCAACTACGCCCACTGGATCGAGGTGGAACGCGCCGAGCCGTGCGGATCGAGCTCTTCTTCTACCTCCAGCCGCCGCACCTCGTCGTCTGACTCGTCGCCGTTCGACCCCCTCCGGCTTCCCCGAGGACTCCTCACGCTTCACAGTGAGCTGCCGTGCCCGTTCCCCCTTTCCCCCCCTCGTTTCCACTGCCGTAGCGTCGCCTTCGTCCTTCCGTCGCCATGTCCAGAGCTCCGCTCCGCGCGCGCCTTGGCCGCGTTCGCCGCGAGCCACTGGCGCTCCGCCCGCACCCCGCCTGTGTGCCCCGCGCCTGGCCGCTCTGCCCGCGCGCCGCCTCTGTCGCTCGCGCGCTGCGTCCCCTGGCCAGCGCCGTGGCCGCCGGCGTGCCCGTGTGCGTGCGTGCTGAGTGTGTGTGTGTGTGTTGAGCGAGCGTGCAGTGTGTGTGTGTTGTGCGTGCGTGCAGTGTGTGTGTGTGGTGCATGCGTGCGTGCGTGCCCGACTCTGTCCGGCCTCGCCCGCCTTCGGCCAGCCTCGCCCCGCCTGCACCACGCCGCTGCGCTGCCCCTGCTGCCCCATTGCCGCTGCTGCTCGCTGCCTACTGCCGCTGCTCTGCCTGAACTGCTGCATCTACAGTAACTGAAAGCGCTAGCTAGCTTTTCTAATTCTACGATGACTAACCCTCTAGACAGCCCCTAAACTCCGACAAAACAATTATTAACAGGACTAAAAAAAATATGGGAAGGTAGTACACTTGACAAGGTTCAAAACGTTCCATTTGATCAACTTCAAAAGGTGTAAGGATTAAATGCAATGAAAATGACAAAAGTCTATGTTCTGTTAGCAAAAAAGACGGAAAGCAGAGTTAATGTGGTAGCTACTTTAGGGCAGAAAATAAACAAGTTGTAGGGATCGAGCAGAGATGCAATTGATACCATTTTGTAGATCACATAAAAGTGATCAGTATTGGTAAAAGGCACTAAGCCATAGGATGGACAGAACAATAGTTATAGCCTTTTGAAAACAGCCAAGTGATGTTTAAAACTGAGGATTTCTCATACTTAGCCAATTTTCAGCGAATTCCAAATAACTGCTTAAAACTTCGGAAATTCGTAGAAATTAAACCGTAGCTCGGATAGAAAAACTTTATACATGAAAGTTGCTCAGAACGACGAGACGAATCAGAATACGCTCTCCGTTTAGCTGTCACATGCCTCTAACTACCTGAACATGTAACCTTCCCCTCCGGTTCACCTGCCTGACAGATGCCCCCAGATATTTTCCCGCTTCACTCACGACGTGTATCACTGCATTAGGTCACCCCTAACACCGCGTAGTGCTATGTCTTGTTTTGTGGTTACTTTCATTGCCATGTATTTATTTGTTTCTTCTCCCCCTTTCTCTCGATAGACCCTGAGACCGACGATGACCCGAAGATCGTCTGCCTCATTGAAGACCAGGCCCCGACACCGCACGTCACTTCCCCTTAGTTGCCGACACTACTGGGTTACTATCGAGTGCCGAGGGTGATACCTCGTCAGCACTTCTGATGATAACCTTGTAGGTTAGTTAATCGGTCGTGGTAAGCGTGGGTGATTCCTCCTACACCACCCCCGATAACGACGTCGTCGTGCAACACTTCCAGTGTGGACCTCGAGGGTGATTCCTCCTTCGTTCACCTTGACGTTAATATCAGGTGGGACTCCATCGAGGGTGATTCCTCAGAGTTCCCCCTTGGTGTTAGACACACGGATACCGTTGATACTATGACTTTACACTGAAACATGAAACTAAAGATGGGTCGGCCCTGAGGGGTACCCGCGCGAGCTTAATAGCGAGTGATGTGGAATTGGGTGGACCTGGATGGTGCCCGAGGGTTGAACACGAGGCGTGGCCGGGCATTCCTCGCCCTTGCCGCAAGTCCTCGAGACAGGGCGACCGGGTCACATCTTTCGTGAGTCTCTGCTCGTTACCGCGCGCTCCTAATCCACTAACGGTTTGGATATTTGATCCGAGGGGCCTCTGGCCTGATAGCACTAACCATCACGTGGGCATAGTATGGGTGTTCTGCGTCGTATACTTCAGCCGAAGCTTAACAGACGTCAGCGACTGAGCAGCGCGCGCTGGATTGGACTGGTTACGCAACCGCGCTTGTATTAAGGGGTTGCTAGGTCTGCTTCCGGCCGCCCAAGCAACGTGCAGGAGTTCCCGGGGCGAAGGCCCAAGACCCCTGGGGGCATAGGTTAGTCCGGCGTGCTGACCTCTCTGTTAAGTATTTGGTCGGGTTGCGGCGTGTTGCTTAGCCGAGGCCAGGCATGACCCAGAAAAGTGTGTCCGGCCGGAGTTAAGCGAGCGTGGTGGGTAAGTTGGTGCACCCCTGCAGGGAAGAAAACATCTATCGATAGCCTGTCCTACGGTAACGGACACTCGGAGTTGTATCCCGATCGGTACAACTAGAACTTGAGATGATAACTGGATAGTATGGCTCTGGGATTGCTTTCTCGCAGGGAGTCGAGGAAGAATCTCTGGACAAGGTTGATGATACTACTACTACCTTACTTTATGCTGATTTGCACTCTTCTAATGCTGCAAGACCGATGAAGATGCTGAAGAGGTTAGTCTTCGATAGGACTAGGCTCTCCTCTATATTCTAGCATTTCGGCAGCCCAGTTCACATAAACAGCCTCCTTTGAAAATGATGCATATGTAGTGTAGATCCTTGCTTGCTGAGTACTTCGGATGAGTACTCACGTTTGCTTTACTTTTCTTTTTCCCCCATATCCATATGTCGCCACCAGATGACGGAGCCCCTGAGATAGCTGCCCCCGTCGACGACTACGGCTACTACTACTACCCTCCCGGCGAGTACTACTACGAGGAGCCGACTGACGACCAGGAGTAGGATTCGGAGGGTCCTAGGCAGGAGGCCTACGCCTTTCGATCGTAGTATTTTATTTTGCCCCGCCTTTCTAAAGGCTTATCTCTATCTCTGTAATATATATGTACCCAGATATCTGATGCTTCCGCTGACGCTTGTATTCCATCGAGCTATGTATTCGAGCCCTCGAGGCCCTGGCTTGTAATATAAAGCTTGTATGACTTTATTTATGTTTTAGAGTTGTGTTGTGATATCTTCAAGTGAGTCCTTAGGCTTGATCGTGTGCATTTGCGTGTATGGTTAGTGCACGATTAAGCCGGGGTCGTCACAAACCTGAGGCTTACCAGGTACAGTAGCAAGATCGTCCGTCTGCGTTAATCAACCACTCAACTACCTATGCAAAGCTGAGAGCAAAC
Source organism: Thinopyrum elongatum (assembly GCA_011799875.1). Classification (NCBI taxonomy): domain Eukaryota; kingdom Viridiplantae; phylum Streptophyta; class Magnoliopsida; order Poales; family Poaceae; genus Thinopyrum; species Thinopyrum elongatum. The sequence continues at coordinate 228,285,062 of CM022298.1, forward strand.
CTATGCCTCGCACTTAAACGAAAAATAGAACAATGATTGGAGTTTTAAGAAGTCAAAAACAAAGAAAGTCTCCCATCAACGCAGCTGACCATTAGTCAATGAAGAAGGCCTTATGATTGGTACTAATGCAAGGCGTAGGGATCGCCATTTAATTAGGATGCACATAGAGCAATGAATATGTGTTGCCCCTTCTCTCTTCCTCACATTTTTTTTCTTTCTCTTTCTCTTTTTTTTCTCTTTTCATCCGTGGTGCATCTTTTATTTGGTATCTCTCTCCCTTTGGTAGAAGAAACACCTTACAATGATGAACAATACAATGTCTATTGACACACTTCAACTGAATGTAATCATAACTCAAATTCTAAACATGAGAGAAAATCTATATAAATGCCTATGGCTGTGTACTAGGATATGAAATAATCTGGCATAGCATAAACAAACCCTCAAAATATCATGTTAGCTATACTATGATCATGCAAGGAAAATGACAATGAAGAGCATGTCTCTAGTCATGTCATGTAATGTAATATGATGGTAGTGCAAGGAGATATACTCAGAATGGCTATGGAAATGTCATGGTTGGTAGGTATGGAGATTGTTTTGAGGAGATGTGGGGTTTATGTGTAGGAGCACAAGAGAAAATCCTCCCACGGGTTTGAATGTACCAGGAAAGTATGTGCCAAGTCTCAATATGAGAATGGGCAATGCTCGGTACCGAAGAGGCTAGCAATAAAAGATGAACGGAAGTGCACGGCCTTCGAATGCTTTAATCATAAAAAACTCAAACACTACACAAGAGCATTGCGGAGTCATATTGCGTAAGACTCAAAAGCTAATCACCCGGAGGGGGGCTTACCTGCTGCGCATCCCGGATCAACCAAAGTTATTGGGTTTATCAGCAGAAAGCCTCTACAATATTCGATGCTAATCAAGCCCCCACTAGTCTCCAACTTATGTAATTAGATGAAACAAAGGCAATAGTTTATTGGTTTTGGATAAAAGAACATGGGAATGTCTTTCAGAAGATAACAAGATTTCTTCATGCTAAGTAAAACGAATGCAAAGCAAGCATGTCAAATAGCGGGACACATGATTGCACAAAAACCCTACGATAAAGAGCATTGCACAAGACACTACGCATGCAAAAGTGAACCCCAAACTTTGGACTTTGCAATACTAAATTAGGAAAATGAAAAAATGAAAAAAAGTGCAGTTATTAAAATAGAACATGAAAAGTGGTTACCTCCCCGAGCTTAAGATTAAGCAAGGGTTAGATATTTTTACTATTGAGGCGCATATGACCTCTCCTTTAATAGACATAGACCTTGCTTCAATGGATTTTTGTTGTTGTCGTCCAACGGCTGCCCTCCCATAGAACCTACTAGAAACGAACTAAAAATTTGAGGCATTATTGTGCTATTGGGTTTTATTAGCACAAAGGATTGGTTCACAAGTGATAAAATTTGCCTCAAAAAGGTTGGTTTCTCAACCTAAGCATTGCGCTTAAGTCAAAAAACTATGCTTAGGAGCGTAAACTCTCCTAGGTTATGTAAAGTGTAAGTAAGACAAGATATGAAACAGAAGTGTGCAGCTCCCAAATGCCTAATTAAAAAGAGAGATCTCACTTAAGGCGGAAAAATTGACTACTACACAGCTAATATTTGAGCAAGGTTCAAGTCGGAAAACATATCAGGCACTTGTCGATGTGGTTCGTCGAATTGAAGCAACCAAACGGCTTCTACGGATCTTTTATACGTTTGGCACCACTAAAAAAAGGACACATCCATGATTACACATCTTTGTCATAGTAGGTCACGTTATCTGTCATCCATGTACATCCGTGATGGTTTTATGAGAATCAAGATAGTCAAACTTCTACCGTAGGTGATGTGTTCCATGACAATAATCACTTTTCCATGTGTATTCTTTTAGAAGATTTCCATGTGTAGTTGGTTGATTTTTTCTCTCACGGGTGATTCGCTCCTCCAATTGGACCGTCGGTAGCTCTTTTTTTTTCCTCATTTCCTTTTTTCTTTGGCTTTATTTTTTTTCTTGCTTTGTCTCTTCCATTTTTGCTTCTTTTTCTTTTATTTTTCTCATATCATTTTTCAATAAATTTTATGTTTCCGTTTTGTAAAAGAAAATCAATTTCTTTTAGTTCTTTTTAGTGTTTCTCACTAGGTTTTCTGGTTCTTTCCTTTTTGGTTTTTATTTTATGTATTTACAAAAAAAACTATTCATTTATTTTCCTATTATATATTTTTTCTTTAAATTCTCGAACCTTTTTTTTACCTGTCCAATTTAGTGTACGTACTTTTTTATATATCATGAAGATTTTTCTATAACTAAGTGAACATTCTTCTCAGTTTTTCATAATATATTTTTTAAACGTGTGAACAATTTTCACGAGTTATGGTTTTAAAACGTATAATCAATATTTTGTGTGTTATTCATATTTCAAAATATTTTCAAACATATTTTTACATTTTTTAATACTTTTGAAAGTGTGCAGATTTATTGTTGAATGGTAAAAAAATGTTATGAAAATTTTATTTATAAATTCAAGAACAGTTTATAACATATCAACAACATTTTATAAAAAATGCAAAAACACTTATATTTGTATATCGGGCATTTTTTGTTAAAAGAAACTGAAAATTTTATAACATTTTAAACAATGTTCAGCTTAATTTATAAAAAATCGTCAATATAAATAATATTTGTTTTATATTAAAAAAGGTTTCACCTTGTATTTAAAAAGTGTTAAGTGTGTAATACGCAAAATATTATTTTGCAATAAAAATTTGTTCATCACATATTTTGAAACATATTTGTGTTTTTTTAAGTGTTCAAGCACTTTAAATAAATATATTTATGTTCAAATAAAGTATTCAAACATTTTTTCATAATTAAAAAGTGTTCACTAATATAAAAAAATAAAAATGTATTGGAAAATAAGTGAAAATTCGGGCCCATCTCCAATGGCCGCTTTCCTTCTTTTGTCTTTCCACCATACTAGTTTCCCCAGCTTCTATGTATATTTCGGGGAGCTCCTAATCAGCTCCTATCTGTTGTATTTTGCTGCTACTAAAAAAATCTGTCGTATTTTGCAAACAAATAGACACACGTTGCACACTTATATAAGCTTGCTGGGCCTGTCGATTTTCTGGCTCTATAGCGAGTAACAAAATCAGAAAAAAAAACTGTATGACCTTAACAGCATTTGAACTCCTCGCGACTAGCTCTCGAACTCCTGATTCTCCCGCGGGAGGGGGGGGAGGGGAGTTGTCGAACTCCTGATGACAAACTTAAGTGATTAATCTGCAGCGCTAAATTTCAACAACTAGATGCTGCCTTAGATCCAAAATATAAAAAACACAAATTTCTTGGAAATTGTGATAAAAAGGCGAATAATTTTTACAGATACAAACAATTTTTGAACAATGCACAACAAATTTTGAATTCAATTTTTTTTAAAGCACAACAATTTTTGAAAAATAATTGAACTTACTTTTGAGATTCAGAATATTTTCTTGAAGAAAACGAACTTCTTTATGAAATCTGAATTTTTTTTGAAATATCACACATTATTTGGGAAAACCTGATGATTATTCATAACTAATTTTTTTAAAATGTTTAGCATTTTTCGTATTTCCCAAAAAAGAAAAAAACCTGAACATTATTTTCGAATTATGCATAGAATTTGAACACGGCAACATTTAAAAAATCTATATAACTTTTGAAAATACGAACATTTTGAATAGACACTTTTTGAAAAATATTAAAAACAGGAACAATATACGAATATTTTTCAAAAACAGGAACAATATTTGGAAAATGTTAAAGAACGAAAATATGGGCATTTTTTTAAAATTTTGAACAAATATGTGTATTCCTAGATTTTTTTGGAAAAAGAAATTAAAGGAAATGAAAATAACTTAAAAACCTGATGAAAAGGGGGATTAGGAAATTTCTAGAAGGTTGCCAAAACTGGCCAGGGACCCTGTATATGGTTCCCATGACCGGTCATGTGGCACCCTCGCTGTTGGTAAATGGGACGGCCAAATTCTGTTTGTTCGTCCCTTACTCTATGCGAACATAGACGAATTGATGCAACATGCGTCGTTTAGTATTTTCCGCATTAAGCACCCTCCGCCATGGTAGTGCAAGTGCGCGACAAATGGGCTGCTACACAAATAAGTGTTTTCACTCCTCTCTTGCTCGTCACGAGCTAGTCGATCGCATTTAAAAAAAACTAGTCGCTCATTACTCGCACCCCGTGTGGTCCTCTCGTTGCTCGTTCGGTTAAGTAGTTGACGGTTGCTGGTCGAACCATTAACTTGCTAACAAGTCAAACCGTTGCGTGGACTTCCCTAAAAATATAAAATTGCAAGAAAAATATCGAATTTGAAAAAGGTCCATGGATTTTGAATAAATTTTGAAATTTTGAAATAAAAGTTCAAATTTTCAAATAATAAGTTCATGAATTTGAAAAAAGTTCATGGATTTGGAAAAATGTTTTTAGATTAGTAAATTTTCACGAAATGAATGGTTTTTGAAATAATAAGTTCATGAATTTGAAAAAGGTCCAATGGCGCCCGGCCTACTTTAGATGCCAATGGCGCTAAATAAGGTCTAATGGCGCCAATGGCGCTTTGTACGAATAGAACTGTAGACGGCGCCATCGGCGCTAAGTAAGATTCTACTGATTCCGCTATGTTTCATCACATTTTCAATTGGTAGCTGTCACGTTTATATATTTTTTTTGTTATGCTTCTCCATCACGTTGAAATAGCAAAACTAAAGGACAAAGTTACTTAAGTACAAGAAAATATGTATGAGTGCTGCAAAACAAATATTTACATGATGCATATTTAAAATTTATATGATTAAAAGAGCATTCACGTATTTTATTAAATGCTCGTGCAATTTCAATATTCATACAACACAAAAACTGTTCACATATTTTGGATTTCTTTAATATAATTATAAAAAATATATGTTCTAAAATGATTATGTAGGTAAAAAAATTGTTCGTGAATTCATTAGTTATTTATATGATTAAAAATCTCATATTGTTTCAAATGCTCTGGTAATTAAAAATGTTTACCATGTATTTAAAGAAATGTTCATCATGCATTTGAAAAAAAAAATTCCAAAAATACTTGTCACGCATATAAATATTGTTCAATGTGTATATGAAAAATGTTGAACGTGTATCTAAATATATTCAAGATACATTTAGAAGATGGTCAATGTGTATTTCGAACAGGTTTAGCATGTATTGTAAAATGCCCAACATCTATTTGAGAATATTTATTAAAAAATCGTCTATTTGTAAAAAGTGTTTGCATTAAATTTTTACACATGTTTATTTTTAAAAAAATTAGGATTAAAATAATTTCACGTATTTTTGCTCTTAAAACAAACCAAAATATAAAAAAAAAGGCAAAATTGAGAAAAGTAAAAGTAATAAAGAAACAACAAAATAAGAAAAACTAGAAAAGAAACACGACCATGAAAATTACGAAAGAAAATGCAGAAAGTTGGACACGCTAATTTGATAACCAAATCCCATGAAAAACCAGATCCATGAACAATCAAACCGGTAGAAAACCAGGCCCCCGAGAAAAACCGTACACAAAGGTGGGCTGGCCCACTTTGGCCGTAGGGCGACCGCTATGTATCACTCACAACGGCATAATAAGCATTTGCGAGGGCGGAGAGATAAGAACTTTTCAAAGTTTTATCGTTCTTTCTTTGATAAAGAATTTGACACAATATTTTGCCTTTAATAAGTCCCCAAAGCGGTGTTAAGGATTATAACTTCTCTAAAAATCTAAATAAGAACTTTGTGATGAAAATAAGACTAAAATAAATTATTTTTCAACGACGATCTTATGTTTGGGAATACATTTCATTTCCCCTGTTTTGGATGATTGAAGCATGATGTTGGAAAATTTTAAATATCCCAAGAATATCTAAGTGATACGTCTCCAACGTATCTATAATTCTTGATTGTTCCATGTTATTATATTATCTGTTTTGAATGTTTTATATGCATTAATATGTTATTTTATATTATTTTGGGGACTAACTTATTAACCCAGAGCCCAGTGCCAGTTTCTGTTTTTTTTTCTTGTTTTTGGGTTTTACAGAAAAGGAATACCAAACGGAATAAAACTTTCGCGATGTTTTTTCTTGGACCAGAAGACACACGTAGGACTTGGAGAAGAAGTCAGAGGAGTCCCGAGGAGGCCACAAGCCTCAGGGGCGCGCCCTGAGGGCTTGTGGGCCCCTCGGAGCTCCTCCAACCCTAATTCTTGGCCTATAAATTCAGAAATATTGCCAAACGACCAGCAGCGTCCAGCAAAATATTTTTCCGCCGCCGCAACCTTCTGTACCCGTGAGATCCCATCTTGGGGCCTTTTCCGGCATCCTGCCGGAGGGGGATTCGATCACGGAGGGCTTCTACATCAACTCTGTTGCCCTTCCGATTAAGCGTGAGTAGTTTACCACAGACCTACGGGTCCATAGCTAGTAGCTAGATGGCTTCTTCTCTCTCTTTGATCTTCAATACAATGTTCTCCTCGATGTTCTTGGAGATCTATCCGATGTAATATTCTTTTGCGGTGTGTTTGTCGAGATTCGATGAATTGTGGATTTATGATCAGTTTATCTATGAATATTATTTGAATCTTCTCTGAATTCTTATATGCATGATTTGATATCTTTGTATTTCTCTTTGAATTATCGGTTTGGTTTGGCCAGCTAGATTGGTTCTTCTTGCAATGGGAGAGGTGCTTAGTTTTGGGTTCAATCTTGCGGTGTCCTCACCCAGTGACAAAGTAGGGGTAGTGAGGCACGTATTGTATTGTTGCCATCAAGGGTAAAAAGATGGGGTTTTCATCATATTGCTTGAGTTTATCCCTCTACATCATGTCATCTTACTTAAGGCGTTACTCCGTTCTTATGAACTTAATACTCTAGATGCATGCTGGATAGTGGTCGATGTGTGGAGTAATAGTAGTAGATGCAGGCAGGAGTCGGTCTACTTGACACGGACGTGATGCCTATATTCATAATCATTGCTTTGGATATCGTCATAACTTTGCGCTTTGCTATCAATTGCTTGACAGTAATTTGTTCACCCATCGTAATATTTTCTTTCAAGAGAGGAGCCTCTAGTGAAACCTATGGCCCCCGGGTCTATTTTCCATCATATATTTTCAGATCTATAAACCAAAAAACCCAAAAATACCTTGCTGCAATTTATTTGTTTTTACTTTGTTTTACGTTTTAGTAATCTTTTATATCTATCTCTATCAGATCTCATCCTTGCAAGTGACCGTGAAGGGATTGACAACCCCTTTATCGCGTTGGACGCAAGTGTTTGATTGTTTGTGCAGGTGCATAGATTGGAGACTTGCTTGTACCTCCTACTAGATTGATACCTTGGTTCTCAAACTGAGGGAAATACTTATCTCTACTTTGCTTCATCACTCATTCCTCTTCAAGAGAAAAACCAACGCAAGCTCAAGAAGTAGAAGGAAGAATTTTTGGCGTCGTTGCCGAGGAGGTTCTACATCAAGCCTACCAAGTACCCACCATAAACTCTCATCTCTTGCATTACATTATTTGCCATTTGGCTCTCGTTTTCCTCTCCCCCACTTCTAAAACGATTTCAGAAAAACATAAAAAGATTTGCCTTTTTATTCGCCCTTCTTCCGTTCGTCCTTTCGTTTGCCTTTATGTCTTACTTGGTTTGTTTGCTCGTTCGGTTGGTATAATTGCGTATTTATTGAAAATCAGAAAACAAAAATTTTATGGATCCTCATTCCCTTGCTAATCTTTTTAAGAGATCCAATTATGATGAACCAATTGCTAGTGAGTTGTATGCACTAGATTATCTTTATGAAGTTTTGCTTGAAATTCGTGAACCTGAAAATTATGATGAAGAAATTTATGAAGTGATTCACGATAGCTCATTGAATAAAAAGTATGATTGCAATGATGTTATTATAAATCCTATTAATGTCAATTGTGCTAGTAATATGCAAAACCCTAAGCTTGGGGATGCTAATTTTGCTATGTCCACTACTTGTTGCAATGATCATGATTGGGGTGATAATGCTTCTTATGATCTTGAAAATTTATTTAAACATCATGATAATAATGTTTGCAATAATATTGAAAGTGGGTTTGGAAGAGTGTCAACTTTAGGAAATAATAATCCCACTACTTTGGATTTTGACCAATCTTATGAATTTTTTGATAAAAGTGGGCTTGGAGAAGTCATGACTTTATTTTATGATAATCCCACTGTTTTGGAACAGTGTCAACTTTGTATGCATGTGGATCATGTAGAGAATATGTTATGTGATAGCTATATTATTGAATTTGAATATGATCCCACATGTAATTATTATGAGAGAGGAAAATATGGTTGTAGAAATTTTCATGTCACTAAATTATCTCTCGTTATGTTGAGATTGCTATTGTTTCTTTCTTCTTCCTTGCATATGCTAGTTTTTGCTTGTCTTCATAAATATTTTCCCTATAAAATGCCTATGCATAGGAAGTATGTTAGACTTAAACTTGTTTTTCACTTGCTACATAATGCCCTCTTCGTGTTTCAATTGCTATCTTTCATGTGAGCGTCATTAAAATTATCAATGCCTAGCTAAAAGGCTTTAAAGAAAAGCGCTTGTTGGGAGACAACCCAATATTTTTCCTTTCTGTTTTTATGTTTTATACACATTATTACCTCTGTATTAATTGTGTTTTGGTGTTTTAATTAGTGTTTGAGCCAAGTAAGACCTTTGGGATGGCTTACGGTGATAGTTGATTTGATCTTGCTGAAAAACAGAAACTTTTGCGTCCAGTAACAGAATTGTTTAAATTCACTGGAGCGTGTAAAAACTCTAAAAAAAATTACACAAGATTGATATACAAATTTCCTATGTTTTCATAATTGTTAAGAACTTTTGGAGTTATAGAAGTATGAGAACAATTCAGATCTTTGCAGACTATTCTGTTTTTGACAGATTCTGTTTTCTATGTGTTGTTTGCTTATTTTGATGATTCTATGGGTAGTATCGGGAGGTATGAACCATGGAAAAGTTGGAATACAGTAGATATTACACCAATATAAATAAATAATGAGTTCACAACAGTACCAAAAAGTGGTGATTTATTTTCTTATAGTAACGGATCTCATGAGTTTTCCGTTGAGTTTTGTGTTGTGAAGTTTTCAAGTTTTGGGTAGAGATTTGATGGAATATGGAATAAGGAGTGGCAAAAGCCTAAGCTTGGGGATGCCCAAGGCACCCCCAAGGTAATATTAAAGGACAACCAAGCATCTAAGCTTGGGGATGCCCCGGATGGCATCCCCTCTTTCGTCTTCAATCCATCGGTAAATTTACTTGAGGCTATATTTTTATTCACCACATGATATGTGTTTTGCTTGGAGCGTCTTGTATGATATGAGTCTTTGCTTTTTTAGTTTGCCACAATCATACTTGCTGTACACACCTTTTTATAGGGACACGCTTGAATCATGAATTTATTAGAATACTCTTTGTGCTTCACTTATATCTTTTGAGCTAGGCATTTTGCTCTAGTGCTTCACTTATATCTTTTTAGAGCACGGCGGTGGCTTTATTTTATAGAAATTGTTGAACTCTCATGCTTCACTTATATTATTTTGAGAGTCTCTAAATAACATGGTAATTTGCTTAGGTTATTAATTTAGTCCTAATATGATAGGCATCCAAGAGGGATATAATAAAAACTTTCATATAAAGAGCGTTGAATACTATGAGAAGTTTGATTCCTTGCATTTGTTTTGAGATATAAAGATGGTGATATTAGAGTCATGCTAGTGAGTAATTGTGGATTGGTATAAATACTTGTGTTAAAGTTTGTGATTCCCGTAGCATGCATGTATGGTGAACCGTTATGTTATGAAGTCGGAGCATGATTTATTTATTGATTGTCTTCCTTATGAGTGGCGGTCGGGGACGAGCGATGGTCTTTTTCTACCAATCTATCCCCCTAGGAGCATGCGTGTAGTACTTTGTTTCGATAGCTAATAGACTTTTGTAATAAGTATGTGAGTTCTTTATGACTAATGTTGAGTCCATGGATTATACGCACTCTCACCCTTCCACCATTGCTAGCCTCTCTAGTACCGCGCAACTTTCGCCGGTGCATTAAACCCATCATATACCTTCCTCAAAACAGCCACCATACCGACCTATTATGGCATTTCCATAGCCATTCCGAAATATATTGCCATGCAACTTCCACCGTTCCGTTTATTATGACACGCTTCATCATTGTCATATTGCGTTGCATGATCATGTAGTTGACATAGTATTTGTGGCAAGGCCACCGTTCATATTTTTTATACATGTCTCTCTTGATCATTGCACATCCTGGTACACCGTCGGAGGCATTCATATAGAGTCATATTTTGTTCTAGAATCGAGTTGTAATTCTTGAGATGTAAGTAAATAGAAGTGTGATGATCATCATTATTAGAGCATTGTCCCATGTGAGGAAAGGTTGATGGAAGCTATGATTCCCTCACAAGTTGGGATGAGTCTCCGGACTTTGAAAAAAATAAAAGAGGCCAAAAGAAGCCCAAATAAAAAAAAGAGAAAAGAAAAAAATGAGAGAAAAGAGAGAAGGGGCAATGCTACTATCCTTTTACCACACTTGTGCTTCAAATTAGCACCATGATCTTCATTATAGAGAGTCTCCTATGTTGTCACTTTCATATACTAGTGGGAATTTTTCATTATAAGAACTTGGCTTGTATATTCCAATGATGGACTTCCTCAAATTGCCCTAGGTCTTCGTGAGCAAGCAAGTTGGATGCACACCCACTTTGTTTCTTTTTGAGCTTTCATACACTTATAGCTCTAATGCATCTATTGCAAGGCAATCCCTACTCACTCACATTGATATCTATTGATGGGCATCCCCATAGCCCATTAATACGCCTAGTTGATGTGAGACTTTCTCCTTCTTTTTGTCTTCTCCACAACCACCATATTATATTCCACCTATAGTGCTATGTCCATGGCTCATGCTCATGTATTGCGTGAAAGTTGAAAAGGTTTGAGAACATCAAAAGTATGAAACAATTGCTTGGCTTGTCATCGGGGTTGTGCATGATTTAATACTTTGTGTGATGAAGATGGAGCATAGCCAGACTATATGATTTTGTAGGGATAACTTTCTTTGGCCATGTTATTTTGAGAAGACACGATTGCTTTATTAGTATGCTTGACGTATTATTGTTTTTATGTCAATATTAAACTTTTGTTTTGAATCTTATGGATCTGAATATTCATGCCACAATAAAGAAATTTACATGGATAAATATGTTAGGTAGCATTCCACATCAAAAATTCTTTTTTATATAATTTACCTACTCGAGGACGAGCATGAATTAAGCTTGGGGATGCTTGATACGTCTCCAACGTATTTATAATTTTTTATTGTTCCATGCTATTATATTATCTGTTTTGGATGTTTTATATGCATTAATATGCTATTTTATATTATTTTTGGGACTAACTTATTAACCCAGAGCCCAGTGCCACTTTCTGTTTTTTCCTTGTTTTACAGAAAAGGAATACAAACGGAGTCCAAACGGAATAAAACTTTCGCGGTGATTTTTCTTGGACCAGAAGACACACGTAGGACTTGGAGAAGAAGTCAGAAGAGTCCCGAGGAGGCCACAAGCCTCAGGGGCGCGCCCTAGGGGGGGCGCCCTGAGGGCTTGTGGGCCCCTCGGAGCTCCTCCAACCCTAATTCTTGGCCTATAAATTCAGAAATATTCCCAAACAACCAGAAGCGTCCACCAAAATACTTTTCCGCCACCGCAACCTTCTGTACCCGTGAGATCCCATCTTGGGGCCTTTTCCGGCATCCTGCCAGAGGGGAATTCGATCACGAAGGGCTTCTACATCAACTCTATTGCCCTTCCGATGAAGCGTGAGTAGTTTACCACAGACCTACGGGTCCATAGCTAGTAGCTAGATGGCTTCTCTCTCTTTGATCTTCAATACAATGTTCTCCTCGATGTTCTTGGAGATCTATCCGATGTAATATTCTTTTGCGGTGTGTTTGTCGAGATTCGATGAATTGTGGATTTATGATCAGTTTATCTATGAATATTATTTGAATCTTCTCTGAATTCTTATATGCATGATTTGATATCTTTGTATTTCTCTTCGAATTATCGGTTTGGTTTGGCCAACTAGATTGGTTCTTCTTGCAATGGGAGAGGTGCTTAGTTTTGGGTTCAATCTTGCGGTGTCCTCACCCAGTGACAAAGTAGGGGTAGTGAGGCACGTATTGTATTGTTGCCATCAAGGGTAAAAAGATGGGGTTTTCATCATATTGCTTGAGTTTATCCCTCTACATCATGTCATCTTACTTAAGATGTTACTCCGTTCTTATGAACTTAATACTCTAGATGCATGCTGGATAGCGGTCGATGTGTGGAGTAATAGTAGTAGATGCAGGCAGGAGTCGGTCTACTTGAAACGGACGTGATGCCTATATTCATAATCATTGCCTTGGATATCGTCATAACTTTGCGCTTTTCTATCAATTGCTCGACAGTAATTTGTTCACCCACCGTATTATTTTCTTTCAAGAGAGGAGCCTCTAGTGAAACCTATGGCCCCCGGGTCTATTTTCCATCATATATTTTCAGATCTATAAACCAAAAAACCCAAAAATACCTTGCTGTAATTTTTTTTTTACTTTGTTTTACGTTTTAGTAATCTTTTATATCTATCTCTATCAGATCTCATCCTTGCAAGTGACCGTAAAGGGATTTACAACCCCTTTATCGCGTTGGGTGCAAGTGTTTGATTGTTTGTGCAGGTGCATAGATTGGAGACTTGCTTGTACCTCCTACTGGATTGATACCTTGGTTCTCAAACTGAGGGAAATACTTATCTCTACTTTGCTGCATCACCCTTTCCTCTTCAAGGGAAAAACCAACGCAAGCTCAAGAAGTAGCACTAAGTAAGTCCAAAATTGCAATATATAAAAAAAACTATCCTAGAATTATCTTGTTGGATAGTCATGCTTAACCATACTCTAGATCATGTAGTGATTTCTTTCACCTCGATTCTCCAAGAAAGCTTTAGATTAGCAAGTGACAAATGCTCATTTATCATGTCTTTTTTCAGTAAAGACTATCATTCAAGTGAGAAATTTTTAGAAAACATAATTATAGCAAGACTGATGGAAATATGCCCTAGAGGCAATAATAAAGTTGTTATTTTATATTTTATTATTCATGATGAAGGTTTATTATTCATGCTAGAATTTTATTGATCGGAAACTTAAATACATGTGTGAATACATAAGCAAATACCGTGTCCCTAGTAAGCCTCTACTAGACTAGCTCATTGATCAAAGATGGTTAAGGTTTCCTAACCATAGACATGTGTTGTCATTTGATAACGGGATCACATCATTAGGAGAATGATGTGATGGACAAGACCCATCCGTTAGCTTAGCTTAATGATCATTTAGTTTATTGCTATCGCTTTCTTCATGTCAAATACATATTCCTTCGACTATGAGATTATGCAACTCCCGAATACCGGAGGAATACCTTGTGTGCTATCAAATGTCACAACGTAACTTGGAGATCATAAAGATGCTCTACAGGTATCTCCGAAGGTGTTTGTTGATTTGGCATAGATCGAGAGTAGGATTTGTCACTCCGAGTATCGTAGAGGTATCTCTAGGCCCTCTCGGTAATACACATCATAAGCTTGCAAGCAAACGACTAAGGAGTTAGTCACGAGGTGATGTATTATGGAATGAGTAAAGAGACTTGCCGGTAATGAGATTGAACTAGGTATAGAGATACCGACGATCGAATCTCGGGCAAGTAACATACCGATAGACAAAGGGAATTACGTATGTTGTCATAACGGTTCGACCGATAAAGATCTTCGTAGAATATGTAGGAGCCAATATGGGCATCCAGGTTCCGCTATTAGTTATTGACCGGAGAGGTGTCTCGGTCATGTCTACATAGTTCTCGAACCCGTAGGGTCCGCACGCTTAACGTTCGATGACGATATAGTATTATATGAGTTATGTGATTTGGTGACCGAATGTTGTTCGGAGTCCCGGATGAGATCATGAACATGATGAGGAGTCTCGAAATGGATGGGAGGTAAAGATTGATATATAGGACGATAGTATTCGGACACCGGAAGTGTTTCGGGGGGTACCGGGTACTTATCGGGTCACCGGAAGGGGTTCCAGGCACCCCCCGGCAAAAGTTATGGGCCTTATGGGCCAAGAGAGGAAACGCACCAGCCACAAGGGGCTGGTGCGCCCCCATAGCAGGCTGGCCTAGGTGGAGAAGGAAAGAGGGGAGGGAAAGGAAAGTGTGAAGTAGGACTCCCGCTTCCTTCCCTCTCCCCCCTCTTTCCTTCCCCTTGTTCATACAAGGAAAGGGGGGCGCGGCCAGGGCAGGAGCCCTAGGGCCGGCCGGCCACCTATGTGGTGCGCCAGGCTGCCTCCCCTTCCCCTCCCACCTATATATATGTGGGAGGGGGCGCCTAGCACACCCCAGATCAATTGCTAGCCGTGTGCGGAGCCCCCCTCCACCGTTTACACCCCCGGTCATATTTTCGTAGTGCTTAGGCAAAGCCCTGCGGAGATCACTTCACCATCACCGTCACCACGCCGTCGTGCTAATGGAACTCATCTACTACCTCGCCATCTTGCTGGATCAAGAAGGCGGAGGACGTCACCGAGCTGAATGTGTGCTGAACGCGGAGGTGTCGTACGTTCGGTACTAGATCGGTTGGATCGCGAAGAAAGTTCGACTACATCAACCACGTTGTGAAACGCTTCTGCTTACGATCTACGAGGGTACGTAGACACACTCTCCCCTCTCGTTGCTATGCATCTCCTTGATAGATCTTGCGTGTGCGTAGAAATTTTTTTGTTTTCCATGCAACATTTCCCATCAGTGGCATCCGAGCCAGGTCTATGCGTAGATGATATGCATGAGTAGAACACAAAGAGTTGTGGGCGGTGATAGTCATACTGCTTACCACCAACATCTTATTTTGATTTGGCAGTATTGTGGGATGAAACGGCCCGGACCAACCTTACATGTCCACGCACATGAGACCGGTTCCACCGACAGACATGCAACTAGTTTTGCATAAAGGTGGCTGGCGGGTGTCTGTTTCTCCTACTTTAGTTGAATCGAATTTGACTGCGACCGGTCCTTGAAGAAGGTTAAAATAGCAAACTTGATGAATCACCGTTGTGGTTTTTGCTGTAGGTAAGAACGGTTCTTGCTAGAAGCCCGTAGCAGCCACGTAAAACTTGCAACAACAAAGTAGAGGACGTCTAACTTGTTTTTGCAGGGCATGTTGTGATGTGATATGGTCAAGACATGATGTGATATTCGTTATTGTTGGGGAACATAGTAGTAAATCAAAAAAAATTCCCTACGCATCACCAAGATCAATCTATGGAGAGACTAGCAACGAGAGAGAGAGGAGTGCATCTTCATACCCTTGAAGATCGCGATGCGGAAGCGTTGCAAGAACGCGGTTGGAGGAGTCGTACACGCAGCGATTCAGATCGCGGTCGATTCCGATCTAAGCACCGAACAACGGTGCCTCCGTGTTCAACACACATGCAGCCCGGTGACGTCTCCCGCGCCTTGATCCAGCAAGGAGGAGGGAGAGGTTGGGGAAGACAGCTCCAGCAGCACGACGGCGTGGTGGTGGAACTTGCAGTTCTCCGGCAGGGCTTCGCCAAGCTCAAACGGAGGAGGAGGAGGTGTTGGAGAGGGGGGAGGGCTGCGCCAGGGATTAGGTGCTGCTGCCCTCCCACCCCCCTCTATTTATAGGGAGAAGGGGAGAGGGGGCCGCCCCCCTTAGATCCCATCTAAGGGGAGGGGCGGCGGCCAGGGGGGGGGGGAACTTACCCCCCCAAGCCAGGTGGGAGGCGCCCCCACCCCTAGGGTTTCCAACCCTAGGCGCCTTGGGCCCCTTGGGGGGGGCGCACCAGCCCACCAGGGGCTGGTTCCCTCCCTTGCTCAGCCCACTTGGCCCAACGGGGCAGGTGGACCCCCGGACACCTTCCGGTGGTCCCGGTACAATACCGATAACCCGAAACCATTCCGGTGACTGAAACTGGACTTCCCATATATAATTCTTCACCTCCGGACCATTCCGGAACTCCTCATGATGTCCGGGATCTCATCTGGGACTCCGAACAGCATTCGGTAACCACATACCATTTCCCATAACAACCCTAGCGTCACCGAACCTTAAGTGTGTAGACCCTACGGGTTCGGGAACCATGCAGACATGACCGAGACATCTCTCCGGCCAATAACCAACAGCGGGATCTGGATACCCATGTTGGCTCCCACATGTTCCACGATGATCTCATCAGATGAACCACGATGTCAAGGATTCAATCAATCCCGTATACAATTCCCTTTGTCTACCGGTATGATACTTGCCCGAGATTCGATCGTCGGTATCCCTATACCTTGTTCAATCTCATTACCGGCAAGTCTCTTTACTCGTTTCGTAACGCATGATCCCGTGGCTAACTCTTTAGTCACATTGAGCTCATTATGATGATGCATTACCGAGTGGGCCCAGAGATACCTCTCCGTCATACGGAGTGACAAATCCCAGTCTCGATTCGTGCCAACCCAACAGACACTTTCGGAGATGCCTGTAGTGCACCTTTATGGTCACCCAGTTACGTTGTGACGTTTGATACACCCAAAGCATTCCTACGGTATCCGGGAGTTGCACAATCTCATGGTCTAAGGAAATGATACTTGACATTAGAAAAGCTTTAGCAGACGAACTACACGATCTAGTGCTATGCTTAGGATTGGGTCTAGTCCATCACATCATTCTCCTAATGATGTGATCCCGTTATCAACGACATCCAATGTCCATGGTCAGGAAACCGTAACCATCTGTTGATCAACGAGCTAGTCAACTAGAGGCTCACTAGGGACATGTTGTGGTCTATGTATTCACACATGTATTACGATTTCCGGATAACACAATTATAGCATGAACAATAGACAATTATCATGAACAAGGAAATATAATAATAACCACTTTATTATTGCCTCTAGGGCATATTTCCAACAGTCTCCCACTTGCACTAGAGTCAATAATCTAGTTACATTGTGATGAATCGAACACCCATAGAGTTCTGGTGCTGATCATGTTTTGCTCGTGGAAGAGGTTTAGTCAACGGATCTACGACATTCAGATCCGTATGCACTTTACAAATATCTATGTCTCCATCTTGAACATGTTCACGAATGGAGTTGAAGCGACGCTTGATATGCCTGGTCTTCTTGTGAAATCTGGGCTCCTTGGCAAGGGCAATAGTTCCAGTGTTGTCACAGAAGAGAGTCATTGGGCCCGACGCATTGGGAATAACTCCTAGGTCGGTGATGAACTCCTTCATCCAGACTGCTTCCTGTGCTGCCTCCGAGGCTGCTACGTACTCCGCTTCACATGTAGATCCCGCCACGACGCTTTGCTTGCAACTGCACCAGCTGACTGCCCCACCATTCAAAATATACACGTATCCGGTTTGTGACTTAGAGTCATCCAGATCTGTGTCGAAGCTAGCATCGACGTAACCCTTTATGACGAGCTCTTCGTCACCTCCATAAACGAGAAACATATCCTTAGTCCTTTTCAGGTACTTCAGGATGTTCTTGACCGCTGTCCAGTGTTCCATGCCGGGATTACTTTGGTACCTTCCTACCAAACTTACGGCGAGGTTCACATCAGGTCTGGTACACAGCATGGCATACATAATAGACCCTATGGCTGAGGCATAGGGGATGACACTCATCTTTTCTCTATCTTCTGCCGAGGTCGGGCATTGAGCCGTGCTCAATCTCACACCTTGTAATACAGGCAAGAACCCCTTCTAGGACTGATCCATATTGAACTTCTTCAATATCTTGTCAAGGTATGTGCTTTGAGAAAGACCAATGAGGCGTCTCGATCTATCTCTATAGATCTTGATGCCTAATATGTAAGCAGCTTCTCCAAGGTCCTTCATTGAAAAATACTTATTCAAGTAGGCCTTTATGCTTTCCAAGAATTCTATATCATTTCCCATTAATAGTATGTCATCCACATATAATATGAGAAATGCTATAGAGCTCCCACTCACTTTCTTGTAAACACAGGCTTCTCCATAAGTCTGTGTAAACCCAAACGCTTTGATCATCTCATCAAAGCGAATGTTCCAACTCCGAGATGGTTGCACCAGCCCATAGATTGAGCGCTGGAGCTTGCATACCTTGTCAGCATTATTAGGATCGACAAAACCTTCCGGCTGCATCATATACAACTCTTCCTTAAGGAAACCATTAAGGAATGCCGTTTTGACGCCCATTTGCCATATCTCATAATCATAGTATGCGGCAATTGCTAACATGATTCTGACGGACTTCAGCTTCGCTACGGGTGAGAAGGTCTCATCGTAGTCAACCCCTTGAACTTGTCGATAACCCTTAGCGACAAGTCGAGCCTTATAGATGGTCACATTACCATCTGCGTCTGTCTTCTTCTTGAAGATCCATTTGTTCTCTATGGCTTGCCGATCATCGGGCAAGTCTGTCAAAGTCCATACTTCGTTTTCATACATGGATCCTATCTCGGATTTCATGGCTTCAAGCCATTTGTTGGAATCCGGGCCCGCCATTGCTTCTTCATAGTTCGAAGGTTCACCGTTGTCTAACAACATGACTTCCAGGACAGGGTTGCCGTACCACTCTGGTGCGGAACGTGTCCTCGTGGACCTACGAAGTTCAGTAGCAACTTGATCCGAAGTTTCATGATCATCATCATTAACTTCCTCTCTAGTTGGTGCAGGCACCACAGAAACATCTTCCTGAGCTGCGCTACTCTCTGGTTCAAGAGGGGGTACCTCATCAAGTTCTACTTTCCTCCCACTTACTTCTTTCGAGAGAAACTCTTTCTCGAGAAAGGATCCATTCTTGGCAACAAAGATCTTGCCTTCGGATCTAAGGTAGAAGGTATACCCAATAGTTTCCTTAGGGTATCCTAGTAAGACGCATTTTTCCGATTTGGGTTCGAGCTTTTCAGGTTGAAGTTTCTTGACATAAGCATCGCATCCCCAAACTTTCAGAAATGATAGCTTAGGTTTCTTCCCAAACCATAATTCATACGGTGCCGTCTCAATGGATTTCGACGGAGCCCTATTTAAAGTGAATGCAGCAGTCTCTAAAGCATAACCCCAAAATGATAGCGGTAGATCGGTAAGAGACATCATAGATCGCACCATATCCAATAGAGTGCGATTACGACGTTCGGACACACCATTACGCTGAGGTGTTCCAGGCGGCGTGAGTTGTGAAACAATTCCACATTTCCTTAAGTGCGTGCCAAACTCGTGACTCAAATATTCCCCTCCACGATCTGATCGTAAGAACTTTATTTTCCTGTCACGTTGATTCTCAACCTCACTCTGAAATTCCTTGAACTTTTCAAAGGTCTCAGACTTGTGTTTCATTAAGTAGACATACCCATATCTACTTAAGTCATCAGTGAGGGTGAGAACATAACGATAACCACCGCGAGCCTCAACGCTCATTGGACCGCACACATCAGTATGTATGATTTCCAATAAGTTGGTTGCTCGCTCCATTGTTCCGGAGAACGGAGTCTTGGTCATCTTGCCCATGAGGCATGGTTCACACGTGTCAAATGATTCATAATCAAGAGACTCCAAAAGTCCATCTGCATGGAGTTTCTTCATGCGTTTGACACCAATGTGACCAAGGCGGCAGTGCCACAAGTATGTGGGACTATCATTATCAACCTTACATCTTTTGGCATTCACACTATGAATATGTGTAACATCACGTTCGAGATTCAATAAAATAAACCATTGACCAACGGGGCATGACCATAAAACATATCTCTCATATAAATAGAACAACCATTATTCTCGGATTTAAATGAGTAGCCATCTCGCATCAAACGAGATCCTGATACAATGTTCATGCTTAAAGCTGGTACTAAATAACAATTATTGAGGTTTAAAACTAATCCCGAAGGTAGATGTAGAGGTAGCGTGCCGACGGCGATCACATTGACCTTGGAACCATTCCCGACGCGCATCGTCACCTCGTCCTTCGTCAGTCTCCGCTTATTCCGCAGCTCCTGTTTTGAGTTACAAATATGAGCAACCGCACCGGTATCAAATACGCAGGAGCTACTACGAGCGCTGGTAAGGTACACATCAATAACATGTATATCACATATACCTTTGGTATTGCCGGCCTTCTTATCCGCTAAGTACTTGGGGCAGTTCCGCTTCCAGTGACCGTTTCCCTTGCAATAAAAGCATTCAGTCTCAGGCTTGGGTCCATTCTTTGGCTTCTTCCCGGTAGCTTGCTTACCGGGCGCGGCAACTCCCTTGCCGTCCTTCTTGAAGTTCTTTTTACCCTTGCCTTTCTTGAACTTAGTGGTTTTATTCACCATCAACACTTGATGTTCCTTTTTGATCTCCACCTCCGCTGATTTCAGAATTGAATATATCTCAGGAATGGTTTTCTCCATCCCGTGCATATTGAAGTTCATCACAAAGCTCTTGTAGCTAGGTGGAAGCGACTGAAGGATTCTGTCAACGACCGCGTCATCTGGGAGATTAACTCCCAGCTGAGACAAGCGGTTGTGCAACCCAGACATTTTGAGTATATGCTCGCTGACAGAACTATTCTCCTCCATCTTACAACTGTAGAACTTGTCGGAGACTTCATATCTCTCGACCCGGGCATGAGCTTGGAAAACCATTTTCAGCTCTTGGAACATCTCATATGCTCCATGTTGCTCAAAATGCTTTTGGAGCCCCGGTTCTAAGCTGTAAAGCATGCCGCACTGAACCAGGGAGTAATCATCACTACGCGACTGCCAGGCGTTCATAACGTCTTGAGTTGCTGGGAAAACAGGTGCGTCACCTAGCGGTGCTTCAAGGACATAAGCTTTCTTGGCAGCTATGAGGATGATCCTCAGGTTACGGACCCAGTCCGTGTAGTTGCTACCATCGTCTTTCAGCTTGGTTTTCTCTAGGAACGCGTTGAAGTTGAGGGCAAAATTAGCGTGGGCCATTTGATCTACAAGACATATTGTAAAGATTTTAGACTAAGTTCATGATAATTAAGTTCATCTAATCAAATTATTCAATGAACTCCCACTCAGATAGACATCCCTCTAGTCATCTAAGTGATACATGATCCGAATCGACTAGGCCGTGTCCGATCATCACGTGAGACGGACTAGTCATCAACGGTGAACATCTCTATGTTGATCGTATCTTCTATACGACTCATGTTCGACCTTTCGGTCTTCCGTGTTCCGAGGCCATGTCTGTACATGCTAGGCTCGTCAAGTCAACCTAAGTGTTTTGCATGTGTAAATCTGGCTTACACCCGTTGTATTCAAACGTTAGAATCTATCACACCCGATCATCATGTGGTGCTTCGAAACAACGAACCTTCGCAACGGTGCACAGTTAGGGGGAACACTTTCTTGAAATTTTAGCGAGGGATCATCTTATTTATGCTACCGTCGTTCTAAGCAAATAAGATGTAAACATGATAAACATCACATGCAAATCATAAAGTGACATGATATGGCCAATATTATTTTGCTCCTTTTGATCTCCATCTTCGGGGCACCATGATCATCATCGTCACCGGCATGACACCTGATCTCCATCATCATGATCTCCATCATCGTGTCTTCATGAAGTTGCCTCGCCAACTATTACTTCTACTACTATGGCTAACGGTTAGCAATAAAGTGAAGTAATTACATGGCGTTTTTCATTGACACGCAGGTCATACAATAAATTAAGACAACTCCTATGGCTCCTGCCGGTTGTCATACTCATCGACATGCAAGTCGTGATTCCTATTACAAGAACATGATCAATCTCATACATCACATATATCATTCATCACATCCTTTTGGCCATATCACATCACACGGCATATGCTGCAAGAACAAGTTAGACGTCCTCTAATTGTTGTTGCAAAATTTTTTACGTGGCTGCTATAGGTTTCTAGCAAGAACGTTTCTTACCTACGCCACAACCACAACGTGATATGCCAATTTCTATTTACCCTTCATAAGGACCCTTTTCATCGAATCCGATCCGACTAAAGTGGGAGAGACAGACACCCGCTAGCCACCTTATGCAACTAGTGCATGTCAGTCGGTGGAACCTGTCTCACGTAAGCGTACGTGTAAGGTCGGTCCGGGCCGCTTCATCCCACGATGCCGCCGAATCAAGATAAGACTAGTAACGGCAAGAAAATTGACAAAATCGACGCCCACAACAACTTGTGTTCTACTCGTGCAAGAAACTACGCATAGACCTGGCTCATGATGCCACTGTTGGGGAACGTAGTAGTAAATCAAAAAAAATTCCCTACGCATCACCAAGATCAATCTATGGAGAGACTAGCAACGAGAGAGAGAGGAGTGCATCTTCATACCCTTGAAGATCGCGATGCAGAAGCGTTGCAAGAACGCGGTTGGAGGAGTCGTACACGCAGCGATTCAGATCGCGGTCGATTCCGATCTAAGCACCGAACAACGGTGCCTCCGTGTTCAACACACGTGCAGCCCAGTGACGTCTCCCGCGCCTTGATCCAGCAAGGAGGAGGGAGAGGTTGGGGAAGACAGCTCCAGCAGCACGACGGCGTGGTGGTGGAACTTGCAGTTCTCCGGCAGGGCTTCGCCAAGCTCAAACAGAGGAGGAGGAGGTGTTGGAGAGGGGGGAGGGCTGCGCCAGGGATCAGGTGCTGCTGCCCTCCCACCCCCCCTCTATTTATAGGGAGAAGAGGATAGGGGGCCGGCCCCCTTAGATCCCATCTAAGGGGAGGGGCGGCGGCCAGGGGGGGAAACTTACCCCCCAAGCCAGGTGGGAGGCGCCCCCACCCCTAGGGTTTCCAACCCTAGGTGCCTTGGGCCCCTTGGGGGGGCGCACCAGCCCACCAGGGGCTGGTTCCCTCCCTTGCTCAGCCCACTTGGCCCACCGGGGCAGGTGGCCCCACCCGGTGGACCCCCGGACACCTTCCGGTGGTCCCGGTACAATACCGATAACCCCGAAACCATTCCGGTGACTGAAACTGGACTTCCCATATATAATTCTTCACCTCCGGACCATTCCGGAACTCCTCGTGACGTCCGGGATCTCATCTGGGACTCCGAACAACATTCAGTAACCACATACCATTTCCCATAACAACCCTAGCGTCACCGAACCTTAAGTGTGTCGACCCTACGGGTTCGGGAACCATGCAGACATGACCGAGACATCTCTCCGGCCAATAACCAACAGCGGGATCTGGATACCCATGTTGGCTCCCACATGTTCCACGATGATCTCATCGGATGAACCACGATGTCAAGGATTCAATCAATCCCGTATACAATTCCCTTTGTCTACCGGTATGATACTTGCCCGAGATTCGATCATCGGTATCCCTATACCTTGTTCAATCTCGTTACCGGCAAGTCTCTTTACTCGTTCCATAACGCATGATCCCGTGGCTAACTCTTTAGTCACATTGAGCTCATTATGATGATGCATTACCGAGTGGGCCCAGAGATACCTCTCCGTCATACGGAGTGACAAATCCCAGTCTCGATTCGTGCCAACCCAACAGACACTTTCGGAGATGCCTGTAGTGCACCTTTATGGTCACCCAGTTACGTTGTGACATTTGATACACCCAAAGCATTCCTACGGTATCCGGGAGTTGCACAATCTCATGGTCTAAGGAAATGATACTTGACATTAGAAAAGCTTTAGCAGACGAACTACATGATCTAGTGCTATGCTTAGGATTGGGTCTAGTCCATCACATCATTCTCCTAATGATGTGATCCCGTTATCAACGACATCCAATGTCCATGGTCAGGAAACCGTAAACATCTGTTGATCAACGAGCTAGTCAACTAGAGGCTCACTAGGGACATGTTGTGGTCTATGTATTCACACATGTATTACGATTTCCGGATAACACAATTATAGCATGAACAATAGACAATTATCATGAACAAGGAAATATAATAATAACCACTTTATTATTGCCTCTAGGGCATATTTCCAACAGTTATTGTATGAGATGATCATGTTTTGTAAGTTTTCGGCAACCGGGAGGAGCCTTATGGTTGTCTCTTTATTGTATGAAATGCAAACGCCATGTAATTGCTTTACTTTATCACTATGCATTAGCGATAGTTGTAGAAGCAATAGTTGGCGAGACGACCACGACGCAATGATGGAGATCAAGGTGTCGAGCCGGTGACGATGGAGATCATGACGATGCTTTGGATATGGAGATCAAAAGCACAAGATGATGATGGCCATATCATGTCACATATTTTGATTGCATGTGATGTTTATCCTTTATGCATCTTATTTTGCTTAGAATGGTGGTAGCATTATAAGATGATCCCTTCACTAAATTTCAAGATAAAAGTGTTCTCCCCGAGTATGCACCGTTGCTAAAGTTCGCGTTTCGAAGCACCTCGTGATGATCAGGTGTGATAGACTCTACGTTCACATACAACGGGTGTAAGACAGTTTTGCACATGCAGAATACTTGGGTTAAACTTGATGATCCTAGCATGTACAGACATGGTCTCGGAACACTGGAGACCGAAAGGTCGAACGTGAGTCATATAGTAGATATGATCAACATAGAGATGTTCACCATTGATGACTACCCCATCTCACGTGATGATCGGATTTGGGTTAGTTGATTTGGATCACGTATCACTTAGATAACTTGAGGGATGTTTATTTAAGTGGGAGTTCTTTAGTAATTTGATTAATTAAACTTAATTTATCATGAACTTAGTCTTATAGTTTTGCATATCTATGTTGTAGATCAATGGCCCGAGCTACCGTTCCCCTGAATTTTAATGCGTTCCTAGAGAAAGCTAAGTTGAAAGATGATGGTAG
Source organism: Thinopyrum elongatum (assembly GCA_011799875.1). Lineage (NCBI taxonomy): Eukaryota > Viridiplantae > Streptophyta > Magnoliopsida > Poales > Poaceae > Thinopyrum > Thinopyrum elongatum. Next base: position 228,310,151 of record CM022298.1, read on the forward strand.
CAACTACACGGACTGGGTCCGTAACTTGAGGATTATCCTCATTGCTGCACAGAAGAATTATGTCCTTGATGCACCGCTAGGTGAAAGGCCTGCTGCAGGAGCTGAAGCTGATGTTATGAAAGTCTGGCAAGCTTGATCTGATGACTACTCAATAGTTTAGTGTGCCATGCTTTACGGCTTAGAACCGGGACTTCAAAGACGTTTTGAACGTCATGGAGCATATGAGATGTTCCAGGAGTTGAAGTTAATATTTCAAGCAAATGCCCGGGTTGAGAGATATGAAGTCTCCAACAAGTTCTATAGCTGCAAGATGGAGGAGAACAGTTCTGTCAGTGAACACATACTCAGAATGTCTGGGTATTATAATCACTTGACTCAACTGGGAGTTGATCTTCCAATTGATTGTGTTATTGACAGAGTTCTTCAATCACTGCCACCAAGCTACAAAGGCTTCATGATGAACTATAATATGCAAGGGATGAACAAAACAATTCCCGAGCTCTTCGCAATGCTTAAGAACGCGGAGGTAGAAATCAAGAAGGAGCATCAAGTGTTGATGGTTAACAAGACCACTAGTTTCAAGAAAAAGGGCAAAGGAAAGAAAGGGAACTTCAAGAAGAATGGCAAGCAAGTTGCCACTCTCGGGAAGAAACCCAAAGCTGGACCCAAGCCTGAAACTGAGTGCTTCTACTACAAAGGGAGTGGTCGCTGGAAGCGGAACTGCCCCAAGTATTTGGCGGATAAAAAGGATGACAAAGTGAACAAAGGTATATTTGATATACATGTAATTGATGTGTTCCTTACTAATGCTGGTAGAAGCGCCTGGGTATTTGATACTGGTTAGGTTGCTCATATTTGTAACTCGAAACAGGGGCTACGGAATAAACGAAGATTGGCTAAGGACGAGGTCACGATGCGCGTCGGAAATGGTTCCAAGGTCGATGTGATCGCCGTTGGCACGCTACCTCTACATCTACCTTCGGGATTAGTTTTAGACCTCAATAATTGTTATTTGGTGCCCGCGTTGAGCATGAACATTATATCTGGATCTTGTTTATAGCGAGACGGTTATTCATTTAAGTCAGAGAATAATGGTTGTTCTATTTATATGAATAATATCTTTTATGGTCATGCACCCTTGAAGAGTGGTCTATTCTTGTTGAATCTCGATTGTAGTACACATATTATAATATTGACGCCAATAGATGCAAAGTTGATAATGATAGTGCAACATATTTGTGGCACTGCCGTTTAGGTCATATTGGTGTAAAGCGCATGAAGAAACTCCATGCAGATGGGCTTTCGGAATCACTTGATTATGAATCATTTGATACTTGCGAACCATGCCTCATGGGAAGATGACTAAAACTCCGTTCTCCGGAACAATGGAGCGAGCTAACGACTTATTGGAAATAATGCATACCAATGTATGCGGTCCAATGAGTGTTGAAGCACGTGGCGGGTATCGTTATTTTCTGACCTTAACAGATGATTTGAGTAGACATGGGTATATCTACTTAATGAAACACAAGTCTGAAACATTTGAAAAGTTCAAAGAATTTTAGAGTGAAGTGGAGAATCATCGTAACAAGAAAATAAAGTTTCTATGATCTGATCGCGGAGGCGAATATTTGAGTTACGACTTTGGCCTTCATTTAAAACAATGTGGAATTGTTTCACAACTCACGCCACCTGGAACACCACAGCGTAATGGTGTGTCCGAACGTCGTAACCATACTTTATTAGATATGGTGCGATCTATGATGTCTCTTACCGATTTACCACTATTGTTTTGGGGTTATGCATTAGAGACAGTCGCATTCACGTTAAATAGGGCACCGTTTAAATCCGTTGAGACGACACCGTATGAACTGTGGTTTGGTAAGAAACCTAAGCTGTCGTTTCTTAAAGTTTGGGGTTGCGACACTTATGTCAAAAGGCTTCAGCCTGATAAGCTCGAACCCAAATCGAAGAAGTGTGTCTTCATATGATACCCTAAGGAAACAATTGGGTACACCTTCTACCACAGGTCCGAAGGCAAAATCTTTGTTGCTAAGAATGGATCCTTTCTAGAGAAGGAGTTTCTCTCGAAAGAAGTGAGTGGGGGGAAAGTAGAACTTGATGAGGTAATTGTACCTTCTCTCAAATTGGAGAGTAGCACATCACAGAAAACTGTTCAAGTGATGCCTGCACCAACTAGAGAGGAAGGAAATGATGTTGATCATGAAACTTCAGATCAAGTTACTACTGAACCTCATAGGTCAACCAGAGCACGATCCGCACCAGAGTGGTACGGTAATCCTGTTCTGGAAGTCATGTTACTAGACCAAGGCGAACCTACGAATTGTGAAGAAGCTATGATGAGCCCCGATTCCGATAAATGGCTTGATGCCATGAAATCTAAGATAGGATCCATGTATGAGAACAAAGTGTGGACTTTGGTGGACTTGCCCGATGATCGGCATGCCATAGAGAATAAATGGATCTTCAAGAAGAAGACTGACGTTGATGGTAATGTTACTGTCTATAAAGCTTGACTTGTCGCGAAAGGTTTTCGACAAGTTCAAGGAGTTGACTACGATGAGACTTTCTCACCCGTAGCGATGCTTAAGTCCATCCGAATCATGTTAGCAATTGCCACATTTTATAATTATGAAATCTGGCAAATGGATGTCAAAACTGCATTCCTTAATGGATATCTTAAAGAAGAATTGTATATGATGCAACCAGAAGGTTTTGTCGATCCTAAAGGTGCTAACAAAGTATGCAAGCTCCAGCGATCCATCTATGGACTGGTGCAAGCATCTTGGAGTTGGAATATACGCTTTGATGAGGTGATCAAAGCATATGGTTTTATACAGACTTACGGTGAAGCCTGTATTTACAAGAAAGTGAGTGGGAGCTCTGTAGCATTTCTGATATTATATGTGGATGACATATTGTTGATTGGAAATGATATAGCATTTCTGGATAGCATAAAAGGATACTTGAATAAGAATTTTTCAATGAAAGACCTCGGTGAAGCTGTTTATATATTGGGCATCAAGATCTATAGAGATAGATCAAGACGCTTAATAGGACTTTCACAAAGCACATACCTTGATAAAGTTTTGAAGAAGTTCAAAATAGATCAGTCAAAGAAAGGGTTCTTGCCTGTATTACAAGGTGTGAAGTTGAGTCAGACTCAAAGCCCGGCCACTGCAGAAGATAGAGAGAAAATGAAAGTCATTCCCTATGCCTCAACCATAGGTTCTATCATGTATGCTATGCTGTGTACCAGACCTGATGTGTGCCTGGCCATAAGTTTGGTAGGGAGATACCAAAGTAATCCAGGAGTGGATCACTGGACAGCAGTCAAGAACATCCTAAAATACCTGAAAAGGACTAAGGATATGTTTCTCGTTTATGGAGGTAATGAAGAGCTCATCGTAAATGGTTACGTCGATGCAAGCTTGGACACTGATCCGGATGACTCTAAATCACAAACCGGATACATATTTATATTGAATGGTGGAGCTGTCAGTTGGTGCAGTTCCAAGCAAAGCGTCGTGGCAGGATCTACGTGTGAAGCGGAGTACATAGCTGCTTCGGAAGCAGGACATGAAGGAGTCTAGATGAAAGAGTTCATATCCGATCTGGGTGTAATACCCAGTGCATCGGGTCCAATGAAAATCTTTTGTGACAACACTGAGGCAATAGCCTTGGCGAAGGAATCCAGGTTTCACAAGAGAACCAAACACAACAAGAGACGCTTCAACTCCATTTGTGAAAAGGTCAAGGATGGAGACATAGAAATTTGCAAAGTACATATGGATCTGAATGTGGCAGACCCGTTGACTAAGCCTCTTCCGCGAGCAAAACATGATCAGCACCAAGACTCCATGGGTGTTAGATTCATTACAATGTAATCTAGATTATTGACTCTAGTGCAAGTGGGAGACTGAAGGAAATATGCCCTAGAGGCAATAATAAAGTTGTTATTTTATATTTTCTTATTCATGACAAAGGTTCATTATTCATGCTAGAATTGTATTGATCGGAAACTTAAATACATGTGTGAATACATAAACAAATACCGTGTCCCTAGTAAGCCTCTACTAGACTAGCTCATTGATCAAAGATGATTAAGGTTTCCTAACCATAGACATGTGTTGTCATTTGATAACAAGATCACATCATTAGGAGAATGATGTGATGGATAAGACCCATCCGTTAGCTTAGCATAATGATCGTTCAGTTTATTACTATCGCTTTCTTCATGTCAAATACATATTCCTTCGACTATGAGATTATGCAACTCCCGAATACCGAAGGAATACCTTGTGTTCTATCAAACATCACAATGTAACTAGATGATCATAAAGATGCTCTACAGGTATCTCCAAAGGTGTTTGTTGAGTTGGCGTAGATCGAGATTAGGATTTGTCACTCCGAGTATCGGAGAGGTATCTCTGGGCCCTCTCGGTAATACACATCATAAGCTTGCAAGCAAACGACTAAGGAGTTAGTCACGAGGTGATGTATTATAGAACGAGTAAAGAGACTTGCCGATAACGAGATTGAACTAGGTATAGAGATACCGACGATCGAATCTCGGGCAAGTAACATACCGATGGACAAAGGGAATTACGTATGTTGTCATAACGGTTCGACCGATAAAGATCTTCGTAGAATATGTAGGAGCTAATATGGGCATCCAGGTTCCGCTATTGGTTATTGACCGGAGAGGTGTCTCGGTCATGTCTACATAGCTCTCGAACCCATAGGGTCCGCACGCTTAACGTTCGATGACGATAAAGTATTATATGAGTTATGTGATTTGGTGACCGAATTTTGTTCGGAGTCTCGGATGAGATCAAAGACATGACGAGGATTCTCGAAATGGTCGAGAGGTCAAGATTTATATATAGGACAATAGTATTCGGACACCGGAAGTGTTTCAGGGGGTACCGGGTACTTATCGGGTCACCGGAAGGGGTTCCGGGCACCCCCGGCAAAAGTTATGGGCCTTATGGGCCAAGAGAGGAAACGCACCAGCCACAAGGGGCTGGTGCGCCCCCATAGCAGGCCGGCCTAGGTGGAGAAGGAAAGAGGGGAGGGAAAGGAAAGTGTGGAGTAGGACTCCCTCTACCTTCCCTCTCCCCCCTCTTTCCTTCCCCCTTGTTCATACAAGGAAAGGGGGGCGAGGCCAGGGCAGGAGCCCTAGTGTGACACCCCCTGCTTAATCATGCACTAATCATACACGCAAATGCACACGATCAAGCCTAAGGACTCACTTGAAGATATCACAACACAACTCTAGACACAAATTTAAAATAATACAAGCTTTATATTACAAGCCAGGGGCCTCGAGGGCTCGAATACATAAGCTCGCTTACAAGCGTCAGCGGAAGCATCAGATATTTGAGTACAGATATAAAAGATAAACAGATAAGCCTTTAGTAGGCGAGGCAAAAGAAAACACTATGATCGAAAAGGCGCAGAGCTCCTGCCTGGGACCCTCCGAACCTACTCCTGGTCGTCAGCCAACTTGTAGCAGTAGCCATCCTCGGGGTAGTAGTAGCGATCATCGATAGGGCAGCTGGCTCTGGGGCTCCGTCATCTGGTAGCATCAAACGGATATGGGGAAAAAGAGGAAGCAAAGCAACCGTGAGTACTCATCCGAAGTACTCAGCAAGCAAGGATCTACACTACATATGCAACATTATCAAAGAAAGGCTGTATATGTGAACTGGGCTGCAGAAATGCCAGAATAGAGAGAAAGCCTAGTCCTATCGAAGACTAGCATCTTCAGCGGTCTTGCAGCATTAGAAGAGTGTAGATTAGCACAGTATAAAGTAGTAGCAGTTTTAAGTATCAACCTCGGCCAGAGATCCTTTCTCGACTCCCTGCGATAAAGCAATCCCAGAGCCCTAGTATCCATTTCTCATCAAAAGTATCCAGTTCTAGTTGTATCGATCGGGATGCAACTCCGAGCGTCCGTTACCGAGGATCCGGCTATGCATAGATTAGTTCTTCCCTGCAGGGGTGCACCAACTTACCCACCACGCTCGCTTAACTCCGGCCGGACACACTTTTCTGGGTCATGCCTGGCCTCGGCCAAATGACACACCGCAGCCCTGCCTAAAGCTCAGCAGAGAGGTCCCCGCCGGTCTACATCCTAAGCACTCAGGGGTCTTGGGCCATCGCCCTGTGCACTCCGGGTCATTGCGTGCAGGGCGATCTAGGCCACCTCCACTAGGGCGCCGACCAGGCCATGCCGCAATGCTGAACTGGATGTCTGACAGAGCTTTCGACTGATGCATACGACGCAGAGTACCCATATTTATTCCCGCATGATGGTTAGTGCTATCGGGCCAAAGGCCCACTCAGATCAAATATCCAAATCGTAGTGTATTGGTAGCATGCGGTAACGAGCAGAGACTCACGATCGATGCGACCCCGTCGCCCCGTCTCGAGGACTTGCGGCAAGGGCTAATAATGGTCGGCCACACCTCGTATTTATCTCTCGGGCACCCTCTAGGTCAACCCGTCTCCACATCACTGGGTACCCCTCAGGGTCGACCCGCCTTTCCAAGTAACAGTAGTAAAGTCCAGGTATCCGTGTGTCCATAACATCAGGGAATCCGAGGTATCAACCTCGTTGGATTCCTACTCGATGTATCCGTCAAGGTGAACTCGGAGGAATCACCCTTGGTGGGTTCACACTTGAGGTGTTGCACGACAGCGTCATTACCAGAAGTGGTGACGGAGGAATCACCCTCGATGACCATGACCGAGTAGCTACTCCACAGAGTTATCATCGGAAGTGCTTACGAGGTATCACCCTCGGCACTCGATAGTAATGCTACAGTGTCGTACAGATAAAGGGGGTGTGATGTGCGGTGCTGGGGCCTGGTCGTCGAGTCTTCCGATGATCCAGCGGGGCAACCAGGACAAGTGGGGTCACTGGGGTCTCTATCCAGCCTATACTAAGCAGTTTAGGATAAGCAGGTAATTATCAAAAGCAGGTTACAAAATCAGGTCATGCATCAGAATAGGTAAAGCAGTAACAACAACATTTCTAATGCAAGCACAAGAGAGAAGAGAATAGACGATATAGGCATGCTCAAAAGGGGGGTGCTTGCGTGGTTGCTCGGCGGCAAAGGCAAGGTCGTCAACGGTGTCATCGGGCTCCTGAGCTACATCAGTCTCGGGAACTGCGTCTGTATTGGGGTCTACCGAGAGAGAAGAGGGGGAGGAAACAGATAAATACATGGCAAACATATGCAACACAGAGCATGCTATGCTAACGTGTAGTGCAGGGTTGCCTAAAGACATATCTAAATCATTTTAGTTATTTTAGGATTAAAGTTGGATTTATTAACCGGTGTATATGCACTATTCATCTATCAGAAACAGACTAAAAGTTGCGGGTTCACCTCCGTAGAGGGTCCTGACACGGAAACAGATGGCACGGTTGGATTTGTCTCGTCGTTCTGAGCAACTTTCATGTACAAAGTTTTTCGATCTGAGCTACGGTTTATTTTCTATGATTTTTTAAAGTTTTAAAGATTTTCTAGATTTTATTTAACTATTTTAATTCAGCATTATCCAGAATAGTGCAATATGATGCCAGCATGATGTCATCATGATGTCAGTGGTCAACTCCAGCGGGTCCAGGTCAAACCTGACCAGTGGGCCCCACATGTCATACACAGGGGCTAACAGAGTTTAGATTTAAACTAAGTTTAGTTAATTAGGCGTCTGGGCCCACCTGTCAGTGTCAGATTAGGTTAATTAAGTTAGTTAAATTAGTTCTGTTAATTAGGGGGGCGGTGGCCCCATTGTCAGCGGCTCGGCCGGTCCAGTCAGCAGTTCACCAAAGTCAACAGGGTCAGCCGGGCCCCTATGGCCCACGGGTCAGTGGCCCTGGTGGTGGGGCAGGCCGGCCACGTCGGCGTGGTGCCGGAGAAGGCTCCGGCGGGCCTCTCTTGCGGCGGAGCGCGCCGGCGAGTGTCGGAATCAGCCGTTCATCCACGGATCGACGCGCGGAGAGGTGCTACGGGACCGGCGCGAACAGTCGCATCCAGTGGTGGTGGTGCTTCGCCCTGGAGTGGCCGGAATCAGCGTCGGCGGTGAGCTAGGCGGCGGCCGGAGTACAGGTCTGGGCGAAAACATAGCTAGAGGCGTCGGGGGACTATGTGCGTGCGCACGTTGGGCTCCTGGGAACCCCAGGAGCACGTCACCGTGCTCTGACGCGAGCGTGAACAGCGGTGGCCGCGGCGGTGATGCGGACGGCGGCGACAGACTACTGTGACGGCGGGGAAGAGGCTAGGGGACACGGGGATCGAAGGCAAAGGGACGAGGGAAAACGCGAGCTCACTATGGTCCGGTAGGGGAGGGCAGCGGGCTCGGGGAGGGCTCGAGGTCGCCAGATTTGGCGTCGGCGACCTATGGAGCAGAGGAGGAAGGAGGGCTCGGGGCGGCTGCGCGGGGCACCCGGGTCCTTGTAGCTCATCGTAGAGGAAGAGGAGGATGAGGCGGGGCCCGTGGGCAACCTGGCAGCGGTCGAGGTGGCCGGTGGCCGCGGCAACGGCGACGGCACGGCTACGCAGCGAGCGAACAAGCTCGGGGAAGGGGATCTGGCGAGGGGGAGAGAGGCAGAGAGGGGGGAGTGAGTGGGAGCGGTAGGTGGGGGAGGGGAGACCAAGGCGCCGAAGGGGCGCCCTTATCCCCTCGACGCCGACGGTGAGCCGGCCCGGTGGCGACCCCGGGCGCGCCCGATGAACAGAAGGAGAAGGCGACCCGGGGGGGTTAGGTGGGCTGGCAAGGCCGCCCAGGTGGGCCTATCCCTGGTGGGCCGAGGCCCAGGGGGGCAGGGAAGGCTTTTCTCATTTTTTTGCCTTTTCTTTTATTCTTTTCTGTTGCATTTTCTTTTTACTCCATTTGATTTTTGTAAAATATGTGACTTAGCCACATAAATACAATGCAATATTCTGCACTGCCACAAGAAGTTTGGGAAATTTTGGAATCCATTTGCATTTTTAAATAATGGATTTGACATTTTAAATGTCGTTTTGGCACTATTTTGATGCCCTAGTCCACACTTAGCATTTATGGTGAAGTTGTTTTCCTCAACAATAATTGTGTTTGGAATAAATGCTAAATGATGAACTTTTTCTCAGCAACTTTTGTGCAACTTCAAATTGCACTTTGAATTTGAATTGATTTCAGAGAGGGAATTTGAAATGAAGTGTTTAACCACTGTGATCAAGCATTGCATTGATGATGACTTGGCATAATTAGCAGAATGTCACAGGGCTTATTACACAGGGGTGTTACAATTCTCCTCCTCTAAAAGAAATTCTCGTCCCGAGAATTCAGGAGGTAGAAGGAAAGAGGTCGGGGTATTCCGCCCGAAGATGATCCTCGCGTTCCCAAGTGGCTTCATCTTCGGTATGATTTGACCACTGCACTTTGAGGAACTTGGTAACCTTCTGACGGGTCCAACATTCAGCTTCATCGAGAATACGGATCGGATGCTCCTTATAAGATAGATCATCTTGTAATTCGAGCATTTCATGATCCACTGCTCGGTGCGGAGATTCCTTGAAGCAACGACAAAGTTGCGACACATGGAAGACGTCGTGGACATGAGAGAATTGCGGCGGCAACTCCAATTTATATGCCACCTGACCACGTCTGGCAAGAATGCGAAAGGGACCAATGTAGCGTGGAGCTAACTTGCCCTTGATTCCAAAGCAGTGAGTGCCATTCATAGGAGTGACATGCAGATAAGCGTGATCACCAGGTTGATAAGTCAAACCCCATCGTTTGCGATCATAATTGCTCTTCTGGCGGTCCTGAGCCGCCTTGAGATTTTCTCAGACAATACGGACTTGCTCTTCGGCATGTTGGATAATATCCGGACCCACGAGCGGTCGTTCCCCAGTTTCTGACCAATTCAGAGGGGTTCGACACTTACGTCCATAAAGTACTTCAAAGGGAGCCATTTTCAAGCTGACTTGATAGCTGTTGTTATATGAGAATTCCGCATACGGGAGAGATTCTTCCCTCTTCTTGCCGAAAGATATAACACAAGCTCGCAACATGTTTTCAAGCACTTGATTTACTCGCTCGACTTGGCCTTGGGACTGGGGGTGATAAGCTGAACTCCAGGTAATATGTGTTCCCATAGCCTCTTGGAAACTTTCCCAGAACTTTGAGGTGAAAAGTCCTCCATGGTCCGAACTAATTTCCTTCGGAATACCATGGAGCGATACAATTCTGGAGATATATAACTCTGCTAACTAACTAGCAGTGATAGTTTCTTTGACAGGCAGAAAGTGTGCAACCTTAGAAAGTTGGTCGACGACGACAATAATAGCATCGTGACCCTTCTGTGACTTGGGAAGGCCAGTAATGAAATCCATCTGAACCTTATCCCATTTCCATACAGGAATAAGAAGGGGTTGCAGAATTCCAGTAGACTTCTGATGTTCTGCTTTAACACGACAACACACATCACATTCAGCAACATATCAAGCAATATCCTGCTTCATTCTAGACCACCAGTACCTTTGACGGAGATCACGATACATCTTGGTGCTACCCGGATGTATAGACATCGGTGTATCATGTGCCTCCTCCATGACCTTGTCAGTCATAAGCTCGAAGCGGGGTACGACGATGCGGGCTCTGAAGTACAAGGTTCCATCTTCAGACAGCAAGAAATCCCTGTACTTTTCAAGGTGAAGATTTTTCTTCATCACATCAACTTCAGCATCTTTAGCTTGCGCACTCTTAACAGCCTTTTCACGGTCTGGTTCAACAACCAAGGTTCTTAGGTATCCTTGAGGAACTATCTCGAGATTTAGCTTCCGAAGCTCTTCATATAGGAGTGGTTGCTGTAGCTGAACCTCAAGTTCACAGCAGTAGGATTTACGGCTCAAAGCATCAGCCATTACATTAGCCTTGCCAGGGGTATAAGAAATACCCAAATCATAGTCCGTAATGGTCTCCATCCACCTTTGCTGACAGAGGTTCAGAGATGGCTGAGTGAACAAGTACTTCAGGCTCTTATGATCCGTGTAGATCTCACAATGATTACCGAGGAGGTAATGTCGCCACAACTTCAATGCATAGATGACAGCAGCTAGTTCTAGATCATGGACAGGGTAGTTCTCTTCATGAGGACGCAACTGTCGAGAGCCATAAGCAATCACCTTACTCTCTTGCATTAGGACACAGCCTGTCGGCGTGCGACGCCTATGGGATCCTAAGGGACCCCTTTACAATTCGGCGGGGGGAGAGGTATGCGCAAAGAGCAGAACCAACGATCGACGCGGGAAGATTTTACCCAGGTTCGGGCCGCTGATCAGCGTAAAACCCTACTCCTGCCTTGTTTTATTATCGATGTTCTTGAGCCCAGGCTCCAGGAGCGCTCACAGTGAACAGTATGTTCAAAGAGCAGCTACGCATGCAGAATGGACCAGAAGATCTCCTCCCCTGTAGCAGTTGTCGTGGGCCTCCTTTTATACCACAAAGGGGTCACCACAGTGGCAAAATGTACATACATTGAGGTGTAAAGTAGCTACAGGGTTATCATACCTAACCCCTGACGGACTAGGACGAACGCATTTAATGCACCGTGAGGTGTCCGTTTAGGTGTCCTTACTTTCTTGGGGATGGAAAAAGGGGCCATCCCATCAGCACCGCTTAAGCTCTCCTCCACTGGCGCGTTGCCACGCATCCAAAGAAGGACCCAGAATGTTGGGTTTGTTGCTGTGCTAGAGCGGTGGCACAGCAACAAAACCTTGCCGGGCGCCGATCCTTGCCGGGCTCCGCAGGCCACCCCGGCAAGATCTTGCCGGGGAAGCTGGCCTTCGGATTCCAGCTCTTCTTATCTGCTGATCCTCAGATCTCTGACTTGAAGATTTCTTTGGTGGCCTGAGCCAACCTCGAACTGTTCCCCGACGAGCCTTGCCGCGAGTATGGCTACAACTGCCCGTGCACAAGTACGGGGTACTAATGGCCCAATACTTAGTACACTGACACAGCCTAATCCTTCACGGGATGCGTCGCAATAAATTACGAAGTCTTTGCGAGAATCTGGAGGGGCAAGTACAGGGGCAGATGTCAACTTATCTTTTAAGTGTTTGAAAACTCTCTTGACATTTTTCTGTCCACTCAAACTTAACGCCCTTGTGAAGCAGATCAGTCAAAGGCTTAGCAATCTTTGAGAAATTCTCGACAAAGCGACGGCAATAGCTTGCAAGGCCGAGAAAACTTCTGACTTGCTTGACATTCTTCGGTGGAGTCCATTCAAGAATAGCCTGAACTCGTTCTGGATGAACAGCAATGCCATCTTTGGAGATCACGTGGCCGAGATATGTCACTTCAGACAACCAGAATTTACACTTAGAATACTTGGCATACAGTTGATGTTCACGCAGCTTCTCCAATACAAGCCGGAGATGTTCGGCATGTTCTTCTTCACTCTTCGAATATACCAGAATATCATCTAGATAAACCTTGACGAATTTGTCGAGATAAGCCATGAATATGTAGTTCATTAACTGGGAGAAGGTTGCTGGAGCATTGGTTAAGCCGAAGGACATGACAGTGTACTCATAAGAGCCATAATGGGTAACAAAGGCAGTCTTCGGAATATCCTCTTCGCGGACACGGATCTGATGATAACCCAACCTCAAGTCAAGTTTCGAGAACACAGAGGACCCAGCAAGCTGATCATAAAGATCATTGATCCGGGGCAGTGGATATTTATTCTGAATGGTTGCCTTGTTGATAGGACTGTAATCTTGAACCAACCTATTCGTACCATCTTTCTTCTTGACAAAGAGGGAAGGTGCTCCCCAAGCAGATGAACTGGGGCGGATGAAACCCTTTCTAAGTGACTTGTCGATTTCCTCCTTAAGCTCAAGGAGTTCATGCGGCGGCATCTTATAAGGACGCTTTGCAATAGGAGTAGTGCCCGGCTTCAAGTCTATGATGAATTCAACAGCTCTAGCAGGGGGTATTTCTGGAAGTTCTTCTGGAAAGACATCTTGAAAATCACGAACAACAGGAACGTTCTCAATGCCTTCAAGAGGTGAAGCATTCAATGCATTCAGAACATATATCTGATTCTCGGCATTCTAAACTGTTTGAGCTGAGTATTTGACTGTCTGGCCAGACGGGTGAGTGAGCTGGACTGTCTTAGTAGCACAGTCAATCAAAGCATTATGGGCTGTTAACCAATCCATACCAAGAATGATGTCTATGTTGGAAGGTCCGAGTACAATGAGAGAAGCCGGAAAAAGTAGACCTCCAATCTCGATTTGGTTGAGAGGGCTTACCATTGAGGTTTGCCACTTGGACCCCGGGGATTGAACCGCTAAAGGAGCGGGCAAATTTTCCAGGTATAACTCATGTGACTGAGCAAATTGTTGGGACACAAAAGCATGCGATGCTCCAGAATCAAAGAGAACAGAAGCTGGCACTGAATTAACGTAAAGGGTTCCCATCACAATTTTTGGGGACTGTCGAGCTTCTTCAATCTTGACATGGGTGACTTGACCACTACTCATAGCGGGTGGTCCGGCACTACAACTTCCGGTATGATGGGTTCGACGGCCCTTCTTACGACCAACAAGAGGACGTGATGCATTCTGAGGCTGACCCTGGCGACAGTTGATAGCAAGGTGCCCTGGCTGTCCACACTTGCGGCATAAACCATCATTATGGGGACGAGCCACAGTGTTGGACTTTCCACCCTGACTTGTTAGCTGTCTCGGCAGCGGAGGCAGACGAGGTGCAACATAAGACGGCCTTGGTGTTGGAGCAGGGTGGTGATGAACATTATGTGGGATCCAGACTCGACATTTCTGAGCAGGTCGACCCGAAGACGAACCAACATCACGAGTGCGCTTGAGCGATTCCTGGTATTTAGTCCGAGCAGTTTCAACTCGGAAAGATTGGCTGACAAGCGTCGCAAAGTCTGTGCAATCATGGACAGCAAGTGCGAGGTTTATATCAGTACACAGTCCTTCACGGAATTTCTCCTGCTTGCGTGCGTCAGTGCAGACGTCATCCGCAGCATAGCGGGATAAATCAAGGAATTTCCTCTGATATTCATCCACAGTCATTTTTCCCTGAGAGAGTTTGCGGAACTCCTGCTTCTTCTGGTCCATCAGACCTTGAGGAATGTACCGTGCATGAAAGGCTGACTGAAATTCCTGCCAAGTGGTTTCAATTCCAGTAGGTAGCATACCCCTGTGACTTTCCCACCATTGAGCAGTTGAACCCCTCAAGTGATACATCGCATAGGTGACGTAACTGTCAGGGATAACATTAGCCGACTTCATCTAGAAGGCAATGTCACAGAGCCAATCATCAGCATCCATTGGATCAGTCGAGCTGCGAAAAGTGGACGGATTGAGGCACACGAATTCTAGCAGAGTTATTGGAGCAGACTGTTGTTGAGCATTCTGGTTTGGGAACTGAGCCAATATCCCGGTCATAACCTGACAGTTCAGTTCAAACTGCTGCATCATTGCGGCAATATAAGATGGAGGTGGAGGATCGTCAGCCATCCTGCCAAATCAACAGGGGCAGTTTAGCAAGAAAAACTGCATGTATAAGAGGTCATTCACGATGTAACATGAGTAATGAACAAGAAGAGCATTAGATATATGATAGTAGTCATTAAAGACATACCAATCCATGCACAGAGTTAGATTCAAACGGATAGTACGAGCTCAGGAACGCTCGCAGCTAGACAAACTAGGCGGCGCGCAGGCACGCGGTGAGGAATACAACAACATGACCTAGCAAAGGCTACATCATGTCGGAGGAAACTGTTGGAGCGAGGAATCTGCAAGTGACAACACAAGGTGCCCTCGATAAAAGGATCATGTAAGCATAACCTGGCCCACAATCTTGAAGAAAGGGGGGGGCAATTTCAGAACTCCGGGTGGATGTGACCACGAGAACCTAATGTTGGAGTTAGTAAAATTTTAACCTAAAAGGAAGAGAGATCAGAGTCTCAGAGTAAAGACGAGAAATAAAAGATCCTAATACCACCCAATTGGTGACGTGGGCCCGTAAGCCACACAACCAGGTTAGAAAAACAATTTTGACAACTAGACTCAACTTCGGTAAAGGAGGTGGAAAGGGGGATTCCTACAGGCAGTCAGCTCTGATACCAACCTGTGACGCCCCCGGCTTCATCGTCCACTAATCATACATGCAAATGCACACGATCAAGCCTAAAGACTCACTTGAAGATATCACAACACAACTCTAGACACAAATTTAAAATAATCCAAGCTTTATATTACAAGCCAGGGGCCTCGAGGGCTCGAATACATAAGCTCGCTTACAAGCATCAGCGGAAGCATCAGATATATGAGTACAGATATAAAATATAAACAGATAAGCCTTTAGTAGGCGAGGCAAAAGAAAACACTACGATCGAAAAGGCGCATGCCTCCTGCCTGGGACCCTCTGAACCTACTCCTGGTCGTCAGCCAACTCGTAGCAGTAGCCATCCTCGGGGTAGTAGTAGCGATCATCGACAGGGCAGCTGGCTCCGGGGCTCCGTCATCTGGTAGCATCAAACGAGTATGGGGAAAAAGAGGAAGCAAAGCAACCGTGAGTACTCATCCGAAGTACTCAGTAAGCAAGGATCTACACCACATATGCAACATTATCAAAGAAAGGTTGTATATGTGGACTGGGTTGCAGAAATGCCAGAATAGAGAGAAGGCCTAGTCCTATCGAAGACTAGCATCTTCAGCGGTCTTGCAGCATTGGAAGAGTGTAGATTAGCACAGTATAAAGTAGTAGCAGTTTAAGTATCAACCTTGGCCAGAGATCCTTTCTCGACTCCCTGCGATAAAGCAATCCCAGAGCCCTAGTATCCATTTCTCATCACAAGTATCCAGTTCTAGTTGTATCGATCGGGATACAACTCCGAGTGTCCGTTACCGAGGATCCGGCTATGCATAGATTAGTTCTTCCCTACAGGGGTGCACCAACTTACCCACCACGCTCGCTTAACTCCGGCCGGACACACTTTTCTGGGTCATGCCCGGCCTCGGCCAAATGACACACCGCAGCCCTACCTAAAGCTCAGCAGAGAGGTCCCCGCCGGTCTACATCCTAAGCACTCAGGGGTCTTGGGCCATCGCCCTGTGCACTCCGGGTCATTGCGTGCAGGGCGATCCAGGCCACCTCCATTGGGGCGCCGACCAGGCCGTGCTGCAATGCTGAACTGGACGTCTGACAGAGCTTTCGGCTGATGCATACAACGCAGAGTACCCATATTTATTCCCGCGTGATGGTTAGTGCTATCGGGCCAAAGGCCCACTCAGATCAAATATCCAAATCGTAGTGTATTGGTAGGGTGCGGTCATGAGCAGAGACTCACGATCGATGTGACCACATCAACCCGTCTCGAGGACTTGCGGCAAGGGCTAAGAATGGTCGGCCACGCCTCGTATTTATCTCTCGGGCACCCTCGAGGTCAACCCGTCTCCACATCACTCAGGGGTACCCCTCAGGGTCGACCCGCCTTTCCAAGTAACAGTAGTAAAGTCCAAGTATCCGTGTGTCCATAACATCAGGGAATCCGAGGTATCACCCTCGTTGGATTCCTACTTGATGTATCCGTCAAGGTGAACTCGGAGGAATCACCCTCAATGGGTTCACACTTGAGGTGTTGCACGACAGCGTCGTTACCGGAATTGGTGAAGGAGGAATCACCCTCGATGACCATGACCGAGTAACTACTCCACAGAGTTATCATTGGAAGTGCTTACGAGGTATCACCCTCGGCACTCGATAGTAATGCTGCAGTGTCGTACAGATAAAGGGGGTATGATGTGCGGTGCTGGGGCCTGGTCGTCGAGTCTTCCGATGATCCAGCGGGGCAACCGGGACAAGTGGGGTCACTGGGGTCTCTATCCAGCCTATACTAAGCAGTTTAGGATAAGCAGGTAATTATCAAAAGCAGGTTACAAAATCAGGTCATGCATCAAAATAGGTAAAGCGGTAACAGCAGCATTTCTAATGCAAGCACAAGAGAGAAGAGAATAGGCGATATATGCATGCTCAAAAGGGGGGTGCTTGCCTGGTTGCTCGACGGCAAAGGCAAGGTCGTCAACGGTGTCGTCGGGCTCCTGAGCTGCGTCGGTCTCGGGAACTGTGTCTGTATTGGGCTCTACCGAGAGAGAAGAGGGGGAGGAAACAGATAAATACATGGCAAACATATGCAACACAGAGCATGCCATGCTAACGTGCAGTGCAGGGGTGCCTAAAGACATATCTAAATCATTTTAGTTATTTTAGGATTAAAGTTGGATTTATTAACCGGTGTATATGCACTATTCATCTATCAGAAACAGACTAAAAGTTGCGGGTTCACCTCCGTAGAGGGTCCCAACACGGAAACAGATGGCACGGTTGGATTCGTCTCGTCGTTCTGAGCAACTTTCATGTACAAAGTTTTTCGATCTGAGCTACGGTTTATTTTCCATGATTTTCTAAAGTTTTAAACATTTTTTGGATTTTATTTAATTATTTTAATTCAGCATTATCCAGAACAGTGCAATATGACGCCGGCATGATGTCATCATGATGTCAGTGGTCAACTCCAGCGGGTCCAGGTCAAACCTGACCAGTGGGCCCCACATGTCATACACAGGGGCTAACAGAGTTTAGATTTAAACTAAGTTTAGTTAATTAGGCGTCTGATAGTTAATTAGGCGTCTGGGCCCACCTGTCAGTGTCAGATTAGGTTAATTAAGTTAGTTAAATTAGTTCTGTTAATTAGGGGGGCGGTGGGCCCCATTGTCAGCGGCTGGGCCGGTCCAGTCAGCAATTGACCAAAGTCAACAGGGTCAGCCGGGCCCCTATGGCCCACGGGTCAGTGGCCCTGGTGATGGGGCAGGCCGGCCACGTCGGCGTGGCGCCGGAGAGGGCTCCGGCGGGCCTCTCCTGCGGTGGAGCGCGCCGGCGAGCGTCAGAATCAGCCGTCCGTCCACGGATCGACGCACAGAGAGGTGCTACGGGACCGGCGCGAAGAGCCGCATCCAGTGGTGGTGGTGCTTCACCCTGGAGTGGCCGGAATCAGCGTCGGCGGTGAGCTAGGCGGCGGCCGGAGTACGGGTCCGGGCGAAAACATAGCTAGAGGCGTCGGGGGGTTGTGTGTGTGCGCGCGTCCCAGGAGCACGTCGCCGTGCTTTGACACGAGCGTGAACAGCGGTGGCCGCGGCGGTGATGCGGACGGCGGCAACGGACTACTGTGGCGGCGGGGAAGAGGCTAGGGGACACGGGGATCAAAGGTAAAGGGACGAGGGGAAACGCGAGCTCACAGTGGTCCGATAGGGGATGGCAGCGGGCTCGGGGAGGGCTCGAGGTCGCCGGATTTGGTGTCGGCGACCGGCGGAGCAGAGGAGGAAGGAGGGCTCGGGGCGGCTGCGCGGGGCGCCCGGGTCCTTGTAGCTCGTCGTAGAAGAAGAGGAGGACGAGGCGGGGCCCATGGGCAACCTGGCAGCGGTCGAGGTGGCCGGTGGCCGCGGCAACGGCGACGCAGCGAGCGAACGAGCTCGGGGAAGGGGATCTGGTGAGGGGAAGAGAGGCTGAGAGGGAGGAGGGAGTGGGAGCGGTAGGTGGGGGAGGGAAGACCGAGGCGCCGGAGGGGCGCCGTTATCCCCTCGACGCCGACCGTGAGCCGGCCCGGTGGCGACCCCGGGCGCGGTCCGGCGCGCCCGATGAACAGAAGGAGAAGGCGACCCGGGGGGGTTAGGTGGGCTGGCAAGGCCGCCCAGGTGGGCCTATCCCCGGTGGGACGAGGCCCATGGGGGCAGGGGAGGCTTTTCTCTTTTTTTTGCCTTTTCTTTTATTCTTTTCTGTTGCATTTTCTTTTTACTCCATTTGACTTTTGTAAAATATGTGACTTAGCCACATAAATACAATGCAATATTCTGCACTGCCACAAGAAGTTTGGGAAATTTTGGAATCCATTTGCATTTTTCAATAATGGATTTGACATTTTAAATGCCATTTTGGCACTGTTTTGATGCCCTAGTCCACACTTAGCATTTATGGTGAAGTTGTTTTCCTCAACAATAATTGTTTTGGAATTAATGCTAAATGATGAACTTTTTCTCAGCAACTTTTGTGCAACTCCAAATTGCACTTTGAATTTGAATTGATTTCAGAGAGGGAATTTGAAATGAAGTGTTTAACCACTGTGATCAAGCATTGCATTGATGATGACTTGGCATAATTAGCAGAATGTCACAGGGCTTATTACACAGGGGTGTTACACCTAGGGCCGGCCGGCCAACTGTGTGGTGCGCCAGGCTGCCTCCCCTTCCCCTCCCACCTATATATATGTGGGAGGGGGGCGCCTAGCACACCCCAGATCAATTGTTAGCCGTGTGCGACGCCCCCCTCCACCGTTTACACCCCCGGTCATATTTTCGTAGTGCTTAGGCGAAGCCCTGCGGAGATCACTTCACCATCACCGTCACCACGCCGTCGTGCTGACGGAACTCTTCTACTACCTCGCCATCTTGCTGGATCAAGAAGGTGGAGGACGTCACCGAGCTGAATGTGTGCTGAACGCGGAGGTGCCGTACGTTCGGTACTAGATTAGTTGGATCGCGAAGAAAGTTTGACTACATCAACCGTGTTGTGAAACGCTTCCGCTTACGGTCTACGAGGGTATGTAGACACACTCTCCCCTCTCGTTGCTATGCATCTTCTTGATAGATCTTGCGTGTGCGTAGATTTTTTTTTGTTTTCCATGCAACGTTTCCCATCAAAGACATAGGAAGTTCAAACTTTATAGCAAATTGCTTTTCTTTCGCTTCTCACATGGATCTTAAAGATTGTGTCGACTTGATAAACATACTATATACATGATCTTAATAATAATTAGGCATGAGTGTTATTCCAGCAAGCAAATTTTACACTATAAGAATGGGTTTCAAGAAAGCAGAGACTCAACATAAAAGTAAAAGAATGACCCATGTGGGGATCGTCGCGCTCGTCCACTATTGATGGGATGTGGTGTGGGTTGGCCCGTAACCCACTCCCGCACATCATGTTGACCATCGGGTCACTCCTAACACATGGCCCAGTGAGAACGGTTGATAAGATAGGCATGGTCTGACAGGATCAGACGGGACGACCTTTGAAGATACAATGCGGGAACTTGGCCTACAAAGTGTTGGTTGCGCGGGAAACCTTTTTCGGTGTTGGTCGGCTATCTCCTTTGACAAACCAAGCATGTGGTGGTTTACGCCACTTGAAGAAGCCCGACAACCAGAGGACAATTGCGTGCAGATGCTATTGAAGAAGCTTCGTTGAACCGGTTTCAAGCCCTACAACTGATGACCAATATTTTTCCGCTCATCACACCGTTATTAAAACTGGATAATTTTGGAATTTTTCAAGTAAATCACTCCGATATTGCCACTAATGACTAATGAATTTGAGATATCATGAAATATTTTGTTTAATGTATTTCTGTGGGAAAAGGGCCCAAACATGGAAGGATATCATCATATACAAAAAAATATGAGGTTTGGTGGAAGAGGCAAGTCAATTGAAGGTGTACCACTATGATGATTTAGTGATGCTGCTTTTGGGTCATCTCTCGTTCGAAGAAAATTTTGTGCCTATGCAGGCATGTTTTGCTAGCGATTGGCCAGGCCCGGAACATTAATAATGTAGTTGTAAGGGCATCTCCAGCGCTGACCTTTAAAACAGACATCATATTCGTTTGCAGACTGGTCCGTAGACAGTGATGTGGGAGTTGACCATCCAATTGCATCCCCAAATGTCTGCTCAAGTAAGGTCAATTTGAATTTTAAATTCATAGCGCACAATCACAACCAAAAAGAGGCAAGTACGCATAGTTTTTACATGTCTGATCACAAAAGAATCTCAATCCAGCAGTCCACGCAAAGAAATGAACTTTTTGCCCTGTCGGACGGGCTATCGGAGTGTCCACGCTCACTCTGGTGTTGACTCCTTCTCACCATCCACCTCCTTCTCGGACACCTCCAGCTAGGCCATCAGGCGCTGCAACATCCTAATACGGATGGTTAGCACGATCATCCTTGTATCGTCATCCAACTCCTCCATCTTCAAGGTCAACATTTTCGAATCCTCCGAGATGGCTGTCATCTCATCATTTTGCTCTTAGATCATGGTCTTCTTCTCTTCGAGTTTGACCTTCTTTTCGGTCGCCACCATCAACATGTTAAATCTCTCGACATTTTTTTCTTCCTTGACTCGAAGCGCTTGACATATGCCTCCTTCTTCGTCAAGATGTCCTCGAACCTCTCTGCCATCTTGGTCGCCACCCCTTCCCTCTTCTCCTTTTGCTCTTCCCACTTCTTTCCTTAGAACCCTCTTCTAACCTTCTTGGGCATCTTTTTTGATGGGTCAGATGAATCACCCACTTCTTCCTTGGTGCTGATGTCGGCGGTTTTTGTGGCGTTGACAATGAATAAGTCCCACTTAGGTTTCCCACTCAACTTCAACCAACAATGTTCAAGGACAAAGTTCTTATTCTCCACTTCAAGAAACAAGTTTCACGCATGGGAAGGCTACAAATAAAGACATTGTCATCAAGTTGCATATCCGGTCAACAAGTCACGTATCCGGCCAAATGAGTAACACATACTATAACATACCCTGCACACGTTGCTGCGGGGTGGTTGATGAAATGGATTGATAACATGAGAATCAAAATTTTGAATACATATGGCTAATTATATTTGATAATGTATAGTTGTACCTAATTAGGAATAACTGAATATAAATAGAATAATTGAATTGGAAATATTTTTCCATGCATGGTTGAATGGTGTAATTGGTCTTTTCCTATGCATGCTTGCATCTTGATGTGGGCCTGATCCCATTCGTAATTGTATGGTGAGGTGACATGCTTGCATGTTGAGATAAATAAGTTAGTGGGGATGACTCTCTTAGGTATATAGGATAACAACTTACTTGCTTGATGATTTGCACACCACTTGGCCACCGACCGATTAGTTGCTTCCAATAGCCGCAATACTTGGAGATTGCCTCTTGGATGATATACCATCTATGGTTGAGAGACTTTACCGCACGGTTGCGCAGTAGTTCGTCGGCATAGGCTCAAATGCTTGTGCTCATTGAACCAAGTATGCACGCTCGCCCAAAATTCTGCCCTTCTCCTCTGTGCCATGGATCGGATTGATGCTAGTGGTCAATCACGAATTGCACAACAACTTGTCCTCCCTCATGTTGAACCTTTTCCCTCTACCCTTCTTCTTTCGAATGGTAGCAAATTCATCCGGATCAAGGTCGTCGTTGCCGTCCTCCTCCTACTCCTGTTGGCCGGTGTATGAATCCATCTGCTGGGTGTACACGTCATACTGTGGGTACGTGTCTGGCTACATCACTAGTGCACAAAAAGCCTAGCTTGGCGTGCCAAGATTGGCCTTGCTGGCGTAGGGCTCCAATGCCACCAATATGGCGCCAGTGAAAAAGTTTACTGGTGGTGTTCGAGCAAACATCAACAGCATTTTAGGAACTGATGATGTGCCACGTTGTCCAATGTCGACAGTAAGTTCATGTTACCACTATCGTTCCATGTTTGCCAATGCCAACAATTTGATTTTTTGCTAAATAAAAAAATTATATGCAGCAATTTAAGCGAGCTAAACTACACAAACTAGTACTCATCTACTTAACTAATTTCAACTTCACAAAAGTTAGTAGTTCTAAAAACATCACTAGTTCAGCTTCACAAGAGCGCATCTTCAACAAACTACATACATCACATCTCTTGTTGAAGGATTAACTTCATCTGGCGTAGCTTGTTCTATTGCTCTCCCCCTCTTTTTTGAAATGAGTTTTCTCCATCTTCAGCTGATTCCTCTCGGCCCTCAGGAACTTTGTCTCCTTCTTTAGCTAATCCCTCTCCTGGACCAGTTGATCCTTCTGCTCCCTCATCCTAATTATCTTATCGTGGAGATCGGCCTTATCGTCGATGAGCTAATCCTTCTCCATCTTCAGTGAGGCATTCACCTCCCTGGGGGCCTTGATTGTACTCTCATGAGACGCTATCAGCTTACGGCTGAGCATGTCCAAATCACATACCTTCTCCTCGACGGGTGCCGGAGACGGGCATTGTACGTATTCCTAGCAAGTCAAATGTTTGAAATCGTTAGATATACATGTTTATTTGCAATCATCAATAATGGTTAGGTATATACATGCATTTGTTTGGAATCTTACCTGGTTCGTGCTTGCTTTGGCTACGTCGGCATGCGTCGCGAAGTTGCAAGAAGACCGGTAATGGCTATTGAAGCTACTCATCGCCGACAACTACAAAATAATAACAAGTGTTACGAATGAACTAGAATATATATGCCACTAGAGTATGAATGCCACTAGAGTATGAAGTAGAGGATGAAATGTTCATACTCTAGTTCATATACTTAAAAATTTGTTTAAAGATGATGACAACATATACGCATAGCTAACTTTGGACAACAAAAAGGTAGCACTAGTCCATATAGTTAAAAAATTCTTTAAAGATGATAAGAATTATTTCATAGTTCACATATGCCTATGATGACAATATATATATGACAACATATGCACATAGCTTTGGCAAACAGAAAAATAACACTAGTTCATACTCTAGTCCATTCAATTGTTTAAGTATATAGCATATGCATAGCTTTGGCAAACAAGGGGATGGGCGTACATGCCTACATCTGTCAAATATGTCTAAATTACCTAAATGAAGCTACCCACACTGGTGCAGAGACGTGCTATACAAATGGTTTTTACCCCCTTTCCGCGGCGAAGTTTTAAACTGTCGCCTAGTGAGTGTGTGCGATAGGGGGGGGGGGGGTCCTTCCCACACGTCCCAGAAACCGTCGGGGATAGGCCCTCCGGCCACACAGGCATGGGCAAAATGAGCTCGTGTGCGATCGGGCGAGGCATCGAAGCCCAATCGTTTCCGATCATATGTACATCCCACACAGTGAATCCCAGAAAAATGTTTCCGTTCGTATGTATATCACACACAGTTTTTTGTGTGGAAACGTTTGTGCAAGGTGGCCTAACACAAACAGTTCTTTGCCGAAAGCCGTGTGTGATTGTTAGTTGATCCAACACGCCTACTTTCTAGAAACCGTGTGGGTTGTTTGAGTTCATCGCCCACAGTGTTGTCTGAGTAACCGTCTGCAATAGAAAACCCTAATAAGCAGGGTAATTAGCCTCTTATTGATAATCCATGTAGTAATCAAATTGACATTTCTTATAAAACACACCAGATATTTCATATCCGTATAACGGCAACCAGGATTTCGTAATCGAATTACATCAGATAGCTTCAACACTCAGTTACACCAAAGAGGGATATAGCTAGCTACGCCATTACACAACATCACCAAGTTTCACATGCAACATCGAAAACCTTTGGAAAAGTAGCATCATACACGGTAAACAGACAGATGAATCTCATCTGGGAAACTGCAGAAGCGGAAGGCGAATATTGAGCCTTCAGTGATGTTGAACGTCCTTGCAACTTTAGGCCAGTGGCTATGGATAATTGCCCGCCCAACCTTCGTCCTCTTCAGAAAGACTTCAATATTGTACCGTGGGTGTTGAATGAATACCTTCCTCGCCTCTTGACCATGCAGGTGGTTTGAGAGGTAATCATCGGTGAACTGCTTTGAAAAGTACTGAAAACAAAGATATGCATAAATCGTTGTTATAAATTTTGATCAGCACACGTCTTGTTCCATCAACCGTGCACGCTTGCTATTACCATCACGCACACTTCTTTTAATTAGAATGTGTGCCCGTCTAGCGAACACACGTTGATTTGTCTAAGTGTTTCTATTTGTTGTGGCTAATCACAAACAGTTCATCTGTGTGAAGTGTATGCCGTCAATCGCAGACACGTTGATCTGGCTGACCGTTTCTGTTGTGTTGCCTAATCGCAAATAGTTCATCTGTCTGAAGTGTATGCCCTCAATCGCACACACCTTCATCTGGCTGTCCGTTTCTGTTGTTCCGCCTCATCACAAATAGTTAATCCGACTGAACTGTATGTCGTATATCGCACACGCCTTCATTTGGCTGCCCATTTCTGTTCTTCTTCCGCATCGCAAATAGTTCATTGAACTGAACCGTATGCCCCGCATCACACACGCAACTAAAATCTGAACCGTGTTTGATGTATCCGCCATCGCAAACATTTTGCATCTTTTTTGACGGTTTTTTTACAACACCGTTTGCGATTAATGCATCGCACACAGTTTCGTTGAAGGGTTTCTGATTATAGTGTCGCGTTAGCAGCATCCTGCAGTAGTGCCACTTCACTGCCAAATCATGAAATTACATAGCTTTGGCAAAGATAATGAACTGCCAAAGACAATGGAACTAGTTCAACTAAATGCATATGCTACCTACTCACTTCACTGCCAAACCATGGCATTTTCTACTCAATTGCCTACACTTGGCATTTTTACAAATGCATATACCATGGCATTTTCTACTCAATTGTCTAAACAATGCATGTTTACAAACACATGGCATACACATGGCATCGATGCAAATCAAATCGGAAGGGGATGAACTCGCTGAAACTGTAGGGAGAAGGTTGAAGGTGGAGGGGATGAACTTGATGTCGTGCCCACCCAAAACCCTAGTAACCCGTCGTTATCTCCATCGTTGTCGCCGAAACCTTGGGCAAAGAGAGAGAAGGATCAGAGGGGATTAACTCATCGAAACCCTAGAGAGGAGAAATAAGGTGGAGGGAGCTGTGCATGTTACCTCAGCACCAAAACCCACCGGAAATGGCCGACTGAATCAGCCGACGACGTGCGACGATAGAAAGGGGATCGAGAGGCAGAGAGCAGTGCAGGTGGAGAGAAGGAGCAGGGGCAGAGAGAGAGCGAGGTGGGGCGAGAGGACCGTAGCCCCCCTTAGTTTTGACCCTCTGGCGCACTTTTGGGCTTGGCCCAATACGCAAAAAAATAATTTTAACAAAAACAAATAAAATTATTACTTTAATAAAAGTAATACAATATTTCTACTTTACTAAAAACAAATAAAAGACCCAAAATATAGTAAAAAATGACAGCATTTAAAATAAAATAAAAAATGTCAGCATTTAATAAAATATTATGGACCGCTGATTACAATTTTTACAATTTACTAAAAGACTGAGAATAATAATAATACTTTAATTAGATTGAAAACAACATTTTACTTTAATAAAACAACTAAAGACTAACTTTTTTAAAATGACAGCATTTCGAATTCAAATATTCTTACTTTCATAAAAGTAACTGCAATATTTTTTGACTACTATAATATAAAAATGTCCACCACCATTTACAAAAAATAAAAGACTCAAAATGTATTATAAAACTTTCACCATTTCCAATTACAATATTCTAAATTTAATAAAAATAAACTATAATATAATATAAAAATGTTCACAATGTACAATAAATAATTACAAATATAATTCTGGAAAATAGACCCCATGTCATATAGTGTTGGCGTGGCAACACATGACACTCCACAAGTAAATATAATAATGTTGGCGTCCGACGTAGACGTCACCACTATATGACGCCTTGTACCAACTATGGGTCCCACATACAAGTGCCGCTCAATAATTTTCCAACCCCACCACTATGGTCTTAGTGATGTCATATCAAATATGTCAATGTCGCCACTATTTGAAAAATATAGTGGTGTCGCTAATTTAAAATGGCGCGTCACCAACTAAAGTTATGGCTAGTCATTTCTCTACTAGTGGATGCCCGACTAGGTGTCGACTGTGTGAACTCTGAGTCATCAACTTGCATGTCCTCATAGCAGACTCCCCATCCATCTTCGTCGTGGATTATCTCAAACATTTGTCTGTCCACGTCCTAGCACACCGGCTCGCTCAGCTGAGACATACCAGTGAACACAGAGCAGGCACTGAGCTGCTCCCCGCCCGACGTCCACTTCCCGGACAAGTTGCGGTGATGCAGACCCGGAGAAAGCGAGAGGCGCCCGCGTCCCTGGCTCCACCTTCCACCACACATGTCGCCTACCACGCGTCAGCCCCCTCCATGTTCGCTGCCACGACCACCGCCCCCGTGTCCTTCATTTTTAGCGCGCCTCCTTTGCCTTTTGACTGGTTCACAGACCAATGCGGGATGGATGACTTGCGGGGATCGAACGGATGCGGGGGTTTGAGTGCGCGTGCGAACACCACCAAAGCGTCGGTAGGACCATGAATTCGTGATGCCGATATATAGCGGGACTCCACCAGCGTGACAGCGTCAGTACTAGCTTCGCACTCATGGTACGTTTGATTTTTTTAACACGGTACAGACGCAAGTGCTCATACATGCGTGCATACACTCACCTCTATGAACGCACACGCGCACATCCTACCCCTATAAGCATCTACGAGAGACTGAGCCGGCATATCATCTTGAGATTTACGAAGTCATCGTAAGCGCCTCGTCGTCGACGGAAACGTCTCCTTCCACTGAAAACGCATCACTGGAAATACTGAGATAAATCCAGAAATAATACGAACATCAGGACTTGAACCCTGATGGGCTAGAGATAGCACCGCAGATACACGCGTAGCACGCATAGACCTAGATCTGCATATTGTCTGTTTCTCCCACATGTTGTGTGCTCCTGCTAAAACCGCGTGAGCACACATGATCGATGGATGGGAGATGGACGATTGCGCACGGCCATATGCACGGGCCCAAACGGGAAAACTGTGCGCATAAGCATAACAGGGCGCGGAGTGTGCGCGCCTGCGCCGTCACTGATCGAGTGGCGGTGCGATGCCAGCACAAAACACACGCTGTCAAAGCATCTATGGTCTTACGACGAGGCCTTGCAACCCTCTTCATCCTCACGGCTTGGAGGCTTTGGAAACACCGCAACGGATGCGTGTTCAAGAACGGCTGGCCTTCAATTGCGCGACTCGTCGAGCTGATCAAGGAAGACGCTAGAGCATGGGCTCGCGCCGGGGCCAGGGGACTTGGCCACCTCATTGGTGAGAGTTAGGGTACATTCTTAGGATCGCGCACGCCTTAGCTTGGCTGTGCATGTGTGTCTCGCTCACCCAGCTGTCATGTATGTGCTTGCGAGCTCACATGTGTAACTGCTACAATCTTTTTCTTCTATCAATGCAATGATACACAAGTCTTTTGCGTATTCGTGAAAAAAAAGCATCTACGGTCGGGCGTCCCAAATCCTCTCAAACGTTTGGACAATCCGTTCGATCATTGATCAGTCACGATTTTTTTGACCCAGACGAACGTCTCAAACGGGCCTCAAATTCTAGGGCTAACCGACACCCCTTATATCCAGCCTAAATATAGGGCAAAAATGGGGACGCCCACCACATCGGACCCGGCCCATGCTGACTCACCCGACCCCACATATATTAGTCCCCATCTGCTCGCCTGAGCAAACCCTAGTCACTTCACTCACTCCACTCCACCACCCGAGCTCACCTCCCGCGGTTTCCGGGATGGCAAGCAGCGGATTGGACTCTGACCACTCCGGATCCGTCGACTGGGGTGTCATCCCGTGCGGGCTGGATGAGGCAATGGCAGTCCGCATTGCACTCCCCCGCTCCCGGGAGGACATCGCCTATCGTGGGAACAGATCTGATAGTAGAGATTAGGGGTACGTATGAGAGGGCAGTGCCTAGCTACGGCGAGGTTGTACACTCGGATTTACGAGTTCAGGCCCCTCTCGGAAGAGGTAACGACCCTACGTCTCGATGCTGCGGGAGCTTGTTATCTGGAGTGTTGAGTTCCAGGGGGTGCGAACCCTTGTGCATGAGCAGATGGGCGGCTTATATAGAGTCTGTAGGCCCCGTTACCCAAGGGTTCAATGGAAAAAGTAAAATGTGCGAGCGTTACTGGTAACGTCTGTATTTGATGTCCTTTATGGTGTCGAACTTGATTGCCCGACCGTTACCATCCCAGGGTGGCTCTAGGTCTTCTGCCTTCGAGTGGCGCCTGATACTCCGAGTGAATAGGGACGTTCGAGTGGTGAAGAAGTAACCGAGTGGATCTTGTGTTCGAGTGACTTGCACGCTGCGGTCATTCCAGTCGGTGTCTCCTTTCTAACTTTGTAGGTCTTGGACTCCTGTATGTAATGCCTTTGGGTAGGGTATGTAGGTCAGGCCTGGGACCCTACCCTAGGTACATGTCCTCGTCATTAGCCCCCGAATGGATCGGGGTTCGAGTGAAAAGGATTGGTGCGGGTTCTGGCTAGACTTAGTGCTTCGGAGGTGCTTCAGAGCCCTGCAGACGCTTGCGCTGCTTTAATTCTTTGTCAATTGCCTCGATCGATTCTGGTTTGATATGCGACCGAGTGATCCCGAGCGTCGGGTCGGACCCGAATGATCAAGGAGATCTTCCGATGCAAATGATTGTTCTGTCAGGCCCGGATTCCACAGGATTCAAAAATTTGGAGAAGCGCGTGGATCGGCAATGGCGCGGTAAGTGGGGCAAGTGGGGAGTGACTCCTCAATTTTCGCTCCAACTTTTTTGCCACGTACTGCACAGTCTTTGGTCAACGGTATGCGCCAGGATCTCATGGGCCTAGCTCTCGGTGACTCGGACGTGCAGCTATAAGAGGCGACGTGACCGAAGAGCGGAATAGTGCCCTTCTTCTTTTTTCCTTTTACTCGTCTTTCCTCCTCTTCCGCCGCCGCGCTGCGCAGATCCGCTTGACGCTGACGACCACCACAGAGATGGCGAAGGACAAGACGGGGAAGCTGGAGCACGCCAAGAAAGCGCCCAAGGGGAAGAAGGCTTCGAGCTCCCGGGCCGCACTGCCTCCAGGCTGGATCCAGGGTGATTGGTTGCCGTCGACGATCATGACAGAGGACCTTGACGGGCTCACCGTTGATGGCCTGCTGGTCCCAGGCTCTTGGAGGCTGTCGGAGGAAGGAGAGGTCGAGCCCGCGCCACGGCCCGAAGAGCGGGTTCTTCTTCTCACTCATGTGGAGAGAGGTTTCTCTCTGCCCCCCCCCCCATCCATTTTTTCGAGCGTTTCTGAATTTCTTCGGTGCCCAAATCCACCACCTTCCCCCGAATGCCATATCATATCTTGCCACCTTCGTCTCGATGTGTGAAAATTTCTTGGGTTGTCATCCCCACTGGGGGTTGTTCAAACATATATTCACATGTCGATCCCAGTCGGTTAAGAAAGCAAATCCGAGTGATGAGAGGACCCACGTGATCCAGCTGTGTGGAGGTTTAGGTGTCCAGATGAGAGGTAGGAGTGTGTTCCCTTCGATGACTTTTCCCGAGTCTGTTCGAGGTTGGCAGTCGACCTGGTTTTACTGTAAAGACGTTCCATCTCCTGGTTCGTCGACTGGTGTTCCCCCCTTCTCATTGGCAAGCCTCAATGCTGCTTGCTTGCTGACTATGGCCGAGGAGGAGAAAGCTGAAGTGGGAATCTTGGTAGAAGCTGTGGTCGAGTTGATCCGAGGTGGAGTGACTGGCTTGGATCTGTTAGAGGTGTTCCTCAATCGATGGATCCAGCCTCTGCAGGCGCGGAGCCATCCCATGTGGCAGTACACGGGTCCAGACGATTCCACTCGGACGCATCCAGAGGAGGTCAAGGACGAGAACGTGATGCAATGGCTCAGAAGCATCACCGGAGCTCGTGACAATCCACGTGGATCCAAGCGGGTTCAGCCTTTTGACGCCGAGCACCTACCAGGGGAGGTGAGACATAACTTGTCGAGTGTTTTACTTTTTGTTTCCAACATGCGACTGGATTGAAAACTGACTGACTTTGAAATTTGTGCTTCTCAGGAGTTCACGAAGATGTTTTCGCCCTTGCCGAACGGAGAACAGCTCATTGAAGGAGCAGAGAGCAAGGGCGGTAGCGCTGATATCAATTATGCTGAAGACAGTGAAGGCAGTAGTGACGACTCGGAAGAGAGTGAGGAAGTCGAGTCTCCTCCGCGCACCGAGCGTCGATCAAAACTGAACCAAGATCCGGCATCCAGCCAAGGTAAGGCCGTGGTGTCGATTGTCAGGAACCCAAAGCGCACTTGTACAACAACGCCAGATCTGACTGAGAAAATAGCGAAATAGCCCAAGGTCGCCCCATCAAAACCCGGGAGGCTCTGCCCAGAATAAAGGTCACCCTGCCTATCGCTTCGACGTGAGTGTTTTTTCTTCCCTTCTTGTTGTTGTAGAACTTTGTGCTTTTGCTGACCGAGTGAAAATCATGTGCCAGAGCTGTCACTTCGATTACGTCGCCCATGCGGGTAGATGAGGACCATGTGGAGACGGATAGTGCGGACGCAGCCACTTCTCGGCGAGGTATGACAGGTTTCCACTCTGCTCTGTTCTACTGGTCAATCTGACGATTGAATGAGTTGTTGTTGTGTGGCTGCAGAGCTAACAGATATCATCCACCTAGCTGACGACGATGAAGACAAGCCTCAGAAGGACGCGGGTGGCGAGGGTACGACCTCGACCGTCTCCCGCAGCTTCACTTGGAGAGTGCCGTCGGGCCAATCGTCTCGTGCGCCGCCTGAAGTTGTGTCTCAAGAGCAAGGTGGTTCATCTCGAGCTGGTGCTATCTTCGCTGCTCCTCTATCGACTGCTTCACCTTTGGTGTCGACTGCTCTTGCTTCGGGTCCGAATGGTCAACCTCAAGTGTTGATCCCTCCAGCTGCCTCACCGACTCCTGCGTCAAATGTATTCACTCTGCATCATGTTCCTGAAGACCAGACTGGGGCCAGCAAAGAAGCCATGATTTAGGCCAATCTGATGATGCAGCGCCTGAAGGAGGCGTATGAACCTAGCAAGACGTCTTACGATGCCAGTGCAGCTCTTCAGGCGAATGTTCGAGTAAGTGCGATTGTAAGTTGATTTCTGATTGGGTTTTTTCCTGTCCATCTTGACTCTGTACACCCACTGGGTGTTTTTGACTTTTGATGTCAGTAGCAATTCTTCACTTGGGCTATGCAGGCTAGGCCGAGTGGAAACGGATCCAGTGGGGGCACACTGAGTGCACCCACTGGGTGTAATCCCCGAGACCGCCGTCGAATGTTTGATTCGGCGGGGGTCTTAGAATATGTCAGGCTGTAACTCTTCACTCGAACTGGTCAGGCCGTGCCGAGTGGGAATCAATCCAGTGGGGGCATGTTGAGTGCACCCACTTGGTGTAGTCCCTGAGACCACCGTCGAATGTTTGATTCGGCGGGGGTCTGAGAAATCCTTCTTCCTCTTTTTTTAGTAGCTCTTCACTCGGGCCGGTCAGGCTGAGGTCGAGTGGAAATGGATCCATTGGGGGCACACTGAGTGCACCCACTGGGTGTAGTCCCCGAGACCGCTGTCGAATGTTTGATTCGGCGGGGGTCTTAGAATTGTTTGCTTGTAGCAATTGGATTTGCTCTTCTCCACTCGAAAGTAGAGGAATATTTGAGAATCTTTGTCATTGTCGACTGAATTGTTTCTTTGCTGATCTCAGAAAACTTGCGAGCTCGGGATCCAGTATGCTGCCCTGGAGAAGGAGAATATCCAACTTCAACTGGACTTGGAACTGGCAAAAAGGAACTTGGATCGTGCTCAGACGGAGGCGAAGACCCTAGGAGGTAAATCCTGTCGACTGAGTGCACTGTTGTTCTTTCTTTTTGTCCTTTGAGCCGAGTAGTTTCACTCGAACAGATGTGCGTAATGAAAACCATCAACTTCAAGTGCGACTCAGGAATGTTATTTCTTTAGACACCATGAAGCAGGCTCTGGAAGACAAGGACAATGCACTTGCGGGGGCGCAGAAGGTGGCTAGAGAGAAGACTGAGGCTGCTGAGGCAAAGCTAGCTTCAGTCGGAAAGTTGGAAGAGGAAAATGCATCCCTGAAGGCTGCTGTTGAGGAGGCGAAGAAGAAGAATGAAGGTCAGGTGAGTGCCTTTGAATTGGAGAAGACAGCCCTGAACGACAAAGGTGGACCAGTTCACTCAGAAGAGGGATGCGCTGGAGAAGTATCTGGGAGGCTTTGCGAAGAAGGTGTATGGCATGCTTGAAGGTACCTCTTTTTGCTCAAGTGAATTTCTGTGAATCTCGAACGCAATGGCGTAACTAATCTTTTCTTTTTCTCTCTGTACAGAATTCTGTCAGAACTTCGGGGAGGAGACTGATCGGATCGAGACTGATCTGGACCCCACCAAGTCACTCGTCAAGGACGCAGTGGCTCTGAACATGCTGCGACTTGAAGCTCGTCTCAATGATGTCCGGGGGTACATCACTCGTCTGAGGGCCGCGCTGGTGAAGATAGACAAAGAATTGTGGCCTGAGGATATACTTCAGAATGATCTCGATTCAATGATGACTCGATTCGATGAGATCCCTGGTCGAGTGCAAGCATGGAAGAAGTCTGTCGCCCGCTATGGGGCCGATGTGGCACTCTCACTCGTCCGTGTCCATTGCAAAGATGCCAAGGAAGACAAGCTGAAGGGTCTCCAAGTGGCGAACACGAAGAAGCTCAAGTTTGAAGACTTCATGGAGACTTTCATTGAGGTGGCCACTCGAATTGCAGATGGCATAGACTTGGACACCTTCGTCGAGCCCGCGAGTTCCACAGGTGCTTGAAAGAAAACTTTATGACCCGAGTATCTTCCAGTCGGAACTCATTTGCCTCGATATGCTGAGTGATTTTGTAATCGCTAAAACTCGTTCAGGCTTTCTGCCTGAGTACTTTTATCTGCACCTGAGAACTTTTATCTGTACTTGAGGTTCTGGGTTTATCCGCATGTTGCTTTCTAGTTTCTTGCATAGTTTAGTTTATTTCGGCTGGTTTGCAGCCAAGACTCCGAGTGAGAGGGATGCTTGCCACTCGAAGTAGTTTTTTACTTAGGCGAGGACTGGCTCGCGGCTAAGCCCCTGAGTGAGAGGGATGCTCACCACTCGGAGTAGTACTTAACTTAGGTGAAGACTGGTTCGCAGCTAAGTCCCCGAGTGGGAGGGACGCTCACCACTTGGAAGAGTTTTTAACTTAGGCGAAGGCTGGCTCGCAGCTAAGCCCCCGAGTGGGAGGGATGCTCGCCACTCGGAGAGGTTTTTAACTTAGGCGAAGACTGGTTCGCAGCTAAGCCCCTGAGTGGGAGGGATGCTCACCACTCAGAGAAAATTTTAACTTAGGCGAAGACTGGTTCGCAGCTAAGCCCCCGAGTGGGAGGGATGCTCACCACTCGGAGAGTTTTTTAACATAGGCGAAGACTGGTTCGCAGCTAAGCCCCTGAGTGGGAGGGATGCTCACCACTCAGAGAAAATTTTAACTTAGGCGAAGACTGGTTCGCAGCTAAGCCCCCGAGTGGGAGGGATGCTCACCACTCGGAGAATTTTTCTTAACTTAGGCGAAGACTGGTTCACAGCTAAGCCCCCGAGTGGGAGGGATGCTCACCACTTTGGAGAAATTTTTAACTTAGGCGAAGACTGGTTTGCAGTTAAGCCCCCGAGTGGGAGGGATGCTCACCACTTTGGAGAAATTTTTAACTTAGGCGAAGACTGGTTTGCGGTTAAGCCCCCGAGTGGGAGGGATGCTCACCACTTCAGAGAAATTTTTAACTTAGGCGAAGACTGGTTCACAGCTAAGCCCTTGAGTGGGAGAGATGCTCACCACTCGAAGAAATTTTTAACTTAGGCGAAGACTGGTTCGCAGCTAAGCCCCTGAGTGGGAGGGATGCTCACCACTCGGAGAAATTTTTAACTTAGGCGAAGACTGGTTCACAGCTAAGCCCCCGAGTGGGAGGGATGCTCACCACTCGGAGAAATTTTTAACTTAGGGAAAGACTGGTCCGCAGCTAAGCCACCCACTAGGGGTTTGGAACATGCGCTTGTGTGAGTGAAATCATCGAAGAACTGCAGGAGTCATATCTTTGATAAGCAAATATTTCTTAAAGTGCTCTTATTACATCCTGACAATTCAATCGTCAAGTATAGAATCGACGAAGAAGATCTGCGTTCCAAGCGCGCAGCTCGTCAATCTTCTTTGCAAGGTTGTAGAGGTGATAGGCCCCATTGTGTAACACCTTGGTGATGATGAAGGGGCCTTCCCACGTGGGGGCGAGCATGTGCGGCCGCTGTTGATCCACTCGAAGCACGAGATCTCCCTCTTGGAATGCCCGACCCTTGACGTGTCTCGCATGGAAACGCCAAAGGTCTTGCTGATAAACAATCTACCGTATCAGGGCCATCTCCCTCTCTTCCTCCAAGAGATCCACAGCATCTTGTTGTGCCTGCTCTGCTTCGGTTTCTGAATAAAGTTCCACTCGAGGCGAGTTGTGGAGGAGATCACTCGGCAGCACAGCTTCGGCTCCATACACCATGAAGAAAGGGGTGCGGTCAGTGGACCGGTTAGGAGTTGTCCTTAAACCCCACAGGACATACGGCAGTTCGGTCACCCAAGCTCCAGCTGCATGCTCGAGATCACGCATGAGTCGTGGCTTCAACCCTTGGAGGATAAGGCCATTCGCCCTCTCAGCCTGACCATTCGACTGCAGGTGCGCAACGGATGCGTAGTCTACCCGAGTGCCTTGGGTGGCGCAGAACCTTCTGAACTCTTTCGAATCAAAGTTTGAGCTGTTGTCTGTGATAATGCTATGTGGGACTCCATATCTGAATATCAATTCTCTCATGAACGTGATGGTTGTGCATGAATCTAGCTTCTTAATAGGCTTAGCTTCGATCCACTTGGTAAACTTGTCGACTGCCACGAGCAGATGAGTGAAGCCACTCCTGCCTGTCCTGAGCGGTCCAACCATATCCAATCTTCACACGGCAAATGGCCAGACGAGTGGTATGGTCTTCAAAGCGGATGCAGGTTTATGGGACAAGTTTGCATAGAACTGGCATCCGTGGCAGTGCTGAACGATCTCTTTGGTGGCTTCATTGGCACGTGGCCAGTAAAAACCGGCTCGGTAAGCCTTGGCTACGATTGTCCGAGAGGACGCATGATGGCCATAGGTTCCTGAGTGGATCTCTTCTAGTATCAATCGACCTTCCTCTTGAGAAATACATCGTTGGGCTACGCCTGTGACACTCTCTCTGTAAAGTTGTTCGTTCATCACAGTGAAAGCTTTGGATCTACGGATGATACGTCTCCAACGTATCTATAATTTATGAAGTATTCATGCCATGTTTACAACAATTTTATATGGTTTTGGTATGATTTGATTAGAACTAACCCGGACTGACGCTGTTTTCAGCAGAACTACCATGGTGTTGTTTTTTGTGCAGAAATAAAAGTTCTCGGAATGGGCTGAAAATTTACGGTGATTTTTTATGGACCAAAAGAGATCCCCGAAGCACTAGAGTTGGACCAGAAGAGTCCCGGGGATTCCACAAGCCAGGGGGCGCGCCCTATCCCACTGGGCGTGCCTTGAGGGCTTGTGGGCCCTCGGGCACCTCCTTGACGTGAGACCGGCGCCAAATTCTTATAAATGCTCAAACCTCCGAAAAGAACCCTAGATCAGAAGTTCCGCTGCCACAAGCCTCTGTAGCCACGAAAAATCAATATAGGCCCTCTCCAGCACCCTATCGGAGGGGGCCATCATCACCGGAGGCCATGGAGGAGGAAGCCGGAGGGGGCCATCATCACCGGAGGCCATGGAGGAGGAAGCCGGAGGGGGCCATCATCACCATGGAGGCCAAGGACCAGAGGGAAAACCTCTCCCCATCTAGGGGGGGAGGCCATGGAGGAGGAAGTACAAGGGGGAGACTCTCTCCCCCTCTCTCTCGGTGGCGCCAGAGTGCCGCCGGGGGAACCATCGCCGCGGTGATCGTCTTCATCAACATCACCATCTTCATCACCTTCCTCATCTCTTTTAAGCGGTCCACTCTTCTGCACCCCGCTGTAATCCCCTACTTGAACATGGTGCTTTATGCCACATATTATGATCCAATGATGTGTTGCCATCCTATGATGTTTTGAGTAGATTTCTTTTGTCTTTTGGGTTGATTGATGATCTAGATTGGTTTGAGTTGTATGTTTTGTTTTGGTGTTGTCCTATGGTGCCTTCCGTGCCGCGCACACGTGAAGGATTCCCGTTGTAGGGTGTTGCAATACGTTCATGATTCTCTTATAGTGGGTTGCTAGAGTGACAGAAGCTTAAACCCGAGTAAGGGGTTGTTGCGTATGGGATAAAGGGGACTTGATACTTTAATGCTATGGTTGGGTTTTACCTTAATGATCTTTAGTAGTTGCGGATGCTTGCTAGAGTTCCAATCATAAGTGCATATGATCCAAGTAGAGAAATTATGTTAGCTTATGCCTCTCCCTCATATAAAATTGCAATAATGATTACCGATCTTGTTAACAATTGCCTAGGATAATTCCGCACACCGATCCATCATTATTCCACACTTGCTATTTATAATATATAGTAATATATTCTAACTTTATGTTAACAGCACCTATTTTTCTATTTTAGTTCTCCGATATCATGCAAAGCTACCCTCTCCATACCCACAACGTAGTTTTATTTCTCGTTTCTAGATGAAAGCAAACGTTCGGTGTACGTAGAGTCGTATCAGTGGCAGATAGAACTTGAGAGAATATTGATCTTACCTTTAGCTCCTTGTGGGTTCGACACTCCATACTTATCACTTCCACCTTTGGAAATTGCTACGATGATTCCTTGCACTTAGGGATTATCAACGGACAACCTAACGTGCCTCGACTTCGTCCTCTAGGAGTTCTTTCCTGAGTAAATATGCAATGTATGGAACTGTCCAGTCGGGGGTAATTACCAGAATCTCCAAAACCAAGTCAATGACTGCAGGAACCTCGATTTCAGTCGGGTCAGAGGGACTTATCGCCTGAGGAGGCTCTTCAGTGAAAGGATCTTCCTGCACTGACGGGGAATGGAGGTGCTCAAGGAACACGTTGCTGGGGATAGGCTTCCGAGTGGAACCGATTTTTGCCAAATCGTCAGTTGCTTGATTTTTGATTCGGGGAATGTGATGAAGCTCCAGAGCCTCGAATTTCTTTTCTAACTTCCTCACTGCATTGCAGTATCCTGTCATAGCAGGGTTTCTAACGTCCCATTCCTTCATCACTTGATTGACCACCAGATCCGAGTCACCGTAAACCATCAGGCGACGGACGCCGAGTGAGATGGCCATACGCAACCCGTAGAGGAGTGCTTCTTATTCGGCCTCATTGTTGGAGGAATTGAAGTGAATCTGCAGGACGTAACTGAGCCGATCACCTTTTGGGGATACCAAAACCACTCCAGCGCCAGAACCATTCAACATCTTGGAGCCGTCGAAGAACATAGTCCAGTGCTCCGGGTGGATCTGAGTCGGCTGTTGCTGTTCTATCCATTCGGCCAAGAAATTTACGAGTGCCTGGGACTTGATTGCCTTCTTTGCTTCAAACTTAATATCGAAAGGAAGGAGCTCGATTTCCCACTTGGCCACTCGGCCGGTTGCATCCCGATTGTTCATGATTTCAGACAGCGGGGCGCCATAGATGACTGAGACCGAGTGTTCTTGGAAATAGTATGCAACTTTCTTTGCTGTCAAGTAAATGTCGTAGACAAGCTTCTGGTAATGGGGATACCTCTGTTTAGACGGAGTCAGGACTTCAGAAATGTAATACACTGGTCGTTGAACTTTGTAGGCCTTGCCTTCCTCTTCTCGCTCCACTATG
The DNA here is from genome assembly GCA_011799875.1 of Thinopyrum elongatum. Taxonomy (NCBI): domain Eukaryota; kingdom Viridiplantae; phylum Streptophyta; class Magnoliopsida; order Poales; family Poaceae; genus Thinopyrum; species Thinopyrum elongatum. The sequence goes on from CM022298.1 coordinate 228,348,887, forward strand.
AGGATTGTGCTGTCGACTTGGCCAGTAGCTGCAATGTACAAAAGCAGAGGTTCTTTGTTGTTCGGGGCAACAAGCACCGGCTGGGTGGAGAGCGGGGCTTTGAGCTCAACAAACGCTGCTTCTGCTTCAGGGGTCCACTCGAACGTATCGGACTTCTTCATCAGTCGGTATAAAGGCAATTCCTTTTCTCCAAGACGAGAAATGAACCGACTCAGCGCTGCGAGACAGCCTGTGAGTTTCTGGACATCATGCACGCGCTCAGGGTGCTTCATTCAGACAATTGCACTGATTTTCTCAGGATTGGCATCTATTCCTCATTCGAAAACGAGAAAACTGAGTAACTTGCCTCCAGGCACTCCAAAGGTGCACTTGGACGGATTCAGCTTGATGTCGTACCTCCTTAGATTGTCAAAGGTTTCAGCGAGGTCAGTCAGCAGGTCAGAACCTTTGCGCGACTTGACCACGATATTGTCCATATAGGCCTCAACATTCTAACTGATCTGAGTGAGCAGGCACTTCTGAATCATGCGCATAAAGGTTGCACCGGCGTTTTTGAGACCGAATGGCATGGTGACATAGCAAAAACACCCGAAAGGGGTGATGAAGGAAGTTTTTATTTCATATGGTCCATACAGTCGGATTTGATGGTACCCGGAGTACGCATCAAGGAAAGACAGATGCTCGCATCCCACAGTGGAATCCACTATTTGGTCGATGCGAGGGAGCGGAAAATGATCTTTCGGGTAGGCCCGATTGATATGTTTGAAATCAATACACATACGGAGTGACTTGTCGTTTTTAGGAACCATGATGACATTAGTGAGCCACTCGGAGTGGTAAACTTCACGGATAAACTCAGCTGACAGGAGCCGAGCTACCTCCTCGCCAATCTCCTTTCTCTTCTCTGCAGCGGAGCGACGGAGATGTTCCTTAACAGGCTTGGCCTTCGAGTCGACCCTCAAACGGTGCTCAGCCAGTTCCCTGGGCACACCTGGCATGTCGGATGGTTTCCATGCGAAGATGTCCCAGTTCTCACGGAGGAACTGGATGAGCGTGGCTTCCTATTTGCTGTCGAGTGTTGTTGAGATGTTAGTCGGAGTGGCTGCAGGATCTTCCAGGTGAACGTGAACCTGCTTTGTTTCACCCACCGACTGGAAAGCAGCTTCAGAGGCTGGCTTCTTGGAACGAAGCAACTCAGTTAGATCAGCCTTTCTCTTGTACTCTTCCAATTCCACCATTGCCATCTGCTCATCAGCAATTTTGGATCCCTGCTGAAGGCACTCCTCGACTCTTTGCCTATTCCCCATGACCGTGATTACACCCTTAGGCCCAGGCATCTTCAGCTTGAGATACATGTAACATGGACGGGCCATGAAACATGTGTAAGCCGGTCGGCCAAGGATAGTATGATAGGCACTATGAAAGTCCACCACTTCGAATGTTAGTTTCTCCTTCCGAAAATTCTTCGAGTCACCAAAAACCACATCCAGAGCAATCTGACCGAGTGGCTTTGCCTTCTTACCTGGAATGACTCCGTGAAACTACATGTTGCTCTCACTGAGTCGGGACATCAGAATGCCCATTCCCTTCAGGGTCTCAGTGTAGAGTATGTTCAAACCACTCCCACCATCCATGAGGACCTTGCGTAACCGAGTGCCTCCCACAACCGGATCAACTACCAGCGCCTGCCACCCAGGGGTAGCAACGTGAGCTGGGTGGTCCGACTGATCGAAAGTTATGGGAGTTTTTGACCACTTGAGGTACGTCGTAGTTGCTGGAACGACCATGTTTACCTCCCGATTGATGACTTCCAGTCGACTTTTGCTTTCAACGTCAGCGAAAATCACCAGAGTGGCATTGACCTTGGGGTAATCCTAGGCCTTTTCCTCACCGTCATCTTCGTCAGGGCTCTTATCACTCGGCTAATCTTCACGGGACTGTTGAATCAAAAATCTGCACTGTCGAGTGGTATGCTTGGGTAATATCAAGTTACCCTTTTCGTGTTTCTTGGTGTGAGTGGCACATGGCAAATCGAGGATGTCCTGTCCCGACTGATCCCTCTTCTTCTTGGGTATCCACTGCTCTTTGGCTTTCCCTTTGTACTTGCCCTGCGCAGCCACAACGGCTGCTTCTGCCTGACCTGAACCGTCAGCCTTACGCTTCTATTTCTGACTGGGATTATTGTTGTTAGTATCATGTTCACTAGCTTTTCCTTTGCCACTGTGGAGACGATCTTCTTCTTTGCCATTTGCGTACCGAGTGGCTATCTCCATCATTCGGCTCATGGACAGGGTCCTAGATCGCCCGAACTTCAAGATGAGTTCTCTGTATCTGACACCATCTTTGAAGGCACAAACTGCTTGATCCTCTGTGACATTCTCAACCACATGGTGAAGCGTGGTCCAATGCTGTATGTAATCTCTCAAAGTTTCATTCAGCTTTTGAATGCAGTGCTGCAATTCAGTCAGCCCGGCGGGACGCTTGCAAGTGCCTTCGAATGTTTTGATGAACACTCGAGCCAAGTCCTCCCAGCAGTATATGCTAGCAGGAGCCAACTGGTTCAACCATGCCCGGGCCGACCCTTCTAACATCAAGGGCAAATGTTTCATGGCGACATAATCATTGCCTCCGCCAATTTGCACTGCCACTCGGTAATCTTCTAACCACGTCTCTGGCTTCGACTCGCCAGTGAACTTGTTCACCCCTGCGGCTAACCTGAAGTTAGGTGGTATCTCCGCGGCTCGTATGGCTCTGCTGAAACACTCAGGCCCTGAGATGAACACGCCACTTCCACTCAGACGATCTCTGTCTAAACCCTCTCGGTGAGCCCTGCCTCTGTCGACCAGATTCTGCACAAGGACCGACCTTGCATTGAACCCAGGATCTCGGGGATTGACTGGCTCTCTTCGCTCGTCACTGTACGGGCGCCTATCGTAGGGGGTGTCGGCACTCGACAGCGGTCGTCGTGATGATGTCGAGGAGTAAACTGTCCGCGGCCTTGATCAAGGTACTGATCCTGGTGGTAACCGCGATCTTCACGCCGCGAAGGCGATCTTGGGCTGTGAGCCGACTGAATTGTGTCTGCCCTCACGGATCTGCTGTGGATTCTGTTGCGTGACTGAGAAACGGCCGAATTCTGCTCCCCAGTCGCTCCGATGAGCGCTCGGATCTGCCATAGACCTTCTCCAGCTTCAGATCGAGACGGCTGGATAGAATCTGCAATACGGGCAGTAGCTGCAACGTTCCGAATCAGAGTGCGGAATACCTGGTACTCATTTTGCGATCCACTCGGAAACAATTGTCGCTGCCGTCGATTGGAGCTTGGGGGTTGTCTGTGGGCACGGTCGTTGAGTGACTTCTGGAGCTCATCGAGACGCGTGTGCTCAGCCAGAGTGGCTATGCGCGCAGCTTCCAAAGCCTGGGCCTCGGCAGTCGTGCCGGCGATGGGAGTCTGAAGGACTTGCTCGTTCCTGCGTTGCAGTTCTTCCCTTTGTTCCGCAGTGAGAGGTTGCGGGTAATACTCGTCATTGACGTGCGATGGACCACCGCTTCCATCTCCATCACGGGGAAATCCTGGTGGGCTACGCTGAGAGCCAATCACAAGTACCTCCGCCGCTAGGTCGTTGCTCTCGCACTCAGAAAGTGTATCCGAGTGATCAGACAACGGATCAATCAGGTCGTAGAGGGATTCATCGGGCTCGATCGCCGCGATCTGCGAAGTGGATGACTGATGAGCCACCGCATGCCTCACGCACCGCTGGAGCCGAGAGCGACCGGATCGCTTGCGGCGGCGAGCGGTGGGAAGGGAAAACGCCACCGGAGCCGACTGGTACTGAGTCGACGGCTGCCGGAGGAGGACGCCGCAGGAGCTCGCACGGAAGTGCGCTGCCCCGCGAATAGGGAGCGCCTCGACGTCCAAAGGGGCTTCTTGGAGCCACGCCGAATCATCGGCGACGAAGCTGGGAGCGTCGAGACGGATCTCGTGACCCAGGGACAGTCCGCCACCGGAAACCATGATGAAGGAGTTCGATGAACGCAACCACGCCGGAAGTCGCTTAGACGCCTGCCCCACGGTGGGCGCCAACTGTCGTGGGAACATATCTGACAGTAGAGATTAGGGGTACGTATGAGAGGGCAGTGCCTAGCTACGGCGAGGTTGTACACTCGGATTTACGAGTTCAGGCCCCTCTCGGAAGAGGTAACAACCTTACGTCTCGGTGCTGCGGGAGCTTGTTGTCTAGAGTGTTGAGTTACAGGGGGTGCGAACCCTTGTGCAGGAGCAGAGGGGCGGCTTATATAGAGTCTGCAGGCCCCTCATGAATGCCCCGTTACCCAAGGGTTCAATGGAAAAAGTAAAAGGTGTGAGCGTTACTGGTAACGTCTGTATTTGATGTCCTTTATGGTGTCGAACTTGATTGCCCGACCATTGCCATCCCAGGGTGGCTCTGGATCTTCTGCCTTCGAGTGGCACATGATACTCCGAGTGAATAGGGACGGTCGAGTGATGGAGAAGTAACCGAGTGGATCTTGTGTTCGAGTGACTTGCACGCTGCGGTCATTCCAGTCGGTGTCTCCTTTCTAACTTTGTAGGTCTTGGATTCCTGTATGTAATGCCTTTGGGTAGGGTATGTAGGTCAGGCCTGGGACCCTACCCTAGGTACATGTCCTCGTCAGTGTCCGGCCGACAGACGGATCTGTCCGTCGTGACTCCATAGCGTCGGCTCACCGGACGCTCGGGTCCTTGCGGTCCCAGCAGCCTGAACACCTCTCCTTCCCCATCACCGGTTGGGCAGACTATGAGTCCCACCGGGAACGGGCGGCCCGCCGTGGGAAGGAGAGGATAAGGGCCGCCGAGGGCCGTATCACGACTGAAATGGCGGGGGCGGAAGCGGCTGATGCGGCGGCGCGGGTGGTCGCAGAGGAGGAAGCCGTCCGCGCCCGCATTGTGAAGAAACGACAGCGGAGGAACATGCGCACCCTCGCCCGAGAGCATAATCGGACGGTCCATGCCATGGCCAGACTGCCACCGAAGGAGGAGAAGGCGGACAGCTCCGGCGACGAGCAGATCCGGCTCGATCCATACCGCGTCTTCGACAAGTACTTTCGCTAGAAGGACGACAAGGGCGCCGGGAAGGGCAAGGGCAGTCGTGGATGAACTTCACCATAGTCAAACATGCCAAATTTTGATAGTCCGATGGCATTTGTTAGTTAGTGGTGATGGAGTAGCCAGACGATGTGTGTGCATCGGCATAGTTGCATGAGTTTATATGAATTTATGATATGATAATTAAGGTGTCCGGATATGGATTACATTATTTAAAGGGTGCCTGATTAATGCCCGCGGCGCATTCGCGGACGTTTGAGGGACCGAATTTAACAAGTCCGGCCGTAGATGCTCTCATGTGTCCGTCGTCGGAAAAATCTGTGGGCGCAGGGAAGCGTACCTGTGTGGGGTGGTGAGCGGTGACAACGCCCCGCGTGCATCATGGCTCGCAAGGAACGGACGCGAGGAGGCAGCGGCCAGCGGGAGCAGACCGGACGAGACGACAGGCCCTGAGCTGCGCGGTAGGGGGCTTTTTTACATTTTTTACCCATTGTCAAAAGTTTAGTAGGATTTGACCCTAGTTTAAAACTTTTCGAGATCTGATCCATTTCAAGACGCCAGCAACCATGACGTTTTGGTTACATGGAAGACGTCATCGTCTCCGGTGTCTGGCCATGGCCCACTTTCTGATCAGGTTTTTGACTGCCCGACGTGGCTGGCGTTTAGGTCCGAAACGTTAATTGGCATGGTATGCACGCATGTATAATTTCTGTGGGGTGGCTTGCTCACTCGCGCATGTCATTGTCATGCATGGCGCATGCATGCACGCCCACACTAGCACGCAGCACTCTTATCACATGTGGATTGACGGATCGATCATGGGCTGATGGATGGAAGCACCTCACGCGTGCGCGTAAGTGCCACCCCATCAGTTGCTCCGACGAGCAAGTAACATCATCCGACCTGTTGCCTCCGTAGACATGCTAAAGTAGCTTAGAGCATTTACATCCGGATACAACAATTTGACCAAACGCCCGCAGCATTCACGGACTGTCATCGGCCACGTCTCAAATAATCTCTTTCACAACTGAATATCTCAATCAAAAAAATCTCAAATTCATATTATTACATGCAATCAAAGAACAATCTCAAATTCATATTTTCGAAAAGGAGGATGACCCCCGGCCTCTGCATGTGGAAGATCATGCAACCATTTTATTAATTATTTACAAAGACCTTATAAAATAGTACATCAGGTAGTCTGAAGCCACCATCTTAGCAACATCTGTCGCTACTCCTATCCACTTGATGAAGGGGTGTCGATAGTCCGAGCCTAACCAAACAGACATCGCACAAATGCCTAACATCTAAAGCCGGAGGCCCCAACCAAGCCACATACCGGGTTTGGGACGCAAACCGGTCAGACGCACTCTCATAGGTCGTCGCCGCCATCTTCCACCGATCCATTTTCAGAGCAGGTACTGACGCATCGACCTTGCCAGGCGTGTCATCGACGCCCCCACGGCACCAGACAACGCCTCCCCCTGCGCGCCTCCATCATCACACATCCGTCGCTGAGGCCCTGCCGCACCATGCCGTTGAGACTCCACAACGCCGATGCGTCACATGGAATGCCGCTTCACCGCTGGAACCGTCCACTGATCTCTCAAGCCAATGCACACCTCCAAAAATGACGCCCCCAAGGAGGGAACGACACAAGTGCGCCGCCGTCATCCGATCTACTGATCTTGGGTTTCCCCCGAAGGTAGCGGAAAGAGTTAGGAGCTTCACCTCGATGATGCCTTCAAGAAGGAAACGACGCCGAGGGCGTCACCATCACCGGCTCCGGCCACCGGCCGGAGACCAGGTTTTCACCTGGATCTGTCCCATGAGCATCCAACCGACAAACATGTGCATTGTTCAGGCCGCCTTCAAAGCCCTAGATTTGGCCACCCAGATCCGACGACCATCCACAACAGCACTGCCACCGTGGGAGCCCCGGCACACCGGCCACTGCTTGCATGTGCCACCACTAGAGCCTGGGAGGAGGGACGCCACCCCACCTCGCCAAACCGCGAGAGCCGCCAAGAGGAATCCCGCGCGCTCGTCACCGTCGCTGATCCAATCCAAACCGGAGCCAAAGTCACCAGATCGCCGGCGCAGATCCGCCTTGAACAGGGACATCGCCACGACATGTTGCCGCGAGAGGCCTAGGCTTCACCTGCCACCACCTTCCCGGGTCGCCACTGCCACGAAGTCCTCCACGCCGCCGCATCACCCACACAGGCACCCCACGCCGGCGAGCCGCCGCTTCGCGGCGCCTTGTGCCGCGCCCAGGCCCGAGGAGGCCGGCCCACGCCGCCCATCGCGTGAGGGAAGAAGACGCCCCGCCGCCGCTACCGCCGGTCGGGCTTCGCCCGGCCGCGCCCTTGGGCAGCGGCGAGGCATGGGGAGGCAGGTGGAGGCGACTGCGGCGCAGATCGGAGGCCCCTTCCCGCCGCCTCGCGGGGGCGGCGCGGGAGGGTTAGGTTTCAAAAAAAGAAAAAAGAAATGTATCACGCATTCAAATATATCATCTAAAAACTAGAGTATCATTATTTTAGGCGAACTAAAAATCACATTCATCTGATCTGGTGAGATCAGGGGCAGAAATATCTATAAACTGTTAACAGTAGATAGATCTCAATGAGAGTGCTAGATAGCCCTTAATGAGAGTTGATGCGTGCGTGCGTACGCCATGCATGGCATGCGCGAGTGAGCAAGCCACCCCATACGAATTATACGTGCGTGCATGCCAATTAACGTTTCAGTGTTTCAGACCTAAACGCCATGGTTGATGGCGTCTGTCATTTACCACGTCGTGCAGTCAAAAAACTGATCAGAAAGTGGGCCATGGCCAGACGCCAGAGACCATGGCGTCTTCCATGTAACCAAAACGTCATGGTTACTGGCGTCTTGAAATGGGTCAGATCTTAAAAAATTTCAAACTATGATCAAATTGAACTAAACTTTTGATAATGGGTCAAAACAGTAAAAAAAAGTCCGCGGTAGTTGTGGCCGTGTGGGGCTAACACCGCGCGGTAGGTGTAGGGTGCTTTGCGTCAGGCACATGCAGCAAACCAAACGAAACGGAAACGAAACACAAACACGTACGGCAACGCGAGCGAGCTAGCTACGTGTTCATACGTGTATCGGTCACTGGACGGTCGGTATGTTGTACAGCCTGGTCGGCTAAACGTACGTGCGTCGTGGCAGTTCAACTGCCTAAACCTCCATCCAGCACACAGACGTATGCTGTTAAACTATCTCTTGGTCACCAATTCATCGTCCAAAAATATAGGAGCAAAAGCAACCGGGACGACTGAATCAAAATTGGCGACGACCAGACCAACAGCAGCGTGCGACGACGGACGATCGATCTCGCTCTCTGACAAAGACAAAAAATATCGTGGCAAGAACAGCAACGAATTACCGGAACGCGACGACAGACAACAACCCACGTGGTCGGGAATCGCACGAACGGTGAGGAACGCGCGCACTGTAGACTGTACACGCCGAGGTGCGCCACGCGGGCCCTCGAGCGCCCTCGGCCGCTAAACCCGCCTCGCGCCCCAGCCGAAGCACAGCAGTCGGTTGGCATGGCACCAACGGTCGCGAGGCCGGGAGGAGGACGACCCCTCCGACGGCGGGGGGCCAACCTCGGATACGCCGGACAGCGACACGCCGGCGAGCCTGCGTCATTCGCTCCAGAGCAGGCATGGTCCTGGACCGGGACGACGCACAGGCACAGTACGCTGGCTGGCTTGCCTCGAAGTTTCGTCCGGCCAGTTCGCAAGCTCGGTAGGTGGCGTAGCGTTGTGAGATCCTTCGTCTCTCCCAGCCGACGGCTCGAAACGGTGGTCAGATTCATGCCGTCATTGCCGGCTCCGGCTGCATGCATGGATTTGACAGCCATGCGGTGGTTGAGAGGGTTTTGCACCCTTGCTGGTGGGGTGCGGGTGCGGCAATTTCCTTCTGAAAAACCCGTGGAAGGAATCCAAGCCACCAATTTTCGAAATCGACGGTACCAAGGAAAAGTCGGATACATGCGGCTTACGACTGAGGAACAGGCTGCTACACCGAGAGTGACCCCCTGGTCATCATGTCATAGATCAACGGATGGAAACTCAGCTCGTTCCGAATAGAAACAAGTATATAGACGTTGCTAGGCTATTTCTTTTGTCAATTATATCAACGTGCAGAATACTACGTGGCATGCAGGCTCACGTTTTTTTTTAGGGGGAGGCTCACGCTTTCTTATAAAGTCAAACGCACCATTAGATACACGCGAAGCAGGAAGAGAAGAGGTTGGCTAGAGATTTCCTGAAAAAATAATGTCCTTTCGCTTCATAATAAGACGGGACTAATTCTGTTTTTGACCTTTGGAGGGGGACAACAACCGATGCTAGGTTGCGAATAATAAGTAAGAAAAAGAAATCCACCCAAAGAGGGACTTGCGTATGGATATCTAGTCCGTCTGTCCGTGAGACAATAGATAACTAAGGCGATGATTAGTAGGTCACACTGAGACTAAGCTCGGCGGCTACTACATCTCATTTCCTAGCAAGGAGGGACTCTTTCGATTTTTAAAGCTTGATATAACAAGGGCATTTGCAGTGCCTCTTTTCTTTACCGTCAGTTCATTGCATTTTTTAAAGCTCCAACAGGCGGCTTACAATAGAAGGAAAGGGGCAGCTAGTATGTTTTTGATGTGATTTTATTTTCTATTGTTTGTTTTGTGTCATGTCTTTTCAGTGTACTTGCTATTGTTTCCCTTGATAATTATTAGATATAAAAAGCCATTATGTGTCTTTTTAAAAGAAATATAATCATCTCTCTTTATTATATATATATAAATAATCCTACCTATTTTCAAGTGATATATAAATTATACCGATGCATAAATGAACAAAACCACAAATTAACTTATCCAAAGGGCTATTTCATTTTTCTTCTTTGGGACGGCGATTTGCTACGTAGATCACGGTCGTCAGTATGTCCTGATTTACATCAACGACTTTTTACCCGGTACGTCTATAAACTCGTAGGTTTCAACAAGGTTGCTCCAGTAAGTTGGATGCCCAGAGTCGATAACGAGCTTTGCTCACAGTGTGCCGCCTACCGATCCAGAATGAAAACCACACAAATTTCTTCAAATGACTTGTCTGTAATTTCATATTCTTGTAAGGAACTTCTCGTAGGGGCATGCCTTTGAGCCTTCTGGTTGATAAATAAATAAATAAAAGAGGGTCAAAAACAAGAATATTCACAAGATATTCTAGTAGTACCATAGTGCAGGAAAATAGGGAATAAATTAACGAATAAACATTTTTTGCATCGAAAAAAGATACTCCTAAAACCAGTGGCGAAAAGATCATGAACTGGCCAAACCGCCTCCCTTCTCCTTCGCGCATCCCCCATAAATACCTTCTTCCTCCCCATTTCCCCCTCCACCATCACACACCAGAGGCACAGACCCGCACCAGGCGCATTCGCATACCACCGCAACACACAGACAAACCCCAAGAAATCACTAGCCGCGCCTCCCGCCGCCAAAATGCTGGCCGCCGCCGCCTCCGTGAAGTTCTCCCCGGCGTCCGCCGGTACCAGTACCACCACCAAGAGGGCCTTCAAGCCTGTCCACCTCCCTCCCCTCCCCAACGCCGTCCCTCGTCCACTCTCCCTCTCCGCGCGGCCTCTGTACCGCCAGGAGCCGTTCCCGGCGGCGGCCCGCAACGACCGTGCCGCGTCAACGGCGCCCCCTGCAGCCACCGCGGATGGCGCGCGGCCGGTGGAGACGGCGGCCGCGAAGAGCGCCAAGATCGGGGTCTACTTCGCCACGTGGTGGGCGCTGAACGTGATCTTCAACATATACAACAAGAAGGTGCTGAATGCGTTCCCGTACCCGTGGCTCACGTCGACCTTGTCCCTGGCCGCCGGCTCCGCCATCATGCTCGTGTCCTGGGCCACCAGGATCGCCGAGGCGCCCCAGACGGACCTCGATTTCTGGAAGGCTCTCTCTCCGGTGAGCGTGGCTTCTTGGCGCGCCCTGTTCTTGCCAATCTCACCGGCCCGTACGTGTTGTCGATGTGCTGATGCGCGTGTGTTGCGATTTCTTTTTTCTTTTTTTGTGTCCTTGCAGGTGGCGATTGCGCACACGATCGGGCACGTGGCGGCGACGGTGAGCATGGCGAAGGTGGCCGTGTCCTTCACGCACATCATCAAGAGCGCGGAGCCGGCGTTCAGCGTGCTCGTCTCGAGGTTCTTCCTCGGCGAGCACTTCCCGTTGCCGGTCTACTTCTCCCTCCTCCCGATCATCGGTGGATGCGCTCTCGCGGCCGTCACCGAGCTCAATTTCAACATGATTGGTGAGCAATCTGCAGACTCCCATTTTGTTGAACCTTGAAATTACCTCCAGCAGATACTACCACATAAGAAATATCGTCACTTTTGCTAGTAGTACACAACAGATATTTTTCAGTAGTACTCCATTTACGAAGAACCTGAACTGTCCACAAGTCCTGAGGTCTATAATTTAGCACGCACTGTATATTGTACCAAAAGCTTTGTCTTTGATGTCAAAATTGGACAAGGTTGTACTTTTGGGTACGACTTTAGTATCGCTCGTTGAAAGTATGCGGTTTAATTCTGATAGCACATATGGTCAATCAACTGTAGGATTCATGGGGGCGATGATCTCCAACCTGGCGTTCGTGTTCCGGAACATATTCTCCAAGAAGGGGATGAAGGGCAAGTCGGTGAGCGGGATGAACTACTATGCCTGCCTCTCCATGCTGTCCCTGGTGATCCTCCTCCCTTTCGCCTTCGCCATGGAGGGCCCCAAGGTGTGGGCTGCAGGCTGGCAGAATGCAGTCGCCGAGATCGGTCCCAACTTCGTCTGGTAAGCTCCTTCACGTGACTGCTTGCCAGTTCGCTGTCATAACTTCATAACTACCATGTCAGCTTTGTTGATGCTTATTGCAATTCTAAATGCTTAATGAACTTGAGAGACGAACATGCATAGTACTATAGCATTCACACTTCAGAATTGGCACAAGTTCATTCACACAAGACTGAGATTTCGATAGTCTCTGTGATAATTCAGTTGGTTCATGTGTATGAATGGATTCCTCTCTTGCTTGTAGGTGGGTGGCGGCGCAGAGCGTGTTCTACCACCTATACAACCAGGTGTCGTACATGTCGCTGGACGAGATCTCGCCGCTGACATTCAGCGTGGGAAACACCATGAAGCGCATCTCGGTCATCGTCGCGTCCATCATCATCTTCCGCACGCCGGTGCAGCCCATCAACGCGCTCGGGGCGGCCATCGCCATCCTCGGAACCTTCATCTACTCCCAGGTGATCCATCTCACACGTCTCACTTACCTCACCACGTACGTAAGGAAGGAAGCAAGCAGTTCAGAATTTGACACTAAAACTTCGTTGACCTCGTGTTGCAGGCAAAGCAGTAAGGGAAATCATCGAAACGATGTCTCCTCCGACGAGAGTCGGTCCGGCGTTCGGACATTATATGTTGTTGAGCTTGAGCATATCTAAGTAAGGAACCCTTGTAATATATAGTAGGAATTTCTTCTTTTTTTTCCCTTTTTTTTATAGGTTTAGCTGCGGATGTCTCTGAATTCTTCGTTTGTTGTTCCGTGACCATGGTGGTGATGATGTAGAGAGGTGAATGAATCCATCCAAATAAAGTTGCCAGGAATTTTTGCCCGACACCCGATCTCCAGCCTACGTACGTGGTCCAAAACAAGTCGTGTGGTTGAGAATGCATCGGCCCAGATTGTTTCCTTGCACGCGATGGATACAGGGGCATGGCGGCGTCGTGCAATTTGCGAAGCCGAGATCTCTGCGATGGTGCGACGTTGGAGCGTAGCTCCTTCCCCTTGCTTGTTGCCTGTGTTAGGTTGATCTCTCCCGTGTGGGCCCAACGGCCCATCAGACCCCTGATCCACGAGCCCTGATCGGGGGCGCCCAACCCCTTACTGGTTGGTGGGCCTCTGTGACTTGCGCTATATCAACAGAGGTGGGGGCCAGGGCACGGACGACGAAGTTCACCGCCGCCTCAAACCCCATCGATACTCCCTACCGATCTAGGATTAGCGCAGTGCTCACGGGAAGCACCACCGCCGTCACCCCGCTCTCTCACGTGCTCACGCCGCCGCCGCCATGGCCACTGGATCGCGCACTTCAATTGCAGGAGAAGGTAAAACCACCGTGATTCCTAACCCTAACCGATCCAAAGGATCCATCAATGGTATCAGCCAGATTGGGTTTAGGTTTTTCGGTTCAAATCGAAGTTTTTTTCCCTCCCCAAAGAACCCTAAACAGGGCAAAGAAATATCAAAAGATCTCACCGGCAGAGGGCCTAGTGCTCACCGGCAAAGTGCGCCGCCGCTGTGCCGCGCCGTTCCTCTCGATCCAGATGCGCATCACCGAGTGAGGCATCTGGACGAAGAACCAACCCCTTCGGGGAAAAGGGCAACCCCACTGAGCCGCTTGGCAGCGGCGCGTTCACCAACTGGTGTTCGCGCACGCCGGCAAGAGGGCCAGGGAGGGCGCCGCCACACCATCGGAAGGACGCCGTCGGGCGCACGTGGGTGCAGAGGAGGGCTCTGCTGCACCTCTCTGCCTCTCTCTCGCGAGCATGGTGGAGAAACAGAGAAAGGAAGGGGAAGGAGAAAGGAAGGCGGCCGGGCGCGGCGTGGTGGCTCTCGCCACCGTCGCCGGCGGCCGGGGTGCTGCCCCTGTTTTGCCGCTACGAGAGAGAAACAGAAGAGGGTCGGGGCGAGTCGAATGGGGGCTAGGGTTCTGGCGGATCGATCTCCCTAGGTTTTGATCGAGCGAAAAGCTCGCTGCGTCGTACGATTCCATCGAACGGTGGAGAAAGATAACCTAGCCCCGCCCCGGGCAGATGGGCTGAATGCCACAATGGGCCGAAAGACAGGCCGTGGCTGAGCCCACAGCCGCCTTGCGCGCGCCCAACAGGCAACAGAGAGGGGCGCGGTCCGCGCTGGGCTTTTGGGTCGGGAGGCGTTGCAACGCGCGCCTGGGCCCAGGCCGGCCGTCTGTGTTTTTCTGTCCAGTTTTGGGCAGATTCATGAATTTTACAAAGAAAATAATAAAGTTCATGAATTTTTATTTCGTCAAAGAAAAGTTTCTGTAAAGAGTAAAAAGTTCATGATTGTTTATTCATGTTTTTCCGCTGCGTAAATAATTAATAGTGCTCTTTTACAAAGAAAATAAAAGTTTAGATAGAAATTTTTTTTTAAAGAGCATGTTAAAGTGATTATTAAAATGAATATGATTATGTTATTTTTATGACCAACGTTGTTAATAACATGATCATGTTTTATTATTGAATTTAAAGGTGCATTTATTTCTAATATTTTGCCCAACGGTAATATAGAATTAATTGCATAGACAATTGTATGTTTAATTTGACCAACGTTAGATTAATGCATGTGATTGTTATACTGATCTCACTTAAATTGTGATTTCAGGAGGCTTTCACTTGATGAGTTGCCTAAAAGATGTTCCGACACTCAGAGGTGACAATTACACCGAGTGGAGGAAGAAAGTAGAACTGGCATTTATCTGTGCTGAGCTGGACTGGGTTGTGGACACTCCACAGCCAGTCAGACCTACAGAGCCAGTAAGAGAGGCCACTGATGATGATGCTGCGTGGGATAAAAAGAGGGGGGATTATGCTCCTGTGGAGATGTTATACTCCATAGAAAACCAAAAGTGGGTCAATGCAAACAAAAAGTGCATGGCATTTATAAAGAATACAATTGAGAGCACCATTGTGGGCTCCATTGCAGAGTGCACTTCCGCAGGGGAGTTGCTTACAAAGATAAAGAGCCAATTCACTGGCTCTTCAAAGATATATGCCACTGGCTCTTCAAAGATATATGCCACCCAGGTGTTAAAACAACTGGTGACAGAACACTACACAGGTGGTAGTCATGGAATAAGAGAGCACATCCTCAGGATGAGCAATATGGCAGCAAAGCTAAAGCCCATGGATGAGGATCTGGAGATCAAACCAAAGCTCTTGGTCCATCTGGTCATGGCTTCACTGCCAAAGGAGTTTGAAACCTTTGTTGTAAACTACAATATGTCACCTGGAACATGGGACATTGAAAAGACAATAGCAATGTGTGTCCAAGAAGAGGACAGACTCAAAGCCTCACATGGTGGTTCACTCAACTATGTGAAGGAGAACAAGAAAAAGAATTACAATCAAAACAGCAAAGGTTCTCCCTCAAAGCCACATGGTAAAGCTCCCTATCAGCATCAGCAGAAGCCTTTCCCAGTGGACAAAGACACTTGTCTCCACTGTAAGAAGACCGGGCACTACAAGAAAGACTGCCCTGATTTGCTGAAGTCCTTAATGGCAAAGCAAGGTAACAACATTGTTTCCTTAGTAAATGAATCCTTGTACACACAGTTTTCGAAATCTACTTGGTGGATTGACTCAGGAGCAAATGTTCATGTTGCAAATTCTTTACAGGGATTCCATTCGACTCGGACTACGCAAAGAAGAGAAAGAGGCATTGAAGTAGCAAATGGAATTCAAGCGGAAGTTGAAGCTGTCGGCGACATCTCCTTGGAGTTAGCTGATGGATTCAAGCTTCTACTTAGAGATGTTTTATTTGTTCCATCATGTCATAGAAACTTAATTAGTGTTTCTTGTTTGGACAAAGATAATTATGAATGTTATTTTGGACATGGCAAGTGTGCCATATGGTTAAATAATGCTTATGTGGGTGATGCTTTACTACACGATGAGCTTTATTTGTTATCACTTCATGAAAAAGTTTATTCTGTATGCAATGTGAAAGAACAAGTTTCCGCGTCGAATAAAGAACAAAAGAAAAGAAAGAGAACATTCGACTCATCGAATTTATGGCACTGTCGCTTGGGCCATATTTCCAAGGGGAGAATAGAAAGATTAGTCAAAAGTAAAATTCTTCCTCCGTTAGAATTCTCAGACTTAGAACAATGCATAGATTGCATTAAAGGAAAGTATATAAAACAAATCAAAAAAGGTGCAATCCATAGCACAGGCACACTAGAAATCATCCACACTGATATTTGTGGACCATTTCCGGTGAAAAGTGTGGATGGATATGACTCGTTCATAACATTCACAGATGACTACTCTCGCTATGGATATATTTATCCAATCAAAGAAAGATCTGAAGCGTTGGATAAATTTAAAATATTCAAAGCTGAAGTTGAAAATCAGCATGATAAAAGAATAAAGATAGTAAGGTCCGACCGTGGGGGAGAGTACTACGGTCGGCACACTCCATATGGCCAAGTCCCTGGACCTTTTGCAAAGTTCTTGTAGGAGACTGGCATAGTAGCCCAGTATTCAATGCCGGGCGAGCCTCAGCAAAATGGAGTAGCTGAAAGGCGCAACCGTACACTTATGGATATGGTGCGCAGCATGATGAGTTACTCAACCTTGCCATTGGGATTATGGATGGAGGCGCTTAAAACCGCCGTTCACATTCTCAACAGAGTACCAAGCAAGTCGGTGCCCAAAACACCGTACGAGCTATGGACAGGAAGAGTGCCCTCCCTACAACACTTCAGGGTGTGGGGGTGCCCTGCTGAGGCCAAAATGTTTAATCCAAACATTGCAAAGTTAGATCCCAAAACAGTGAGTTGCCACTTCATTGGCTATCCAGACAGATCAAAGGGTTTTCGTTTCTACTGTCCAGACAGATATACAAAGTTTGTAGAAACAAGACATGCAGTCTTCTTAGAGGACGAAATGATGAGGGGGAGCTTGGTAGCTCGGAAAATTGATCTTGAGGAGAAGAGGGTGCATGCACCTAATCCGATGATTCAGGAGCCATTTTTCTCACTACCAGTTGCAACTCCACCCATGACAACTATGGGGGTAGACCCGGAACCTGTCCGTCAGGAGCCGACTGAACCCGTTGTTGAGCATGAAAGGGAGGTGCAAAAGCAAATTTTAGAAGAAGTGCCAGAAGTTGAGGCACAAAATGTGCCAGAAACTAAGGCCCTTAGAAGGTCTAATAGAACAAGAAGATCAGCTATTTCTACTGATTTTAAAGTTTATAACACGGAAATAGTTCATACAGAAAAAGATCCCACCTCTTATGAAGAAGCCATGAGAAGCCCTCATTCATCGATGTGGATGAAGGCAATGGAAGACGAGATGAAATCGATGAGTTCCAAAGATGTTTGGGACTTAGAGGAAATTCCTAAAGGAGCCAAAACAGTAGGCTACAAATGGGTCTACAAAATTAAGTATGACTCTAAAGGGAATGTAGAAAAGTACAAAGCACGACTCGTGGCAAAAGGATTTACACAAAGAGAAGGGATAGATTACAATGAGACATTTTCTCCAGTCTCATGTAAGGATTCCTTCAGAATCATAATGGCATTAGTTGCTCATTTTGATTTAGAGTTACATCAAATGGACGTAAAGACGGCATTTCTCAACGGGGATTTAAAAGAAAATGTCTACATGAAACAACCCAAGGGTTTTATCATGGAAGGCAAGGAAAATATGGGATGCCACCTGAAGAAATCCATTTATGGATTAAAGCAAGCCTCTAGACAGTGGTATTTAAAGTTTAATCAAACGATTAAAAGTTTTGGATTTAAAGAAAATATTGAGGATAACTGCATTTATGCAAAGTTTAAAAATGGGAAATATATTTTCCTAATCTTGTATGTGGATGATATCCTGCTTGCTAGCAGTGATGTTAGTCTACTACAAGAAACAAAGAAGTTCTTATCCTCAAATTTTGACATAACAGATCTTGGTGAAGCATCATATGTTTTGGGCATAGAGATTCACCGAGATAGGAACAATGGAGTCTTAGGACTATCGCAGAAAGCATATTTAGAAAAGGTTCTTCAAAAGTACAATATGCATGCGAGTAAAGCCACACCTGCTCCTATAGTCAAGGGCGATAGTTTTGGGAAATTCCAATGTCCCAAGAACCAGTACGAGATCGATCAAATGAAAGCAGTACCATATGCTTCGGCTGTTGGCAGCTTACAGTATGCACAAGTGTGCACTCGCCCTGACTTAGCTTTTATCACCGGGGTACTCGGTAGATATCAAGAGAATCCAGGCATAGAGCACTGGAAGATGGTAAAGAAAGCATTGCGTTATGTGCAAGGCATGAAGGATTACATGCTAATATACAGGAGAAGTGATTTCCTAGAGATAAAAGGGTATTCAGACGCAGATTTTGCGGGGGACAGAGATGATAGAAAATCCATGTCAGGATACGTATTCACCCTCGCTGGGGGAGCTATTTCGTGGAAAAGCTCCAAACAGTCAATAGTTGCATCATCCACGATGTATGCAGAATTCATAGCATGCTTCGAGGCCACGGGGCAGGCGATATGGCTAAAGAAATTTATACCCGACTTGAAAGTGGTAGATTGTATTCACAAACCACTAAAGATGTACTGTGACAACCAGCCTGCAGTATTCTATGCTCACAACAACAAGTCGAGTAATGCTGCCAAAACAATAGAGATACGGTATTATGTTGTGAAAGATAAAATCCAGGATCAAACTATAAGTCTCGAGCATATAAGGACAAAGGATATGCTTGCGGATCCGCTAACGAAAGGCTTACCACCCAATGTGTTCAAGGAACACTTAGCCGGCATGGGTTTAAGGGAAAGTGTGACGACCCTGGCTTAATCATGCACTAATCATACACGCAAATGCGCGCGATCAAGCCTAAGGACTCACTTGAAGATATCACAACACAACTCTAAAACATAAATAAAGTCATACAAGCTTTATATTACAAGCCAGGGCCTCGAGGGCTCGAATACATAGCTCGATGGCATACAAGCGTCAGCGGAAGCATCAGATATCTGGGTATAGATATTTTACAAAGAGAGAGATAAGAAATAGGCCTTCACAGAGGCGGGGTAAAATAAAATCTACGATCGAAAGGCGTAGGCCTCCTGCCCTGGACCCTCCGATCCTACTCCTGGTCGTCAAACGGCTCCTCGTAGTAGTAGTAATCGCCAGGTGGGTAGTAGTACTGGTCGTCGGCTGGGGCGTCTGGCTCAGGGGCTCCGTCGTCTGGTGGCATCAAATGGAATATGGGGGAAAAAGAAAGTAAAGCAAACGTGAGTACTCATCCGAAGTACTCAGCAAGCAAGGATCTACACTACATATGCAACATTTTCAAAGGAATGGCTGTATATGTGGACTGGGCTGCAGAAATGCCAGAATAGAGGGGGAAGCCTAGTTCTATCGAAGACTAGCATCTTCAACAATCTTCGACAGTCTTGCAGCAATAGAAGGGAACAGATGAACATAATGTAAAGTAGTAGTAGTAGTATCATCAACCTCGACCTGAGATCCTTTCTCGACTCCCTGTGAGAAAGCAATCCCAGAGCCGTACTATCCAGTTCTCATCACATGTTCTAGTTGTACCGATCGGGATACAACTCCAAGTGTCCGTTACCGTAGGACAGGCTATCGATAGAAGTTTCTTCCCTGCAGGGGTGCACCAAGTTACCCACCACGCTCGCTTAACTCCGGCCGGACACACTTTACTGGGTCATGCCCGGCCTCGGCTAAACAACACGCCGCAACCCGACCTAGGCTTATAAGAGAGGTCAGCACGCCGGACTAAACCTATGCCCCCAGGGGTCTTGGGCCATCGCCCCGGGAACTCCTGCACGTTACGGGGCCACCGAGAGCAGACCTAGCAACCCCTTATACAAGCGCGGTTGCGTTCCTAGTCCAACTCAGCGTGCGCCGCTCCTTACTGACGTCAAATAAGCTTCGGCTAATGTATACGACGCAGAACGCCCATACTATGCCCACATGATGGTTAGTGCTATCAGGCCAGAGGCCCCTCGGATCAAATATCCAAACCATAGTGGATTAGGAGCGCGCGGAAACGAGCAGAGACTCACGATCGATGTGACCCCGTCGCCCCGTCTTGAGGACTTGCGGCAAGGGCTAAGAATGCCCGGCCACGCCTCGTAGTTATCTCGCGGGCACCATCCAGGTCAACCCGACTTCACATCACTTCGCAATAAGCTCGCGCGGGTACCCCTCAAGGCCGACCCGTCTTTAGTATCATGGTTTAGTGCAAGTCAACTCAACAACAGTATCTGTGTGTCTGACACCAGGGGAGCCCTGAGGAATCACCCTCGATGGAATCCCACCTGATGTTATAGTCAAGGTGAACGAAGGAGGAATCACCCTCGAGGTCCACACTTGAGGTGTTGCGCGACGATGTCGTTATCGGGGGTGGTGTAGGAGGAATCACCCTCGCTTACCACGACCGAGTAACTAACCTACAAGGTTAACATCAGAAGTGCTGACGAGGTATCACCCTCGGCACCCGACGGTAACCCAGCAGTGTCGGCAACTAAGGGGGAAGTGACGTGCGGTGCCGGGGCCTGGTCTTCAATCCCGATGATCGGGTCTTCTGATATCCAGCAGGGTAGTCGGGATCAAGTGGAGGTCTCTGTCGTGTCTCTACCCAGCCTATACTAATCAGTCTAGGATAACCAGTAAGGAAGCAAGGCAGGTTACAATAAACAGGCTATGCAATAGATATAGGAAAACAGTAGCAGTAGCAGTTCTAATGCAAGCATAAGAGAGAAGAGAGTAGGCGATATTGGCATGCTCAAAATGGGGGTGCTTGCCTGTTTGCTCTGGGGCAAGGGCAAGGTCGCCTGTGGTGTCGTCGGGGACGTAGGCCTCGGGAGCTACGTCCACGTCGGGGTCTACCGAGAGAGAAGAGGGGGAAGAAACAGGTAAACATAATGCAAACAAATGCAATACGGTGTGCGTGATGCTATGATGCAGTGCAGGGTTGCCTAAATATGCATCTAAGTCATTTTAGTTATTTTTAGAATTAATCTGGGATTTATTTACCGAAGTGTGTGCACTATTCATTAGCCGGATACGGATCCGGAGTTATGAGTTCTTCTACGTAGGGGTTTCCGATGAAGAAACAGACGACACGATCAGACTCGGCTCGTCGTTCTGAGCAACTTTCATGTTTTAACTTTTTCGATCCGAGCTACGGTTTAAAAGTTATTAATTTTTAAAGATTATTTGAATTTCTGGAATTACTTTATTTACAGAAAATGAATTATGACGTCAGCATGACATCACTGTGACGTCAGCGGTCAACAGGCGCTGACCAGGGTCAAATATGACATGTGGGTCCAGTGGGACCCACATGTCAGTCTCTGTTAAGACTAACAGTGGATTATTTCAGTTAATAGAGTGATTAGAGGGGTGGGCCCCACATGTCAGTGAGACATTAGCCTAATTAATCAGTTTTATATTTATTTAAATGTTTTTCTTAATCTAAAAAGTGGTGGGGCCCGTGTGTCAGCCTCGCTGTTCGGCCACGTCAGCACGTTGACCACGGTCAGCGTGGTCAACTGGGCCCGTGGGACCCACTGGCAGTGACCCAGGGGTGTCCCACGTGGCAGCCACGTCGGCGGCCGGCGCCGGAGTTGCGCCGGCGACCAAAAACGCGGCGGCGCATCACCGGAGCTGCTCGGATTCGCGCTACAGAGCTCGGTTCGAGCTGCGGTTGGGCGCGTTCGAAAGCTAGGAGACTCGCGCGTCGAGTGGAGGCACTTGCCGGACCAGGGGATGGCCGGAATCATGCCGGCGACGAGCAAAGGCGGCGGCGCGTTCGGGACCTCGCCGGGAGTTAGGTTAGGAGGCACGGAGAGGCTCGTTCACGAGCTCGTCGAACTCCTGAGAGCACCAGGAGCGCAATGGTGGCCTCAGGTGAGCGCAGCAAAGGCCATGGCCACGGCCACGAGCTCGCCGGCGGCGGGCAGAGTTCGGGTGCGGCGGCAACTAGCTACGGCGTGCGAGGAGGGCAACGAGGAGAGGCAGGAGGAGAAGGAGCTCACCGAGGAGGCACAAGGTGGCCCGGTGACGGCTTAGTAGCAGCAGAACGGCAGGAATCGCCGGAGAGGCGCCGGCGTCAGAGAAGGAAGGGGGCGGAGCCTTCTGGTTTCATCAGGGCCTCCCCACCTCCATTCGCGGTCGGAGTCGAAGGAGTCGAAGACGGCGGAGCTCGCAGGCGTGCTAGCTGAGCTCGGGGACGTCGGTGGCCGCGTCTACGGCAAGGCCACGGCGACGGTTGCGCTCGACGACGGATCTGGGAGGAGAGGGAGAGGCGAGGCGAGCGTGGGAGAAGGGGGAGAATGACAGAGAGGCCAGGGAGGAGTGGAGGGGCGTCGGCCTTATCCCCTCGTCGGCTCTGGGCGTCGGTGGCGTCGGCGTGTCGGCGTGCGACAGGCGCGCGCGCTCGCGCCCACTGCGACGGCGACACGCACAGGAGAGAGACGACGACATGGGCCTGGTGGGCTGTACTCTAGGTACTGTGCACTTAGGCTAGTGCACAGTGGCCCATCTTCCCCTTTTTCCTTTTCTGTTTTCCTTTTCTCTATTTCATTTCTGTCCTGAAATAATTAGGACACTTTTACACTTTTGTAAAATGTGAGAGTTGACCCAAATATTACAATGCAATATTAGCTCTCACCAAAAAGTGGTTTGGGCAGATTTGGAGTTCATTTGTGTTTGAAATGATTTTAAATGGATTTAAATATCCTGTTTTGGTGTTGTTTCATCTAGTTAGAGTCACTTATCTAACTCCAACTTCAATGATGATGATTTTATAAATGTTCCTGGATTATTTGCCATTTAATGAACATTTTTCCAACAGTGTTTGATCAACTTCGTATTTCACTTTTGAATTTGAGTTGATTTTCATATGTGAATTTGAATTGGATCATTAACCCATATGACTTGGCACTGCAAATGATCATGACTTGGCAAGATTAACAGAGTGTCACAGAGCTTATTACAAGGGGGTGTGTCGGTGTACTAGAATAGGGGTACCCTAGTACCCCGTACTTGTGCACGGGCAGTAGTAGCATCCCGCGGCCAGGCTTGCGGAAGGACAGCCAGAGAGAAGCTCAAGATTATTAAGCCATTCAAGAACAAAGTATACAAAGCAAGAGTTAAGGCCCGGCAAGAGGAGCTTGCCGGGAGGGACAGCTGAGGCCCAGCCTGGGCATTGCTGAAGCAGAGTACTTGCCGCGGCAAGGTACTTGCCCCGGCAAGTCATTGGCTGCGGCAAGGTATTGGCTGCGGCAAGGCATTGGCTGCGGCAAGATAGCGGCTGCGGCAAGGTACTTGCCCCGGCAAGTTACCTTGCACGGCAAACTATGGGTTGCGCCAAGCTGTCAGGTGCGGCAAGGTCTTGCCGCGGCAAGCGTTACTGTACCACTGTGCTACTGTGCTGCTCCGGTGCCTCTGCCAGCGTGGCGCTCTGGGTCCTTCCAAGCGTGCGTGGCAGGGCACTGTGTAGACGGCGGTGCACTGTAGATAGCGGTGTAGCAGCAGGTGGGATATGCTTTTCCCACGTCCACGACGTCCGGGTACATGTATGTGGACAGCAAAGGCATGGGCATTTAATGCCCTTGTCCCCTGCCGTCAGTGGTAGGTAGGACATGTCATCCTGGTAATAGTGGCCTTACTGTAGCAACTTTCCACCTCTACCTTTACTGTTTGCCACCTGTTGGTGACCCCTTTGTACGTATAAAAGGAGGCCCATAGGCAACGTGAAAAAAGGGGGAGGAACTGAAAAGGGAGAACTCCAGTATTGTACGCAGCTATTCGGTACTGTAGCGCTCCTGGAGCTAGAACAATCATATAGATAATAAACCAAAAAAGCAGGAGTAGGGTTTTACGCATCCGTGCGGCCCGAACCTGG
Organism: Thinopyrum elongatum; assembly: GCA_011799875.1. Lineage (NCBI taxonomy): Eukaryota > Viridiplantae > Streptophyta > Magnoliopsida > Poales > Poaceae > Thinopyrum > Thinopyrum elongatum. The sequence continues at coordinate 228,372,782 of CM022298.1, forward strand.
GTAAATCTCTCTCGTGCACTGTCGTGTTCTTCGCTAGATTTGCTCTTCGCACGACCGTCTCTCCCTGCCGAACGTAAAGGGGTCCTTCTCTGGGTCCCATAGGTGATCGCGGATTCGTCCCCGACATCTTTGGCGCGCCAGGTAGGGGGAAGGAGGTTGTGTGAACCTAATCTAGCGATTTGCGCGCTAGTTTTTGGGCCATTCTCCGTCTTATGGCTCCAAAAAAGAAGACTTCAGCCATCGGTGCGTCCACATCCAACCCGCCTGCTCCAGTGCAGGAGGGTGCCGACGTGATTGCGGCTGCTGGGGGGACTGGAGAGCGAGAGCTCCTATTACCTCCACCTGTCCAAAACCGGGCCAGCAACGCCAATCTTGGCGCTGCTGGGTCTGGGAACGCAGCGCTGCTCGCTGCTGCTGGCCCTGCAAGCTCCAGAAACGGTGCTGCGCGTTCTGGAACGCCTGCGCCGGTTCAGACGCCGCGGCCTTCGCAAGAAGCCCGTGACAGGCAGCGTCCTGACGCCCCAGGTGCCAGGCGCTCCCTGGATAATGAACTTGCGCATCAATCTCGAGATGCGCGGGGTCACCATACGCAACAACACGTTGGCGGGGTCGAGGTGCGGTCGCCTGGGCGTGGAGATGCTCCTTCTAACACCGTTAGGAGTAAGAGCATCCCACAGTCCTCACGCCACTCGATACCTCCCTCACCAGCAGAAGCGTTGGCGCGTGCGCAGCTGCTCCTGAACTTCCCTCCACCAGCAGATAAGCTTGACGAGTGGAGGGCAACCATTCAGAGCCTTCTCAGCTTCGCTGATGCCGACCCGGTGCGCGTGGCCGACAAGAGAGCTGGTGACGATGCTGTCACCAACAAGAACGGCGAGGGGGCAACAACCGTACACTCCCCACCCAGACGGCCTCGGTCGCCGACACGTCGAAACGACGCCCGTGGCGATGATTCCACGGCGTCGTCTGACCCGCGAGCTCGTCGTGACCAGCGCCTCGTTCTTCAGGAACGCAGAGGAGAAGATGCTCGTACCACTATCGAGCGAAGGAGAGAAGCGCATCGTCAGTCCGACAGACGCGCAGGGCCCGCTGTTGACATGCATGCGCCAGGGGATCCTGGCGACTTGCCGTACGCGGTAAGTTGTCCAGCGTTCACCCGTGAGCTGCGGCAGGTCCAGTGGCCCAATCGCAAGGCTTTCAAGCCTGACGTGCCGGAGAAGTATGATGGCAAGACACACCCGTCGGAGTTCCTCAGCATTTACACCATTGCGGTGCAAGCTGCCGGGGGACGAGACGACAAGATTCTTGCTAACTACTTCCCGCTCGTGTTAAAGCGCAACGTCGTCTCATGGCTCATGCACTTGCCGGAGAACTCCATTTCTTCATGGGCGGACCTGTGCCATCAGTTTGTTGGTGCCTTTACTGGCGGTCATCAACCTCATGGCCAGGAGAGTGATCTTCATCTCATCCCCCAGAAGGAAGGAGAGCCCCTGCGCAAATACATTCAAAGGTTCAGCCGCATACAGTACAACATCCCAGATGTTCACCCCGCTGCGGTTATTAGCGCGTTCCATCAGAACGTGCGTAACCGCAAGATGCGGGAGGAAATGGCGATGACTAAGGTCAGAGACATTGGCCAGCTATATGCTCTCGCCGACAAGTGTGCGCGCGCTGAAGAGGGAAGGAAACTTCCCGGTGAAGGTGTTGGCGCAGGGGGGAGCTCTGACAGCGAAGGTACCGCCCCGGCAAAGAAGGGCCGGCGGCGGAACAACAGGAAGAAAAAGGGCAAAGCTGTGCTTGCCGTCGAGCAGTCCAGCGGCAACGGCAGCGCCAACAAGGCCAAAGTCGAGGGCTCCGGCAAGGAGATTGCCGCGTGCGCCAACTGTCAGGCCTTGGCGGCTGCCGACAAGCAGGACGGCTCCGACAAGCAATATTGCAAGATCCACCGCACCAAGGGACACGATCTCCAGAACTGTCGACGAGTCGAGCAGCTTGTCGAACAGCAGAAAGCTGAGTATGAGAGGCGCGACAAGGAGAAGGCCCCAGAAGGTGCTGGCGGGTCCGGCAAGAAGCGCACTGCCCGAGGAGGGCGTCGCGGCAAGCCCAAGCAGCAGCAGAGAGACAGGCCTCCTCGTGGCCGCGACAAAGATGATGATGATGATGATCTAGATGATGAAGAATCCAGTGAGCACGAATTTCAGAAAGCCGCAGAAGTCTTGTGTGTTGACGGTGGTGCTTCGTTGCATTCTTCTCACCGCCAACTTAAACAGTGGGCGCGAGAGATCAATGCGGCGGAACCATCTGTTGACGCCAGAAAGCTTCTGAAGTGGTCCGACACGCCTATCGTCTTTGACATTGAGGACCACCCTGACCGCACAACGGCGGTCGGGTGCTTGCCGATGTTGGTTTCACCAACGATCCGCAACCTCAAGGTCACGAAGATGTTAGTTGACGGTGGGGCCGGCTTGAATCTGATTTCGCCCGCTGTGCTCCGGAAACTTCAAATCTCTGACGGCGAGCTTGAGGAAACTGGTACTTTCCAAGGAGTCAATCCAGGAAGGAGTAAGCCGAAAGGGAAGATCACACTGCCAGTGACATTTGGCGGCGAGCTGAACTACCGGACCGAGAAGGTCACCTTTGATGTTGCCGATATTCCATTGCCTTATAATGGGATACTTGGCCGTCCAGCGCTCGCCAAGTTCATGGCAGCCTCTCATTATGCCTACAACGTGTTGAAGATGCCAGGTCCAGTAGGTGTTATCACAGTTCCCTGCGACAAGAAGGATGCGCTTATTTGCGCCGACAAGATCTACCGGGAAGCAGCTGCCGCAACTGCCGCCAAGGCACTTGCCGCTGAAGCTCTCGGGCGGGAGAACAAGAGGAAGTCCGGCAAGAGCTCCTGTGCCCACTCCGGCAAGCGCACCTCTTCGGAGTGCTGCGCTGCCGTCGAGGACGCACCAGAGAGCTCCACCGGCAAGTGTAAGAAGAACAAAGCCGCTCCGCCGGCGACAAAGAAGGTGCCCGCCAAGGAGGATGGCACTGGTGGTTCCTTCACCATCAGTGCCACACTTGACAACAAATAGGAAAACGCGCTCGTTGCTTTCCTGCGGGCGAATGTCGACGTATTTGCATGGCAACCGTCCGACATCCCCGGTGTTCTCAGGAAAGTAATTGAGCACCACCTTGCCGTTTGTCCCCACGCGAGGCCCGTCAAACAGAAAGCCAGAAAGCAAGCTGTGGATCGGCAAGAGTTTATTGCGGAAGAAATCAAGAAGTTGGAAGCAGCAGGCCTCGTTAGAGGAGTGCTCCATCCTACGTGGTTGGCCAATCCTGTTGTCGTGCGCAAAGCGAATGGAAAATGGAGGCTTTGTATTGATTTCACTGATGTCAATAAAGCTTGTCCCAAAGACCCATTTCCTTTGCCCCGCATAGACCAGATTGTTGACTCCACGGCAGGATGTGATTTGCTTTCATTTCTTGACGCATATTCAGGGTATCATCAAATCTTCATGGCTGAGGAAGATGAGGAAAAGACCGCATTTATCACACCCTGTGGCACATACTGTTTCGTACGTATGCCATTTGGTTTGAAAAATGCTGGTTCGACATTTGCAAGAGCCGTCCAGATTGCTTTTGAGCCTCAGCTGCACAGAAATGTGGAAGCCTATATGGATGATATAGTAGTCAAAAGCAAAGACAGGGCTACTTTGGTTCAAGATCTAGAAGAAACTTTTGTAAATCTGCGCAAGATCAACCTGAAGCTCAACCCCGAGAAGTGCGTGTTTGGAGTTCCCTCCGGCAAGCTTCTCGGGTTCTTTGTGTCTCAACGTGGAATTGAAGCCAATCCTGACAAGATCAAAGCCATTGAGCAAATTGAAGCACCGAAGCGCATCAAGGATGTACGATGACTTGCCGGCTGTGTTGCTGCCCTCAGTAGGTTTATCTCCAAGTCAGCTGAGCGCGCCCTGCCATTTTTCAAAATCTTAAAAAAGGCAGGTCCATTGAAATGGACTCCGGAGGCGGAGGCAGCGCTGCAAGACTTGAAGAGATACCTCTCCTCTCCTCCAATACTTGTCGCGCCTAAACCACAAGAGAAGTTGTTGCTGTATCTAGCGGCAACCAATCAAGTGGTTAGTGCTGCGCTGGTAGCGGAGAGAGAGGTGGATGAGGAGGCAGTAACTGCAGCAAGCACGACCAGCGACAAGCTGGGGGCAACAAGTTTTGCTGCCGACAAGGATTCGTCTGCGCAGTCAGGCGAAGTGATACAAAAGAAGAAAATGGTGCAGCGCCCGGTCTACTTTGTGAGCTCTCTTCTGCAGGGAGCTAGGTCAAGGTATTCTGGTGTGCAGAAGCTGCTTTTCGGCCTTCTCATGGCCTCGAGAAAGCTGCGCCATTACTTTCAAGCACATGAAGTTACCGTCGTCACTCGCTTCCCGCTGAAAAGGATTTTGCAAAATCCAGAAGCGACGGGCAGGATTGTCGAGTGGGCGTTGGAGTTGTCGAGCTTTGGTCTCAAGTTTGAGAGTACATCAACCATACAGAGCCGAGTTTTGGCAGAGTTTGTCGCAGAATGGACACCAACGCCAGACGAAGAAATCCCAGAGATGACTCTCCCCGGCAAGGAGACAAGCAAAGAGTGGCTTATGTACTTTGATGGTGCCTTTTCGCTGCAAGGCGCCGGTTCTGGCGTACTGCTTGTCGCACCCACCGGAGAGCACCTCAAGTACGTGGTCCAAATGCACTTTCCCAAGGAACAGGCGACGAACAATACTGCAGAATATGAGGGGTTGCTTGCCGGTCTCAGGATCGCGGCAGACCTTGGGATCAAGAAGCTTATTGTCAGGGGAGATTCACAGCTTGTCGTCAGGCAAGTGAACAAGAACTACCAATGCCCATTGATGGAAGCTTATGTAGATGAGGTGAGGAAGTTGGAAGAACGCTTTGACGGCCTACAAATGGAGCACGTCCCACGTGCTGAGAATGACATTGCCGATGGTTTGTCAAAGCGCGCCGCACTCAAATTGCCTGTGGAGCCAGGCACTTTTGTGCTCCAACTAACTCAGCCATCCGTGACGCCATCAGTAGAGCAAGGCAGGAAGAGGAAGTCGGCTTCTGGCGACTACTTCCCGGCAGAGCTCTCCGAAGCCGCCGGCAAGAAGGCTGCCAAAGCCAGCGCCAAAGATGCAGAGGGGCAACTTGCTCCGACAAGGCCTCACGCTCTTGTCGTTGAAGCGGGTGCTCCTAGGCTAGAGGCAAAGGGGCAACTTGCTCCGACAAGACTTCGGGTCCTTGTCGTTGAAGCAGGTGCTCCTGATCGAAGCGCTGAGGAGCAAGATGCTCCGACGAGGCCTTGGGCTTCCGTCGTTGAAGCAACTGCTCCCGACAAGCTTGTTGAAGGACAGCACGCTCCAGCAGGGCCCCAGGCTCTTGTCGTTGAGGCGGCTGTTCCCGCCAAGCTCGTCGGGGAACGGCCGGCTCTGGTAGAGCGACAAGCTCTTGCCGTAGGGCCTGATGTTCCCGCAGCAGAAGAAATGCCTTTAGTCCTCGTTGTCGAGCCACAGGCTCCAGCGTGGGCGCAGCAGATCGTCCGTTTCCTTCAGACAGGAGAACTTCCCGAAGAGCAGGAAGAAGCGGAGAAAGTAGCCCGACGGTCCAATATGTATCAATTTGTCGATGACATGCTGTGCAGAAAAAGACCAAACGGTGTGAAATTGAAGTGTATTCCCCGGGAAGAAGGACAGGAGCTATTGGCGGAGATTCATGGAGGCATATGTGGTCACCACATAGGGTCAAGAGCCCTTGTTGGAAAGGCTTTCCGGCAAGGTTTCTTTTGGCCCACCGCCCTCCAGGATGCAACTGCACTAGTAACCAAGTGTGAAGCGTGCCAGTTTCATTCCAAGCAGATTCATCAGCCAGCTCAAGCTCTCCAGACAATCCCTCTCTCCTGGCCATTTTCGGCCTGGGGGCTCGACATCCTCGGCCCCTTTCCCCGTGCCACCGGGGGCTTCGAGTACTTGTATGTGGCCATCGACAAGTTTACGAAGTGGCCAGAAGTGGAAGCAGTGAGGAAGGTGACAGCACAATCAGCCATCAAGTTCTTCAAGGGAATTGTTTGTCGCTTTGGTGTTCCTAACAGGATCATCACCGACAACGGTACCCAGTTCACGAGCCACGCCTTCATGCAGTATGTCGAAGACCTCGCTTCTGTTGCTCACCCCCGAAGCAACGGTCAAGCTGAAAGGGCAAATGCTGAAGTGCTGCGTGGGCTCAAGACGAGAACTTTCGACAGGCTGCGCAAGTGCGGCAAAAACTGGATCGAGGAGCTGCCAGTGGTTCTTTGGTCGATCAGGACGACGCCAAATCGAGCTACTGGCCAGACGCCTTTTGCTCTAGTTTATGGAGCAGAGGCAGTTCTCCCCACGGAACTCGTATACGGGTCACCTCGAGTGCTCGCTTACGATGACCTTGAGCAAGAGCAACTGCGGCAAGATGACGCTGTGCTCCTCGAGGAGGATCGTCTTCAGGTTGCTGTGAGAGCTGCTCGCTACCAGCAAGCTTTGCGTCGCTACCATAGCCGCAAAGTTAATGCCAGAAGTCTCGAGGAAGGCGACCTTGTTCTTCGGCGCGTTCAGTCGGCCAAGAATTCAAACAAGTTGACGCCGAAGTGGGAAGGCCCTTATCGGGTGAAACGAGTCACCAGGCCCGGCGCTGTCCGCCTGGAGACCGGGGATGGCATTCCAGTGATCAATTCCTGGAACATTGAGCATCTCCGTAAGTTTTTTCCATAAGGCGCGGTTGCCGGGCCCTTCCCCGGCAACCACCTTTTGTACAAGTCTTGCCGCTGTTGCATGTAATCCTTTGTACAAAGCCAGGCGCAGACCCTGTGCATACATAAAGCTTTTGTATTTCGCAGTTTTTGATGATTTCATGTTTACTTTTATTTTGCATGATTATCTGACATACTGTGCAGTACAGCCTCCCCGGTAAGCATTAACGAGCCGCCAAGCTCCTATATCTTTATTTTCTCTTCTTTCTTTTTCTCAAAAAGACAGAAGCTTCCCTCGCGCACAAGTTTGCCGGGGGGGATGGGATAATGATATGGACCAGGCGTCGTTCAAAGAAACTTTGCCTTGCCGGGTAGAAGGCAGCGGCAAGCAGTGACAAGACCTTGCCGCGGAGAGATCAGCGACAAAGCTAAGTGCCAAAGTTTGAATAACCAAATTCTTTTTTATTTTCAAGGTTATTTTCCTTGAACGATACTACTCTTTGTATGGAAAACCTGTGCGCGACGGAACCTAAGCGTAATCGGTCGCGCCCTTACCTTGTTTCGAGTCCGCTCAACAACCTAAGTGGCCGCACTGAGCGCGACAAGGTTGCTTGCCGGCAGCGGCACCGCCAGCAGGCTGCTGGAGTCCCGCACCCAGCGCTCGCGGCGATGGTGCTTGCACCGGCAAGTTTCCTATAAGCGTAGGGCAAGTACACACAAAGAAAGAAATTGCTCAAGGGAGATGACATGCATTAACTTCAAAATATTGCATGTTATATTACAAGATAAGTTGCCGCGGCTTAAACAGATTGTTCTTTAACATGTCTAGCGGCGGCAAGGAGGGAGAAGAATGGGCTCTCTAATTGCGGTGCTCGCCTTCGACTCTCTGGATTTGGTCCACCCTCTCCACGATGGGCGCGACAAGGGCCTCTAGTGGCGCGGGGTCGTATCCCTTCGGCAAGCTTTTGAAGATGTTGCTGAAGTCGACGCCCGGGTTTCTGTATGCTATCTTCACCAGCAACCTCCGGAGAACTCCCCGGCAAAGCCTGCGTGACTCGTCGGCCAGTTGAGCCTTGTGATTGACTTGGAGCTATTGGAGTGCTTCTACTACTCCGTCGAAGAACTCGGCTAGCTTGACGCTAGTTTGCGTGTTCTTGTCGGTGGAGTACCCGAAGTCCGGCACCTTCAGGGCAGTCAGCTCCTTGTCGATGTCCTCGGCTGCGCTGGCAAGCCTGTCTGTGAAGATCCCCACGTTATCCCTGAACTTCTTGTGGGTTGCAATAGCGTCTTGAAGCAGACCCTTTTCCTTCTGGAGCTCTGCCATTAGAAGCCCTTCGCGCTTTCTGGTAGTGTCGAGCGTCTCCTTCAGCGTGGTCAGTTTCAGCTTCAGGTCTGCTCTGGAGTCATTGGCGGCGGCAAGCAGATTGTTCTTCTTGGCTATGGTAACTTGCATCTCCGCCAAAGTGTGGGTCACCTTTGCCCTCTCACTTTCAAGCGTTGAGAGCTTGTCACCGTTTGCCTTGAGGGCGGCCTCAAGTCTTGCCACTTTCTCCTCCGTTTCCTTCCTGTTCACTTCTGCAACAGCGACAGCGTTGGTGGCCTCCACCAACTTGCTGGCGTACTCTTGGGCCAAGGCTTCGATTTCCTTCTGGTGTTTTTGTGCCTGCCCCTGGGTCCGCTCTACGACAAGTCTTGCCACCTCCTTGTCTTTCTGTCGGAGGGTTTCGGCAAGTTTCCTCTTGCGCTCGGCAAGTTCTTCTTCGTGGGCATCAAGGTCCACTTTCCGTTGGTTCAGATCACCGGCCCGAGCAGACAACTCCTTGGCGGTCTCCTCCTGTTTTTGTTCAATGTCTTGCTTCATCAGGAGGAGGGCCTGCCGTTCTTCGGCCAGCTGTGCCCGCTTGGCCTCTAACGCATTAAGAGATCGCGCGCGGACATCCGCCAAGATCTCCGCGCGCCTCAACATGTCAGCTTCGGCCTTCTCGATGAGCGCCTCCCTGGAAGCTAGCTTTTCCCGTTGGGCGCGATGAAGATTCAGCAGCTTTTGAAGCAGTTGCTCCTCTTCAGACGTACTGCTGCTGCTGGCGCCTGGCGCATCCACAAGCTGGAGCCCGGCAGCGGCAAGGATCTCCTCGTCCACAACATCCTCCTCGGTTGACGCTCTGGAGCCCACCGTCCAGGGGAGGCTGACGTAGATGTTCTCGCCGACCCGGATGTATTTGCTTGGCGGAGGCGAGTTGGGCCCTGCCGCCTCGTCAGTGGTTGAGGGACCCGTGGTCGGAGTAGCGCCTGGCGCTCCTGTGGCCTCAGGGCCGTCAGTACGACCACCGGCTCCCTCGTCGGCCTCCTCAGCAGCCTTCTGGGCGGCCTCAACTTCAGCAGCCTTGGCGGCTTCATCGGTGGGCGCCTTGGCGGTATTATCCTCGGCGGCCTTGCCGGCCTCTTCGGCAGCCCTGGCAGCTTCTTCGTCGGCAAGCTTGTTGGCTGCCAGCTTGCCGGCCTTGGCAGCGGCGGCCTTGGCGGCCTCATCGTCGACGGCCCCTGCGGTGTTCTCCTCGGCAGAAGAGTCAATGTTCATTGGCTCCACCGAGGAGGGCTCTGCCAACCCGAGAAGTAAAGCAAAAAGAGCTTCAGGAAGAAATTCAAGAAGCCAAAAGAAAGAAAGCAGAAAGAGTTTTGCGGCAAGTGGGTTTACCCGTGTTGAGCTCAGGAGTGGTGGGCTCCCCTCCCCCGTCAACGTTTGTCATTGGGGTGGGGTCGCCAGCGCTGGTGCTTGGCGCTTCGGCGCTTGCCGGCTCCTTTTCGTGGCTCGGCTCGCTAGTGGGAGCCCTTACCGGAGATCTTCTCCTTGGCGGAGTGGTCGAGGGGGGTGGTACTTCTGGAGCACCTTCAGATGGCTCCACTTGCTGCTCCTCTCCTACACGCCCAAAGATGTCAGTAACAAAATGCTTGTTCCTCAGCGACCGCCAGCGAAAGGTAGTTGAAATACTTACGCTGGGGGCTGCGCTGGGGGCTGCAACGAGGGCTGGGCTCCGAGCTGGTTGGGACGGTCTCAGACGCTCTCCCGGTGGTTACCGTGGGCTCATCCTCGACGACCACCACGGTCTTGCTCGTCGAGACCTTAGCTCTCTTCCTTGTCCTCTCCGCCAAAGTTTCCTCCCTGCGGAAGCAAGGCCGGAGCGCGACAAGTGAGGACAGAAACAAAATCTTACAAAGATTGAGGGTCGCGGCAAGGGAACTTACTCTTCCTCGTCGTCCTCTTCGCTGAGAGCGGAAAAGTCAAAGTCCGCCTCCGTGTGAGGAGGGGGAGGAGGGGGAGCTGGGCTCCTTGGCCGCTTGGCGGGGGTAGTAGCAGCGGTCTTTGATGACCCTGCTCCAGTTGCCGGGGCCGCGTGAGACACTCCCGCAGCACCAGCCCTTGCCGCGGTCGAGCGCGTCGAACGGCGCTCCGGCGGTTGTTGAACTTCTTGCCGCTCAGCCACTTTGCCAAGCCTGCGGAGGCGTTTCCTCCTCAGAGGGGCTGGGGACTCTGACTGCGGTGGGCTTTCGGTGCCCTCCTCGGAAGAGGAGCCCTCATCCTCCGAGCTGCCTGACTCGTCGGCAGGCTGGCTTGGCCCGACATCCTTGCCGGGTGCGGCGAGCTCGCCCTTCCCGGCAAGCATCCCCTGCTCGGCAAGGCTCTCCTTTTGTGCCTCGTCGAGCTCCGCCAAAGTATAACCAAAATCGCCAGCTTCCCTGGCGAGCCTGTCCTCCTCCACTCTTCGAGCAATGAATTCTATTTCTTGCTCAGTGGTGTTGCGGACGAGCCACTCTTCCACCCGGACCTGCTTTTCGACCGTGGAGTCAAAGAATCGCCGCACGTCTTCTTCGAGCGGCACGTCCCAAGTTGCTTCAACGCTGTGCGCATTGCAGAGCGGCATCATAGCGATGATTGCACTCAATGCGGAGTTGTTGCGAAGGGGCACGATGTGCTTCGGCAGCGTGAACGCCTTGTCGCGCTTTTCTGGATCTGTCTCTTGCTTGAACAGTTCTCGCATGAAAAAGTCGTGCTGCAGAACTGTGAAGTTGTTGATCAGTCCAGGGCGCAGCCGCATGATATCGGCTGGGTTCTTCCAATCAGAGGCCGGCCTTCCTCTCTGCTGCAGAGGAGCAATGCGGCGGCGGAGGAAGTCTGCGCCAACCATCCCTATGGTGAGCCCGGCCTCCCTGAGCCGTATGATCCTGGCAGCGGCAATCTCCAGCTTTTTGTCCTGGGGATCCAGATCGCTCCAGTCTGTGCCACGCGCTGCTGGGGTCTTGCGAAGCTCACAGTATGGTGGCGGCTCGTCGTCAATGATCCAACACCATTCAGACCGGATTTCTCCCCATCTTGGGCGGAGATCCCCCTTCAGATAATGCTCCTTGGCGCCCAATCTTGAAACGAACGAGACGCCAACAATGAGAGGCTCCCCCTTTTCAGCACGGGGAGTGAAGTAATGCCTGAATAGCGCGGTGTTGGGTGCGACGCCGATGAAGTTCTCGCACAGATGCGCAAATATTGCCATGGTGGATACGGCATTCGGTGTGAGATCCAGCAGACGGAGGTTGAAGGTGTACATGACGTCGCTGAAGAAATCCGAGTACGGTGGGCAGAGCCCGCACCAAAAGTAGCAAGCGAAGAAGGGGTACTTGCTCACTTCGCTCTCGTCGGTGGCTGGGCGAACGCGGGTGGCCGGATGCGCCTTGGTCCTCACGGCCCACATGCCCTGGAACTTGGCCTTCAGATCCGCCCCCGTGAGCGTCGGAGCGAAGAGCGCGTACTTCTGCCTCTTCATCTGCGCCTGGGTCTCCGTCCTTGAGGACTTCCCCGTCTTCCCCTTTTCTCCTTTGGGAGGCATGGCGAAGGCGGAGCTGAGGACCGAGGGAGATGCGGACGCGCGCGGTGGCGGAGGATTGGGAAACCGCCTTTGTTTTAGAGCGGAGGAAGAAGAAGGCGGAGATTTGGAGATCGAGAATGGTGAGAGGGGTGTGCGAGTGCTTCTGCAGGTCCCTCCTTTTATGGGGAAAGATGCGGAACCATCCGCCCCTTCGTCATTCGAGATAACTGCGCACGCTTCCCACGCTCCGCATTCAACGCGCGACGCGTGGGAGAGCGTGCAATTAAACAGCATAGAGACGTTTCGGCTTATCCCAGCCACGCGTGCCCGTGCACTGTTTGGGCCTGGCCCAACAACGCCCGGCACCGTGTGTGGCCCAGGCCCGGGGGCTCCTGTCGGTGTACTAGAATAGGGGTACCCTAGTACCCCGTACTTGTGCACGGGCAGTAGTAGCATCCCGCGGCCAGGCTTGCGGGAGGACAGCCAGAGAGAAGCTCAAGATTATTAAGCCATTCAAGAACAAAGTATAAAAAGCAAGAGTTAAGGCCCCGGCAAGAGGAGCTTGCCGGGAGGGACAGCTGAGGCCCAGCCTGGGCATTGCTGAAGCAGAGTACTTGCCGCGGCAAGGTACTTGCCCCAGCAAGTCATTGGCTGCGGCAAGGTATTGGCTGCGGCAAGGCATTGGCTGCGGCAAGATAGCGGCTGCGGCAAGGTACTTGCCCCGGCAAGTTACCTTGCACGGCAAACTATGGGTTGCGCCAAGCTGTCAGGTGCGGCAAGGTCTTGCCGCGGCAAGCGTTACTGTACCACTGTGCTACTGTGCTGCTCCGGTGCCTCTGCCAGCGTGGCGCTCTGGGTCCTTCCAAGCGTGCGTGGCAGGGCACTGTGTAGACGGCGGTGCACTGTAGATAGCGGTGTAGCAGCAGGTGGGATAGGCTTTTCCCACGTCCACGACGTCCGGGTACATGTATGTGGATAGCAAAGGCATGGGCATTTAATGCCCTTGTCCCCTGCCGTCAGTGGTAGGTAGGACATGTCATCCTGGTAATAGTGGCCTTACTGTAGCAACTTTCCACCTCTACCTTTACTGTTTGCCACCTGTTGGTGACCCCTTTGTACGTATAAAAGGAGGCCCATAGGCAACGTGAAAAAAGGGGGAGGAACTGAAAAGGGAGAACTCCAGTATTGTACGCAGCTACTCGGTACTGTAGCGCTCCTGGAGCTAGAACAATCATATAGATAATAAACCAAAAAAGCAGGAGTAGGGTTTTACGCATCCGTGCGGCCCGAACCTGGGTAAATCTCTCTCGTGCACTGTCGTGTTCTTCGCTAGATTTGCTCTTCGCGCGACCGTCTCTCCCTGCCGAACGTAAAGGGGTCCTTCTCTGGGTCCCATAGGTGATCGCGAATTCGTCCCCGACAGGGTGTTACAAGTTCTCCTCCTCTAAAAGAAATTCTCGTCCCGAGAATTTAGGAGGTAGAAGGAAAGAGTCCGGGATATTCTTCCCGAAGATGATCCTCGCGTTCCCAAGTGGCTTCATCTTCAGTGTGATTCGACCACTGCACTTTCAGGAACTTGGTCATCTTCTAACGAGTTCGACTTTCAGATTCGTCGAGGATGCGGATCGGATGCTCCTTATAAGAAAGATCATCTTATAGCTCGAGCATCTCATGATCCACTGCACGGTGCGGGGATTCCTTGAAGCACTTACGGAGTTGCGACACGTGGAAGACATCATGAATATGAGAGAATTGCGGTGGCAACTCCAATTTATATGCCACCTGTCCACGTCTAGCTATGATGCGGAAAGGACCAATATAGCGAGGAGCTAGCTTGCCTTTGATTCCGAAACGACGAGTGCCCTTCATTGGAGTGACACGGAGATAAGCTTGATCACCAGGTTGATAGATCACACCCCATCGCTTACGATCATAATTACTCTTCTGACGGTCTTGAGCTGCTTTGAGATTCTCCCGGACAATTCGGACTTGTTCTTCGGCATGTTGAATAATGTCCGGTCCAACAAGAGGTCGTTCCCCAGTTTCTGACCAATTCAGAGGGGTTCGACATTTACAACCATAAAGAACCTCAAAGGGGGCCATTTTCAAGCTGGCTTGATAGCTGTTGTTATAAGAGAACTCGGCATACGGGAGAGATTCCTCCCATTTCTTACCGAAGGATATAACACAAGCTCGAAGCATATCTTCAAGCACTTGATTAACGCGCTCAACTTGTCCTTGGGATTGTGGATGATAAGCTGAACTCCAGGTAATATGAGTTCCCATTGCTTTCTGGAAACTTTCCCAGAAATGGCCAGTGAAAATGCTGCCACGGTCTGAACTGATTTCTTTGGGAATACCATGAAGTGAAACAATTCTGGAGATATATAGCTCTGCTAGCTGACTAGCAGTAATAGTCTCCTTAACTGGCAGAAAGTGTGCAACCTTGGAAAGTTGGTCAACGACGACAAGAATAGCATCGTGACCCTTCTGAGACTTGGGAAGGCCAGTAATGAAGTCCATTTGCACTTTATCCCACTTCCATAGAGGAATAGGGAGCGGTTGCAGAATTCCAGCAGGTTTCTGATGTTCTGCCTTCACGCGACGACAAACGTCACACTCGGCAACATAACGAGCAATATCTTGCTTCATTCTAGACCACCAGTACCTTTGACGAAGATCTCGATACATCTTGGTACTACCCGGATGGATAGATAGCGGTGTATCATGGGCCTCCTTCATGACTTTGTCAGTCATCAGCTCGAAGCGAGGTACTACAATGCGGTCTCGGAAGTACAAGGTTCCATCTTCAGCAATCAAGAAATCCCTGTACTTTTGAAGGTGAAGCTCTTTCTTCATTAGACCAATTTCGGCATCTTTAGCTTGCGCAATTTTGACAGCTTTCTCAAGATTTGGTTGTATCACAAGGTTATTAAGAGAACCTTGCGGGATGATGCAGAGATTCAGCTTGCGCAATTCTTCATACAGCTGGGGTTGAGCTTGTTTAACCATGAGGTTGTTGCAATAAGACATGCGGCTCAAGGCATCAGCCATCACATTAGCTTTGCCAGGAGTGTATGAAATACCACAGTCATAATCGGTGATTGTTTCCAACCAACGCTGCTGACGAAGATTAAGTTCCGGTTGAGTGAATAAGTACTTCAAGCTCTGATGATCGGTGTAAATCTCACACCGATTACCAAGGAGGTAATGACGCCACTGCTTCAAAGCATAAATGACAACAGCAAGTTCGAGGTCATGCACTGGGTAATTCTCTTCATGTGGACGCGGTTGTCACGAAGCATAAGCAATTACTCTTCGCTCTTGCATTAGGACGCAACCTAGTCCTTGGCGAGAGGCGTCGCAGAAGATCACAAAATCTTTGCGAGAGTCTGGAGGAGCAAGGACTGGAGCAGAAGTCAGCTTGTCCTTGAGGGTCTGGAAGCTTTCCTGACATTTGTCTGTCCACTCAAACTTAACGCCTTTGTGGAGCAGATTAGTCAGGGGCTTGGCAATCTTGGAGAAATTTTCGATGAAACGGCGACAATAACTTGCAAGCCCGAGGAAACTTCTGACTTGCTTGACATTCTTCGGAGGGGTCCAGTCAAGAATAGCCTGAACTCGCTCCGGGTTAACTGCGATACCATCCTTGGAGATGACATGTCCAAGGTAGGTTACCTCAGAAAGCCAGAATTCGCACTTAGAGTACTTGGCATATAATTGGTGCTCTCGAAGTCTCTCCAGAACAAGGCGAAGATGCTCAGCATGTTCTTCTTTGTTCTTCGAATAAACCAGAATATCATCCAGATATACCACGATGAATTTGTCGAGGTAATCCATGAATATGTAATTCATTAGGTGGGAGAATGTAGCTGGAGCGTTTGTTAAGCCAAACGACATGACTGTGTACTCGTAAGAGCCATAACGAGTAACGAATGCAGTCTTCGGAATATCCTCTTCGCGGACACGGATCTGGTGATAACCCAACCTCAAGTCGAGTTTAGAAAACACCGAAGATCCTGCGAGTTGATCATATAAATCGTTGATCTGGGGAAGCGGATATTTATTCTGGATAGTTGCCTGGTTGATGGGGCGATAATCTTGAACCAAACGGTTAGTTCCATCCTTCTTCTTAACGAAGAGAGAAGGCGCTCCCCAAGCGGAGGAACTAGGGCGAATGAAACCCTTTCTTAAGGATTTATCAATTTCTTCCTTGAGTTCAATAAGATGGTGCGGAGGCATCTTGTAGGGACGCTTCGCAATAGGAGTGGTGCCAGGCTTCAAGTCGATGACGAACTCGACAGCTCTAGCAGGGGGTATTCCTGGAAGTTCTTCTGGAAAAACATCCGGGAAGTCACAGACAACTGGGATATTCTCCATCCCATCAAGCGGAGAAGCATTCAACGCATTTAAGGCATAGATTTGAGCCTCAGCGTTCTGGGTGATATGAGCATGGTAGTTCACCATCTCATTCGAGGGGTGCAAGAGGTGAACAACTTTGGTGGCGCAATTGATTGAGGCGTAATGGGCCTTCAACCAATCCATTCCCAGAATAAGGTCAATCTTGGACGATTTCAGAATAATGGGAGACGCACTGAACTCCAACCCTTCGATTTCAACGGGAACATTATAGCTAACCGCAGAGGTTCGGCAACCACCCGCGGGAGTATGTACCAATAAGGGTGTGTTCATGTATTCGCATTTAATGTCATGCATGCGTGCAAAATGTTCTGACATGAAGGAATGCGATGCTCCTGAATCAAATAAAACAGAAGTTGGTACTGAATTAACGAGAAGTGTACCCATCACAGTGTCTGGTTGATCTGGAGCTTCAGACATGTTGACGTGGTAGTACTGCCCACGACCATAAGAAGGTCTGGCATTATAATTGCGCTGTTGAGGAATACCACGGCCAATTCCACGGCCAGCAGAAGGAAGAGCCAGTTGATTCTGATTCTGAGAACAATCTCTAGCACGGTGACCTGGCTTGCCACATTTGAAGCATAGTCCGCTGTCAGGACGAGGTGCTGGAGCTCGAGGTGCTGGAGCTGGCAGAGGCTGCCTCGGTGGTGGAGGTGGCAGGCGTGGTGCAGCATAAGAGGGCCTGTTTGCAGGAGCTGCCGAACGGAACATGCCTTGGGGAAACTAGATGCGTCGCTTCTGGGAAGACGAGCCCGAAGATGAGCCCGTTTCTCGGGTATGTCTGGACGCTTCTTTATGCTTCTTAAGTCCAGTTTCAACCATAATAGCCTTATTCACCAAAGTGGCAAAATCAGGGTAATCTTGAACAAGTAAGGCCAACTGTATATCATGATGCAGTCCTTCGCGGAACTTCTCTTGCCTTCGTTCATCAGTAGGAATGTCCTCTTCAGCGTAGCGAGATAAGTCTAGAAACTCGCGCTGATAGACTTCCACAGTCTTGTTTCCTTGAACAAGGCTACGGAACTCAGCCTTCTTCCTAGCTATGACAGCTAGAGGAATGTAGCGGGCTCGGAAAGCAATCTTGAACTCTGCCCAAGTGACGACAGTACCAGGCGGCAGAGTCTGTCGGTGAGTGGCCCACCATTGGGCTGCGGGACCCTTCAGAAGATAAGTCGCAAAAGTGACATAGTTAACTTGGGCGACACCAGCAGACTCCATCTCATGAGAGATGTCACGCAGCCAGTCATCTGCATCCAGTGGGTTGACTGTGTTGCGGAAAAACGATGGACTGAGCCTCATAAATTCTGGCAGGGTGATGGAAGGTGGCTGCTGATTAGCATCAGGACGAGGGAATTGCTGCATAACCCCCGTCATAAACTGGCGGTTGAGTTCAAACTGTTGCATCATCGCTGCCATGTAATCAGGTGGTGGCGGTGGCGGTGGGTTGTTGTCAGCCATCCTGCTATTCCAACAGGGGTATTTCAGCAATAGCTTATGCAAGTGTTTAATAATAAACAAGATGTAACTCGACGTTATTGAAAGAGTGCAATAGATGCTAAAAGTAGTCATTAAGACATACAGATCCATACACAGTCGGTTACAATCGGGCAGCATAACGGCGCAAATTGAAAAGCTAGACACACTAGGCGGCACGCAGGCACGCGGTAAGGAAGTACACAACGTGACATAGCAAAGGCTACATCAGCGTCGGAGAAAACCACTGAAACGGGGTAACTGCAAGTGCGGACGATGAATGTTCGTCGCGGCAGGATCCTGTGCTCCATGTGCACTCTGATGCAGAACCCGGTCTCGAACTGTAAGAAGAGGTCCACGTGCAGGCGTGTGACCTCCCACTGCAGGCCAATCAATACCTGGCGGCATCTCAGTCCTGCGTGGGTAAAGAATATACTCCGGATGTATCCCTGCACGAACAGCTGGTAGCAACTGTGTCATAGCCTCATAGTAGCGTGCTCGAGTGGCGAACAACTCGACGGCAAGAGCCCGAACAGTGCGATCCAGAGCCTGAGTGCACTGGATCAGAACCTGCGGGTCGTAGCGTCGAGACTCGTACGGGGCACAGATAGCTGTGTAAAATCCAGTAGCATCTCCAACAGGTGCATACGGAATGTACCGAAACACAGAATCATCCAAGTTAGCATTGTGCTCTCCTCGGAGACGTGCGACAGCAGAGTAGGCGGCATCATGTACTGCCATCTCAATCGTCACGCCTATTCCGTGAAAAAGGTGTAGCTCGGTGTCCGAGCCATTCTGCTGATCATAGATCCGAACTTCAGCATAGTACTGCTCCTGGTTGAACTCGCGATAAACCTCGTAGACCATGTACTCGGGATACCAGCGGTAACCCAGTCTACTCAGGAGGGCGATCAGAACAGCTGGAAATCCAGGGGCATCACGAGCCCAAGTGCGACGCACAAGCTGGGTCGTAGGCCGCGGTGGAAACAGTCGATCCATCTGAAACAGAGAGGTTCAGGGTTGTCATAAGACAATGAGAAATATAACCGATCTCAGAAGGAAAGGTTAAACAAAACAATGGAAAGGAAAATGATTATCAGACTAATTAGATCAACGTCAGGGAAATCGCACTGAATCCAGCTCTCCGGGTGGATAGAATTAACGAGATCCTAAATGTCGGTGTTAGTAAATTTTATTAAACCCGAATAGATGAGAGATTAGAATCCCAGAGTAAAGACGAGGAATAAAAGATCCTAATACCACCCAGTTGGCGACGTGGGCCCGTAAGCCACACAGCCAAGTTAGTAAAACAGTTGTTGACCACTAGACTCAACTTCGGCCAAGGAATTGGGAAGGGGGACACCTAGAGGCAGTCGGCTCTGATACCAACCTGTGACGACCCCGGCTTAATCGTGCACTAATCATACACGCAAATGCGCACGATCAAGCCTAAGGACTCACTTGAAGATATCACAACACAACTCTAAAACATAAATAAAGGCATACAAGCTTTATATTACAAGCCAGGGCCTCGAGGGCTCGAATACATAGCTCGATGGCATACAAGCGTCAGCGGAAGCATCAGATATCTGGGTACAGATATTTTACAAAGAGAGAGATAAGAAATAGGCCTTCACAGAGGCGGGGTAAAATAAAATCTACGATCGAAAGGCGTAGGCCTCCTGCCCTGGACCCTCCGATCCTATTTCGTGGAAAAGCTCCAAACAGTCAATAGTTGCATCATCCACGATGTATGCAGAATTCATAGCATGCTTCGAGGCCACGGGGCAGGCGATATGGCTAAAGAAATTTATACCCGGCTTGAAAGTGGTAGATTGTATTCACAAACCACTAAAGATGTACTGTGACAACCAGCCTGCAGTATTCTATGCTCACAACAACAAGTCGAGTAATGCTGCCAAAACAATAGAGATACGGTATTATGTTGTGAAAGATAAAATCCAGGATCAAACTATAAGTCTCGAGCATATAAGGACAAAGGATATGCTTGCGGATCCGCTAACGAAAGGCTTACCACCCAATGTGTTCAAGGAACACTTAGCCGGCATGGGTTTAAGGGAAAGTGTGACGACCCTGGCTTAATCATGCACTAATCATACACGCAAATGCGCGCGATCAAGCCTAAGGACTCACTTGAAGATATCACAACACAACTCTAAAACATAAATAAAGTCATACAAGCTTTATATTACAAGCCAGGGCCTCGAGGGCTCGAATACATAGCTCGATGGCATACAAGCGTCAGCGGAAGCATCAGATATCTGGGTATAGATATTTTACAAAGAGAGAGATAAGAAATAGGCCTTCACAGAGGCGGGGTAAAATAAAATCTACGATCGAAAGGCGTAGGCCTCCTGCCCTGGACCCTCCGATCGTACTCCTGGTCGTCAAACGGCTCCTCGTAGTAGTAGTAATCGCCAGGTGGGTAGTAGTACTGGTCGTCGGCTGGGGCGTCTGGCTCAGGGGCTCCGTCGTCTGGTGGCATCAAATGGAATATGGGGGAAAAAGAAAGTAAAGCAAACGTGAGTACTCATCCGAAGTACTCAGCAAGCAAGGATCTACACTACATATGCAACATTTTCAAAGGAATGGCTGTATATGTGGACTGGGCTGCAGAAATGCCAGAATAGAGGGGGAAGCCTAGTTCTATCGAAGACTAGCATCTTCAACAATCTTCGACAGTCTTGCAGCAATAGAAGGGAACAGATGAACATAATGTAAAGTAGTAGTAGTAGTAGTATCATCAACCTCGACCTGAGATCCTTTCTCGACTCCCTGTGAGAAAGCAATCCCAGAGCCGTACTATCCAGTTCTCATCACATGTTCTAGTTGTACCGATCGGGATACAACTCCAAGTGTCCGTTACCGTAGGACAGGCTATCGATAGAAGTTTCTTCCCTGCAGGGGTGCACCAAGTTACCCACCACGCTCGCTTAACTCCGGCCGGACACACTTTACTGGGTCATGCCCGGCCTCGGCTAAACAACACGCCGCAACCCGACCTAGGCTTATAAGAGAGGTCAGCACGCCGGACTAAACCTATGCCCCCAGGGGTCTTGGGCCATCGCCCCGGGAACTCCTGCACGTTACGGGGCCACCGAGAGCAGACCTAGCAACCCCTTATACAAGCGCGGTTGCGTTCCCAGTCCAACTCGGCGTGCGCCGCTCCTTACTGACGTCAAATAAGCTTCGGCTGATGTATACGACGCAGAACGCCCATACTATGCCCACGTGATGGTTAGTGCTATCGGGCCAGAGGCCCCTCGGATCAAATATCCAAACCGTAGTGGATTAGGAGCGCGCGGAAACGAGCAGAGACTCACGATCGATGTGACCCCGTCGCCCCGTCTCGAGGACTTGCGGCAAGGGCTAAGAATGCCCGGCCACGCCTCGTAGTTATCTCGCGAGCACCATCCAGGTCAACCCGACTTCACATCACTTCGCAATAAGCTCGCGCGGATACCCCTCAGGGCCGACCCGTCTTTAGTATCATGGTTTAGTGCAAGTCAACTCAACAACAGTATCTGTGTGTCTGACACCAGGGGAGCCCTGAGGAATCACCCTCGATGGAATCCCACCTGATGTTATAGTCAAGGTAAATGAAGGAGGAATCACCCTCGAGGTCCACACTTGAGGTGTTGCGCGACGATGTCGTTATCGGGGGCGGTGTAGGAGGAATCACCCTCGCTTACCACGACCGAGTAACTAACCTACAAGGTTAACATCGGAAGTGCTGATGAGGTATCACCCTCGGCACCCGACGGTAACCCAGCAGTGTCGGCAACTAAGGGGGAAGTGACGTGCGGTGCCGGGACCTGGTCTTCAATCCCGATGATCGGGTCTTCTGATATCCAGCAGGGCAGTCGGGATCAAGTGGAGGTCTCTGTCGTGTCTCTACCCAGCCTATACTAATCAGTCTAGGATAACCAGTAAGGAAGCAAGGCAGGTTACAATAAACAGGCTATGCAACAGATATAGGAAAACAGTAGCAGTAGCAGTTCTAATGCAAGCATAAGAGAGAAGAGAGTAGGCGATATTGGCATGCTCAAAATGGGGGTGCTTGCCTGTTTGCTCTGGGGCAAGGGCAAGGTCGCCTGTGGTGTCGTCGGGGACGTAGGCCTCGGGAGCTACGTCCACGTCGGGGTCTACCGAGAGAGAAGAGGGGGAAGAAACAGGTAAACATAATGCAAACAAATGCAATACGGTGTGTGTGATGCTATGATGCAGTGCAGGGTTGCCTAAATATGCATCTAAGTCATTTTAGTTATTTTTAGAATTAATCTGGGATTTATTTACCGAAGTGTGTGCACTATTCATCAGCCGGATACGGGTCCGGAGTTACGAGTTCTTCTACATAGGGGTTTCCGATGAAGAAACAGACGGCACGATCAGACTCGGCTCGTCGTTCTGAGCAACTTTCATGTTTTAACTTTTTCGATCTGAGCTACGGTTTAAAAGTTATTAATTTTTAAAGATTATTTGAATTTCTGGAATTACTTTATTTACAGAAAATGAATTATGACGTCAGCATGACGTCACTGTGACGTCAGCGGTCAACAGGCGCTGACCAGGGTCAAATATGACATGTGGGTCCAGTGGGACCCACATGTCAGTCTCTGTTAAGACTAACAGTGGATTATTTCAGTTAACAGAGTGATTAGAGGGGTGGGCCCCACATGTCAGTGAGACATTAGCCTAATTAATCAGTTTTATATTTATTTAAATGTTTTTCTTAATCTAAAAAGTGGTGGGGCCCGCGTGTCAGCCTCACTGTTCGGCCACGTCAGCACGTTGACCACGGTCAGCGTGGTCAACTGGGCCCGTGGGACCCACTGGCAGTGACCCAGGGGTGTCCCACGTGGCAGCCACGTCGGCGGCCGGCGCCGGAGTTGCGCCGGCGACCAAAAACGCGGCGGCGCATCACCGGAGCTGCTCGGATTGGCGCTACAGAGCTCGGTTCGAGCTGCGGTTGGGCGCGTTCGAAAGCTAGGAGACTCGCGCGTCGAGTGGAGGCACTTGCCGGACCAGGGGATGGCCGGAATCACGCCGGCGACGAGCAAAGGCGGCGGCGCGTTCGGGACCTCGCCGGGAGTTAGGTTAGGAGGCACGGAGAGGCTCGTTCACGAGCTCGTCGAACTCCTGAGAGCACCAGGAGCTCAATGGTGGCCTCAGGTGAGCGCAGCAAAGGCCATGGCCACGGCCACGAGCTCGCCGGCGGCGGGCAGAGTTCGGGTGCGGCGGCAACTAGCTACGGCGTGCGAGGAGGGCAACGAGGAGAGGCAGGAGGAGGAGGAGCTCACCGAGGAGGCACAAGGTGGCCCGGTGACGGCTTAGTAGCAGCAGAACGGCAGGAATCGCCGGAGAGGCGCCGGCGTCAGAGAAGGAAGGGGGCGGAGCCTTCTGGTTTCATCAGGGCCTCCCCACCTCCATTCGCGGTCGGAGTCGAAGGAGTCGAAGACGGCGGAGCTCGCAGGCGTGCTAGCTGAGCTCGGGGACGTCGGTGGCCGCGTCTACGGCAAGGCCACGGCGACGGTTGCGCTCGACGACGGATCTGGGAGGAGAGGGAGAGGCGAGGCGAGCGTGGGAGAAGGGGGAGAATGACGGAGAGGCCAGGGAGGAGTGGAGGGGCGTCGGCCTTATCCCCTCGTCGGCTCTGGGCGTCGGTGGCGTCGGCGTGTCGGCGTGCGACAGGCGCGCGCGCTCGCGCCCACTGCGACGGCGACACGCACAGGAGAGAGACGACGACATGGGCCTGGTGGGCTGTACTCTAGGTACTGTGCACTTAGGCTAGTGCACAGTGGCCCATCTTCCCCTTTTTCCTTTTCTGTTTTCCTTTTCTCTATTTCATTTCTGTCCTGAAATAATTAGGACACTTTTACACTTTTGTAAAATGTGAGAGTTGACCCAAATATTACAATGCAATATTAGCTCTCACCAAAAAGTGGTTTGGGCAGATTTGGAGTTCATTTGTGTTTGAAATGATTTTAAATGGATTTAAATATCCTGTTTTGGTGTTGTTTCATCTAGTTAGAGTCACTTATCTAACTCCAACTTCAATGATGATGATTTTATAAATGTTCCTGGATTATTTGCCATTTAATGAACATTTTTCCAACAGTGTTTGATCAACTTCGTATTTCACTTTTGAATTTGAGTTGATTTTCATATGTGAATTTGAATTGGATCATTAACCCATATGACTTGGCACTGCAAATGATCATGACTTGGCAAGATTAACAGAGTGTCACAGAGCTTATTACAAGGGGGTGTTACAGAAAGCCTTATGATTCCTGGATAGGCCCAAAAGGAACAGAATTTGTTTCTGAACAAAACGTATGTTGTAGCTGTATGATTCTATCGGCAATTAAGCTGTGACGATGAGACATGCTCTGTGTACCAATATGTGATGGAACAAATAAACTAGAAAGTATAAAGTTAAAAGTAAAAGTTGAGATCAAGGGGGAGAATGTTAGGTTGATCTCTCCCGTGTGGGCCCAACGGCCCACCAGACCCCTGATCCACGCGCCCTGATCGGGGGCGCCCAACCCCTTACTGGTTGGTGGGCCCCTGTGACCTGCGCTATATCAACAGAGGTGGGGGCCAGGGCACGGACGACGAAGTTCACCGCCGCCTCAAACCCCACCGATACTCCCTACCGATCTAGGGTTAGCGCAGTGCTCACGGGAAGCACCACCGCCGTCACCCCGCTCTCTCACGTGCTCACGCCGCCGCCGACGCCATGGCCACTGGATCAGGCACTTCAAGTGCAGGAGAAGGTAAAACCACCGTGATTCCTAACCCTAACCCTAATCGATCCAAAGGATCCATCAGCCTGGCCTTGCCCCCCTCTCTCTTGTTTGGGGGCTTCTGCTCGGTCCCCGGCTCATTTTGCTGCATACCCGGCGTTTGGGCGCGGCATATGCCCCCCGTCGCATATATTCTTTGGTTTCAACGTCACCTTTTGGAGTGCTCAAAGGGGCGATGGGTTTGGTCTTCGATCCCGACGTTTCTTTCGGTGCTTTTTGGGAGTAGGAAACCTCCTCATATCAATGGAACACCTTTCTAGGCGTAGTCTACAACGTGAAGAGTAGGAAACCTCATATCGATGAAATAGCTTTCTAGGGGAGTCCATCACTACAAGAAATCAGCTGGATTCATCCCATGACAGCACGGTTGGCGATATTTCAAATGAGGAATGGGGGTTTAAAGCAGGAAGTTGTATTAAGATGGGAATTATGTGCGAGGATATGTAGAAACTATTCCCTTTTGATTCGCGGGAACGACTAAATAAGAAACGGAAGAAAGCTATTATAGAATTTCAAGATGGGACTCGCTAATTCCTTCTTGATTTCAAATCCCCATGCAATCCCCATTCCCTAGCTCTAATTACCCACAACTAGACACGTTGGGTAGCAAGAACCCTTGGCAATTTCCCCAGCAGTCACTGAGAACAGCTATCATATGCCAAAAACCATCAGCAAAGCTCAGATTACCATGTCAATCAACTCCATGGTGTTAAAATAAAGACATTATACGGAATGGAAGAGGATTCAAGCTACAAAACTTCACTTAGCCAAAAGTCGCCGATTGCTTAAATGCCAGATACAGGAGTTTGGATACATGACAAGGTCTCTGATTAATTTAACTCCTAACAACAAACTCTTGACACAAGCAGTAATAGTTCTTGACCACCACCACTCCAGATAGTTGAAAGCAGTCTAGAAAAGAGATGTCCCCTTGCCCTTCTTGTCTCCACCGATCTCAAAATGCTTGCACCTCTGCATAGATAGAGGAATAATAAAGAATGAGCAAACACAACAAAATAAAAAGAAAAATGTTCATTTTTCAAGATAAAAGGAACAAACCTTGATGGCACGCTGGGAGTAGTGCTTGCAGCTCTGGCATTGCAGCTTCAGCACAATCTTCTTGGTGGTTTTTGCCTGAAAAACGTCACAACATTAGCATTGCACAGCTGCTTCTAATCTTTATCAGACAAATAAGCACCATGGCGGTGAATTGGTAGACAAATCAGTTTAACTATACTTAAGTATATATATCGTGTTGGCAGGTCGATAGACAATCACAAGCAACGATGCTGCCATACCTTCTTGTGGAAAACAGGCTTGGTCTGACCACCATATCCCGACTGCTTCCTGTCATAACGACGCTTTCCCTGGGCAGACAGACTGTCCTTACCCTTCTTGTACTGAGTGACCTTGTGAAGTGTGTGCTTCTTGCACTCCTTGTTTTTGCAGTAGGTCTTCTTGGTCTTCGGAACGTTCACCTAAATAGCATTTGCAACAAAACTAGTGTTCAAATAGGGTTTGCATGAAACTGGATACATGTTCGGATGACATTGCAATAATAAAAAAAGGCTCTAGAAACAAGTGCAGGAATTTCAAAAAAATACTAAGAAAACCTACAGTACAAACTTCAATTAGGTCCCTAGAAACATGTTTACGGCTGTCATGATAAGGATAATCAGGTCTGAAAGATTTCATGTCATAATATTAAACAATAAGATTTGAAATTGCAGCATAAGTTAAATAAGAAGATGATATATCACTTGGCAAGAGAGAAGCATCCCAAGTTAAGGTGAAACATTAGATGGAATTAATGACAAATCAGGTTTTAGTAGTATCATGAAATGTGAAGTTGCACGAAGCACAGCCTTGACAAGGTCACTTCACAAGATTACACAATTAAAGATGCATGAATACAAGCTATAGTCCATCTGAACGGAGGGAAGACCAAATTAGATTTGATCCTGACACGAAGATCTATTGATTCCATCTCAAACCAAGAGCGCGCCCGCCTGACATAACCAGTACAACAGTTTACATATCTGAGGAACATCTAGTACTTGGTAATTAGGAACGTGAAGCGGTACAAAATCTCATGCAAATATACAGTAATCAAGAACTAGTGGTACATGGTTTAGAGATCTATAACTCGGAAATTTGATCAAAGAAACCCTAAAACTGAAGAACTAATCGTTTAGTCCGCGTGAATACACCAAAGCTTGAGTTTCGTAGGCTAGCATCAACCCTACACGTCAAAGCACTCGAAGGGAACCACTCATACAGCACGAAATCTAGCAGCTATCGATCTACGAACAGACCACCACGGAAAACCCACGTAACAAGCAAAGCAGGGGAAACAGCGTGGATTGGCACGGATATGACAAGAGATTAAGCTTTCGGGGCGATGGAGAGGAAGGAAACGCGTACCATTTTGACGGCCGGGGAGATGGGGCTCCGGCGTGCTTCCCTTTCTGGTGGAGGAGTTGCGGCAAGTGGCGGCGGGGAGGGAGAGGGGTGTGGTTTTGTGGCCCTGTGCTCGCGAGCTAGGGTTTGCGAGTCGCCAGACCGTTGCTTCCTTCATGGGCCTGAATGCCACTTATCAACTGCGCGCTTTGGTCGGTCAGTTCCCTTCGTGGCCCACCACCAGCCCAGAATGCGAGATGGGCTGGGCTTGCTGGGAGTATGACAAATGGGTTGAACTGTCTGAGCAAAAAACGGTGTGAGCTACCGACCCCATCTTCTCCTTTAGGTTCGAATCACAACAAAAGCGGCCTTCTCTTTTTTGTATTAAAACAGAAGAAAGGAGAAGAGGGGCTGAGCCCATCCAACGCGCTGTTTTTTTGTCTTAAAACAGAAGAAAGGAGAAGATGGGGTCAGCCCCTCTTCTCCTTTCTTCTGTTTTAATAGAAAAAAGAGAAGGCCGCTTTTGTTGTGATTCGAACCTGCGACCTCAGGGTCGGTACTGTTATGCACTAGCCACTACACTGTCCCGAGTTAGCTGCTCAAGTACCGCTTCTTCCGCTCTTTTTTCTTTCCTTTTACGCCTTTTCCTTTTTTTTTCACTTTTTCACTTTTTTCGTCTTTGTTTTTAATTGCACGAACTTTTTTTAAAATTTGGTGAACTTTTCCTAATTGCGTTGAACTATTTTCAGATTGGTGAACTTTTTTTAAACTTCTACGAACGTTTTTCATATTCGATGAACTTTTTTTTAGAACGGTTTCGTTCCTCTTTTTCTTTTTCTTTGAACGGTTTTCATTCGATTTTCCTTTTTTTTCTCTCTAAATGAGTGACCTTTTTCTTCAAATTCATGAACTTTTTCAAAATCAATGAACTTTATTCAGAATCGATGAACTTTTTTCAGATTCCATGAACTTTTTGACATTTGATGAACTTTTTTCAAATTTTGATGAACTTTTTTTCAAATTCTATGAACTTTTTTCATATTCGATGAACTTTTTGACATTGGATGAACTTTTTTTAAATTATGATAAACTTTTTTTCAAATTTGATGAACTTTTTTTAATTTCGATGAACTTTTTTTAAATTCAATGAACTTTTTCCATTTTTATGTTTTTTCCAATTGGTACAAACATTTTTGAAATTATTTGATTTCTTTCAATTCGTGGTTTTTATGAATGCGTTTTCAAATTTATGTTTTCTTTATTCAAATAATTATAGTTGGTATATAATACTATTACTTAATGAATGGTCAAAAGAGCTATGTTTCCACTAGTAAGTAACTAACCGAGCGTGTCCTGGTGGTTAGCCCGTGTTGGCGTTCACTCTGGCATTGGGAGTTTGAATCACAGCACTCGCGATTAAACGTAGACATTTTTACACTGCGGTTTTCCTTTTTCTGCATGTTGCTGGGCCGGCCCAAGTCGCAGCTGCGTGGGCGCCAGCTACCTGTTCGGGCGCTTAAGGCGCCGAACAGGAGCTCCCCTAGGAAATTGATGGCATCGTCTGGAATTTGAATTAGCTACACCCGCTTAACGGGCCTAGTTGTGGGCTTGCAAGCCACCGGGGAAGCTTCTTGGGCCTTGACGATTTGGGTTGTAGTTCTATAGATGTCTGGCTCTTGTCGACAACCTTCGGTTCTTGTACAAACGCCTTCTTCAGTAGTGGATGTGCTTCAGGTCGCTGCCCGCCACCCCCCCTAGAAACGGCTTGTCCCCAAGCCGGAGTCCGACGATATTCTTGCTTAAGTGACTGTAAGTCTTCCCACGTAGCTTCCACTAGAGATGAGTCACTCCACTGGATCAAACGCTCTGCCACAGTGCTTCGACCAGATTGCCTCACTCGATGATGAAGGATCTTGGAAGGAACCTGCAGATGAGCAGAGGAAAAGTGAAGTATTTGTCACATCTTACATTCAGAATGAATCACATGTTTCAACTGAGAAACATGGAAAACCGGGTGAATTTTACTGCCTCAAGGTAACTCCAAGCGATAAGCTACTTCCCCAATCTTGTCAATTATCTTGTATGGGCCATAGTACTTGAAAGCCAGTTATGATTTGCTTGGTAAACCACAGAAGATTGGACATATGGATGTAGCTTCAAGAACACCATATCACCAATTTCAAACACTCTCTGAGTTCTATGTTTGTCTGCAAGGTGTTTCACCCTCTATTGAGTTCTAAGCAAATGTTGCCTCACATACTCAACCACTACTTGTCTATCTTGAAACCACTGTTGAGTATCTACTTAGGCTACATCATCAGAATCAGATATGCCAAAATACACGGGGGAATGGCTATACAAAGCCACTTGCTCCATTTGGTGGGATGAGCACTAGTAAAACACCTCAAATTATACATCACTTCTGGTTGACCCTCTTTGTTTGACCATATGTAGTTGGGTGATATTCAAAACTCATGTTAAGGTGAGCACATGTGCTTTTAACTACAATTTGGTAGAAGATACTGGTGAAAATAGGGTCTGTGTCCGACAGAATCAAATCAGGCATACCATGTAACTTGTAGACATTATCTAAGAAAACTCCAGCAATCTTTTGAGCAGTGTAAGGATGCTTGAGAGCCATGAAATGACCATATTTTGCTAACTTGTTAATAACCAGCAGAATAAAATCCATTGTGACAGTATCCAAGGCTATTTTGGGCATAGGAAGAGGAGATAATAGTCATGGATAGTTAACTCTTTCAAGTTTAGCCTGCTGACAAATCACACATGGTTGTAATTTATTGTTGATAAAGCTTTTCATACTAGACCAGTGTCAGAGACAAGGGGGGTGAGCAGGGGCCTGGCCCCCCCTAATGAGCGAAGAAATGTTTAGCAGGTAGTGATTAATTAGCGAAAACTCATATAATTGCACTACTTGGCCCCTCCCATCACAAGTGTAAAATGAGAAAAGAAGAAAAAGCCCATGCGACAACCCATGAGTGGGCTGATGGCTTCCTCCCATCAGTCTTCCAGGCCTGGCATAATTAGCCTCTTGCCTCTAAACAAACATAATTATCTAAAAAAACATAATTAGCCTCTTCCGCTATTCACGTGTGTGATTAGCGTTGCGCCGCTGCCCACCCTGTGCCCCTATCACTGCTGCTGCTGGCGCCGCCCCCTACTTGGGATTAGATTGAAAACGCATGTGCCGTGATGGGACGAAGAGCTATGTCCTCAGGCTGCCCTCGTCAATTCTTCAGTACGGAAGGAATTAGCCAAGGTTAGTAGTAGCATTAGCGATCAATATATTGATCTCTCTCAATTCTTCTATCATGATGCTAATTCTATAAGGGATGTTAGTTCTTGTATGTGTCGAAATTACATTAGGTCTTAGTTTTTGATGTGTCAAAATTATACATCAGATTCAGCTCTTTTGTTTGTGTTGTGAGTCTGTTTCTGAAACTTGCAGTTGGGCAATTAGAATATAGAAAGCGCCCTCAAACACTCTAAAGCTTAGTTTGTCTTTTAAGAGCCGCCAAATAGGAGACAACTTCTTTGGTATTGCATGAAAATCTATGTTGACTAAAATTAGTAGCTAAGTTTTCTTTGGATGAATTTGTTAAATTTTTCATCTTATTGATAATGGTAGAGCTAAATTTAAACTAAAACAAATGTATCCATGTTTTTATGGCCTCAAAATGACATATTATTATAGTATTAAGGTAGTTATTTTTTCGCTCTAGACAACTCTTTTATCAACTCAACTTGCCCCCCCCCCCCTATACCAAAATCCTGGCTACGCCCCCTGACTAGACCATTTGAACAAGGAATGAATTATGTTACAGGTAACAGGGAATCTAGAATGACCTCCAACAGAACTATCATGAAAGGCAAAAAAATTGTGGTGAAGTTCAGGATTGTTGCCAATCAAAATTCAATGTTTATATATTTAATCAGGCCATTGAGCAGTTGATAGTTAGGCTTGGCATCAAGCTGAACAGTTAATTACTGCAATACTATCCACGATCTCTTCTATCCACACAGGCTGGGCTCTAGAAATATGAAATGCTTGAGGAACTTCAGGTCTCCTTGATAATGCATCAACTACTGAATTTCCAGTACCTTTTTTAAGACAATCTGACTAATTGAGCCCCATAAGTTTGGTAAGTGCCATATGTTGCCAAGTAGTGCGGAGCTTTTGGTTCTGCAAGTGCACTAAACTTTTTTGATTAGTTTTAATAGTGAATTATTGAAGTCTCATAAAAGCTCTCCATTGTTCCACAGCTAACAGAATTGCCATATACTCCTTCTCATATACTGATAGAGCTATGTTTTTACGACCCAATGACTTATTGACATAAGCTAGAGGGTGGCCATCTTGCATTAGCACAACTCCAATACCTTTATCGCAAGCATATGCTTCTATCAAAAGGCTTGTCAAAGTTTGGTAAAGCTAGGATCAGGGCTGCAATCAATGCCCTTTTCAGAGTTTGTAATGCATCTTCAGTGATGGTGGTCTAGACAAAAGGAACTCCCTTCTTCAGTAATCCAGTCAAAGGTTTGCTAATGAGGCCATAGTGTTCTATAAACTTTCTGCAATAACCAGTGAGCCATGAGAATCCTCTCACTTCCTTCACATTTTGTAGAGTAGGCCAACTCTCCACTGTTTGAATTTTACTTGGGTCTGTAACCACTCCGTGAGCACTAATAGCGTGAAAGAAATAAGCTATTTGCTTCTATGCAAAAGCACGCTGATATAGTTTGACCTTGCAATGTTCTGCTTGCCTAATAGATAACACTTCCTTAACATGTGCAAGATGTTCAACATAAGTTTTATTGTATAGAAAATATCATCAAAGAAAATCATAGTTGGCTTCCTAAGCACTAGAGCCAAGGTATTGTTCATCACCCCTTGGAAGGTTCCAGGAGCTCTAGTGAGGCCAAAATCCATAACAGTAAACTCATAATGTCCATTTGTGTTTGGAAAGCAGTCTTAAGTTCTTCTCCTGGGGCCAGCCTAATTAGTGGTAACTAGTCTTGAGATCTAGTTTGGAGAACCAAGCAGCACCTGACAGTTCATACAATAACTCATCTATGGGCTACTCCCCCACCGAGAGCCAGAGTATCGCTAACCGACTCAATTGTCAGCTAGGCTCCTTCCCCACGACCTACTTGGGGATTCCCATTAGTGACTCTCGGCTCTCTGTGGTGGACTTGAGGCATACGGTGCTCAAGCTCTGATTGCGGCTAGAACTACGTCGGTATTTCCCCAAAGAGGAAGGGATGATGCAGCATAGCTACGGTAGGTATTTCCCTCAGTGATGAGACCAAGGTAATCGAACTAGTAGGAGAACCACGCAACACTACGTGAACGGCACCTGCACACAAAGAACAAATACTTGCAACCCGACGTGTAAAAGGGGTTGTCAATCCCTTGCGGGTAGCGGCGCCAGAAATTGGCAAACGGACGTGAGAAAGTTGTAATAGATTGATAGATGCAAATAAAAGCAAATAAAATTCAACGAGGTATTTTTGGGTTTTTGATAATATAGATCTGAAAATAAAAGATGCAAATAAATAAAAAGGCAAATAGCAATATAGATCTGAAAGTATATGATGGGAAAATAGACCCGGGGGCCGTAGATTTCACTAGTGGCTTCTCTCGAGAAAAATAGCATACGGTGGGTAAACAAATTACTATTGGGCAAGTGATAAAACTTCAAATAATCATGACGATATCCAGGCAATGATCATTATATAGGCATCACGTCCAAGATTAGTAGACCGACTCCTGCCTGCATCTACTACTATTACTCCACACATCGACCGCTATCCAGCATGCATCTAGTGCATTAAGTTAATGGAGAAACGGAGTAATGCAATAAGAACGATGACATGATGTAGACAAGATCTATTCATGTAGGAATTAGACCCCATCTTGTTATCCTTAATGGCAACGATACATACGTGTCATTTTCTCTTCTGTCACTGGGATTGAGCACCGTAAGATCGAACCCATCACAAAGCACCTCTTCCCATGGCAAGAAAAATCGATCTAGTTGGCCTAACTAAACCAAAGATTCGAAGAAGAAATACGAGGCTATAAGTAATCATGCATATAAGAGATCAAAAGACTCA
The DNA here is from genome assembly GCA_011799875.1 of Thinopyrum elongatum. Classification (NCBI taxonomy): domain Eukaryota; kingdom Viridiplantae; phylum Streptophyta; class Magnoliopsida; order Poales; family Poaceae; genus Thinopyrum; species Thinopyrum elongatum. The sequence continues at coordinate 228,405,664 of CM022298.1, forward strand.
AATAACTTTCATGGATAAAAAGATAGATCTGATCATAAACTCAAAGTTCATCGGATCCCAACAAACACACCGCAAAAAGAGTTACATCAAATAGATCTCCAAGAGACCATTGTATTGAGAATCAAAAGAGAGAGAGGAAGCCATCTAGCTACTAACTACGGACCCGAAAGTCTACAATGAACTACTCACGCATCATCGGAGAGGCACCAATGAGGATGATGAACCCCTCTGTGATGGTGTCTAGATTGGATCTGTGGTTTCTGGAACTTGCGGCGGCTGGAATTGTTTTTCGTCGACTCCCCTAGGGTTTTTGGATGTTCAGGGTATTTATAGAGCAAAGAGGCGGCGCGGGAGGCGGCCGAGGTGGGCACAACCCACCTGGGGGCGCCTAGGCCCCCAGGCGTGCCCTTGTTGGTTGTGCTCCCCTCGGAGCCCCCCTCGGGTACTTTCTTGGCCCATCGTGTGTCTTCTGGTCCACAAAAAATCACCAAAAAGTTTCACTGCATTTGGACTCCGTTTGGTATTGATTTTCTGCGAAGCAAAAAACAGCAACTGGCACTGGGCACTATGTCAATAGGTTAGTCCCAAAAAATGATATAAAGTTGCTATAAAATGATTGTAAAACATCCAAGAATGATAATATAACAGCATGGAACAATCAAAAATTATAGATACGTTGGAGACGTATCAGCATCCCCAAGCTTAATTCCTGCTCGTCCTCGAGTAGATAAATGATAAAAACAGAATTTTTGATGTGGAATGCTGCCTAACATGTTCATCACATATTCTTTTCTTTATAGCATGGACATTTGGACTTTTATATGATTCAAAGCAATAGTCTAGTTTTGACATGAAGATTTCAATACTCAAGCATATCAACAAACAACCATGTCCTTCAAAATACCAATACTAAAGCAAGTTATCCCTAGCCCATTATGCTCAATCATTGATCCATTCATGAAACACACTTGCATATTAGCTACACCCAATGCTCAAGTACGATCATAGTGTCCCTTAGTTGGTGCTTTATTAGAAAAGATGGAGACTCAAAATAAAATTGCATAAAGTAAATAGTAAGGCCCTTCGCAGAGGGAAGTAGGGATTTGAAGAGATGCTAGAGCTCAAAACGAAAAAGATAGAGATAAAAACATTTTGGGTGGCATGCTTTTCCTGTCAACGAAAACGACCGAGTAATTCCCAACACTTTCCATGCTAGATATATCATAGGCGGTTCCCAAACAGAAAATAAAGTTTATTCCTTTTTCCACCATACTTTCACATTCCACGGCTAACCGAATCCACAGGTGCCGTCCATACCAACACTTTCCAAGGAATTTATTATTTGACAACATAAAGTAAATTCATTTTTCATTTCGAGACTGGGCATCCCTAATACCTTTGTCGTACTCTTGTGCAATGACAAGTGAATAAACACTCATCTTGAGAATAACACATCTAGCATGGAAAATATTGGCCACCCCCTGCTGCTTCATGAGCGGTACGAGCACACAAAAGAGAAATTTATTTTGAAAATTAGAGATGGCACATACAAATTTGCTTAGAACGGCAAAAGAATACCGCATATAGGTAGGTATAGTGGACTCATATGGCAAAACTGGGTTTAAGGATTTTGGATGAACAAGTCGTGATCATACTTAGTGCAAATGAAGGCTAGCAAAAGATTGAGAAGCATCCATCCAAGAAACGAAAAATCTCATAAGCGAGCATTAAGCATAACTAACACCGAATAATGCACCACAAGTAGGATATAATTTCATTGCATAACTATTGACTTTTGTGCTTGCATAGGGAATCACAAACCTTAACATCAATATTCTTACTAAGCCATAATTACTGGTTAACATGACTCACATATTATATCATCATATCGCAAAACTATTACAAGGAATCAAGTTTATTTTGTCCAATGATCTTCATGAAAGTTTTTATTATATCCCTCTTGGATATCTATCATTTTGGGACTAATTTTATATGTTGCTTTTGATAGCTCAAACAAATCTAAGTGAAGAACACGAGCATAAAAATTTTCTTCTCTCAAAATAATTTAAGTGAAGCATGAGAGAGTTTCTTAAAAAAATTACTAACTCTCAAATAAATCTAAGTGAAGCATGAGAGCATTTCTTCAAAAATACTAAAGCACACCATGCTAAAAAAAGATATAAGTGAAGCACTAGAGCAATTCCAAAGCTCATAAAGATTTAAGTGAAGCATAGAGAGCAATTCTAACAAATCATGGCATAATTTTGGCTCTCTCAAATAGGTGTGTCCAGCAAGGATACATGACTTAAAAAGAAGAGCAAAACAAGCAAAGACTCATATCATACAAGACTCTCCAAGCAAAACTCATGATATCTGACGAATAAAAATATAGCTCCAAGTAAAATACCGATGGTCGTTGGAAGAAAGAGGGGATGCCACTCGGGGAATCCCCAAGCTTAGTTGCTTGTTCCTCTTTTGGATAATAACTTGGGGTGCCATGGGGCATCCCCAAGCTTAGGCTCTTCTTACTCCTTATTCCTTCATCCATCGTGATCTCACCCAAAACTTGAAAACTTCAATCACACAAAACTCAACAAAACCTTCGTGAGATCCGTTAGTATAAGAAAACTAATCTTTACTTTAAGTACTGTAGAAAACCCATTCAAATTTCGTTATTGCATTATATCTACTATATTCTAATTTTACCATGGGTAACCTCCAATACAAACCATAGATTCATCAAAATAAGCACACAATGCAAAGAAAACAGAATCTTTCAAAAACAAAACAGTCTGCAAAGATACGAATTGTTCTCATACTTCTGTAACTTCAAAAATTCTGAGACATTAGGACAACAGAGGCAATTTGTATATAAATCTTGTGAAAAACACCCAGCATTTTTCGTCGCTTCTGTTAATTTTGAAAATTATTTTACTGGACGAAAAGTTTCTGTTTTCCAACAAGATCAAATCAACTATCGCCAAAGCTATCCCAAAGGCTTTGCTTGGCACAAACACTAATTAAAACCTAAAAAACGCAATCATAACTGTAGCATAATTGTGCAAACACTCAAGAACAGAAAGAAAAAGACAAAAATAAATTTTATTCATTGGGTTGCCTCCCAACAAGCGCTATCGTTTTATGCCCCTAGCTAGGCATAAGATTTCAATGATGCGCACATGAAAGACAAGAATTGAAGCACAAAGAGAGCATCATAAAACTTGTGACAAACACATTTAAGTCTAACATGCTTCCTATGCATAGGCATTTTGTAGGCAAACAAATTACTGTTGGCAATTGATAGAACTTCAAATAATCATGACGATATCCAGGCAATGATCATTATATAGGCATCACGTCCAAGATTAGTAGACCGACTCCTGCCTGCATCTACTACTATTACTCCACACATCGACCGCTATCCAGCATGCATCTAGTGTATTAAGTTCATGGAGAAATGGAGTAATGCAATAAGAACGATGACATGATGTAGACAAGATCTATTCATGTAGGAATTAGACCCCATCTTGTTATCCTTAATGGCAACGATACATGCGTGTTATTTCCTCTTCTATCACTGGGATTGAGCACCGTAAGCTCGAACCCATCACAAAGCACCTCTTCCCATGGCAAGAAAAATCGATCTAGTTGGCCTAACTAAACCAAAGATTCGAAGAAGAAATACGAGGCTATAAGTAATCATGCATATAAGAGATCTAAAGACTCAAATAACTTTCATGAATAAAAAGATAGATCTGATCATAAACTCAAAGTTCATCGGATCCCAACAAACACACCGCAAAAAGAGTTACATCAAATAGATCTCCAAGAGACCATTGTATTGAGAATCAAAAGAGAGAGAGGAAGCCATCTAGCTACTAACTACGGACCCGAAAGTCTACAATGAACTACTCACGCATCATCGGAGAGGCACCAATGAGGATGATGAACCCCTCCGTGATGGTGTCTAGATTGGATCTGTGGTTTCTGGAACTTGCGGCGGCTGGAATTGTTTTTCGTCGACTCCCCTAGGGTTTTTGGATGTTCAGGGTATTTATAGAGCAAAGAGGCGGTGCGGGAGGCGGCCGAGGTGGGCACAACCCACCTGGGCGCGCCTGGGCCCCCAGGCGCGCCCTTGTGGGTTGTGCTCCCCTCGGAGCCCCCCTCGGGTACTTTCTTGGCCCATCGTGTGTCTTCTGGTCCAGAAAAAATCACCAAAAAGTTTCACTGCATTTGGACTCCGTTTGATATTGATTTTGTGCGAAGTAAAAAATAAGCAAAAAACAGCAACTGGCACTGGGCACTATGTCAATAGGTTAGTCCCAAAAAATGATATAAAGTTGCTATAAAATGATTGTAAAACATCCAAGAATGATAATATAACAGCATGGAACAATCAAAAATTATAGATACGTTGGAGACGTATCAGCATCCCCAAGCTTAATTCCTGCTCGTCCTCGAGTAGGTAAATAATAAAAACAGAATTTTTGATGTGGAATGCTGCCTAACATGTTCATCACATATTCTTTTCTTTATAGCATGGACATTTGGACTTTTATATGATTCAAAGCAATAGTCTAGTTTTGACATGAAGATTTCAATACTCAAGCATATCAACAAACAACCATGTCCTTCAAAATACCAATACTAAAGCAAGTTATCCCTAGCCCATTATGCTCAATCATTGATCCATTCATGAAACACACTCGCATATTAGCTACACCCAATGCTCAAGTACGATCATAGTGCCCCTTAGTTGGTGCTTTATAAGAAAAGATGGAGACTCAAAATAAAATTGCATAAAGTAAATAGTAAGGCCCTTCGCAGAGGGAAGTAGGGATTTGTAGAGGTGCCAGAGCTCAAAACGAAAAAGATAGAGATAAAAACATTTTGCGTGGCATGCTTTTCCTGTCAACGAAAACGACCGAGTAATTCCCAACACTTTCCATGCTAGATATATCATAGGCGGTTCCCAAACAGAAAATAAAGTTTATTCCTTTTTCCACCATACTTTCACATTCCACGGCTAACCGAATCCACAGGTGCCGTCCATACCAACACTTTCCAAGGAATTTATTATTTGACAACATAAAGTAAATTCATTTTTCATTTCGAGACTGGGCATCCCTAATACCTTTGTCGTACTCTTGTGCAATGACAAGTGAATAAACACTCATCTTGAGAATAACACATCTAGCATGGAAAATATTGGCCACCCCCTGCTGCTTCATGAGCGGTACGAGCACACAAAAGAGAAATTTATTTTGAAAATTAGAGATGGCACATACAAATTTGCTTAGAACGGCAAAAGAATACCGCATATAGGTAGGTATAGTGGACTCATATGGCAAAACTGGGTTTAAGGATTTTGGATGCACAAGTGGTGATCATACTTAGTGCAAATGAAGGCTAGCAAAAGATTGAGAAGCATCCATCCAAGAAACGAAAAATCTCATAAGCGAGCATTAAGCATAACTAACACCGAATAATGCACCACAAGTAGGATATAATTTCATTGCATAACTATTGACTTTCATGCTTGCATAGGGAATCACAAACCTTAACATCAATATTCTTACTAAGGCATAATTACTCGTTAACATGACTCACATATTATATCATCATATCGCAAAACTATTACAAGGAATCAAGTTTATTTTGTCCAATGATCTTCATGAAAGTTTTTATTATATCCCTCTTGGATATCTATCATTTTGGGACTAATTTTATATGTTGCTTTTGATAGCTCAAACAAATCTAAGTGAAGAACACGAGCATACAAATTTTCTTCTCTCAAAATAATTTAAGTGAAGCATGAGAGAGTTTCTTAAAAAAAATACTAACTCTCAAATAAATCTAAGTGAAGCATGAGATCATTTCTTCAAAAATACTAAAGCACACCATGCTAAAAAAAGATATAAGTGAAGCACTAGAGCAATTCCAAAGCTCATAAAGATTTAAGTGAAGCATAGAGAGCAATTCTAACAAATCATGGCATAATTTTGGCTCTCTCAAATAGGTGTGTCCAGCAAGGATACTTGACTTAAAAAGAAGAGCAAAACAAGAAAAGACTCATATCATACAAGACGCTCCAAGCAAAACTCATGATATGTGACGAATAAAAATATAGCTCCAAGTAAAATACCGATGGTCGTTGGAAGAAAGAGGGGATGCCACTCGGGGAATCCCCAAGCTTAGTTGCTTGTTCCTCTGTTGGATAATAAATTGGGGTGCCATGGGGCATCCCCAAGCTTAGGCTCTTCTTACTCCTTATTCCTTCATCCATCGTGATCTCACCCAAAACTTGAAAACTTCAATCACACAAAACTCAACAAAACCTTCGTGAGATCCGTTAGTATAAGAAAACTAATCTTTACTTTAAGTACTGTAGAAAACCCATTCAAATTTCGTTATTGCATTATATCTACTATATTCTAATTTTACCATCGCTTGAAACCTCCAATACAAACCATAGATTCATCAAAATAAGCACACAATGCAAAGAAAACAGAATCTGTCAAAAACAGAACAGTCTGCAAAGATACGAATTGTTCTCATACTTCTGTAACTTCAAAAATTCTGAAACATTGGGACAACAGAGGCAATTTGTATATAAATCTTGTGAAAAACATTCAGCATTTTTCGTCGCTTATGTGAATTTTGAAAATTATTTTACTGGACGCAAAAGTTTCTGTTTTCCAACAAGATCAAATCAACTATCAACAAAGCTATACCAAAGGCTTTGTTTGGCACAAACACTAATTAAAACATAAAAAACGCAATCATAACAGTAGCATAATTGTGCAAACATTCAGGAACAGAAAGAAAAAGACAAAAATAAATTTTATTCATTGGGTTGCCTCCCAACAAGCGCTATCGTTTTACGCCCCTAGCTAGGCATAAGATTTCAATGATGCACACATGAAAGATTAGAATTGAAGCACAAAGAGAGCATCATAAAACTTGTGACAAACACATTTAAGTCTAACATGCTTCCTATGCATAGGCATTTTGTAGGCAAACAAATTACTGTTGGGCAATTGATAGAACTTCAAATAACCATGACGATATCCAGGCAATGATCATTATATAGGCATCACGTCCAAGATTAGTAGACCAACTCCTGCCTGCATCTACTACTATTACTCCACACATCGACCACTATCCAGCATGCATCTAGTGTATTAAGTTCATGGAGAAACGGAGTAATTCAATAAGAACGATGACATGATGTAGACAAGATCTATTCATGTAGGAATTAGACCCCATCTTGTTATCCTTAATGGCAACGATACATGCGTGTTATTTCCTCTTCTATCACTGGGATTGAGCACCGTAAGCTCGAACCCATCACAAAGCACCTCTTCCCATGGCAAGAAAAATCGATCTAGTTGGCCTAACTAAACCAAAGATTCGAAGAAGAAATACGAGGCTATAAGTAATCATGCATATAAGAGATCTAAAGACTCAAATAACTTTCATGAATAAAAAGATAGATCTGATCATAAACTCAAAGTTCATCGGATCCCAACAAACACACCGCAAAAAGAGTTACATCAAATAGATCTCCAAGAGACCATTGTATTGAGAATCAAAAGAGAGAGAGGAAGCCATCTAGCTACTAACTACGGACCCGAAAGTCTACAATGAACTACTCACGCATCATCGGAGAGGCACCAATGAGGATGATGAACCCCTCCGTGATGGTGTCTAGATTGGATCTGTGGTTTCTGGAACTTGCGGCGGCTGGAATTGTTTTTCGTCGACTCCCCTAGGGTTTTTGGATGTTCAGGGTATTTATAGAGCAAAGAGGCGGTGCGGGAGGCGGCCGAGGTGGGCACAACCCACCTGGGCGCGCCTGGGCCCCCAGGCGCGCCCTTGTGGGTTGTGCTCCCCTCGGAGCCCCCCTCGGGTACTTTCTTGGCCCATCGTGTGTCTTCTGGTCCAGAAAAAATCACCAAAAAGTTTCACTGCATTTGGACTCCGTTTGATATTGATTTTGTGCGAAGTAAAAAATAAGCAAAAAACAGCAACTGGCACTGGGCACTATGTCAATAGGTTAGTCCCAAAAAATGATATAAAGTTGCTATAAAATGATTGTAAAACATCCAAGAATGATAATATAACAGCATGGAACAATCAAAAATTATAGATACGTTGGAGACGTATCAGCATCCCCAAGCTTAATTCCTGCTCGTCCTCGAGTAGGTAAATAATAAAAACAGAATTTTTGATGTGGAATGCTGCCTAACATGTTCATCACATATTCTTTTCTTTATAGCATGGACATTTGGACTTTTATATGATTCAAAGCAATAGTCTAGTTTTGACATGAAGATTTCAATACTCAAGCATATCAACAAACAACCATGTCCTTCAAAATACCAATACTAAAGCAAGTTATCCCTAGCCCATTATGCTCAATCATTGATCCATTCATGAAACACACTCGCATATTAGCTACACCCAATGCTCAAGTACGATCATAGTGCCCCTTAGTTGGTGCTTTATAAGAAAAGATGAAGACTCAAAATAAAATTGCATAAAGTAAATAGTAAGGACCTTCGCAGAGGGAAGTAGGGATTTGTAGAGGCGCCAGAGCTCAAAACGAAAAAGATAGAGATAAAAACATTTTGGGTGGCATGCTTTTCCTGTCAACGAAAACGACCGAGTAATTCCCAACACTTTCCATGCTAGATATATCATAGGCGGTTCCCAAACAGAAAATAAAGTTTATTCCTTTTTCCACCATGCTTTCACATTCCACGGCTAACCGAATCCACAGGTGCCGTCCATACCAACACTTTCCAAGGAATTTATTATTTGACAACATAAAGTAAATTCATTTTTCATTTCGAGACTGGGCATCCCTAATACCTTTGTCGTACTCTTGTGCAATGACAAGTGAATAAACACTCATCTTGAGAATAACACATCTAGCATGGAAAATATTGGCCACCCCCTGCTGCTTCATGAGCGGTACGAGCACACAAAAGAGAAATTTATTTTGAAAATTAGAGATGGCACATACAAATTTGCTTAGAACGGCAAAAGAATACCGCATATAGGTAGGTATAGTGGACTCATATGGCAAAACTGGGTTTAAGGATTTTGGATGCACAAGTTGTGATCATACTTAGTGCAAATGAAGGCTAGCAAAAGATTGAGAAGCATCCATCCAAGAAACGAAAAATCTTATAAGCGAGCATTAAGCATAACTAACACCGAATAATGCACCACAAGTAGGATATAATTTCATTGCATAACTATTGACTTTCGTGCTTGCATAGGGAATCACAAACCTTAACATCAATATTCTTACTAAGCCATAATTACTGGTTAACATGACTCACATATTATATCATCATATCGCAAAACTATTACAAGGAATCAAGTTTATTTTGTCCAATGATCTTCATGAAAGTTTTTATTATATCCCTCTTGGATATCTATCATTTTGGGACTAATTTTATATGTTGCTTTTGATAGCTCAAACAAATCTAAGTGAAGAACACGAGCATACAAATTTTCTTCTCTCAAAATAATTTAAGTGAAGCATGAGAGAGTTTCTTAAAAAAAATACTAACTCTCAAATAAATCTAAGTGAAGCATGAGAGCATTTCTTCAAAAATACTAAAGCACACCATGCTAAAAAAAGATATAAGTGAAGCACTAGAGCAATTCCAAAGCTCATAAAGATTTAAGTGAAGCATAGAGAGCAATTCTAACAAATCATGGCATAATTTTGGCTCTCTCAAATAGGTGTGTCCAGCAAGGATACTTGACTTAAAAAGAAGAGCAAAACAAGAAAAGACTCATATCATACAAGACGCTCCAAGCAAAACTCATGATATCTGACGAATAAAAATATAGCTCCAAGTAAAATACCGATGGTCGTTGGAAGAAAGAGGGGATGCCACTCGGGGAATCCCCAAGCTTAGTTGCTTGTTCCTCTTTTGGATAATAAATTGGGGTGCCATGGGGCATCCCCAAGCTTAGGCTCTTCTTACTCCTTATTCCTTCATCCATCGTGATCTCATCCAAAACTTGAAAACTTCAATCACACAAAACTCAACAAAACCTTCGTGAGATCCGTTAGTATAAGAAAACTAATCTTTACTTTAAGTACTGTAGAAAACCCATTCAAATTTCGTTATTGCATTATATCTACTATATTCTAATTTTACCATGGCTTGTAACCTCCAATACAAACCATAGATTCATCAAAGTAAGCACACAATGCAAAGAAAACAGAATCTGTCAAAAACAGAACAGTCTGCAAAGATACGAATTGTTCTCATACTTTTGTAACTTCAAAAATTCTGAAACATTAGGACAACAGAGGAAATTTGTATATAAACCTTGTGTAAAAAATTCAGTATTTTTAGTCGCTTCTGTGAATTTTGAAAATTATTTTACTTGACGCAAAAGTTTCTGTTTTCCAACAAGATCAAATCAACTATCACCAAAGCTATCCCAAAGGCTTTGCTTGGCACAAACACTAATTAAAACATAAAAAACACAATCATAACAGTAGCATAATTGTGCAAACACTCAAGAACAGAAAGAAAAAGACAAAAATAAATTTTATTCATTGGGTTGCCTCCCAACAAGCGCTATCGTTTTACGCCCCTAGCTAGGCATAAGATTTCAATGATGCGCACACGAAAGACAAGAATTGAAGCACAAAGAGAGCATCATAAAACTTGTGACAAACACATTTAAGTCTAACATGCTTCCTATGCATAGGCATTTTGTAGGCAAACAAATTACTGTTGGGCAATTGATAGAACTTCAAATAATCATGACGATATCCAGGCAATGATCATTATATAGGCATCACGTCCAAGATTAGTAGACCGACTCCTGCCTGCATCTACTACTATTACTCCACACATCGACCGCTATCCATCATGCATCTAGTGTATTAAGTTCATGGAGAAACGGAGTAATGCAATAAGAACGATGACATGATGTAAACAAGATCTATTCATGTAGGATTTAGACCCCATCTTGTTATCCTTAATGGCAACGATACATGCGTGTCATTTCCTCTTCTGTCACTGGGATTGAGTACCGTAAGATCGAACCCATCACAAAGCACCTCTTCCCATGGCAATAAAAATCGATCTAGTTGGCCTAACTAAACCAAAGATTCGAAGAAGAAATACGAGGCTATAAGTAATCATGCATATAAGAGATCAAAAGACTCAAATAACTTTCATGGATAAAAAGATAGATCTGATCATAAACTCAAAGTTCATCGGATCCCAACAAACACACCGCAAAAAGAGTTACATCAAATAGATCTCCAAGAGATCATTGTATTGAGAATCAAGAGAGAGAGAGAGAAAGCCATCTAGCTACTAACTACGGACCCGAAAGTCTACAATGAACTACTCACGCATCATCGGAGAGGCACCAATGAGGATGATGAACCCCTCCGTGATGGTGTCTAGATTGGATCTGTGGTTTCTGGAACTTGCGGCGGCTGGAATTGTTTTTCGTTGACTCCCCTAGGGGTTTTTGGATGTTCAGGGTATTTATAGAGCAAAGAGGCGGTGTGGGAGGCGGCCGAGGTGGGCACAACCCACCTGGGCGCGCCTGGGCCCCCAGGCGCGCCCTTGTGGGTTGTGCTCCCCTCGGAGCCCCCCTCGGGTACTTTCTTGGCCCATCGTGTGTCTTCTGGTCCAGAAAAAATCACCAAAAAGTTTCACTGCATTTGGACTCCGTTTGATATTGATTTTCTGCGAAGTAAAAAACAAGCAAAAAACAGCAACTGGCACTGGGCACTATGTCAATAGGTTAGTCCCAAAAAATGATATAAAGTTGCTATAAAATGATTGTAAAACATCCAAGAATGATAATATAACAGCATGGAACAATCAAAAATTATAGATACGTTGGAGACGTATCAGCATCCCCAAGCTTAATTCCTGCTCGTCCTCGAGTAGGTAAATGATAAAAACAGAATTTTTGATGTGGAATGCTGCCTAACATGTTCATCACATATTCTTTTCTTTATAGCATGGACATTTGGAATTTTATATGATTCAAAGCAATAGTCTAGTTTTGACATGAAGATTTCAATACTCAAGCATATCAACAAACAACCATGTCCTTCAAAATACCAATACTAAAGCAAGTTATCCCTAGCCCATTATGCTCAATCATTGATCCATTCATGAAACACACTCGCATATTAGCTACACCCAATGCTCAAGTACGATCATAGTGCCCCTTAGTTGGTGCTTTATAAGAAAAGATGGAGACTCAAAATAAAATTGCATAAAGTGAAGCATGAGAGCATTTCTTCAAAAATACTAAAGCACACCATGCTAAAAAAAGATATAAGTGAAGCACTGGAGCAATTCCAAAGCTCATAAAGATTTAAGTGAAGCATAGAGAGCAATTCTAACAAATCATGGCATACTTTTGGCTCTCTCAAATAGGTGTGTCCAGCAAGGATACTTGACTTAAAAAGAAGAGCAAAACAATAAAAGACTCATATCATACAAGACGCTCCAAGCAAAACTCATGATATGTGACGAATAAAAATATAGCTCCAAGTAAAATACCGATGGTCGTTGGAAGAAAGAGGGGATGCCACTCGGGGAATCCCCAAGCTTAGTTGCTTGTTCCTCTTTTGGATAATAACTTGGGGTGCCATGGGGCATCCCCAAGCTTAGGCTCTTCTTACTCCTTATTCCTTCATCCATCGTGATCTCACCCAAAACTTGAAAACTTCAATCACACAAAACTCAACAAAACCTTCGTGAGATCCGTTAGTATAAGAAAACTAATCTTTACTTTAAGTACTGTAGAAAACCCATTCAAATTTTGTTATTGCATTATATCTACTATATTCTAATTTTACCATGGCTTGTAACCTCCAATACAAACCATAGATTCATCAAAATAAGCACACAATGCAAAGAAAACAGAATCTGTCAAAAACAGAATAGTCTGCAAAGATAAGAATTGTTCTAATAATTATGTAAATTCAAAAATTCTGAAAAATTAGGACAACATAGGTAATTTGTATATAAATCTTGTGTAAAAAAATCAGAATTTTTTGTCGCTTATGTGAATTTTGAAAATTATTTTACTGGACGCAAAAGTTTCTGCTTTCCAACAACATCAAATCAACTATCACCAAAGCTATCCCAAAGGCTTTGCTTGGCACAAACACTAATTAAAACATAAAAAACACAATCATAACAGTAGCATAATTGTGCAAACACTCAAGAACAGAAAGAAAAAGACAAAAATAAATTTTATTCATTGGGTTGCCTCCCAACAAGCGCTATCGTTTTACGCCCCTAGCTAGGCATAAGATTTCAATGATGCGCACATGAAAGACAAGAATTGAAGCACAAAGAGAGCATCATAAAACTTGTGACAAACACATTTAAGTCTAACATGCTTCCTATGCATAGGCATTTTGTAGGCAAACAAATTATTAAGACAAGAAATATTTAGCATATGATAGGAAGAAGAAATAAACAATAGCAATCTCAACATAACGAGAGGTAATTTAGTAACATGAAAATTTCTACAACTGTATTTTCCTCTCTCATAATAATTACATTTAGGATCATGATCAAATTCAACAATATAGCTGTCATATAAAATTTTCTCTTCATGGTCCACATGCATAAAAGTTTTATAATCTTCCAAGATTGTGGGATTAACATCAACTAAAGTCATTACCTCTCCAAACCCACTTTTATCAATAGTTTCATAAGATTGAACACACTCCAAATATGTGGGATTATTTTTACCTAAAGTTGGCACTCTTCCAAACCCACTTTCAATATTATTGCAAATATTATTATCAATATCAAATTCATCACGAGGCTTAAATAAATTTTCAAGATCATAAGAAGAATCACCCCAATCATGATCATTACAATAAGTAGTGGACATATCAAAATTAGCATCCCCAAGTTGGGGTTTTGCATATCATTAACACAATCGACATTAATAGAATTTATAATAACATCATTGCAATCATGCTTTTTATTGAAAGAGGTATCATGAATCACTTTATCAATTTATTCTTCCACCACTTCATCACAATCTTCGGATTCATAAATCTCAAGCAAAACTTCATAAACATAATCTAGTGAACTCAATTCACTAGCAATTGGTTCATCATAATTGGATATTTTAAAAAGATTAGCAAGTGGATGAGGATCCATATCAATAGATTTTTAGCAAGTGAAGATGCAAGCAAATAGAAGGCACATGGCAACACAAGCAAACATGAGATCTGACGAGAAAAAGGCGAACGAAAAAGAGGGCGAATAAAACGGCAAATTTTTGTGAAGTGGGGGAGATGAAAACGAGAGGCAAATGGCAAATAATGTAAATTGCAAGGAGATGAGATTTGTGATTAGGAACCTGATATATGTTGATGATGTCTCCCCGGCAACGGCGCCAGAAATTCCTTTTGATTGCGGCTAGAACTACGTCGGTATTTCCCCAAAGAGGAAGGGATGATGTAGCACAGCTACGGTAGGTATTTCCCTCAGTGATGAGACCAAGGTTATCGAACCAGTAGGAGAACCACGCAACACTACGTGAATGGCACCTGCACACAAAGAACAAATACTTGCAACCCGACGTGTAAAAGGGGTTGTCAATCCCTTTCGGGTAGCGGCGCCAGAAATTGGCAAACGGACGTGAGAACGTTGTAATAGATTGATAGATGCAAATAAAAGCAAATAAAATTCAGCGAGGTATTTTGCGGTTTTTGATAATATAGATCTGAAAATAAAAGATACAAATAAATAAAAAGGCAAATAACAATATAGATCTGAAAGTATATGATGGGAAAATAGACCCGAGGGCCGTAGATTTCACTAGTGGCTTCTCTCGAGAAAAATAGCATACGGTGGGTAAACAAATTACTGTTGGGCAATTGATAGAACTTCAAATAATCATGACGATATCCAGGCAATGATCATTATATAGGCATCACGTCCAAGATTAGTAGACCGACTCCTGCCTGCATCTACTACTATTACTCCACACATCGACCGCTATCCAGCATGCATTTAGTGTATTAAGTTCATGGAGAAACGGAGTAATGCAATAAGAACGATGACATGATGTAGACAAGATCTATTCATGTAGGAATTAGACCCCATCTTGTTATCCTTAATGGCAATGATACATACGTGTCATTTCCCCTTCTGTCACTGGGATTGAGCACTGTAAGATTGAACCCATCACAAAGCACCTCTTCCCATGGCAAGAAAAATTGATCTAGTTGGCCTAACTAAACCAAAGATTCGAAGAAGAAATATGAGGCTATAAGTAATCATGCATATAAGAGATCAAAAGACTCAAATAACTTTCATGGATAAAAACATAGATCTGATCATAAACTCAAAGTTCATCGGATCCCAACAAACACACCGCAAAAAGAGTTACATCAAATAGATCTCCAAGAGACCATTGTATTGAGAATCAAAAGAGAGAGAGGAAGCCATCTAGCTACTAACTACGGACCCGAAAGTCTACAATGAACTACTCACGCATCATCGGAGAGGCACCAATGAGGATGATGAACCCCTCCGTGATGGTGTCTAGATTGGATCTGTGGTTTCTGGAACTTGCGGTGGCTGGAATTGTTTTTCGTCGACTCCCCTAGGGTTTTTGGACGTCCAGAGTATTTATAGAGAAAAGAGGCGGTGCGGGAGGCGGCCGAGGTGGGCACAACCCACCTGGGCGCGCCTGGCCCCCCAAGCGCACCCTGGTGGGTTGTGCTCCCCTCGGAGCCCCCCTCAGGTACTTTCTTGGCGCATCGTGTGTCTTCTGGTCCAGAAAAAATCACCAAAAAGTTTCACTGCGTTTGGACTCCATTTGGTATTGATTTTCTGCGAAGTAAAAAACAAGCAAAAAATAGCAACTGGCACTGGGCACTATGTCAATAGGTTAGTCCCAAAAAATGATATAAAGTTGCTATAAAATGATTGTAAAATATCCAAGAATGATAATATAACAGCATGAAACAATAAAAAATTATAGATACGTTGGAGACGTATCAAGCTCCAACATCATATCGAGCCCTAGCAGGGTAGATGGCTATCTAAGGCAGCACGGACGATCCTCATTAACTCTTCCTTGTCTAGCCTGCTCCTGTTCATCATGAGCTTCTACAGCTTGCCTGAAACGCTCCACGATGAGATCGGCAAAGTTCAGGCGAGATTTTTCTGGGCGGCGAAGGTGATAAACAGAAATACCATATGGTTCGCTGGCCCGACATCTGCAAGCCTCGGGACCAGCGCGGCCTCGGGATCATGTCCTCCAAATGCATGAACATTACCCTCCCGACGCATTGGCTGTGGCGGATCGCTAATGGGGAGGGTGGACTTTGGCTTTGATTGCTTGTATCTGCGTTGGTATTTCCCCGAAGAGGAGAGGATGATGCAGCACAACAATGGTCCCTCAGTTATGAAACCAAGGTTATCAATCCAGTAGGAGGATCCATCCACACTATGTAAACAACACCTGCACACAAATAACAAATACTTGCAACCCAACGCGTAAGAGGGGTTGTCAATCCTTCCTTGGTATTGAGATAGATTAAATTGTATGAGATTTGATAAATAGATCTAACAAAAACACAAAATAAAATAAAGAAAGAAAGATTGCAGCAAGGTATTTTTGGTTTAATATGATAGGAAAATAGACCCGGGGGCCGTAGATTTAACTAGAGGCTTCTCTCGAGAAAATAGCATACGGTGGGTAAACAAATTACTGTTGGGCAATTGACAGAAGAGCAAATAATTATGACGATATCCAAGGCAATGATCATGTATATAGGCATCACATACAAGATTAGTAGACCGAAACGATCATGCATCTACTACTATTACTCCACACATCCACCGCTATCCAGCATGCATCTAGTGTATTAAGTTCATGGAAAAATGGAGTAATGCAATAAGAACGATGACATGATGTAGACATGATCTATTCATGTAGGAATAGACCCCATCTTTTTATCCTTAATAGCAACGATACATGCGTGTCATGTCTCCTTTTGTCACTGAGATTGAGCACCACAAGATCGAACGCATCACAAAGCAACTCTTCCCATGGCAAGAAAAATCAATCTAGTTGGCCAAACCAAACCAAAGTTTCGAAGAAGAAATAAGAGGCTATACCAATCATGCATAAAAGAGTTCAGAGAAGACTCAAATAATATTCATGGATAGATCTAATCATAAACTCACAATTCATCGGATCCGAACAAACACACCGCAAAAAGTCATTACATCAAATAGATATCAAAGAACATCGAGGAGAACATTGTATTGAAGATCAAAAGGAGAGAAGAAGCCATCTAGCTACTACCTATGGACCTGTAGGTCTGTGGTAAACTACTCACGCATCATCGGAGGGGCAAGGGTGTTGATGAAGAACCCCTTCGTGATCGTTGACCCTTCCGGCAGAGTGTCGAAAAAGGCCTCTAGATTGGATCTCGTGATTCTGGAACTTGCGGCGACGAAAACTGTTTTCTCTCGACTCCCCTAGGGTTTTAGGGATTTTAGAGTATTTATAGAGCTGATAGGCGGTGGAGAAGCTTCCCGTGGTTCCCACTACCCACCAGGGCGCGTCTAGGCCTTCTGGCGCGCCCTGGTGTCTAGTGGGCCCCACGGGCCTCCTCCCGTGCACTTCTTTGGCTTCCTGGGTGTCTTCTGGGCAGAAAAATTCTCCAAAAAGTTTCGTGGCATTTGGACTCTATTTGGTATTGATATTCTGCGAAGTAAAAAACAAGCAAAAAACAACAACTGACATTGGGCACTATGTCAATAGGTTAGTCCCAAAAAATGATATAAAGTTGCTAGTAAATGAATATAAAACATCCAAGATTGATAATATAATAGCATGGAACAATAAAAAATTATATACATTGGAGACGTATCAGGCTTCACATCACCCGGAACAAATATCTGCGCGGCCAGCCACTTGCCTTCTGCCGACGGTCTGGTGGCTCCCAGTTCTGGCAGTCCGTCATCCAGTTGCTCCCGGTTCTCATCGAGACCTCCATCATGGTTGGATCCGGGACATCCACCATGTTCTGGTTCGACCGGTGGGCTGGGGATGCCCCTTTCGCAGCCCGCTTTCCGGACTTGTTCTCCATTGCGGTGGAACCTCGGGTCTCCGTTGAGACGGCCCTTATTGACTTAGGGCGTCTCGCATTCCGGCGGCCATTTGGGCCCCTGGAACTAATCGCCTGGCATGAGCTCCTGGAGGCCGTTGCGCTCCATGAGCCGGATCTAGAGCAGGCGAACGATCGCTTCTCCTGGCACATTGAGCCCTCGGGCATACTCTCCATGAAGTCTCTGTACTAGGCCATTGATGCCACTCCTGGACCTGCGCCCCCGGAGATGATCTGGTCGATCAGACTCCCTCTAAAGATCAGGATCTTTCTGTGGCAATGGATCTATGGCCGTGTCCCTTCTGGGGTGGAGGTGTTAAAGCGGAATGGCTCGGGTGATGGGATATGTCCTCTGTGTGGGACAAAAGAAGACTCGAACCACATATTCTTCTCGTGTGTGTTCACCCAGTTCCTCGGGAGTTGCCTCCGTGAGGTGGTTGGTGGTCGTTGGTGTAACACTAATTTCCGGGACCTCTTCGCCGAGATACAGACCTCGCCCCCAATGGGCCGCCACATTAGGTGGCTGGCTATTGGGGTCCTTTCATGCACGCTATGGACGGTTCAAAATAAGCTTTTGATCCAGAATGTGCCTCTTCGACATGCTACTGACGCGGTGTTCAAAATGTGTGACTGTTTGCAGCCTTGGCGGCCGCTTAGCCGCCACCAGGAACGGGATGCCATCAACATCATCATTGTTGATCTTCGTGCGATGGCTCTTCGCTTGGCGCCGTCGCTCCCTCCTCCACCACCTGAGCTGGATCTGCTTCGCTTGCGGTGCTACCGCCTTTGTTTTTTAATTTCAGGGCTTGTTGAGCTGTGCCCTCAGCAGAACCCTCCCGTACTTTATGTTGTGCTACCTTGTGTGTGTGTGTGTGGACTTGTGTTGAACCTTATGGCTGTGGTGGTTTGCTTTATATATAAAGCGGGGGCGAAATCCTTTTTTGGTATAACTCATCTATAATGGGCAATGGATACTTCCTCTTAACGGTTATACCCTTTAAGAGCACATAATACACAACCATCCTCCATTCTCCTCCCTTCTTTTTAAGGGATAATTAGATTTATGCCCCTAGTTGAGTCCCACTCGGCTGTTTTACCCCAAATTTCCAAAAGTCACCGGTTCTGTCCAAGTCACTTCGCTCCTCTTATGCTTTTGCCCTTTGACCGTTTGACCGTCAATTTGAAAACTTCATAACTAATTCATAATAAATCAGAAAAATGCAAATAAGATACCAAAATGTTCGAAAAAACATCACCTATATGTCAGTGTCATTTGCATTCATGCAAAACTATTGGAAAGTGCCCATCTGAGTTTTAGCTCTTATGATACCACCATGAATAGTAAAATCTAAAAAAATTCAAAAAAAAATTGGTGGCAAAGAATGACAAATGTTTTAAGTGCTTGCCAAGTTTCATCGAGGAATAACATTCGTGGAAGTCGTGGCAAAAAAATAATCTATTTTGGAGTGTTGATTTTGTTTTGCCACGACATCCATGAATGTCATTCCCTGATGAAACTTGGCAATCACTTAAAACATTTGTCATTCTTTGCCACCATATTTTTTTATTTTTTTCGATTTTACTATTCATGGTGGTATCATAAGAGCTAAAACTTGGATGGGCACTTTCCAACACTTTTGTCATGAATGCAAATGACACTAACATATAGGTGATGTTTTTCCGAACATTTCGGTATCTTATTTGCATTTTTCTGATTTAGTATGAATTAGTTATGAAGTTTTCAAACTGACGATCAAACGGTCCAAGGGCAAATGCATAAGAGGAGCGAAGTGACTTGGACAGAACCGGTGACTTTTGGAAATTAGGGGTAAAGCAGCCGAGTGGGACACAACTGGGGGCATAAATCTAATTATCCCTCTTTTTAAATATCTGAACAAGAGAATAAAAAGGGTTGGTACTGAGCCTGATCAGTCCAGATTTGAGCAGGTAATGATTTTTTTCCAATTCATCCTTTAAATGAGGAACTACCATGTAGGGTATCATGGAAATAGGTCTAGCTCTAGGAATTAAAGGAATAGTGTGGTCATAATTTCTTCTTGGTGGCAATGCTTCTGGGCTAGCAAATACAGTGGCATCATTATCTAGAATTTGCTGCATCTCTGGAGAAAATAGGTGTACGATCTTCAACTTGTAGTGTAGATATTGAAACACAAGTGAGTGCAAAATCTTCTAGCAGGAATCCTGGCAATATAACTAACTCACCCTTCCTGTAAAATGGGATCCACTTATGTGCTCAGTCTACATGCATAGAGAGCCTTTCCAAACCAAGTATGTCATCATAATCAAAATTATGTCCATTGCACTTCCAAGAGCAAGCAGGTAATTTGTGATGACACTTAATTGTAGTTCCTCCTATGACAATGGCTGAAACAGGCACAGTGAACATTGGGGATATAACCCCACGGTATGACCCGCCCGTTCAGGGCTGGGTTATCCGGTGGCAGCTTGAAGAGTAAGACTTGACATGGGTTGTGGTGATCAAGACCTCAAGGCCCACACAGAGACTCATAAGTGGGCCAGCTCATCGCCCTGCACCTGAGGCGGTGGCTCACCAAAGGACACCGTAATTCCCTTACTTGGGAAGTAAGACAAGTAGGAAACTTATTAGGGCATGGGTTGTAGTACGACCCGGACTCTGTTGTAAGCTCAGGGCCTCGACCTGTATATAAAGGGGAGCCCCTGAGGCAGGAATACTAGGTTACAAGCTCTCGAGTACTAGGATAGCAAAGTTGCACCCTTGTAATCTAGATCCCACACAATAATCAAATCAAGCAGGAAGTAGGCTATTACCTCCATCGAGAGGGGCTGAACCTGGGTAAACCCTTGTCTCTCGATTCTGATCAACCCCGTTCAAGCTACTACCTCGCGGTGATGGCCTCACGACTAAGTCCTTTCACGAGGACATCTGCCGTGACAAAACCACGACAGTTGGCGCCCACCATGGGGCTATCGCTCGGTGGTGTTGAGTTCTTGAAGGGAGCTCTCCTAGGGATAGAGGGATATGCAATCGGCCGCATGACCAAGAGTCGTCGCGGCAAGCTCTACATCGACGATTCGGGCTGGGGCCCCGAGGCCGACTCAATCGAGTACGGGTACCGGGTCCCCTTCGGCAAAATCCACATCTTCATTGGCAAAATTGGCGAATCAGGACCCGAGCCGGACATCTGCACCGACATCGTCGAGCCGGCTCGGCACACGCAACCCGCCCAGAACCATGTTTTCGTTGGCTTCACCCAGGGGGTCGATCTCGCGGATAACTCCGCATCTGGTGGGGACACCCTTGTCTACTCCGACGGCGAGTCATCGGTCGGGAACACCGAGTCGATCCGCCCGCTGTACGATGGTAGACTTGGGGGCTACTCTGATGATGAGCTGCCCCCTGTTGGACCAGCATTTACAAGGCAGGCACTGCGCCGACCCTCAACTCTACTGCAGCAGGCGCCATGGGAGGAACCGGCGCTTCAGCAACCGATCCGAGCACGTCTGGCCCAGTCAAAACGCCAGCTCAAGTTCTCTCGGAGCTAGTCGCCTCACTGACGATGCTCCTTGAGTTGCCGCTAACAACGGAGAACCAGGAAGAGCGCAACACAGAGATAGCTAAAATTCATGAGCAGATGGCTAAAACTCAGGAGGATATCAACGCCGAGAACGCTTGCCTGGTGGAGTTACGTGCCCAGATGCATAAAGAGGCAGAAGGCCTAAGGACAGAGGCTTGGCGCATGGGTCTCTGATAGAACGCTTCAGGTATGGTTCACAGGAGGAGGCACGAGAGCTGCTTGCCCATTGATTACGAGCCTAGGCATCTATTGAACACACCCACACCGGGGGCTGGGACGAGTACCACGGGGGCTCCGGTTATACCCCAATTAAACCGGGTCGTGCCCCAAGATGGAGACAGGCGACCACCTCCAGCTCAGCCCCGTCAGCCGGCTCAACAACATCAGCTCGAGCCGGCCCAACACTTGCCGCATGTTCATACGACTCCGGACCATTTGTAACACCAGCGGGTCACTTCTCCAATCCCGTTGATAACTTGTTGGCAACAACTACCAACCTTGCCGCACTTCCGATCACAGGGAATACCTAGTTGAGAGGGAAGCTTTGCACGCCATCGAGATGTTGAAGACTGCGGTTGCCTAGCAAGCAAACTATTCCTATAGTCAGCAGCGACTCCACTCCACCCCGCATCCAAGCCGCAGCAGGAGCCACCACGCTGAGTTGCCAACAGTCTCTAGTAGTGCCCAACGGATACGCGAGCTGCCACGTGACCCGCCTCGGCATGGAGCCCCAGATGCTCAGGAGATCGTCGACATGCCCCCCCGCACGGCGAGAAGCAGAAGCAGCCAACACGGCGGCTCAACCATCACCCACTTCAACTCCTTTGGCCTCACAAGGGGTAGGATCGAGTAGCAGAACCATTGGGATTCCGTGCCTGGTGTCAGCTCTGCGCAATGAGTGTATGCCTAAGGATTTCAAAGGCCCTCGTAAGGTTTCCAATTACACGCCTGACCTTGAACCGGCGGCTTGGATTGAGAGTTACGAAATCGCCATGGACATGCTGGATGTTAGCAACGCAGTTTGTGCTAAGTATTTAACCATGATGTTGGAGGGACCAACTCATACTTGGCTGGAGAACTTGCCCCCTAATTCCATCAACACTTGGCCAGAGTTGAAGGAGCACTTCATCAAGCACTTCCAAAGAACCTGCCAGTGCCCGATGACAATTGTCGATTTACAGCATTGTGTCCAGCGTGAGGGCAAGTTAGCTCATCACTAGTCCTGCCAGGTCGCAGATATTATCCACTCCTCTGATGGTATATCAGCTGCCCAGGACGTCTTAATTTTGTAGAAAAACTACCATTTTGATCCTTTGGTTCAGAAGCTTGGGCGCCTCAAGCGGACGGTTCGGGACATGGGGGGTCTCATGGATGTCCTTACCAGATACATCGAGTCAGATACCACCAAGGATCCAACGTCAGATGACGAAAAGGCCATCAAAGGCAAGAAAAACTGTGGTGGCAAGGGACTGAAGCAGAACAACTCTGGGTACACCGGCAACCATGGCAATCAGGCCAATGGTGGCAAGCATAAGCACCCGCGGCTCAGATTTTGTTTCCAATACCAACACCGGTTTCAAGGGTCAAAGACGGAATAATTCTGGGAGGCCATTCAATATGAATAAAGCTCATAATTTCGAGGAAGCCCTCAAAGGTCCATGTCCTAAGCACAGTACTCAGGATAAGCCGGCAAATCACTCCTGGGAGAACTGTCATATCATGCAAGCTTACTGCAATCAAGTCTACCAGAACCATCAAGGTGGCGATGGTGGAAACCCTGGACAACCAGGGGCAGGCGGCTCAGGTTTCCCAGGAGCCAGCTCGTCTGGTAATTACCAGAACCCTGGTTTTCAGGGCCCAGGTGGCTCAGGGCCTGGATATCAAGGATCTGGCAACAGTGGGGCTGGACATCAGCGTTCCGGCCAAAGCAACCACCAATAGAGCAATCAGACAGGTTTCCAGAGTAATCCAAAGGAATTGAACAATGGTCAATATCATGTGTTCACCACTAGCACTTGTAATCCTGATCGCAAACTACAGCAACGTGTCGCCAATATGGTTGAGCCGGCGGTCCCTCAGTACTTAAACTGGTCAGAGCAACCGGTCGTCTGGAGTAGAGAAGATCACCCACTAGGGTCGAGAAGCCAGTTGTCTTGCTCTAGTGGTAGCACCTCAAGTTGATGGCTATAAGCTTACTAAGGTGCTCATGGATGGAGGAAGCAGCATCAACATTATATATTATGATACTTTCAGGCGCATGAATTTGTGAGAGAAGCAACTCCTGCCGTCTTCGATCGTTTTTCATGGGATCGTTCCTGGTAAGTCCGCTTATCCTATTGGGCGGATTAAGCTGGAAGTTGCGTTTGGTGATGAGTATAACTACATATCAAAGTTGTTGACGTTTGAGGTAGTCAAGATTAAGAGCCCATACCATGCCCTCTTTGGACGGCCGGCTTATGCCCGCTTCATGGCTTGGCCTTGTTATGTTTACCTCAAGCTCAAAATGCCTGGGCCAGAGGGCACTATCACAGTTGATGGTAACAGGAAAATTGCACGCGAGTGCAAGGAGGGGGATGCAGCTTATGCTGAGTCAGCCTGTGCGGCAGAGGAGTTGAAGTTTTACACATCCAGTGTTGACCCAACTAACATGACCCCCCTGAAGAAACCCAGCACAGAGTCTGACCCTCCCCCCCACTGCTCAAGTTTAAGTTGGATGAGGACACGAAACAGGTTGATTTCACCCCGGGTGACTCATCCCAACAGTTCACTATTGGAACTGGCATGGATCCCAAATAGGAAAGCGCGCTCATCGAGTTCACCCGTGAGAATTGGGACATCTTCGCATGGAAACCTTCTGACATGCCTGGTGTACCGAGAGAATTTGCTGAGCACCACCTCAATGTTGATCCTAAGATGAAACCAGTCTGGCAATACCTCTGTCGTTTTAACGAGGAAAGACGCAAGGCTATCAGGGAAGAAGTGGCTCGGCTCCTAGCTGCCGGGTTCATCGTGGAAGTATTTCATCTTGAGTGGCTGGCCAATCCAGTGCTTGTTCTGAAGAAAAACAACACTTGGCGTATGTGTGTCGATTACACATATCTTAACAAGGCTTGTCCCAAAGATCCGTTTGCCCTCCCCCGCATTGATCAGATCATCGATTCCACAGCTGGGTGTGAGATTCTGTGTTTCCTGGATGCTTACTCCGGCTATCATCAGATAAAGATGGCTGTTGAGGATCAGGAGAATACATCCTTCATCACACCCTTTGGGGTTTTCTGCTATGTCTCCATGCCTTTTGGGCTTAAAAGCGCGGGAGGTACTTATAAGCGTTGCGTCCAGAATTGTTTTCACAATTAGATTGGGCGTAATGTTCATGCATATGTTGATGATATTGTGGTCAAGTCCCAGAAGAAGGAAACCCTGCTGGATGACCTCAAGGAAACCTTTGAGAATCTTCGGGTTTATAAGATGATGCTTAACCCAGCCAAGTGTGTTTTTGGCGTTCTTGCAGGCAAGTTACTAGGTTTTCTGGTGTCTGAGCAGGGCATCGAAGCTAATCCAGAGAAAATCAAGGCGGTGACCTCCCTTGCTAAGCCGGCCAACATCAATGACGTCCAGCGCATGGCGGGTCGCATTGCCGCTTTGAGCCGGTTCATAAGCCGCCTAGGTGAGAAGGCGATTCCTTTATATCAGATGCTGAAAAAGACTGACCATTTCATCTGGAGTGATGCTGAAGATAAAGCTTTTGAAGCCCTCAAAAAGCAGTTGGCTGAGCCGCCCATCCTGGCTGCCCCTATTGACAAAGAGCATATGCTCCTGTACATTACTGCTAATAATAAAGCGGTAAGTGTTGCAGTTGTCATGGAGCGCAAGGAGGCTAGGAAGGAATATCCTGTCCAGAGTCCAGTCTACTATATTAGTGAGGTTTTGACAGAGTCCAAACAGAGGTATCTGCATCGGCAAAAACTGGTGTTCGGTGTCTTCATGGCTAGTCACAAGTTGAAGCATTATTTCCAGGAACACCCCATCACTATGGTGAGCTTAGGCCCCTTGGGAGATATCATCCAGAACAGGGAGGCTACAGGCCGGGTTGCTAAGTGGGCAATTGAGCTCGGTCCTCATCATCTTAAGTATGTTCCCAGGACAGCCATCAAATCTCAAGCATTAGTGGATTTCATCAACGATTGGACTGAACTTCAAATTCCTGAAGAGAAGCCAGGCAATACATACTGGACAATACACTTTGATGGTTCAAGGCAATTGGAAGGCTCGGGGGCTGGGGTCATCTTATCTTCTCCCCGAGGTGATAAATTTTGCTATGTCCCCAGGATCATGTTTCCTTGTACTAACAATGCAGCTGAGTATGAAGCCCTCCTTCATGGTCTCCGTATGGCCAAGGAGATGAATCTCAGCCGGGTTAGATGCCTGGGTGATTCTGATTTGGTCGCTTAACAAGTCTCTAGTACTTGGGATTCAAAAGGCCCCCTGATGGTGGCTTATCATCAAGCAGTGACCAACATTGTAGGCCACTTTAAAGGATATCAAGTGGACCATATAGATCAGCGGCTCAATGAGGTGGCCGATGCCCTTTCATGACTCGGCTCTCAGTGTAAGCCGGTCCCTCCCAATGTGTTCCTTGATGTTCTCCATAATCGTTCTATTAAATTGCCTTCCGAGGAAGATCTTGCTGTACCTGACCTAGAGGCACAGTTAGTGGCGGCTCTTCGTGCTATTCCAGATTGGATGGTCCCTTATCTGGCTTATCTGACTCGAGGCGAGCTCCCTGAGGATGAGCTCATTGCTCATCAGATCGTCCGACGCTCCAAGTCTATGACCATTGTTCATGGCGAGTTGCACAGAAGAAGCATCAGCGGCATTTTTCAACGATGTTCACCTGATGAAGGCCGAGAAATCCTCAATGAGATTCATTCTGGTGACTGTGGTCATCATGCCGGCTCAAGATCATTGGTAGCGAAAGCCTTTCAACATGGTTTTATTGGCTCACAGCTCACGCAGATGCTGAAGATATTGTGCGCAAGTGTGATGGGTGTCAGAAGTTTGCACGGCAAGCCCATGTGCCGGCTCAAGAGCTCCGGATGATTCCCATCACTTGGCCCTTTGCAGTATGGGGGCTTGATATGGTTGGTCCGTTAAGCGGTCCAAGGACAAGAAAACTCACCTTTTGGAGGAGGCTGACAAGTTCACCAAGTGGGTTGAAGCAGAGCTGATTAGCAATTGTGATGCAGCAACAACAGTTAAATTCCGAAAGAAATTGATTTTTCACTTTGGATATCCGCACAGCATCATCACTGATAATGGAACTAACTTTTCCAAAGGAGCTATGAAGAAATTCTGTCAGCAAGAGCACATGCGGCTTAATGTGGCCTTAGCGGCGCACCCTTAGTCCAATGGTCAAGCAGAATGTGCTAACCAGGAAATCTTACGAGGCATCAAGCCATGACTCATGGTTCCTCTTGAGCGCACTCCGGGTTGCTGGGTTGAGGAGCTACCTTCTGTCCTTTGGAGCATACGGACTACTCCCAACAGATCAACCGACTATACGCCTTTCTTCATGGTTTATCTGGCAGAGGCGGTGCTACCTAGCGATATTCGTCATGATACCCTGAGATTTGCAGCTTATGTTGAAGCAGATAATGAGCAGGCTCGACAAGACTCTCTAGATGCCCTGGAGGAGGAACATGACTTTGCAGCAGCAAGCAGATCAACAATATATCAACAAGATCTACGTCGCTATCATAGCAGTAGAGTTCGCAGCCGTACTTTCCAGGAGGGCGACTTAGCGCTCCGACTAATACAAGATCAAACCGGCATGCATAAGCTTTCACCTCCATGGGAAGGGCCTTTTGTCATCAGCAAGAATCTCAACAACGGGTCATATTACCTGATTGACATACGTGAACATAATAAATCACGTACGTCTGAGGAGGAGACCAACAGGCCTTGGAATATTGCTCATCTCCATCCCTATTACACTTAGAGCCACTAGCTCCAGCTTTTTGTACATACCTTTGTGTGTGTGTGTGTATATATATTTTATGATCAATGTTAGTAAAGTCGTCATCCCCGAAACTCGGGGCCTCTGTCATTTCATCCCATATATTGTGCATGAGTCTTTATTTTCTGATCATAGGTCACTTGGGGGCTTCCAACTCATCGAGTTTAGCTATTAACATCCCTCTTGACCCGGCATCTGCCACTATAAAAACTTGGTTAAACCTGCCTGTTTGCTTGATGCTACTCCGCCAAGATGACCCGGCATACTCTTGAAAATCAATCTATTATGACCTTCAACTTGTCAAGGTTAAAATGCCGGCTTATGTCATGTGAGAGCCGGCTTACAGAAATCTAGGATAAACCATGGGCTATCACGCCAGCTTCATTGAAGCAAGACTCGAGCCTCGAAAGCCGGTCTTTTTGTCGTGCCTCAAAAGCCGGCTTAACATTAATGTTTATATACTTTTGAATTGTATTCTATTTTACAGGGTTATTTTCTTCCTTGATAAAGAAAGATATCGACCATGAGTCACCGGGTCATTGTTACACCGGGTTATTTTCTGATCAAGGAGAGATGGATATCGACCATGAGTCGCTGGGTCATTGATACACCGAGTTATTTCTGATCAAAGAAAGTTGGATATCAACAATGAGTCGCCAGTTCATTGATACACCAGGTTATTCTGATCAGGACAGATTGATTTCAACGAGTTGTTGGGATATACACACATTGGACAAATAGTGGTCAAGACAGCAGAAAATGACCAGTTATTGGTGGCTCACAAATATATAACTCGCCAGATGGTTACTTCAAGCAGTAGAACATTATAAGGCTACTAGGCGAGTCAACTAAACACCACACCAGTTCAAAATCCTTGCGCAAAATATGCTTCGAGTGTTTAGATGTGCGATGGCACCACAGATGAAACAGGTGTTTTCGCTACCCTATTATAGAGCCACAGCTAGGCTCACAATATCATCAAGTTTTTAGGAGCACTCTACTTCTGTAAGCCGGCCCCTGCGCTCTCTGGGTTGACGATCTCCGGGTTGATATTTTCTTGGCGATCTCCAACACTTGGTGCTTTCGGGTTATCCCACGCCGGCTCTTCTTCATCGATCTGAATGTTGTTTAGATCCCAGTCGATGGTTATTAACTGCTGGAAGATTGCGTCATCTTGGATGATAATTGATGGGTCAACATCAGGAGCAAAGATGTGCTTACGCCGTGATGGGGTTAAGTCAAACGGCTCAAATGTTGGCGGGTTAACCTGTGTGTTCCCCTCATCATAAGCTGCTTGATACTTGCTCAGGTCAAGTTCTCCAGCTAGTTGACTCGCCAGGACGCGGGTCTCCTTTAAGCACCGAGCATAGTCTGCTGAAGAAAATTGACTGCCATCAAGGTTGAATTCAGGAAACCCGCCAGACATTTCAGCTGGCTCGATCTCTGGCAAGTAAGCCTTAGCACGACCAAGTGACATCATCGCACTAGCTCGAGCGGCTGATCTTTTCCACTCTTCAACCTGCTTGGGGATAGTTGACAGCTGTTTAAGCACGTCTTTTATGAATTTTGGAGGCTCTTTCCCACCCATCACAACCATAATGGTATATAAACTCCCTGCATACAATTGTTCCAGGAAGGTATATATGGCCTTCAACTTTACCAATGGCACTTGGACAACATTTCCATTTTTTCTGCCTGAAAGTTTAAAACACTCAAGGGTTACAAAGCCGTATTATCAATCAAAATTTAACCCGGAGGTTGCTAGAGGACTTAACAAGACAAATTTGAACACAATTGCTTACCAAAAAATAGCTGTTGTCATGTTGGTAATATGGTGCTTTAGTGTGTTCAGCTCCTCAGTGACCGGCTCAAGCCGACCCTCTGCCTCTTCAGCATGTTTCAACAACGTCGCTTTTTCTTCCTCATATGAGGCCTTCAAGGAGCTTAAGTTTTCAGAGGCAATCAACAATGATTTTTGCAATGAAGAAGCTGATGACTCTGCCTTCTCACGCAGAATTTTCTCAGTTTTGAGCCGCTATTGTAAGCCGGCAGCCTTTGATTCAGCTTTGTTCAACATATCCTGTCATAACTAGCAAATTCAACATGGATACTATGGAGTCCCGAGCCAGCAAAGTCTCATGACTCGGCCCTTGGGGGCTACAGGCGGCGATTTTTTTTATGATTCAAGTCCCAAATAGCTGCAAGCAACCTACATGGCACTTGGGGGCTAATGCAAGTTGTTTTTTTATCTCTACAAAGAAAGACCCGGCTATCTCATGAAGATGAGCCGGCCCTTGGGGGCTACACGGTGATTTTCTTTTAGTTCATTGGCTAAGTTCAACATTCAGAAGACCCGGCTCTTTTACGAAAATGAGCCGGCCCTTGGGGGCTATAGGCCACTTTTTTCAGTTACAAGGGTGAGAATATATTTTTGAAGAACCAACTTGTTATTTTCATAACAAGCCGGCCCTTGGGGGCTACAGTGTACTTGTCAAAATTCATGTGCAAGTCTCACACATACTCATGCTTTCCTATGTCTAAGACTTGGGGGCTATGTAAGTATATACGGTATTGCAAATAGGAAGCTTTTCATACCTCGTATTTTCTTTTCATAATGTTAACCATGCTCGCCTCCATATCCTGGCTTGAAGATAATTGGGTTAAGTAGCCTTGATGAAGTTCATCCACGTTGAGATTTTCAATATTGGGCAATTCCAGTTTTATTTCCCCTTTCTCAGATGCGGCCGGCCCTTCCTTGGTCATGATTTTGGCTAACATATTTGAGGCCTCTGGAGCTTTAAAGGCTTCGCCAGTAATGTTAACCTCATCATCGACCACTGTGTGCGAGGGAACAACATCTTCAGCTTCTTTCACAGGATTGGAGACTCGAGCTGGACTTGGCGGGTCAATATTATGTGGAATGGCTCCACTGTTGCTATTTCTTCAACACCAGCCGACTTGTTCTGCTGAGGCAGCTCAACCCTTTGATCAAGGTTCCCTTCTGTCATCTTAGTATGAACCTCATGGGTTACCAAGAGCGGGCCTTCCGACTCAGGGATTTCTGGAGCCAAAGATGACTCGCCAATTTTCCTCTTCTTGGCCTTGGCCCTATGGTCATATGAGCATGCTCAAATAAATAAAGCAATGACTATGATGAAGTATGAATTATTAGAAAACTTACCCCTGCTTAATGACCAAGGGCGGGAGCTTTGTAGCAGGTGAGCCTCCAGAAGATGGTGGCGACTTCTGATAATTTGAGTTAGAAGGGTTAATAGGTTGCCTAATAAGGCTGGCTCGTGGGAGAGATGAGGTTGTACTATGAGGCACCTCGGTGCGTCGCTTGGGAGTGATTGGCTCACCAGATAAGCCGGCAGTCAGCTCCCCCGAGCTACTCAGGGTCTTGCATTTCGACGTACCGGCATACTGTGATTTCTTCAAAAGAAAGTTTGGGTCTAAGTAAGCATCCAGATGTGAAAGTGGTACCTTTCTAACGGCTCGTCTCGTTTTCCTTGGGATTAAAATTTCTGAGCTGGATGAGATTGAAATTACCTCAGCATCGCCGGCTCAACTGGCCTCAGTATTGTCCTGAGAAGAAGGGGCATCAACCAATTGAATAAAAAGGAGACCAAGTGAGTCAAGTTCTACCTCCGACTCATTCTCGGTGGTTGGCTTATCTGCAGCGACTGGCTCATTTTCTTGAGGAACTGGGGCGGGGGCAGACTTTCGAAGTTTCCTCTTCCAGAATTTGTAGTGTGCCTGCGTATACAATGAGCCGTAAGTCAAGATTAAGATGAACAAAATCAAAATACATAATGAGTAAGATGAAGTGCAGTGATACTTACTGGAGGCGATGGGTTTGTTATACAGAAAGGAGCAAGCCCCGTCTTGTTGAATATATCTTGAGGCCCTCCTAACAGTCTCTTCACAGCCTTGTTTATGTCATCAACTGATAAGTCAACTTGGCTGAAGCATTGTACGTCAACTAAGTCATCGGTATAATTGCACATTAAGTCGCCCCTCCGACTTAATGGCTGGACTCTCCAGCTGATCCAACACCGAGTCAGATCGATCCCAGTGAGGCCGTTTGCTGACAAGGCCCTCAATTTAGAGTATACAAAGGCGACTTATTGTCACTCTTCTTTAGAAGGCCAACCAGGAAAGGCAACGGCCGCGTTAAGTCACTCTAGTCTATAACCCGACAATGGGTTTTCGCCGGTAGGAGCAGTATTCTTGTAGTAGAACCAGGTTCTATTCCATCCTTTTGGATGACTCACCAGTTTGGCTTCTGGAAAGGGGCAGTTCTTTCGCCTCTGAATGGAAACCCCACCAAGCTCTATGCTAGGACCGTCTACAAAGTCACTCTGGTGGTTGATATAGAAAGATTCCCTGAAGATAGGGATAGTTGCCTCTGTCTGAAGATAAACCTCACAGAAGACTTGGAATTGGCACAGATTGGTCATAGGGTTGGGACCAATATCTTGAGGATGGAGGTTGAAGAAGTTAAGGAAATCCCCGAAGAATTTTGACCCGGGCGTTGAGAAGCCCCTATGGAGATGATCTGTGAACACAATGGCTTCTCCTTCGTCAGGCTGGGGGTGCTCTCTTCATCAGGCGCCCGCCAGCCGACTACTTCTTGAGCCGGAAGAAGACCTTGCCCCACGAGGTCATTGAGCACAAGGGTGGAGACTTGAAATCGGACCCAGTTGCAGGCCTTATCGGTCTTGGCCATGATGAGTTGTTCAAGGGTTAAAACTGCGGGCAAAGTATGAATGGCGGGTCATTTTTTATGAATGATAAGCCGCCAGTTTGTTTATATGGTGAGCCGGCAAAATAATGAGGTTACTACAATTTTGGGGCGAGTCAACATGTTTGTTTCATTATTAATGGGTCACCAAGTTACTCAAAATATTAAGCCTTCTGGATAAGGGACAACTATGACTATCAAGTTAGGCGAGTTACAACAAGCAATGATGAGCCGACAAAACATAAGGCGACTCATCTTACTTGGTGACTTTATGGTTTTCTGCTAAGTGTTGGCCAGAAACAGTTTTCTGTTGAAATGATTGAAACTACAGATCTACAATATCACTTGAAAAAGAAAATATTCACTAAACCTAAGGTGTACAGTGGAAGCATTGGCCGGACTATTGACAGGATCTAACAAAGATATGAGTTCTCTAGATGCAAAAATGGCGCCGCTACCACTAATGGGCTATTTCTATGGACAGTTCAGATTGAATCCAAATCTAATAGCATAAGATGTTGGTACGAATCAATGAACGCGTATGAACTATGATGAAAAACACGTAAGGACAAAAGTGTTATGGATCTAATGGTGGGAATTTAGGCATACCTGGTTGCTGCGGAAGATGGACGGGGTACTTCGGCGAGCTTGGCGATGATTTGGACGGTGTGGAGGTCGCACCTGAGGAGGTCAACGAGCTCGAGGGGGCACGACGCTGCTTCGGTCGCGAGAAGACTCCGACGAGAGGAAGAAGAAGAAGTGGGGGAGTGAAGCGGTAAAAGTGAAAACCGGACCCCTCCGTATATATTTATAAGGCGAAGAGAAGTGGAAAAGGCAGGTGCGAAAACAGAGGAGGCACAGTAATTTTTCGAGCAAAGGACGCCTTGATTTTTGGGCCTGATAGATATGCACAAAAGATTCGTTGTGATGTCACACTTGAGCTCCGGAAATTCTGGAAGATGACATCATATTTTAAGAGGTAGAAAATGTTAAGTGTGGAAGTATTATAAGCCAGAACATATGACCTAGCTACGATGCAGATTCAAAAGGGAAGATGACCCGGAATTATCATCAGTTTGAAGATTAACATGGATGAATCCAAGTCAATCTGGGGGCTAATGTTGGGGATATAACCCCACGGTATGACCCGCCCGTTCAGGGCCGGGTTACCCGATGCCGGCTAGAAGAGTAAGACTTGACATGACATGTGGTGATCAAGACCTCAAGGCCCACACAGTGACTCATAAGTGGGCCGGCTAATGGCCTTGCACCTGAGGCGGCGGCTCACTGAAGGACGCTGTAATTCCCTTACTTGGGAAGTAAGACAAGTAGGAAACTTATTAGGGCGCGGGTCATAGTACGACCCGAACTCTGTTGTAAGTTTAGGGCCTCGACCAATTGATGTTTGCTTGAACTACGTCGGTATTTCCCCAAAGAGGAAGGGATGATGCAGCATAGCAACGGTAGGTATTTCCCTCAGTGATGAGCCCAAGGTTATCGAACCAGTAGGAGAACCACGCAACACCACGTAAACAGCTCCTGCACACAAAGAACAAATACTTGCAACCCGACGTAAGAGAGGGGTTGTCAATCCCTCACGGGTAAAAGGATAGGCAAAATTGTAGTAGATTGGATAAATAGATCTCGCGGGAATGCGAGATAAAATAAATAAGTAAAAATTGCAGCAAGGTATTTTTGTATTTTTGGATTAATAGATCTGAAAATAAAAGCAAATAAAAATAGATCGCGAAGGCCAATATATTAAAGAAGAGACCCGGGGGCCGTAGGTTTCACTAGTGGCTTCTCTCGAGAAAAATAGCAAACGGTGGGTAAACAAATTACTGTTGGGCAATTGATAGAACTTCAAATAATCATGACGATATCCAGGCAATGATCATTATATAGGCATCACATCCAAGATTAGTAGACCGACTCCTGCCTGCATCTACTACTATTACTCCACACATCGACCGCTATCCAGCATGCATCTAGTGTATTAAGTTCATGGAAAAACGGAGTAATGCAATAAGAATGATGACATGATGTAGACAAGATCTATTTATGTAGAAATAGACCCCATCTTGTTATCCTTAATAGCAACAATACATACGTGTCGTTTCCCCTTCTGTCACTGGGATCAAGCACCATAAGATCGAACCCATCACAAAGCACCTCTTCCCAATGCAAGATAAATAGATCAAGTTGGCCAAACAAAACCCAAATATCAGAGAAGAAATACGAGGCTATAAGCAATCATGCATATAAGAGATCAAAGAAGACTCAAATAAGTTTCATGGATAAAAACATAGATCTGATCATAAACTCAAAGTTCATCGGATCCAAACAAACACACCGCAAAAAGAGTTACATCAAATAGATCTCCAAGAGACCATTGTATTGAGAATTAAACGAGAGAGAGAAAGCCATCTAGCTACTAACTATGGACCCGTAGATCTACAATGAACTACTCACGCATCATCAGAGAGGCACCAATGAGGATGATGAACCCCTCCGTGATGGTGTCTAGATTGGATCTGTGGTTTCTGGAACTTGCGGCTGCTGGAATTGATTTTCGTCGACTCCCCTAGGGTTTCTGGAATATTGGGGTATTTATAGAGCAAAGAGGCAGTGCGGGAGGTCTCCGAGATGGGCACAACCCATCAGGGCGCGCCTGGGGGCCCAGGCGTGCCCTGGTGTCTTGTGCTCACCTCGGGACCCCTCTTCGGTACTTTTTTGGCCCACTGGATGTCTTCTGGTCCAAAAAAATCTCCAAAAAGTTTCGCTGCGTTTGGACTCCATTTGGTATTGATTTCCTGCAAAGTGAAAAACAAGCAGAAAACAACAACTGGCACTGGGCACAATGTCAATTGGTTAGTCCCAAAAAATGATATAAAGTTGATATAAAATGATTGTAAAACATCCAAAAATGATAATATAACGGCAAGGAACAATAAAAAAATTGTAGATACGTTGGAGACGTATCAGCATTCCCAAGCTTAATTCCTGCTCGTCCTCGAGTAGGTAAATGATAAAAACAGAATTTTTGATGTGGAATGCTGCCTAACATGTTCATCACATATTCTTTTCTTTATAGCATGGACATTTGGACTTAGTGCAAATGAAGGCTAGCAAAAAGATTGAGAAGCGTCCAACCAAGAAACAAAAAATCTCGTAAGCAAGCATTAAGCATAATTAACACCGAATAATGCACCACAAGTAGGATATAATTTCATTGCATAACTATTGACTTTCGTGCTTGCATAGGGAATCACAAACCTTAACACCAATATTCTTACTAAAGCATAATTACTCATCAACATGACTCACATATCACTATCATCATATCTCAAAACTATTACTAAGAATCAAGTTTATTTTGTCCAATGATCTTCATGAAAGTTTTTATTATATCCTTCTTGGATATCTATCACTTTGGGACTAGTTTCATATGTTGCTTTTAATAAGCTCAAACAAATATAAGTGAAGAACATGAGCATAATATTTCTTTCTCTCAAATTAATCTAAGTGAAGCAAGAGATAATTTCTTTAAAATTTTACTAACTCCCAAATAAATCCTAGTGAAGCATGAGAGCATTTCTTCAAAAATAACAAAGCACACCATGCTCAAAAAGATATAAGTGAAACACTAGAGCAATTCCATAGCTCATAAAAAATTTAAGTGAAGCATAGGAGCAAGCATAGCATAATTTTTGGCTCTCCCAAAAAGGTGTGTCCAGCAAGGATTCAAGACTTAAAATAGAAAGCAAAACAAGCAAAGACTCATATCATACAAGATGCTCCAAGCAAAACTCATAATATGTGACGAATAAAAATATAGCTCCAAGTAAAATACCGATGGTCGTTAGAAGAAAGAGGGGATGCCACTCGGGGGCATCCCCAAGCTTAGTTGCTTGATACTTCTTGAATATTATCTTGGGGTGCCTCGGGCATCCCCAAGCTTAGCCTTTTGCTAATCCTTATTCCTTCATCCATCGTAATCTCACCCAAAACTTGAAAACTTCAATCACACAAAACTCAACAAAACCTTTGTGAGATCCGTTAGTAAAAGAAAGCAAATCACTACTATAAGTATTGTTCCAAACCCATTCAGATTTTATTTTTGCATTATATCTACTGTATTTCAACTTTTATATGTCAAAAACTCTTCAAAGGAAACCATAGAATCATCAAAAGATGCACACAACGCAAAGAAAACACAATCTATCAAAAATAGAACAGTCTGTAGCAATCTGAAAACTTCTAATACTTCTGTAACTCCAAAAATTCTAAAAAATTAGGACAACATGAGATTTTTTTTATTAATATTATGAAAAAATAATAAAATCAAAATCTCTCTTCTGTTAAAAATAAGAATTGTTTTCCTGAGCGCGAAAGTTTCTGTTTTTCAGCAAGATCAAATCAACTATCACCCAAATCATCCCAAAGGCTTTGCTTGGCACAAACACTAATTTAAACCACAAAAACACATCTAACCAGAGGAATAATTGGGTATTTTATTGAAAACATCAAGAAAACCAAAAAGCAAAAAGATACAAGTTGGGTTGCCTCCCAACGAGCGCTATCGTTTTACGCCCTAGCTAGGCATAAAGCAAAGGATCTAAGTATTGTCATCTTTGTTTCGAGATCCATAAGATGCCCTCATGATTGATTCATATGGTGGCTTAATTCTAGTTCTAGGGAAGTGTTCCATGCCCTTCCTTAGTGGAAATTGAAATTTAATATTGCCTTCTTTCATATCAATCACGGCACCAATAGTACGTAAAAACGGTCTACCAAGTATAATTGGACAAGACGGATTGCAATCAATATCAAGAACAATAAAATCTATGGGCACATAATTCCTATTTGCAAGAATAAGAACATCATTAATTCTTCCCATAGGATTTTTAATAGTAGAATCCGCCAAGTGCAAATTTAAAGAGCATTCTTCAATATCGGTAAGACCAAGCACATCACATAAAGATTTCGGAATTGTAGAAACACTAGCACCCAAGTCACATAAAGCAAAACACTCATAATTTTTAATCTCGACTTTGATAGTAGGTTCCCATTCATCATGTAATTTTCTAGGAATGGAAACTTCTAATTCCAACTTTTCTTCAAAAGCTTTCATCATAGCATCAACAATATGTTTAGTAAAAGCTTTATTTTATTCATAAGCATGGGGTGAATTTATCATGGATTGCAACAAAGAAATACAATAAACCAAAGAACAACTATCATAATTAAAGTCTTTGTAATCCAAAAGAGTGGGCACATCACTAGTTAAAGTCTTGACCTCTTCAAACCCACCTTTATCAAAATTTTCAACAAGATTTTCACCCTCCAAATTATCGGGATGCCTTCTAGCTAAAGTTGACTCTTCTCCAGTCCCTTTTTCATCAATCTTAATTTTACTAAATAAGGAATCAATAGAAGAAACACCAATCATTTTAAGATCTTCATCACTTTTATGAAAGCAATCACTAGAAAACGCATTTTCTAAAAATTCTCGTCTAGCTCTAAGCATAGCGGTTCTTTCTTACTTTCATCCATAGAAACATAAAGAGCTTTAATTGATTCTTCAACCTTAGGCACAAAAATTTTCATCTTGAGATTTTCTACATCATGAGAAATTCTATCAATACTTCTAGACATATCATCAAACTTATTCAGCTTTTTTCTATTGTCGCATTGAAAACCTTTTGAGTATTGATATATTCTTTAATATTATTCTCAAGATCAGAGGTGTTCCTATTATTATTATAAGAAGGATTACCATAGGAATTACCATAATTATTAGAGGAATTACTAGGAAATGGCCTAGGATTATAATTACCTCTATAAGCATTGTTATTGAAATTATTTTGCAAAATAAAGTTCAAATCTATGGCATCACTATTTTGCTCAATCAAAGTAGATAATGGCATATCATTAAAATCAATAGGAGCATTTTTATTAGCAACCAATTTCATAAGAGCATCAACTTTTTCACTCAAAGAAGAAATTTCTTCAACCGAATTAACTTTTTTACTAGTAGGAGCTCTTTCGGTATGCCATTGTGAATAATTTGCCATAATGTTATCAAGCAATTTAGTAGCTTAACCCAAAGTAATTTCCATAAAAGTACCCCCCGCGGAGGAATCTAAAAGATTACGAGAAACAAAATTCAATCCCGCATAAAATTTTTGTATGATCATCCAAAGATTTAACCCATGAGTTGGGCAATTCCTTAGCATCATTTTCATCCTTTCCCAAGATTGTGCAATATGATCATGCTCAAGTTACATGAAATTCATAATCTGGGTTCTAAGGGAAATAATCTTTGCGGGCAGAAAATACTTAGTGATAAAAGCATCTTTGCACTTATTCCAAGAATCGATACTATTGCGAGGCAAAGAAGAAAACCAAATTTTTGCGCGATCTCGCAAAGAAAACGAAATAATTTCAACTTCACAATATC
This sequence comes from Thinopyrum elongatum, assembly GCA_011799875.1. Taxonomy (NCBI): domain Eukaryota; kingdom Viridiplantae; phylum Streptophyta; class Magnoliopsida; order Poales; family Poaceae; genus Thinopyrum; species Thinopyrum elongatum. Next base: position 228,444,643 of record CM022298.1, read on the forward strand.
ATTGTCCACATCTTTTTTCTTTTGCATATCGCATAAATCCACGAATGTGTTAAGATGGGACGCGACATCCTCATTATGAGTACCGGAAAATTGATCTTTCATAACAAGATTCAATAAAGCGGCATTAATATCACAAGACTCCGCGCTAGTGGCGGGAGGAGCAATCGGAGTGCTAATAAAATCATTGTTGTTGGTATTTGAGAAATCACACAACTTGGTGTTCTCTTGAGTCATTGTGACTACGCAACAAGATTGCACTAAAAACAGATCTAACGAAAAAACGGCGAACGAAAAAAAAGGGCGAATAAAACGGCAAATTTTTGTGAAGTGGGGGAGAGGAAAACGAGAGGCAAATGGCAAATAATGTAAATTGCAAGGAGATGAGATTTGTGATTAGGAACCTGGTTGATGTTGATGATGTCTCCCCGGCAACGGCGCCAGAAATTCCTTTTGATGTTTGCTTGAACTACGTCGGTATTTCCCCAAAGAGGAAGGGATGATGCAGCACAGCAACGGTAGGTATTTCCCTCAGTGATGAGACCAAGGTTATCGAACCAGTAGGAGAACCATGCAACACCACGTAAATAGCTCCTGCACACAAAGAACAAATACTTGCAACCCGACGTAAGAGAGGGGTTGTCAATCCCTCACGGGTAAAAGGATAGGTAAAATTGTAGTAGATTGGATAAATAGATCTCGCGGGAACGCGTGATAAAATAAATAAGTAAAAATTGCAGCAAGGTATTTTTGTATTTTTGGATTAATAGATCTGAAAATAAAAGCAAATAAAAATAGATCACAAAGGCAAATATATTAAAGAAGAGACCCGGGGGCCGTAGGTTTCACTAGTGGCTTCTCTCAAGAAAAATAGCAAACGGTGGGTAAACAAATTACTGTTGGGCAATTGATAGAACTTCAAATAATCATGACGATATCCAGGCAATGATCATTATATATGCATCATGTCCAAGATTAGTAGACCGACTCCTGCCTGCATCTACTACTATTACTCCACACATCGACCGCTATCCAGCATGCATCTAGTGTATTAAGTTCATGGAAAATGGAGTAATGCAATAAGAATGATGACATGATGTAGACAAGATCTATTTATGTAGAAATAGACCCCATCTTGTTATCCTTAATAGCAACGATACATACGTGTCGTTTCCCCTTCTGTCACTGGGATCAAGCACCGTAAGATCGAACCCATCACAAAGCACCTCTTCCCATTGCAAGATAAATAGATCAAGTTGGCCAAACAAAACCCAAATATTTGAGAAGAAATACGAGGCTATAAGCAATCATGCATATAAGAGATCAAAGAAGACTCAAATAACTTTCATGGATAAAAACATAGATCTGATCATAAACTCAAAGTTCATCGGATCCCAACAAACACACCGCAAAAAGAACAAACACACCGCAAAAAGAGTTACATCAAATAGATCTCCAAGAGACCATTGTATTGAGAATTAAACGAGAGAGAGAAAGCCATCTAGCTACTAACTACGGACCCGTAGGTCTATAATGAACTACTCACGCATCATCAGAGAGGCACCAATGAGGATGATGAACCCCTCCGTGATGGTGTCTAGATTGGATCTGTGGTTTCTGGAACTTGCGGTGGCTGGAATTGATTTTCGTCGACTCCCCTAGGGTTTCTGGAATATTGGGGTATTTATAGAGCAAAGAGGCAGTGCGGGAGGTCTCCGAGATGGGCACAACCCATCAGGGCGCGCCTGGGGGCCCAGGCGCGCCCTGGTGTCTTGTGCTCACCTCGGGCCCCCTCTTCGGTACTTCTTTGGCCCACTAGATGTCTTCTGGTCCAAAAAGAATTTCCAAAAAGTTTCGCTGCGTTTGGACTCCGTTTGGTATTGATTTCCTGCGAAGTAAAAAACAAGCAGAAAACAGCAACTGGCACTGGGCACTATGTCAATAGGTTAGTCCCAAAAAATGATATAAAGTTGATATAAAATGATTGTAAAACATCCAAAAATGATAATATAACAGCATGGAATAATAAAAAATTATAGATACATTGGAGACGTATCATCTGTATATAACGGGGAGCCCTTGAGGTAGGAAGACTAGGTTACTAGCTCTCTAGTACTAGGGTAGCAAAGTTGCACCCTTGTAATCGAGATCCCATACAATAATCAAATCATGCAGGAAGTAGGCTATTACCTCCATCGAGAGGGGTCGACCTGGGTAAACCCTTGTCTCTCGATTCTGATCAACCCCGTTCAAGCTACTACCTCGCGGTGATGGCCTCATGATACGTCTCCAACGTATCTATAATTTTTTATTGTTCCATGTTGTTATATTATCAATCTTGGATGTTTTATATTCATTTACTAGCAACTTTATATCATTTTGTGGGACTAACCTATTGACATAGTGCCCAGTGCCAGTTGCTGTTTTTTTGCTTGTTTTTTACCTCATAGAATATCAATTCCTAACGGAGTCCAAATGCCACAAAACTTTTTGGAGAATATTTTCTGCCCAGAAGACACCCAGGAGGACCAAGAAGTGCACCTGAGGGGGCCTGTGGGGCCCACTAGGCACCAGGGCATGCCAGAGGCCCCTGACGCGCCCTGGTGGGTAGTGGTTCCCACAGGCACCCCTCCACCACCTATCAGCTCTATAAATACTCTAAAATCCCAAAAACCCTAGGGGAGTCGAGAGAAAACAGTTTCCGCCACCGCAAGTTCCAGAACCACGAGATCCAATCTAGAGGCCTTTTCCGGCACTCTGCCGGAGGGGTCAACGATCACGGAGGGGTTCTTCATCAACACCCTTGCCCCTCCGATGATGCGTGAGTAGTTTACTACAGACATATGGGTCCATAGGTAGTAGCTAGATGGCTTCTTCTCTCTTTTTGATCTTCAATACAATGTTCTCCTCGATGTTCTTGGAGATCTATTTGATGTAATGACTTTTTGCGATGTGTTTGTTGGGATCCGATGAATTGTGAGTTTATGATCAGATCTATGCATGAATATTATTTGAGTCTTCTCTGAACTCATTTATGCATGATTGTTATAGCCTCGAATTTCTTCTCCGAAACTTTGTTTTGGTTTGGCCAACTAGAATGATTTTTCTTGCCATGGGAAGAGGTGCCTGATACGTCCATTTTGCATCATGCCTTTATGTTGATATTTATTGTATTATGGGCTGTTATTTCACATTATGGTACAATACTTATGCCTTTTCTCTCTTATTTTATGAGATTTACATGAAGAGGGAGAATGCCGGCAGCTGGAATTCTGGACCGGAAAGGAGCAAATTTGAGATACCTATTCCGCACAATTCCAAATGTCCTAAAACTTTACGGAGAATTATTTTGGAATATATAAAAATATTGGGCGAAGAAACAACGGAAGGGGACCCACCAGGAGGCCACAACGGAAGGACAGCACCCAAGCACCGGTCCACCCACATGTCGGTGCAACAAACATTCACGTTTGTCGATCGAGCTCGTGCGCAGGCGTACTGACGATCATACATCCAGCACCAATGCATGACATGAAATCAAGCCAGAGAAGTCGCTCTTCATGAGATCAAGGAGAGCATTAAGAAGAACAAGACATCGGAAGGATATCACCTTGGGAAAGCCTCCCTTCACTACTGTAGGATGCTGTTAACGCGGCACTACGATCAGAGACCCTTTGACGAAACTGTGTGCGATGCATTAATCGCAAACGGTGATGTAAAAAAACCGTCAAAAAAGATGCAAAATGTTTGCGATGGCGGATACATCGAACATGGTTCAGATTTTAGTTGCGTGTGCGATGCGGGGCATACGGTTCAGTTCAATGAACTGTTTGCGATGAGGCAGAAGAACAGAAACGGGAAGCCAGATGCAGGCGTGTGCGATATACGACATACTGTTCAGTCGGATTAACTATTTGTGATGAGGCAGAACAACAGAAACGGGCAGCCAGATGATGGTGTGTGCGATATACGGCATACAGTTCACTCGGATGAACTGTTTGTGATTAGGCAACACAACAGAAACGGTTAGCCAGATCAAGGTGTGTGTGATATACGGCAAATAGGTTCCTAATCAGAAATGTGTGTGAAGACCCATAATAACATAGACAATTTCTGCTAATAAGTCGTGTGTGTTGTGGGCAAACGTTTGCTGGTATACGATTGTCAGCGATTGATGAATTCATCACCGACGGGTTTCCTAGTATGGTCCGTGTGCGTTGTCATTTCATACAGAACAACAATATATGTACTTATAAGGACTTGATTCCATAACCAGATTGAACATCCAATTACATAGGTGGCTAGTAGATACATGACCTTTGCACACACCAAAGTATGTTCAAAAATGCCTAGAAAACTCAAACAATGCATAAAAAAGCAAAACGAACACTGAATAATTTCATATTTTTTAGGACGACACTCCTATAGTTGCATGTTGCCTCTGAAAATAAATCAAGATGGGAAGAAACGTCGTATGTCATTTCGCACACATATAGGTGACAAGTTCCCTCTCGGAACTATGATGCTTCTTGAGAGAAGCTCCGGTTTGTAATAAGTTTATACCAAAACTTGTCCCAAATTGGACTATTTTTTTACCACAGCATGTTGGTGCCATGTCATAACACCATGCGATGTTTCATGATTTTGAGGCGAGTTTTGGACTTACAGTAATTTTAAAACCAGGTTTCTCAATGTTTACTGTCGAGTCGGCACCGCCCTGGATAGGCTTTTTCCTCGTGGGTCCCAAATGTCAGAATCCAAATTTGCCACTACCATGCAGCTTCTACTATTAAGAATTACATCCCATTTGGTGTGCTAGCTGAAAATAAGTTTGGTGGGTGTAAGCGGGCGCTAAGAACTTGCGGGTTCTGTAATGAACAAAGATCAAAGCCCAGTATGAAGGAAAATATGGGTCAAACCCTAGTTGAAAAGGGCAACAATGTCTAACTCCAGCTTACAAAAGGCACAAAAGCATGAGGATTAATTGTTCATCAGGTTTACACATAACCCGGATTTAATAGGGCAATAACATCTAACTCAACCAAAGTTTTTGGCAGTCACAATCAAATGGATCGGTCCGATCCATAAAATCAAGATCCCGGTACAAAAGATCTACTGGTCCATGATGATGACAAGTTGTTGTAAATATAAGCCGAGCACGATCAGAAGCCCTTAGGTCCACCTGAAACTTCTTTTTATGTTGTTCAATATACAGTTCTGTGAGAAATTTCTTGTTGAAAAACTTAATCCTCAGGGACAATAGTGCCCTCGCATTCCTCATGAAGAATGTGACAAAGCCAGTGTTTAGTGTTGGGGAACGTTGCATGAAAACAAAAAATTTCCTACGCCCACGCAAGATCTATCAAGGAGATGCATAGCAACGAGAGGGGAGAGTGTGTCTACGTACCCTTGTAGACCATAAGCGGAAGCGTTTATTCAACACGGTTGATGTAGTCGTACACCTTCACGATCCGCCCGATCAAGTACCGAACGCACGGCACCTCCGCGTTCTGCACACGTTCAGCTCGGTGTCATCCTCGCCATCTTGATCCAGCAAGCAAGGTGAGGTAGTAGCTGAGTTCTGTCAGCATAACGGCATGGTGACGGTGGTGGTGAAGCAATCCCGCAGGGCTTCGCCTAAGCACTGCGATGATCTAGAGCGGAGGAGTAAACTAGAGGCGGAGGGGTGCCGACACACAACATGGAATAAGCTGTGTATTGTGTGGCACCCCTCCCCACATATATATAGGTGTGGGAGGGGAGGAGTCAGCCCCTAGGGCACCCCATGTGGTGCGGCGGCATCCCTAGGGCTCCTCCCTTTGGTGCGCCCCCCTGCCAAAAATTGGCACAAGGGGGAAGAAAAGGGAGGAGGCGCCCCCTTCTTTCCTTCCTCCCCTCTCCGGGATATGGTAAGAGGAGGTGGCGCCTCCCCTTCCATCTAATTGGGTGTGGCTGCCTTAGAGAGGGTGCACCAGCCCATGTGGGCTAGTGTGTTCCCTCTACATATCCCAATAAGGCCCAATATTCTCCCGGTGCCTCCGGAACCCCTTCCAGTATTCCGATAACTTTCCGGTGCATTCCGAAACCATTCCGAAGACCAAATAGCATCGTCCTATATATCGATCTTTACCTCTAGACCATTCCGGAGCTCCTCGTCATGTCCGTGATCACATCCGGGACTCCGAACAACATTCGGTCACCAAAACACATAACTCATATAATACCAAATCGACATCGAACATTAAGCGTGCGGACCCTACGGGTTCGAAAACTATGTAGACATGACCGAGACACCTCTTCGGCCAATAACCAATAGCGGAACCTAGATGCCCATATTGGCTCCTACATATTCTACGAAGATCTTTATCGGTCGAACCGTTATGACAACATACGCAATTCCCTTTGTCTGTCGGTATGTTACTTGCCCGAGATTCGATCGTCGGTATCTTCATACCTAGTTCAATCTCGTTACCGGCAAGTCTCTTTACTTGTTTCATAATACATCACCTTGTGACTAACTCTTTAGTCATTTGCTTGCAAGCTTATGATGTGTATTACCGAGAGGGCCCAGAGATACCTCTCCGATACTCGGAGTGACAAATCCTAATCTCGATCTATGCCAACTCAACAAACACCTTCGGAGATACCTGTAGAGCATCTTTATAATCACCCAGTTACGTTGTGACGTTTGATAGCACACAAGGCATTCCTCCGGTATCTGAGAGTTGCATAATCTCATAGTCGAAGGAATATGTATTTGACATGAAGAAAGCAATAGCAATAAAACTGAACGATCATTATGCTAAGCTAACGGATGGGTCTTGGCCATCACATCATTCTCCTAATGATCTGATCCCGTTATCAAATGACAACTCATGTCCATGGTTAGGAAACCTTAACCATCTTTGATCAACGAGCTAGTCAAGTAGAGGCTCACTAGGGACACGGTATTTGTCTATGTATTCACACATGTATTTAAGTTTCCAATCAATACAATTCTATCATGAATAATAAACCTTTATCATGAATAAGGAAATATAAAATAAAAACTTTATTATTGCATCTAGGGCATATTTCCTTCAGTCTCCCACTTGCACTAGAGTCAATTATCTAGTTCACATCACCATGTGATTAACACCCATAGTTCACATTGCCATGTGACCAACACCCAAAGAGTTTACTAGAGTCAATAATCTAGTTCACATCACCATGTGATTAAGACCCATAGTTCACATCGCCATGTGACCAACACCCAAAGAGTTTACTAGAGTCAATAATCTAGTTCACATCGCCATGTGATTAACACCCAAAGAGTACTAAGGTGTGATCATGTTTTGCTTGTGAGAGAAGTTTAGTCAACGGGTCTGCCACATTCAGATCCGTATGTATTTTGCAAATTTCTATGTCTACAATGCTCTACATGGAGCTACTCTAGCTAATTGCTCCCACTTTCAATACGTATCCAGATTTATAGTCATCTGGATCGGTGTCAAAGCTTGCATCGACGTAACCCTTTACGATGAACTCTTTATCACCTCCATAACCGAGAAACATTTCCTTAGTCCTCTTAGATAACTAAGGATAATTTTGACCGTTGTCTAGTGATCTACTCTTGGATCACTATTGTACCCCCTTGCAAAACTTATTGCAAGGTATACAATAGGTCTGGTACATAGCATGGCATACTTTATAGAACCTATGGCTGAGGCATAGTGAATGACTTTCATTCTCTCTCTATCTTCTGCCGTGGTCGAGATTTGAGTCTTACTCAATTTCATACCTTACAATACAGGCAAGAACTCCTTCTTTGACTGATCCATTTTGAACTCCTTCAAAATCTTGTCAAGGTATGTACTCATTGAAAGTCTTATCAAGCGTCTCGATCTATCCCTATAGATCTTAATGCTCAATACGTAAGTAGCTTCACCGAGGTCTTTCATTGAAAAACTCTTATTCAAGTATCCTTTTATGCTATCCAGAAATTATATATCATTTCCAATCAATAATATGCCATCCACATATAATATCAGAAATGCTATAGAGCTCCCACTCACTTTCTTGTAAATACAGGCTTCACCGTAAGTCTGTATAAAACCATATGCTTTGATCACCTCATCAAAGCGTATATTTCAACTCCGAGATGCTTGCACTAGTCCATAGATGGATCGCTGGAGCTTGCACACTTTGTTAGCACCTTTAGGATCGACAAAACCTTCTGGTAGCATCATATACAACTCTTCTTTAAGATATCCATTAAGGAATGCAGTTTTGACATCCATTTGCCAGATTTCATAATTATAAAATGAGGAAATTGCTAACACAATTTGGACGGACTTAAGCATCGCTACGGGTGAAAAAGTCTCATCGTAGTCAACCCCTTGAACTTGTCGAAAAACCTTTTGCGACAAGTCAAGCTTTGTAGACAGTAACATTACCATCAGCGTCAGTCTTCTTCTTGAAGATCAATTTATTCTCTATGGCTTGCCGATCATTGGGCAAATCCACCAAAGTCCATACTTTGTTCTCATACATGGATCCTATCTCAGATTTCATGGCCTCAAGCCATTTATCGGAATCTGGGCTCATCATAGCTTCTTCATAATTCGTAGGTTCGCTTTGGTCTAGTAACATGACTTCTAGAATAGGATTACCGTACCACTCTGGTGCGGATCATGCTCTGGTTGACTTACGAGGTTCAGTAGCAACTTGATCTGAAGTTTCATGATCAACATCATTTGCTTCCTCTCTAGTTGGTGTAGGCATCACTGGAACAGTTTTCTATGATGTGTTACTCTCCAATTCGAGAGAAGGTACAATCACCTCATCAAGTTCTACTTTCCTCCCACTTACTTCTTTCGAGAGAAACTCCTTCTTTAGAAAGGATCCATTCTTAGCAACAAAGATCTTGCCTTCGGATCTGTGGTAGAAGGTCTACCCAATTGTTTCCTTAGGGTATCCTATGAAGACACACTTCTCTGATTTAGGTTCGAGCTTATCAGGCTGAAGCCTTTTGACATAAGTGTCGCAACCCCAAACTTTAAGAAACGACATCTTAGGTTTCTTACCAAACCACAGTTCATATGATGTCGTCTCAACGGATTTAGACGATGCCCTATTTAACTTGAATGCGGCTGTCTCTAATGCATAACCCCAAAATGATAGTGGTAAATCGGTAAGAGACATCATAGATCACACCATATCTAATAAAGTACGGTTACGACGTTCGGACACACCATTACGCTGTGGTGTTCCAGGTGGCGTGAGTTGTGAAACAATTCCACATTGTTTTAAATGAAGGCCAAACTTGTAACTCAAATATTCGCCTCCGCGATCAGATCGTAGAAACTTTATTTTCTTGTTATGACGATTCTCCAATTCACTCTGAAATTCTTTGAACTTTTCAAATGTTTCATACTTGTGTTTCATTAAGTAGATATACCCATATCTACTTAAATTATCTGTGAAGGTCAGAAAATAACAATACCCGCCGCGTGCTTCAATACTCATCGGACCGCATACATCGGTATGTATTATTTCCAATAAGTCATCAGCTCGCTCCATTGTTCCGGAGAATGGAGTTTTAGTCATCTTGCCCATGAGGCATGGTTCACAAGTATCAAATGATTCATAATCAAGTGATTCCAAAAGCCCATCTGCATGGAGTTTCTTCATGCGCTTTACACCAATATGACCTAAACGGCAGTGCCACAAGTATGTTGCACTATCATTATCAACTTTGCATCTTTTGGCATCAATATTATGAATATGTGTATCACTACGATCGAGATTCAATAAACCATTCACATTGGGTGTATGACCATAGAAGGTTTTATTCATGTAAACAGAACAACAATTATTCTCTGACTTAAATGAATAACCGTATTGCAATAAACATGATCAAATCATATTCATGGTCAACGCAAACACCAAATAACATTTATTTAGGTTCAACACTAATCTTGAAGGTTGAGGGAGTGTGCGATGGTGATCGTATCAACCTTGGAATCACTTCCAACACACATCATCACCTCGCCCTTAACTAGTCTCTGTTTATTCTGCAACTCCTGATTCGAGTTACTAATCTTAGCAACTAAGCCGGTATCAAATACCCAGGGGCTACCATGAATACTACTAAGGAACACATCAATAACATGTATATCAAATATACCTTTGTTCACTTTGCCATCCTTCTTATCCGCTAAGTATTTGGGGTAGTTCCGCTTCCAGTGACCATTTCCTTTGCAGTAGAGGCACTCAGTTTTAGGCTTGGGTCTAGCTTTGGGCTTCTTCATGGGAGCGGCAACTTGCTTGCCATTCTTCTTTAAGTTCCCTTTCTTTCCCTTGCCCTTTTTCTTGAAACTAGCGGTCTTGTTAACCATCAACACTTGATGCTCTTTCTTGATTTCTACCATCGCCGATTTCAGCATCGCGAAGAGCTCGGGAATCATTTTCGTCATCCCTCGCATATTATAGTTCATCACGAAGTTCTAGTAGCTTGGTGATAGTGACTAGAGAACTTTGTCAATCACTATCTTATCTGGAAGATTAACTCCCACTTGATTCAAGCGATTGTAGTACCCAGACATTCTGAGCACATGCTCACTAGTTGAGCTATTCTCCTCCATCTTGTAGGCAAAGTACTTGTCAGAGGTCTCATACCTCTTGACATGGGCATGAGTCTGAAATACCAATTTCAGCTCTTGGAACATCTCATATGCTCCGTGGCATTCAAAACATTTTTGAAGTCCCGGTTCTAAGCCGTAAAGCATGGTGCACTAAACTATCAAGTAGTGATCATACCGAGCTGACCAAACATTCATAACGTCTGCATCTGCTCCTGCAATAGGTCTGTCACCTAGCGGTGCATCAAGGACATAATTCTTCTGTGCAGCAATGAGGATAATCCTCAGATCACGGACCCAGTCCGCATCATTGCTACTATCATCTTTCAACTTAGTTTTCTCTAGGAATATATCAAAATAAAACAGGGGAGCTATACGCGAGCTATTGATCTACAACATAGATATGCAAATACTATCAGGACTAAGTTCATGATAAATTAAGTTTAACTAATCAAATTACTAATGAACTCCCACTTAAATAAACATCCCTCAAGTTATCTAAGTGATACATGATCCAAATCAACTAACCCATGTCCGATCATCACGTGAGATGGGGTAGTCATCAATGGTGAACATCTCTATGCTGATCATATCTACTATATGACTCATGTTCGACCTTTCGGTCTCCAGTGTTCCGAGACCATGTCTGTACATGCTAGGCTCATCAAGTTTAACCCAAGTATTCTGCATGTGCAAAACTGTCTTACACCCATTGTATGTGAACGTAGAGTCTATCACACCCGATCATCACGTGGTGTCTCAAAACGATGAACTTTCACAATGGTGCATACTCAGGGGAACACTTATATCTTGAAATTTAGTGAAGGGATCATCTTATAATGCTACCGTCGTTCTAAGCAAAATAAGATGCATAAAAGATAAACATCACATGCAATCAAAATATGTGACATGATATGGCCATCATCATCTCATGCTTTTGATCTCCATCTCCAAAGCATCGTCATGATCTCCATCGTCACCGGCTCGACACCTTGATCTCCATCGTTGCGTCGTGGTCATCTCGCCAACTATTGCTTCTACAACTATTGCTAATGCATAGCGATAAAGTAAAGCAATTACATGGTGTTTGCATTTCATACAATAAAGAGACAACCATAAGGCTCCTGCTGGTTGCTGATAACTTACAAAACATGATCATCTCATACAATAATGTATATCACATCATGTCTTGACCATATCACATCACAACATACCCTGCAAAAACAAGTTAGACGCCCTCTACTTTGTTGTTGCAAGTTTTACGTGGCTGCTACGGGTTTCTAGCAAGAACCATTCTTACCTACGGCAAAAACCACAACTGTGAATTATCAAGTTTGTTGTTTTAACCTTCTTCAAGGACCGGCCACAGTCAAATTCGATTCAACTAAAGTAGGAGAAACAGACACCCGCCAGCCACCTTTATGCAAAACTAGTTGCATGTCAGTCGGTGGAACCGGTCTCATGTACGTGGACATGTAAGGTTGGTCCGGGCCGCTTCATCCCATAATGCCGCCGAATCAAAATAAGACATTGGTGGTAAGCAGTATGAACATCACCGCCCACAACTTCTTTGTGTTCTACTCATGCATATCATCTACGCATAGACCTGGCTCAAGATGCCACTGTTGGGGAACGTTGCATGAAAAAAAATCCTACGCCCACGCAAGATCTATCAAGGAGATGCATAGCAACAAGAGGGGAGAGTGTGTCTACGTACCCTCGTAGACTGTGAGAGGAAGGGTTTATTCAACGCGGTTGATGTAGTCGTACACCTTCGCGATCCGCCCGATCAAGTACCGAACGCACGGCACCTCCGTGTTCTGCACACGTTCAGCTCGGTGTCGTCCTCGCCATCTTGATCCAGCAAGTGGGGTGAGGTAGTAGATGAGTTCCGTCTGCATAACGGCGTGGTGACGGTGATGGTGAAGCAATCCCGTAGGGCTTCGCCTAAGCACTGCGACGATCTAGGGCGGAGGAGTAAACTAGAGGCGGAGGGGTGCCGACACACGGCGTGGAATAAGCTGTGTATTGTGTGGCACCCCTCCCCACATATATATATGTGTGGGAGGGGAGGAGGCAACCCCTAGGGCGCCCCAAGTGGTGCGGCGGCAGCCCTAGGGCTCCTCCCTTTGGTGCGCCCCTGCCAAAAATTGGCACAAGGGGGAAGGAAAGGGAGGAGGCGCCCCCTTCTTTCCTTCCTCCCCTCTCCGAGATATGGTAAGAGGAGGTGGCGCCTCCCCCTTCCATCTAATTGGGTGTAGCTGCCTTAGAGAGGGCGCACCAGCCCATGTGGGCTAGTGTGTTCCCTCTACATGGCCCAATAAGGCCCAATATTCTCCCGGTGCCTCCGGAACCCCTTCCGGTATTCCGATAACTTTCTGGCGCATTCCGAAACCATTCCGAAGACCAAATAGCATCGTCCTATATATGGATCTTTACCTCTGGACCATTCCAGAGCTCCTCGTCATGTCCGTGATCACATCCGGGACTCCGAACAACATTCGGTCACCAAAACACATAACTCATATAATACCAAATCGACATCGAACGTTAAGCGTGCGGACCCTACGGGTTCGAGAACTATGTAGACATGACCGAGACACCTCTTCGGCCAATAACCAATAGCAGAACCTGGATGCCCATATTGGCTCCTACATATTATACGAAGATCTTTATCGGTCGAACCGTTATGACAACATACGCAATTCCCTTTGTCTGTCAGTATGTTACTTGCCCGAGATTCGATCGTCGGTATCTTCATACCTAGTTCAATCTCATTACTGGCAAGTCTCTTTACTCGTTCCATAATACATCACCTCGTGACTAACTCTTTAGTCATTTGCTTGCAAGCTTATGATGTGTATTACCGAGAGGGCCCAGAGATACCTCTCCGATACTCGGAGTGACAAATCCTAATCTCGATCTATGCCAATTTAACAAACACCTTCGGAGATACCTGTAGAGCATCTTTATAATCACCTAGTTACGTTGTGACTTTTGATAGCACACAAGGCATTCCTCCGGTATCCGGGAGTTGCATAATCTCATAGTCAAAGGAATTTGTATTTGACATGAAGAAAGCAATAGCAATAAAACTGAACGATCATTATGCTAAGCTAACGGATGGGTCTTGTCCATCACATCATTCTCCTAATGATGTGATCCCGTTATCAAATGAAAACTCATGTCCATGGTTAGGAAACCTTAACCATCTTTGATCAATGAGCTAGTCAAGTAGAGGCTCACTAGGGACAGGGTATTTGTCTATGTATTCACACATGTATTTAAGTTTCCGATCAATACAATTCTAGCATGAATAATAAACCTTTATCATGAATAAGGAAATATAAAATAACAACTTTATTATTGCCTCTAGGGCATATTTCCTTCATTTAGATGGTTGGATGCATATCCTTCCACCGTTATTGTCTTCGAACGAATGTCATGAGATCTGAGAAAATCCTTGTGCTTCCTCTGCCATCGATTGGTTAGACCTTTTTCTCGAAGTCTCAGTACCTAAATAGACATGAAGATTGAAAATAGTTAATGTCTAAAATAAAGTATGTCGAAGGAGCGACAGCTGAACGGTTAATTCTAGTACATTATATATGGGCTTTTAATATGTATGAAATCATCACCTTTATATACAAATTCTCCAGACATGGAAAGCATCGCAGCAAGCCAATAGTGGTGTTCAGATCAAGACACCCTATATAAATATATAAGGTCTTGACAGAATCCAGCACCCCTGATACACCATCTATGGACAAGCTCTTCATTCAACATAGAACATAATATTAGCACCGAAAGTGTACTTCAAGATGATATTTAACTTATGCACACAAATGAAAAAAGCAGATTACTAAAGTGTACATGGATAACATACAATACCTGAATAAGTGTGGAGCCAACCACCAACTTGTAACCTTCAAACGGATGAGGAAATACACCCAAAGTCTCCAGTTTAGGCGCAGAGACCACAGTTATTTGCGAAGGTTTATAACAACAATCAAGGAGCAACCTTTGAAGTGAAGGGGCATCTTCGATGATGAGCTCCTGTCCTTCAAAATGAATTCCAATGCTTACAAGGTGAGGCAACTTTATTTTGAGACAAGGAATATGGGTTCCTAGTCCAAAAACAAGCACCAAACGCTCTAGTGCAGGGCAGCTGGAGTGGATGATGCTGTGAAGTGAGGCCACCGACAGATCAACCAACACAAGCGCAAGTTTTTTTAGCAGTGGGAGTCGAAGCATTTGTACCAGATTGTCTGCTAGATGGCACCGGGTCAAGGTGGCGGTGTGGAGAGAGGAGGAAAACCATGAGATGGGCATCGGTGGTGAGGGCACAGATGCAGCTCTTGGTGGTAACCTATCGATGTAGTCATGGTAGAACTCAAGCTGCTGGAGTTTATCAAATTGACGGGATGTCAGCCAGGTGGCCATCATGCAGGGTATGTCCAGCAGGTAGCATGCTGGGATGCAGATGCGTTGAATGGAGCCCTGGTGGGAGGAGATGATGGCTCCGGGGAGTTCAGAATCATCATCGACAGATAGCTGACGACAGCCGAGATTAAGAGGCGCGGCGCGCCACTAAGTGCGCCACCGAGATGCGAGGACATGTGTGTGGCAGCCATCCTTGGTGGGGAGAAGGGAGATGATCTCCCCAAGGATGCCGTCCGGGAGATCGCTGATGCGGTCCGCCGGAGATTCTACTGGTTCCTCAGGTCCAGGGGGCGTGGCCGCTTCTGGCCGCGCAGCCGGGTCCAAGATCTACATCCGGCGGCGGCGCTGGCCGAAGCCTCATCTATGTACATACCAATCTGAAAGAAAAAAATGGCAGAAACAGACATATAGGACATTCAAAATCAATTCTCAAGATCTGGAAGAAAAAAGGCACAAACATATATGTAGGACATTCAAAATCAATTCTCAAGATCTGGCCACGAATTATTAGCACGCAAGCTAACCCTAGTTGGATTATTAGCAAAAATCATTTGTACAAAACAAACAATTAATCACTAACTCTATACGGATAACATTCAAACAATTAATACACTACGTGCATCTAACAGATCTTAATTACTCCGATTTCATGGACTGAGAGAACATAACCATAGGATTTGTATTCCAAAAAAATTAGAGAGGGGGGGAGTAACCAGAGAAAACACATGATATGTTTGCCGCACAAATGGGTATATAGATGACTAACCGGTTTTCCGTCGGAGTCGCACTTGTTGCCGGAGTTGCTGTTGACCTCCGGCTCCGGCTGGGGGGGCACGACGGCACCGACGAAGTCAAGGTCATGCTGCTGCCTGCACGAGACCTCGTCGGCGGCGACTGCAACCTCTGTGCCCAGCTTCACGCGTTCCGCGGGTGCTTCACTAGCCCCGGCGTCGCCACTCCCTCCGATGGTGCGCTTCGGTGGCATCCTCATACACTCCAGAGTCCAGACATTGGTGACCACTGTGGACCGGGGGTGCAGCTGCCTATTATGGCTGGCGGCTCGGGCGCGCAATTAATACGGACCAGTGGGAGCGAGGCGGGCGGCGGTCAAAGGCTGCCTCGCCTCCCGGTGAGCCTACGCGGTGGACTTCTGCCATTCCTACCATCATTTCACACAGCTACTCGCACGCCTCCCGATGACACTATGCAGCGAAAACGCCTCCCGTCAATACGCACACCTGACGCACGCCTCCCGGTCTGCCTGCGTGGTGGACTACTCGCATGCATCCCGTCAACTCACGCCTACTCGCACGGCACATGAGGCGCATGGCATCATGTATATTTTTTGGTTTATTGATGATTCATTCTGCCGCTTTACTACTTAATCGAAGCATGTCACGGTCTAACACACACGGTCCGAATAAATAATCCGTATGAGATATTCTTTGCCAGTTACTAACAATCTCCCGTTTGTAAGAAGATTATATCAAAACATGTCTCAAATTTGACGAAAAAATACAATATCACAGTCTACTAGTGTTCATATATGACACCACAATAAGTTTCATGAATTTCAACTAAGTTTTGGATTTACTAAATTTTAAAAATCTTTATTCTCAATGTTTTGAAATCCCTTGCATGGGGAAACATGCACCCAGGGACACATATGATTTTGCAATCCATTTTGGTGCACATGTAGCTCAAATTTGATTTTTGCACATTAAATCCCTAGGAAATCAATCAATGAATAAAAACGGTCGAATGATGTCTGTTTTTTTTAAATTTTAACATGACACTCCTTTGGTCACATGCTCACTGCAGAAAAAGTTTGACATGCCTCAGAGTGGTTGTGGTGGTGTGGGATGTGTGTGTCTGTGTGTGTGGGGGGTGGGGGGGGGGGGGAGGGGTCCGGCAGTACACTACGAGTCGTGAACATCCGTGAGGGATTATTGATCATTTTTTGAGTCATATATGCCACATCAAAGTCGTGAATTGGTTATTTAAAGCATTACACAACCCTTTCATACATACATGTTCGGGCCACATGCATGCATTGGTGGTCCTCTCGGACACTCTCCCTCGTGCGGTTATCAGCGACGTGCCCATTCATTAGCCCGCAAAGGTTTTCAGTTTCCACCGACAACGAGAGGCATTTGACTAAAAGGTGGATTCATCTTGGCATGTGTGTGGTGTGGATCATGGTGAGATTCCATATCAAAGATCGAGCACGTGCGTACACACCCTCCCACCGGCTTGAAGTGAGGGGGCTACGCATCATGGTGTAGTGCGTTTCCGGTTTGCGAAGCATGTGCCACGTCAAAGTTGTGCATTGGGTATTCAAACATCACATAACACACGGGCACATGCACGCGGTGGTTTTGTCCTATGACACTCACTCTCGTGTGACTCTCTTTGTGGGCCCACGAGGTCGTCATCGACCAGTTAAACGTACAACGAGAGAGAGGTTAATTTGACCAACAAGGATGGTTCTTTTTTGGTTTGTGTTATGTATATGCACGGTAGGAGTATGTACATGTCAAAGAGGGGGCAACATGAATACTCTATATATATGCGTGTCATAACCTCGCTCCATGTGGGGACTTTTCGGTTCCCGAGGCAGGTGCCACATCAAAGTTGTACATTATATATATTGGTATTCAAACATCACGCAATACCATGCAGACGGTGGTTGCCCTATAGGAACTCACTCGCGTGTGGCGCTTCCATCCATGGGCATGCGAGGTTGTCCTTCATCACTTTGACCCAACGAGAGAGAGGTTAATTTGACCATCAAGCAATGATTCTTTTTTGGTTTGTGCTATACAGTAGAAGTACATATGTAGCGACCCGACCCGAATGGATCGAATCTCTGTGTTCAAGTGTCATCCCTGGATCGGTAATGCTGACACACACAGTACTCGAAGGATTTATAACAGAGTGCAATCACACACTTATTACATCGAATGTCTCAAAAGAGAACTGACTACAATAAATATGGCTTAAGGCCATCTAAATAAGATAACAGCGGAAGGCTTGGAAGATAAAGTGAGTCCATCAACTCCAACGGCATAGCTGAGTGCACGACAACGACCTAGCACACCTTACTCTTCGTCTGAAAAGTCTGCAACATGATACGTTGCAGCCCGAAACGGGTCAGCACATGGAATATGCTGGCAATATAACACAGTAGAGCAATGAACAGAATAATTGCTAATACTACATGCATATTTGGCTGGTGGAAAACTCTAGTGTTATACTGTTTTGCGAAAAGCTAATTTTTCCCTACAACAAAGGAATATATTTTATTTAACGATCATGGTGGTTGTTGAACATTGAGAAGGTAAATCCCCCTCTCAATCCCAATTAAAAGTAATCATTAATCCCAACAAATTAATTTAGAGTGATGGGATTCAATATGATGATCCAAGAACCAGATACTCAAGATGTCCATAACCGGGGACACGGCTAATCATGATTAGTTTGTACACTCTGCAGAGGTTTGTGCACTTTTCCCCACAAGACTCGATCTCCTCCGTTGGATTTCTCGCACTACATGGTGTTTGAGAAACGGATGACCGAGACACAGTCTTTCAGAAACATTTACTCTTTACTCTGGGTAGACAGTTACACCTACTTTCCCCTACATCTGCTAGCCTACCACTGAAAGAGGTCATGTAACATACTCAACTATGCTAGAGCCCATAATAGCTTGTGGCTGCACACGGAAGTTTCTAGCATGAATAATCTGATGATCCCTTTGAGCCTGGGTGGCGGACCGTAGGAGGATCACACGGTATATCCCCGGGATCTCCTAGGACAACACTGGTATATCCCCAGGTGCCCAAACAAGCAATCCACCCAGATGTGTATTAAAGTTGCCACCTTAAGTTGACCATTAATTAAAAATCTCACATCTGTCATGGATACACTCAAAACCCAATCCACGTCTACGAGCATAGCATGGCAACATAAGCATAGCGTAGAAGTAACTCCCAAGGGTTTGTTATAAAAAGGGCAATAGGTTCTACCTCATCATCTACTTCCCAATACCCACAAGTTAATCACATCCTAATCATGCAATGTTTGAGGGTCGAAACTAATGCATAAAAACTGGGTAACGAAGAAGTATGATCAATGTGTTACTTGCCTTGCTGATGATCTGCAAATCCTAGGGACTCGTAGTAGCACGCTTCGCACTCCGGGTACTCTATCGCAAACAAACAATAGCATACATAAGCAATCAAGCGAAGATGCATGGGTAAAATCCAAATGAGAAGACCTAACCAGAAAGTTCAACTGAAGAACTCCGGTTTGCAAAAAGAATCAAATCAAACGGAGCAACGAAACTCAAACTGCGAAAGAAACAAGCTTCGATTACTAATCTGGACTAAAGTCAAATTTTACAGTAGCAAAAACTTGTTTAAGTTGGTTAAACAGAAAGAGGGCTTCGAGACGAAGATCTAGGCGCTTGAATCGCCTGATTCCGACAAACGAGCGAAAAGTTATACTAAAACGAAAATCGGATCAGAAATCGCGATCGAAAATAATCGCGGAAAATCCGAGAAAAAGAAAACTAACGAACAGGCTAACGAACGAACGTTCGCTGTCTGCGGTTAAACGGTGAAAACCGTTCGTTAAAACGAACGTACGGACGAACGTCCGCTAAATAACTAAACCGACGGAAAACCGATCTAAAAAGAATAAACCGGTATTTAAAAAAAACCGAACCTAGATCTAGGGTTTAAACAAAACCGATCGGTTTTCTCGCGAAAACCGAGGCGGCGGCGGCTACCTCCGGCGGGGCGGCGGCGGCAGCGCGGGGCGGGGCGCGGCGCGGCGGCGCGATGCGGCGGCGGCGGCGTCCGGCAGCGGCGGCAGCGGCGGCGAGCGGCGGCGGCTGGCGCGGCGAGGGCAGGCGGCGCGGCGGCTCGGCGGCGCGGCGGCGGCAGGCGGCGGCGGCAGCTTGGGGCTCCAGGGGGGCGGCTATTTAAGGGGGAGGGGGTGGCTTGGGCGAGGGGGCGACGGGGCGGAGGCGCGGCGGCGGCGGACTCCTCCGGCGGAGTCCGTCTCCGGCATGGGACGGGAAGGCGGCGCGGGGCGGCTGGGCCGGCTGGGCTTCGGCCCAGTTCGGTCCGGCGGAGTTTTTTTTTTTTTTTTAATAATTCCGCGCAGAAAAACAAATAAAAGAAATACTAAACGGACTCCAAAATTCCCGAAATAAATTTTCCCCGTCCTCTAAAAATCTCCCGGACAAGGTAAACATTTATTTGGGACTCTAATGCAATTTTGAAAAATGCATATTTTTCTAAATCCAAATAAAATTGCAATAAAAATCCAAATAAAATATTTATTTGATTTTAATATTTTTCCTCCAATATTCCATTTATTTTGGAGAAGTCATATTATCTCCTCTCATATATTTTTAATATGAAATATTTTCGGAGAGAAAAATAGTTAAACCAAATTGATCCCTGTTTCAATATTTGAGAAAATTCAAATATGAAAACGGTGAAATCCCCAACTCTCTCCGTGGGTCCTTGAGTTGCTTAGAATTTTCGAGGATCGCAAAACGAAATGCAATAAAATATGATATGCATGGATGACCTATGTATAACATTCCAAATTAAAAATTTGGGATGTTACAACATATATACCACGCGTCGAATGGGGGCATACATATAGCACATACCACACATCATGAACCTCGCGCTCTGTGTGGGGACTTTTTGGTTTCCTATATATGTGGTGCCACATCAAAGTTGTGCATTGCGTATTCAAACATCACACAAACACCTCTTTGGGCCATATGCAGACGGTGGTACGTAGTCCTATATAGGATGATCACTCGCGTGTGACGTACGCTTTGCTTCTGTGTTGGGCCCACGAGTTCATCGTCCATCACTTTGACCCAGCGAGAGAGAGGTACGTTTGACGAACAAGGAGGATTAATTCTTTTAGGGCTGTGTTACTAGGTGTATAGTACGTGTCGAATGGGGGGTGACCAGCATATATATATACTAGGTGTCACATGAACCTCACTCTGTGTGGGGACTTTGCGGGAGGTAAATGCCACATCAAAGTTGTGCATTAGGTATTCAAAACATCACAACCACACACCTCTCCATATATATGTTCTGGCACACGTGCAAGCGCGATGGTTGTTGTCCTATATATGGCACTCACTCATGCGGTTATCGGCGATGCTTCCATCTATCGGCCCGCTTGGTCCATCACTTTCACCGACAGCGAGAGAGGTTAACTAATTTGACTTAGGAGGGGATTAATTTTTTGTTTGTCTCATGATATTGATCATGATGTGAGATTACATATATATAATAGCGCATGTGTACACATGAATCCATCCCGCTGGATCGAAGGGGGGGGGGGTGCGAGCACACGATACATCATGAACGACCTCTTGCTCTGTGTGGGGACCTCTGTGATTTTCAACGCATGCACCACATCAATGTTGTGCATTGGGTCGGGTATTCAACACATATGCATGCATCACACACCTCCATAAATATGTTCGGGACACACGCATGCCATGGTTGTCTTTGGACACACTCTCACTCGCTTGGTTATGGGCGGCAAGCCTATATATATTCGTGGGCCCATGTGGACGTCCATCATTTCGACCAACGACGAGAAAGGTTACGAGGGTGGATTCTTCTTCTTTGCTTCGAGTTACCGTACAGTAGGTCGACCATTCCAAGCCTAATTAAGTTTGAGCGCATGCTACGCGTCGTGAACCCTCGCTCAGTGTGGGGATTTTATGGTTCCAAAGCATGGTGCCACATCAAATTTGTGCATTGGGTATTCAAACACCACACACACCACTTCCATATACATACTTGGGCCACATGCACAGAGTGGGTTTGTCTTCATACAGTACTCCCTCGTGAGTTTATCGGCGACAAGCTAGCCCATTTTGCGGGGCCGTGTGGACGTCCATCACTTTGACCAACAACGAGCGGGAGAGGTTGTACGACCAAGTTGGATTATTCTTGGTCCGTGTTACAGTACGTCTTGGTGAGATGCCCCCCCCGACGTGTGTGTGTGTGGGGGGGGGGGGGGCTACTTCGCACTACCTGCAACCTCCGTGGGGTCGGGGAAGTCCGGTTAATTTGCGAGGCACACGTGCCACATCAAAGTTGTGAATGGTAGTTAAATATCACACCACACCCTTTTCATACATATAGTAGGGCCACCCGCATGTGGTTCGTATGTGGTCTCATCCATCTCACCCATCTCGCACCACAAGCACACATTTGTGGGTCGGCACATGGTCCACCTTTGTCGGGAAGCGAAAGGGGAAGTTTGACCTAGCTATTTGGGGGTATGCATTCGTAGCTAGGATTCCCTTACCGCCAACACGAAGTGGGGTTCGTAGGGGGTGGCTGACTAGCAATACTGTGCTTTTGTGCAACAGGTGCCACATCAAAGTTGTGCATTGGGTGTTCGAACATCAAACTACCCTTTTCATACATATATTTGGTCCACATGCAAGTGTGTTCGTGTTCTGACCCTCTCCCGCGTTATTATTTTTGCCAAATTTATAAACAACACACGAGTTGGATGTACAAACCGTCTGCGATTGGGTACGCAACAGACACGGTTCGGTCAGACTACCCGTGTGCCACGCCCGTGCCCTGCAGTCACTCACATCAGCACAGTAGATTGGGCTCCACGAGGCTTTCCTCCCAGTCTTGAAAATATCTACTGCCTCGAAAATATCTACCTCCTGGAAGGTTTTAATGTTTGATAGCACACGATTAGTATGTGCAGACCGTGTGCGATGTCTGTTACTCCTGCTCTGCTTCAATCCCTTGATTCAAATTTTCAGTAGCCCCGGCATCTTACTCCTGCCTCTGCATCCCTCGCAATCTCAAAAATATCTGCTTGCCCTTGATTCAAATTTTCAGTAGCCCCGCCTTGTTACTCCCGCCTCTGCATCCCTCGCAATCTCAAAAATATCTGCTCGCCCTTGATTCAAATTTTCAGTTGCCCCGGCATTTTACTCTCGCCTCTGCATCCCTCGCAATCTCAAAAATATCTGCTCGCCCTTGATCCAAATTTTCAGTAGCCCGGCATTTTACTCCCGCCTAGTAAAAATTTCAGTTGCCGTGGTATTTCCTCAAACACCACCTTGCCCCCCCTCCACACACACCACACACTCCCCAAAACCTCCGCTCACACAGACACACACCACCCCTCCCTTGCTCGAAACCATTGGTAGGTCGCTGCCATCGTCGCCGCTGCCGCCTCCATCCTCAACCTCTGCCTATGTGCCGGGGAGCTCGAGGAGTCAATGGCCAAAAAGAGGTTTATCGCGGCCTCTTCGCCCGACGCCAGTGAGGTGGCCACTGAGGTGTCCCCATCATCCTCCATGGGCTCTTTATCAATCCGCCGTCGCTGGTCGCCCGATCCGCCCGCCGCCGCGCCCCTACGCTGGTTCAAGGACTTCCCCATCCTCCCTCGGGCCCTGCCACCGATGAGGTCCTACCTCAGGGTCCGGCAGCGACAGTGGGGGACATGGGTCGCCGAGATTACGGATCAGGAGACCCACACCCGCTGGTGGCTTGGTAGCTTCCACACGACCGAGCTCGCGGCCATGGAGTACGACCACTGGCAGGTCCGCTACCACGGCGCGGCGGCTAGGCTCAATTTCCCCTTCGACACACGTCTGGTCGACCTTGTTCCACTGGAGCCAGGGGTGGTGAGCTCAGCTATGGTGCGGGAGGACCGCGAGGCATGGGAGCGCCTCGAGGCCGAGGCCACCGATGAGGCCTACATGCAAGAGCTCCGCCGACAGCACCCGGAGCTCGTGGAGGCGGAGCGGGTGATCTTTGCCGGCGCAGAGGGTAGCGAGGTTATCATGCTCTCCTCTGATGACGAGGTCGAAGGCGGCGAGGACGGCGGCACGGAGGGCGTCAAGGTGGGCGGCGAGGACGAGGAGATCGATGTCGATGAGTGGAGGAGTGTCTTCCCCAATGACCCCGACGATGGCACCGGCCCGGACCCGGCTCGCGGCACACCGTACCTGACGAGGAAGGATTGACTCGACCTCCACTTTGACCGAAAGTAGTTTAGCTTAGTTTAAATTTATGTTTTATGTTCGGTTATGGAAAACTATCTATGTTTATGTTTGAATGCATGCTACTTTCGGTTGAACCTGCTTTGAACGTGATCAAATTGAAGTTTACAACGTTAAGTTTAGGGGATCGACTAGAAACGGCCAAAAATTGCTGGAGTATATATATATCCACTAAAGGTCTTAGTCCATTAACTTTTAAAGGATCGGCTAGAGATGGCCTTATGCCTTGTTTATTTCAGTTCTTCACAATGTGATGCTCTATATGTGCAACTATTTGCCGTGCAGTTCAATTTCATCAATAATAGTTTCAACAATATCACTATGAATTATGATATTTGGTTGCTGTTAAGGATGTTGCAGTTAACATGCCTTTTTGTTTTTTTAACAATAACTAGTGTACTTTAGACCTGCACAATACCAGTTTGAATGACTATTTGCTTGTTTCTAAATGTTATGCCTGATGCAGTTAGCACACCTTTCCACTTCTTGTTTTGCTTAACTAGTGTGCTTAAACCTGCACACTGAAGCTATCATTTGTAGATTATGTTGTCTACCATGGATATATTTGGTTGATGTTTAGCCTGTTGTGCTTAACATGCCTTTATATGTACTCATACAGGACAATATTGAGAACAGTGTTGTTTTCCATCGAGGTTAGTTTCATCGCATTGCTTATATGTATTCACCATTCAGGATATCGGTAGCTGGTACCATATAGCCGGGGGGCTGATAAGGGATTAATCGTCGAATCAGATATTTCATTGAATATATCTGTAACCCATTTATCAGTAGGTTAACTAGGGCCATATTTAATATATCTGAGGCTACATAGCAACATGCATTGTACTGAATGACTAAATATGCATTCCCAGGCTACATAGCAACAAGGAAGAGTGTTACCTTAATGTTCCAATGATGTCTAGATATACATGTAATAAAATCTTATATAATGGGATGGAAGGAGTGTTGTGCTACATCATTTTGCAATTGTTGTTTAGCTTCTAATATTAACTTGGTGCTTTTAGGTACATATGTCATTGCCAAAGATCCACACTTCAACCCTTTCTGCGTATGGGGCAATGAGATATTCATGAACCAACATCAAGTGAGGAAACTAATAAAGATTGTTATTAAAATGGGTCAAAAGATGTTAATCGAACTATTTGTTTACACTTTATGCAAGACAACAGTGAACTGCAGGATGGTAAGTAAGAACTCTGTAGCCTTCTTTTTACTGCCCGTAATGAGTTGTGTTAGATGACAATGTCTGAATCTTTTTCCTTTGCAGTGTATCCTGAAGCAGTTTACTCAAGATTACCTCATAAATTACATGATTGGCGGCCGGCCATCACAAGGGGTTGGACTAGAGCCGTGCGTGCCTTCTGCATCCAGGAGAGCACAATAGGGCCATTCCGCTTCACCTTGTTCAGCAACCAGAATGTCTGTCGCCTCTTTCTTTACCATCTGTAATAGTACAAGTATAGAACCCTGGTTCATCATTCTTTATTTGGTGCTTATGTAATTCTTGAACATATGTACCTGAATCAAATAATGCATTGGTTGTTTGAACCCGATGGATATGAATAAAGCTATAGCCTACTTTCAAGTTCAAATTAGGTACAATTTTAAATAACAGCAATTAAATTAGGGTGAAATTACGGTCTGCAGGTCATTACGGCGCACACGGTCTATAAAGCACAGCGTGTGCGATATACATCATAATCCGACACGGTTCACGGAGAGGAAACGTGTGTAACAATGCACACAGTTGCCGTTTGCAAAGCGTGTGTGATGTCAGACACTATCACAAACGGTGCGGGAAAACTAAATGTGTGTGATTGTCTACCTATCGTACACGGTTTACAATCATGAATTGTTTGCGATGTGCCAGGCATCGTAAACATAGAGCTAGTTTGGTACGTGCCTGGAAAACTCCCGTGCCTGGAATGTGCCTGGTTTTAGGTAAAACCACAGAACTCCGACTGCGATGGCAGTGCGAGCACAAACGAGTAGCAAGGATGAAGCATTTGGGATATTCAAGATATCAGAAATGGTTTTATAGGGACAACTGTATGCATCAAGGGTCCCTATCCCCGACGGTTTCTGGGTCGTGTGGGAAGGACCCTCCTATCGTAGTCACTCACTAGGCGACGGTTCAGAACACCGTCGCGGAAAGGGGTTAAAAACCATTTGTATAGCACCTCATTGTACCAGTGCTTGCCGGGCAGGAGAGCCTGGCCGGGTCGAGGCTGCCCCAAGGACAAGTCCAGATTTGCCCCGGCAGACTTGCCGGGGCCGCCAAGACCAGACCCCGCCAAGCTCTTTCAACATAGAACCTCCGCCAAGGCGCCACCGCTCCACCTCATTGCACCCAAGTCACTTATCAGTGCGGTGTCAAGGTGCTAAACAACCGGGTGGATCCTTTCAAGCATGTGGCAGCCTCAACGAGGAGAAATTAGCTTTATTGACACTCGTCCAGGAGGTGTGTCAAGCTGATAAGAAGAGGCAGATAAGCGGCGTGACAGGCTTGCCGGGATTCGCCCTCGGCACGACACCTAGTAGTGCATTTAATGCACTTTGTCCTAACTACCAGAGTTAGGCATGATAGCACTGTTAGCTATCTAATAATACCCAAATGACTATTTTGCCACTGTGGTCGCCGCTTAACCTATAAAAGGAGGCCCGAGGCAACCTAGCAAAGGATTCGAACACTTTGACCCCCAGCATTTGTTATCTCACGTTGCTTTCCCCGAGGCATCCTTGCCGGGCCAAAGCATGTCAAGCCTTCTTACACCTCCAGATCAATCCACCAAAGCAGGAGTAGGGTTTTATGCTGCAAAGCGGCCTAAACCTGGGTAAAAGAGAGGGAGTCCATTGCCGTGCTATCCCCCACTGCCTCTGCTCTTTGTGCAACGCGACCATCCCCATGCCGAACCACAAAGGGGCACCCCTGCTCCATAGGTGATCGTGCTTCCACGCCGACAACTTTGGCATGCCAGGTAGGGGACACGTTGCTTGTGCGAACCTGAAGCAGTGACCAGCGCGTCAATCTTCATCGACCTTCGTCCTCCATGGCACCCAATAAGAAGAGTGGAGCTGGAGCGCTTCCTTCCTCCTCGAAGGCTTCGTTACCCATGGCCGCGGCTAAGGCGGACGGAGTCGGTGAGCCGGGCGGGGCTACTAACACCCCTGCGGCGGTTGAGGCAAGGGCCGCGAGCGCGACCCAGCCTCTTCATCATGCCGCTGATCAAGGTCTCACCGGTGCGGGTCACAGAGACGCACAGCTCCCTCCCGCTCGCCCCACCAACGTGCTCAACTAGCGCGACATCGACGCCCGCTCCGGTGTGGGCCGAGATCCATTGACAGCTCCGCCCGGAGGGGCGGAGACAGGGCGTGCGCTCCGCCCCGCGTCGAGCGAGCGCAGCAACACCCCGAGCGGTGTGGCACCCCGGTTCAAAGGAACTGGAACTCCCCGTATTCCAGCCCAGAGATCAAGTCTTCTGGAATACGGCACTGTTTGGCATAGAACAAATCAGCTATTTATTACAATCTATATGGATATAAGGGTTCCGATAGAACAGTGGATTACATCGGCATGGCGACACTACGCCTGCTCAGGTTGCTCTATGCTAGCAGCCGAACAACTCGCAGCAGCGGAATATCTTATAGCAGCGGAACGACGACGACAGCGATGGACTCCACTCCGCAGGGACTCTGGCTGGAACGCTTATCCTAGCTCGCAAACTTGGGATCCTCGGCAATCAAGTAAACATGGCATGACCCGCCAACTGGCATGACACGCCAAGTGAGTACTTTGAATGTACTCAGAAGCTCACAGCAACCAAAAGCAATCAAGACAAACAACAGCATGGCATTTACAGGTTAAACAAGAATGAGCATGGTACACTAGAACAACATGGCATGTACAAGATGAACATGATACTGCTAGAACATTATCAGCATGGCATGAACATATTACTCAAGACATGAACAATGATGATACTAGCATGCACTAAGCTTACAAATATCACTTACTCTGGTCGGGGTTACCTCGTAACCACCAAATATATGCCACTCTTACTTACCATCGTGGTCACGGGATCACTTCAATCATTATCAAGAATACCATAAGGATCTTCACAAGATCACCTCATCATTATCAAGAATACCATTGGGATCCTCACAAGATCACCTCTCCATTATCAAGAATACCATCGTGATCCTCCCGTGACTACATAAAGATCAACCAACCTCTTTCCTCATCAAACCGGGGTTGTTTATTAGTCAGGTTATTATTACTGTTGATCCATAGTGTGACCTACTACGAACTGGGCCCATATCCACGGGCGCGACTATTGATAGATTATACACTCTGTGGAGGTTAGTACACTGTACCCACACCATGGAACCCAAGGCCTCGTACTCCCATTCGGGTGGACCAACGGCGTTCCGACAAAACCAATCTACTGCATGACACCCTCCCGGCCACTCCGACAAACTCCCCTTTGGGCTAAGTCCTGGGTGGCCCCGATGTCACCTCGTGACACCCAACAGCCACCATCGTGGCAAAACATAAACGGTCCCAAACGGGGACAAAAGCGCGCAAACAACTCGGGCACACAAGGTTATCACCGCCTACCGGGCCAGGGCAGTGCGCGTACATAACCTTCCCTAGTTGGAGGCACCGGAGAGAGGTCATGACAATAGACCGCATTAAGGCCTTCCCATAAAGGTAAATGTGGTTGCACTGGTCAGCTCGTCTCGATGGCACTATGACTCAGCCAACATGTGTTCAAGTTGAATTAAAGTCCGGTTTAACTTGAATGTAGTTCGCTGAGTCACAATAACATGATGAAATAACAATGTAGATGAGCATGATATCAACATGAGCATGGATAGGTAACATAACCATTTAGCATGTACATCATAACATCACAACAATAAAGCCTTTGCTCGACCAAATGCAAATGAACATGGCATAACGATGATCATGAATAGCATAAGTATAGCAGAGCATATCACTACTATGAACATAGCATGACCACTAGCATCGGGAAAATAACTACCAGAATAGAACATGATAATCACAGTAGCAAGTAATCATTTAACAGATGCGAAATGATCATGGCATAATAATGAGCATGGATCCATAAGCATATAAAGCATTTACAAAAATATTAATAAGCATGGATTAATTAAATATTCAAGTTGAAAACCATGGCTACTGCAAGGCCATCATGCAAGTGGCTGTCATGGCTTGCCTGGGAATGAAGAGGTCACCGGGAAGAAGTGCAGAGAGATCGCGGAAAGATTCACCGGAAACAGTTCTCTCCGGAGGGGGCTGTTTACGGGCAAGGGAAAAATGGTCATTTTCACTATGTGACAACGTGGTGAAAATGATACCAACAGAACAAGCTCGATGAGACGAAGAAGTGGGCTTTGGAATCACCTCATTCAGAGTTACGGTTGAAAAGATACGGCCGATTGAATGACAGGGACTAATCTATAATATAAAAATTCACAGACATGCCCCTGGACGGTTAGACAGAAAGCGCCTTCTGCTGAAATACGCTTATGAATCAGTGAAAACATATTTCTAGACAAAGCAGTAGAAGAATACGCTTTCAAAGAAACAAAGACATAAGCACTTGAAGTGCGTCTCCACTTAAGTGACGTGGCAGGGGCGGGGTTAACGCTTGTGCGGCTGCCAGGTGGGGTCCGCGGGAGGTGGGGCCCTCTTGGCTTGGTCGTCGTCTTCTTCCAGCTCTCGCCCGTGCGCGGCCGAGGGAGTAGCGGACTCCGGCCACCATTTGCGGCGCTTCAACCACCAGTGAACGCAGGAAGGAGGCCCGCATCCACCCAGGGGATCCGCGCATGCCGGGGAAGGCCGGAGCTGCAGTGGCGCAGGCGTCCGCGGCGGAGGCCATCGGCCAGCTATGGCAAACACGCTCCTGGGCACTCCGGGGCGGAAGTGAGGGTATGGGCAGGCTCGCCGCGCCTAGGAGAGGTCGATGGTGATGGCAGGATGTAGAGGGAGAGCTCGGACGGCTCGAATTTGAGCGGCGGAGGGCGGCAGCCATGGTGGCCAACCAAGGCGAGGAGGGCGCCGGGAGCTCGTGTGAGAGGCTAGGGAGGGGTGTGGGAGAGCGAGGAGGCTGCTGGTGAGCTCGGGAAGGCACGGGGAGGGATATATATAGCCGGACACGAGGTGCCTTGGCCGAGAGCCCGCCGCGGGAGTCCGGCCAATGTTCCAGCAGGGATAGGGCTCACGGGAGGGCACGGAAGGGACGAAGGAGAGCAGAGGCGGTTGGGGAGTAGAGCAACGAGCCAAAGTCACGAGGAGGAAGAAGCCAGGGGAGAGGAAGGCGACGGCGGTCACAGGCACGCACTGTGCAACGACGGAGATGGCTCGCCGGGGAAGAATCCAGAGGTGGACAGGGTTCCAGAGTGACGACAACGACACAAGGGAGCTTCTGTACATGGAGAGGTGGCGAGGGAGAGGAGGAACAGACGAACCCGAGGGGTCCAAGGTCCAGAGCGCGCTGTCTGGCATGCCATCCGCGTGATCACCGTGTGCATCGACGTGTGTAGGGTGACTCAGCGAGGCCTACCATGTCCAGCGTGTAGTCCATCCACGATAGATCCCCTCTGAGTTAATATCTCGATGAAATACACTGTGTTATGATGGGAATGATCTATAGAAGTTTGCTGTAGCAAACTTGGACAAGTGGTTGTGTTCAAAGGCGATGGCCACAAGGAGATAAAAGATATCGGAGGGGCTTAGGATATGGAGGACTACTGTCCTGCTAATTTGGGGAGGATTTGGACCAATATATGTTATAGTTGCTTTACAACCATCAAAATGGTCCAGTAACTTAATGTTGAAGTGGCACTCACATAATGTGTTTCCTTGGTCTGAAGGTTGGCATGACATGATTATTTAGGCATATGAGGGTGCTCTAAAAATTTCATGCCATTTGGATGAGTACCCATGGTACTTGCTTCACAGAGCTTCTCTCTAGCCAGAAACTTGTGAAAATTCTTGCGGGAAAATGGCTAAATAAAATGTGCCCAAATTTGGTAGAGATGAGTGATATGGATAGGATAAGGTCCTGGTAAATTTTCAGTAATAATGAAGCAATATAAAATATAGTTGCTTCACAACCTGAAAATCTGACCAGAAACCAAGATTTGATGCTGAGCTCACATAGAGTAATGACATAAGCCCAAATTTTTAGCAGAGTCATTATTTGGGCATATTAAGGATGTTGCAAAATTTTAACTCATTTGGATATTCCTAGCTTGTACTTCCTTCACAAGGCCTCTATTTGAACATAAACTTTGAAAAATTGATCAAGAATATTTACTTTGCAAATAGAGCTGAATTTTTACATGAGACAATGATATGGATAGGAGAGAGTGCCCAAATTTTTTTGGGGGAAACAAGCAAAGATAAATAGCACTTCCTTCTCAAAAAGCCACTTAGGACAAAATATGAAAAGGAATATTAATGAATTATTTTTGATGATTTCAAGGGAGGGTTTTGACATATCTGTGGAAGATATGAGCCAAACAATTTATGAGAATTATTTGGGAATTTTGTGGATGACAGAAAGGTAGGTTGCTTCACAACCTAGGGCAAAAAGGATTATTCCTTTAATAGAAAAAGGAATATTCCCAATAAAAAGAATATTGGGATTGGTCCAAGATGGGAAATGACATGATCTTGAGATGGTTTTGAGGATGACAAGCCACTAGGGAGCCTGAGAAGAGGTGATCTTCCCAGGTTTCAGGACCACAGAGCCACAGAAAAGCAATTCAAATCAAAAACCCAAAGAAAAACAAAAGAAAAAGAAAGGGCTAAAAATCAGGGTGTGACAAACCTTCCCCCCTTAAAGAAATCTCGTCCTCGATATTTGGTTGCTCAGGGAACAAGTATGAATATTCTGACTTAAGGAGACCGTTTCCAACTCGGGTATCCTTTTTCCTTATATGATGTTCCCGTTGAATTTTATATGACTTGACTTTCTCGCTCTAGGGTGGTTATGCTTCCCATCCATGCTTATGATTGATATTACCTCACTTGTTCATGCTTGTACTGGCTCCAATTCCTTTCATATCCGCTGACTTAGCTGGGGTACGAAAGATTACCATGACTGGAATATATGCCCTTCTCACAAGTTCGAGAATGGTTTCTGATGGATGTGTCACAATAACCACATTCCATGGAGTCGTGAACCAATTTTCTTGGTGGACACCCAATCTTTTACCCCTTGCATTGGGTTGCTCAAATAGATACATGTCCTTCGAGTTCAAAACAGTGCTGGGGATCATAACTGTTCTTCTGACCGAATCTGACTTCTTGCCGGTATTCCTAAATCATCTTGGCTGGCTCCACAGTCTTGAGCATCAAATCCGTACTGAAGATTTGATTGTCATCTTTTGTGAACAACATAAAGGGATGCGACGATAGTACCCACAGACTTGGCTGACGGTGGTTCTGGCAGAAGAATCTGGTCCACGACAGGATATCCTTTAATGATTACCATAAGTGAGGGCACATGCTTTGAGAATATTGTTCAGTATCCTAATTATTTATTCTGTCGGTATATCCCTGTGGATAGTAGGCCATGTGATGCTTTAACACAGTCGCTGGAATCAAACTGCTGAGTTTGTCCTTGGGTCTGGTATGACAGACTTGGATATACCATACTAGTGATTCTGAGCATATACAACTAGACAAACGGGTTGCCTTGACCTGAGGTCCTTTCCAAAATGGAGCAGACCCCTTGGGCGTATATTCATGGTGATCCCTACTGAATTAGATTGTCCTGGGTATCTGTACCCTGTTGTTCATGCAACAATTATCATACCTGTATTGCTGGTCTTGCTCCTTCATTGTTGTTCTCTTTGTGTGGATTCTTTGCTAAAAGAGCTTGGCCATATTATTTCTTCGTGTGACCATATGTTATCAGGTGTAATGTTCCGGCAATCATACCTTGGCCTTGTTCATGACTTGGGTCATAAAATATATACTAGGTCCATGTGTGCTTGTACGGAGCTCATTGTTGTCTTCCATCATACAAGACAGTGACAGAGGTTGATTACATCACCTTGTCGGGCGTGAGGAAGCTGGCCTTGATAAGCACTGTCAGAATTGTTGTCCCATGTTGTCTTTCCTCATAGTTTTGGTCGGTCCTGGTATCACACAATGAGGTGTATATCTGACTTTCTTCCTCTTGCATAACTGGTGAGGTTGGAGGATT
The DNA here is from genome assembly GCA_011799875.1 of Thinopyrum elongatum. Taxonomy (NCBI): domain Eukaryota; kingdom Viridiplantae; phylum Streptophyta; class Magnoliopsida; order Poales; family Poaceae; genus Thinopyrum; species Thinopyrum elongatum. The sequence goes on from CM022298.1 coordinate 228,478,068, forward strand.
CTTACCATGATTTCATCCTTGTACAAGTGATTTGTATGAACTTGGCAGCATGCTCATATTATGTAAAAGCATCTGATTCCCAAGGCAGACTTGTGTTCTGACTGATCCTTGCCTCTGACAAAACTGCTATGGATCTGACCCTTGGGATGCACCGCCATATGCTACCAGCTCACGGTGTAATACCTTGCACCAGTGCCGTACTGAGGAAGAGTGGACAGCTTATGCTGGAAGCCATCGAAAGTACCTTGCTGGGGAAGACTGAATAGCTTGTGCTCGAAGCTCTTTCTGGGGCAGCTTGCTGAAGAAGACTGGGTATCATGCTTCGGAAGCTTCCCCCTTAAAGACTTGTTGGGGAAGACTCGGTACCTTATGTCGGAAGCTTTTGCGGTGGCTTACTGAGGAAGATGGAGTATCTTGTGCTAGAAGTAATCCATGTATCATACCGAGGAAGACTGAGGAATCTTGCATTGTAAGCTTCTCTGGTAGCTTGTGAAAGAAGACTAGATTGCTTGCACCAGAAGCTTCTTTTTGTGATAGGAGGACTGAATATCATATACATCCTTTAATATTTCTGCTGTCGGTCACTTGTATGAAAGGGGTTGTTCGAGTATCCTTCTTGCTGAGCACTGAATTCATAGTACATTCTGGCTGGTTTCCAGGATATAGCATGGTTCAAATCTTACTCATAGCAGAATCAGACCTTGTATATGAACCATACCTTTGACTGATAATATACTGTTGGTCTCGCACGCCACTTGTCTATTTTCATCATTACTGCTGTGAAAAGTGTACACTGATATATACTTGATGCTGGCGATCCATCCAGGATATCATTTGCATTCAGACCAGATATTCCCAATATAATGCAGTCGGCTGAGAATTCCATAATGTTTAGCTGAGCTTCCAAATATTTGAACTCCTCACTGATTCTTCGGGTCCGGTGTTGGTTGATGAGCAACTTTAATAAGGGGAAAATAAGGTAACACCGAGGGCCCAAAGAAAGAAACAAAAGAAACGAATGGAACAAAAGCACACAATGCATACAAATAATATTATATTCAAGCAACATCACATATTACTGCTACTCACAACAATAAGATGCATGCATACTTAGGCACACCAATCTCGTGGAAACTCCGGTACTGCGATCTAACATGCTGCGGCGGTGTGCACGAAAGCGAATCCACGTGTGGAAAGAGTTGGTGTAATCAAAGCTACACCAAGCGCTGGCTTAACCCGGTTGCATCTGAATGGGCTTATGAGGTGAGGACGAACTTGGTGATCATGTAGCGGAACACGGAGGTTACGACCACATCATCATCAAGCGGACGGACAAAAATCATACACGTCCAAAGAATGGGTGATAGAGTAGGAAAGCGGTGAAAAACATGGCTTGCTAGCATTGCCCTTTTCTGATTACAAAGATCATTAAGGGTTGCCGAAGCGGCGAGTCAAAAGGTACGATTCAGGATAGAAACATGTCTATCACCGAAACGATAGGGGTGGCTGGTGGAAAGATATCAATGCGATACTTGAGCATAACTCCTGCAAATGGTGTCTGGAACACTTGGTACCACCGCATCACTCCGCTGGGACAGAGATGACGCCGAACACCAAGAAGCAGGTATGCAAAACTGGAAGGGTGCAGGCAGTGGATCGAAACTGATGCCACCTACACTCAGAAGATCAACCGTTAGCGACAAGATAATAAGTCTATATGCATGCTATGCAACAAACAAATGCACCAAACCGACTAGACTCTATACTACCGCTTTCTAATGTTCACGCGGACTAGGGCATCCTACAACCAGACTTGCTCTGATACCAACCATTGTGGCACCCCGGCTCAGAGGAACCGGAACACCCCGTATTCCAGCCCAGAGATCAAGTCTTCTGGAATACGACACTCCTTGGCATAGAACAAATCAGCTATTTATTACAATCTATATGGATACAAGGGTTCCGATAGAACAGGGAATTACATCGGCACGGCGACACTACGCCTGCTCAGGTTGCTCTATGCTAGCAGGCGAACAACTCATAGCACCGGAATATCTTATAGCAGCGGAATGACGACGACAGTGATGGACTCCACTCTATAGGGACTCTGGCTGGAACGCTTATCCTAGCTCGCAAACTCGGGATCCTCGGCAATCAAGTAAACACGGCACGACCTGCAAACTGGAATGCCACGCCAGGTGAGTACTTTGAATGTACTCGCAAGCTCACAACAACCAAAAGCAATCAAGACAAACAACAGCATGGCATTTACAGGGTAAACAAGAATGAGCATGGTAAACTAGAACAACATGGCATGTACAAGATGAACATGATACCGCTAGAACATTATCAGCATGACATGAACATATTACTCGAGACATGATGCATGATGATACTAGCATGCACTAAGCTTACAAATATCACTTACTCTAGTCGGGGTTACCTCGTAACCACCAAATATATGCCACTCTTACTTACCGTCGTGGTCACAGGATCACTTCAATCATTATCAAGAATACCATAGGGATCTTCACAAGATCACCTCATCATTATCAAGAATACCATTGGGATCCTCACAAGATCACCTCATCATTATCAAGAATACCATCGTGATCCCCCCGTGACCACATAAAGATGAACCAACTTCTTTCTCATCAAACCGGGGTTGTTTATTAGTCAGGTTATTATTACTGTTGATCCATAGTGTGACCTACTACGAACTGGGCCCATATCCATGGGCGCGGCTATCAATAGATCATACACTCTGCAGAGGTTAGTACACTGTACCCACACCATGGAACCCAAGGCCTCGTACTCCCATTCGGGTGGACCAACGGCGTTCCGACAAAACCAATCTACTGCATGACACCCTCCCGGCCACTCCGACAAACTCCCCTTTGGGCTAAGTCCTAGGTGGCCCCGATGTCACCTCGTGACACCCAACGGCCACCATCGTGGCAAAACATAAACGGTCCCAAACGGGGACAAAAGCGCGCAAACAACTCGGGCACACAAGGTTATCACCGCCAACCGGGCCAGGGCAGTGCGCGTACATAACCTTCCCTAGTTGGAGGCACCAGTGAGAGGTCATGACAATAGACCGTGTTAAGGCCTTCCCATAAAGGCAAATGTGGCTGCACTGGTCAGCTCCTCTCGATGGCACTATGACTCAGCCAACAGGTGTTCAAGTTGTATTAAAGTCCGGTTTAACTTGAATGTAGTGAGCTGAGTCACAATAACATGATGAAATAACAATGTAGATGAGCATGATATCAACATGAGCATGGATAGGTAACATAACCATTTAGCATGTACATCATAACATCACAACAATAAAGCATTTGCTCGACCAGATGCAAATGAACATGGCATAACGATGATCATGAATAGCATAAGTATAGCAGAGCATATCACTACTATGAACCTAGCATGACCACTAACATCGGGAAACTAACTACCAGAATAGAACATGATAACCACAATAGCAAGTAATCATTTAACAGATGCAAAATGATCATGGCATAATAATGAGCATGGATCCATAAGCATATAAAACATTTATGAAAATATTAATAAGCACAGATTAATTAAATATTCAAGTTGAAAACCATGGCTACTGCAAGACCATCATGCAAGTGGCTGTCGTGGCTTGCCTGGGAATGAAGAGGTCACCGGGAAGAAGTGCGGAGAGATCATGAAAAGATTCCCCGGAAACAGTTCTCTCCAGGAGAGGGTTGTTTATGGGCAAGGGCAAAATGGTCATTTTCACTATGTGACAATATGGTGAAAATGATACCAATAGAACAAGCTCAACGAGACGAAGAAGTGGGCTTTGAAATCACCTCATTCAGAGTTACGGTTGAAAAGATATGGCCGATTGAATGATAGGGACTAATCTGTAAAATAAAAATTCACAAAGAGGCCCCTGGATGGTTAGACAGAAAGCGCCTTCTGCTGAAATACGCTTTTGAATCAGTGAAAATGTATTTCCAGACAAAGCAGTAGAAGAATACGCTTTCAAAGAAGCGAAGACGTAATCACCTGAAGTGCGTCTCCACTTAAGTGACATGGCAGGGGCGGGGTCAACGCTTGTGCGGCTGCCAGGTGGGGTCCGCGGGAGGTGGGGCCCTCCTGGCCTGGTCATCGTCTTCTTCCAGCTCTCGCCCGTGCGGGGCCGAGGGAGCAGCGGACTCCGGCAAGGTTTGCCGGCGGCTCCGGCCACCATTTGCCGCGCTTCGACCACCGGTGAACGCAGGAAGGAGGCCCGCATCCACCCAGGGGATCCGCGCACGCTGGGGAAGGCTGGAGCTGCGGTGGCGCAGGCATCCGCAGCGGAGGTCATCAGCCAGCTGTGGCAAACACGCTCATGGGCACTCCGGGGAGGAAGTGAGGGCATGGACAGGCTCGCCGCGCCTAGGAGAGGTTGATGGTGGTGGCAGGATGGGGAGGGAGAGCTCGGACGACTCAAATTTGAGCGGCAGAGGGCGGCGACCATGGCGGCCAACCAAGGCGAGGAGGGCGCTGGGAGCTCGTGTGAGAGGCTAGGGAGGGGTGTGGGAGAGCGAGGAGGCCGCTGGTGAGCTCGGGAAGGCACGGGGAGGGCTATATATAGCCGTACACGAGGTCCCTTGGCCAAGAGCCTGTCGCGGGAGTCCGGCCAATGTTTCGGCAGGGATAGGGCTACCAGGTGGGCACGGACGGGGGGCGGGGGGAGCAGAGGCGGTCGGGGAGTAGAGCAATGAGCCAAAGTCACGAGGAGGAAGAAGCCAGGGGAGAGGAAGGCGACGGCGGTCACGGGCACACACTATGCAATGACAGAGACGGCTCACCGGGGAAGAATCCGGAGGGGGAGAGGGTTGGAGAGCGACGGCGACGGCACGAGGGAGCTTCTGGACATGGAGAGGTGGCGAGGGAGAGGAGGAACGGACAAACCCAAGGGGTCCAAGGTCCAGAGCGCGCTGTCTGGCATGCCATCCGCGTGATCACCGTGTGCATCAACGCGTGCAAGGTGACTCAGCGAGGCCAACCGTGTCCAGCGTGTAGTCCATCCACGATAGATCCCCTCTGAGTTGATAGCTCAATGAAATACACTGTGTTATGATGGGAATGATCTATAGAAGTTTGATGTAGCAAACTTGGACCAGTGGCTGTGTTCAAAGGGGATGGCCACAAGGAGATAAAAGATGTCGGAGTTTCTTAGGGTAGGAAGGACTACAGTCCTGCTAATTTGGAGAGGATTTGGACCAATATGTGTTATAGTTGCTTTACAACCATCAAAATGGTCCAGAAACTTAATGTTGAAGTGGCACTCACATAATGTGTTTCCTTGGTCTGAAAGTTGGCATGACATGATGATTTAGGCATATGTGGGTGCCCTAAAAATTTCATGCCATTTGGATGAGTACCCATGGTACTTGCTTCACAGAGCTTCTCTCTGGATAGAAACTTGTGAAAATTCTTGAGGGAAAATGGCTAAATGAAATGTGCCCAAATTTGGTAGAGATGAGTGATATGGATAGGAGAAGGTCCTGGTAAATTTTCACTAATAATGAAGCAATATAAAATATAGTTGCTTCACAACCTGAAAATCTGACCAGAAACCAAGATTTGATGCTGAGCTCACATAGAGCGATGACATGAGCCCAAATTTGTAGGAGAGTCATTATTTGGGCATATTAAGGAGTTTGCAAAATTTCAAATCATTTGAATATGCCTATCTTGTAGTTCCTTCACAAGGCCTCTGTTTGAACAGAAACTTTGAAAAATTGCTCAGGAATATTTACTAGGCAAATAGAGCTGAATTTTGACATGAGGCAATGATATGGATAGGAGAGAGTGCCCAAAATTTTTTGGGGGCAAACAAGCAAAGATAAATAGCACTTCTCTCAAAAAGCCACTTAGGGCAGAATAGGAAAAGGAATATTAATGAATTATTTTTTATGATGTCAAGGGAGGGTTTTGACATATCTGTGGAAGATATGACCCAAAGAATTTATGAGAATTATTTGGGAATTTTGTGGATGACAGAAAGGTAGGTTGCTTCACAACCTAGGGCAAAAAGGATTATTCCTTTAATAGAAAAAGGAATATTCCCAATAAAAAGAATATTGGGATTGGTCCAAGTTGGGAAATGACATGATCTTGAGATGGTTTTGAGGATGACAAGCCACTAGGGAGCCTGGGAAGAGGTGGTCTTCCCAGGTTTCAGGACCACAGAGCCACAGAAAAGCAATTCAAATAAAAAATCCAAAGAAAAACAAAAGAAAAAGAAAGGGCAAAAAATCAGGGTGTGACAAGCGGCGCCATGGACCCCCAGCGACCGTGCCCGCACGGGAAGGGCCAGACTGACCAAGAGCCTGGTCTACAGGAGCAGCTCCGGCCGCGACAAGCTCCTCTGGCGACTGGTCCAAGGCGGCGAGAGGCCGACGACGCTCCTTCTGGTTCATCCAGAAGTCGAGCGGTGTCGCGCTCTGCCTCCCACGCGATGCCAGAAATGGTGGTTGAAGCAGTAGCGAGAGCTCAACTGCTGTTGGACTTCCCTCTAGCAGCAGACAGGATGGATGAATGGAGATCTACCATTCAAAGTCTCCTCGGGTTCGCTGAGGGTAACAAGCTACCACGTGCGGAACCGTCGCGACACCCGCAGGCGATGCCGGCGACTCCCACTGGTGGCCAAGACGGGAGAACCACACCCACCATGCAGTCCCCACCGTGGCAGCTCTCTCAAGGGCAGCAAAGGCGAACTCAGCAACCACCTGACGATGATGAGCGTGATGAGGCATCAATGGCCTCTTCTAATCCGCAACTCCGGCGTGATCAACGACAAGTTTTGAGGGAAAGGAAGAAGGAAGACATTCGCGTCACCATTGAGCGGCGTCGTGAGACACGCCATCAATCCGACAGGTGCAACGGGGTTGTTGTCGACGAACTCGTGCCCAGTGCTGGCGGGTACCTACCTTACGAGGTAGGGTGCCCTGCCTTCACACGTGAGCTACGGCAAGTCCAGTGGCCATCGTCTCACACCTTCAAGCCTGACCTACCGGGGAAGTACGATGGAAAACTAAACCCGACAGAGTTCTTAGGCATATATACAATTATCGTTCAAGCCATTGGGGGAAGGGATGAGAAGGTGCTTGTCAACTACTTCCCACTGGCCCTCAACCCAAACGTGAGGTCCTGGTTGATGCACCTACCGGAGGATTCCATTTCCTCCTAGGCCGACCCGTGCAACGAATTTGTGGGTGCCTTCACTAGTGGCCATCAGGAATCTGGGCGGCCTAGTGACCTGCAAACCCTCTTGCAGAAGGAGGGAGAAAGTTTGCGCAAATACCTACAGAGGTTCAGCTGAGTCCACCGCAACATTCCAAAGATACACCCGGCAGCTGTTATTGCCGCATTCCATACGAATGTGCGCAACCGCAGAATGCGGGCAAAGATGAATGTTCGGTTTCCCAAAACCATCAGTGAACTCTACACGCTGGCAGATAAATGTGCTCGTGCTGAAGAAGGGAGAAGACTTCCCGGGGAAGAGGTTGGCGTCGAAGTCGATTCAGAGGATGACAACGACGCTACCACCCCCAGGAAGAAGAACAAGAAATGCAACAAGAAGTGGAAGAAGAAGGCAGTGATGGCCTTCGAGAGTACTGGAGATCTCAGCGCCGGCAAGAAGGCAAAAGTTGAGACGCCCGACAAGGAAGTCGCCACTTGCGATGATTGCCGGGCGGCAGCGGCCGCTGAGAAGACCGGCAAGTCTGACGGGCCATACTGCAAGATCCATAGGACCACGGGTCATGATCTCCAAGACTGCAAGCAAGTCAAGCAGTTGGTGGAGAAACAGAAAGCTGAGTATGAAAGGCACGACAAGGAGAAAAACCAGTATGGCATTGGCGGGAAGGGCCGTGGCGGCAATAATGGATACCGCGGCAAGTCTGATCAGCAGAAAGAAAAGCCTGCCAAAGGCTGTGGAAGGAAAGAAAATGAAGATGACAGCGAAGAGGAAGATGATGAAACCAGTGAACAGGAGTTCCAGAAGGCTACTGAGGTGATGTGCATTGACGGGGGTGCATCTTTGCACTCCTCTCACTGCCAGATTAAACAGTGGGCACGTGAGGTTAATGCAACAGAACCGGTAGCAGGTGCTCGAGAACCGCTCAAGTGGTCCCGCACGCCCATTATTTTTGACATAGAGGATCATTCAGACTGCACCATTGCGGTAGGATGTTTGCCATTGTTGGTTTCACCAACAGTCCGCAACCTCAAGGTCACTAAAATGTTGGTTGACGGTAGAGCATGCTTGAGTTTGATTTCTCCGAGTGTGCTGAAGAAACTCCAGATTCCAATTGAGGATTTGAAGAAGACTGGCAGTTTTCAAGGGATTAACCAAGGAAGGGGCCAGCCAAAGGGGAAAATTACCTTGCCGGTAACATTTGGTGGGGAAATAAACTTCAGGACAGAAAAGATTGTGTTCGATGTTGTTGAGCTTCCCCTGCCATTCAACGGGATTCTTGGCCGGCCTGCTCTGGCCAAGTTCATGGCGGCGTCCCACTACGCCTACAACACATTGAAGATGCCTAGTCCTATGGGGGTCATCACCATCCCGTCGGACAAGAGAGACACAGTTATCTGTGTGGATCAGATGTATAAAGACGCGGTTGTAGCAGAGGCCGTCGGGGCCCCAGCTCCTGCCAAGAAGGATAAGAAAGCCAAGGAAACCGGCAAGGACTCCGTCAAAGACTCTGGGAAGCGCATCTCTTCAGAGTATGCTGCACCCGGCAGCGACTTGCCGGAAAGTTCAACAAGCAAGAGATCCAAGGCTGCTCCCCCAACAACCAAGAAAGTTTTGGCGTGGTAGGATGGCACTGGTGGTACCTTCACCATTAGTGCTACCCTTGGCGACAAATAGGAAAGCGCGCTCATTACCTTCCCGCGGGCAAATGTCGATGTATTTGCTTGGCAACCATCTGACATCCCCGGTGTTCCCAGGGAGGTAATCGAGCACCACCTTGCTGTCTATCCTCATGCCCACCCCGTCAAGCAAAAAGTCAAGAAGCAAGCCTTGGAGAGACAATAGTTCATTGCTGAGGAGATTAAGAAGCTAGAAGCGGCAGGTTTAGTCCGAGGAGTATTGCATCCAACTTGGTTAGCTAATCCAGTGGTGGTGCGCAAGGCTAATGGGAAGTGGAGGCTTTGTATCGACTTCACTGATCTAAACAAGGCTTGCCCAAAGGATCCCTTCCCCTTGCCGCGCATCAACCAAATCGTTGATTCCACCTCTGGATGTGATTTGCTTTCCTTTTTGGACGCGTACTCCAGGTACCACCAAATCTTCATGGCCAAAGAGGATGAGGAGAAGACCGCTTTCCTCACCCAATGTGGCACGTACTGCTTCGTGCGTATGCCCTGCGGGCTGAAGAATGCTGGTTCCACATTTGCAAGGGCCGTGCAGATTGGGTTTGAGCCACAGCTGCACAGGAATATTGAAGCATACATGATGATATCGTGGTAAAAACGAGAGACAAATCATCACTCATAGAGGATCTAGAAGAAACCTTTGCAAATTTGCGGAAGATGAACTTGAAGCTTAATCCAAAGAAATGCGTGTTTGGAGTCCCCTCCGGCAAACTTCTTGGGTTCTTCGTGTCTCAGCGAGGGATAGAAGCCAACCCCGACAAGATCAAACCAATAGAGCAAATCCAAGCCCCGAAGACAGTTAAGGATGTAAGGCGCTTGACTGACTGTGTGGCCGCACTAAGCAGGTTCATCTCTAAATCCGCTGAGCACGCCTTGCCGTTCTTCAAAATCTTGAAGAAGGCTGGTCCAGTAAAATGGACTCCAGAGGCCGAGGCTATGCTGCAGGATTTGAAGGCTTACCTTTCCTCCGCTCCAACCTTGGTCGCACCCAAGCCGCAAGAGCCGTTGCTCCTATACCTAGCAGCAACAAATCAAGTGGTTAGTGCAGCCTTGGTGGCACGAAGGGAAGCAGATAGCGAAGAAGCTATTGCGGAAGAACCTGCTAGTATTGAGCCAACTTCATCCCCGGCAAGATCTGCCGGCGGCAACAGGGGGAAACCACATATCAGCGCTGACGAACAGGAGAATGTGGCAAGAAAGAAATGGTGCAGCGACCAGTTTACTTTGTTAGCTCTCTCCTGCAGGGGGCTAGATCAAGGTACTTTGGGGTCCAAAAGCTGATCTTCGGCCTTCTCATGGCCTCGAGGAAGCTGCGCCATTACTTTCAAGCACACGAGATCAAGTTTTGCCTTGAAGTTTAAGAGCACATCAACTATCCAAAGCAGAGCATTAGCAAAATTCATAGCAGAATGGACGCCAACTCCAGATGAAGAACTTGTGGAAACTGTCCTCCCCGGCAAGGAGGACCCAAAGGAATGGGTCATGTACTTTGACGGTGCTTTCTCGCTCCAAGGTGCTGGCGCAGGAGTGTTACTCATTGCGCCCACCGGAGAACACCTCAAGTACGTCGTCCAAATGCATTTCCCCAGGGAAGATGCCACCAACAACACAGCTGAATATGAAGGACTCCTTGCTGGGCTCCAGATTGCTGTTGAGTTGGGAATCAAGAAGTTGATCATACACGGTGACTCCCAGCTTGTCGTGAAGCAGGTGAACAAGGATTATCAGAGCCCTCTGATGGAAGCATACGCGGAAGAGGTGAGAAAGCTGGAAGAGCACTTCGATGGGTTGCAAACAGAGCATGTACCCCATGCGGAAAATAGCATCGCTGATCACCGGTCGAAATGCACGGCACAGAAGCTTCCTGTGGAACCAGGCACTTTTGTGCTCCACCTCACCCAACCAACAGTTTCTCCGTTAGCCTTGGCCAGAAAAAGAAGGAAGCTCAACACCGGCAAGCATTTCCCGACAGAGCTCCCTGGAGCTGCTGGTGAAAAGGTTGCCGGGGGAGATCCTGCGCCAGAGGAGGAGCCACACTCTCAAGCCAAATCTCTCAGGTTCTTGCCATTGAAGATAATGCTCCCACATCTGAAGGGATGCCTTTAGTCCTTGTCGTCGAGCCCCAGGCTCCGGTATGGGCACAACACATAGTCCAATTCTTGCAAGCTGGAGAACTTCCTGACAATCTAGAGCAATCTGAGAAAGTAGCCCGACAGTCGAGTATGTACCAGTTTGTGGACAACATTTTGTATAGAAAGAGGCCAAATGGCGTGAAGTTGAAGTGCATCAGTCGAGAGGATGGACTAGAGTTGTTGGCAGAGATACATGGAGGCACGTGTGGCTCACATCTGGGATCGAGAACACTTGTCGGGAAAGCTTTACGACAAGGATTCTACTGGCCCACAGCCCTCCGGGATGCAACTGAGCTCGTCACCAAGTGTGAAGCATGCCAGTTCCACTCTAAGAACATCCATCATCCAACTCAAGCCTTGCAGGCCATCCCTTTGTCCTGGCCTTTCGCGGTCTGGGGGCTCGACATCTTGGGCCCCTTTGCCCGTACTAACGGGGGCTTTGAATTCTTGTACGTTGCAATCGACAAGTTTACAAAGTGGCCCGAAGTGGAACCAGTGAGAAAGGTGATGGTGCAGTCAGCTATCAAGTTCTTCAAGGGACTGGTGTGTCGTTTTGGAGTGCCCAACAGAGTAATCACCGACAACGGCACCCAGTTTACAAGCTGGGCCTTCATGCAGTACATCCAGAGCCTTGGGAGAAAGATCTCTTTTGCCTCCGTTGCCCATCCAAGGAGCAATGGGCAGGCTGAAAGGATGAACATTGAAGTTTTGCGAGGGCTGAAGACAAGAACCTTTGATAGACTGTGAAAATGCAGCAGGAGCTGGATTGATGAGTTGCCCGGTGGTTCTTTGGTCAATCAGAACGACACCAGATCGAGCTACTGGCCAGACTCCCTTCTCCCTGGTATACGGGGCAGAAGCAATGCTCCCCACAAAACTCATATACAGGTCACCTCGGGTACTTGCTTACGATGAAGTAGCGCAAGGGCAGCTACAGCATGACGATGCCATGCTCCTCGAGGAGAACCGTCTTCGGGTAGCTGTACGTGCTGCACGATACTAGTAGGCCCTGCGCCGCTATCACAGCCACAGGGTCCTAGCCTGGAGCCTTGAGGAAGGTGACCTTGTCCTTCGGCGTGTCCAATCCGCCAAGGGTTCCAACAAGTTGACACCGAAGTGGGAATGCCCTTACCGGGTAGTACGTGTCACCAGACCCGGCGCAGTCCATCTGGAGACCAAAGATGGCATGCCAATGCAAAACTCATGGAATATTGAGCATCTTTGTAAGTTCTACCCGTAAGGCGTGGTTGCCGGGCCTTGCCCTGGCAACCTGTTTTGTACAAGCATAGTCCCGTGGACTTGTAACCCTTTGTACAAAGCCAGGCGAAGACCCTATGCAAAGATAATAAAATGAAGCGCTGGCATAAAACTTGCATGCATGTTTACTTAAGTATGATTTTGCTATGTTAATTAATCCATTTAAAGAGGATCATATGCTGCTATTTTCTCCCATGTACTAACAACAGGCCCCCCTACCGCGGATGAATTCCCCGAAAGGAAGGAGTGAAAACAAGATAGCATATTGGTCCCCGGCAACCCCTCCTTATCGGAGCGATAAGAAGGATAACAAACACAGATAAGTTCCCCTCGCCATCCATAGTGTGTTCCTGTATGAAAAACTTGTGCGTAGGAAAACCTCGTCGCTCCCAACGTCTTTGCTCCCATCCTTTGATCTGAAAGTTTCTTTAGAACAGGTTGGTTGTAGTAGCATTTGGGGAGGAGTTGACGAGGAGCCGGTTTCCATCCACGCTCCTAACCTGTCAGGCATGGTTCAAAGGCTGCAACAGAAGGGACCGACAAGGTGTCTTGCCAGAGAACCTTTGTTTACTTGAAAGTATTAAGGGGCCATCCCTCAACATGGACATGATACATGCACAAATGCCCGACAGGCATTCCTTTTTCCATTAATATGCGGATAAACAAGTAGGAACCATACATGATACAAGCATGGGTGGAGGATTACATAATTTGAACTAAAGCTTGGCAAATGCCTACATCTTTTGATTTGAAAAAGGATAAGTGCCCCGTAATGGCTTTCTTGTCCCTCTCCTCCTAGGAGTTGCGTCGAGAAGGAAAGAGGGCAAAAGGAGTGCCTGGGCAGAAGCCCAGCCCGACCCTGTCAGGACCAGCGGGATGCAGCCTGACACGATCGGGAGGGCATCTCCCTGGCAAGGAAGAAGAGGCCAGGGACGGAGGGAGCGACTAGGTGATGCCCTGGTCACCACCGCTAGGACCAGAGGAATGCGGCAGGAGGGATACCGGCAGGGAAGACGAAGCCGGAGTCCACGAGGAAGCCTGCCGAGGTCTAGCTGGAGGAGGCGGAGACACCTACATCCAACACCCCGGCAAATTGCTCTGTTGGGGAGAAGGCCATGTGCAGATGATGGTGTTGCCGGCGCCTAGCTGACGGTGATGGTGCGTCTGACGATTAGCTGGAATCTGAGCCACGGTTCTCCCGCTCGACGCTGTCGTCTTCGTCGTCAGTGTCCTCTTGTTCTTTGTCGCTCGAGGAGGAGCTTTCATCGTCGGTCGAGCTCTCCGCGTAGCACCCTAAGCGAGCACCCAAGCGCCCGAAGACCTTGATGGAGAGCAGACCAGCCTCCATTAACTTAAAATGAAGGACGTGCCCCTCCGCCAAGCTATGGGCACGTGCAAAGGTTTTCTAGCCGTGCCGGAGAAGCATAACATGAGGTACGGGGAACTCAACATCCACTCGCATGTTGCCATTGCAGCAACCCCTCATGTGTAACTTCAACCCGTGCGGCTGTTCAACCTCCATTACCCTTGCAAAAGGGGTGGGAAGCCAAAGACGGCTGCGCGGGAGCTCGCGCAGCCTGACGAGGAACTCTAGTGCCGTATCTCCGACATGGCCCTCCAATAGAGTCAAAGCGGCTAGGGGAGGAGTGGCCGAGCCACTGCCGTGTCCTCCCCGGCCACGACCATGTCCTGCGGCTCCGCCTTGTGTGCTGGATCCTGCCCCTGTGTCCCTAGCAGGGGCAGGGATACGATGCCGAGAGGAAGCCCTTGTCACCGCTGCCGGAGCTCGACCGCGCCCTCTTCCCCTCACCATGGTGGAAGAAGAGCACAAGAAGAAGAAGAAGATGTGTGGGTGAGCCCTTCCGTTCGCCTCTGTGCTCCCTTTTTTATAGCGGAGCGTCGCATGGGGCTGGCTCCCCACCGTCCTGTGGCAACCGCCCCGCTCCACCAATCCGGTTCATCTGCGTCATCAACGGCGCCCAAAATCGCCGACCGCCCTCCTACGCCTATCCGTGGCACCGAGCTTTTTGCCCTGGCACTCATTCCCGTGCCCTGCGCATCCGCCACCAACCCTGCACAATGCATGCAGCATACGTGGCGGAAACGACAGGGGTAGTGGGATGGGTAAAACGGCAGTTACCTCCCCAAACCACGCAGACCCCTCAATCAACTCCCCGTCAACATGGGCGTCCCACGGTCCTTTACGTGGGTAGCCCCACGTCGCTCAGCATGACTCGCGAAGAAACTGAGAACTGACTCTATTTCAGGTTAATGAAGAAGCAAAGAAGATCTCAGAAACCTGGATCCAGGCGCATCTTGGTCCGGACGCCCGCCTGTGCATTGTTAGGGCCTACCCCAACGATGCCCGGCAGCACGTGTGGGCCAGGCCCGGGGGCTACTGTCGGTGCAACAAACATTCGCGTTTGTCGACCGAGCTCGTGCGCAGGCGTACTGATGATCATACATCCAACACCAATGCATGACATGAAATCAAGCCAGAGAAGTCGCTCTTCGAGAGATCAAGGAGAGCATTAAGAAGAACAAGACATCTGTCGGGGATATCGTGCGACATATGCCAGGGGGTGGCTTACCATGGATGGGGACAAAAGTACGACGCCGGGCTCTAGAAGCGGGAGTGAGAAAGACCGCGTACGCTTGCGAATCTTACCCAGGTTCGGGGCTCTCCTAGGAGATAACACCCCTAGTCCTGCTCTGCGGGGTCTCCGCATGATCACTACTTCACAGGTAGCTACAAGCTTGCTCCTCGAGCTGTTTGGCTAGAGGAGGGAGAAGGGCAAGGCTAGCTCTACTCCGCTCTCTCTGCGTGTGTGTGTGTGTGTGTGCGCGCTAGACGAGGCATTTGCCAAGGTGCCAACCGCCAACCCCTTGCATGGGGTGACCTGGGGGGTTTATATAGGCCTACCCCCCAAGGATACAATGGTAATCCGGCCGGGCATAGGACCCGGCTGTCAGTGTCTCTGGTCGCCGGCTTCTCCGCCGACTGCAGGGGCCCGCCGCCTGGTGGGTCCCCCCGGCGGTCTCGTACTTGGCTGACAAGCTGGGCCCGCCGCTTGCGGGTCCTGTCGGCTGTGCAGCACTGTAGCCGTGCCACTGATGATGCATGCTTGGTCGGGGAGAGCGTGGCTACAGTTCCGCCGCCTGGCGGGCGTTTCACTGTAGCCACTCCCCGTCTCTTCTGGTTAATGGCGCACAAACCTCAAGGAAGGGGGAGGGCCACCTGCCAGGAGCCGACCTCCCACTGAGCCGACTGGTCTGGGCTCGCCGCCTTCTGGCTTGTCACGGACAGGTAGGGCCCGCCGCCCGTCGTGGGAGCATGGCTTCCTCTGCCATGGATGATGTCATGTGCGGCATGGCAACAATCCTACGCTGGGCGCAGGATGCCTGCTTGATATGCTGTACTGTGGCCATGTTCTGCCCTGGATTTGGGGGTGGCAGGCCTGCACTGTAGCCATGCCCTGTCTCATCACGTTTATGTTGGCGCTGACTCTGAGGGCACGAGGGGCCGCCTGCTAGGACTCGGCCTCCCAGGAGGCCGCCTGCTAGGAGTCAGCCCACTTCATGGTCGTCTTGTGGACTCCGCCGCCTCCTGGCAACCGGCTACTTGGACCAGCCGGCCTCAAGAAGGCGGCCCTTTGTCCTTGATGTTTGAGGGGCGCAGCCTGCCCCGATGTCTTGAAATACCAAAGGGAGCTGATGGGGCTACCCGTGGTCATTTACTCCGACAGTAGTCCCCGAAGCTGATGAGGCGCTGCGGCTGAAGGGGCGAGAAGCCTTAGCAGCTTCATATTCCGGGTCGCCTGGTGTTCTGCTTCGTCCATCTTCCAAAGTGCCAACTGGTAGGTGTCGGCCATGACCAGGCAGGCCGCCTGGCGATTTCGAAACGTTGTGGTGGGGACCAGATGGCATGCCAGCCAGACGTCAGGCGTGCCGCCCACGCATGCCGGCCACGTGGCGTCATCAGGTCAAGCCGGCCTGCCGGCCCACGCGCGTGACGGGACGGTGCCGCAGGCCGAGGCCCGCCACTACAGTGCCTCGGCACGTGCGCGGATCCACTACGGCCGAGGTGGACGGTTGGGCTCCTGCGGCAGTTAATTCGCGCCTTTACTGGCGCCGCAATCGTGGGAACGTGGGGGAGTGGGCGTAGTTAATCCCACGATCCCCCACGCCCCCGCCCCCTCAGCTTCGCCGCCTGGGGCTATAAGTAGGGGGAGGAGGGGGGCGGCAGATGCACGCGCGCCCTCCTCTCCCTTCGCCTTTCTTCATCTTCTCCGCTGCCGCAGCGCCCTTTCCTCCCGTCGAAGTGCTGTCGCAGCCCGCCGTCGTCAAGCGTCCTCTCACTGCGGCTTCCTTGCTCCGCCGCAGCCTCGCCCGCTCACCACCGCGCCACGCCTGCGACGAGCTCCTTCATCCATGGCGCGCTCACGAGCTGGCGACTGGGACGGCTCCAACGTCCATGATGATCACCTCTCCTTCCTCCGTCAAACACGGCGGCTGCCCCGGGAGGCGAATGTGCAGGTGCGCGTTCCCCCCGAAGCAGAGATCTCGCCGGCGCCGGAGGACGATGAACGCGTCGTCTTCCGGTCCCATTTCCTTCGCGGCTTCGGCCTTCCGGCAAGCGGCTTCCTCCGCTCCTTCCTCGACTTCTACCGAGTCCAGCCGCACCACCTCACGCCAAACACGATGGAGCTGCTGGCCGCCTTCGCCACCATGTTCGAAGGGTACCTCGGCACTCTCCCCACCCTCGAACTCTGGGGGGAGTGCTTCTACCTCAAACTTGGCACCGCCGCCAAGGGCCAGGCGGCTCAATGCAGAGCCTGTGTGGCGGTGCGGCGCCCGGGCACCAGGAACCGCTTCCCGCCCATCACCCTGCTGCAGTCGGCCAAGCTGTGGTAGAAATCCTATTTCTACGTCAAGAGCATCCACCCGACCAGCGACTACGTCAACTTGCCGGCCTACGCAGCCGGCCCGCCAGCCGAGCCGCGCGCCAACTGGCAGTACAAGCCAAGTTCCCTGTCGGCCGCCTCCTCCGCCGCCGTTGCCCGACTTCAGGCAATGACGGAGTCGGAGGGCCTGAAGGGCTCGGACTTGCTGGCTGCCTTCGTGACGCGCCGGGTGCTCCCCCTCCAAGCTCGGCCTCACATCATCAGTTGCATGAGCGGGCACCGGGACCCGTGCCGGATGTGCACACGGGACCTTCCGGACGTGGAGGTGGTCCGGCTGGTCAACTATATCTCCAACTGCAAGCTGTCGGAGGCGGACTGGCGGTTCGGCATGCGGCCGTACAACCGCGCACATCCACCGCCTGCGGTGAGTCTTGTAATTCTTTTCTCTTTGCTGGTCCGAGTTCTTGTTCTGCCGCCTGACCAGTCAGCCATGGTGCAGGTCCTCCCGGCCCAGTCGGTCGCTGGTGCTCTGGATCCAGGTCAGCAGTATATGCTAGACCGAACGAGGAGCGACGTGGAAGACCCCGACTTGGGGGCGGCCGCCATGGAGGAGGACGACGCCACAGGCGGCGGCGGTGGAGCAGGCGGCTCCGGGGGAGGAGGCGGCCTTGAGGACTGGCCGGATGACGATGAGGAGGAGAACGAGCCGCGCCGCCCGCACGGCACCGACAGGGCGGGCGCGAGCTCCTCAGCCGCGCCGACCGCACCAGGCGGCCCGCAAAAGCGCCGAGCTGACTCGTTGCTGTTCGGCAGCCGACCGAAGAAGTCCAAGAACGCGGCCGCCACGACCAGGCGGCAAGAGGCCGCCGCAAGAGCGGCCCAGTTCCAGAGGGCCCCGAAGCTGCCCCTGATGGTGTCCGCGTAAGTGCTCGGTTGTGTTTTCCTTTTTTCTTCCTTGCAAACTTTTTCTGAGTTTTCTCTTGTCTTGCTTGAATCAGGGCCCCACTCACTCTTGAGCGGTCTGCCGCTGCTTCCGTGATCAGGGAGGTGGAAGGCTCCGCTAATACCCGCCGCGTGGACCCGCTCGCCGACCTCCGGGCGGCGACGGAGAGGAACGTGCGGGAGGCGCGCGAGGAGCGGGAGGAGGCGGAAAGGCAGGAGGCGGAGGTGGCCGAGGCAGCGCGGGCGGACGTGGACGCGGCGGCCAAGGCTCAAGTGGACGCCGCCGCCAAGGCTCAGGCGGATGCGGCTGCTAGGGCGCAAGTGGAAGAAACCGCGTGCGGTCGGACCCCGTGACTTGTCATTCCGTTGCGCGCGGCGCCGCCAGCGCCAGAGATCCCAGTGCCGACTGGAGGAGCCGGCAATGACCAGCCGGTCGTGGAGAGGAGAGGAGGCAGCACCACCGTCTCGGAGGCGGAGGCGCCCCCGCAAGCGCCGACTGCCGGGGCCCGAGGCAATTGGCCTGACGTGCCACCGGCGCCGCCGGTCAGTGGCGAGTTGGTGTTGGGGGCGACTCCCGTGGTCCGCCCTTCGGTACGCCGGCGTGCGACGAAGGCGGCCTCGGCGCCGCGGGCGCAGGAGATCGGGGCCGCGAGCTTTGTCGGCCCCAGACGCAGAGGCCACCAGTGCCGCCCCACCAGGATGGACGCCTGGGGGCGGGACGGGCATGCTGAACAAGGCCGCGCAGGATGTTCAGGCCCAGCTCCAGGCCCAAGGCGCCGCCCTCCAGCAGTGTACGAAGGCGTTCTTGGCGACGCGGACGACCGTTTGGTATGCTTCTTTGCTTTGTTTTTTTGACTCTTGCAGTCTTCCGTGGGGGCGCGCCAGTGCACCCACTGGGTGTAGCCCCCGAGTTCCGGGCCGGCTGCTGAGCAGGCGGCTCGGAACTTTAAGGTATGTTCTGAGTGCTAACTTGTTTTCTCTTCTTTTGTCTTCGTTGCAGGACTACCACAACATCCGCGCAGCCGCCTTCAACTCCCAGGTCCAGGAGTTTGCTAAGCGGACCGCCGACCTCACCGAAAGCCGGTGTAAGCATTCTGTCTACTTCCTCACGGGGGCGCGTCAGCGCACCCACTGGGTGTAGCCCCCGAGATTCGGGCCGACTGCTGAGCAGTCGGGCCGGATCTTCTGGCAACCACTTTTCTTTTTTGGTCATCTTTGTTGATTGTCCTCTCTTTCTCATTTTTGCAGGAGCCAACGCCACATTGCAGCAGCATCTGGGCGAAGTCCAGACCGAGCTGCGCATCAAGGAGGAGGAGCACCGTAAGGCGGCCCTGGAGCGCGACCGTCTGGCCAAGAAGTTGGCGGACCAGGCGGACTAGCACAAGGCGGAGCTCGAGGAGCTCAAGGAGGCGGAAGGCGCCCTTCAGGCCGAGTTTGAGGCCGAACGCTCAAAG
Organism: Thinopyrum elongatum; assembly: GCA_011799875.1. Lineage (NCBI taxonomy): Eukaryota > Viridiplantae > Streptophyta > Magnoliopsida > Poales > Poaceae > Thinopyrum > Thinopyrum elongatum. The sequence goes on from CM022298.1 coordinate 228,497,667, forward strand.
TGGGCCGAGAAGGAGGCGATCCTCACCGCTGGCTACGGCGAGATTGAGGACATGATCGACGGTAAACTTCTTTCTTTGGAATAGCTGCCGACTGCATCGGGAGTCGGCTTCTGATCTTTGTTTTTCTTTTGCGTAGACTTCTTTCCTGGCCATGCCGTCGCCGTCAGCCAGGCCATCGAGGCGCGGCGCGATCAGCGTAGGAGGGAAGGAGTGGAGATCCCGCCCGACGCACCTCGGAACATGAACGAGCAGCTCCTGGCCGTCAGGACGCGTTTGCAGCCGATTCGCCGCCTGCTCCGCCGCCTTCAGTGTGCCGGGTCTCAGCTGGTTTCTGCCCTCTGGCCAGGTGGCCAAGCTCCACGCACCCCAAGTCGGACCGCCGACTGGTTGGAGGCGGCAATCGGCCGCTTCGAGGCTTGGAAGGGCTCCTCCGCTCGGGCAGGCGCCCGAAGAGCCTTGGAGTTCATCAAGGCGTGGTATCCTAGGCTGAACCTAGCCCAGTTGGCCACGTTCCAGCAGGAGGCCATGGAAGAGTTGGTGGCAGCGGGGCCTGCGCTCACCCATCGTGCGGTGGCGATCGCCGAGTACACCGACACCAGCGTCTTCTTCCCCGAGCTGGACGAGGAGGGTGCCGAGGTGCCGATGAACTGGTTCGGGCTGAACCCGGATGATGGCGAGGACTCGGCGGAAGAAATCGCCTCAAGCGACGAAGGCGAGGACGAGGAAGATGAGGATGGTGAAGGCGACGCACCGGAGGGCGGAGCAGATGCCCAGCCTCAGCTTGATCGGGCCTCGAGCAACGAGCCATGTGCGAGTGCACCGACTGCTGCTGAAGGCGACCAAGCCGAGACTCGCCAGACGGCCACTCCACTAGCTGGCGCCGCCGACTCCACCAACCTGCCAGACTCGCCTGTTGCTCCTTTGGCCTAGGCTGCCAACTTATCTTATCTTTTCCTGCTTTGGTAATCTTTAGAACAAACTTTGTTAAATTCGCGCAGTTCCACCCGCTGGGGGTGTATTCAAACTTTGTTGAATGCTGGCCGAGGGCCTCTTGCTATGTGATTTAATTCTCGCACAAGATGTGCTTCACCGAGCTCTGACTTGTCTTGCTTTCTGTTCTTTTGGCTTTTTCCTTTGCCGCTTTCCCTTGGCTGCCGCCTTGCCGGCCAGACAGCCATTCTTCGGTCTGCTGGCCGGGTCAAGTACTTGGCCATTTTGGGAAGACAAGTACTTTGGCCGCTTAGAACATAGCAATTTAAGTGAGAAGCCGGCCGGCCGGCTGCTCGACAACCGGACGGCTAGGCGAGGAGCTGGCTTGGCCTATGTAGGTGCTCTCGTCCTTAGCCATTTTTCATGTGAGCACCATTTCCTTCCTTTGACTCTTGCCTGCCAGACAGTCGCTCTGTGAGCTGCGGCTTCTGGCAAGGGTGGGCTTAGATGCCGGCACACTACTTGTCCGACTGCAGGTAGAGCCAACATAGTACAAGGCGGCAAGCCCCCGGGCCGACTGGTCGGACCCGGTGCCGGGCGGAGGAATGAAATAACATACTCACAGGCATGAAACTTATCATACAGATAAGAAAGGTAGCCCCCGAGTGCTCCTCGAGGGACCTGGTGCCTTTGCCCTTAGTACAAAAGGTAGCGTGGTACATATTGCATTTAACTGTAAAATCTTCGGAGGAGATTTGCGTTCCATGGGCGCTCTGTTTCCTTGCCGGAATCGTCCCTTTTGCGCGCCCTGGGCTTCTGCGCGTCGATGAGGTAATAGGAGTCGTTGCCCAAGGCTTTGCTGATGATGAAGGGGCCTTCCCAAGGGGCCGAGAGCTTGTGCTGGCCGGCTGTTCGCTGGATCAGCCGGAGCACAAGGTCTCCCTCTTGGAAGGATCGTGGCTTGACCTTCCGACTGTAGTAGCGGCGTAGGCTCTGCTGGTAGATGGCGGACCGGCTGAGTGCTAACAGCCGGCCTTCTTCCAGCAGATCGATGCCGTCTTCTCGTGCTTCCTTCGCCTCCGCCTCCGTGTACATGGTGACGCGAGGCGAGTCGAACTCGATGTCAGTTGGGATGAGGGCCTCAGCCCCGTACACGAGGAAGAAGGGAGTGAAACCGGTTGATCTGTTCGGAGTGGTGCGGAGGCTCCAGAGGACGGCCGGCAACTCGTCGATCCAGCAGCCGGCCGAGCGCTCTAGTGGCTCGACCAGTCGGGGTTTGATGCCGGATAAGATGAGGCCGTTTGCTTGTTCTACTTGGCCATTTGACTGCGGATGGGAAACGGATGCTAAGTCCAGTCGGATGCCCTGCGTTGCGCAGAAATGGGCCAAGGCACCTTTGGCAAAGTTAGTGCCATTGTCGGTGATGATGCTGTGTGGTACACCGTACCGAACGGTGATATCTGCAATGAAGGTCACAGCGGTCGGACCATTTAGTTTCTTGATTGGTTTTGCTTCAATCCACTTGGTGAATTTGTCCACGGCGACAAGCAGATGGGTCATGCCACCGCGTGCTGTCTTGAATGGGCCCACCATGTCTAACCCCCAGACAGCAAAGGGCCAGGTAAGGGGGATGGTCTTGAGTGCAGAAGCCGGCAGATGTTGCTTGGAGCTAAATTTTTGGCACCCCTTGCATTTCTTGGCCAGATCCTTGGCGTCCTCCAAAGCAGTCGGCCAGAAGAAACCAGGGCGGAAAGCTTTGGCAACAAGGGATCTGGAGGCCGCGTGGTGGCCGCACTCGCCTTGGTGTATGTCTCTGAGGATTGCCTTGCCTTTCTCTGGTTCGACGCAGCATTGGAAAACGTCGGTCACGCTGCGCCTGACAAGCTCTCTGTTTACTATCGTGTAAGCTCCTGCCCGGTGTTGCACCTGCCAGGCTGAGATCTCATCAACTGGCAGCTCTCCGCTTACCAAAAAGTTGAGGATGGGATGCGCCCATGATGGTGCTTCGACTTCATCCACTGTCATTACGGCCACTGAAACTAGGGCGGTTGGGTTGGGAGGTGGCGGGGGGGAGTCGGCCGCGTCTTGCTGCATTGTTGGAGTCCCTGGGACAGCCGCTACAGCCCCCGGGCCGGGTTGAAGAACCCCTGGGCCGGGTGCGACTGCCGCAGTCCCCGAGCCGCTTGGTGAAGTCCTTGGGCCGGCTGCCACTGCCCCCGGGCCGGGTTGCGAAGTCCCCGGGCCGGGTGCGACTGCTGCAGTCTCCATGCCGCTTGCCGAACTCTCCGGGCCGGCTGCTGCAGCCCCCGGGCCGGGTTGCGAAGTCTTCGGGCCGGGTGCGACTGCTGCAGTCCCTGTGCCGCTTGCCGAAGTTCCCGGGCCGGCTGCTGCAGCCCTTGAGTCGGATCCGACTGCTTTGGGAGCAGCCGGCACGAAGATGGATTCTGATTCCGGGGAAGGCTTGATAGACGGCTTGCGGAGGCACTGAAGGGACACGCCGGTTGGTATGGCTTGCCTGGTGGAGCCGATCCGTGCCAGGGCGTATGCTTGCTCGTTGTCGGCCCGTGGCACGTGAAGGACTTCGCACCCATCAAAATATCCGCTGATCTGCTGGACGAGGAAGCGGTAGCTCGCCATATTTGCATCCTTGGCATCCCAGTCGCCAGACGACTGTTGGACCACCAAGTCCGAGTCGCCGTAGCACAGAATCCGGCGGATGCCAATCTCCTTGGCCAGCCGGAGTCCATGTACTAGCGCCTCGTACTCGGCCACGTTGTTGGAGGCGGCAAAGTGGATTTGCAACATGTATCTGAGCTTGTCGCCTTTGGGAGAGGCGAGGACGACGCCGGCTCCCAAACCGGTGCGCATCTTCGAGCCATCAAAGTGCATCCGCCAATGAGTGGAGTCTGGAGCTAGCGGCAGGTACTGGGTCTCGGCCCAGTCGACGAGGAAGTCGGCCAGTGCTTGGGACTTGACGGCGGCGCGAGGCTGGTAGAAGATGGTGTAGGGGGCCAGCTCGATGGCCCACTTGGCCACTCGGCCCGATGCGTCTCTGCTGCCTATGATCTCCGCAAGCGGGGCGGTGCAGACGACCGGGATGGGATGCTCTTGAAAGTATGGCTTGAGCTTCTTGGCGGCAAAATGCACGCCATAGCACAACTTTTGGTAGTGGGGGTAGTTCTGCTTGGAAGCTGACAGCACCTCACTCAAGTAGTAGACGGGCCTCTGGACCGGCTGTGCCTTGCCGTCCTCTCGGCGCTCTACCACCATAACTGTACTGACCACCCGGCTGGTGGCGGCGATGTAAAGAAGCATGGGCTCCTTGGCAGCCGGAGCGGCCAGGACGGGCGGCGTGGTCAACATCTTCTTGAGTTGGAGGAAAGCCTCGTCCGCCTTGTCGTTCCACTCGAAATGAGTGGTTTTCTTCATCAAATGGTACAGTGGAAGAGCTTTCTCACCCAGCTGACTGATGAAGCGGCTGATGGATGCCAAGCAGCCGGTGAACTTCTGAATGTCTCGCAGTCAGGTGGGCCTCTCCATCCTCTCGATGGCCTTGATCTTGACAGGGTTGCATTCTATGCCGCGCTCTGAGACAAGGAAGCCGAGGAGCTGGCCGGCTGGTACTCCAAAGGCACACTCTTCTGGGTTGAGCTTGATTTGAAAACGGCGCAGGTTATCAAAGGTTTCCTTGAGATCTTCCAGGAGGGTACCGCGCTTCTCCGTCTTCACCACAATATCGTCCACATAAACATGGGCATTTCTGCCGAGTTGCTTGAGGAGGCACTTCTGCATGCAACGCTGAAACGTGGCGCCGGCGTTTCTCAAGCCGAACGTCATGGTCAGGTAGCAGAAGGCTCCGAATGGTGTGATGAAGGCAGTCTTCAGGCGGTCGGCCGGGCTTAACTTGATCTGGTGGTACCCCGAGTAGGCATCCAAAAAACTCAACAGCTCGCATCCGGCTGTGGAGTCTATCACTTGGTTAATCCGAGGCAAGGCGAACGGATCTTTCGGGCAAGCTTTGTTGAGGCTGGTGTAGTCAATACACATGCGCCATTTGTTGTTCTTCTTTAGTACAAGGACTGGGTTGGCAAGCCACTCTAGGAAGAATACTTCCATAATGAAGCCGGCTGCTAGAAGCCGAGCTATCTCTTCACCAACAATTCCTCTCTTCTCCTCCGACAGGCGGCGGAGGGGTTGCCTGACTGGTTTTGCATCTGCTCTGACATGTAGCTTGTGCTCGGCGAAATCCGTCGGTACACCCGGCATGTCCTTTGGAGACCACGCAAAGATGTCCCGATTCTCACGGAGGAAATCGACGAGCTCGCTTTCCTATTTGCTGTCGAGGCGGGCTCCTATGACAGCGAACCTCTCCGGGTGCTCCGAGTCCAAGGGTATCTTCTTGGTTTCTTTGGCCGGTTGGAAAGAGCCCTGAGCTTCTGACCCCTTGGGATCTGGCGACAGGTCCGGCTGCTCGCCGGCCATGACCACAACTCGGTCAAGGAGCCGTCTCTCGGCAGCAATCACAAGGGACTCGGCCAGCCGACTGCTGGCAGTGGCACAGGCGGCGGACTTCTGGTAGTCGCCGGCTATGGTGATAATGCCCTTGGTGCCCGGCATCTTCATCTTGAGGTAGGCGTAGTGGGGGACCGCCATGAACTTGGCCAGAGCAGGCCGGCCAAGCAACACGTGGTAGGGGCTCTCAAGGTCGACCACCTCGAACCAGATTGGCTCTCGGCGGAAGTGGTCCTTGTCTCCGAAGAGGACATCTATCTTGATTTTGCCGATTGGTGAGTAGGATAGGCCAGGCACAATGCCATGGAAGACAGTTTTGCTGGGCTGGAGCTGTTTCTCTTTGATGCACAACTTCTCCATGGTGTCGCGGTAGAGGATGTTGATGCTGCTTCCGCTGTCTATCAGAATTCGGGAGAAACGAGCAGCTCGCCTCTCTGTTGCAAAGGTGGCATCCAGCACCAGGGCATAGGAACCCGGAGAAGGCATCACCTCCGGGTGGTCAGCTCGGCTCCAACTGATCGGCTTCTCCGACCAGTGCATGAACTCTGGGGTTTCAGAGGCGACAGTATTCACTTCTCGGCGCTGTTGACGCCGGCTGTGCCTGTCGTCAGTCACGCTGGTGAAGACGACGTAAGCTCCATGTTCTTCAGGAAACTCATCTTGGATCACGCCGACTGGTCGGACCACCGGCTGCTGGGGAGGCGGAGGTGGCGGGCCAGCAGGTGGTGGAGGCAGTCCTTCGCCTCTGGCAATGCGGGTGAGCCAGTGGCACTTCCGGGTGGTGTGGTTGGACGGCTTCGCGCCGCTGTGGAACTTGCAGGGAGCGTCGAGGGTTTGCTCAAACGAGAAGGCGGGCAACCAGGAAGGCTTGCCGCCCTTCTGGCGTTTGGGGCCGGGTTGCTCCTCTGGCTGCTGGTCTTTGACTGTCGCCACCTGCCGGCTGGTAGTAGCCGGCTGCGGGGTCTTGCGCTTATTGTCGTTTGACTGTTGGCGCCGACTGGAATCACCAGCCGGTGTCTGAGGGGCCGAAGGGAGCATCTTTCCTGATGCGTCCACTCGGAGCTCCGACTTCATGGAGGAGTCAGCAGTGGCGTACTTGTCCGCTATGATTAGCAGCTCATCGAGGGTGGCCGGCTCGTCGCAGAGGAGTCAGTGCTTGAGTAGGGTGCCCTCCCGGCACCCAGCAGTGAAGTATTCTATGGCTTGCACCTCATGCACCCCTTCGCAGGAGTTGCGCAGTTCGGCCCACCGCGTTAAGTATTCGCAGGTGGATTCGATCGGGCCTTGGATGCACAGGGAGAGCTGGTGAGGCTTGGGCGGCCGCTTGTAGGTGCTGGTGAAGTTGCGGATGAAAACTTCGGTGAAGTCTAGCCAGCTGTTGACGCTGTAGGGCTTGAGGCTGTTTAGCCATGTCCGGGCCATGCCCTGGAGCATGAGCGGAACATACTTCATGGCGACACGCTTGTTGCCGTTCGCTATGTTGACGGCAGTGGAGTAGTCGACCAGCCAATCTTCCGGCTTCACAGAGCCGTTGTACTTAGGAGTGTCCCGAGGGAGCGAGAACCCTTTGGGGAAGGGCTCGTCGCGAATGCGGGGGCCGAAACAAGGCGGGCCGATTGCATCTTCTTCTTCCAACGCCAGGGACCGAGCCAAGCGGTAGATCCGGTTGCGGGCGTCGTTCTCTCCGACTCCTTCGCGGGGGCCCAGCCGGCCTCCGAGAGTCGGATGCTCAATAGGCGGCGGGGAGGCGCGCCTCTCCCGGCGCGGGAGAGGCGGACGACCATCCCGCCGTTCCACTGCTTGTGGGCGGGCATCTTGGTCGCGCTCGATGGAGATGCGGGTGCGGCTGTGGCTAGCAACCGGCTCTTGGTCGCGGGCGCCGACTGTTGGCGTCTGGGAGGTCGCGCCGTGCTCTCGGCGAGGGGGAAGGTTCCCAGCCTGTAGGCCGGATTCCACCATGCGGCGGCCAGCTTCTTGCTGCGTGGCGGCCGTGTCGATGAGCTGCTAGACGTGCTCCGTCATGCAGCGACGCTCGTCACCCTCCAGGCGGTCCAGCTCGTCTGCCGCTGCCTGGGCGGCGCGCAAGTTTTCCATGGGCGTGGCGTAGACCGGGCGGTCGGCCCCCAACATGTTGGTGATGGCGGCGCCGCGCTGCCGGACCGTGCCCACGCGGCTGGGTTCGCCAGCAGCCGGCGTGCCGCAGACGGCGCGGTCGATCTCGCGGTGGTAAACCTCGGTGAGGCGTCTCATGGCCGCCAACTTGTTGGCGCTGCCGAGAAGTGCGACACGGCATGCTTCCAGCGTTTCTCCGCTCGCACCGGGCGCCATGGGAGCGGACATGTCCCGCATTGCCGCCTGCAACGGGTCCCGGCCGGCCTGGTCGGAGGTTCCGTCGTGGCTGATGACCAGCACCTCAGTGACGGTGCAGGTGCTGGCGCTGCCGTCTGCAGCGGGAAGCGGGTCGTCGAATATCACCATGTCACCGGGGAAGGCATCAGGAAGCGCGACGTCGGCGTCGATGACCATGTCGACGAGCAGGTCGGTGGAGCCAACAGACTCCGGGTCGGAGACCGGCTCATCGGCGATGTGAAGCTTGCCGAGGAGGTCGACGAGGCAGCTCTCGAAGCTAGCTACGCCCGCGTCGAGTGCGGGCTCGTCGAAGAGGCGGATCCCGCCGATGAGATCAGCGAGGCTGCTTGCGGTGCAAACAACTTCCACGCCGTGCAGCGTGTCGGCGCAAAACGCCGTCGGGCGTGCCGGGCTGGTTGTGCGCGCCAGGGAGGAAGAGGGTTCCCATCCAGAACGTGTTTCCGGACGACGGTGCACCCAGCCCCACGGTGGGCGCCAAATGTCGGGGATATCGTGCGACATATGCCAGGGGGTGGCTTATCATGGATGGGGACAAAAGTACGTCGCCGGGCTCTAGAAGCGGGAGTGAGCAAGACTGCGTACGCTTGCGAATCTTACCCAGGTTCAGGGCTCTCCTAGGAGATAACACCCCTAGTCCTGCTCTGCGGGGTCTCCGCATGATAACTACTTCACAGGTAGCTACAAGCTTGCTCCTCGAGCTGTTTGGCTAGAGGAGGGAGAAGGGCAAGGCTAGCTCTACTCCACTCTCTCTGCGTGTGTGTGTGTGTGCGCTCGACGAGGCATTTGCCAAGGTGGCAACCGCCAACCCCTTGCATGGGGTGACCTGGGGGGTTTATGTAGGCCTACCCCCTAGGGATACAATGGTAATCCGGCCGGGCGTAGGACCCGGCCGTCAGTGTCTCTGGTCGCCGGCTTCTCCGCCCACTGCAAGGGCCCGCCGCCTGGTGGGTCCCCCCGGCGGTCTCATACTTGGCCGATAAGCTGGGCCCGCCGCTTGCGGGTCCTGTCGGCTGTGCAGCACTGTAGCCGTGCCACTGATGACGCATGCTTGGTCGGGGAGAGCGTGGCTACAGTTCCGTCGCCTGGCGGGCGTTTCACTGTAGCCACTCCCCGTCTCTTCTGGTTAATGGCGCACAAACTTCAAGGAAGGGGGAGGGCCACCTGCCAGGAGCCGACCTCCCACTGAGCCGACTGGTCTGGGTTTGCCGCCTTCTGGCTTGTCACGGACAGGTAGGGCCCGCCGCCTGCGGGCCGTACTGGCCGCCCGTCGCGGGAGCATGGCTTCCTCTGCCATGGATGATGTCATGTGCGGCATGGCAACAATCCTGCGCTGGGCGCAGGATGCCTGCTTGATACGTTGTACTGTGGCCACGTTCTGCCCTGGATTCGGGGGTGGCAGGCCTGCACTGTAGCCATGCCCTATCTCGTCACATTTATGTTGGCGCTGACTCTGAGGGCGCGAGGGGCCGCCTGCTAGGATTCAGCCTCCCAGGAGGCCGCCTGCTAGGAGTCGGCCCACTTCATGGCCGTCTTGTGGACTCCACCGCCTCCTGGCAGCCGGCTGCTTGGACCAGCCGTTCTCAAGAAGGCGACCCTTTGTCCTTGATGTTTGAGGGGCGCAGCCTGCCCCGATGTCTTGAAATACCAAAGGGAGCTGATGGGGCTACCCGTGGTCATTTACTCCGACAACATCGGAAGGATATCACCTTGGGAAAGCCTCCCTTGCCGAGCAGGAGAGCCTGGTCGGGTCGAGGCCGCCCCAAGGACAAGTCCAGATTTGCCCTGGCAGGCTTGCCGGGGCCGCCAAGACCATACCCCGCTAAGCTCTTTCAACAAAGAACCTCCGCCAAGGCGCCATCGCTCCACCTCATTGCACCTAAGTCACTTATCCGTGTGGTGTCAAGGTGCTAAACAACCAGGTGGATCCTTTCAAGCACGTGGAAGCCTCAAGGAGGAGAAATTAGCTTTATTGACACCCGCCCAGGAGGCATGTCAAGCTGATAAGAAGAGGCAGATAAGCGGCGTGACAGGCTTGCCGGGATTCGCCCTCGGCACGACACCTAGCGGTGCATTCTTGCACTTTGTCCTAACTGCCAGAGTTAGGTATGATAGCACTGTTAGCTATCTAACCATACCCAAATGACTGTTTTGCCACTGTGGTCGCCCCTTAACCTATAAAAGGAGGCCCGAGGCAACCTAGCAAAGGGTTCGAACACTTGGACCCCCAGCATTTGTAAGCTCATGTTGCTTTCCCCGAGGCATCCTTGCCGGGCCAAAGCACTTCGAGCCTTTTTCCACCTCCAGACCAATCCACCAAAGCAGGAGTAGGGTTTTACGCTGCAAAGCGGCCCGAACCTAGGTAAAAGAGAGGGAGTCCATTGCCGTGCTGTCCCCCACCGCCTCTGCTCTTTGTGCAACGCGGTCGTCCCCATGCCGAACCACTAAGGGGCACCCCTGCCCCATAGGTGATCGTGCTTCCATGCCGACACCACAAATCAAATTATCAATGTAACGAACGTGAATCATATGAGCATGATGAAAACTAACTTGACAGTAATTCCCATGTGTGCTCGGGAGTGCTTTGCTTTATATAAGAGTTCGTCCAGGCTTATCCTTTGCTATAAAAAGGATTGGGACACCTTGCTGCACCTTTGTTACACTTATTACTTTTTACCCGTTACGAATTATCTTACTACCAAACTATCTGTTACCGATAATTTCAGTGCCTGCAGAGAATACCTTGCTGAATACCGCTTGTCATTTCCTTCTGCTCCTCATTGGGTTCGACACTCTTACTTATTGAAAGGACTACGATTGATCCCCTATACTTGTGGGTCACCAAGACTCTTTTCTGGCGCCATTACCGGGGAGTGAAGCGCCTTTGGTGAGTGGAATTTGGTAAGGAAACATTTATATTACGTGCTGAAATTTATTGTCACTTGTTAATATGGAAAATAATCCTTTGAGGGGCTTGTTTGGGGTATGTTCACCCTAACCGAAAGAACAAAGAGTTGCTCCTCAACCTACTGCACCTACTAAAAATATTTATTATGAAATTCCTTCGGGTATGATAGAGAAACTACTAGCTAATCCTTATGCAGGAGATGGAACACTACATCCTGATATGCACCTAATCTATGTGGATGAAGTTTGTGGATTATTTAAGCTTACAGGTTTGCCCGAAGATGAAGTCAAGAAGAAGGCCTTCTCTTTATCTTTGAAGGGAAAGTCATTGACATGGTATAGGCTATGTGATGATATTGGGGCTTGGAATTACAACTGATTGAAATTGGAATTTCATCAGAAGTTTTATCCTATGCATTTGGTTCATCATGATCGGAATTATATATATAATTTTTGGCCTCGTGAAGAATAAAGTATCGCTCAAGCTTGGGGGAGGATTAAGTCAATGTTATATTCATGCTCCAATCATGAGCTCTCAAGAGAAATTATTATACAGAATTTTTATGCTCAGCTTTCTCGTAATGATCAATCCATGCTCGATACTTCTTGTACTGGTTCTTTTATGAAGAAGACTATTGAATTCAAATGGGATCTCTGGGAAAGAATTAAATGCAACTCTGAAGATTGGGAGCTCGACGAAGATAAGGAGTCAGGTATAAACCTTGAGTTTGATTGTGTTAAATCTTTTATGGATACCGATGTTTTTCGTGAATTTAGCACTAAATATGGACTTGACTCTGAGATAGTAGCTTCTTTTTGTGAATCATTTGCTACTCATGTTGATCTCCCTAAGGAGAAGTGGTTTAAATATCATCCTCCCATTGAAGTAAAAATAGTAGAACCCATTAAAGCTGAAGAAGAAACCATTACTTATAACGTTGATCCAGTTATTCCTACTGCTTATGTTGAGAAACCACCTTTTCCTGTTAGGATAAAAGAACATGCTAAAGCTTCAGCTATAGTCCGTAAGATTTATACGAGAACACCTACACCCTCTGAGCAAATTAAAGTTGAGCCTAATGTTGCTATGATTAAAGATCTCTTGGGTGAAAATATTGATGGGCATATTATTTATTTCTGTGATGAAGCTACTAGAATTGCTAAACCCGATGAAAAGGATAACCATAGACCTGTTGTTGGCATGTGTCAGTGCAACAAACATCCGCATTTTTTGACCAAAGTCATACACAGGCGTGCTGACGATCATGCACCCAACACCAATGTATAACACAAGGCCAAGCCAGAGAAGCCACTCTTCGTGAGATCAAGGAGAGCATTCAGAAGAACAAGACAGCAGGATATCACCTTGGGAAGGGCTCCCTTGCCGGGCAGGAGAGCCCGGCCAGGTCGAGACCGCCCCGGGGACAAGTCCAGAATTGCCCCGGCAGGCCTACTGGGGCCGCCAAGACACCACCGCTCCACTGCACCACGACGCCAGTCACTTATCAATGCAGTGTCGAGCCCCCCAGGCGACTAAGTGGCACTCACTAAGCACGTGGTAGTTTGCTGGAAGACAGATCACACCCATTTGACACCCGTCCAGAGGCGTGTCAAGATGATAAGCAGAGGTTGGATAAGCGACGATATAAGCTTCTCGGGGATGCACCCCTGTACTTTACCTAAGGTAGCATTTATGGCATTTTGTCCTAAGTGCCAGAGTCAGGTATGATAGCACTGTTGGCTATCTAATAAGAAGATAATGTCCATTTTGCCACTGTGGTTACCCCTTGAGCTATAAAAGGAGGTCCAAGGCAACCTAGAGAAGGATTCTGACCCTCACACACTTGTACTCGCGTAGCAGCTCTCCCCGAGGCAACCTTGTCGGGTTTGAGTGCCGCGTGTCATCGTGTTCCTCTATCCAATCCACCAAAGTAGGAGTAGGGTTTTACGCTTCTCAGCGGCCCGAACCTGGGTAAAAACCACTAGAGTCTCATCGTCGTGCTGCCTCATGGCCTCCGCCCTTTGTGCAACTTGATCTCCCCCCTGCCGAACCACAAGGGGCCCGTGGCCCATAGGTGATCGTGTCCACCCACGACATCTTTGGCACGCTAGGTAGGAGGAATTGCTTGTGCGAACCCGAAGTTGTGAATAGCGCGTCGATCTTCATCGTCGTCTTCTCCGTCCATGGCGCCCAAGAAGGAACCCGGTGCGACCACACACCCCTCCACTTCAAAGGCCCCCTCGCATGCAGCTGCGGGCGCCGTAGGCGCCACGGCAGTGTTGGATATGACAGGTACCATGGGTGATGCAACCGGCGCAGGCGGCGCCGTCGTTGTGTCCCCCGTGGCCGAAACCGAAACAGGAAACGCCGGGGCTGGGCAGCATCAGAAGCATCATGACGAGCTTGGCCCAGAAGCCGCGGGTGGAGGGAACGCCCAGTCTCTACCTCTTCGCCGCACTGGTGGGCACAGTCGCAACAGCGACGCCTGCTCCGACGCAAGCCGCAATCCTCTAGTTGCGCCCACCACGGGTGCGACCGCAAGGCGCACACCTTGCCCAGAGCAAGATGGGCAAGACGGAGCGCCAAACAGGGCCGATGGCCCCCAAGCACGGCCCACTCATCGCTAGACTGCCTTGGCGACCGGTTCACGATGGCAAGAACACGGCGACGCTCCTGCTGGTTCTGCCAGGAGTCGAGCGACGTCACGGTCTGCCTTGTTAGCCATGCCAAGCACAGCCTCGGAAGCAATGGCGCGGGCCCAACTCCTGTTGAATTTTCCACTGGCGGCTGACAAGATGGATGAATGGAGGGCCACCATCCAAAGCTTGATTGGCTTTGCTGAAGCCGGTAAATCACTGCACGCGGAGCCGTCACGATGCCCACGAACGACGACGATGGCCCGAGCTGATGGCCGTGTCGAGGGGGCTACACCAACAGTGCAATCCCCTCCGGGACAGCAGGCCCAGAGGCAGCCTCAGCAAACTCAACGTGTCAACGAGCCCGACGAGACGTCCATGGCTTTGTCTGGCGCGCAAACTCACCAGGATCAGCGGCGGGTTCTGGAAGACCGGCGGAAGGAAGACGCGCACGTCACCATAGAGCGACGCCGGGAGGCACACCGTCAATCCAATAGGTGCAATGGCCCAGACATTTACGAACCCGCACCCAGTGTCGGCGGGTACTTGCCTTACGAGGTTGGGTGCCCTGCCTTCACTCGTGAGCTGTGGCAGGTCTGCTGGCCATTTGTCTGAGCCTTCAAGCCTGAACTGCCAGAGAAATACGACGGAAAGTTAAACCCGACAGAGTTTTGGGGCATTCACACAATTGCCATTCAAGCCGCCGGGGGCAGAGATGAGAAGGTGTTCGCCAACTATTTCCCTTTGGCGCTCAAGCCAAATGTGAGATCGTGGCTGATGCACCTGCCGGAAAACTCCATTTCATCACGGGCTGACTTGTGCAATGAGTTTGTAGGCGCCTTCACACGTGGCCACCAAGAGTCTGGACAACCCAGTGACTTGCAAGTCCTTCCGCAGAAGGAAGGGGAGGATTTGCATAAATATATACAGAGGTTCAGTCGAGTACACCGTAACATCCCAGAGATACACCCAGCAGCCATGATTGCCGCGTTCCATTCAAACATGCGCAATAGGAGGATGTGAGCCAAAATGAATGTCCGGCTGCCCAAGACCGTCAATGAGTTGTACACCTTAATAGATAAGTGTGCTTGGGCTGAAGAAGGAAGGCGACTCCTCGAAGAGGAGGCTGGCGTTGAGATTGATTCAGATGATGACGACGATGCCGCCAACCCGAAGAGGAGAAGCCGGAGGCGCAATAGGAAATGCAAGGAGAAGACTGTACTGGCCGTTGAGAGTTCTGGTGATCTTAGTGCCGGCAAGAAGGCCAAAACCGAGGTCCCCGGCAAGGGAGCTGCCACACGCGCTGATTGCCAGGAGGCCGTGGCAACAGAGAAAGCCGGGAAATCCGATGGGCCATACTGCAAAATCCACCGCACCAAAGGTCATGATCTCCAAGAGTGCCGCCAAGTTGAGCAGCTTGTTGAGAAACAAAAGGCTGAATACGAGAAGCGTGACAGGGAGAGAGGCCAAGAGGGTGCTAGCAGAAAAGGCCATGGTGGTAGATGGGGCCACCGCGGCAAGGCCCCGCAGCAAAAGGAAAAACCTGCTAGAGGCCGTGAAAAGAGAGAAAGAGACGATGGGAGTGATGAAGAGGATGAGGAAGAAACCAGCGAGCAAGAATTCCAAAAGGCAACCAATGCCATGTGTGTTGATGGGGGTGCATCTTTGCACTCCTCTCATCGCCGGCTCAAACAGTGGGCGCGTGAGGTCAATGTCGTGGAGCCAGCTACAGACTCCCAAAAGCTACTTAAATGGTCCCGCACGCCTATCATCTTTGACGAGGAGGATCACCCTGACCGCACCACTGCGGTTGGGTGTTTGCCATTGTTGGTTTCCCCAACAATCCACAACCTCAAGTTAACAAAGATGCTAGATGACGGTCGGGCTGGGCTGAACTTAATCTCCCCCGGAGTGGTTGGCAAGCTGCAGATCCCTGATGAGGAGCTCAAGGCTACGAGTATGTTCCAAGGAATCAACCCCGGTAGGAGCCGGCCTAAGGGGAAGGTTACATTGCCTGTGACATTTGGCGGGGAACTAAATTATCGGACTAAGAGAGTCGTGTTTGACATTGTTGAACTTCCTTTGCCTTACAATGGGATTCTTGGTCTCCCAGCTCTGGCAAAATTCATGGCAACATCCCACTATGCCTACAACACCTTGAAGATGCTAGGGCCGATGGGTATCATTTCCATTCCATCAGATAAGAAAGATGCAATTATATGTGTGGACAAGATGTATTGGATGCGGTAGCAGCTGAGGCCATAGAAACCCCAGCTCCCGCCAAAGAAACAAAGAAGGGGAAGAAGGCTAACAGAGATGCCGGCAAGGACTCCGGGAAGCGCGCCTCTCCGGAGTGCGCTGCTCCTGTTGACGACCTGCCAGAGAGTTCCACTAGCAAAAGATCCAAGTTTGCTTCACCTGCTGTGAAAAGGGTCCCAACGAGGCAGGATGGCGTTGAAGGTACATTCACCATCAGTGCCACCCTTGATGACAAATAGGAAAGCGCGCTTGTTGCCTTCCTGCGGGTGAATGTTGATGTGTTTGCTTGGCAACCATCTGACATCCCCGGTGTTCCCAGGGAGGTGATGTCTACTACATAACTTGTTCTTGTAGACTCGTGTTGGGCCTCCAAACCCAGAGTTTTGTAGGACAGTAGCCATTTTCCCTCAAGTGGATGACCTAAGGTTTATCAATCTGTGGGAGGCATAGGATGAAGATGGTCTCTCTCAATCAACCCTGCAACCAAATAACAAAGAGTCTCTTGTGTCCCCAACACACCAAATACAATGGTAATTTGTATAGGTGCACTAGTTCAGCGAAGAGATGGTAATAAAAGCGTAGTAATGATAGTAGATATTGATTTTTGTAATAGGAACAATAAAAAACAACAAGGTAGAAATTGATAAAACGGAGCACAAACGGTATTGCAATGCTTGAAAATGAGGCCTATGGTCCGTACTTTCGCTAGTGCAATCTCTCAACAATGCTAATATAATTGGATCATATAACCTTCCCTCAACGTGCGATGAAGAATCACTCCAAAGTTCCTATCTAGCGGAGAACATAAGAAGAAATTGATTGTAGGGTACAAAACCACCTCAAAGCTATTCTTTCCGATCAATCTATCCTAGAGTTCGTACTAAAATAACACCAAGCTATTCTTTCCGATTGATCTAACCAAGAGTTCGTACTAAAATAACACCATATGATACACATCAACCAACTCTAATGTCACCTAGATACTCCAATGTCACCACGAGTATCCGTGAGTTGATTATGCGATATGCATCAAACAATTTCAGATTCATAATACTCAATCCAACACAAAGAACCTCAAAGAGTGCCCCAATATTTCTACGGGAGAAACAAAAACGAGAACGTGCATCAACCCCTATGCATAGATTACCCCAATGTCACCTCGGGAATCCGCGAGTTGAGTGCCAAAACACATATCAAGTGAATCAATATGATACCCCATTGTCACCACGAGTATTCATAGCAAGACATACATCAAGTGCTCTCAAATCCATAAAAGTATTCAATCCGATAAAACAAAATCTCAAAGGGAAAACTCAATTCATCACAACAAGATAGAGAGGGGAAAACACCATATGATCCAACTATATTAACAACGCCCGTGATACATCAATATCGTGCCATCTCAAGAACACGAGAGAGGGAGAGATTAAACACATAGCTATTGGTACAAACCCTCAGCCCCGAGGGTGGACTACTCCCTCCTCATCATGGTGGCCGCCGGGATGATGAAGTTGACCACCGATGATGATTTCCCCCTCCGACAGGGTGCCGAAATGAGGTCTAGATTGGTTTTCCGTGGCTACAGAGGCTTGCAGCGGCAGAACTTCTGATCTAGGGTTATTTCTGATGGTTTCTCTATTTATAGGATTTTCCAGCGTTGGAATCACGCGAAGATGGGCCTCGAGGTGGGCACAAACCACCTGGGTGCGCCTGGGTCTCCTAGTGTGCCCAGGTGTCTTGTGCTCACCTCCTTCACCTTATGGTCCTCCCACGAAGCTTCTAGTGCCTCTTTTGTTCCAAAAAAAATCATCAAGAAGTTTCGTTGCATTTGGGGAACTTTTATTTCTGCACCAAAAACAACACCACGGTAGTTTTGCTGAAAACAACGTTAGTCCGGGTTAGTTCCATCCAAATCATACCAAAACCATATAAAATTGTTGTAAACATGGCATGAATACTTCATAAATTATAAATACATTGGAGACATATCAGCATCCCCAAGCTTAATTCCTACTCGTCCTCGAGTAGGTAAATGATAAAAGAAATAATTTATGAAGTGTGAATGCTAGCAAAGTGCATAAGTTTGATCAATGATAATTTCAGTCACTTTTTCTAGCATCATAACAACAAATCTTTCTCATAAAACTTCTCATGTTAAAGTAGCAACCAATTCACACGTTAAGGTTCAAACAATGAATTCTCTTAAAACTCAACAACCTATATTCTTAGTCTCCAAACAATTGCAATTCAACTTATTCAACAGAGTCTAAGTAAGAGCTCAACATACTCAATCATCATATAGTCTTCTATGATTGCTAGTACTCAAAGCATATTTTTAGAAGAAATGACATCCATCAAACACAGAGAAAGGTAGGGGCTTAATGTTTTGACTCTGAACTCATTTATCATAGTGATAATTGTCAACAATAATAAATCATGATCAAATATATTTGACTGGTCATATGTGCCTAGATCTTTCCCCACCACATGATGCTTGCCAACTAGAGAATAGTTGAGGTTGAAATGAGAATTCATACTATTGACTCTTTGCATAAAAGTAAATAGTGAAAAGTAAAAGATAGGCCCTTCGTAGAGGGAAGCAGAGGTTGTCATGCGCTTTTTGGTTTTGTATGCACAATCCCTTAAAGAAAAAGAACATCACGTTACATTGCCCCTTATGATAGCAACCTTTATTATGTAGTCCGTAGCTTTTATTACTTTGCCATCACAAGTTTGTACAACGCTCAATTTTCTCTTACACTAAATGATCAAACACATTTAGAAGCAATTTTTATTGCCTTTTTGCACTGATGACAACTTACTTGAAGGATCTTATTCAATCCATAGGTAGGTATGGTGGACACTCATGGCAAGAAACTGGGTTTAAGGGCTTTTGGATGCACAAGTAGTATCTCTACTTAGTACAAATTTTTGGCTAGCAAAAGGTCCTAAGCAAACACCACATGTTGGAGGATCCATAACAATATAACTTCTATGCGAATATACACAACCATAACTAATTACGTTCTCTTTCTCGTCCAACTTCAACTAATTTGCTCAAGTTTGGAAATAATGAATGGGTATTCACAATCATAGAAGATGTCCAAGATAATATATTTGTATGTGAAAGTTCTCTTCCTTATACTAATCATTCATGAATTGCTTGTATGACCAGTATTGTGATTGTCAAGCTTCAAAAGATTTCACTTTCTAAACCCAATGTGAAGCTACTACTAGTCATGATATGAACATATAATTTCAACTTCATGATATTCAATTCATTCAACAATTTACTCATAGGATATAAGTGAAGCACAAGAGTAAATGACAAACTACTCCAAAAAGATATAAGTGAAGATCATGCGAGTAGTTAAGTAAATGGGTAGCTATTTGAGGACTCTCTCTTATTTAAAAACTTTCAGATCTAAGTATTTTATTAAAATAGTAAGCAAAACAAAATAAAATGGCATTCCAAGAATAGCACAACTCATGTGAAGAAGCAAAAACTTAGGCTCAACCGGTACTAACCGATAATTGTCCAAGAATAGCATACTTCATAAATTATAGATACGTTGGAGACGTATCAGGAGGTAATCGAGCACCACCTTGCTGTCTGACCTCAAGCTCGGCCCGTCAAGCAGAAGGTCAGAAAGCAAGCTTTAGAATGGCAGCAATTCATTGTCGAGGAGATCAAGAAACTTGAAGCAACTGGTTTGGTCAGAGGGGTGCTGCATCCAACTTGGTTAGCAAACCCAGTGGTAGTGAGCAAGGCAAACGGGAAATGGAGGCTCTGCATTGATTTCACTGACTTGAACAAAGCCTGTCCAAAAGTCCCTTTCCCCCTGTTGCGCATTGATCAAATTATTGATTCCACTTCTGGGTGTTATTTGCTTTCTTTCTTGGATGCGTACTCCGGGTACCATCAGATATTTATGGTCAAGGAAGATGAAGAGAAAACCACGTTCATAACTCCATGTGGCACGTACTGCTTTGTACGTATGCCTTTCGGGTTAAAGAGCGCTGGATCCACTTTTGCGAGGGCAGTATAGATTGGTTTCGAACCCCAGCTGCACAAAAAACATGGAAGCTTATATGGATGATATAGTGGTCAAAACGAAGGATAGATCAACACTCATTCAAGACTTGGAAGAGACCTTTGCAAACTTGCGCAAGATCAATTTGAAGCTAAACCCCGAGAAATGTGTGTTTGGTGTCCCATCCGTCAAGCTCCTAGGTTTCTTTGTGTCCCAACGGGGAATACAGGCCAATCCCGACAAGATCAAAGCAATCGAGCAAATACAAGCGCCCAAGACTGTCAAGGACATGAGGCGTTTGGCTGGATGCATTGCCGCACTGAGTAGGTTCATCTCCAAGTCTGCCGAGCATGCCTTACCTTTTTTAAAAATCTTGAAAAAGGCTGGCCCGATGAGGTGGACCCCGGAAGCAGAAGTAGCGCTGCAAGACTTGAAAACTTACCTTTCCTCTGCTCCCACCTTAGTCGCGCCTAAACCACAAGAGCTGTTGTTGCTATACTTAGGTGCAATGAATCAAGTGGTTAGTGCAGCACTGGTGGCGTAGCAAGAAGTGGACGAGGAAGCAGCCGTAGCAATAGAGCCCTCCGGAGATGAAACCGAAGCACCCGCGGCAGGACTTGACACAAATCAGGGGGAGGCGAGGCAAGCCAACGAAGGCAATCCCAAAACCGCGGCAAGGAAGAAAGTGGTGCAGCGGCCAGTGTACTTTGTCAGCTCCCTGTTACAGGGGGCCAGGTCAAGGTACTCTGGAGTACAAAAGCTGATCTTCGGCCTTATCATGGCCTCGAGGAAGCTGCGTCACTACTTCCAAGCCAACGAGATCATGGTTGTCACCCGTTTTCCACTGCAACGCATATTGAGGAACCTCGAAGCCACCGGCAGGATAGTCGAGTGGGCACTAGAGCTGTCAAGCTTTGGCTCAAAATATGAGAGCACTTCAACTATTCTGAGCAGGGCATTGGCGGAGTTCATTGCAGAATGGACGCCCACTCCAGACGAAGAAGTACCAGAGATAGGTCTCCCCGGTAAAGAGGTGCGTCGGGAGTGGATCATGTATTTTGATGGTGCTTTCTCGCCGCAGGGCGCCGGAGCCGGCGTGCTTCTTGTTGCGCCCACCGGAGAGCATCTCAAGTATGTGGTTCAAATGCACTTTCCCCCGGAGAAAGCCACCAACAACACTGCTGAGTATGAGGGGCTCCTTGCTAGACTCAGAATTACAGTGGAATTGGGAATCAAGAAACCGATTATCCGTGGAGACTCTCAACTCATGGTGAGGCAAGTCAACAAAGATTATCAGAGTCCATTGATGGAGGCATATGTGGAGGAGGTGAGAAAGCTGGAAGAGCACTTTGATGGATTACAAGCAGAGCACGTGCCACGTGCGTAAAATGGCATCACTGATCACTTGGCAAAGTGCGCCGTGGAAAAGCTCCCTCTGGAACTAGGGACTTTTGTCCTCCATCTAACTCAGCCATCCGTGTCTCCTTCAACGATGACCAGAAAAAGGAGAAAGTTGGACTCTGGCAAGTATTTCCCGGTAGGACTTCCCAAAGCTGCTGGTAGAGAGGCTGCCGGGGAACAAACCCCACTTCGGTTGGTGAGCAGCACCCTCCTGTAGAACCACATGTTCTTGCGGTCAAGGTGAGTGCTCCCACAAATGAGGAGGTGCCTTTAATCCTTGTTGTCGAGCCACAGGCTCCAACTTGGGCACAACACATAGTCCATTTCCTTCAAACATGAGAGCTTCCCGAAGAGCAAGAAGAAGCTAAAAAAGTAGCCCGGCGGTCCAATATGTACCAGTTTGTTGATGACACACTGTACAGAAAAAGGCTAAACGGTGTGAAATTGAAGTGCATCTGCCGGGAAGATGGGCTGAAGCTGTTGGCAGACATACACAGTGGTTTGTGTGGCTCTCACATTGGATTGAGAGCCCTGGTCGGAAAAGCCTTCCGGCAGGGTTTCTATTGGCCCACAGCCCTCCAGGATGTAACTGAGCTAGTCACCAAGTGTGAAGCCTACCAGTTCCATTCCAAAAACATTCATCAACCAGCTCAAGCTCTCCAGATGATCCCTTTGTCCTGGCCATTTTCAGTCTGGGGGCTGGATATCTTGGGCCCCTTCCCCTGTGCTGCCGGGGGCTTTGAATTCTTGTACGTGGCAATCAACAAGTTTACAAAGTGGCATGAAGTGGAGCCAGTGACGAAGGTGACCGCACAATCAGCTATCAAGTTCTTGAAAGGATTGGTGTGCCGCTTTAGAGTACCCAACAGAGTGATTACCGATAATGGCACCCAGTTCACGAGCCGCACCTTTATGCAGTACATCCAAATCCTTGGAAGCAAGGTCTCCTTTGCCCCTATTGCTCATCCACGAAGAAATGGGCAAGCTGAGAGGATGAATGTTGAAGTCTTGCGCGGGCTTAAGACAAGAACTTTTGCCAAGTTGCAAAAATGCACCAAGTGTTGGATTGTTGAACTGCCGGTGGTTCTTTGGTCCCTCCGCACGACACCAAATCGAGCTACCGGCCAGACTCCCTTCTCCCTAGTGTATGGGGCAGAAGCAGTGCTCCCCACGAAACTCATATACGGGTCACCTTGAGTACTTGCCTATGACGAAGTAGAGCAAGAGCAGCTACGGCATGACGATGCCGTGCTCCTCGAGGAAGATTGTCTCCGGGCCCCTGTGTGTGCTACACACTACCAGCAAGCCCTGCGCCGCTATCATAGCTGCAGGGTTCATGCCCAGAGCCTTGAGGAAGGCGACCTTGTCCTTAGGCGCGCTCGGTCCGCCAAGGGTACCAACAAGTTGATGCCGAAGTGGGAAGGCCCTTACCGAGTAGCACAAGTCACCAGACCTTGCGCAGTCCGTCTAGAGACCGAAGATGGCATCAAAATGCAAAACTCATGGAATATTGAGCATCTTCGTAAATTCTACCTGTAAGGCACGGCTGTCGGGCTCAGCCCCTGGCAACCACCTTTTGTACAAGCCTTGCCACTGGGCATGTAACACTTTGTACAAAGCCAGGCGCAGACCCTGTGCAAAGATAATAAAACGAAGCGCTGGCACCTAAACTTGCATGCATGTTTTCTTAAGTATAATTTTTCTATGATAACCAATCCATTTAAGGAGGATCGTATGATTCTGTTTCTCCCCTGTACTGTCAACAGGGCCCCTGCCACGGATAAACTCCCTGAAGGGAAGAAGTGCGAGCGGCTTGGCATTTCAGTCCCCGGCAGCTCCTTCTTGTTGGAGCGATAAGAAGGGCAGCAAACACAGATAACTTTTCCTCCCCATCCACAAGTACATTCCTGTATGAAAAGCTTGTGTGTAGGAAAACCTTGTCGCCCTCAACATCTGTGCTCCCATCCTTTGATTTGAAGGTTTACTTCAGTCAGGATGGTTGCAGTAGCATTTGGAGGGGGGTTGGCGAGGGGCCAGTTCCCTTCCACGCTCCTAACTTGTCAGGCCTGGTCCTGCAGCAGCAGTGGAGGGGAACGGCAAGGTGTCTCGCCGGGGAACCTTGTTTACTTGGAAGTATTGAGGGGTTATCCCTCAGCATGGACATGATACATGCACAAGTACCCGACATGCATTTCTTTTTTCATTAATACGCGGATAAACAAGTACAAACCATACAGGGTACAAACATGGATGGAAGATTACATAATTCAAGCTAAAGTTTGGCAGATGCCTACATCTTTTAATTTGAAAAAAGATAAGTGCCCTGTAATGCTTTTCTTGTCCCTCTCCTCCTAGGAGTTGCATCAAGGCGGAAAGAGGGCAAAAGGAGTACATGGGCAGAAGCCCAGCCTGACCCTGTCAGGGCCCGCAAGATGCAGCCTGACAAGATCGGGAGGGCGAGGACAAAGCGGGAAGGGAGGAAGGAGTGGCTAGGCGATGCCCTGGTCACCACCGCCAGGACCAGAGGTACGCGGTAGGAGGGACACCGGCAGGGAAGACGAAGCCGGAGTCCACGAGGAATCCTGCCGGGGTCTAGCTGGAGGAGGCGAAGGCCTCCACACCCAACGCCCCGGCAAATTGCTCTGCCGGGGAGAAGACCAGGTGCAGATGATGGTGCTGCCAGCGCCTAGCTGACGGTGACGGTGCGTCCGGTGCTCAGCTGGAGTCTGAGCCGCCGTCCTCCCGCTCGGCGCCGTCGTCTTTGCCGTCAGTGTCCTCTTCGTCGCTGTCGCTCGAGGAGGAGCTTTCGTCATTGGTCGAGCGTAGGGATTGATGATGGCCTTGGTGAGGTGAACTAGTGAGTCCTTCTCATGCTCGTTGCTGCCCCAGATCTTGTATTGGCCCTGGATGTCGACAAGATTCTGGCAGGCGATGGCCGAATTCTTGAGCACCTTTACATCGTTCATGATGTCCACCGTAGCGAACATGTAGTGGGGGCTGTTGACAAACCTGGCGAAATGCTCGCAAGGCCTTGTGGCCAGGCAGTAGTGGTAGACGAGGACGTGATCGTGCACACACATCTCGGCGACGGTGACCTTGGGACGAGACCCAGCACGAGCGCGGGTGTACTCGAGGTTGAACCCGACCACCTTGTACATCTCCTCAGCAAGCAACAGCTCCATGATGTGGATGGAGTGCTCCACCCAGACCGGGTTGTTGGTGTACACCACCGAGAGCTCCGTGAACCTTCTGTGGATGTCCACCACGGCATGCATGGTGAACTGCTGCTCATCGTCGGCAGCCGCTCGGAGCGCCATTGGAGCCGCGCAGGATACCCTCTAAGAATTTGTCATGGTGGGTTTGCTTCTTGCAATGGTGGGGCGCGATCGAAAGGTTGAAGAGACACAAGGGTTAAATGGCCGCTGTAATAAATGGGGGCCGGCCGGCCTGTAATCATCATGTCTTGTCACCGCGTTCATAGCGGAGGATTCCAGTGCACGCTTAACAACACCGCACCGCATGCTTTTCGTTTGACCATGCATGGGCTCGAAGAGGCGCCAAATGTATCGTCGGTGAGCTTGTTCCCGCACTACCACGCAGTTTACTGTGCAAGCTTCCCTCCTGGCTAGTTTGGCCATGCGTCGGCTAGAAGAGGGACAAATCGTGGGTGTTTATTGGCAAAAAGCTTTGTAAAAACGAAGTGTGTGGAATGACTTTGGTCATAAGTTTACCCGTGGGTGATGAGGTCAAAGTTACACAGAAGGGAGATGATGGACACTCGAGTGCGATAATTAATTCTGCACTCTACAGGGCACACGGTTGAAGAAACCAACTGTGTGCAATAATGTCGAAGATCGCAGTCGAGTTAGCTATATAGATCGTGTGCTATGAGATCAACAAGGTAAACAGATTCAAGAATGGTTAATAAAATCTAAGTCCATTGCATATTAAGGTCAAAATAGTGCTACCAATATACGAGTCTCATACGATGCCATTTCAACGATTGTACCACAAAAGCTCGAAATATTACAAGGTTCAAATTCTAGAGTTATATGGCTCAAATTCGAAGATTACAAGGTTCAAACTGATATTAGAAATGAAATTCAGCTCATCAGCTGCAAACGCTCGCGCTGATCTGCTGAACATGGATATCAAAGAGGTTCAAACTAATACTACCACTTGTAAGTCTGGTTTCGAAACCTCATAATTTTTGCAAAGGGGTCAACCACTGAGAAGTCTTGTATGGGGTTGACATGATGACTTCCGATTACTCTGTCATCTGAAGTTCCAAAATGAAATTCAGCATTTGGGAGCCTATTCCATTCCGCCGTAGCCGCCGGCGCTGATCAACAAACCATTCATTTTTGTGAAATAAATGTAGGGCAAACCTCATTACCTTCAGCACCCTTGCTCTGACAACAAAGAACCTGGCGAATATAATCTCCGGTAAGGTCCCTCGGTAGGAGTTCAAAGTAATTTCTGAGAGATGCAGATCTAGGCATTTGATGTGATTGTTATATTGTATCACATTATCCACCACCGGGCCTAACCTTATCTGCAAAAGAAGAAAACATGTTAGTGCCTACATGCAGTTTTGAACACTACTACATGCCTATTTGGTTTGCAGGATTTGTAAAATGCACTAACATGCCATCTTCAATCCGACATGATTAACATGGGCATTTGATTACAACCTAGAAAAATGTAGCCTTCTTCACAAGATGTTGGAGTGGATGAAAAGTTCCCTAAGAAAACTAGAACAGATGAATCCAAAGGAGAAATGCTTATGGATTGTAACCATATGGATCAAGCAACCAATATGGGGGGAAAACATGTATGTACTAAAATCCTTCAGAAATCGTAGTACATTTTCATTGTAAACTTGGAAAAAGGTGTCACAAATTGAACTCCCTTATGGTTAACATTTAACAGGAAAGGAACATCACCTCGATATATAGCTTCTCCAGGCACACAAAGCATCTCAGGAAACTGACAACTTGCTCCAAGTTGGGGCCGATAGATTCTAGTGCCAAGACCTTCACTGTGCGCAGTTTCGGGGTCAAGCTTGTCGGAATCATTTTCTGGATGACAGACAAACATACATCTTCAAAATTAGAAATAATGTTAATTTCTAGAAGGAGAGGTAGAAGGCAGCTGTTGTACCTGAATGGGTGTGGATCTAATAACAAGTTCGGAGTATTTGTCAGACGAGTAGCCCACCACTGTCAATTTCGGTGCAGAAAAGACATTGATTCTTGTTGGACCTTCTTGATCAACTATAAGTAATCTCTCAAGTGAAGGTGTGTCCTCAATGACCATACCGTGGTACACATCTTGTGATGTCTTCTTGCAGCACCAGCAAGACACATAAATAGTTCGGAGAGTCATGGAGGTGATGTGGAAGCTACTCAACCCATTGATCGCCTGAAGACGAAGGTACTCGAGTGCAGTACAGCCACGGAGCAGGCGCTCCATGTCACCGTTTGGGAGGCAGACGACGACGAGCTCGAGGTGCTTCAGTCGTGGTAGAATAAGAGCGGGCGCGTCATTAGGGGGGGAATGGCAGTTCCTGAACTTGGCGACATGCAGCGTGGGCGCGAGGCAGAGCGCAGACATTGGCAGCAAGCGCATATGCCCATCATCAAAAGTGAGCTCCTCGAGCTGATCTAGGGCGGGGGATCGGAACCAGTCATCAAGCTTGGCTCGGTCCTTGCCGTTGGAATGGAACTTGCCCATGCTAAGGCCTCTGGTTGGGCCAGGGTGACTGTCGAGGATCTTGGAGAACGCATCAAAGCTTTTGCAATAGCCATGGAAGAGCTCGTGGGTGTCGATGAGGTCGAGAGGGGTGGAGTTCCATAGGGGGTGCCACCGCCGGGAAAGGACGGTTGTCCGCACCCCATATTTGATTGGGAGGAGGGAGATGATGACTATCAACATATCATCGGGGAGGCTGCTGATGAAGTCTAGGCCTGCTGGAGTCGCTTGCGGTTCTTGCTCAACCCGCCTCCGCTTGTTGGCAGCCCCGTTCTCCACCTCCGGAGTCTCCTTGTCAGCGGCGCTTTCTGATAGAAGTGGGAGTACAAGAATATTTAGTTAAAACAGGGCAATAGAAAAGTGTATTGGTAACTAGAAGTTAGTATGTAGGAATAGAGTAAGAAAATGGAATAACAATTGGTTGCTTAAATACTACACAATTCATTTGATATTGCTAGGTAAGTCAACATGCAGATACTTGAAAATAACACTTACTTCGAACAAAGTCTGGACGGATGATATCGTCAGGGAAGTTAGCATATATCTCATGACCAGGCTCTTTTATGTGCAGTGCAAATTTAGTGCCAGCTTTCAGTACATAAAACTTAGAAATTTCTTTCCTAAGGCCAGTGCCAAAATAGGAGTCATCATGTTCATCAAGTCTTACAGTAGCAACGATTGTAAATCCATGGTTTGTGTTCAGTATGACATCCCTGCCATCTTGATTTATGTAAAGGGAAAGATTGTGTACTACAGATTCTATTGCATAACAAGGGACGCGCTGCAGAAAATGGTAGGATTGTTAAAGAAAATGTAGTAACATGCAAATATGGGCCCAAATTGAAAGAACTATATAACAGTTGAAATCAAAGGACAAAAATCTATAATTAAACAGATAGGGTAAACATGATGTCATGGAAATATGAGAGTAATCGAAAGAACAATACATCATTAATTTGCCTAATATAGAAAGATGAGGGAAAAAAATCCCCTTTGACATATATGCTGCATGTGGCACCTTTTATCCAAATGTAGCAAAGGGTGAAGATCACCATGACTCTTGTATAAAGGTAGAAGATAAAAGTAAAGGATAGGCCCTTCGCAGAGGGAAGCAGAGGTTGTCATGCGCTTTTATGGTTGGATGCACGAAATCTTAATGCAAAAGAACGTCACTTTATATTGCCACTTGTGATAGAGAACTTTATTATGCAGTTCGTCGCTTTTATTTCTTCCCCATCACAAGTTCGTATAAATCTTATTTTCCTCACACTAAAAGATCATACATATTTAGAGAGAAATTTTTATTGCTTGCACCGATGAAAACTTACTTGAAGGATCTTACTCAATCCATAGGTAGATATAATGGACTCTTATGGCAAAACTGGGTTAAAAGGTTTCGGATGCACAAGTAGTATTTCTACTTGGTGCAGAAGATTTGTCTAGCATAGGATGAGGAGCAAGCTCAACCTGTTGGAGGATCCAAGACATTATAACTTCTATTCGGATATAAGAAAACATAACCCATTATGTTGTCTTCCTTGTCCAACATCAACTTATTAGCATATAATATTTTAATGAGTGCTCACAATCACAAAAGATGTCCAAGATAGTGTATTTATATGTGAAACCTCTCTTTCTTTATTACTTTCTATAAATGGCAACAATGACCAATACTATGTTTGTCAACTATCAACAAATTTCATGCGAGATACTTCTTATATGTGAAGTCATCACTCTCCATAAGATTATTATATAATCTCTTTATTTCTTTTATTTTATTTCTTTTCTAAGATCAAGGTAAGAAAGCAAAGCCCTCAACTCAAAACTAATCTTTATTATATAACTCTCGCACTTGATTACAAAGATAGATCACAAAGCAAAACTCAAAGACTAGATCATACAAAAACTTTTATTCTACTAAATCAAGATATAACCAAAAGGATCGAACTAAGGTAAACTATAGAAGTAAAGATGTGATGGTGATACGATACCGGGGCACCTCCCCCAAGCTTGGCACAAGCCAAGGGGAGTGCCCATACCCATATACTCAAGTCTCTTTCTTCGGAGGTAGTGGTGCAATATTCTTGGCAATAATTCCTTTCAGGATGCGATTCTCTTCTTCGAGCTTATAATTTTGCTGCTTGAGATCCATAATTTCCTTGTGAAGTTTGCATGTGATAGTTAGAGCGCTGTCCACCCATGGATGCATCCTTGCTGTGGAAGAAAAAGAAACACTCTTTTTCAAGTTATTGTAAGAGATAAATTTAGCACCAGGGGGTTTGACCGAATCTGGCAGGACTGAGCTCGTGAATTCTTCATGCCCGCCATTAGGTTGAGGTAGAGAGGTGACTTCTTGATCTTCTTCCATGGCATCCACTCTTTTCAGGTCAGCTTTCATCTCTTCCTCCTTTGACCACCCAAAGGGATTGGCTTCGCTGTATTCTCTTGGATCCGGTGTCGGGTGAGAGAGACGACTCTCCCCCACCGACTCTTGCAAAGACATCTTGCTTTGAATCTGCTGCAAAAATAGCTCAAAACAAGAACAAAGGATATTGCCATGATACGGTAGTCAAAACCTTTGGGAGATTATATAATGAATTTTTACCGTGCAAAACAAGTATTCTGGGAGAAAACGGAGTCCGGAGGGCACACGAAGTGGCCACAAGCCTGGGAGGCACGCCCAGGGGGTAGGGCGCGCCCCCACGGCTTGTCGCCTCCTCGTGCGCTATTCGGACTACTTCTTATTTTTCTAATTTTTTAAATATTCCTAAACGGAGTAAAATTGCTTTTGGAAAACTTTTGGAGTCAGTTTACTTACCGTATCACATACCTATTCCTTTTCAGGGTTCTGGAGCGTTCTGGAAAGTTTCCCTTATGTACTCCTCCGAGGTTTTGGTATGAATAATATTAGTTTCAACATTTATGGCATACCTGAGATATAATGTTTGATTCTTTACCCATTCACCACCTTCGGATTATTGCCCTCGGCATTGTTGATCTTGATGGCACCGGAACGATAAACTTCTTCGATTATGTAAGGACCTTCCCATTTGGAGAGAAGTTTTCCTGCAAAAAACCTTAAACAAGAATTGTATAGCAAGACATGGTCACCTACATTAAATTCCCGCTTTTGTATTCTTTTGGCATGCCATCTTTTAACTTTCTCTTTAAACAACTTGGCATTTTCATAGGCTTGGGTTCTCCATTCATCAAGTGAGCTAATGTCAAATAACCTCTTCTCACCGGCAAGTTTGAAATCATAGTTGAGTTCTTTAATTGCCCAATAAGCTTTATGTTCCAATTCAAGGGGTAAGTGACATGCTTTTCCATATACCATTTTGTACGGAGACATACCCATAGGATTTTTATAAGCAGTTCTGTAAGCCCATAATGCATCATCAAGTTTCTTAGACCAATTCTTCCTAGATCTATTAACAGTCTTTTGCAATATCAATTTTATCTCTCTATTACTTAATTCTACTTGACCACTAGATTGAGGAAGATATGAAGATGCAATTCTATGGTTAACATCATACTTAGCAAGCAATTTACGGAAAGCACCATGAATAAAGTGTGAACCACCATCAGTCATTAAATATCTAGGGACTCCAAACCTCGGGAAAATAACTTCTTTAAGCATTTTAATGGAGGTGTTATGATCAATGCTACTGGTTGGAATAGCTTCTACCCACTTAGTAACATAATCAACAGCAACCAAAATATGTGTATACCCATTGGAGGAAGGAACATATAATCAAATCCCCAAACATCAAATGGCTCAATAACAAGTGAATAATTCATAGGCATTTCCTGACGTCTACTAATGTTACCAATTCTTTGACATTCATCACAAGACAAGACAAACTTACGAGCATCCTTGGAAAGAGTAGGCCAATAAAACCAGATTGTAATACCTTGTGTGCAGTTCTGTCTCCAGCATGGTGACCTCCGTAAGCCTCGGAGTGACACTTGCGTAGGATTTGTTCTTGTTCATGCTCAGGTACACAATGTCTAATAACACCATCTACTCCTTCTTTATAAAGGTGTGGGTCATCCCAGAAGTAATGTCTAAAATTATAGAAAAACCTTTTCTCTTGTTGGTATGTAAAACTAGGTGATATAAATTTAGCAACAATGTAATGAGCATAGTCTGCATACCATGGGGTACTACGAGAAGTATTTATAACAGCTAATTATTCATCAGGAAAGCTATCATCAATAGGTAGTGGATCATCAAGAATATTTTCTAACCTAGACAAGTTGTCTGCTATGGGGTTCTCAGCTCCCTTTCTATCAGTAATATGTAAATCAAATTCTTGTAGCAAGAGACCCACCTAATGAGTCTAGGTTTAGCATCTTTCTTTTCCGTAAGGTATTTAATAGCAGCATGATCAGTGTGAACAGTTAATTTAGAATCAACAATATAAGATCTGAATTTATCACAAGCAAACACAACTACTAAAAATTCTTTTTCAGTAGTAGCATAATTTCTTTGAGCACTGTCTAGAGTTTTACTAGCATAATGGATAACATTTAATTTCTTATCAACTCTTTGTCCTAGAACAACACCAACAGCATAATCACTAGCATCACACATAATTTCAAAGGGTAGGTTCCAATCAGGTGGTTGAATAATAGGTGCAGAAATTAAGGCTTTCTTAAGTATTTCAAATGCTTCCACACAATCATCATAAAAAACAAAGGGAACATCCTTTTGCAAGGGATTAGTAAGAGGCCTAGAAATTTTAGATAGGTCTTTAAAAAATCTCCTATAGAAACCAGCATGACCAAGGAAACTTCTTATACCTTTGATATCTTTAGGACACGACATTTTTTCAATAGCATCTACTTTACCTTTATCAACTTCAATACCTCTTTCGGAAATTTTATGCCCCAAGACAATACCTTCATTAACCATAAAGTGGCACTTCTCCCAATTCAAGACAAGATTAATTTCTTCACATCTCTGCAAAACTCAGTCAAGGTTGCTTAAGCAATCATCAAAAGAAGTTCCGTATACGGAAAAATCATCCATGAAAAACTCAACAATCACTGGTACAACGAGGTGCTATACAAACAGTTTTTAACCCCTTTCCGCGACGGCATTTGGAACCATCGCCAAGTGAGTGACTGCGATAGGAGGGTCCTTCCCACACGACCCAGAAACCGTCGGGGATAGGGAGCCACCCAGACGCTGCATCCTTGCAACTCGTTTGTTCTCGCATTGCCATCGCAGTAGGTATTCTGTGGTGCTACATTTACGATGCGTGGCCCATCACAAACAATTCACGATTATAGAACGTGTATGATAAGCAGACAATCACACACATTCACTTTTCCCAAACCATATGTGATAACTAATTAAGAAGATTAACTAATCGTCGTACGAGTGTCGAACAGGATTACGAAACATCGGACCGTCGTAACATCGTCGTACATGACAACTATCGCACACGCTATTCTGTGGTGCAATATTTATGATGCATACCACATCAGAAACAGTTCATGGTTGCGAATCGTGTACGATAAGGCAACTATCACAAATGTTTAGTTTGCCCACACCGTTTGTGATATTGTCTGACACCGCACACGCTTTGCAAATGGCAACTGTGTGCATGCTTGCACATGTTTCCTCTCTATGAACCATGCCGGATTATGGTGTATATCACAAACATTTGTGTTTTACCAACCGTGTGCACCATAACGACCTGCAGAGCATAATGTCACCGTAATTTAATTGCTGCTATTTCAAATTGTACCAGATTTGAATTTGAATGTATGATATAGCTTTATTCATATCCATCAGGTTCAAACAACCAATGCATTATTCAATTCATAGGTAAATATGTTGAAGAATTACATAAGAACCAAATAAAGAATGATGAACCACAGTTGTATACTTGTACTATTAAAGACGGTAAACAAAGAGGCGAAATACATTCTGGTTGCTGAACAAGGTGAAGCAGAATGCCCATATTGTGCCCTCCTCCATGCAGAAGACACGCACGACTCCAGTCCAACCCCTTGTGATGGCCAACCGCCCATCCTTTACGGTCTTCATGAAAACATCTAGATAATCATCATGTTCTGGTAGAAATACTTTAACCTTTGCATGACCAACAATCATGTAGCTTGAGAGGTAATCTTGAGTAAACTGCTTTGGGAACCACTGCAAAGGAAAAAGATTCGGACATTTTCATCTAACACAACTCATTATGGGCAGTAAAAAGAAGGCTGCAGAGTTCTTACTTACCATCCCGCAGTTCACTGTTGTCTTGGATAAAGTGTAAACAAATAGTTTAATTGTCATCTTTTGACCCATTTTTCTAACAATCTTTATCAGCTTCCTCACTTGATGCTGGTTCATCAATATCTCATTGCCCCATACACAGAAAGGGTCAAAGCGCGGATCTTTACCAATGACATATGTACCTAAAAGCAACAAGTTAATATTAGAAGCTAAACAGCAATTGCACAATGATGTAGTACAACACTCTTTTATAATATCTTATAACATTCAATATACTCACATATTAGATGAATTAACATCTTATATTATGGGCCGGAAGGAGTTTATTGCATTTTTACAAATTATCGGCTGATTAACTGCTGTTGTATCCATGGGTTAGAGTTAGTTTGAGCTAGTTTGGGCTCAAATAGCCCTAAAGTATATCCAAACATGAGGGCTAGTTTGAGCTAGTTGCATCTAACCCACCCAAAAAAACTATCCCACCCAAGAGGTGCTAATTGGAGCTACTTCTCCTAGTGCATTTATTGTCAATCTAACCCTGCCATCCAAACACCTCTTTGGATGGAGTTAGTTCAGGGTTAGTCATGAGCTAGAAACTAACTCTAACCTCTAGCTAAGTTGAGTATCCAAACAGGGCTGTGTTGTTGTTGTTGCTGCTGCTCTTCTACGTATATCTAGACATCATCAGAACATTAAGGTAACACTCTTCCTTGTTGCTATGTAGCCTAGGATTGCATATTTAGACATTAAGTACAGTGCATGTTGCTATGTAGCCTTAGATATATTACATATGGCCCTAGTTAACCTAACAATAAATGGGTTATAGATATATTCAGTTAAAAGTCTGATTCACCGATTAGTCCCTTATCAGCCCCCGGCCTATATGGTACCAGCTACCGATATCCTGAACAGTGAGTATATATAAGCCATGGGATGAAACTAACCTCGATGGAAAACAATAGTCGTTACCAAAATTGTCCTGTGTAAGTACATCGAGAGGCATGTTAAGCACAATAGGCTAAACATCAACCAAATATATCCATGGCAGACAAAATAATCTCCAAAAGATAGCTTCAGTGTGCAGGTTTAAGCACGCTAGGAAAGCAAAATAAGTGCAAAGGTGTGTTAACTCAACAGGCCTAACATTTAACAACAAGCAAACATAGTCATTCAAACTGGTATTGTGCCGGTCTAATTACACTGGTTATTGTTAAATAAAAATGGAAAGGCGTGTTAACTACAAGATGCAGCAACCAAATGTAGTCATTCATAGTGGTATTGTTGAAACTAGTATTGATGAAATTGAACTGCATAGTTCATACTTGCACATATAGAACATCACGTTGTGAATAACTGGAATAAACAAGGCATACTACGAACAACCAAAGATAGCATTTGAAACTAGACATATGCTAACTACAAACAACCGAACAATAAAAAAACTTTTAAAGAGGCATATGCTAGCTATAACAGGCTTAACAACAAGCAAATATATGCATTCCTATCGGTATGTTTAAAACTGGATTGATGAAATGTACTGCACAATAAATAGTTGCACATATAGAGCATCACATTGTGAACAACTGAAATAAACAAGGCATACTGCAAACAACAAAATATAGCAATTAAAACTAGACATATTCTCACTACACTACAAAAGGGACTCGACAAAACAAATCATGGGTTCCCCCTATGAAGAGGCACGGCAAAACAAATCATGGGTTTCCTCACTTGTCACAGATGGGCTCGTTCCCATGGGAAGAGCACGGACCCTGGATGCACTCCATGTTGTTGCAGATGGGCTCCTTCCCCTTGGAAGAGCACGGCTGTAGGGTGCCCTCCCTGATGTCGCAGACGGGCTCTTTCCCCTTGGAAGAGCAGATGGGATCTTTCCCCTTGGAAGAGCCGGAGAGGGTGCCATCCTCGTGGTCGCCATCGATGAGGTCTGACTTGGAAGCTGTGGATCCCAAGCCAGCGTCGCAGAACGTGTCCTTCAGAAATGCCAAAAGGGGCTCGATGGCGATGTAGGATGGCAAATTCTTGACAGCGAGCCAGAGGAGATCAGTGGCGGGGCCATGGATGAGATCGACGGCGGTTGAACCCGAGTGGTTGGGGGTGGGCCACTTAACCTATGACATAGCCCGCGTCAAGCCGTCGCTGTCGACAACCTCGATATCGTAACCGGCGTCCACGACATACCTGCATACTCTAGCCCGCTGATTGAGTGCCTGCGGCCAGTAATGGTCGTTAGCTTCCTCGGTGGCCACCTCGGCGACATCGGGCGAAGAGACTGCGATACACCTCTTTTGGGCCAGTCGCTTCTCGAGCTCCATGAGAAGCGTAGTTGGGCTTAGGCTGCGACGCTCTGGAGTGGGGGATGGGGATGGGGATCTGTGGGAAAGGGGGCGTTTGGCAGGCGTCATCTAAGAAACTCAGGGCGGCCTGGGTATGGAGATCGGTGGGTAAGCTGCTCGGGCAAACCGGCAGATGATGACAATGAAGGCCTTGCGGCGGCGGCGACGGTGACGGCGACATCGGCGACCTTGCTAGGGTTTCAAGCGAGGGAGGGTGTGTGTGTGTGCGCGCGCGCGCGCCCGTGGAGGTTTTGGTGTGTGTGTGTGGAGGGGGGCGGGGGTGTGTTTGAGGAAATGACACGGCTACTGAAAATTTTACTACGCGGGAGTGAAATGCCGGGGCTATTGAAAATTTGGATGATGGTGCATCGCACACGGTTCGGAAATAACAACCGTGTGTTATGAAATAGAAAAACCCTCGAGGCAGGCAGATATTTTCAAGGGATGCAGGCGGGAGCAGGAAAAAGAAACATCACACACGGTCGAAACATAATAACCGTGTGTTATCAAACAGAAAAAACCTGCGGGCGGGTAGATATTTTTGAGAGGGGAAGCCTCGTGGAGCCCAATGTACTGTGCGGATGTGCGTGACAGGGGCACCGGCGTAGCACACGGTTTGTGTGAGTGAACCATGTCTGTTGCATCATCTGACTTGTCTAATGTTCATAAATTTGGTGAAAATGACGCGGGAGAGGGTCAGAACATGAACACACTTGCATGTGGACCAAATATATGTATGAAAAGTGTCTGCGTGCGACACCTATGGGATCCTAAGGGACCCCTTTACGATTCGGCGGGGGGAGAGGTATGCGCAAAGAGCAGAACCAATGATCGACGCGGGGAGATTTTACCCAGGTTCGGGCCACTGATCAGCGTAAAACCCTACTCCTGCCTTGTTTTATTATCGATGTTCTTGAGCCCAGGCTCCAGGAGCGCTCGCAGTGAACAGTACATTCAAAGAGCAGCTACGCATGCAGAATGGGCCAGAAGATCTTTTCCCCCCTGTAGCAGTTGCCATGGGCCTCCTTTTATACCACAAAGGGGTCACCACAGTGGCAAAATGTACATACATTGAGGTGTAAAGTAGCTACAGGGTTATCATACCTAACCCCTGACGGACTAGGATGAGCGCATTTAATGCATCATGAGGTGTTCGTTTAGGTGTCCTTACTTTCTTGGGGACGGAAAAAGGGGCCATCCCATCAGCACCGCTTAAGCTCTCCTCCACTGGCGCGTCGCCACGCATCCAAAGAAGGACCCAGAATGTTGGGTTTGTTGCTGTGCTAGAGCGGTGGCACAGCAACAAAACCTTGCCGGGCGCCGAAGCTTGCCGGGCGCCAAGCCTTGCCGGGCGCCGATCCTTGCCGGGCTCCGCAGGCCACCCCGGCAAGATCTTGCCGGGGAAGCTAGCCTTCAGATTCCAGCTCTTCTTATCTGCTGATCCCCAGATCTCTAACTTGAAGATTTCTTTGGTGGCTTGAGTCAACCTCGAACTGTTCCCCGACAAGCCTTGCCGCGAGTATGGCTACAACTGCCCGTGCACAAGTACGGGGTACTAATGGCCCAATACTTAGTACACCGACAGGAGCCCCCGGGCCTAGGCCACACACGAGTGCGAGGCATTGTTGGGCTAGGCCCAAACAGTGCACGGGCACACGTGGCAGGGGATTAACTGCTCGTAAATATCCTGTTTACTGTGCCGCCCACTACGCACGCCGAACGCGCGACGTGGGAAGCGTGCCTCAAAAGCTGCAACTGCAACGCGCCTGCAGAGGCGCATTCACATTGGGGAGTAAAAGAGGCGGCCCCGCTCCTTCCCCATAAAAAAGGAGAAACCGCAGAGGCACAAGCCTATTTACCCCCCTTTTCTTCTCAATCTGGCCGTCGCCATTGCCTTCCTTCTCTCGAGCTCAGAGCAAAGCTTTCCCTCTTCCGCCCGTCGCCTCCACGCTCGCTTCATCCCCGGCTTCCGCCCTTGCAGCCGCCATGCCCCCTAGGGCCAGCAAAGGCAAGAGCAAGGAGGCGAAAGCCGATGTCCCGGAGAGCGAACTGGTGAAGATGCGGAAGAAGTATGTCATCTTCGCCCCGTCGCTTGATGCGGAAGCTTTGAAGAGGCGGTACTAGTGCATGTGGGCGAAGGAGACGCAGGCTCACCCCGCCACTCGCGTGATTCCAGGTTCTTGCTCAAGAGTGGGTCAGACAGATACCCCTTTTTTGTCGCGTATTTCTATTGCGGGCTCTGTCCTCCATTTTCTGACTTCTTCAACGACATCATGTACACATACGGCTTTCATCTTCTCGATTTCACGCCGAATGCGATACTGTGCATGTCCATCTTCGCTCACCTTTGTGAAAACTTTGCCGGAGTGGTTCCCAACACTACCCTTTTCCGCCACTACTTTTTCCCTCGTATCCAAAAAGGAGAGGCCCTCTCTGGTTCTATCACTTGGATTCCAAGGGCTTGGAATAAGGAAATATACCCAGAAGGAGTTTACCGCGAAAAGTGGGACGAATGGCGAGCTGAATGGTGCTGGATCAAGGAAGCAGATCCCCATCCATTTTGTCTGCCCCGGCAACAGAAAGCGGTCCGTGGCAGTGGCTGGAGCAGTCTTGCCACTGACGATGAAAAGCTCACAATCGCCACTACTAGGATTCTTCGCCTGAAAGCTGCCGGGCTAACAATGGAGATGATTGGCTTCGACTTTCTCCGCCGCCGCATTGCCCCCTTGCAGAATAGAGGAAGGCCAGCTTGGGAATACCGAAACGCAGTAGACATCATGAGATTGCCCCCCGGGTTGAATAACAATCTGACTGCTATGCAACTTGGCGCTCTCTGTAAAAAACTGTTCCAGCGCGACGACAAGCATCGGTTGCCGGCAAGGATTGTCCCTCTGTGCAACAACTCTGCTTTGGGGTCAATCATCGCCTTCATGCCGATGTTCAACGCCTACGGTCCTGATGCGACTTGGGCCGAGCCAACCGAGGAGGAAGCACAATTTTTTTTTGATAACTTGACGGAGAGAGCCGTCCGGGAAGAAGTAGACTTCATCCGAGCCACCACCGACCAAGAAGTGGCATACATCGCCACTAGGGTGGAGGAGGCAAATCTTGCCGCGGAGGCTGGCAACGCTGGCTTCACAGATTGGGAAACCAGCGATGCAGAGGTAGTGGTGGAAGTAAAACCTGCAGGGAAGGACAAAGCTGCCGGGGAACAGAGCAGCACAACCGCTGAGAGCTCGTCCGACGAGGACACGGCTGAAGAAGAACCGCAAGAAGAGCTCCCAGCCCCGAAGAAGGCAAAGCGTGTTCTTCGAAAGGCTGTATCTGGCATCCCGGCAAGCCAGCCTTCCTCGAGTGGCGAGGCTCCCGGCAAGAAAGCGGCCGGCAAGACTGCACCGCGGCAAGGGGTTCGTCAGCAACCTGCGCGGCGCACGAGACCCACACCAGCGGCCACTGCTGAGGCGGCAGGGGTGTCTCGCACTACCGCACCGGAAGCTGAGGCGACGAAAACACGCCAACCCCCGGCGCCTGCCACAGCCAAGCGACCTAGGACCCCTCCTCCGCCTCCCCACTCAGACATCGCAACGGAGGCCGATTTCGACATCTCCGGCTTTAGTCCGGAGCGAGAAGAGGAAGAGTGAGTGCTTTGCCACAGCCTTTATTTTCCAATCTTAGATCAATCTTACTGACTTGCTCGTATTGTCTCTCCAGTGATGCTGAAACCTTGATGGAGAGGATGGCGAAGAGGACAAAGACTTCCACGGGCGACGGGCCCCCGGCAGGCTCCACGAGCGTGCCAGAAACTGTCATCGTCAGCCCGGAGCTCAGTCCTCAATGCAGCCCCCAGCACGGCCCCCAGCGCAGCCCCCAGCGTAAGTTCACTGCTCTTTTTCTGCTGATGGGCGCTGAGGTTTCTATTCTTGCTGCTGATATCTTTGGGCTTGCAGGAGAAGAACGGCAACAAGGGGAGTTTTTGGAAGACGCCCCCGTCGTGCCACCTCCATCGACCACGCCGCCCACAAGCGCGTCCCCGGCAAGGGATCCTACCGACGAACCCATCTTGATTGAGGAGGAGCCGGCAAGCATGGACACCGGCAATCCTCCCCCGGCAACCGAAGTTGCCGGGAGAGGCGATGCCACCTCCCAACAGCTCGACGCAGGTAACTGATTGCCTCAGAACGCTTGCTATTCTTTCCTTTATCTCTCTGTCTTTGGTCCCTTCGAACTTCAATCTTGATCTTATTCTGTTTCCCTCCTTCGTCCTCCAGAGTTCCCCCTGATGGAACATATGGACGTCGACGTTGTCATCGAGGAGACCGCCAGGGACGCCACTGCCGAAGCAGACAGGATCGCCGCCAGCGAGGCCGCCAAAGATGCCACGGTCGTGGCCGCCGAGACTGTGCAGGAGGAACCCGCCAAGGAGTCTACTGAAGAGGGCGGCAGGGAGGCTGATGACCGTACTGACGGCATTCCTGCCGCAGGAGCGCCAGGCGCTGTGCTGGCCACGGAGCCCCCTGCCACTGGTGAGGCGGTTGCTGAGGATCAACCGTCAACATCCGAAGGCGCCTCATCCAGCAAATATCTCAAGGTTGGTGAGAACCTGTTTGTCAATTTGCCTGGGATGGCAAGCATTGGGGCACCAGCTGAAGGAGAAGTCTTTGATGAAGAAATCATCGCTGCTGCCGGGCTCGAGGTTGTTAATGATCCAAGCACTAGCAGCGGCAAGTCTGAAGAGGATCAGCTCCTTCAGGCCATGGGCGAAAATTTCCGCAAGCTCCAGGCTCTCCACCGCGCCCAGAAAGAGAAAGCGGATTCCAGAATGGCAGTTGTCGAGGCGGCCGAAGCAGATTTTCAGAGGCGCGTCGAACAAATGCAAGTCTGGTACGCCGAGGCCCTCCAAGAGTTGACTGCCGGCCGGGAACACGTGAGCCAACAGTGGTCAGAAATCCTCCTGAAGCAATCTGACATGGAGAAGGCGCAAGATGAAGCTACTCAAAGAATTGCTGTTGAAGATGCTCTCCTGACGGGGCGTCGCGTTGCGCTTGATGCTCACGAGGAAGATCTCACCGCACATGAGCAAGCGCTCACCGCCAAGCTTCACAGCAAAGATGAAGATATCGAGAAGCTTGTCGCGCGGCGGACCCAGGAGCTGGAGCAGAAACACAAAGAGGCGCTCGAAGCTCTAGCTGTAGATCATGCCGGCAAGCTCAAGGAGGTCATCGATGCTGCCGAGGCCGCAGAGGCCGTCAAGAATGAGCTGAGCGACAAAGTAAAGATGCTGGAGGTGGATCTCGAAGAACACGGCAAGGAGCTCTCGACGCTCAAGGGTGATAGGGAGAAAACCCTCCACACCCTGGCGGAGATGCAAGTTGCCATGTCTAACAAGACCAAGCAGCTCTCCTCAGCAAATGATGCTATTGCAGTTCTGGAATTTAAGCTGACCACGTTGCAGAAGTCTCTCGAGGCCGGCAGGGCCCGCG
Source organism: Thinopyrum elongatum (assembly GCA_011799875.1). NCBI lineage: Eukaryota > Viridiplantae > Streptophyta > Magnoliopsida > Poales > Poaceae > Thinopyrum > Thinopyrum elongatum. The sequence continues at coordinate 228,538,552 of CM022298.1, forward strand.
AGAAGGCTCTACTCAAAGATCTCCAGGGAGAGAGGAACCTGCTCAAGAGCGCCGCCGCCGCCGCCCAAATCGATTATGAAAAGGGGGTGGAGATCTGGACTGGATGTCTCATCGACGCTGCGGAGAAGCTTACGGCAGAACTGTCAACCATGGGCCTGTCAAACTTCAGGTATTCTTCCGAGGAAAGGATATCTTCAAGTGCCAGGTTGATGATGTTCTTCGAAAGCATCATCGACGCCTTGAAGCTGCTTCAGTCTAGCCGGGCGACCCAATTGGCCAACGAGACCCACCGGCTTTGCCAGGCCGTCCTTCGCAAAGTACTTATCAAGGTGGTGCACCACAATCCCGGCATCGACCTCTCCAATGTGCTTGGCCATCTGCCAAAGGATGCAAATCTCGAGGCGCTTGAAGAACTTATCGCACCTATTCTTGAGAAGGTGGATTCCATCAAAAGGATCGAAGGCCAGTGCAGAGATTAAGTGCTCCACCTTTTCTTGCCGTCGTCATTCCATGGCAAAGACAATTAAGTCTCAAGTTAGAATTGCGGCAACTCATTAATGTAATATAACTTGCTTATGTTTGGGTACATGCATGCTATTTCCCTTGTCTGATTCCTTTATGTATGGAGTTCACCCTATGCTTACTGATAAACTTGCCGGCGCGCAACCTACCGCGAGCGCTGGGTGCGGGACTTCAGCAGCCTGCTGGAGGTGCAGCGGCCGGCAAGACTCCTTGGCGTTCTCAGTGCAGCCACTTAAATTGTTGAGCGGACTCGAAACAAAATAAGGGCGCAACCAATTACAGCAAGGGTTCCTTCGCGTGCAGATTTTCCATACAAAGGTCGGAATCGTCCAAGGAAATAACTTTGCAATAAAGGAAACTTGTTCTAAGTTTTAGAACTTAGCTTTCTGTCACTGTCCTTCCTCCAGCAAGCGTCGATTCTGAACGTCGCCAACTGGTACTCATATCTCACCCTTCCCCCCCCCCGGCAAATGTGCACGCAAGGAGTCCTTCTGTCTTTTAAGAAAAAGAAAGAAGAGAAAATAAAGATATGAAACCTTGGCGGTTCGTTAGAACTTACCGGGAGTAGGTGCCATACAACATCTTAGACACACATGCATATATATATGAATATGGAAATCAATAAGGAAATGCACAACACTTAAATTTATTCATCTATGCTCAGGGTCTGCGCCTGGCTTTGTACAAAGGATCATATGCCTTGTCGGCAATACTTGTACAAAAGGGGGGTTGCCGGGGGCCCCCGGCAACCGCGCCTTATGGGTAGAACTTGCGAAGATGTTCGATATTCCAGGAATTACTCACTGGAACGCCATCTTCGGTCTCCAGGCGGACAGCGCCGGGCCTGGTGACTCGTACTACCCGATAAGGGCCTTCCCACTTTGGCGTCAACTTCTTTGAATTCTTTGTGGATTGAATTCGTCGAAGAACAAGGTCGCCTTCCTCAAGGCTTCGGGCATGAACTTTGCGGCTATGGTAGCGGCGCAAAGCTTGCTGGTAGCGTGCAGCTCGCACAGCAGCCTGAAGACGATTCTCCTCAAGGAGCACAGCGTCATCTTGCCGCAGTTGCTCTTGCTCAAGCTCATCATAAGCGAGCACTCAAGGTGATCCGTACGTGAGTTCCGTGGGGAGAACTGCTTCCACTCCGTAGACCAGAGCGAAGGGTGTCTAGCCAGTGGCTCGATTTGGTGTCATTCTGATTGACCAAAGAACCGCCGGCAACTCATCAATCCAGCGTCTTCCGCACTTTTTCAGCCTGTCAAAGGTTCTAGTCCTGAGACCGCGCAGCAGTTCAGCATTGGCCCTCTCCGCTTGGCCGTTGCTTCTCGGGTGAGCAACAGAGGCAAAACAAATTTTCCCGCCAAGGTCTTGGACGTACTGCATGAAGGTGCGACTTGTGAATTGCGTGCCGTTGTCGGTGATGATCCTGTTAGGCACACCGAAACGGCAAACTATCCCTTTAAAGAACTTGACGGCTGATTGTGCTGTCACCTTCCTCATTGCTTCCACCTCCGGCCACTTTGTGAACTTGTCGATAGCGACGTACAAGTACTCAAAGCCCCCGGTAGCACGGGGAAAAGGGCCCAGTATGTCGAGCCCCCAGACCGAAAATGGCCAGGAGAGAGGGATTGTCTGAAGAGCTTGAGCTGGTTGATGCGATTTCTTCGAATGAAACTGGCACGCTTCACACTTAGTTACTAACGCAGTTGCATCCTGGAGAGCGGAGGGCCAAAAGAAACCTTGCCGGAATGCCTTCCCGACAAGTGCTCTTGATCCTATGTGAGAGCCACATATGCCTCTATGTATTTCTGCCAACAGCTCTAGTCCATCCTCCCGAGGAATGCACTTCAATTTCACACCGTTTGGTCTCTTTCTGTACAGGACGTCATCGACGAACTTGTACATAACAGACCGACGGGCTACTCTTTCCGCTTCTTCCTATTCTTCCGGGAGTTCTCCTGTTTGAAGGAAATGTACAATGTGCTGTGCCCATGCTGGAGCCTGGGGCTCGACAGCTAGGACTAAAGGCATTTCCTCTGCCGGGGGAACGTTTGTCTGGACGGCAAGGGCCTGAGCCTCTGCTGGAGCCTGTTGTTCCCCGGCAGGCATGTCATTGATCCCGGCAACTTCCTTGCCGGCGGCTCCCAGGAGCTCTGCCGGGAAGTACTGACCAGAATTCAATTTTCTTCTCTTCTCTTGCCGCATTTGATGGCGCCACGGATGGTTGAGTCAAATGGAGCACAAAAGTTCCTGGTTCCACAGGCAACTTGAGGGCGGCACACTTTGACAGGTCGTCAGCAATACTGTTCTCGGCACGGGGGACGTGCTCCATTTGCAGACCGTCAAAGTGCTCTTCCATTTTTCTCACTTCATCCACGTAGGCCTGCATCAATGGACTCTGATAACTCTTATTAATTTTCCTGACGACAAGCTGCGAATCGCCTCTGATGACGAGCTTCTTGATACCAAGGTCTGCCGCGATCCTGAGACCGGCAAGCAAACCATCGTATTTTGCAGTGTTGTTTGTCGAACTTTCCCAGGGAAAATGCATTTGGATTACGTACTTGAGGTGCTCTCCGGTGGGTGCGACAAGCAGCACGCCAGCACCAGCGCCTTGCAGCGAAAAAGCCCCATCAAAGTACATAACCCATTGCTGGTCAATTTCCTTGCCGGGAAGAGTTGTTTCTTGAACCTCTTCGTCTGGCGTTGGGGTCCATTCCGCAACGAACTCCGCCAAGGCCCTGCTCTGAATTGTCGAAGTGCTTTCAAACTTGAGGCCAAAGCTCGACAATTCCAATGCCCACTCCACGATCCTGCCGGTTGCTTCTGGATTTCGCAAAATCCGTTGCAATGGAAAGCGAGTGACGACGGTGATTTCATGTGCTTGAAAATAATGGCGCAGCTTCCTCGAGGCCATAAGGAGGCCGAAAAGCAACTTCTGCACGCCAGAATATCTTGACCTAGCTCCTTGTAAAACAGAGCTAACAAAATAAACTGGGCGCTGCACCACCTTTTTCCTCTGCAATGGTTCTTCTGACTGCGCAGATCTTGTCTTGACGGGATCAATCCTTGCCGGGGAAGATCCTGCCGCGTCACCTGACGGTCCTGCCGCTGGTGTTGCTTCCTCATCAGCTTCTCTCTGCGCCACTAACGCAGCACTAACCACTTGATTTGTCGCTGCCAGATACATCAGCAACGGCTCTTGTGGTTTAGGCACGACTAGCATCGGCAGAGAGGAAAGGTATTTCTTCAAATCTTGCAGCGCAGCCTCCGCCTCCGGAGTCCATTTCATTGGACCTGCCTTCTTCAAAATTTTGAAAAAGGGCAGGGCGCGCTCAGCAGATTTGGAAATAAACCTACTTAGAGCAGCAACACAGCCGGCAAGACGACGGACATCCTTGACACGTCTTGGTGCTTCAATCTGCTCAATGGCTTTGATCTTGTCGGGGTTCGCTTCGATTCCCCGGCAAGATACAAAGAATCCGAGAAGCTTGCCGGAAGGAACACCGAACACACACTTCTCAGGATTGAGCTTTAAGTTGATCTTGCGCAGATTTGCAAATGTTTCTTCTAAATCTTGTATGAGCATCGCTTTGTCCTTGGTTTTGACCACTATGTCATCCATGTATGCCTCCATATTTCTATGGAGTTGAGGCTCAAAACCGATTTGGACTACTCTCGCAAATGTAGAACCAGCACTTTTCAACCCGAAAGGCATTCGTATAAAACAATACGTACCACATGGGGTGATAAATGCGGTCTTTTCTTCATCTTCCTTCGCCATGAAGATCTGATGATACCCTGAGTAGGCATCAAGGAAGGACAGGAGATCACAACCAGTGGTGGAGTCCACAATCTGGTCGATGCGCGGCAAGGGAAAGGGATCTTTTGGACAGGCTTTATTGATGTCTGTATAATCGATACAAAGCCTCCATTTCCCATTCGCTTTTCGCACTACAACCGGATTGGCCAACCAGGTTGGATGAAGCACTCCTCTGACCAATCCTGCCGCCTCCAACTTTCTGATTTCCTCGACAATGAATTCTTGCCGCTCCAAGGCTTTCTTCCTGACCCTCTGCTTGACAGGCCACGCGTGAGGACAGACAACAAGGTGGTGCTCAATTACCTCCCTGGGAACACCGGGGATGTCAGATGGTTGCCATGCAAACACGTCAACATTCGCCCGCAGGAAGGCAACGAGCGCGCTTTCCTATTTGTCATATAGGGTGGAACTTATGGTGAAAGTTCCCCCCGTCCCGTCCTCCCTGACGGGCACTTTCTTAGTCTCTGGCGGAGCATCCTTGGATTTCTTGTTCTTGCCGGTGGAACTCTCTGGTGCATCTTCAACCGAAGCGCAGCACTCCGAGGAGGTGCGCTTGCCGGAGTTCGCGCCAAGATTCTTGCCGGTCTTCTTCTTCCCCCCGGGAGTTCCAGCGGCAGGAGCAGATGCCTTGATGGCAGGAGCTGCAACTGCTTCCCGGTAGAGTTGGTCGGCATAGATGAGCGCATCCTTCTTATCGGAATGGATAGTAATGACACTCAACGGCCCGGGCATCTTCAGCACATTATACGCGTAGTGTGATGCCGCCATGAACTTAGCCAGCGCTGGCCGACCAAGGATCCCATTGTATGACATGGGGATCTTGGCGACATCAAACACTACTTTCTCAGTCCTGTAGTTTAGCTCGCTACCAAATGTTACCGGCAGCGTGATCTTGCCCTTCGGCTGGGTTCTTCCTGGATTGACCCCTTGAAACATGCCCGTTTCTTCGAGATCTTCATCAGGAATCTGAAGCCTCTTGAGCACATCCGGTGAGATTAGGTTTAGCCCGGCCCCACCGTCAACTAGCATTTTTGTCACCTTGAGGTTGCGAATTGTTGGTGAGACCAACAATGGCAAGCACCCGACCGCAGTTGTGCGATCAGGGTGATCCTCGGCGTCGAAAATGATAGGCGTGTTGGACCACTTCAGGGGCCTACATGCATCTGGTGATGGCTCCGCTGCATTGACTTCCCGCACCCACTGTTTGAGTCGACGGTGGGAAGAATGCAGCGAGGCACCCCCATCGATACAAATGGCCTCTGTAGCTTTCTGGAATTCTTGCTCACTGGACTCATTGTCCTCTTCATCGTCATCTTCTTCCTTGTCACGGCCCCGAGCAGGCCTCTTCCTCTGTTGCTTGGCCTTGCCGCGGCGACCCCCTCGGCCACCGCACTTCTTGCCGGACCCCTCAGCACCATCATGGGCCTTCTCCTTATCCCGCCTTTCATACTCAGCCCTCTGTTTCTTGGCAAGCTGTTCAACTTGCCGGCAGTTTTGGAGATCGTGGCCCTTGGTGCGATGGATCTTGCAATACTGCTTGCCGGAGCTCTCCGACTTGTCGGCTGCCGCCAAGGCCTGACAGGAAGGGCACCCGGCAAGATCCTTGCCAGGGTCACCAACCTTGGCCTTCTTGGCGGCGCCGGGGTTGCCGGATTCCTCGACAGCAAGCACGGCCTTGCCTCCGCGTTTCCTGTTCCGCCGCCGGCCTTTCCTTGACGGGGTCGCGGCGTCTTCATCTTCGGATTCGCCCGCCGCGCCAACAGCCTCGCCAGGGAGTTTCCTCCCCTCTTCAGCTCGAGCGCATTTGTCGGCCAAAGTGTAAAGCTCGGCAATACTCCTGACTTTGTTCATTGCCAGCTCCTCCCACATTCTGCGGTTACGCACGTTCTGATGAAACGCGCTAATGACAGCGGCAGGGTGAATGTCAGGAATATTGTACTGCACCCGGCTAAACCTCTGCATAAACTTGCGCAGGGATTCGCCCTCCTTCTGAGGGATGATATGCAAATCACTCTCTTGGCCAGGAGCTTGGTGGCCTCCAACAAAGGCGCCAACAAACTGATGGCACAGATCTGACCAAGAAGAAATAGAATTCTCCGGCAGATGCATCAACGACGACCTGACGTTGGGCTTGAGCACCAACGGGAAGTAGTTGGCAAGTATCTTGTCATCTCGGCCCCCGGCAGCCTGCACCACAATGGTGTAGATGCTCAGGAACTCCGAGGGATGAGTCTTGTCGTCATATTTCTCCAGGACCTCTGGCTTGAAGGTTCGGGAATTGGGCCACTGGACTTGCCGTAGCTCACGGGTAAATGCTGGAGTCCCTACCTCGTAAGGCAAGTCTCCTACGTCCCCTGGCGCAGACTCATCGACAGCCGGCCCTGCGCGCTTATCAGACTGATAGCGCGCTTCTTGTCGCTGCTCGATGGTAGTTCGAGCATCCTCCTTGCCTCGTTCCTGGAGAACTTGACGCTGGTCGCGGCGCATCCGTGGATCGGACGACACCGTGGAAACTTCTTCATGGCGGTCGACCTGCTGGGTTGCCGGCCGCTGCTGGTGTCGCGGAGGGGAGTGCACCGTGGTTGCACCACCTCCGGTTTTCTCCACATCGGCTCGCGCCGGATCGATGGGCCTTCGCTGTGAGGGCCCTGCCTCTTGCGGTCCATCTTTGTTGGCGAAGCCAATGAGGCTCTGGATAGTAGCTCGCCACTCCTCCATCTTCTCTGGAGCAGGAGGGAAATCGAGGAGTAGCTGCGCATGTGCCAAAGCTTCCGATGGCGTAGGCGGCGGCGACAGGTGCGAGGTACGTGAGGTGCTCTGACTCCTAGCCATGTTAGAAGGAGCACCATCACGGTCACGCGACCGCGCGCCACCTCCGTCGGCAGCTCGGTGTGCATGCTGGGTCTGCGCATCTTGGGATCGATGCGCAGAAGTCTTTTCATGGGGGCGCCCTGAACCACCAGCGCCGTGACGTCGCTCGTCGTGCACGACCTGGGTAGGCCGTGACGCTTGCGCCGGCACGGGAGCTCCAGCGGGCGTCCTCCGATCTCTGGAATTCGTTGTGCCACCCGTAGGCAACACATCTCCGTCTCTGGATCCAGCGGCGTGTGGGTTGCCACTGCCACTGCGAATGACGCCGCTCGCCTGGCTTGGATCACCAGAACGCCGTGGAGGCTCTAGTCCTCTTCCTTCTGCACCCACGCCATCACCCGAATGCGAAGGCGCAGGCAAAACGGACGTGGATGGTTGCGCCGTCGCAGCGCTCTTCTTCTTGGGTGGCATGATGATGAAGACGATGAAGAATTTAAGGCGCCGATCACTGGATCAGGTTCACACAACCTACAATCCCCCTACCTGGCACGCCAAAGATGTCGGCGTGCGACACCTATGGGATCCTAAGGGACCCCTTTATGATTCGGCGGGGGGAGAGGTATGCGCAAAGAGCAGAACCAACGATCGACGCGGGGAGATTTTACCCAGGTTCAGGCCGCTGATCAGCGTAAAACCCTACTCCTGCCTTGTTTTATTATCGATGTTCTTGAGCCCAGGCTCCAGGAGCGCTCGCAGTGAACAGTACGTTCAAAGAGCAGCTACGCATGCAGAATGGGCCAGAAGATCTTTTTCCCCCTGTAGCAGTTGTCGTGGGCCTCCTTTTATACCACAAAGGGGTCACCACAGTGGCAAAATGTACATACATTGAGGTGTAAAGTAGCTACAGGGTTATCATACCTAACCCCTGACGGACTAGGACGAGCGCATTTAATGCACCGTGAGGTGTTCGTTTAGGTGTCCTTACTTTCTTGGGGATGGAAAAAGGGGCCATCCCATCAGCACCGCTTAAGCTCTCCTCCACTGGCGCGTCGCCACGCATCCAAAGAAGGACCCAGAATGTCGGGTTTGTTGCTGTGCTAGAGTGGTGGCACAGCAACAAAACCTTGCCGTGCACCGAAGCTTGCCGGGCGCCGATCCTTGCCGGGCTTCGCAGGCCACCCCGGCAAGATCTTGCCGGGGAAGCTGGCCTTCGGATTCCAGCTCTTCTTATCTGCTGATCCCCAGATCTCTGACTTGAAGATTTCTTTGGTGGCTTGAGTCAACCTCGAACTGTTCCCCGACAAGCCTTGCCGCGAGTATGGCTACAACTGCCCGTGCACAAGTACGGGGTACTAATGGCCCAATACTTAGTACACCGACAAAAAGGGTGGTTTGATGTTCAAATACCAAATGCAACTTCGATGTGGCACCTATCTCGCAAAGCGCACGGTATTGCTTGCCCTCCCTCGTGTTGGCAGGAGGGGAATCCTAAGCTATGAATGCATGCCCCCCCCCCCCCACGGAGGTTCACCTAGCAAAGTGCGAAGTAGCAGTCTCCCCCCCCCACACACACTTTCAGTTGGTGGGCCGGAGAGGCATCTCACCAAGATGGATTGTAAAACGGACCAAGAATAATCCACCTTGGTCGTACAACCTCTCTCTTGTTGTTGGTCAAAGTGATGGCCGTCCATGCGACCCCGGAGATGGGCTAGCTTGCCAATAATAACGCAAGTAGCTTGGCCCCGAAGACAACCACTGCCTGCATGTGGCCCAAACATATGTATGGAGAGGTGTGTTTGAATACACAATAGAACAACTTTGATGTGGCACCGTGCTTTCGAACCAGAAATCCCCACACTGAGCGAGGGTTAGTTGACGATGCATATGTATGTCACACCACACTTCAAGCCGATGACGGGGATTCATGCATGCATGTGTGCATAGTATGCGCTCAAACTTAATTAGGTCAGAATCTCACCATGACCTATACTACGATAACATGAACCAAAGGAAGAATCCGCCATGGTAACCTATCTTGTTTTTGGTCAAGGTGATCATGGATGTCCACGCGTGCCCACGAATATATAGGCTTGTCGCCGATAACCACGCGAGGGAGTGTACCATTCGAAGACAACCACTACATGCATATGTATGGAGGTGATGCGTGCATGCATGTTTGAATACCATTTCACAACATTGATGTGGAGCATGCGTCGAAAATCGTACAGTCCCCACACAGAGCGAGATCGGTTCATGAAGTGTCGTGGTACTAGCCACTTCTACTCGATGGGAGGGATTCATGCGTACACATGCATGTGTGTGCTCAAACTGTATCATCTCATCTCAGAGTATGACCTATATATATATACCGTATTACAAACAAAAAAATAATTCCCTCCTAAGTCAAATTAACCTCTCTCGTTGTCAGGCAAAGTAGTGATGGACCAAGCAGGCCCACAGATGGAAATCATCGATATCGCTGATAACCGCTTAAGTGGGTGCGAGAGGACAACCACCATCGCTTTGCATGTGGGCCAAAACATATGTTGAATACCCAAAATGCACAACTTTGATGTGGCACATGCCTCGGAAACCATAAAGTCCCCACACAGAGCGAGGTTCATGAAGCGTACTACATATGATGGTCCCCTTCCCCCTCTTCGATGCATACTATATGCTCCTACCGTAATACAACCCAAAAAGAATCCTCCTTGATGGTGAAATTAATTAACCTCTCCCGATGTAGGTCAAAGTGATGCATGCATCGACGATGGCCTCATGGGCCCACAGGTGGAAGCGTCACACATGAGTGTCCTAGGATAACCACTGCCTACATGCATGTGGCCTAAAGAGGTGTCATGTGATGTTTGAATAGCCAGTTTCACAACTTTGATGTGGCACGTGCCTCGAAAGCCGAAAAGTCCCGACACTGAGTGAGGTGTACTTGTTCACGGACGCGTACGTATAGTATATATGCTAGTCCCCTCCCACCTCTTCGACGCGTACTATATACTCCCACCATAACACAAACAAAAAAGATTCTACCTTGCTGGTCAAATTAACCTCTTTGTCGGCTGTTGGTCAAAGTGATGGACGACAACCTCGCTGGCCCACAGAAAGCGTCACACGCGAGTGAGTGTCATGTAGGACAACCATCGACTGCATGTGGCCAAAACATGTATGTATGAAAGGGTTGTGTAATGTTTTAAATAGCGAATTCATGACTCTGATGTGGCACCTGCCTCACAAAACGGCCAACCCACACGGTGGCTCACGACTCGTAGTGTACGGCCAGCCACCCCCCACCCCCAGACGCACACAAACACACACCTTGAATCCACCGCAACTACGATGCATGTTAAATTATCCCGCGGTGAACATATGTTACCAAAGGAGGGACATTTTAATTTTGAAAAAAAAACAGAGATCATTAAGACGTTTTAGTACATTGATTGATTTTCTAGGGGTATAATGTGCAAAAATCAAATTTGAGCTACATGCACACGTGACAGTGCACCTAAATGGATTGCAAAAACACATGTGTCTCACTGGGTGCATGTTTACTCCCCGTGCAAGAAATTTCAAACATTGAGAATCTTGATTTTTAAATTCTAGTACATCCAAAACTTATTTGAAATTCATGAAACTTATCGTGTTGTCATATGGACACCAATACAAAGTGGCATTGTACTTTTTTTTTGTCAAATTTGAGACCAGTTTTGATGTAATCTTTATCTTCTTACAAATGGGAGATTATTAATAATTGGGAAGCAATATCGCAAACGGATTATTTATTCGAACCATGAGCATTAGACCAACAATGGATATGTGCCATGCTTCGGTTAAGCAATAAAGAGGCAGCATTAATCATCCAAATAGATAAACAATATACGTGCCGCCACGCGACCCGTGTGCCGTGCGAGCAGGCGTGAGTTGATGGGACGCATGCGAGCAGTCTGCCGCGCAGGCAGACTGGGAGGCATGTGTGCAGGTGTGTGAATTGACGGGAGGCGTGCTCGCTGCGCAATGTCACCGAGAGGCGTGCGAGTGGCTGTGTTAAACGACGGTAGGCATGCCAGCAGGCCGGTGCGCAGGCTCACCGAGAGGCGAGCCAGATGGTGCCTTCTCCCTACAAGGTGCAGGTGCTGGCGTACTTCTCGTTGCCCCCACTGGGGAGCACCTGAAGTACGTCGTCCAGATGCATTTCCCCTGGGAGGAGGCTACCAACAATACTACAGAGTATGAAGGGCTCATTGCCGGGCTCAGGATTGCAACAGAACTGGGAATCAAGAAGCTGATCATCCACGGAGACTCGCAACTTGTGGTGAGACAAGTGAACAAGGATTACCAAAGTCCATTGATGGAGGCATACGTTGAGGAAGTGAGGAAGTTGGAGGAGCACTTTGACGGATTACAAACAGAGCACATACCCCGTGCGGAAAACATCATCACTGATCATCTGTCGAAGTGCGCTGCACAAAAACTCCATGTGGAACCAGGGACTTTTGTTCTCCATCTGACTCAGCCCTCCATATCCCCGGTAACAATGGCCAGAAAGAGGAGAAAACTGGACTCCGGCAAGCCTCTCCCGGCAGAGCCTCCCGAGGCCCCCGGCAGAGGGCTTGGCGGGAACCACTCCCCTTCGATCACTGAGCTGCACCCTCCCGCCAGACCACCGGTCCCTGCAGTTGAAGAATGCGCTCCCACGAATGAGGAGGTGCCGCTAGTCCTTGTTGCTGAGCCCCAGGCTCCAACTTGGGCGTGGCACATAGTCCATTTCCTCCAAACTAGAGAACTTCCCGAAGAGCAAGAAGAAACTGAAAGAGTAGCCCGGAGGGCCAGTATGTATCAGTTCGTTGACGACACGCTGTACAGAAGAAGGCCCAACGGTGTGAAATTGAAGTGCATTTGCCAGGAAGAAGGAAAGGAACTGTTGGCAGAAATACACAAGGGTATGTGCGGCTCACACATTGGATCGAGGGCTCTGGTTGGAAAAGCCTTCCGGCAAGGATTTTACTGGCCCACAGCCCTCCAAGATGCAATTGAGTTAGCCACCAAATGTGAAGCCTACCAGTTCCATTCCAAGAATATCCATCTGCCTGCCCAAGCTCTTCAGACAATCCCTTTGTCATGGCCATTTTTGGTCTGGGGGCTCAACATCTTGGGCCCCTTCCCCCATGCTACCGGGGGCTTTGAATTCTTGTTCGTTGCAATTGACAAGTTTACAAAGTGGCCGGAAGTAGAGCCCGTGAGAAAGGTGACTGCTCAGTCAGCTATCAAGTTCTTGAAAGGATTGGTGTGCCGCTTCGGGGTCCCTGCCCGGATCATCACCGACAATGGCACCCAATTCACGAGCCACGCTTTCATGCAATACGTTCATGCCCTCGGAAGCAAAATCTCATTCGCCTCTGTTGCTCATCCAAGGAGCAACGGGCAAGCTGAGAGGGCGAACGCTGAAGTGTTGAGAGGACTCAAGACAAGAACATCTGATAAGCTGCTGAAGTGCGGCAGGCGATGGATCGACGAGCTGCTGGTGGTTCTTTGGTCCCTCAGAACGACACCAAATCAAGCTACCGGGCAGAGTCCCTTCTCCCTAGTCTATGGGGCAGAAGCAGTTATCCCCACGGAACTCATTTATGGGTCACCTTGAGTGCTTGCCTATGATGAAGTGGCGCAAGAACAGCACCGGCGTGACGACGCTGTGCTACTCAAGGAGAACCGTCTCCGGGCTGCTACATGTTGCACGCTACCAGCAAGCCCTGCATCGCTATCACAGCCGCAGGGTTCATGCCCGGAGTTTTGAGGAAGGCGACCTTGTCCTTAGGCGCGTTCAGTCCGCCAAGGGTACAAACATGTTTGACGCCAAAGTGGGAAGGCCCTTACCGGGTAGTCCGAGTCACCAGACCTGGCACAGTCCGTCTGGAGACCGGAGATGGCATTCAATTACAAAACTCATGGAACATTGAGCATCTCCATAAGTTCTACCCGTAAGGCGCGGCTGTCGGGCCCTGTCTGGCAGCCACCCTTTTGTACAGGCCTTGCCGATGCTGCATGTAACCCCTTGTACAAAGCCAGGCGCAGACCCTGACCAACAGAGAAATAAACGAAGCGGTGGGGGGCCCCCGAAACTTGCATGCATGCATAAGCATATCATGAGCATAGCATGATCATGTAGATCAGATCGCACATGGCATCATTTTCAGCTGCACTAGGTTGCAGGGCTCTTACCGTGGACTTGGTCCCGAAGAAGAGAAGAGAAAACAAGCCTATGCCGCGATCCCCGGCAAGCCAAATAGATAAGTTTTATCTCTTATCCATACGTGTTTTGTAAAGAGAGACTTTTGCATATGAAAACCTCACCACCTTTGAAACCTAGGTGCTCCCATCCCTTGACTCGAACGTTGCTTCGGTCAGGATGGTTGTAGTGGCCTTTGGCGGAAAAGATCTGGCGGGGGGCTGGTCCCTCCCTGTGGTTTGTGCCCAGCAGGACTGGCCTCGTGGCAATGAACTGAGGGTACCGGCAGGATAGCCTGCTGGGGAAAACTTGTTTACTTTAATGTATAAAGGCATTTCACCTCTGCATGTATATGTTACATGCACAAGTACCCGGCAAGGCTTGTCTTTTTCATTAATATGCTGATTAACAAGTACAAATCTTACAAAACATAGACATGGATAAAGAAGATTACATAATTTAGACTAAAGTTTGGCAAATGCCTACATATTTTAGATTGAAAAAAGATAAGTGCCCCGTAATCCCTTTCTTGTGCCTCTCCTCCTAGGCACTGCGGTGGAAGAGGAAGAGGGAAAAAGGAGTGCCTGAGCAGATGCCCGACCCAATCCTGTTAGGGCCTACCGGAAGGAGAGGGGCGGAAGGAGCAGCTCGGCGGTGCCCTGGTCACCACCCCCAGGTCCAGTCAGAAGCCCTAGCGCGAGCGCCGACAAAAAAACCCGCCGGAGCCCAGCTAGAAGACTACTGGAGGAGGCGAAGGCACCAAGAGAGTGACCCCCTCCCCGGCAGCCAGGAGGCCGGTGATGATGGTGCCGGGGAGGGAAGGGAAGAGCGGAAAGATGAGGCAGCAGGTCGGCAATACGAGACGAAGGCGTCGGTGCCATCGTACTCCGACCTGACGCCCTGCCACCCGCCTTCTCCATCTTCCCTTGTTCTTTCTTCATCACCACCACTCCAGGAGGACGCCGGCCCCTCGAGCCGTCGCCTCCCCCCGGAGAAGCTACGGGCGACAACGGTGTACGAGACGCGCAAGGAGTATCGCTCCCCACCTCGGAGGGCAGGAAGATGCCGCCGTCTTCGACATTCGCCCCGACTTCACCAAAGAGGGCAGTGCTGGGATTACCTAAGGAACCAAGCGCTGCACCCCAGACAGATGCTGGAAGCCCTGGGAGCTCCGGCGTCAGGGCAAGAAGCCGCAACGGTTCACGGCAAGGCCTAGCGCTCCCCGCCAAACGACCGACCCGGGTAGAGGAGACAAGCACGCCCCCATAGTGGAAAAGCTTGGCATCTCCTGCGTTACGAGTGGCTCGACCGCCACATCACTTTCGGCCCCGGACCAGACTCACTCCCCAGGCACTTACACAAGCTTTCGGCATCATCAACCCCAAGCTTGAGCCCAGGACCTGGCCCCGGTCTCTCCCTCTCAACATTGCAATAAGAAGGAAAGAAACAAGGAGAAAAGGTGTGTGGATGGGCACTTCCGCTTCCCCTCACCCCCCTTTTATATAGGCAGGCTGGGGGCTGGGAGCTGATCCCTCGACGGGTAACCGCCATCTATCTCCACCAATCCAGGAAGGTCGGGCCCCTGCCTTAACGCTCTCCCGCACCACGCGCCTCCGTTACCTACCCCACTCAATGCATGCAGCAAACATGGCCAAAGGATAAGGGCGTGGTGGGAAGAGTGAATTGGCAGTTACTCACCCGTGCGTTAAAGTCATTCACGGGCCATTACAAGGATGGCCCCACCACAATTGGCGTTACGCGATGCAAGGGAGAACTAAAAACTGACCTGGGCTCAGGTTAATGAAGAAGCAAAGAAGATCTCAAAGGACAAGCAACTGCTACCCTCTTGCCTGTGCACTGGATAGGGCCTACCCCAACGACGCCCGGCAGCGCGTTTGGGCTAGGCCCGAGGGCTCCTATCAGTGCAACAAACCCTGGGTCTGTTGCCCAGACCGTGCACAGGCCTAAAAGAGCGAGGTTGCAACATCCAAAGTGAGATCGAGTTGAAGAGATAGCTCTTTGAGGAATCAAAGGGCAGATCAAGAAGACCAAGACAAGCTAAATGGGCAAGACACCACTAAGGGAAAGCCCCCCTTGCCGGGCAGGCGAGCCTGGCGAGGTCGAGGTGGCCCCAAAGACAAGCCTCAAGACCGTCCCGGCAGGCCTGCTGGGCGCGACGAAGGCAAACTACCCCGCCAAAGCTCCACCGCTCCACCTCACAGTGACGCAAGTCATCAATCGGTGCGGTGTCAAGCCCCCAAGTGACTAAGTGGCTGTTATTTGGCACGTGGTAGCCACTTCCTATGGAAATCACCTCCAAATGACACCCATCCATAGACGTGTCAAGCAGATAGACGAGAAGGTGGCCGAGCAGCCCGGCAAGGCTTGCCGGGCATGCCATGATGTGACACTAAGCGGCGCATTAAATGCGCTCTGCTCTGTCTGCAGAGTTAGGTATGATAGCACTGTTCACTATCTAATCAGTACACAATGACTGATTTGCCATTGTGGTGACCCCTTGATCTATAAAAGGAGGGCCATGGCAACCATAGAGAGGGTTCAGGCCCTTGTACACTCGTACGCGCGTAGCTGCCCTCGCCCCGAGGCAACCCTGCCGGGTAAGAGCGCTGCGTTTCCACCACAATCCACCATCAATCCACCAAAGCAGGAGTAGGGTTTTGCGCCTCGCGGCGGCCCGAACTTGGGTAAAACTGCCCGTGTGATCTCTGCCGTGCTGTGCTACGTTCTCCGCTCTTTGTGCAATGTGCTCATCCCCCTGCCGAACCACAAGGGGTTGATGGCCCCATAGGTGGCCGTGGTTTCCCACGACACACTATTATCATACTTGTGCATTGGGCATACTTAATATTTGAGTGTGTTTCATGAATGGATCAATGATTGAGCATAATGGGCTAGGGATAGCTTTATTTAGTGTTGATATTTTGAAAGACATGGTTGCTTGTTGATATGCTTGAGTATTGATGTCCTCATGTCAAATATAGACTATTGCTTTGAATCATCTAAAAGTCCAAATGTCCATGCTACAAAAGAAAAGAATATGTGATAAACATGTTAGGCAGCATTCCACGTCAAAAATTCTGTTTTTATCATTTCCCTACTCGAGGACGAGCAGGAATTAAGCTTGGGGATGCTGATACGTCTCCAACGTATCTATAATTTTTTATTGTTCCATGCTGTTATATTATCATCCTTGGATGTTTTATATTCATTTACTAGCAACTTTATATCATTTTTTGGGACTAACCTATTGACATAGTGCCCAGTGCCAGTTACTGTTTTTTTGCTTGTTTTTTACTTCGCAGAATATCAATACCAAACGGAGTCCAAATGCCACGAAACTTTTTGCAGAATTGTTTCTGCCCAGAAGACACCTAGGAGGCCCAAGAAGTGCACCAGAGGGGGCCTGTGGGGCCCACTAGGCACCAGGGTGTGCCAGAGGCCCCTGGCGGGCCCTAGTGGGTAGTGGAGCCCACAGGCACCCCCTCGACCGCCTATCAGCTCTCTAAATACTCTAAAATCCCCAAAACCCTAGGGGAGTAGAGAGAAATCAGTTTCCGCCACCGCAAGTTCCAGAACCACGAGATCCAATCTAGAGGCCTTTTCCGGCACTCTGCCGGAGGGGTCAACGATCACGGAGGGTTCTTCATCAACACCCTTGCCCCTCTGATGATACGTGAGTAGTTTACTACAGACCTACGGGTCCGTAGGTAGTAGCTAGATGGCTTCTTCTCTCTTTTTGATCTTCAATACAATGTTCTCCTTGGTGTTCTTGGAGATCTATTTGATGTAATGACTTTTTGCGCTGTGTTTGTTGGGATCCGATGAATTGTGAGTTTATGATCAGATCTATCCATGAATATTATTTGTGTCTTCTTTGAACTCTTTTATGCATGATTGTTATAGCCTCGTATTTCTTCTCCAAAACTTTGGTTTGGTTTGGCCAACTAGATTGATTTTTCTTGCCATGAGAAGAGGTGCTTTGTGATGGGTTCGATCTTGCGGTGCTCAATCTCAGTGACAGAAGGAGACATGACACACATGTATCGTTGCCATTAAGGATAAAAAGATGGGGTCTATTCCTACATGAATAGATCTTATCTACATCATGTCATCGTTCTTATTGCATTACTCTGTTTCTTCATGAACTTAATACACTAGATGCATGCTGGATAGCGGTCGATGTGTGGAGTAATAGTAGTACATGCAGGTAGGAGTCGGTCTACTAATCTTGGAGGTGATGCCTATATACATGATCATTGCCTTGGATATCGTCATAATTATTTGCTCTTCTGTCAATTGCCCAACAGTAATTTGTTTACCCATCGTATGCTATTTTCTCGAGAGAAGCCTCTAGTGAAATCTACGCCCCCTGGTCTATTTTCCTATCATATTAAACCAAAAATACCTTGCTGCAATTTTTCTTTATTTATTTTATTTTGTGTTTTTGTTAGATCTATTTATCAAATCTCATACAATTTAATCTATGTCAATACCGAGGAGGGACTGACAACCCCTCTTACGCGTTGGGTTGCAAGTATTTGTTATTTGTGTGCAGGTGTTGTTTACATAGTGTGGGTGGATCCTCCTACTGGATTGATAACCTTGGTTTCATAACTGAGGGAAATACTTACTATTGCTGTGCTGCATCATCCTCTCCTCTTCGGGGAAATACCAACATAGATACAAGCAATCACCTCACGACTAAGTCCTTTGACGAGGACATCAGCCGTGACAAAACCACGATAGTGACTGTAACTCCAATTAGTAATTGGATGAACTTGTGATCCAAAGAGTGAGTACTACCCAAATCTACTAGAAATACCATAATATGCCCTTGCAAATTAACTTCCGGCTGTAATACCCGAGCTTCCTGATCTCTTCCCACAGTAGCTGTAGAGAATTTCATAGAATGAAATGAACTAACGAATTGTTGCTCAGTCTCTAAAGATTCATAATTGTCAGCAAAACTAGATTGTAGCTGCTCAATCATCTCTTGGACAAAATGAAGTTTTAGAAAAGGTTTACAAATAGGATCCTTGGACCACTGATGTCTACTATGCAACTTTATTTTTGTAGACTCGTGTTGGGCCTTCAAGCGCAGAGTTTTGTAGGACAGTAGCAATTTTCCCTCAAGTGGATGACCTAAGGTTTATCAATCCGTGGGAGGCGTAGGATGAAAATGGTCTCTCTCAAACAACCTTGCAACCAAATAACAAAGAGTCTCTTGTGTCCCCAACACACCAAATACAATGGTAGTTTGTATAGGTGCACTAGTTCAGCAAAGAGATGGTGATACAAGTGTAATATGGATAGTAAATATTGGTTTTTGTAATAAGAACAATAAAAAACAGCAAGGTAGCAATTGATAAAACGGAGCACAAACAGTATTGCAATGCTTGAAAATGAGGCCTAGGGTCCATACTTTCGCTAGTGCAATCTCTCAACAATGCTAATCTAATTGGATCACATAACAATACCTCAACGTGCGATGAAGGATCACTCCAAAGTTCTTATCTAGCGGAGAACATAAGAAGAAAT
Source organism: Thinopyrum elongatum (assembly GCA_011799875.1). NCBI lineage: Eukaryota > Viridiplantae > Streptophyta > Magnoliopsida > Poales > Poaceae > Thinopyrum > Thinopyrum elongatum. Next base: position 228,557,502 of record CM022298.1, read on the forward strand.
TGTTTGTAGCTATTTTTCCGATCGATCTATCCAAGAGTTCATACTAACATAAGACCAAGTTATTCTTTCCGATCGATCTATCAAGAGTTCGTACTAAAATAACACCAAGTTATTCTTTCCGATCGATCTATCAAGAGTTCGTACTAAAATAACACCAAGTTATTCTTTCCGATCTATCTATCAAGAGTTCGTACTAAAATAACACCAAAGCAAATTCAGATTCATAATACTCAATCCAACACAAAGAACCTCAAAGAGTGCCCCAAGATTTCTACCAGAGAAACAAAAGACGAGAACATGCATCAACCCCTATGCATAGATTACCCCAATGTCACCTCGGGAATCCGTGAGTTGAGTGCCAAAACATATCTCTAGTGAATCAATATAATACCCCATTGTCACCACGGGTATTGATATGCAAGACATATATGAAGTGCTCTCAAATCCATAAAAGTATTCAATCCGATAAGAACAAAATCTCAAAGGGAAAACTCAATTCATCACAACAAGATAGAGAGGGGAAAACACCATATGATCCAACTATATTAACAAAGCCCGCGATACATCAAGATCGTGACATCTCAAGAACACGAGAGAGAGAGAGAGGGATTAAACACATAGCTACTGGTACAAACCCTCAGCCCCGAGGGTGGACTAGTCCCTCCTCATCATGGAGACCATAGGGATGATGAAGATGGCCTCTGGTGATGATCTCCCCCTCCGGCAGGGTGCCGGAACAGGGTCTATATTGGTTTTTCGTGGCTACATAGGCTTGCGGCGGTGGAACTTCTGATCTAGGGTTATTTCTGATGGTTTCTCTATTTATAGGATTTTTTGGCATTGGTTTCACGTGAAGATGGGCCTCGAGGTGAGCACAACCCACCAGGACAAGCCAGCCCCTCTGGCGCGCCCTGGTAGGTTGTGCCCTCCTCGTGGGTCTTCTGGCCCTCCCACGAAGCTTCAGGGGCCTCTTTTTTTCCAAAAAAAAATCATCAAAAAGTTTCAGCTCATTTGGAGAACTTTCATTTCTACACAAAAAACAACACCACGGTAGTTCTGCTGAAAACATCGTCGGTCCGGGTTAGTTCCATGCAAATCATACCAAAACATATAAAATTGTTGTAAACATGGCATGAATACTTCATAAATTATAGATACGTTGGAGACGTATCAGCATCCCCAAGCTTAATTCCTACTCGTCCTCGAGTAGGTAAATGATAAAAGAAATAATTTATGAAGTGTGAATGCTAGCATAGTGCATAGGTTTGATCAATGATAATTTCAATCACTTTGCCTAGCATCATAACATCAACTCTTTCTCATAAAACTCATCATGATAAAGTAGCAATGGAAAACTGAATTTTTGTCATGGAATGCTACCTATCATATTCATCATATAATCTTTCTTTTGTAGCATGGACATTTGGACTTGAATGATTCAAAGCAATAATCTATAATTTGACATGAGGACATCAATACTCAAGCATATCAACAAGCAACCATGTCTTTCAAAATATCAACACTAAAGAAAGTTATCCCTAGCCCATCATGCTCAATCATTGACCCATTCATGAAACACACTCGAATATTAGCTACATCCAATGCACAAGTATGATCATAGTGCTCCCTAGTTGGTGCTTTATAAGAGAAGATGGAGACTCAAAATAAAAATAAAAATTGCATAAAGTAAATAGATAGGCCCTTCGCAGAGGGAAGTAGGGATTTGTAGAGGTGCCAGAGCTCAAAGCGTAAATTGAGAGATAATTTTTTTGAGAGGCATACTTTTCCCGTCAATGAAAACGACCGAGTAATTCCCAACACTTTCCATGCTAGATATATCATAGGCCGTTCCCAAACATAAAATAAAGTTTATTCCTTTTTCCACCATACTTTCACACTCCACGACTAGCCGTACCCACGGGTGCCGTCCATACCAACACTTTCCAAGGAATTTATTATTTGACAACATAGAGTAAATTCCTTTTTCATTTCGGGACTGGGCATCCCTATTACCGCCGCACTCTCGTGCAATGACAAGTGAATAAACACTCATCTTGAGAATAACACATCTAGCATGGAAAATATTGGCCACCCCCTGCCGCTTCATGAGCGGTACGAGCACACAAAAAGAAAATTCATTTTGAAAATTAGAGATGGCACATACAAATTTGCTTAGAACGACATGGAAATACCGCATATAGGTAGGTATGGTGGACTCATGTGGTGAAACTAGGTTTAAGGATTTTGGATGTGCAAGTAGTATTCCCACTTAGTACAAATGGATGCTAGCAAATAGATTGAGAAGGAACCAACCAAGAAACACAAATTCACATAAACGAGCATTGAGCATAACTAACACCGAATAATGCACCACAAGTAGGATGTAATTTCATTGCATAACTATTGACTTTCGTGCTTGTATAGGGAATCACAAACCTTAACACCAATATTCTTACTAAATCACAATTACTCACCAACATGACTCACATATTACTATCTTCATATCTCAAAACTATTGCAAGGAATCAAACTTATCATATCCAATGATCTACATGAAAGTTTTTATTATATCCTTCTTGAATATCCATCACTTTGGGACTAAATTTATATATTACTAACAAGCTCTCAAATAAATTTAAGTGAAGCACGAGAGCATAAGTATTTCTTCAAAAATTTCAACTCTCAAAATAATCTAAGTGAAGCATGAGAGTAAATGACAAACTACTCCAAAAAGATATAAGTGAAGATCAAATGAGTAGTTAGTAAATAGGTAGCTATGTGAGGACTCTCTATCATTTAGTTTTTTTTAGATCTAAGTATTTATTAAAACTATAAGCAAAACAAAATAAAATGACATTCTAAAAATAGCACACATCATGTGAAGAAGTAAAAACTTTGGCTCAACCGATACTAACCGATAATTCTTGATGAAGAAAGGTGGGATGCCTACCGGGGCATCCCCAAGATTAGATGCTTGAGACTTCTTGAAATTTTATCTTGGGATGCCTTGGGCATCCCCAAGCTTGAGCTTTTGTGTCTCCTTAATTCCTTTTATATCACGGTTTCCCTAAATCTTAAAAACTTCATCCGCGCAAAACTCAACAAGAACTAGTGAGATAAGTTAGTATAAATCAATGCATAACCTTATCATTCCATACTATAGCAAATCAATAAAATTATTATTTAACATTGCATACTAAATGCCTCTGCATATTTAATAGTCCTATCCTCAATTAGAATCATTAAACAAGCAAACATATGCAAACAATGCAAACATAACAGCAATCTGTCTAAACAGTACAGTCTGAAAAGAGTGCAATTTTACTCACACTTCCCTAACTCCAAAAATTATGAAAATTTATCATAGCTTATTGTGCAAAAAAACTCAGCATTTTATCACATTCTGACTTTTCTTGGGAATTTTTGCAACAGCGATAAACTTTCTGTTTTGAAACAGAAACTCATATACTTACAAACTAAGCATGGTAAAGGCTATCCTTGACACTTTTATTGAAATAAAAGATGCAAAACATTACTCTAAATAACAGCAAGAAAATACTAATAAAATAAAATGATGCTCCAAGCAAAACACATATCATGTGACAAATAAAAATGTAGCTCCAAGTGAGGTTACCGATAATGCTGAATACGAAAGACGGGACGCCTTCCGGGGCTTCCCCAAGATTAGTTGCTTGGATCTTCCTTGAATATTACCTTGGGGTGCCTTGGGCATCCACAATCTTAGGGTCATGTCACTCTTTATTCTCCTCATATCGATATCTCACCCAAAACTTGAAAACTTTAATCACACAAAACTTAACGGAACTTCGTGAGATGGGTTACTATGATAAAACAAATCATTCACTTTGGTACTGTCAAGATAATATTCATAATTGTTCTCACACAATTTCTACTGTACCTTACAATTTTCACAATTTATATTAAGCAATATAAGCCATAGAAAACATAAAACAAGCAAACTATGCATTGAAAACAGAATCTGTCAAAAACAGAACAGTACGTAAAGATATGAATTTTAGTCATACTTCTTTAACTCCAAAATTTCTGAAAATTAGGAAAACATAGAAAATTTGTATAGCCAATAACTGTAAATAATTCAGAGTTTTTCGACGCTCCTGTGAATTTAAACAATTATGTTACTGGGCGCAAAAGTTTCTGTTTTTGCACAGAATCAAGTCAACTATCATCCACAATCCCAAAGGCTTTACTTGGAACTTTATTGAAACAAAGGCTATAAAACATGATTACTACAGTATCCTAATAATGTGAACACACAAAACTAGTAGGTATAAATGTTGGGTTTTCTTCCAACAAGCGCTTTTCTTTAATGCCTTTTTGGCTAGGCATGATGATTTCAATGATGCTCACATAAAAGATAAGAATTGAAACATAACGGGAGCATCATGAAGCATATGACTAGCAAATTTAAGTCTAACCCACTTCCTATGCAAAGGGATTTTGTGTGCAAACAAATTATGGGAACAAGAATCAACTAGCATAGGGAGGCAAAACAAGTGCAACTTCAAAACTTTCATAAAGAGAGGAAAGTTGATATTATTGAAATGTGTAGAAGCATATATTCCTCTCTCATAATAATTTTCAGTAGCATCATGAATGAATTCAACAATATAGCTATCACATAAAGCATTTTTTGTCATGATCCACAAGCATAGAAATTTTATTACTCTCCACATAAGCAAATTTATTCTCATGAATAGTAGTGGGAGTAAACTCAACAAAATAACTATCATGTGATTGAAAATTAAAATCATGATGACAAGTTTCATGGTTATCATTATTCAATATAGCATACATGTCATCACCATAATCATCATAGATAGCAACTTTGTTGTCATAATCAAATGCAACCTCTTCCAAAATAGTGGATTCATCATTAAGTAAAGTCATGACCTCTCCAAATCCACTTTCATCAATATAATCATCATAAATAGGAGGCATGCAATCATCATAATAAATTTTCTCATCAAAACTTGGGGGACTAAAAAATATCATCTTCATCAAATATAGCATCCCCAAGCTTATGGCTTTGCATATCATTAGCATCATGGATATTCAAAGAATTCATACTAGCAACATTGCAATCATGCTCATCATTCATGGATTTTATGCCAAACATTATTGAATTCTTCTTCTATCAATTGAGCACAATTTTCCGATCCATCATTTTCAAGAAAGGAATTATAAAGATGAACAATATAAGACCACCTCAATTCCATTTTTTTGTAGTTTTCTTTTTATAAACCAAACTAGTGATAAACAAGAAACTAAAAGATTCAATTGCATGATCTAAAGATATACCTTCAAGCACTCACCTCCCCGGCAACGGCGCCCGAAAGAGCTTGATGTCTACTACGCAACTTTATTCTTGTAGACTCGTGTTGGGCCTCCAAGCGCAGAGTTTTGTAGGACAGTAGCAATTTTCCCTCAAGTGGATGACCTAAGGTCTATCAATCCGTGGGAGGCATAGGATGAAGATGGTCTCTCTCAAACAACCTTGCAACCAAATAACAAAGAGTCTCTTGTGTCCCCAACACACCAAATACAATGGTAGTTTGTATAGGTGCACTAGTTCGGCGAAGAGATGGTGATACAAGTGTAATATGGATAGTAGATATTGGTTCTTGTAATAAGAACAATAAAAAACAGCAAGGTAGCAATTGATAAAACGGAGCACAAATGGTATTGCAATGCTTGAAAATGAGGCCTAGGGTCCGTACTTTCGCTAGTGCAATCTCTCAACAATGCTAATCTAATTGGATCACATAACAATCCCTCAATGTGCGATGAAGAATCACTCCAAAGTTCTTATCTAGCGGAGAACATAAGAAGAAATTGTTTGTAGCTACTTTTTCCGATCGATCTATCCAAGAGTTCGTACTAAAATAACACCAAGTTATTCTTTCTGATCGATCTATCAAGAGTTCGTACTAAAATAACACCAAGTTATTCTTTCCGATCGATCTATCAATAGTTCATACAAAAATAACACCAAAGAAAATTCAGATTCATAATAGCAACTCTTTCTCATAAAACTCATCATGATAAAGTAGCAATTGAAAACCAAAATTTTGTTGTGGAATGCTACCTATCATATTCATCATATAATATTTCTTTTGTAGCATGGTCATTTGGACTTGAATGATTCAAAGCAATAGTCTATAATTTGACATGAGGACATCAATACTCAAGCATATCAACAAGCAACCATGTCTTTCAAAATATCAACACTAAAGAAAGTTATCCCTAGCCCATCATGCTCAATCATTGATCCATTCATGAAACACACTCGAATATTAGCTACATCCAATGCACAAGTATGATCATAGTGCTCCCTAGTTGGTGCTTTATAAGAGAAGATGAAGACTCAAAATAAAAATAAAAATTGCATAAAGTAAATAGATAGGCTCTTCGCAGAGGGAAGTAGGGATTTGTAGAGGTGCCAGAGCTCAAAGCTTAATTTGAGAGATAATTTTTTTTGAGAGGCATACTTTTCCCGTTAACGAAAACGACCGAGTAATTCCCAACACTTTCCATGCTAGATATATCATAGGCGATTCCCAAACATAAAATATAGTTTATTGCTTTTTCCACAATACTTTCACACTCCACGGCTAGCCGTATCCATGGGTGCCGTCCATACCAACACTTTACAAGGAATTTATTATTTGACAACATAAAGTAAATTCCTTTTTCATTTCGGGACTGGGCATCCCTATTACCGCCGCACTCTCGTGCAATGACAAGTGAATAAACACTCATCTTGAGAATAACACATCTAGCATGGAAAATATTAGCCACCCCCTGCCGCTTCATGAGCGGTACGAGCACACAAAAAGAAAATTCATTTTGAAAATTAGAGATGGCACATACAAATTCGCTTAGAACGGCATGGAAATACCGCATATAGGTAGGTATGGTGGACTCATGTGGTGAAACTGGGTTTAAGGATTTTGGATGCGCAAGTAGTATTCCCACTTAGTACAAATGGAGGCTAGCAAATAGATTGAGAAGGAACCAACCAAGAAACGAAAATTCACATAAACGAGCATTGAGCATAACTAACACCGAATAATGCACCACAAGTAGGATGTAATTTCATTGCATAACTATTGACTTTCATGCTTGTATAAGGAATCACAAACCTTAACACCAATATTCTTACTAAAGCACAATTACTCACCAACATGACTCACATATTACTATCTTCATATCTCAAACTATTGCAAGGAATCAAACTTATCATATCCAATGATCTACATGAAAGTTTTTATTATATCCTTCTTGAATATCCATCACTTTGGGACTAAATTTATATATTACTAACAAGCTCTCAAATAAATTTAAGTGAAGCACGAGAGCATAAGTATTTCTTCAAAAATTTCAACTCTCAAAATAATCTAAGTGAAGCATGAGAGTAAATGACAAACTACTCCAAAAAGATATAAGTGAAGATCAAATGAGTAGTTAGTAAATAGGTAGCTATGTGAGGACTCTCTATCATTTAGTTTTTTTTTCAGATCTAAGTATTTATTAAAACTATAAGCAAAACAAAATAAAATGACATTCTAAAAATAGCACACATCATGTGAAGAAGCAAAAACTTTGGCTCAACCGATACTAACCGATAATTCTTGATGAAGAAAGGTGGGATGCCTACCGGGGCATCCCTAAGATTAGATGCTTGAAACTTCTTGAAATTTTATCCTGGGATGCCTTGGGAATCCCCAAGCTTGAGCTTTTGTGTCTCCTTAATTACTTTTATATCACGGTTTCCCTAAATCTTAAAAACTTCATCCACACAAAACTCAACAAGAACTAGTGAGATAAGTTAGTATAAATCAATGCATAACCTTATCATTCTATACTATAGCAAATCACTAAAATTATTATTTAACATTGCATACTCAATGGCTCTGCATATTTAATAGTCCTATCCTCAATTAGAATCATTAAACAAGCAAACATATGCAAACAATGCAAACATGACATCAATCTGTCTAAACAGTACAGTCTGTAAAGAGTGCAATTTTACTCACACTTCCCTAACTCCAAAAATTATGAAAATTTATCATAGCTTATTGTGCAAAAAAAATCAGCATTTTATCACATTCTGACTTTTCTTGGGAATTTTTGCAACAGCGATAAACTTTCTGTTTTGAAACAGAAACTCATATACTTACAAACTAAGCATGGTAAAGGCTATCCTTGACACTTTTATTGAAATAAAAGATGCAAAACATTACTCTAAATAACAGCAAGATAATACTAATAAAATAAAATGATGCTCCAAGCAAAGCACATATCATGTGACAAATAAAAATGTAGCTCCAAGTGAGGTTACCGATAATGTTGAATACGAAAGACGGGATGCCTTCCGGGGCATCCCCAAGCTTAGTTGCTTGGATCTTCCTTGAATATTACCTTGGGGTGCCTTGGGCATCCCCAATATTAGGGTCTTGTCACTCTTTATTCTCCTCATATCGATATCTCACCCAAAACTTGAAAACTTCAATCACACAAAACTTAACAGAACTTCGTGAGATGGGTTAGTATGATAAAACGAATCATTCACTTTGGTACTGTCAAGATAAGATTCATAACTGTTCTCACACAATTACTACTGTACCTTACAATTTACACAATTTATATTAAGCAATATAAGCCATAGACCATAAAACAAGCAAACTATGCATTGAAAACAGAATCTGTTAAAAACAGAACAATACGTAAAGATCTGAATTTTACTCATACTTCTGTAACTCCAAAAATTCTGAAAATTAGGACAACGTAGAAAATTTTATACCCAATAACTGTAAAAAATACAGAGTTTTTCGACACTCCAGTGAATTTAAACAATTCTGTTACTGGGCGCAAAAGTTTCTGTTTTTGCACAGAATCAAGTCAACTAACATCCACACTATGCCAAAGGCTTTACTTGGCACTTTATTGAAACAAAGGCTATAAAACATGATTACTACAGTAGCCTAATCATGTGAACACACAAAACTAGTAGGTATAAATGTTGGGTTGTCTCCCAACAAGCGCTTTTCTTTAATGCCTTTTTGCCTAGGCATGATGATTTCAATGATGCTCACATAAAAGATAAGAATTGAAACATAATGAGAGCATCATGAAGCATATGACTAGCACATTTAAGTCTAACCCACTTGCTATGCATAGGGATTTTGTGAGCAACAACTTATGGGAACAAGAATCAACTAGCATAGGAAGGCAAAACAAGTGCAACTTCAAAACTTTCAACATAAAGAGAGGAAACTTGATATTATTGAAATATGTAGAAGCATATATTCCTCTCTCATAATAATTTTCAGTAGCATCATGAATGAATTCAACAATATAGCTATCACATAAAAGCATTCTTTTCATGATCCACAAGCATAGAAATTTTATTACTCTCCACATAAGCAAATTTATTCTCATGAATAGTAGTGGGAGCAAACTCAACAAAATAACTATCATGTGATTGAGAATTAAAATCATGATGACAAGTTTCATGGTTATCATTATTCAATATAGTATACATTTCATCACCATAATCATCATAGATAGCAACTTTGTTGTCATAATCAATTGCAACCTCTTCCAAAATAGTGGATTCATCATTAAATAAAGTCATGACCTCTCCAAATCCACTTTCATCAATATAATCATCATAAATAGGAGGCATGCAATCATCATAATAAATTTTCTCATCAAAACTTGGGGGACTAAAAATATCATCTTCATCAAATATAGCATCCCCAAGCTTATGGCTTTGCATATCATTAGCATCATGGATATTCAAAGAATTTATACTAGCAACATTGCAATCATGCTCATCATTCATGGATTTTATGCCAAACATTTTATTGAATTCTTCTTCTATCAATTGAGCACAATTTTCCGATCCATCATTTTCAAGAAAGACATTATAAAGATGAACAATATGAGACCACCTCAATTCCATTTTTTTGTTGTTTTATTTTTATAAACCAAACTAGTGATAAACAAGAAACTAAAAGATTCAATTACTAGATCTAAAGATATACCTTCAAGCACTCACCTCCTCGGCAATGGCGCCCGAAAAGAGCTTGATGTCTACTATGCAACTTTATTCTTGTAGACTCGTGTTGGGCCTCCAAGCGCAGAGTTTTGTAGGATAGTAGCAATTTTCCCTCAAGTGGATGACTTAAGGTCTATCAATCCGTGGGAGGCGTAGGATGAAGATGGTCTCTCTCAAACAACCTTGCAACCAAATAACAAAGAGTCTCTTGTGTCCCCAACTCACCAAATACAATGGTAGTTTGTATAGGTGCACTAGCTCGGCGAATAGATGGTGATACAAGTGTAATATGGGTAGTAGATATTGGTTTTTGTAATAAGAACAATAAAGAACAGCAAGGTAGCAATTGATAAAACGGAGCACAAATGGTATTGCAATGCTTGAAAATGAGGCCTAGGGTCCGTACTTTCGGTAGTGCAATCTCTCAACAATGCTAATCTAATCTGATCACATAACAATCCCTCAACGTGCGATGAAGAATCACTCCAAAGTTCTTATCTAGTGGAGAACATAAGAAGAAATTATTTGTAGCTACTTTTTCCGATCGATCTATCCAAGAGTTCGTACTAAAATAACACCAAGTTATTATTTCCGATCGATCTATCAAGAGTTTGTACTAAAATAACACCAAGTTTTTCTTTCGGATCAATCTATCAAGAGTTCGTACTAAAATAACACCAAAGCAAATTCAGATTCATAATACTCAATCCAACACAAAGAACCTCAAAGAGTGCCCCAAGATTTCTACCGGAGAAACAAAAGACGAGAACGTGCATCAACCCCTATGCATAGATTACCCCAATGTTACCTCGAGAATCCGCGAGTTGAGTGCCAAAACATATCTCAAGTGAATCAATATAATACCCCATTGTCACCACGGGTATTCATATGCAAGACATATTTCAAGTGCTCTCAAATCCATAAAAGTATTCAATCTGATAAGAACAAAATCTCAAAGGGAAAACTCAATTCATCACAACAAGATAGAGAGGGGAAAACACCATATGATCCAACTATATTAACAAAGCCCGCGATACATCAAGATCGTGACATCTCAAGGACATGAGAGAGAGAGAGAGATTAAACACATAGCTACTGGTATAAACCCTCAGCCCCGAGGGTGGACTACTCCCTCCTCATCATGGAGACCATAGGGATGATGAAGTTGGCCTCCGGTGATGATCTCCCCCTCCGGCAGGGTGCCGGAACGGGGTCTATATTGGTTTTTCGTGGCTACAGAGGCTTGCGGTGGCGGAACTTCTGATCTAGGGTTATTTCTGATGGTTTCTCTATTTATAGGAGTTTTTGGCGTTGGTTTCACGCGAAGGTGGGCCTCGAGGTGAGCACAACCCACCGGGGCAAGCCAGGCCCCTCTGACGCGCCCTGGTGGGTTATGCCCTCCTCGTGTCTTCTGGCCCTCCAACGAAGCTTCGAGGGTCTCTTTTGTTCCAAAAAAATCATCAAAAAGTTTTAGCTCATTTGGAGAACTTTCATTTCTGCACAAAAAACAACACCACAGTAGTTATGCTGAAAACAACGTCTGTCCGGGTTAGTTCCATGCAAATCATACCAAAACTATATAAATTTTTTGTAAACATGGAATGAATACTTCATAAATTATAGATACGTTGGAGATGTATCAACCACCTTTCACCACACACAAAACATAACCTCTTAGATTTCATGTAATTGCGTAGTACAGACCATTTTTTGTCATACTGATCATAGCTTACAGTTTTGGATGTTTCTATTACCTTTCTATCTTCAGTATTTTTAACTCGTGGAGGAAGAGTTAGAGGTATTGCAGTCAACTTGCCTTGGTTGATGCTGTTAATAGGAGTGTATCCTTCTCCTATCTCCTCATGCAACAGGGCTAAGTCATAAGCTGCATCCAAATCGTTGGGTCTCTGCAAGGCTATTGCTATATGCACTCTAGGCTTCAACCCATCAAGGAAACGAGTAGTATAGCGTAAAGAGTTTGGAGCATCCTCATAAGCAGTTAATTGATCATATAGTTCAGCAAAACACTCCACATAGTCTTCTACTATATTGGTACACGAAATTCCGAATAATTTTCTGAGCAAATTCTGATGTTGATTTCAACCAAACCTATTCTGAAGAGTTGTGCATGTCACGCCCCATGACCGGGCCTAGGCGAGGCAGTCGTCACGTGCCTATAAACCATGTAACACCCCCGGTGGTTAACTACAGTAATCACCCTTTTGATTATGCCATGTCATCATGTTTAACAGTGAATGATCATCATTAACATCATATTGCATTTCAACTCCTAAGTCAAAATTCAAATTTAAATGAAAGTGAAATATAAAAGTTGTCCAACATAAAAACTAAAATGTTCAATAGATAACAAATATTCTAGAGACAATTCTAAAATTGAAACCAACATGATTGGAATTGGATAAGTGACCCAAACAACCTCAAACAGTGGCTGAAAATAATATTTATAAACCTTTTATTCCATCCAAAATTGTTATGGAATAGTATTTACCCCAAACCAGTTTTTGGTGTTAGGATATATTGCCCTGTATTTTATGAGCTAGGTCACTAATTTTGTAAAAATCATTTGGAGGCCTGGCTATTTGCGAGACAGGAAATGAGAATAAATAAAAAGACAAAAGACAAAAGGAAACAAAAAGAAAAAAAAGAAATAAAATCCCCCCACGGCCCAACGGGGCCTTGGCCCAGCGCCCCCCACATAGCCCCCTCCCACTCCCCCGTGACCTAGCCCACCCCCACCTCAATCCCCACTTCCCCTCCCAGCCCGATCCAGATCGGATCGGGAGGGAGGAGCTCCCTCGACGCCGCCCGCCGCCACGCCGCACGTCGCCGGCGCCCGTCCCCGACTCCTCCCCAACGGCTCCATCACGCCTCGCCGCCCCTCACATCTTCTCCGCTTGTGAGCTGCCGCCTCCTCTCCCCTCCCCTCTGTAGCCACCCCCCCGCACTCCCTCGCTTCCGCTCCGGCTACCGCCTCGCCTCGCCGCTCGCGCCTGCCGCTGCTTCACCCCGCCCCGCCTCGCCTCTGCCTCGACACTCGCCTCGCGCCGCAGCCGCGCGGCCCCGCCGCCACCACCACCGGTGCCGTGCGCACAGCTCTGCTGCCCCGGCTCCACCGCGCCGCCGCTCGCCGTCCGACGGGCCACCGTGCCCGGCCGCCCCTGCCCCGCCCGCGCTCGCCTCCCGCCCGCGCGCGGCCCCGCCCACGCCGGCGCCTGTCACCGCCTCACCCGCTGGCCGCGCCCGTGCGCCCGTATGCGCACCGGACATGTCCGGTGCCCAAACGGGCACAGCCCGGACATGTCCGGCTGTGCCACTCACCAGTGGGCCAGCCTCTGTAAAAAAAAAATAAAAAAAAAATAATTAATAAAATAAATAAATAGTTAATTAATTGATTAATTAGTGAATTAATTAAGTTAATTAACTCTGATTAAGTTAACCTAATTGATTAGTTAGTTTAATTAAACAGTAATTAAATATTAGTTAACCCTAATTAACCCTAACAGTCCGCTGACCTCATGCTGATGTCATGATGACATCAGCAAGACACTGTTTCGGATAATGTTTAATTTAAATAAATAATTAAATTCCAGAAATTAATAAAAACTTTAGAAAATCATATAAAATAATCCGTAGCTCAGATCGAAAAACTTTAAACATGAAAGTTGCTCAGAACAACGAGACGAATCCGAATGCGCGGTCCTTTCGTCCGCCACACGTCCCTAACTATCCGAACATGCAACCATTCCCCTCTTTTCGTCTGTCCGAAATGCCGGACACTGGGAATACTTTCCCGGATGAACCCCACCTTCGCCAGTATCACCTGGCACTGCGTTAGATCACCTCCGTCACCGCGTATTGTCATGTCGTACTTTGTGTTGCTCATGTTTTGCTATGTATTTATACTGTTTCCTCCCCCTCTTCTCTCTCGTTAGACCCCGACACCGACGTCGTCCCCGAGACCGACGCAGCTCCGGAGACCGAAGACACCACTAACAACCTTGCCCTTGTCGCCGAGCAACCAGGCAAGCCCCCCCTTTGATCATCCCGATATCGCCCATTCTAATTTCCCATGCTTGCATTAGAATTGCTGCTGCTGCTGCTGCTTTACCTATTCTGATGCATAGCCTGTTTATTGAAACCTGCTGTTGATAATTACCTGCATACCCTAAACTGTTTAGTATAGTCTGGGTAGAGACCTATCAGTGACCCCACTTATCCCGACTACCGCACTGGATCGTCAGAAGACCCGATCAACGGGATTGAAGACCAGGCCCCGACACCGCACATCACCCCCTTTAGCGGTAACGACACTGCAGCGTTTACGAGTGCCGAGGGTGAAACCTCTTGTAGCACTTCTGATGTTAACTCTGTAGAGTAGCTATTCGGTCGTGGTCATCGAGGGTGATTCCTCCTTCACCACTTCCGGTAACGACGGTGTCGTGCAACACATCAAGTGTGAACCCATCGAGGGTGAATCCTCCGAGTTCACCTTGACAGACACATCGAGTAGGAATCCAACGAGGGTGATACCTCGGATTCCCCCTGATGTTATGGACACACGGATACTTGGACTTTACACTGTTACTTGGATAGGCGGGTCGGCCCTGAGGGGTACCCGCATGCGCCTGAGAGGCGAGTGTTGTGAAGACGGGTGCGAGTGTTGCAGCCCTTTCACAGCCGCCCCTCCACAAAATTTATACCTATCCTTTCGCCTAAGATGATCACGAACGAAGACAGAGAATTGCGTAGATAGGAGGAGGAAACGAACCAACCCTCGAGACGGGGCGACGGGGTCACATCTTTCGTGAGTCTCTGCTCGTTACCGCAAGCCCCTAGTCCTAACGATTTGGATATTTGATCCGAGCAGGCCTCTGGTCTGATAGCACTAACCATCACGTGGGCATAGTATGGGCGTTCTGCATCGTATGCATCAGCCGAAAGCTCTGTCAGACGTCCAGTTCAGCATTGTGGCACGGTCGGATCGTACCGACCCTCCGAGGCGGTGCTGGTATCCACCCTGCACACAACGACCCGGAGTGCACAGGGCGATGGCCCAAGACCCCTGAGTGCTTAGGATGTAGACCGGCGGGGACCTCTCTGCTGAGCCGTAGGTAGGGTTGCGGTGTGTTGTTTGGCCGAGGCTGGGCATGACCCAGGAAAGTGTGTCCGGCCGGAGTTAATCGAGCGTGTTGGGTAAGTTGGTGCACCCCTGCAGGGAAGAACATTTCTATCGATAGCCGGCCCTACGGTAAAGGACACTCGGAGTTGTATCCCGATCGATACAACTAGAACTGGATACCTGTGATGAGACCTGTATGTATGGCTCTGGGATTGCTTCTCGCAGGGAGTCGAGAAGGGATCTTAGGACGAGGTTGATGACTTTATGGCTCTGGGATTGCTTTCTCGCAGGGAGTCGAGAAAGGATCTCTGGGTGAGGTTGAGACTTAATGTTACTACTACATTATATTGTACTGTTCTACCCTCTTCTATTTCTGCAAGACCGCTGAAGATGCTAGTCTCCGATAGGACTAGGCCTTCTCTCTATTCTAGCATTTCTGCAGCCCAGTCCACATATACAGCCTCCCCTTGAAAATGTTGCATATGTAGTGTAGATCCTTGCTTGCTGAGTACTTCTGAGTACTCACGGTTGCTTTGTTTTCGTTTTCTCCCCATATCAGTTTGTCGTAACAAGATGACGGAGTCCCTGAGACAGTTGCCCCCGCCGACGATCGCTACTACTTTGACCCCGAGGATGGATACTACTACGAGTTGACTGACGACCAGGAGTAGGATCGGAGGGTCCCAGGCAGGAGGCCTACGCCTTTCGATCGTAGTGTTTTATTTTTGTCCCGCCTTTCTAAAGGCCTTTCTGTTTCTGTTTCATATCTGTACTCAGATATCTGATGCTTCCGCTGACGCTTGTACGCAAGCTTATGTATTCGAGCCCTCGAGGCCCCTGGCTTGTAATATAAAGCTTGTATGACTTTATTTATGTTTTAGAGTTGTGTTGTGATATCTTCCCGTGAGTCCTTAGGCTTGATCGTGTGCATTTGCGTGTATGATTAGTGCACGATCGGGCCGGGGGCGTCACAAGTTGGTATCAGAGCCGACTGACTGTAGGAACCCCCCATTCCAACTCCTTGGCCGAAGTTGAGTCTAGTAATCGAAAACTGTTTTACTAACTTGGCTGTGTGGCTTACGGGCCCACATCGCCAATTGGGTGGTATTAGTATCTTTTATTCCTCGTCTATACTCTGGGACTCTGATCTCTCTTCCTTTCGGGTTAACTAAAGTTTACTAACGCCGACACTTAGGATCTCGTAATTCTCGTCCACCCGGAGAGCTGGATATCTGTGCGATTTCCCTGACATTGATCAGATTAGTCTGATAATCATTTTCCTTTCCATTGTTTTGTTTAACCTTTCTCTCCGAGATCGGTTATACTTCTCCTTGTCTTTTGACAATCATGAGTTTCCTCTGTTTCAGATGGATCGTTTGTTTCCACCACACCCTGCGACACAGCTACCAGTTGTTCGAGCAGGGATACATCCAGAGTACATTCTTTATCCACTGGGGCAGATGTCAATCCGTTACAATACCCCAGTACTATCTCCTCCAGATACCCACGAAGACTTTGTGATTTATTGTGATGCATCCCGTGAAGGATTAGGCTGTGTCCTAATGCAAGAGCGTAAAGTGATTGCTTATGGCTCTCGTCAGTTGCGCCCACATGAAGAGAATTATCCGGTACATGATCTAGAACTAGCTGCTGTGATCTATGCATTGCAGTTGTGGCGACATTACCTTCTCGGTAATCGTTGCGAGATCTACACGAATCATAAAAGTCTGAAGTGCTTGTTTACTCAACCATCTCTAAACCTCCGTCAGCAAAGATGGATGGAGGCCATTGCGGACTATGATTTGGGTATTTCCTATACCCCTGGTAAGGCTAACGTGATGGCTGATGCCTTAAGCCGCAAGTCCTATTGCGACAACCTCATGGTTAGGCGAGCTCAACCTCGTCTTTTTGAAGAACTGCGCAAGCTGAATCTGCGTATTGTTCCACAGGGCTCTCTTAATAACCTTGTGATACAACCAGATCTTGAGAAAGCTGTTAAGAATGCGCAAGCTAAAGATGCTGAAATTGATCTCATGAAGAAAAATCTTCACCTTGAAAAGTACAGGGATTTCTCGCTGTCTGAAGATGGAACCTTGTATTTTAGAAACCGCATTGTGGTACCTCGCTTCGAGCTTATGACTGACAAAGTCATGAAGGAGGCACATGATACCCCGCTGTCTATTCATCCGGGTAGCACCAAGATGTATCGTGATCTCCGTCAAAGGTACTGGTGGTCTAAAATGAAGCAGGACATTGCTCGTTAAGTTGCCGAATGTGATGTGTGTCGTCGCGTTAAAGCAGAACATCAGAAACCAGCTGGAATTCTGCAACCACTTCCTATTCCTCTATGGAAATGGGATAAGGTTCAGATGGATTTCGTTACAGGACTTCACGATGCTATTCTTTTCGTCGTCGACCAACTCTCTAAAGTTGCACACTTTCTGCCTGTCAAAGAGACTATCACTGCTAGTCAGTTAGCAGAGTTGTATATCTCCAGAATTGTATCACTCCACGGTATTCCGAAGGAGATCAGTTCGGACCGTGGCGGCCTTTTCACTTCCAAGTTCTAGGAAAGTTTTCAAACAGCTATGGGAACTCATATTACTTGGAGTTCAGCTTATCACCCCCAGTCCCAAGGCCAAGTCGAACGAGTAAATCAGGTTCTTGAAGACATGCTTCGGGCTTGTGTTATTTCATTCGGCAAGAAGTGGGAAGAATCTCTTCCGTATGCCGAGTTCTCTTATAACAACAGCTATCAAGCCAGTTTGAAAATGGCCCCCTTCGAAGTACTATATGGACGTAAGTGTCGAACCCCTCTGAATTGGTCAGAAACTGGGGAACGACCGCTCGTGGGTCCGGATATTATTCAACACGCCGAAGAACAAGTTCGTATTGTCCGAGAAAATCTCAAGGCGGCTCAGGACCGCCAGAAGAGCAACTATGATCGCAAACGATGGGGGTTGACTTATCAACCTGGTGATCAGGCTTATCTGCGAGTCACCCCGATGAAAGGCACTCACCGTTTTGGAATCAAGGGCAAGCTAGCTCCGCGCTACATTGGTCCTTTCCGCATAATTGCTAGACGTGGTCAAGTGGCGTATAAATTGGAGTTGCCACCGCAATTCTCTCATATCCATGACGTCTTCCATGTGTCGCAACTTCGTAAATGCTTCAAGGAATCTCCGCACCGAGCTGTGGATCACGAGATGCTCGAATTACATGATGACCTTTCTTATAAGGAACATCCGATCCGCATTCTCGATGAAGCTGAACGTCGGACACGTCAGAAGGTTACCAAGTTCCTCAAAGTGTAGTGGTCAAATCATACTGAAGATGAAGCCACTTGGGAACGCGAGGACAATCTTCGTGCGGAATACCCCGAACTTTTTCCTTCTACCTCTTAATTCTCGGGACGAGAATTCTTGTTAGTAGAGGAGATTTGTAACACCCCCGGTGGTTAACTACAGTAATCACCCTTTTGATTATGCCATGTCATCATGTTTAACAGTGCATGATCATCATTAACATCATATTGCATTTCAACTCCTAAGTCAAAATTCAAATTTAAATGAAAGTGAAATATAAAAGTTGTCCAACATAAAAACTAAAATGTTCAATAGATAACAAATATTCTAGAGACAATTCTAAAATTGAAACCAACATGATTGGAATTGGATAAGTGACCCAAACAACCTCAAACAGTGGCTGAAAATAATATTTATTAACCTTTTATTCCATCCAAAATTGTTATGGAATAGTATTTACCCCAAACCAGTTTTTGGTGTTAGGATATATTGCCCTGTATTTTATGAGCTAGGTCACTAATTTTGTAAAAATCATTTGGAGGCCTGGCTATTTGCGAGACAGGAAATGAGAATAAATAAAAAGACAACAGACAAAAGGAAACAAAAAAAAAGAAAGAAAATCCCCCCCACGGCCCAACGGGGCCTTGGCCCAGTGCCCCCCACATAGCCCCCCCCCACTCCCCCGTGACCTAGCCCACCCCCACCCCACCTCCATCCCCCCAATTCCCCCCAATCCCGATCCAGATCGGATCGGGAGGGAGGAGCTCCCTCGACGCCGCCCGCCGCCACGCCGCACATCGCCGGCGCCCGTCCCCGACTCCTCCCCAACGGCTCCATCACGCCTCGCCGCCCCTCGCCTCTTCTCCGCTTGTGAGCTGCCGCCTCCTCTCCCCTCCCCTCTGTCGCCACCCCCCGCACTCCCTCGCTTCCGCTCCGGCTACCGCCTCGCCTCGCCGCTCGCGCCTGCCGCTGCTTCACCCCGCCCCGCCTCGCCTCTGTCTCGCCACTCGCCTCGCGCCGCAGCCGCGCGGCCCCGCCGCCACCACCACCGCTGCCGCGCGCGCAGCTCTGCTGCCCCGGCTCCACCGCGCCGCCGCTCGCCGTCCGACGGGCCACCGCGCCCGGCCGCCCCTGCCCCGCCCGCGCGCGGCCCCACGCACGCCGGCGCTCCTCGCCGCCTCACCCGCTGGCCGCACCCGTGCGCCCGTATGCGCACCGGACATGTCCGGTGCCCAAACGGGCACAGCCCGGACATGTCCGGCTGTGCCATTGACCAGTGGGCCAGCCTCTGTAAAAATAAAATAAAAAAATAGATAAATAAAAATAATTAATAAAATAAATAAATAGTTAATTAATTGATTAATTAGTGAATTAATTAAGTTAATTAACTCTGATTAAGTTAACCTAATTGATTAGTTAGTTTAATTAAACAGTAATTAAATATTAGTTAACCCTAATTAACCCTAACAGTCCGCTGACCTCATGCTGACGTCATGATGACGTCAGCAAGACACTGTTTCGGATAATGTTTAATTTAAATAAATAATTAAATTCCAGAAATTAATAAAAACTTTAGAAAATCATATAAAATAATCCGTAGCTCAGATCGAAAAACTTTGAACATGAAAGTTGCTCAGAACAACGAGACGAATCCGAATGCGCGGTCCGTTCGTCCGCCACACGTCCCTAACTATCCGAACATGCAACCGTTCCCCTCTTTTCGTCTGTCCGAAATGCCGGACACTGGGAATACTTTCCCGGATGAACCCCACCTTCGCCAGTATCACCCGGCACTACGTTAGATCACCTCCGTCACCGCGTATTGTCATGTCGTACTTTGTGTTGCTCATGTTTTGCTGTGTATTTATATTGTTTCCTCCCCCTCTTCTCTCTCGTTAGACCCCGACACCGACGTCGTCCCCGAGACCGACGCAGCTCCGGAGACCGAAGACACCACTGACAACCTTGCCCTTGCCGCCGAGCAACCAGGCAAGCCCCCCCTTTGATCATCCCGATATCGCCCATTCTAATTTCCCATGCTTGCATTAGAATTGCTGCTGCTGCTGCTTTACCTATTCTGATGCATAGCCTGTTTATTGAAACCTGCTGTTGATAATTACCTGCATACCCTAAACTGTTTAGTATAGTCTGGGTAGAGACCTATCAGTGACCCCACTTATCCCGACTGCCGCGCTGGATCGTCAGAAGACCCGATCAACGGGATTGAAGACCAGGCCCCGACACCGCACATCACCCCCTTTAGCGGTAACGACACTGCAGCGTTTACGAGTGCCGAGGGTGAAACCTCTTGTAGCACTTCTGATGTTAACTCTGTAGAGTAGCTATTCGGTCGTGGTCATCGAGGGTGATTCCTCCTTCACCACTTCCGGTAATGACGCTGTCGTGCAACACATCAAGTGTGAACCCATCGAGGGTGAATCCTCCGAGTTCACCTTGACAGACACATCGAGTAGGAATCCAACAAGGGTGATACCTCGGATTCCCCCTGATGTTATGGACACACGGATACTTGGACTTTACACTGTTACTTGGATAGGCGGGTCGGCCCTGAGGGGTACCCGCGTGCGCCTGAGAGGCGAGTGTTGTGAAGACGGGTGCCAGTGTGGTGCCTGAATGATGAATACGAGGCGCGGCCGGGCATTCTTAACCCTTGCAGCAAGTCCTCGAGACGGGGCGACGGGGTCACATCTTTCGTGAGTCTCTGCTCATTACCGCAAGCCCCTAGTCCTAACGATTTGGATATTTGATCCGAGCAGGCCTCTGGTCTGATAGCACTAACCATCACGTGGGCATAGTATGGGTGTTCTGCATCATATGCATCAGCCGAAAGCTCTATCAGACGTCCAGTTCAGCATTGTGGCACGGTCGGATCGTACCGACCCTCCGAGGCGGTGCTGGTATCCACCCTGCACACAACGACCCGGAGTGCACAGGGCGATGGCCCAAGACCCCTGAGTGCTTAGGATGTAGACCGACGGGGACCTCTCTGCTGAGCCGTAGGTAGGGTTGTGGTGTGTTGTTTGGCCAAGGCTGGGCATGACCCAGGAAAGTGTGTCCGGCCGGAGTTAATCAAGCGTGTTGGGTAAGTTGGTGCACCCCTGCAGGGAAGAACATTTCTATCGATAGCCGGTCCTACGGTAAAGGACACTCGGAGTTGTATCCCGATCGATACAACTAGAACTGGATACCTGTGATGAGACCTGTATGTATGGCTCTGGGATTGCTTCTCGCAGGGAGTCGAGAAGGGATCTCAGGACGAGGTTGATGACTTTATGGCTCTGGGATTGCTTTCTCGCAGGGAGTCGAGAAAGGATCTCTGGGTGAGGTTGAGACTTAATGTTACTACTACATTATATTGTACTGTTCTACCCTCTTCTATTTCTGCAAGACCGCTGAAGATGCTAGTCTCCGATAGGACTAGGCCTTCTCTCTATTCTGGCATTTCTGCAGCCCAGTCCACATATACAGCCTCCCCTTGAAAATGTTGCATATGTAGTGTAGATCCTTGCTTGCTGAGTACTTCTGAGTACTCACGGTTGCTTTGTTTTCGTTTTCTCCCCATATCAGTTTGTCGTAACAAGATGACGGAGTCCCTGAGACAGTTGCCCCCGCCGACGATCGCTACTACTTCGACCCCGAGGATGGATACTACTACGAGTTGACTGACGACCAGGAGTAGGATCGGAGGGTCCCAGGCAGGAGGCCTACGCCTTTCGATCGTAGTGTTTTATTTTTGTCCCGCCTTTCTAAAGGCCTTTCTGTTTCTGTTTCATATCTGTACTCAGATATCTGATGCTTCCGCTGACGCTTGTACGCAAGCTTATGTATTCGAGCCCTCGAGGCCCCTGGCTTGTAATATAAAGCTTGTATGACTTTATTTATGTTTTAGAGTTGTGTTGTGATATCTTCCCGTGAGTCCTTAGGCTTGATCGTGTGCATTTGCGTGTATGATTAGTGCACGATCGGGCCGGGGGCGTCACAAACCAGGAGGCCTATAGTCACACAAGGCGTGATTAAGCATGCATAAACTAGCAGTGGATCACAAAAGCTCATATATTGACTCTATATATTTATTTACATTTATAGTAGCCGAGTAAATATTTTATACTAGATAATATGCCACACGTTGCTACGGTAGTTTCTAGTAATGAATTATAGAGAATAATATTAGAATATATAAGAATATTAATCCCTTGACACATAAACACATTCTTGTCATGAATTGTAGCAAACCTAGCAAACAAATGAGGGTGGATGCACATTATAGTGAGGAAGTATGCAAATGAGTGTTGCATTAAAACATGCATGACAACCAATTAGAAATGATTAAAATACATTGTTATTCAGAAGGAATATGGATTAACAAACTCTGAGTGTCATATGTGTCTTGACCCAATACATTGCACATTTGCATAATAGAAGGTCACTCGACAAAAGATGCTTGTTTGTAACCAGTTACAGAAATGATGGTGGCGAAGTCTTACAACTCCTTTTTCTGGAATACCTTCATGAAACAAACATAGTGGTATAATTCATAGCTTTAGTCCGCGACATCCCTGAATTAGTTTATCAATCCTATGAGTAAATTCAAGAAGACACAGTGAGATTTTGCTACAGAGCAATTAAGATTTCCAATCACCCATGGGAACCATCCAAATAGGAAGATCTCTCAAAAGAGTACAGATTATTACAATTGGTAAGAAATTAGTGGCTTTGCCAGTACCCTTCGATGTAGCCTGCATAGTAAGCCGAAGAAACATTAGAAATGGGACACGGACATTTGATTGTCCCCAAGAAGATGGATGGGCATATACTATTAACATCTTATCTAATCACATAAACGGGATCATGCCAATGTTATAAACGCCTTAAGATGAAATGATACATAAGAGTAGAGAGAAACAAAACATGTTTGAAATCTTAACCAGCTAATTCAATTCCATTTATAGATATGAGCAACCAAATAAGTGTATGTGCAATTTCTGCAAGGACCTACACACATGTAGCCTTGCAAAAATATGCATCCCATCCTGGAGGTTTCTATTGTGGCAAACACGTGATGTAGACATAAATAAGTAACGGTAGTGGCCCTGAAAATACAAAAGACAAACTCACACATTTGTATTAGCAATATCAAATGTGATGAAACAAATTGACGAACCAAATACATCTAAAGTCAATGCCAATAGAAAGAAACTGTTAAAAGAATGGATAGAAAAAGAAATTAACCACCAGAGTGCGGATGAGATATGAAAATAAAAGAATCGTGTAAATTTTACCTACCTTCCTTGACTATACTGTTGTCAGAGACATCTGAAATGTAAATCCCGTGGTTAGTAAACCGATTTCACGAATATGTATGCTAAGAAAGGTATGATTCATAAGCCATCTCCCACTGGTATAGTGAGCTGCTATATAAACAATTTTTAACCCCTTTCCATGATGACATTTTAAACCGTCACCTTGCGTGTGTGTGCGATAGGGGGTCCTTACCACATGACCCAGAAACCGTCGGGGATAGGGAGTAGAAATGCATATGATTTGCATAACTAAGCGTATGCGATGCCGGTATCTATCCCAAACGTGAGTCTTCAGACAACTATTTGTCATATGTCGAATATCCCAAACGCTCCATCCTTGCTACTCATTTGTGCTCGCATTACCATCACAGTCGGTATTCTGTGGTGCTACGTTTATGATGCACGCCCATCACAAACAGTTCACGATTATAGAACGTGTATGATAAGCAGACAATCACACACATTTACTTTTCCTTGACTGTATGCGATTTGATGTAAGAGTGCATATAGTTGTCCCTATAAAACTGTATGCGAAGCTTGAATATATCCCACACGATTCATCCATCGTACCCACGTCGAATGAAGGCCTATCGCACGCGTTCTTCTATGAGCAAACATTTACGATGCACACGACATCATAAACAGTCCATAATTGTCAGGCATGTGTGATAAGGTGACTTTCGAAAACATTTAATAAGAAGGAACCATGTGCAATGTTGTTGTTAATCTCACACGTTTTTCTTGGCTGATCGTGTGTGCAGTAGAGATTCATCGCACATGTAGTGGATCTGAGAAACGTGTCCGATCTTGACATTTATCACAGATGTTTTGCTTTCACAAACCGTGTGCAGTGTACTGGCCTGCAAAGCATAATTTAATCCCTGCATTTAAAATTCACAGATTTTGAATTTGAAAGTAAGCAATCACTTATTTCATATCGAACCATGTTTATTAGAAATATAGGTTCAAGGACGAATGCATAATTCGATGCACAGGTACATACCGAAGAACTACAGAAGCACCAAGTAAAGAATGATGAACCACAGTTGTACTAAAGACTGTAAAGAGAGAGGGGAAAGACATCCTGGTTGCTGGAGAAGGTGAAGCGGAATGCCCATATTATGCCCTCCTCCATGCCTAATGCACGCATGACTCTAGGCCAACCCCTTGTGATGGCCGCCCGCCCATCCTTCACTGTCATCATTAGGACTTCTTGATGCTCATTGTAGTCTCGATGAAATACTTTAACCTTGATTGCATGTCCACCAATCATGTACTTTGCGAGGTAGTAAACTGCTTTGGGAACCACTGCAAACAAAAAAGATTCAGACATTGTTGTCTAACAACTCATTATGGGCAGTAAAAAGAGAAGGCTACAGAGTTCGTAGTTACCATCCTACAACTCACTATTGTGCTGGATAGAGCATAAACAAATAATTTAATTGGCACCATTCGTATCTTTTTGCTAATAATCCTTATCAGTTTCCTCACTTGATGCTGGTTCATGAATATCTCATTGCCCCATACGCAAAAAGGCTCGATGTGTGGATCTTTGCTGAGGACATATGTACCTACAAACAACAAGTCAATATTAGAAACTAAAAAGTGTCCAGGAATGGATCTATATGCACTACATTATGGAACAACAGGGGGAAGGCAGCCGAGGTGAAACTAACCTTCGCGGAAAATGCTGGAAACTCCTGTTGTTGTCCTGTATAAGTACATGGAAAGGCATGATAAGTACAACAAGCTTAACATCAAACAAATATAGCCATGGTAAACAACATCATCTCCAAATGGTACCTTGAATGTGTTGGTTTCAGCATGCTATTAAAGTAGATAAAAAATGGAAGGGAATGTTAACTACAACAGGCTTAAGAGCCACCAAATATTGTAATTCAAACTAGTATTGTTGAAAATGAATAGAACGTAGCTCATGCTTAAACATCACACTGGATAAATGTGTAAAACCAAAATAAAGGGCATGTGTTAACTACACCAGGCATAACATGAACCAATATAGCCGTTCAAACTGGTATTGATGAAATTGAACTACACAGTTCCAACTTGCACATAATGAACATCACATTTTGTGAATAATTGAAATAAATAAGGCATATATGATCACTATAACAACCAAATATAGCCATTGAAAACTGGAAAGAGGCTCACTCCAACCAACCTAACAAGCAAACACAGATAAACAAGGCCTATGCTTGGAAACTAGACAAATGCTCACTGCAACCAACCTAACAAGCAAATACAGGTAAACAACACATCTGCTTGAAAACTGGACAAATGCTTAGTGCAACCAACCTAACAACCAAATACAGATAAACAAGGCATCTCCTTGATAACTGGACAAATGCTCAGTGCAACCAACCTAACAACCAAATACAAATAAACAAGGCATCTGCTTGATAACTGGACAAATGCTCACTGCAACCAACCTAACAACCAAATACAGATAATCAAGGCATCTACTCACTATAAACAACCAAATGTAGCCATTCGTGAAACTGAAGCAGACAATTCATACTTAAACATCACATATCCCTATTGAACATTACATTTTTGCACAACTGATATAATTAAACATGACACAATTAAAACACCGCATGGCAAAAGCTACTATAACAAAGGTATGGGCTGGCTAGTTAGAAAAAGTAAGATTTGCTGATAGTATATTGCCTCACTTGTCGTGGACAGGATCCTTCCACTTAGAAGAGCACAAACCCATGGTGCGCTCCCTGATGTCGCAGATGGGCTGTTTCACCTTGGAAGAGCCTTTGTGGGTGCCCTTCCCGTGGTTGTGGTCGATGAGATCTGACTTGGAAGTTGAGGATCCCAAGCCGCCGCCATAGAACGTGTCCTTCAGAAATGAAAAAATGGCCTCGATGACGTACAAGGATCGCAAATCCTTGACCGCATGGCGGAGGAGATCAGCGGCAGGGCCTTCGAAGAGATCGACAGCGGTTCAACCAGAGGGGTTGGGGATGGACCACTTAACTTGTGACATGGCCCGCGTGATGTCGTCGCCGTTGTAGCCAGCTTTCCTGTCGTGGGGTTAACACGGCAGATGCCCTAGCAAAAGGACTTAGGTGCGGAGCCATCGCTACGATGGTTGGCTTGAAGGGGTTGAGCGGGACGAAAGACATGAGTTTACCCAGGTTTGGCCCCTCACTATCGAGGTAAAAGCCTATGTCCTGCTTTGTGTTGTATTGCCTGAGTATCGATTACAAGAGAGCGGATTCGCTTGACCTAACTATCGATTGATTGTAACGTAAGTTTACCCGCCGCAGGGACTCGCCTTTATATACACGGGTTGAGGCCCTGGGCTTACAAGAGTCCGGTTTGGGTCATACTCCGTGACCGACCCTGGTTCTAAGTCGCCTTGCCTTGCTAGGCAAGTCGCCACCGGGCGGCTTACACTTTCGGGTCACACACCGTCTTCTGGCCTTGGGCCTCCGTCCGACTCACCATGTAAGTCGCCTCCCTGGTTCCATGTCTTGGTTTCTTGGGCCTGTCTAAGGCTTCCTTTATGAGTCGCCCATACTGTAACCCGGCCCTGTCAGGGCGGGTCTCACCGTGGGGTTATATCCCCAACATTAGGCCCCAGATTGATTTGAACTTGTTCATGTCAATCTTCACGGTCTCTGGTTGGCGAGTCTTCTTTGATTCTTCCAAAGCTTGACCTTGAACAAATCTTTATAACCCGTCATACAAAGGGATGGCATCATCTTCATAAATTTAGAAAAAACCTCATGACATCACAACGGATCTTTGCATTAATCATCCATTCCAAAAATCGAGGCACCCTTTCTGTTGTGATAATTATGACGCCTCCTCGGTCTTCGCACATGTCTATTATTGTTCCTTCCTTTTCCTTATAAATAGGCACCGGGGGCTGCCTTTTTCACTTTTACCCTGTCGCCTCCACTTCTTCTTCTTCTTCCTCTCAACACCTGCCGCGACCGGCGCTCCGCCACACCAGCCGAACTGCGCCAGCCGCTCCATCGAGGCTGCTGCATCATCCTGTTGTGACCAGAGCTCAGTAGCACGCATCCGCTCTCCTCCAACACCTTCATTGGAGAAGGGCAAGGCTAAACTGGATTTGGAAAATTATTCCTCATTCAGCACAGGCGAATTGCACGCAGGCTATTTAAGCCGCCTTCATGCAAGCCGAGATATGGAGGCCGGCTTAGCCAACCTGAGGAGGCAGAAATATGATGTATGAATGCGTGTAATCACTCTTAGCATTACACATATATGTCCATATAGCCCTCAAGTCTTAAGTATAGGAAGAATGTTGAGTATGCTTGAGACTTAAGAAAATTTCCAAAATGTAGCCCCCAAGGGCCGGCTTATCTTTCAAAGATGAGCCGGGTCTTTGAAAATAGTAACCTTGTAAATAATCGTGTGTAGCCCCCAAGGGCCAGCTTATCTTGATAAGATGAGCCGGGTCTTGCAATCACTTGTGAGAACCAAATATGTAGCCCCCAATTGTCGGCTTATCTTGATAAGATGAGCCGGGTCTTGCAATCACTTGTGAGAACCAAATATGTAGCCCCCAATTGTCAGCTTATCTTTGAGCCGGGTCATAATATAAATTGAAAAGACCTACATTAGCCCCCAAGTGCCAAGTATATTGCTTGCAATGTGCTTGGGATTTGAATAGTCTTATTATAACCAAGCTGCTCAATACTGATTTTATACCCATTGTTTCAATTTCTTGTTTTCAGTAGACTTTAAGCCTGAAGGAGTCGCAACTTGGCGACTTAAAGAAAAATATTGAACTTCAGCAAGCTGAAACCATCAAGGCTGAGTCAAAATTGAAGGCTTCATTGGAGCAAATTGAGAAGATCAAGGCAGGCTTTGATGCCGAAAGAGCCGCCTGGGACACTGAAAAAGCTGCGCTGTTGAAGAGAGCCGAAGATACTAAAAAAGAGCTAAAACTAGTTACTGAGGAACTTGCCGGCTTAAAACAACACATATCTCAAATGACAGCCGCCATATTTGGTAAGTCTAAGCTTGTACTCAATTGAAACAATCTTGTAAACTAGTTAATGCATCGTAACTCACCCGATGACTCAAAATACTTGATTTCTAACCCGCCTGACGACTCATGTGCAAAAATCCCTTAACAGGTACCAGAAGCGCTAGCCTTGGTCAAAATATGCTGTTGAAGCTAAATGTTTACTCATTGACAGAAAAGCTATACGCGGGAAGCCTGCGAGCACTCGTGGCCATGTCAAACGACAAGAAGCCTCCAACACTTATGAAAACTGTGCTAGATCACCTATCCACGGTGCCAGGGCAGATTGAGGAGGTGAAGCTATCAGCCGCCCACATAGGAGCTATTACTGCTTTAAGCCGTGCAAAGGCATGGCAATCAGAGTTAGACCCGGCAGAGATGGCTAGCGGGTGTCCAGAATTTACCGACGACGGATCTGTTTTCGAAGAAGCCGACTTTGCCAGATGTGTTAAAGAGATGAGACCTCTTGCATGTCAACTTGCACAAGAAGCGGATCTATCAAAATATCAGGCGGGTTATGACAGCAACAATGTTCGTATGAAGCCACTGACGCATGAGATTGTGGACTTAACCCCTCCGAGACGTAAGCATATCTTCGCTCCTGATATTGACCCTTCTCTTATTCGTAATGATGAGGCAACCTTTGAGGCATTAACTGGCATCGACTAGACGTCGGGTGATCTCCAGATGGTAGATGACAAAGAGCTGGCATGGGATGACCCAGAGGCCTCTACCTCAAGGCGCCATGATGACAGTAACCCACCTGATCAAAACCCGGACGGCGCTGAGGCCGGCTCAAGGGAGTGATGTAACTCCAAAAACACTTAAGCGGAAAAACTTTTGGGCTCAGCTATAGCCTTGTAATAGTGTAGCTTAAAACAGTTATCTGCCCTGTCATGCCTTCGTGCATGTTTTTATCAATCTGTGCTTCAGCAGCTGAACTTCTGTTATCTTATCATATACTTGCATAGCTGTTCTTGCAACATTGCCAAAAAAAATCTAAGGCCTTGTTATATAATCTGTCAAAGACCCATCAATCCTTGAACTGGCGATTTAAAGTCAGGATCCAAGGCGAGTTAAATAACCCAACAATCCAGGGCGACTTATAGTCATTTCCAGTCTTTGAAAAGATCACATTGGCGGCTTATAGCCACAATAAGCGCAACATGGAGCAATATAATCTGGATCTATATAACCCAACAACTCCTCATCTGTAAAGAATTTATGCAAAACAGAAATAGAGAATATAAACATGTACATCTCAAATATTTGTTAAGCCGGCTTTTAAGGCGCGACCAAAAAGGGACTGGTTTTTAAAACTCAGTTTTTTGCTTCAAAGAAGCGTGGCATAAAGCCTTTCGTCTCGTAAGCTGGCTCTCACGTGACATAAATCCGTCATTTTAACCTTAACTAGTTCAGGGTCTTCCGAGAAGATTGACTGTTAAGAGTACGAACGGGCCACATAGCAGAGAGACTACAGCACACAGGTGAGTTTATCCTAGCTTTCTGTAAGCCGTCTCTCACGTGACATAAACCACCGTTTTAACCTTGACAAGTTCAGGGTCAAATAAAGATTGACTGTCAAGAGTACAGCAGGTTGATGCCTACTACGCAACCTTCTTCTTGTAGACTCGTGTTGGGCCTCCAAGCGCAGAGTTTTGTAGGACAGTAGCAATTTTCCCTCAAGTGGATGACCTAAGGTTTATCAATCCGTGGGAGGCGTAGGATGAAGATGGTCTCTCTCAAACAACCCTGCAACCAAATAACAAAGAGTCTCTTGTATCCCCAACACACCCAATACAATGGTAAATTGTATAGGTGCACTAGTTCGGCGAAGAGATGGTGATACAAGTGTAACATCGATAGTAGATATAGGTTTTTGTAATCTGAAAATATAAAAACAGCAAGGTAACTAGTAACGAAAGTGAGCAAAAACGGTATTGCAATGCTTGAAAACAAGACCTAGGGTTCATACTTTCACTAGTGCAAATTCTCTTAACAATGATAACATAATCGGATCATATAACAATCCCTCAACGTGCAACAAAGAATCACTCCAAAGTTTCTATCGGAGAACGTAGGACGAAAACGTGCATCAACCCCTATGCATAGATTACCCCAATGTCACCTCGGGAATCCGCGAGTTGAGTGCCAAAACATACATCAAGTGAATCAATAGAACATCCCATTATCACCATAGATATCCCATCGCAAGACATACATCAAGTGTTCTCAAATCCAATACTCAATCCAACATAATGAATCCTCAAAGAGCAAGACTTAATTCATCACAAGAAGGTAGAGGGGGAGAAACACCATATGATCCAACTATAATAACAAAGCTCGCGGTACATCAAGATCATGCCAAATCAAGAACACGAGAGAGAGATCAAACACATAGCTACTGGTACATACCCTCGGTCCCGAGGGTGAACTACTGCCTCCTCATCATGGAGACCGCCGGGATAATGAAGATGGCCTCCGGTGATGGTTTCCTCCTCCGGTAGGGTGCCGGAACGGGCTCCCGATTGGTTTTTCATGTCTACAGAGGCTTACGGCGGTGGAACTTCCGATCTAAGGTTCTTTTCGGAGGTTTCTATATTTATAAGAATTTTTGGCATCGGAAACAAGTCAAGGAGGTGCCTGAGGGGCCCACAAGTCCTCAAGGCACGCCCTGGGGGGTAGGGCGCGCCCCCTTGCTTGTGGACTCCTCGGGACTCTTCTGGTCCAGCTCTGGTGCTTTGGGGATCTCTTTTGGTCCATAAAAAATCACCATAAATTTTCAGCCGATTCCGAGAACTTTTATTTCTGCACAAAAAAACGACACCACGCTAGTTCTGCTGAAAACAGCGTCAGTCCGGGTTAGTTCTAATCAAATCATACCAAAACCATATAAAATTGTTGTAAACATGGCATGAATACTTCATAAATTATAGATACGTTGGAGACATATAAGCATCCCCAAGCTTAATTCCTTTTCGTCCTCGAGTAGGTAAATGTTAAAAGAAAGAATTTATGAAGTGTGAATGCTACCTAGCATATTGATCAATGTAATCTTCTTTATTTTGGTATGAATGTTCCAATCCATAAGATTCAAAACAAAAGTTTAATATTGACATAAAAACAATAATACTTCAAGCATACTAATAAAGCAATCATGTCTTCTCAAAATATCATGGCCAAAGAAAGTTATCCCTACAAAATCATATAGTCTGGCTATGCTCTATCTTCATCACACAAAATATTTCGTAATGCACAACCCCGATGACAAGCCAAGCAATTATTTCATACTTTTAATGTTCTCAAGCTTTTTCAACTTTCACGCAATACATGAGCGTGAGCCATGGATATAGCACTATAGGTGGAATAGAGTATGGTGGAGGTTGTGAGCAGAAGACAAAAAGGAGAAAGTCTCACATCAACTAGGCAAATTAATGGGCTATGGAGATGCCCATCAATTGATATCGATGAAAGTGAGTAGGGATTGCCATGCAATGATGCACTAGAGCTATAAGTGTATGAAAGCTCAAAAAGAAACTAAGTGGGTGTGAAGCCAACTTGCTTGCTCACGAAGACCTAGGGCAATTTGAGGAAGCCCATCATTGGAATATACAAGCCAAGTTCTATAATGAAAAATTCCCACTAGTATATGAAAGTGATAAAATAGGAGACTCTCTATCATGAAGAACATGGTGCTACTTTGAAGCACAAGTGTGGAAAAATGATAGTAACATTGTCCCTTCTCTCTTTTCTCTCATTTTTTTTGTTTTTTTGTTTGGGCTCTTTGGCCTCTTTTTTTCATTTGGGCTTATTTGGCCTCTTTTATTTTTTTATAAAGTCCAGAGACTCATCACAACTTGTGAGGGAATCATAGCTTCCATCATCGTTTCCTCACATGGGACAATGCTCTAATAATGATGATCATCACACTTTTATTTACTTACAATTCAAGAATTACAACTCGATACTAGAACAAAATATGACTCTATATGAATGCCTCCGGCGGTGTACCGGGATGTGCAATGATCAAGAGTGACATGTATAAAAAATATGAACGGTGGTCTTGCCACAAATACTATGCCAACTACATGATCATGCAAAGCAATATGACAATGATGGTGCGTGTCATAATAAACGGAATGGTGGAAGTTGCATGGCAATATATCTCAGAATGGCTATGGAAATGCCATAATAGGTAGGTATGGTGGCTGTTTTGAGGAAGGGTATATGGTGGGTTTAATGCACCGGCGAAAGTTGCGCGGTACTAGAGAGGCTAGCAATGGTGGAAGGGTGAGAGTGCGTATAATCCATGGACTCAACATTAGTAATAAAGAACTCACATACTTATTGCAAAAATATATTAGCCATCGAAACAAAGTACTACACGCATGCTCCTAGGGGGATAGATTGGTAGGAAAAGACCATCGCTCGTCCCCGACCGCCACTCATAAGGAAGACAATCAAAAAATAAATCATGCTCCGACTTCATCACATAACGGTTCACCATACGTGCATGCTACGGGAATCACAAACTTTAACACAAGTACTTCTACCAATTCACAATTAATGACTAGCATGACTCTAATATCACCATCTTTATATCTCAAAACAAATGAAAGTAATCAAACTTCTCATCTATTCAATGCTCTTTATATGAAAGTTTTTATTATATCACTCTTGGATGCCCAACATATTAGGACTAAATTCATAACCTAAGCAAATTGCCATACTATTTATAAGACTCTCAAAATAATATAAGTGAAGCATGAGAGTTCATAAATTTCTTCAAAATAAAACCACCACCATGCTCTAAAAAGATATAAGTGAAGCACTAGAGCAACTGACAAACTACTCCAAAATGATATAAGTGAAGATCAATGAGTAGTCAAATAATTCAGTAGCTATGTGAAAATTCTCTCTCATTTAAAAATTTCAGATCTTAAGTATTTTATTCAAACAGCAAGCAAAATAAAATGACATTCTAAGGATAGCACATATCATGTGAAAAAGCAAAAACTTAAGCTCAACCGATACTAACCGATAATTCTTGATGAAGAAAGGTGGGATGCCTACCGGGGCATCCCCAAGTTTAGATGCTTGAGACTTCTTGAAATATTAAGTAGGGATGTCTTGGGCATCCCCAAGCTTGAGCTTTTGTGTCTCCTTAATTCTTTTTATATCACGGTTTCCCTAAATCTTAAAAACTTCATCCACACAAAACTCAACAAGAACTCGTGAGATAAGTTAGTATAAATCAAATGCAAAACCTTATCATTCTCTACTATAGAAAATCACTAAAATTATTATTTAACATTGCATACTAAATTCCTCTGCATATTTAATACTCCTATCCTCAAATAGAATCATTAAACAAGCAAACATATGCAAACAATGCAAACATAACAGCAATCTGTCTAAACAGGACAGTCTGTAAAGAGTGCAATTATACTCATACTTGCCTAACTCCAAAAATTCATAAAAATTCCCACACTGTAGAAACTTTGTTGTTACTCATTGTGAAATAATTTCAAGATTTTATCACGTTCTTACTTTCCACAAGAATTCAGACAATGATAGAAAACTTTCTGTTTTCAAAACAGCAACATATAGACTTGCAGACTAAGCATGGTAAAGGCTATACTTGACACTTTTATTGAAATCAAATATGCAAAACATTACTCTAAATAACAGCAAGCAAATACTAATAAAATAAAATGACGCTCCAAGGAAAACTCATATCATGTGACGAATAAAAATATAGCTCCAAGTGAGGTTACCGATAATGTTGAAGACAAAAGAGGGGATGCCTTCCGGGGCATCCCCAAGCTTAGATGCTTGCATATTCCTTGAGTGTTATCTTGGGGTGCCTTGGGCATCCCCAAGCTTAGGGTCTTGTCACTCCTTATTCTCCTCATATCGATATCTCACCCAAAACTTGAAAACTTCAATCACACAAAACTTAACGGAACTTCGTGAGATGGGTTAGCATAGTAAAACAAATCATTCACTTGGGTACTGTAAAATACAAGATTCATAATTGTTTATATATAATTACTACTGTACTCTATAATTTCCACAATTTTTATTAATCAACATAAGCCATAGAAACTAGAAAACAAGCAAACTATGCATCGAAAACAGAATCTGTCAAAAACAGAACAGTCTGAAAAGATCTGAATTATAGTGATACCTCTGTATCTCTAAAAATGATGAAAAATAAGGTAAACGTATAAAATTTGTATATTAAGCCTCTGTAAAAAATTCAGAGTTTTTACATGTTCCAGTGAATTTTAACAATTATGTTACTGGACATAAAAGTTTCTGTTTTTGCACAGAATCAAATCAACTAACAACCACACTATCCCGAAGGCTTTACTTGGCACTTTATTCAAACAAAAGCTATAAAACATGATTACTACAGTATATTAATCATGTGAACACCCAAAAACAGTAGGGGTAAATATTGGGTTGTCTCCCAACAAGCGCTTTTCTTTAATGCCTTTTTTGCTAGGCATGATGATTTCAATGATGCTCACATAAAAGATAAGAATTGAAACATAACAGGAGCATCACGAAGCATATGACTAGCACATTTAAGCCTAACCCACTTCCTATGCATAGGTATTTTGTGAGCAAACAATTTATGGGAAGAATAATCAACTAGCATAGGAAGGCAAAACAAGCATGACTTCAAAACTTTCAACACATAGAGAGGAAACTTGATATTATTGCAATATGTAAAAGCATATGTTCCTATCTCATAGTAATTTTCAGTAGCATCATGAATGAATTCAACAATATAACTATCACATAAAACATTCTTTTCATGATTCATTAGCATACACATTTTATTACTCTCCACATAAGCAAATTTATTCTCATGAATAGTAGTGGGAGCAAACTCAACAAAATAACTATCATGTGAGGCATAATCCAATTGAAAATTAAAATCATGATGACAAGTTTCATGGTTATCATTATTCTTTATAGCATACATGTCATCACAATAATCATCATAGATAGCAACTTTGTTCTCATCATAATCAATTAAAACCTCTTCCAAAATAGTGGAATCATTACTAAATAAAGTCACGACCTCTCCAAATCCACTTTTATCAATATAGTGAAAAGATTCAACACCCTCCAAAATAGTGGGATCATTAACTAGAGTTGACACTCTTCCAAACCCACTTTCATCAAAATAATCATCATAAATAGGAGGCATGCTATCATCATAGTAAATTTACTCCTCAAAACATGGGGGGCTAAAAATATCATCTTCATCAAACATAGCATCCCCAAGCTTATGTCTTTGCATATCAGGATATTCAAGGAATTCATACTAACAACACTGCAATCATGCTCATCATTCAAAGATTTTATGCCAAACATTTTATTAACTTCTTCTTCTAACACTTGAGCACAACTTTCCTTTCCATCATTTTCACGAAAGACATTAAAAAGATGAAGCATATGAGGCAACCTCAATTCCATTTTTATGTAGTTTCCTTTTATAGACTAAACTAGTGATAAAACAAGAAATTAAAAGATTCAATTGTAAGATCTAAAGATATACCTTCAAGCACTCACCTCCCCGGCAGCGGCGCCAGAAAAAAGCTTGATGTCTGCTACACAACCTTCTTCTTGTAGACTCGTGTTGGGCCTCCAAGCCCAGTGTTTTGTAGGACAGTAGCAATTTTCCCTCAAGTGGATGACCTAAGGTTTATCAATCCGTGGGATGTGTAGGATGAAGACGGTCTCTCTCAAACAAACCTGCAACCAAATAACAAAGAGTCTCTTGTGTCCCCAACACACCCAATACAATGGTAAATTGTATAGGTGCACTAGTTCGGCGAAGAGATGGTGATACAAGTGTAATATCGATAGTAGATATAGGTTTTTGTAATCTGAAAATATAAAAATAGCAAGGTAACTAGTAATGAAAGTGAGCAAAAATGGTATTGCAATGCTTGAAAACAAGGCCTAGGGTTCATACTTTCACTAGTGCAAATTCTCTCAACAATGATAACATAAATCGGATCATATAACAATCCCTCAACATGCAACAAAGAATCACTCCAAAGTTTCTATCGGAGAACGTAGGACAAAAACGTGCATCAACCCCTATGCATAGATTACCCCAATGTCACCTCGGGAATCCACGAGTTGAGTGCCAAAAC
This sequence comes from Thinopyrum elongatum, assembly GCA_011799875.1. Taxonomy (NCBI): domain Eukaryota; kingdom Viridiplantae; phylum Streptophyta; class Magnoliopsida; order Poales; family Poaceae; genus Thinopyrum; species Thinopyrum elongatum. The sequence goes on from CM022298.1 coordinate 228,594,588, forward strand.
ATACATCAAGTGAATCAATAGAACATCCCATTGTCACCACAAATATCCCATCGCAAGACATACATCAATTGTTCTCAAATCCAATACTCAATCCAACATAACGAATCCTCAAAGAGCAAGACTCAATTCATCACAAGAAGGTAGAGGGGGAGAAACACCATATGATCCAACTATAATAACAAAGCTCGTGGTACATCAAGATCATGCCAAATCAAGAACAAGAGAGAGAGAGAGATCAAACACATAGCTACTGGTACATACCCTCAGCTCCGAGGGTGAACTACCCCCTCCTCATCATGGAGACCACCGGGATGATGAAGATGGCCTCCGGTGATGGTTTCCCCCTCCGACAGGGTGCCGGAACGGGCTCCCGATTGGTTTTTCATGGCTAGAGAGGCTTACGGTGGTGGAACTTTCGATCTAGGGTTCTTTTCGGAGGTTTCTATATTTATAAGAATTTTTGGCGTCGGAAACAAGTCAAGGAGGTGCCTGTGGGGCCCAAAAGCCCTCAAGGCGCGCCCTGGGGGGGGGGGGGGTAGGGCACGCCCCCTGGCTTATGGACTCCTCGGGACTCTTCTGGTGCAGCTCCGGTGCTTCGGGGGTCTCTTCTGGTCCATAAAAAATCACCGTAAATTTTCAGCCCATTCCGAGAACTTTTATTTCTGCACAAAAAAATGACACCATGGTAGTTCTGTTGAAAACAGCGTCAGTCCGAGTTAGTTCTAATCAAATCATACCAAAACCATATAAAATTGTTGTAAACATGGCATGAATACTTCATAAATTATAGATACGTTGGAGATGTATCACGGGTCATCTGGCCGAGTAGCAAGTTGCAAACAGGCAGGTTTAACCCATATATGGCATATAAAGCCGGTCAAGAGGGTATGAAAGCCAAACTCAGTGAGTTGGAAGCCCCCAAGTGACCTTATGATCAACCAATGAAGACTCAGGCACAGAAAATATGAGCTGAAACGACAGAGGCCCCAAAATTTGGGGATGCGGGCTTTATTATGTTGATCATAAAAAGGTATGTACATCAATGAAGGTATATACAATGATGAGAGCCAGTGGCTCAAGTGTAGTAAGGCTGAAGATGAGCAATGTTCCAAGGCTTGCTGGTCTCCTCCTCAGATATGCATGAATCTTTGTTCTCACGTATGTCAATGGGGTAGTATGAACCATTGTTGAGGTTTTTGCTGACCACAAAGGGCCCTTCCCAAGGAGGTGAAAGCTTATGCATCCTTGTCTGATCTTGAATCAGGCAGAGCACTAAGTCGCCCTCCTGAAAGGTCCGGCTTCGAACCCTACGGCTGTGATAGCGATGTTGGTCTTGCTGATAAATTGCTAAACGAGCCGCCGCAAGGTCACGCTCCTCCTCAGGAGTGTCCAAAGCATTCTGACGCGCCGTCTCATTGTCAGTCTCCACATAAGCCGCCACGCGGGGTGAGTCATGACGAATATCTCTTGGGAGAACTGCTTCAGCACCATAAACCATGAAGAAGGGTGTATAACCCATTGACCTGTTGGGGGTGGTCCTGATGCCCCAAAGAACTGAAGGAAGCTCTTCCACCCAACAACCTGGAGTCCTTTTTAAAGGAACCAATAGCCGGGGTTTGATCCCTCTCAAAATCTCCTGGTTAGCACGTTCTGCCTGACCATTGTACTGTGTGCAACTGATGAAACATCAAGCCTGATGTGCTGTCGTTGACAAAATTCTTTCATAGCACCTTTAGACAAGTTCGTCCCATTATCAGTGATGATACTATGAGGATATCCAAAGCGGAAAATCAGCTTCTTGACAAACTGAATTGCAGTGGCCGCCTCACAATTGCTGACTGGCTCTGCCTCAATCCACTTGGTAAATTTATCAATCGCCACCAAAAGGTGGGTCTTCTTATCCTTAGACCTCTTGAAAGGTCCAACCATATCAAGCCCCCAGACCGCAAATGGCCAAGTGATTGGGATCATCCGCAATTCCTGAGCCGGCACATGAAATTGCCTTGAGAATTTCTGACACCCATCACACTTACTAACAATATCCTCTGCATCTGCATGAGCTGTCAACCAGAAAAGTCCATGAAGAAACGCTTTAGCCACCAATGACCATGAGCCGGCATGATGACCACAGTCGCCTGCATGTATTTCTTGCAAAATCTCATGGTCTTCCTCAGGAGAAACACAACGTTGGAAAACTCCAGTCACACTGCATCAATGTAACTCGCCATTGATAATAGTCATAGACTTAGAGCACCGTGTGATCTGTCACGGCAAGTTTTCATCCTCGGGTAACTCGCCATGAGTAAGATAAGCCAGATAGGAAAGCGTCCAGTCAGGAATAGCATGAAGAGCCGCCACCAACTGTCCTTTCGGGTCAGGTACATCAAGATCCTCCTCATATGGTAACTTAACCGAAGGATTGTGTAAGACATCAAGGAACACATTGGGGGGCACCGGCTTACGTTGAGATCCAAGCCGAGACAGTGCATCAGCCGCCTCATTTTTTCCGTCGATCAAGGTGATCCACCTGATAGCCTTTAAAGTGACCAGCAATATTATCAACCGCCCGGCAATAAGCCGCCATGAGCGGGTCTTTAGAATCCCACTTGCCAGAGACTTGTTGTGCCACCAAGTCTGAGTCGCCTAGACATCTGACCCATCTTAAATTCATTTCTTTGGCCATACGAAGCCCATGAAGCAAAGCTTCATATTCAGCTGCATTGTTAGTGCAAGGAAACATTAGCCTTAAAACATAACATAATTTATCACCTCGTGGGGAAGTCAAAATAACTACAGCCCCCGAGCCTTCCAACTGCCTAGACCCATCAAAGTGGATTGTCCAATATGTGTTGTCAGGTATCTCCTCAGGTGTTTGTAATTCTGTCCAGTCATTTATGAAGTCCACCAAAGCTTGAGACTTGATGGCTGTCCTTGGTACATACTTCAGATTATGAGGTCCAAGCTCAATTGCCCACTTAGCAACCCGGCTAGTGGCTTCTCTGTTCTGAATAATACCCCTCAATAGAGCAAAGCTGACCACTGTAATGGGATGCCCAAGAAAATAATGTTTCAGCTTGCGACTCGCCATGAACACCCCAATGTGGGTATCTTTGCTTGGATTCAGTTAAGATCTCACTGACATAGTAAGCCGGCCACTGGACTGGGTACTTTTTCCCTGCCTCCTTGCGCTCCACGACAACTGCTACGCTGATCGCCTTATTATTAGCAGCCACATACAGGAGCAAAGGCTCTTTGTCTATAGGAGCAGCCAAGATGGGCAGCTCAGCCAACTGTTTTTTGAGCGCCTCAAATGCCTCATTAGCCGAATCACTCCAAACAAAATGATCTGTCTTCTTCATCATCTGATATAAAGAGATTGCCTTCTCCCCCAGGCGGCTTATGAAATAGCTTAAGGCCGCAATACAACCCGCCAGACACTGGACATCATTGACACACGCCGGCTTAGAACCGAAGTGATGGCTTTTATCTTCTCCGGGTTAGCCTCAATGCCCCGCTCTGAGACCAGAAACCCCAACAGTTTACCTGCAGGCACACCAAAGACACACTTGGCTAGGTTAAGCATCATTTTGTAGACCCGGAGATTGCCAAAAGTTTCTTTCAAATCATCAAGTAGAGTCTCTTTCTTCCTTGACTTGACCACAATATCATCCACATAAGCATGAATGTTGCACCCAATCTGACTGTGAAAACAATTCTGAACACAGCGCTGATAAGTCGCCTGAGCGGTCTTGAGCCCAAAAGGCATAGAAACACAGCAGAAAGCCCCAAAAGGTGTGATGAAGGATGTCTTCTCTTGGTCCTTAACTACCATTTTGATCTGATGATAACCAGAATAAGCATCCAAGAAGCATAAGCTCTCACAACCCGCCGTTGCATCAATGATCTGGTCGATACGGGAGAGCGAACGGATCAGCTGGACAAGCCTTGTTGAGATCTGTGTAATCAACACACATACGCCATGTGCCGTTCTTTTTAAGCACAAGCATAGGGTTAGCCAACCACTCAGGGTGAAAACCTTCTACGATAAACCCAGCCGCCAAGAGCCGGGTGACCTCTTCTCCAATAGCCTTACGTCGTTCTTCATTGAAACGACAAAGGAATTGTTTGACCGGCTTAAACTTAGGATCCACATTAAGGTTGTGCTCAGCGAATTCTCTCGGTACACCCGGCATGCCAGAAGGCTTCCATGCAAAGACATCCCGATTCTCACGGATGAACTCGATGAGCACGCTTTCCTATTTGGGATCCATATTAGCCACCACAGTGAACTGCTGAGATGAGTTGCCAGGGACAAAATCCACTTGCTTGGTATCGTCAGCCGACTTAAACTTCAATAGAGGGTCTTGTTCAATGGTGGGATTCTTCAGAGGGGTCATATCAGCTGGGTCAACATGATATTTATAAAACTTGAGCTCCTCAGTAGCACAAGCCGACTCTGCATAAGCTGCATCTCCTTCCTCACAATCCAGGGCAACTTTCCGATTACCATGTACCGTAATTGTCCCGTTTGGCCCTGGCATCTTAAGCTGCAGATAGATATAACAAGGGCGGGCCATGAACCGAGCATAAGCCAGCCGTCCAAACAGAGCATGATATGGACTTTTAATTTTGACCACCTCAAACCACAAGGTCTCTGTTTTGTAATTCCTGTCATCACCAAAAGCCACTTCCAATGATATCTTCCCGACCAGATAAGCTGACTTACCAGGCATCACACCATGAAAAACTGTAGAGGATGGCTTGAGATCCTTGTCAGTTAGATTCATTCGGCGAAAGGTATCATAATACAGGATGTTGATGCTGCTACCACCGTCCATGAGTACCTTAGTGAATTTATAGCCGCCCACTTGAGGGGCTACCACCAATGCCAGATGACCCGGGTTATCAACCCGGGGCGGGTGATCCTCCCGACTCCATGTGATTGGATGCTCTGACCATGGGGTACTGCCGGCTCAACGGCATTGACTGCTCGCTTGTGGACGTTTTTGTCACGCTTACACGTGTTCATAGTGAAGACGTGATACTGACCCCCATTAAGCTGCTTTGGATTACTCTGATACCCTGATTGATTATTGTGCTGCTGGTTACCCTGATTAAATTGCTGATTATGACCACCATGGTTGCCTTGACCCTGATAACCAGAATTTGAGCCGCCACCACCAAAGCCGGAGCCCGGAGAGCCGGATCCTGACCTGCATGGTGACCCATTGCCACCACCATGATGCTGGTTGAGGCTGTAATTCCTGAACTCCCGCATAACATAACAATCCTTTCAAGTGTGAGTGGATGGCTTATTAGGAAAACTGTGCTTCAGGCAGGGCTCGTTAAGCATCGCCTCAAGGTTAAAAGGCTTTGCTCCACCAAAAGGCGGCTTACCATTACCGTTGTGGCGCTGGTTTTTATGCCCAGTGTTGGTGTTAGCTACTAGATCTGACCCGTCGTCGGGGTGTCTCCGCTTACCACCATTGCCCTGGTTGTTGCCATTATTCCCTGCTACATTCTGCTACTGACCCTTACTATTTCCGTTCTTTTTGTCCTTGTTGGGTTTATCATCATTGTCGGATTCGGGGTTCCGCAGACCCTTGAGAGGTTCGAACTCTGGGGTGCGTGCGAAGAACTCTCCCTCCCCAGTGTGTCTGCTCAACGATTCCATAGCCTAGCTCGACGAACCCAAGGGACAAGAGACACAGTAGTTTATCCTGGTTCGGGCCACCTTGCGGTGTAATACCCTACTCCAGCTTTGTGGTGGATTGGCCTCGAGGGGCTGAGGATGAACTAGTACAGTGGCAAACAACCTTTGGAGGAGAGGTGTTCTTGAGCTCAAGTGAGCTGGTGGAGTGGGGGTGATCTGAATGATCCGTCCCCCTCTATGGTGGTGGCTCAGTCCTATTTATAGTGGCCTTGGTCCTCTTCCCAAATATAGACGGGAAGGGATCCCACAACGGCCAAATTCGAAGGGAGACAACTAGTACAAGTTATCCTGACAAAAGCAGTCTTCGCCTACAAAAGCCTCTGGCGGTGACGCTGCAGTGGGCTCCGCGATGACCTCCGTCCTGCCGTCCTGGTGGTCCTGGTCTGGTTGCACCGATATGGAAACCTTTGCTTGATTCCTCGGGACTCCGCGCCTACGCTTGCCTCCTTGGCACCAAAGAGGAAACTGGTACACTGCGCCCGCTGGCGCCCGTCTGGTCTTGGTCGTCATGGCTCACGTCAGGTGAACCTCGCGAGGTGTGGCTTGCATTGATATCTCCGCTCCTCGGGAGCCAGCCTGGGGAGGCCGCCCCTCATGGAGGTCTTGGTGTCGTCCGCCTCGCGAGGGTCTTGAGTTGTTGTTGCTGAAGCTGGGCCGTACCAGGCCGTCGATGGAGCCATGCCATGGGCCGCAGGCAGGCAAGTCTGGGCACCCCCGGTCCCAGGACACCGACAGTAGCCCCCGGGCCCAAGGTGCGCTCGAACTTGGCGTCGAGGCGAAGCCAAAGGGCAAGTGCGGAGCACTGCGGGCCCTAACCGCCTGTGGCCTCGGTTGCCATGTGGCAATTGATGGGACGTGGGCGCCTTCGCTTCCCCACGCTGCCTCGGCAACTGCTCGACTTGACGAGACCCTGCTGCATGCAGAGAAAAATCATCATTACGCGCGATCGTGGAGGCCGGCGGTCGGCCTCCCCTTGGCTATAAATGAGAAGAGGGGCGAAGCCCTCCTTGCTCGTCTCTGTCTTCTCGCCACCCGCTCCTTCTTCTTCCTTCTTGCCTCACCATCTTGCCATGATGCTCATGGCGCCGATTAGGAGGTTCTTCACCGTGGAGAAAGGAAAAACCCCTCGCGAGGAGCAGGGACCACTGATACATCTCCAACGTATCTCTAATTTTTGATTGTTCCATGCTATTATATTATCTGTTTTGGATGTTTAATGGGCTTTAATATGCTCTTTTATATTATTTTTGGGACTAACCTAATAACCGGAGGCCGAGTGCCAGTTTCTGTTTTTTTGCCTATTTTAGAGTTTCGCAGAAAAGGAATACCAAACGGAGTCCAAACGGAATGAAACCTTCGCGATGATATTTCTTGGACCGAAAGCAATCCAGAGACTTGGAGTTGAAGTTTGGAACTCCTCGAGGAGGCCACGAGGCAGGAGGGCGTGCCCGGGGGGGTAGGCGCGCCCCCCACCCTCGTGGGCCCCTCATAGCTCCACCGATGTACTTCTTTCGCCTATATATACTCTTATACCCTAGAAACATCAGGGGGAGCCACGAAACCACTTTTCCACCACCGCAACCTTCTGTACCCGTGAGATCCCATCTTGGGGCCTTTTTCGGCGATCTGTCGGAGGGGGAATCGATCATGAAGGGCTTCTACATCAACACCATTGCCTCTCCGATGAAGCATGAGTAGTTTACCACAGACCTTTGGGTCCATAGTTATTAGCTAGATGGCTTCTTCTCTCTCTTTGATTCTCAATACAAAGTTCTCTTCGATGTTCTTGGGGATCTATTCGATTTAATACTCTTTTGCGGTGTGTTTGACGAGATCCGATGAATTGTGGATTTATGAACAAGATTATCTATGAATATTATTTGGTTCTTCTCTGAATTCTTATATGCATGATTTGATATCTTTGCAAGTCTCTTCGAATTATCAGTTTAGTTTGGCCTACTAGATTGATCTTTCTTGCAATGGGAGAAGTGCTTAGCTTTGGGTTCAATCTTGCGGTGTCCTTTCCCAGTGACAGTAGGGGCAGCAAGGCATGTATTGTATTGTTGCCATCGAGGATAAAAAGATGGGGTTTATGTCATATTGCTTGAGTTTATCCCTCTACATCATGTCATCTTGCTTAATGCGTTACTCCGTTCTTATGAACTTAATACTCTAGATGCATGCTGGATAGCGGTCGATGTGTGGAGTAATAGTAGTAGATGCAGAATCGTTTCGGTCTACTTGACACGAACGTGATGCCTATATTCATGATCATTGCCTTAGATATCTTCATAACTATGCGCTTTTCTATCAATTGCTCGGCAGTAATTTGTTCACCCACCGTAATACATGCTATCTTGAGAGAAGCCACTAGTGAAACCTATGGCCCCCGGGTCTCTTTTCTATTATATTGCATCTCTTTTATTTACATCGCATCTCGTTTACTATTTTGCAATCTTTACTTTCCAATCTATACAACAAAAATACCAAAAATATTTACTTTACTATCTTTATTAGATCTCACTTTTGCGAGTGACCGTGAAGGGATTGACAACCCCTTTATCGCGTTGGTTGCAAGGTTCTTGATTGTTTGTGCAGGTACTAGGTGACTTATGCGTTGTCTCCTACTGGATTGATACCTTGGTTCTCAAAAACTGAGGGAAATACTTACGCTACTTTGCTGCATCACCCTTTCCTCTTCAAGGGAAAACCAACGCATGCTCAAGAGGTAGCAAGAAGGATTTCTGGTGCCGTTGCCGGGGAGATCTACGCCAAGTCAAGACATACCAAGTACCCATCATAAACTCTTCTCCCACGCATTACATTATTTGCCATTCGCCTCTCATTTTCCTCTCCCCCACTTCTAAAATGATTTTTGAAAACTTTTGCCTTTTCTTCGCCCTTCTTTCGTTCGATCTTATGTTTGCTTGTGTCCCCATGTGCCTTCTATGTGCTTGCATCTTTGCTTGCTAAAAATCTATTGATATGGATCCTCATCCACTTGCTAATCTTTTTAAGAGATCCAATTATGATGAACCTATTGCTAGTGAGTTGAGTGCACTAGATTATCTTTATGAGGTTTTGCTCGAAATTCGTGAATCTGAAAAATGTGATGAAGTGCTTTATGAAGTGATTCACGATGGATCTTTGAATAAAAAGCATGATTGCAATGATTTTACTATAAATCCTATTGATGTCAATTGTGCTAATAATATGCAAAATCCTAAGCTTGGGGATGCTAGTTTTGCTATGTCTACTATTTGTTGCAATGATCATGATTGGGGTGATTCTTGTTATAATCTTGAAAATTTATTTAAGCCCCATGATGAATATGAGATTGATAATAATGTTTGCAATAATATTGAAAGTGGGTTTGGAAGAGTGTCAACTTTAGATCCCACATATTTGGAGAATGTTCAATCTTATGAAATTTTTGAGAAAAATGGGTTTGGAGAGGTCATGACTTTAGTTAATGTTAATCCCACTATTTTGGAAGAGTGTCAACTTTGCATGCATGTGGATCATGTTGAGAATATGTTTTGTGATAGCTATATTGTTGAATTTGCTTACGATCCCACATGTAATTATTATGAGAGAGGAAAATGTGGTTGTAGAAATTTTCAAGTTACTAAATTACCTCTCATTATGTTGAGATTGTTATTGTTTCTTTCCGCTTCCTTGCATATGCTAGTGTTTGCTTGCTATGATAATTTCTTTGCCTATAAGGAGCCTATGCATAGGAAGTATGTTAGACTTAGATGTGTTTGTCACGTGTTCCATGATGCTCTCTTTGCGCTTCAATTCTTGTCTTTCATGTGAGCATCATCGAAATCTCAATGCCTAGTTAAGGGCATTAAACGATAGCGCTTGTTGGGAGGCAACCCAATTTTATTTTTGTTCTTTGATTTTTGCTCCTATTTAGTAATAAATAATTCATCTAGCTTCTTTTTAGATGTGGTTTTATGTTTTAATTAGTGTTTGTGCCAAGTAGAACCTTTGGGAAGACTTGGGTGAAGTCTTTGCGATCTTGCTGTAAAAAACAGAAACTTTTGCACTCACGAGATTAGCTGTCATTTTTTACTGGAGAGTGATTTTAGGTTGATTATTTTTGCAGATGATTAATAGACAAATTCCTCACGTCCACAAATTTATTTCAGAATTTTTAAAGTTACAGAAGTATTTGAAAGATACAGATTGCTACAGACTGTTCTGTTTTTGACAGATTCTGTTTTTCGTGTGTTGTTTGCTTATTTTGATGAATCTATGAGTAGTATCGGGGGGTATGAACCATAGATAAGTTGGAATACAGTAGGTTTAACACCAATATAAATAAATAATGATTTCATTACAGTACCTTAAAGTGGTGGTTTATTTTCTTATACTAACGGAGCTCATGAGATTTTCTGTTGAAGTTTTGTGTTGTGAAGTTTTCAAGTTTTTGGGTAAAGATTTGATGGATTTTGGAATAAGGAGTGGCAAGAGCCTAAGCTTGGGGTTTCCCAAGGCACCCCAAGGTAAAATTCAAGGACAACCAAAAGCCTAAGCTTGGGGATGCCCCGGAAGGCATCCCCTCTTTCGTCTTCGTCTATCGGTAACTTTACTTGAGGCTATATTTTTATTCACCACATGATATGTGTTTTCCTTGGAGCGTCTTGTATGATTTGAGTCTTTGATTTTTAGTTTAACACAATCATCCTTGCTGTACACACCTTTTGGGAGAGACACGCATGAATCGGAATTTATTAGAATACTCTATGTGCTTCACTTATATCTTTTGACCTAGATAATTTTGTTCTAGTGCTTCACCTATATCTTTTTAGAGCACGGTGGTGGTTTTATTTTATAGAAATTATTGATTTCTCATGCTTCACTTATATTATTTTGAGAGTCTTTTAGAACAGCATGGTAATTTTCTTTGGCTATAAAACTAGTCCTAATATGATGGGCATCCAAGATGGGTATAATAAAAACTTTCATATAAAGTGCGTTGAATACTATGAGAAGTTTGATGCTTGATGATAGTTTTGAGATATGAAGATGGTGATATTAGAGTCATGCTAGTAGAGTAGTTGTGAATTTGAGAAATACTTGTGTTAAAGTTTGTGATTCCCGTAGCATGCACGTATGGTGAACCGTTATGTGATGAAGTCGGAGCATGATTTATTTACTGATTGTCTTTCTTATGAGTGGCGGTCGGGGACGAGCGATGGTCTTTTCCTACCAATCTATCCCCCTAGGAGCATGCACGTAGTACTTTGTTTCGATAACTAATAGATTTTTGCAATAAGTATATGAGTTCTTTATGACTAATGTTGAGTCCATGGATTATACGCACTCTCACCCTTCCACCATTGCTAGCCTCTCTAGTACCGCGCAACTTTCGCCGGTACCATACACCCACCATATACCTTCCTCAAAACAGCCACCATACCTATCTATTATGGCATTTCCATAGCCATTCCGAGATATATTGCCATGCAACTTTCCACCGTTCCGTTTATTATGACGCGCTCCATCATTGTCATATTGCTTTGCATGATCATGTAGTTGACATCGTATTTCTGGCAAAGCCGCCGTTCATAATTTTTTCATACATGTCACTCTTGAATCATTGCACATCCCGGTACACCGCCGGAGGCATTCACATAGAGTCATATTTTTGTTCTAAGTATTGAGTTGTAATTCTTGAGTTGTAAGTAAATAAAAGTGTGATGATCTTCATTATTAGAGCATTGTCCCATGTGAGGAAAGGATGATGGAGACTATGATTCCCCCACAAGTCGGGATGAGACTCCGGACGAAAAATAAAAAAAAAGAAAGAAAAAAAGAGGCCATAAAAAAGAGAAAGGCCCAAATAAAAAAAATAAAAAAATGAGAGAAAAAGAGAGAAGGGACAATGCTACTATCCTTTTTCCACACTTGTGCTTCAAAGTAGCACCATGATCTTCATGATAGAGAGTATCCTATGTTGTCACTTTCATATACTAGTGGGAATTTTTCATTATAGAACTTGGCTTGTATATTCCAATGATGGGCTTCCTCAAAATGCCCTAGGTCTTCTTGAGCAAGCAAGTTGGATGCACACCCACTTAGTTTCTTTTGTTGAGCTTTCATACACTTATAGCTCTAGTGCATCCGTTGCATGGCAATCCCTACTCACTCACATTGATATCTATTGATGGGCATCTCCATAGCCCGTTGATACACCTAGTTGATGTGAGACTATCTTCTCCTTTTTGTCTTCTCCACAACCACCATTCTACTCCACCTATAGTGCTATGTCCATGGCTCACGCTCATGTATTGCGTGAAGATTGAAAAAGTTTGAGAACATCAAAAGTATGAAACAATTGCTTGGCTTGTCATCGGGGTTGTGCATGATTTAAATATTTTGTGTGATGAAGATAGAGCATAGCCAGACTATATGATTTTGTAGGGATAGCTTGCTTTGGCCATGTTATTTTGAGAAGACATGATTGCTTTGATAGTATGCTTGAAATATTATTATTTTTATGTCAATATTAAACAGTTGTCTTGAATCTTTCAGATCTGAACATTCATGCCACAATAAAGAAAATTACATTGATAATTATGTTAGGTAGCATTCCACATCAAAAATTTTGTTTTTATCATTTACCTACTCGAGGACGAGCAGGAATTAAGCTTGGGGATGCTTGATACGTCTCCAACGTATCTATAATTTTTGATTGTTCCATGCTATTATATTATCTGTTTTGGATGTTTAATGGGCTTTAATATGCTCTTTTATATTATTTTTGGGACTAACCTATTAACCGGAGGCCCAGTGCGAGTTTCTGTTTTTTTTGCCTATTTTAGAGTTTCGCAGAAAAGGAATACCAAACGGAGTCCAAACGGAATGAAACCTTCGCGATGATCTTTCTTGGACCGAAAGCAATCCAGAAGACTTGGAGTTGAAGTCTGGAACTCCTCGAGGAGGCCACGAGGCAGGAGGGCGCGCCCAGGGGGGTAGGCGTGCCCCCCACCCTCGTGGGCCGCTCGTAGCTCCACCGACGTACTTCTTTCGCCTATATATACTCTTATACCCTAGAAACATCAGGGGGAGCCACGAAACCACTTTTCCACCGCCGCAACCTTCTGTACCCGTGAGATCCCATCTTGGGGCCTTTTTCGGCGATCTGCCGGAGGGGGAATCGATCACGGAGGGCTTCTACATCAACACCATTGCCTCTCCGATGAAGCGTGAGTAGTTTTCCACAGACATTCGGGTCCATAGTTATTAGCTAGATGGCTTCTTCTCTCTCTTTGATTCTCAATACAAAGTTCTCCTCGATGTTCTTGGAGATCTATTCGATGTAATACTCTTTTGCGGTATGTTTGCCGAGATCCGATGAATTGTGGATTTATGAACAAGATTATCTATGAATATTATTTGGTTCTTCTCTGAATTCTTATATGCATGATTTGATATCTTTGCAAGTCTCTTCGAATTATCGATTTAGTTTGGCCTACTAGATTGATCTTCCTTGCAATGGGAGAAGTGCTTAGCTTTGGGTTCAATCTTGCGGTGTCCTTTCCCAGTGACAGTAGGGGCAGCAAGGCACGTATTGTATTGTTGCCATCGAGGATAAAAAGATGGGGTTTATATCATATTGCTTGAGTTTATCCCTCTACATCATGTCATCTTGCTTAATGCGTTACTCCGTTCTTATGAACTTAATACTCTAGATGCATGCTGGATAGCGGTCGATGTGTGGAGTAATAGTAGTAGATGCAGAATCGTTTCGGTCTACTTGACACGGACGTGATGCCTATATTCATGATCATTGCCTTAGATATCTTCATAACTATGCGCTTTTCTATCAATTGCTCGGCAGTAATTTGTTCACCCACCGTAATACATGCTATCTTGAGAGAAGCCACTAGTGAAACCTATGGCCCTCGGGTCTCTTTTCTATTATATTGCATCTCTTTTATTTACATCGCATCTTGTTTACTATTTTGCAATCTTTACTTTCCAATCTATACAACAAAAATACCAAAAATATTTACTTTACTATCTTTATTAGATCTCACTTTTGCGAGTGATCGTGAAGGGATTGACAACCCCTTTATCGCGTTGGTTGCAAGGTTCTTGATTGTTTGTGCAGGTACTAGGTGACTTGTGCGTTGTCTCCTACTGGATTGATACCTTGGTTCTCAAAAACTGAGGGAAATACTTACGCTACTTTGCTGCATCACCCTTTCCTCCTCAAGGGAAAACCAACGCATGCTCAAGAGGTAGCAACCACTTCCACCGAAGAAGAGGCTCAGCCGTCCCCGCGACATTGGCGAGAGGATGGAGGTGACGCGACCCTGGCTCGAGCGGCCTCCGCCGGGTTTCCCGCTCCCTCTGTACGCCCGAGCTCAAGGCTCCGGAAGAGGTGGCGACGCCCCGCGCCGCGCGAGCCACGGGCGTGGTGGCCAGGCTGAGGTTGTACGGGCGACTGGCCCGCGAACCCACGCCAAAAGCTCTTCACGCGAGTTCATGGTGTGGGCGGTGATGCCACCTCGCTCGTGGATCCAGCTCCTGCGGTTCTTCGCCGAGGAGATGCCGTCGAGGGGGCCACTTGAGCTGTGGCTGCAGCGCGCCGGGTGCTGCAGTCTGGCCATGAGGGCGGAGATCGAGGTCATCCCCCCTGGCAAGATTTTCATGACCCAAGGATGGGGCGAGGTCGCCCGCGCATGCCACACGGAGGGAGCCCTCGCCATCCACTTCGAGTATGACGGCGCCTCCACGCTGTTCTTCAAGGTCTTCGACGAGGAGGGCCGCCGCCTGGAGTGCTGCCCCGGAGGAAGCGGCCTTCGTGGCGCGGTTGCGGGCGCCGAGCCCGCCTCCGGGCCTGTGGACAGCTCCTCCAGTAGCAGCGACGGCTCCTGGGAGTCCAGCGACTCTCCCGGGCCTAGCGAGTCTCCAGAGTCGAGCGACGAGAGCTATGTGCCACCGAGCTCCCGCCGTGCCCGGAGCGTGGCAGCGGCGTCCGCTCGACGTCGACGATGATCTGGATGGGGTTGGCGTCGGCCTCACGTGGCCCACTGTTGTCGACGGCGATGCCCGCTGCCAGGGTTTCTCGAGGTTTTTTCTTCTTTTGTTCCCTGCGAGGAGTCAAGGCGAACCCCGTGGGGGTATGTAAGGAAATTGTAATGCTTTTGCTTCAATGTTTATTATTTCTGGTATAAGGTTACAGCTGCGTGTCTCGCTTCAACATTGTTCCCCTTTTCGTTCTCGCGGTAGCTTTGCGCTCTACGCCGGCAGGTCCCAGTCCCCAGGCAGGCTTCGGCCGTCGCTGGTATGCCAGGTCGCGATGCCGTGGTCAAGGCCAGGAGGTGAGCGGCCCGAGGTCCGGTAAGAGCTCCTGAGGCGCGATGCTCAAGAGGTCCCCTTTGGCGTGCAAGCAGCTCCCTAAAGGCCGAAAAGGGAAGTGGCATTGCCGGAGCGAGATTACGAGAGTTGAAAATTCCAGGCAGCGAGTTCGCGCTGATTCATATAGGTAACTTATCTTGATGAACTTGAGGTGATTCCTTCGCGCGGCGCCCGGTCTGCGCTTTGGCGGTGGTGCTATCAGGTAGGGCTCGCGCTGGCCTCCCCTTTTCTCACTTATCTGAATGCTCTGCGTCCTTGGGTCATGACCCTCGAGCGAGGCTCAGCCACCGCTGGTATGCCAGGTCGCGATGCCATGGTCAAGGCCAGGGGGTGAGGGATGGAGAGTCAGTAGGAGCTCCTGAGGTGCGGTGCTTAGGAGCCCCCCCTTTAACGCGCAAGCGAATCGCGTAAAAAAGGGGCGGCCGGCGGGACCGCCTGTAGTTAAGCTTTGGAGATTCCTGCGGGTTAGTCCAAGAGAAGGATATAAATTATAGTCGTGTTTGCTGTCCTGCCGTTGATCTTTCTGCAAGAAGATGAAGGCACTAAGGATCTGGTGAGGTGACGTGCGCGGGGCGGGCCGCGAGCCAGAGCTCGATCCCTCAGATTTGTCAGCGTTGCAGGGACGGACCCGAGCACAAGCGCCGTGCCAGCATGTGTAGCCCCCATTGCAGGATGAGCAGGAGGCTGGTCGGCAACGCGGGAGGCCGCGAAAGGCAACGGGCAAGCAGGTGATAATCATAAAGCGACTGATGGCAAGAATAAGGCTAGTTCTAATAGATGCAAAGTGATACATACCACAGGGACGGACCCATGCGGCTTGGGGATGATGCAGCCCGAGGGGCGCCCCCAACGGAGTGAATCAAGATGCAAAAGGGTACATGTCACAGGGACAGGCCCACGCGATCTGGGGATAATGCTGCCCGAGGGGCGCCCCCAACTGAATAAACTGGAAAATGTCACCTGGTACCGTTGCTGAAGAGATGTTGGAGTAGCTGAAGATGTGTGCTGAAGAAGTCGCTCCTCACGAGTCGCCTGGGTCCTGAACCTCGGGAGGCTCTGGAGGCTCAGGGGGCTCGCGGAGAACCATCGCCATCTCCACCAGGACCGCCTGGTGCCTGGTCTCCTGAGCCGCCAGGACGCGCTGGAAGGTGACAGCCGCGTTCGGCAGGCCGTATGGCATGCGAACGTAGCTGTGAGGGGGGGCCTCGCACCGACCAACACGCGATGGCCAGAAGCGCTCCTAAGACGCAGCCCTGTTGAGCCCGAGGTAGTCGATGCAGACGCGCAACTCACTATCCTCGCCAGGACAAGGAGCCGAGCCAGGTGGTGGGCGGCGGTCGCCGCGCATGGCTCTTGCCTCTTGAAGCTCCTCGGTTGCCTTGATGACGAACTCCTGAGCACCAGGCACCTCGTGCCTTGTGACCTCTTGGTAGAAGCGCGCGCTAAAGCACGCCTCCATGTGGTGCCTGAGCGCCTCCCTTGTGACATTGGCTAGTTCAGAGGCCCTCCAGAGGAGGGCCCCCAAGCCCAGCCTGAGAGGGGCACCGGGCGTGCCTTCCTATGCAAGAGAGGGGGGCGCCCCATCCGAGGGCGCTGGTCCTGAGGTGGTGCCGGTGGAGACACCGTTCTCCTGAGGCTCTTGGCGGAGCAGCTGTTTCTTCTTCTTGGGGATAGCCTCAGGAGGGTAGATGGTGCCTTCGTTGTCTGGGTCCTCAACCGCCGCGGCCTGGTAGGCGCGCTTGAGAGAGCACACCATGTCCTTTTCCTCGCAGGCGATCGTGATGATGTCGCGGTTCCCTGGCATCTTGAGGACATTGTAGCCATGATGAGTCACCGCCATGAACTTGGCCAGGGCTGGGTACCCAAGGATGGCATTGTACGGAAGACGGATGTGGGCGACGTCGAAGTCGATGAGCTCGGTGCGGTAGTTGTCGCGCTGGCCGAAGGTGACAGGGAGGCGGATCTACCCTATCGGGGTGGTGGAGCCGTCGATCACTCCTGAGAAGGGCTTGGTGGGCTGCAACTGATCATAGGGCACTTGGAGGCGATCGAACATTTCGATGGAAAGGACATTGAGCCCCGCACCGCCATCAATGAGGGTCTTGGTGACGAGGACGTTGCTGATGACGGGAGAGCAGAGCTGGTCTGACGAGCTGAAGGTGATGATGCACCTGGACCACCTGAGCGGGCGTGTGGCCTCGAGCCTGGGGAGAGCCGCGTTCACCTCACGGGCGAACTGCTTGAAGATGCGCTGGGAGGCTGGGGCCTGAGCACCGCCCAGGATGCAAGCGACAGCGCGAGGCTCCTGGAAGCCCCCAGCCCCCTCATCCTGGTGATGGTCGTCGTTCCTTCTTGGTGGCGGTGGCAGCGGAGGGAGGCCAGCGTCGCCCTGAGGACGGTCCTCACGAGGACCTCACGAGGCTGATCTCTCCAGGCCCCCTCGCGAGGCTGGCCCTGCTAGCGGTCCAAACGAGGCTGGTCACGCCACTCCTGGCGAGGCCCGTGGTCGTCCCAGCATCCTCCACCTCGGCCTCCTCCGCGGCCATAGCCTCAATCGTTGCGCTTGGGGCGTCGACCGAGGCGCCCGTCGCGGATGGCCCTGAGCTCATGGCAGTCGTTGGTGTTGTGGCTGTGTACGTTGTGGAAGACACAGAACGGATGGCTGCCCTTGGATGACTCTGGGTGGTCACAGCCGCGCTTCATCTCTGGTTCAGCCGCAAGCACGGCCGCCCCCTTTCGTTTCACATCCTTGGCCTTGGCCTTCTTGTCTTCTGGGTCGGCCGCTGGGAGCTCGAGGAGGGAGAGGCGTCCCTCCTCAGCTCTCGCGCACCTGGTCGCCATGTTGAACATCTCCAGAGCCGTGCACAGGTCTTCGTGTATGGCGAGCTCCTCCTTCATCTTGACATCGTGGACGCCATCAGAGAATGCTGAGATGATGGCCTTGTCCGACACCTTGGGGATCTTGAGACGGACACTATTGAAGCGCTGGATGTACTTCTATAGGGTTTCCCCTGGCTGCTGCTTGATGCGTCGCAGGTCGCCTGCGGCAGGCGGGCGGTCGCGGGTGCCCTGGAAGTTGGCGACGAAACGCTCGCGCATCTCGCCCCAGGAGGATATCGATCCTGCGGGCAGGTTCAGGAGCCATGAGCGCGCGCCATCCTTGAGAGCCATGGGGAACCAGTTTGCCATGACCTTCTCGTCGCCGTTGGCCGCCTCGATGCTCAGCTCATAGAGTTGCAAGAACTCAGCAGGGTCGGGGGTGTCGTCGTAGCATGGAGGCAAGTCGGGCTTGAACTTCCCCGGCCAGACGACGCTGCGTAGCTCGGGAGTGAAGGCTCGGCAGCCCGCGGTGGTTACGGGAGCCCGACGTGGAGGTGGAGCTTGATCTTGGCGCTCACACGCCACCACCACAGGCAGCGTGCGGTCTTGGCGTGGGGGTGCTGGGAGTGCAGGAGCATCTTCTTGCGGCCGCTGGACCTCCTGGCAGCTTGCTTCTTCACGCGCGGGCGCCCTGCACGGCGGGTCACGCCGTGGGGCCGCGTGGCTTGGTGCAAGGGCGACGTCTTGACGGGGAGGTGGTGGAGGCGCTCCGTGGGCTACGTCGCCCGCAGCAGGTGGCGGGCGAGGCAGCGAGAGAGACGGCGCAGGCGAGCCCCCTGCGGCGCTGACAAGCTCGGCGATGCGCTTGAGCCAGTCCTCGTAGAAGTCGTCGACGGGGCGGTAGCGCAAGAGCTCGCGCGCCATGAGCAACGCAGCTTGGGCGTCCGCCGGCCCGCGACGAGCGTGAGACGACGAACCAGCCGGAGTCAGCGACGGAGTGGCCGTGCGCCCATCACACTGCATGGAGGGGTGTAGCGACGAAGCTTGCTGCTCGTGCCCCGCCGGGCTAGTGGCGGCGTTAGCAGCAGGCAATGGAGAACGGCGGGGAGGCCCGCCGACGGGCGCCGTCTGGGCGACGCGAGCGGCAATGGCGGCCCGACGCTCAGCACGGGCTCGACGGGCGTCAGCCATGGAAGCGATGGAGCAGCGGCAGGTCAACCGACGGGAGAAAGGCTCCGACGCACCCCTACCTGGCGCGCCAAATGTTGGATTCGGGGTTCCGCAGACCCTTGAGAGGTTCAAACTCTAGGGTGTGTGCGAAGAACTCTCCCTCCCCAGTCTGTCTGCTCAACGATTCCACAGCCTAGCTCAATGAACCCACGGGACAAGAGACACAGCAGTTTATCCTGGTTCGGGCCACCTTGCAGTGTAATACCCTACTCCAGCTTTGTGGTGGATTGGCCTCGAGGGGCTGAGGATGAACTAGTACAGTGGCGAACAACCTCCAGAGGAGAGGTGTTCTTGAGCTCGAGTGAGCTGGTGGAGTGGGGGTGATCTGAATGATCCGTCCCCCTCTATGGTGGTGGCTCAGTCCTATTTATAGTGGCCTTGGTCCTCTTCCCAAATATAGGCGGGAAGGGATCCCACAACGGCCAAATTCGAAGGGAGACAACTAGTACAAGTTATCCTGACAAAAGCAGTCTTCGCCTGCAAAAGCCTCTGGCGGTGACGCTGCAGTGGGCTCTGCGATGACCTCCGTCCTGCCATCCTGGCGGTCCTGGTCTTGTTGCACCGATATGGAAACCTTTGCTTGATTCCTCGGGACTCCGCGCCTGCGCTTGCCTCCTTCGCACCAAAGAGGAAACTGGTACACTGCGCCCGCTGGCGCCCGCCTGGTCTTGGTCGTCATGGCTCATGTCAGGTGAACCTCGCGAGGTGCGGCTTGCATTGATATCTCTGCTCCTCGGGAGCCAACCTGGGGAGACCGCCCCTCGTGGAGGTCTTGGTGTCGTCCGCCTCGCGAGGCTTGGCCCCTCATGAGGGTCTTGAGTTGTTGTTGCTGAAGCTGGGCCGTACCAGGCCGTCGATGGAGCCATGCCATGGGCCGCAGGCAGGCAAGTCTGGGCACCCCCGGTCCCAGGACGCCGACAATCATCAGAACCAGGATCCTTCATTTTATCAGAGTCTGCATACTTAGTGAGAGCCTCCATGAGTTCTCCCATGTCATTGCAATAATGCTTAAGCCGCCCAAGCTTCTGCTTAAGGGGGACAAAGTGACAGTTCTTCTCTAAGACCAGAACCGCCTGACCCGCCGCAATACTATCAGACGAGTGAATAATAGCAGAGACCCACCGGACCCAATGGTGGGCCGACTCATCCTCACGCTGCACACAGTGATCCAGATCAACAATCATCAGAGGCTGCTTGCATGGTCCTTTAAAGTTTTTGATAAAACGTGCCTTCAACTCTGCCCACTAATTGATGGAATTGGGAGGTAAGCCTTTCAACCACGTACGAGCCAGTCCTTCCAACATCATAGTAAAGTATTTGGCATAGACGGCATCATTGACATCCAACATATCCATGGCTAACTCATAACTCTCAATCCAAGCCTCAGGAGGTTGATGAGCTGTATAATTGGGCACCTTGCGAGGGCCCTTAAAATCCTTGGGCAAACGCTCGTTACGCAAAGCCGGCACTAAACACGACACTCCAACAGACCTAGAAATTGCACCGGCTCCCACCGAGGCCGAAGGGGTCACCGGAGGCTACTGATAAGCCTCCTGGTGAGCCGCCTGAACATCAGTCCTTGGATTAAGGGGCGGGTTACGTCACCGCTCACTGCTGGAGACTGCGGGCGACTCGATGCACCGGCTGTAGCTACGGCTTGGGAGAGGAGTTGAATGTACCCGATCACGGCTGTATGAATAAGCCGCCTGCTGCACAACGACCGTCTGAAGGAGCTCAACTGCATTCCAGGTCTCCACCGCAACCAGTGACTCGCCCTTGATCAGAATAGCCACCAGCCGGGTTGCCGCTGCTAACATGTTATCCACCGGGTTAGAAAAGTGCACTGGCGGTGGCGTCAGAAAATGCTGCGGCGGTGTCTAATTGCAGGGTGGGTTAGAGCCCGGCTCCTCCCTCCGTGCCATCTCAGGTTGACGAGGTTGAGCCGCCCAGCTTCCTGGAGAGTCCGGGTTTAACTGCGGATTCACCCGCGCATCAGGAGTACTAGGACTCGCTCCAGGAGTGTTAAACAAACGCCTTGGGTCAAACGTCGGTGGCAGGCGACTCTGATACCTTCTCTGAAATACTGCATTGGATGCATCCTGATTCAAACTCAAATGCCAGGCCTCAGCCTTCACGTGCTCTGCCTCCGCATCAATCTGAGCCTTCAGCGCAACTGTTTGATTGTTTTCAGCCACGATATCCTCTTGGACCTTGGTTATCTCCTCACGAACCTTTGCAATCTCTGCGTTGCGCTCTGCTTGGTTTGCCATAGTAACCTCTGTTGCCAACAAAGCTGTCAAGGTACCCATGAGATCCAATAACACTTGAGTTAGTGGCCTGTCTGACCCAGATCCACCAGCCCTTGACAAGGCCGGGTCAGAAGCTGTTGCAGCCGCCGTCGAAGAATTGAGAGTTGGCCCTGTGCCAGCCATAAAGATAGCAGCCCTGCACGGCGACTCATAGGGGTCTGGAATACTGTCACCATCGGAATAGCCCCCAAGCCCGCCGTCTTGAAGCTGATAGATTGACTCCGTTTCTCCGGTTGAGGACTCATCACCTGAGTAGATGAGAGTCTCTCCCCCAGATGCAGAATCTTTCGCAAGCTCCTTGCCTTGCGCGAAACCAACGAAAACGCGCTTCCGGCCGGGTTGACCCCAGGCGGGTCGCGCGCGCTGAGCCGGCTCGATGATGTCGGTGCAGATGTCTGGCTCAGGCTCTGAGCCACCGATCTTGCCGATGAAGATGTGGATCCCGCCAAAGGGGACCTAGTACCCTTACTTGATTGAGTCGGCCTCGGGGCCCCAGCTAGTGTCGTCGATGTAGAGCTTGCCATGGTGACTCTTGGTCATCCTGCCAATGATGTATCCCTCGATCCCTGGGAAAGAGCCCTTCAAGAACTCGAAACCACCGTGCGCTGGCCCCATGGTGGACGCCAATTGTCGTGGGGTTAACACGGCAGATGCCCTAGCAAAAGGACTTAGGTGCGGAGCCATCGCTACGATGATTAGCTTGAAGGGGTTGAGCGGGACGAAAGACACGAGTTTACCCAGGTTCGGCCCCTCACTATCGAGGTAAAAGCCTACGTCCTGGTTTGTGTTGTATTGCCTGAGTATCGATTACAAGGGAGCGGATTCGCTTGACCTAGCTATCGATCGATTGTAACTTAAGTTTACCCACCGCAGGGACTCGCCTTTATATACATAGGTTGAGGCCCTGGGCTTACAAGAGTCCGAGTCGGGTCATACTCCATGACCGACCCTGGTTCTAAGTCGCCTTGCCTTGCTAGGCAAGTCGCCACCGGGCGGCTTACACTTCCGGGTCACGCACTGTCTTCTGGCCTTGGGCCTCCGTCCGGATCACCTTGTAAGTCACCTCCCTAGTTCCATGTCTTGGTTTCTTGGCCCTGTCTAAGGCTTCCTTTATGAGTCGCCAATAGCCTAACCCGACCCTGTCAGGGCAGGTCTCACCGTCGGGTTATATCCCCAACATTTCCCGAGATACAGTAATTTGCGAGCCCGCTGATGTGAAGCTTTTGGCATGGCAACATAGTCAACGTCCTCGCCGGCTTCAGTTGCAAGGTGTTGCTCCGGGATCGACAGGTCGGGAAAAACGGTGGCCACCTCACCATAGTCCGCCGGAGAGGCCATGATAAACCTCTTTTTGGCCGTACGCTTGTCGGGCTCCTCGGGATATGTGGTCGGGCTTAGGCTGCGACTCTGTGGAGTAGGGGATGTGGATCTTGTGGGGAGGGACACCGCATGCCTCATCTAAAAACTTAGGGCAGCAAGGGTATGGGAATCGCTGGGTAACCTGAACTTTATTATCTAAGCTAAGAGGCACGGGCAGACCGGCAGGGGTTGGCGGCAGCGATGGCGGCGGCGGCGAGCTAGGGTTCAAGCCGGGGGGGAGGGTGGACTGTGGAGGGGGGCAGGGTGGTGTTTGAGGATACGTTGCGGCTACCGAAAATTTTAGTAATGGTGGGTGGAGATGGTGATGGACGAGGGAGGGCGACGGTTCAAATGCCTTGGCTACTGGAATTTTACTATAAAAGTGGTGGAGCAGTGGGGGCGACGGTTGAAATACGACGGCTACTAAAATTTGGGTAAAGGAATTGAAGCGGGGCGGGAGCAACCAAGATCGCACACGGTCCAAAAAGAATAATTGTGTATGATAATAAGGAAAAGCCACAGAACCACTGATTTTTGCATCGCTCAAGGCGGGTAGTTTGTTTTTAGATTTCTAGCTAGCTGGTCTATCGCACACGGTTCGTCCTAAGTTTCAAACGCAGACATGGAATTCATCCTAAATATCCTGTACACATTACCCCCTTCACCCTTGCTCGCGCTTGCGAAGTCGTGGTGATTTTACAGGGCACAAGCATCGCACACGGTTAAGCCAGTGCACCCGTGTCCGTTGCGCGTCATCCGAGTCAGCTGCTATTTCATATAGCACCATTTGGCAACAAAAAAATGTGAGAGAGGGTCAAAAGACAACCACACCAGCATGTGGCCCAAAAATATATGAATGAAAAGGTGTGGTGTGTGATGTTCAAATTCCCAATGCATAACTTTGACTGTGCGGGCCCACGGATGGGCACATTATCGAAGATCGGGTGAGAGGGGCTAGAAGACAACAACCACCTGGAAGTGGTCAAATATATGTAGGAATAAAGGGTGTGATGTTTAAATACACAATGCACAACTTTGGTGGCACCTGCCTCGCAAACCGAAAAGCCCCCTTGGATATATTTATAATGACATGCTAAGGTCGTAGCTAGGGTGCTTGCCCCACCTCCACTTCATGTCGGCGGGACACATGCACGTACTCGTATTGGTCGGACATGCATGTCGCCATGACCTACCATAAGACGGACCAGTGAATCTATCGTTTGGTCAAACGACCACTGTTGTTGTCGATCAAAAAGAGATAGAATAGACCGCTCGGGCCCATAGATTGGACCATCATCAAAAACCGCAAGAGAGGGGCCAGAAAACCAGCACCACCTGCATGCGGCCCAAAATGATGTACGTTGGAAGGGGTGATGTGTTTTAAATACCAAATAATGTACAATTTTGATGTGGCGCCTACCTCTCGATACCGACAACCCCCATGAAAGCTAGGTAATTAAGGAGGGAATATGTAGGGTGTCAGTCCAACCCACCAATTCGAGTGTGTGGGAGGGAATCCTGAGAACGCATGAGCTCGAACTTTGCTCGAACATGTCACTCTGACCCGCCCTAACAGAACTAGGAGGAATCCATTCATGGCCAAACCCCCTCGTTGTCGGTCAAAGGGATTATATATATATATATATAGACCCCAGGGAGCCCAAAGATATGTGTGTCGTCCAAAACAACACAAGGGAGACGGGGTCGATCAGAAGACCCCTATACCATGCATGCGGCCCAAAAATATGTATGGGTGGTGTGTGATGTGTTCAAATCCCCAATGCACAACTTCGGTGGGGCACCAACTACATTACAAACCAAACATCGTACCCCCAAGCCAGGTTCAAGACGTACGATGCAAGTTCCCCTACTTCGAGGCAGGGGGGTCTAACATGCCACACAGACCAAGAGGAACCCGTCATGGTCAAACCCTTCTCATACGTTGGGTCAAAGGGTTAGATGAGGAACCCATCATGGTCAAACCCTACTCGTACGTTTGGTCAAAGGGATAGATTGTGTGGTGATAACCCACAAGTATAGGGGGTTGCAACAGTTTTTGAGGGTAGAGTATTCAACCCAAATTTATAGATTCGACACAAGGGGAGCCAAAGAATATTTGTAAGTATTAGCAGTTGAGTTGTCAATTCAACCACACCTGGAGGTTAAATATCTGCAGCAAAGTGATCAGTAGCACAATAATATGATAGTTTGATAGCAATGGTAATAGTAGCAGTAGTAACGGTAACAGCAGTAACAGTTCTGTAGCAGTTGTAATGGTAGCAATAGCAATAGTAACTTAGAAAGAACAATATATGGAAAATTCGTAGGCATTGGATCGGTGAATTCGTTGGATAATATTCATCATATAACAGTCATAACCTAGGGCGACACATAACTAGCTCCAGTTCATAAATATAATGTAGGCATGTATTCCGTAAATAGTCATACATGCTTATGGAAAAGAACTTGTATGACATCTTTTGTTCTACCCTCCTGTGGCAGCGGGGTCCATAAGGAAACTAAGGGATATTAAGGCCTCCTTTTAATAGAGAACCGGAACAAAGCATTAACACATAGTGAATACATGAACTCCTCAAACTACGGTCATTACCGGAAAGTATACCAATTACTATCACACTGGGGTTTACGGATCATAACACATAATAGGTGCATATGACTTGCAAGATCAGATCTAGAACATAGATATAATGGTGAAAACATAAATGGTTCAGATCTGAAATCATGGCACTCGGGCCCTAGTGACAAGCATTAAGCATAGCAAAGTCATAGCAACATCAATCTCAGAATATAGTGGATACTAGGGATCAACCCCTAACAAAACTAACTCGATTACATGATGAATCTCATCCAACTCCTCACCGACCAGCGAGCCTACGAAGGAATTACTCACTCCCGGTGGGGAGCATCATGGAATTGGTCACGAAGGAGGGTTGGTGATGATGAAGACCGAAGATTCCCCTCTCCGGAGCCCCAAACGGGCTCCAGATCTGGCCTCCCGAGGAAGAACAGGAGGTGGCGGCGGCTCCGTGCTACTTCTTGAGCTTGCGTTGGTTTTTCCCTTGAAGAGGAAAGGGTGATGTAGCAAAGTAGAGATAAGTATTTCCCTCAGTTTGAGAACCAAGGTATCAATCCAGTAGGAGGTACATGCAAGTCTCCAATCTATGCACCTGCACAAACAATCAAACACTTGTACCCAACACGATAAAGGGGTTGTCAATCCCTTCACGGTCACTTGCAAGGATGAGATTTGATAGAGATAGATATAAAAGATTACTAAAACGTAAAACAAAATAAAATTAAATAAATTGCAGCAAGGTATTTTTGGGTTTTTTGGTTTATAGATCTAAAAATATATGATGGAAAATAGACCCGGGGGCCATAGGTTTCACTAGAGGCTTCTCTCTTGAAAGAAAATATACGGTGGATGAACAAATTACTGTCGAGCAATTGATAGAAAAGCGCAAAGTTATGACGATATCCAAGGCAATGATTATGAATATAGGCATCACGTCCGTGTCAAGTAGACCGACTCCTGCCTGCATCTACTACTATTACTCCACACATCGACCGCTATCCAGCATGCATCTAGAGTATTAAGTTCATAAGAACGAAGTAACGCCTTAAGTAAGATGACATGATGTAGAGGGATAAACTCAAGCAATACGATGAAAACCCCATCTTTTTATCCTGGATGGCAACAATACAATACGTGCCTCGCTACCCCTACTTTGTCACTAGGTGAGGACACCGCAAGATTGAACCCAAAACTAAGCACCTCTCCCATTGCAAGAAGAACCAATCTAGTTGGCCAAACCAAACCAATAATTCGAAGAGAAATACAAAGATGTCAAATCATGCATATAATAATTTAGAGAAGACTTAAATAATATTCATAGATAATCTGATCATAAATCCACAATTCACCGGATCTCGACAAACACACTGCAAAAGAATATTACATCGGATAGATCTCCAAGAACATCAAGGAGAACAATGTATTGAAGATCAAAGAGAGAGAAGAAGCCATATAGCTACTAGCTATGGACCCGTAGGTCTGTGGTAAACTACTCATGCTTCATCGGAAGGTCAATATGGTTGATGTAGAAGCCCTCTGTGATTGAATCCCCCTCCGGCAGGGTGCCAGAAAAGGCCCCAAGATGGGATCTCATGGGTACAGAAGGTTACAGCGGCGGAACAGTATTTTGGTGGACGCTTCTGGTCGTTTGGGATATTTGGGAATTTATAGTGCTGAGAAGGAGGTCGGTGGACTCCCAAGGGGCCCACAAGCCAGGGGCGCCCCCCTAGGGCACGCCCTGAGGGCTTGTGGAGTCCTCGGGACTCTTCTGGCCCTCTCTCCAAGTTACTTGGGTGTCTTCTGGTCCAAGAAAAATCATAGCGAAAGTTTTATTCCGTTTGGACTCCGTTTGATATTCCTTTTCTGTAAAACTAAAAAAAAGGAAAAAACAAAAACTGGCACTAGGCTCTAGGTTAATAAGTTAGTCCCAAAAATAATATAAAATAGCATATTAATGCATATAAAACATCCAAAACAGATAATATAATTGCATGGAACAATAAAAAATTATAGATACGTTGGAGACGTACTAAGCATCCCCAAGCTTAATTCCTACTCGTCCTCGAGTAGGTAAATGATAAAACAGAATTTTTGATGTGGAATGCTACCTAACATATTTATCCATATAATTTTCTTTATTGTGGCATGAATATTCAGATCCATAAGATTCAAAACAAAAGTTTAATATTGACATAAAAACAATAATACTTCAAGCATACTAATAAAGCAATCATGTCTTCTCAAAATAACATGGCCAAAGAAAGTTATCCCTACAAAATCATATAGTCTGGCTATGCTCCATCTTCATCACACAAAGTATTAAACCATGCACAACCCCGATGACAAGCCAAGCAATTGTTTCATACTTCTGATGTTCTCAAACTTTTTCAACTTTCACGCAAATACATGAGTGAACCATGGATATAGCAATATAGGTGGAATAGAATATGGTGGTTGTGGAGAAGACAAAAAGAAGGAGAAAGTCTCACATCAACTAGGCGTATTAATGGGCTATGGAGATGCCCATCAATAGATATCAATGTGAGTGAGTAGGGATTGCCATGCAACGGAGGCACTAGAGCTATAAGTGTATGAAAGCTCAAAAAGAAACTAAGTGGGTGTGCATCCAACTTGCT
Source organism: Thinopyrum elongatum (assembly GCA_011799875.1). Classification (NCBI taxonomy): domain Eukaryota; kingdom Viridiplantae; phylum Streptophyta; class Magnoliopsida; order Poales; family Poaceae; genus Thinopyrum; species Thinopyrum elongatum. The sequence goes on from CM022298.1 coordinate 228,622,632, forward strand.
TACTCACGAAGACCTAGGGCAATTTGAGGAAGCCCATCATTGGAATATACAAGCCAAGTTCTATAATGAAAATTTTCCACTAGTATATCAAAGTGACAACATAGGAGACTCTCTATCATGAAGATCATGGTGCTACTTTGAAGCACAAGTGTGGTAAAAGGATAGTAGCATTGCCCCTTCTCTCTTTTCTCTCATTTTTTTTTGTTTCGGCTTCTTTTGGACTCTTTTATTTTTTTGTAAAGTCCGGAGACTCATCCCAACTTGTGGGGGAATCATAGCTTCCATCATCCTTTCCTCACATGGGACAATGCTCTAATAATGATGATCATCACACTTTTATTTACTTACAACTTAAGAATTACAACTCGATTCTGGAACAAAATATGACTCTATATGAATGCCTCCGGCGGTGTACCGGGATGTGCAATGATCAAGAGTGACATGTATAGAAAATATGAGCGGTGGCCTTGCCACAAATACTATGCCAACTACATGATCATGCAAAGCAATATGACAATGATGAAGCGTGTCATAATAAACGGAACGGTGGAAGTTGCATGGCAATATATCTTGGAATGGCTATGGAAATGCCATAATAGGTAGGTACGGTGGCTGTTTTGAGGAAGGTATATGGTGGGTTTAATGCACCGGCGAGAATTGCGCTGTACTAGAGAGGCTAGCAATGGTGGAAGGGTGAGAGTGCGTATAATCCATGGACTCAACATTAGTCATAAAGAACTCACATACTTATTGCAAAAATTTATTAGCTATCAAAACAAAGTACTACACGCATGCTCCTAGGGGGATAGATTGGTAGGAAAAGACCATCGCTCGTCCCCGACCGCCACTCATAAGGAAGACAATAAATAAATAATCATGCTCCGACTTCATGACATAACAGTTCACCATATGTGCATGCTACGGGAATCACAAACTTTAACACAAGTGTTTATACCAATCCACAATTACTCACTAGCATGATTTTAATATCACCATCTTTATATCTCAAAACAAATGCAAGGAATCAAATATGAAAGTTTTTATTATATCCCTCATGGATGCCCATCATATTAGGACTAAATTCATAACCTAAGCAAATTACCATGCTGTTTAGAGACTCTCAAAATAATATAAGTGAAGCATGAGAGTTCAACAATTTCTATAAAATAAAGCCACCGCTTTGCCCTAAAAAGATATGAGTGAAGCACTAGAGCAAATTGCGTAGCTCAAAAGATATAAGTGAAGCACATAGAGTATTCTAATAAATTACAATTCATGTGCGTCCCTCGCAAATGGTGTGTACAGCAAGGATGATTGTGGAAAACTAAAAATCAAAGACTCATACCATACAAGACGCTCCAAGCAAAACACATATCATGTGGTGAATAAAAATATAGCCTCAAGTAAATTTACTGATAGACGAAGATAAAAGAGGGGATGCCATCTGGGGCATCCCCAAGCTTAGATGCTTGGTTGTCCTTGAATATTACCTTGGGGTGCCTTGTTAATCCCCAAGCTTAGGCTCTTGCCACTCCTTATTCCGTTGTCCATCAAATCTTTACCCAAAACTTGAAAACTTCACAACACAAAACTCAACAGAAAAATCTCATAAGATCCGTTAGTATAATAAAATAAATCACCACTTTAGGTACTGTTGTGAACTCATTCTTTATTTATATTGGTGTAATATCTACTGTATTCCAACTTTTCCATGGTTCATACCCCCTGATACTACCCATAGATTCATCAAAATAAGCAAACAACACATACAAAACAGAATCTGTCAAAAACAGAACAGTCTGCGAAGATCTGAATTGTAGTCATACTTCTGTAACAATTAAAATTCTGAATAATTAGGAAAACCTGGGAAATTTGTATATCAATCTTGTGTAAAACATTCAGAGTTTTTTTGTCGCTTCTGTGAATTTTTAAAATTCTGTTACTGGACGCAAAAGTTTCTGTTTTTCAGCAAAATCAAATCAACTATCACCGTAGACCATCCCAAAGGTCTTGCTTGGCTCAAACACTAACTAAAACACCAAAACACAATTACTACAGAGGTAATAATGTGTATTTATTGGAAAACATAAAAATAAAATTGGGTTGCCTCCCAACAAGCGCTATTGTTTAACGCCCCTAACTAGGCATAAAACATAGATCTAGGTATTGTCATCTTTGGTATGCAAACCATAAGTAGCCCTCATAATAGATTCATATGGCAACTTAATTTTATTTCTTGGAAAGTGTTCCATGCCCTTCCTTAACGGAAATTGAAATCTAATGTTTCCTTCTTTCATATCAATAATTGCACCAATCGTTATAAAGAAAGGTCTACCAAGAATAATAGGGCATGTCGGATTGCAATCTATATCAAGCACAATAAAATCTACGGGCACATAATTCCTATTTGCAACAATAAGAACATCATGAATCCTTCCCATAGGTTTCTTAATAATGGAATCCGCTAGATGCAAATTTAAAGAACAATCATCAAATTCACGGAAACCTAGCACATCACATAAAGTTTATGGAATCGTGGAAACGCTAGCACCCAAATCACACAAAGCATGGCACTCATAATATTTAATTTTAATCTTAATAATAGGTTCCCACTCATCATAAAGCTTTCTGGGGATAAAAACTTCCAACTCAAGTTTTTCTTCAAAAGATTTCATCATAGCATCAACGATATGTTTAGTAAAAGCTTTATTTTGATTGTAAGCATGAGGAGAATTCAACATGGATTGCAACAAGGAAATACAATCTATCAAAGAACAATTATCATAATTAAAGTCCTTGAAATCCAAAAGAGTGGGTTCATCGCTACTTCAAGTTTTGACCTCTCCAATCCCACTTTCAATTTTTGCATTAAGATCTATAAACTCTGAATCATTGGGATGCCTTCTAGCTAAAGTAGACTCATCTCCAGTCCCATATTTATCAAGATTTATATTGGAAAATAAAGATTCAATAGGATTCACACCAATCACTTTAAGATCTTCATCATTATTCTCGCAAAAACTAGAAGAACATGCTTTTACAAACCAATCTCGCTTAGCACACATCCTAGCGGTTCTTTCTTTACACTCATCAATAGAAATTTTAATAGCTTTTAGAGATTCATTAATATCATGCTTGGGTGGCATAGATCTAATTTTCAAAGAATCAATCTCAAGAGAAATTCTATCAACGTTCCTAGCCAAATCATCAATCTTGAGCAATTTTTCTTCAACCATAGCATTGAAAACTTTTTGGGAATTAATAAAATATTTAATATTGTTCTCAAGATCAGAGGGCATTTTGTTATAATTTCCATAAGAATTGTTGTAGGAATTACCATAATTATTAGAGGAATTACTAGGAAACGGCCTAGGGTTGAAATTACCTCTATAAGCGTCATTACCAAAATTGTTCCTATTCCTACCAACAAAATTCACATCCATAGATTCATTATTGTTCTCAATCAAAGTAGACAAAGGCATATCATTAGGATCAATAGGAGCACTCTTACTAGCAAACAATTTCATAAGTTCATCCATCTTGCCACTCAAAGTATTAATTTCTTCAATCGCATGCACTTCTGTACTAGTGGAAGATCTTTCGGTATGCCATTGAGAGTAATTTGCCATAATATTATCTAGGAGTTTAGTAGCTTCTCCTAATGTAATTTCCATAAAAGTACCAACCGCGGCGGAATCTAAAAGATTTCTAGATGCAAAATTCAATCCAGCATAATTTTTTTTGTATGATCATCCATAAACTTAAACCATGAGTAGGGCAATTTCTTAGTATCAATTTCATCCTCTCCCAAGATTGTGCAACATGTTCATGATCAAGTTGCTTAAAATTCATTATGTCGTTCCTAAGGGAGAAGATCTTAGTGGGAGGAAAATACTTGGAAATAAAAGCATCTTTACACTTATTCCATGAATCAATACTATTTTTAGGCAAATATGAAAACCAAGTTTTAGCACGATCTCGTAGAGAGAACGGAAATAGCTTCAATTTAGCAATATCATTATCCACATCTTTTTTCTTTTGCATATCACACAACTCAATGAAAGTATTTAGATGGGATGCGGCATCTTCACTAGGAAGGCCAGAAAATTGATCTTTCATAACAAGATTCAGCAAAGCGGCATTAATTCCATAAGATTCCGCACAAGTGGCGGGAGCAATCGGAGTACTAATAAAATCATTATTATTAGTATTGGAAAAGTCACACAATTTGGTATTTTGTTGAGACATCGTGACAAAGCAAGCAATCTAGCACACAAGCAACCAAAAAGCAAACGAAAAGACGAACAAAAGAAGGGCGAATAAAATGACAAATCTTTTTATGTTTTTCTGAAATCATTTTAGAAGTGGGGGAGAGGAAAATGAGAGGCAAATGGCAAATAATGTAATGCAAGAGATGAGAGTTTATGGTGGGTACTTAGTAGGCTTGATGTAGAACCTCCCCGGCAACGGCGCCAGAAATTCTTCCTGCTACTTCTTGAGCTTGCGTTGTTTTTTCCCTTGAAGAGGAAAGGGTGATGCAGCAAAGTAGAGATAAGTATTTCCCTCGGTTTGAGAACCAAGGTATCAATCCAGTAGGAGGTACACGCAAGTCTCCAATCTATGCACCTGCACAAACAATAAAACACTTGCACCCAATGCGATAAAGGGGTTGGCAATCCCTTCATGGTCACTTGCAAGGATGAGATCTGATAGAGATAGATATAAAATATTACTAAAATGTAAAACAAAGTAAAAGTAAATAAATTGCAGCAAGGTATTTTTGGGTTTTTTGGTTTATAGATCTGAAAATATATGATGGAAAATAGACCCGGGGGCCATAGGTTTCACTAGAGGCTTCTCTCTTGAAAGAAAACATACGGTGGGTGAACAAATTACTGTCGAGCAATTGATAGAAAAGCGCAAAGTTATGACGATATCCAAGGCAATGATTATGAATATAGGCATCACGTCCGTGTCAAGTAGACCGACTCCTGCCTGCATCTACTACTATTACTCCACACATCGACCGCTATCCAGCATGCATCTAGAGTATTAAGTTTATAAGAATGGAGTGACACCTTAAGTAAGATGACATGATGTAGAGGGATAAACTCAAGCAATATGATGAAAACCCCATCTTTTTATCCTTGATGGCAACAATACAATACGTGCCTCGCTACCCTACTTTGTCACTGGGTGAGGACACCGCAAGATTGAACCCAAAACTAGGCACCTCTCCCATTGCAAGAAGAATCAATCTTGTTGGCCAAACCAAACCGAGAATTCGAAGATAAATACAAAGATATCAAATCATGCATATAAGAATTCAGAGAAGACTCAAATAATATTCATAGATAATCTGATCATAAATCGACAATTCATCGGATCTCGACAAACACACCGCAAAAGAATATTACATCAGATAGATCTCCAAGAACATCAAGGAGAACATTGTATTGAAGATCAAAGAGAGAGAAGAAGCCATCTAGCTACTAGCTATGGACCCGTAGGTCTGTGGTAAACTACTCATGCTTCATCGGAAGGGCAATATGGTTGATGTAGAAGCCCTCCGTGATTGAATCCCCCTCCGGTAGGGTGCCAGAAATGGCCCCAAGATGGGATCTCACGGGTACAGAAGGTTACGGCGGTGGAAAAGTATTTTGGTGGACGCTTCTGGTCGTTTGGGATATTTGGGAATTTATAGTGCTGAGAAGGAGGTCGGTGGACTCCCGAGGGGCCCATAAGCCAGGGGACGCCCCCCTAGGGCGCGCTTTGAGGGCTTGTGGAGTCCTCAGGACTCTTCTGGCCCTCTCTCCAAGTTACGTGGGTGTCTTCTGGTCCAAGAAAAATCATTGCGAAAGTTTTATTCCGTTTGGACTCTGTTTGATATTCCTTTTCTGTAAAACTCAAGAACAAGGAAAAAACAGAAAATGGCACTGGGCTCTAGGTTAATAAGTTAGTCCCAAAAATAATATAAAATAGCATATTAATGCATATAAAACATCCAAAACAGATAATATAATAGCATGGAACAATAAAAAATTATAGATACGTTGGAGACGTATTACTCCGTATCGTGAAATGCGATGAAACTTCCTCTCTATTTTTCTCTCCAAAAATACGTATTTATGGAGTTGGAATTAGGGAAGAGGGGCCAAGGCCCCACAACCCACCAGGGCACGCCTGAAGGGGGCGACGCGCCCTGGTGTATCGTGGCTAGCCAGGGCACCCGCTCCGATGGTTCTTGGTTCCAGTATTTTTTATATATTCTGAAATAATTCTCCAAAAAGTTTCGTCCAAATCCGAGAACTTTTATTTCTGCAAAAAAAACAACAGCATGGTAGTTTTCCTGAAAACAGCACCAGTCCGGGTTAGTTTCATTCAAATCATGCAAATTAGAGTCCAAAACAAGAGCAAAAGCATTAGGAAAAGTAGATACGACGGAGACGTATCAACTCCCCCAAGCTTAAACATTTGCTTGTCCTCAAGCAATTCAGTTGACAAACTGAAAGTGATAAAGAAAAACTTTTACGAACTCTTTTGTTCTTGTTTACATATATAGGCTTAAGTAGCACCCAGGTTTTCAACAAAGATCATGACTAACCATGTCAACAATAACTCTTAGGAATTATATTAACTCATATCAATAGCATAAACAACTAGCGAGCAATAATAAAATATCTCAAATGCAAACACTTTGTCAAAACAATCATGATATAATATGACAACAGTGGTATCTCGCTAGCCCCTGCTGAGAACGCAAAACATAAATGCAGAGCACCTCCAAATATCAAGAAGTGACTAAACATTATAATTCATGGTAGAAAAGATCCAGTCATTATGCATTCAACATTAACTATACACAATGCATGAGGATGACAATAGTGCTCTCGGGTCTGGCGCTTGTTTGAGAAGGTGATGACTCAACATAAAATTAAATAGATAGTCCCTTCACAGAGGGAAGCAGTGATTTGCAAAGGTGCCAGAGCTCAAAGCTTAAATCAGAGATAAATATAATTTTGGGAGGTGCACCCTTCCTGTCAACGTTACGACCAAGAGTTATCAATATCTTCCATGCTAAACACATTAGCGACAGTTCCCAGGCGGTAAAAGTAAAGGTTTACTCCCCCTACACCAATAAACACACTCCACGGCTAGCCGAATCCATGGGTACCGTCCATACCAACAATAGTCCTGGGGGAGTTTTGTTTAATTATTTGCAATTTTTTATTTTAGGACCGGGCATCCCTATTACCGCCCCTCTCATGCAAGGACGAGTGAATAAACACTCATCATGAGAATAACCCGCTTAGCATGGAAGATACTGACCGCCCCCTGTCGCTCCATGAGTTGTCCAGGCACACGAAACAGATGTTCATTTGAAATTTTAGAGGTGGCACATGCAAATTTACTTGGAACGGCAGGGTAATACCGCATATAGGTAGATATAGTGGACTCATCTGGAATAACTTTGGTTTAAGGATTTTGATGCACAAGCAGTATTCCCACTTAGTATAGGCGAAGGCTAGCAAATAGGTTGAGAAGCGGCCAGCTAGAGAGCAAAAATGGTCATGAACATGCTTTATGAATAATCAACATTGAATACTAGCATGAGTAGGATATGAACACCATGAACATAAATATCGTAGAGGCTATGTTGGTTTTGATTCAACTACATGCGTGAACATGTGCCAAGTCAAGCCACTTGAAACATTCAGAGGAGGATACCATGTCATCATACTACATCACAATCATTTTAATGCTTGTTGACACCCAAGATAAATCATTATTCACTCCTAGCTACTTAAGCATGGCATGAGCAACTATAATCTCTAATTGTCATTGCAAACATGTTTGATCATAATATGCTGAATGATGGATACTAGGTTAAACATATTTACAAAAACAAAAGCAAGTTCAGTTCATACCCGCTTCTCTCTACCACAGTCACTTCATCAGATATCGTCATTATTGCCTTTCACTTGCATGGCCGAATGATATGAAAATAATAATAGTGCAAGAGTGCTATGGACTAAGCTGGAATCTGCAACATTTTATTCAAAAGGAGAAGACAAAGCAATTTGGGATCTTTGTTAGATCAACAATAATGCATATGAGAGCCACTCAACATTTTCATCATGGTCTTCTCCTTGGTACGACTCAATAAAAAGAAAAGAAATTCAGAGAAACACACTGAAATATTTTTGGAGTTTTTTGTTTTTCTTGAAGAAAGCAAATTAAAGAAGGAAAAACAAAAACGAGAAAAACTATTTACACGGGAAAGCTCCCAACAAGCAAAAGAAGAATTGAGAAATCTTTTTGGGTTTTCTTTTAATGCTACAACTAAAAAAACCGAAAAGAAGCGAGAAATATTTTTGGGTTTTCTCAAAGTTTCTCAAACACACAAGAATAAAGGGGGAAAATAAATCTAGCATGGATAATATAATGAAAAAGTGTGGACACCGACAACTGGAATGAAATGTGTGAACATGAATATAATGTCGGTGGAAATACGTACTCCCCCAAGCTTAGGCTTTTGGCCTAGCTTGGTAATCACCATCCGCGACCTGGATAATAATCTGAGTGATAGCCCACGGAGGCTCATGGTGCAGCCTCCTCAGCCCGTCTGGCAGCCTCGACCTCCACATTGTACGCGCGGGCCTCGCTCTCAAGAACATAATATCTTCTCTTATTGTGATAATCAAAGAGAGCAGGTGTAGGCAAAACAACAGGTACAATGGGTTCCTTATTGAACCTCAAGTTGTAAGTATAATTAGTGATTGTGCCCTTAAGGAACTTATGGTGCTTCATGGCCTCAAAGTCTAAGTACTGGGTAGGTAGAATGGGATTGTTAGGCAAAGGTGACACACCAACCTCCTTAGCTAAACGAGATGCATGTATCCCACCATAAAATTGACCACTTTTAGTGTTACGTTGCTATCTGCATGCAACGACCGCTCCAAGGTTATAACATTTAATTCCTGTCAGAGCAGTGTGTATGAGGCTCAAGTCAGGGGCACATAACATGTTGCAATCCTGCTTGCCCACAATGCATTTTCCATTAAAGAGTGCAAAGTAGTGCATAGATGGAAAATGAATACTTTTTATTCTACCTTGTGCCACTCCTCTATCCTCGCCGTAACAAAGACTAGTCAAAAATGACTCATACTCAGACCTTGGTGGTTCATCTAGCGAACCCCAATATGGAATTTTGCACGCATCACAGAACACGTCTAAAGGCATGGTAAAGGGATGATCATAAAGGCTAAATGAAACTCTAGACTCACAAGGAAAATATTTAAATTTCTTTGTGATTGTTTCTGTAAGGTCGAGATGTTGAATGCACTCATCTGCGATGAAGGGAGCAAGCTCGGTGTTGTGAATAAATTTCTCAAATTCCTCCTTGATACCTGCACCTACCATGAATTCGTTACACGACCATAAGCATGATTTGGTAGTGGCATCCTGCATCGAGCTTGCACTTGGCTCAACATAAGACCATCGTACTGAGCCACTACTCGATGATGCCTCCGAGGGCCTCCTCCTCGAAGAACTCCTTCCAAAAAGGTACATTTTATTCGCGTACAAATTTCAAGTAGCAATCCCCCAAAACAGTTTCGGAAATGGAGCTTCAAGCAAAGAGATCAAAATCCGCGGGTTTGAGAGCAAGAACACGAGAGAGAGAGAGAGAGAGAGAGCTATAGTGATTTTTTCTGGAGGTAAGAGATGACATGGGCTAAAGACATAAGTAAGGGGGCCCACGTGGGGACCATAACCCACCAGGGCGTGCCTAGGGTTGCTGGCGCGCCCTGGTGTCTTGTGGACACCAGGAGCACCCCCCCCTCTGTTGTTATTTGTACCAGAAATTCTCAAATATTCGGAAAAAAATCGTGTTAAATTTTCAGGGCATTCTGAGAACTTTTATTTTTGGGTCATTTTTTAATTGCACAGACAAATTAGAAAACAGGGTAAACATGACATTTCATTTGATTTAACTAAGAAAAAAAACAGAAAACAAAAGGTGGGAGCAGAAGGTTATGCCTACTAAATTCATCAACTTCATACCTCTCAAAAATGACCCATTAATAAGGTTGATCAAGTCTTATTAACAACCACTTTCGATTAGCATGAAACCGAAGAACTTTCGTAAAATACTAAGTTACCTCAACGGGGATGTGTATATCCCCAACAATAAGTATGTCATATTTCTTTTTAGCAGTAGGCAAAGGTAGTTGGAAACTTCCAATAGTAATTGTCGGAGATTTTTCAATAACATTAATACCATTCACTTGGAATTGTTTCTTCGGAAAGTGCACTGTATGCTCATTACCATTGATGTGAAAGGCGACCTTGCTTTTATTGCAATCAATAACAACCCCTGCAGTATTCATAAAGGGTCTACCAAGGATAATCGACATGTTTTCGTCCTCGGGCATCTCAAGTATAACAAAGTCGGTTAAGATAGTAACATTTGCAACAACAACGGGTACATCCTCACAAATACCGATAGGTATGGCAGTTGATTTATCAGCCATTTGCAAAGATATTTCAGTACGTGTGAGTTTATTCAAATCAAGTCTTTTATATAAAGAGAAAGGCATAACACTAACACTAGCTCCTAGATCACATAAAGCAGTTTTGACATAATTTCTTTTGATGGAGCAAGGTATAGTTGGTATCCTGGGTCTCCAAGTTTTTTAGGTACTCCATCCTTAAAAGAATAATTAGCAAGCATGGTGGAGATTTCAGCTTCAGGTATTTTTCTCTTATTAGTGATGATGTCTTTCATGTATTTTGAATAAGGGGCCATCTTTAAAATATCAGTCAAGCGAGTACGCAAAAAGACTGGCCTAAGCATTTCAGCAAAGCATTCAAATTCTTCATCATATTTTTTCTTAGATGGTTTAGGTGGAAAGGGCATGGGTTTTTGAACCCATGGTTCTCTTTCTTTACCGTGTTTCCTAGCAACAAAGTCTCTTTTATCATAACATTTATTTTTAGGTTGTGGGTTATCAAGATCAACAACCGGTTCTATCTCAACATCATTATCTGGTTCTTTATCATTGTCTGGTTGAGTTTCTACATGAACATCATCATTATCATTTTCATTATCACTAGATGAATGTTCATTACCAGATTGAGTTTCATTATCAGAGACAGAGACATCATTATTATCTTCATGGGGTTTTCCTATTTCAGGTTCACTAGAGGTATGCAAAGTCCTATCATTTTTTTCATTTTAGAAGGACTAGGTGCATCAGTGTTAATTCTTTGAGAGTATTGTTCAATTCTTTTAGGGTGTCCCTCAGGATAAAGTGGTTCCTGAGTCATTTTTCCTCCTCTAGTTGCTACTCTAACAGCAAAATCATTCATATTATTATTCATTTCATTAAGCAATTCTCTTTGAGATTTAGCAACTTGTTCTAACTGAGTTTGAACCATAGAAGCATGTTTTCCTACACCCCTAGCATCATTTGTGATTCTAAATAACAAGTCACTCAAGCGAGCAATTATATCAGAGTTGTATTTTAATTGTTTCATAACATTTGCATTGAAGTGATCTTGTTTGATAATGCACCTACCAAATTCATATAGGCATTGACTAGGATGTTTATTGTAAGGGATGTCACCTTCATCAAACTTTATGAAAGAATTTACCTCTACCACGTGTGGTGGTGGCGAATCAAGTCCATGTATTTCTTCAATAGGTCGTAAATTCTTAACATCTTCAGCTTAATACCTTTTTCCTTCATACATTTCTTTGCCTCTTGCATATCTTCAGGACTGAGAAATAAGATACCCCTCTTCTTCAGAGTGGGTTTAGGAGGTGGTTCAGGAAGAGTCCAATCATCATAATTCTTTAATATATTATTCAATAATTCCTCAGCTTGTTCAATAGTTTTTCCCTGAAAACACAACTAACACAACTATCTAGGAAGTCCCTAGAAGCATCGGTTAGTCCATTATAGAAGATATCAAGTATTTCATTTTTCTTAAGAGGATGATCAGGCAAAGCATTAAGCAATTGGAGAAGCCTCCCCAAGCTTGTGGGAGACTCTCTTCTTCAATTTGCACAAAGTTAAATATTTCCTGTAAGGCAGCTTGTTTCTTATGAGCAGGAAAATATTTTCCAGAGAAGTAATAAACCATATCCTGGGGACTACGAACACAACCAGGAGCAAGAGTGTTGTACCATATCTTAGCATCACCCTTTAATGAGAACGGAATTAACTTGCGCATATAGTAATAGTGAATTTTCTCATCATGAGAAAATAGGGTGGCCATATCATTTAGTTTAGTAAGATGTGCCACAACAGTTTTAGTTTCGTAGCCATGGAAAGGATCAGATTCAACCAAAGTAATTAACTCTGGGTCGACAGAGAATTCATAATCCTTATCAGTAACAAAGATAGGTGAAGTAGCAAACTTAGGATCACATTTCATTCTAGCATTCAAAGATTTTTTCTTTCAGTTTGCATAATAATTTCTTAAGATCATCCCTATCATTGCAAGCAAGAAAGTCTCTAGCTATCTCCTCATCCATAACATAACCCTCAGGTATCTTAGGCATTTCAAATCTAGGAGAGCTAGGTCTAATTGGTGTTTCATAATTCTCAGTTTCAAAGACTTCATCAGTTTCAGTAATTTCATTAGTTTCAACATTCTCAATATCTTTAGCTCTAGCAATTTGTTCATCAACAAATTCACCTAGTGGCACATTATCATCAAGCAAGGTACTAGCATCATCATAATTATCATTCATAGAAGAAGTAGCATCATCAAAAACTTGCGACATATCAGGATTAATAGCATCTGGTGGTGTTGCAAGTCTATTCAAAACAGAAGGTGAATCAAGTGTAGAGTGTGATTGCAAGTCCTTACCTCCCCTCGTCTTAGAGGAAATGATCTTGGTTTTTGTATCTTTCAGATTCTTCATATTGATAAATAGATAATAATCCCAAGTGACTCAACAAATATAGCTATGCTCCCCGGCAACGGCGCCAGAAAAAGGTCTTGATAACCCACAAGTATAGGGGATCGCAAGAGTTTTCGAGGGTAGAGTATTCAACCCAAATTTATAGATTCGACACAAGGGGAGCCAAAGAATATTTGTAAGTATTGGCAGTTGAGTTGTCAATTCAACCACACCTGGAGATTAAATATCTGCAGCAAAGTGATCAGTAGCACAATAATATGATAGTTGATAGCAATGGTAACAGTAGCAGTAGTAACGGTTACAGCAGTAACCGTTTTGTAGCAGTTGTAACGGTAGCAATAGTAACTTAGAAAGAACAATAAATGGAAAATTCGTAGGCATTGGATCGGTGAATTCATTCGATAATATTCATCATATAACAATCATAACCTAGGGCGCCACAGAACTAGCTCCAGTTCATAAATATAATGTAGGCATGTATTCCGTAAATAGTCATACGTGCTTATGGAAAAGAACTTGTATGACATCTTTTGTCCTACCCTCCCGTGGCAGCAGGGTCCATAAGGAAACTAAGGGATATTAAGGCCTTCTTTTAACAGAGAACCGGCACAAAGCATTAACACATAGTGAATACATGAGCTCCTCAAACTACGGTCATCACCGGAAAGTATCCCAATTACTGTCACACTGGGGTTTACGGATCATAACACATAATAGATGCATATGACTTGCAAGATCGGATCTAGAACATAGATATAATGGTGAAAACATAAACGATTCAGATCTGAAACCATGGCACTCGGGCCCTAGTGACAAGCATTAAGCATAGCAAAGTCATAGCAACATCAATCTCAGAACATAGTGGATACTAGGGATCAAGCCCTAACAAAAATAACTCGATTACATGATGAATCTCATCCAACTCCTCACCGACCAGCAAGCCTACGAAGGAATTACTCACTCCCGGCGGGGAGCATCATGGAATTGGTGATGAAGGAGGGTTGGTGATGACGAAGACCGAAGATTCCCCTCTCCGGAGCCCCGAACGGGCTCCAGATCTGGCCTTCCGATGAAGAACAGGAGGTGGCGGCGGCTTCGTATCATGAAACACGATGAAACTTCCTCTCTCTATTTTTTTCTCCAAAAATAGGTATTTATGGAGTTGGAATTAGGGTCAGAGGGCCACGAGGGCCCACAACCCACCAGGGCACGCGTGGAGGGGGTGGCGCACCCTGGTGTATCATGACCAGCCAGGGCAGCCCCTCCGGTGGTTCTTGGTTCCAGTATTTTTTATATATTCTAAAATAATTATCCAAAAAGTTTCATCCAAATCCGAGAACTTTTATTTTTGCACAAAAAACAACACCATGGTAGTTATGCTGAAAACAGCGTCAGTCCGGGTTAGTTTCATTCAAATCATGCAAATTAGAGTCCAAAACAAGCGCAAAAGTGTTAGGAAAAGTAGATACGACGGAGACGTATCATGTGGCATTGGTACAGTGAGGTGCTATACAAACGGTTTTTAACCCCTTTCCGCGACGGCATTTGGAACAGTCGCCAAGTGAGTGTGTGCAATAGGGGGGTCCTTCCCACACGACCCAGAAACCGTCGGGGATAGGAAGCCATGATGCAGAGGCCTTGCCAAATGTAATCATATGCGATGCAGCACACACTAAATTCTTTCACACGTGTTGGATCGGTGATTAAACGTTTCTAATGATGTATCATTGTAATGAACCGTTTATGTAAGGCACACGGGCCAACATATGAACTGTGTCCGATATGTTCCCCATCGCACATGAGTTTTCTATGGAACTCGTCTGCCATGCAAGACTCCATCGCACACGTTTCCGAACAATTACCATGTGCGATAATGTTCTACCACAAACAGTTCAGGAGCACCTTCACACACATACAAGTGCTGCATACCGTTTGTGATTTGTTGTGTATCACCGATGGTTGCGGTAAGAGTGACGTGTGCTTTTCGTTTGGGATCCCACACGTTTCCTGAAAAATTTACGACCGAGATTGTATTTTACATTGGGCACGGTTTACTCTGAGCTCTCGTGTGCGATAATGTGGTATCACAAATGGTTCCGGAGCCCCTACACACACGTAATAGTGCTACAAATCATCTGCGATCTGCTGTGTATCACTGACGGTTCCGCTACGATTGACGTATGCTTTCCGATGTGGATCGCACCCACTCATTTAGTTGAACCATGTGCGGAGCAATTGCCAGGTTAAAGCAAAAATATCCCATTTGGATCGGCATGCAAAAAGCAAATTCGCCACAATATGCAATTGAACAAATAATGTCCACAGGAAGAACATTCATCAGATTTCGCAACAATTGCAATTGAACAAATGGTAGCTAAATTCCAATGATTTGTCGACATATATATGCATTACATAATTAATCATAGTCTACGAAATACGACGACCTCATCAGATGGAAAACAATGGATCCATGCGTATATGTTTAGCAGCTAACTCTTACTTATTTGTTTCAGGAGAAGGCATGCTGAAATCTTCATTATCACCAGTGGGATTGATGTAGTGATTCAGGAAGAATTCGCTGATAAATCTCCAAACCATCAGCAATTCACCAGTGGGGAGCGGTTCAGGGGTCCTCGGTTCTAAGATGAGCTACAGTATTTTTAAGATTAGAATGTGCCATATGAGTGGAGTAGAAGATATTAATTAAGATAGACTTACTGGTACTAATTCGCAAGCATCTTCACAACTATCGGCAGATTTGCAGATGGAGATCATGTGTCTGCAAACATAGTATCCGCCAAGGTTGGTCCCTGCTTGTTGCTGAGGACACTGAAATATTTTGTACAGAATTAGTCATGTATTTGTCCTGTTAGGAACAACTTAACCGGTGTTAGATGTATTTTTTTCTTTGGACAGAAATAGAAAGAGGTTTATTTAGAAGCTTGAACATTTAACTAGTGTAAGAAAAGGTATTTGCAGACTATTGGATACATTTTCTAAAAATAACGGATTTCGGTGTGTTACCGGAGAAACAATCTCGTGCTGCAGAGGTAGTTCCCTATTGAACACGTTCCCTGGTTTAGTTTTCCACAATGCGAGCACACTGCAAATGAAGATGAATTTTGACAACATCAATTATTGAACCAGATATGAATGCAAATTAATTTCAACATCATAGAATTCAATACCTATCCATGAATTGCTGAAGATGCGTCAGATCCTGAGCGTTTGTTGAGTCTCTGAGAGAATCCATGTAGTAAACTGTGTTCTTGTTTGGAAAAATGAATACCAAGTTCCAGTGATTGCTATATATTAAGAAAGCCATGAACTTATGAATTATGTCAAAATCTGAAAGACAATTAGTGTATGCGTGGTTGTTTATTTGACTTACCGTTCATGGTATGGCCAGAGAAATGATGCTGCATGGGACATGTTTTCGAAGATACGAGCGACCGTGTTAATGGCCCACTCCCGTTGATCCTTAGCATGTAATGTTGTACCATTTGCTAATTCAGGATCTATGAAATACACACTCTCCCTTTTTCTTCTCTGCGTGTTCAATCTCCTGAGAGGAATAAAATGCAGTTAGTTGTTTATCATTTACAGCCTTGTATGGAGAAGTTCATAAGAGTTTGTTAAGTACTTACAAAATCAGGCATCTAACAAGAGTGGCATCGAGCTTGTTGAAGTTGAAGAAGAGATGTAAGTCCTCAAAATTCACACTAATGGAACCAGCATCGTGTCGAAAATGATCTCTGTTGTAGCAGACTAGCAGAACATGATGACCTGCTAACATTTGATCCATGCAATATTTATGTAACTCACGGCAACTGGAGCTGCACTCATCAAAGTATTCGCCAACAAGAAATGGCTGGCCATGGACGTAATTGCGTGCTTCAAGTACGTCTGCTTTATTTTTAGCAAGCAGCAAAGCTATTTCTGCATCATCCATGCCGTCAGAAATAATATTACTCTCCGATTCGAACAACTTGCTGTTAATTTTGTTCTGGGCGATGAGTGCTTTAAGTAAGAGGCAATCGTTCTCTTTCCTCTTCGCTCTCGGGGCGCGCTTCCTCACGGGTGCAGCCTTTTTGCCCGCTTCCTTCTTGGTACTTGAAGCACTTCTGGTGCAAGGTCTGGATGTCTGAAAGGTAGACTACCGAGCAGACGGCAAAACTTCGACGGACTGTTTAGCAGACGGTTTAGCTATGCCGGACTGCTGAGCTAGCGGTGCTGCTGTGACGGACTGCTGGGCTGTAGCAGCAGAGGCATCGGACTACTGACCATGCGTTGAAGCTATGTTGGGTTTCTGCGCAGGTGGTGCCAACTTGTCGGTGTGCTGAGGAGGCCGTGCCAACACGTTGGTTTGCTGAGCAGGCAGTGCTGACTCATTGGTATGCTGATCACGCGGCTGCGGACCGACGGACTGATGAGCAGTCGGTTCTGGACCTACAGACTGCTTAGTAGGCAATTCCGAAGCATCAGACTGCTTAGCAGTCTGTTCCACCAGGTTGGTCTGCTGAGCATGTGGTGCAACTAGGTCTCCCCCCGCTGCTTCAGCGGCCATCATCTGAACCGGTGGTGTGTCTTCAGCAGTTGTAGGCCTTGCCACTGGCTGCTCTGGGGTGGACAATGACAATGACACAAAGTCGGGCGGGCTGATCACAGGTTGATGCATCAGCCATCGGTTTACGAGTATTAGGTTCCTTGGGGGAAGCACGCGAGAGCTGCTGTGGCAAGGAGAGCGTCACCGGTTGAGGGGTGACATCGGTTGCTCTTGGCGGGGCTTCAGGGATCTCATCCATGAAGTCTATTTCCTTTCGTGGCCAGTGGATATGATGTAACAGTGTTTCTCCCAAGGTCCTATGCTCATCAAAGTCCCCTAGGACATTCTTCAGGGAAAATTCATTGAATCCAGGCTTTACTTCAGTCACGTAGCACTTCACACAGCCTGGCTTCAACGGCGCATTGTCCAACAAGAGGCCCTCTTCCAAGAATGGTGGGCAAACCCAGGCTGTTGCACATTTTAATGTACCTTCATAATGTGTGAGCACGCCCTTCAGTCTTTCTTTCATTCCAGATAGATCAGATATAGCATCATCATGAGCAGCTACAGTCTCAGTGTCGCTGGGGTCAGCTGATGCACAGCTACTCTTGTGCGGTGTTGTCGCGCAATAACCAGCATCCTCCATGCCCGCCTCCCCTCCCATTTGCTGGCTATCTGTCAGTGTTAGAGTCTTCTGCATCATCGTTGACTCCTCAATTTCCTTTCGAACAGTCGAATACATGTCCTTCCTCAAACTTTCATACAATTCATTCTGCTTCATTTCACTCCTCACTTTTTTCATGTTGATCCTCTCTTCTTTTCTGAGTGTGAAAGCCCTCTTGTGCAGGACATTAATACCTATACCCCTTGCACGGCCAGGGGGCTCTCTTGTTTCCAGAGCATCGGACATAATGTCACATGACCCTGAGTTCCTGTAGAACATCTCGGAAGCCTTTAACATCACACGATACAGTTTTTCGTCATGTGAGTTTTCAAAGTAATAAGTTCCATCATCACGCCTCTTTGTAGGTGCCTGCTAGTAGTCTCTAGCGCGTTCGCCCCTGATTTCACTAAAGGTTGGTTTCCCACCCGTAGCTACTGCTTCTTTGTCCTCCTGGTCCCATATCGGTTTCATGTCGTAGTATCCTGCCACACCCATACGGTGGGGGTTGTTCTTCTTCTGAAGTTCCGATTGCTTGGCACTCTTCTTAGCAAAGTATGTAGTTGCCCTGACCCTTTTGAGTTCTGCCCAGTCTGCCTTTGTAATTTGGGGGTATGCGGGGATTGGGTCCTTGCCTTCACTCAAGTACTTCTTGTACAGCACGTGCTTCCAGTTTCTCCAAGCATCCCTAGCCTTCTTCAGTGCAGCGTGTTCCACCTACATTCTCCACTGCTCTGGAAAGTTGAAGTGATCCATGATCTCCTGGGCTATCCTTTGCCTTGTTTCTGTGTCAGTCTTCCGAAGCCCCAGCAGATTAATGTTGAGCCTTGCCCTGCCAACAAATCCACACACACTCCTGAACCTCATGCATGCTTTATCTGGTTTAGTTGGAGCCCAAGACTTTAAATCGATGTCGGTTACTTCATATACACCTTTAGGCTGGTGTGTGGGCTTCCTTGGAGCGTTCCTCCGTTTCCTGACCGGAAGGGTAATTGCTACAGCTCTATCCCGTTCCATATTGCTTGATCCCTCACCATCTGCTGAAGACCTAGGGTTGTCAGAATCAGATGAAGATACATCGCCTGAAGCATGAGTGATGTCGCTGCTACTCGGCATCTACAGAGAACACATGCGAAACTCAGGAAAGGAGGATAAGCATAAAGCTAACAACTTGTTATCAAGCTATCTAAACATGTCATGCAATAATTTAGAAAATGTACGGCTAATTTGTTAAGTTTGTGTGACTCGGGCGCCCACGATCTATAAATCAACAGTAACTTATTGGAACAAATATAGCTTATATGTACTAGTTAGGAAGGTAGATAATGAACATATATACAATCTCCGTTATTTTATAGCCAATTTGGGAACATACGGAATGAAATAGGAAGAGGGATTGCAAGGAAATATGCCTCACCGCGATGGAGAGTAGTAACTAATAGGTTTCTTAATGCAAACCCGGCAGGACCACAAGAGAGGCGAGGGTTACAGGATCGATATGCTCGAGGGTGGCTGGCGAGCAAACAAAGACGGCGAGGCACGGGCAGCCGTGTGTTGGAAACGGCGGTGGAGGTAGGCTTGACGCCGAAGAGCGAGCACACGGCCAGGTTGAGCACGATGGCACCGGAGAGGGTTTTGATGTGGATCTGTGGGGGGGGGGGGAGCTGGCGATGGAGATTGGGTGGACTAATTGAGTGAAACGCGGGCGAGCGGTGGGGGGGGGGTGTTGGCGGCCTAGGTGAAAAGGGTGGAAAAATATCCCCGGTCGCCACGCGGAAAGGCCTATGCAAACGGTTGCCTCTAAGCACTCGTGTGCACAAACAGCATAATTTCGTTTGAAATGAAGACGTGCTAATTTTGAAATGAAGACGTGAGTTCATCGTTTCGCTTCTAATTTTTTTCCCATGGTAAGCAATCACCATTATACCACATGTTTGATTTGCAGGTGCATTTCAGGTCTCGTGTGCTATATTTAAGCCATATTTGGTATTTACCATGCATTTTGGCATATAAATCAAATCCTAGCCGGAACTGTATGTGCTGATGAAAGGGATGAGGATTGTCGTTCGATCTGGGAGCATCCAATGGTGCAGACGTACGATCCGCGTGGTTTGGGTTCTGGCCAATTAGAATGCACGACTCAGATCACGCGCGCAGCAGGGGGGCATCGGCCACGGTTTGGTAGGCACACGGCTTTCGTGAGTGAACCGAGTACTATTTGAAAACATTTACATGAACTAATAACATATTTTTGTTTGAATGAAAACATGAGTTCATCGTTTCACCTGGAATTTTTTTCCACGGTAAGAAATGACCATTGTACCCTATGGTTCGGTTTTCTGGTGCATTCGAGATCTCATTTGCTATATTTGAGTCATTTTTTGCATTTACCATGCATATATATATAGTCGCAACTACACGTGGGTGTTAGCAAGATCATTTGTGTGTCGCTTTACGAGTTTTCATTCATTGTCCGAGAAACGGGAAAAAAAATTAAACAGTTCGGCCGCAGGGTGCGGCTAGAGGCGTAGGCCTTGTTGGTATTTTAATTATAGGAAATGCATATAGAGTCCGGAAATAACTAAAATCGGTGTGTCACCGTGGCGTGCTCTTAGGATCCCATGGAAAAATTTTGGTAAATTTTGGAACAAGTTTTGATACTCACACCTTCCAAATCGAAGCATCTCACAAGAAGGATCATAGTTTCCAAAAGGAGACGCGACACTTCGGACTCCAATCGTCAGTGACTACATCGTTACGCCTCGATTTTTTTTCATGGTAAACAGTCACGGATATACCCTAGGTTTGATTTTCTGGCCCATTTCAGGTCTCGTTTGCTATATTTAAGTCATTTTTTTGCATTTAGTGCATATAAAATCAAAACCCTACTACAACTACACGTGGGTGTTAGCAAGATCATTTGTGTGTCGCTTTGCGAGTTTTCATTCATTGTCCGAGAAATGGGGAAAAAATTCAAATAGTTCGGCCGCAGGGTGCGGCCAGAGGCATAGGCCTTGTTGGTATTTTAATTATAGGAAATGCATATAGAGTCTGGAAATAACGAAAATCGGTGTGTCACTGTGGCGTGCTCTCAGGATCCCATGGAAAAAATTTGGTAAAGTTTGGCACAAGTTTTGATACTCACACCTTCCAAATTGGAGCATCTCACAAGAAGGATCATAGTTTCCAAAAGGAGACGCGGCACTTCGGACTCCAATCGTCGGTGACTACATCGTTTCGCCTCGAATTTTTTTTCACGGTAAAAAATCACGGATATACCCTAGGCTTGATTTTCTGGCCCATTTCAGGTCTTGTCTGCTATATTTAAGTCTTTTTTTTGCATTTAGTGCATATAAAATCAAAACCCTACTACAACTACATGTGGGTGTTAGTTTGCAAAGAAGGTGTACAAATCATTTGTGTGTCGCTTTGCCAGTTTTCATCCATTGTCCGAGAAGCGGGGAGAAGTTTCAAACATTTCGGCCGCGAGGTGCAGCCACCGGCGTAGGCCTAGTTGGTATTTTAATTACAGGAAATTCAGATGGACTCCGGACATCATCAAAATCGGTGTGTGCCCGTGGCATGCTCTCACGCCCCTGTGGAACTTTTTGGTAAAGTTTGGCACAAGTTTTAATGATCGCTCCTTGGAAACCGGAGCATCTCACAAGAAGGATCCTGGTTTCCAAAAGGAGATGTGTCAATTCAAACTCCAGTGGTCGGTGACTTCATCGTTTGGCCTCATAAAAATTTCCACGGTACGCAATCACGATTATACCACGGGTTTGATTTTCTGGCTCATTTCTGGTTTCATTTGCTATACTTAAGATTTTTTTTGAATTTAACATGCATTTTGTGCATATAAATAAAATCACAACCGGAACTGCATGTGCTGTCGAAAAGGATGAGGATTGCCGTTCGATCAGGGAGCATCCAACGGTGCAGACGTATGATCCATGGGGTTTGGGATCAGGCCAATCAGAACGCATGACTCAGGTCGTGCGCGCAGCAGGGGGGCATCGGCCACGGTTTAGTAGGCACACAACTTTCGTGAGTGAACCATGTGCTATTTGAAAACATATACATGTAGTAACAGCATATTTTCGTTTGAATGAATATGTGAGTTCATCGTTTCGCCTCAAATTTTTTTCCACGGTAAGAAATCACCAATGTACCTTAAGGTTCGATTTTTCGGTGCATTTGAGATCTCGTTTGCTATATTTGAGTCATTTTTTGCATTTACCATGCATATATATATATATAGTCGCAACTACACATGGGTGTTAGCAAGATCATTTGTGTGTCGCTTTGCGAGTTTTCATTCATTGTCCAAGAAACGGGAAAAAACTTCAAACAGTTCGGCCGCAGGGTGCGGCCAGAGGCGTAGGCCTTGTTGGTATTTTAATTACAGGAAATGCATATAGAGTCTGGAAATAACGAAAATCATTGTGTCACCGTGGCGTGCTCTGACGATCCCATGGAAATTTTTTGGTAAAGTTTTGGTGCTCGCACCTTCCAAACCGGAGCATCTCACAAGAAGGATCATAGTTTCCAAAAGGAGACACGGCACTTTGGACTACAAACCGTCGGTGACTACATCGTTCCGCCTCGAAAAAAAATTCACGGTAAACAATCACGGATATACCCTTGGTTTGATTTTCTGGCCCATTTCAGGTCTCGTCTGCTATATTTAAGTCATTTTTTGCACTTACCTTGCATTTAGTGCATATAAAGTCCAAACCCTACTACAACTACATGTGGGTGTTAGTTAGCAAAGAAGGTGTACAAATCATTTGTGCGTTGCTTTACGAGTTTTCATCCATTGTCCGAGAAGCGGGGAGAAGTTTCAAACATTTCGGGCGTGAGGTGCGGCCACCGGCGTAGGCCTAGTTGGTATTTTAATTATAGGAAATTCTGATGGAGTCCGGACATCATCAAAATTGGTGTGTGCCCCGTGGCATGCTCTCATGACCCCATGGAAAAAAATTGGTAAAGTTTGGCACAAGTTTTGATGATCGCTCCTTGAAAACTGGAGCATCTCACAAGAAGGACCATTGTTTCCAAAAGGAGACGTGTCAATTCAAACTCCAGTGGCCGGTGACTTCATCGTTTGGCCTCATAAAAATTTCGATGGTACGCAATCACCATTATACCATGGGTTTGATTTTCTGGCGCATTTCAGGTATCGTTTGCTATATTTAAGACATTTTTTGAATTTAACGTGCATTTTGTGCATATAAATAAAATTACAACCAGAACTGCATTTGCTTTCGAAAGGGATGAGGATTGCCCATTCGATCTGGGAGCATCCAATGGTGCAGACGTACGATTCGTGGGGTTTGGGTTCTGGCCAATCAGAACGCACGACTCAGATCACGCGCGTGGTTTGGTCAGCACACGGCTTTCATGAATGAACCGTGTGCTATTCGCAAACCAGACTGCATATCTTCTGTTCATACACACTGGAGTGAGATCAATTGAGTGTGCTACCTCTATGGTCTAATAATAATAATAAACAGTTCAAATTCATTGCCTGTGCTGACAGCATATCAAGGTCAACATATTAACGGTTCTTACATCAATAGAAAACCGGGCATAACTCACAAATTCAGTACACGCGATAGTTGTAAATTGAACGAATTAAGTTGCAGGGTAGTTATAAAAACTAGTCTTACGGCTTAATTCCCATGTACATGGGGGAACTGGGATCATTACGTTGACCCCGAATGAACTTGGGTTTTCTTATGATTTTACGCTTCTCTATTAGAGGGGTGCGTGATCCCTTGGCTGGCAACTCAGCAAATTCATCGTACTCGTCCTCATCGGCAACATCCTCGACACCCAGTACCCTCCTCTTCCCATGCATCACTACATGGCAGTTCTTATGCAAGGGGTCTTCCACATAGAAAATCTGGGTAGCATCGCTGGCAAGAATGAACGGGTCTGCGTGATATGCCATCGTTGTCCTGTTAACACAGGTCTTCCTGTAATCATCAACCTTTACCTGACTAAGAGGGATCCATGTGCACCTAAATAATGCCACCTTAACTTTCACATAGTTAAGCTCCCAAATCTCTTTGATGGTTCCATAGTATACCCTTTTATCAGCTTCATCTACAGTCATGCATTCTATTCGAACAGAGCTGTTCTGATATGAGGTCTTCTCATCACATTCCTCAGTGTAGAACGTGTAGCCATTTATGTCATATGCTTGGTACGTCAACACTATAGGTGATGGATTTTGTGCCAAGCACGTAGCAATGTCATCCATGGATCCTTGTGCCAATTGATTCTTCAGCCATTTGGCGTAGTTCTTAGTGTGCTCCTTAATCTCCGCATCTAATGGATACACCATTGGTAAAAAGCTTTGACATATCTCCGCCAAGTGTTCGTCGGCATAAGCGCTAAGAACTGGGTTGTTAAGCAGTACCGTCAAATGGGCTTTCTCTGCCAATTCTCTGGGTGCAGCCTTTTGCATGCCAGCAAGGACCGGCTTACCTTTCAGCCTCCCTCATGCCGAGAGAGGGGCAAACCTATAGGTCTTTGTTTCATGTATTCGGTGTAAAACTCAACCACCTCCTCCGCGGTATAACCTTGTAGGATGCTTGCCTCTGGATGGTTTCGGTTCCGACAATAGCGCTTTAGTATTCTCATGAACCGCTCGAAGGGATACATGTTGCGAAGAAACACAGGACCTCAATACTTTATCTCACTGACAAGGTGCACAGCGAGATGGACCATGACATCAAAGAATGACGGTGGGAAAAACATCTCTAGGATGGACAATATTCTTGCAATATCCTCTTGTAGGAGATATGCCCTAGAGGCAATAATAAATGTTATTGATTATCTCCCTGTTCATAATTAGGTTTATGTTCCATGCTATAACTGCTATGGTTCTCGAGTCTGCAAATAAAACGAGGCTCGGAGGAAGACTCATATGCACGTGTGGAATAATAAACGGTAATATGTATTCCTAGTCTGGCCTCTAAGACTAGCTCAAGTATTGCATGATGGTTCTGTTTTCCTGATCATGGGCATGTCTATGCCAGCAATTTTGAGGGCACAGTGTTAGAAGAACATTTGTGTTGAATCGACCCAAATTGATGTTATGCTATGAGTTACATTCGTCACATATTAATGGTTAATAACACAGAGATGGTTAATGTTTGCAAAATTCCTTAGACCATGAGAGTGTCGAGTTTCTTCATACTTGCTTCATGAACTTTGGGGTTTGTTAAACGTCATCCGTAAATGGGTGGCTATTACGGCGGCTTACGGGTTCATGGAAAAGGGTGTCAAGTAACTTGATAGCTCGAGATTGGGATTTGCTCCTCCGACGATGGAGAGATATCTCTGGGCCCTCTCGGTGTTACGGTATCCATCATCGTCTGGCCAGACACTTTGTGATTTGATCACAGGGATGCCGGAACACGGTAACTAGAAAAGAGAACAATACCGGTAACGAGGTAACTGGCATAGTGGACAAGTTGTTGATCCACGGAAATGCCTACATGTCTAACCTCGGGTATTTGTAACATATCGTGAAGCAACAGGAATAGCACACGGCAACTGGAGGTTCACTCGAATATTCATTCGTGTGGGTATAGGGGTCAATATGGGTGTCCACGGCTCCGATGTTGATCATTGATCGGAAGGTGTTCCGTGTCATGTCTATACTTCACCGAACCTATAGGGTCACACGCTTAAGGGTCATCTATCTGCTGAATACTAGACAGGGAGTCTGAGAGAAAATCACCGAAAAGTTTCGGAGACAACGGAAGAGTTCCGGAGAGAGAACACTGAAAAAGTTTCGGTAAAACCGAAAAGTTGTTTCGGATAAAACCATTGATCCAAAAAGGTTTCGGCAAGCACCGGGAATGTTTTGGAGGTTGCCAGATTGGTCTGGTAATTTCTGGAGAAAAAACCGAAAAAAAAGTTTCGGTGCTGCCGGAGTTGTTTACCGGGTAAACAAAGATGGTTTTAAATTAAACCACCATACTGGAAATGTTCCAGAGCGCGTCCAGATAATTTTAGAGGGTGCCGGAAATGTTCTGGGACCTTCTGGAATTTTTCAGAAATAATAGTCGCGGAAAACATCTTGTCCCAGCGTGAGGGGACAAGATCCCACGGATCGTGGGGGCTGTTTTTGGGGGGGCCCCCTTTGGGAGCAGCCCCCTTGTGGCTGGACAAAATGTTGGGGGGGGGCCCATGGTGGGGGGCAGCCCCCACAAATGGTGGAGAGTTTTGGGAGGAAGGTGGGGCCCCATGGGGGAACACCATGGACAAGGGAACATGTTTTTCCCTTGTTTGGTGGGAACATGTTCTCCTTGTTTTGTGGGAACATGTTTTCCCCATGTTTAGTGGGCTGAATTTTCAGCCCCCTCCACCCCTTCCACCACTATATAAGGAGGAGGAGAGGTGCTCTCCAACTCCACTCCAACTCTCTCACACAAGCCATGCATGATCTGGCATTCTCTCTCCCTCCCACGAAATAGTTTCGTAGTGCCGAAAGGCTGTCTGGGTTCCGGTGGGAACTAGTTCTGGACGGCGAAGCCCTGCCGGATAGATGGCACCGTATGTGTGCAACCCCGTAGAGAGGTCGTAGTTTCGTCCTTTTGCCCGAGGGGCTGTTCGAGTGTCCTCCCGAAGGGCTGTCCAAGTGACGGTCCGAGTTCTGTGAGTCCTCCCGAAGGGCTGTCCACGACACCGTCCGGGGGACTGTCCGACCGCCTCCCGGAGGGCTGTCCGAGTGGCGGATGAGGGAGTACATCCTCGCGGTTGGGAGGTTGTAAATCCTAGCTGCGGGGATCTGCACCGACGATCGTCATCGACTCTACTTCCGCTGCGCTACGAGTCGGTAACGAAAATGATCAAACCTTGTATGCAGTCTCCATAGTGGTCCTGGGCTGGTGCGTAGGTCGGAAAATTTTTGTTTTCTATTGCGTTACCCAACAGTGGCATCATGAGCCGTGCTATGCGTAGATGCAGGTTGCGATCTAGAATACATGGAGATGTATGGGTGTTGCACAATATAATTAGGTAGTAGATGAGTTCTATTACTGAAAATTATTTGTGCGGGTAGCAGATGAAATCTGTTACCCGATGTTCTTGTTGCTTCCCTCGAATTTGCGTAGTCCTGATCTTGACAGCATTGCGGAATCTGACAAAGTTCTGGCAATCCGCGATCCTTTCATGCTGCTCCTGAGTATGCTGATTGACAGATCAACGAAGTGCTAACAGTTCTTTGGGTTCCACTTTAGTCAATGAAAGATGGATGTTTCACAGATGAAAGGGCAATGCAGATATGATCTGCACGGGGGTCATGCGTATGACGAAGTTCAGTATGGGGCTCGAGATTTTATTATCTCGTGTTTCATACACCCCGCGTTGTTAATCTAGTGACTTGGATAATCATGCTTGATGATGGACGTTGGTAGCTTCGGTTTGTTTCGAAACCTTAGAAGCCACGTAAAACCAGTTTTTGCTAAACCGATTAGAGGCGTCTAACTTGGTTTTGCAGGAGGGTTTGCATGTGCATATGATGTGGTATAGTAGTGCTCATAATAATTTGATTATGTATGAGATGTCTATATGATGTAAACTGATTAACATGACCTGCGTGTCATGATTCGGCATGATGGCTGGAGCCATATGATTGCACTTTAATGACCTGCGTGTCAACCTTATGTAATGCACTTATTTTATTAGCTATAGAGATAGCAATATTATCTGGTGCATCGACAAGGTGGTGGCAATCTTCGCAAAGGTGAACACCGACGCGAATGCCAAAGACGAAGAAATACAAGACTTCTCCGTCAGAAAGGGCTATACCATATCATGCTATTATGAATTGCCTGAGATGTTTATCCCTTATGATGCACCCTTCTTGATTGCGCGGTAGTCGCTTTTATTAGGGTGATCTCTCACAAAAATATCAAGTAGTTAGTGTTCTCCCAAGTGTAGCACCGTCACGGCACCTAACTTTTTGGGGCATCACAGGATCTCCCTGGGTGCGAACGATTAGGGATGTGTGAGGCGGGTGAGTTGAGACCTCGCAGCGAGATCACTTGGTTGTCTTGACGTTCTGGAAGGATCTCCCTGAGCTCGGAACACGCCCATCGAAAGATGAACAAGAGTCACATAGAGATGTGATTGGCAAGTTTGCCTACCGATTGAAGTTCGCGCCATCAGTGTTCATCTCGTTCAATGGCGTTGAATGGAAATGCGGGTCTTGTATCACTCACAATCAATTATGAGAGATATTGATTTGAGTGGGAGCGCACTTTGAATTAACTTGTTTAATTCTCAGTGCAATTAATTTTGAACACTGTCTAAGTGTGATTTGCAAAATAGTTGTAGAATAATGGCTCGCGTTTCCACCTTCCCTATTAAAATTGAATAGCTGTTAAATATCTGGTTAAAACTTTACGGTTGGCAACGTAATGTGAGGATTGTCCTCAAGAGTGCCGAGAAGGACTTTGTCCTATCGCATACTTTCGGTATTCTCTCGGTTATGCTATGGATCATGTGACTCTCGTCCTTCGATCCAAAAGCTGGAATTCCATTTCAGTCAAGTGCAATATGTTTGCTTCCATGAGACCCGAACTTCGAAAGTTTGGATAGTTATGTGATATTCATGGAATCTGAAAATCATTTTCAGAGACAGACAAAGGCTAAAAGATATGAGATATCCAAAGAAATGTTTGTTTGCAAACTATTAGTAAAGGAGTTTACTATGCATTAGACTGATAAGAGAGGGATCCAGAAGACCGCCTGTCATATGATGAAAGGTGAATAAAACAACAACTTAAAGAGAAAGGAAGTGTCCGAAGGGTGTCAGTGAAACTTTCACGCCTAGGAAGTCCAGGGCTGATGCCACTCTTAAGTTGTGTGCTTCTTCTGAGAGTAGGAGAAATACTAAAAGTTAAACTGTTAGAAGTATAAAGGCAATGAGAAAGAAGACTGGAATATCCAGCTCATGTATGAATGTCATACAAGTTTTTGATGTATAGAAGGCTGGTCAAAGATATAGTTCTTGGGAATTATGATTAAATTGTTAATCACTGATTCTTGGGTATTGTGAGTTAATCACAAAGATACCCGCTCGATTGCATTCTGTTGCAACTCGATGTAAGAACTACTATGGCCTGAAAGACTAGCCAGGAATGAGGTTTAGGTATACACAGAGAACATAGTAAATGTTACTGTACCTTCCATCGGTGTATTACCGTCTGTGTTTATTTTCCTAATTCAATTAGAGTTTTACACACTCTAGCCCATTGCATAAGTTATCTTGCAAGAAGGTTGTTCATAAGAGAACTTTTGATGTTCGGTGTTATGAATAACATAAGGGCCATACTTTCATTATGAATGAGATGTATGTTATGAATATTGATAATAATACATTACCTCAGTATTAACTTTGATAATTCATTTTAGGGTTTTACACACTCTAGCCCATTGCACAATGTTTGTTGCAAAAGGGTTGTTCATAGAAGAACAATTGCTGTTCAGTATTATGAATAACATGAGGGCCATACTTCCATCATCGATGGGACGTATGTTATGAATATTGATGGTAATATGATACATCCATAACACTGACGCTAAATGTCATAAGACTAAAAGAATACCACACAAGTGTGGCACTGCATTTGGTCACATTGGAGAAACCCGCATGGAAAATTCTATTATGATGGATTTTGAAGTCGTTTGATTTTGAATCACCTGACACTTGCGACTTTCCTCCGAAAAGTGAAGTGACTGAAATACCGTTCACAGGCCATAAGGAACGAGCAAAGAACTTATTGGTGATCATACATTTTGATGTATGTAGTCCGATAAATGTTGTTGCAAGTAGTGGATTTATCTATCTTCAGAAATGACTCAAGTAGATATATGGATATTTACTTGATGAGACGTAAGTCTGGATCTTTTGAAATCATTTGAAAGGTTTTCAAAATGAAGTAGAAGTTATTGTAACAAGAAAATTATGTTTCTACAATTCGATTGCAGAAAGAAATATTTGAGTTACAAGTTTAGCGAATGTCTGATGCGTTGTGAAAGGGGTTTCATAACTTGCACCTCCCGGAACACCACTGCAAGTGGAAAGTCCGTGAAGATGTAATCGAACCATTTATGACATGGTAAGATCAAAGATGACATAAATAAATTTGTCATTATCCCTTTTAAAAGGTGATGCTTTAGAGACTGCGGCTTTTACACTGAAAAGAGCTCCATCAGGTCTGTTGAAATGACACCATGGTATGGTACGCCCAACCATGTTATATCTTTTCTTAACATTTGGAATATGGGGCTTGTGTAAAAGGTTACAAACCTATTCCAAATCAGACAAGTGCTACTTTGTAGGTTATCCCAAGTCATTGGGTATTCCCCCACCACTATACCGAGGCAAAAGTTTTTGCCACAAAACGGTATGCTTTTTGAAGAAAATGGTTCTTTGAAAAAGGTGAGTGGGAGAATAGTGCAACTCGACGAGATAAACAGTATCTTCGCCATCAGATCAAAGGAAAGAGACCTTGGAAGTAATTCCGGAGTTTCCTACTGCGACTGATACGGAAGTCTCTACAATAAAATGTATGGACTTCGGTCGAACTTACAGCTGAACCACGTAGGCAAGGCTCGTGCAAACCTCTCAGGTGCGCAAACGAGATATTGTTGTTAGACAACAGTATACCTACGATACACAAGGAAGCGTTGATGGGCCCTAACTCCGGAATTGGCTAAATGCCAATACAATCCGAGATAGTTTCCATATAAGTGATTCAAGATTAAAACCTTGATACACCTTTCGGAAGACTTAGAGTCTGACGAATATTTATGGAACTATAACTGATATGAATAAAAATGTTTTATCCATAAAGCTCGACTTGTTGCAATATACAAGTTCAAGGAGTTGACTACGATGAGGTTGCTTCATCGTAGCGATGCTTAAATTCGGTTCGGGTTGAACTAGCAATTAATACATATTTCATATCATGAGATATAAAACAATGGATGACAAAAGGATTTCCATCTGATGGAAATGAAACCAAGGACTTGCATGTGTTACAGTCCAAGGTATTTTGTCAATCCAGAGGATGCTAGTAAGTATGCAAACTTCAGAGTTCCAGCAATGGACAGAAGAGAGCAAAATGGAGTTGGAATCTTCGTGTTTTGATGAAATAGTCAAAGGGGTTTGACTTCATCAATGGGTAACGAAGATGCTTATGATTCAAGAAAGTAAGTGGGAGCATAATAATATTTCTAGAAACGTTGTGTGCTTGACACATTGTTAATTGGAAATAAATTTCTTGACACGATCTAGGACTTCATTTAAAAATAGTTTTTTGATGAAGTGCTTGGGCTAAATAGCCTTTATATTAGGCATGATGATCTATGAAGATAGATTTACCTAATGGGGCTAAGCAATAAATACATATTGACAAGATGCTAAAACTTTTTAGCATTTAAAACGCCAAGGAGTGATTCTTGCCGAAGTCACATGGAAAGAGTTTTTGCAAGACTCGGTGTCCCAAAAACACTGATGAGCAAAATACATGATGGGGATTCCACACACTCTTGTGTTTGGATTAATCATGTATTCCATGGTATGTATAACAACCAGATATGTCCAATACTCCCAAAGTTGTTGCGAGTATAGATACCAAAGTGATCAAAAGTATTGATCAAGGGACAACAGTGAAAAAGGGTCATTGAGTACTATAGTAGCACTGATGACAAGTTTTCTCGCAAGTAGAGATCATGAAGAGTTCGTTGTAAAAGGTTACATCGATACAGTCTTCATCATTTCTCCATGCGATTTTCGATTTAAATTGACGGTTTTGTGTAACACACAATATGGTGGCACAGTTAGTTTGAATTTGTTCAAACAAGTTACTGTGGCGAATTCTATAACAGAGGCAAAGTATGTTGCCGCTTTTAAAGCGACAAAGAAGATGTTGAATCATATAGTTCATTCATGAACTTAGTATGGTTCCAAGATGGCTTTTGTCAATGGGACACTACTGCAAGTAGTTGCTCCATAACTCAGTCTGAGGAATCCAGGTTCGACCTGTGATTCGCATACATATCAAGCCAAGTCCACACAAAATATGACTTTTGTGAAAGCGTGAAAACGCGAGGATATGCAAAGATACACACGGAGCTGAAGTCGTCAGATCCGTTGAACATTCAGGCTATACCATAAGCGAAGCATATTTACACCGGTGTGCCACAGGTGTAAAGTGCATTAGCGTTAACTAGATTATTGACTCTAGTGCAAGTGGGAGTCTGTAGGAGATATGCCCTAGAGGCAATAATAAATGTTATTGATTATCTCCCTGTTCATAATTAGGTTTATGTTCCATGCTATAACTGCTATGGTTCTCGAGTCTGCAAATAAAACGAGGCTCGGAGGAAGACTCATATGCACGTGTGGAATAATAAACGGTAATATGTATTCCTAGTCTGGCCTCTAAGACTAGCTCAAGTATTGCATGATGGTTCTGTTTTCCTGATCATGGGCATGTCTATGCCAGCAATTTTGAGGGCACAGTGTTAGAAGAACATTTGTGTTGAATCGACCCAAATTGATGTTATGCTATGAGTTACATTCGTCACATATTAATGGTTAATAACACAGAGATGGTTAATGTTTGCAAAATTCCTTAGACCATGAGAGTATCGAGTTTCTTCATACTTGCTTCATGAACTTTGGGGTTTGTTAAACGTCATCCGTAAATGGGTGGCTATTACGGCGGCTTACGGGTTCATGGAAAAGTGTGTCAAGTAACTTGATAGCTCGAGATTGGGATTTGCTCCTCCGACGATGGAGAGATATCTCTGGGCCCTCTCGGTGTTACGGTATCCATCATCGTCTGGCCAGACACTTTGTGATTTGATCACAGGGATGCCGGAACACGGTAACGAGAAAAGAGAACAATACCGGTAACGAGGTAACTGGCATAGTGGACAAGTTGTTGATCCACGGAAATGCCTACATGTCTAACCTCGGGTATTTGTAACATATCGTGAAGCAACAGGAATAGCACACGGCAACTTGAGGTTCACTCGAATATTCATTCGTGTGGGTATAGGGGTCAATATGGGTGTCCACGGCTCCGATGTTGATCATTGATCGGAAGGTGTTCCGTGTCATGTCTATACTTCACCGAACCTATAGGGTCACACGCTTAAGGGTCATCTATCTGCTGAATACTAGACAGGGAGTCTGAGAGAAAATCACCGAAAAGTTTCGGAGACAACGGAAGAGTTCCGGAGAGAGAACACTGAAAAAGTTTCGGTAAAACCGAAAAGTTGTTTCGGATAAAACCATTGATCCAAAAAGGTTTCGGCAAGCACCGGGAATGTTTTGGAGGTTGCCAGATTGGTCTGGTAATTTCTGGAATTTTTCTGGAGAAAAAACCGAAAAAAAAGTTTCGGAGCTGCCGGAGTTGTTTACCGGGTAAACAAAGATGGTTTTAAATTAAACCACCATAACTGAAATGTTCCAGAGCGCGTCCAGATAATTTTAGAGGGTGCCGGAAATGTTCTGGGACCTTCTGGAATTTTTCAGAAATAATAGTCGCGGAAAACATCTTGTCCCAGCGTGAGGGGACAAGATCCCACGGATCGTGGGGGCTGTTTTTGGGCTGTTTTTGGGGGGGCCCCCTTTGGGAGCAGCCCCCTTGTGGCTGGACAAAATGTTGGGGGGGGGCCCCATGGTGGGGGGCAGCCCCCACAAATGGTGGAGAGTGTTGGGAGGAAGGTGGGGCCCCATGGGGGAACACCATGGACAAGGGAACATGTTTTTCCCTTGTTTGGTGGGAACATGTTCTCCTTGTTTTGTGGGAACATGTTTTCCCCATGTTTAGTGGGCTGAATTTTCAGCCCCCTCCACCCCTTCCACCACTATATAAGGAGGAGGAGAGGTGCTCTCCAACTCCACTCCAACTCTCTCCCACAAGCCATGCATGATCTGGCATTCTCTCTCCCTCCCACGAAATAGTTTCGTAGTGCCGAAAGGCTGTCTGGGTTCCGGTGGGAACTAGTTCTGGACGGCGAAGCCCTGCCGGATAGATGGCACCGTATGTGTGCAACCCCGTAGAGAGGTCGTAGTTTCGTCCTTTTGCCCGAGGGGCTGTTCGAGTGTCCTCCCGAAGGGCTGTCCAAGTGACGGTCCGAGTTCTGTGAGTCCTCCCGAAGGGCTGTCCACGACACCGTCCGGGGGACTGTCCGACCGCCTCCCGGAGGGCTGTCCGAGTGGCGGATGAGGGAGTACATCCTCGCGGTTGGGAGGTTGTAAATCCTAGCTGCGGGGATCTGCACCGACGATCGTCATCGACTCTACTTCCGCTGCGCTACGAGTCGGTAACGAAAATGATCAAACCTTGTATGCAGTCTCCATAGTGGTCCTGGGCTGGTGCGTAGGTCGGAAAATTTTTGTTTTCTATTGCGTTACCCAACAGTGGCATCATGAGCCGTGCTATGCGTAGATGCAGGTTGCGATCTAGAATACATGGAGATGTATGGGTGTTGCACAATATAATTAGGTAGTAGATGAGTTCTATTACTGAAAATTATTTGTGCGGGTAGCAGATGAAATCTGTTACCCGATGTTCTTGTTGCTTCCCTCGAATTTGCGTAGTCCTGATCTTGACAGCATTGCGGAATCTGACAAAGTTCTGGCAATCCGCGATCCTTTCATGCTGCTCCTGAGTATGCTGATTGACAGATCAACGAAGTGCTAACAGTTCTTTGGGTTCCACTTTAGTCAATGAAAGATGGATGTTTCACAGATGAAAGGGCAATGCAGATATGATCTGCACGGGGGTCATGCGTATGACGAAGTTCAGTATGGGGCTCGAGATTTTATTATCTCGTGTTTCATACACCCCGCGTTGTTAATCTAGCGACTTGGATAATCATGCTTGATGATGGACGTTGGTAGCTTCGGTTTGTTTCGAAACCTTAGAAGCCACGTAAAACCAGTTTTTGCTAAACCGATTAGAGGCGTCTAACTTGGTTTTGCAGGAGGGTTTGCATGTGCATATGATGTGGTATAGTAGTGCTCATAATAATTTGATTATGTATGAGATGTCTATATGATGTAAACTGATTAACATGACCTGCATGTCATGATTCGGCATGATGGCTGGAGCCATATGATTGCACTTTAATGACCTGCGTGTCAACCTTATGTAATGCACTTATTTTATTAGCTATAGAGATAGCAATATTATCTGGTGCATCGACAAGGTGGTGGCAATCTTCGCAAAGGTGAACACCGACGCGAATGCCAAAGACGAAGAAATACAAGACTTCTCCGTCAGAAAGGGCTATACCATATCATTCTATTATGAATTGCCTGAGATGTTTATCCCTTATGATGCACCCTTCTTGATTGCGCGGTAGTCGCTTTTATTAGGGTGATCTCTCACAAAAATATCAAGTAGTTAGTGTTCTCCCAAGTGTAGCACCGTCACGGCACCTAACTTTTCGGGGCATCACAGGATCTCCCTGGGTGCGAACGATTAGGGATGTGTGAGGCGGGTGAGTTGAGACCTCGCAGCGAGATCACTTGGTTGTCTTGACGTTCTGGAAGGATCTCCCTGAGCTCGGAACACGCCCATCGAAAGATGAACAAGAGTCACATAGAGATGTGATTGGCAAGTTTGCCTACCGATTGAAGTTCGCGCCATCAGTGTTCATCTCGTTCAATGGCGTTGAATGGAAATGCGGGTCTTGTATCACTCACAATCAATTATGAGAGATATTGATTTGAGGGGGGCCCCCTTTGGGAGCAGCCCCCTTGTGGCTGGACAAAATGTTGGGGGGGCCCCCCATGGTGGGGGGCAGCCCCCACAAATGGTGGAGAGTGTTGGGAGGAAGGTGGGGCCCCATGGGGGAACACCATGGACAAGGGAACATGTTTTTCCCTTGTTTGGTGGGAACATGTTCTCCTTGTTTTGTGGGAACATGTTTTCCCCATGTTTAGTGGGCTGAATTTTCAGCCCCCTCCACCCCTTCCACCACTATATAAGGAGGAGGAGAGGTGCTCTCCAACTCCACTCCAACTCTCTCACACAAGCCATGCATGATCTGGCATTCTCTCTCCCTCCCACGAAATAGTTTCGTAGTGCCGAAAGGCTGTCTGGGTTCCGGTGGGAACTAGTTCTGGACGGCGAAGCCCTGCCGGATAGATGGCACCGTATGTGTGCAACCCCGTAGAGAGGTCGTAGTTTCGTCCTTTTGCCCGAGGGGCTGTTCGAGTGTCCTCCCGAAGGGCTGTCCAAGTGACGGTCCGAGTTCTGTGAGTCCTCCCGAAGGGCTGTCCACGACACCGTCCGGGGGACTGTCCGACCGCCTCCCGGAGGGCTGTCCGAGTGGCGGATGAGGGAGTACATCCTCGCGGTTGGGAGGTTGTAAATCCTAGCTGCGGGGATCTGCACCGACGATCGTCATCGACTCTACTTCCGCTGTGCTACGAGTCGGTAACGAAAATGATCAAACCTTGTATGCAGTCTCCATAGTGGTCCTGGGCTGGTGCGTAGGTCGGAAAATTTTTGTTTTCTACTGCGTTACCCAACACCTCTTGCATATAATCCAACTCTTCAGGATCTACAACTTTCTGCCATAGTTTGTTGAAGAAATCACAGAGCTCAATGAGTGTGTTTCTTATATCTTTGTCCATCAGATTCCTGATGGCCACCGGGAGGATTTGTGTCAACATTACGTGACAATCATGTGACTTCATGTGTCCCAACTTCATTTTACCTAAGCTCACATCCACGAGACTTCTGATGTTCGCGTAGTAGGAAGAGGGTGTCTTAACTAACAACAAATAGTTGAAGAACTCTGTTGCTTCTTTTGTACTGAAATTGTAACTCTGGCGAGCGTGGAGGAATGTTATCATCTTATGCTTCACTCTTGTGTTTTGATAGATCACCAAGCATATCGAGCCGTGCACCATCACCATCCATTGTTTTACCTTTAATCTTGAGCAGAGTACCAAGTACCAAGGATGCTTTCACATATGTTCTTCTCTACGTTCATGACATCGATACAGTGACGTACACGTAGAATC
Organism: Thinopyrum elongatum; assembly: GCA_011799875.1. Lineage (NCBI taxonomy): Eukaryota > Viridiplantae > Streptophyta > Magnoliopsida > Poales > Poaceae > Thinopyrum > Thinopyrum elongatum. The sequence continues at coordinate 228,659,863 of CM022298.1, forward strand.
TCCCAGTAAGGTAATTTCCAGAACACCGATTTCTTCTTAAACACTTGATTCCTGGGTGTTTGTTTCACCGTCAAAGCGTGGTTCTTGCCAAGCACAACATTAATTTGTTTAGCCATGTTGTGGACCACCTCCCCATCATAAGGTCTTGGGCCCAAATATACCTCTACCGTACCATCAAATTTAGCTTTCATCTTTCGGTATGGGTGATTTCTCTGTAAGAACCTACGATGACGCAAATACATGGTTTTGCGTGAGTTGGGAAGGAATCTGCTAGCTGTCCTATCCATGCATGTGACACACCCTACATCTCCCTTTGTTTTCTACCCCGATGTGTTGCCTAATGCCGGCATATCTTGAATGGTGTGCAACAACATCGCATGTAGATAAAAAATCTGCTTTTTGTAAGCACCATAACATTTTACAGCAGGCTCTTCTACCCACACTGTCAGCAGTTCTTCTACCAGTAGCTGAAAGTAAATGTCGATGTCATTTCTAGGTTGCTTTGGGCCTTGGATAATCATTGACATCATAATGTATTTTTTCTTCATACACAACCAAGGAGCTAGGTTATATATGCACAGAAGCACCGGCCATGTGCTGTGTTTGGTGCTCATATCATCAAAAGGATTCATCCCATCAGTACACTCCCCGAGCCTTATACTTCTAGGATCCTTGTACCCAATCATATCCTTTTTTGGGCCCTTGAAATCTGCAATCATAGCAGAAAAATCTGGCATATTAAGATCGTCGTCGTCTGCGTCACCATCTTGGTTTTCCAGTGGGCATTTTGGCTTTCCGGTGTTCCATTGGTAGCTTGACGCCTCTGCCCTGATGTTAGATTCAACATCCATCTGACACTAACCGGGGTTTGGCATCTCGCAGCCCTTTGTATATTCATCCGGGACCTGCTCTTCACCGTGTCTGGTCCAACATGTATATCCATCCATGAATCCCCGAGAGAGTAAGTGCCACTCGACTTCTGCAACTTCATGTGAGTCTGTATTGGCACAATGACTACATGGACACAGGATGTAATCCTCATCACCAATTCTCTTCTTTGTACTTTCAGCCAAATTCATGAACTCCGCCATGCCACTCATAAAATTTGAGCTTCTTCGATTCTTCATCCATTCAGATTGTTCCATCTGCACCACACGGAGGGTAATTAAAAACAAAACAACAACATTAATACACGAATTAACTGATGCCCAAAGATGCATGCATAAATCACAAGGTTTTATTTTCATAATTACTGAGGGCGCTCCATATTGTTATCTAGACATGCAATGACAAAAATTAATGGCCAGTCAATTTACACGCAGAGTACTACAGCACTACCCTTAGGAATTGAATACCTTAATTAAGCCACTCATGAAAAAATACCTTAATTAATTAGCCGCGCGGCGACCTCCACCCAGCAGACAGAGAAGCGCGATGCGGCAGCACACCGAGACAGCAGGGTCGAGGAGCAAAGCTTAGTGTGGCTACCGCTTGAAGTTCAACCTCCACTATCCCGCCATCGACCTTGATGGATGTGCTCCGATCACGCCGCCGCCGACCTTGATGGTTGAGCTCCTCCTATCTCCCACCGTAGACCGAGGATTGACCTCCTATGACGTCGCCATCGCCCACCGACTGAGGATTGACCTCTTATCGATAGCCGTTGCCTCGGCCACCGCCGCCATCTCTATCTGCAGAGTGGTTGTTTTATTTTTTGACGGATATCCGCAGAGCGGCTGTTTACATGGTATTACTATAACGCAATTATATGTACAGGGTAGTACATCACATACAGTTATGTCATGGCAACCGTGTCTCACCTACATTGTCTTCTCACATGGTTTGGTGCGGAAATCGTGTGAGAAGTTGTAATACCTAAAGAAACAACATGTATAAACAGTGTGTCGTATAGTACAACATATAGTGCGATAAGTAGTTCCTGACCATTAGCTTATCCCCACAGTTTCCCCATTTCCCCCAAATCCCTAGATAGCCTCCAAATTCCCTCACGTGGCGCTGACATAAGGGGAATGCGGACGAGTGGTGCTGATGGTTTTGGTGCGGCTGCTCCTGCTCGTATCGCCGCTCTCGGCAGCGCCGCCACGACGGCGGTCACCGCCGAGCACTTGCCTAAGGTCATCAGAAGGCGGGTGTACTACGGATCCGAATCATCTTGTCAGGTTCCAATCTATCCCGATCTTTTTTAGCATGTCCAAAGTAGGTCCCTGCTAAATTCATCCTGAATGACCCCCCCCCCCCGGAAACTGATCTACCGCCGAATCCAGAGCATGACTCCAGACTCCCGCAACACGAGTTCGACTTCGAGTTTTGCGCCATCGAGAAGTACCAAAAGCTGAGTTGTGTGCATGGGCACACTCCCGCTCGACGTGTATGCACGGAGGGATTCGACATTGGCAGGCGGTTTCTCAGTTGCCCCTTAGAGGTTAGTGCTAAGTTCATCAATTTACTTGAGTTAATGCCACCGCTCATCCTAAATACTATTTAACATTGGCAGGGATATGAGGCTTGTGCCTTTGTTAACTGGCTGGATGAAGAATGGCATGGCAGGGTTTGGAGTGTTATCACCAAGGTCGCAGAAGATAACGTAAAGCTGAAGAAGAAACTGGCTGATCTAGAATGTACAATCAATACGATGAAGCAAGAAAGAATCAATCACAGGCAACAGATGAAAACAAGAGACAAGAAGGAACTAGCATGTGTAGTTGTGGTTGTCACATTAGCCGTGTTCTATGCACTATTTGCAATGATGATTAGGGGTTTGTTTGACAGTATTGCTAAAGCACATATAGATGTGCTCTAAGTAATGCACATCTAGGTCTGATGCCATTGGTGTTACGCGAAGATTCGTGCAGATATTTTCCTTTGTGTTTTTTTATTTTCCTTTGTAGTTTGATTATTACTGGCTTCATCAATAAGAAGAGCTCAATGTATTGCTTGCCAACTATCCTACTCCATTCGTACCAGTGCATAAGTCACATTACGAAAACCAAACAATCCCAAAACTCGTTCCTTGTTTTTGTCCTGAAAAAAGAAATCAGCCAATAGGAGTCCTGCGGCTAGTATGCATTCAATGACTTCAGACTACTTAGCATAACATGCATGCAATGGTCAATTCTCTGCACGCAATGGTATTGATTACCAAATAATCATCAAGTTCTCTCGTTTTTTCCCCACCTAGGCCGCCGGTACGGAGGGAGTAGAAGTACTACGAAAAATGCTTGTTTCATATTTGGACGCTCCAACGCGTGTGCATAATTAATTATCACATTGAGAACTACGCAACCCCGGGAATTTGGAGTGACTGGGTACAAATAATTGCGGTTGATTACATCAGCGGTTAGATAATACGTCAACCCTCGCTTCAATTGGCATTCCTCTTCTTTGCATACCCCGCTTAAGTGTCCAACATCTTCATCGTCCCCGGCAGGCCGCGCTACACACTTGCACACACTCTGCAATCTCGCTTTCTCGCGGTTTTTATATGACCGTAGCCATGTCGAGCGACAGCGAGGATGACAGTTCTGCCAATAGTCTGGCGCCCGATGATAGGTCAACATCGGAATCATCCCGGTCGTCTTCCATGAGTCCGGCGTCGAGCCCAGACCTCGATTATATCTGGATCATGGAAGGGACGCTTCCTCTGGAGTCGTCAGATGACAAACAGATGGATGAGGAGCCATCGGAGGATGAAGAAGAGGACGACGATGATGAGGAGGAGGAATGGTCGAATGAGGAGGACGACGACGACAGCAATGACGATGACGACGGCGGCGGCGATGAAAAGCCAACGGTCAGCGGCAAGAAGCGTCCTCGCCAAGACGATGTCGCGGAGCCATCCAACAACAACAAGAAGAAGGACTAAATTAAGCAGACTCTATATATCTCTATTTCTGTTCGCTCATATTAATTCATTATCTCTGTTTCCCCTGTCAATCTCATCGCAGATGGTTAGTAATACGTATTCGACAGAGATCTTTTACATTATCGCCCACAGGTTGGTTTCTTGAATTGTGTGCCCTGACGAGCACACAATTCACAAAAAAAGACCGTATGGGCTGTCTATAATGATAACACACAATTCTGATTACCGACCTGTTTGCCGGGTATCACCCACATCTTGTTACGCCGAATCATTTGTGTTCAACTTGATAATCGCAAACGGTTCATCGGAGTGAACTGTATGCCGTATATCGCACACACCTTGATATGGCTGCCTGTTTCTGTTGTTCTGTCTCATCGCAAACAGTTTGTATGGATCAACCGTATGCCCCGCATCGCACACGCAACTAAAATCTGAACTGTATTTGATGTATCCTTCATCGCAAATGTTTTGCATTTTTTGACGGTTTTTTACATCACCATTTGCGATTAATGCATCGCACACAGTTTCGTCAAAGGGTCTCTGATCGTAGTGTCGCATTAGCAGCATTATGCAGTAGTGTGGGCCCACAGATCTCGATCATTCTCTGATTTTTCAAACCAAGAAATAACAAAAAAAACATCATTCTACGAATTACCAAAACAAGGATCGCAAGGTACGAGAAGGGTCAAAGGGATAGATTGTGTGGGCCCACAGATCTCGATCATTCTCCGATTTTTCAAAACAAGAAATAACAAAAAAAATATCATTCTACAAATTACCAAAACAAGGATCTCAAGATTTATATAATAGACATGATAGGTCACTACAGACACATTTAGATGCTAAATGTCTGTAATGACTGTGTCATGACGCTTAAATGAAGCTTGAGATATGCAACTTCCCATCCGGTCACCCATCCTTAGACTCCTCCAGCCCCAGCACGCTTAACTTCTGCGTTCTATTCGACTCGCCTAGCGGATGGAAGCCGCCCCTTGCTGATAGGAGTTGCCTCCTCGCCTTTAAGGCATTTCCCACCGGTCAACGCGTGGGACCTACTCCCTACTATCACACACGTTTGTGCTTTTAGAAACTGTGTGCAATCTTTACATACCGGACCACTTCCATTCAAACTTACATTATTTTTTTACATAAAACAAGCCAGAAGAAGTAACAGCTTTTCCTTTTCATTAATTAAGAACAAAATAGTTGCCCAGTTAATTGCGGAAAACCGTAGCTAATGTGCGGTGGCATTCTCCTGCTCTTGTGCGGCAACACTTTGACACTCTTGCTCTGCTCTGCTCCATGTGGGGCCACAAACACATGTGTAGACATTGGCCCGCTCAAGCACTAGGGCGTGTTCATACCGTCACACTCGGTGGCATGCTGCCGCTCTTGCTCGGCGGTGCACGACCGTTCTTGCTCTCCGGCCTGCTCTGGCTCATTCTCTTCGTCGAAGTTGATGACAAAGGCAGCGCTTCGCCAGATTGGCATGCTTGGAATGGTATACTGTGGTATGGCCGGTGTGTCACTGCCTAGCCTTCTATGCCCACTAACACTGGCAACGGGAAACTGATGGGAGGAGTGGCGGGAGATCGATTGGGGGAGTGGTGGGAAATTGTAGCATGTTTGGATATATAACACCATTAATATGGAAAACTTAGGAAAGAAGGAAGCACGAGCTACCACAACACGTGCGCACAGTGCTTACCCACGGGGGCCAGACGGTTGACCAGATCTGCTTTAAATATTCAGGGTTTGTTTGGCATTTTTTATACATTATAATTGAATTTTCTAGGCATTAATTTAATGTGCATAGTTCAAATTTGAACTACAAATACATGCTCCAGTGCACCAAAATGGTGAAAAAATCATACATGTGTCTTTGGATGCATGGTTAGGTCCCATGCAAGGAATGAGAAAGAATTACAACCGTCTCGGCATCCTGGCTCAGCCTCAAAAATTGAGAATCTTGGTTTTTAAGTCCCCATAAATCCAAAACTCACCCGAAAATCATGAAACTTGGCATGGTGTCACGACATGGCACATATATGTCGTGGTAAAAAAATTGTCGAAGGGCAAGCTTTATTACAAGCCTCTTACAAACCGGAGCTTCTCACAAAAAGCCTCGTGGTTCTGATAGGGAACATGTCCCCCTTGTGGGCGAAACGATAATCGCTGCCTCTTCTCGCCTTCTATTTTTTTCTACAGGCAACATAGAACAACAGGAGATTCGTGCTGAAATTTGAAGTTATTCAGGGTTCAGTTGGCCTTTTTTATACACTATAATTGAGTTTTCTAGGCATTTAATGTCCACAATTCAAATCTGAACTACAAGCACATGCTCTAGTGCACCAAAATGGGTTGAGGTTCAATTGTATGAAATGAATTTCTAGTTCTCGGAATTTCTTACCATCAAGTTGGTAAAAAGCCTCGATTTATTGGCAATTGCTAGAATTATCTATGATCTATTTTGGAAATACTTATTTTTGTTTAGACTGTTTTTGTTTATGAGATGTCTGGAATTCCTTATTTATATCTCATGCAAAAGAAGAGAATCCAAAAAAACGTACATGTGTCCTTGGGTGCATGTTTAGGTCCCATGCAAGGAATGGGAACGAATTACAAATGTCTCGGCGTCATGGCTCGGCCTCAAACATTGAGAATCTTGGTTTTTAAATCCTTGAAAATCCAAAAATCACCCGAAATTCATGAAACTTGGGATGGTGTCATGACATGGCACATATATGCCGTGGTAAAAAAATTCTCCAATTTGCGGAAAGTTTTGGTACAAGCCTCTTACAAATCAGAGCTTCTCGCAAGAAGCCTCGTGGTTCCACTAGGGAACGTGTCCCCCTTGTGGGCGAAACGACAATCGCTGTCTCTTCTCACCTTGTATTTTTTTACAGGCAACATAGACCAACAGGAGATTAGTGCTGAAATATGAAATTATTCAGGGTTCGTTTGGCCTTTTTATACATTAATTGAGTTTTCTAGGCATTTAATGTCCATAATTCAAATTAGAACTACAAGCACATGCTCTGGTGCACCAAAATGGGTTGAAAAATCATACATGTGTCCTTGGGTGCATGTTTAGGTCCCATTCAAGGAATGAGAATGAATTACAAACGTCTCGGCGTCCTGGCTCAGCCTCAAACATTGAGAATCTTGGTTTTTTAAATCCCCGTAAAAACAAAACTCATCCCAAAATCATGAAACTTGGCATGGTTTCATGACATGGCACATATATGTCGTGGTAAAAAATCATCCAATTTGAGACAAGGCGCACACATTAATAGCCAACATAGGCCTTTTGGAACAAATAGCTGACACGTTACTATCGCAAACGGTTGTATTTTTTGAACCGTGGGTGTTCTGTAACCATTTAAGTGCGGCCACGCGTCCCTCTTTTTATTGGAGATTACTACCTCGGTCCTGGTTTATTGGTCCTCTTTGTATTTTGTGCCAAAATTTAACCATAGTCGGTAGTGTCCGTGCAGGTGTTTGATTACACGGGACAAGCGCGAGAAGTCCGCCGTGCAGGCTCGATGGGACGCATGCGAGAAGTCTGCCACGCAGACTCGATGGGACACATGCAACCTGTCCATCGCACAGGCTCGATGGGACGCGTGCGAGCTGTCCATCGCGCAGGCTCGATGGGACACATGCGAGCTGTCCACCGTGCATGTTCACCAGGAAGCGAGCTCTTTGACCTCCATCCACCCGCCGCCCGCCTCGCTCACAACTTCTCCATTAATGGTGGCCGGGCCGCTGTTTAACATGAGGTTAACGCACCTGGATAGAAGGTGTTTGCTTGTGATCCCATGGTCCCGCACAACATTAACATTTGCTTTGTTCGTGCCTCGCTGAGAACGTGATTTTAGCCTGTTTTCAACTTGTATTCTGGATAATTTAAAATGCCACATTCAGAAACGGATAATACGATGACAAATTTACATTGGCAATGGATAATACGATGGCAAATTTACAATGGCGCGGATAATAAGTGTCTTACATATTCTGGATAATTTAAAATGCCACATGTGGCAATGCCCGTGTCGATGCAACAAACCCCAGGTGTGTTGCCCAGAGTGTACACAGGCTCAAGAGCAAGGTTACAGCGTTCAAGACAAGGCTAAGCATAAGAGATAGCTCTTTGAGAAGTCAAAGGGCGGATCAAGAAGACCAAGACCAACTAAACAAGCAAGATATCACCAAGGAAAAACCTCCCTTGCCGGGCACGCGAGCCTGGCGGGGTCGAGGTTACTCCAAAGACAAGTCTCAAGACTCCCCCGGCAGGCTTGCCGGGGACGCAGAAGGCAGATCACCCCGCCAAGGCCCCACCGCTCCACCTCACAGCAATGCAAGTCACCTATCGGTGCGGTGTCGAGCCCCCGGGTGATTATGTGGCTGTCATCTGGCAAGTGGCAACCATTGTCAAGGAAGATCATCCCTAAATGACACCCATCTAGGAGACGTGTCGCGCAGACAGGCGAGAAGGTGGATGCATGGCGCAGCAAGGCTTGTCGGGCCACACCACGATGTGACACTAAGCGACGCATTTAATGCGCTCTGTCCTGTCTGCAGAGTTAGGTATGATAGCATTGTGGCTATCTAATTAGTGCATAATGACTGTTTTGCCATTGTGGTGACCCCTTGACCTATAAAAGGAGGACCGTGGCTACCTTAGAAAGGATTCGGACCCCTGTACGCTCACTCGCGCATAGCTGCTCTCGTCCCCAAGACAACCTTTCCGGGCTAGAGCGATGCGTCTCCACCACGGTCCATTCATCAATCCACCAAAGCAAGAGTAGGGTTTTACGCCTCGCGGTGGCCCGAACCTGGGTAAAAACTGCTTGTGTCATTGCTGCCGTGCTGCTCCATGCCCTCCGCTCTTTGTGTAATGTGCTCTTCCCCCATGCCGAACCACAAGGGGCCGATGGCCCCATAGGTGGTCGTGATATTCCACGACATCTTTGGTGCGCCAGGTAGGGGGAGCCGCTTGCGCGAACCCGAGAGTGTGAGCAGTGTGTCATCTTCATCATCATTTTTTCTTCATCCACGGCTTCATAATCCATGGCGTCCAAAAAGAAATTCGGTGCTTCAGCTCACCCGTCCACCTCGAAGGCCCCCTCACATGTGGCCACTAATGCCGTGCAGGCTGCGGGGGAACATGGGAATGCCGACGCCGCGGGGAACGTGACTGGCGCAGGCGGCGTCATCACCGTTCCCCTTGCGGCCGAAGCAGAAGCAGGGGGCACCGGAGGAGAGCGGCATCAACAACACCCCGGCGACCATGCTTCACAAGGTGCGGGTGGGGAGAATATTCCGTCTCTGCCTCCCCACCTCGCTAAGGGACACAGCTGCAGCGGTGGCGCACGCCCTGATGCGGATCGTAACCTCCTAGCCGCCCTCGTCGCGGGTGCGGCTACATGGCCCGCGCCACCCCCAGGACAAGCTAGCCGAGACGGTGCACCAAATGGGGTCATCAACCCCCAAGTGCATCCGCCTTGTCATCACGCCGCCTTGGCGACTGTCTCGCGGTGGCAAGAACATGGCTCCACCACTACAGGCACCATTAGAAGTCGGGCGACGTCATGATCCGCATCGTCGTCCATGCCAAGCACCGCTTCGGAAGCCATGGCGCGGGCCCAGCTCTTGGTGAGATTTCCGCCAGTGGCCAATCAAATGGATGAGTGGAGAGCCACTATCCGGAGCCTGATCGGTTTCGCTGAGGTGGGAGGATCATAGCAGGCAGGCCTGCCACGGCCTCCACCAACGGCGGCGACGGCCCAAGCCGCTGGCCGCACCGAGGGAGCCGTTCCGACGGTGCAGTCCCCTCCACGACAGCTAGCGCAGGGGCCACAGCCAGAGCCACGCGACCAAGAACCCGACAACGTATCAATGGCTTCGTCTGATCCTCAGGCACATCGAGACCAGCGACGGGTCCTGGAGGATAGGCAGAGGGAAGACGCGCGCGTCACCATCGAGTGACGCCGTGAAACCCGCTGACAGTCTGATGGGCGCAATGGCCCCGATGTCGACGAAACCATGCCCGGTGGGGGTGGATACTTGCCTTTCGAGGTTGGGTGCCTCACCTTCACTCGTGAGCTGCGGCAAGTCCGTTGGCCATCTGCCCATACGTTCAAGCCAGAGATACCAGAAAAGTACGATGGAAGATTGAACCCGGCAGAGTTCTTGAGCATCTACACCATCATTGTTCGAGCTGCCGGGGGAAGGGACGAGAAGGTGTTCGCTAACTACTTCCCTTGGGCACTCAAGCCAAACATGAGGTCGTGGCTGATGCACTTGCCGGAGAACTCCATCTCGACCTGGGCTGATCTGTGCCATGAGTTTATTGGCGCCTTCACGGGCGACCATCAAGAACCAGGGCGGCCCAGCAACTTGTAACTCCTCCCACAGAAAGAAGGAGAGAGTTTGCGGAAATACATGCAGAAGTTCAGCCGGATGCACAGGGACATTCCAGACATCCATCCAGTAGCTGTGATAGCTGCGTTCCAGTCCAGCGTGTGCAACCGCAGGATACGTTCCAAAATGAATGTTCAGTTGCCCAAGACTGTGAATGAGCTATACACTCTAGCAGACAAGTGTGCCCGGACAGAGGAGGGGAGGCGACTCCTCGGTGAAGAAGATGGCGTCGATGTTGACTCAGAGGACGACGACGACGCCACCAATCAGAAGAAGAAGAACAAGAAGCGCAAGGATAAGGCATTGATGGTTGTTGAAGGATCGAGCACTCCTAGTACCGGCAAGAAGGCCAAGACCGAGGTTCCCGGCAAGGAAGTTGCCGCGTGCGCTAACTGCCGGGAAGCCGTGGATGCAGGGAAGGCTGGGAAGGCTGACGGGCCGTACTGCAAGATCAATCAGACTAAGGGACACGATCTTCAGGAGTGCCATCAAGTTGAGCAGCTCGTCAAGAAGCAGAAGGCTGAGTATGAGAAGCGCAACAGAGAAACAGACCAAGATGGTGCTGGCGGGAAGGGCCAAGGTGGCAGAGGAGGTCGCCCCGGCAAGGCCCCTCAGTATCAAGGGAAACCTGCCAGAGGCCATCAGAAGAAAGAATGCGATGACAGGAGTGATGAAGGAGATGAAGAGGAAACCAGCGAGCAGGAGTTTCAGAAGGCCACTGACGCCCTGTGCATTGACGGATGTGCGTCCTTGCACTCCTCTCACCGCCAGCTTAAACAGTGGGCACGTGAGGTCAATGTCGTGGAGCTAGCGGTGGATTCTCGGAAGCCGCTCAAGTGGTCCCGCATGCCCATCATCTTTGATGAAGAGGATCACCCCGACCGCACCACCGCGGTAGGGTGTTTGCCATTGTTGGTTTCACCAACGATCTGCAACCTCAAGGTCACAAAGATGTTGGTTGATGGCGGGGCCGGGTTGAATCTGATATCTCCCAAGGTCATCAGCAAACTCCAGATAGTAGATGAAGAGCTCAAGGTTACTGGTACGTTCCAAGGGATCAACCCCAGCAGGAGTCATCCTAAGGGGAAGATCACACTGCCGGTAACGTTTGGGGGGGAGTTGAACTATCGGACCGAGAAGATCGTGTTTGAGGTGGTTGACCTCCCCCTGCCATACAATGGAATCCTTGGCCGTCCTGCCCTGGCAAAATTCATGGCGGCATCCGACTATGCTTACAACACTTTGAAGATACCAGGGCCGATGGGCGTCATTTCCATTCCATCAAACAAGAAGGATGCAATCATATGCGTCGATAAGATGTACCGGGAGGCAGTCGTTGCAGAGGCGGCGGAAGCTACTGCTCCTGCCAAGGAAAGCAAGAAAGGAAAGAAAGCTAGCAAGGATACCGGCAAAGAATTCGGGAAGCGCGCCTCTTCGGAGTGCGCTGTGCCTGTCGATGACTTGCCGGAGAGTTCCAATAGCAAGAGATCAAAGGCTGTTGCACCTGCTGTGAAGAAGGTCCCGGCAGTGCTGGTTGGCGCTGATGGTACATTCACTATCAGCTCCACCCTTGGCAACAAATAGGAAAGCGTGCTCGTTTCCTTCCTGCGGGTGAATGTCGATGTGTTTGCTTGGCAACTATCTGACATCCCCGGTGTTCCCAGGGAGGTAATCGAGCACCACCTTGTTGTCTGCCCACATGCCCGGCCCGTCAAACAAAAGGTCTGAAAGCAAGCTTTGGAGCGGCAGCAGTTTATTGCCAAATAGATCAAGAAACTCGAGGCCGCTGGTTTGGTCAGAGGAGTGCTGCATCCAACTTGGTTGGCGAATCTAGTGGTGGTACGCAAGGCGAATGGGAAATGGAGGCTTTGCATAGATTTCACAGATCTGAATAAAGCATGCCCGAAGGACCCACTCCCCTTGTTGCGCATCAATCAGATTGTGGATTCCACCTCTGGATGTGACCTGCTTTCCTTCTTGGATGCCTACTCCGGGTACCACCAGATTTCCATGTCCAAGGAAGATGAAGAGAAGACCGCGTTTATAACCCCATGTGGCACGTACTATTTTGTACGAATGCCCTTTGGGTTAAAAATGCTGGATCCACTTTTGCAAGAGCAGTACAGATTGGTTTAGAGCCTCAGTTGCACAGGAATATTGAAGCTTACATGGATGCCATAGTGGTCAAAACCAAGGATAGATCGACTCTCATTCAGGGCTTGGAAGAGACCTTTGCAAATCTGTGCAAGATCAACTTGAAGCTGAACCCAGAGAAGTGCGTATTTGGTGTTCCTTTCGGCAAGCTACTTGGCTTCTTTGTATCCCGCCGGGGGATAGAGGCCAACCCCGACAAGATCAAGGTGATAGAGCAGATTCAAGCACCCAAAACAGTTAAGGATGTGAGGCATTTGACTGGATGTATTGCCGCACTAAGCAGGTTCATTTCCAAGTCCACCGAGCGCACCCTGCCATTCTTCAAAATTTTGAAGAAGGCGGGGCCGTGGAGTGGACCCCGGAGGCAGACGCTGCGCTGCAAGATTTGAAGACCTATCTTTCCTTTGTTCCCACCTTAGTCGCTCCAAAACCACAAGAGCCATTGCTGCTATATCTAGCGGCGACCAATCAAGTGGTTAGTGCAGCGCTGGTGGCACAACGGGAAGTGTATGAAGGAGCAGCCGCAACTGCTGTCCCCTCTGGAGAGGAAAGCAAACTCGTCCTGATAAGGTCAGATGCAGATCAGAACAAGGAGGAGCGCGGCAACGGAGACAGTACCAAGGTCACGGCAAAGAAGAAGGTAGTGCAGCGGCCAGTGTACTTCGTCAGCTCCCTACTGCAGGGGTCTAGGTCGAGGTACTCTGGCGTGCAAAAGTTGATTTTTGGCCTCATCATGGCCTCAAGGAAACTGCGCCACTACTTCCAAGTCCACGAGATCACGGTTATCACTCGCTTCCCCTTGCAACGCATACTGAGGAACCCTGAGGCCACTGGCAGGAGAGTGGAATGGCCTTTGGAGTTATCCAGCTTTGGTTTGAAGTTTGAGAGCACGTCAACCATTCAGAGCAGAGCACTAGCGGAGTTTATAGCGGAATGGACGCCTACCCCTGACAAGGAAGTGTAGGAAACAGTTGTCCCCAGCAAGGAAGCGCCCCAAGAGTGGATCATGTACTTTGATGGTGCCTTCTCCCTACAAGGTGCAGGAGCTGGCGTGCTTCTTGTTGCTCCCTCTGGGGAGCACCTCAAGTACGTGGTTCAAATGCATTTCCCCCGGGAGAAGGCTACCAACAATACTGCAGAATATGAAGGACTCCTTGCCGGGCTCAAGATCGCAACAGAACTGGGAATCAAGAAGTTGATCATTCATGGAGATTCGCAACTGGTGGTGAGGCAAGTGAACAAGGATTATCAAAGCCCATTGATGGAGGCATACATCGAGGAAGTGAGAAAGTTGGAGGAGCGCTTTGATGGATTGCAAATAGAGCACATACCGCGTGCGGAAAACAGCATTGCTGATCATCTGTCAAAGTGCGCTGCGTAAAAACTCCCTGTGGAACCAGGGACTTTTCTTCTCCATCTGACTCAACCCTCCGTATCCCCGGCAACAATGGCCAGGAAGAGGAGGAAACTGGACCCCGACAAGCCTTTCTGGGCAGAGCTTCCTAAAGTCCCCGGCAGAGAGCTTGGCGGGAACAACTCCCCTTTGATCGGTGAGCTGCACACTCCCGCCAAACTACCAGTCTCTGCGGTCGAGGAGTGTGCTTCCACGAATGAGGAGGTGCCGCTAGTCCTCATTGCCGAGCCTCAGGCTCCAACTTGGGCCCGGCACATAGTCCATTTCCTCCAAACAAGAGAACTTCCCGAAGAGCAAGAAGAAGCTGAAAGAGTAGTCCGGAGGGCCAATACGTATCAGTTCGTTGACGACACACTATACAGAAGAAGGCCCAACGGTGTGAAATTGAAGTGCATTTGCCGGGAAGAAGGAAAGGAACTATTGGCAGAGATAGACAAGGGTATGTGCGGCTCCCATATTGGATCCAGGGCCCTGGTTGGAAAAGCTTTTCGGCAAGGTTTCTACTGGCCCACGGTCCTCCAAGATGCAATTGAGCTAGTTACCAAATGTGAAGCCTGCCAGTTCCACTCCAAGAATATCCATCAGCCTGCTCAAGCTCTCCAGACGATCCCTTTGTCATGGCCCTTCTCAGTCTAGGGGCTCAACATCCTGGGCCCCTTACCCCATGCTACCGGGGGCTTTGAGTTCTTGTTCGTCGCTATTGACAAGTTCACAAAGTGGCCGGAGGTGGAGCCCATGAGGAAGGTGACCGCACAGTCAGCTATCAAGTTCTTGAAAGGATTGGTGTGCCATTTTGGAGTACCCGCCAGAATCATCACTGACAATGGCACCCAATTCACGAGCCGCGCCTTCATCCAATACATTCAAGCCCTCGGAAGCAAAGTCTCATTTGCCTCTGTTGCCCATCCCAGAAGCAACGGACAAGCTGAGAGGGCAAATGCTGAAGTGCTACGAGGACTCAAGACAAGAACATTTGATAGGCTGTAGAAGTGCGGCAGGTGATTGATCGATGAGTTGCCGGTGGTTCTTTGGTCCCTCCGTACGACACCAAATTGAGCTACCGGGCAGACTCCCTTCTCCCTAGTCTATGGGGCAGAAGTAGTGATCCCCACGGAACACATATACGGATCACCTCAAGTGCTTGCCTATGATGAAGTAGCGCAGGAACAGCACTGGCGTGACGACGCTATGCTACTTGAGGAGAACCGTCTCCGGGCTGCTACGCGTGCTGCACGCTACCAGCAAGCCATGTGTCGCTATCACAGCCGTAGGGTTCATGCCCAGAGCTTTGAGGAAGGCGACCTTGTCCTTAGGCGTGTTCAGTCCGCCAAGGGTGCAAACAAGTTGACGCCAAAGTGGGAAGGCCCTTACCGGGTAGTACGAGTCACCAGACCCGGCGCAGTCTGTCTGGAGACCGGAGATGGCATTCAGTTGCAAAACTCATGGAACATTGAGCATCTCCGTAAGTTCTACCCATAAGGCGCGGCTGTCGGGCCCTGCCCGACAGCCACCCTTTTGTACAAGCATTGCTGATGCTGCATGTAACCCTTTGTACAAAGCCAGGCGCAGACCCTGAGCACCAGATGAATAAAGGAAGCGTTGGGGGCCCCCGACAAAATTGCATGCATGCGTAAGCATATCATGAGCATAGCATGTTCATATAGATAAGATCGCATGTAGCTCTGTTTTCATCTGCACTAAGCTGCAGGGTTCTTGCTGTGGACTTGGTTCCGAAGAGAAGAAATGAAGACAAGCCTACATAGCGATCCCCGGCAAGCCAAACAGAGAAGTTCCTCCTTATCCATACCTGTTCTGTAAAGTGAAAACTTGTGCATATGAAAACCTCGTCACCTTCCAAGCATAGGTCCCCCCATCCTTTATCCCGAACGTTGCTTCGGTCAAGGTGGTCGCAGTAGCCTTTGATGGAGAAGGTTTGACGAGGGGCTGGTCCCTTTTCATAGTTTTATGCCTGGCAGGCCTAGCCCCGCGGTAGCAAGCTAATGGCACCGACATGATAACTTGGCAGGGGAAGCTTGTTTACTTAAACGTATAGAGGCACATCCTCTCTACATGGACGTGTTACATGCACAAGTACCCAGCAAAGCTTGTCTTTTTCATTAATATGCTGATAAGCAAGTACAGATCTTACAGAACGTAAACATAGATAAAGAAGATTACATAATTTAGACTAAAGTTTGGCAAGTGCCTACATATTTTAGATTGAAAAAAGATAAGTGCCCCGTAATCCCTTTCTTGTCCCTCTCCTCCTAGGAACTGCGGTGGGAGGTGAAGAGGGCAAAAGGAGCACCTGGGCAGAAGTCCAGCCTGACCCCGTCAGGCCCCGTGGCGAGGGGCCTGGCAAAGTCGGGAGGGCGCGGGCGAAGGTGATGGTGAAGAGGGCGGCGGAAGGATGCCCCTGGCCACCGCCACCAGGGCCAGCAGGACGCGGCAGGGCGAATGAAGCTACAGCCCACGAGGAAGCCTGCCGAGGTCCAGCTGGAAGGCTGCTGGAGGAGCCGAAGGCACCATCACCACCTCCACATCCAACTCCCCAACAAATCACCTTGCGGGGAAGGAGATGCAGGTGCAGATGATGGTGCCGCCACCTGACGGTGACGGTGCGGCTGGCGTTCAGCCGGAGTCGGAGCTGTCGTCCTCCCCATCTGCGCTGTCATCATCACTGTCACTGTCCTCCTTGTCGCTATCGCTCGAGGAGGAGCTTTCCTCGTTGGTCGAGCTCTCCGCGCAGCACCCTAAGCGAGCACCCGAAGACCTTGACGGAGAGCAGTTCAGCCTCAATTAATTTAAAATGGAGGACATGCCCCTCCGACAAGCTGTGGGCGTGAGCAAAGGTCTTCCAACCACGTCGGAAGAGCATAACATGGGGGGCAGGGAAATCCACATCTACCCGCATGCTGCCATTGCAGCAACTCCTCATGTGCAGCTTCAACGCACGCGGCTGTTCGAGCTCCATCACCCTTGCAAATGGGGTAGGGAGACGGAGGCGGCCACGCGGGGACCTGTGCAGTCTGACGATGAACTCCAGCGGTTGATCTCCGATGTGGCCTTCCATTGGGGGATGAGCGGCCGGCGGAGGTGCAATCAGAGCACCACCCCATCCTCCTCAACCCCGGGCACCACGACGACCACGACCTCGCCTCCTCCCACCTCCTCTCGCGGCGGGCTCCGTGTCGGTGTCAAAACTGGCCGATCTCAGGTAGGGGGTCCCGAACTGTGTGTCTGAGGATCGAAGGTAACAAGGGACAAAGGGGGACACGATGTTTACCCAGGTTCGGGCCCTCTTAATGGAGGTAAAACCCTACATCCTGCTTGATTGTATTTGATGAGTATAGGGATTACAAGAGTTGATCTACCTCGAGATCGTAATGGCTAAACCCTAGCTATCTAGCCTATGAGAATTCTGATTGTCTTTACAGACTCAACCCTCCAGTTTATATACACATCGAAGGGGCCTAGGGTTATACAGAGTCGGTTCGTAGAGGAAGGAAATTACATATCCGGACACAAATCTTGCCATCCACGCATAGGGGAGTCCTACCCGGACACGGGGGAAAGTCTTCCGCTTTGTATCTTCACGGACCATCAGTCCGGCCCATATCAAATAGCCCGGACACCCGAGGACCCCCTAATCCAGGACTCCCTCAGTAGCCCCTGAACCAGTCTTCAATGACGATATGTTCGGCACGCGGATTGTCTTCGGCATTGCAAGGCGGGTTCCTCCTCCTGAATACTTCAAAGCAATCTTCTGAACAAAAGAACTATATCTGGCTCTGTATAATTATTACAACCCTTAGCCACGAAGGCAAGATATCAAACAGAACAGTGTCTTTTTACTGACAACTTTTTTGGCGAAACATCACGTCTGGCCTCTTAACATTTCGAACTGTTTTCATGCCTCCCGCTTTGCATTTCGAGGCACAGCCTCCATTGGCATGTCTTGTCAAAACAGAGATCGTGCCCGCCCATTACGGGATCCTCATCAATATGGTTTTGGGTAATCCAACCGTGCCATTCGCATGACCCCTTGGGAACATGCGAGTTTTAAGGCTTAAAGGGGGGCGCTTGATATTCACCGTTTATATAAGAGGATAAAGATCCCTCCTTTTTCCCCACGCCTTCTTCTCCTGCCTTCCCATCTTCAAG
The DNA here is from genome assembly GCA_011799875.1 of Thinopyrum elongatum. NCBI lineage: Eukaryota > Viridiplantae > Streptophyta > Magnoliopsida > Poales > Poaceae > Thinopyrum > Thinopyrum elongatum. The sequence goes on from CM022298.1 coordinate 228,677,904, forward strand.
CTCCAGTGCCCAAACTTCAATCTTTCCCACCGCAACCAGCCTCCCCAGCCATGTCGGGATCTGGTTCAAAGGGCAAGTGGGAGGCCTCCTCCGTCACCGAGAAGGACGTTAAGGAGCTCCGGGGGGCGGGATATCTGTCCGCGGAGATCGCGCACAGGCTTCCTGCCAAGGATCAAGTCATCCCCACTCTAGAGCCCGGCGAAAGGGTTGTATTCATCCCCCATTTCCTCCGTGGACTAGGGTTTCCCCTCCATCCCTTCGTCCGGGGCCTTATGTTCTATTACGGGATAGATTTCCATGATCTAGCCCCGAATTATTTCCTCCACATCTCAGCATTCATCGTCGTGTGCGAGGCGCTACTCCGCATCCCCCCACAGTTCGGCCTATGGCTCAAGGTCTTCAATCTGAAGCCGAAGGTGGTCGACGGGCATCATGTGGACTGCGGCGGCGCCATGGTAAGCAAGCTCCCCAATGCCGTATGGCCCAAAGGGGCCTTCGTGGAGACCATCAAGGTGTGGCAACAGGAGTGGTTCTACATCACCGAACCCCGCGACGCCAAGTGGGCGGCTACTCTTGAGTTTAGATCCGAACCCCCTACGCGGCTTACCTTGTGGACCGCTAAGGGTCTGGATTGGCGATCCACGGCAGAAGTGTTGATGCTGCAAAAGCGCATCACCAATATGATAGGCAAGAACACCAGCCTCACTAACGTGATTCAGGTGATGCTCTTCCGCCGGATTCTTCCCTGCCAACTCCGGCCCTCTCCCATGTGGGAGTTCAATCTGGAAGATCCACAAACCTTGAAGCGCTTCTTCGGCACAACACACGAAGACATCTGGAAGCTGCTCTTCAAGGCCCAAAAAATGTGGCCGAAGAAGACCGAAGACATCGGTCTTGACATCGAGAATCCGGCTACACCGGTAAGTTTGATTTTCCCGAATGTCTATTCGGTCAATAAGTTTTAGACATAATGAATTTTCTGTCCTTCGTACAGAGCTGGATAGCAAAAGCGGAGTGGATTAAGTGTCCAGCACCACTGCCTGAAGACCCGGCAACACCCCAGCTGACAGGGATGCTGGTCCAGGGCGCCGGAGAAGAAGGTCAAGAAGAAAAAGGGCAAGGAGGCCAAAGGCGGCCTCCGCCACAAGGGCCCTTCGGATGCAGTGTCCAGAGAAACATAAGTACTCTCCTCCCACGAGGGAGATGAGGAAGAAGAGGAGGAGGAAGCGGAAAGCGACTCCCCTCCTAGGGGGAAGAAGAAGAAGAGGGCGGCCTCCACAGACCCGGAAGAGGAGGCGCCCAAGAGGGGGAAGATAGCCCTCTCGGATGGTTCGGATTCGGAGGCCGAACCAGTCCCCAAGAGACTTCCCGGGGTGAAGCCCCTGGCCGAATCGTAAGTACCAAAAGGGTCTATTATTTGTCTTCGGTCTTTTATGTTTTTATAATATAACATATTACACCATGTGTCTTTCAGTCCTGCTCGCGACCTCCCCAACCCTTCGCTATCTGAAGGGAGTTCTTTGCCGCCCAAGATGGCAGAGAGCGAGACGCCACCGCGAGCCCCTTCGCCAATCACCGCGGATGACACCGAGGTGTTGTCCCGAAGGACCTCTCCTGGCCGCAGAGGGGCGAGCGAGGCTGCCAAGAAGGCGCCCAAGGGTGATACCTTAGCTGCCGAAGACATGGGGGGGCGACCCCCAAGGCGACCGACGGCGGGGGCCCTGATCAATCCGGCCCCCAGCCGGACATCATTCCGGAGACCAATGTGGCTCCGGAGTCAGGCGAGCAGCCCCCTTCGAAGGAGGGGGGAGCATCAGCTCCGACAGCGGTCTCCACTAATTCGGAGGCGCCGAATACTCTTGTGGAAGCACTACAACGTGCTTCCATTGTGGAGGAGCACCGCACCCTGATGGGTGTGGTGGTAGAGAAGGTTCAGTCCGCCAAGAGTGGGCTGAACGAAGCCTTCACCAGCCTACTGACAGGCTTCGAGGTATGCAACGTAATGCTCTAGACGCTTTTTATAAAGGGATATACCTGTGCATAGATAGTAGCCCCTGAGACTCTGTCTGGGTTTGAAAAAGTCAGACGGAGGATCACATAGTATTCGGAAGAGGTGACGTACTTTTCTATTGTATAACAGGCTTCCTTGTTGGCGGCAACAACCTAGGCCACTGAAATTTCCAAACTTAATCGAAAACTAAAGCTGGCTGATGATGAAATAAATCGCATCAACAAGCGATTCAACGAGACGCAAGGTATGTGTGCATTTTAAAGAGTTTTAGCATATAGCTGATATGTAAATTCAGAGTTTAACTCATGTACTGATGTGATTATGCGCGCAGTTGGCGCGGCCGAGGTCGAGACCCTCAAAAGCGCCCTTGCTCAGGCCAAGGAGGAGGTGAAGGTGAATAAAGCAGTCGCTGACAAAGCGGCTGCGGAACTAAAGACCGAACAGGACGCCCGCCGCCAGCACGAAGATAGGGTGGCCGAAGTGGAGCAAGAGCTGAAGGACGCCATCCGCAAGTGTGAGGCCTTGGAGGAGAAGACTTTGGACCAAGCGACCGAACTCGCCAAAGCCCTCCAGGAGGCTAAAGAGATGCGGGTCAAGTCCCGGAGTGCTCGTGAAGAGATCCGGCAGGCCAAATAGATAGCGGCCGGTAAGCCTTTTCTTTTGCAGAGTGTATTTGGAGGTCAAAGATATGCTTTGCTCACTTGACTGTGGAGTTCTCCCGACGCCTTTGCGGCTCTTCCAAGGAGTGCCGCTGACGCCGCACAGTTCTTCTGAGCCCAAGAGGGGAACTCGACCGAGAAGTTGTTCTAGTCACAGTTCCTGGCGCCGGAGCATCCGACACCCCCTGAACGACCAGATGAAGCAGCTGACGGAGCTGCATAGGGTGTCCAGCTTGGTCATGAAGGATCTCATAGTCCGGCTTTGGCCAGCCGAACCAATTCCTAGCAGCTACTTTGGTTTGGTGAGGTGACTCGTCGATGCGCTACCTCGAGTTGATGCTGTGAAGCGCTCAGCGTGCATAGAGGGTGCGCGGATGACCTTTGCTCGTGTCAAGATGCACTGGGCAAAGATGAAGGCCACCGACGTCGCGACCGCAGGCCCGCCCGAAGGCAAGGACCACTGCAAGCCAGAAAGATACTTTGAAGATGTCCTAGCGAGTGCCCGAATAGTAGAGGGCCAATGCTCAAAGGACGTGATGTTTGAGTAAACGTATCCGGGCTGTAAAAACTTTATTTTGGGAACCAAGGCTTGTCATATATTTATGCCTTTTATCCTGAGTTATTTTCCTCCTGTCTGGCCATTTTCGTTCTAAAAGTTTGCCAGTCGTCGGCTTCAGCCCCCTCGTAGATGCTATGGGGGTGTTCGGTGGTGCACGCGATCACACTTTATCCAACGTCTTGGTCCGTAAAGGAGGTGTTCGCGCAATGAACCAGACAATCAGACTATGCGGCTTTATTACTTTCACTTAGCCATAGGAGTTTGACGGTGGGGCTAAGTACCAGCCCCTAGTGCGTATGCGGCAATCCGAACTAGGGTGCCTTTGTCGCATGACTGGGTGAAATCTAGCCCTTCGTATAACATGGGGTAAATCACTAAGGATTTGTATTAAGTCACCGAATCGCCGACCAGCTCTCGCCATATCATGACAGTCAGTTTTTGACTTTCTCTACTGAGGTATTTGACCGGATGAACCAGAAACACAATCGCAGTAGTTCTCTCTTTACTACCTTAGCCGAACTAGTGGAACGTAAGGTGGTAATCACAGGAGCCGGGCAACCCAACTATAGACCAAAGACATGATTCGGAGCTGATGCATATAATGCAATATTCGGGACGCCGAATAGTACCTTATAGGTGTTCAAACTTTTGAAAATATGCATGGCCGGATAGAGCCCCCGGCATTTAGGCCGGAACAAAGCATATGTGGCAATCTGAAGCAAGGAGGGATCACACATGGAAAAATAAATCAAGACCGAACAAAAGTTGGCGATCAACTATTTCCTTTATACCCTGATTAATACATCAAGATGTGCTATTACAGATAATGCCATGAACATCAAGGCTATTTGACATGCCGAGAGTTTGTGCACGAGGGGAAGCTTTATACAGGGCCTAAAAGAAAAGGTAGTCTTGAAGACCCAAGTGGTGCCCTGCCGCACGTCTGCGCCATTTCCCCTTGGTGAAAAATCCTTTGAGAGGAGATGTTGATTGTCGTCTATACGAAAAGGGGGGCCTCAAAAAGGGTCCTTGCACGACCGTAGGGTAGGTAGGTTTTTAATGAACCTGTAGTACAAAAGTGGAGAAAAAAAGAAAGAAGAAAAAAGGTTAAGGTCCGAATAGGGTCAAGCCGCACTATAGACCTTTTCCACAGTGTGCCTCCGTCGCTGCCCAAGGTATTTTAAGTGCGTAATTATGCACGCGCGGTACGCATGCCACTGTTTTATGGGGCGATCGGTGGAGGCGAAACTGCTATTCAAGCTCTGGATTCACCGAGCTGTCGTTCTGCAGAGTGGATCGGGCTCGCTTGGCAGTGTCAGGTGTCATAGTGACCGATGAATTGTTCGGCTTGATGAGGCCGTTCTGTACTTCGGCTGCCAGGGCCACGGTGTGCTCCTCAGTACGGAGGGAGCGCTCCATATTTCCATTGACTGTGATAACGCCGCGCGGTCCAGGCATTTTGAGCTTTAAGTAAGCTTAGTGTGGGACTGCATTGAAGCGGGCGAAAGCAGTTCGTCCGAGCAGCGCGTGATAGCCACTGCGAAAAGGGACAATGTCGAAGATCAAGTCTTCGCTTCGGAAGTTATCCGGCAAACCGAAGACTACTTCCAATGTTAAGGAGCCCATACAACGAGCCTCCACGCCGGGTATTACTCCTTTAAAGGTAGTATTGCTGGGCTTAATTCTTGACGGGTCAATGCCCATCTTACGGACAGTGTCTTGATAGATCAGGTTTAGACTGCTGCCGCCGTCCATAAGGACTCTAGTGAGATGGTATCCATCGATGATGGGATCGAGCACCAGGGCAGCCGAACCTCCATGACGGATACTGGTCGGGTGGTCCCTGCGATCGAAGGTGATCGGACAAGCCGACCATGGGTTGAATTTTGGGGCGACAGGCTCTACGGCATAGACGTCCCTTAGTGCGTGCTTGCGCTTCCTCTTTGGGATATGTGTGACATATATCATGTTCACTGTTTTCACCTCGGGGGAAATTTCTTCTGTCCCCCTGTGTTTGGTGGACGGGACTCATCATCGTCCTCGCTTTGAGGCCCCTTCCCCTTGTGTTCGGTATTTAACTTACCGGCCTGTTTGAAAACCTAGCAGTTTCTGTTGGAGTGGTTGGCAGGCTTGTCGGGGGTGCCATGAATCTGGCAAGGCCTATCCAGTATCTTGTCCAAATTAGATGGACCATCTCTGTTTCCTTTGAATGGCTTCTTCCGCTGACCGGGTTTAGAGCCACTGAATCTGGCGTTGACCGCCGTATCTTGGGTTTCTTCATTGTTGTTTCGACGCTTGTTTTTGTTACGTCGTGGCCTTCCGTTGCCGTCCCTGGCTTCAGAGGTGCCAGGGTCGCTGGTACTGTTGCTTCTACGAGCCAACCAGCTATCTTCGCCCGCGCAGAAATGGGTCATAAGTGCAGTAAGAGCTGCCATAGTCTTCGGCTTTTCTTGACCGAGGTGTCGGGCAAGCCATTCGACACAGACGCTATGTTTAAAGGCCGCTAAGGCTTCGGCGTCCGGACAGTCGATGATTTGGTTCTTTTTAATTAAGAATCGAGTCCAGAATTTGCGGGCTGACTCTCCGGGTTGTTGGACTATGTGACTGAGGTCATCAGCGTCCGGTGGCCGGACATAAGTACCTTGGAAGTTGTCTCGAAAAGCATCCTCCAAGTCTTCCCAGCTGCTAATAGAGTTTTCTAGGAGGCTATTCAACCAGTGCCATGCTGGTCCTTTTGGCTTTAGGGGGAGGTATTTAATGGCATGGAGATCGTCACCGCGAGCCATGTGTATATGGAGAAGAAAATCTTCAATCCATACAGCGGGATCTATCGTTCCATCGTATGCTTCAATGTTTACGGGTTTAAACCCTTCTGGAAACTGGTGCTGCATTACCTCATCGGTAAAGCACATGGGGTGTGCAGCGCCTCTATATCGGGCAACATCACGGCACAGTTCGGATGAAATCCGTGTTCGGTTCTCAGCCCGAACTTGGTGATGCTTGTCGCGCCAGGCTTGACGGCCGTCGTCTCGTGTTGGAGCGCGTCCCCTTGATCCATAGATTGATCTGGTCTGGCCGGCTCTATTATCCAGGTCCTGACGTAAGCCATGCATGTAGCCCAGAGCCGCTGCCTCTCTGCCTTTATGGTGAGGTGGTGCGGGCTGGTATTCGGCGTGATTAGCCGTTTTGTCCCGTCCACGTGGTGGTCGGTCCGGTTCATCAGCATGATTGTATCTTGATGGAATTAGCTCAAGGGCCTCGTCGTCGAATTGGGGTAGTAGCATGCGCTTTGGGTAGCTTTTCATTGGGCGCTCGAGGCCGTATTCTTCGGCGGCTAGGACCTTGGTCCATCTATCATTGAGCGTATCATGTTCAGCTTGAAGCTGTTGCTGTTTCTTTTTCAGGCTCCTCGCAGTGGCAATGAGCTGTCGCTTGAAGATTTCTTGCTCGAGGGGTTCCTCTGGTACGATAAAATCTTTGTTACCGAGGCTAACATCCTCCTCGGAGGCCGGCAGATAATTACTATCCTCTGAATCCTCATGATTGATAGGTTCATCTGGGTTGACTTGTCCTTCTTCCCACTCATCCAGCTCAATAGCAGGCTCGATGAGGTGGTCAGAGTCTTTGGCGTTCTCCGGAGTGTCATTGTCTCTGGTGCCAGTATTGCTTTCCTTTTTGCGACGCGGTCGTGAGCGGCGCCGCTGACATCGGCGTTTAGGTGGTGCTTCGACAGGCTTGTCCTCGATCGGGTCTTGAGTGCTATCATCGTCCTTCTTTTTGGGTGTATCCACCATGTACATGTCGTATGTAGAAGTGGTCGTCCAACGCCCAGTGATGGGTGGGTTTTGGCCTAATTCGGCTCCGACATCATCGTCCATGCCGTCGATGTCCTCGGAGGCATAGTCTAGCATGTCGGTTAAGTCCTCGACAGTGGCTATCAAGTGGGTGGTGGGTGGGACGTAAAATTCCCCACACTCAGCCCCTAGTCCGGGCTGGAAGTAGTTCGGAAGTGATACATCCATTATGGCGAGAGATCGCATTAAGTCCAGAGCCTTGTTTAGGAGCGATAGCTGGACGGGTGACTGAGAGCCTGCGGAGCTGGGTCCGAAAATCGCCGCCCGACCGTGCTCAATGGACGCGGGCCTCAAGAGTTTGGAGTTAACATCCAGAGGTGAGTCCGGCTTCCCGATGACAGGGAGAGCCCTGTTTGATTCTAGGCCTGCCGATAATATGGTCACCTCTGGGTCTCCGGCAGGGAGCTCCGTAGTAGGAGAGGGTCCGATGGGGTTCATACTCCCGTCTTCGGACAAGGTGGTTTGCTCTGGATCTAAGGCCCGGGCAGGGACAATGGTTGATCCTTGAACGGAGCCTGATAGTGAATCCGATGGGCCTCCTTCATATAGATGAGGAGCGGCGGTCGAGGCCGAGAATCCTTCGAAGATCAAATCTCCTCGGATATTAGCGACGTAATTCAGGCTCCCGAACCTGATCTGGTGACCAGGAGCGTAGCTGTCGATCTGTTCAAGGTGACCAGTTGAATTGGCACGCAGAGCGAAGCCGCCAAACAAAAAAAGTTGACCAGGGAGGAAAGTTTCCCTGGAAACAGCATCGTTGTTGATGATCAAACGAGCCATCAAGCCTTCTGCCGACGACACAGTGGAACTCTCAATGAAAGCACCAATGTCGGTGTCAAAACCGGCCGATCTCGGGTAGGGGGTCCCGAACTGTGCGTCTGAGGATCGAAGGTAACAAGGGACAAAGGGGGACATGGTGTTTACCCAGGTTCGGGCCCTCTTAATGGAGGTAAAACCCTACGTCCTGCTTGATTGTATTTGATGAGTATAGGGGTTACAAGAGTTGATCTACCTCGAGATCGTAATGGCTAAACCCTAGCTGTCTAGCCTATGAGAATTCTGATTGTCTTTACGGACTCAACCCTCCAGTTTATATACACATCGGAGGGGCCTAGGGTTATACAGAGTTGGTTCGTAGAGGAAGGAAATTACATATCTAGACACAAATCTTGCCATCCACGCATAGGGGAGTCCTACCCGGACACAGGGGAAAGTCTTCCGCTTTGTATCTTCACGGCCCATCAGTCCGGCCCATATCAAATAGCCCGGACACCCGAGGACCCCCTAATCCAGGACTCCCTCACTCCGCCCCCGCATTTTTGATAGGAGGAGGGAGGTGCTGTCGAGTAGAAGCCCTCGTCGCCACCGCCGGAGAGCCACCACGTCCTCGCCCTCTCACCATGGTGGACAAGGAATGCTCAAGGAAGGGATGGAGTGAAGCCTGTGAACAAACACCCCGCTCACGCTCCCTTTTATAGGCGAACGGGGCAGGGGGCTGGCTCCTCACCATGGAGGCAGCCACCCCGCTCCTCCAATCCGGCTCCCCCGAGCCATCAACGGCTCGGGGAATCAAGGCCGACCCTCTGCACCAATCCATGACGCCTGGTTTTCAACCATGGCACTCATTCCCGCGCCCTCCGCATCCTCCGCCAACCCTGCACAATGCATGCAACACACGTGGCAGAAGCACCAAGGGCAGGGGAGCTAGTGGAATGGCAGTTATCGCCCTCTGAGCATGGGACATGAGTAGCCCATGGATTGTGGCTTGGATTCCCCCTGTAACATCTTGCACGACGCACAGGAAAATCAGAACTGACCCAAGCACAAGTTACTGGAGAAGCAAAGAAGATCTCAAAGGACGAGCTACCGCAACCTGCTTGCCTGTGTACTAGACAGGGCCTACCCCGACGACGCTCGGCAACGAATTCAGGACAGGCTCGTGGGCTCCTGTCGGTGCAACAAACCCCAGGTGTGTTGCCCGGACTGTACACAGGCTCAAGAGCAAGGTTACAACATTCAAGACAAGGCCAATGAGAAGAGATAGCTCTTTGAGAAGTCAAAGGGCGGATCAAGAAGACCAAGACCAACTAAACAAGCAAGATATCACCAAGGAAAAACCTCCCTTGCCGGGCACGCGAGCCTGGCAGGGTCGAGGTTAATCGAAAGACAAATCTCAAGACTCCCCTGGCAGGCTTGCCGGGGACGCAGAAGGCAGATCACCCCGCCAAGGCCCCACCGCTCCACCTCACAGCAACGCAAGTCACCTATCGGTGCGGTGTCGAGCCCCCGGGTGATTATGTGGCTGTTATCTGGCACGTGGCAGCCATTTTCAAGGAAGATCATCCCTAAATGACACCCGTCCAGGAGACGTGTCGCGTAGACAGGCGAGAAGGTGGCTGCATGGCGCGGCAAGGCTTGTCGGGCCACACCATGATGTGACACTAAGTGGAGCATTTAATGCGCTCTGTCTTGTCTATAGATTTAGGTATGATATCACTGTGGCTATCTAATCAGTGCATAATGACTGTTTTTCCATTGTGGTGACCCCTTGACCTAGAAAAGGAGGACCATGGCTACCTTAGAAAGGATTCAGACCCCTGTACGCTCATTCGCGCGTACCTGCTCTCGTCCCCAAGGCAACCTTGCCGGGCTAGAGCGCTGCATCTCCACCACGGTCCATTCATCAATCCACCAAAGTAGGAGTAGGGTTTTACGCCTCGCGGTGGCCCGAACCTGGGTAAAAATTGCTTATGTCATCGCTGCTGTGCTGCTCCATGCCCTCCGCTCTTTGTGCAATGTGCTCTTCCCCCTTGCCGAACCACAAGGGGTCGATGGCCCCATAGGTGGCCGTGATATTCCACGACAGCCCGAAAGACACAGGGGCAAGAGAAGAAGGAAATCACAGACAACGATCTAGGTCACTATTGTGTCTACTCCTTGATGGACCGCTTGGTGAGGAGTTCCTCCAGCTCCTTCACATCTTCATTACTTTGCTTGATAGCAGCCATGGATTTCTCCACCTGCAGCTCGCGCTCGATGCAGAGCTTCTTCAAGTCATCCATAAGTTCCTTGACAACGGCTTTCAATGTTATCCCTGAGGCACTGCTCTTCTCATGAAGCTTCTTCCAGCCGGCAGCCTCCTCCTCCTTCTTGGCGAGCTCCTTGTGGAGCTTTGCATTGTCACCCATGAGTCGCACGACAAGGCCGGTCGTCTTCTCAACCGAGGCATCGCTAATCTCGAGCAGCTTCACCAAGCCGTCGACCAGCTCTTGCTGCTTAATTAGGCCAGCGAGAATGTCATTGTCACTGGCCAAGGACATTAGCACCACTAGCTCGTCGCATTCGCTGACACGGCGAGTGCGCTTGTGAGAGCCCTCACCTGCCCGTGAGAGCTCATTCGAGGGCTCCGTGGCGTGCCAGGACATCTCTGTTGTGGCTGCCGCGTTGCGGCGGGACCTCTCTAGTGCTTCCGCGGCCTTGGTTTTTGCTCCCTGGTTATATGTCGACCCAGAACTCCTCCTACCGGTCATGGTTGAACGACTTGACAGGAAAGACCTGTTTTTTGGTGATGAGTAGAGGAATGTGCAATAATTTTCAAGTGGGTAGTTTTATAGCCTAGTGCTAAGTAGGAACACGTTTAGGTTTGATCGGTGTGAAAAGATTTGCAATTACTTATTGCGTGGTAATCTGGAATGTGATGGGAAACAAGCTCAAAATGTATTGATGGTTTTGGGCTCGAAGCCCGAAATGGTTCCTGGATGGCGTACGTGGGCCCGCGTTCTCGGATGTGTACGTGTCTGCCCACTATCACACATGGTCTAGATATCACCATCGTCTCTGATGGATGGGCTGTCGTGTCTCCCATGGGGTGCTAGAAGGTTGACCAAAATTGCAATATGCAGGTGTGGTTGCTCGCCGTTGAGGCGGCCGTGGTGCACTCTGCTGCCCCCCCCCCCCCGCATGCTCTGCTCGTCGTTGAGGCAACCACGACACGCTCTGCTCATGTCCGTCTGTGCGCTTTGCCCGCCATTGAGGCGGTCGCGGCGCGCTCCGCTCTGGCGTCCTTGCGCGCGCTCTGCTCGCTGTTGAGGTAAATTTACAACGGTTAATAATTGCCTTACATATTCAGGCTAATTTAAAATGCCACATGCGTCAATGCCCAAAACACACACGACCTACATATGATTATTGACTTAAAATGTCGATATGCGGCATTTCCCTACAATTATAATATAATATAGGCTAAAAGGCTGAGCTGGCGGCCTTTCGACGACGGTCTTCTTGGACTCCATGATCAGCATAGCACCCTTGCGGCCGTTCATTCCGAGTGTCCAGAACCGCGGCCACGGTACCCGTCTCCACCTGTGGAGCTGCTGGTGCTGGGAGGCTCTTGGGGCTGCTGGGCCTCTTCCAGTAGAACTTGACAGCGTGCAATCACGCGCATGACACGCCCGCGGAACCGCTCCATCTCCATGTCTCTGCAGTGGTAGCAAATTCCGTCCATCACCTCCTCAAGATATCATGTTGGCGCTGTTCTAGTTTGTCGGGGACATCAACTCCGCCAAGGGTGCGCTCGAGCCTGGCCACCACATCATCGGGATCGAGGTTGACATGGCCGCCGATGGCAATGATGAGGCCACAGACAAGCTATCTCATAACTGAATTGTAGAGGACCTCTACCCATTCCTGGCAGGGCATCAGGCTCTCGATGAGCACTAGTGACGACGACTCTTCTGGTGGGTCGTCAATCATGCCGCCTAGCAGTTCTAGATCTTTTGCATGATGGATGGCAAATTGCTCATCACACTTCCTCTACAATATGTCCATTATGCGCCCAAGCAATGACACGGCGTTATCGCTGCCGGTGGGCCATGGCGCCTTCATCGGCCGATGAAGCTCTTGCTCTCTGACCTGCTCTGGCTCGTTCTCCTTGCCGAGGATGTAATGCAGGAAGGGGTCAATGTTGAAGCTTTGGTTGCCTGGCATGCTTGGAATAACTAATGGTAGATGGGTGTGGACTAGATCTGTGCACAGTGTCGCTACGGTGCATTGCCGCCTGGGTCATATGGAGCTAGCCACTAGCTAGTGGTGGGAAACCGATGAGGGAAGAGGCGGGAAGCATTGGCGTGGATTACAAGACATGTGTATAATGCCATTAATTTCTGCATTGGGCATCTGTGTTGGTAGGTAGTACCTCCGTCCTGGTTTATTGGTCCCCTTCATATTTTGTGACAAATTTTGACCTTAGATTTAACTAAGAAAATATTAATGCATGTCATCAAAAATAATATTGTTGGAAACTATGAATCCAAGAGTATATTTTTTGGTTACATGCATTAATACTTTCTTAGTTAAATCTATGGTAAAAGTTTAGCACAAAATACAAAGAGGGCAAATAAACCAGGGCGTAGTACGAGCTGGTATATATGCATCCACTGGCTTGTGGACGGCTATTCCCTGCTATGTTCAACTGCTCTATGCAATAATTATGCATGTGCTTGCTCGCCGTTGAGGCAACTGCGGCATGCTCTACTCGCATCCCTCTACGCGTTCTGCTCACTGTTTAGGTGCCGAGGCGCACTCGGGTTGCGTCCCTCCGCACGCTCTGCTCTCGCATCCCTCCGCGCGCGCTTTGCCAGCGGTTGGGGCTGGTGCACGATCACGTTGGGGAATCTTTAGTTATTTGATCTCAGCCGGACACGGGGAACGGGCGATGAAGATCATAGATTAGGTTAATTAATTATACCTCCAGAGCCGTATGATCACTGCATGCTCATTCAGCTCTAGAGGTATAATTAATTAACCTAAACTATGATATCTGGCGCCCATTACCATCGCACAACTCCGTCGTGTCATCGGACGATGGTGGTATGCCGGTATGTGTGGGTAACTAGCTAGCAAGTGGATCGGTAGCGAGTCGCCGCTATAGCTAGCAGCTGGCTAGAGGATTGGGGATTTTACAATTCGCCCCTGTGGAGCGAGGGAAGCCTTCGCTGCAGCGTGGGAAGACTAAGTGGAGCACACAACCGTATGCAGTGTCACGTGTTATCACACACATGTTAACATAAGAAAACATGTGTGCAACTTACTAATCATCGCACACTAGTACTCACACCATGCATCGTGTGCGATACTCCTAGCCATCGCAAGCAACTCGTTTGCATTTTCAAAGTTTTTTCTACACACATAATTGCACATGAAATAACTATAGTAACCGTTTGTGTTATATTTTCTCATCGCGAACAATTCATCCGAGTGGCCTGTTTGCCACGTATCACACACATCTTGTTTACACGAACCATTTGTGTTCTTTTGGCTCATCGCAAACAGTTCATCTATGTGTGTTAGGACCGAGAGTATATCGACCAGAGGGGGGTGAATGGGAGATTCCAATTTCTTTCGAAAGTACTGAAATTGATCCCAATCACAGCAACGGAATAAAGTAACGAAGGAAATGAACTGAATCAATCTTCTTCGTCAGAAGCATATTCCTCGATGAAAGATGTAATAACAATACGAGCATGGGAAATGACAGGTTTAACTACGATGAGAGTAATGCAGCATGCAAACAGATGCAGTAGAATGAGATACAACATGATGCGGATGGTGAACAATATGCAGGAAGGTATACAGAGGAGAATTGAGAATAGCTAAACAAGATGATGAAAATTCAATGAAATAGGATACGATGGTAAACTCGAGTGAACAACACAGATACAGATGTGGTAGAAAAACTACGATGAATGATAATGATCAGGTAATCTATCAACACAGACCATGAATGAAAACTGCTGAAGGAATTGTAGTGAAGTAGAATGAACCAATGGTGCTCGATGGTGACAGAGAGATTTGGTAGACCAGTTCACCCTTCTGCCAAAGGGCTACGTCTGGTTGGAGGGGTTGTGACTTAATACAGAAGATAAACTCTCTTCACCCTATTCTCCTTCAACTCGAAGCTGATCAGACTTCAGTTGATTTCACTCGTGGTAGATCCTTGTCGGCGATCTCCAAACCTTCGGTCGACCTGCGCAAACCACAATTACTCTTGGTTCCTGAAGATCTAGTTCGGTGAAGACAACAACTCTTCAACACTCGAGTGGAAACCTATCCGTCTAGAGAGTGCGCAGCTCTCAAGAGTAATAGGTACAAGAACTCTGACTCAGAACTATTGTGATGCTAAACCACTGTCTAAGTTTGGGCTCCTAATTTTCTCTTGGTGGATCTTAAACTCAAATGACTTGAAGAGAGGTTGCTCAAACCAATCTTCTCAGAAATCTCAAGCGGAGAAACCAACAGACAAAGTTGGAGCGGGGTAGCTATTTATAGTCGCAACCTTCCCTGATGGGAAAAGACCAAATTGGACATCAAAAGCAGCCAATGGCCGAATGACACGAGTCCAACTGTCAGATTTGAGCACAACGGTAACATTACTTGCGGAGCAAGTAATGCTAACTCCTCGGTCTGAGACAAATCTCTTGCAGCGAAGAAGATCACAGTCTCTTGCTGACAAGTATTTGCTCGGAATGCAAAGAGATATCTCTCACAACTTTCATAGGTTTGGGCTAAGCATCACAACGGAGCTAAGCTTCGAGAACCTATACCCCTCTTAATAGTACGGAGGTCCTATGACTCAAATGAATGAAAGAAGAACAACAAAATGAATACTACGTCTTCACTTTGTCTTCGTCTTCCATCCGCTGCAGTCAATTACTTCGGACGACCATACCGAATCATATGCTTCGCTTCAGCAGTAAAGCTTCGAGGGGTTAATTCCTTCACATCAAACTTCTCGTCTATATAACTTCATCAGATTTAGCTCGTTCTTCTCTGCAACGTAGATATACTTCGGTGAAGTTATTCAAACTTAGCACCGAAGACAGTATTCTCTTCGATTCTGTATGGACTATTTCTCTCTGTATGCACTAGCAAACAAATCAGTCCATACCTATTTCTGTCAACAATCTCCAAAACACAAGGTAGGTAGATATTGCACCAACAATCTCCCCCTTTGTCGTGGTGGAACACGATCACCTATGGGGCCGTTGGCCCCTTGTGGTTCGACAGGGGAGAGATCATGTTGCACAAAGAGCGGAGGCCATGGGACAGCATGGCATAGGTGACGCTGGTGATTTTTACCCAGGTTCAGGCCACTGTGAAGCGTAAAACCCTACTCCTACTTTAGTGGATTGAAGAGAGGGCCGTGGCAGTCGCGTGGTGCTCGAGCCTGGCAAGGTTGCCTCTGGGGGAGTAGCTACGTGCGTATGAGTGTACAAGGGTTCAAATCCTTTCTTAGGTTGCCATGGCCCTCCTTTTATAGGCTAAGGGGTTACCACAGTGGCAAAACAGTCATTATTTACTGATTAGATAGCCAACAGTGCTATCATACCTAACTCTGGCAGTTAGGACAAAGTGCATTAAATGCACTGCTACGTGTCATGCTGTGGATGTAGCCCGGCAAGCCTGCCGCGCCGCTTAACCATATTCCACCTGTCTGCATGACATGCCTCTGGACGGGTGTCATATGGAGGGGATCTCCGTTCCAAATGGCTGCCACGTGCCAAATGATAGCCACTGAATCACTTGGGGGCTCGACACCGCACTGATAAGTGACTTGCATCGCTGTGCGGTGGAGCGATGGAGTCTTGGCGGGGAGATCCGCCCTTAGCGTTCCCGGCAAGCCTGCCGGGAGAATCTTGGGACTTGTCCTTGGTGCGGCCTTGGCCTGACCAGGCTCGCCTGCCCGACAAGGGAGGTCTTTCCTTAGTGATATCTTGTTCCCTTGGCTTGTCTTGGTCTTCTTGATCCACCCTTTGATTCCTCAAAGAGCTATTTCTCTGGCTTGGCCTTGTCTTAGAAGCTTGGTGCTATTGTATCTCTGATGTTGCGCCTGTGTACAGTCTGGGCAACATACGTGAAGGTTTGTTGCATCGACAGGAGCCCCCGGGCCTGGCCTGAACATGCTGCCGAGCACCGTCGGGTAGGCCCTTTCAAGTACACAGGCTGGGCGCTTGTGGTGACTCACTTCTTGATATTTTCCTTGCTTCTTCATTAACCTGTGCTTGAGTTAGTTTCCGTTTTTTCCGTGCGTCGTGCAAGACATCGTGGGGGAGATTTATGCCACGATCTGTGGGCCGCCCACGTCCCACGTTCACGGGGCCGTAACTGCCATTCCACTAGTTCCCCTGCCCCTGCTGTTTTTGCCACGTACGCCGCATGCATTACACAGGGTTGGTGGCGGACGCGGAGGGCACGGGAATGAGTGCCATGGAAGAAAGCCAGGCACCGCGGATAGGCGCAGGAGGTCGGTCTTGATTCTGTGTGCCGTTGGTGATGCAGGATAGTCGGATTGGAGGAGCGGGGCGGTTGCCCCCTGGGTGAGGAGCCAGCCCCCGGCCCCGCTTGCTTATAAAAAGGGACGTGGGCGAGGTGCCTGCTCACACCCAACTCCTCCTCCTTCCTTCTGACATCTTGTCTGCATCATGGTAAGGGGAGAGGGCGTGGTGGTACCCCAGTGGTGGTGATGAGAGTTTCCGCTCGACAACGCCTCCCTCCTCCCATTGGGGATGGCAGGACAGAGCCTATCGTGAGAGGGGGTGGCAGAGGACATGGACGCAGCCGTCGTGGCGCTCGGGGGTGAGGAGGACTGGGTGGTACTTTGATCGCCCCACCTCCAGTTGCTCTGGGCCTGGACGAAGGCCACGTTGGCACCAGCCCCTGGAATTCATTGTAAAGCTGCACAGGCCTCCGTGCAGCCATCTTGGGCTTCCAACTCCATTCGCAAGGGTGATGGAGGTCGAACAGCCGCCGGGGTTGAGGCTGCACATGAGGGGCTGCTGTAACGGCAGTATGCGAGCGAACATAGAGTTCCCCGCACCTCATGTCATGCTTCTCCGGCGCGGCTGGAAAATCTTCGCTCATGCCCACAGCTTGGCGGCAGGGCACATCCTTCATTTCAAGTTAATGGACGCCACCCTGCTCTCCATCAATGTCTTCGGGCGTTCGGGTGCTCGCTTAGGGTGCTGCACGGAGAGCTCTACCGATGATGAAAGCTCCTCCTCGAGAGGCAGCGACAAGGAGGATAGTGACGGTGATGACGGTGGCACCGATGGGGAGGACGACGGCTCTGACTCCGGCTGAACACCAGCCGCACCATCACCGTCAACGGGAGGCCGACGGCACCACCATCTACACATGCATCCTCTCCCCGACAAGGCAATTTGCCGGGGTGTTGTGTGTGGATGGCATCTTCGCCTCCTCCAATTGTCTTCCAGTTGGACGCCGGCAGGCTTCTTCGTGGACTCCGGCTTCGTCTTTCCTGCCGGTGTCCGTGCTGCCGCGTCCTGCTGGCCCTAGTGGTGGTGACCAGGGCATCGCCTAGCCGCTCTCCCTGCCCATCACCTTCGTCCGCGCCCTCTCGATCTTGTCAGGCTGCGTCCTGCGGCCCTTCATGGGGTCAGGCTGGGCTTCTACGCAGGCACTCCTTTCGCCCTCTTCACCTCCCACCGTAGTTCCTAGGAGGAGAGGGACAAGAAACGGATTACGGGGCACTTATCTTTTTTTAGTCTAAAACATGTAGGCTTTTGCCAAATTTTAGTCTTAAATATGTAATCTCGTTCACCCATGTTTGTGTTCTGTAAGGTCTGTAATTGCTTATCTGCATATTAATGAAAAATACAAGCCTTGCCGGGTACTTGTGCATGTGTCATATCCATGCAGAGGAGGAACGCCTCTATACTTTTAAGTAAACAAGTTTTCCCGGCAAGCTATCTTGCTGGCACCCTCCGTTGTTGCCTCATGCCGGGGCTTGAAACTACGGAAGGGAACCGGCTCCTTGTCGATCCTTCTCTGTCAAATGCCACTACAACCATCTTGACCGAAGGAACATTCAGATCAAAGGATGGGAGCACAAATGCTTTGAAGGTGACAAGGTTTCTCTATGCACAAGTTCTCTTTTTATAGAGACACGTATGGATAAAAGGAAACTTATCTGTTCGGCTTGTCGGGGATCGATATGTAAGCTTGTTTTCCGTCTCTTCTTCCTAGGATCAAGTCCGCGGTAAGAGCCCTGTAATTAGTTGCAGGGGAAAACATAGCAGCATATGACCTCATCTAAATGATCATGGCAAATTTAAGCTAAGCTAATCATGCATGCATGTTTTTAGGGCGCCAACACTTTGTTTTATTATCTGTGCTTAGGGTCTGCGACTGGCTTTGTACAAAGGGTTACATGCGCATCGGCAAGGCTTGTACAAAAGGGTGGCTGCCGGGGCAGGGCCCAACAGCCGTGCCTTACGGGTAGAGCTTGCGAAGATGCTCAATATTCCATGAGTTTTGCATTTTGATGCCATCTTTGGTCTCCAGACGGACTGCGCCAGGTCTGGTGACTCGTACTACCTGGTAAGGGCCTTCCCATTTCGGCGTCAACTTGTTGGAACCCTTGGCGGACTGAATGCGCCTAAGGACAAGGTCGCCTTCCTCAAGGCTCCGGGCATGGACCCTGCGGCTGTGATAGCGGTGCAGGGCTTGTTGGTAGCGTGCCGCACACACAGCAGCCCGGAGACGGTTCTCCTCAAGGAGCACGGCATCGTCATGCCGGTGCTTCTCTTGCTCTACTTCATCGTAGGCAAATACTTGAGGTGGCCCATATATGAGTTCTATGGGGATCACTGCTTCTGCCCCATAGACTAGGGAGAAGGGAGTCTGGCCGGTAGCTCGGTTTGGTGTCGTACGGAGGCACCAAAGAACCACCAGTAGCTCATCAATCCAGCGTCTGCCGCACTTCCGCAGCTTATCAAAAGTCCTTGTCTTGATCCCACGCAGAACTTCAGCGTTCATCCTCTCAGCTTGCCCATTGTTCCTGGGATGAGCAACAGAGGTGAATGACACCTTGCTTCCGAGGGTTTGAACGTATTGCATGAAGGCGCGGATTGTGAATTGGGTGCCATTGTTAGTGATGACTCTGGCGGGTACTCCGAAGCGGCACACCAATCCTTCCAAGAACTTGATAGCTGATTGTGCAGTCACCTTCCTCACAGGCTCCACTTCCGGACACTTTGTAAACTTGTCGATTGCAATGTACAAGAATTCAAAGCCCCCAGTAGCACGGGGGAAGGGGCCTAAGATGTCGAGCCCCCAGACCGAAAATTGCCATGACAAAGGGATCGTCTGGAGAGCTTGAGCAGGTTGATGGATATTCTTGGAGTGGAACTGGCAGGCTTCACATCTGGTGACTAGCTCATCTTGGAGGGCCGTGGGCCAGTAGAAACCTTGCCGGAAAGCTTTTCCAACCAAGGCTCTTGATCCAATATGGGATCCGCACACGCCTTTGTGTATCTCTGCCAACAGTTCCTTCCCCTCTTCCCGGCAAATGCACTGCAATTTCACACCGTTGGGTCTCCTTCTGTATAATGTGTCATCGACAAACTGATACATACTGGCCCTCCGGGCAACTTTTTCAGCTTCTTCTTGCTCTTCAGGAAGTTCTCCAGTTTGGAGGTAGTAGACTATGTGCCGTGCCCAAGTTGGAGCTTGAGGCTCGACAACAAGGACAAATGGCACCTCCTCACTCGTGGGAGCGCCTACCTTGACCGCAAGGACTTGTGGTCCTGTGGAAGAGTGCAGCTCACCAAGCGAAGTGGAGTTGTTCCCGGTAGCTTCTCTACCGGGGACCTCTAGAGGCCCTGTCAGTAAAGGCTTGCCAGAGTCCAACTTTCTCCTTTTTTTGGCCATTGCTGTCGGGGATACGGAAGGTTGAGTCAGGTGGAGAACAAAAGTCCCTGGTTCCACAGGAAGCTTTTGCGCAGCGCATTTTGATAGATGATCGGCGATGCTGTTTTCCGCACGTGGCATGTGCTCTGTTTGCAATCCATCAAAACGCTCCTCCAACTTTCTCACTTCTACAACGTACGTCTCCATCAATGGACTCTGGTAATCCTTGTTCACTTGTCTCACTACAAGCTATGAATCTCCATGGATGATCAACTTCTTAATCCCCAATTCTGTTGCAATTCTGAGCCCAGCAAGGAGTCCTTCATATTCTGCAGTGTTCTTGGTAGCTTTCTCCTGGGGAAAATGCATTTGGAACACATACTTGAGGTGTTCTCCGGTGGGCGCGATGAGGAGCACGCCAGCCCCTGCACCTTGCAATGAGAAGGCACCATCAAAGTACATGACCCATTCTTGGGGAGCCTCTTTGCCGGGGATAACTGTTTCCGGCGTCTCTTCGTCTAGAGTGGGTGTCCATTCTGCAATGAACTCCGCCAGTGCTCTGCTCTGAATGGTTGAGGTACTTTCATACTTCAAGCCAAAACTTGACAATTCTAATGCCCATTCAACTATCATGTCGGTGGCCTCAGGGTTCCTCAGTATGCGTTGCAAAGGGAAACGGGTGACAACTGTGATCTCGTGGGCTTGGAAGTAGTGGTGCAGCTTCCTCGAGGCCATGATGAGGCCGAAGATTAGTTTATGCACTCCAGAGTACCTTGACCTAGCCCCCTACAATAGGGAGCTAACAAAGTAAATTGGTCGCTGCACAATCTTCTTCTTTGCTAGGGTCCTGGGATTGCCTTCACCACCCTGCTCTTCTTTCTCTCGATCTGTACTCAAGCTTGCCGCGACTGGTTCACTTCCTTCCCTAGGGAGGAGAGTAGCTGCAGCTACTCCTTCATCCACTTCCCACTGCGCTACCAGCGCTACACTAACCACTTGATTGGTTGCCGCTAAATATAGCAGCAACGGCTCTTGTGGTTTAGGAGCGACCAAGGTGGGAACAGAGGAGAGATAGGCTTTTAAGTCCCGTAGCGCTGCTTCTGCCTCTGGGGTCCACTTCATGGGCCCTGCCTTCTTTAGAATTTTGAAGAATGGTAGGGCGTGCTCAGCAGACTTGGAAATGAACCTACTCAGCGCGGCAACACGTCCAGTTAAACGCCTCAGGTCCTTGACTGTCTTGGGTGCTTGAATCTGCTCGAACGCCTTGATCTTGTCGGGGTTGGCCTCTATCCCCCGGTGAGACACAAAGAAGACAAGTAGCTTGCCAGAGGGAACGCCAAACACACACTTCTCAGGATTCAACTTCAAGTTGATTTTGCGCAGGTTTGCAAAGGTCTCTTCCAAGTCCTGAATGAGCGTTGTTCTGTCCTTGGTTTTGACCACTATGTCATCCATGTAAGCCTCAATATTCCTGTGCAACTGAGGTTCAAACCCAATTTGCACTACCCTTGCAAAGGTAGACCCGGCGCTCTTTAACCCGAAGGGCATCCGCACAAAGCAGTATGTGCCACATGGGGTAATGAACGCGGTCTTCTCCTCGTCTTCCTTAGACATGAATATCTGATGGTATCCGGAGTATGCATCCAGGAAGGAAAGCAGATCACATCCGGAAGTGGAATCCACAATTTGGTCGATGCATGGCAAGGGGAAAGGGTCCTTCAGGCATGCCTTGTTCAGATCTATGAAGTCTATGCAAAGCCTCCATTTCCCATTCGCCTTGCGCACCACCATCAGGTTCGCCAACCATGTTGGGTGCAATACTCCCCTGACCAAACTAGCTACTTCAAGTTTCTTGATCTCCTCGGAAATGAATTGCTGCCGCTCCAAAGCTTGTTTTCTGACCTTCTGCTTGACAGGCCGAGCATGAGGGCAGACAGCAAGGTGGTGCTCGATTACCTCCCTGGGAACATCGGGGATGTCAGTTGGTTGCCAAGCAGACACATCGACATTCACCTGCAGGAAGGCAACAAGCGCGCTTTCCTATTTGTCATCGAGGGTGGAGCTGATGGTGAACGTACCATCAGCGCCACCTAGCCCTGCCGGGACCTTTTTCACAGCAGGCAAGGCAACTTTGGATCTCTTGCTAGTGGAACTCTCTGGCAAATCATCGACGGGCGTGACGCACTCCGGAGAGGCGTACTTCCCGGATTCCTCGTCGGCATCCCTGCTAGCTTTCTTTCCTTTTTTGTATTCCTTGGCGGGAACTGCAGCTTCTGCGGCCTCGGCAGCGACTGCATCCCGATACATCTTATCTACGCATATGATTGCGTCCTTCTTGTCCGACGGGATGGAGATGATGCCCATCGGCCTTGGCATCTTTAGGGTATTGTAGGCATAGTGAGATGCCGCCATGAATTTTGCCAGAGTTGTACGGCCAAGAATCCCATTGTACGACAAAGGAAGCTCGACCACATCGAACACAATATTCTTGGTTCGATAGTTTAACTCTCCTCCAAATGTCACCGACAGTGTGATCTTCCCCTTTGGACGACTCCTGCCGCGGTTGATCCCTGAAACATGCCAGTAACTTTGAGCTCTTCATCTGATATTTGCAGCCTACTGAGTACCTTGGGGGAAATCAGATTCAACCCTGCCCCGCCGTCAACCAACATCTTCGTGACCTTGAGGTTGTGGATTGTTGGTGAAACCAACAATGGCAAGCACCCTACCGCGATGGTGCGGTTGGGGTGATCCTCTTTGTCAAAGATGATGGGCGTGCAGGACCATTTGAGTGGTTTCCGGGAGTCCGCTGCTGGCTCTATGGCATTGACCTCACATGCCCACTGTTTAAGCTGGTGGTGAGAGGAGTGCAAAGATGCGCCTCCGTCAACGCACAGGGCCTCAATGGCTTTCTGGAACTCTTGCTCACTAGTTTCCTCTTCATCCCCTTCATCACTTTCGTCATCACCTTCCTTCTTCTCGCAGCCTCTGGCAAGTTTCTCTTGATGCTGGGGAACCTTGCCGCGGTGGCCTCCTCTGCCGCCTCGGCCCTTCCCGCGAACACCTTCCTGGTCTCTTTTCTTGTCACGCTTCTCGTACTCAGCTTTCTGCTTCTTGAAAAGTTGCTCAACTTGGTGACTTTCTTGGAGGTCATGGCCTTGGTCCGGTGGATCTTGCAGTACGGTCCGTCAGCCTTCCCAGCCTTTTCGACTGACGCAGCCTCCCGGCAATCAGTGCACACGGCAACTTCCTTGTTGGGGGCTTCGGTCTTGGCCTTCTTGCCGGTACTGGGGGCGCCAGAACCCTCAACAGCTAGTACTGCCTTTTCCTTGCGCTTCTGGTTGCGCTTTTTATTTTTCCTCTTTGGGTTAGTGGCATCGTCGTCATCTTCTGAGTCAACTTCGATGCCATCCTCTTCTCTGGGGAGTCGCCTCCCTTCCTCTATACGGGCACACTTATCCGCCAAGGTGTACAGCAAATTCACAGTCTTGGGCAACCGGACGTTCATCTTGGAACGTATCCTCCTGTTGCGCACGTTGGACTGGAACGCGGCAATCACAGATGTCGGGTGGATATCTAGAATGTTCCTGTGCACCCGGTTAAACCTCTGCATGTACTTCCACAAACTCTCCCCTTCCTTTTGTGGAAGGAGCTGCAAATCACTGGGCCATCCTGGTTCTTGATGGCCGCCCGTGAAGGCGCCAACAAACTCATTGCACAGGTCGACCCAGGTTGAGATGGAATTCTCTGGCAGGTGCATCAGCCATGACCTCACGTTTGGCTTAAGTGCCAAAGGGAAGTAGTTGGCGAACACCTTCTCATCTCTTCCTCCGACGGCTTGAACAGCGATGGTGTAGATGCTCAAGAACTCTGCCGGGTTCAGCCTTCCATCATACTTTTCTGGTATCTCTGGCTTGAAAACACGGGCAGATGGCCAGCGGACTTGCCGCAGCTCGCAAGTGAAGGCGGGACACCCAACCTCGAAAGGCAATTATTCACCATCACTGGGCGCGGGTTCGTCGACGTCTGGGCCATTACGCATGTCGGATTGGCGGTGGGTTTCGTGGCGTCGTTCTATAGTGATGCGCGTGTCTTCCCTCCGCCGATCCTCCAGGACCTGCTGTTGATCTTGACGGGCCCGGGAGTCAGATGAAGCCATTGATGCCTCGTCAAACTCCTGGTCATGTGGCTCGGGTCGCGGCCTCTGCGCTGGCTGCCGTGGAGGGGATTGCACCGTTGGAGTGGCCCCCTCGACACGGTCAACAGCTCAGACCGTGGTTGTTGCTTGCAGGCATCGCGGCGGGACTGCCCGCTGTGATCCTCCCTCTTTGGCAAAACCGATCAAACTCTGGATTGTGGCTCTCCACTTATCCATTTGATCGGCCACTGGCGGGAATCTCAGCAGGAGTTGGGCTCGCGCCATGGCTTCCAAAGCAGTGCTTGGCATAGACGATGATGCAGACCGCGACGTCGCTTGACTCCTGATGCTACCAGCAGTGGCGGTGCCATGTTCACGTCGCCGCGAGCCGACCGCCGCGACGGCGCGGTGGTCAGAAGGGTGCGCCTGGGAGTTGACAACCCCGTTTGGCGCTTCATCTTGGTTACCCTGCCCTGGGGATGGCGCGCGCCCCGTAGCTGTGTCCGTAGCAGGGACGGCTAGGGGGTCGCAACTTGCACCAGAGCGGGCGTTGTCGCTGCGGCTGCGCCCTCCAGCGCGGTGGGGAGGTGGAGACTGAACATTCTCCCCACCCGTGCCTTGCGGAACATGGCCATTGGGATGCTGCTGGTGTTGCCCTCCCCCGGCATCTTCCGTTCCCGCTTCGGCCGCGAGAGGAACGATGACAGCGCCGCCTGCGCCGGTCATGTCCCCCATGGCGTCCGCGCCCCCCAACGCCGCTGCAGCACCCATGGTATCAATGGCTGCATGCGAGGGGCCCTTCGAGGTGGAAGGGTGAGCTGTTGTGCCGAGCTTTTTCTTGGGCACCATGGATGATGAGGCAAATGATGAAGATGATGATGATGAAGATCGACGCGCTGTTCACAACCTCGGGTTCACGCAAGCAATTCCCCCTACCTGGCATGCCAAAGATGTCGTGGTGGAACACGATAACCTATGGGGCCGTCGGCCCCTTGTGGTTCGGCAGGGGGGGTCACATTGCACAAAGAGCGGAGGCCATGGGACAGCACGGCAGAGGTAACGCTGGTGATTTTTACCCAGGTTTGGGCCGCTGTGAAGCGTAAAACCCTACTCCTGCTTTACTGGATTGAAGAGAGGACCGTGGCGGTCGCGTGGTGCTCGAGCCCGGCAAGGTCGCCTCTGGGGGAGCAGCTACGCGCGTATGAGTGTACAAGGGTCCGAATCCTTTCTTTGGTTGCCATGGCCCTCCTTTTATAGGCTAAGGGGTTACCACAGTGGCAAAACAGTCATTATCTACTGATTAGATAGCCAACAGTGCTATCATACCTAACTCTAGCAGTTAGGACAAAGTGCATTAAATGCACTGCTAGGTGTCACGCTGTGGATGCAGCCCGGCAAGCCTTCCGTGCCGCTTAACCATCTTCCACCTGTCTGCATGACACACCTCTGGACGGGTGTCATATGGAGGGGATCTCTGTTCCAAATGGCTGCCACGTGCCAAATGACGGCCACTTAATCACTTGGGGGCTCGACACCGCACTGATAAGTGACTTGCGTCCCTGTGTGATGGAGCGGTGGAGTCTTGGCGGGGAGATCCGCCCTTAGCGTTCCCGGCAAGCCTTCCGGGGGAATCTTGGGACTTGCCTTGGTGCGGCCTCGGCCTGACCAGGCTTGCCTGCCCGGCAAGGGAGGTCTTTCCTTAGTGATATCTTGTTCTCTTGGCTTGTCTTGGTCTTCTTGATCCGCCCTTTGACTGGCTTGGCCTTGTCTTAGAAGCTTGGTGCTGTTGTATCTCTGTTGTTGCGCCTGTGTACAGTCTGGGCAACATACATGAAGGTTTGTTGCACCGACACCCTTTTGGATGATTTTTGACAAAACATATCACATCGAAGGATAGATAAAGAATGGAATGTAATGCGAAGGATAATAAAAGACGAGAGATAATTACGAAGATAAAACACGCTCCCCCTGAAGATATGCATCAGAGCATAAAATAAAGCTGGAAGGTAGCGAGATAAATCTTCGTAAGAGTGACATTGACAAGTGATCTTATACTTGATTTCTTTCAATGCACTCAACGGTGTCTGAGGTGATTCCTGTCACAAAATCTGCGAAAAGAATTAGATATAAGATATACTGTGAAAGATTTGTGACAAAGGATATAACATGAAGGTTTTCTTAGAATACAATTTGAATCCGC
Organism: Thinopyrum elongatum; assembly: GCA_011799875.1. Lineage (NCBI taxonomy): Eukaryota > Viridiplantae > Streptophyta > Magnoliopsida > Poales > Poaceae > Thinopyrum > Thinopyrum elongatum. The sequence continues at coordinate 228,704,033 of CM022298.1, forward strand.
ACGAGATGTAATTTTCCTGCATGTTAGATATTCGAGTATGATTAGAGCAAGAAACAGGCATGAGCGAATTTGCTGGGAGTGGATAAGCTTCAGATGTAGTTTTCCTGCAATAGTGATGATACGACGAATATATGCTAGGAAAAACACTTTGTCAGTTGAGAGAATAGCTTTCAAGTCACTGACTTCATTTTCCTGCAAGGTTAGATAAATGAAGGATAATAATTATAGTATATCCAACCATGACAGATATAGATCATGTAGCACTCAATGTACTTCTCCCCATTTGTACTATCGCTCAATGATTTTTCTGTTCTTGTAGAACAAACTTTCCCTGCACGACAGAAAGATATCGAGGATAATCAAAGACTTTCGATTTTACCTGCAAACAAATAGTGCAAAGCAAATAACATTGCAGGGGGGTTATTAACATTACATGGCGACCGAGTATTTCAACACCACAAGCGATGCGTTAAGTTCATCAAGCAAATTGTTCGAGGAAAAACCAAAAGGCGAATGAAAACACCCTGCAAGAACCCCGATAAACTATCACTCGATGTAATTCTCCCCCTTTTTGTCAACAAGTGTCAAAAAGGAATGAGAAAACATATGAGGAACTACTCTGTGGGAGAATCCTCAGAATCAGAATTAAAACAACTCGACGAATCAGAATCCGAAGAGTGAGGAATGGTCGAGGCAGAAGCAGGAGTGGCAGCATGGGCTTTGGATGACTTGGAGCGATGAACATCTGGCTTGTATATAAGGGTACCAGCTGTATCTGCAATTTCATCATCATGGCCGACAAACAATAGGTCCGTGGAAGCAGAACGTTGTGGGAGCACTGGAGTTTGCCTTCGGATGTGAGGAACATCAAGTAAGTCCAGATAGTCATAGTCCTTCTTGATGCCCTTGGCAAAGAGCTGCTTGTGAGAATAATGTTGTCTCAGCAGAGTCCAGGAGCGGTTCTTTGCTTCCTTCTCATAGAGAAGAATTTGGCGAGTATGATTATGAAGTAAATTCAGCTCAGTCATCAGTTCCAGCTTTTCCTTTCGATCTAGCTTGATGTGGCTCTCCAATGCCTAGTGTGTGCGAATGCAAATATCATAAAGAGATGGATTTTCCTCACGAGGGGTTACAACCCTGGCTTTATTGACCTTAGGGGCATTTTCAGATGCAGACGCAGTGGCAGCAGCATCAACAGGTTCCTTCCCTTTACAAATATCCTTCACCATACGGAGAGTATCACGTACTGGTGGCATGAAAACTTTCAGAATGTAAGCCCGGAATAATTTCTCATTGATGAGCTGCTCGATTGCAAACATGATCCATGGAGCATATGGCTTCAATGATTGAGGGCTGTCAGCTGCACAAGCCAAGTTTCAAATGAAAAGGTCAGGAATATCGAACTTAATTCCTTGGGACATGGCCAGAAGTGCATTTCCCACAATGCCATTGATGGAATTTGGTCTGTTCGTTGGCATGAGAGTATTGCACAGAATGTGAAATAACACCTTGTTGTCATAGGCCAATTGTTGGGTTCTACGGTAGGGTGCGTCGACTGCAAATTAAAAATTCCTACGCGCAGAACATCCAGGAACATGCTAAGGGAGGTGGATCACAGATCGTTACCACTAGACGCGCAATGCCGTGTAGCGGAAGCAGAGTTGGGGCAGCGCGTCTCCTCTTCGCGAGTGCGGTCTCCCGCGAACAATGAAGCCCCGGGAACAGTGATCTCCCGTGAACGATAATCTCCTGCGGACACGTTCGCTGGAGCGGCGCAGATGCACCACTTCTAATGGTATCCGCGCGTGCAGGAGGAACACCGTGCGGTGGACTGCTAGGTCCGATCACACAGCCGGCGGCAAGTGGAGGTGGCTATTCGCAAGACATGCAAACCCTAATGACAGCGCCAAAGCTATCAACCGCATGAGTGTGCCGCACCCCCACTTTATATAGGCGTCCATCATGGGCTCAACACTTGGGCCTCGCACAGATCCTAAAGCCCAAAGTCTACTCGGTCACGATCCAAGTTTAGCTCGGATCACATCCGACTAGTGTCCTCGGATCCGACCTCATAGGTTCCTTCCCTTAAGCGCGCGACCCCTTAGGTTCAAGTTGGCTTGGTCACAGTTTGGATCACCTCTGATCTGCACGGTTGGTAGCGGCCTCTAGCAAGGGGTGCCGACCACCAAGCAGACTATGAAGCTAGTTAGCGAACGTGTACATCACACTTCTATTCCCTTTGCCACACGATATATGTTGTCGAGCTCAAGGCGAGTCTGTCATCCTTGTGCTAGCCCGACCTATTTCTCGTTCCAGTGATGCCGACCACAAACCGGATTCTCTCATAATCCTTGTCGCATGGCCATGCTTATCCTGGTCGGATCACATGAGGGACCCAGAGTATATCTCTCCTCATCAGAGGGGCAAATCCCATCTTGCTCGACCATGTCTCACAGCATGGGTCTGGACAAGCCCGAAACCTAACTTTGTAACTACCCAGTCACGGAGTAGCATTTGGTTGGCCCAAAGCAAGTCTGTCACCATCCCGAGTACATGCGCCAGCTCAGGTCTTAGGACATAGAACGTATGTTGTACCAGAGACTCACAGATGACATATCGCTGCATCTCATAGTTGGGTCTGTCCGACTCGGACCTTATCTCAACTCGGACCCGACTATGTCGAATCCGACCAGACCCTTCCGAGTCCATATTATCCGGTTAGCACCCAATGCTCCATGGCTAGTGAGACCAAGCCATCAACCGTGTCATATGCTAGTCTAGTCGGGTGTGCGTCCACACGGCCCTTTCGACTAGGGACCTTTTAGGACAGTCATCATACAATGCATAGTCCCACAAACAAGTCACGTACTTGCTGATACACATCATTGATAATTTCCAAGGACTATCTTTATTCATAAACACATAGGAAATATCATCATACATGATTGCCTCTAGGGCATATCTCCAACACCAACTTCTTGGTATCAACATCAATGCATTTGTCACCAACCAGGTTGGGATCCATCAGAATGTGGAGTCATGCTTCGGATACTTCCCAGTAATGCAGCATGTGCTCTCTATCCTTCTCAAACTCACATCAAGGAAGATTTATCATGGCCAAAAATTGATCTGCCGAACATTTGATCCTTTCTCTGCCAGTCATCCATTCGAGAGTCCAGGATGAGGTGTTTCCAAGCTCTCCTGAGATATATAAAGTGGCATAGAACTGAAGAATAATTTCTCTGTTCCAGCCATGATTGAAGCGCATGAATCCTTTCGGGAGGGCATGTTCAATATGCTCGATTGCATGGAGGAAACATGGCATTTCTTTGAGCTCAGCGAATTTTAATGTCTTGTGATTGAAAATTCTATTCTTGCCAAATAAGATCCAAGCATAATAGACAGTTTGTTCTTCAGTCCAAAACCTCGGCGACAGTGAAGTTATTTCTCCTTCGTAAGGGCTTGTCCCAAAGAATGCTAGCTTAGAGAGATGAAGATGTTCATTAAATGCAGGACCATTGGGGCCATACTTAGCTGGAAACAACATAAATGATTCCTGGGGATTTTTCCGACTCTCTTCATTGCTAATTTCCATTAGCTAAACATCATCAGAAGCTGTCACATTTTCATCAATTGGCTTTAGTGGAGCAAGAGGCCTTTTCTCTGGAGCTGATGGCATTGGGGCACTGGTCTAACCTTCAATTACTTTCACTGGAACTCCTTCAGTGGCTTTCTGGTTCTCAGGCACTAGGGCCTTTTCCTTTGGTGAATTCTCAATAGTAGGAGGCACGACAACTCCTTTGGTCACTTGGGTCACTATAGCTTCTCCTTCGGTCTCCTGGGGCACAACTCGTGGTACAACTGGTGGTGCAACTGGTTTGTGAGCCATGGGCTCTTCAACTTTCTTTTCTCCCTGTTCTGGCTATGAAGCCGAAGAACTAGGGGCAAGATCAACCTCCATCTGGGTGGGAGCACCAGATGAGGTGACCGGGCTGGTATTTCCTCGGGAAGCATCTTGCTCCCCCTCAACTTTATCATTCTCCTTGATGGATCTAGAGGGCTCAACTTGCATATCCTTCAGAGGCGATGAAACTACTTCCTCAACCTGTATCTCTTCGTTAACCACTTCTTCAGGGGCTTGCTGCTCGGGCACGACATTTTCTTCATCATTCTGGTTCAGAAAGATATCCACCACATCAGGTTCTTGAGCAACTGTGGTAGGAATGATAACTACCGCAGGCTCAACTTGTTGCACGGTGTCTTCCTCATGACGAGGAGATGGTGGAATCTGTTGCAGTGGAGCACTTCTGTCGACAGGAGCATCAGTTGTTATAGTTTGAATTCGGCGATCTGAGATTGCCTTCGGCTTATTTACTCTTGCATTAGCTTTCTGATGCTTCTCTTCTTTTTCTCTTCGTCGAGCAAGATCTGCTTGACGTTTAAGCTCATCATTTCTTCGATCACAAAGCTGAGAAACATCCATCTTCAGCTTTGAGTGCCACTCAATTTTGTTATTCCTCATAATAGTGAGGGCTTTGGCAATCTCAAGAATCTCCTTGTTCATCTCTTTCCTCTCAGAGTCAGTGTTGACATCCTTCCTCATTTGCTCGAGGAGTTTCTTGTCCTCCACAGCTTGGTTCAGTTCCTTGGTAATCTCTCCTAGCTCAGCAAAGTGCTTTGCTACCATCTTGGTAACATCATTAGGAAGACCCAAACTGCTCAGATCAGCTGGTTTTGCATCATAGGCAGCACCTTCAATGATATCAATGATAAGATAAAAATCATACTTCATTTCCTCTGTGGGAGCAGGTAAACTTGATTTGGCTTTCTTAACAGAAGCAGAAGCTTTATCTTCAGGCAAAAGCTTTCTCTTTGCAGACGGGGCAGCAAAACCCAAAGGTTTATCAGAGACTAGAGCAGCTACAAGCCTTGGTGACATCCTCAATGGAGGTGACACTTTTTCTGGTGAGGGAGTTTGATACGGCTTGTCCAGAAGAGATTGTTGATCATACATGGGAATTTCTTTGGCAACATTATCATCGGAAGAATCATCAGATGAAGCAGAAGCTGCCTTCTTTGCTTTACTGGCAACTAATTTCTTCTTCGAAGCTCGAGGGGAAACAGACTTCCTCTTCTTCTTTTCTTTTTGGGCAGAAGCCCTATCCTTCTTTTCTTGCACATCTTGTTGAGTCAACTCAACATTTCTTTGTTCCACTCGATTTTTCTTCGCATCCTTGGCCTCGCGCTTGGCTTTGGCCTTAGCTCTCTTGTCAACTTCTTCGGGAAAATCAGCGATTGTTTTCAGTGAGTCAGCGTGAGCATTTACAGGAGGAGGCGGCCTTGCTTTTTCATCATTTGGGCCTAGGCAGCCTTCAGCATTACAGTCATTCCAAGGCGGAGTGAATGCAAATAGGATCTGATACTTCCTTCGGACATTCTCATAGTTAAACCATTTCTTCGCCCAATGATGGTGAATCTTCTGCAGCCTATTATTTCTTTCGGTTGTTGTTTCAACTCCAAGTGGAGTTTTGTAAGTCTCGGGATCAGACATCTCAGCGGCGGTGTTCCTTTCTCTACCGCGGCCACCCTTCTTGGGATTTTCATCAGAGAACGGGGTCTTGGAATTGGTGATTTGCTCATCCTCAGGCTGACTATGAGCCGAGGGAATATCATCTTCTTTGTCGTCTTCAGACTCAGATTCAGGTTTCTTCTTCGGAATCTTTGGAGGCTTAGATGCTTTTCTTTCACCAACCAACTTTGCTCTATCAGCCCCACACGGCAGCTAAGGTATTTCTTCCTCGGACCTAGACTGCTCTTCCGAACTACTCCCTCCGTTCCTTTATATAAGGTGTATTTGTTTTTTGATAAAATTCCACAATGTAATGTGCATTTCTTTTAATTCCTCGTAATTCCGTCTTTAGCCCTCCAGAAAAAGGAAATAATCTCTCCTCCGATTGCATGTATGTCTCATTATAGAGAAGAAAAGGGAAGTATCTCTTCCCCGATTGCGTGTATCTCTTCCTTTCCAAGTCTAAATGATTTACTTGCCACTAATTATTGATTTAGCCAAGGTTAATTTCATCCTAAATTGTATAAAATCATGTGCCTTGGTCACCGTGCCGAAAATTATACACCTTACATTAAGGAATGGAGGGAGTATGAGCCATGACCATTCCTGAGAGAAAAACAACAATGCGAGGAAAAACAGGAAAGGGTCACAAACATGCACAGAAGCATTTTTGACTGAAAATGACAAGTTTTTTGGAAGCAGCAAAGGAATTCATGGTATGTATATGTGTAAGATATCATCGACATATCTGCAATATGCCTTAAGGCAAAGTGATAACCCATCTAATCTTTCGAATAAAAACACATGAACCCTAGATCCAGAATAACTAGCACGAGGGAAAAACTACAAACCACACTAGTTGCAACTTAGTGAACCCTAGAGATCTACAGCAAGAGAATAAAGCAAGATAAATTCGCGTCGGTAAGAACAGCCCTAGAGCAAAGGAATGATAGGGCTAGCTCCAGATCTGTATGCCCTAACTTAGCAGCAAAGATCATCTATGGCAGTGCGGAAGAGAAGATGTACCACACTGACGCGACCAACGACGCCGGGGCTTCACCAGAGTTGCACGGTGAGGCACGACGTCGATGCTGCTTCGAGCTCGGGCTCAGGCGAAGAGCGAGAAGGGGGGTTGAGGACGAACTGAGAAAGAACAAGGGAAGAAGATGCCAGGAGGGTGGTTTATATAGCCCGAAGGCGAAACTGCTTCCTCCAAAATCTACGGCCAAAAAACAAGGGGCGCAACACATTCAACGGACGAGATCACGATCGTGAGATCGTGGGCATGTGTTAGCCGTTTCCTGCGAGAATCTTAGTAACTGAACGGAAGGCCGAAGGGTTTGAAGTAGGGCAAGCGCCAAAATAGATAAATGTTCGAAATTGATTTCATTCGCGACCAAGGACGCCGGATTGAAATCTCCTTCAGATCAAGTTGCATGTTTATGACGAAAAAGAGCAGAGTCTGAATCAAAAGACTCAGCCACACGAAAGATAACACAAAACCAAAGAGCTCTGAGTGAGTTGTCATACGGACAGAACACAAATGCAAACGAACAGAAAGATTCGAAAGAAAACACAAAGAACTAGCACCAACAAAGGATCTTAGGTTGATAGATGGACGATGAAAATCCCTGAGATAATGCCTGCATGAAGGGGTTAGTTCTTTTTCGCAACCCACACTTGCGTGGGCAACAAGGATCTCATTTTCTTCGTCTGAGCAGTAGCATTCTTTCGACGAGACCTGTGAGACACCTGTGCACTTCGAGAGTAATCATATGAATAAGCATTGAAGTTATTTCCAGAGACATGAGTATAATGATTTGAATAGGTACGCATGTACTCCTTCTGTCAAAGGTTTGATCGATACCCATTTGAGAATTTTTCTGAATCATTCTGCGAATGATAAGCATTGTCTCGAAGAGAATCACTCTGCATGTTCAAGTTAGCAGTGACAGACAGATTTTTAATGATGCATTTCTTTACCCAGATTTGCTTCTTGGGTGAACCAGACCTGCAGTTAGTCCCAATATATCGAGCGAAAACCTTACCATTCTGTTGTTTGAACAGTTTATAATTAGAGTCATCGGACTCATCAGAAATGGCAAGAATGGAAGAATCATATCCTGACAGAATTGCAGGTTCGAGTGTTTTACTTGTAGCAAGAACCCAACTTGTTTGAGGATATTGCTCGGGAATCCAGTAAATTCCATCAACATTGAGTTTCCTTTCGAAACCCAATCCTTCCTTTCGAGGATTTTTACGCAGTATTGACTTCTTGAGCACATCACATAGGGTTTGATGCCCTTTTAGGCTTCTTAGCATCCCTGTCTCAAGCAAGTCCTTTAGCCTGCAATTTTCATCAGCAATAGCAGCATATTCCTCGGAGGAGGGGTTAGAATTATCATTCATAACTGCTGCAATTTTCTTGTTGATGGCATTAGATGTTTCAGCATGTGAATCAGCATTACTATGCTCTAGGCATTTTAAGCATGGAGGAACAAAGTCACCAGGAAGACGAGTAGATTGCTTGGTGAAGAGAGAAGCTTTCTCTAACACCAGCTCGTTATGAGATTCTTTTAGTGACACGAGTTCTTGATTCCTGTTAAGGAGTTCTCTGATAAACTCTCATAGTCAACTATAAGCGAATCATATCGATTGGTAAGATCATCAATAGTTGATGAAAAAGCATCTTGCTCTTCGACCAACTTTTGATTCTTCTCCATCTGTTCGACTAGTAATCCTTCAGTTTTCCTGAGATTTCTCTCAAGCATTTCGAGCTCATCTTGTTGAGATTTAGCCATTTTAACAAGTTTATATATTCAGGAGAATATCCATTCATGGATTTTTGGTGTTTTGCAGATAGCAGATCCTTTGAGGATTTTGCCATGAGACAGAAGGCGAATGGTTCATCATTGCTTGAATCATCATCATCAGCCTCTGATTCGAGAGAGTTGTTTGACGATTCATACGCAATGAAGGCATTGCTCCTTCCTATTATTCTTTGATGCTCTTCATCATCGGAGTCAGAATCGGATGTATCATCTTCAGAATGCATTCTCATGTCGGTGAAGACTCTGTTCAGCTGAGATATTTTCTTCATGTTGGATTCGATTGTAGCTTTGGCTTGTACGTCAGTGACTGGTCTCTTCAAAGAAGATGATGATGGAGATTCATTTTTCTTCGAGAGCTTAGTGTGACGATCTATTCGAGTGAATCCATTGCAATGAAGATATTTCCATCTATTGCTCGGCCTTTCCCAACAGGGACAATCAGCTATGAGGTGACCGTATAATTTGCACTTGAAGCACTTCATTTCTTTCGGAGGCAATCTTCTTCTTGACGATTCAGGCACGTCAAGCTCATCATCATATGTGAGTCAGAGATTTTGCCTTTTGAGATCACTTAGCCTTAGTGTGAGCATTTCAAGTTCCCTGGTGATGGTGTGTTGATTCTCAACATCTTCTTCTTCTTCTTCTTTAGAACTGCCATAGTGTGAGAGAATTTCTCCTTCACTTTCCGAAGAAGATTCTTGATTGACATTTTCTAGTTCCATCTTTTCTTCATGAGTCGACAGCAGTGTCATGACCTCAACATAGTGAAGCTCTTCATAGTCTGGTCTTTGTTTGATTTCAGCTACAATGGGATCGAAGGTTTCATCAAGGGCACTCATAAGCTTGTTGACTACATCTCTATCAGTGATATCAGTTACTCCTTGTTGATGTAGTCTTTCGACAATGTTTGTCAATCGATCAGTGAGTTCCATATCACTTTCTTTACGAAGACTTCTGAATCCAGTGAACATAGTGCGAAGCATTTGAATGTGAGGATCTGATCTGACAATGAATTCTTCATGAGCATTGTTGATGGCATCCCAAATTTGCTTTGCAGTATTGAGCCTTTGGAACCGAAAGAAAATGTCTTTTGATAGACTGCTACAGATGATATCTTTTGCTTGAGCATCCAACTGCAGATTTGCTTTATCATCAGTGTTGGGATTGTTCAGTTGCTGAATGGTGTAGCCATCTTCCACAATCTGCCACAGATCATAGTTGATAGCTTGAATTCTGATTCTCATTCGTTCCTTCCAGTATAGATAGTCATTTCCATCAAAGATAGGAAATCTTTCAGAGTGCAAGGATCTACCTACATACGACATACTCAAAACTCCAAGGATGTTAGACCTTTAATAAACAGAGATAGGGAGTACCTGCTCTGATACCAATTGTTAGGACCGAGAGTATATCGACCAAAGGGGGGGCAAATGGGAGATTCAAAATTTCTTTCGAAAGTATTGAAACTGATCCCAATCACAGCAGCGGAATAAAGTAACGAAGGAAATGAACTGAACCAATCTTCTTCATCGAAAGCATATTCCTCGATGAAAGATGTAATAACAATACGAGCATGGGAAATGACAGGTTTAACTACGATGAGAGTAATGCAGCATGAAGACAGATGCAGTAGAATGAGATACAACATGATGCGGATGGTGAACAATATGCAGGAAGGTATACAGAGGAGAATTGAGAATAGCTAAACAAGATGATGAAAATGCAATGAAATAGGATACGATGATAAACTCGAGTGAACAACACAGATACAGATGTGATAGAAAAACAATGATGAATGATAATGATCAGGTAATCTATCGACATAGAGCACGAATGAAAACTGCTGAAGGAATTGAAGTGAAGTAGAATGAACCAGTGGTGCTCGACGACGACAGAGAGATTTGGTAGACCAGTTCACCCTTCTGCCAAAGGGCTACGTCTGATTGTAGGGGTTGTGACTTAACACGGAAGATAAATTCTCTTCACCCTATTCTCCTTCAACTCGAAGCTAATCAGACTTCAGTTGATTTCACTCGTGGTAGATCCTTGTTGGCAATCTACAAACCTTCGGTCGACCTTCGCGAACCACAATTACTCTTGGTTGCTGAAGATCTAGCTCGATGAAGAAAACAACTCTTCAACACTCGAGCGGAAACCTATCCGTCTAGAGAGTGTCTAGCTCTCAAGAGTAATAGGTACAAGAACTCTGACTCAGAACTACTGTGATGCTAAACCACTGTCTAAGTTTGGGCTCTTGATTTTCTCTCGGTGGATCTTAAACTCAAATCACTCGGAGAGGGGTTGCTCAAATCAATCTTCTCAGAAATCTCAAGCGGAGTAGCCAACGGACAAAGTTGGAGTGGGGTGGCTATTTATAGCCGTAGCCTTCCCTGATGGGAAAAGACCAAATTGGACATCGAAAGCAACCAATGGCTGAATGACACGAGTCCAATGGTCGGATTTGAGCACTACGGTAACATTACTTGCGAAGCAAGTAATGCTAACTCCTCGGTCTGAGACAAATCTCTCACAGCGAAGAAGATCACAGTCTCTTGCTGGCAAGTATTTGCTCGGAACACAAAGAGATTTCTCTCGGAACTTTCATAGGTTTGGGCTAAGTATCACAGCGGATCTAAGCTTTGAGGACCTATACTCCTCTTAATAGTACGGAGGTCCTATGACTCAAATGAATGAAAGAAGAACAACGAAATGAATACTATGTCTTCACTCTGTCTTCGGCTTCCATCCGCTGTAGTCAATTACTTCGGACGACCATACCGAACATATGCTTCCCTTCAGCAGTAAAGCTTCGAGGGGTTAATTCCTTCACATCAAACTTCTCGTTTATATAACTTCATCAGATTTAGCTCATTCTTCTCTGCAATGTAGATACACTTCGGTGAAGTTACTCGAACTTAGCACCGGAGACAGCATTCTCTTCGGTTTTGTATGGACTATTTCTCTCTATATGCACTAGCAAACAAATTAGTCCATACCTGGTTTCTGTCAACAATCTCCAAAACACAAGGTAGGCAGATATTGCACCAACAATGTGAACTGTATGTCGTCTATCGCACACACCTTGATCTGGCTGACCATTTCTCTTGTTTTGGCTTATCACATACAGCTCATCCGAGTGAACTGTAAGCTGTCTATCGCACACACCTTGATCCGGCTGACCGTTTCTGTTGCGTTCCCTAATCGCAAACAGTTCATCCGAGTGAATTGTATGCCGTATATCGCACACACCTTGATATGGCTGACCGTTTCTGTTGTTCTGGCTCATCGCAAACAGCTCGTATGGATCAAATGTATGCCACGTATCGCACATGCAACTCTAATCTGTATCATGTTCGACGACTCCACCATCGCAAACAGTTCGTATCATTTTTGACGGTTTTCTTACACCACCGTTTGAGATTTATGCATCGCACACAGTTTCGTTGAAGGGTCTCTGATTGTAGTGTCATGTTAGCGCATCCTGTAGTAGTGTCCGTCCATTATTTAATTAGAGCGATTTATAGTGCTTACCAAGGATAACTTGAGCAGAATATATGCATGCGTACCACTGCAAAAATCAGAGCACCAGTACGGACATACAATATGGTTTTTGAGCATTGAAGTCAGTCCTACACTCTGTGTTGCAGCGGTAGAGTTGTGACAACTGACATGCAATAGTTGTTGCGGCAGAGTTGTGACAACTGACATGAAATATACAATCTGCAAAAAAGTGGACTCCAGATCCTTCTCGTCTGCTTCTATTTGTAAAATTGTTCTACGGAAGCCAGCATAACAGAATCTTGGTCTTGATGTTGTAGGGATAAGATGGTCCGGAGAGGGGAGGGGAGGCGACGGAGGGCTGGAGATCTGTCTGGACTAACACGTATGGCACCAACAGACAATGGTTTTCCACAACAAAGACTTGAAAATCATACCTCATGACTATTGAGCAGGGGTTTGGAGACGACGGGAATAGAGTAGCTGGGCTATGGTCGAACAAAATATTCTATAAACAAATGAATGATCTGTTATAGATAATTATCCAAACAAATGATAGAAGAAGTCTCTCCCTGAAGGCCACACAATTGTAGAATATTACACATCCATGTGGAGAAACTCCGTGATGTAGAACTGTACATACAACTAGATTTCAATCCAAGGGAGCATCAGCAATGGAGAAAGAAGAAAGGTCATGAATCAAAGAGTAACTCGCGGAGGAAAATATCATGGAAGAACAACGTTGATCCTCAGATGCGATGGCGATGGCGACAAGAATAGTTCTAGAGAAAGGAGTTGCGAGGTCATTTGCTAGTAGGCAGAGTTCAGGCCACCATGTCGTCCAGCTGAACTGCCGAGCAGGGGATAGATAGGGAGTAATGGGGGAGGCGCTGGTGGGAGTAGCAGAAATGACTAACAATTTCTATTGGGAGTAGAGATGGTGGATGCTGGGTGGGTGAGGCGAGGATACATAGGTGGAAAAATATTGATTATTCTGGGTGGGTGAGGCGAGGAGACATCGAAGGAAAAATATTGATTTTTCTAGGAGGGAAGGCTAGGCTTTGGTGGTTGTTTTTTCTTTTAGTAAGTGTTTGGGAGGGCTGGTCGGAGAGGGCTCCCGGCTTATGTGTTATTCATAACTGGAACACTGACATGTCATGCATGAAGAGGTAAAATGGACAATTGACATGGATAGCCTGCATGTCAAGAGAAATAGGTTAGTGGGGATGAGCTATTTAGGTATTATAGATTCTCTATACTCTTCCCACCCAACTAGTTCAACCTACTCGAAGAAGGACGTCTTTTTTTGAATGTGCTTAAGTTAATCATTGTCTGCAAATAAAAAAAATAGAGGAAGCAAGGGTGAGTAGCAAACTGATCATACACAATCGTATAAATTGCAGAAAAAAATGCTTTAAATAATGAAATAAAACAATCCAAAGTTGTTAGTTAAGCTTTCTGTCGGAGCTAAATCCGGCGGATCTCGGGTAGGGTGTCCCGATCTGGTACTGTTGGCTGGTAACAAGGACACAAGGGACACGAGGTTTACCTAGGTTCAGGCCCTCTCGAAGAGGTAAAACCCTACGTCATGCTTTGTTTGTATCGATTCTGGATGGGGTACAGAGTACAAGTGGTCTACCTCGAGATCGTATGTGAATGAATCTACCCTCTACGGCCCTGGCCCCTTGGCTTATATAGATACTGAGGGTACCTAGAGTTTACACAAGGTTAGCCGTATCTAAGGGGCAAATGTGCTGAGGACTATCTCTACACCTTGGAGTATGCGCCAAGTCTTCATGGCATTCCTTCTTGATGCTTCCGGTCTAGATGAACAAGGCCCACCAGTGATAGGCTTAGGGTTGTGCCTTGGCTAACCCAAAGGATGGCAACCAACATGCCGAGCACCCCCTAATCCAGGTCCCCGTCGGTAGCCCCTGAACCTGTCTTCAAGCCGAGGACGCTCCTCAGTTCTCCCGAGCTGCTTCGCATCTTCATTCTTCGGCCTTGGAAACTGGTTCAACCTTGCATATAGCTTCCTGACATTGATCTTTATCCTCGGCCGAGGAGTCACATACCTCAGTATCTGAGGTGTCACACAGGTGTGTGTTGATTTCTAAGATTCCCTTTATGTTCTGGATCAATCTTGAATTCGAGGACTATCTCCCTAGGCTGGCTACCTTATTGGTGAAGCCTTCTCAGTCAAGGATAAGATTCCTGGCCAGGTCCATCCTGACAACTTGACCGAGCCGAAGTGTCACCACCCCCTGCCACTTTGTGTGGTCAGTTTTAAAAGCCATCATGACATGAGAACGTGGCTCGGGGCCCTTGTCATTGATTTGTCAAATCAAAAGAGATCATGCACCGGATTCTTAGCAACACTATCAACCAAACTCCTCTTTCCTCGTGCGTGCTTAACGCATGACGCCTAGGGAACTTGCAAAATTACTGCCATGTGTCGCTTATGTTTGGCATCTCGACAAGCTTATAAATGGTAAAAAAGTGAGGGTGTCTCGGCTTTATGCACCCATTCCCCCGTTGCCTTCATCTTCTTAGAGCTCCCACACCCAAAAATCTCTGAGCCCAACCAAGCTCCCGCCTTTCCCTCTTTCTACTCATCGCAGAATCAATGGCCGGCGAGGGTGCCTCCACCATCGTGGCGAAAGCTGCGAAGAGCGTCAGGAAGGTCACCGACGAGGGGTGATGACCCAAAAGTATAGGGGATCAATTGTAGTCCTTTCGATAAGTAAGAGTGTCAAAACCAACAAGGAGCAGAAGGAAATGACAAGTGGTTTTCAGCAAGGTATTCTCTACAAGCACTGAAATTATCGGTAACAGATAGTTTGATAGTAAGGTAATTTGTAAAGAGCAACAAGTAGCAATTATAACAAAGGTGCAGCAAGGTAGCCCAATCCTTTTTGTAGCAAAGTACAGGCTGGAACAGTCTCTTATAGTAAGCAAAGCATTCTCGAGGACACATGGGAATTTCATCTAGTCACTTTCATCATGTTCATTTGATTTGCGTTTGCTACTTTGATAATTTGACTAGTACAAATGCCCGTGCGTTGCAACGGGCAAAAAAAATGCAAAGCCTGCTCCGTGTGCCATCATGTGCCATTTCTTATAGCCAGATATGATAAACATCGGTAATAAGGTTACACTCTTATTGTTGTTCAGAGCATGAAGTGTGGACGTGAAGAAGCTAGCCTAACTTCCTTCTTCTATTGGAATAGTATAGTGGTGCATGAAATAGTTTGTCTATCGTTTTTATGTTTTGCTTTGTGAAAAAGCACAAATATTTTTTTATTTTTCAAGAAACTGAGTGTTTTTTATTTTTTATTAGAGTTGGAACATGTTTTGAAGCCGAACATTTTATGAATACATGATTTTTTTAGTGATTTTGTGAACAATTTTAAATGTTTCTAAATTGGAACATTTTTTGGGAATTTTCAGCATTTCTTAAAAAGTGTGAAAATATATAAAATATAAATATATTTTTTGAAACCTAGAACGGTTAGAAACGCTCATTATCTTAAAGAATACATGCTTGGTGTTGGTAATTAAAAAAATAATTGTTGTTGTCCAGATCATGGAGTATAGAGTGAAGAAAGTCGTAGTGGTTACTTCGATGACGCCTCCTTGAGCATAGCACTATCACCGGATGGAAAAATAGTGGTGTATTTGTTTTTAATGGGACATACCGATGATTGAAAGTTCTATACTATTCAAGGGTTTATTAACTAATTCTAAAGTGTTTTTTAGAATTTTGAAAACATTTGAATGCGAATGGACTTTTACTATGTTGGAATTTTAGAGATAATTGTTTGTTTGGTTTCAAAAAAAAAAATTTCATAGCAAATATGCACGAATGTCTTGTGTAAATAAATGTTGGTCATTTCACCCTTGGGCTAAAATAAGTGGATCCAGCATAAAATATCGAATGGGCATAAGGGGCAATAGAGACCTATAAAGAGATCATTCTGTACGTTAGATATGTACAGTACGGTACATCTGGGAAATGCAGACTTTTAGTTACCGAAACATAAGTGGCAAAGTATAATAATTTCAACCAATTATTGATAAATTCAGAACTATTGTAAGTTTGGCTTTACATTTTCTTTCCTTCTAGGCCGGCCCCCTGGCCTTCCTCCAGCCAGCCAGCAAGGCCACGCCCCCAATCCGGCCCGAGGCCCAACCAAACCCCTCCTTAACCCTAGAGATCGGAAGCTCTTCCCAATCAATCCCCATCTCCTCCTCACCATCTCAATCCCCTCAACGCTGCCACAAACACAGGACACAGCAAACGCGCACACACACCCGCACCGCTCCTCGCGCCCGATCCCCTGCTATGTCCGCACCCCGCCGTCATTTGCCCGGTGACCCGCTGGAGTCCCTCCGGCCGGTGAACACCCCTGCCTCCTCCGTGCCTGCTCTCCCTTCCCCAGCTCGCCTCGCACCCGACCCTCTTTTTGGTCGCGCCCAACTTGCATCGCCTCCATGACTCGAGCCGCAGCCGAAGACGGTGAGACGTCGTCCGCGCCTGAACGCTGGCCTTCCCCGCGCCACCACATCACCGACCTGCATCCCCATGCTCCTGTTCCGTCGAGCGGCATGGCGGCTTCGGTGTGAGGCGGCCCCGAGGGCTGCACTGAGCTCCAGCCGGCGGCTCTTCTTCGGCTGCTTGGGCGGGGTGGCAACGCCCCTTAACCCTATGCAGTTCGTCCCCATGTACTGCTCTAGGCCATCAACTAGTTCCATTTGGCTTTGCTATGCCAGCAACTCCAGATCTAGGTGGTTGTGGCCGAATCCACCACCTCCTCTCCCGGCTAGTGTGGTCTTCTCTCTCAGATCCATTCTGATCCAGTTCGGAGGGCTGCTCAGGTCGGCAAACTGTTTTCTTTGTGATTCATGGTGTTTGGGGCCATCTCCCTCTTCTTGGTGATGCTTTATGGTTCTTGTCGATCTCGTCCTCAAATCAATCTGCTTGTTCTCCCACATTCAGGGAGAGAGATGGTGGTCATGAGGTCGGTTCGCTGGTGTTGCTTGGTCCCCGGTTGGATGGGGAATTCTTAAGTTTATATCCTGTAATCTTTACATATATGCCTCATCCTCTGCATCTTTGTTTCCCGTCACTTGTTGAATCATTAGTGAGTGCATATATGAATTAGTGAGATTAAGCGTAAATAAGAGATGCGGGATTATCCTCAAGGATTTTAACGATGCTTTGTTACGATTGTACGGACCGCTCGAAAAAAAAGTAGGCGACGATGTACGACCAGAAGCCTTAGTTGCTTTATTATTAGGGAAAGATATGTGGGTGGACCGGTGCTTGGGTGTTGTTCTTACTTGAACAACCCTCCCACTTATGATTACCCCCTCTCGCAAGCATCCGCAACTACGAAAGAAGAATTTAGATAAATGTAACCATAGCATGAAACATATGGATCCAAATCAGCCCCTTACGGAATAACGCATAAACTAGGGTTTAAACTTTTGTCACTCTAGCAACCCATCATCTACTTATTACTTCACAATGCCTTCCTTAGGCCCAAGAGTACGGTTAAGTGTCATGTAGTCGACGTTCACATGACACCACTAAAGGAAGCAACAACATACATATCATCAAAATATCGAACGAATACCAAATTCACATGATTACTTATGACAAGGCTTCCCCCATGTCCTCAAGAACAAAAGTAAATACTCACAAATCATATTCATGTTCAAGATCAGAGGGTTATTGAATATCATCAAGGATCTGAACTTGTAATCTTCCACCAAATAAATCAACTAGCATGAACTACAAGATGTAATCAACACTACTAGCAACCCACAGGTACCAATCTGAGGTTTTGAGACAGAGATTGGATACAAGAGATGAACTAGGGTTTGAGATGAGATGGTGCTGGTGAAGATGTTGATGAAGATTGGTCCTCCCAAGATGAGAGGGTTGTTGGTGATGTCGATGGCTTTGATTTCCCCCTCCTGGAGGGAAGTGTCCCTGACGGAATCGCTCCGGTAGAGAGCAAAAGTGCTCCTGCCCAGGTTCCGGCTCGAGATGGTGGCTCTTCGTCCCAAAAGTCCTCTCTTTATTTTTTCTAGGTCAAAACCCTTCATATAGCAGAAGATGGGGGCCAGTGGCCTGCCAATGGCCCTAGAAGGCACTAGGGCACGCCCAGGGGGTGGTCGCACCCTACTACCTTGTGGGCAGCTGGTGGGTCCCCTCTGTTACTTCTTTGCCCCAATATTTGTATATATTCCATAAAAATTCTCCGTGAAATTTCAGCTCATTTGGAGTTGTGCGGAATAGGGATCTCTGATATAGCTTTTTCAGGTCCAGAATTCCAGTTGCCGGCAATCTCCCTCTTCATGTAAATATTGCATATTAAGAGAGAAAAAGCATTAGAATTGCCCCACAAAGTATTATATTGATCAAAAATATTATAAATAACAGTAGGAAAACATGATGCAAAATGGACGTATCAACTCCCCCAAGCTTAGACCTTGCTTGTCCTCCGAAAGCCGATATCGATAATCATGACCACATGTTTAGAGAGAGGTGTCGATAAAAACCAAATACAGACATAGTAGCATCATGATCATTATCATAGCAGCAATATATTAGCATAAAACTTCTCATGATCAAGTAACAATTCATCACAATAACGAAGTATAAAGCATAAACTTTCTTGAAAACTAACAAACTATGTTCTCAGTCAACAAACCAATTACAATTCATCATATTGTCAGGAAGGGTCTCATGTAAGAGCTTTTGTTTAGCAAGTCCACATACTCAACTATCATTTAATCTTCTATGATTGCTAACACTCACGACATATATATGGGGCAAAAGTTTTAGTCAGACACATAGAAAGATAGGGAGATGAATACATTTTGAAAGGTGTGACATTCCTGTCAACGTCACGACTAAGGTATTCAATACCTTCCATGCTAAACACATTATTGGTGGTTCCCATGCAGAAATGAAAAGTTTAACCCCCCTCAACCATTCAAACACAAGCCATGGCTAGCCGAATTCACGGGTGCCCTCTAAACTTTCAACTTTCCAGGGGGAGCTTTTGTTTTATTATATATTTTTTCTTTTTGATTGACGGGACTGGGAATCCAGTTACCATCATCCCTCGTGCAAGGACAAGTGAATAAAGTCTCATCATGAGAATAACCCACTTAGCATGGAAGATATTGACCGCCCTGTCGCTTCATGAGCGGTACGGGCACACAAAACATATGTTTATTTGAAGGTTTTAGAGATGGCACATGCAAATTTACTTGGAACAGCAGGGTAATACCGCATATAGGTAGATATGGTGCACACTCATGGAAGAAACTTGGCTTAAGTAATCCCGCTTAGTACAGAAATCTTTGGCTAGCAAAAGATTCTAAACAAGCACCACATGTTGGAGGATCCGTAATAATTTAACTTCTATACAAATATACCCAACCATAACTCATTACATTGTCTTCCTTGTCCAACTTCAACTGACTTGATCGAGTTTAAAAATAATTAATGGGTATTTACAATCATAAAAGATGTCCAATATAATATAATTGTATGTGTAATTTATCTTCCATATGCTAATCATTCTTGAATTGCTTGTATGACCAATATTGTGTTTGTCAAACTTCCATAAATTTTACTTTCTAAACCCAATGTGAAACTACTACTAGGCATAGTACAAGCATATGAAGCACATATAATTTCAACTTTATGATATTCAATTCATTCAACAATTTACTATTAGGGTCTAAGTGAAGCACAAGAGTAAATGACAAACTACTCCTAAAAAGATATAAGTGAAGATCAATGAGTGGTCAAACAATTAAGTAGCTATGTGAGTACTCTCTCTCATTTAAAACTTTAAGATCTAAGTATTTTATTCAAACAAAAAACAAAAATAAAAGGACACTCCAAGAATAGCACATATCATGTGAACAAGTAAAAACTTAGGCTCAACCAAGACTAATCGATAGTTGTTGATGAAGAAAGGTGGGATGCCTACCGGGGCATCCCCAAGCTTAGATGCTTGAGACTTCTTGCAATATTATTTTGGGGAGCCTTGGGAATCCCCAAGCTTGAGCTCTTGTGTCTCCTTAATTCATATCATATCATGGTTTCTCCTAAATCTTAAAAACTTCATCCACACAAAAGTCAACAAGAACTCGTGAGATAAGTTAGTATAAATCATTGCAAACCTTATCATTCTCTACTGTAACAAATTACTAAAATTATAATTAAACATTGCATACTAAATGCCTCTGCATTTTTAATACTCCTATCCTCAAATAGAATCATTAAACAAGCAAACATATGCAAACAATGCAAACATAACAACAATCTGTCTAAATAGAATAGTCTGTAAAGGATGAAACAAAATTCATAATTACTTAACTCCAAAAATTCTAAAAAATTACCACACTGTAGAAAATTTGTTATATATTACTCTGCAAATTTTTTAAGATTTTATCATGTTTTGACTATTTAGGAATATTCATGACATAACCGAAAACTTTCTGTTTTCAAACAAAAACTCATAAACTTGCAAACTGAGCATGGTAAAGGCTATACTTGCCAATTTTATTGAAATAAAAGATACAAAAAATTATTCTAAATAATAGCAAGTAAATCTCAACAAAAGAAAATGACGCTCCAAGCAAAACTCATATCATGTGACGAATAAGAATATAGCTCTGATTGAGGTTACCGATAATGTTGAAGATGAAAGAGGGGATGCCTTCCGGGGCATCCCCAAGCTTAGACGCTTGAGTCGTCCTTGAATATTACCTTGGGGTGCCTTGGGAATCCCCAAGCTTAGGGTCTTGCCTCTCCTTATTCTCCTCATATTGATATCTCTGTTGGAAATATGCCCTAGAGGCAATAATAAAGTGGTTATTATTGTATTTCCTTAATCATGATAAAGGTTTATTATTCATGCTAGAATTGTATTGACCGGAAACTTAAATACATGTGTGGATACATAAACAAATAATGTGTCCCTAGTGAGCCTCTACTAGACTAGCTCGTTGATCAAAAGATGGCTAAGGTTTCCTAACCATAGACATGAGTGTCATTTGATAACGGGATCACATCATTAGGAGAATGATGTGATGGACAAGACTCATCCGTTAGCTTAGCATATGATCGTTCAGTTTATTGCTACTGCTTTCTTAAATGTCAAAAACATATTCCTTCGACCATGAGATCATGCAACTCCCGGATACCAGAGGAATACCTTGTGTGCTATCAAACGTCACAACATAACTGGGTGATCATAAAGATGCTCTACATGTATCTTTGAAGGTGTCTGTTGAGTGGCGTGAATCGAGATTGGGATTTGTCACTCCGTATGACGGAGAGGTATCTCTGGGCCCTCTCAGTAATACAGCATCACAAGAAGCTTGCAAGCAAAGTGACTAAGGAGTTAGTTACAAGATGATGTATTACGGAACGAGTAAAGAGACTTACTGTTAACGAGATTGAACTAAGGTATGAAGATACCGACGATCGAATCTCGGGCAAGTAACATACCGACGATCGACTTACTGTTAATCTCGCGAGGACGTCATCGAGCTGAACGTGTGCTGAATGCGGAGGTGCCGTGCGTTTGGTGCTTGATCGGTACGGATCGTGAAGTTGTACAACTACATCAATCGCGTTGATAAACGCTTCCGTTTAGCGATCTACATCAATCATGTAGATGCTCTCCCCCTCTCGTAGCTATGCATCTCCATGGATAGATCTTGCGTGTGTGTAGAATTTTTTTTTTGTTTTCCAAGCAACGTTCCCCAACAGTGTTATCAGAGCCAGGTCTATGCGTAGATGATATGCATGAGTTGAACACAAAGGAGTTGTGGGTGGTGATGTTCATATTGCTTACCACCAATGTCTTATTTTGATTCAACGGTATTGTGGGATGAAGCGGCTCAGACCAACCTTACATTTCCACGTACATGAGACCGGTTCCACCGACTAACATGCAACTTGTTTTGCATAAAGGTGGCTGGCGGGTGTCTGTTTCTCCCGCTTTAGTTGAATCTAATTTGACTACGGTGGTCCTTGCAAAAGGTTAAAAGGCAACTTGGTAATCACAATTGTGGTTTTGCGTAGGTAAGAACGGTTCTTGCTAGTTGCCCAGAGCAGCCACGTAAAACTTGCAACAACAAAGTAGAGGACGTCTAACTTGTTTTTCCAGGGTATGTTGTGATGTGATATGGTCAAGACATGATTTGATATATGTTGATGTATGAGATGATCATGTTTTATAATAAGTTCATGACTTGCATGTCGATGAGTACGACAACCGACAGGAGCCTTAGGGTTGTCTTTAATTATTGTATGACTTGTGTGTCAATCACTAAGCGCCATGTAATTGCTTTACTTTATCGCTATACGTTAGCAATAGTTGTAGAAGCAATATTTGGCGAGATGACCCCGACGCAACGATGGAGATCAAGGTGTCACGCCGGTGACGATGGAGATCATGCTGATGCTTTGGAGATGGAGATCAAAAGCACAAGAATGATGATGGCCATATCATGTCACATATTTTGATTGCATGTGATGTTTATCCTTTATGCATCTTATTTTGCTTAGAACAACGGTAGCATTATAAGATGATCCCTTCACTTAATTTCTAGATAAAAGTGTTCTCCCCAAGTATGCACCGTTGCTAAAGTTCATCGTTTTGAAGCACCTCATGATGATCGGGTGTGATAGACTCTACGTTCACATACAACGGGTGTAAGCCAGTTTTGCACATGCAGAATACTTGGGTTAAACTTGACGAGCCTAGCATGTACAGACATGGTCTCGGAACACTGGAGACCGAAAGGTCGAACATGAGTCATATAGTAGATATGATCAACATAGAGACGTTCACCATTGAAGACTACCCCATCTCACATGATGATCGGATATGGGTTAGTTGATTTGGATCATGTATCACTTAGACAACTTGAGGTATGTTGATTTAAGTGGGAGTTCATTAGTAATTTGATTATTTGAACTAAAAAATTATCATGAACTTAGTCTTAATAGTTTTTGCATATCTATGTTGTAGATCAATGGCCCGTGCTTCCGTTCCCTTGAATTTTAATGCGTTCCTAGAGAAAGCTAAGTTGAAAGATGATGGTAGCAACTACAGGGACTGGGTCCGTAACTTGAGGATTATCCTCATTGCTGCACAGAAGAATTATGTCCTTGATGCACCGCTAGGTGACAAACCTGCTGCAGGAGCTGAAGCAGATGTTATGAATGTCTGGTAGGCTCGATCTGACGACAACTCGATAGTTCAGTGTGCCAAGCTTTACGGCTTGGAACCGGGACTAAAAAAGCATTTTGAACGCCACGGAGCATATGAGATGTTTCAAGAGCTGAAGTTGATATTTCAAGCTAATTCCCGGGTTGTGAGATATGAAGTCTCCAACAAGTTATATAGTTGTAAGATGGAGGAGAACATTTCTGTCAGTGAACACATACTCAAAATGTCTGGGTATCATAACCACTTGACTCAGCTGGGAATTGATCTTCCAGTTGAGAGTGTTGTTGACAGAGTTCTTCAGTCACTGCCACCAAGCTACAAAGGCTTTGTGATGAACTATAATATGCAAGGGATTATGAAAACGATTCCCGAGCTCTTCGCGATGCTGAAATTGGCAGAGGTAGAAATCAAGAAAGAGCATCAAGTGTTGATGGTTAACAAGACCACTAGTTTCAAGAAAAAGGGCAAGGGAAAGAAAGGGAACTTCAAGAAGAATGGCAATCAAGTTGCCGCTCCCGTAAAGAAGCCCAACGCTGGACCCAAGCCTGAAACTGAGTGCTTCTACTGCAAAGGAAATGGTCACTGGAAGTGGAACTGCCCCAAGTACTTTGCAGATAAGAAGGATGGCAAAGTGAACAAAGGTATATTTGATATACATGTTATTGATGTGTTCCTTACTAATGCTCGTAGTAGCGCCTGGGTATTTGATACTGGTTCGGTTGCTCATATTTCTAACTTGAAACGGGAGCTACGGAATAAACGAAGATTGGCTAAGGACGAGGTGACGATGCGCGTCGGGAATGGTTCCAAGGTTGATGTGATCGCCGTCGGCACGCTACCTCTACATCTACCTTCGGGATTAGTCTTAGAACTGAATAATTGTTATTTGGTGTCAACGTTGAGCTTGAACATTATATCTGGATCTTGTTTATTGCGAGACGGTTATTCATTTAAGTCAGAGAATAATGGTTGTCCTATTTATATGAGTAATATCTTTTATGGTCATGCACCTTTGATGAATGGTCTATTCTTGTTGAATCTCGATCGTAGTGATACACATATTCACAATATTGATGCCAAAAGATGCAAAATTGATAATGATAGTGCAACATACTTGTGGCACTACCGTTTGGGTCATATTGGTGTAAAGCGCATGAAGAAACTCCATGCAAATGGACTTTTGGAATCACTTGATTATGAATCATTTGATACTTGCGAACCATGCCTCATGGTTAAGATGACTAAAACTCCGTTCTCTGGAACAATGGAGCGAGCTAATGACTTATTGGAAATAATACATACCGATGTATGCGGTCCGATGAGTGTTGAGGCACGCGGCGGGTATCGTTATTTTCTAACCTTCACAGATGATTTGAGTAGGTATGGGTATATCTACTTGATGAAACACAAGTCTGAAACATTTGAGAAGTTCAAAGGATTTCAGAGTGAAGTGGAGAATCATTGTAACAAGAAAAAAAGTTTCTACGATCTGATCACGGAGGCGAATATTTGAGTTACGAGTTTGGCCTTCATTTAAGACAATGTGGAATTGTTTCACAACTCACGCCACCTGGAACACCACAGCGTAATGGTGTGTCTGAACATCGTAACCATACTTTATTAGATATGGTGCGTTCTATGATGTTTCTAACCGATTTGCCTTTATCGTTTTGGGGTTATGCATTAGAGACAGCCGCATTCACGTTAAATAGGGCACCATCTAAATCCGTTGAGACAACACCATATGAACTATGGTTTGGAAAGAAACCTAAGCTATCGTTTCTTAAAGTTTGGGGATGTGACGCTTATGCCAAAAGGCTTCAGCCTGATAAGCTCGAACCCAAAGCGGAGAAGTGTGTCTTCATGGGATACCCTAAAGAAATTATTGGGTATACCTTCTACCAAAGATCCGAAGGAAAGATCTTTGTTGCTAAGAATGGGTCATTTCTAGAGAAGGAGTTTCTCTCGAAAGAAGTGAGTGGGAGAAAAGTAGAACTTGATGAGGTAGTTGTATCTTCTCTCGAATTGGAAAGTAGCACATCAGAGAAAATCGCTCCTGTGATACCTACACCAACTAGAGAAGAAGCTAATGATAATGATCATGAAACTTCGGATCAAGTTACTACTGAACCTCGTAGGTTGACCAGAACACGTACCACACTAGAGTGGTACGGTAATCCTATCCTGGAAGTCATGTTGTTAGACAACGGCGAACCATCAAACTATGAAGAAGCTATGATGAGCCCGGATTTCGACAAATGGCTTGAGGCCATGAAATCTGAGATAGGATGCATGTATGAGAACAAAGTGTGGACTTTGGTGGACTTGCCTGATGATCGGCAAGCCATTGAGAATAAATGGATCTTCAAGAAGAAGACGGACGCTGATGGTAATATCACTGTCTACAAAGCTCAACTTGTCGCAAAAGGTTTTCGACAAGTTCAAGGGGTTGACTACGATGAGACTTTCTCATCCGTAGTGATGCTTAAGTCTGTCCGAATCATGTTAGCAATTGCCGCATTTTATGATTATGCAATCTAGCAAATGGACGTCAAAACTGCATTCCTTAACGGGTTTCTAAAAAGAAGAGTTGTATATGATGCAACCAGAAGGTTTTGTCGATCCTAAAGGTGCAAACAAAGTCTGCAAGCTCCAGCAATCCATTTATGGACTAGTGCAAGCATCTCGGAGTTGGAATATACGCTTTGATGGTGTGATAAAAGCATATGGTTTTATACAGACTTATGGAGAAGCATGTATTTACAAGAAAGTGAGTGGGAGCTCTGTAGCATTTCTGGTGTTATATGTGGATGACATATTACTGATTGGAAATGATATATAATTTCTAGATAGCATAAAAGGATACTTGAATAAGAATTTTTCAATGAAAGACTGATACGTCTCCAACGTATCTATAATTTATGAAGTATTCATGCCATGTTTACAACATTTTGGTATGATTTGGATGGAACTAACCCGGACTGACGCTGTTTTCAGCAGAACTACTGTGGTGTTGTTTTTTTGCAGAAATAAAAGTTCTCCAAATGCAACGAAACTTTTTGACAATTTTTTTTGGAACAAAAGAGGCACTAGAAGCTCCGTGGGTGGACCATAAGGTGAAGGAGGTGAGCACAAGACACCTAGGCGCGCCAGGAGGCCCAGGCACGCCCAGGTGGGTTGTGTCCACCTCGAGGCCCATCTTCGCGTGATTCCAACGTTGAAAAATCCTATAAATAGAGAAACCATCAGAAATAACCCTAGATCAGAAGTTCCGCCGCCGCAAGCCTCTATAGCCACGAAAAACCAATCTAGACCCTGTTCCGGCACCCTGCCGGAGGGGAAAATCATCACCGGTGGCCATCTTCATCATCCCGGCGGCCACCATGATGAGGAGGGAGTAGTCCACCCTTGGGGATGAGGGTTTGTACCAGTAGCTATGTGTTTAATCTCTCTCTCTCGTGTTCTTGAGATGTCACGATCTTGATGTATCACGGGATTTGTTAATATAGTCGGATCATATGGTGTTTTCCCCTCTCTATCTTGTTATGAATTGAGTTTTCCCTTTGAGATTTTGTTCTTATCGGATTGAATACTTTTATGGATTTGAGAACACTTTATGTATTTCTTGCTATGAATATCCATGGTGACAATGGGGTATCATATTGATTCACTTGATATATGTTTTGGGACTCAACTCGCTGATTCCCGAGGTGACATTGGGGTAATCTATGCATAGGGGTTGATGCACGTTCTCGTCTTTGTTTCTCCGGTAGAAATCTTGGGGCACTCTTTGAGGTTCTTTGTGTTGGATTGAGTATTATGAATCTGAAATTGATTGATGCATATCGTATAATCAACTCACGGATACTCGCGGTGACATTGGAGTATCTAGGTGACATTAGAGTTGGTTGATGTGTATCATATGGTGTTATTTTAGTACGAACTCTTGGTTAGATCGATCGGAAAGAATAGCTTGGTGTTATTTTAGTACGAACTCTAGGATAGATTGATCGGAAAGAATAGCTTTGAGGTGGTTTCGTACCCTACAAACAATTTCGTCTTATGTTCTCCGCTAGATATGAACTTTGGAGTGATTCTTCATCGCACATTGAGGGATGGTTATATGATCCAATTATATTAGCATTGTTGAGAGATTGCATTAGCGAAAGTAGGGACCCTAGGCCTCATTTTCAAGCATTGCAATACTGTTTGTGCTCCGTTTTATCAATTGCTACCTTGCTGTTTTTATTGTTCCTATTAAAAAATCAATATCTACTATCATTACTACGCTTTTATTACCATCTCTTCGCCGAACTAGTGCACCTACACAAATTACCATTGTATTTGGTGTGTTGGGGACACAAGAGACTTTTTATTATTTGGTTGTAGGGTTGTTTGAGAGAGACCATCTTCATCCTACGCCTCCCACGGATTGATAAACCTTAGGTCATCCACTTGAGGGAAATTGCTACTGTCCTACAAAACTCTGCGCTTGGAGGCCCAACACGAGTCTACAAGAATAAGTTGTGTAGTAGACATCAAGCTCTTTTCTGGCGCCGTTGCCGGGGAGGTGAGTGCTTGAAAGTATATCTTTAGATCTTGCAATTGAATCTTTTAGTTTCTTGTTTTATCACTAGTTTGGTTTATAAAAAAAACTACAAAAAATGGAATTTAGGTGGTCTCATATTATTCGTCTTTATCATGTCTTTGTTGAAAATGATGGAAAGGAAAATTGTGCTCAATTGATAGAAAAAAATTCAATAAAATGTTTGGCATAAATGATGAGCATGACTGCAATGTTATTAGTATGAATTCTTTGAATATCCATGATGCTAATGATATGCAAAGCTACAAGCTTGGGGATGCTATATTTGATGAAGATGATATTTTTACTCCCCCAAGTTTTGATGAGAAAATTTATTATGATGAAAGCATGCCTCCTATTTAGGATGATTATATTGATGAAAGTGGGTTTGAAAGAGTGTCAACTCTAGGTACTAATGATCCCACTATTTTGGAGGGTGTTGAATCTTATTGTGATAATTATGAAAGTGGATTTGGAGAGGTCATGACTTTATTTAGTGATGAATCCACTATTTTGGAAGAGGTTTCAATTGACTATGATAAAAAGTTGCTATCTATGATGATTATGGTGATGACATGTATGCTATATTGAATAATGATAACCATGAAACTTGTCATCATGATTTTAATTTTCAATCACATGATAGTTATTTTGTTGAGTTTGCTCCCACTACTATTCATGAGAATAAATTTGCTTATGTGGAGAGTAATAAAATTTCTATGCTTGTGGATCATGAAAAGAATGATTTATGTGCTAGTTATATTGTTGAATTCATTCATTATGCTATTGAAAATAATTATGAGAGAGGAATATATGCTTCTACATATTTCAACAATATCAAGTTTCCTCTCTATGTGTTGAAAATCTTGAAGTTTTGCTTGTTTTGCCTTCCTATGCTAGTTGATTCTTGCTCCCATAAATTATTTGCTAACAAAATCCCTATGCATAGGAAGTGGGTTAGGCTTAAATGTGCTAGTCATATGCTTCATGATGCTCTCTTTGTGTTTCAATTCTTATCTTTTATGTGAGCATCATTAAAATCATCATGCCTAGCTAAAAGGCATTAAAGAAAAGCGCTTGTTGGGAGACAACCCAACACTTTTACCTACTGTTTTTGTGTGTTCACATGATTAGGCTACTGTAGTAATCATTTTTTATAGCTTTTGTTTCAATACATTGCCAAGTAAAGCCTTTGGGATAGTATGGATGATAGTTGGCTTGATTCTGTGCAAAAACAGAAACTTTTGCGCTCAGTCCAGGAATTTTGAAAATTCACTGGAACATGATTTTGATCTGAATTTTTTACAGATGATTTATATACAAATTACCTACGTTTTCCTAATTTTTCAGAATATTTGGAGTAGTATAAGTATGGTCAAAGTTCATATTACTACAGACTGTTCTGTTTTTGACAAATTCTGTTTTCAACGCATAGTTTGTTTGTTTCCTGGTTTCTATGGCTTATATTGCTCAATATAAATTGTGGAAATGATAAGGTACAGTAGTAATTGTGTGAGAAAAATTATGAATCTTGTATTTGACAGTACCAAAGTGAATGATTTGTCTTTATCATACTAACCTATCTCACGAAGCTCCGTTAAGTTTTGTGTGATTGAAGTTTTCAAGTTTTGGGTGAGATATCGATATGAGGAGAATAAGGAGTGACAAGACCCTAATATTGGGGATGCCCAAGGCACCCCCAAGGTAATATTCAAGGAAGATCCAAGCAACTAAGCTTGGGAATGCCCCGGAAGGCATCCCCTCTTTCGTCTCCAACATTATCGGTAACCTTACTTGGAGCTATATTTTCATTCGTCACATGATATAAGTTTAGCTTGGAGCATCATTTTATTTTGTTAGGATTTGCTTTCTATTATTTAGAATAATTTTATGCATCTTTTATTTCAATAAAAATGTCAATATAGCCTTTGCCATGCTTATTTTGCAAGTCTATATGTGGCTGTTTGAAAACAGAAAGTTGCACGCTAGTGCGTGAATTCTTTTAAAAAGTCAGAATGCGATAAAATGTTGAATTTTTTTTGCAAAATAAGCTATGATAAATTTTCTACCGTGTGGTAAATTTTCAGAACTTTTGGAGTTAAATAAGTATAGATATTCTTGCTTCCTTTACATACTATCCTGTTTTGGCAAATTGCTGTTATGTTTGCATATGTTTTCTTGTTTAATGATTCTATTTGAGGATAGGAGTATTAAATATGTAGAGGCATTTAGTATGCAATGTTGAATAATAATTTTAGTGATTTTCTACATTAGAGAATGATAAGGTTTTGCATTGATTTATACTAACTTATCTCACGAGTTCTTGTTGAGTTTTGTGTGGATGAAGTTTTTAAGATTTAGGGAAACCGGGATATAAAAGGAATTAAGGAGACACAAAAGCTCAAGCTTGGGGATGCCCAAGGCATACCAAATTAATATTTAAAGAAGTCTCAAGCATATAAGCTTAGGGATGCCCCGGTAGGCATCCCACCTTTCTTCATCAAGAATTATCGGTTCGTATCGGTTGAGCCTAAGTTTTTGCTTCTTCACATGATGTGTGCTATTCTTGGAATGTCATTTTGTTTTGTTTAGCTTGTTGTTTTAATAAAAATACTTAGATCTGAAAGTTTTTAAATAAGAGAGAGCCCTCAAATAGCTACCTATTTACTTAACTACTCGTTTGATCTTCACTTATATCTTTTTGGAGTAGTTTGTCATTTACTCTTGTGCTTCACTTATATCCTATGAGTAAATTGTTAAATGAATTGAATATCATGAAGTTGAATTATATGTTCATATCATTCCTAGTAGTGGCTTCACATTGGGTTTATAAAGTGAAATCTATTGAAGCTTGACAATCACAATATTGGTCATACAAGCAATTCATGAATAATTAGTATAAGGAAGAGAAATTTCACATACAAATATATTGTCTTGGACATCTTCTATGATTGTGAATACCCATTAATTATTTTCAAACTTGAGCAAATTAGTTGAAGTTGGACAAGGAAGACAACGTAATGAGTTATGGTTGTGTATATTTGCATAGAAGTTATATTGTTATGGATCCTCCAACATGTGGTGTTTGCTTAGGATCTTTTGCTAGCCAAAAATTCGTACTAAGTAGAGATACTACTTGTGCATCCAGAAACCCAGTTTCTTGCCATGAGTGTCCATCATTTGTGCTCCATTTTATCAATTGCTACATTGTTGTTTTTATTGTTCCTATTACAAAAATCTATATCTACTATCATTACTACGCTTTTATTTGGTGTGTTGGGGACACAAGAGACTTTTTATTATTTGGTTGCGGGGTTGTTTGAGAGAGACCATCTTCATCCTACGCCTACCACTGATTGATAAACCTTAGGTCATCCACTTGAGGGAAAATTGCTACTGTCCTACAAAACTCTGCGCTTGGAGGCCCAACACGAGTCTACAAGAATAAGTTGTGTAGTAGACATCAAAGACCTCGGTGAAGCTGCTTATATATTGGGCATCAAGATCTATAGGGATAGATCAAGACGCTTAATCGGACTTTCACAAAGCACATACCTTAACAAAGTTTTGAAGAAGTTCAAAATGGACCAGTCAAAGAAAGGGTTCTTGCCTGTGTTGCAAGGTGTGAAATTGAGTCAGACTCAAAGTCCGACCACAGCAGAAGATAGAGAGAAAATGAAAGTCATTCCCTATGCCTCAGCCATAGGTTTTATTATGTATGCCATGATGTGTACCAGACATGATGTGTGCCTTGCCATAAGTTTGGCAGGGAGGTACCAAAGTAATCCAGGAGTGGACCACTGGACAGCGGTCATGAATATCCTGAAGTACCTGAAAAGGACCAAGGATATGTTTCTCGTTTATGGAGGTGACGAAGAGCTCGTCTTAAAGGGTTACGTCGATGCTAGCTTCGACACAGATCCGGATGACTCTAAGTCACAAACCGGATATGTATTTATTTTGAATGGTGGAGCTGTCAGTTGTTGCAGTTCCAAGCAGAGCGTCATGGCGGGGTCTACGTGTGAAGCGGAGTACATAGCTGCTTCGGAAGCGGCGCATGAAGGAGTCTGGATGAAGGAGTTTATATCCGATCTGGGTGTAATACCCAGTGCATCGGGTCCAATGACAATCTTTTGTGACAACATTGGAGCAATTGCCTTAGCAAAGGAATCCAGGTTTCACAAGAGAACCAAACACATCAAGAGACGCTTCAACTCCATTCGTGAAAAGGTCAAGGATGGAGACATAGAAATTTGCAAAGTACATACGGATCTGAATGTGGCAGACCCGTTGACTAAACCTCTTCCGCGGGCAAAACATGATCAGCATTGAGACTCCATGGGTGTTAGATTCATTACTATGTAATCTAGATTATTGACTCTAGTGCAAGTGGGAGACTGTTGGGAATATGCCCTAGAGGCAATAATAGAGTGGTTATTTTTATATTTCCTTAATCATGATAAAGGTTTATTATTAATGCTAGAATTGTACTGACCGAAAACTTAAATACACGTGTGGATACATAAACAAATACCGTGTCCCTAGTGAGCCTATACTAGACTAGCTCATTGATCAAAAGATGGTTAAGGTTTCCTAACCATAGACATGAGTTATCATTTGATAATGGGATCACATCATTAGGAGAATGATGTGATGGACAAGACCCATCCGTTAGCTTAGCATATGATCGTTCAGTTTATTGCTACTGCTTTCTTTAATGTCAAATACATATTCCTTCAACCATGAGATCATGCAACTCCCGGATACCGGAGGAATACCTTGTGTGCTATCAAACGTCACAACGTAACTGGGTGGTCATAAAGATGCTATACAGGTATCTCCGAATGTGTCTGTTCAGTTGCGTGAATCGAGATTGAGATTTGTCACTCTGTATGATGAAGAGGTACCTCTGGGCCCTCTTGGTAATACACCATCACAAGAAGCTTGCCAGCAAAGAGACTAAGGAGTTAGTTACAAGATGATGTATTACGGAACGAGTAAAGAGACTTACCGGTAATGAGATTGAACTAAGGTATGAAGATATCGACGATCGAATCTCGGGCAAGTAACATACCGACGGACAAAGGGGACTACGTATGTTGTCATAAAGATTTTGACCGATAAAGATATTCGTAGAATATGTAGGAACCAATATTGGCATCCAGGTTCCGCTATTGGTTATTGACCGGAGAAGCGTCTCGGTCATGTCTACATCATTGTCGAACCCGTTGGGTCCGCACGCTTAACATTCATTGACGATATAGTATTATATGAGTTATGTATGTTGGTGACCGAATGTTCTTCGGAGTCACGAATGAGATCACGGACATGACGAGGAGCTCCGGAATGGTCCGGAGGTAAGGATTGATATATAGGATGATATGGTTGGGCCAAGGGGTAAGGCCCACGGGGCTTTAGGTCGGTGCAAAAGGAAGTTTTGCGGGGGTCAGGGACCAGACACCAGGGACCCTGGCGTCTGGCCCTGGGCTAGACACCGAGGCCCATGGCATCTGGGCCAGACACCGAGGACCGTGACCTCTGGTACTGGAAACCGAGAAGGACTCTTCCTTACGTTCCAAACCAACTTTGAGGAGGTTCTTTCTCCAAGAAACGACCCCAGGGCTAAACATATAAATAGAGGAGTAGGGCTAGCCCCCGGGGGACACCATGATTCACCAAGCCATGTGTCGGCGCCCCCTCTCCCTCTAGTTTGTCCTCCATCCTAAATCCGTTATGCTTGGCGAAGCCCTGTGGAATAGTTTCACCACCTCCGTCACCACGCTGTCGTGTTGCCGGAACTCATCTACTACTTCGCCTCTCTTGCTGGATCGAGAAGGCGATGACGTCATCGAGCTGAACATGTGCTGAACGCGGAGGTGCCGTGCGTTCGGTGCTTGATCGGTACGGACCGTGAAGTTGTACGACTACATCAACCGCGTTGTTAAATGCTTCCGCTTAGCGGTCTACAAGGGTATGTAGATGCTCTTCCCCTCTCGTAGCTATGCATCTCCATGTATAGATCTTGCGTATGCATAGAATTTTTTTGTTTTCAATGCAACGTTCCCCAACAATCTCACCCAAAAATTGAAAACTTCAATCACACTAAACTTAACGGAACTTTGTGAGATAGATTAGTATGATAAAGAGCAAATCATTCACTTTGGTACTGTGAAGAAAAGATTCATAATTGTTCTCACATAATTCCTACTGCACTATATCATTTCTACAATTTATATTGACCAATATAAGCCATAGAAACTACAAAACAAGCAAACTATGCATCAAAAACAGAATCTGTCAAAAATAGAACAATCTGTAATGATCTGAACAACAACCATACTTCTGTAAGTTCTAAAAATTCTGAAAAATTAGGACAATGTAGGGAATTTGTATATCAATCATGTGTAAAACTTTCAGAATTTTATCGCATCCCAGCGAATTACAGTAATTCCAGCACTGGGCGCAAAAGTTTTTGTTTTTGCACAGAATCAATTCAACTATCATCCAAATCATCCCAAAGGCTTTACTTGGCACATTATTGAAAAAGGCTATAAAACATGATTACTACAATAGCTTAATCATATGAACACACAAAAACAGTAGGGATAATTATTGGGTTGTCTCCAAACAAGCGCTTTTCTTTAATGCCTTTTAGCTGGGCATGATGATTTCAATGATGCTTACATAATAATAGGAATTGAAACATATAAGAGAGCATCATGAATCACATGGCAAGGACATTTAAGCCTAACCCACTTCCTATGCATAAGGATTTTGTGAGCAAACAATTTATGGGAGCAAGAATCAACTAGTATAGGAAGGCAAAACAAGCAATACTTCAAAACTTTCAACACATAGAGAGGGAACTTGATATTATTGAGAAGCCTACAAGCATATGTTCCTCTCTCATAATAATTTTAGGTAGCATCATGAATGAATTCAACAATATAGCTATCACACAAACAATTCTTTTCATGATGCATAAGCATACAATTTTTATTACTCTCCACATATGCCAATTTCTTCTCATCAATAATAGTGGGAGCAAACTCAAAAAAATAACTATCATGAGATACTTGATTGACATAACCAAATTGAATATGAAAATCACGATGACAAGTTTCATGGTTATCATTATTCTTTATATCATAAGTGTCATCACAATAATCATTATAGATAGCAACTTTGTTGTCATAATCAATTGAAACCTCTTCTCAAATAGTGGAATCGTCATTAAATAAAGTCACGACCTCTCCAAATCTACTTTCATAATTATTACAATAAGATTCAACACCCTCCAACATAGTGGGATCATTACATCCTAGAGTTGACACTCTTCAAAACCCACTTTCATCATTGTAATCATCATAAATAGGAGGCATGCTATCATCATAATAAATTTGCTCATCAAAACTTGGGGGACTAAAAATATCATCTTCATCAAATATATCATCCCCAAGCTTATGGTTTTGCATATCATTAGCATCATGGATATTGATAGGAAGCATAGTAACAAAATTGCAATCATGCTTATCATTCAAAGATTTTATGCCAACCATTTTATTGAATTCCTCTTCTAACACTTTGGCACAATTTTCCGATCCATCATTTTCAAGAAAGACATTATAAAGACGAACAATTTGAGGCAACCTCATCTCCATTTTTTTGTATTTTTCTTTTATAAAACCAAACTAGTGAAAAACAAGAAACAAAAAGTTTCAATTGCAAGATCTAAAGGTATATCTTTGAAAGATCATGGATGTCGCCTAGAGAGGGGTGAATAGGCGCTTTAAAATAATTACGGTTTAGGCTTGAACAAATGTGGAATAAACCTAGTGGTTAATTTGTCAAGCACAAAACCTAAAACAACTAGGCTCACCTATGTGCACCAACAACTTATGCTAAGCAAGATAAACAACTAAGTGATAGCGAGATATATAACATGAAACACTATGGCTATCACAAAGTAAAGTGCATAAGTAAAGGGCTCGGGTCAGAGATAACCGAGGCACGCGGAGACGACGATGTATCCCGAAGTTCACACCCTTGCGGATGCTAATCTCTGTTTGGAGCGGTGTGGAGGCACAATGCTCCCCAAGAAGCCACTAGGGCCACCGTAATCTCCTCACGCCCTCGCACAATGCAAGATGCCATGATTCCACTAAGGGACCCTTGAGGGCGGTCACCGAACCTGTACAAATAGCAACCCTTGGGGGCGGTCACCGAACCCGTACACTTTGGCAACCCTTGGGGGTGGTCACCAGTACCCGTCAACTTGCTCGGGCGATCTCCACAACCAAATTGGATACCGCGACGCTTGCCCGGAGCTTTACACCACAATGATTGAGCTCTGAACAACACCAACCGTCTAGGGCGCCCAAGCACCCAAGAGGAACAAGCTCAAGGGTACCAAGCACCCAAGAGTAATAAGCTACTCAACTTCACCTCCACGTATCACCGTGGAGAACTCAAACCGATGCACCAAATGCAATGGCAAGGGCACACGGAGTGCCCAAATCCTTCTCTCCCAAATCCCACCAAAGCAACTAATGCTAGGGAGGAAAATGAGAGGAAGAACGAAGAAGAGAACACGAAGAACTCCAAGATCTAGATCCAAGGGGTTCCCCTCACATAGAGGAGAAAGTGATTGGTGGAAATGTGGATCTAGATCTCCTCTCTCTTTTCCCCCAAAAACTAGCAAGAATCCATGGAGGGATTGAGAGATAGCAAGCTCGAAGAAGGTCAACAATGAGGGAAGAACACGAGCTCAATAGATAAGGCTCAATGGGGAAGAAGACCCCCTTTTATAGGAGGGGAAAAATCCAACCGTTATCCCCATTCTTAGCCCGCAGCGGGTGTTACTGCCGTTCGACCCTGTGGTACTACCGCTGGGACCTCGCACAGCGCCTACGGGAGAAGGAACAGAGAGGAGGGCCATTGAGCAGCACTAGTAGCGTAGTAGGGGCGGTACTACCGCTTACAAGCGGTACTACCGCTCCTACTGCCGCTGCTACTGCCGCTGAACCCGACACGAGACATGCAGGTCTCGAGTCGAGGCGGTACTAGCGCGGAACCGAAGCCGTACTACTGCCTGTGGCCGTGGGCGATACTACCGCTGTGAAACAGCGGTACTACCGCTTGTGGCTTTCAGCGGTACTGCCACTCTGGGGCCGCGGTACTACCGCTGGCGCCTCCCAATGCCACTTCCAAGCAAAACATATGCTCCAGGAAAACCAGAACTGCCACAACTTCTGCAAATGAGCTCCGAATTGAGCAAACTCAAGCTTGTTGGATAGATGACAACGAGTAGCATCCAACAATGACTGATTATAGTAAGAAGAGGCAGGGGAGGTATGCCTAAGATATAGAGGAGTGAAACCTCCAAAAGAGAAGAACCGGCATAACCTCCAACATCGAAAACATCATAGAAGATGCATGTGAACTCCGTTTTCGATGAACTAGAGCTTGTCATCAAGATGACCATAAGCTCTAAGACTCACAAAGAGAACCAAACAAGAACCAAGAAAGATGATGCAAGGATGCAATAGTTTGAGCTCTCTACGAACGATACGATCAAGCTACCAACTTGAGAGCCCCCCTTGATAGTACGGCAATCGATCCTATAACCCGGTCTCCCAACAACTACCATGAGACCGGTAAAATAGAAAACCTGTCAAGGGCAAACCTTTGCCTTGCGCATGATCCACTTGAGCTAGATGATGACGATCTTGTCCTCCTCGAGATGGACCACCTTTCGTGATTGCGTTGGGTTGATGAAGACTAGTTGATTGCTCCCTCATACTCCACTATGGGTGAGCCACTCTTCGGCACATCTTCACAAGTCCATTGTCACCACAATGGACGGCAAGCTTCAAGCACTTGATCTCTTCGTGATGCTCCACTTGACCTTGCACACCGCAATCTTGATGACGATCACCACTTGATGTCATCCTCTCCATGGGTTGTATGATATCTTCCTCTTGACGCAAGCCCATGGAAACATACCTAACCCCACATAGAACTCTCACGTAGACCATGGGTTAGTACACAAAGCGTAATGGACAATGCTTACCATACCATGGGATCACTTGATCCCTCTCGGTACATCTTCTACGCTTTGTGTGTTGATCAACTTGAATCACTCTCTATACTTAGTCTTGATCAACCTTGAATCTTTCCAACTCTCTTCATTTGGATGATGTCTTGAAGGTAAACATGAATGATCACACAATCTTCTTCTTCAAGACATGCTTGCAATAAGCTCAACACTCACATGACCAATCTTTGGATAATTCCTTAATAGCACTTTGGTCAACACATAAACTCCTTGAAACCAACACATGGACTTCAAGAAATGCCTATGGACAAATCCTTCAAATATAACTCAATGCAACCATTAGTCCATAGAGAATGTCATCAATTACCAAAACCACACATGGGGGCACCACATGTTCTTTCAATCTCCCCCATTTTGGTAATTGATGACAATCACTTTCAAGAGAATTTATATAAGGAATTATGCATCACCATGCAATGCAACAACCAATAATGCATGTGTATGAGATGCAAAAGTTTAGGAACAAAACCAAAGCAAGAAATAACTCTCTAAACTTCTCCTCAAAACTCTCTGAAACTTCTCCCCCATTGGCATCGATTGCCAAAATGGGCGAAAAGCTCAGAAGGCCACTATAAAATGTGTTCCTCCATAAATTGTGTATTTCTCAAAAAGAGTGGAATGCAATACACATATCCAAATATAAATACTTGGAGGAAGACAAACTATATTGAGGAACCAAAGATTGCAAAAGGATGATATGCCACAAAGACATAACAAAGAGAGAAACAAGCAATCAAGCAATCAAAAGGTACCAATTGAAACAAGCACTCAAAAGATACCAATTGAACCAACTAAACCAGAGATCCTACAAGCCACAAGAATAAAAGATATTATGATAAGAGCAAAGAAGTGTTCTATAGAAACGAGAGAAGTTCCCCATGATTTGTGCATTATTTAGTTTTGTATTTGGATACAATGAGCACAAAATAGGATCGTCACTCCCCAAAAATCAATAGAACCTCACGACAAGTGCAAGAGAGCAAATAAGAAACTAAGCCTAGCACTTGCAACAAGCACAAGGTTGAGAGAGCAACGGAATGTTCTAAAGATGCTAGTGAAGCTCCCCATGATTTGGGCACTACTTAGAATATTTGCATTAGGATACCAAGTGCACAAAATAGGATCATCACTCCCCCAAAATCAATAGAAACTCACAACAAGTGCAAGTGGGCTAAGAAAAGAGACAAGGCATAGCTCTTGCAATAAGCACATGGTTGAGCAAAATGTAAAAGAGGCAACTTACGAATGGGCTCAACCAAAAGGATGTGTGTGAGTCATGTCAAAGCACTTGATAAGACTAATATATGGATGAGCATTAAGCATCAACATAGTCTTAAAGAATGAGATACAAGGTGCAATACATGTCCTTCCCACACACACACTCAACTAGCAAATGGGTTCACAAGCTCTTTAAAAAGCAACTTAAAAACCAAAGCTTGTGAGGACCAATGGTGAAGATAGAAAATGATGGCTTTGTCAAGAGGAGGGATACCAATGGAAAGCCTTGTGAAGACAAGCAAGAGAAAAAGAATCTTCACCACAAAAGAGTGCATCAAGGTGCAACGATATAAGACCCGCACTCAAGATAAATCCTTTCACGAAACCACCAAGGAAGAAGGTGGACGTGAAAGAATAAGGATATCAACTAGAGATGTAACTTTTCTCAAGTGTATAAGATTCTAGGTAGATCAAAATCATGATGATATCAATCCACAAAGAAGGATGTACACCACGAAATAGTTACAAAAAGGAAAGAACATGATATCCACAAGGAAGTCATAAATATACCAATAAGATATTTTCTTGAAAGCATAGCACATCGCTAGATATGGTCTTATTGTATATAAATGAACTCCTACCACACATCCATCAAAGACATCACAACTAGCAACAAGAGATCATCATTGGGATGCTTTGAGAAAGGAAACAAGTATCACAAGATATGAAATGAATATCATGCCAAGATGCAACCTACACAAGGTTGAATGCAAGAGAGGAAAGCATGAAAGATACTTGTTACCGAGATAGCATTGGAAGGATGTAGAAGATACCAATTGAAGGTATTAGATAGTAGTTCATTCAACATCCTAGCTTGACTCCAATAAGCACATGGTGACACCACCTTCCTTGTGAGTGAGCCGAGCATCCGATGCATCTCCAATTGTTCCTAGAACAACATCACAAACAAAATGGTACCCAAACTCATTGGGACCAAGAAGTTAGAAACACCAATACATAGGACAAACTCCACATACATATGTGCATATATATATATGAAAGTGAATTTCATGCACATCTCATCCAAATTGAGACTTGGTGGAGTTTCCCCTATATACTGGGTCAAAGAAAGAAAGCATGCCAAATAAAATACATGAAGTAAATATGCATGATCGAAACTTTCAAGGACCGAAACCAAATGAAAAAGAAATACCAAGTGAAAATAGGATACCAAATGGAGAAATCATCACTTGGAAGATATCATTAAAAGATACATCAAGGAATGAGATATCCATTGATACACGCAAAAAGAAAGATATCAAACTCCCAAAAGAGAGAATGGTTCCAAACAAACCAAGCCCTCTACAAAGTTTCATGATGGCACAAAGTACCAAAAAGAAACGGCTTGCCTTCCATCAACACACACTTGAAAAGGATCATAAGATGAGTGTTCTATAGAAAATAGGATAGCTCCCCCAAGAGGTGTGCATTATAGAGAATTTGCATTTGAATACAAAATGCACAAGGTGGGATAACCACTTTCACTATATCTAGAAAACACTAGATAAGATCCACAAGAGGCACGGAAGGCAATGGGAGTTGACACAATCTTGGCAAGAGATAAGTCAAAAGAAAACAAAAGACCATGTAAAGATGATCAACAAATTCTACCACCTAAATGATTACCAATTGTCAAGAGACAAGAAGTATTTGGTAACAATTCCCGATGGTAGATTGCAAACATATCCAACATCATCTTCACACCAAACACATAAGCAAATTTGCAACTTGTAGAGCTAACATGCCACCTAGGAACAAGATAATTTACAATATCAACTCTAGGTGACAATATCTCAAATGTACACATTTTCTAGGCTAGTAATATACACATAGCATATTACTCCCCCATAATGTGATACCAATTAAAGATAAACAAGAGGCAAATAAAATTATCCAACAAGAGATAATTAATGGACTATTTAGAATTTGAATTTCTCATGAGAAGACATACCACATAGCGACTAGATAATCTTGTAATATCAATACTAGATGGTATTCCTCATGTACACACATTTATAGGATTGTGAGGTGCACAAATCACATCACTTGCCCAAAATGGTATATTCCATTAATCTCTCACAAGAGCCAACTAAGATACAAACAAGATGCGCAAAGGCTCAACGCACGACACACATGTACATGATGTGCAAACCAACATACACATACTTGATTACTCAAGGTAAGCAAATTGGAGACACAACATATACAAACACATGCAAGGAACAAAACCAAAACATGCAAAGGGGCAAGTAACTTTCAATGTAAACAATTTAAGTACAAGTTACCGTAAGGAGGCACATTGGATATAAGATAGAAACTTGATAACCCAATTGACTTGGCTTGAGACAATAAGAATGATGAAGTCCCCTTAATTCTTCATAATGTAGCCAAGTGCCCTCCAATGTCACCTATTGATCAAGTTTGATCTCGTTGGTCCCCAACCAAGTTGGGTCCTAAGAGGTTAGTCACAATAGGCTTGGCTACCCAAATGGTTCTTTGCTCGACACCATTTTGAGTACCAACAAACTTGGCAAACACATTGCCAATCTTATCCTTCCAAAGAGAATAAATATCATCAATGAGAATCAGGTTGGATAAGGTACCATTTGTGCATGAAGAAGCAAGGTGACCCTTCTCACGGCATAAGTAGCAACATCTACTCTTTTCTTTATTCTTAGTTGAGTTCTCAACTTGAAGATCATTACCTTGAGTCTTCTTGGGAACTGGCCTTTCTTCAACTTGTGCTTGAGCATGAGATTGAACTTGTGGCCTCTTCCCTTGTTGCTTGTCACTAATGGCCTTCTTCTTCAATGGGCAAGATCTAACATGGTGCCCTTCAATTTTGCACTTGAAGCAAACAATCTTGGCCGAATTCTTGACTTGTTCTTGGCCCTTCTTCTTGTTGATCATGGACTTCTTCTTCTTATTGGAGTTGAATCCAAGTCCACCTTTGTCATTGGGGGATTTTTGCACACTCAAGATATTTTGAGTGTGGATTTCCCTTCATGACTCTTTTCCAAGTCTTTCTTCAAAGAAGTGACTTGGGCCTTGAGCTCTTTGATTTCCTCTACATGGTTAGTCTCAACACAAGTACTAGAGGAAGTATAAGCTTCATCGTTAGAGCAACAAGGCAAGGAAAGCAATTCATCACAAGATGTACCAACATTGTGAGTAGATGAATTACAAGGACTAGCACATGGCAATATAGCATTTTGACTTGAAGTAGTGCTAGTATCCACATGAGGCTCACTAGATGTTACCTTAGCAATCATGGCCTCATGAGCTATCTTTAGCACATTATGGGATACTAGAAGATCATCATGAGAGCTTGAGAGCTTTTCATGACTTTCTTCCAATTTCCCATAATTGCTAGATAGCAACTCAAGTTGAGCCCGTAGCTCAACATTCTCCTTCAAAATGGATGCTTCACAAGTAATAGAGTTAGTAGCACAAGCATCATCATTAACAACAAGAGGAGAGGACAACTTGGCAAGCTCTTTTAAATAAGAAGCTTCAAGTTGAGCATGAGACTCGGTGAGTTTGATGAGCTCACCCTTGATGACCCTTGAGCCATTTTCGAGGTGCTCAAAATCCTCAAGGATTTTAGCATGAGCAACTTCAAGCTTAGCATTTTTAGTTTTGAAATCATTGGCCACCTCAAGTGCTCTATCATGAGATTCCTTTATTCTAGATAATTCTAGAGCAAAGGTCTCCTCAAGAGATTCCTTGGTGGTTTGTTCAAGTTCAAGAGCTTGAGAGAGGTCCGCGATCTCATTAGCGTAATCACGCTCATGACCTTCCATTTTATCAATGGTGACCTCATGCTCCTCGAGATGAGATTCCAATTCCTCAATGTATTTCTTGCCCTCAATGGCAATAGACATGATTTCCATAAAGTTGGAACGAGCAATTTTATTCTTATGAAGAGCTTTAAAAATCATTTCTCCCTTAATTTTTAAGGAAGCAACATTATCATTCTCTTCATCATTATCCTCATCATCATTAGCATTAACATCATCATCAAGAGAC
The DNA here is from genome assembly GCA_011799875.1 of Thinopyrum elongatum. Taxonomy (NCBI): domain Eukaryota; kingdom Viridiplantae; phylum Streptophyta; class Magnoliopsida; order Poales; family Poaceae; genus Thinopyrum; species Thinopyrum elongatum. The sequence continues at coordinate 228,747,216 of CM022298.1, forward strand.
ATATTGGGGTTCAAAGTAGGAGATACCTTTGAAGCCTTAGCCATAAGGCAAAAAGCAATAGATGATGATGTAGGATCCCTTGAAGCACCTTTCAAGACCACATCTTGTTCGATGGAGTGTTGGGTTTCCTCTACATTGTTAGCACAACAACTCGAGGAAATACATGCATTTTTATCATGGCAACAAGATATAGCAAGCATATCATCATGAGATTTAGTCAAGAAATTTCTACATGATATGCATGGACTATCAACACAAGCATGTGAAACATGTAAGGTGCACAAAGTGTTAAAGTCCAAAGATGGAGCATTGCAACAAGATAGTGATGAAGAGTCATCAACAGTAAGCACACTATCATCATTGCAATGACCAACACTACTCACCATAGCATTACCTTGTGGCAATCTACATGTAGGTGAAGTAGAAGAAGTTGAGAAGGCAACACGGCCGGAGGTGGAGGGAGAACAATCATCCCCACAAATCTTGGACACGCCACATTTATCTTGAAGCTTTGTCCACAACTCATGAGCATCCCAGAACGGCATGAGTTGAAATATAACTACATTGCTCAAAGCATCACAAAGCACATTAGAAGCTTGAGCATTGAGATAAGAGTTTTCCTCATCCTCTAAAGATAATCTTTGGGGATCATTTGGAGGGAAAAAAACCATATATACAATTTGCTCTAAATTTGGGTCCATGACCCTAAAGAGATTAAGCATGCGAATTACCCAAACATCAAAATTTGTGCCATCAAAACTAAGAGTGTCAGATAATCCTAATCCCCTAGTCGACATCTTTACTCTCTAGGCGGTTAAGCCTAATAAAGAGAGACGAGGCTCTGATACCAATTGAAAGATCGTGGATGTCGCCTAGAGGGGGGGTGAATAGGTGCTTTAAAATAATTACATTTTAGGCTTGAACAAATGCGGAATAAACCTAGCGGTTAATTTGTCAAGCACAAAACCTAAAACAACTAGGCTCACCTATGTGCACCAACAACTTATGCTAAGCAAGATAAACAACTAAGTGATAGCGAGATATATAACATGAAACACTATGGATACCATAAAGTAAAGTGCATAAGTAAAGGGCTCGGGTAAGAGATAAGTGAGGCACACGGAGACAACAATGTATCCCGAAGTTCACACCCTTGCGGATGCTAATCACCGTTTGGAGTGGTGTGGAGGCACAATGCTCCCCAAGAAGCCACTAGGGCCACCGTAATCTCCTCACGCCGTACTACTGCCTGTGGCTGTGGGCGGTACTACCGCTGTGAAACAGCGGTACTACCGCTTGTGGCTTTCAGCGGTACTGCCACTCCGGGGCTGCGGTACTACCGCTGGCGCCTCCCAATGCCACTTCCAAGCAAAACAGATGCTCCAGGAAAACCAGAACTGCCACAACTTCTGCAAATGAGCTCCGAATTGGGCAAACTCAAGCTTGTTGGATAGATGACGACGAGTAGCATCCAACAACGACTGATTATAGTAAGAAGAGGCAGGGGAGGTATGCCTAAGATATAGAGGAGTGAAACCTCCAAAAGAGAAGAACCGACATAACCTCCAACATCTAAAACATCATAGAAGATGCATGTGAACTCCGTTTTCGATGAACTCAAGCTTGTCATCAAGATGACCATAAGCTCTAAGACTCACAAAGAGAACCAAACAAGAACCAAGAAATATGATGCAAGGATGCAATAGTTTGAGCTCTCTACGAACGATACGATCAAGCTACCAACTTGAGAGCCCCCCTTGATAGTACGGCAATCGATCCTATAACCCGGTCTCCCAACAACTACCATGAGACCGGTAAAATAGAAAACCTGTCAAGGGCAAACCTTTGCCTTGCGCATGATCCACTTGAGCTAGATGATGACGATCTTGTCCTCCTCAAGATGGACCACCTTTCTTGATTGCGTTGGGTTGATGAAGACTAGTTGATTGCTCCCCCATACTCCACTATGGGTGAGCCACTCTTCGGCACATCTTCACAAGTCCATTGTCACCACAATGGACGGCAAGCTTCAAGCACTTGATCTCTTCGTGATGCTCCACTTGACCTTGCACACCGCAATCTTGATGACGATCACCACTTGATGTCATCCTCTCCATGGGTTGTATGATATCTTCCTCTTGACGCAAGCCCATGGAAACATACCTAACCCCACATAGAACTCTCACGTAGACCATGGGTTAGTACACAAAGCATAATGGACAATGCTTACCATACCATGGGATCACTTGATCCCTCTCGGTACATCTTCTACGCTTGGTGTGTTGATCAACTTGAATCACTCTCTGTACTTAGTCTTGATCAACCTTGAATCTTTCCAACTCTCTTCATTTGGATGATGTCTTGAAGGTAAACATGAATGATCACACAATCTTCTTCTTCAAGACATGCTTGCAATAAGCTCAACACTCACATGACCAATCTTTGGATAATTCCTTAATAGCACCTTGGTCAACACATAAACTCCTTGAAACCAACACATGGACTTCAAGAAATGTCTATGGACAAATCCTTCAAATATAACTCAATGCAACCATTAGTCCATAGAGAATGTCATCAATTACCAAAACCACACATGGGGGCACCGCATGTTCTTTCAATCTTCAAGCACTCACCTCCACGACAACGGCACTAGAAAAGAGCTTGATGTCTACTATGCAACTTTTATTCTTGTAGACGTTGTTGGGCCTCCAAGTGCAGAGTTTTGTAGGACTGCGACAAATTTCCCTCAAGTGGATGACCTAAGGTTTATCAATCCGTGGGAGGCGTAGTGTGAAGATGGCCTCTTTCAAACAACCCTGCAATCAAATACCAAAAATCTCTTGTGTCCCCAACACACCCAATACAATGGTAAATTGTATAGGTGCACTAGTTCGGCGAAGAGATGGTGATACAAGTGTAGTATGGATAGTAGATATAGATTTTTGTAATATGAAAATATAAAAATAGCAAGGTAGCAAGTGATAAAACAGAGCACAAACGGCATTGCAATGCTTAGAAACAAGGCCTAGGGTTCATACTTTCACTAGTGCAATCTCTCAACGGTACTAACATAATTGAATCATATAACAATCCCTCAACATGCGACAAAGAATCACTCCAAAGTTTCTATCGGAGAAAGTAGAACGAAAACGTGTATCAACTTATGTGCCTAGATTACCCCAATGTCACCACGAAAATCCGCAAGTTGAATACCAAAACATACATCAAGTAACTCAATAGAACAACCCATTGTCACCACGGGTATCCACATGCAAGACATACATCAAGTGACCTCAAATGAATATTCAATCCAACATAACGAAACCTCAAAGAGCAAGACTGAATGCATCACAACAAATATAGAGAGGAAAAAACAACATATGATCCGACTATATTAACAAAGCTCGCGGTACATTAAGATCGTGCCAAATCAAGAACACGAGAGGGAGGAACTGTAACACCCCCGGTGATTAGCAACAGTAATCACTTTTGATAATGACATGTCAGCATGATTAACAGTGCATAATCATCATTAGCATCATATTGCATTTCAACTCCTAAGTCAAATTCAAATTTAAATGAAAGTGAAATATAAAAGTTGTCCAACATAAAAACTAAAATGTTCGATAAATAACAAATATTGCAGAGGCTAGTCTAAAATTGAAACCAACAAATAATAAAATAATTAGGTGGCTCTAACATAATTAAAACAGCTAGGATTAATGCATATTATTTATTGTAAGAATTATGTGAACTCAAGTTGACTCCAAACTAATTTTTGGTAGTGCTAGGTAATACCTAGTATTTGTTGGAGCAATTGTTATGTTTTACAAAAACCATTAGAGGCCTGACTATTTACTAAACTGAGAAAAGAGAATAAAGAAAAAGGTAAAAGAAACAGAAAAGAAAAAGAAAAAGAGAAAAAGGACCCCCACCCCCCCCCCCGCCCAACTGGGCCGGCCCACTTCCCACCCCCTGGCTATATGGCACAGGCCGAACCCTAGCCCCCATCCCGATTCCACATTCCCCCCCCCCCCGATCTCCTCCAGCGCTCGACGCGCCCCGCCGCCTCGACGCCGACGTCGCCGCCTCGCCGGACTGCCCGTCCACGCCTCCCCCTCGACGGCTCCACCGAGCCTCGCCGCACCTCTTCTCACGAACGCCGGTGAGGCCCCCGGCCTCTCCCCACTCTCTCCCGTCGCCGGTTCGGCCGCGCTCGAGCTCACCGCGCCCATCCGCGCACTCGCCTGCTCGCCCACGCGCGCGCTCTCCGGCCCCCTCCGCTCGCCCACGCCCGGCCCGCTTCGCGCCACGCCTCCGCCTCCCCGCGCCCGCGCATCGCTGCGCCGCGCTGCCGCTCGCCCTGCTGCCGCTCGCTTCGGCCACCGCCTCCCCCTGCCGCGCCGCGCTGCCCCGCCTCCGGCCACCGCCCCGCGCGCGCCGCCGCGCGCGCCCGTGGCCAGCGCCCGGGCTCGCCCCTGGCCGCGCCTGGCGCCCTCGCGCCGCTCCTGGCGCCTGCGCCCGTTTGCGCGCCCGTCGCCCGCGCCCGTTAGGCCTCTGGGCCACTGACCAGAGGGGCCCACACCCAAAAAAAACGTTTTAATAAAAAAAGTAAAAATAAAAATAATTAATTAGTTAGTTAATTAATTAGTTAATTAATCATGATTAGGTTAATCTAATTAACTAGTTAGTGTTAACTAAACAGTAATTAGTAATTAACTTAATTAACCTTGCTGACATCAGCATGATGTCATGCTGATGTCATCGCAGCACTGTTTCGGATAATGTTGATTTAAATAATTAAATAAATTCCAGAAATTAATAAAAACTTTAGAAAATCATATTAAATAAACCGTAACTCCGATGAAAATACTTTATACATGAAACTTGCTCAGAATTCCGTTACGAACCCGAATACGCCCTCCGTATTCCTGTCAGACGCCCGCAGCTATAAGAACATTGAACTTTTAGACCGTTTTCAGTAAATGAATAGTGCCCAACTTTAATTAAATAAATCCAAATAAATTCCTAAATTAACTAAATCATTTAATTAGGCAGTAGAACACCCCGGCATAGCATTTAGGCATGTCATACATACTGTTTGCATTATTGCCGTGAATTTATTGTTTCTCTCCCCCCTCCCTTCTCCTTCGATAGACACCGAGACCGACGGCGCTGCACCTGGATACGACTACTCTACCGATGAGCAGCCCGTTGACGACCCCTCTCTCTTGCCAGAGCAACCAGGCAAGCCCCCCCCCCCCTTGAGCATTCCAGATATCGCCCATTCTATTCTCCTGCTTGCATTAGATTTTGCTACTGTTAATGTATGCTCCTATTCTGATGCATAGCCTGCTGTTGTAACCTGTTCACTGCTACCTTACCTGCCTATGATAAACTATTTAGTTTAGGTTGGAGTGAACCATCAGTGACCCCACCACCTTTCTTTTGTTGCCCCTGCTTGATCATCGACGACTCGATCAACGTGATCGTCGACCAGAGACCGACACCTCACTTCACACCCCCTTAGTTGTACGACTCTGCGTAGTAACTATCGAGTGCCGAGGGTGATACCTCGTAACGCACTCCCGATGAATACTCTGCAGTGTAGCTGTTCGGTTGTGGTCATCGAGGGTGATTCCTCCTTCTCCACTTCCGATACGACTCTGTCGTGCAACCCTCAGTGTGAACCTCGAGGGTGATACCTCATACGTTCACCCTGATGACTTCGTCGAGTGGAATCCGCCGAGGGTGATTCCTCGGGTTTCCCCCTTGATGTTATGACCACACGATTACTTGACCTCTGTTACAGGCGGGTCCACCCTGGTGGGTACCCGCTTGGGATCTATGATTTCGGGTGTGCCGGAAGGGCACTCGAGTGTGACATTGTGGCGGAGCATCAGAGACTCTGATTGTCTCCGCTTGATACTAATTGAGCCTATTGGATTTGGGTGTGTGATCTGAGTGGGTCGACGTGCCCTATACGCACTACCACCATGCGGGATAATGGTTATGGGACCCTCTGCGAAGTACGTTTCTCCGAAAGCTCATCTGACGTCACGATTCACCGTGCGGGCTGATTGTCGGGATTGGGCTGGATACTTCACTGATGAGTTCAGTGTCGCGCCTGCACCCCGGCCAGTCTCGCAACGCGCAGGGTGCCCAGGGCGATGGCCCGAGACCTCTGGGTGCATAGGTTAGTCCGGCGTGCTGACCTCTCTGCCGAGCCTAGGTAGAGCGCTGCTTTGTGTTGATCTTCCGAGGACGGGCATTACCCAGCAAGTGTGTCCGGCCAGAGTTGATCGAGCGTGTTGGGTAACAGTAGTGCACCCCTGCAGGGATGAATCTTCTATCGATAGCCGGTCCTACGGTAAAGGACGCTCAGTTTGTGTATCCCGATCTACTACTTAAACTGGATACTTGTTACTTAATTGAAGCTTCGGGATCGCTTTCTCGCTTGGGAGTCGAGGAAGGATCTTTAAGCTGTACTTCAACATGTTTGCTAAATAAAATGCTATTCTACTCTCTTCTACTGCTGCAAGATGATGGCCTTGTGAAGATGTTTGAAGATGCTAGTCTTCGATAGGACTAGGCCTTCTCTCTATTCTGGCATTTCTGCAGCCCAGTCCACATATACAGCCTTTCTCCATTGATAATGTTGCATATGTAGTATAGATCCTTGCTTGTTGAGTACTTCGGATGAGTACTCACGGTTGCTTTACTTTCTCTTTTCCCCATATACCCCACCTTGATGATACAACAAACGATGGAGTCCTGGAGCCAGATGCCACCACCAGAGCTTACTACCAGGAGGGTCCAGAGGGTACTTACTACTGGATCGAGCCAGATGACCAGGAGTAGGATCGGAGGCTCCCAGGCAGGAGGCCAACGCCTTTCGATCTAGTGTCGCTGTTTGTGCTAGCCTTCTTAAGGCAAAACTTGTCTAACTATGTCTGTACTCAGATAATATTTGTATGACTGACTTATGTATTCGGATCTTTGGATCCCTGGTCTGTAATATTGTGGACCTCCGTTTAAATTGTGTTAGAGTTGTGCTGTGATATCTTCCCGTGAGTCCCTGTGCTTGATCGTACACGTTTGCGTATATGATTAGTGTACGATTGAGCAGGGGGCGCCACAAGTTGGTATCAGAGCCGACTGCCTGTAGGAAGCCCCCTTCCAATTCCTTGGCTGAAGTTGAGTCTAGACATCGAAAAACTAATTTACTAACTTGGCTGTGTGGCTTACGGGCCCACGTCGCCAACTGGGTGGTATTAGGATCTTTTATTCCTCGTCTATACTCTGGGACTCTGATCTCTCTTCTACTCGGGTTAAATAAATTTTACTAACGCCGACACTGAGGATCTCGTAAATTCCGTCTACCCGGAGAGCTGGATATCTGTGCGATTTCCCTGTCATTGATCTGATTAGTCTGATAATCATTTTCCTTTCCATTGTTTTGTTTAACCTTTCTCTCCGAGTTGTGTTAAACTTCTCATTGTCATTTGACAAATCTGAATTTCCTCTGTTTCAGATGGACCGTTTGTTTCCACCACGTCCTACGACACAGCTTGTGCTTCGCACTTGGGCTCGTAATACCCCTGGGTTTCCAGCTGTCCTGATCGCTCTCATGACCAGACTTGGCTACCATTGGTATCCTGAGTACTTGGTTTACGAGGATTACCGCGAGTTCAAGAAGGAGCAGTACCATGCTGATGTTCGTATCTATGATCAGCAAAATGACTCAGACACCGAGCTACACCTTTTCCACGGTATCGGCGTGACGATTGAGATGGCAGTCCATGATGCCGCCTACTCTGCCGTCGCACGTCTCCGAGGATAGTTCAGCGATATCTTGGATGACTCTGAGTTCCGATACATTCCGTATGCCCCTGTTGGAGATGCTACTGGATATTACACAGCTATCTGTGCCCCATTCGAGCCTCGTCGCTATGACCCGCGCGTTCTGATTCAGTGCACTCAGGCTCTGGATCGCACTGTTCGGGCTCTTGCCGTTGAGTTGGTTGCCACTCGAGCTCGTCTCTATGATGCTATGACGCAGTTGCTACCCGCTGTTCGCGCAGGGATACATCCTGAGCACATCCTTTACCCGCGCAGGACTCAGATGTATGCTGGTATTGATTGGCCTGCTGTTGGAGGTCTTACACCTGCACGTGGACCTCTTCTTACAGCTCGAGACCGGCTTCTGCATCAGAGTGCACACGGAGAGTAGGATCCAGCAAGTTGATCGATCATCGGTGTTCTCTAAACTCGACCTGAGGTTGGGTTATCACAGGATCCGTGTCCGTGAAGAGGATATTCCCAAGACTGCATTCGTCACTCGTTATGGCTCCTATGAATACACCGTCATGTCATTTGGCCTAACGAATGCTCCAGCTATGTTCTCCCGTCTGATGAATTATATATTCATGGATTACCTCGACAAATTCGTCGTGGTTTATTTGGATGATATCCTGGTATATTCTAAGAATAAAGAAGAACATGCTGAACACCTCCGTTTGGTACTAGAAAGGCTCCGAGAACACCAGTTGTATGCCAAGTATTCCAAATGTGAATTTTGGCTTTCTGAAGTAACTTACCTTGGACATGTGATTTCCAAGGATGGAATTGCTGTTAACCCCGAACGAGTTCAGGCTATTCTTGACTGGACTCCCCCGAAGAATGTTAAGCAAGTCAGAAGTTTTCTTGGACTTGCTAGTTATTGCCGTCGATTCGTTGAGAACTTTTCCAAGATTGCAAAACCATTGACAAATCTGCTTCACAAAGGTGTTAAATTTGAGTGGACAGAAAAATGTCAAGAAAGCTTTCAGACACTAAAAGATAAATTGACATCTGCCCCAGTATTAGCACCCCCGGATTCCCAAAAGGATTTCGTGATATACTGCGATGCCTCCCGTCAAGGATTAGGCTGTGTCCTAATGCAAGAACGCAAGGTAATTGCTTATGCCTCCCGACAATTGCGTCCTCACGAAGAAAATTACCCAGTGCACGATCTCGAACTTTCTGCGGTTATTTATGCCCTGAAGCTATGGCGACATTATCTTCTCGGTAACCGTTGCGAGATATATACGGATCATCAAAGTTTGAAGTATTTATATACTCAACCGGATCTGAACCTTCGTCAACAAAGATGGCTCGAGACAATAGCCGATTACGATATGAATATCTCATACACCCCTGGCAAGGCAAATGTAATGGCCGATGCTTTGAGCCGCAAGGCTTATTGTAGCAACCATATGGTTCAGGAATCACAACCTCTTCTTTATGAAGAGTTTCGTAAATTGAACCTCCACATTGTTCCACAGGGTTATCTCAATACCCTAGTTGTCGAACCAGATTTAGAACACAGCATCAAAACTATGCAACGGTATGACTCTGAAGTTGAAAGGATCAAGCGATACCTTGAAAAAGGAAAACCGTCGGAGTTCCATCTTGATAATGATGGGATCCTATTTTTCCAACACCGTCTCTTCGTACCTAAGTTCAAAGATGAGAGAGAACACGTTATGATGGAAGCTCATGACACTCCTCTGTCAATTCATCCTGGTAGCACAAAGATGTACCGTGACATTTGTCAGAGATATTGGTGGCCTAATATGAAGCGAGATATTGCTCGTTATGTTTCTGAGTGTGACGTTTGCCGCCGCGTTAAAGCTCAACATCAAAGGCCCGCAGGAACTCTGCAACCCCTTGCAATTCCTGAATGGAAATGGGACAAGGTCCAAATGGATTTCATTACTGGTTTTCCCAAATCCCAGAAGGGTAATGATGCTATATTTGTCGTCATTGACCGATTCTCTAAGGTTGCTCACTTTCTGCCAGTTAAAGAGACAATCACTGCTAGCCAGTTAGCAGACTTGTATGTTTCCCGAATTGTGTCACTCCACGGTGTTCCGTTGGAGATCAGTTCTGATCGTGGCAGCCTCTTCACCTCCAGATTCTGGAATAGTTTCCAAGAAGCTATGGGAACACATCTGTCTTTTAGCACCGCTTTTCACCCTCAGTCTCAGGGTCAAGTTGAACGAGTTAATCAAGTGCTCGAAGATATGCTTCGAGCTTGCGTCATCTCCTTCGGTAAGAAATGGGAGGAATCTCTCCCGTATGCCGAATTCTCTTACAACAATAGCTATCAAGCTAGTCTGAAGATGGCACCGTTTGAAGTTCTTTACGGTCGTAAGTGTCGAACCCCTCTGAATTGGTCAGAAACTGGGGAACGCTCACTCGTCGGACCGGACATTATTCAGCAAGCAGAAGATCAAGTCCGCATTGTCCATGAACATTTGAAAACTGCTCAGTCTCGTCAGAAGAGCAACTATGACCGAAAGCACCAGGAAATAGTCTATCAACCTGGCGAGCAAGCTTACCTCCGCGTCACTCCGTTGAAAGGCACTCATAGGTTCGGAATCAAAGGCAAGTTAGCTCCTCGCTACATTGGCCCGTTCCGTATTCTTGCCCGTCGAGGAGAAGTGGCATATCAATTGCAATTGCCGCCAAATCTTTCTCAAGTACATGATGTCTTTCATGTATCCCAACTCCGTCGCTGCTTCAAGGATCCTATTAGAGCTGTGGATCATGAAGTGCTTGAATTACGGGAAGATCTGTCTTATCCAGAATATCCCATCCGTGTTCTTGATTAAGCTGAACGTCGGACTCGTCAAAAGTCAATCAAATTCCTCAAGGTTCAGTGGTCAAATCATTCTGAAGATGAGGCCACTTGGGAACACGAGGATCGTCTTCGCGAAGAATACCCCTCTTTCTTTCAGTCTTCCTCTTAATTCTCGGGACGAGAATTCTTAATAGATGAGAAGAATTGTAACACCCCCGGTGATTAGCAACAGTAATCACTTTTGATAATGACATGTCAGCATGATTAACAGTGCATAATCATCATTAGCATCATATTGCATTTCAACTCCTAAGTCAAATTCAAATTTAAATGAAAGTGAAATATAAAAGTTATCCAACATAAAAACTAAAATGTTCGATAAATAACAAATATTGCAGAGGCTAGTCTAAAATTGAAACCAACAAATAATAAAATAATTAGGTGGCTCTAACATAATTAAAACAGCTAGGATTAATGCATATTACTTATTGTAAGAATTATGTGAACTCAAGTTGACTCCAAACTAATTTTTGGTAGTGCTAGGTAATACCTAGTATTTGTTGGAGCAATTGTTATGTTTTACAAAAACCATTAGGAGGCCTGACTATTTACTAAACTGAGAAAAGAGAATAAAGAAAAAGGTAAAAGAAACAGAAAAGAAAAAGAAAAAGAGAAAGAGAAAAAGGACCCCCACCCCCCCGGCCCAACAGGGCCGGCCCACTTCCCACCCCCCTGGCTATATGGCCACAGGACGAACCCTAGCCCCCTCCCGATCCACATTCCCCCCCCCCCGATCTCCTCCAGCGCTCGACGCGCCCCGCCGCCTCGCCGGACTGCCCGTCCACGCCTCCCCCTCGACGGCTCCACCGAGCCTCGCCGCCCCTCTTCTCACGAACGTCGGTGAGGCCCCCGGCCTCTCCCCACTCTCTCCCGTCGCCGGTTCGGCCGCGCTCGAGCTTACCGCGCCCATCCGCGCACTCGCCCGCTCGCCCGCGCGCGCGCTCTCTGGCCCCCTCCGCTCGCCCGCGCCCGGCCTGCTCCGCGCCCCGCCTCCGCATCCCCGCGCCCGCGCATCGCCGCGCCGCGCTGCCGCTCGCCCTGCTGTCGCCCGCTCCGGCCACCGCCTCCCCCTGCCGCGCCGCGCTGCCCCGCCTCCGGCCACCGCCCCGCGCGCGCCGCCGCGCGCGCCCGTGGCCAGCGCCCAGGCTCGCCCCTGGCCGCGCCTGGCGCCCTCGCGCCGCTCCTGGCGCCCGCGCCCGTTTGCGCGCCCGTCGCCCGCGCCCGTTAGGCCTCTGGGCCACTGACCAGAGGGGCCCACGCCCAAAAAAATGTTTTAATAAAAAAAAAGTAGTAAAAATAAAAATAATTAATTAATTAATTAATTAGTTAATTAATCCTGATTAGGTTAATCTAATTAACTAGTTAGTGTTAATTAAACAGTAATTAGTAATTAACTTAATTAACCTTGCTGACATCAGCATGATGTCATGATGATGTCATCGCAGCACTGTTTCGGATAATGTTGATTTAAATAATTAAATAAATTCCAGAAATTAATAAAAACTTTAGAAAATCATATTAAATAAACCGTAACTCCGATGAAAATACTTTATACATGAAACTTGCTCAGAATTCCGTTACGAACCCGAATACGCCCTCCGTATTCCCGTCAGACGCCCGCAGCTATAAGAACATTGAACTTTTAGACCGTTTTCAGTAAATGAATAGTGCCCAACTTTAATTAAATAAATCCAAATAAATTCCTAAATTAACTAAATCATTTAATTAGCAGGAGGTAGTAGTACAGAACACTCCGGCAATCATTTAGGCATGTCATACATATTTTGCATTATTGCCGTGAATTTATTGTTTCTTCTCCCCCCCCCCTTCTCCTTCGATAGACGCCGAGACCGACGGCGCTGACACTGGATACGACTACTCTACCGACGAGCAGCCCGTTGACGACCCCTCTCTCTTGCCAGAGGCAACCAGGCAAGCCCCCCCCCCCCCCCCCTTGAGCATTCCAGATATCGCCCATTCTATTCTCCTGCTTGCATTAGATTTTGCTACTGTTAATGTATGCTCCTATTCTGATGGATAGCCTGTGTTGTAACCTGTTCATGCTACCTTACCTGCCTATGATAAACGTTTAGTTTAGGTTGGAGTGAACCATCAGTGACCCCACCACCTTTCTTTTGTTGCCCCTGCTTGATCATCGACGACTCGATCAACGTGATCGTCGACCAGAGACCGACACCTCACTTCACACCCCCTTAGTTGTACGACTCTGCATAGTAACTATCGAGTGCCGAGGGTGATACCTCGTAACGCACTCCCGATGAATACTCTGCAGTGTAGCTGTTCGGTCGTGGTCATCGAGGGTGATTCCTCCTTCTCCACTTCCGATACAACTCTGTCATGCAACCCTCAGTGTGAACCTCGAGGGTGATACCTCATACGTTCACCCTGATGACTTCGTCGAGTGGAATCCGCCGAGGGTGATTCCTCGGGTTTCCCCCTTGATGTTATGACCACACGATTACTTGACCTCTGTTACAGGCGGGTCCACCCTGGTGGGTACCCGCTTGGGATCTATGATTTCGGGTGTGCCGGAAGGGCACTCGAGTGTGACATTGTGGCGGAGCATCAGAGACTCTGATTGTCTCCGCTTGATACTAATTGAGCCTATTGGATTTGGGTGTGTGATCTGAGTGGGTCGACGTGCCCTATACGCATTACCACCACGCGGGATAATGGTTATGGGACCCTCCGCGAAGTACGTTTCTCCGAAAGCTCGTCTGACGTCACGATTCACCGTGCGGGCTGATTGTCGGGATTGGGCTGGATACTTCACTGACGAGTTCAGTGTCGCGCCTGCACCCCGGCCAGTCTCGCAACGCGCAGGGTGACCAGGAGTAGGATCGGAGGCTCCCAGGCAGGAGGCCAACGCCTTTCGATCTAGTGTCGCTGTTTGTGCTAGCCTTCTTAAGGCAAAACTTGTCTAACTATGTTTGTACTCAGATAATATTTGTATGACTGACTTATGTATTCGGATCTTTGGATCCCTGGTCTGTAATATTGTGGACCTCCATTTAAATTGTGTTAGAGTTGTGCTGTGATATCTTCCCGTGAGTCCCTGTGCTTGATCGTACACGTTTGTGTGTATGATTAGTGTACGATTGAGCAGGGGGCGCCACAAGTTGGTATCATAGCCGACTACCTGTAGGAAGCCCCCTTCCAATTCCTTGGCTGAAGTTGAGTCTAGACATCGAAAAACTAATTTACTAACTTGGATGTGTGGCTTACGGGCCCACGTCGCCAACTGGGTGGTATTAGGATCTTTTATTCCTCGTCTATACTCTGGGACTCTGATCTCTCTTCTACTCGGGTTAAATAAATTTTACTAACACCGACACTTAGGATCTCGTAAATTCCGTCTACCCGGAGAGCTGGATATCTGTGCGATTTCCCTGTCATTGATCTGATTAGTCTGATAATCATTTTCCTTTCCATTGTTTTGTTTAACCTTTCTCTCCGAGTTGTGTTAAACTTCTTATTGTCATTTGACAAATCTGAATTTCCTCTGTTTCAGATGGACCGTTTGTTTCCACCACGTCCTACGACACAGCTTGTGCTTCGCACTTGGGCTCGTAATACCCCTGGGTTTCCAACTGTCCTGATCGCTCTCATGACCAGACTTGGCTACCATTGGTATCCTGAGTACTTGGTTTACGAGGATTACCGCGAGTTCAATCAGGAGCAGTACCATGCTGATGTTTGTATCTATGATCAGCAAAATGACTCAGACACCGAGCTACACCTTTTCCACGGTATCGGCGTGACGATTGAGATGGCAGTCCATGATGCCGCCTACTCTGCCGTCGCATGTCTCCGAGGACAGTTCAACGATATCTTGGATGACTCTGAGTTCCGATACATTCCGTATGCCCCTGCTGGAGATGCTACTGGATATTACACAGCTATCTGTGCCCCATTCGAGCCTCGTCGCTATGACCCGCGCGTTCTGATTCAGTGCACTCAAGCTCTGGATCGCACTGTTCGGGCTCTTGCCGTTGAGTTGGTTGCCACTCGAGCTCGTCTCTATGATGCTATGACGCAGTTGCTACCCGCTGTTCGCGCAGGGATACATCCTGAGCACATCCTTTACCCGCGCAGGACTCAGATGTATGCTGGTATTGATTGGCCTGCTGTTGGAGGTCTTACACCTGCACGTGGACCTCTTCTTACAGCTCGAGACCGGCTTCTGCATCAGAGTGCACATGGAGAGTAGGATCCAGCAAGTTGATCGATCATCGGTGTTCTCTAAACTCGACCTGAGGTTGGGTTATCACAGGATCCGTGTCCGTGAAGAGGATATTCCCAAGACTGCATTCGTCACTCGTTATGGCTCCTATGAATACACCGTCATGTCATTTGGCCTAACGAATGCTCCAGCTACGTTCTCCCGTCTGATGAATTATATATTCATGGATTACCTCGACAAATTCATCGTGGTTTATTTGGATGATATCCTGGTATATTCTAAGAATAAAGAAGAACATGTTGAACACCTCCGTTTGGTACTAGAAAGGCTCCGAGAACACCAGTTGTATGCCAAGTATTCCAAATGTGAATTTTGGCTTTCTGAAGTAACTTACCTTGGACATGTGATTTCCAAGGATGGAATTGCTGTTAACCCCGAACGAGTTCAGGCTATTCTTGACTGGACTTCCCCGAAGAATGTTAAGCAAGTCAGAAGTTTTCTCGGACTTGCTAGTTATTGCCGTCGATTCGTTGAGAACTTTTCCAAGATTGCAAAACCATTGACAAATCTGCTTCACAAAGGTGTTAAATTTGAGTGGACAGAAAAATGTCAAGAAAGCTTTCAGACACTAAAAGATAAATTGACATCTGCCCCAGTATTAGCACCCCCGGATTCCCAAAAGGATTTCGTGATATACTGCGATGCCTCCCGTCAAGGATTAGGCTGTGTCCTAATGCAAGAACGCAAGGTAATTGCTTATGCCTCCCGACAATTGCGTCCTCACGAAGAAAATTACCCAGTGCACGATCTCGAACTTTCTGCAGTTATTTATGCCCTGAAGCTATGGCGACATTACCTTCTCGGTAACCGTTGCGAGATATATACGGATCATCAAAGTTTGAAGTATTTATATACTCAACCGGATCTGAACCTTCGTCAACAAAGATGGCTCGAGACAATAGCCGATTACGATATGAATATCTCATACACCCCTGGCAAGGCAAATGTAATGGCCGATGCTTTGAGCCGCAAGGCTTATTGCAGCAACCATATGGTTCAGGAATCACAACCTCTTCTTTATGAAGAGTTTTGTAAATTGAACCTCCACATTGTTCCACAGGGTTATCTCAATACCCTGGTTGTCGAACCAGATTTAGAACACAGCATCAAAACTATGCAACGGTATGACTCTGAAGTTGAAAGGATCAAGCGATACCTTGAAAAAGGAAAACCATCGGAGTTCCATCTTGATAATGATGGGATCCTATTTTTCCAACACCGTCTCTTCGTACCTAAGTTCAAAGATGAGAGAGAACACGTTATGATGGAAGCTCATGACACTCCTCTGTCAATTCATCCTGGTAGCACAAAGATGTACCATGACATTTGTCAGAGATATTGGTGGCCTAATATGAAGCGAGATATTGCTCGTTATGTTTCTGAGTGTGACGTTTGCCGCCGCGTTAAAGCTCAACATCAAAGGCCCGCAGGAACTCTGCAACCCCTTGCAATTCTTGAATGGAAATGGGACAAGGTCCAAATGGATTTCATTACTGGTTTTCCCAAATCCCAGAAGGGTAATGATGCTATATTTGTCGTCATTGACCTCGTTGAATGTCATGTTTCTCCCCTCGTTATATGATGATCTTAGATTCCACATTTATATCATGGCAGATTAATTTGTATCAATGTTTTTATCAAGATCAATCCTACAAAAAATAACCAAGTTTAATACCATAAGGTGCTAGTAGAGGAGCAACGACGTCTGCTGACTCGCTTCTCTTTCAGAGGCCGAGGCTTTCGTGATATAAAGTCAGTCTGCCTCACTCCATCACTGGATCTTCTAGTCGAAGGGCAGCAATTTCGGATTCTAGCGTCGAGTGTTCTTCATCAAAAAGCACGAGACCGCCTCCTTTCCTCCTCGAAGCTTGATTGAGGCCAATAGAAAGGAAGTTTAGCTCCAATTCAAACAACTTGTCATCCCAGGTGGTTCCCTCCCCCACGACGACAGGGTTGGTACGTGTTGAAGCTTTGTGGCAGGACAAGGGCCCAATTGAAGTCTATATTTATCATTTGGTGTCCTTCATATATAATTCATGGACTATGTTGTAATTTCTTCGTTTCTCTTGGGTACTTGTGCCAGGTATATTACAGCTATGTGCTATGTCTTTTTTTAATTGCGTCTATGTGTTATGCACTTGTGCGGGCTGTATTACGTCTATGTGTTTTTTCTTAAATTGCGTCGATGTGCTACCCTTTTTTAATTGTGTCCATGTGCTATCTTTTTCTAAAAGATAAAACACTATTCATTTGAAATAACAAGTATATCATTTGTGAGAAAGGTTATAATTTCCAATAAAGGCTCCTCAAACCAATCAACAAACAGATGAAATCTAGCCAGACTAGCAAGCTCATGAGCGAACTTATTTGCTTCTCTATTACAATGATCAAACCTAGAAATAAGAAAATCACAAGCAAAATGATAACAATCATAAAAAAAACGCCATCGCCGCCGCACCCGCAGATTATCCTCCAGTCTTCATGGTATCAATAACCTCCAAATTGTCCGAGTTAATGACAAGACGATTGCATCCCGCCCTTTGTGCAAGAGATAGAACGAATCTGAGGGCCAAAGCTTCAACCGTCAAGACATCAGCACACCAATCGACCCCCCCCCCCCCACCCCGCACGATGAAGTTGCCTTTTGACATCTCTCAAAACTGCTCTCACGGTGCCCCTGAGCAAGTCTTGATGAAATGATGCATCAACATTGGGTTTGACAAAACCACCAGGGCCTGGACCAAACCCCTTTTTTCATAGTAGCATTAGGGGAAGAAGCAATTACAAAGCTAGTCGTGAGCACAGGAATCCACATAGAAATCTGGAGGGCATTCTAAACTTTCTCCTCATGGACCAGCTTATGTCTTTCCCGATACCAAGCAGTAATGGCAATCATCTCCCGAACGTTTTGAATATCCACCGTGGACAAATCTTGCTCTGGTAAAAGAAGCAGAAGCTTACGGCTATGTGCTACCTAGTATACTTAAGTAGTTGATTCCCAGTACTTCTATTTATCTCAACGTAGACATGTACCACCTCACCTCACATGCCAACTCATCAATCCACTATTTTTACTTCTCTCATCCAGCATGCATGGGAAATGCTGCCTATACTAACCTATATCTATATCTGTATATATACTTATATACTACTAAAGGGAGGTGCGTTTCTCCGATTTTTTTATCCGTTCATTCATATTATATTTTTTTAAGATTTTTTCTATCGAGGTGGTACTATTTTTTCTGCTAGAAAAACAAAAAGGATCTCGCAGGAGGTAGCTGGCCGGCCTGGTGCGCACATTCTTTTTGGTTCATTGGAAAGCCACAAAAAGACAGTTGCTCGCGTGGGTGTTTGAATCCATGACCTCCCTGCTGCCCCAAATGATGCATATGACTGAGCTAGTGTACGTTTGTATTATGAAATACGCTCGTTAACAAATTAAATAGTATCACCCCGCTTCTTTGAACATAGTTCGACCAATTTATATACACCTTGGGTACAGATGGCATAAATAAAGAAATCTTGGAGCTGCGAATGGATGGTCTTTGCTGCCAAGGAATCCTGGCCTAGATCCAGGTTTGGAAAAGTGAAGATAAAAAAATGTCATGTTGGAGGACCACAATAATTCAATCTCAACTCACATGTCGGATACCGATGAGGGAGGGACGATGACGGTTTGCTCGACTGTCTACTACAATAAGGTTTGCCCGATTGTCTACTACACAAGGTTTGCCCGACTGGGCAATGACGGCGGCATGACTTCGGGTCGCTCCAGTTTTTGTAGTCATCGCTAGGTGATCTACGGACCTGAATGTAATTTTTACTTTTGATGTTCTTTGTACTGAAGACGATGAATTGATTAGAAGTTTTTCTAGAAAAAAAAACTCACGTGTCGGATTGAAAGTCTTAAGGGAAAAAGATTTGCTGCTGTAAGTTTTTTTGTTCAAAGAACTGGTAGGAATTAGACAATGTTGGACTAATATATACTCCTACCCACGCGAGCAACTATTGTCGTCGGGTGTCACTATGCACATGTTGTCATAACACATGACGAACGTTTCAATGGACACGTTAATTTTCTTTCCGGTTGCAATGCAAGGGCATTTGTGCTAGTTCTACCAACATCCACACATCTCACTTTGTGAACCCCGCTACTTTTATTTCTCGCAACATGCATGGAAAATACTACTTATATTCTACAAAAAATTTACAGCTATATAATTAAGTAAATACAATCAATCATATGTATTTTAAGGATTTCGCTACATATCGAACATTAGATTTTTTGAGCATGAATGCCCGAGATGATAAATTATGTGTCGTGAGGATGGCAATTTCCTTTAACAAGTATGATAAATCCTTGCCATGTTTAGTTTTTTGCCAGGATTAGCCATGCTTGTTAAAGAAAATTGCCATCTGCACGACAACATAATTTGACATAAGAAACATTTAACTTGCCATGCTTAAAAATCTTATGTTAGATTTTTAATATTACCAAATGTAAATTTGTAGTCTTATATTCAAATTCAAGACGATTAAATCTAATCAAAATAATATGTTGCAACCAATTGCCGCGGTAACACGCGGGCATTGTGTGTACTAGTTTTTAAGGAAGCTCGACCTTTTCCCTGTTAAAAAAAGGAAAAAAAAAGTGTTCAGCTAGTAGTTTTTAGTCTGTCAAGATCGCTGCGGTAGCTGTTAGAACCATCATTTCTATTCACACTTTGGCTAGTAAAAAATACCGCGCCTGCTAATTTTGTAGTAGTGACGTAACAGTTGTTTGGCCCCTAGATTGTGTAATAATGACATGGTAACCATTAAGATAAGGGCAGAACTACACATTTTCTAGTCAGCCTTGTACACTTCGCTTTCCTTGGTCTCCTGTGTCGCCAACTTCAGGTTCTGAAGAGTGGTATACCGTATACCACTATTGCAGCAAGGTAGCATCAGACTGCAAATGATTCACACTTTGGAAATTAGTGAAGAAAGACACAATTCCCCAGCATATCCAAATGCTCTTTCAGCAGAAACGCTCTCTGATATGAACCACGGCGAGCTGTCAATCACAGCTGACATTCCTCATGACTTCATATTTCAGCAGAAGCTAGTTTTTCATATTTTTGGCCTTTGTTCTCGAAGAAGGCACAAAATGCTATAGGATAACACCAACATCCAATGTGTTAGATTGAGCAATCGCAATCACGCGCATTCAAGCTTCTGCACCAGGGGAAAGGGGAAGCTCAGCATCACCACTCAAGACACGGAATACTGTTAGGGCATGGAACAGATGAAACGTCCCTTTTCCAAAATACTTTGATGGATCGAAGTGTCGAATGGTTAGATCAATCACTTGGAATTTCATAGATCCTTAGCTTGGAACATACATGGATTACTTCAATGACTGGAACGTTGGGACTGTGGAGTTGATGGGTAGGACAACTCAGATTGCTCACCACTCCGCAATTTGGAACCATCACTCTGCGGGAGACAAGTAAATTAGGACCGAGGCAAATTTAAGACCCAAGCAAAGACCTGTTGCTTTAAGGACAAAACATGCTTCAAAACTGATTTAAAACATCCAAGTGCGTTGATATTGAATGTCACCTGTGATGCTTCAGATTGTTGACCATGCTCCAGCTGCCTCTTCCTTGCATCCTGAAGAGATACAGAAATGCTCAGAGACGACACAGTTGGCAAATGAAACTTAACATGTTTAAATACCAAGTTAGTTGTGCCACACTTTCCTCTAGAAGACAATGGCAAATATTCAATATTGATTCTATTGTGTGATGTCACATATCATGAATTACCAAAAATATATGTCGGGAAATAAGGCGAGCTGGATTTTATGACTGTTGATGTGAGCTTAACGTACAGCAAGAGTGGACACAGAGCTGAACTTGGTATTCACTAGCACTAAAATTTCTTCTGTAACATAATGGACAGTAGCCTGAAGTCCTGAATTAGTCACACTGATTTCAAATAGTGTTGGGAACATAATGCAGAGCAACTCAGGTTAACACACCGACTCCTACCCTTCTTTTATCAAAATCAGGTACAGCAGGATAGCTACCTGGTGATTTAGCTCGCAATTCTGATCCTTGAACACTTGTTGGTTTGCTTGCTGTTGCAGGTACTGCTGCATCTGTTGTTGGGCAAACTGTTGCTGCTGCTGCTGCAGAACTACCATCTGCTTCTGTTGTTCATCATAAAGCTGCTGCTGTTGCTGCTGAAAGAGCTGCTGCTGTTGTTCCATGTCTTGTTTCTGCTGCGGCATCTGCGAGAGATACTGTTGCTGCTGCATTAACTGCTGCTGTTGCTGCTGTTGTTGTTGGTACATTTGCTGTTGCTGCTGTATAAAGTACATCTGCTGCTGCTGCTGGAAATAAAGCAGTTGCTGCTGCTGGAACTGCTGGCTTTGATCAATTCCAGATTCTTGTTGCTGATGTTTATTTTGTTCACGTTTAGTATCCCCTGAGTGATACTCACCCTGTGTTTTGTCAGACTGTTGCTGAACTTGTGGTGCATGTTGTTGTTGTTGTTGTTGCTGTTGTTGCTGCTGGACCTGTTGCTGCCAAAGTACCATTTGTTGGTTTAGTTGTTGTACCTGTTGCGTAAAGCTTTGCTGGAGATGCTCGGTTGGAAGCTGCTGCTGTTGCAAACTCTGTATCTGCTGATTATGCTGAGTCTGCAGGTGATACAGCTGTTGCTGGTAATATTGCCACATCTGGGATGCATACCCTTGCATCATTTCCATGTACTGTTGGTTTCCCTGGTTCGGTTGTGGGACGAGGTGAACTTGAGAATGTGGGAATGTATGAACATTCTGAGAAATTGCATAAGCAGGCCCTTGCTGCTGCATCTGCTGCATGTTTTGTCCAGCTAGAAAAAGGTTAATGGATTGGTACGTTTGAGAATTATCCATGTGGTGCTGAAGGGGAGCTTGAGCAGTCACTGCATTGTCGGGAGAAAACTGAGAGCACGTGGTAATTTGTGTTGTTGCCATTTCTGAGCTGGAAGGTTTTGCGCCGACTGACAGATCTTGTGTCTGTGAAGACTGAATATGGTCTGGACTGAGTGCAGAGACTTCCGTACCACATTGAGTTGCTTCTGGATTATCACTAGAGCTCTCTGGCTTTGCATTACTGACAGACACGTCATGCTCTGTTTCCAGCTTTACCTGGATTTTCTCAAGTTGCTTACTCTCTAATTCCAAAAATATTGGAGTTGGACCGGACGGACTTCCTTTGAGTAAGCTTGTCCCAGATGATGGTTCAGATCTTGAGCATACTGCTCCTGGATGATGATCAACTGCATATAGCTCAATGGCCTTAATCTTGTCCTGAGCATCAATCTGCTTGGGATCAGCAATTGAATTTGAAGGAGAATCATGATTGCATGATTCAGCTTGAGCGGCTTTCTCACTTCCCGAAGCATGACATATTGTTGTCTGGTCAATTTGCTCGCATACAGTTAAATCACGACTGATATCTTGGTTAGCATGTGAAAACATTTGGCTTTTATTTCCATACTTGTCCAAGCTGTGTTGGCTGTGAGCTGTATCGCCAACCTCCTGTTGCGCATCAACAGTCCCTATGTTCTGCTCATCATCATATCCCTGTCCTTCTCCTGAATTGACAGCATCCATATCCACTTGCGAACCGACTTCTTTATCAACTTGCCAAGAACAAGTTTCACTTTTGGATGACTGTTTTAATGTGATCGTGCCTTCTGGAGAACAGCCATGAGCAACCCTCAGAAATTCAGTTATTCTCCTCTTGTTACAGTCAGTAGTACAGTACCGCTGTGACAGGTTCCTTGTGTTGTGAGGAAAAAGTTTGCTGTGTCGAGCCCATGCCTTTCTGAGTTCTTGGACACTCCCATAAAGGTCAACGAACTGCAAGCAGGAAACCAGTTGAGGCCAGCAATATAAAGGTGCAGGAGATAACGGACAAGAAAGAATCTAAGTTTCCTCTGTGTGTGGGAAATAAGAACTGTATGCCAGTACTTTTCCTCAGCATGCTAACAAAATAGAACAAATATGAGGCCACTGCTTCAGTTAGTTCAAACCATTACAGAATGACAGCAAAGATTTAACTAAATGTCACACGTGCATGACATAAGAGAATCTGACACAGCTCCCCTGCCATTCATCCTCCATCAAGTGACAATGGAGTTTCAATGTAAGTCTTACGCCTCCTAGGCCTGCTATTGACATGAGCATTTTCTCGTCCCTTCTCAGCCACTTCAATGTCTCAATTCTGGATGAATAATTCACCTTCACAATGAAGGCTTGGAGCATACGGCATGCATGGATAGATGATCAGTTGGTGATAAGTAAATAAGAGGTCAGACAAATCATCATAGTGATGAACTAGCTGCAGGTAATCAACAAGTATGTTTGAAATGTTTCAGAGCATCTGTTATGTTTCTTTCTAAAAATTGGCTGCATATATGCATTACCAATAATAAAGTGCATTCCTTTCATGATCTTAAGCAAAGAATGTTTCAGAAAAATTTATATCAAACCCCGTTTGACTATTTGTTGTTAATTCACAACGGGATAACAACCATGCTGAAGATAGCCAGGTTGCCCAGACAGCATGGCTTACGGGGTAAGACAGTGGATGGATTCAGTGGTTCGATACCCCTATATAGTGTACCAATCTTTGACTAGAGCCTGGAAGCAAATCTAACCTTTGATTGTGGCCAATCTAACAGCCGGCAGTGGATGGATTCAGGGTCTACAATGTTCAGCAGTCATTCGCATCTTTCTGGGACCTTCTGACTGAATAAAAAAGCATAGAGCCACTCAGAGGTCTGGCACCAGGAGCGTCCAAGACAACACCGTGACCCGGAAACGTAAGTCATACACTGTCACGTGGCCCTAATTTGGTATCCTAGCCTTTGCCTGTCTGGAGTAACTATTGCTGAAACAAGCTACACACTGTGATGCTAACGTAAAACTACTCACAAACCAAATACTCTACTCCCTCCGTTCACAAATATAAGATGTTTTGGATATTTCAGTATGGACTACATACGGACTAAAATGAGTGAACAAACACACACAAACGTGTCTATATACATCCGCGATTCAGAAAAAAGTAAGAACATCTTATATTTGTAAACAGAGGGGGTACTTTATACTCCCTCTGTCCAAAATAAGTGTCTCAACTTTGTACTAACTTTAGTACAAAGTTGTACTAAGGTTGAGACACTTATTTTGGGACGGAGGGAGTATGAAACTACATCGTAGTAATCTAAAAGTACTCTCAACACAAGTATTTATAAAGTGCTTGTGTTTTGTTTTTCTGGAGAGAGATTTCTTATAGATTGCTGGGTGACTGCTTCATAACAAGCTTAAAACCATGTCACATCATCTGCCACGGTAGCAAAACAAACCTTGAGACCAAAGTATGGGTTCAGTGCTCTAGCCTTTCGAAGCCTTTCAAAGTTCCACAGTCCAGGTGTTAAAAGCAGATACCATCGAAATTCAGGGATAGTATATATACTGCCAAATGGATATTATGTTCCAGTGCACTACAATGTATACTGTCTTCTACATTCACATTGAGTGATGCCCACCTGTCACTTAAGATGTAGTGAGACCACTCCAACACAATGTTTACTGAATTCACTTATACTTCAGATTACTGAATCCCTTAATATTAAGCATAGAACAAGAAGAAAGAGATAGAATCTCATTTAGAAATGATTATTCGATCCACTTAGAAAAGTGAATGTAAATGGAGTGTGCACGCCAGTGTGCATTAAACTGCAAGCACGCGAACTGCAAAGGATACACATGCAGCCGTACTAAAGAAATGCACAAAAAGATACACAATGCAAACTGCCGGTAACTCTCTAACCTTTAGAAACAACAACGAGATATCTTCACGGTCTTCAGGGCTTAAAGCTGTTGATACACCAGATCCAGGAATCACGGCATTAGCAATAACAGAATCAAGCAGAGGTATTTCTGTAGATCCTCCGTATGTACTCATGAACTGTATGAATCCCTAGTGGAAGATCACAGAAGGCATTACACAGGTCTCTTTCCAGACAGGAAAGAATAAAAAATGAAACTATGCTCATTAAGAATAAATGGCACTGTCCATGGAATGGGTATGGAGGCTTATCTAATCTAGCCGATGTTATGCATGCTTGTATTTATGCATTGCAATTTGCTTCTGATGCAGGAATGGGATGGGTGGTGCTCGAAACTGATGCCACTGTCCTCAAGCTGGCGTTGGTAAGCAACGAACATGATTGGTCAAGACATGGTGACTATTAAGGGATTCAAAGTTTATCCTTCTTACTAGTATTATAGTTTTCAAGGTTGTCTGTTGTAATTGTGGGTGTAATTTATTAGCTGATACCTTAGCTGCTAATGGTGCTTATATGGACCCAGATGCAACTGATGTTTGGCTTTGACTCGGTTCCAAACGTATAAACTAGTATGGTCAGCGGTTTGTCTGTGCCACCAAGTTAATAAAGCCCACCATTTTCTAAAGGAAAAAAAAAAGACATGCACCTTAATCAATGGTTTGCAGGGTGCCTGTTTTATTCCCTTGAGAAAGACTTCGTTAGCTTCACCAATGCTATGACTTGCCTGTAGAATATGACATAATCAGCCAAAAATAAAAGCAGAAATGTGCTATGTCTAAGCATAACATATGTCAGTCCAAACTAAAAGCAGAAACATCAACTGGTGAATATACACTCTTCTAGTCAGGAGAGCATAACACATGACTCAATTATTTGCTGCATCTTCCATGACACTCTAGACCCAAATATAACTCAAAGCACAGCACTGGCAGGACAGGTGGACATCAATAGCACCCCGCTTACACTTCCATCCGCTACACCCGGACTGTTCGGGCCAGTCACCCCGGACTGCCCGAACGTGCCTGCCTATGCTCAGTAAACGGGCCAAAGGCCCATGTATACGTTTCCCCTTACCCCTTCGTGGTTGGACTATAAATACTCCGCCCCCACCTCCTCTCTAGGGTTAGTTAAGAATAGAACTCATTGATAAAGCTTAGCTCATCTACCTCCCCTAGTGGGATTCCTCCATTGTGGAGATGGCTCCTCATGGAGAACAAGGCCACCTTGCGAGGTAAAGACTGCAAGAGTGCAAGACCTCCTTCCCATGTGGAATTCAAGCCCTCATCTTAGGACTTGGGGAAGAACTTCCCACCTTGTTCTTGATTTTCCTTGGATTTGTAGAAACCACGTTGACCATGTGGTGTGGATCTATGATTACAAGTGTGTTATGCCTTCAGTTATCCTCTTTTCCTTGTGTCCTTTATTTTTTGTGTTCTTCACGTTCTTCCTCAAATCCACCTCCAATTCATGAAGATCGGGACACCCCTAGGGTTCACATTGTATCACCCCAGAGAACCTTGGGTGCTACCAATTGTGGAGCTATCTTCGTCACGCGCACCGATGATCCCAAACATAAATCTCTTCGCAGTTGAAGCAAAGGCCTTGACGACATTATTCTGCCAACTCAGCTTGGGTGGGGTGCCGAACCTGCCGTGGCGGAGTTGGCTCTCGAGTGGTCGACGGCAGAACAGGTGCAAGTGGTGCTGGCATGGAAGATATTGGAGTTGAGTTAACCGCAGGAGGATCGGAGGGGCCTTGGTGAAGGAGATGGTGGTTTTGAGGTCAGATGGTCGTTGAAGTTCAACGTCAATGCGAAGACCATTGGACAACCCTGCCGTGTACAGGAACCGTTATTGGGACGGTATTAATGGCTTATTGTTGTGGCACATGCGTGCTAGAAACTTGCTTGTGTAGTCGGCGACCGAGGAAGTGAATGGCAGACACACCAACTCGCACAAGGGATTTGCGCGAAGTGAGGTCCCAAACTGAACGTGGCAAGCCTCCTTCAACTGCTACCATGTCGGTGATGCCGAAATCACACTCAAGCTGTAAGTACCGGAAGTGAGCATCATTGGTGAGGTTGTAGGCTGCAGTCCAGACGCTGTCGGCCTCGTCTGTGCTCGCGCCTATTGAGCCAACTAAGACGATCGACCGAGCCATCATACGTTGGGAAGTCGAGCTTCTGGAAGTGCGGAACGCCGGAACCCGAGCCTAAGCCGAGATGGTGGTCAGGCAAGGGCGGAAGGGAGGCGATGGGCAGGGTGGATCCATAGATGGGTTGTGGAGGGTTCCCGGCCATAACAGCGTATGAAATCGGTTGGCAGGTAGAGGTGCTGCTGGTAAAGCTGCTTATGGTAGGGCTGCTACTGGTAGGTGGGGCAGCAAATTGGGGTGGAATTTGAGCTGTAAGGTGGGGGTGCAAAGTGGCCCAGATTGATGTTTAGGGGCAGCTGCGGCGAGCAAGGAGATGGCTGGAGGTGGTAAAAGGGGGATGGAGCACCGTGGTGGTTGGCAGGAGCGACAACAGGTAGGCGGTGGAAGGCAGGAAAGAGGGGGGGGAGGGGGAGCAATCTGCCCAACGGACAGAGGTCCGCCGGCGGCAATTCCCCCGCTGGAGAAGGGGGCACCGGAGGCACCGGAGGCACTGTTGGCAAGGGGAAGCACCAGGGGTGCGTTGTCGCTGGGGAGGAGGGCCTGGGACCCTGAGGTGGTGTCATGGGCGGCCGCTGCAGCCGCGGAATCTGGTACGGCGGAGGGCTGGCAGCCATTGCTCGAGCGCCATCAAGCGCTGCACCAGCTCGGCAAGGAGCGGCTGGTCCTCCGCTCGTTGGTGTGTGAAGGCCTCCAATTGCCTCGTGATGATCTTCATCTGCTTCACAGCCTCGATCTCGATTTCTTTGCCCGCCATCGTAGATGGTTCTGATACCAAATTGGAAAGATCTACTACTGACATAACCCTAATCCCTAATTACTGAAAAGTAAATAAAAGTAGATAATATTCTTCTCTGCTTTACTGAGAGGGGTCGGCCACTTTATATAGTAGACAAGACTTGACCGACAAGCCGTAAGTCTATTCAAACTCTAATACGATCTCTAAACTCACTGGACTCTTTCCTAACAAACTTGCTTCATCAACCAGCACTCTAATTAAGGGATAAGACTCTACGTTTGATAGGCTGACCCACATAAATTTTTATGTTTGAACCTAAGCATTAGATGCTAGTATAACTCACACTGCGATCCCAATGTGGAACCATCCTACCCTCACAAACCCATATTTACAATTCTAAGACAGATATTGCTACTCACAATGGACTGTCTATCCTGATTTAATTTCAGTACGCTGCAATTTGGAAAGCATCACAGATAAAGGAACAACCCAAAATCTGCAATTATTTTCAGATAGCACCTGATGCCTGTAAGATGCCTTAGCAGAAAGTATATTGTATAGTACAAGATGTACATATCATACTTGATGTCGGTGGAAGGTCCCATATTACCTACCGCATATTTGAATTGCGCAAAATTAGTGTACAGGTCCGGTAGTACTTCAGTGTTCTGCTTTTGCATGGCATCCTGAATTGCATTCTCATATATCTCAGTAGCTGCTTTGGTATTTCCCTACGAACAGTTGAACAGTGTAAATGAATAATATTCTCATGAAGAAGCTAACCAGCACCAATGCACAGAAAACTGGTGTATACCATGCGTTTCTCCATGTTGGCCAGTCTATTAATATTCATGCAGAAATCTGAAGTGGAATTACTGCTTCCTTCAACAAAAAGAGCACGAGCACCTGGTGCATCACCAATTTGCTCTTTGAACATTGAATAGTACATACTGAAAGACGGGACTCCCTGTTTGAATGAAACAAAGAGTAAAAATACAACAGAATCCAGGCTGGTAGCACGGAGCTGCATGTTCTAAAGTACAAACAAGTAACAAAGTTGATGGACAGGCGGTAAACATTTTTCACTCCATTTTGAGAATGCATGATTACACCGCTTACCATTCTTTAAATACATAAATGGATGCATACAGAGATTTCACAAGCGGTATTAAAATATACGCCAAGTCACTGAAAGTAGATACAGATGTTCTTCAAGTACTAAAATATGTCATCTGAATCACCGTTAAACCTTTATAATAAAATGATAACGGAAGATTAACTCATTAAATGATGGCTAGTGTCATGTGCACAGTGCAAATTGCGGCAGAACAGTGACAGCAGCAGCACATGGCAGTGGACCTGCAGCCAGCTAGGGCCCATGGAGTTCACGCATCTAGGTAGCAGCAACTGCAATACTAGGGCTGGCTGGGTAGGCTTAGAATAATTTGTTATCTTGATTAGCAAGATATTATGGCTACAGATAAAATCTTATCTTTGGCAGCTAGGAAGTGATCTCGTCTTCAGATGGAAAAACTAGATTCAGATATGTGCTATCCATATGTAAAGGCGGCTGTATTATAATTTTTTTCTCGAACAGGCAGGAGAGCTGCGTATCTTTGTATTAGAGAAGAAAAGGAAGGGGTAGAGAACCCGAGTACACATGCATACACACTTAGTTCTTAGCGTACATGCCCGCCTGTGAAAAACAGAAAGATGGCCAAAACCCAACCTAACCCCTCCAAACAAGAGCTGTCAAGAGGGAAAGCCCTCGAGCCCTAACCATACCCCACAACTGAGACTCCTCAGCAAGCACCAGAATATTTGTCATGCTCGGCGCTACACCATCGAAGGCAACTGTATTATCAATTTATCAGCAAAAAGAAGTAATTAATCCAGTGCACATGAACAGATATGGAAACAGCATAACGGTGACTAGGCAATCAAATAAGTGCTGAAAAGTGAAAAGTACAGATTACAAGGCAAAGAAAATGCCTCTAGAGGGAACAGTGAACTTTGAGATGAAAATTCTACAGCACAATGTATGACTTTCCTTTCTATGTAGGCTAAAGCTGTTCTAAAAGCTTCAGGTTCTTATTTTAAAGGGCTATCTTCCAACGATTTTAGAAACAGCAGAATAGAGGGAATTATGCATGCGTCTGGGAGATGTAACACAAGTGGTTCCACCGCCTTCGATGTACTTGGCAAAGCAAGTCGATACAGAAGAATGTAAGTTCCTTATACAAGCTGCTACTGCTACTAATAATGATAATAATAATAGATGTAGCAAACAAAATAGTATTCCAGTCGATGATACCTTCACAAAACATGACGAGGCTCGACCAAGAGCATAATTTGCAATCTCTCTGCCACCTTTGGCATCAACATACTCAGCATAGCGAATCCAAAACTCAGAATAATTAGCGCAGGGGATCAAGCATCTCTCATAAAGTTTTACAGCCTGCAAATGAGAGGCCAAGAGCGAGATATAATCATATGCTAGCACAGACGATGCAGCTAGACTTCTGCACAAAAAAACAAGTACAAGAATAAAAATACCCAATCAAAATCGCCATTCTTCTCAACAAAGTCAAGATACAGGTTCCAGTTTTCAAGTTGGTCATCATCAAGTGGCTTGACATGAAAAAAAGGCCTTTTGATGGATGCCTCAAAGCCACAGATTTCTTTGTTGAGTTCACTGGACCTTTGGTAGAAACGCTCCCCAGCAAATAAGTACTGCTTCAGTGCTTCAGGTTTAAGATGCCCACCTTGGTCAAATAAGCCAGCAACTTTACTCGAGATATACCCTTCCGATTCCTCAGCTTCCATCGCTTCAGAAGTATATAAATTTTCTGGTGATATTTCAGCACCGCAATGTGTAACATCTTGTTCCAATGATGTTACCAACTTCTTAAAACTGGTAGCAAAAATGAAGACGAAAACAAATGAAATGGCATCAGTGAAGACTTCTACAGATCTATTACTCTACTAATTATAAACCTTTAAAGTTCACACACTAATCGGAGGAATAGAAAAATTATACTCCCTCCGTTCCATAATGCAGTACATACAGATTTTTTTTTAAAGTCAAACTTTGACCAAGTTCATAGAGAAAAATATTTATATCTACAATACCAAATATATATAACATGAAAATACATCACATGATGTATCTAATGATACATGTTTTCCTTTATAAACTCGGTCAAAGTTTGTAAAGTTTGACTTCTCGAAAAAATTATAGGCACTACATTGTGGAACGGAGGGAGTATAAGTCACATGTCTAGTGGGACCAAACTGTAATGTCCCAGATTAACTCAGGCCCATAGGAGTAGAAAAATATTTGCTGTCGAGTCAGTACAATCGAGTTATAACAGCTCAGATCAATCGTGTACAACACTAGTGTTAAAGGAACTACTTCAACATGCTGCGCTAGATGCCACCCATCTTCTTCCTCCACATGCAGGACCTCTGATTTCATCGTTCTCGGGTATCTACCCTCCGGGAAACGTCGTAGAAACCATCTTCCGCCAAGTTAGGGCAAGGATGTCGATCTCCTCAGGTAATGCATTGTTTTCTCCTCTCAATTTTGGATCCCTGCTGCGTTAATTCGTAGTTTATAGATAGGATTTGCGATATTCTACAGGATAGATCCTTTTAGGCCACAAAATCTTCATATTTTGCAATGAGAGATGATTTGGGTGCTCCAGGATAGCCAGGGCCAACTCCCTCTGCCCGGATTCGTCAAGGAAAAGGCAGCCGTTCTAGCTACCCCAGAGCTCCAGGCGTGGGAACTCGGAATTCCAAGGCACCAGGATCTCCGGATTTATACCGGATCTCCTATGTGTCCTGAGAGCACCTCCATTTATTTTAAGCAGCCTCTTTTGGCTTCCTCTGAGGGCCCAGAGAGCACCCCCCTCCATTTATCATATACTATCGTATCCCATGCTTTTCACTCGGATGGCCATGTTGGGGATGCTAGGGCAAAGAATCACAAGGCCAGCAGTGAGCAGTTCTTTGTGAGGAAGACTCATGGTTCGTTGGAGGAAGGACATGGGTCTGCAAGTACTCGTCGTGCTCCTAGGACAAAGTGGGTTGCCGGTCATCGCACTCCAATCTATGTTGAGCCAAATGATGATGAGGATGAGATAGAGGAAGATGAGGTTGTAAACTATGCCCCTACTGAGGTTTGCATCTTATGATCATTCAAACGCAAAGATTTATCAGAGTGCACGGAGCTCAATTTATAACTCTTAGAACCATTATTGATCAATATCATAATATTGTGGTTAAATTAAATTAAGCATATTGTACATCTTGCCCCTAATGAGGCTTTTGGTGTTAATGGCATTATGTTTAGAAGACTAACTATGTTTCGAGTGGTTACGCAGGACCTTTCAAAATGAAAGATAAAGTTGGCCAGCAACCCCATAAGCAAAAAGGATAAAAGAAGACAGCACGTCAATTTTCTACCGCCGGTTTCTCGTTTTTAAGTCGTATGTATGCCGTACTATAAAGAGAGGATATGCCATGGATCTAGGTGTGGGAATCGACAAACCAAAAGCAAGCCAAAAACACCCACATCCTATGAACGAGAGAGCCCCAAAATGTTGTGTTTCCCCTCAGGTGAGCCTCGGACCATCCGGGTGGTCTGTAAGCCAAACACATAAAACTTATGTTGAGGCTTTGGAACCTCCAAGGTCTCCGGGAGCCTCCAAGTTCTTCAACCCTCAGAGTGGTCCCCAGCTGCCTCCGACCGAATATAGATGAGTTCTGTTTTCGCTCGGATGCACCTCGAAGGTCCCCCGGACCCTCCGAGCTTACCAGACTAGCAGCATAACCGGCAAAATTAGGGATAGCCTATAAAAGGCATCTTCTTCCCCACGAAGAAGGTGACAACTTTCACTCACTCTCCACCATTGTTAAACGCCTCAAAAGCTTGAGGTCTCCCTCCCTAGCCCTTCATTGCACCTACACTTTCAGGGAGAGCAAGAGGACATCCCGATCTTCAACTCCAGCAAAGCAAAACTCAAGTTTGTTGACTCCTCACGAGATCCTTCATGAATCCTGTTACTTTTGGGTTTGTGGGGAATCCTAGACGGTTGGTGTTTCTTGGGAACTTCCAAGTTGTGTGGTTGTGCCCCAAGCTCGTATGCGAGGGTTTGGAGCTCGCCCCAAGAGCTACCCCTAGTGAGAGTGAGAGGGTACTTGGGCATTTGTTGACCAAGGTACTAGGAGGCTTGGGTGAGACATTCGTTGTCGTGGGAGCATTCGTTGTCTCCCACCTCTCCAAT
The DNA here is from genome assembly GCA_011799875.1 of Thinopyrum elongatum. Classification (NCBI taxonomy): domain Eukaryota; kingdom Viridiplantae; phylum Streptophyta; class Magnoliopsida; order Poales; family Poaceae; genus Thinopyrum; species Thinopyrum elongatum. The sequence goes on from CM022298.1 coordinate 228,780,239, forward strand.
GGAGATTATCACTCTCTCAAGGGTGTGAACTACGGATTACATCTTCGTCTCCATCACTTCCGATTGTAGAACAGAGATCGCAAACTACCTTGTATGGAATCGAAGTACACCGGATGCAGCATATGTTCTTGCTGAGGCAAATATTGTGCCCATACGGGATACATTTCCAGTTATCTGCGTACATTTATTTTCCCCATGCTATGACACTAAGGTCGTTGGTTGGCATCATTGGTAGATGAATGCATTGAAGTTGGAAAAGGTCATTAACATGAGGAGTAAATCTGAACGGTTAGGACCTGGTCCCACTAGATAGATCGCCAGATTATTTTTCTCCTGTTAGCATGGGAATTCATCAGTGTCTAGATCGATAGATTCTTCAAAATTAAACAAATTGATAATTATAAAAGGTATTATTGAACTTTCAAACTTCAGTAGCAGTAAACAGATAATATTGCAACATATGTAATCCTGTGGAGATGCAGTTGACATATAAATTAGGAGATTTTGTTGCATGGGTAGTTCTAGCACCCACACCTTTTAGTAGTCCACAACAATTTCTGATCTGCAACTAAGGTTCTGTCTCAATCTCTAGGGTGGATCTACAACATCGAGTTTGTAGAGATAAAGTCCATGTTACGCTCTAGTCTAGGCCTTCGTAAAGAAATCCGCCAACTGCAATTCGTAAGGCACATACTGAATAGCAATAACATGATCATGCACACCAGCGCGCACAAAAGAAGCATCAACACCTATATGCTTAGTTTGAAGTAACCACCGTAACCAAGTCACCTCTGAAGCACATGTACTGTCGGACAAGAGCGTAGTAGGTGTAGTAACAAACACACTAAACTCCTGAAGTAGCCACCGTAACCAAGTCACCTCTGCCGCCACAAGAGCCATAGCTCACAACTCAGCCTCTGCACTCGGACGGGACACTTCAGTCCGTTTCTTCATCTTCCCGGCAACATGGGAACCACCAAGAACACAGTAAGCAGAAAGTGAACGGCGATCCAAAGGATCACTAGCCCACATGGCATCCAGATAGGCCTGAAGCTGTAACGAACTGGAGCGAGGAAAGAAAAGACGGTGAGAGATCGCACCACCCAAAGGATCACTAGCCCACATGGCATCCAGATAGGCCTGAAGCTGTAACGAACTGGAGCGAGGAAAGAAAAGACGGTGAGAGATCGCACCACGAAGATATCATAGAATACGAAGAATGTGACTATAGTGGACCGAAGTAGGAGTGAAAACAAACTGACTCAAGATATGGACATGATAGGATATATCCGGATGAGTGACAGCTAGATAGATAAGGCTCCCAGCAAGATGACGATAACGCATAGGATCAAACAAGGGATCACCATCAAAAGCACGAAGGTGAACATTGAGCTCCATGGGAGTCTCAACAGTGCGCTCATCAGTAAGAGTAGCACAAGCAAGAAGATCATGGATATACTTCTCATGGGAAGTAAAGAAGCCATCAGAGGTAGAGGAAACCTCAATTCCAAGAAAGTAACGAAGAGAGCCAAGATCACACATAAGAATCTGCTCACTAAGACGTGCCTTAACAAAGGCAATGTACTCAGGGTCGTCGCCAGTGATGATCATGTCATCAACATATAGAAGCAGAAGAGTCCAACCACGAGGAGAAAGGTGGACAAACAGCGCAGGATCATGAGTGCTCACCGAAAAACCAGCGACCGTCACCACAGAGGTGAAACGCTCAAACCATGTACGAGGGGCTTGCTTAAGGCCATAGAGAGAGCGACAAAGGTGGCATACCATGCCATCAGGAACAGAATACCCGAGTGGTGGTTGCATGTAAACCTCCTCATGCAACTCACCATTAAGAAAAGCATTCTTAACATCAAGATGAGAGACAGACCAATGGCGGAAAGAGGCCATAGCAAGAAGTGTGCGAACAGTGGTCATATGGGTCATAGAGGAAAAGTCTCATTGTAATCACGACCATGCTCCTACTGAGAGTCACGAGCCACAAGACGAACTTTGTAGCGCTCAAGAGAACCATCGGAGCGAGTCCTAACCTTGTAGACCCACTTACAAGTGATGGGACGAACACAGGGAGTTAGAGAAACAAGATCCCACATGCTGGTACGCTCAAGGGCAGCAATCTCCTCCGCCATGGCAAGCTCACCTTCAGGATGAACAACAGCATCACGGTAAGAAGTCGACTCAAGAACAGCAGTGCCAACGCTAGAAAAATCATAGCGGTCAATAGACGAAAGCGGGCGAGCACGTAAGCAATAAGTAGGTTGAGACGAGGAAGATGGCACATCAGTAGACGCATCCACAACACATGGACAACGAGTATAATACTGACGAAAAGATGAAAGAATACAAGGAGGAATCATCGGGATAGGCTCTGGTGATGGAGATGGGGAAGCCACTGGGGATTAAGGTGCAAAACCCTATGACAACTGAGGTGAGGAAACCATAGGAGATGACGGCATCGGATCTGCAACAGTCGGAGGAGCAAGAGCGGTTGGACGGATGGAGAAGGGCGCAACATGAGTGATAGGAGTGTCGAGAAAAGTGAGGAAAGAGATATCTTCCACTGAAAAGATCGAGGAAGATGAATGCGGGTAGAAGGGACGGGAATCATCAACTCACATCCCAAGAAATACGCATCCGACAAACAATCCCAACAATGATAGCCCTTATGCTCCAGGGGTTGGCGGCCTGGCACCAAGGAGAGCATCAGTGTGACGATCCTGAACAAAATAGGAGCCAAAGTCGAGAATGACCCTACAAACAGAGTCAACAATCTAACCACCAAAAATGAGTTGCATATTAAGTCGAGGAACATGAGCAACATCACGAACATGAAAAGACAAAGTGCTAAGAATGCCTCGGCCATTAACCGGAAGGGAGGTACCATCAGCAGTAAGAACATGAACAGGAGAATCGAGAGGTCGAATAGAGGACAGAGTAGATGATTCATGAGTCATATGAAAAGATGCTCCATTATCAAGAATCCATGGAGATATACCTGCCTATGTAGAAGATGGTCTCACAATGCCAGAAGAGTCAGTAGCAGAACCAGCAGAACATGTCGATGGAGAACCGGAAGATGCAGATAGCAGGCATTGAAGTCTCGCGTAATCTCCTACTCAGTCAGGGGCTCAACTACTCAACTGAAGAGGTCGAAGTAGATGCACCCGGCAATGGAGAGCCGGAGGCAATCAGTAGGCCGCAAAGTCGCACAATCTCATGCTCAGTGAAGGACACGGCTGAAATAGTCAACGTAGCAGCACCGACAGAGGAGCAGCCGCCACCACCCGTGGAAGCCGCTAGATGAGGCTGTGTAGCATGACCAATATCGTCTGCAGAAGCCGGTTGAGAAGAGGATGTCACATCCAAACAAGCACCAGGCGCCAAGGGAAGGCGGGTGCGAGGTGTAGTCGACGGAGCGATATACACCAACATTGTCGGTGAAAGTTGAGGGAGGAGTCAGTGTAGAGCGGCAATCACCATGTGCGATCGTGCGAGGAGTGGCAATCACCATAACCTATGGAGGGCGGCAGAGGGGATGACGTCACATGTGGATGAGCATCAAGCACCGAGGAAAGGCGCGTGTGCGAGATGGCATCAAGAACACCATCAAGAGTCCGCGGGCGAGGTAGATGCATACCCGACGAAAACATTGTGCCTGTTTTTTAATACTATTTTTACTCCCGTTCCTCTGGATCGAAGAACAGTGATGCGTCAGGAGATGCAGTCAGCCACAGAGATGCAGTCAGCCACAGGAAGGAAATCAAAGGCCCAATGGGCGGCAGGCAGTGGGAGGGCCTTTCGGCGGCCACGGTGGAGGACGGAGCCAGAGGGCAGGCGGACATGAAGATCGCAACAGGGAGCAGCAGCCAGAATCTATCCACCTGCCTGCTTAGTACAATTAGTATACATGAGCAGCATCAAGAATCGATCAACCAGCATGCCAGCTTAGTACAAGTAGTATATGTGCGTGTCTCTGTGAGTGACAGGCCGGAAGGAAAAGACCTGAGGTTGACCGTGACGTTGAGCGGGCAGGCCCAATCCATCCGCGAGTAGGCGTCGCTATGCGCGGGAATCGGCGTCGACCCAGAAGAACAATCAGCCACAACACGTCGGGGAAGGGGGGCAGCAACTACCAGCCAGAGGAGAAGGAAGGTGGCGGTGTGGGATTGGATCGGTACGAATTGCGCATGCGAAAAAAATTACCTAGACTCTAATACCATGTTAGGAAATATGCGCCTTGTATTTCTTGGGTGGGGGAGGGGAGGTGGTAAATATGCAAGAAACCCCTCATACAACAGGGAAAATATACAGGCTATACATGGAACACAATATAACTCTTAACATTCAACAGGTAGCTTTTGAAATTGAACTAGCCTAATTGATCTCTTGACCATCCTTGCCAATGCTATCAAACCTTATTGGACAATGTAAGTTAATGTTATCTATTATATCTAAAGCTAGCCCCAGTACTAGGAATTCTCTCCCTTCTCCTTGAGCCACATCATCAAAATTAATTTAGCTGTTGGATATACTAGATCAGTCTACAATAGCCATCCAATCTACACGTTGAGGGCAGCTCCACCAGGCACATGCAGTAACTGATGCATGCACGCAGTAACTCACGCCTAGAGTGTGTTTTAATCCGGAGAGAAAACAGACGCATGCATGCAGCTCACACTCCCGTGCTCCATGGAAGAAAGCCAACATATGTGCACATTTTGCTTAGATATGAAACCAAATTAGCTTGCTACAAGATGAACCGTAAAGACACTAGCTAGGTTGATTAGTTCACGCAGTTTTTGTTTCATACAAATTTTTGCAGCAACGCGCCGTGCATTCGTCTATTTGTCTTCAAAAATATAGATTGAATTAGCCTAATTGGGGCGTAAGCTAGAACGAAGTGGTGGAAGCTCAAGGGGGAGATAGCTCAGGCGTTCAAGGAGAGGGTCATTAAGGAGGGCCCTTGGGAGAAAGGAGGGGATGCGGACAATGTGTGGATGAAGATGGCGACTTTCATTCGTAAGGTGGCCTCGGAGGAGTTTGGAGTGTCCAGGGGAAGGAGAGGCGAAGATAAGGATACCTGGTGGTGGAATGATGATGTCCAGAAGGCGATTAAAGAGAAGAAAGATTGTTTAACCCTCTCAGCGACGCGCCACATCGGAACCCGGGTGTGGTGTCAAATGGGCAAGGGCCGGGCCGTCACCCACCTGGTGGCGTGCCGTATCTTGATTTGGATACAGTGGCAAGTGAGCGAGGATCGGGTCGTCGCATCCTTAGTGGCACGCTACATCGGCACCCGGATGTAGTGGAAAATGAGCAAGGGTCTTCGCATTTGACTCGACGAGTGCGAAGGGTAAGGAAGCTAGCCGAGCCTAGGAGGATTCGCTTAGGTAGCTGGAACGTAGGGTCTCTGACAGGAAAGCTTCGGGAGCTAGTTGATGCAGCGGTGAGGAGAGGTGTTGATATCCTTTGCGTCCAAGAAACCAAATGGAGGGGACAGAAGGCGAAGGAGGTGGAGGATACCGGCTTCAAGCTATGGTACACGGGGACGGCTGCAAACAGAAATGGCGTAGGCATCTTGATCAACAAGAGCCTCAAGTATGGAGTGGTAGACGTCCAGAGACGTGGAGACCGGATTATCTTGGTCAAGCTGGTAGTTGGGGACTTAGTTCTCAATGTTATCAGCGCGTATGCCCCGCAAGTAGGCCACAATGAGAACACCAAGGAGTTCTGGGAAGGCCTGGAAGACATGGTTAGGAGTGTACCGATTGGCGAGAAGCTCTTCACAGGAGGAGACCTCAATGGCCACGTGGGTACATCTAACACAGGTTTTGAAGGGGTGCATGGGGGCTTTGGCTATGGCATCAGGAATCAAGAAGGAGAAGATGTCTTAAGCTTTGCTCTAGCCTACGACATGATTGTAGCTAACACCCTCTTTAGAAAGAAAGAATCACATCTGGTGACTTTTAGTAGTGGCCAACACTCTAGCCAGATTGATTTCATCCTCTCGAGAAGAGAAGATAGGCGTGCGTGCCTAGACTGTAAGGTGATACCTGGAGAGAGTGTTGTACCTCAGCATAAGCTGGTGGTAGCCGACTTCCGCTTTCGGATTCGTGTCCAGCGGGATAAGCATGCCAAAGTCGCTAGAACGAAGTGGTGGAAGCTCAAGGGGGAGATAGCTCAGGCGTTCAAGGAGAGGGTCATTAAGGAGGGCCCTTGGGAGGAAGGAGGGGATGCGGACAATGTGTGGATGAAAATGGCGACTTTCATTCGTAAGGTGGCCTCGGAGGAGTTTGGAGTGTCCAGGGGAAGGAGAAGCGAAGATAAGGATACCTGGTGGTGGAATGATGATGTCCAGAAGGCGATTAAAGAGAAGAAAGATTGTTTCAGACGCCTATATCTGGATAGGAGTGCAGACAAAATAGAGAAGTACAAGATGGCGAAGAAGGCCGCAAAGCGAGCTGTCAGTGAAGCAAGGGGTCGGGCGTATGAGGACCTCTACCAACGGTTAGGCACGAAAGAAGGCGAAAGGGGCATCTATAAGATGGCCAAGATCCGAGAGAGGAAGACGAGGGATATTGGCCAAGTCAAATGCATCAAAGACGGAGCAGACCAACTCTTGGTGAAGGACGAGGCGATTAAGCATAGATGGCGGGAGTACTTCGACAAGCTGTTCAATGGGGAGAATGAGAGTTCTACCATTGAACTGGACGACTCCTTTGATGAGACCAACATGCGTTTTGTGCGGCGAATCCAGGAGTCTGAGGTCAAGGAGGCTTTAAAAAGGATGAAAGGAGGCAAGGCGATGGGCCCTGATTGTATCCCCATTGAGGTGTGGAAAGGCCTCAGGGAGATAGCGATAGTATGGCTAACCAAGCTTTTCAACCTCATTTTTCGGGCAAACAAGATGCCAGAAGAATGGAGACGGAGTACATTAGTACCAATCTTCAAGAACAAGGGGGATGTTCAGAGTAGTACTAATTACCGCGGAATTAAGCTGATGAGCCATACAATGAAGCTATGGGAGAGAGTCATTGAGCACCGCTTAAGAAGAATGACAAGCGTGACCAAAAATCAGTTTGGTTTCATGCCTGGGAGGTCGACCATGGAAGCCATTTTCTTGGTTCGACAACTTATGGAGAGATACAAGGAGCAAAAGAAGGACTTGCATATGGTGTTCATTGACTTGGAGAAGGCCTATGATAAGATACCGCGGAATGTCATGTGGTGGGCCTTGGAGAAACACAAAGTCCCAGCAAAGTACATTACCCTCATCAAGGACATGTACGATAATGTTGTGACAAGTGTTCGAACAAGTGATGTCGACACTGATGACTTCCCAATTAGATAGGACTGCATCAGGGGTCAGCTTTGAGCCGTTATCTTTTTGCCTTGGTGTTGGATGAGGTCACAAGGGATATACAAGGAGATATCCCATGGTGTATGCTCTTTGCGGATGATGTGGTGCTAGTTGACAACAACCGGACGGGGGTAAATAGGAAGTTAGTTATGGAGGCAAACCTTGGAATCGAAAGGGTTTAGGCTTAGTAGAACTAAAACCGAGTACATGATGTGCGGTTTCAATACTACTAGGTGTGAGGAGGAAGTTAGCCTTGATGGGCAGGTGGTGCCTCAGAAGGACACCTTTCGATATTTGGGGTCAATGTTGCAGGAGGATGGGGGTATTGATGAAGATGTGAACCATCGAATCAAAGCCGGATGAATGAAGTGGCGCAAGCTTCTGGCATTCTCTGTGATAAGAGAGTGCCACAAAAGCTAAAAGGCAAGTTCTACAGGACAGCGGTTCGACCCGCAATGTTGTATGGCGCCGAGTGTTGGCCGACTAAAAGGCGACATGTTCAACAGTTAGGTGTGGCGGAGATGCGTATGTTGAGGTGGATGTGTGGCCACACGAGGAAGGATCGAGTCCGGAATGATGATATACGAGATAGAGTTGGGGTAGCACCAATTGAAGAGAAGCTTGTCCAACATCGTCTGAGATGGTTTGGGCATACTCAGCGCAGGCCTCCAGAAGCTCCAGTGCATAGCGAACGGCTAAAGCGTGCGGAGAATGTCAAGAGAGGTCGGGGTAGACCGAATTTGACATGGGAGGAGTCTGTTAAGAGAGACTTGAAGGATTGGAGTATCACCAAAGAACTAGCTATGGACAGGGGTGCGTGGAAGCTTGCTATCCATGTGCCAGAGCCATGAGTTGGTTGCGAGATCTTATGGGTTTCACCTCTAGCCTACCCCAACTTGTTTTGGACTAAAGGCTTTTGTTGTTGTTGTTGTTGTTGAATTAGCCTAATTGAGCAAGAAAACTCTTCCATGATACTAGCCCAATTGGCAAACCTGATAAAGCCCCTTGAGGGGGGGGGGATACATGATGCTACAAAAACCTACAACAAATATACAATCCAATGACCCAAATATCTACAGCGATGCAAAAAAAAAAGCAAAAATCGCCTAGTAAGGTCATATGCTAGTGCTGCGTTTGACAAAAGAACCAAATTAACCCTAAATCTAACCTCTGGAAGAGCAACATATACTCCCTTAACATGCTCAACGACTTATTGACGGTTACATGATTTATTCAGGGCGGTCGTGTTAGAATTCAACAAGCAAATGTTCCACTGAGCATAAAACTAGAGTCATTGGCAATGAAAAAAGTAGTGTAGTTAGGGAATGACGAGACTATGATGTACCTCCCATAATACTTGTGCAGCTTCTTTGTGGGAAATTTCAACATGTTGATATAAATGGTAGCAAGCTGAATCAGCTGCTTCTGAGAATTCTCGAACTCTATGTACTTATCCCAAAGATGATAACACAAGTAATCCTTTCCAACAAGAGACATAGCCCTCTCAAATAAGCTGTCGAAAAAGCCATAGCAAAAATTAGTGATGGCACAACAGCAACATAACAACAACAAAATCATGAGCTGACCTGGTACAAAAAGGACCAAAGGGGTATCAAACGGATTAAAGGATGTTTATTCAACAATATTGTGCATCTATAACTTGCTGAAAGAGATATCGATATTACATTCTAACACATTACAGTATACTCTTTCCATTTAACAGTATATTTTAGTTTCATTGGGTAACATTGTTTCACATACTAATCCAACCACAAACATCGAGCGTATACCATGAAATTTTAACCTTCAACCAATCAGACAGATAGAGAGATGAGTAATTTAAGTATCTTGTTTAAGAAGGTCAAAATTTCAACATTGTTTTATTTCCCCGGTTCTTTACTTCCGCAGTCCTCGTGCTCAGGAATCAAGATTTCCCCAATCAATACATAACAAACATGATGCTCCCTCCATCCATTTTTACAAGGCCTAAGTTTTGAATCTCATACCAAGGCAATAGCCCAAAAGTTGAAGCAAATTAGGCAGCCAACCAAATTGCAGTAAGTGGCTGCGCATGCAAACTCCATTTAGTGCATAGGCCCACACCTTCCCCTCTATTAATTCCTCCATCCATTTATTTAGTGCTAATCCCTCCAATCCCTCGTATGCATGTGCATCACTATTGGTAAGGGCTGTTTGCATGCATGCACAACCTTAAATACCGATGGAAAAGGCCAGGCGTGGTATGCTACATAGTAATGACCACGCGCGACGCGAGGCCAATTCGGCCTAGTATTTTTGGAAAAACTGATTTTGGGGTTAGGCCTTGTAAAAATGGATGGAGGGAGTACAAATTATAGAAGTCTACACTACATGGAAAACGTGACTGGTCTATTTTCTAGTACTTGATCAATCTGCATTCTATCTCCACCTAATGTTATAATTTAAACAACATGAAATGCATGATTGCTGGTCCACGAAGTACTGTCGGTTTGAAACCTTTAAATAGCCTGAGATCCTAAAAACATACAGGCGAATACACTGTGAGAAAGTTTGTTTATACAAAGAAAAGAAGGGAAAGGGTCCAGAGAGATTTGGTTCTGGAGAAAAGAAGGGACAGGTTAAATCTGTGTCTTCTTTACCTTCTAATAAGGGCAGGGTCTTCATACGCACTCATAGCAAATCCACAGTAACTGACCCAAAGATCAGTACAATGAGGTACTGCTTGGACGGCTTGTTCATAAACCACCACCACATCATCATATGTGCATAACCTTGCTTTATGAGCTGCGTATTTAATCCAGTAGCCGTGGCACAAAGGAAATTCCAATAAGAAGGTATGGTAGACCAAGCTAATAACCCTTATGTCATTCTGGAAGAACGCAAACATCAGTAACCAGATGCTGCTTAACATACATTGGTCTGGCATGCAAAAGTGTTGAAATTTGAAAAGAAACATTTTCCCTTTTGTTTGTGAAATTATATGATAATGAATAGGAAAGGTGAGGCGTGGTGGTTCTAAACTACTAAAAACTAATTAGAACCAGATAAAAAAATCACTTACAACAGAAGTTTCCTCTGCAGAACTTATCAATGATACCCACGTATCAAAATCGCTCGTATTTCCATCAATCAATAAACGAAGTCTGCTCTTGTAAACATCTGTGTAGAATGATGAAAGAACAAGTCATGTCCTGGGTATAATTGAAATGCAAATCCACCATCAACTATCTGAACTGATATAACTCAAAGCTACATCCCGCATGTAAGAAAACCCCAACTACTAATTACAGAGCTCAAAGTGGTGACGCTCAAGCATCCGAGTGCCTTTGAGGTTCTCTCTGACATTTTTAAACAGGACAAATTACCAGCCAAAAGGAACAAAATGATAGTACAAGATAACGAAATGAAGAGCCTACCACTCCCTAGAATGAGGTTTGGTACCAAATCCCCACCATTCCTAGGTCTGGATGCTCAGCGTTAGCATAGCTCATAGCTAGCACAGCTAAAAATTGGACAAATTTATCAAAACAAAACTGAGTTTAGCACGGAGCTGGTGCTCTGAAGAGCCTCATATTTGACAGATATCCGCATCAATTTAACAAATCGCATTCCTTCAAAAGATAATTAGGTAATCTCACAGATGTATGTACAGACGGGCTGTGCTCACCGAGCTGCGACGCAGAGGGCTCCAACCCCAAGGCCACGAGCGCGGCTGCAGCCTCCGGCTCCGCCTCCATGTCCACCGTCCCCGGCGGCCCTAGCATGCCGTCCTGGAGCTTTTGCGGGGTTGCGCGGTCGGAACCTCAGAGGGCGGCGTCTGGTTGGGTTCGGGTACCGAGTCTGTACTGTAGCACTTGCGAACCACTCTTGTCGACCGGAGAATTGAGAAATGCGCGTCGGAAATTCCTATTGGACTCTCGTTGCGTCAAATGGACTCTCGTTGCGTCAAAATGTCCAGCGAACGCATAGGGGAGCGATCAGCTGGGCCGGCCCATCTCCCACTGTAGGCAGTTCCGGTTTTGGGAACTTTCTAGAAGTTTCCCAGCCGGTTTTTATCGGTTTTGGGAACCTTCTAGAAGGTTCCTTAAGCTGGTTTTCTATTTTCCTTTTTCTTTCTTCTTTTTCTGTTTTCTTTTCTTTTTTCTTTTTTTTTCTCTCCTTTTTTCTTTTTTCTTTTCTTCTTTTTTTTCTTTGTTTTCCTTTTTTGTTTTATTTTTTCTTTTTTCAAGTTTATTTTTATTTTTTTTAAATGTTTATGTTTTTGGAAAAATGTTCGTAAATTTCAAAAAATGTTTGCATTTATCAGAAATTGTTTAAAATTTAAAAAAATGTTTCTGCTTTCGAATTTTGTTCAGAAATTCAAAAAATGTTTGCTTTTTCAAAAATTGTGCAGAAGTTTGAAAAATGTTCCTGTTTTCAATTTTGGTTCAGAAATTAAAAAAATGTTCAGTGCTTTTACGAAAAATATTCCCGTTTTATAATTTTGTTCAGAAATTCAAAAATTGTTCGGGAATTTAAAAAATATTCTTGCTATTCAAAAATTGTTCAGAAGTTCAAAAAATGTTCCTGTTTTCAATTTTTTTTCACAATTTATAAAAATGTTCGTGCTTTTATGAAAAATATTCCTGTTTTCAAATTTTGTTCAGAAATTCAAAAAATGTTCTTGCCATTCAAAATTTGTTCAGAAGTTCAAAAAATGTTCCTGTTTCAATTTTTGTTCATAAATTCAAAAATATTTCGCAAATTTGAAAAATTGTTTGGAATTAAAAAAAGGCAGCTACAGTCCGGGCGCTACAGTACAAAAATATTCGCATTTTGAATTTTCAAAAAATGTTTCAGAATCTGGCGCTGATGTTAGTTCTTGAATATTTCGGGTTGTGTTACTAGACAACAACTGTCGTCATCTCCCGTGGCTAGCTACTTGCGCTCATGAGCGGGAGGGCTGGAGTTCGATCCCTAGCTAGCGCACTTCATTTTTTGCGGAATTTTCAGTTTGTGCCGTTTGCTACCGCACCCGCAAATGGGCCGGCCCAACATAACGTCGTCTGCGCGTCTGCCCCGAGCGGCAGCTCCTACTTCTGCCCAAATCTGGCCATACGGGCCATTCTTTTCAGGCCGGCCCGTGGGCACCGATTTTTGGTTCGGGAATGGCCCAGGACACGGCACGTGAATAAAAGGGCCAGGTCGGCCTTCAGCCGGCCACGGAACAAGGCCAATATCTCCAAAGCCGAGTCTAAAGGAAGGCCCGGCACGGCCTTTTTATTCGGGAAAATACTTAAAATTGCTCAACTGATTATGCGTACGCATGAGCGTCTTCTCGGTCAAAAGAGCAACTAGTTGACGAGCGCTCCTTCGGAGCGTTCCGAATGAACGGTTCGGGAGCGCTCCGCGCGCGATGTCGCGCGTGGAGCGCTCCCGCGAGGGAAAACCAGCCAATGTGGTTGGTTCCTGGTTTTCCCTTTCCGGTTTCTGGTTTCGTGCGTTTTGCAGTTTAACCCTCCAAGTACTTTGATTTTCTATTTTTCCATTTCCGCGCGATAACAGACACAAAATACCAGGCAACCGCGTCGGCGATTCCATGTTTCCCTTTTTGTTCCCATTATATTTTCGGGAAATGGAGATTTATGGGGTAATTACGGGTGGGGGCTTTCAACACTATCAAATGTCACTTTTCAAGTAAGCAAACATGAACTTTATCATACAGACACTCGGGTGAGAATCATGTTGAGGCACGGTAGTGAAGAGTCTAGAGGCATGGGTGTCGAGACACACCAATGTGAATGAAGCCTCTTACAGGCACGGACGTGTGGTTTCTCGAGCCATGTCTACGAATTCTGTAGAGGCACGGGCGTATAGTACCAGAGAGGCATGAGTTGTATTAGCTTGCAGACTTAGACCAGCGGTCGTGCAACACGTTGGTCGTGCAGCACGTTGGTCGTGCAGTGTGTTTGTCATCGCGGTGGCACACAGCGCCTCTGGCGCAAGGCCGCTCCTGCTCGTCTTCGGCTCGTTTATTTTTCATAAACATCTTGAAGGGGGGCATAGGTCGGAGTGTGTGTTAGTCGTGCAGTGCGTTGGTCGTGGAGTGCGTTTGTCGTCGATGTGGCACACAGCGCCTCCGGCGCGAGGCCGCTCCTGCTCGTCTTTGGCTCGTTTATTTTTCATAAACATCTTGAGGAGGGGGCATAGGTCGGAGTGTGTGTTGGTCGTGCAGCGTGTTGGTCATGCAGTGCGTTTGTCATCGCGGTGGCACACAACGCCTCCGGCGCGAGGCCACTCCTGCTCTCCTTCGGATCATTTATTTTTCATAAACATCTTAAGGGGGGCATAGGTCGGAGTGTGCGTTGGTCGTCACGGTGACACACAGCGCCTCTGGCGCGAGGCCACTCCTGCTTGTTGGAAATATGCCCTAGAGGCAATAGTAAAATGTTTATTATTATATTTCCTTGTTCATGATAATTGTCTATTGTTCATGCTATAATTGTATTAACCGGAAACCGTAATACATGTGTGAATACATAGACCACAATATGTCCCTAGTGAGCCTCTAGTTGACTAGCTCGTTGATCAATAGATGGTTGTGGTTTCCTGACCATGGACATTGGATGTCGTTGATAACGGGATCACATCATTAGGAGAATGATGTGATGGACATTGTATTAACCGGAAACCGTAATACATGTGTGATGGACAATATCTCCAAAGCTTTTCTAATGTCAAGTATCATTTCCTTAGACCATGAGATTGTGCAACTCCCGGATGCCGTAGGAATGCTTTGGGTGTATCAAACGTCACAACGTAACTGGGTGACTATAAAGGTGCACTACAGGTATCTCCGAAAGTGTCTGTTGGGTTGGCACGAATCGAGACTGGGATTTGTCACTCCGTATGACGGAGAGGTATCTCTGGGCCCACTCGGTAATGCATCATCATAATGAGCTCAATGTGACTAAGGAATTAGCCACGGGATCATGCGTTACGGAACGAGTAAAGAGACTTGCCGGTAACGAGATTGAACGAGGTACGAGGATACCGACGATCGAATCTCGGGCAAGTAACATACCGATGGACAAAGGGAATTGTATACGGGATTGATTGAATCCTCGACATCGTGGTTCATCCGATAAGATCATCGTGGAACATGTGGGAGCCAGTATGGGTATCCAGATCCCGCTATTGGTTATTGGCTAGAGAGGTGTCTTGGTCATGTCTGCATGGTTCCCGAACCCGTAGGGTCTACACACTTAAGGTTCGGTGACGCTAGAGTTGTAATGGGAATAGTATGTGGTTACCGAAGGTTGTTCGGAGTCCCGGATGAGATCCCGGACATGACGAGGAACTCCGGAATGGTCTGGAGGTGAAGATCGATATATTGAACGAAGGGTATTGGAGTCCGGAATTGTTCTGGGAGTACCGGGTGACGACCAGCGTGACCGAAAGGAGTTTCGGAGGCCCCGGCAAGCGTTTGGGGGCCTTATGGGCCAAGGGGAGGGGGCACACCAGCCCACTAAGGGGCTGTGCGCCCCTCCCACCCCATCTCACGTAACCTGGAGAGGTGGGGGCGCCTCCCCTAGGGCAGCCGCCCCTCCTGGCTTGGGGGGCAAGTTTCCTAGGGGTGGGGGCTCCCAAACCCATCTAGGGTTTCCCCTGTGGCCGCCGCCACTCCCCTAGGGAAACCCTAGGGCGCCTCCTCCTCCCCCTTTCCCCTATATATAGTGAGGGATAGAGAGGGCTACAACAACCCTTTCCCCTGGCGCAACCCTCCCTCCTCCTACACCTCCTCCTCCTCCGTAGTGCTTGGCGAAGCCCTGCCGGAGAACCACGAGCTCCACCACCACGCCGTCGTGCTGCTGGAGTTCTCCCTCAACTTCTCCTCTCCCCTTGCTGGATCAAGAAGGAGGAGACGTCCCCGGGCTGTACGTGTGTTGAACGCGGAGGCGCCGTCCGTTCGGCGCTTGGATCGGATCTTCCGCGATTTGAATCGCCGCGAGTACGACTCCATCAACCGCGTTCTTGTAACGCTTCCACTTAGCGATCTTCAAGGGTATGAAGATGCACTCCCTCTCTCTTGTTGCTAGCATCTCCTAGATTGATCTTGGTGACTCGTAGGAAATTTTTTGAATTATTACTACGTTCCCCAACACTGCTCGCCTTCGGCTCATTTATTTTTCATAAACATCTTGAGGGGGGCATAGGTCGGACTGTGTGTTGGTCGTGTAATGCGTTTGTCATCGCAGTGGCACACAGCGCCTCCGGCGCGAAGCCACTCCTGCTCGCCTTCGGCTCGTTTATTTTTCATAAACATCTTGAAGGGGGGCATAGGTTCGAGTGTGTGTTGGTGATTCTGCTTCGCCTGGAAAGGCACGGGCGTGAAGCATCTAGAGTCACGTGTGCGCAACACCTAGCCACGGATGAGGCATCTGAGGCATGGGTGTGGATTCTCTAGAGGTATGTGTGTGCACAGGTGTGAAGTCTCCGGAGGCACGGGCGTGTGGCCTACAGAGGCATGGTCATGTTGCCTCCAAAGGCACGGGCGAGTGGCCTCCAGAGTCATGGGTAGAAATCCTCTTTGATGTGAAGGCTTTAAGATGGACGGGTGTGTTCCTTCAGAGGCACAGTTGTGCGTGAGGTGTGCAGTGGCACTGTTCTGTATGTAGGAAGGTCACAGTTCTCGCACTGTTAAAAGAGGCACGGTTGTTCATAGGGTAGTGGCACTGTCATGATGTTCTCTCTTCAACGTGAACATCCAATTGGTAACAACAGGTAAAAAATATGAGATGTTTTCACTGACACGTTCACTGTAAGAGCCATGGTTAAGCCGTTTTGTCATGTTTCGATGAAATTAGCTTTATTGGCTAATGAAAAGTTTTAGTCTTCATTCATTGGTGAAGATCTTGCTAATTTCATCATTCATTTTATTAGGTTTGACTTCATTCTTCTCGCTAAGTAATAGCATGTACAGTGCCTCTGCCATGCAGTCTTCCACTTCATCCTGTGAAATTTCACAAAGAAGAAAAAAAATATTTTTAGAGTTAGTGCATAAAAGGTGTATATGTATCAGAAGTAAAAAAATATTCAAAAAAATTATATATGTTGTGTGTAGAAGATTTTCAATGAAAACTTATGCTGAAATCATCTATGTCTTAGATGAACTTTTCACCATTGTAGAGGAATGCAAGCTTTAGAACAGCAAATGGTGATTTGCCCCTTTTTACCATTGGAACATCTTGTACAATATGAATATGCCATTTTGCATTCTTGGGTTTCATTGTTTCTTGTAGTATGACATCGAAGACTTCTTTAATCCTAGGTACCTGGGAATTGCATTTTGTTTTTGTTTTAATAATGCAATTCGTAAAACTGAAAAAATCGATATTTAGAAATGCTTACGATTTTCGACTTATGAACATGATATTCCTCAAGCTGTTTTTGCCATTCCTTTGTAGCGTCCTCCATTTCATCAAGCTTTTGAGCTGCTTCAATTGGATCCAAATGATCTATGTTTACTTTTTCTTTCTCTAATTCCTCAGGAGTTGTTTCTCGAGGATCAATAATATGAACTTTCTTTTATATTTGTCTAGCATATATAGTACGTACCGGTCATCCTTCTCAAGTGGTATGCATATCTGCGTACAAAAGTGTTGGTGTTAGATGACAGTTTAACATAAAGGAATATGATAAAACGCATATTTTTTTTATTTTGTTGTGGAGTAAAAGGATATTACCATGTTTGCTGTTGAGAGCTTATTTTGTTGATGTTCTTTGAGATACATGGGAACCAGTTGACGCTTCTTTCTTTGCATTGCACTTCTAAATTTGCTAGGAGGAGTACTGTGATATCCAGTATGTGCTGCAAACAATAAGTATGATAAAAAAGTGTCAGAAAAAACAAATTGGTATCAATAAAAAAACAGGCGTTGCAATACAGACAAATTTGTGGTTTTTAAAATTTTACCTCTGCAAAGTTTGGGCTTAATATTAGTCTACCACTCTCTTTTGAATCGAGTCTGCTTTCCCAGATATCTGCTATTTCGTCGAGCACTCTCTTTTCTATATAATGTGGTATGTTCGTCTGTGCTGGTCTTGGACCAAATGCTGCCTTCAGGTGGGCTCTAGTGAGATGCGTGCTTTCGTTTTCTGTATGTATGCGCTTAAATACAGTTGTGTTGTGACAGAAAAATAAAAGAATTTTTGAGGTGAGAGTCAATGGCAAACAAAATTTGAGAATCTTTTTGGCCTCGGTCCAACTATTTTGAGGTGCAATAGGAAACAACTCACTTATTGAATTCCTCCTACCAGCTATCGCTCATCACTATTTGGAAGAGCTCGGACGCCTTGTTTGCGTGTTGGAAGGAATGTTCATGTTTTGGGTATCGGTTGGTGCTTCGTCCTTTATTCTTTTTTGTCGCATCTGCTTCTGTCAGAGCAGACATATATTGATGGTTGTTATTTTCATGCTAGATAGATAACTGAAAACCAAGTCTTATTTTCATTCTAGATAGGTAATATGTAAGCTTTCGTGATACTAAAAATGTTGGTCAACCATGGGTCGTTACAAAAAGGTAAGAAGAAATAATTTTGTTACCTTTGCTGGTTGAAAAGAACTTCGAAGTTTTTTATTTGAATTATTTGATTCTTCTAGGTAGTTGCTCGCACTTTATTTGGTTGGTTTCACCAAATATGGCTGTAAATAGGAACTCCAGTTTCCACTCGGCATCTACCTTGCTATGCTGCAGGAAGGTCACTGGATATTCTTTATTTTTCTTGGTGTTGACAAGCATGTTGAAAAAAAATTGAACAATTCTAACAATGCCGGTTCTAAAATAAAATTGTTGCTCGTACTATTAACTTACATGAAAATCCTCATCGTCCTTGGTCAGTTCAATGCCATTCCAATATTTTACAAACTGAACCGCGAAGTGTCCGCATTGCGTACCCTGTTGTTTTGGCACGCAAACTATGTTAGGCGTTTCTGCTATCCTCGACCAGTTTGGTTCATTGTTGGCTTCTAGTTCCGCTTCTCTGTAATGCTTCTTCATCAGTGCATACATCATTTTAATCTGTGATTACGGTTTGGTTTTCTTGTTGGATGTCGCCGTTAAGATAAGTAGTGCAAGAAGAAGAAAAAACAAGGTTGAAAGCACGTACCAGTTCTATGTGATATTTATGGTGTTTTTTCCATGCCTTACCGTTTGTGTATCTGTAATTCAATGAGTCGAGTATGTCGATGGAGCTCGTGTACTTGTTCAACATATAGACCGTGTAGTGATAAGCTGTATTGTGAGGTATCATAATCTGTGTTGTTTGGAGACAGAGAGAGTTAAAGATCATTGTTGTTGAAAGAATTAAATCTCATGTAAATGTGCAAGCTTAAGGAGAATGAATTACATATGTATACTTCTATTCAGTGTTAATTCTTAACTTACCAACTTTTTCTTTAAAAGTTCTTTCCCTCTTACAAGGGGTTCAAACTCTTTCAATGCTTCTTCCTCATTGAATTCTCATAGTTCTCCTTCTTTAAGATCTAGGCCGAGCACAATCTGCAGGAAAAAACTTGTGTACTTTTAGTTAAAACATTTGATCACAGTAATGATGCAAACATTTTTTTTGCAAGTTTACTTCATATGTTTGCAAATTCTGCAGAGAGTATGGCTTTATCGCTTGTGTTGTATTGTTGTTGCTCCATCCATTCTTCAAACAATGCGTTTGTCATGGAGCCCTCCATCTCTGCATCTCCTTTTCCTAGTTGTTGCATTATGTTTTTTTTCCTGTAATCCAATCGTCTCGCTTTGAGCTATTATATACGTTTAGACTGCAAGCAGAAAAGGTTTACACAAAAATAGAGTTGCTGGTTAGGTGGCTTTAAAGAGGAGTAGCACTTCTTTGTTTTTTGTTTTGAGAAGAGAAACTACTTACTCTCCGCATTCTTCATGTCCTTCTTCGCTCATTAGATATTCATAAAGTGCTATGGCCTTGTCCATACAATTGAAATCTCATGGCACAAATGTTGGAATGTTGATTTTTTTCATAGAGCCTGCTCGATGGCTTCACGGGCCTCTTGATCGAGATTTTGTTTGCTGAGTTGTACTCAGATGATTGAGCCGTTGAAGGTTCTGTTGATTCTTGTTGCAAGCTTGCCAGATACTGCATGCCTTTTTTGTTGAAATCATGCTCTTCATCCTGAAGGTGTGTTGTTTTGATTTCATCGAATGAAAATCCTGCGTTTATAAGATGATTGTATTGCTTTAGTTGGTCCGGGTCAAGGCTTAAAAGAAATTCATCAACTTCTTCATGCTTTTTTGCCGTTTTGGGGGCCAAGAAGTCTAAAGAGACGGTATTTAAGGTGCCTTGCTGATCATTTGTGGATCCTGAACAGTATCTTGTTTCTTTTTCTCAAGAATCTTTTGTTGTAAATTCTTCTGGTCGCATGTTCCTGCTAATATGTGGTCTTGAAGAACAGGGTGTTTCTTCTGCTCGGAAAGCTGTCTTTGTCTAGTCGGTACGTCGTTGGTTCTCTTATCCTCTTTTAAAGCAGTGCCTGTTTGATCAAGTTGTTGTGTGCTGAGGATATTGTTGTTGATGTTTTGCTCGTTAGTGATGACCGTTACCTCTTCAGATTGGTGTGCTATCTTGTCGTTTGGGGGTGGTCGATCTGGTTCTATTGGTGGATCCTTCTGTTTGTGGTCTGTGCAAGTTTCTTTGATGACGGCGTGGCTGCTCACATGCATAAGTTCTTCGTGCTCATTGCATATATCAATAACTTCTTGCTCTTGGGTGGTTCTCACATGCATAAGTTTTTCCTTGGGCTCGGGAGTTGGCAGAAACTCTTCTAGTATGTAACATTCTATCTGTTGCATTTCTTTGTCTCCCATATCGACTTCATACTTCAGCATATCTGTTAGAATATAAAAAATAAAAAATCTTATTAGTACCTGGTAGGCTGAGAAAATTGTGAGGCTTTGTTTCTGAAAATTACTCCAAAAATATTACTTATTTGTTTCTAGAAAGACTAACATGTTGTACATTTGATTAATGATAGTACGGTATTGCCTTTGTGTTGGCTGATTAGTTGACATAGAATTTTTTTTCCTCGACTCTGGTACTTGTTCTGCCTTTAAGGCCACTGTTGTTCCATCTTGGGAGTAGTGCTTCACATTCATAGTCCATTCTGCATGTAGAGGAATGATTGGTTATTATGGCTGGCCTCTGTCGTGAAAATACCTTCTATTATAGAGGAATGGTAGTAGTAAATGTTGCATTGAAAAAAAAAGAGAAATGTTGGTAGTGTTTACGTGTCTCCTCCTTGAAGTGGCACCTGCATTTTGACTTTTTTGAAATGGTTGACACTTCTCTGTGAAAGCTGGAGCTCGGTGCTTATGTGCTTCCAGATTTTCTTTAATTTGCTGGTTACAGTGTTGAAGAATTCTATTGTGCCTGAATATGCAGTTGAAGAGTTAAGGAGTTCAAAGCGCTGTTTTTGCATGTTAACTGTAACGGTGAAGTAGTGACCGATAGTTTCGTCTTTCTTAAACCCATGTATCGAACATGGTAGAAGGAACTACAAAACACAAAATAAAAAAGAAAACATTTGGAAATCATCTTAGATTTAGACATGATTTGTCGGTCATAAAAGAGAACTTTGTAGACATAATTAGATTTTGTTTTTGTAATAGGTGATCTCCTTACCATGTCATAATCTTGCAGTTTTTCTCCTTCTTCTATATTGAAAAATGTTCGAAGCCTGGCAGGTAGTAGTTTTTTTTCTGATATGTGCTTGATCTTTATTTTTGAAGCACATTGGATCTTCATCGTCGGCTGCCTTTATTGAGTGTTGCTTATTTTGTCATACATACACAAAGGAAATTTGTCAGTTCACTTGTAGGCGAAGTTGATCTATTGATAAACTGATATTCATTGTTTTAAACGTTATCCTTTGTCATGATCTTTACTTACAGTGTTGCTTAATGATAGAATCTTTCGCCCTGTGCCATCGAGTTCATTTCTCAAGATCACTAGCATGGGTTCGATGGCTTCGCTGCTCACTGGGTTACCGATTGTGAAGCTTTCGGCGACATGACCTAGATTGACATCTAACCTGTCCGTTGTCATGAAAAGCTCATCTCTGCAGTGTATATTTAGAAAAATATTTTAGTTTACACAGATTAGAGGTAAAAACATTGTAAGAATGTGTTATGTGGTAGTTACATGAACTTACCTTCTTTGTCCACGGCTTGCATACAGGGTTGTACAGGTCTTCGATGGCTTTGTTGACGGCATCACTATGTTTGCTCCCTTTCTCCTTTGTGTATGGGATGATTTTGAATTTAATGTAAATAATTTCAAGTCACAAGATAGCAATTAAGTTTCTTTTGTCTTGTCTGTTTCACTGCTAGAAGATATGCCTTGTCCACTGTTGTTCCTTTCTTGTTCTCCTTCTGCTTGTGGCTGCATGTGATGATGTCCTTTTTGGGTTGTACATTCAAAGCTGGATTCATTAGTACCCTTTTATCCAGTTCCTGCTGCATCCTCGTTTGAGTCCGTTGTGCGTTTCTTAGCGTCAGGTTTTTTCTTGTCCAACGTCGTGTCTTGCTGATGGTCTTTTTCGTCTTCTTTTTCAGTGTTGTCCTGGTTGGCAGCAACCTCTTTGACAGGAGAATCACCGTTGTACGACGGTGGAGGATTTTCTTGGATGGTGTCTGATTCTTTCTCTGAAATATCATACATCATGCCCATGTTTTTGCAGAACACTCTGAGGGTTTGCTTCATTGATTTTATCTGTGTGGTTGCCTTGTTCAGGTTTCTGCGTTATCATGGAAAAAGCATAATAAATAATTAAATTTGCTACTTTATTTTAATTCATAGCAGCTGTGATAGAAAAATAGCGAAATGTCTAGTGCGTCTTTTGAACTATGTGATCATGAAGAGGTATTATTTTATGGAGATTTGTGGTGGTGTTCGCGGAAGCTAAGCTATAATTTTATAGAAATATTTTATGCAACTTCACCTCTTTAGTCGTTGTTGCTGCTGCTGACTGTTCCACCCATTCTTCGTTGAGTGGAGGTTTTTGGGCCTCCTCTTATTGTTTGTTTTGCCGTTCATCGCCACTGTCCTCGTTTTTCTCTTGCAGCGGTTCAAACATAGAGGTGGCTAAGTGGGAGTGCATTTGAGTATGCACGGAGCTATTTTATAATTTCATAGAAGCAGCTTATGTAACTTTACCTTTTCAGTCGTTGTCGCTGCTGTCGTCTCTGCTACCTATTATTCGGTGAGTGAATATTTCAGGGCTTGGTCTTCTGTGGCATTGTTGTCTGCCGTTTGAAGAACATGTTCCCCTTTTAAATTGGCCTCCTCTGGTTGTGTTTGATGGTCTTGATTGTTGGTGCTCTCCTGAGCTTCTTGCGCTTGTTCTAACACAAAAAGTAATTAAATGGGTGCATTTCTGACTGTGCAGTTATTTTTTAATATGTTATAGGGACAGGATTTGTAAGACCCCTTTCTCTGCAGTGGCAGGACTGTCTACTGCTGGAAATACGGCTTCTCCTTGTTCCGTGTTGTCCTCTTGTTTTGCGTGTTGACTCTCTATGCTAGTGCTTTCATTTGTTTCTTTTTCCTGTTTAATAAAAAATGAAAATATAGATTGGGCTTCATTTGTGTCTGTGTAACAATATTTTTTATGTTATAGAAACAGGATATGTAACTTCACCTCTTCAGCCGTTGATGTTTGAACTTCTCTGTGTTTTGGGGCTTCCTCTGGTTGTGCTCCTTATTGTTCTTTGAGATTAATGTTCTCGTTTGTTTCCTGCACCAGTTCAGAGAAAAGGGTGATTCATCCCTTATAATTCTTGTATTATAGTGGCAGGGTGTACTAGGTAGTTCAGACATCATAAATATTTCGAAAAGGGGTTGTTGTTGAATTTTACCTTTGTGTCAGTGATTGGGATATTCGTGTCTGCGTCGACTGTTTCTTTGTCAAGTATAACAGTCTCGAGTTTGTCATTGTAACACCCCCAGTGGTTAACTACAGTAATCCCCTTTTGATAATGCCATGTCATCATGATTATCAGTGCCTAATCATCATTTGCATCATATTGCATTCAACTCCTAACTCAAAATTCAAATTAAAATTAAAGTGAAAATAAAAGTTGTCCAAACCCAGAAACTAAAATGTTCATTAAATAGCAAATAATTTGGAGGCAATGATAAAATTGTAACCAACCTTATTGAAATTGGATAAGTGACTTAAACATCCTCAAACAGTGGCTGAAAACATTATTTAATAACCTATTAATTAATATAATATAAATATGAAATGATAAATACCCCAAACTAATTTTTTGTGATAGGGTATGTTGCACTGTGAATTATGGACCAGTTCATATATTTTACAAAAACCATTTAGTGCCCAAATAATTTACAAAACAGTAAAGCAAAAAGAAACAGAAAAAGAGAAAAAGAGAAAAGGCCTAAAACTACCGTGCACTTAGGCCTACTATCTACAGTGGCGGCCCAGCCCAACTAGCCCCCCTTCCCCTACCTCCTGACGCCGCAGGCGCGCTGTCGAGCAGGCGCGTCCAGGCCCCCCCTCGCGCCAGATCTTTTGCCCTGTCGCCGTGGATGGATAAGAGGGAGGCCCCTCTCCCCCTGGACGCTCCTGCTTCGCCTCCTCCCCTCCCCATCGCTCGCCCCCTTCCTTCCCGAACGCCGCCGCCGCCATGGACACCGGCTAGCCGCGGCCACAGCCCACCTCTCGCCTCCGTAGCCTGTCCAGCAGCTCCGCCGCGACGAGCCCGTCCGCCTCGACCACAAGCCCGAGCCCCGGGAGCCCTGCATCGCCCCACGCCGCCGTCTTCTTCCTTGGATCGCCGCCGCACGTCGTCGCCGATTTCGTCATCGTCAAGCCGTCCTCATGCACGCTTTGCTCGGCTACACCTCGCTGTGAGCCTCTCCTCCCTCCCCTGGCCCTTCTCTTGCTCGCTAACTTACCGTAGCCGCCGTGCCATGGTTGCCTGAACGAAGCTCCGCCGTCGTTGGCATTGCCATCGCTGTGGCCGCTGTCGAGCTCGCCTGAGCTCGTAGTAGTGCTCACCGTCGCTGTAGGAGTCAAATGCGCCCGTTGCCACTGCCTGCCGTGCCCGGAATCGCCGTATCCAAGTTCGCCCGAGGACCACCGCCGCCACGGCTGAACGCCGGCGGCCCTGCCGGCCTCCCCTGCTCGTTTTGGTGCCGTAGATCGACGCGGGATGGAACGGCCGTTCGAACGCGCCCGAAAACGCGCGATTCGGTCGCCTGTGCGTGATTTCCGCCGCTGGCCGAGCCCCTCCGCCGCGTCGGGAGCTCACCGGAGCAACTCCGGTCGCCGGAGCTGACCTGGCCGGCTGGGGCCACAGTCAGGGTCACTGGCCAGTGGGCCATGGCAACCCTGTTGACCTGTTGACCAGGTCAATGTGCTGACTGGCGCTGACCAGTCACTGACATATGGGCCCCACCTTGTCAGTTGCTAGTTAACTAATTAGGTTAGTGAAAATAATTAATTTAACTCTAATGTGACACTGACATGTGGACCCCACTCTCTAATTAACTCTGTTTAGTTTAATTAAAAACCTGAAATAGAGCTGAGTCTATGACATGTGGGACCCACTAGTCAGGTTTGACCTGGTCAGCTGCACTGTTGACTGCTGACATCACACCTACGTCATGCTGACGTCATCATCACTATTCTGGATAATTCAAATTTTAAATAAATAAATAAATTCAGAAAATGTTTAAATATTTAGAAAATCATAGAACATAATCCGTAGCTCAGATCGAAAAACTTTGTACATGAAAGTTGCTCAGAATTTCGAGACGAATCCGAATGCGTGGTCCGTTCGTCTGTCACACGTCTGTAACTATTCGAACATGGAACCGTTCTCCTCCGGTCATCTGTCTGACAAATGTCCGGAACCGGGAAAACATTCCCGGATGGATTCCCCCTTCCTCGGTGACGTGCAACCATACGTTAGGAAACACCCAACACTGCATATTGTCATGTCGTACATTGTGTTGCTCATGTTTGTTGTGTATTTATACTATTTCCTCCCACTCTTCTCTCTTGTTAGACCCCGACGCTGTTCCCGGTACTGACGCAGCTCCGGAGCCCGACGCCACCGTTGACGACCTTGCCTTTGCCGCCGAGCAACCAGGCAAACACCCCCTTTTTTGAGCATACCGATATCGCCTATTCTTTCCCTCTCATGCTTGCATTAGAAATACTGCTGCTGCTGCTTTACCTATTCGAATGCATAGCCTGTTTATTGTAACCTGCTATTGATACCTTACCTGCTTATCCTAAACTGCTTAGTATAGGCTGGGTAGAGACCTATCAGTGACCCCACTTATCCCGACTGCCCCGCTGGATTGTCAGAAGACCCGATCAACGGGATCGAAGACCAGGCCCCGACACCGCACATCACCCCCTTAGTTGTAACGACACTGCAGCGTTACTATCGAGTGCCGAGGGTGATACCTCGTGTAGCACTTCTGATGTTAACTCTGTAGAGTAGCTAATCGGTCGTGGTCATCGAGGGTGATTCCTCCTTCACCACTTCCGATATCGACGCCGTCATACAAACACCTCAAGTGTGAACCCAGCGAGGGTGATTCCTCCGAGTTCACCTTGATAGATACATCGTGTAGGAATCCAACGAGGGTGATACCTCAGATTCCCTTGATGTTATGGACACACTGATACTTGGACTGTAATATTGTTACTTGGAAAGGTGGGTCGACCCTGAGGGGTACCCGCGTGTGATGTGAAGACAGGTTGCCTAGATGGTTTCCGAGTGATGAATACGAGGCGTGGCCGGGCATTCTTGGCCCTTGCCGCAAGTCCTCGAGACGGGGCGATGGGGTCACATCGATCGTGAGTCTCTGCTCGTTACCGCACCCCCAAGGTACTAACGGTTTGGATATGTGATCTGAGTGGGCCTCTGGCCCGATAGCACTAACCATCACGCGGGAATAAATATGGGTACTCTGCATCGTATGCATCAGCCGAAAGCTTTGTCAGACGTCCAGTTCAGCATGGCGGCACGGACGGACCAGCGCCATCCTGTAGTCTTGGTGCCTGGCTTCACCGTGTGCGCAACGACCTGGAGTGCATAGGGCGATGGCCCAAGACCCCTGAGTGCTTAGGTTGTAGACCGGCGGGGACCTCTCTGCTGAGCTTTAGGTAGGGCTGCGGTGTGTCGTTTGGCCGAGGTCAGGCATGACCCAGAAAGTGTGTCCGGCCGGAGTTAAGCGAGCGTGGTGGGTAAGTTGGTGCACCCCTGCAGGGAAGAACTAATCTATGCATAGCCGGATCCTCGGTAACGGACACTCGGAGTTGTATCCCGATCGATACAACTAGAACTGGATACTATGGCTCTGGGATTGCTTCTCACAGGGAGTCGAGAAGGGATCTCCGGACGAGGTTGATGACTGTATGGCTCTGGGATTGCTTTCTCGCAGGGAGTCGAGAAAGGATCTCTGGGTGAGGATGAGACCTAACGATACTACTACTTTATATGGTACTAATGTACACTCTTCTAATGCTGCAAGACCTCTGAAGATGCTAGTCTTCGATAGGACTAGGCCTTCTCTCTATTCTGGCATTTCTGCAGCCCAGTCCACATATACAGCCTCCCTTTGAAAATGTTGCATATGTAGTGTAGATCCTTGCTTGCTGAGTACTTCGGATGAGTACTCACGATTGCTTTGCTTTCTTTTTCCCGCATATCCTTTTGGTGCAACCAGATGATAGACCCCCTGAGACAGCTGCCCCCGACGATGATCGTTCTTACTACCCCGAGGGTGGATACTTCTATGAGTTGGCCGACGACCAGGAGTAGGATCGGAGGGTCCTAGGCAGGAGGCCTACGCCTTTCGATCGTAGTGTTTTCTTTTGTCCCGCCTTTTAAGGGCCTTTCTGTGTTTTCTTTTATATCTGTACTCAGATATCTGATGTTTCCGCTGACGCTTGTATGCGAGATTTTGTATTCGAGCCCTCGAGGCCCCTGGCTTGTAATATAAAGCTTGTATGACTTTATTTATGTTTAGAGTTGTGTTGTGATATCTTCCAGTGAGTCCTTAGGCTTGATCGTGTGCATTTGCGTGTATGATTAGTGCACGATTGAGCCAGGGGCGTCACAAGTTGGTATCAGAGCCGACTGACTTTAGGAACCCCCTTTCCAACTCCTTGGCCGAAGTTGAGTCTAGAGATCCAAAACTAATTTACTAACTTGGTCGTGTGGCTTACGGGCCCACGACGCCAATTGGGTGGTATTAGGATCTTTTACTCCTCGACCTTTACTCTGGGACTCTGATCTCTCTCCTAGTCGGGTTAAAATTTTACTAACTCCAACATTAGGTTCTCGTGATCACATCCACCCGGTGTTCTGAAATTCCCCCCCCCCCTCCTTCAAGATTGCGGGCCAGGTTCTGCTTACAGGATCCTCTTATCGAGGGCACCCTGTGTTGTCACTTACATATTCCTCGCCCCAGCAGTTTTCTCCGACGTGGATGTAGCCTTTGCTATGTCTCGTTGTGTGCTTCCTTACCGCGTGCCTGCGCGCCGCCTAGTTTGTCTAGCCGCGTGCATTTCCGAACTCCTACCGCCGTTTGTGTCCAATTCCATGCATCGTTCTGTATGTATTTAATGACTACTAATATGCACGTAATGCCTTCTTGTTCGTCACTCGTGTTACATCATGAATAACTCCATTCACATGCAGTTTTTCTTGCTAAATTGCCCCTGTTGAATTGGCAGGATGGCTAATGATCCTCCACCTCCACCCTATATTGCCGAAATGATGTAGCAGTTTGAATTGAACCGTCAGGTTATGACCGGGATATTGGCTCAGTTCCCAAACCAGAATGCTCATCAACAGCCTACCCCAATAACACTGCCAGAAATTCATGCGCCTCAATCCGTCCACTTTTCGCAGCTCGACTGATCCAATGGATGCTGATGATTGGATCCGTGACATTGCCTTCTAGATGAAGTCGGCCAATGTTATCCCTGACAGTTATGTCACTTGTGCGACGTATCACCTAAGGGGATCAGTTGCTCAATGGTGGGAAAGCCACAAGGGTATGTTGCCTGCTGAAACAGTAACCACTTGGCAGGAATTTCAGTCAGCTTTTCGTGCATGGTACATTCCTCAAGGTCTGATGGACCAGAAGAAGCAGGAGTTCCGCAAAATCTCTCAGGGCACAATGACTGTGGATGAATATCAGAGGAAATTTCTCGAACTGTCCCGCTATGCTGAAGATGACGTCTGCACTGACGCACGCAAGCAGGAGAAATTTCGTGAAGGACTGCGTACTGATATAAACCTCGCACTTGTAGTCCATGATTGCATAGACTTCGCAACGCTTGTCAGCAAATCCTTCCAAGTTGAAACAGCTCTGACTAAATGCCAGGAGTCGCTCAAGTGCACTCGTGATGTTGGTTCGTCTTCGGGTCGACCTGCTCAGAAATGTCGAGTCTGGATCCCACATAATGTTCATCACCGACCTGCTCCAACACCAAGGCCGTCTTATGTTGCACCTCGTCTGCCTCCGCCACCAAGACAGCTAACGATCCAGGGTGGATAGTCCAATGCCGTAGCTCCTCTCCATAATGATGGTTTATGCCGCAAGTGTGGACAGCCAGGGCACCGTGCTTTCAACTATCATCAGGGTCAGCCTCAGAATGCATCACATCATCCTATTAGTCGTAGGAAGGGCCATCGGA
This sequence comes from Thinopyrum elongatum, assembly GCA_011799875.1. Lineage (NCBI taxonomy): Eukaryota > Viridiplantae > Streptophyta > Magnoliopsida > Poales > Poaceae > Thinopyrum > Thinopyrum elongatum. The sequence continues at coordinate 228,809,371 of CM022298.1, forward strand.
CCCATCATTCCAGGAATCGTAATGCCAGACAACCTGCTTATCAGCTTGTTCATGTCAACCAAGTCAACATGGAAGAAGCTCGACAGGACCCCAAAATTGTGATGGGCACCCTTCTAGTGAATTCAATCCCAGCTTCAGTCCTCTTTGATTCTGGAGCATCGCACTCCTTCATGTCCGAAAGTTTTGCGCGAAGCCATGATATACCTTTCGAGGAGATGTCCACCCCATTAGTAATCCAGTCACATGGGGCTAATTGGCAAACTGCCATGGTAAGCCACGGTAACCACATTGTGATCGGAGGATTGATGTTCCCCGTTTCACTCATTGCTCTCAAGACCTCCAACATAGACATTATTCTGGGTATGGACTGGTTGAAGCCTCATAAAGCTTTGATTGACTGTGCCACTGAAACAGTCCGCATCACACACCCTTCTGGCCAGACAGTCAAATACTCAGCCCGAATAGCTCAAGATGCCGAGAATCAGATATACGTTCTGAATGCATTGAATGCTTCACCTCTTGAAGGCATCGAGAACGTTCTAGTTGTTCGTGATTTTCAAGATGTCTTTCCAGAAGAACTTCCAGGAATACCCCCTGCTAGAGCTGTCGAGTTTGTCATTGACTTGAAACCAGGCACAACTCCTATTGCGAAGCGTCCTTATAAAATGCCTCCGCACCACCTTCTTGAACTTAAGGAGGAAATCGACAAGTCACTTAAGAAGGGTTTCATCTGCCCCAGTTCCTCTACCTGGGGAGCACCTTCACTCTTCGTTAAGAAGAAGGATGGAACTAACCGATTGGTTCAGGATTATCGGCCCATTAACCAAGCCACAATTCAGAATAAATATCCGCTTCCCCGGATCAATGATTTGTATGATCAACTTGCTGGATCATCGGTATTTTCTAAACTCGACTTGAGGTTGGGTTATCATCAGATCCGTGTCCGCGAAGAGGATATTCCCAAGACTGCATTTGTTACTTGATATGGCTCTTATGAGTACACTGTCATGTCATTTGGTTTAACAAATGCTCCAGCCACATTCTCCCGTCTGATGAATTATATCTTCATGGATTACCTCGACAAGTTCGTCGTGGTTTATCTAGATGATATTCTGGTCTATTCAAAGAATAAGGAAGAACATGCTGAACACCTTCGCCTTGTACTGGAAAGACTCCGAGAACACCAGTTGTATGCCAAATACTCCAAATGTGAATTCTGGCTTTCTGAAGTAACCTACCTTGGTCATGTGATTTCCAAGGATGGAATTGCTGTTAACCCAAAACGAGTTCAGGCTATTCTAGACTGGACTCCACCGAAGAATGTCAAGCAAGTCAGAAGTTTTCTCGGCCTTGCAAGTTATTGCCATCATTTTGTCGAATTTTTTTCAAAGATTGCTAAGCCTTTGACTGATCTGCTTCACAAGGGCGTTAAATTTGGATGGACAGAAAAATGTCAGGAAAGCTTTCAAACACTCAAGGACAAGCTAACATCTGCCCCAGTACTTGCTCCACCAGATTCTCGCAAAGATTTTGTGATCTATTGTGACGCATCTCGTGAAGGATTAGGCTGTGTCCTAATGCAAGATCGTAAGGTGATTGCTTACGGCTCTCGTCAGTTGCGCCCACATGAAGAGAATTATCCGGTACATGATCTAGAACTAGCTGCTGTCATCTATGCACTGCAGTTGTGGCGACATTACCTTCTCGGTAATCGTTGCGAGATCTACATGGATCATAAAAGTCTGAAGTACTTGTTCACTCAGCCATCTCTAAACCTCCGTCAGCAAAGATGGATGGAGGCCATTGCGGACTATGACTTGGGTATTTCCTATACCCCTGGCAAGGCTAACGTGATGGCTGATGCCTTAAGCCGCAAGTCCTATTGCGACAACCTCATGGTTAGGCGAGCTCAACCTCGTCTTTTTGAAGAACTGTGCAAGCTGAATCTGTGTATTGTTCCACAGGGCTCTCTTAATAACCTTGTGATACAACCAGATCTCGAGAAAGCCGTTAAGAGTGCACAAGCTAAAGATGCTGAAATTGATCTGATGAAGAAAGATCTTCACCTTGAAAAGTACAGGGATTTCTCGCTGCCTGAAGATGGAACCTTGTATTTCAGAAACCGCATTGTGGTACCTCGCTTCGAGCTTATGACCGACAAGGTCATGAAGGAGGCACATGATACCCCGCTGTCTATTCATCCGGGTAGCACAAAGATGTATCGTGATCTTCGTCAAAGGTATTGGTGGTCTAAAATGAAGCAGGATATTGCTCGCTATGTTGCTGAATGTGATGTTTGCCGTCGCGTTAAAGCAGAACATCAGAAGCCTGCTGGAATTCTGCAACCACTTCCTATTCCATTGTGGAAATGGGATAAAGTTCAAATGGATTTCATTACCGGCCTTCCCAAGTCACAGAAGGGTCATGATGCTATTCTTGTAGTCATCGACCAACTTTCTAAAGTTGCACACTTTCTGCCTGTCAAAGAGACTATCACTGCTAGTCAGTTAGCAGAGTTATATATCTCCAGAATTGTTTCACTCCACGGTATTCCGAAGGAGATCAGTTCGGACCGTGGCTGCCTTTTCACTTCAAAGTTCTGGGAAAGTTTCCAAGAAGCAATGGGAACTCATATCACCTGGAGTTCAGCATATCACCCCCAGTCCCAAGGCCAAGTCGAACGAGTTAATCAAGTGCTTGAAGACATGCTGCGAGCTTGTGTTATTTCCTTCGGCAAGAAGTGGGAAGAATCTCTCCCGTATTCCAGGTTCTCCTATAACAACAGCTATCAAGCCAGCTTGAAAATGGCCCCCTTCGAAGTTCTATATGGACGTAAGCGTCGAACCCCTCTGAATTGGTCAAAAACTGGGAACGACCGCTCGTGGGTCTGGATATTATTCAACACGCTGAAGAACAAGTCCATATCGTCTGTGAAAACCTCAAGGCGGCTCAGGACCGCCAGAAGAGCAATTACGATCGCAAACGATGGAGTTTGACTTATCAACCTGGTGATCAGGCTTATCTGCGAGTCACTCCTATGAAGGGCACTCACCATTTTGGAATCAAGGGCAAGTTAGCTCCCCGCTACATTGGTCCTTTCCGCATTGTTGCTAGACGTGGTCAGGTGGCATATAAATTGGAGTTGCCACCGCAATTCTCTCATATCCACGACGTCTTCCATGTGTCGCAACTTCATCGTTGCTTCAAGGAATCTCCGCATCGCGCAGTGGATCACGAGATGCTCGAATTGCAAGATGATCTATCTTATAAGGAGCATCCAATCTGCATTCTCGATGAAGCTGAACGTCGGACCCGTCAGAAGGTTACCAAGTTCCTCAAAGTGCAGTGGTCAAATCATACTGAAGATGAAGCCACCTGGAAACACGAGGATAACCTCCGTGCTGAATACCCCGATCTTTTCCCTTCTACCTCTTAATTCTCGGGATGAGAATTCTTGTTAGTGGAGGACACTTGTAACACCCCACTGGTTAACTACAGTAATCCCCTTTTGATAATGCCATGTCATCATGATTATCAGTGCCTAATCATCATTTGCATCATATTGCATTCAGCTCCTAACTCAAAATTCAAATTAAAATTAAAGTGAAAATAAAAGTTGTCCACACCCAGAAACTAAAATGTTCATTAAATAGCAAATAATTTGGAGGCAATGATAAAATTGTAACCAACCTTATTGAAATTGGATAAGTGACTTAAACATCCTCAAACAGTGGCTGAAAACATTATTTAATAACCTATTAATTAATATAATATAAATATGAAATGATAAATACCCCAAACTAATTTTTTGTGATAGGGTATGTTGCACTGTGAATTATGGACCAGTTCATATATTTTACAAAAACCATTTAGTGCCCAAATAATTTCAAAAACAGTAAAGAAAAAAGAGACAGAAAAGAGAAAAGGCCTAAAACTACTGTACACTTAGGCCTACTATCTACAGTGGCGGCCCAGCCCAACTAGCCCCCCTTCCCCTACCTCCTGACGCCGCAGGCGCGCTGTCGAGCAAAGGCGAGCGCGCGCGCGTCCAGGCCCCCTCTCGCGCCAGATCTTTTGCCCTGTCGCCGTGGATGGATAAGAGGGAGGCCCCTCTCCCCCTGGACACTCCTGCTTCGCATCCGCCCCTCCCCATCGCTCGCCCCTTCCTTCCCGAACACCGCCGCCGCCATGGACGCCGGCTAGCCGCGACCACAGCCCACCGCTCGCCTCCGTAGCCTGTCTAGTAGCTACGCCGCGACGAGCCCGTCCTCCTCCACCACAAGCCCGAGCCCCGGGAGCCCTGCATCGCCCCACGCCGCCGTCTTCTTCCTCGGATCGCCGCCGCATGTCGTCGCTGATTTCGTCACCGTCAAGCCGTCCTCACGCACGCTTTGCTCGGCTACACCTCGCTGTGAGCCTCTCCTCCCTTCCCTGGCCCTTCTCTTGCTCGCTAGCTTACCATAGCCGCCATGCCATGGTTGCCTGAACGAAGCTCCGCTGCCGTTGGCATTGCCATCGCTGTGGCCGCTGTCGAGCTCGCCTGAGCTCGCAGTAGTGCTCACCGTCACCGTAGGAGTCGAACGCGCCAGTTGCCGCTGCCTGCCATGCACGGAATCACCGTATCCAAGTTCGCCCGAGGACCACCACCGCCACGGCTCAACGCCGGCGGCCCTGCCGGCCTCCCCTGCTCGTTTGGTGCCGTAGATCGACGCGGGATGGAACGGCCATTCGAACGCGCCCGAAAATGTGCGATGGTCGCCTGTGCGCGTTTTCCGCCGCTGGCCGAGCCCCTTCGCCGCGTCGGGAGCTCACCGGAACAACTCTGGTCACCGGAGCTGACCTGGCCGACTGGGGCCACAGTCAGGGTCACTGGCCAGTGGGCCAGGGCGACCCCGTTGACCTGTTGACCAGGTCAACGTGCTGACTGGCGCTGACCAGTCACTGACATATGGGCCCCACCTTGTCAGTTGCTAGTTAACTAATTAGATTAGTGAAAATAATTAATTTAACTCTAATGTGACACTGACATGTGGACCCCACTCTCTAATTAACTCTGTTTAGTTTAATTAAAAACCTGAAATAGAGCTGAGTCTATGACATGTGGGACCCACTGGTCAGGTTTGACCTGGTCAGCTGCACTATTGACTGCTGACATCACACCTACGTCATGCTGACGTCATCATCACTATTCTGGATAATTCAAATTTTAAATAAATAAATAAATTCAAAAAATGTTTAAATCTTTAGAAAATCATAGAAAATAATCCGTAGCTCAGATCGAAAAACTTTGTACATGAAAGTTGCTCAGAATTTCGAGACGAATCCGAAAATGCGGTCCGTTCGTCCGTCACACGTCCGTAACTATCCGAACATGGAACCGTTCCCCTCCGGTCATCTGTCTGACAAATGTCCGGAACTGAGAAAACATTCCCGGATGGATTCCCCCTTCCTCGGTGACGTGCAACCATACGTTAGGACACACCCGGCAGTGCATATTGTCATGTCGTACATTGTGTTGCTCATGTTTGCTGTGTATTTATACTGTTTCCTCCCCCTCTTCTCTCTCGTTAGACCCCGATGCAGTTCTCGGTACCGACGCAGCTCCGGAGCCCGACGCCACCGTTGACGACCTTGCCTTTGCCGCCAAGCAACCAGGCAAGCACCCCCCCTTTTTGAGCATACCGATATCGCCTATTCTTTCCCTCTCATGCTTGCATTAGAAATACTGCTGCTGCTACTTTACCTATTCTGATGCATAGCCTGTTTATTGTAACCTGCTATTGATACCTTACCTGCTTATCCTAAACTGCTTAGTATAGGCTGGGTAGAGACCTATCAGTGACCCCACTTATCCCGACTGCCCCGCTGGATTGTCAGAAGACCCGATCAACGGGATCGAAGACCAGGCCCCGGCACCGCACATCACCCCCCTTAGTTGTAACGACACTGCAGCGTTACTATCGAGTGCCGAGGGTGATACCTCATGTAGCACTTCTAATGTTAACTCTGTAGAGTAGCTAATCGGTCGTGGTTATCAAGGGTGATTCCTCCTTCACCACTTCCGATATCGACGCCGTCGTACAAACACCTCAAGTGTGAACCCAGCGAGGGTGATTCCTCCGAGTTCACCTTGACGGATACATCGTGTAGGAATCCAACGAGGGTGATACCTCGGATTCCCTTGATGTTATGGACACACTGATACTTGGACTGTAATATTGTTACTTGGAAAGGCGGGTCGACCCTGAGGGGTACCCGCGTGTGATGTGAAGACAGGTTGCCTAGATGGTTTCCGAGTGATGAATACGAGGCGTGGCCGGGCATTCTTGGCCCTTGCCGCAAGTCCTCAAGATGGGGCGACGGGGTCACAGCGATCGTGAGTCTCTGCTCGTTACCGCACCCCCAAGGTACTAACGGTTTGGATATGTGATCTGAGTGGGCCTCTGGCCCGATAGCACTAACCATCACGCGGGAATAAATATGGGTACTCTGCATCGTATGCATCAGCCGAAAGCTTTGTCAGACGTCTAGTTCAGCATGGCGGCACGGACGGACCGGCGCCATCCTGTAGTCTTGGTGCCTGGCTTCACCGTGTGCGCAACGACCCGGAGTGCACAGGGCGATGGCCCAAGACCCCTGAGTGCTTAGGTTGTAGACCGGCGGGGACCTCTCTGCTGAGCTTTAGGTAGGGCTGCGGTGTGTCGTTTGGCCGAGGCCGGGCATGACCCAGAAAGTGTGTCCGACCGGGGTTAAGCGAGCGTGGTGGGTAAGTTGGTGCACCCCTGCAGGGAAGAACTAATCTATGCATAGCCGGATCCTCGGTAACGGACACTCGGAGTTGTATCCCGATCGATACAACTAGAATTGGATACTATGGCTCTGGGATTGCTTCTCGCAGGGAGTCGAGAAGGGATCTCCGGACGAGGTTGATGGCTGTATGGCTCTGGGATTGCTTTCTCGCAGGGAGTCGAGAAAGGATCTCTGGGTGAGGATGAGACCTAACGATACTACTACTTTATATGGTACTAATGTACACTCTTCTAATGCTGCAAGACCTCTGAAGATGCTAGTCTTCGATAGGACTAGGCCTTCTCTCTATTCTGGCATTTCTGCAGCCCAGTCCACATATATAGCCTCCCTTTGAAAATGTTGCATATGTAGTGTAGATCCTTGCTTGCTGAGTACTTCGGATGAGTACTCACGGTTGCTTTGCTTTCTTTTTCCCGCATATCCTTTTGGTGCAACCAGATGACAGACCCCCTGAGACAGCTGCCCCCGACGATGATCGTTCTTACTACCCCGAGGGTGGATACTTCTATGAGTTGGCCGACGACCAGGAGTAGGATCGGAGGGTCCTAGGCAGGAGGCCTACGCCTTTCGATCGTAGTGTTTTCTTTTGTCCCGCCTTTTAAGGGCCTTTCTGTGTTTTCTTTTATATCTGTACTCAGATATCTGATGTTTCCGCTGACGCTTGTATGCGAGATTTTGTATTCGAGCCCTCGAGGCCCCTGTCTTGTAATATAAAGCTTGTATGACTTTATTTATGTTTAGAGTTGTGTTGTGATATCTTCCCGTGAGTCCTTAGGCTTGATCATGTGCATTTGCGTGTATGATTAGTGCACGATTGAGCCGGGGGTGTCACAGTCATCGACTGGGATGTCTGAGGCTTTTTCCACTGTATTTGTCATGGTCATCTGCAGTGTTGTGGCATTGGAAATCTCTTGTACACAAACTTCCTGTTCAGTGTCGCTTTCATCCGTGTGAGGTTCATCATGGGATTCAAGTTCGACATGGCTCGCCTCTTGCTTTTGTTGTGCTTGTAATACCTGGAGATGAAACAATATGAGTTTGCGGTGCATTTTCTCCGTGCCATGATGAGTTTGCGGTGTGGGGCATAGTGGGCTGTGGAAGTTTACCTCCTCTTCATTGTTTTCTTCTTGTTTATCTTGTGTGATGCTAACAGATGATTGTGGGTCAGCTTCTTGTGCTTTGTTGGCGGGACTGCTAATTTGATGGTTGTCCAGCCGAGTCTATATTTTGTTGTAGGTTTGTCAGTTAAATTATAACTGTATCCAGTTTTATAAGGAAAAAGGGATGTTCATACTAACGTGTTTGCTGGTTCCGATGCCGATTGTGTCTCTTACTGCTTTTGGGGTCGTGGTTGAGGTAGCATTATCTGTTGTGAGGTTGCTTGGTTTGTTGCGTTCATCCTTGTTTTTGGCGTTGTTGACATCATCTTGCTATTGGAGTTCATCTTGGCCTAGCATGCTATTGGCACGTGCCTGAGAGTATTCACACAATTTTTTTTAGTTCAGGTATGAAAACAGGGCTTTAGAGTCAGATGGCATCGTGCATTGCTATTATTTACGTGTTTTTCTTATTCACGATCTACATCATTTTTTGTGCTCCTACTTTTGCTCCTTGGTTTTGATGTCCTTCGAAGCTTGTGTTAGTTGGTATGTGTTTCTCCTTCTGCTGCTTCTGTACCTCTGTTTCTCATGCATTGTCTCTCGCTTGTCAATTTTCGTGTCCTGTGTCCTTGATCTTGTTCTTCTCTTCATCTCTTGTTCTTCTTTTGCCGTCTTTGTTTTTTGCTTTTCTGTTGCTTGTGTCGTGGCTACGAGTTTGTTTGTGCAGTTGCCATCCACTAGTGTACTTCTAGTTCCAGCATCTACTTGCTCTACTGATACGTCCATTTTGCATCATGTTTTCCTACTGTTGTTTATAATGTTTTTATGCATAATAATGCTTTTTGGAGTAATTCTAATGCCTTTTCTCTCATAATATGCAAGGTTTACACAAAGAGGGAGAATACCGGCAGCTGGAATTCTGGACCTGAAAAAGCTACGTCAGAGTTACCTATTCTGCACATCTCCAAATGAGCTGAAAATTTACGGAGAATTGTTTTTGAATATATAAGAAATACTGGAGCAAATAAGTACTGGAGGGGGCCACCCTGGTGGGCACAAGACACAAGGGCGCGCCTGGGCCCCCTGATACGTCTCTAACGTATCTATAATTTTTTATTGTTCCATGCTATTATATTATCTGCTTTGGATGTTTTATATGCATTAATATGTTATTTTATATTATTTTTGGGACTAACTTATTAACCTAGAGCCCAGTGCCAGTTTCTATTTTTCCTTGTTTTTGAGTTTTATAGAAAAGGAATATCAAACGGAGTCCAAACGGAATAAAACTTTCACGATGATTTTTCTTGGACCAGAAGACACCCAGCAGACTTGAAGAGGGGGCCAGAAGAGTCCCGAGGGCTCCACAAGCCCTCAGGGCGCGCCCCCTGGCTTGTGGGCCCCACGGGACTCCTCCAACCCTAATTCTTTCGCTATAAATTCCCAAATATTCCCAAACGACCAGAAGCGTCCACCAAAATACTTTTCCGCCGCCGTAACCTTCTGTACCCGTGAGATCCCATCTTGGGGCCTTTTTCGGCACCCTTCCGGAGGGGGATTCGATCATGGAGGGCTTCTACATCAACTCTATTGCCCTTCCGATGAAGCGTGAGTAGTTTACCACAGACCTACGGGTCCATAGCTAGTAGCTAGATGGCTTCTTCTCTCTCTCTCTTTGATCTTCAATACTATGTTCTCCTCGATGTTCTTGGAGTTCTATCCGATGTAATATTCTTTTGCGGTGTGTTTGTCGAGATCCGATGAAATGTGGATTTATGATCAGATTATCAATGAATATTATTTGAATCTTCTCTGAATTCTTATATGCATGATTTGATATCTTTGTATTTCTCTTCGAATTATCAGTTTGGTTTGGCCAACTAGTTTGGTTCTTCTTGCAAAGGGAGAGGTGCTTAGTTTTGGGTTCAATCTTGCGGTGTCCTCGCCCAGTTACAAAGTAGGGGTAGCGAGGCACGTATTGTATTGTTGCCATCAAGGGTAAAAAGATGGGGTTTTCATCATATTGCTTGAGTTTATCCCTCTACATCATGTCATCTTACTTAAGGCGTTACTCCATTCTTATGAACTTAATACTCTAGATGCATGCTGGATAGCGGTCGATGTGTGGAGTAATAGTAGTAGATGCAGGCAGGAGTCGGTCTACTTGACACGGACGTGATGCCTATATTCATAATCATTGCCTTGGATGTCGTCATAACTTTGCGCTTTTCTATCAATTGCTCGACAGTAATTTGTTCACCCACCGTATTATTTTCTTTCAACAGAGAAGCCTCTAGTGAAACCTATGGCCCCCGGGTCTATTTTCCATCATATATTTTCAGATCTATAAACCAAAAAAACCCAAAAATACCTGGCTGCAATTTATTTACCTTTACTTTGTTTTACGTTTTAGTAATCTTTTATATCTATCTCTATCAGATCTCATCCTTGCAAGTGACCGTGAAGGGATTGACAACCCCTTTATTGCGTTGGGTGTAAGTGTTTGATTGTTTGTGCAGGTACATAGGTTGGAGACTTGCATGTACCTCCTACTGGATTGATACCTTGGTTCTCAAACTGAGGGAAATACTTATCTCTACTTTGCTGCATCACCCTTTCCTCTTCAAGGGAAAAACCAACGCAAGCTCAAGAAGTAGCACCCCCAGGCACGCCCAGGTGGGTTGTGCCCTCCTCAGCCCACCTCTGGTGCCCATCTTCTGGTATATAGGTCATTTTGACCTAGAAAAATTAGAGGGGGGACTAAGCGCCACCGTCTCGAGGCGGAACTTGGGCAGGAGCACTTTTGCCCTCTGGCAGAGCGATTTCGCTGGGGGAACTTCCCTCCCGGAGGGGAAAATCATCATCATCGTCATAACCAACAACCTCTCTCATCTTTGGGAGGGCCATCTCCATCAACATCTTCAACAGCAGCATCTCCTCTCAAACCCTAGTTCATCTCTTGTGTTCAATCTTTGTACCGGAACCTCAGATTGGTACCTGTGGGTGACTAGTAGTGTTGATTACATCTTGTAGTTGATTACTATATGGTTTATTTGGTGGAAGATTATATGTTCAGATCCATTATGCTATTTAATACCCCTCTGATCTTGAGCATCATTATCATTTGTGAGTAGTTACTTTTGTTCTTGACGTCACGGGAGAAGTCATGTTGCAATTAATCATGTGAACTTGATATGCGTTCGATATTTTGATGATATGTATGTTGTGATTCCCTTAGTGGTGTCATGTGAACGTTGACTACATGGCACTTCACCATATTTGGGCCTAAGGGAATGCATTGTGGAGTAGTTATTAGATGATGGGTTGCTAGAGTGACAGAAGCTTAAACCCTAGTTTATGCGCTACTTCGTAAGGGACCGATTTGGATCCAAAAGTTTAATGTTATGGTTAGATTTTATCTTAATACTTATCTCATAGTTGCGGATGCTTGCGAGGGGGTTAATCATAAGTAGGAGGTTTGTTCAAGTAAGAACAACACCTAAGCACCGGTCCACCCACATATTGAATTATCAAAGTAGCGAACATAAATCAAACCAACATGATGAAAGTGATATGGTGAAATTCCCGTGTACCCTCAAGAATGCTTTGCTTATCATAAGAGACCATTTTGGCCTATCCTTTGCGACAAAAGGATTGGGCTACCTTTCTGCACTTTATTTATCGTTACCGTTACTTGCTTGTTACAAATTATCTTGCTATCAAATTACTTGTTACCGACTATGTTAGTGCTTGAAGAAAATACCTTGCTGAAAACCACTTGCCATTTCCTTCTGCTCCTCGTTGGGTTTGACACTCTTACTTATCGAAAGGACTATGATTGATCCCCTATACTTGTGGGTCATCAAGACTCTTTTCTGGCACCGTTGCCGGGGAGTGAAGCGCTCTTGGTAATTGGAAATTGGTAAGGAAAATTATTACTACATGCTGAAATTTATTGTCACTTTTTACTATGGAGAATCATCCTTTGAGGGGTTTGTTTGGGGTATCTTCACCTCGACCGGAACCACAATTAGTTACCCCTCAACCTACTACACCTACTGAAATTATTGGTTATGAAATTCCTTCGGGTATGATAGAACAACTGCTAGCTAATCCTTATGCAGGAGATGGAACTAAACATCCTGATATGCACTTGATATATGTGGATGAAATTTGTGGATTATTTAAGCTTGCAGGTTTATCTGGAGATGAAGCTAAGAAGAAGGTTTTCCCTTTATCTTTGAAGGTAAAAGCATTGACATGGTATAGGCTATGCGATGATATTGGATCTTGGAATTAGAATCGATTGAAATTGGAATTTCACCAAAAAAATTATCATATGCATCTAGTTCATCATGATTGGAATTATATATATAATTTTTGGCCTCGTGAAGGAGAAAGCATCGCTCTAGCTTGGGGGAGGCTTAAGTCAATGTTATATTCATGCCCCAATCATGAGCTCTCTAGAGAAATTATTATTCAGAATTTTTATGCTTGGCTTTCTCATGATGATCAATCCATGCTCGATACTTCTTGTAGTGGTTCTTTTATGAAGAAAACTATTGAATTCAGGTGGATCTTTTAGAAAGAATTAAATGAAACTCTAAAGATTGGGAACTCGACGAAGGTAAAGAGTCAGGTATTAAGCTTGAATTTGATTGTGTTAAATCTTTTATGAATACCGATGCTTTTCACAAGTTTAGCACTAAATATGGACTTGACTCTGAGATAGTAGCCTCCTTTTGTGAATCTTTTGCTACTCATGTTGATCTCCCTAAGGATAAGTGGTTTAAATATCATCCCCCTATTAAATAAGAAATTAAAGAACTGGTCATAGTTAAAGATGAAACTATTATTTACAATGTTGATCCAGTTGTGCCTATTGCTTATATTGAAAAACCACCTTTCCATGTTAGGATAAAGGAACATGCTAAGGTTTCAACTGTGGTTCGCAAAAGTAATATTAGAGCACCTAAACCTGCTGAACAAATTAAAGTAGAACCTAGCATTGCTATGGTTAAAGATCTCCTGGTAGAAAATATTGATGGGCATGTTATTTACTTCTGCGATGATGCTGCTAGAATTGCCAAACCCGATGAAAAAGATAAACATAGACCTGTTGTTGGCATGCCTGTTGTCTCAGTTAAAATAGGAGATCATTGTTATCATGGTTTATGTGATTTAGGTGCTAGCGTGAGTGCTATTCCTTTTACCTTATACCAAGAAATTATGAATGACATAGCACCCGCTGAAATAGAAGACATAGATGTTACTATTGAAATTGCTAATAGAGACACCATCACACCACTTGGGATTGTTAGAGATGTTGAAGTCTTGTGTGGGAAATAAAATACCCTATTGATTTTCTAGTTCTTGGTTCCCCACAAGATGATTTTTGTCCCATTATCTTTGGTAGACCTTTCTTGAACATCGTGAATGCTAAAATAGATTGTGAAAAACAAACTGTCGATGTTAGCTTTGGTAATGAGTCTCATGAGTTTAATTTCTCCAAGTTTAGTAGACAACCACATAAGAAATAATTACCTAGTAATGATGAAATAATTGGTCTTGCTTCTATTGCCGTGCCTCCTACTGATCCACTAGAACAATATTTCCTAGACCATGAAAATGATATGCATATGCATGAAAGAAATGAAATAGATAAAATTTTCTTTGAACAATGACCTCTGCTCAAACACAATTTGCCTATTGAAACTCTAGGAGGTCCTCCTCCACCTAAAGGTGATCCTGTGTTTGAATTAAAGCAATTGCCTGACACTTTTGAAATATGCTTATCTTGATGAGAAAAAGATATATCCTGTTATTATTAGTGCTAACCTTCCAGAACATGAAGAAGAAAGATTATTGGAAATTCTGAAGAAGTACCGTGCTACCATTGGATATACTCTTGATGACCTTAAGGGCATTAGTCCCACTCTCTGTCAGCACAAGATTAATATGGAACCTGATGCTAAACCCGTTGTTGATCTTCAACGATGTTTGAATCCTAAGATGAAAGAAGTGGTAAGAACTGAAATATTAAAGCTTCTGGAAGCAGGTATAATCTATCCCATAGCTGATAGTAGATGGGTAAGTCCCATTCATTGTGTCCCTAAGAAGGGAGGTAATACTGTTGTTCCTAATGATAAAATGAACTCATTCCACAAAGAATTGTTACTGGCTATAGAATGGTAATTGATTTTAGAAAATTAAATAAAGCCACTAGAAAAGATCATTACCCTTTGCCTTTTATCAATCAAATGTTGGAAAGACTATCTAAGCACACACACTTTTGTTTTCTGGATGGATATTCTGGTTTTTCTCAAATACCTGTTTCACAACCTGATCAAGAGAAAACCACCTTTACTTGCCCTTTTGGAACTTATGCTTATAGACGTAAGCCTTTTGGTTTATGCAATGCACCTGCTACCTTTCAAAGATGTATGACTGCTATATTCTCTGATTTTTGTGAAAAGATTGTTGAGGTTTTCATGGATGATTTTTTTGTTTATGGAACTTCTTTTGATGATTGCTTGAGCAACCTTGATCGAGTTTTGCAGAGATGTGAGCAAACTAATCTTGTCTTGAATTGGGAGAAGTGCCACTTTATGGTTAATGAAGATATTGTCTTGGGGCATAAAATTTCTGAACGAGGTATTGAGGTGGATAAAGCTAAAGTTGATGCAATTGATAAAATGCCATGTCCTAAAGATATTCGTAGTTTCCATGGTCATGCTGGTTTCTATATGAGGTTTATTAAAGACTTCTTTAAAATTTCTAGGCCTCTTACAAATCTTTTACAAAAGGATGTTCCATTTGTTTTTTATGATGACTGTGTAGAAGCCTTTGAAACACTTAAGAAAGCCTTAACTTCTGCACCTATTATTCAACCACCTGATTGGAACTTGCCTTTTGAAATTATGTGTGATGCTAGTGATTATGCTGTTGGTGCTGTTTCTAGGACAAAGAGTTGATAAGAAATTAAATGTTATTCATTATACTAGCAAAACTCTAGACAGTGCCCAAAGAAATTATGCTACTACAGAAAAATAATTTTTAGCAGTTGTGTTTGCTTGTGACAAATTCAGATCTTACATTGTTGATTCCAAAAAAACTGTTCACACTGATCATGTTGTTATTAAATATCTTATGGAAAAGAAAGATGCTAAACCTAGACTCATTAGGTGGGTTCTTTTGCTACAAGAATTTGATTTACATGTTACTGATAGAAAAGGAGCTGAGAACCCCGTAGTTGATAACTTGTCTAGGTTAGAGAATATTCTTGATGACCCACTACCTATTGATGATAGCTTTCCTGATGAACAACTAGCTGCAATAAATGTTTCTCATAACACTCCTTGGTATGCTGACTATGCCAATTATATTGTTGCTAAATACATACCACCTAGTTTCACTTACCAACAAAAGAAAAAAATTCTTCTATGATTTAAGACATTACTTTTGGGATGACCCATATCTTTATAAAGGAGTAGATGGTATTATTAGACGTTGTGTACCTGAGCATGAACAGGAACAAATCCTACGGAAATGTCACTCTGAAGCCTATGGAGGGCATCATGCGGGAGATAGAACTGCTCATAAGGTATTGCAATCTGGTTTTTATTGGCCTACTCTCTTCAAGGATGCCCGTAAGTTTGTTTTATCTTGTGATGAATGTCAAAGAATTGGTAATATCGGTAAGCGTCAAGAAATGCATATGAACTATTCACTTGCTGTTGAACCATTTGATGTTTGGGGTTTTGATTATATGGGGCCTTTTCCTTCCTCCAATGGGTATACACAAATTTTGGTTGCTATTGATTATGTTACTAAGTGGGAAGAAGCTATTCCAACTAGTAGTGTCGATCATAACACTTCCATTAAAATGCTTAAAGAAGTTATTTTCCCGAGGTTTGGAGTCCCTAGATATTTAATGACTGATGGTGGTTCACACTTTATTCATGGTGCTTTCCGTAAAATGCTTGCTAAATATGATGTTAACCATAGAATTGCATCACCCTATCATCCTCAATCTAGTGGTCAAGTTGAACTTAGCAATAGAGAAATAAAATTAATATTACAAAAAACTATTAATAGGTCCCAAAAGAATTGGTCTAAGAAATTGGATGATGCACTTTGGGCCTACAGAAGAGCATATAAAAATCCTATGGGTATGTCTCCTTATAAAATGGTTTATGGAAAAGCTTGTCATTTGCCTCTAGAGTTAGAACATTAAGCATATTGGGCAATTAAAAAACTCAACTATGATTTCAAACTTGTCGGTGAAAAGAGGTTATTTGATATTAGCTCATTAGATGAATGGAGAACCCAAGCCTATGAAAATGCCAAATTATTTAAAGAAAAAGTTAAAAATGGCATGACAAAAGAATCCAAAAGCGAGAATTCAAAGTTGGAGAATATGTTCTTTTGTACAACTCTCGTTTTAGATTCTTTGCAGGAAAACTTCTCTCTAAATGGGAAGGACCATATATTATCGAGGAGGTTTATCGCTCTGGAGCCATCAAAATTAATAATGCCGAAGGTACTAACCCAAAGGTGGTCAATGGGCAAAGAATTAAACACTATATCTCAGGTATGCCTATTAATGTTGAAAGCAATATTATTCAAACCATGACACCAGAGGAACACATAAAAGAGACCTTCTGGAACACTCCAGAATACTAAAAAAGAGGAGGTACGTGATACGGTAAGTAAACGGACTCCAAAAATCCGGAAAAATATTTTCTGTTAGTTTTGGAATATTACAAAAATTAAGAAAATAAGAAACAACCCGGAAGGCAACCAAGGAGGGCACAAGACACCAGGGTGCGCCTGGCATGGCTGGCGTGCCCAGGTGGGTTGTGCCCACCTCGGGAACCTTCCCGACTCCGTTTTCCTCTCGTTTGCTTATTTCCCAAGATAAAAAATCTTTATATACCCCCCGAACATATTGACCACCGTATCGCGGAGAAATTTTCTGTTCTTCTTTCTTGCTGTTTTTTGGCAGATCTGAAAATATGTCATCTCAAGATTCGGAGAGAGAGTGCCCGGTTTCCTACCAGCCCCTAGACCTAAATATCTTCAAGGACACTTTTCCCTATGTGTGGTTCACAGATGAGGAGGACGAAGATGAACCTATCCCCCCTCGCTTCCTGAAGGAAAGCAAAGAAGCGCTATGCAAGAGGATATTGAAGCTTGAGCTGGAGAATGAGGATCTCAGGGAAAGCGATTTTAGCCTCCGACACAAGCTGGAAAAATTTATTACTACTTCACCACCACCATCATCATCTTCCCAACCAAAGGAGAATTGAGTTCATGGTATGGGCACTCCCCTTGGCTTGTGCCAAGCTTGGGGGAGGTGCCCCGGTATCGTATCACCACCACTATCTTTGCCTTTATCTATTTTAGTTCGATCTTTAGTTGAATAAAAGTTTAGTTCGATCCTTTCTTTTTGAGTGCTTGCTTAGTGATCTATCTATGTAATCGTGTGCGAGATATATAATAAAGCGTAGTTTGAGTTTTGTTTCTTTACTCTTTTGTTCCAATAAAAAGAAAGGAAAATAAATGAAAAAGATCATATGCTAATCTTATGGTAAGTAATGACATCACATAAGGAAAAGTATAAGTGGTAAAAATTGTTGGAGATTGACAAACATAGCATTGGTCAATGATGCAATTCATGAAAGAATTAATAAGGGAAGAGAAGATTCACATGCAAATACACTATCTTGGACATCTTTTATGATTGTGAGCCCCCATTAAATATTTTGTGTCAAAATTGTTGACGTTGGACAAGGAAGACAATGTAATGATTTATGTTTGTTCATATTCGCATAGAAGTTATATTGTCATAGATCCTTCAACATGTGGTGCTTGCTCAATATCTTTGGTAGCCAAAAACTCCGCACCAAGTAGAGATACTACTTGTGCATCCAAAAACCCTTAAACCCAAAATCCTATTTTGAGAGTCCACCATACCTACCTATGGATTGAGTAAGATCCTTCAAGTAAGTTGTCATCGGTGCAATATGGCAATAAAAATTGCTTCTAAAAGTGTTGGATCATTTAGTGGAAGAAAAAATTGAGCGTTGTACGAACTTATGATGGCAAAGTAATAAAAGCGATGGACTGCATAATAAAGGTTGCTATCATAAGGGGCAATATAACGTGACGTTTTTTTGCATTAAGGGATTTGGCATACAAACAAAAAGTGCATGACAACCTCTGCTTCCCTCTGTGAAGGGCCTATCTTTTACTTTTATGTATTTACTTTTATGCAAGAGTCAAAGTATCCTTCCCTATTCCTTTTTATTTTACCTTTCTTGCAAGCATCATGTGGTGAGGAAAGATCTAGGCACATATATCCAGTTGGACATGAGTGGGCATGAGTTATTATTGTTGACATCACCCTTGAGGTGAATACGTTGGGAGACGAAACTATAAGCCCCTATCTTTCTATGTGTCCGGTTGAAACTTTTTGTTCATGGGTATGCTGTGAGTGTTAGCAATCATAGAAGGTTAAATGATGGTTGAGTATGTGGACTTGCCTAAAGGCTCCGATACGTGACCCTTCCTGAAAATATGATGAATTGTAGTTGCAAAGTTGACTGAGAACATAGTTTGTTGGTTTTCAATAAGGTTTATGCTTTATACTTCGATGTTGTGATGAATTGTTACTTGCTCATGAGAAGTTATATGATAAAAGTTGTGTGATAAAGTTTTATGTTAAAGTTCTTTGCTGTTATAATAATAAGCATGATGCTTCTATGTCTGTATTTTGTTTTTATCGACACCTCTCTCTCTAAGCATGTGGGCATTTTTTCGATTTCGGTTTTTCGCTTGAGGACAAGCGAGGTCTAAGCTTGGGGGAGTTGATACGTCCATTTTGCATCATGTTTTCTGAATGTTGTTTATAATGTTGTTATGCATAATAATGCTTTTTGGAGTAATTCTAATGCCTTGTCTCTCATAATATGCAAGGTTTACACAAAGAGGGAGAATACCGACAGCTGGAATTCTAGACCTGAAAAAGCTACGTCAGAGTTACCTATTCCGCACATCTCCAAATGAGCTAAAAATTTACGGAGAATTGTTTTGGAATATAAAAAAAATACTGGAGCAAATAATTACCGGAGGGGTGCTACTTCTTGAGCTTGCGTTGGTTTTTCCCTTGAAGAGGAAAGGGTGATGCAGCAAAGTAGAGATAAGTATTTCCCTCAGTTTGAGAACCAAGGTATCAATCCAGTAGGAGGTACACGCAAGTCTTCAATCTATGCACCTGCACAAACAATCAAACACTTGCACCCAACGCGATGAAGGGGTTGTCAATCCCTTCACGGTCACTTGCAAGGATGAGATCTGATAGAGATAGATATAAAAGATTACTAAAACGTAAAACAAAGTAAAAGTAAATAAATTGCAGCAAGGTATTTTTGGGTTTTTTGGTTTATAGATCTGAAAATATATGATGGAAAATAGACCCGGGGGCCATAGGTTTCACTAGAGGCTTCTCTCTTGAAAGAAAATATACGATGGGTGAACAAATTACTGTCGAGCAATTGATAGAAAAGTGCAAAGTTATGATGATATCCAAGGCAATGATTATGAATATAGGCATCACGTCCGTGTCAAGTAGACCGACTCCTGCCTGCATCTACTACTATTACTCCACACATCAACCGCTATCCAGCATGCATCTAGAGTATTAAGTTCATAAGAACGGAGTAACGCCTTAAGTAAGATGACATGATGTAGAGGGATAAACTCAAGCAATATGATGAAAACCCCACCTTTTTAGCCTTGATGGCAACAATACAATACGTGCCTCGCTACCCCTACTTTGTCACTAGGTGAGGACACCACAAGATTGAACCCAAAACTAAGCACCTCTCCCATTGCAAGAAGAACCAATCTAGTTGGCCAAACCAAACCGATAATTCAAAGAGAAATACAAAGATATCAAATCATGCATATAAGAATTCAGAGAAGATTCAAATAATATTCATAGATAATCTGATCATAAATCCACAATTCATCGGATCTCGACAAACACACCGCAAAAGAATATTACATCGGATAGAACTCCAAGACCATCGAGGAGAGCATTGTGTTGAAGATCAAAGAGAGAGAAGAAGCCATCTAGCTACTAGCTATGGACCCGTAGGTCTGTGGTAAAGTACTCATGCTTCATCGGAAGGGCAATAGAGTTGATGTAGAAGCCCTCCATGATCGAATCCCCCTCCGACAGGGTGCCAGAAAAGGCCCCAAGATGGGATCTCATGGGTACAGAAGGTTATGGCGTCAGAAAAGTATTTTGGTGGACGCTTCTGGTCGTTTGGGAATATTTGGGAATTTATAGCGAAAAAATTTGGGTTGGAGGAGTCCCGTGGGGCCCACAAGCCAGGGGCGCGCCCAGAGGGCTTGTGGAGCCCTCGGGACTCTTCTGGCCCCCTCTCCAAGTTTCTTGGGTGTCTTCCGGTCCAAGAAAAATCACCGCGAAAGTTTTATTCTGTTTGGACTCCGTTTGATATTCCTTTTCTATAAAACTCAAAAACAAGGAAAAAACAGAAACTGTCACTGGGCTCTAGGTTAATAAGTTAGTCCCAAAAATAATATAAAATAACATATTAATGCATATAAAACATCCAAAATAGATAATATAATATCATGGAACAATAAAAAATTATAGATACGTTGGAGACGTATCAAGCATCCCCAAGCTTAATTCCTACTCGTCCTCGAGTAGGTAAATGATAAAAACAGAATTTTTGATGTGGAATGCTACCTAACATATTTATCCATGTAATTTTCTTTATTGTGGCATGAATATTTAGATCCATAAGATTCAAAACAAAAGTTTAATGTTGACATAAAAACAATAATACTTCAAGCATACTAATAAAGCAATCATGTCTTCTCAAAATAACATGGCAAAGAAAGTTATCCCTACAAAATCATATAGTCTGGCTATGCTCCATCTTCATCACACAAAGTATTAAATCATGCACAACCCCGATGACAAGCCAAGCAATTGTTTCATACTTTTGATGTTCTCAAACTTTTTCAACTTTCACGCAATACATGAGCGTGAGCCATGGATATAGCACTATAGGTGGAATAGAATATGGTGGTTGTGGAGAAGACAAAAAGAAGGAGACAGTCTCACATCAACTAGGCATATTAACGGGCTACGGAGATGCCCATCAATAGATATCAATATGAGTGAGTAGGGATTGCCATGTAACAGATGCATTAGAGCTATAAGTGTATGAAAGCTCAAAAAGAAACTAAGTGGGTGTGCATCCAACTCGCTTGCTCACGAAGACCTAGGGCAATTTGAGGAAGCCCATCATTGGAATATACAAGCCAAGTTCTATAATGAAAATTCCCACTAGTATATGAAAGTGACAACATAGGAGACTCTCTATCATGAAGATCATGGTTATACTTTGAAGCACAAGTGTGGTGAAAGGATAGTTGCATTGCCCCTTCTCTCTTTTCTCTCATTTTTTTTGTTTGGGCTTCCTTTGTCCTCTTTTATTTTTTGTAAAGTCCAGAGAATCATCCCAACTTGTGAGGGAATCATAGCTTCCATCATCCTTTCCTCACATGGGACAATGCTCTAATAATGATGATCATCACACTTTTATTTACTTACAACTCGATTCTAGAACAAAATATGACTCTATATGAATGCCTCCGGTGGTGTACCGGGATGTGCAATGATCAAGAGTGACATGTATAAAAAATATGAACAGTGGCCTTGCCACAAATACTATGCCAACTACATGATCATGCAAAGCAATATGACAATGATGAAGCGTGTCATAATAAACGGAACGGTGGAAGTTGCATGGTAATATATCTCGGAATGGCTATGGAAATGCATAATAGGTAGGTATGGTGGCTGTTTTGAGGAAGGTATATGGTGGGTTTAATTCACCGGCAAGAATTGCGCGGTACTAGAGAGGCTAGCAATGGTGGAAGGGTGAGAGTGTGTATAATCCATGGACTCAACATTAGTCATAAAGAACTCACATACTTATTGCAAAAATTTATTAGCTATCGAAATAAAGTACTACACGCATGCTCCTAGGGGGATAGATTGGTAGGAAAAGACCATCGCTCGTCCCCGACCGCCACTGATAAGGAAGACAATCAATAAATAAATCATGCTCCGACGTCATCACATAACGGTTCACCATACGTGCATGCTACGGGAATCACAAACTTTAACACAAGTATTTCTACCAATCCACAATTACTCACTAGCATGACTCTAATATCACCATCTTTATATCTCAAAACAAATGCAAGGAATCAAACTTCTCATAGTATTCAACGCTCTTTATATGAAAGTTTTTATTATATCCCTCTTGGATGCCCATCATATTAGGACTAAATTCATAACCTAAGCAAATTACCATGCTGTTTAGAGACTCCCAAAATAATATAAGTGAAGCATGAGAATTCAACAATTTCTATAAAAATAAAGCCACCGCCGTGCTCTAAAAAGATATAAGTGAAGCACTAGAGCAAATTGCCTAGCTCAAAAGATATAAGTGAAGCACATAGAGTATTCTAATAAATTACGATTCATGCGTGTCCCTCTCAAAAGGTGTGTACAGCAAGGATGATTGTGGCAAACTAAAAATCAAAGACTCATATCATACAACACGCTCCAAGCAAAACACATATCATGTGGTGAATAAAAATATAGCCTCAAGTAAATTTACCGATGGATTGAAGACGAAAGAGGGGATGCCATCCGGGGCATCCCCAAGATTAGATGCTTGGTTGTCCTTGAATATTACCTTGGGGTGCCTTGGGCATCCCCAAGCTTAGGCTCTTGCCACTCCTTATTCCGTTGTCCATCAAATCTTTACCCAAAACTTAAAAACTTCACAACACAAAACTCAACAGAAAATCTCATAAGATTCGTTAGTATAATAAAATATATCACCACTTTAGGTACTGTTGTGAACTCATTCTTTATTTATACTAGCAAGATGCCCGTGCGTTGCACGGAACATCAAAATGCATTTGTATGAGTAGTTTATCTTTTGGGAGAAAATGATGAACGAGGGAAGGTCTTATTTGCAAATGTGGAGAGGGGTGTGGGTATCTTTTTGCAAAATTGCCATAGTTTCCTTCCTATCCGTCAGATATAAATCGGACGGCCTATATTGCAGGATGGCAGGCACACCATTATCACCAACTCTGTTTTTTATAAGAGTGGAGAATTGGTGTAATATCTACTGTATTCCAACTTCTTCATGGTTCATACCCCCCGATACTACCCATAGATTCATCAAAATAAGCAAACAACACATAGAAACAGAATCTGTCAAAAACAGAACAGTCTGCGACAATCTGAATTGTAGTCATACTTATCTAACTCCAAAAATTCTAAAAAATTAGGAAAACCTGGGACATTTGTACATAAATCTTGTGTAAAAAATTCAGTATTTTTCCTCGCTTATGTGGATTTTGAAAATTCTGTTACTGGATGCAAAAGTTTCTGTGTTTCAGCAAAATCAAATCAACTATCACCGTAGACCATCCCAAAGGTCTTGCTTGGCTCAAACGCTAATTAAAACACCAAAACACAATTACTACAGAAGTAATAATGTGTATTTTCATAAAAAACAGAAAATAAAAATATTGGGTTGTCTCCCAACAAGCATTTTTCTCTAAAGCCTTTTAGCTAGGCATTGAGATTTCGATGATGCTCACATGAAAGATAGCAATTGAAACATGAAGAGAGCATCATATAGCATGTAAAAAGCAAGTTTAAGTCTGGCATACTTCCTACGCATAGGAATTTTATAAGCAAACGAATTATCAAGACAAGCAAAAACTAGCATATGCAAGGAAGAAGAAAGAAACAATAGCAATCTCAACATAACGAGAGGTAATTTAGTAACATGAAAATTTCTACAACCATATTTTCCTCTCTCATAATAATTACATGTAGGATCATAATCAAATTCAACAATATAACCATCACATCAAATATTCTCTACATGATCCACATGCATGCAAAGTTGACACTCTTCCAAAATAGTGGGAACATCAAATAAAGTCATGACCTCTCCAAGCCCACTTTTATCAAAAATTTCATAAGATTGGTCATTCTCCAAAGTAGCGGGATCATTATTACCTAGAGTTGACACTCTTCCAAACCCACTTTCAATATTATTGCAAACACTATTATCAATATCATATTCATCATGAGGCTTAAATAAAATTTCAAGATCATAAGAAAAATCACCCCAATCATGATCATTGTAATAAGTAGCGGATATAGCAAAATTAGCATCCCCAAGCTTAGGGTTTTGCATATTATTAGCACAATTGACATTAACATAATTTATAATAACATCATTGCAATCATGCTTTTCATTCAAGGAGCTCTCGTGAATCACTTCATAAATTTCTTCTTTTAACACTTCATCACAATTTTCAGATTCATGAATTTCAAGCAAAACTTCATAAAGATAATCTAGTGCACACAACTCACTAGCGATTGGTTTAGCATAATTGGATCTCTTAAAAAGATGAGCAAGTGGATGAGGATCCATAAACTTTTTTGCTTTCTGATTTTCAATAAATACACAATTATTCCAAGCGAACAAGCAAACAAACCAAGTAAGACATAAAGGCAAACGGAAAGAAGGCAAATCTTTTTGTGTTTTTCTGAAAACATTATAGAAGTGGGTGAGAGGAAAACGAGAGGCAAATGGCAAATAATGTAATGCAAGAGATGAGAGTTTATGGTGGGTACTTGGTAGGCTTGATGTAGAACCTCCCCGGCAACGGCGCCAGAAATTCTTCCTGCTACTTCTTAAGCTTGCGTTGGTTTTTCCCTTGAAGAGGAAAGGGTGATGCAGCAAAGTAGAGATAAGTATTTTCCTCAGTTTGAGAACCAAGGTATCAATCCAGTAGGAGGTACACACAAGTCTCCAATTTATGCACCTGCACAAACAATCAAACACTTGCACCCAACGCGATAAAGGGGTTGTCAATCCCTTCACGGTCACTTGCAAGGATGGGATATGATAGAGATAGATATAAAAGATTACTAAAATGTAAAACAAAGTAAAAGTAAATAAATTGCAGCAAGGTATTTTTGGGTTTTTTGGTTTATAGATCTGAAAATATGTGATGGAAAATAGACCCGGGGGGCCATAGGTTTCACTAGAGGCTTCTCTCTTGAAAGAAAATATATGGTGGGTGAACAAATTACTGTCGAGCAATTGATAGAAAAGCGCAAAGTTATGATGACATCCAAGGCAATGATTATGAATATAGGCATCACGTCCGTGTCAAGTAGACCGACTCCTGCCTGCATCTACTACTATTACTCCACACATCGACCTCTATCCAGCATGCATCTAGAGTATTAAGTTCATAAGAACGGAGTAACGCCTTAAGTAAGATGACATGATGTAGAGGGATAAACTCAAGCACTATGATGAAAACCCCATCTTTTTACCCTTGATGGCAACAATACAATACGTGCCTCGCTACCCCTACTTTGTCACTAGGTGAGGACACCGCAAGATTGAACCCAAAACTAAGCACCTCTCCCATTGCAAGAAGAACCAATCTAGTTGGCCAAACCAAACGGATAATTCGAAGAGAAATACAAAGATACCAAATCATGCATATAAGAATTCAGAGAAGATTCAAATAATATTCATAGATAACCTGATCATAAATCCACAATTCATCGGATCTCGACAAACACACCGCAAAAGAATATTACATCGGATAGAACTCCAAGAACATCGAGAAGAACATTGTATTAAAGATCAAAGAGAGAGAAGAAGCCATCTAGCTACTAGCTATGGACACGTAGGTCTGTGGTAAACTACTCACGCTTCATCGGAAGGGCAATAGAGTTGATGTAGAAGCCCTCCGTGATCGAATCCCCCTCCGGCAGGGTGTCGAAAAAGGCCCCAAGATGGGATCTCACGGGTACAGAAGGTTACGACGGCGGAAAAGTATTTTGGTGGACGCTTCTGGTCGTTTGGGAATATTTGGGAATTTATAGTGAAATAATTAGGGTTGGAGGAGTCCCGTGGGGCCCATAAGCCAGGGGGCGCCCCCCCTAGGGCGCGCCCTGAGGGCTTGTGGAGCCCTCAGGATTCTTCTGGCCCCCTCTCCAAGACTGCTGGGTGTCTTTTGGTCCAAGAAAAATCATCGCGAAAGTTTTATTCTGTTTGGACTCCATTTGATATTCCTTTTGTGTAAAACTCAAAAACAAGGAAAAAACAGAAACTGACACTGGGCTCTAGGTTAATAAGTTAGTCCCAAAAATAATATAAAATAGCTTATTAATGCATATAAAACATCCAAAATAGATAATATAATAGCATGGAACAATAAAAAATTATAGATACGTTGGAGACGTATCAAGGGGGGCCACCCTGGTGGGCACAAGACACCAGGGTGCGCCTGGGCCCCCAGGCGTGCCCTGGTGGGTTGTGCCCTCCTCGGCCCACCTCTGGTGCCCATCTTCTGGTATATAGGTCATTTTGACCTAGAAAAAAATCAGAGGGGGGACTTTCGGGATGAAGCGCCGCCATCTTGAGGCGAAACTTGGGCAGGAGCACTTTTGCCCTCCGGCGGAGCGATTCCGCCGGGGGAACTTCCCTCCCGGAGGGGGAAATCATCATCATCGTCATCACCAACAACCTCTCTCATCTTTGGGAGGGCCATCTCCATCAACATCTTCAACAACACCATCTCCTCTCAAACCCTAGTTCATCTCTTGTGTTCAATCTTTGTACCGGAACCTCAGATTGGTACCTGTGGGTGACTAGTAGTGTTGATTACATCTTGTAGTTGATTACTATATGGTTTATTTGGTGGAAGATTATATGTTCAGATCCATTATGCTATTTAATACCCCTCTAATTTTGAGCATCATTATCATTTGTGAGTAGTTACTTTTGTTCTTGAGGTCACAGGAGAAGTCATGTTGCAATTAATCATGTGAACTTGATATGTGTTCGATATTTTGATGATATGTATGTTGTGATTCCCTTAGTGGTGTCATGTGAACATCGACTACATGGCACTTCACCATATTTGGGCCTAAGGGGATGCATTGTGGAGTAGTTATTAGATGATGGGTTGCTAGAGTGACAGAAGCTTAAACCCTAGTTTATGCGCTACTTCGTAAGGGACCGATTTGGATCCAAAAGTTTAATGTTATGGTTAGATTTTATCTTAGTATTTTTCTCCTAGTTGCGGATGCTTGCAAGGGGGTTAATCATAAGTAGGAGGTTTGTTCAAGTAAGAACAGCACCTAGGCACCGGTCCACCCACATATCAAATTATCAAAGTAGCGAACATAAATCAAACCAACATGATGAAAGTGATATGGTGAAATTCCCGTGTACCCTCAAGAACGCTTTGCTTATCATAAGAGACCGTTTTGGCCTGTCCTTTGCCACAAAAGGATTGGGCTACCTTGCTGCACTTTGTTTACCGTTACTGTTACTTGCTCGTTACAAATTATCTTGCTATCAAATTACTTGTTACCGACTATTTTAGCAGTTGCAGAAAATACCTTGCTGAAAACCACTTGTCATTTCCTTCTTCTCCTCGTTGGGTTCGACACTCTTACTTATAGATAGGACTACGACTGATACCCTATACTTGTGGGTCATCATCTACCACCTGCAGGGTGCCCTCATCTATTTTCTTCTTTCTTGCCTTGCAAATCATGTTCTCAAGGTCTTTGTGATATTCAAAAGCTTTCATCAGGGACATTGTTTGTTGCACCAGTGATTCCTTGGCTTGTTGATCCAATTTCTCCTCTTGATCGGCGCATTGGTGTTCAGCCCTTCTGGTTATCTCGGGTAACTATTTTGCTTTGTTAAGCATGTTTTCCGACATTTGATTTATCCTTTCGAATCGTTCTTCTGATCCTATGCTGGTGCTTGTGTCAGGTTCCCTTGTTCCAGTGGTGCTGACATGTGCTTCGCGCTGGCGCTTGGGCGGTGGTGGTAGCAGTTTGGTCGTGTGTTGGTGCTGCTGTTGTTTACGATGCTGTGCTGGTATCAGTTACCACTACTGCAGGATGCTGCTAACGCGACACTATGATCAGAGACCCTTTGACAATACTGTGTGTGATACATTAATCGCAAACGGCGATGTAAAAAAATCATCAAAAAAGATGCAAAACGTTTGCGGTGAATGATACATCAAACACGGTTCCGATTTTAGTTGCGTGTGCGATGCAGGGCATATGGTTGATCCATACGAACTGTTTGCGATGAGACAGAACAACAAAAATGGGCTGGCAGATCAAGGTGTGTGCGATATACAGCATACAGTTCGCTCTGATGAACCGTTTGCAATGATCGAGGTGAACACAAATGATTTGGCGTAACAAGATGTGTGTGATACCCGGCAAACAGGTCGGTAATCAGAATTGTGTGCGATCATTGTAGATAGCCCATACGGTCTTTTTTTGTGAATTGTGTGCTCGTGAGGGCACACCTTTCAACAAACCAACATGTGGGCGATAATGTAGAAGATCTCTGTCGAATACGTATTACTAACCGTCTGCGATGAGATTGACAGGATAAACAGAGACAACAAATTAATGCGAGTGAACGGAAACAGAGATATATATAGTCTGCTTAATTTAGTCCTTCTTCTTCTTGTTGTTGTTGTTGGATGGCCCGGCGACATCGTCTTGGCGAGGACGCTTCTTGCCGCTGACTGTTGGCTTTTCATCGCCGCCGCCGTCGTCATCGTCGTTGCTGTTGTCGTCGTCCTCTTCCTCGTTCGACCATTCCTCCTCATCATCATTGTCATCCTCTTCTTCGTCCTCCGATGGCTCCTCGTCCGTCTGGTTGTCGTCTGACGACTCTGGAGGCAGCATCCCTTCCATGATCCGGATATAATCGAGGTATGGGCTCGACGTCGGACTCATGGAAGATGAGCGGGATGATTCCGATGTTGACCTATCATCGGGCGCCAGACTGCTGGCCGAACTGTCATCCTCGCTGTCGCTCGACATGGCTGCGGTCGTATAAAAACCGCGAGAAAGCGAGATTGCAGAGTGTGTGCAAGTGTGTAGCGTGGCCTGCCGGGGACGATGAAGATGGTGGACACTTAAGCGAGGTATGCAGAGAAGATGAAATGCCAATTGAAGCGGGTGTTGACGTATTATCTAACCGCTGATATAATCAACCGCAATTATTTGTACCCAGTCGCTCCAAATTCCCGGGGTTGCACAGTTCTCAATGTGATAATTAATTACGCACACGCGTTGGAGCATCCAAATATGATAAAATTACCCTTTGCAAATTTGTTTATTAGTGGCAAGTAAATCAATTAGTCATGAAAAGTAAGAGATACATGCAATCGACAGAGAGATACTTTCCTTCTTCTTCTTCTACAAGTAAAGATATAGACAATTAGGAGAAAGATAATTTCCTTTTTTTTGGAGGGCTAACAAAGGAATTATAAAGAATTGGAAGAAATGCACCTTACATTCTAGAATTTTATCAAAAAACAAATACACCTTATATAAAGGAACAGAGGGAGTATGAAACAAGCATTTTTCGTAATACTTCTACTCCCTCCCTACCGGCGACCTAGGTGGGGGAAAAATGAGATAACTTGATGATTACTATTTGGTAATCAATACCATTGCATGCAGAGAATTGACCATTGCATGCATGTTATGCTAAGTAGTCTGAAGTCATTGAATGCATACTAGCTGCAGGACTCCTATTGGCTGATTTCTTTTTTCAGGACAAAAAACAAGGAACGAGTTTTGGGATTATGCACCGGTACTGGTACGAACGGAGTAGGATAGTTGGCAAGCAATACATTGAGCTCTTCTTATTGATGAAGCCAGTAATAATCAAATTACAAAGGAAAAGAAAAAAAAACAAAGGAAAATATCTGCACGAATCTTCGCGTAACATCAATGGCATAGGACCTAGATGTGCATTACTTAGAGCACATCTAGATGTGCTTTAGCAATACTGTCAAACAAAACCCCTAATCATCATTGCAAATTGCGCATAGAACATGGCTAATGCGACAACCACAACTACACATGCTAGTTCCTTCTTGTCTCTTGCTTTCATGTGTTGCCTGTGATTGATTCTTTCTTGCTTCATCATACTGATTGTACATTCCAGATCAGCCAGTTTCTTCTTCAGCTTTACGTTATCTTCTGCGAGCTTGGTGATAACACTCCGAGCCCTGCCATGCCATTCTTCATCCAGCCAGTTAACAAAGGCACACGCCTCATATCCCTGCCAATGTTAAATAGTATTCAGGATGAGCGGTGGCATTAACTCAAGTAAAATGATGAACTTAGCACTAACCTCTAAGGGGCAACTGAGAAACTGCCTGCCAATGTCGAATCCCTCCATGCATACACGTCAAGCAGGAGTGTGCCCGTGCACACAACTCAGCTTTTGGTACTTCTCGGTGGTGCAAAACTCGGAGTCGAACTCGTGTTGCGGGAGTCTGGAGTCATGCTCCAGATCCGGCGGCAGATCGCTTTCCTGGTGGGGGGGGGGGGGTCATTCAGGACAGATTCAGCAAGGAGCTACTTTGGACATGCTAAAAAAGATCGGGATAGATTGGAACCTGACAGGACGATTCGGATCCGTAGTACACCTGCCTTCTGATGACCTTAGGCAAGTGCTCGGCGGCGACCGCCGTCATGGCGGCGCTGCCGAGAGCGGCAATACGAGCAGGAGCAGCCACACTGAAGCCATCAGCACCACTCATCCACATTCCCCCAATGTCAGTGCCACACGAGGGAATTTGGAGCCTATCTAGGGATTTGGGGGAAATGGAGAAACTGTGGGGATAAGCTAACGGTCGGGAACTACTTATGGCACTATATGTTGTATACGGCACACTATTTATACATGTCGTTTGTGTTAGGTATTACAACTGCACACACGATTTCCGCACCAAACCGTGTGAGAAGACAATGTAGGTGAGACACGGTTGCCGTTACATAACTGTATGTGATGTACTACCCTGTACATATAATTGAGTTACAGTGATACCGTGTAAACAGCCGCTCTGCGGATATCCGTCAAAAAATAAAATAGCCGCTCTGCAGATAGAGATGGCGGCGGAGGCCTAGGCAGCGGCTACCGGAGAAGAGGTCAATCCTCGGTCGGTGGGCGGTGGCGGCGTCATAGGAGGTCAATCCTCGGTCTGCGGCGGGAGATAGGAGGAGCTCAACCATCGAGGTCAGCGGCGGCGTGATTGGAGCACATCCATCGCTGTCGATGGCGGGATAGTGGAGGTCGAACTTCAGGCGACAGCCGCACTAAGCTTTGCTCCTCGACCCTGCTGTCTCGGTGTGCCGCCGCATCACGCTTCTCTGTCTGCTGGGTGGAGTTTGCCGCACGGCTAATTAATTAAGGTATTCTTTTCATGAGTGGCTTAATTAAGGTATTCAATTCCTAAGGGTAGTGCTGTAGTACTCTGCGTGTAAATTGACTGGACATTAATTTTTGTCATTGCACGGCTGGAAAACAATATGGAGCACCCTCAGTAATTATGAAAATAAAACCTTGTGATTTATGCACGCATCTTTGGGCATCAGTTAATCTGTGTATTAATGTTGTTGTTTTGTTTTTAATTACCATTCGTGTGGTGCAGATGGAATGGTCTCAATGGATGAAGAATCGGAGAACCATAGATTTTATCAGTGGCGTGATAGAGTTCATGAATTTGGCTGAAAGTACAAAGAGGAAAATTGGTGATGCGGATTACATCCTGTGTCCATGTACTCATTGTGCCAATACAGAGTCACGTGAAGTTGGAGATGTCCAGTGGCACTTACTCTCTCGGGGATTCAAGGATGGATATACACGTTGGACCAGACACGGCGAAGAGCAGGTCATGGATGAATATACCCAGGGCTGCGAGATGCCAAACCCCGATCAGTGTCACATGGATGTTGAATCTAACATCAGGGCAGAGGCATCAAGCTACCAATGGAACACCGGAAAGCCGAAATGCCGACTGAAAAACCAAGACGTCGACGCAGATGACGACTATCTTGATATGCCAGATTTTGCTGCTATGATTGCAGATTTCAAGGGCCCAGAAAAGGATATGATTGGGTACAAGGATCTTCCAACCATTGATGCGGACTCCAAGAAAGAATTGTATCCAGGTTGCAAAAAGAAATATTCCAAGTTGAGTGCCACCCTGGCACTTCTCAGATTTAAAGCAGCAAACGGTCTATCAAACAAGGGCTTCACAGAGATGTTAGGTCTTTTCAAAGAAATTCTTCCGGAAGATAATGTGCTCCCCAGAAGCACGAACGAAGCGAAGAAAATTGTTTGCCCATTGGAACTTGAAGTACAGAAGATACATGCTTGTGTGAATGATTGTATATTGTACCATGGTGAGTACAAAGATTTGCGTGCATGTCCCATATGCAAGCATGCATGATACAAGCGCAAGAGAGCAAAGAACAAGTACAAATTGCATGACAAGATCAAGACAGGAATCCCGTTCAAGGTTGTTTGGTACTTGCCTTTAATTCCAAGGTTGAGGCATTTGTTTGCAAACCCTACAGAGGCAAAGAGGTTGTGGTGGCATCATGATGAGCGAACTATGGATAAATATATGCGGCACCTGAAAGATGGGGCTCAGTGGGAATTAATCGACAACAAGTTTCAAGACTTTGCCAAGGATCCTAGAAGTATAAGGCTCGGGGAGTGTACTAATGGGATGAATCCTTTTGGCGATATGAGCACCAATCACAGCACATGGCCGGTGCTTCTGTGCATATATAACCTAGCTCCTTGGTTGTGTATGAAGAAAAAATACATTATGATGTCAATGATTTTCCAAGGCCCGAAGCAACCTGGAAATGACATCGAAATTTACTTTCAGCTACTGGTAGAAGAACTGCTGACAGTGTGGATAGATGCGCCTGCTGTAAAATGTTATGATGCTTACAAAAAGGAGATTTTCGATCTACATGCGATGCTGGTGCACACCATTCAAGATATGTCGGCATTAGGCAACACATCGGGGCAGAAAACAAAGGGAGATGTAGGGTGTGTCACATGCATGGATAGGACAGCTAGCAGATTTCTTCCCAACTCGCGCAAAACCGTGTATTTGCGTCATCGTAGGTTCTTACGGAGAAATCACCCATACCGAAAGATGAAAGCTGAATTTGATGGTATGACAGAGGTAGATGTGGGCCCAAGACCCTATGATGGGGAGGTGGTCCACAACATGGCTAAACAAATTAATGTTGTGCTTGGCAAGAAGCACGCTTTGACGGTGAAATAAACACCCAAGGGTCAAGTGTTTAAGAAGAAATCGGTGTTCTGGAAATTACCTTACTGGGAGATTCTACATGTACGTCACTGCATCGATGTCATGCACGTAGAGAAGAACATATGTGAAAGCATCCTTGGTACTATGCTCAAGATTAAAGGTAAAACAAAGGATGGTGACGGTGCACGGCTTGATATGCTTGCTGATCAATCAAAACACAAGAGTGAAGCAGAAGATGATGACAAATTCATCAAAGCTTGCCAGAGTTACAATTTCAGTACAAAAGAAGCAACACTGTTCTTCACCTATTTGTTGTCAGTTAAGACACCCTCTTCCTACTCCGCAAAATCAGAAGTCTCGTGGATGTGAGCTCAGGTAAAATGAAGTCGAGACACATGAAGTCACATGATTGCCACATAATGTTGACACAAATCCTCCCGGTGGCCATCAGGAATCTGATGGACAAAGATATAAGAAACACACTCATTGAGCTCTGTGATTTCTTCAACCAACTATGGCAGAAAGTTGTAGATCCTGAAGAGTTGGATCATCCAAGATGATATTGCAAGAATATTGTCCAACCTAGAGATGTTTTTCCCACCGTCATTCTTTGATGTCATGGTCCATCTCACTGTGCACCTTGTCGACGAGATAAAGTATTGTGGTCCTGTGTTTCTTCGCAACATGTATCCCTTCGAGCGGTTCATGGGAATACTGAAGCACTATTGTTGGAACCAAAACCATCTAGAGGCAAGCATCCTACAAGGTTATACCGCGGAGGAGGTGGTTGAGTTTTGCACCGAATACATGAAACAAAGACCTATAGGTTTGCCCCTCTCTCGCCACGAGGGAAGGCTGAAAGGTAAGCCGGTCCTTGCTGGCACGCAAATGGCTGCACCCGGAGAATTGGCAGAGAAAGCCCATTTGAAGGTACTGCTTAACAGCCCAGTTCTCAGCGCTTATGCCGAAGAACACTTGGCGGAGATACGCCAAAGCTTCTTACCAATGGTGCCTTCATCAGATGTGGAGATGAAGGAGCACACTAAGAACTACGCCGAATGGCTGAAGAATCGTTTGGCACAAGGATCCATCGATGCCATTGCTACGTGGTTGGCACAAAAGCCATCACCTACGGTGTTGACGTACCAAGCATATGACATAAATGGATACACGTTCTACACTGAGGAACGTGATGAGAAGACCTCATATCAGAACAACTCTGTTCGAATAGAATGCATGACTGTAGATGAAGCTGATAAAAGGGTATACTATGGAACCATCAAAGAGATTTGGGAGCTTAACTATGTGAAAGTTAAGGTGGCATTATTCAGGTGTGCATGGATCCCTCTTGGTCATGTAAAGGTTGATGATTACAGCAAGACCTGTGTTAACAGGACAACGATGGCATATCACACGGACCCGTTCATTCTTGCCAGCGATGCTACCCAGATTTTCTATCTGGAAGACCCCTTGCATAAGAACTGCCATGTAGTGATGCATGGGAAGAGGAGGGTACTGGGTGTCGAGGATGTTGCCGATGAGGACGAGTACGATGAATTTGCTGAGTTGCCAGCCAAGGGATCATGCACCCATGTAACAGAGAAGCGTAAAATCATCAGAAAACCCAAGTTCATTCGGGGTTAATGTAATGATCCCAATTCCCCCATGTACATGGGAATTAAGCCGTAAGACTAGTCTTTATGCCTACCCTGCAACTTAATTCGTTCAATTTAGAACTGTCGCGTGTACTGAATTTGTGAGTTATGCCCAGTTTTCTGTTGATGCAAGAACCGTTAATATGTTGACCTTGATATGCTGTCAGCTCAGACAATGAATATGAACTGTTTATTATTATTATTATTATTATTATTATTATTATTATTATTATTATTATTATTATTATTATATCATAGAGGTAGCACACTCAATTGATCTCACTCCAGTATGTGTGAACAAAAGATATGCAATCTGGTTTGCGAATAGCACATGGTTCGTTCATGAAAGCCGTGTGCCGACCAAACCGCGCGCGCGATCTGAGTCATGCTTTCTGATTGGCTAGAACCCAAACCCCACGGATCATACGTCTGCACCGTTGGATGCTCCCAGATCGAACGGCAATCCTCATCCCTTTCGACAGCAAATGCAGTTCCGGTTGTAATTTTATTTTTATGCACAAAATGCACGTTAAACTCAAAAAATGTCTTAAATATAGCTAACGATACCTGAAATGCGCCAGAAAATCAAACCCGTGGTATAATGGTGATTGTGTACCGTGGAAATTTTTATGAGACCAAATGATGAAGTCATCGGCCACTAGAGTTTGAATTGACACGTCTCCTTTTGGAAACCATGATCCTTCATGTGAGATGCTCCGGTTTGGAAGGAGCGATCATCAAAACTTGTGCCAAACTTTACCAAATTTTTTCCACGGGGTCATGAGAGCATGCCACGAGCACACATCGATTTTGATGATGTCCGGACTCCATCTGAATTTCCTGTAATTAAAATACCAACTAGGCCTACGCCAGTGGCTGCACCTCATGGCCGAAATGTTTGAAACTTCTCCCCGCTTCTCGGACAAACGGATGAAAACTCGCAAAGCGACGCAAAAATGATTTGTACACCTTCTTTGCTAAGGCTGGCCATAGTGGGGGTATCATAGTCGGTATCATGCACTCAGGAATGGCAAATATGATGATGTGGCAAGGAATTAAAGAAGGGAGAGTGGGTTAGAGTAACATAGGTAGATATGGTAACATAATAAATGCTATACTACTTTGTGTCATGCATGGCCATAAATACGGTCGTCTATGATACTACTCTATGATACTATGCACTATGAAGGTACATAGTATCATACACTAGTATCATATGCATGATACAAGTATATGATACTCCCCACTATAAGGCTGGCCATAGTGGTGGTATCATAGCCGGTATCATGCACTCAGATATAGCAAGTATGCTGATGTGGCAAAGATTAAAGAAGATAGAGAGGGTAGAGTAACATATAGGTAGATACCGTATCATGTTAAATGCGATGCTAGTTTGTGTTAGGCATGTCAATAAATATGATCATCTATGATACTACTCTATTATACTATGCACTATAATTAAAGGTAGTATCATACACTAGTATCATATGCATGATACTAGTATATGATACTCTCCACTATGAGTAGACTAAGTATAGCCTAACTAAAACACCCACATGTAGTTGTAGTAGAGTTTTGACTTTATATGCACTAAATGCAAGGTAAGTGCAAAAAATGACTTAAACATAGCAGATGAGACCTGAAATGGGCCAGAAAATCAAACCAAGGGTATATCCGTGATTGTTTACCATGATTTTTTTCAAGGCGGAACGATGTAGTCACTGACGATTTGGAGTCCGAAGTGCCGCGTCTCCTTTTGGAAACTATATATGATCCTTGTGAGATGCTCCGGTATGGAAGGTGCGAGCACCAAAACTTGTGCCAAACTTTACCAATTTTTTTCCATGCGATCGTGAGAGCATGCCAAAGTGACACAATGATTTTCGTCATTTCCGGACTCTATATGCATTTCCTGTAATTAAAAAACCAACAAGGCCTACGCCTGTGGCCACACCCTGCGGCCGAACTGTTTGAATTTTTTTCCCGTTTCTCGGACAATGAATTAAAACTCGCAAAGCGACACACAAATGATCTTGCTAACAACCACGTGTAGTTGCGAGATCTCAAATGACTCAAATATAGCAAACGAGATCTCAAATGCACCATAAAATCGAACCATAGGGTACAATCGTGATTTCTTACCGTGGAAAAAAAATTGGATGCGAAATGATGAACTCATGTTTTCATTCAAACGAAAATATGCTGTTAGTTCATGTAAATGTTTTCAAATAGCACACGGTTCACTCACGAAAGCCGTGTGCCTACTAAACCGTGGCTGATGCCCCCCTGCCACGCACGTGATCTGAGTCGTGCGTTCTGATTGGCCAGAACCCAAACCCCGCGGATCGTACGTCTGCACTGTTGGATTCTCCTTGATTGAACGACAATCCTCATCCCTTTCGACAGCACATGCAGTTCCGGTTGTGATTTTATTTATATCCATAAATTGCACGTTAAATTCAAAAAATGTCTTAAATATAGCAAACGATACCTGAAATGCGTTAGAAAATCAAACCCGTGGTATAATGGTGATTGCGTACCATGGAAATTTTTATGAGGCCAAACGATGAAGTCACCGGCCATTGGAGTTTGAATTGACATGTCTCCTTTTGGAAACCATGGTCCTTCATGTGAGATGCTCCAGTTTGGAAGGAGCGATCATCAAAACTTGTGCCAAACTTTACGAAAAAATTTCCCCGGGGTCATGAGAGCACGCCATGGGCACACACCGATTTTGATGATGTCTGGACTCCATCTGAATTCTCTGTAATTAAAATACCAACTAGGCCTACGCCGGTGGCCGCACCTCGCGGCCGAAATGTTTGAAACTTCTCCCCGTTTCTTGGACAATGGATGAAAACTCGCAAAGCGACACACAAATGATTTGTACACCTTCTTTGCTAACTAACACCCAGATGTAGTTGTAGAACGGTTTTGAATTTATATGCACTAAATGCAAAGTAAGTGCAAAAAAATGACTTAAATATAGCAGACGAGACCTGAAATGGGCTAGAAATCCAAACCTAGGGTATATACGTGATTGTTTACCATGAAAAAAATTCGAGGCGGAACGATGTAGTCACTGACGATTGGAGTCCGAAGTGCCCCTTCTCCTTTTGGAAACTATGATCCTTCTTATGAGACACTCCGATTTGGAAGGTGTGAGCATCAAAACTTGTGCCAAACTTTACCAAATTTTTTCCATGGGATCCTGAGAGCACGCCACGGCGACACACCGATTTTCGGTATTTCTGGACTCTATATGCATTTCCTGTAATTAGAATACCAACAAGGCCTACGCCTCTGGCCGCACCCTGCGGCCGAACTATTTGATTTTTTTTCCCGTTTCTCGAACAATGAATGAAAACTCCCAAAGCGACACACAAATGATCTTGCTAGCTAGCACCCACGTGTAGTTGCGACTATAGCAAACGACTCAAATATAGCAAACGATACCTCAAATGCACGAGAAAATCGAACCACGGTGACACAATGGTGATTTCTTTACCGTGGAAAACAATTTGGAGGCGAAACGATGAACTCTTGTTTTCATTCAAATGAAAATATGTTGTTACTTCATGTAAATGTTTTCAAATAGCACATGGTTCACTCATGAAAGCCGTGTGCCTACCAAACCGTGGTCGATGCCCCCCTTGCTGCACGCGCGATCTGAGTCGTGTGTTCTGATTGGCCAGAACCCAAACCCCACGGATCGTACGTCTGCATCGTTGGATGCTCCCAGATCGAACGGCAATCCTCATCCCTTTCGACAGGAAATGCAGTCCGGCTAGGATGTGATTTATATGCCAAAATGCACGGTAAATCCCAAAAAATGTCTTAAATATAGCACACGAGACCTGAAATGCGCCAGCAAATCAAACCCGTGGTATAATGGTGATTGCTTAACGTGGGAAATTTTTTGAGGAGAAACGATGAACTCACGTCTTCATTTCAAACAAAATTATTCTCTTTGTGCACATGAGCGCTTAGAGGCAACCGTTTGCATAGGCTTTTCCGCGCGTTGACCGGGGATAATTTTCACCCTTTTCACCTAGGCCGCCAACACCCCTCCCCCCACCGCCCGCCCGCGTTTCACTCAACTAGTCCACCCAATCTTCATCGCCAGCTCCCCCTCCCCCAGATCCACAACAGAACCCTCTCCGGCGCCGGCGTGCTCACCCCGGCCGTGTGCCCGCTCTTCGGCGTTAAGCCTACCTCCACTGCCGTTTCCAACACGCGGCTACCCGCGCCTCGCCGTCTTCATTTGCTCGCCAGCCACCCTTGAGCATATCGATCTTGTAACCCTCGCCTCTCCTGTGGTCCGGCCGGGTTTGCATTAATAAACCTGTTAGTTACTGCTCTCCATCACGGTGAGGCATATTTCCTCGCAATCCCTCTTCCTATTTCATTTCGTATGTTCCCAAATTGGCTATAAAATAATGAAGAGCGTATATATGTTCATTATCTACCTTCCTAACTAGTACATATAAGCTGTATTTGTTCCAATAAGTTACTGCCGATTTACAGATCGCGGGCGCCCGAGTCACACAAACTTAACAAATAAGCCGTACATTTTCTAAATTATTGCATGACATGTTTAGACAGCTTGATACCAAGTTGTTAGTTTTATGCTTATCCTCCTTTCCTGAGTTTCGCATGTGTTCTCTGTAGATGCCGAATAGCAGCGATAGCACTCATGCTTCAGGTGATGTATCTTCATCTGATTCCGACAACACTAGGTCTTCAGCAGATGGTGAGGGATCAAGTAATCTTGAATAGGATAGAGCTGCAGCAATTACCCTTCCGGTCAGGACACGGAGGAACACTCCAAGGAAGCCCACACACCAGCCTAAAGGTGTATATGAAGTAGCCGAGATCGATTTAAAGTCTTGGGCTCCAACTAAATCAGATAAAGCACGCACGAGGTTCAGGAGTGTGTGTGGATTTGTTGGCAGGGCAAGGCTCAACATTAATCTGCCGGGGTTTCGGAAGGCTGACACAGAAACACGGCAAATGATAGTCTGAGAGATCATGGATCACTTCAACGTTCCAGAGCAGTGGAGAATGCAGGTGGAACACACTACACTGAAGAAGGCTAGGGATGCTTGGAGAAACTGGAAGCACGTGCTGTACAAGAAGTACTTGAGTGAAGGCAAGGACCCAATCCCCGCATACCCCCAAATTACAAAGGCAGACTGGGCAAAATTCAAAAGGGTCAGGGCAACTAAAGAGTTTGCTGAGAAGAGTGCCAAGCAATCGGAACTTTAGAAGAAGAACACACACCCCCACCGTATGGGTGTGGCAGGATACTACGGCATGAAACCGATATGGGACCAGGAGGACAAAGAAGTAGTAGAGGCGGGTGGGAAACCAGCCTTTAGTGAAATCAGGGGCGAACGTGCCAGAGACTACTTGCGGGCACGTGCAAGGAGGCGTGATGACGGAACTTATTACTTTGAAAACTCACATGATGAAGAACTGTATCAAGTGATGTTAAAGGCTTCCAAGATCCCTGGAAGGTTCTACAGGAACTCAGGGCCATGTGACATTCTGTCTGATGCTCTGGAAACAAGAGAGCCCCCTGGCCGTGGAAGGGGTATAGGTGTTAATGTCCCGCACAAGAGGGCTTTCACACTCAGCAAAGAAGAGAGGCTCAGCATGAAAAAAGCGAGGTGTGAAATGAAGCAGAATGAATTGTATGAAAGGTTGAGGAAGGACATGTATCCGGCTGTTCGAAAGGATATTGAGGAGTCAATGATGATGCAAAAGACTCTAACACTGACAGATAGCCAGCAGATGGGAGGGGAGGCGGGCATGGAGGATGCTGGTTATTGCGCGACAACACTGCACAAGAGTAGCTATGCATCAGCTGACCCCAGCGACACTGAGACTGCAGCTGCTCATGATGATGCTATATTTGATCTATCTGGAATGAAAGACAGACTAAAGGGCGTGCTTACACATTATGAAGGTACATTAAAATGTGCAACAACCTGGGTTTGCCCACCCTTCTTGGAAGAGGGCCTCTTGTTGGACAATGTGCCATTGAAGCTGGGCTATGTGAAGTGCTACGTGACTGAAGTAAAGCCTGGATTCAATGAATTTGCCCTGAAGAATGTCCTAGGAGACTTTGATGAGCAAAGGACCTTGGGAGAAACACTGTTACATCACATTCAGTGGCCACGAAAGGAAATAGAGTTCATGGATGAGATCCCTGAAGCCCCGCCAAGAGCAACCAATGTCGCCCCTCAACCGGTGACGCTCTCCTTGCCACAGCAGCTCTCGCGTGCTTCCTCGAAAGAACCTAGTACTCATAATCCGACGGCTGATGCATCAACTTGTGATCAGCTGGCTCGACTTTGTGCCGTACAGGCCATGTCATCATCCGCCCCAGAGCAGCCAGTGGCAAGGCCTACAACTGCTGAAGACGCACCACCGGTTCAGATGCCGGCCGCTGAAGCAGCGGGGGGAGACCCAGCTGCAGCACATGCTCAGCAGACCAACCTGGTGGAATGGACTGCTAAGCAGTCTGATGCTTCGGAACTGCCTGCTAAGCAGTCTGTAGGTCCAGAACCGACTGCTCATCAGCCCGTCGGTCCGCAGCCACGTGATCAGCATACCAATGCATCAGCACTTCCTGCTCAGCAAACCAACGCGTTGGCACGGCCTCCTCAGCACACCGACAAGTTGGCACCACCTACACAGAAACCCGACATAGCTTCAATGCATGGTCAGCAGTCCGATGCCTCTGCTCCTAAAGCCCAGCAGTCCATCGCAGCAGCATCGCCAGCTTAGCGGTCCGGCATAGCTAAACCGTCTGCTAAGTAGTCCGTCGAAGCTTTACCGTCT
Source organism: Thinopyrum elongatum (assembly GCA_011799875.1). Taxonomy (NCBI): domain Eukaryota; kingdom Viridiplantae; phylum Streptophyta; class Magnoliopsida; order Poales; family Poaceae; genus Thinopyrum; species Thinopyrum elongatum. Next base: position 228,851,099 of record CM022298.1, read on the forward strand.
GCTCGGTAGTCTGCCTTTCAGACATCCAAACCTTGCACCAGAAGTGCTTCAAGTACCAAGAAGGAAGCGGGCAAAAAGGCTGCACCCGTGAGGAAGCGCGCCCCGAGAGCAAAGAGGAAAGAGAACGATTGCCTCTTACTTAAAGCACTCATCGCCCAGAACCAAATTAACAGCAAGTTGTTCGAATCGGGGAGTAATATTATTTCTGACGGCATGGATGATGAAGAAATAGCTTTGTAGCTTGCTAAAAATAAAGTAGACGTACTTGAAGCATGCAATTACGTCCATGGCCAGCCATTTCTTGTTGGCGAATACTTTGATGAGTGCAGCTCCAGTTGCTGCGAGTTACATAAATATTGCATGGATCAAATGTCAGCAGGTCATCATGTTTTGCTAGTCCACTACAACACAGATCATTTCTGACACGATGCTGGTTCCATTAGTGTGGGTTTCAAGGACTTACATCTCTTCTTCAACTTCAACGAGCTCGATGCCACTCTTGTTAGATACCTGATTTTGTAAGTACTTAACAAACTCTGATCAACTTCTCCATACAAGGTTGTAAATGATAAACAACTAACTGCATTTTATTCCTCTCAAGGGATTGAACGCGCAGAGAAGAAAAAGAGAGAGTGTGTATTTCATAGATCCTGCATTAGCAAATGGCACAACATTAGATGGTAAGGACCTACGGGACTGGGCCATTAAAACGGTCGTCTGTATCTTTGAAAACACGTCCCATGCAGAATCATTTCTCTGGCCATATCATGAACGGTAAGTCAAGTAAACAACCACGCATACACTGATTGTCTTTCAGATTTCGACATAATTTGTAAGTTCATAGATTTCTTAATATGTAGCAATCACTGGATATTTGTATTCATTGTTCCAAACAAGAACACAGTTTGCTACATGGATTCTCTCAGAGAGTCAACAAACGCTCAGGATCTGATGCATCTTCAGCAATTCATGGATAGGTATTGAATTCTATGATGTTGAAATTAATTTGCATTCATATCTGGTTCAATAATTGATGTTGTCAAAATTCATCTTCATTTGCAGTGTGCTCGCATTGTGGAAAACTAAACCAGGGAACCTGTTCAAGAGGGAACTACCTCTGCAGCACGAGATCGTTTCTCCGGTAACACACCGAAATCTGTTATTTTCGGAAAATTTATCCAATAGTCTGCAAATACCTTTTCTTACGCTAGTCAAATGTTCAAGCTTCTAAATAAACCTTTTTCTATTTCTGTCCAAAGAAAAAAATACATCTAACACCGGTTAGGTTGTTCCTAACAGGACAAATACATGACTAATTCTGTACAAAAAATTTTAGTGTCCTCAGCAACAAGCAGGGACCAACCTTTGTGGATACTATGTTTGCAGACACATGATCTCCATCTGTAAATCTGCTGATAGTTGTGAAGATGCTCGTGAATTAGTACCAGTAAGTCTATCTTAATTAATATCTTCTACTCCACTCATATGGCACATTCTGATTTTAAAAATACTGCAGCTCATCTTAGAACCGAGGACCCCTGAACCGCTCCCCGCTGGTGAATTGCTGATGGTTCGGAGATTTATCAGCGACTTCTTCCTGAATCACTACATCAATCCCACTGGTGATAATGAAGATTTCAGCATGCGTTCTCCTGAAACATTGGGTAAGAGTTAGCCGCTAAACATATACGCATGGATCCATTGTTTTCCATCTGATGAGGTCTTCGTATTTTATACACTATGATTAATTATGTATTGCATATATGTGTCGACAAATCATTGGAATTTAGCTACCATATGTTCAATTGCAATTGTTGCGAAATCTGATGAATGTTCTTCCTGTGGACACTATTTGTTCAATTGAATATTGTGGCGAATTTGCTTTTTTATATGCTGATTCAAATGGGATATTTTTGCTTTAACCTGGCAATTGCTCCGCACACGGTTCAAATAAATGAGTGTGTATGATCCACATCGGAAAGCATACGTCAATCGTAGCGGAACCGTCGGTGATACACAACAGATCGCAAACGATTTGCAGCTCTACTATGTGTGTGTAGGGGCTTCGAAACTGTTTGTGATATCACGTTATCGCACATGAGAACTCGGAGTAAACCGTGCCCAATGTAAAATACAATCCCATTCATAAATTTTTCAGGAAACGTGTGGAATCCCAAACGAAAAGCACACGTCACTCTTGCCGCAACCGTCGGTGATACACAACAAATCACAAACGGTCTGCAGCACTTGTATGTGTGCGAAGGTTCCCCTGAACCGTTTGTGATAGAACATTATCGCACATGATAATTGTTGGGAAACGTGTGTGATGGAGTCTTGCATGGCAGACGGGTTCCGCAGAAAACTCGTGTGCGATGGGGCACATATCGCACATAGTTCATATGTTGGCCCGTGTGCCTTACATACTATTTCCCAAACGGTTCATTACGACACACCGTTTGGTTTCACTGCGTCATTAGAAAGGTTTAATCACCGATCCCACACGTGCGAAAGAATTTAGTGTGTGCTGCATCGCATACGATTACATTTTGCAAGGCCTCTGGATGATGGCTCCATATCACTGACGGTTTCTGGGTCGTGTGGGAAGGACCCCCCTATCGCAGTCACTCACTTGGCGACGGTTCAAAATGCTGTCGTGGAAAGGAGTTAAAAACCATGTGTATAGCACCTCGCTGTACCAGTGTGCATTGAAGACGAAGGTGATTCTGTCTTTGTTTCTTTTGTGTAGAATATCCTCTCTATTGTTTCTTTCCATGTCTGCATTGTTTCCATAGAATGGAATCGGTTAGAATGGAAAATGTTTTTACAAGGAAGAATGAATTTATATACAACAGAGCCATACATGTATTTGCCAAATTCATAGTCATCCGGTCATGCTTTTCCATCATTTTTCATGTCTGCTCTAGCTATTTCCGCTAGTTCACTCTCTTTGAGATGGTTTGCTCGTGGTAATGAGGTCATGTCCATTCCCTCAGAACTTTTCTGTATTTCTCTGCTGTCGATGGGTAGGAGCAGGGAATCGAGGTACATGATTACTGGTCCATGTGCCAAACCATTGAGGTGATTTTTTTTCTTTTTTTCTGATCTATCTTGTGATCCTGCCATTCGATGGCTCCTGCCTTAATCCTTTCGACAATTACCTCGCAGAAATCCATCTGTGTCATTTCTTCATAGTTCATGTTATTGACCATTATTGCTTGTTTGCTGAAGATAGCGGCGGTTGTCCCACAACCAACATTATGGAAAAAAATAAGGAAAAATATTTTAACTGATTTCCTGTTTGATTCTGGGTCGTCTAGTTGTACCAATTCTTGTAGCTTCTCGAACCGTTTTTTGGGTGAGAAATCTGGACTTTTGAAGCCAAGGTCTAACATCAGTTCTTTCATTGAAGTGGTGGAAGTCCGTGGCCTTGGTGTTGACCTCTGCGTGCCGTTTGGGTATCCAGAGACCTTGTGGATAGCTTACTTGGTAATCTTGATTTATTTATCTTTGGTAGCATCACCAAAGCTTATCGTCTTGTTTGTTGTGTTCAAATTGTTGTAGATGTGTGCTGTAAGTGGTCTGGAGATAGTGCCCGTTATTAGGCAGTGCTCTATGCTGCCAAATCCGATCGTCCTAACATCTTGCCGGCGACGTTCTTTAAGTAATTTCCATGCTTTCTTGACATGAGCAAATGCTTCTCCTGCTTTGATTTTGCATTTGTCTTCATTTGTTGTTGCCTCGCGTTCATCAACTGTTGGTGCTGCCAATTCTTTTCCGCTTGTCTTTCTCCTCTTTACGCCCTTCTGGTTTGATTTGGGCTGTTTCAGAAAAAAGCGTTTTGTTAGAAAGGATCGTTTGATTTTGAGTGCTGAACAGTGCCCTTCAAAATTAGTAGATAAATGTGTTTTTACATTATCGTCCTCTTCTGCATTACTGTCGTGCTCTTCGACATCTTCGCCATCTGTAGGAATGAAATCTGCATCATGTTTTCTGTCATCATCGGCATCGTCAGTCTCTGAATCTTTGCTGACATCATCCTATTCTTCTTGTACCCATTGCCATTTATTTTTCTTCTTGCTTTCACCTTGTTTCTTCGTGGCGGATGGTGCTGGTGACGGGAGTACCATTAGAGGTTTTGGCTGATGCTGCAAGGTACTACTATCGATGATGTTTTCAATGTTGTCCTTTCACTTTTGCCTTTTTGCTCCAGGAGTAACAACAGTGCTGGTATCTGATTGCCTCTTTTTTGGGTTGTTGTTACTTGTTTGCTCTTATTCAGCCTGCTATAAGTTACCAATGCTACGACAGGTGCTTCGTTCTCGATGTTTTGTTGCGTGCTTTTTTCTGATGAATGATGAGAGATGTTGTGTCTTTCTGCGATTTCAATATCACCGTCTTTGTGCCCTGCATAATGATCAGGTAACAAAAAAGGATAGAGTTTTGTTCAAAAAAGGGATATAGTTTTAAAATATATATCTTCCAGGATTATGCATAAAGAATGTGAAACTCATAAAGGAGCCTTTTAGTTTCTTTTCTTGGGTTAAAAAAGGTAATTGATACTCTTACTGATTGAGTTAATCAGGGATGGAAATTATGAACTATGGTTAGTAGTGCAACTGAGCAAGTGAAGTTAGGGCGAAGCCTTCTGAGAGAAAAATACACACTCCAAGTGATATTCCATAATGGGAGGAATATCATTAAGCAGACTGGAAGATTTACTGGGTAAGATAAAATGTTTTTGAATTAAAAATAAGATGTTGTGTGAACATTTTTAATGTTTTCAAGAAAAAAATATAAAAAGGACAAATAGTTTTATTTGCAGAATAGAATATATGTTATGCTTGTGTCAAGGAGAACAGTTAACTTATTATTGTCGCTATATAGTTTTTGTTAGATGGACAGTGGACACTTTGCTTAAACCTTTGACAGGACCTTGCTGGATGGCATATATACTCTTCCTCAGGGTCTTCGTTAGGACCTTGCTGGATGTTAGGCTCTTCATCAGGCTTCCTCATTGTTGCATAAAAATGGCCAGGTGTTAGAAGCAGAGTTTAGTCTCACAGAAAAAATAGGACATGCATCATGTGAAAAAAATGTATGGTCAGAGAGGCACATGTTGTTTCACCCTAGAAACACAGGTACACCTATTCTTGGTTCATGATTTTTAAGACCAGATGCACCTAATTTGAAACAGATACAATCAAGGGACATAGAAAGTCTCGTGTAATTACCAGGTTTGATCTCTCAGGATGCTCACAGGGTTTGAATATATTGAGGTATTCTAGTTAGTGATGGCAGGTATAGTATGTTTAAGCACATATAGTCCGACCAAATTTCCGTAGCGGGGAGCAGTAGCATTTCTGTTACACCTCATGTGTACGAAATAGGCTATTCGAAAACTCGGTTGTTGCGGTGGCTAGGGTTGATGTCCATGAAAGTGGAGAAATCACTACGGTCTACCTCGTGGAATGGAATGGAATGGAATAGATTAATATTTACCTTCGATTGCTTGTGTGGGGTTTCTTGCCTCCATCGGCTGATTCTGTCATTGCTCTTTTTTTGTTGCGATCTCCACCGCGGGTGTTGAGGTCCTCGCCGTCAGTCGACGCCGCCAGGAGGGGATTTGGTGCTATCTCGGGCACCGTTTGACGGTCTGTATCTCGAAGTAGAGGGTGGTTGGCGAAGCACGGTGGCGGTTGTCCGGTGAGGTGATAACCCACAAGTATAGGGCATCACAACAGTTTTCGAGGGTAGAGTATTCAACCCAAATTTATTGATTCGACACAAGGGGAGCCAAAGAATATTTGAGAGTATTAGCAACTGAGTTTTCAATTCAATCACACCTGGACATTAATTATCTGCAGCAAAGTGATCAGTAGCAAAGTAGTATGATAGTTTTGATAATAGTAGCAACACCAATAGTAACAGTAACAATGATAGCAGTAGTTTCATAGCAAGTGCAATAGTAACAATAGCAGTAGTAACTTAGCAAGATCAATATGTAGGAAAATCGTAGGCATTGGATCGGTAATTTGTTGGATGATATTCATCATGTGACAGTCATAACCTAGGGCGATACGGCACTAGCTCCAGTTCATAAATATAATGTAGGCATGTATTCCGTAAATAGTCATACGTGCTTATGGAAAGAACTTGCATGACATCTTTTGTCCTACCCTCCCGTGGCAGCGGGGTCCATATTGGAAACTAAGGGATATTAAGGCCTCCTTTTAATAGAGAACCGGAACAAAGCATTAACACACGGTGAATACATGAACTCCTCAAACTACGGTCATCACCGGGAGTGGTCCCGACTATTGTCACTGCGGGGTTGCCGGATCATAACACGTAGTAGGTGACTATAACTTGCAAGATCGGATCTAGAACATGGATATAATGATGATAACATAAACGGTTCAGATCTGAAATCATGGCACCCGGGCCCAAAGTGACAAGCATTAAGCATGACAAAGTCATAGCAACATCAATCTCAGAACATAATGGATACTAGGGATCAAGCCCTAACAAAACTAACTCGATTACATGACGAATCTCATCCAACTCCTCACCGACCAGCGAGCCTACGAAGGAATTACTCACTCCCGGTGTGGAGCATCATGGAATTGGCGATGGAGAAGGGTTGGTGATGACGAAGATCGAAGATCCCCCTCTCCGGAGCCCCAAACGGACTCCAGATCTGGCCTCCCGATGAAGAACAGGAGGTGGCGGTGGCTCCGTCTCGCAGAACGCGATAATTCTTTCTCCCTGATTTTTTTTCTGGAAAAATAGGATTTTATAGCGTCAGTTTCAGGGTCTGCGGGGCCACCAGGTGGGGACGACCCACTTGGGCGTGCTTGGAGGGGGTGGCGCGCCCTGGTGGGTTGTGCCCACCCAGGTGCCCCCCTCCGGCGGTTCTTGGCTCCAGTATTTTTCTTTTATTGTATAAAAATTCCTCGCAAAGTTTCATTCCATTCCGAGAACTTTTATTTCTGCACAAAAACAACACCATGGTAGTTCTGCTGAAAACAGCGTCAGTCCGGGTTAGTTTCATTCAAATCATGCAAATTAGAGTGCAAAACAAGAGGAAAAGCGTTAGTAAAAGTAGATACGACAGAGACGTATCAACTCCCCCAAGCTTAAAGCTTTGCTTGTACTCAAGCAATTCAGTTGATAAACTGAAAGTGAAAAATAAAAACTTTTACAAACTCTTTTGCTCTTGTTTGCATAAATAAGCTTAAGTAGCACCCAGGTTTTCAGCAAAGATTATAACTAACCATGTTGACAATAACTCTTAAAAATTATATTAACTCATAACAATGACATAATCAGCTAGCGAGCAATAATAAGATATCTCGAACAACAACACGTTATTAAAACAACCATGATATAATATGACAATAGTGGTATCTCGCTAGCCCTTTCTGAGACCGCAAAACATAAATGCAGAGCACCTCCAAAGTCCGAGCAGCGACTAAACATTGTAATTCATTGTAGAAAAGATCCAGTCATGATGCACCCAATATTAGCTATACACAATGCATCAGCATGACAGCAGTGCTCTCAGGTTCTGGCGCTTATTTGAGAAGGTGATGACACAACATTAAAGTAAATAGATAGTCCCTTCGCAGAGGGAAGCAGTGATTTGTAGAGGTGCCAGAGCTCAAGTTTTAAAAACAGAGGTAAATGAAGTTTCGAGAGATGCACCCCTCTTGTTTACTTCGCGACCATCCGTTATCAATATCTTCCATGCTAAACACATTAGTGGCGGTTCCCAAGCGATAAAAGTAAAGGTTTACTCCCCCTCCACCAACATTCACACTCCACGGCTTGTCCAAAATAACGGGTGTCGTCCATACCAACAACAGTCCCAGGGGAGTTTTGTTTAATTATTTGCATTTTGAGTTCGAGACTGGGAATCCCTATTACTGCCCCTCTCGTGCAAGGACGAGCGAATAAACACTCATCATGAGAATAACCCGCTTAGCATGGAAGATACCAACTACCTCCTGTCGCTCTATGAACAATCCAGGCACACAAAAAGGATATTTATTTAAAGTTTTTAGAGGTGGCACATGCAAATTTACTTAGGACGATAGGGTAGTACCGCATATAGGTAGGTATGGTGGACTCATCTGGAATAACTTGGGTTCAAGGTTTTTGATGTACAAGCAGAATTCCCACTTAGTACAGGCGAAGGCTAGCAAATAGGTTGAGAAGCGGCCAGCTAGAGAGCAACAACGGTCATGAACATGCATTATGCATAAGTAACATTGGATACTAGCATGAGTAGGATATGAACACCATGAACATAAATATCATAGAGGCTATGTTGGTTTTGATTCAACTACATGCATGAACACGTGCCAAGTCAAGCCACTCGAACATTGAGAGGAGGATACCATATCATCATACTACATCACAATCATTTTAGCGCAATGTTGACATCCAAGATAAATCATTATCCACTCCTAGATACTTATGCATGGCATGAGAAACTATAATCTCTAATTGTCATTGCAAACATGTTTAATCATAATGGGCTGAATCATGGATACTAGGTTAAACATATTTACAAAAACAGAACAAGTTGAGTTCATACCCGTTTCTCTCTGCCACGGCCAGTTCATCGAATATCGTCATTATTGCCTTTCACTTGCACGACCGAACGATTTGAAAATAATAATAGTGCAAGAGTGCCGTGGACTAAGCTGGAATCTGCAAACATTTTATTCAAAAGAAGAAGACAAGGTAAATTGGGCTCTTTGTTAGATTAACAATAATGCATATGAGAGCCACTCAATATTTTCATCGTGGTCTTCTCCTTGGTATGACTCAATAAAATAAAAGAAGTTCAGAGAAACACACTGAAATATTTTTGGAGTTTTTGGTTTTCTGAAGGAAAGCAAATAAAAGGGGGAAAACAAAAATAAGGAAACTATTTACACGGGAAAGCTCCCAACAAGCAAAAGGAAATCTTTTTGGGTTTTTTTCTTTTTAGTGCTACAAGAATTTAAACTAGGAAGAAAAATCAAAAAGAAGCGAGAAATATTTTTGGATTTTCTCAAAGTTTTTCAAACACACAAGAAGAAAGCAAGAAAATAAATTAAGCATGGATAATACAATGAAAAAGTGAGGACACCGACGAATGAAATATGTGAACATGAATGTAATGTCGGTGGAAATACGTACTCCCCCAAGCTTAGGCTTTTGGCCTAGCTTGGTAATCACCAGTCGTAGAAGCCATGAGGTCCTATGTTGAAGTGCTGAGGTGCGGGCACCTGTGGATCCCACTGCTGAGGCTCCTCCTGTGCTGCAGCCTGGTTGTTCCGGTGGGCGATGATGTTCTCAGGCATAATCCTATATCCGTGCTGTTCACATTCAGCTGTGATGAAGTCGGTGAGGCCGGCATTAGCAGCATATTGTGCAAACTCTTGGAGGATTCCGGCCCCTTCCATGAACGGGGTATGCGGCCATTCGCACGGCCGTAGCTCTGCCAACCTCCGGGTGCGGAGATCACTGTCAGATGACTCTCCAATCACCCCCTTGGAGTTCTTCTTGGAAGCAAACTTCCTAAAGATACTCATGTTTTTCCTACGAACAAATTTTTTGAAATGGTGGGAAGAAAGCTGCCCTAGCCTCTGTCCAGTCATTTTTAGTCCATAAAATTTTCTTAACAAAACTTTACAAGATTGGTAACAACTACTCATAGGGAAGCATAGAGGCCATAGCAAGCATTCAAACTACTTAGAACTCTAAGAATTCAACATGCAAGCACATCTACAGCAGCACTAAGAGTAGCTAATTATTCAAAATATAAACCACTAAAGCAAAAATTAATTGGACTAACGGAGGAGTCACATACCAAGCAACAATCCCCCGAAACAGTTTCGGAAATGGAGCTTCGAGCAAAGAGATCGAAATCCGCGGGTTTGAGAGCAAGAACACGAGAGCAAGAGCAATGGTGAATTTTTTCTGGAGGTAGGTGATGATGTGGGATGAAGAGATAAGTGAGGGGGCCCACGTGGGGACCAGAACCCACCAGGGTGCGCCTGGGGGTCCTGGCGCGCCCAGGTGGGTTGTGCCCACCTGGTGCACCTCCCTCTGATATTATTTGCACCAAAAATTCTTAAATATTCAGAAAAAAATTCGTATTAAATTTTCAGAGCATTCTGAGAACTTTTATTTTTGGGTCATTTTTTTATTATTGCACGAAAAACTCAAAAAACAGACAAAACATGGCATTTTATTTTATTTAACTAATAAAAACAGAAAACTAAAGGTAGGGACAGAAGGTAGTGCTCACTAATTTCATCAACTTCATACCTCTAAAAAATGATCCATTAATAAGGTTGATCAAGTCTTATTAACAACCACTTTCGATTAGCATGAAACCGAAGAACTTTCGTAAATCACTAAGTTACCTCAACGGGGATATGAATTTCCCCAACAATAAGCATTTCATATTTCTTTTTAACAGTAGATAGAGGTAGTTGAAAGCTTCCAATAGTGATTGTCGGAGATTTTTCAATAACATTAATACCATTCACTTGGAATTGTTTCTTCGGAAAGTGCACCGTATGCTCATTACCATTGATATGAAAAGTGACCTTGCTTTTATTGCAATCAATAACAGCCCCTGCAGTATTCAAAAAGGGTCTACCAAGGATAATAGACATGTTGTCGTCCTCGGGCATCTCAAGTATAACAAGTCAGTCAAAATAGTAACATTAGCAACAACAACGGTCACATCCTCACAAATACCGATAGGTATGGCAGTTGATTTGTCAGCCATTTGCAAAGATATTTCAGTAGGTGTGAGTTTATTCAAGTCAAGTCTTTTATATAAAGAGAAAGGCATAACACTAACACCAGCTCCTAAATCACACAAAGCAGTTTTCACATAATTTCTTTTGATGGAGCAAGGTATAGTTGGTATTCCCGGATCTCCAAGTTTTTTAGGTATTCCATCTTTAAAGGTATAATTAGCAAGCATAGTGGAGATTTCAGCTTCCGGTATTTTTCTCTTATTGGTGATGATGTCTTTCATGTACTTTGCATAAGGAGGCATTTTTAAGATATCAATCAAGCGAGTACGCAAAAAGACTGGCCTAATCGTTTCAGCAAAGCGTTCAAATTCTTCATCATCTTTCTTTTTAGTTGACTTAGGTGGAAAGGGCATAGGTTTTTGAACCCATGGTTCTCTTTCCTTTCAATGTTTTCTAGCAACAAAGTCTCTTTTATCATATCTTTTATTCTTAGGTTGTGGGTTATCAAGATCAACTGCTGGTTCTATCTCAACATCATTGTCTGGTTCTTTATTATTTGTTTGAGTTTCTTCATGAACCTCGTCATTATCTTTTTCATTATCAGAAGGTGAGTGTTCACTACCAGATTGAGTTTCAGCATCAGAGATAGAAACTTCATTATCATTATCAGGAGGATTTTCTACTTCAGGTTCACTAGAGGCATGCAAAGTCCTATCATTTTTCTTCTTCTTTTTCTTTTTAGAAGGACTACGTGCATCGGTGTCAACTCTTTGAGAGTCTTGTTCAATTCTTTTTGGGTGTCCCTCAGGATAAAGTGGTTCCCGAGTCATTCTACCTCCTCTAGTCATTACTCTAACAGCATGATCATTGATATTATTGTTCATTTCATCTAACAATTCTCTTTGAGATTTAGCAACTTGTTCTAACTGAGTTTGAACCATAGAAGCATGCTTCCCTACACCTCTAACATCATTTGAGATTCTAAATAACAAGTCACTCAAGCAAGCAATCATATCAGAATTATATTTCAACTGTTTCATAACATTTGCATTGAAGTGATCTTACTTTCTAATGTAGTTTTCAAACTCATAAAGGCATTGGCTGGGGTGCATATCATGAGGATTATCATTATCATTGAATTTCATTAGAGAATTTACCTCTACCACCTTAGGTGGTGGTGGTGTATCAAGCCCATGTATTTCTTCAATAGGAGGTAAATTTTTGACATCCTCGGCTTTAATACCTTTTTCCTTCATAGATTTCTTTGCCTCTTGCATATCTTCAGGACTGAGATATAAAATACCCCTCTTCTTCGGAGTGGGTTTAAGCGGTGGTTCAGGAAGAGTCCAATCATCATAGTTTTTCAATATGTTATTCAATAGTTCTTCAGCTTGCCCAATAGTTCGTTCCCTGAAAACACAGCCATCACAACTATCTAGGAAGTCCCTAGAAGCATCGGTTAGTCCATTATAGAAGATATCAAGTATTTCATTTTTCTTAAGAGGATGATCAGGAAAAGCATTAAGAAAACGGAGAAGCCTCCCCCAAGCTTGTGGGAGACTCTCTTCTTCAATTTGCACAAAGTTAAATATTTCCTGCAAGGCAGCTTGTTTCTTATGAGCAGGGAAATATTTTTCAGAGAAGTAATAAATCATGTCCTGGGGACTACGCACACAACCAGGAGCAAGAGTATTGTACCAGGCTTTAGCATCACCCTTTAATGAGAACGGAAATAATTTGAGAATATAGTAATAGCGAATTTTCTCATCATGAGCAAAAAGGGTGGCTATGTCATTCAACTTAGTAAGATGTGCCATAACAGTTTCAGTTTCATAACCATGGAAAGGATCAGATTCAACCAGAGTAATTAACTCTGGGTCGACAGAGAATTCATAATCCTTATCATCAACAAAGATAGGTGAAGTAGCAAACTTAGGATCACATTCCATTCTAGCATTCAAAGATCTTTCTTTATACTTGCTTAATATTTTTTCTAAATCATCTCTATCTTTGCAAGCAAGAATATCTCTAGTTGCCTCCTCACCCACAACATAACCTTCCGGTACCTTAGGCAATTCATATCTAGGAGGGCTAGTTCTAATAGGTGTTTTAAGATTTTCAGTTTCAAGCTCATCATCAGTTTCAACAATATCATGTTGTCTTACTCTAGCAATTTGTTCATCAAGAAATTCACCTAGTGGCACATCATCATCAAGCAAGGTACTAGCATCATCATAAGCATCATTCATAGCAGAAGTAGCATCATCAATAACTTGCGACATATCAGGATTAATAGCATGTGGTGGTGTTGCAAGTTTACTTATAACAGAAGGTGAATCTAAAGCGGAGCTGGATGGCAGTTCCTTACCTCCCCTCGTCTTAGAGGGGGAAATCTTAGTCTTAGCATCCTTCAGATTCTTCATAGTGATAATTTGATAATAATCCCAAGTGACTCAACAAATATAGCTATGCTCCCCGGCAACGGCGCCGGAAAAAGGTCTTGATAACCCACAAGTATAGGGGATCGCAACAGTTTTCGAGGGTAGAGTATTCAACCCAAATTTATTGATTCGACACAAGGGGAGCCAAAGAATATTTGAGAGTATTAGCAACTAAGTTGTCAATTCAATCACACCTGGAGATTAATTATCTGCAGCAAAGTGATCAGTAGCAAAGTAGTATGATAGTTTGATAATAGTAGCAGCAACAACAGTAACGGTAACAATGATAGCAGTAGTTTCGTAGCAAGTGCAATAGTAACAGCAGCAGTAGTAACTTAGCAAGATCAATATGTAGGAAAATCGTAGGCATAGGATCGGTAATTTGTTGGATGATATTCATCATGTGACAGTCATAACCTAGGGCGATACGGCACTAGCTCCAGTTCATAAATATAATGTAGGCATGTATTCCGTAAATAGTCATACGTGCTTATGGAAAGAACTTGCATGACATCTTTTGTCCTACCCTCCCGTGGCAGCGGGGTCCATATTGGAAACTAAGGGATATTAATGCCTCCTTTTAATAGAGAGCCGGAACAAAGCATTAACACACGGTGAATACATGAACTCCTCAAACTACGGTCATCACCGGGAGTGGTCCTGACTATTGTCACTCCGGGGTTGCCGGATCATAACACGTAGTAGGTGACTATAACTTGCAAGATCGGATCTAGAACATGGATATAATGATGATAACATAAATGGTTCAGATCTGAAATCATGGCACCCGGGCCCAAAGTGACAAGCATTAAGCATGGCAAAGTCATAGCAACATCAATCTCAGAACATAATGGATACTAGGGATCAAGCCCTAACAAAACTAACTCGATTACATGATGAATCTCATCCAACTCCTCACCGACCAGCGAGCCTATGAAGGAATTACTCACTCCCGGTGGGGAGCATCATGGAATTGGCGATGGAGAAGGGTTGGTGATGATGAAGATTGAAGAAGCCCCTCTCCGGAGCCCCAAATGGACTCCAGATCTGGCCTCCCGATGAATAACAGGAGGTGGCGGCGGCTCCGTCTCGCGGAACATGATAATTCTTTCTCCCTGATTTTTTCTGGAAAAATAGGATTTTATAGCATCGGTTTCAGGGTCTGCAGGGCCACCAGGTGGGGACAACCCACCTGGGCATGCCTGGAGGGGGTGGCGCGCCCTGGTGGGTTGTGCCCACCCAGGTGCCCCCCTCCGGCGGTTCTTGGCTCCAGTATTTTTCTTTTATTGTATAAAAATTCCTCGCAAAGTTTCGTTCCATTCCGAGAACTTTTATTTCTGCACAAAAACAACACCATGGTAGTTCTGCTGGAAACAGCGTCAGTCCGGGTTAGTTTCATTCAAATCATGCAAATTAGAGTCCAAAACAAGAGGAAAAGCGTTAGGAAAAGTAGATACGACGGAGACGTATCATGAGGCAAACTCAATTTCGAATTTGGGTTGGTGTGCGGGTTTGGAGAATGGGGCAGAACGAAGGAGGAGGCCGTGCAGGAGTGCCAAAGCTTTCGACATTTACTGTGCGAGAGGGGAAGTAAGAGAGTAGTAGAGCGAGGGAGAGATGGAAATGATGGAACCGTCTCTAATCTTCGACGGTCCATTTGAGCATCAAGATTCATGCTGCCTGGCTGGGTTTTTTTGTTTGCTAGCATCTTAACAGTCAGTCGGTGGGACGCTAGCATTTTCTTATTTTAGTGTAGTGACACTGCTAAAAAAAGGTATGGAAGTGAAGCCACTACAGGCACATGGATGCAGACACCGGAGGCACGGAAGTGAAGTCACTACAGGCTTGGACGTGGGGCTTCTCGAGGCATGGGTATCAACCCTCTAGATGCACAAAAGTGTGGTAGCAGAGGCATGGGTCCGAATACTGAGTTAGAGAGGCACGGTTGTGGATGCACAGGTGTGAAGACTCTAGAGCCACGGGCATGTGGCACCACAGGCATGGGTTCAAATACTCAGTTGGAGAGCCATGGCTGTACATAGGCCAGTTGCAGACAGCGGTGTAGGTTGCTGGCATCCGGCAGCACACGGCTGTACAGAGAGGAACATGTGTGCAACACCAAAGAGGTACGAGCGATCACGTGTGCGGAGAACATAGAGTCACGGCGCGTGTTAGGTGAGGCATGTCAATGCAGGCACCAAAGGCACGGAAGTGAAGCCACTACAGGCACGGACGTGGGGCTTCTCGAGGCACGTGTATCAACCCTCTGGATGCACAGGTGTGAAGTCTCTAGAGGCACAAAAGTGTGGTAGCAGAGGCATGGGTCCGAATACTCAGTTAGAGAGGCACGGTTGTGGATGCACAGGTGTGAAGACTCTAGAGCCATGGGCATGTGGCACCATAGGCATCGGTTCGAATACTCAGTTGGAGAGCCACGACTGTACATAGGCCAGTTGCACACAGCGGTGTAGGTTGCTGGCATCCGACAGTACACGACTGTACAGAGAGGAATGTGTGTGCAACACCAAAGAGGCATGGGCGATCACGCGTGCAGAGAACATAGAGTCACGGCACGTGTCATGTGAGGCACATGGATGCAGGCACAGGAGGCACGGTGTCACACCCTGATTTTTGACCCTTTCTTTTCTCGTTTGATTTTCTGAGATTTTTGCTTGAGTTTTCTTTTTCCGTGGCTATGTGATCTGGAAATTGGAGAAGATGACCTCTTCTTCCTTTCCAGAGTGGCTTGTCATCCTCATATCCATCCCAAGACCTTGCCATTTTCATCTTATCCCAATCCCAATAATCCTTTTCTTGGGAATATTCATTTTTCTATTCAAGGAATAACCCTGTCCGCCCTAGGTTGTGAAGCAACCTATATTTCTATCACTCCCAAAATTCTCAAATAATTCTCATAAATTGTTTGGGTCATATGTTGCTCAAAAATGTCAAAATCCTTCCTTGGAATCATCAAAGATAATTCACAAATATTCCTTTTCTCATTCTGTCCTCAGTGGCTTTTTGAGAAGGAAATGCCATTTATCTTTGCTTGATTGACCCAAAACTTTTTGGAAACCTTTTCATGTACAAATAATTGCCTCATGCCAAAATTCAACTCAATTTTCCTAGTAAATATTCCTGAGCAATTTTTCAAAGTTCCTGTCTGAGGAAATTCTCTGTGAAGGAAGTACTAGCTAGGATAACCCAAATGAGTTGAAATTTTGCATGGTCCTTCATATCATCAAATCATGACTCTCCTCAAAACTTGAGCTCATTTCATCCATCCATGTGAGCACACCTTCAATTCTTTGTTTCTGTCCAAATCTTCAGTTAGTGAAGCAAGTATATTTTATCTTGCTCCATTATGGCTGAAAATTTTCCTAAGCCTACTACTATCCATATAACTTATCTCCACAAGATTTAGGATCATTTCATTCAGACATTTTCCCTCAGGATTTTTCCCAAGATTCTGTCCAGAGAGGTGCTTGATGAAGGAAGTACCATTTTGGCTTGGCAAAATAGCATGAAATTTTTATGGCACTCTCATATGGCCAAACCATTATTCCTTGCCCATTTTCAGCTCAATCCATCACCATATGTGAGTGCAACATCAATTTTCTCCCTTCTGCCCAGTTGGGCACATTGCAAAGTAAGTGCTAGCTATCTTCATTATTTTGAGCTGAAACTTTTCAGGGAGAATCACCTTAGTATATAAACACTCTCCACAAAATATCAGCACCTTTCACCAAGTGCATCTTCCCCAGTTCACAACAAACACCTTGCTGTGCGACTGAAACACTGCAAGCTCTATTCACCAATTAAGCCCCTGTGCCCGTTTCTTTGCTTCACAGCCTTCTCTATAGCATGCCCTTTCCAGCAGACAAGGTTTTGCAGCTCAGAGCACGTGTAAGCGTCATGTGCACGCGGTGACCGCTGTTTTGGCATGCAGTGCGCGCGTCCAGGACGTCGTTTGCTTCGGGCCACTCCTCTGCCTAGCGTCTCAGCGAGCACGGGCGTGTCTCCCAGCTCACCCTCACCGTCCTCTTCTCCTTGGACCTCTCTCCCCCGCCGGAAGCTCGCTCGCTGGCGCTCGTCGCCGTGCGCCCACGGACGGACTGTGCCGTTTCGTCTCAGTTCGCCCCTGGCCGTTTCCTCCTCGTGCCCCTCGACCTCTTCTGCCCCGTGACCTGCCCCTCCTGCTTCCCTCCATCGCCTTCCGTCGAGCTAGCTGGCGTGAACACGCGTACGCGGCCATGGCCGAGCCACGGCCACGCGTCCGCGGCCTCCCCTCTCCGCCACGGCTATATATAGCCCCTCCCCGCGGCTCCCGAGCACCTCATCAGCTCCACTTCACCCCCAGGACCCCGCCTAGCCACTCGCCCGAGCTCGGGGACCCTCCTAGCCCTCCCATGGCCGCCACGGTCGCCGGCATCCCCCTCCTAAATTCACTCAAGCCAGCGCTCCCCTCTCACTCCCTCCACCTCCATGAGCTCCACTATACTCCGGCGGACCCTCCCAGATTCTTGCCTCGACCGCCGGAGCACCTGAGGCCCTTGTCCATCTTCGACTGCCGGCGTCCGCCGCGGGAGTCGGAGCTCTACTCCCTCCATTGTTTCCTAGCGGGAACGAGCCCTCTAGGCGGGAGCGGCCCATCTCCCTGAGTCCAACGGTGGCCGAAGCCTCGCCTGAGATGGCCCGTGCCACCGGGGGTCGCCGCCGGCGCGCGCGGCCGTCCGCTGTATCGTGGGCGAGCGCGAGCTTGAAGACGAAGGCAGGGCCAGGCAGGCCCCGCCCCACGTGACCCCACCAGTCAGCCACCCAGGAGCCGGCCCCGCCACTGCTGACTGGGATAAGTGGACACGGCTTTCTCAAAATACGCTTTCCCTTTGTGTAAACGTACTTTTGTGCTTCTTTAGTGTATTCTACGCTTCCTCCTTTCGAAGGCGTATTTCTGAGAATGCGTTTTCTCCTTTTTCAGCTACCGGCCGAATCAATTTGTTTTTCTTCTAATGAACGAACGATTGTATCTTTTCAACCGAGACTCCGATTGAGGTGATTCCAGCGCTCACATCTTCGTCTCATCGAGCCCGTTCTGTTATTATCATTTTCACTATGGTTTGACATAGTGAAAATGACCTTATTGCCCTTGCCCCAAATCAGGCCCCTCCGGGAGAGAAACTTTTCCGGCAATTCCTTCCGCGATCTTTCCGCACTTCTCCCCGGTGTATTCTTCATCCCTAGGCAAGCCACGACAACCACTTGCATGATATACATGCAGTAGCCATGGTTTTCTACTTGAAGAATTAAAAAGTGCTTGTCTGTCTGCAACTGTTATCGTTGTTTCGGTACTGCTTATAGTTTCATGTTCATCTTCATGCTATGTTCGTATGCACCTGGTTATCATGTATTCTTGCTAGTATTATTTTCGTATGGCATGCTTGGTAGTAGTACATGTGGGTGTTGGTCATGTTCTTCGGTGCATGACCATCGTCTGCTACCGAGTACCGTTGATATGCATGTTCCTTTGCATCTAGCTGGTTATATGCTTGCTTGGTAGTAATTTTGATATGTTCTTGCTTGGTATTTATTGTTGATGCTAGTGGTCATGTATGCTATGAGTAGGGTTATACTTGTGTTATTCATTCTAGTCAGTATACCATGCTCATTCGGATATATGCTTTATTGTTGTTGATATGCTTGATGATTATGTTGTACCCCCATGCTTATGTTGATATCATGCATGATAGTTGCATCATGTTATATTGTATGACTCAGCATCATTTGCATTCAAGTTTAACCGGACTTAAATGAACTTGAACAACTATTGGCTAAGCCATGGTGCCACCAAATCGAGCTGACCAGTGCAGCCACACTTGCCTTATGGGGGGGGGGGGGTCCTAACTGGGTCTATTGTCATGCCTCTCGCCGGTGCCTCCAAAGAGGGAAGGTTATGCGTGGGCGCTACCTTGGCCGGGTAGGACGGCATAAGCCTTGTGTGCCCGTTGTTGTGATTGGTATACCATTGTCCCCGTTTGGGACCGTTGATTGTTTTGCCACGACGGTGGTCGTTGGATGTCTTTGGTAGACATCGGGGCCACCCAGGACTTAGCCCAGAAGGGGAGTTGGTCAGAGTGGCCGGGAGAGTGTCATGGCAGTAGAGCGGTTTTGTCGGAACACCGTTGGTCCACCCGAATGGGAGTGCGAGGCCATGGGTTCCATAGTGTGGGTACAGTGTGCTAACCTCTGTAGAGTGTGTGTTAAATCTATCGATAGCCGCGCCCGCGGATAAGGGCCCAGTTCGTAGTCGGTCACACTATGGGTCAACAGTAATAATAATAACTTGCTTAATAATAACCCTGGTTCGATGATGAGAAAGAGATTGGTTGTGATCACGAGATGATCACGGAGGTATCGTGGATACCGAAGTTGGTTGATATTTATGTGACCGTGAGAGGATCACTGTGGTATCGTGGATACCGAGTTGATGGATATTTGCGATGTTGTGCGAGAATCACGGGTAAAGGTCAAGCTCCTTGTGGTCATGTAATGATTACTATGGTATTGTAATACCAAGCTTGATTGGATCCTGAGATGATCGTGTGATGTCCGTGATGGTAAGCTTATGCATGTGATGGTTACGAGGTAACCCGAGCAGAGTAAGTTGGTGCATGATAGAGTCATGATGTTGCATGCTAGTATCATCATGCTCATATGTTTAGGCCATGATCGTATTGTTCTAGCTGTATCATGTTCATCTTGTTCATGCTATGATTGATCTGATAGTATCATGTTAATCCTTGTTAACCTGTAAATGCCATGATGTTGTTTGTCTTGATTGCTTTCGTTGCTGTGAGCTTGCAAGTACATTCAATGTACTGACCTGGCGTGTGATGCCAGTTTGTAGGTCATGCCGGATTTGATTGCTTGTTTGCCGTGGATTCCTTGTTTGCGAGCTAGGATAAGCGTTCCGGCCAGAGTCCCTGTGGAGTGGAGTTCATCACCGTCATCGCTGTTCCGCTGCTAGAGTTATTCCGCTGCTTCGTGTTGTTCTGCTACTTGCATGGAGCAACCGTGGCAGGCGTAGTGTCGCCGTGCCGATGTAATCCCCTTGTATCCATATAGCTTGTAATAAAGAGCTGATTTGTTCTATGCTAAGCAGTGCCGTATTCCAGAAGACTTCTCCTCGATCTCTGGGCTGGAATATGGGGTGTTCCGGTTTCTCCGAGCCGGGGTGCCACACATGGAAGTGAAGCCACTACAAGCATGGATGTGGGGCTTCTCGAGGCACGTGTATCAACCCTCTGGATGCACAGGTCTGAAGTCTCTAGAGGCACAAAAGTATGGTAGCAGAGGCATGGGTCCGAATACTCAGTTAGAGAGGCACGGTTGTTGATGCAAAGGTGTGAAGACTCTAGAGCCACGGGCGTGTGGCACCACAAGCATTGGTTCGAATACTCATTTAGAGAGTCTTGGCTATACATAGGCCAGTTGCACACAACGGTGTAGGTTGGTGGCATCCGGCATCTCACGGCTGTAAGGAGAGGAACGTGTGTGCAACACCAAAGAGGCACGGGCGATCCCGTGTGTGGAGCACGTAGAGTCACGACGTGTGTCACGTGAGGCAAGTGGATGCAGGCATCAGAGGCACGGAAGTGAAGCCACTACATGCACGGATGTGGGGCTTCTCGAGGCACGGGTATCAACCCTCTGGATGCACAGGTGTGAAGTCCCTAGAGGCACGAAAGTGTGGTAGCAGAGGCATGGGTCCGAATACTCAGTTAGAGAGGCACGGTTGTGGATGCACAGGTGTGAAGACTCTAGAGCCACGGGCGTGTGGCACCCCATGCATTAGTTACTCATTTAGAGAGCCACGACTGTACATAGGCCAGTTGCACAGAACGGTGTAGGTTGGTGGCATCCGGCAGCACATGGTTGTACAGAGAGGAACGTGTGTGCAACACCAAAGAGGCATGGGAGATCCCACGTGCGGAGCGCGTAGAGTCACGGCGCGTGTCACATGAGGCACGGGGATGCAGGCACCGCAGGCACGGAAGTGAAGCCACTACATGCACGAATGTGGGGCTTCTCGAGGCACGGGTATCAACCCTCTGGATGCACTGGTGTGGAGTCCCTAGAGGCATGGAAGTGTGGTAGCAGAGGCATGGGTCCGAATACTCAGTTAGAGAGGCACAGTTGTTGATGCATAGGTGTGAAGTCTCTAGAGCCACGGGCGTGTGGCACCACAGGCATGGGTTCGAATACCCAGTTAGAGAGCCACGGCTATACATAGGCCAGTTGCACACAACAGTGTAGGTTGGTGGCATCCGGCAGCACACGGTTGTACAGAGAGGAACGTGTGTGCAACACTAAAGAGGCACGGGCGATCCTGCGTGCAGAGCACGTAGAGTCACGGCACGTGTCATGTGAGGCAAGTGGATGCTGGCACCGGAGGCACGGAAGTGAAGCCACTACAGGCACGGATGTGGGGCTTCGCGAGGCCAGGGTATCAACCCTCTGGATGCACAGGTGTGAAGTCCCTACCGGCACGGAAGTGTGGTAGCAGAGGCATGGGTCCGAATACTCAGTTAGAGAGGCACGGGTGTGGATTCACAGGTGTGAAGACTCTAGAGCCACGAGCGTGTGGCACCACAGGCATTCATTTGAATACTCATTTAGAGAGCCACAGCTGTACATAGGCCAGTTGCACATAGTGGTGTAGGTTGGTGGCATCCGGCAGCACACGGCTGTACAGGGAGGAACATGTGTGCAACACCAAAGAGGCATGGGCGATCCCGCGTGCGGAGCATGTAGAGTCATGGGGCGTGTAACCTGAGGCACGTGGATGCAGGCACCGGAGGCACGAAAATGAAGCCACTATAGGCACGGATGTGGGGCTTCTCGAGACACGGGTATCAACCCTCTAGATGCACATGTGTGGAGTCCCTATAGGCACGAAAGTGTGGTAGCAGAGGCATGTGTCCGAATATTCAGTTAGAGAGGCACGGTTGTGGATGCACAGGTGTGAAGTCTCTAGAGCTACGGTCGTGTGGCACCATAGGCATGGGTTCGAATACTCAGTTAGAGAGCCACAGCTGTACATAGGCCAGTTGCACACAACGGTGTAGGCTGGTGGCATCCGGCAGCACACGATTGTACAGAGAGGAACGGGTGTGCAACACCAAAGAGGCACAGGCGATCACGCGCGCGGAGCATGTAGAGTCACGACGCGTGTCACGTGAGACACGTTGATGCAGGCACCAGAGGCACGAAAGTGAAGATCTTACAGGTACAGACGTGGGGCTTCTCGAGGTATGGGTATCAACTCCCTGGATGCATAGGTGTGAAGTCTCTAGAGGCACAAAAGTGTGGTAGCAGAGGCATGGGTCCGAATATTCAGTTAGAGAGGCACGATTGTGGATGTACAATTGTGAATTCTCTAGAGCCACGGGCGTGTGGCACCACAGGCATGGGTTCGAATACTCAGTTAGAGAGCCATAGTTGTACTTAGGCTAGTTGCACACAGTGGTGTAGCTTGCATCTGGCAACTCACGGCTATACACAGAGGAACGGGTGTGCAACAACAAAGATGCACGGGCGATCAACATCTAGAGTCATGTGTGCGGAGCACGTAGAGTCACGGCGCGTGGCACGAGGCACATGTGTGCAGGCACCAGAGGCACGGGCGTGAAGTCTCTACAGACAGGGACGTGGGGCTTCTCGAGGCATGGGTATCAACCCTCTGGATGCACAATTGTGAAGTCTCTAGAGGCACAGACATGGGTTCGAATACTCAGTTAGAGAGGCATGGTCATACATATACTAGTGGCACAGTCGCGAGATGCATAATTAATCTTGTAGAGAGGCATAGAGGAACTACATGAATAAAAAGAGTTGGTTGCTTCATGATCACAATACGAGGTGCGGTTAAACCGTTTTGTAAGGTTTTGATGGAATTAGCCTCACTCGCTTATCAACAACTTTTAGTCTACATTGTTGTCAAAGATCTTTCTAATCACATCACTCGTATGGCTGGGTTTGATATCATTCTGTTCGCTAAGTAACAACATATATAGTGCTTCTGCTTTCTAGTGATCCATGTCATCCTATGAAAAGTTCACCAAAAGAAGAAGAAAATACATATCAGAATTAGTTCATGCAGTTGTATTATATCTAGCAGATTTAGTGCGGGTTTTCACCGAAAACTTACATTGAAATTATCCATGTCTTCAATGAAGTCCTTCCATCATAGAGATATGCGAACCCTAGAGCAGCAAACAGAGATTCACCTTTGTTAACTTTTGAAACGCCTTTTACAAAATGAACCTCCCATCTACCCTTTTCCTTTTTGAATTGTTCACCGAATAAGACTTCGAAGACTTATTTAAACCTGCGCACCTGGGAATTGCATTTTGTTTTTGTTTTAGAGATTCATGTAGTGCAATTTGTAAAACTGAAAGATAATGTTATTTACAATTCTTATCAGTTTGTGTTTATGGTTGTGGTATTTTTCATGCTCCTTTTCTTTTTTTCTTTTCATTGGCTTCCATCTCAGCAATTGCTTTGTTTACTTGAGTATCATCCACACCCTGATCACGTAGATTTTGTAGGTGTTGTTGCTTCTTTAACTCTTCAGGAGAGGTTTCTTGAGGTTCGATAATCTGAAGTTTCCTCGTATATCTGTCCAGCACAAATAGTATATATCGGCCTTCCTTTTTGAGTGGCATGAATACCTGCAGTACAAAAGTTTTAATGATAGAGGAGAGTTTAGAATAAAGTAATCTGTTGAAATGCATATTTTAATTTCATTGTATAGAAAACGCTATTACCATTTTTGCTACTGAGAGCTTCTTTGCTTGACAATGTTTAAGATACATGGGAACCAATTGATCCTTGTTTTATTCGAAATTAGCTCTAAAGTTCTTGACATATTTTGATGTATCCTTTAAATCCAGTATATGCTGCAGACAATAAATAAATATGAGAAAAACTAGTTAGAAAAATAGATCGGTATCAAGAGATTAAACAGTCATTGCAAATAGACAAATTTAGATGATCATTGTGCTTTTTTGAAATTTACCTCTGCAAAGCTTGGTCCTAATATTAGTCTATGACTTTTGTCTGAAGTTTGTGTGTTTTCCCATATTTCTGCTAACTCATCGAGCACCGTATTTTCCATACTGTGACGTTTGTTTTTCTTTGCAGGCCCAAATACTTCCTTCAGGTTTGGTCCAGTAAAAGATGTGTTTTTCTCTCTGAATGTTGCCGCAAATATACATGTTTTCTGCTGACAGGCAGGACAGTAAAAGAAATTTTAGTTGTGAAAGTCAGTAACTAACAAACTAAGAAACATGAATTTAAGAATCTTTTTAGTTTCCTATCTTATTTGTCTAACTGCCGCCTCACTCCAACTAATTTCAGGTGCATAAGGAATCAAGTCACCTTTTGAATTCGTTTTGCCAGCTATCACCCATGACTATTTGGTAGAGCTCAGTCGCCTTATCGACGTGTTGAAACGAATGTTCATGTTGCGGGTATTTCTTGCTGCTCCCTGCTTCATCCTTGTTTTTTCTGTCTGGCTCTGTCAAAGCAGATAAAAATTTATGGCTGTTATTTATAAAAGTGATACGGAAGCTTTTGTCATGTTGAAAAATAGTAAACAGGAAAATATTTATATTACCTTTCATGGGCGAAAAAAGGTTCATAGTTTCTGGTTTGAAATCTTTGATTTTTCCTAGAAGTTCATGCCACTTTATTTGGTTGGTTTTACCGAATATGAGTGTGAATACGTACTCTGGTTTCCATTCGGCATCGACCTTGGTAGGCTGCAGGCATGTCATTGTATGGTTTATATTTACATTGTTCACACATGTAAATAAACTAACTATGCTAATAAAGAAATCAAGTTATTCCACATGTATGTGCTATTAACTTACATGAAAATCCTCTTTGTCCTTGACTAGTTCATTCCCATTCTAGTATTTTGCAAATTGGACCATGAAGTGTCCGCATTGTGTACCCTCTTGTTTTGGTGCACAGACCCTATAAGGCCTTTCTGCTATCCTCCCCTAGTTTGGTTCATTATAGGCTTTTAGTCCGTAATGCTTGTTCATCAGCACGCACATCCTTCTCATTTGTGATTACATTTTGGTTTTGTTGTTTGAATGCGGCATTGAGAAAAGTAATCGTATCATAATATCGCCAGGAAAAGAATAAACCAAGGTACAAAAGTACATACCATTTCTATATGATGTATATGGTGTTCATTCTAAGACTTATCGGTGTAGTATACGTAATTCAATGAGTCAAGTATGTCGATGGTACTCCTGTACTTGTTCAACACATAGAGCGTGAAGTGGCTAGCTGTGTGATGAGGTATCATGATCTGCGTTGAAGAAGATCATGGTTGATGGAAAAATTAAATTTCATCTAATTGTTGAAGCTTAAGGAGAATAAGCCATGCGTGCATACTTTTATTCAGTAATAATTCCGAACTTACCATCTTCTTATTTAGGAGGTTTTTTTTCCTTTCACAAGGGCTTCAAATTCTTTTAGTGCCTCTTCCTCGTTGAATTCTAACAGGTCTCCTTTTCTATAATTGAGGCCGAGCACCAGCTGCAAGAAAGAGAGTATGTGGTTTTAGTTAAACAATTTATCATAGTAATGATGCTGGTGTTTTCGTGGAAGAGGTATCCATACGTTAGTGAATTCTGTTGTGAGTACAATTGTATCACTTGAGTTGAATTGTTTCTGTTCTACCCATTCCTCCAATAACGCGCTTACCATGGAGCCCTCCATTTGTGCATGCCCTTTTCCTGCCTGTTCCTTCATGGCTTTTCCGGTAATGGAATCTACTCGCTTTGAGCTTTTATATACCTGTAGTCTGCAAGCAAGAAGGGTTTACAACAAGATGAGTCAGTGGTTAGTTGGTTTTTAGAGGAGCTGCAGTTCTCTGATTGTTTTCAGGGAAGGAGAATCTACTTACCTTCCATAATCTTTCTGTCCTTCTTGGCTCATTAGATATTCATAAAGTGCTATGGCCTTTTCCTTGTAAATGAAATCTCCTAGAACAAAAGTTGGAACGTTGAATTTCTCAAAGACCTTGCTTGTTCGCTGCAATGGCCTCTTAATTGAGATTATGTTTCCTGAGCTGATCTCAGATGATTGAATCATTGAGGGTTTTGGGGAACCTGTCTGTAATCTTGCCAGATGCTTCGTGTTTTTCTTGTCATAATCTAACTCTGCCTGCTCGTTAAGCTACTCTGAGTCAAGGCTTGGAATAAATCGATCTATTTCTTGCTGCTTGGTAAGCATTTTGGCGCCTTGTAAGTATGCTAATAAGACGATACTTGAGGGTTCTTGCTGATCGTTTCTGGGTCCTGCTGCTGTTGGTGTTTCCTTTTGTGTCTTGTCATTTTTGTTGCTCTGTTCTACTGAGATGGCAGCATCGGGTTTCTTCTTTTGAAGTATCTTTTGTTGTAAATCCTTCTCTTTCCGCTTCATTTCTTCTTGTGCATGTTTCGCATCACCTGATGTTGCTGATATGCGATCTTCGCCAACAGGGTGCTTGTTCTGTTTGGATAGCTGTTGTTGGTGAGTTGGTATGCTCTTCGTCCCGTTGTCCACTTTAAAGGAGTGTGTGTAATGTCTTCCTGGTGTTCTGTCTTTTTATCTGGGGGTGGTCGATCTAGTTCTATCAGTGGATCTTTGCGTTTGTCTTCCTTTTGTAAATCAGCGTCTGGTTGCGCATGTTGTTCCCTGCGTAAATCAGCATCGGTTTGTGCATGTTGTTGGGTCACATCCTTGCTGCTTACATGATAATCTTCTTTCTCTTCATCACTTCTTATGTCATTAATTTCAATAACTTCTTGCTCTTGACTGCTTGTTCCAATGGTTTTTTCCTTGGGCTCGGGAGTTGGAGGAAACTCTTGTTCTAGTATGTCACATTCTATCCGTTGCATTTCTCTGTCTCCTATATCGACTTCATCGTTGAGCATATCTGTTAAAAAAACCTATTGGTATGTCTGTTGAAATTAGTTAAGCAAAATATTACTTATTTGTCTTTAGAAAGACGAACCTGTGGTATAGTTGATTAATGGCAGTGCGGTATTGTATCTGTTTTGGCTAATTAGTTGATAGAGAATTTTCTTCCTCAACTCTGGGACTTGTTCTTTTGTTAGTAGCACTGTTTTTCCATCATGAGTGTAGTGCTTCGCGTTCATGAACATATAGAAGGCACAGTCCAGACCGCAAGTAGAAGGATGATTGGTTATTGTCGCTGTCTTAAGACGTTTGGGCAGTTTAGATGAAGTTGCCCTAACGTCCTATGTTTAGGAATTGAATTAGTAAAAGTTACAGGAAAAAATAAAAGGAGAAAGGTTTGTAGTGCTTACGTTTCTCCTTGAAGTGGCACCTGCATTTTGACCTTTTTGAAATGGTCAATACTTCTTGGTGAGAGTTGGAGCTCTGTGCTTATTTGCTTCCATATCTTCTTTACTCTTCTTGTTACCATGTTGAAGAATTTTATTGTGCCGTGATATGCAGTTGAAGAGTCAAGGAGTTCAAAGCTCTCTTTTTTCATGTTAACTGTAATGGTGAAGTAGTGACAGATAGTTCCGTCTTTCTTAAACCCACCTATGCAAACTGGTAGAAAGAACTGCAAAATGCAAAAAAAGGAAAACATTTTGCAATCCTTCTTAGATTTAGTCATGATTTGTTGATCATAAAAGAGAAGTGTAGAGCCGTGATTGTATTTCTTATCTATAACATGTGATCTGCTTACCATGTCGTAATCTTGTAGTTGTTCTCCTTCTTCCATATCGAAGAATCTTTTAAGCCTTGCATGTATTGTTTTATCTCTGATGTGTGCTTCATCTTTATTTTTTAACTCCATTGGATCTTCGTGATTGGCTCCGTGTATTGCTTGCTGCTTGTTTTGTCACACGTGCGCAAAAGAATTTGTAAGTTCAATTGTACACGAAGGTTGATTGATTGATAGACTGATATTCATTGTTGAAACTTGAGCTTTTTTGTCGTGATCTTTACTTATAGTGTGGTATATTGATAGAATCTTTATCCTTGTGCCCCTGAGTTGCTTTCTCAACAGCACTAGCATGGGTTCGATGGCTTCGCTGCACACTGGATTTCCAATTGTGAAGTTTCGTGCCATTTGGCTGAGCGTTACATCTGAGATCTTTGTGTTCATGAAAATCTTATCTCTGCAATATAACTATAAATATAAATATAAAATGTTTACAGGGGAAAAACATTGAAAGAAAGTATTCTTTGGTGGTAACATGAACTTACCCTTTCTCCTGTGTCCATGTCATGCAGATATCACTATACAGGTCTTCGATGGCTTTGCTCATGTGATCACTATCTTTGCTCCCTTCCTCTTTTGTGCCTTTCTCAGTGAGCAGGTGTTGCATGATCAACGGTCCATGTTCTGTTTGACTATATTGTCCTGGGCGACTGTCGTGCTTGTGGCAGCAACCTCTTTGACAGCACAATGTCCCCTGTCTGATGGTGCAGTGTTTTTGTCGATGTTGTCTGACTCTTTCTCTGGAATATCAGCTCCATGCTTTTCCAATGCACTATGAGGGTTTGCTTTGTTGCTTGTATCCGTGTGCCTGTCTTGTTGAGGTTTCTGCGTTATCATGCAAAAGCGTGGTTAAAAATAAATAAATATGCTCGTTAATTTGATTGTAGTTTAACATCTATTCCCTAAGAAAAATAGTGAAATGTTTAGTGTGTCTTTGAACTTTTTCAATCTAACTTCACCTTTTCAGTCGTTATCGCCGCTGTCGTCTGTTCGACCTGTTTTTCGCTGAGTGGAGGTTTTTGGGCCTCCTCTGGATCTTTGCCTTGTTGTTCATCGGTGGTGTCCTCTTTTTTGTCTTGTGGCTGTTGAAACATAGAGGTAACTAAATGGGACTGCATTTGTGTCTGTGTGCACTTATTTTCTAATTTCATAGAAGCAGCTTATCTAACTCCACCCTTTTGATCTTTGGCGCCGCTGCCATCTCTCTTACTTCTTATCCTGTTAGTGAAGGTTTTCTGGCTTGGTCTCCAGTGTTGATGCTGCCTGCCATTGGAAGAACATGTTCTGCTTGTTCCTTGCCCTCCTCTTGTTGTGTTTGTTGGTCTTGAATGTTGGTGCTCTCCTCTGTTTCTTGCGGCTATTGGAACACAAAAAGTAATTAAAACATGTCTGCATTTCTGTCCGTGGAGGTATTTTTATATGTTATATAAACAGGTTTTGTAACTTGACCTCTACATTCATTGTCTCTGGTGATGTGTCTGTTACTTCTTCTTCGTTTTCTAAAGTTTTTGGGCATTGTCCAGCAGCAGTAGCACTTTCTATTACTTGTTGAGAGACATCTTCTGCTTCGTTTGTTTCTTTTTTCTTTTCAATAAAAAATGTAAATAAAGTTGGGACTTCATCTGTGTCTGCATAACTTTTTTTTAATGTTATAGAAACAGGTTATGTAACTTCACCTCTTCGGTCTTTGATGCCGGTGGGATCTCTTCTAGATTGTGTTTGTCAGGTGAAGACTGCTCTTTAGTTGAAGCACTAAGTACTATTGGAATGACAACTTCCCCTTGTTTTTTGGCTTGCTTCGGTTGTACTCCTTGTTGTTCTTTGACATGAGCGTTCTCGTTTGTTTCCTGCGTTTGATGAAAGAAAAGGGTGATTCATTCCTTGTAATTCTTGTATTGTTGTGGCAGGTTGTATTGGGTAGTTCATCCCTTATAAATCTTTGAAAAGGGTTTTTGTTGAATTTTACCTTTGCGTCGGTGGTTGGGATATTCGTGTCTGTGTCCACTGTTTCTTTGGGAGGTACACCAGCCTTGAGTGTGCCATCAACTAGGATGTCCGAGGCTTTCTCCTTTGTATCGGTCATCTGGAATGTTGTGGCGCTGGAAAGCTCTTGTCCATCACCTTCCTGTTCACCCTCGAATTCATCCGCCTGAGATTCATTGTGGAATTCAGGTTCGGCATGGGTAGCTTCTTGTTTTTGCTATGCTTGTAATACCTGAAGATGAAACATGATGAGTTTGTGCTGCATTTTCCCTGCACATGATGAGTTTACGGTATTGGGTGGAGTGGGTTTGGAAGTTTTACCTCTTCTTTATTGTTTTCTTCTTGTTTATCTTGTGTGGTGTTAATGGTCGATGGTAGGTCAGCTCGTGCTTTGTTTGCGGGACTGCCGAGTTGATGGTTGTCCAGCTGAGTATATATTTCGTTGCAGATTTGTCAGTTAACTCAAAACCGTATCTAGTTTAGAAAGAAAAAAGTGATGTTTATAATCACGTGTTTGCTGGTTCTGATCTCGATCATCTCTTGTACTACTTTTGGGGTCGTTCTTAAGGGAGCATTATCTGTTGTGGGGTTGCTTGCATCCTTGTGCTTGGTGTTGTTGACATCATGCTGCTGTTGGCCTTCATGCTGGGCTGGCGTTCTGTAGCCATGTGCCTGACAGTATGAAAGACAAAATTTTTAAGTTCAAGTATGAAAACATGGCTTTCGAGTCAGATGGATCATGTATTGTTATCATTTACCTGTTTTTCTTGTTCATGCTCTGCTTCTGCAGCTACTTTTCTACCTTGATTTTGTTGTTCTTTGGTACTTGTGTTGGTTGGTACGTGCTTCTTGCTCTGCTCCTTTTGCACCTGGTTCTGTTCCTTTGTCTCCCTCTTGTTAATTCTCGAGATGTGTGTCCTTGATTTTGTTCTTCTTTTCTTCTCTTGGTCTTCTTCTCCCGTCTTTCTTTTTCATGTTTCTCCTGCTTCTGTTCTGGCTACGACTTCTTTCGTGCGGTTGTCATCCACTACTGTACTTATGGTTCCAGCATCTACTTGCTCTAGCACCTGCAGGGTCCCCTCGTCTGTTTTGTTCTTTCTTGCCTTGCAAATCATGTCCTGAAGGTCTTTGTGATGTTCAAAAGCTTTCATCGGGGACATTGTTTGTTGCACCAGTGATTCCTTGGCTTGTTGATCCAATTTCTCCTCTTGATCAGTGCATTGGTGTTCAGCCCTACTGGTTATTCTGGGTAACTGTTTTGCTTCGGCAAGCACTTTTTTGAACATTTGATTTACCCTTTTGAATCTTTCTTCTGATCCTATGCTGGTGGTTGTGTTGGGTTCCCTGCTTCCACTGGTGATGACACGTGCTTTGTGCTGGCGCTTGGGTGGAGGTGGTAGCAGTTTGGTCGTGTCTTGGTGCTGTTGTTGTTTTTGATGTTGTGCTAGTATCAGTTGCATTGAAGACGAAGGTGATTCTGTCTTTGTTTCTTTCGTGTAGAAGATCCTCTCTGCTGCTCCTTTCATGTGTACATTGTTTCGGTAGAATGGAATTGGTTAGAATGGAAAATGTTTTTACAAGGAAGAATGGATTTATATACAACAGAGCCATACCTGTATCTTGCCAAATTCATAGTCATCCGGTCGTGCGTTTCCATCCTCTTTCATGTCTGCTCTAGCTATTTTTGCTAGTTCACTCTCTTTAAGATGGTTTGCTCGTGGTAATGAGGTCTTGTCCATTCTCTCAGCAATTTTCTGCATTTCTTTGCTGTCGGTGGGTAGGAGCAGGGAGTCGAGGTACATGATTACTGGTCCCTGTGCCAAACCATCGAGGTGCTTTTTGTTCTTTTTTTTCCTGATCTATCTTGTGGTCCTGCCATTCGATGGCTCCTGCCTTAATCCTTTCGATGACTACCTCGTAGAAATCCATCTGTGCCATTTCTTCATAGTTCATGTTCTTGACCATTATTGCTTGTTAGCTGAAGATAGCGGCGGTTGTCCCACAGACAACGTTGTGGAAAACATAAGGAAACATATTTTAACTGCTCTCCTGTTTGATTCTGGGTCTTCCAATTGTACCAATTCTTGTAGCTTCTCAAATAGTTTTGTATGTGAGAAATCTGGACTTTTGAAGCCAAGGTCTGACATCAGTTCCTTCATTGAAGTGGTGGAAGTCCGTGGCCTTGGTGCTGACTTCTACGTGCCGTTTGGGTATCCAAAAACCTTGTGGATGCCTTCCATGGTAATCTTGATTTGCTTGTCTTCATCAGCGTCACCGAAGCTTATCGTCATGTTGTCTATGTTCAGATTTTCGTAGATGTGTGCTGCAAGTGGTCTGGAGATGGAGCCCGTTATTAGGCAGTGCTCTATGCTGCCAAATCATGCCGTCCTAACATCTTGTCGGTGATGTTCTTCAAGTAGTTTCCATGCTTTCTTGACCTGAGCAAATGTTGCTCCTGCTTTGATTTTGCATTCGTCTTCATTTGTTGTTGCCTCTCGTTCATCAGCTGTTGGTGCTGCCAATTCTTTTCTGCTTGTCTTTCTCCTCTTTGCGCCCTTCTGGTTTGATTTTCGTTGTTTGAGAAAAAAGGGTTTTGTTAGAAAGGATCATTTGCTTTTCAGGGGTGAAAAGTGGCAACAAAAATTTGTAGAGAAATGTGGTTTACATCATCGTTGTCGTCCTCTGCGGCACCACTGTTGTCCTCTACGGCATCATCGCCGTCTGTAGGAATGAAATCGTCAGCATGTTTTGTGTCATCGTCGGCACTATCAGGCTCCGACTCTTTGCTGGCATCATCCTCGTCTTCTTGCGCCCGTTGTCGTATGTTTTTCTTCTTGCCTTCACTTTGTTTATTCATGGCGGATGGTACTGCTGGTGGGAGTACCATTAGAGGATTTGGCTACTGCTGCAAGGTACTACCGTCGATGATGAGTTGAGTTTTTTCCTTTCTCTTTTGCCTTTTTTTTCTCTAGGAGGAACAACAGTCTTGGTTTCTGATTGCCTCTCCTTTTGCTCCTAGTTACTTGTTTTTTCTTGCCCTGCCTGCTGTAAGTTACCAGTGGCACTTGCCCAGGTGCTTCGTTCTCCATGTTCTGTTTCGTTCTTTTTTCTGACTGGTTAGGAGAGATGCCTTGTGCTTCTGCAAATTGAATATTAATTTCAGACACTATCGTTTCAATATCTCCGCCTCCGTGACTTGCATGATGACTATGTAACAAAAAAAGGATATAGTATCATTCGCAAAAAATGGGATATAGTTTTAAAAGTATGTCTTCCAGGACTGTACATAAAGAATCTGAAACTTAATCTACATAAACTCATAAAATAGCCCGTTCCTTTCATTTCCTGGCCTAAAAAGGTAATCAATCCATTTTTTTCATCTTCTATCAAGTCCTCCTCTCCTCTGGTTCGGTCAATCAAGGATAGAAATTAGGATCAACTATGAGCAGTAGGGCTGCTGGGAAGTTCAGTGAAGTGAGGGGGAAGTGTTTTTTGATAGGGAAAATACACTACAAATGATATTCTATAAATTGGACAAATAAGTGGAAGATTTATAGGATAAGATAAAATGTTTTTGAATGAATAATTAATACATTGTGTGAACAATTTGAATGTCTTAAGGGATTATGAAAAAACACACATGCAGTTTTATTTGCAGAATGAGGTATAATTCTTTAGGATTGTGTGAAGGTAAGTGGTTAACCTACTGCTGTTGCTATATAGTTTTTATTAGATGGACAGTGTACGCTTTGCTTAAACCTTTTATAGTACCTTGCTGCACAGCAGGCTCTTCCGTAGGCTTCCTGTTTTCCTTGTTACCAGTCATTGCTGCATAAAAATGACCAAGTGCTAGAAGCACTAGAAGCTGAGTTGAATTTCACAGCAAAAGAGGAGATGCATCCCGTGGAGACAAAATAGTATGGTTAGAGAGGCATAGGTTTTTTCACCCTAGAAGCACAGGTGGACCTATTCTTGGAGCACGGATTTTAGTATCAGAGGCACTTAATTTGAAACAGATACAACCAACGACATGTAGTGTGACGCCTCCGGCTCAATCGTGCACTAATCATACACGCAAATGCACACGATCAAGCCTAAGGACTCACGGGAAGATATCACAACACAACTCTAAAACATAAATAAAGTCCATACAAGCTTTATATTACAAGCCAGGGGCCTCGAGGGCTCGAATACATAAGCTTGCGTACAAGCGTCAGCGGAAGCGTCAGATATCTGAGTACAGATATAAAAGAAAACACAGATAAGCCCTTAGAAGGCAGGGCAAAAGAAAACACTACGATCGAAAGGCGCAGGCCTCCTGCCTGGGACCCTCTGATCCTACTCCTGGTCGTCAGCCAACTCGTAGTAGTAACCACCCTCGGGGTAGTAGTAGCGATCGTCGGTGGGGGCAGCTGTCTCAGGGGCTCCGTCATCTGGTCGCAACAAACTGATATGGGGAGAAAAGGAAAACAAAGCAACCGTGAGTACTCAGAAGTACTCAGCAAGCAAGGATCTACACTACATATGCAACATTTTCAAAGAGAGACTGTATATGTGGACTGGGCTACAGAAATGCCAGAATAGAGGGGAAAGCCTAGTCCTATCGAAGACTAGCATCTTTAGAGGTCTTGCAGCGTTAGAAGAGTGTAGACAGTACCATATAATGTAGCAGTATCATTAAGTCTCAACCTCACCCAGAGATCCTTTCTCGACTCCCTGCGAGAAAGCAATCCCAGAGCCATACAGTCATCAACCTCGTCCTGAGATCCCTTCTCGACTCCCTGCGAGAAGCAATCCCAGAGCCTCATATCCAGGTCTCATCTCAACTTCTAGCTGTATCAATCGGGATACAACTCCGAGTGTCCTTTACCGTAGGACCGGCTATCGATAGAAGTTTTCTTCCCTGCAGGGGTGCACCAACTTACCCACCACGCTCGCTTAACTCCGGCCGGACACACTTTTCCGGGTCATGCCCGGCCTCGGCCAAACGACACACCGCAACCCTACCTACAGCTCAGCAGAGAGGTCCCCGTCGGTCTACATCCTAAGCGCAAGGGGGTCTTGGCCATCGCCCCTCACCCTCCGGGTCGTTGCGCACAGGGTGGATACCAGCATCGCCTCGGGTGGCCGACACGATCCGACCGTGCCGCCATGCTGAACTAGACGTCTGACAGAGCTTTTGGCTGATGCTACGATGCAGAACGCCCATACTATGCCCACGTGATGGTTAGTGCTATCAGACCAGAGGCCTGCTCAGATCAAATATCCAAATCATTAGTACCTTGGGATTGCGGTAACGAGCAGAGACTCACGAAAGATGTGACCCCGCCGCCCCGTCTCGAGGACTTGCTGCAAGGGTTAAGAATGCCCGGCCGCGCCTCGTATTCATCACTCGGGCACCATACAGGCACCCGTCTTCACAACACTCGCCACTTAGGCGCACGCGGGTACCCTTCAGGGTCGACCCGCCTTCCAAGTAATAGTGTAAAGTCCAATTATCCGTGTGTCCATAACATCAGGGGAATCCGAGGTATCACCCTCATTGAATTCCCACTCGATGTATCCGTCAAGGTGAACTTGGAGGAATCACCCTCGCTGGGTTCACACTTGAGGTGTTGTACGACGGCGTCGTTATCGGAAGCGGTGAAGGAGGAATCACCCTCGATGACCACGACCGAATAGCTACTCTACAGAGTTAACATCAGAAGTGCTACACGAGGTATCACCCTCGGCACTCGGTGGTAACACTGCAGTGTCGTTACAACTAAGGGGGTGAGGTGCGGTGCCGGGGCCTGGTCTTCAATCCCGTTGATTGGGTCTTCGGATTATCCAGCGGGGCAGTCAGGATAAGTGGGGTCACTGATAGGTCTCTACCCAGCCTATACTAAGCAGTTTAGGATATGCAGGTAATTATCAACAGCAGGTTACAATAAACAGGCTATGCATCAGAATAGGTAAAGCAGTAGCAGCAGCAATTCTAATGCAAGCATGAGAAAATAGAATGGGCGATATCGGGATGATCAAAAAGGGGGGGCTTGCCTGGTTGCTTTGCGGCAAAGGCAAGGTCGTCAACGGTGGCGTTGGGCTCCTGAGTTACGTCGGTCTCGGGGACGTCGTCGGTGTCAGGGTCTACCGAGAGAGAAGAGGGAGAAGAAACAGTAAATACTAAGCAAACAAGTGCTACACAATGTATAACATGACAATATGCAGTGCCGGGTGTGTCCTAACTTATGGTTGCACGTTACCGAGGAAGGAGGAATCCATCCGGGAATGTTTTCCCGGTTCCGGACATTTATCAGACAGGTGACCGGAGGGGAACGGTTCCATATTCGGGTAGTTAGGGACGTGTGACAGATGAACGGACCGCGTATCCGGATTCGTCTCGAAATTCTGAGCAACTTTCATGTACAAAGTTTTTCGATCTGAGCTACGGATTTTTTTATATGATTTTCTAAAGTTTTTTATTAATTCCTGGAATTATTATTAAATCGAAAATAAACAGGAAATTGCTAGGTGCACCCGGTGCAGTGCACCCAGCAGTGCACCAAAGGATGACAGTGGGTCCAGGGGGGTCCCAGTTGACCCAGTCAACTTTGACTGGTCAACAGATGAATAGTACAGGGGAGTCCCACATGTAAGTGTCTTAATGACTTATGAAATGATTTTTCTTTAATCTAAAATAAGAGGGACCCACATGTCATTGGGTGTACACTTTCACAGAGGGTTTTAGTGAGCTATTTTATATAAGGGGCCTACTAGTTAGTGTGTAATTAGCAGGGGGTTAGCCTAACATAGGGGGGTTTGTCCCTAAGCTAAACAGGGGCCGGCCACGCAGGCAGGACACGCACACGCGCGGGCGCACGGCGGCCGTGGGCGGCAGCAGCCGCCGGTGGTGGCGAGCCTGGGCGGCCGCCAGCGAGCAGCAGCAGGAGGAGTCGGGGCCTGGGCGGGTGCGAGCGGCGCAGGGGAGCGGCAGCGGTCGGCTGCGGGCATGGCCAGGTGCGGGGCGCGGCCGGCGGGGCTCAACGACCACGGCTAGTGGGAGGGCGCAGCCGGGGCGACGCGCGGGAGTGGCGGGCGGAGCAGGGGAGCAGCGGCGCAGTAGTGCTGGTGGCTGGAGGCGGCGGGGTGGGCGCGCGAGCGAAGTTAGGAGCTCGCGGAGGGGGGGGGGCTCCGTTCATGGCAGTGGGGGCGGCTTACGACGATGAATCAAGTGGGAAAACAAGAAGGTCGGACGAGGCTCACCAAAGGGAGGTCGACGGCGAGCTTGAGACGGGCCGGGGGCTTGCCGGAGCAGCGGTTCGAGGCGGCGGCCGAAACGGAGGAAGGGGCTCGATGGCAATGGTGTACTGCCAATCCCGTCTGATCCATTGAAGTAGTCGATGTAGAAGGATGCAGCACAGCTCCTGGACCTCCATGGGCGAGGCGGGGTGGCTCTGGAGCATGACATCGACGGTGGCACGATGACGATGGTCTCGGGCAACGGCTACAGCGAGTGAAGTGGCGCAAGGGGGAAAGAATGGTGATGCTAGGGTTTGAGGGGGGTGTGTGGACGGTCGTTTAGGTCGCCGGGGCGTCGCCCGATGGCCGGCACATGGCCATCGATGCCATGGACGCGCCCCCTCTGTCCACGAGGCTACTGTGAACAGGAAGAAGGAGCTGCGAAGGTGGGCTCGGCCGCGTGGCCACTTAAGGCCCAGTCTCAAAGTAGTTTTAGGTCCCTTTTCTATTTCTTTTCTGCTTTTTTTCCTCTGTTTGCATTTTAAATTAGATAGCAAAACAATTCTTTTGCCCATGATATTTGGCAAATAAAACAAAGGCAATATTCTGGAGTGGCTCGTAAAGTTTGGGGACATTTGGAAACTTTAAACATCTTTAGAAAAAGAAAGTTCAAGTAATTTTCTATTGATCCACTTAAATAACTCTCAGGGGCATTTTGGAAATCCAAATGAGGTTGGCTTCTACATGATAAATACTTAGGGATTATTTGCAAAATTATGAACAATTTTGTTTGCACTTTTGAAAATGTAAAATTTGACTTGCATTACAAAGTGAATTTTGAATTTGATTTTTGACAAGTGGCAACTTGCAAAGTAATTATGATGACATGGCCACCGTTAGAGGGAGATTACTGTAGCATGATTCTCGGGGTGTTACATGTAGAATCTCATGTAAGTATCAGGTTTGATGTCTGAGGATGCTCTCAGGGTTTGAATCTACAATGGTGTCCTAGATAGTTATGGCATGCACATTACATTTTAAGCAAATATCCTCCAACCAAATTTCTGTAGCAGGGAGGAGTAGCATTCTATTGCACTCATGTGTACGCTATTTCAATTTGTTAGACAAGTTGAAACAGGCTATTCGAAAACACGGCTATTGCGGCGTCTAGGGTTCATGTTCGTGAAAGGGGTGAAATCACTTCGATTGACCTATGGTAATGGAATGGATTAATATTTTACCTTCGATTGCTTGTGAGGGGTTGTTGCATCCATCGGCTGATTTTGTCCTTGCTCTCTGTTGTGATCTCCGCCACCGGTATTGAGAGCACAGGTCCTCGCCGTCAGTTGCCGCCGCCGGGAGAGGATTTTGGTGCTGTCGTGGGCATTGTCTGACGGTCTATATCTCGAAGTGGATGGCGGCTGGCCGGTGAGGCGAACTCGATTTCGAATTTGGGCTGGTCTGCTGGTTTGGACAATGGGGCAGAAGGAAAGAGGAGGGCGTTCGAGAGAGGGGAAGTGGCGAAGTGTTTGAGATTTTCGGTGCAAAAGGGGAAGCAAGAAGGTAGTAGAGGGGGAGAGAGTGAGGGAAATGGTCGAACCATCTCGAATCTTCGACTGTCCGTTTGGACACCAAGATTAGTGCAACTTTCTGTGGGCTTGTTTTTCTCTTGCTTGCTTAACCGTCAGTCGGTGGGACGCTAGCATTTTTTGATTTTAGTGTAGTGACACCACTAAAAAAGGGTAGTGGTACGACACATAAGTCAAGAAAAAATAAAAGAAAGAGTGGTTCATCGGGGCACGGTCATGCTTCTGTTTCCAAATGTTTATTGCCTGTAGAGAACCACGGAAGGGCGACATGTAGAGGCACGATTTTGAAAAGCATATCAGGCACATTCGTGACTCTATGTTCCAAAAGTTTTCTGTAACGCATTCACTCTGGGACGAATGGCCGTGGTGCCTGTACATGGACGGTTCTGTATTAAGTTGCGTCACGGCCGTTCCTCGATGTTGCAAATATTTTCCGCTGACTTGTTTACTCATGAAGTAGCGTCACGGCCGTTTCTCGATGTTCCAAATATTTTTCGCGCTGACTTGTTTACTCATGAAGACGTGGACGTTCGTGGCTCTCTGTGTTGCAGATGTTTCGGCTCACATGCACGGACGCGCAGCCCACGGAGGCATGGTTTCTTATTACACAGAGTCACATTCGTGCGTCTTTGTGTTCCAAATGATTCCGTTGACTCGTTCACTTGGAGAGGCATGGATGTGCCCACGGGGGCATGGTTTGGTATTACGCAGAGTCACGTTCATGGTTCTTTGTGTTCCAAATGATTCCGCTTGCTCGTTCACTTGGAGATGCACACAAAGGTGCAGCACGCGGAGGCATGGTTTGCTATTACGCAAGATCACGTTCGTACGACTTTGTGTTCCAAATGATTCTACTGACTCGTTCACTTGGAGAGGCATGGATGTGAAGTCAACAGAGGCACATTTTCCTATTAGGCAGAGTCACGTTCGTGCATGCGCGTGTTACAGACATTTTCTCTGATGATTCACTGTGAGACGCGTGGAAGTGAAGCCGAGCGGGGCACGGTGTTACTAGCACAAGAGGGACTTTCATGACTCTGTCCACCAAATGATTTCTCTGACGAGACATTCCTTCCTTCCTTGTTAGAGGCACAGACGTGAAGCTGTAGGAGGCACGTTTTTTAAGCAAATAACGCACGGTGCCCCGACATGAAGGAGGCATGTTTCTGCTCACAAGCACGGACGTGAAGCCCAAGGAGGCATGGTTTGGTATTACGCAGAGTCTCGTTCGTGCGTCTTTTGTGTTCCAAATGATTCCGTTGACTCATTCACTTGGAGAGAGGCACGGACGTGCCCACATGGGCATGGTTTGGTATTGCCCAAAGTCACGTTCGTGCGTCTTTGTGTTCGAAATGTTTTTGCTCACTCGTTCACTTGGAGATGCATGGACGTGCAGCACACGGAGGCATGGTTTGCTATTACGCAGAGTCACGTTCATGCGTCTTCATGTTCCAAATGATTCTGCAAACTCATACACTTGGAGAGGCATGGATGTGAAGCCAGCGGTGACATGTTTTCGTATTAGGCAGAGTCACGTTCGTGCCTGTGTGTGTTATAGACGTTTTCTCTAACAAGTCACTGTGAGATGCGTGGAAGTGAAGCCGAGCGGGGCACGGCGTTACTAGCCCAACAGGCACTTTCGTGACCCTATCTACCAAATGTTTTCTCTGACGAGACGTTCCTTCCTTGTTAGAGGCACAGACGTGAAGCTGTAGGAGGCACGTTTTTGAAGCGTTGACGTGACGGCATGATAGTTGCGGTCCTATTTTGTGCAGAGGTTGTTACTGGGCCCTATTAAGCAGACTGACGTTCGTGGCTTTCTGTGTTGCAGATGTTTCAGCTCACAGGCATGAACGTGCAGCCCAAGGCGGCATGGTTTCTTATTAGTAGAGTCACGTTCGTGTGTCTTTGTGTTACAGACGTTTTCACTGACGAGTCATGTTGGAGACACATTTTTGAAGCAAGGCAGTCACGGTCGAGCTTTCGTCTTCCAGTCTGCTTCCGTGGACCTTGTTGGGGCATGATTTGGCATCTATCATAGGCACGATCGTATGTCTGTGTTACCATTGTTTTGCTATTGAAACGGAGGCACGGGGCAAGATTTTGACATCAATATCATTTGAAACCAAAATGGGACAATAATATCACAGAAAAATAGTAGGAATTTGACACTAACTTCTCTGGAATACAGACGGACGCAGATAGTAAGTTTACTTTGAGAGGCACGAACTTAGTTGCAAAGAAGGCACGTTCGTGAAGTGAAGCACAAACATGCCTCTGTGGTCCAAATGTTTTCACTGAGATGAGTGACTATGCTCCAAAAGTCATCTGTGGAATACAGACGGACGCTTAGGGAGAAGTTGAGTGGTTGTAGTGTGGACAAACACACGGGGAGATGAAAGGAGAGTACTAGTATTTTCCAGGCGCGCAGAGTTCAAGGTATTTAAGAGAGATTGTGAGAATATGTGGCGTCACTTAGTCCGTTTGACCGTCTGACCGCTGTGCATATTATAAAAGGTACCTACTCAAGAAACCCTCCACGTTTCTACTCATCCACAATTCTCCACAGACAGTCAAGGCTTTGTTGCTGGTAGCTCCTTGCGTGTGCCATGGCCGGTAAGAGGAGTTCTGGGTGGACAAATAACCAAGGAGCAAGGACAAAGGCTGCGAAGCAAGAGAGAGGTCCCGCCGCAACGCGGTAGCCACAGTGGGCATGTCCTACCCCATTGCCTAGGTCTCGAACGATCTCTCGCGGGCAGGCGATTGCTCTCACAAGCGCATTCGATGTGGAGGCGATCTCGGCGAGATTGCAGTTCAGAAGTCCTTAGCCAGCGACTTCGTGCTTGATGATCTAATTAAGTAGCAGGAGCTTATCGCCGGCTTGTAGAAGCTAGTGCAACATAGCGATGCCTCGGTTGACAAGTCCACCAATCTCATCTTGCGAGTTGTGTCTGACAATGTGAAGCTTGCCAACGAGCTCGACCAGAAGAAGCAGGAGGCCGCCCACAGGAAGAAACTGTATGAGGAGAGCATTGCCTTGGTGGAGAAGCTGGAAGGCATCATGGAGGAACTTATGGATGAGAATGCGAAGCTTCTTGACAAGTACAAGCACCTGGTGGAGGAATCCATTGCTGCTCTCAAGGAAAGTCATGAGGCGATGAAGAAGGAGATTAAGGAAGTCCGCGCCCAGCAACCCAGGGAGAAGGTCGTTGGGGAGTAAGCAGAGAGCAGCGAGCGGATCATTTTTTTTTGCGTCTTCCTTCTTATTTTGCCCCTGCCTCTTCCGCGCGTTGCTGCGTGTGGACTTTTTATATTGTCAAGAGTTTGTAAGGCATTTTTGCGTTGCATTATCATCGTGTTATTTCATTTCTAGTAAATGTAGATGAGTAACGTCGGAGCATGGATGTTGCCTGTTAGCGTAGAATCATGGTTGTGAAACCTCCAGAGGCACGTTGGTGTTGCCTCTAGCATAGAAGTATGGTTGTGTGGCCTCCAGAGGCACGTCGTAATGCCTCGAGAGGCACCTCGATGCGGCCTCCAGAGGCACGGCGTCAAGCCTCAAGAAACAGGGTTGTTCCAAATGTTTTCATTGGCATGTTCACTCAGAGAGTTACGGACATGGTGCTACGATATGCATGGACATGACACACAGATGTGAAGCCGTGCCTGTGCATTTCAAATGTTTACAGTGCCGCGCTTTTACTGTGAGAGGCATGAATTTATTAGCACTAGAGACAAGTTCATGCCTCTGTGCTCCAAATGTTTTTCACTGACACGAGTGACTCTGGGAGGCATGGTAAAAGATGGCAGGGAGCAGAGAGGAAATGAGAGAAGTTAGAATATGAGGCGTCTCCTGCAGTGGTTGTGTGAACGCCGCACGGCGCCACTC
The DNA here is from genome assembly GCA_011799875.1 of Thinopyrum elongatum. Taxonomy (NCBI): domain Eukaryota; kingdom Viridiplantae; phylum Streptophyta; class Magnoliopsida; order Poales; family Poaceae; genus Thinopyrum; species Thinopyrum elongatum. Next base: position 228,893,806 of record CM022298.1, read on the forward strand.
CAGAAACCCAACGGTTTGACGATGTCTCCTCGTATTCGGGTGTGAACGCCATGTGGCGTCGCTCTGGAAACCCAATGGTCCGACGGGCGTCTCCTCCGATGACGACGCTCTGGCTTGTCACCTGAGGCCAAGGTCCGGCTATTTAAGCCAGACAGAGTCGCCAAACCCTAGCCACATCCTCTTCCTCCCTTTGTCCGCCGCCTAGCCATCCATTTCTCATGTTGTTCTCTATCCCGACCCTCTCTGCCATGGCTTAGCAGAAGAAGACTACTCCGGAGCGCCGTGTCGAGACGCGGGAGGAGATCCGGGCTGGCGATGGTTCCTCATCTGTAAGTTGACTCTGCTTCTGCTTCATTTGTTTTCTCTCTCTTCTAGCTACTTGATTTAGTTGTGAATTATTGTGGTCAGCTTCCTCGTAATATGATGAGCGTGTGTCTTCCTGATACTGAATTACAGTCAATTTGAGCTAGGGTTAGACTGCATCGCGAACTTGAATAGAAGTCCCCTACTGTAGGATTTGGGAGCAGTTGTGGGTCAAGAAAAAAGAAGGGAACGGTGAGCGAGGCGGCGGCAGAAAGAGCTAAGAGGTCCCGTGGTGACGCGGAGGCCTTACGGGCTGGCGACGACTCAAACCAGCTAACTCGTCTTGGAGGCGAACAAACTGAGAGCTCCATGTTAATTAATCTCAATAGGCTGCTCAATCAGATAAATGCCTCGGTTTCAAGGCCAAAGGTTGAAAAAACATTCGAGCAGCTGTTGGAGGTCACCTAGAGCTGGAAGAAGCTCTTCGAGGAGACAAGTGAAGATTTGGAGAAGGCAAAGACCATCATCGTAGAAATTATGGGCCAGGAGAAGAATCTCCTCGTCGAGCGCGACCGGCTGTTGGAGGAACCCGTGGTAGCTGTGAAGCAACATGAGGAGTATATGAAGGTCGTGGAGGCGATGAAGAAGCAGATTGATGAACTCCGCGGCCTACAAACCAGCAAGAAGGTCGGTGGGGACTAAGTATATAGCAGCGACCCTAGTCATTGTGTGCGTTTGGGGTTGTTAAGCAGTGTACTGGAGTTTCTTATTTTGTCTTGTGAAATTTCGTTGTCAGTAACTTTGTTAACAAATGTATTTTGGTTTCCTGTATCATTGTAATTAGTCAATGTTAGTATGCAGTGGATTGAAGTTTCTTTTTTTTCTTTTGTAATTTTGTTGTGTGGAACTTTGTTAACAAATGTAATTTGGTTTCCTATGTCACGTTGATTGTCCTTAGTTTTTCTCATTATATTTGTTGGAATTGGAGGTTTTAAAACAAAATGGGACAATAATATGACAAAAAATAGTAGGGATTTGATTGTGAGATTATGAGTAGCGTAGAAGCAAGGTTGTGATCTGTTAGTGTAGAATCATGGTTGTGCAGCCTCCAGAGGCACGACCTAAAGCCCCGAAAGGCACGTTGGTGTGTTCTTCCTACCTTTAGTATTCCAAAATGTTTTTGTAACTGGTTCATTTATATTCATAAACAAATGGTCATTACGTCCAGCAGAGTGACGGGCGACCGCCCGTGTTACAATTGTTTTCCTTGTAAGATTTTAACTCAAATGCACAGTCGTCCGTGTGTGTTCGAGATGTTTCCATTGGCACGTTCACTGAGACAGTTTTGGACTTGACCGTACGATACACACGGACGCGAAGCTATGCCTGTGCGTTCTATATGTTTTCAGTGACATGTTTTTGCTGTGAGAGGCACAAATTTATTAGCATAGGAGGCACAGATGTGAAGCCGTCCCTATGCGTTCCAATTGTTTCTATTGGCACATTCACTCGGAGAGTTACAGACGTGACGCTGTGATAGGCACGGATGTGATGTTGTGCGTGTTCATTCCAAATGTTTTCAGTGACACGTTTTTCCATTAGCACATTCACTGGGAGAGTTATGTACGTGATGCTACGATACGCATGGACGTGAAGCCATGCCTGTGCACTCCAAATGTTTTCAGTCACATATTTTTACTGTGAGAGCCATGAATTTAGTTGCATAGAAGGCACAATCAAGAAGTGAAGCACAAACATGCCTCTATGGAGACGAAAGGAGAGCAGTGTTTTCGAGGCGCGTGGAGGTCGAGTTATTTAATAGAGATTGTGAGAATATGAGGCGGTTTGAAAAAAGTTACCGCTCGTAGCTCGCATTTTAAACAACACGGTCGTCCATCTATTTCCAAATGTTTATTGCCTGTAGAGAACCACGGAAGGGTAGTGCGTAGAGGCACGGTTTTGAAAGCATATCAGGCACGTTCGTGACTCTATGTTCCAAAAGTTTTCAGTAACACATTCACTGTGGGATGAATGGCTGTGGTGTCTGTACATGGACGGTTTCGTATTAAGTAGCCTCACGGCCCTTTCTTGATGTTGCATATATTATTCGCTGACTTGTTTACTCATGAAGGCGTTGACGTTCGTGGCTTTGTGTGTTGCAATGTTTCGGGTCACAGGCATGAACGTGAAGCCCAAAGAGGCATGGTTTGGTATTATCTAGAGTCACGTTCATGTGTCTTTTGTGCTCCAAATGATTCCGTTGACTCGTGCACAAGGAGAGGCACGGACGTGAAGCCCAAGGAGGCATGGTTTGGTCTTATATAGAGTCACGTTCATGCATTTATTGCGGAAACCCAATGGTTCGACGGGCGTCTCCTCGTATTCGGGTGTGAATGCCACGTGGGGTCGCTCCGAAAACCCAATGGTCCGACGGGCGTCTTCTCCAATGACGCCGCTCTGATCGTTGCCCGAGGCCAAGGTCCGGCTATTTAAGCCGGACGGAGTCGCCAAACCCTAGCCACATCCTCTTCCTCCCTTTGTCCACCGCCAGGCCATCCATTCCTCTTGCTGTTCTCTATCCTGACCCTCTCCGCCATGGCTGAGCAGAAGAAGACTACTCCGAAGCGCCGTGTCGAGACGCGGGAGGAGATCCAGGCTTGCGACGGTTCCTCATCTGTAAGTTGACTCTACTTCTGCTTCATTTGTTTTCTCTCTCTTCCAGCTACTTGATTTAGTTGTGAATTATTGTGGTCATCTTCCTCCTAATATGACGAGGGTGTGTCTTCCTGATACTGAATTATAGTCAATTGGAGCTAGGGTTAGGCTGCGTCATGAACTTGAACAGAAGTCCCCTGCCATATGATTAGGGAGCAGCTCTGAGTCGAGAAAAAAGAAGGGAGTGGTGAGCGGGGCGGCGTCGAAAAGAGCTAAGAGTTCCCGTGGTGACGCAGAAGGCTCACGGGCAGGCGATGGCTCACACAAGCATAATCATCTCGGAGGCGATCAGTCTGAGACCTCGTTCTTTGTCAAGCTCAATAAGCATCTCGAGGAGACCATTGCCTTAGTTAAGGAGGGGAATCCGCTGGACGTCATCTACTCCTGGAAGAAGCTGTACGAAGGCAGCAGGGCTAAGAATGCTGAGCTGTTGGGGGTCATCGACGGCTGGAAGAAGCTCTACAAGGAGAGCCGTCCTGAGAGAGCGATGCTGGAGAAGACTCTCTACAGCTGGAAGAAGCTGGACAAGAAGAGCAATGCCTCCATCGCAGATCTTATGGATGAGAAGGTGAAGCTCCTCGTTGAGTGCCACCGACTGTTGGAGGAATCAGAAGGTATGAAAAAGGAGATTGAGGAACTACACGCCAGCAACCCAACAAGAAGTCTCTGGGGACTAAGTAGACAACAGCGACCATGATCATTGTATCTGAAGCTATTAAGTAGTGGACTAAGAGTTTCTTATCTTGTCTTGTGTAACCTCGTTGTCAGTAACTTTGTTAACAAATGTGATTTGGTTTCCTGTATTGTGGTAATTATCGTTAATTAGTCAATGATATTAAGAAGTGGATTGAAGTTCCTCATTTTTTCTTATGTAATTTGGTTGTGGGATCTTTGTTAACAAATGTAATTTGGTTTCCTGTGTCATGTTGATTGGAGGTTTATGGGTTCAGATGTCAACATTAACTGTTCACTTTGTGAGGCACGGAAGGGCCGCATCCAGAGGCGTGGTTTTAAAAGCATAAGTTCCACGTTTTTAAAAGCACGGATGTAAAGTCTCTACGGCCATGGTTCTGTACTAAGCAACGTCACGGCCGAGCCTGTGTGTTCCAAAAATTTCTGGCTGACTCGTTCAGTTATAGAGGCATGGACATAGAGGAGCGCTGGCGTGAATTCAAGGTAGGCACGCTTTTACAAACATATGTTTGTGCTTTCAATCGATATGAGCACGGCCGTGTCTGTATGGTCCATTTGTTTTCAGTGATACTTTCACTGATAGAGCTACGGCTGTGTGTCTATTAGAGGCACGATTGTCCGTCCGTGTTCCAATTGACGTTATGACATGCACGGTCATGCGTTATGTAGAGGCACGGACATGAAGCAATTAGACGCCCGAGCGTGAAGCAACGGGAGGCACAAACGTGAAACAACGAGATCCATGGATGTGAAGCCACGTGATGCATGAATATGAAGCTACGTGTGGCACAAATGCGAAGCCGTTCGTCAAATGTTTTTCAGTGACAGGTTTACTTTGAGAGGCACGATTTTGCTATCATAGGAGGCATGTTCGTGCCTCCGTGTTCCAAATGTTTTAGTAGCATCGGAGGCACGGACATGAAGGTGTTGGTGGCATGTTTTTCGAGCAAATGAGGTACAGGTGTGACCCTTGTGGAGACACGAAGTTACATCTAGGCGCGGAGAGGTCGAGGTATTTAAGAGAGATGGTGAGAATATGAGGCGCCTTTGGTGGGTGTGCGAACGCTGCATGGCGCCTCTCCGGAAACGCAAAGGTCCGACGGGCATCTCATCGGGTGGCAAAGTGAACGCCGCATGGCACCGCTCCGGCTCCTCGCCCGAGGTGAAGGTCCAGTTATTTAAGCCGAACGGCGTCCGCCACCACTAGACACATCTTGTTCCTCCCTCTTTTCGCCACTAGCCCGAGCAAGCCACCCCTCTTCCTCTTTTGCTCCTGACCACCCCTGCCATGGTTCGGCAGAAGAAGACTACTTACGCCATGCTTACTCCCGAGCGCCGCTTCCAGTTGCAGGAGGACATCCGTTCGAGGCACCGCGCGGGTCGCAGCCGGCCTGCCTCCGGACTCGCCAGAGCCAGAGGAGAATGAGGAGGAGGAGGAAGAGGAGGGGGAAGCATCGGAGCTCATGCAGGGAGTCAATCCAGTGGAGGAAGACGTGGTCGAGCCAGAGGTGGAGCCGGTGCTTGTTGCGGGCTTCGCCATCGAGGATGACGAGGCAGAGTTCGGTCTCGGTGAAGCGGCCTTGATGGCGGAGCGGACCGCTATCCTGGAGTCCATCCAGGATGAGGCGTACATGGAGTCCAACCATCGCTTCCTCCAGGAAGAACTGGCGAAGACCGATGCGCTTTTCGACGAGCTAGATGCCGAGGAGGAGGCGGATACCATCGACATCGATCTCAGAAAGGAGAAAGTGGACATCTCCAATGAGGGGGAGTAGTGTAGTCTTGTTCGTAGATGTTTGCTTTGCATGGTTTGTATGGTTTACATGGTTTTCATGCCTATGTAAGGGTTGAACTATGAAGTGTTTGAATGCAGACAGTTACGTTTCGATGTGAAGCAGTCGTGTTCTGTTCTTAAGTAGTACTCCCTCCGTCCCAAAATAAGTGACTCAACTTTGTACTAACTTTGTATTAGTTAGTACAAAGTTGAGTCACTTATTTTGGGACGGAGGGAGTATGTTTTATTACAAATTGCAGTTTTAAGTACTATATTTGAGACGCTCTGCACTTCTAGTTGGTAGGGGCACGTATTTGACTCTAGAGATTTCAAGATGGTTTCGAATGCTTTTACTGATAATTTCACAATGAAAGGCAGAGATGTAATGCTAAGAGAGGCACTCAAGAACATGAACAAAAGCCACAGATGTGGGCATGCATGGTTTTACAACAAAAGAGGATTGGACATGAATCACGCCATGCATGGCTTTACAATTGCGGGAGGAATCATTTTTCACTTATATATTTAGTGAGAGAGGCACGGCCATGACTTTTGTGAGGGAGGAATGAACTTCACACGGACGTGAAGACTCTCAATACGTGATTTGTGCCTTCTCGTTTTCGAGGCGATGCACGATCCTAGAGGCGATGCGCGTTCGTGACTGTTTTTCCAAAATGTTTTTCAGTTCATTGTGAGAGGCACAAACGTGCCGACAAAATGGGCACGCTCCTGTGTGAAGTAGAGGCACGGTGGTCCCTGTGGTCTGCTAAATGTATCAGCGATATGTCGGGTAACGCAGCAGAAAACAAAAATTTTCCGACCTACGCACCAGCCCAGGACCACTATGGAGACTGCATACAAGGTTTGATCATTTTCGTTACCGACTCGAAGCGCAGCGGAAGTAGAGTCGATGACGATCGGCGGTGCAGATCCCCGCAGCTAGGATTTACAACCTCCCAACCGCGAGGATGTACTCCCTCATCTGCCCCTCGGACAGCCCTCCGGGAGGCGGTCGGACAGTCCCCCGGACGGTGTCGCAGACAGCCCTTCGGGAGGACCTTCGAAACTCGGACGGTCACTCGGACAGCCCTTCGGGAGGACTCACAGAACTCGGACCGTCACTTGGACAGCCCTTCGGGAGGCACTCTCAAACAGCCCCTCGGGCACAAAGATCAAAACTACGACCTCTCTACAGAGTTGCACACATACGGTGTCACCTATCCGGCAGGGCTTCGCCGTCCAGAACTAGTTCCTGCCGGAACCCAGACAGCCTTTCGGCTCTACGAAACTCTTTTCGTGGGAGGGAGAGAGAAGCCAGATAACATCTTGGCATGTGTATGAGAGCAAGGGATGAGGTTTGTGGGCAGCCCACTCTCCTCTATTTATAGGAAAGCCAAGGGGTAAAGATGTCATACAAAAAACCCCAAAGTACCCCCACTTTATGCCTTTTCATAAAAGAATAAAGATAAAAGGGGTGCCATGTGGAGCTCCAAGGAGCTCCACCATGCTTGGCCGGCCACCCCTTGGGCCCCCCCCCCCCAAGGGGGCTTCCTTAGTGCCTAAGGCATTCTAGAAGCCTTTTGGGAAATTCCCAAAAGGTGCTTTCCATAAAATTCCCAAAAAGCACTTTCACTATTCACGACGACATTTTTCAGCGTCCGTTCGAACTAAAAATATTTATGTGGGCTTAGAACATTTCCAGTACCCACTAAAATAATTTTCAATGCGTTCTGGAACAATTCCAGTTTAGTGATTTCATCTGCGAAAAGCATCTGAAGCGGTTCCGGCAGCCCCGGAACATTTCCGGTTTTTCTTCCAGAAAATTCCCAGAAGTTTCCAGAATGATTCTGGTATCCTCCAAGAATTATCAGGCATGTGCCGAAACCATTTTGACTTAATGGTATCCCCTGAAACAACTTTTCAGTTTCACCGGAACTCATCCGGTGACCTCTCTCTGCGGAACTTTTCCGCTGTCCGAAACTTTTCGGTGTCCGAAACTTTTTCGGTGATTTTCTCTCAGACTCCCTGTCTAGTATTCAGCAGATAGATGACCCTTAAGCGTGTGACCCTATAGGTTCGGTGAAGTATAGACATGACACGGAACCCCTTCCGATCAGTGATCAACATCGGAGCCGTGGACACCCATATTGACCCCTATACCCACACGAATGAATATTCGAGTGAACCTCCAGTTGCCGTGTGCTATTCCTGTTGCTTCGTGATATGTTACAAATACCCGAGGTGAGACATGTTGGCATTCCCGTGGATCAACACTTGTCCACTATGCTAGTTACCTCGTTACCGGTATTGTTCTCTTTTCTCGTTACCATGTTCCGGCATCCCCGTGATCAAATCACAAAGTGTCTGGCCAGACGATGATGGATACCGTAACACCGAGAGGGCCCAGAGATATCTCTCCATCGCCGGAGGCGCAAATCCCAATCTTGAGCTATCAAGTTACTTGACACACTTTTCCATGAACCCGTAAGCCGCCGTAATAGCCACCCATTTACGGATGACGTTTAACAAACCCCAAAGTTCATGAAGCAAGCATGAAGAAACTCGATACTCTCATGGTCTAAGGAATCATGCAAACATTAACCATCTCTGTGTTATTAACCATTAACTTGTGACGAAAGAATCTCATAGCATAACATCAATCGGGTCGATTCAACACAAATGTTCTGCTAACATTTTGCCCTCAAAATTGCTGGCATAGTCATGCCCATGATCAGGAAAACAGGATCATCATGCAATACTTGAGCCAGTCATAGAGGCTTGACTAGGAATACATTTTATCGTTTATTATTCCACACGTGCATATGAGTCTTCCTCCGAGCCTCGTTTTATTTGCAGACTCGAGAACCATAGCAGTTATAGCATGGAACATAAACCTAATTATGAACAGGGAGATAATCAATAACATTTATTATTGCCTCTAGGGCATATCTCCTACAGACTCCCACTTGCACTAGAGTCAATAATCTAGTTAATGCTAATGCACTTCACACCTGTGGCACACCGGTGTAAATATGCTTCGCTTGTGGTATAGCCTGATGTCTAACGGATCTGACGACTTCAGCTCCGTGTGTATCTTTGCATATCCTCGCGTTTTCACGCTTTCACAAAATTCATATTTTGTGTGGACTTGGCTTTGTATGTATGCGAATCACAGGTCGAACCTGGATTCCTTAGACTGAGTTATGGAGCAACTACTTGTAGTAGTGTCCCATTGACAAAAGCCATCTTGGAACCATACTAAGTTCATGAATGAACTATATGATTCAACATCTTCTTTGTCACTTTAAAGGCGGCAACATACTTCGCCTCTGTTATAGAATTCGCCACAGTAACTTGTTTGGAACATTTTCCAACTAATTGTGCCACCACATTGTGTGTTACACAAAACCCTTAACTTTAATCGAAAATCGCATGGAGCATTGATGAAGACTGTATCGATGTAATTACTTACAACGAGCACTTCATAATCTCTTCTTGCAAGAAAACATGTCATCAGTACTACTCAAGTACTCAATGACATCTTTCACTGTTGTCCCATGATCAGTACTTTGATCACTTTGGTATCCATACTCGCAACATCTTTGGAGTATTGGACATATCTGGTTGTTTTACATACCATGGAATACATGATTAATCCAAACACAAGAGTGTGTGGAATCTCCATCATGTATATTGCTCATCAGTGTTTTGGGACACCGAGTCTTGCAAAAACTCTTTCCATGTGACTTCGACAAGAATCACTCCTTGACGTTTTTAATGCTAAAAGGTTTTAGCATTTTGTCAATATGTATCTTTTCTCAGCCCCATTAGGTAAATCTATCTCCATAGATCATCATGCCTAATATAAAGGCTATTTAGCCCAAGCACTTCATCAAAAAACTATTTTTAAATGAAGTCCTAATTCGTGTCAAGAAATTTATTTCCAATTAACAATGTGTCAAGCACACAACGTTTCTAGAAATTTTATTATGCTCCCACTTACTTTCTTGAATCATAAGCATCTTCGTTACCCATTGATGAGGTCAAACCCCTTTGACTATTTCATCAAAACATGAAGATTCCAACTCCATTTTGCTCTCTTCTGTCCATTGCTGGAACTCTGAAGTTTGCATACTTACTAGCATCCTCTGGACTGACAAAATACCTTGGACTGTAACACATGCAAGTCCTTGGTTTCATTTCCATCAGATGGAAATCCTATTGTCATCCATGTTTCATATCTCATGATTGAAATATGTATCAATTGCTAGTTCAACCCGAACCGACTTTAAGCATCGCTATGATGAAACAACCTCATCGTAGTCAACTCCTTGAACTTGTTATTGCAACAAGTCGAGCTTCATGGATAAAACATTTTTTATCCGTATCAGTTTTAAGTTCCATAAATATTCGTTAGACTCTAAGTCTTCCGAAAGGTGTATCAAGGTTTTAATCTTGAATCACTTATATGGAAACTAACTCGGGTTGTATTGGCATTTAGCCAATTCCGAAGTCAGGGCCCATCAACGCTTCCTTGTGTATCGTAGGTATACTGTTGTCTAATAACAATATCTCGTTTGCGCACCTGAGAGGTTTGCACGAGCCTTGCCTACGTGGTTCAGCTGCAAGTTCGACCGAAGTCCATACATTTTATTGTAGAGACTTCCGTATCAGTCGCAATAGGAAACCCTGGAATTACTTCCAAGGTCTCTTTCCTTTGACCTGATGACGGAGATACTGGTTATCTCGTCGAGTTGCATTATTCTCCCACTCACCTTTTTGAAAGAACCATTTTCTTCAAAAAGCATACCGTTCTTTGTGGCAAACCTATTTGCCTCGGTATAGTGAGGGAGGAATACCCAATTGCTTGGGATAACCTACAAAGTAGCACTTGTCTGATTTGGAATAGGTTTGTAACCTTTTACACAAGCCCCATATTCCAAATGTTTAAGAAAAGATATAACATGGTTGGGCGTACCATAACATGGCGTCATTTCAACAGACCTGATGGAGCTCTTTTCAGTGTAAAAGCCGTAGTCTCTAAAGCATCACTCTTTAAAAGGGATAATGGCAAATTTATATATGTCATCTTTGATCTTACCATGTCATAAATGGTTTGATTACATCTTCACGGACTTTCCACATGCAATGGTGTTCCGGGAGGTGCAAGTTATGAAACTACTTTCACAACTCATCAGACATTCGCTAAACTTGTAACTCAAATATTCCTTTCTGCAATCAAATTGTAGAAACATAATTTTCTTGTTACAATAACCATCTACTTCATTTTTGAAAACCTTTTGAATGAAATCAAAAGATCCAGACTTATGTCTCATCAAGTAAATATCCACATATCTACTTGAGTCATTTCTGAAGATAGATAAATCCACTACTAACAACATTTATCGGACTACACCCATCAAATGTATGATCACCAATAAGTTTGTTGTCCGTTCGTTATGGCCTCTGAATGGTATTTCAGTCACTTCACTTTTCGGAGGAAAGTTGCAAGTGTCAGATGATTCAAAATCAAAGGACTTCAAAAATCCATCATAATGGAATTTATCCATGCAGGTTTCTCCAATGTGACCAAATGTAGTGCCACACTTGTGTGGTATTCTCTTAGTCTTGTGACATTTAGCGTCAGTGTTATGAATGTATCATATTACCATCAATATTCATAACATACGTCCCATCGATGATGGAAGTATGGCCCTCATGTTATTCATAATACTGAACAACAATTGTTCTTCTATGAACAATTCTTTTGCAACAAACATTGTGCAAAGGCCTAGAGTGTATGAAACTCTAAAATGAATTATGAAAGTAAATCCAGAGGTAATATATTATTATCATTATTCATAACATGCATCTCATTCTCAATGAAAGTATGGCCCTTATGTTATTCATAACATCGAACATAAAAAGTTCTCTTATGAACAACCTTCTTGCAAGATTACTTTATGCAAAGGCTAGAGTTTGTAAAACTCTAAATGAATTATGAAAATAAATACAGACGGTAATACACCGATGGAAGGTATAGTAACATTTACTATGTTCCCTGTGTATACCTAAACCTCATTCCTGGCTAGTCTTTCAGGCCATAGTAGTTCTTACATCGAGTTGCAACAGAATGCAATCGAGCGGGTATCTCTATGATTAACTCACAATACCCAAGAATCAGTGATTAACAAATTAATCATAATTCCCAAGAACTATATCTTTGACTAGCCTTCTATACATCAAAAACTTGTATGACATTCATACATGAGCTGGATATTCCAGTCTTCTTTCTTTCTGCCTTTATACTTCTAACAGTTTAACTTTCAGTATTTCTCCTACTCTCAGAAAAAGCACCGAACTTAAGAGTGGCGTTAGCCCTGGACTTCCTAGGCGTGAAAGTCTTACTAACACCCTTCGGACACTTCCTTTCTCTTTAAGTTGTTGTTTTATTCACCTTTCATCATATGACAGGCGTTCTTCTGGATCCCTCTCTTATCAGTCTAATGCATAGTAAACTCCTTTACTAATAGTTTGCAAACAAACATTGCTTTGGCTATCTCATATCTTTTAGCCTTTGTCTGTCTCTGAAAATAATTTTCAGATTCCATGAATATCACATAACTATCCAAACTTTCAAAGTTTGGGTCTCATGGAAACAAACATATTGCGCTTCACTGAAATGGAATTCTAGCTTTTGGATCAACGGACGAGAGTCACATGATCCATAGCATAAGCGAGAGAATACCGAAAGTATGCGATAGGACAAAGTCCTTCTCGGCACTCTTGAGGACAATCCTCACATTACGTTACCAACCGTAAAGTTTTAACCAGATATTTAACAGCTATTCAATTTTAATAGGGAAGGTGGAAATGCGAGCCATTATTCTACAACTATTATGCAAATCACACTTAGACAGTGTTCAAAATTAATTGCACTGAGAATTAAAAGAATTAATTCTACAGTGCGCTCCCACTCAAATCAATATCTCTCATAATTGATTGTGAGTGATACAAGATCCGCATTTCAATTCAACGCCATTGATGGTAGCATCACTGATGACGAAAATCTCAATCGGTAGGCAAACTTGCCAATCACATCTCTATGTGACTCTTGTTCATCTTTCGATGCGTGTGTTCCGAGCTCATGACTTTCATGCCTGAACGTCAAGACAACCAAGTGATCTCGCTGCGAGGTCTCAACTCACCCGCCTCACACATCCCTAATCGTTCGTACCCATGTTAGCATGTGATACCCCGAAAAGTTAGGTGCCGTGACGGTGCTACACTTGGGAGAACACTAACTACTTGATATTTTTGTGAGAGATCACCCTAATAAAAGCGACTACCGCGCAATCAAGAAGGGTGCATCATAAGGGATAAACATCTCAGGCAATTCATAATAGCATGATATGGTATAGCCCTTTCTGACGGAGAAGTCTTGTATTTCTTCGTCTTCGGCATTTGCGTCGGTGTTCACCTTCGCGAAGATTGCCACCACCTTGTCGATGCACCAGATAATATTGCTATCCCTATAGCTAATAAAATAAGTGCATTACACAAGGTTGACACGCAGGTCATTTAAAGTGCAATCATATGGCTCCAGCCATCATGCCAAATCATGACACGCAGGTCATGTTAATCAATTTACATCATATAGTCATCTCATACATAATCAAATCATTATGAGCACTGCTATACCACATCATATGCACATGCAAACCCTCCTGCAAAACCAAGTTAGACGTCTCTAATCGGTTCATGCAAAAACTTGTTTTACGTGGCTTCTAAGGTTTCGAAACAAACCGAAGCTACCAACGTCCATCATCAAGTATGATAATTCAAGCGCTAGTTTAACAATGCGGGGTGTATGAAAACCGAGATAATAAAATCTCAAGCCCCATACTGAACTTCGTCATACGCATGACCCCCGTGCAGATCATATCTGCATTGCCCTTTCGTCTGCGAAACATCCATCTTTCTTTGACTAAAGTGGAACCCAAAGAACTGTTAGCACTTCGTTAATCTGTCAATCAGCATACTCAGGAGCAGCATGAAAGGATCGCGGATTGCCAGAACTTTGTGAGATTCCACAATGCTGTCAAGATCAGGACTACGCAAATTCAAGGGAAGCAACAAGAACATCGGGTAACAGATTTCATCTGCTACCCGCACAAATAATTTTCAGTAATAGAACTCATCTACTACCTAATTATATTGTGCAACACCCATACATCACTATGTATTCTAGATCGCAACCTGCATCTACGCATAGCACGGCTCATGATGCCACTGTCGGGTAACGCAGCAGAAAACAAAAATTTTCCGACCTACGCACCAGCCCAGGACCACTATGGAGACTGCATACAAGGTTTGATCATTTTCGTTACCGACTCGAAGCGCAGCGGAAGTAGAGTCGATGACGATCGGCGGTGCAGATCCCCGCAGCTAGGATTTACAACCTCCCAACCGCGAGGATGTACTCCCTCATCTGCCCCTCGGACAGCCCTCCGGGAGGCGGTCGGACAGTCCCCCGGACGGTGTCGCAGACAGCCCTTCGGGAGGACCTTCGAAACTCGGACGGTCACTCGTACAGCCCTTCGGGAGGACTCACAGAACTCGGACCGTCACTTGGACAGCCCTTCGGGCACAAAGATCGAAACTACGACCTCTCTACAGAGTTGCACACATACGGTGTCACCTATCCGGCAGGGCTTCGCCGTCCAGAACTAGTTCCTGCCGGAACCCAGACAGCCTTTCGGCTCTACGAAACTCTTTTCGTGGGAGGGAGAGAGAAGCCAGATAACATCTTGGCATGTGTATGAGAGCAAGGGATGAGCTTTGTGGGCAGCCCACTCTCCTCTATTTATAGGAAAGCCAAGGGGTAAAGATGTCATACAAAAAACCCCAAAGTACCCCCACTTTATGCCTTTTCATAAAAGAATAAAGATAAAAGGGGTGCCATGTGGAGCTCCAAGGAGCTCCACCATGCTTGGCCGGCCACCCCTTGGGGGCCCCCCCCAAGGGGGCTTCCTTAGTGCCTAAGGCATTCTAGAAGCCTTTTGGGAAATTCCCAAAAGGTGCTTTCCATAAAATTCCCAAAAAGCACTTTCACTATTCACGACGACATTTTTCAGCGTCCGTTCGAACTGAAAATATTTATGTGGGCTTAGAACATTTCCAGTACCCACTAAAATAATTTTCAATGCGTTCTGGAACAATTCCAGTTTAGTGATTTCATCTGCGAAAAGCATCTGAAGCGGTTCCGGCAGCCCCGGAACATTTCCGGTTTATCTTCCAGAAAATTCCCAGAAGTTTCCAGAATGATTCTGGTATCCTCCAAGAATTATCAGGCATGTGCCGAAACCATTTTGACTTAATGGTATCCCCTGAAACAACTTTTCAGTTTCACCGGAACTCATCCGGTGACCTCTCTCTGCGGAACTTTTCCGCTGTCCGAAACTTTTCGGTGTCCGAAACTTTTTCGGTGATTTTCTCTCAGACTCCCTGTCTAGTATTCAACAGATAGATGACCCTTAAGCGTGTGACCCTATAGGTTCGGTGAAGTATAGACATGACACGGAACCCCTTCCGATCAATGATCAACATCGGAGCCGTGGACACCCATATTGACCCCTATACCCACACGAATGAATATTCGAGTGAACCTCCAGTTGCCGTGTGCTATTCCTGTTGCTTCGTGATATGTTACAAATACCCGAGGTGAGACATGTTGGCATTCCCGTGGATCAACACTTGTCCACTATGCTAGTTACCTCGTTACCGGTATTGTTCTCTTTTCTCGTTACCATGTTCCGGCATCCCCGTGATCAAATCACAAAGTGTCTGGCCAGACGATGATGGATACCGTAACACCGAGAGGGCCCAGAGATATCTCTCCATCGCCGGAGGAGCAAATCCCAATCTTGAGCTATCAAGTTACTTGACACACTTTTCCATGAACCCATAAGCCGCCGGAATAGCCACCCATTTACGGATGACGTTTAACAAACCCCAAAGTTCATGAAGCAAGCATGAAGAAACTCGATACTCTCATGGTCTAAGGAATCATGCAAACATTAACCTTCTCTGTGTTATTAACCATTAACTTGTGACGAAAGAACCTCATAGCATAACATCAATCGGGTCGATTCAACACAAATGTTCTGCTAACATTGTGCCCTCAAAATTGCTGGCATAGTCATGCCCATGATCAGGAAAACAGGATCATCATGCAATACTTGAGCCAGTCATAGAGGCTTGACTAGGAATACATTTTATCGTTTATTATTCCACACGTGCATATGAGTCTTCCTCCGAGCCTCGTTTTATTTGCAGACTCGAGAACCATAGCAGTTATAGCATGGAACATAAACCTAATTATGAACAGGGAGATAATCAATAACATTTATTATTGCCTCTAGGGCATATCTCCTACACGATACGCTTCACTATGACAAGCACGGTTGTTATTCTTGTGGCGGCACGAAAGTGAAGCATGGAGCTTATGCCTCTGCGTATGTGGAGTTCAGCCTCGGTGAAGTGGCCTTGATGGCAGAGCAGACCGCTATCCTGTAGTCCATCCAGGATGAGGTGTACGTGGAGTCCAACCGTCGCTTCCTCCAGGAAGAACATGCGAAGACCGATGCCCTTTTCGATGAGCTGGATGCCGAGGAGGGGGCGGAGGCCGCCGACGTCGATATCAGAATGGAGATAGTGAACATTGATAACCCACAAGTATAGAGGATCGTTTGTAGCCTTTTTCGATAAATAAGAGTGTCGAACCCAATGAGGAGCTAAAAGTAGAACAAATATTCCCTCAAGTTCTATCGACCACCGATACAACTCTACGCACACTTAACGTTTGCTTTACCTAGAGCAAGAATAAAACTAGAAGTACTTTGCAAGAATAAAACTATGAATAAATTGCAAAATAATAAAAGTAGATAGCTTTTGTCACACAAGAAAGTCATTTGTTCCTAGGTGATCGATAACTAAACCGGTAATCATCATTGCAATTTTATATGAGGGAGAGGCATGAGCTAACATACTTCCCGTACTTGGATCATATGCACTTATGATTGGAACTCTAGCAAGCATCCACAACTACCAAAGATCATTAAGGTAAAACCCAACCATAAGATTAAGTATCAAGTCCTGTTTATCCCATACGCAACAACCCCCTTACTCGGGTCTGTGCTTCTGTAACTCACGCCACCCACCATAAGCGAATCATGAACGTATTGCAACACCCTACAACGGGGATCCCTCACATCTGCACGACACGGAGGGCACCGTAGGACAGCACCAAAATAAAATATACAACTCAAACCAATCATGATCATCTACCGACCCATAGGACAAAACATATCTACTCAAACATCATAGGATAACCACATATCATTGGATAATAATATATAGTGTTGAGCACCATGTTTAAGTAGAGAATTGCAGCGGGAATAGAGAGGTTACACCGCTTCATAGAGGGGGAGAAAGTTGGTGTTGACGGTAGCAAGGTTGTTGATGTAGATCGCCGTCACGATCCTTGCCCCGGCGGCACTCCGACGCCACGGGGAGAGAGGGGGAGAGAGCCCCCTTCCTTCTTCTTCTTCCTTGGCCTCCCCCCTAGATGAGAGAAGAGTTCTCCCTCTGGTCCACGGCCTTCATGGTGGCGGAGGGGCGAGAGCCCTCCAAGATTTGATCTATCTCTCTGTTCTCTTCTGTTTCGCGTTCCTGTTTTCTGGCCGAAAACCATTTTTTAAATTCCCGAAGATCCCGAACTCCGATTGTGTTGAAATTTTAACACCATTTTTTTTCTATATATAAGCTTCCTTGCACCCGAAGAAGAGCCCCAACCGACTTACAGGGTGCCCACAAGGCACCACCACGCGCCAGGGGTGCAGGCGCGCCCTTGTGGGTAGTGGAGGCCGTGGGCCTCCGTTTGCGTTGATTCCACCTCCGAAAAATCACATGTATTCCAAAATAATTCTCCGTAAATTTTTATCGCGTTTGGACTTCGTTTGATATGGATATTCTGTGAAACAAAAAAACATGCAACAAACAGGAACTGGCACTGGGCACTGGATCTATATGTTAGTCCAATAAATCATATAAATTGTTGCCTGATGTCGCTTGAACTACGTCGGTATTTCCCCAAAGAGGAAGGGATGATGCAGTACAGCTACGGTAGGTATTTCCCTCAGTTATGAAACCAAGGTATCAATCCAGTAGGAGAACCAAGCAACACTATGTAAACAGTACCTGCACACAAAGAACAAATACTTGCAACCCGATGCTTATGAGGGGTTGTCAATCCCTCTTCGGGCAACGGCACCAGAAATTGTCAAGTTGACGCGATAAAATTTGTGTAGATGGGATAAATAGATCTCGATAAAATGTGAAATAAAATAAGTAATAAAAAAGTGCAGCAAGGTATTTTTGGGTTTTTGGAATAATAGATCTGAAAATAAAAGCGAATAAAAATAGATCTCAAAGCAAATATGATAAATAATAGACCCGGGGGCCGTAGATTTCACTAGTGGCTTCTCTTAAGAAAATAGCACACGGTGGGTAAACAAATTACTGTCGGGCAATTGATAGAAGATCGAATAATTATGACGATATCCAAGGCAATGATCAATATATAGGCATCACGTCCAAGGTTAGTAGACCGACTCCTGCGTGCATCTACTACTATTACTCCACACATCGACCGCTATCCAGCATGCATCTAGTGTATTAAGTTCATGGAGAAACGGAGTAATGCAATAAGAACGATGACATGATGTAGACGAGATCTATTCATGTTGGAATAGCCCCCATCTTGTTATCCTTAATAGCAACGATACATGCGTGTCTTGCTGCCCCTTCTGTCACTGGGAAAGAACATCGCAAGATCGAACCCATCACAAAGCACCTCTTCCCATGGCAAGAAAAATCGATCTAATTGGCCTAACTAAACCAAAGATTCGAAGAAGAAATACGAGGCTATAAATAATCATGCATATAAGAGATCAGAAGAAGACTCAAATAATATGCATGGATATAGATCTAATCATAAACTCAAAGTTCATCAGATCCCAACAAACAAACCGCAATTTTTTTTATACATCAAATAGATCTCCAAGAGACCATTGTATTGAGAATCAAAAAGAAAGAAGAAGCCATCTAGCTACTGCCTATGGACCCATAGGTCTATGGTGAACTACTCACGCATCATCGGAGAGGCACCAATGAGGATGATGAACCCCTCCGTGATGGTGTCTAGATTGGATCTCATGGTTCTGGAACTTGCGGTGGCTGGAATTGTGTTTCATTGACTCCCCTAGGGTTTCTGGAATATTTGGGTATTTATAGGGCGAAGAGGCAGTGCGGGAGGTCACCGAGGGGGGCACAACCCCCCTGGGTGTGCCTGGGCCTCCTGGCGCGCCCTGGTGGGTTGTGCCCACCTCGGGCCTCCCCTCTGGTACATCTTTGGCCCACTGGGTGTCTTCTGGTCCAAAAAAAATCTCCAAAAAGTTTCGCTGCGTTTGGACTCCATTTGGTACTGATATTCTATGAAGTAAAAAACAAGCAAAAAACAACAACTGGCACTGGGCACTATGTCAATAGGTTAGTCCCAAAAAATGATATAAAGTTGGTATAAAATGATTGTAAAACATCCAAGAATGATAATATAACAGCATGGAACAAGCAAAAATTATAGATACATTGGAGATGTATCATTGCCAAAAGTATGTGAAAGTTGTAGAATATTGGCATGAAACAATAAAAAATTATAGATACGACGGAGACGTATCAGCATCCCCAAGCTTAATTCCTGCTCGTCGTTGAGTAGGTAAATGATAAAAAAGATATTTTTTGATGTGGAATACTACCTAGCATAATCTTGATCATATATCTAATCATGGCATGAATATTAAGACACGAGTGATTCAAAGCAATAGTCTATAATTTGACATAAAGACATCAATACTCAGGCATCCCAACAAACACTCATGTCTTTCAAAATATCAATGCTAAAGAATGCTATCCCTACAAAATCATATTGTCTTGTAATGCTCCATCTTCTTAAGGTTTCTTTGGTATCACATTATGGGGGAGTAATGTGCTATGTGCATATTACAAGCCTAGAAAATGTGTACATTTGAGATATTGTCACCTAGAATTGATATTGTAAATTATCTTGTTCCTAGGTGGCATGTTAGCTCTACAAGTTGTAATTTGCTTGTGGTTGGTGTGAAGATGATGTTGGATATCCTTGCTATCTACCACCGGGAATTATTTCCAAATACTTCTTGTCTTTTGACAAAAATTACTCACTTATGTGTGGTAGAAATTATTGATCATCTTTATATTGGCTTTTGCTTTTATTTGCCTTATCTCTTTCCAAGGATTGTGTCAACTTCCTTGTCTTCCATACCACTTGTGGATCTTGTTAATTTCTTAATCTTGTCTAGTGTTTTTATAGATATAGTGAAAGTGGTGATCCCATCTTGTGCATTTTGTATTCAAATGCAAATTTTCTATAATGCACAACTCTTGGGGGAGCTATCCTATTTTATTTAGAACACTCTCCTTGTGATCCTTATCAAGTGTGTGTTGGTGGAACACAAACTATTTCATTTTGGTACTTTGTGCCATCATGAAACTTTGTAGAGGGCTTGGTTTGTTTGGAACCATTCTCTCTTTTGGGAGTTTGATATCTTTCATTTTGCGTGTATCAATGGATATATCATTCCCTGATGTATCTTTTAATTGATATCTTCCAAGTGATGATTTCTCCATTTGGTATCCTTTTCACTTGGTATTTCTTTTTCATTTGGTTTCGGTTCTTGAAAGTCTTTAGCATGCATATTTACTTCATGTATTTTCTTTGGCATGCTTTCTTTCTCTGACCCAATATATAGGGGAAACTCCACAAAGTCTCAAATTGGATGAGATGTGCATGAAATTTATTTTCATATCTATGTGCACATATTTATGTGGAGTTTGTCCTATGTATGGGTGTTTGTAACTGTCGTGGGAAACCATGGCCACCTATGGGGCCATCAGCCCCTTGTGGTTCGGCAGGGGGATGAGCACATTGCACAAAGAGCGGAGGAACGTAGAGTAGCATGGCAGAGATCACACGGGCAGTTTTACCCAAGTTTGGGCCGCCGCGAGGCGTAAAACCCTACTCCTGCTTTGGTGGATTGTGGTGGAAACACAACGCTCTTGCCCGGTAAGGTTGCCTCGGGGCGAGGGCAGCTACACGCATATGAGTGTACAAGGGTCCGAATCCTTTCTATGGTTGCCATGGCCCTCCTTTTATAGATCAAGGGGTCACCACAGTGACAAATCAGTCATTGTGTATTGATTAGATAGCGAACAGTGCTATCATACCTAACTCTACAACCAGAGCAGGGCGCATTAAATGCGCCGCTTAGTGTCACATCATGGCATGCCCGGCAAGCCTTGCCGGGCTGCTTGGCCACCTCCTCGTCTGTCTGCTTGACACGTCTCTGGACGGGTGTCATTTGGAGGTGATTTCCATAGGAAGTGGCTGCCACGTGCCAAATAACAGCCACTTAGTCACTTGGGGGCTTGACACCGCACCGATCAATGACTTGCGTCGCTGTGAGGTGGATCGGTGGAGCCTTGGCGGGGCAGTTTGCCCTCATAGCGCCCGGCAGGCCTGCCAGGACGGTCTTGAGGCTTGACTTCGGGACCACCTCGTCCTTGCCAGGCTCGCCTGCCCGGCAAGGGAGGTTTCTCCTTAGTGGTGTCTTGCTCATTTAGCTTGTCTTGGTCCTCTTGATCTGCCCTTTGATTCCCCAAAGAGCTGTACTCCTTGCTCGGTCTGGACTTGGATGTTTGTAACCTTGCTCTTTTAGGCCTGTGCATGGTCTGGGCAACAGACCCAGGGTTTGTTGCACCGACAGGAGCCCCCAGGCCTGGCCCAAATGCGCTGCTGGGCGTCGTTGGGGTAGGCCCTATCCAGTGCATAGGCAAGAGGGTAGTCGTTGCTTGTCCTTTGAGATCTTCTTTGCTTCTTCATTAATCTGAGCCCAGGTTAGTTTCCGGTTCTCTCGCACGTCGTGTAACGCCAATTGTAGTGGGAGAGATAATGGGCCACGATCCGTGGGGTACCCACGTCCTACGTTCACGGGGCGGTAACCGCCACCCCATTATCCTTCCCGCCCCAAGCGGCTCCACCATGTGTATTGCATGCACTGCGCGAAGTTGGCGGCGGATGCGGAGGGCGCGAGAATGAGCGCCGTGGCAGAGAGCCAGGCGTCGCGGATTGGTGCAGGGGGTCGGCCTTGATTCCTCGAGCCGTTAATGCCGAGGAGGAGCCGGACTGGGTGAACGGGGCGGCTACCTTCATGAAAAAATCTAGCCCCCTGCCTCGCTCGCCTATAAAAAGGGAACGTGGGGCAAGGCATTTTTCCACACATCCTTCTCCTTCCATTCTTGCAGCAGTCCTTGCCCACCATGGTGAGAGGTCGGGGGCGCGGCGTTGCTCCAGTGGCGGCGATGAGAACTTCTTCTCGACAGCATCTCCCTCCTCCCTCCGAAGGTGCGGTGGCGGAGCCCGCCACGAGAGGAAGTGGGAGGGGGCGAGGTCGTGGTTGTCGTGGCACCTGGGGCTGAGGAGGACGGGGTGGCGCTCTGATTGTGCCCCCACTGGCCGCCCCTTCCCCGATGGAAGGCCATGTCGGAGACCAACCCCTGGAGTTCATCATCAGATTGTACAAGCCTCCGCGCGGCCGCCTCCGTCTCCCCACTCCATTCACAAGGGCGATGAAGCTTGAACAGCCGCGCGCACTGAAGCTGCACATGAGGGGTTGCGGGAATGGCGGCATGCGGGTGGATGTGGATTTTCCCGCCCCTCATGTCATGTTCTTTCAACGCGGCTGTAAGACCTTTGCTCACGCCCATAGCTTGTCGGAGGGGCATGTCCTCCATTTTAAATTAATGGAGGCCGACCTGCTCTCCGTCAAGGTGTTCGGGTGCTTGGGTGCTCGCTTAGGGTGCTGCGCGGAGAGCTCGACCGATGACGAAAGCTCCTCCTCGAGCGACAGATACGAGGAGGACAGTGATGGCGATGACGACGGCTCCGACTCCGGCTGAACACCAGCCGCACCATCACCGTCAGGCCGGGGCACCAATATCTGCACCTGCACCCTGTTCCCGGCAGGGTGATTTGTCGGGGAGTTGGATGCAGAGGTGCGGATGGCGTCCCGGGCTCCTCGAGCAGCCTTCCAGCTGGACCCCGTCAGGCTTCCTCGTGGGCTGCAGCTCTGTTAGCCCTGCCGCGTCCTGCTGGCCCTGGTGGTGGCGGCTGGTGGGCTGTCCCTGCCGCTCTCTTCACCATCACCTTCGCCCACGCCCTCCCGCTCTTGTTAGGCCCCTCGCCAAGGGGCCTGACGGGGTCAGGCTGGGCTTCTGCCCAGGCGCCCCTTTTGCCTTCTTCTCCTTCCACCGCAGTGCCTGGGAGGAGAAGGGCAAGAAAGGGCATCACAGGGCACTTATCTTTTTTCAATCTAAAACATGTAGGCACTTGCCAAACTTTAGTTTAAATAATGTAATCTTCTTTATCCATGTTGGTGTTCTGTAAGATCTGTACTTGTTCATCAGCATATTAATGAAAAAGACAATCTTTGCCGGGTACTTGTGCATGCATCATACCCATGCAGAGGTGAAATGCCTCTATACGTTCAAGTAAACAAGTTATCTCCGGCAAGCTATCCTGCCGGTACACTCGAATTGTTGACGTGGAGCTAAGCTTGCCGGGCACAAATCATAAAGAGGGACCACCCCCCGCCAAGCCTTCTCCGCCAAAGGCCACTGCGACCATCCTGACCGAAGCAATGTTTGAGTCAAAGGATGTGAGCACCTAAGTTTCGAAGGTGACGAGGTTTTCATATGCACAAGTTTCTACTTACAGAACACATAAGTATAAGAAGAGAACTTATCTGTTTGGCTTGCCGAGGATCATCACGTAGGCTCGACTTCATTTCTTCTTTTTGGGACCGAGTCCACGGCAAGAACCCTGCAACTTAGTGCAGATAAAAATGATGCCATGTGCGACCTCATCTACATGATCATGCTATGCTCATGATATGCTTATGCATGCATGCAAGTTTTGGGGGGCCCCCAGCGCTTCGTTTATTTCTGTTGCTCAGGGTCTACGCCTGGCTTTGTACAAGGGGTTACATGCAACATTGGCAAGGCTTGTACAAAAGGGTGGTTGCCGGGCAGGGCCCGACAGCCGCGCCTTACGGGTAGAACTTATGGAGATGCTCAATGTTCCATGTGTTTTACAACTGAATGCCATCTATGGTCTCCAGACGGACTGCGCCAGGTCTAGTGAATCGTACTACCCGGTAAGGGCCTTCCCACTTCGGTGTCAACTTGTTTGTACCCTTGGCGGACTGAACATGCCTAAGGACAAGGTCGCCTTCCTAAAAACCCCGGGCACGAACCCTGCGGCTGTGATAGCGACGTAGGGCTTGCTGATAGAGTGCAGCACGCGTAGTGGCCCGGAGACGGTTCTCCTCAAGTAGCACAGCGTCGTCACGCTGGTGCCGTTCCTGTGCTACTTCATCATAGGCAAGCACTCGAGGAGATCCGAATATAAGTTCCGTGGGGATAACTGCTTCTGCCCCATAGACTCGGGAGAAGGGAGTCTGCCCGATTGCTCGATTTGGTGTCGTTCCTAGGGACCAAAGAACCACCGGCAGCTCGTCGATCCATCGCCTGCCACACTTCTGCAGTCTATCAAAGGTTCTTGTCTTGAGACCTCGCATCACTTTAGCGTTCGCCCTCTCAGCTTGTCCGTTGCTTCTGGGATGGGTGACAGAGGCAAATGAGATCTTGCTTCCGAGGGCATGAACATATTGCATGAAGGCGCGACTCGTGAATTGGGTGCCATTGTCGGTGATGATTCGGGCAGGCACCCCGAAGCGGCACACCAATCCTTTCAAGAACTTGATAGCTGACTGAGCAGCCACCTTTCTCACGGGCTCCACCTCTGGCCACTTTGTGAACTTGTTGATAGCGACGAACATGAACTCAAAGCCCCCGGTAGCACGGGGGAAGGGGCCCAAGAGATCGAGCCCCCAGACCGAGAAGGGCCATGATAAAGGGATCGTCTGAAGAGCTTGGGTAGGCTGATGGATGTTCTTGGAGTGGAACTGGCAGGCTTCACATTTGGTGACGAGTTCAACTGTATCTTGGAGGGCTATGGGCCAATAGAAACCTTGCCGGAAGGCTTTTCTAACCAGAGCCCTTGTTCCAATGTGTGAGCCGCACATACCCTTGTGTACCTCTGCTAATAGTTCCTTTCCTTCCTCCCGGCAAATGCACTTCAATTTCACACCGTTGGGCCTCCTTCTGTACAGTGTGTCGTCCATGAACTGATACATACTGGCCCTCCGGGCTACTCTTTCAGCTCCATCTTGCTCTTCGGGGAGTTCTCCAGTTTGGAGGAAGTGGACTATGTGCCGTGCCCAGGTTGGGGCCAGGGGCTCGGCAACAAGGACCAGCGGCACCTCCTCATTCGTAGGAGCGCACTTCTCGACCGCAGGGACCGGTGGTCTGGCGGGATGGTGTAGCTCACTGATCGAAGGGGAGTTGTTCCCGCCAAGCTCTCTACCGGGAGCCTCGAGAGGCTCTGCCGGGTGAGGCTTGCCGGAGTCCAGTTTCCTCCTCTTTCTGGCCATTGTTGCTGGGGATACGGAGGGCTGAGTCAGATGGAGAACAAAAGTCCCTGGTTCCACAGGGAGTTTTTGTGCAGCACACTTTGACAGATGATCAGGAATGCCGTTTTCCACATGGGGCACGTGCTCTGTTTGCAATCTGTAAAAGCGCTCCTCCAACTTTCTCACTTCCTCGACGTATGCCTCCATCAATGGACTTTGGTAATCCTTGCTCACTTGTCTCACCACAAGTTGCGAATCTCCGCGGTTGATCAGCTTCTTGATTCCCAGTTCTGTTGCAATCCTGAGCCCGGCAAGGAGCCCTTCATACTCTACAGTATTGTTGGTAGCCTTCTTTGGGGGAAAGTGCATCTGGACGATGTACTTAAGGTACTCCCCAGTGGGGGCAACAAGAAGCACGCCAGCCCCTGCACCTTGTAGGCAGAAGGCACCATCGAAATACAAAATCCATTGTTGGGGCGCTTCCTTGCTGGGGATGATCGTCTCCAATACTTCTTCATCAGGAGTTGGTGTCCACTCTGCGATGAACTCTGCTAGTGCTCTGCTCTGAATAATTGATGTGCTTTCAAACTTCAAACCAAAGCTGGACAACTCCAAAGCCCACTCCACAATCCTGCCGGTGGCCTCGGGGTTTTGGAGTATACGTTGCAAGGGGAAGCGGGTGACAACTGTGATCCCGTGGGCTTGGAAGTAGTGGCGCAGTTTCCTTGAGGCCATGATGAGTCCAAAAATCAAGTTTTGCACGCCAGAGTATCTCGATCTAGCTCCTTGTAATAGGGAGCTGACGAAGTACATTGGGCACTGCACCACTTTCTTCCTTGCCGCAACCATAAAACTGCTTCCGCTGCCCTGCCTTTCTTCGCTCTGGACTGACTCTGGTCTTGCCGGGACGGGTTCGCTTTCCTCTTCAGAGGGGACAGTGGTTGTGGCTGCCGCGTCATCCACTTCCCGCTGTGCCACCAGTGCCGCACTAACCACTTGATTGGTTGCCGCTAAGTATAGCAGCAATGACTCTTGTGGTTTGGGAGCGACCAAGGTGGGCACGGAGGAAAGATAGGTTTTCAAATCTTGCAGCGTAGCGTCTGCCTCTGGGGTCCAGTCCACGGGTCCTGCCTTCTTCAAGATTTTGAAGAACGGCAGGGCTCGCTCGGCAGACTTGGAAATGAACTTGCTCAGTGCAGCCACGCATCCAGTCAAATGCCTCACGCCCTTGACTTTCTTGGGTGCTTGAATTTGCTCGATAGCCTTGATCTTGTCGGGGTTGGCGTCTATCCCTTGATGAGACACGAAGAAGCCAAGTAGCTTGCCAGAGGGAACTCCAAACACACACTTCTCTGGGTTCAGCTTCAAGTTGATCCTGCGCAGATTAGCAAAGGTTTCTTCCAAATCCTGGATGAGGGTTGATCTGTCCTTGGTCTTGACCACAATATCATCCATGTAAGCTTCAACATTTCTGTGCAGCTGGGATTCAAAGCCAATCTGTACTGCTCTTGCAAAAGTGGATCCGGCATTCTTCAACCCGAAGGGCATCCGTACGAAGCAGTACGTGCCACATGGGGTTATGAACGCGGTCTTCTCCTCGTCTTCCTTGGACATGAAGATCTGGTGGTACCCGGAGTAGGCATCCAGAAATGAAAGCAGGTCACACCCGGAAGTGGAATCCACAATCTGGTCGATGCGCGGCAAGGGGAACGGGTCCTTTGGGCATGCCTTGTTTAGATCTGTGAAGTCTATGCAAAGCCTCCATTTCCCATTCGCCTTGCGTACCACCACTGGATTTGCTAACCATGTAGGATGCAACACTCCTCTAACCAAACCAGCTGCTTCAAGCTTCTTGATCTCCTCGGCAATAAACTGTTGCCGCTCCAAAGCTTGCTTCCGAACCTTCTGCTTGACGGGCCGGGCATGCGGGTAGACAACAAGGTGGTGCTCGATTACCTCCCTGGGAACACTGGGGATATCAGATGGTTGCCAGGCAAACACATCGATATTCGCCCGCAGTAAGGCAATGAGTGCGCTTTCCTATTTGTCATCAAGGGTGGCACTGATAGTGAAGGTACCATCAGTGCCAGCCAGCCCTGCCGGGACCTTCTTCACAGCAGGTGCAACAACTTTGGATCTCTTGCTATTGGAACTCTCCGGCAAGTCATCAACAGGCGCAACACACTCCGGAGAGGCACGGTTCCCGGATTCCTTGCTGGCATCCTTGCTAGCTTTCTTCATTTTCTTACTTTCCTTGGCGGGAGCAGTGGTTTCTGCAGCCTCTGCCGCAACTGCCTCCCGGTACATCTTGTCCACGCATATAACTGTGTCCTTCTGATCTGACAGAATTGAAATGACTCCTATCGGCCCTGGCATCTTGAAGGTGTTGTAGGCATAGTGGGATGCCACCATGAACTTGGCCAGAGCTGGACGACCAAGGATCCCGTTGTACGGCAAGGGGAGGTCAACCACGTCAAACACGATCTTCTCAGTCCGGTAGTTTAACTCCCCTCCGAATGTCACCGGCAGCGTGATCTTTCCCTTAGGACGACTCCTGCCGGGGTTGATTCCTTGGAATGTGCCAGTAAACTTGAGCTCCTCATCTGTTATCTGAAGTTTGCTGATGACCTTTGGAGATATCAGATTCAACCCGGCCCCGCCGTCAACCAACATCTTGGTGACTTTGAGGTTGCGTATTGTTGGTGAGACCAACAATGGCAAGCACCCTACTGCGGTGGTGCGGTCAGGGTGATCCTCTTCGTCAAAGATGATGGGCGTGCGGGACCACTTGAGCGGCTTCCGAGAATCTGCCGCTGGCTCCACGGCATTGACTTCACACACCCACTGTTTAAGTTGGCGGTGAGAGGACTGCAGAGATGCACCCCCGTCAATGCACATGGTGTCAGTGGCTTCCTGGAACTCCTGCTCACTGGTTTCCTCTTCATCTCCTCCATCACTCTCATCATTGCAATCCTCCTTCTTACGGCCTCTGGCGGGTTTCCCTTGATTCTGAGGAGCCTTGCCGGGGCGACTTACACCACCGCCTCAGCCCTTCCCTCCAGCACCATCCTGGTTTTTCTCCTTATCACGCTTCTCATACTCAGCCGTCTGCTTCTTGATGAGCTGCTCAACTTAATGACACTCCTGAAGGTCGTGGCCCTTGGTCCTATGGATCTTGCAGTATGGCCCATCACCCTTCCCAGCCTTCTCAGCAGCCGTGGCCACCTGGCAGTCAGTGCACGCGGCAACCTCCTTGCCGGGGGCCTCGGCCTTGGCCTTCTTGCCGGTACTAGGTGTGCTTGATCATTCGACGGCCATCACAACTTTCTCCTTGCGCTTTTTGTTGCGTTTCTTGTTCTTCTTCTTCTGACTGGTGGCGTCGTCGTCATCATCTGAATCGATGTCGACGCCATCCTCTTCACCAGGAAGTCGCCTTCCCTCCTCTACGCAAGCACACTTATCCACCAGAGTGTATAACTCATTCACAGTCTTGGGCAGACGCACGTTCATTTTGGAACGTATCCGGCGGTTGCGCATGTTGGACTGGAAAGCGGCTATCACAACTGCCGGGTGGATATCTAGGATGTTCTTGTGCACTCGACTGAACCTTTGCATGTACTTCCACAGACTTTCTCCTTCCTTCTGTGGGAGGAGCTACAGATCACTGGGCCATCCTGGTTCTTGATGGCCGCCCGTAAAGGCGCCAACAAACTCATGGCACAGGTCAGCCCAAGTCGAGATGGAGTTCTCCGGTAGGCGCATTAGCCAAGACCTCACATTTGGCTTGAGTTCCAAAGGGAAGTAGTTGGCGAACACCTTCTCATCTCTTCCCCCGGCAGCCTGAACAGCGATGGTGTAGATGCTCAGGAACTCTGCTGGGTTCAATCTCCCATCGTACTTCTCTGGTATCTCTGGCTTGAATGTGCGGGAAGATGGCCAACGAACTTGTCGCAACTCACGAGTGAAGGCAGGGCACCAAACCTCGAAAGGTAGGTACCCACCTTCATCGAGAGTGGGCTCGTCGACGTCAGGGCCATTACGCCTATCAAACTGGCGGTGGGTGTCACGGCGCCGCTCGATGGTGACGCGCGTGCCTTCCCCTCGCCTGTCCTCCCGGGCCTGCCGCTGGTCCCGACATGCTCGAGGGCCGGACGAAGCCATCGAGATGTCGTCGGGTTCTTGATCACGTGGCTCCGGCCGTGGCCCCTGCGCAGGCGGCCGCGGAGGCGACTGCACCGTGGGGGTGGCCCCTTCGGCACGGCCAGCAGCGCTGGCCGTCGTCGTCGCCTGGGGAGGCCGTGGCGGGCCAGCTCGCTGTGATCCTCCCGCCTCAGCGAAACCAATCAGGCTTTGAATGGTGGCTCTCCACTCATCCATCTGATCGGCTGCCGGTGGAAATCTCAACAACAGCTGGGCCCGCGCCATAGCCTCTGAAGTGGTGCTTGGCATGGATGATGATGTAGACCGTAGCGTCGCCTGGCTCCTCATGGTGCCAGTAGTAGCTACACCGTGTTCTCGTCGTCGTGAGCCCGTCGCCAGGGTGGCATGGTGACGAGGTGGAGGCGCTTGAGGGCCAGCGGCTCCGTTTGGCACATCGGCTGGGGCAGCTCGTTCCGGGAGTGGCGCACGCCATGCGGCCGCGTCCGCAGCGGGTGCGATTGAAGAGTTGGGATTCGCCCCAGAGCGAGTACCACCGCTGCGGCTGTGCCCTTCGGCCGGGCGGAGAGGTGCAGATGGAACAATTTCTCCACCCGTACCTCGTGGAGCGTGGCCGCTGGGATGCTGTTGGTGCTGTCCTTCCCCGGTGCCTTCCACCCTCGTTTCGGCCGCAGGGGAGGTGGTGATGATGCCACCTACATCGGCCACGTCCCCCGCAGCGTCCGTGTCTCTGTACGTCCCTGTAGCCCCCGCGGCGTCGGCGGCCGCATGCGATGGGGCCTTCGAAGTGGACGGATGGGCTGCAACACCGGGCTTCTTCTTGGGCGCCATGGACGATGGAGCCGTCGATGAAAAAGATGATGAAGATGACGCGCTGCATACGCTTCTCGGGTTTGCGCAAGCGCTTCCCCCTACCTGGCACGCCAAAGATGTCGTTGGAAACCACGGCCACCTATGGGGCCATCAGCCCCTTGTGGTTCGGCAGGGGGGATGAGCACATTGCACAAAGAGCAGAGGAACGTAGCGCAACACGGCAGAGATCATACGGGCAGTTTTACCCAGGTTCGGGCCGCCGCGAGGTGTAAAACCCTACTCCTGCTTTGGTGGATTGATGGTTGATTGTGGTGGAAACGCATCGCTCTTGCCTGGCAAGGTTGCTTCGGGGCGAGGGCAGCTATGCGCGTACAAGTGTCCATGAGTCCGAATCCTTTCTATGGTTGCCATGGCCCTTCTTTTATAGATCAAGGGGTCACCACAATGGCAAATCAGTCATTGTGTATTGATTAGATAGCGAACTATGCTATCATACCTAACTCTGCAGCCAGAGCAGGGCGCATTAAATGCGCCGCTTAGTGTCACATCATGGCATGCCCGGCAAGCCTTGCCGGGCTGCTCGGCCACCTCCTCGTCTGTCTGCTTGACACGTCTCTGGACGGGTGTCATTTGGAGGTGATTTCCATAGGATGTGGCTGCCACGTGCCAAATAACAGCCACTTGGGGGCTTGACACCGCACCGATCGATGACTTGCGTCGCTGTGAGGTGGATCGGTGGAGCCTTGGCGGGGCAGCTTGCCCTTGTAGCACCCGGCAGGCCTGCCGGGACAGTCTTGAGGCTTGACTTCGGGACCACCTCGTCCTTGCCAGGCTCACCTGCCCAGCAAGGGAGGTTTCTCCTTTGTGGTGTCTTGCTCATTTAGCTTGTCTTTGTCCTCTTGATCTGCCCTTTGATTCCCCAAAGAGCTGTACTCCTTGCTCGGTCTGGACTTGGATGTTGTAACCTTGCTCTTTTAGGCCTGTGCACGGTCTGGGCAACAGACCCAGGGTTTGTTGCACCGACAGTAACTCTTTGGTCCCAATGAGTTTGGGTACCATTTTGTTTGTGTTGTTGTTCTAGGAACAATTGGAGATGCATTGGATGCTCGGCTCACTCACAAGGAAGGTGGTGTCACCATGTGCTTATTGGAGTCAAGCTAGGATGTTCAATGAACTACTATCTCTAGCTTCAATTGGTATCTACTACATACTTCCAATGCTATCTCGATAACAAGTATCTATTCATGTTTACATTCCTTGCATTCAACTTTGTGCAGGTTGTATCATGACATGTAATTCATTCTTTCTTGTGACACTTGTTCCCTTTCTCAAAGCATCCCAACAATGATCTCTTGTTGCTAGTTGTGATGTCTTTGATGTTCGTGTGGTTGGACTTCATTTATATACAATAAGACCGTAACTAGCCATGTGCTATGCTTTCAAGCAGATATCTTATTGGTATATTTATGACTTCCTTGTGGATATCTTGTTCTTTCCTTTTTGTAACTATTTCGTGTGTACATCCTTCTTTGTGGATTGATATCATGATCTTCATCTACCTAGAATCTTATACACTTGAGAGAAGTTGCATATCTAGTTGATATCCCTATTCTTTCACATACCTTTTCCTTGGTGGTTCCGTGAAAGGATTTATCTTGAGTGTGGATCTTATCTCATTGCATCTTGATGCACTCTTGTGTGGTGAAGATTATTTCCCTCATGCTTTTCTTGATGAGGCTTTTGCCATTTCGATGGTATCCCTTCTCTTGACAATGCTATCATTTTCTATCTTCACCATGGGTTGTCACAAGCTTTGGTTATTCATGTGCATTCTAGTAAGCTTGTGAATCTATTTGCCTTTTTGTGTGTGTGTGTGTGGGGGGGGGGGGGGGGGGAGGGGGGGGGAGGACATGACACGCACCTTGTATCTCATTTTTTCAAGACTATGTTGATGGTTAAGCTCATCCTTATATTAGTCTTCTCAAGTGCTTTGCCATAACTCACACACACCATGTTGGTTGAGCCTTTTCTCAAGTGGTGTTGTTTACATGTTGCTCAACCTTATGTTTGTAGCAAGTGCGATGCTTAGTTTCTTATCTTTGATTAACTGCACTTATCGTGGGTTTCTATTGATTTTGGGGGAGTGATGATCCTATTTTGTGCTCGTTGTATCCAAATACAAAACTAAATAATGCACAAATCATGGGGAGCTTCTCTAGTTTCTATAGTACACTTCTTTGCTCTTATCATAATACCTTTTTTCATGTGGCTCATAGGATAATTGGTTTAGTTGGTTCAATTGGTATCTTTTGATTGCTTGTTTCAATTGGTATCTTTTGATTGCTTGATTGCTTGTTTCTCTCATTGTTATGTCTTTGTGGCATATCATCCTTTAGTAATATTTGGATCCTCAATATAGTTTATCTTCAAGTATTTATCTTTGGATATGTGTATTCATTCCACTCTTTTTGAGAAATACATAATTTATGGAGGAACACATTTTATATTGGCCTTCTAAGCTTTTCGCCCATTTTGGCAATCGATGCCCACGGGGGAGAAGTTTCAAGAGTTTTGTTTGGAGAGCTTAGAGGGTTTTGGTATCTTTCTTTGGTTTTGTTCCTAAGCATTTGCATTTCATGCTTATGCATTATTAGTTGTTGCTTTGCATTGTGATTCTTAATTCCTTATATAAACTCTCTTGAAAGTGATTGTCATCAATTACCGAAATGGGTGAGATTGAAAGAACATGCGGTGCCCCCATGTGTGGTTTTGGTAATTGATTACATTCTCTATGGACTAATGGTTGCCTTGAGTTATATTTGAAGGATTTGTCCATAGGCATTTCTTGAAGTCCACGTGTTGGTTTCAAGGAGTTTATGTGATGACCAAGGTGCTATTCAAGGAATTATCCAAAGATTGGTCATGTAGAATACATGATACAAGGTTGATCAAGACTAAGTCAAAGAGTGAATCAAGTTGATCAACACACAAAGCATACAAGATGTACCGAGAGGGATCAAGTGATCCCATGGCATGGTAAGCATTGTCCATTACGCTTTGTGTACTAACCCATGGTCTACGTGAGAGTTCTATGTGGGGTTAGGTATGTTTCCATGGGGTCTGCATCAAGAGGAAGATCACATACAACCCATGAAGGATGACATCAAGTGGTGATCGTCAATAAGTTTGCAGTGTGCAAGTTCAAGTGGAGCATCATGAAGAGATCATGCTTGAAGCTTGCCGTTCATTGTGGTGACAATGGACTTGTGAAGATGCGCCGAAGAGTGGCTCACCCAAAGTGGAGTATGGGGGAGCAATCTACTAGTCCACCGAGCCAACGCAATCAAGAAAGGTGGTCCAACTTGAGGAAGTCAAGATCGTCATCATCTAGCTCAAGTGGACTATGTGCAAGGCAAAGGTTTTCCCTTGATAGGTTTTCTATTTTACCGGTCTCATGGTGGTAGTTCGGAGACCGGGTTATAGGATCGATTGTCGTACTATCAAGGGGGGCTCTGAAGTGAGTAGCTTGAACATATCATTCGTAGAGAGCTCAAACCTATGCATCCTTGCATCATCTTTCTTGGTTCTTGTTTGGTGTTTTTCTTTGTGAGTTTTAGAGCTTTTGGTCATCTTCGTGACAAGCTCGAGTTCATCGAAAACGGAGTTCACATGCATCTTCTATGATGTTTTCGATGTTGTGGTTTTTGTCGGTTCTTCATTCATAGAGGTTTCACATCTCTATACCTTTGGCCTTTGCCTACTACCTCTTCTTACTATAACCAGTCACTGTTTGGATGCTACTCATCGTCATCTATCCAACAAGCTTGAGTTTGCTCGATTCGGAGCTCATTTGCAGAAGTTGTGGCACTTCATGCTTTATTGTATCCTCTGTTTTCTCTGCCGTGTTCCTGAAGGCCTCAAGCGGTAGTATCACTTGTAAGCAGCAGTACCGCGGCCCTATGCCGCGCGTAGTACCGCTGCTTCTAGGAATGCAATTTTTTGTGTCGGGTTGCATGATAGTGGAATTGTAGTATGAGCGGTAGTACCGCTTGTAAGTGGTAGTACCGCCCATGCACTACCGCTCCACTTCCGCTCCTCTCCAGGACCCTGCGTGCTCCCAACGGTTATAGAGCGGCAGTGGGTGTGCGGCACTACCGCCTATAAGCGGTAGTACCGCTCCTTCGAGTGGTAGTACCGTTGGCTCGGCTTTGCTTCACCCCATCTGTCCTGCTCTGCCTCCTTAGTGCCCTGAGCTGCAACCCCAGTGGTAGTACCGCTGGGGCGAGCGGTAGTACCGCTCCGGTGGCACTACCGGCTCGTGGTCTCGCACCATTGCACTGCTCTATGTGCACTACCGCCCGGGCAGGAGTACCGCTCCCCTGAGCGGTAGTACCACTCGTGTGTGGGCTGAGCACATAACAGTTGGATTTTTTCCCTCCTATAAAAGGGGGTCTTCTTCCCCATTGAACCTTATCCTTAGAGCTCGTATTTGCCCCCCATTGTTGACCTTCTTCGAGCTTGCTATCTCTCAATCCCTCCACGGATTCTTGCTAGTTTCTGGGGGAAAAGAGAGAGGAGATCTAGATCTATGTTTCCACCAATCACTTTCTCCTCTATGTGAGGGGAACCCTTTGGATCTAGATCTTGGAGTTCTTCGTGTTCTCTTCTTCGTTCTTCCTCTCTTCTCCCTCCCTAGCATTAGTTGCTTTGGTGGGATTTGGGAGAGAAGGACTTGGGCACTCCGTGTGCCCTTGCCATTGCATTTGGTGCATCAGTTTGAGTTCTCCACGGTGATGCGTGGAAGTTACAAGTTGAGAAGCTTATTACTCTTGGGTGCTTGGTACCCTAGAGCTTGTTCCTCTTGGGTGCTTGGGCGTCCTAGACGGTTGGTGGTGTTCGGAGCTCAATCATTTTGGTGTAAAGCTCCGGGCAGGCGTCGGGGTCTCCAATTAGGTTGTGGAGATCGCCCTGAGCAATTTGACGGGTTTCGGTGACCGCCCCCAAGGGTTGCAAAAGTGTACGGTTTCGGTGACCGCCCCCAAGGTTGCCATTTGTATGGGTTCGGTGACCGCCCTCAAGGGTCCCTTAGTGGAATCACGGTATCTTGCATTGTGCGAGGGCATGAGGAGATTACGGTGGCCCTAGTGGCTTCTTGGTAAGCATTGTGCCTCCACACCGCTCCAAACGGAGATTAGCATCCACAAGGGTGTGAACTTCGGGATACATCGTCGTCTTCGAGTGCCTCGGTTATCTCTTACCCGAGCCCTTTACTTATGCACTTTACTTTGTGATAGCCATAGTGTTTCATGTTATATATCTTGCTATCACTTAGTTGTTTATCTTGCTTAGCATAAGTTGTTGGTGCACATAGGTGAGCCTAGTTGTTGTAGGTTTTCTGCTTGACAAATTAACCGCTAGGTTTATTCCACATTTGTTCAAGCCTAAACCGTAATTATTTTAAAGCGCCTATTCACCCCCCCTCTAGGCGACATCCACGATATTTCAGAGACGTATCAGCATCCCCAAGCTTAATTCCTACTCGTCCTCGAGTAGGTAAATGATAAAAACTTAATTTTTGATATGGAATGTTGCCTAACATGTTCATCACATATTCTTTTCTTTTGTAGCATGGACATTTGGAATTTTATATGGTTCAGTGCAATAGTCTAGTTTTGACATGAAGATTTCAATACTCAAGCATATCAACAAGCAACCATGTCTTTCAAAATATCAACACTAAAGAAAGTTATCCCTAGCCCATCATGCTCAATCATTGATCCATTCATGAAACACACTCGCATATTAGCTACATCCAATGCTCAAGTATGATCATAGTGCCCCTTAGTTGGTGCTTTATAAGAGAAGATGTAGACTCAAATAAAAATAAAAATTGCATAAAGTAAATAGATAGGCCCTTCACAGAGGGAAGTAGGGATTTATAGAGGTGCCAGAGCTCAAAGCTTAAATTGAGAGATAATTTTCTTGAGAGGCATACTTTTCCCGTCAACGAAAACGACCGAGTAATTCCCAACACTTTCCATGCTAGATATATCATAGGCGGTTCCCAAACATAAAATAAAGTTTATTCCTTTTTCCACCATTCTTTCACAATCCATGGCTAGCCGTATCCACGCGTGCCTTCCATACCAACACTTTCCAAGGAATTTATTATTTGACAACATAAAGTAAATTTCTTTTTCATTTCGGGACTGGGCATCCCTATTACCGCCGTACTCTCGTGCAATGACAAGTGAATAAACACTCATCTTAAGAATAACACATCTAGCATGGAAAATATTGGCCATCCCCTGCCGCTTCATGAGTGGTACAAGCACACAAAAAGGAAATTCATTTTGAAAATTAGAGATGGCACATACAAATTTGCTTAGAACAACAAGGAAATACCGCATATAGCTAGGTATGGTGGACTCATATGGCAACACTGGGTTTAAAGATTTTGGATGCACAAGTAGTATTTCTACTTAGTACAAGTGGAGCCTAGCAAATAGATTGAGAAGCAACCAACCAAGAAACGAAAAATCACATCAGCGAGCATTAAGCATAACTAACACCGAATAATGCACCACAATTAGGATGTAATTTCATTGCATAACTATTGACTTTCGTGCTTGCATATGGAATCACAAAGCTTAACACCAATATTCTTACTAAAGCATAATTACTCACCAACATGACTCACATATCACTATCATCATATCTCAAAACTATTACAAAGAATCTCGTTTATTTTGTCCAATGATCTTCATGAAACTTTTTATTATATCCCTCTTGAATATCTATCACTTTGGGACTAGTTTCATATATTGCAATTGCTTTTGACAAGCTCAAACAAATTTAAGTGAAGAACATGAGCATAAAAGTTTTTTGTCTCTCAAAATAATATAAGTCAAGCATGAGAGAATTTCTTCAAAATTACTAACTTTCAAATAAATCTAAGTGAAGCATGAGAGAATTTCTTCAAAAATATTAAAGCACACCGTGCTGAAAAAGATATAAGTGAAGCACTAGAGCAATTCCATAGCTCAAAAAATTTAAGTGAAGCATGAAGAGCAATTCTAACAAATCATAGAATAATTTTGCCTCTATCAAATAGGTGTGTTCAGCAAGGATACTTGTGAAAAACTAAAAAGCAAAACAAGCAAAGACTCATATAATACAAGATGCTCCAAGCAAAACTCATGATATGTGGCAAAAATATTGCTCCAAGTAAAATACCGATGGTCGTTAGAAGAAAGAGGGGATGCCTTCCGGGGCATCCCCAAGATTAGGTGCTTGGTTGTACTTGAATATTAACTTTGGGTGCCATGGGGCATCCCCAAGCTTAGGCTCTTTTCACTCCTTATTCCTTCATCCATCGCGATCTCACCCAAAACTTGAAAACTTCAATCACACAAAACTTAACAAAACCTTCGTGAGATCCGTTAGTATAAGAAAACCAATCTTTACTTTAAGTACTGTTGAAAACCCATTCAAATTTTCTTATTGCATTATATCTACTGTATTCTAACTTTTCCATGGCTTATACTCCCCGATACAATCCATAGATTCATCAAAATAAGCACACAATGTAAAGAAAATAGAATCTGTCAAAAACAGAACAGTCTGTAAAGATGCGAATTGTTCCCATACTTATGTAACTCCAAAAATTCTGAAAAATTAGGACAACATAGGAAATTTGTATATTAATATTTTGTAAAACATTCAGAATTTTTCCTCACTTCTGTGAATTGAAACAATTCTATTACTGGACAAAAAAATTTCTGTTTTTCAACACGATCAAATCAACTATCTCCAAAGCTATCCCAAAGGCTTTACTTGGCACAAATACTAATTAAAACATAAAAGACACAATCATAACAGATTCATAATTGTGCAAACACTCAAGAATAGAAAGATAAAGGCAAAAAGAAATTTTATTCATTGGGTTGCCTCCCAACAAGCGCTATCATTTTATGCCCCTAGCTAGGCATAATGCATAGATTCAAGTATTGTCATCTTTAGTTTCTAATTCCTCAATCACACAACCAATATTCTTCAAAGATTTAGCATATAAATTTTCAATAACAATACTCCTAGGAATGAGATTGAAAAATTCATTCTTGCAAGTAGGGTCTTTTATCACTTCAACAAAATCAGGGTGAATACTAATCATTTTAAGATCTTCCTTGTTGTTATTAGAAGTGGCACCCTTGTTCTTAGTGGCTTCAGTAAACTTGCAAATTTTTATGGGAGTTTTTTCAATAGTTTTAACAAAAGAAAAGGCCGAGCTTAAGTTACTAAAAAATTCTTCCAACTTATCAATGCGAGAGGGGCTTTCCTCTATTCTTTCGTTAACTACGGTTCCTTTTCCCTTAGTAATTTAAAAACATCTCCTGCTTTTACCCAATTTTATTAGCTAGGTTATGCATCCTTTTATCCAAGTTTTCAATTTGTTCTTCGGTAATCATCTTCTTTTCAATAGCATCTAATCTTTGCATAACATGCTCAAGAGTCAAAACTGTTTCATTGATAATGACAAGTGGTGATCCCACTAAATTTCCCATAGCACTAAAAGCATATAAAGACGGACACATCAAGAAATTTCCATCGGTAATTGTATCAATGACGAATCTATACCAAGTGGTGATGCCCACATAAAAACTGCGAAGAAGAACAACGGTAGATTGCTTACGAATAGATCTATTATGAGCATTGCAAATTCTATACCAAGCATCTTTTAGATTCTCCCCTCCCCTTTTTTAAAATCAAGAACCTCATTTTCGGGGGTACATGCAATAGAGGAAGAACTAGCCATAACGACAAAGTGGCAATCAAGATTGCAAACAAAAAGATAGATCTGACGAGAAAACAGCGAACGAAAAAGAGGGCGAATAAAATGGCAAATTTTTGTGAAGTGGGGGAGATGAAAATGAGAGGCAAATGGAAAATAATGTAAAGTGCAAGGAGACGAGATTTTTGATTAGGAACCTGATAGATGTTGATGATGTCTCCCCGGCAATGGCGCCAGAAATTCCTTTTGATGTCGCTTGAACTACGTCGGTATTTCCCCAAAGAGGAAGGGATGATGCAGTACAACTACGGTAGGTATTTCCCTCAGTTATGAAACCAAGGTATCAATCCAGTAGGAGAACCAAGCAACACTATGTAAACGGTACCTGCACACAAAGAACAAATACTTGCAACCCGATGCTTATGAGGGGTTGTCAATCCCTCTTCGGGCAACGGCACCAGAAATTGTCAAGTTGACGGGATAAAATTTGTGTAGATGGGATAAATAGATCTCGATAAAATGCGAAATAAAATAAGTAATAAAAAAGTGCAGCAAGGTATTTTTGGGTTTTTGGAATAATAGATCTGAAAATAAAAGCGAATAAAAATAGATCTCAAAGCAAATATGATAAAGAATAGACCCGGGGGCCGTAGATTTCAATAGTGGCTTCTCTTAAGAAAATAGCACACGGTGGATAAACAAATTACTGTTGGGCAATTGATAGAAGATCAAATAATTATGACGATATCCAAGGCAATGATCAATATATAGGCATCACGTCCAAGGTTAGTAGACCGACTCTTGCGTGCATCTACTACTATTGCTCCACACATCGACCGCTATCCAGCATGCACCTAATGTATTAATTTCATGGAGAAACGGAGTAATGCAATAAGAACGATGACATGATGTAGATGAGATCTATTCATGTAGGAATAGCCCCATCTTGTTATCCTTAATAACAACGATACATGCGTGTCTTGCTGCCCCTTCTGTCACTGGGAAAGAACACCGCAAGATCGAACCCATCACAAAGCACCTCTTCCCATGGCAAGAAAAATCGATCTAGTTGGCCTAACTAAACCAAAGATTCAAAGAAGAAATATGAGGCTATAAATAATCATGCATATAAGAGATCAAAAGAAGACTCAAATAATATTCATGGATATAGATCTAATCATAAACTCAAAGTTCATCGGATCCCAACAAACACACCACAAAAAAATTACATCAAACAGATCTCCAAGAGACCATTGTATTGAGAATCAAAAAGAGAGAAGAAGCCATCTAGCTACTGCCTACGGACCCGTAGGTCTATGGTGAACTACTCACACATCATCGGAGAGGCACCACTGAGGATGATGAACCCCTCCATTGGTGGAACCGCTAGTGGACTCCCTTGATATAGATAACCAGTACAAACATAATATTACATCGGGTTGAGCCAGAGTGCTCAACATTCTGTTACAAACTTGCAATATAGGTGGTGACGGAATATGACAGTGGTATGGCGGTGGTACAACACCGATACAATAAAATAAAGCCAGGCATCAGAGTGAGGCTTGACTATTTTATTTGTGAAGCGGAAGCACTGCGGATGATACATGTGGTAGACTCCAAGACCACGGTTGAGTGACTGGGAACACCTTTAAGCGTTGGGCTCGCTAGCACAATCCTCCTCCACAAGCTCGTCCGCCTCCAGGTATGGCCAAGACAATAGCCAGGGACAAGCCTGTGAGTACATGGGAATGTACTCGCAAACATTATGAACAAAGGATAAACCGAATGCTAATGCTCATGATGGGCTATGTTACATGCACATGCTGACCGGAATTAAATTATAGCATGATAATGTTAACCTAGTGTGGATAAATAATTGTATAACTTCAGTAATAACCAAGAAATTAAAATGGAACATCAGGCGTTAGACCGCTCGAGAAATTCCAAGAAGAATGCCAAACGGGTGTCTGAAAGCGACGCCTCGAGAGGTCTTGAAAATAAAACCGAGTATCCGGGTAGTCTAGCCATCCCAAGTGATACTCGGAATAGAAAATAAAGCTGAGTGCATGGGTAGTCTGGCCATACCAAGTGACACTCAGTAAAATCAAATAAGACAAACAGGTTAGTCCACAAACAATAACTTGTATAGTAATAACATTCACGATAACAAGGATCTCCATGATAGCGTCAGTGGTGATAATAATTATCCTGCAAAATGAATCATGCTCAATTTAATTATTTCCTCCAAAGACCGACACCGAGACCGATACTTGACCCTTCCCAACTAACGTCCTTGACCGTGGACATGGCTATTCGAATAGATGTAACTCTGCAGAGGTTGTACTCTTTACCCACGTGTATGGGATTTCTATAGCCAACACCTGGACACTGACTAATTCCCATTACGGTCTTTGGGTTGAAAACACACATGACCATCACACACCAGAATAACTTTCCGGATGCCAGGAATCACCCAAGGCATCTTTCGAGAAAAACTCAAAGTTGTGACGCCCCCGATTCAATCGTACACTAATCATACACGCAAATATGTACGATCAAGATTAGGGACTCACGGGAAGATATCACAACACAACTCTAGACACAAATTAAAATTTTACAAGCTTTATATTACAAGCCTGGGGCCTCGAGGGCTCGAATACAGAAGCTCGAATACACAAGAGTCAGCGGAAGCAACAATATCTGAGTACAGACATAAGTTAAACAAGACTGCCTTAAGAAGGCAAGCACAAACAAGATACAGATCGAAAAGGCAAGGCCTCCTGCCTGGGACCTCCTAACTACTCCTGGTCAACGGTGGTCTCCACGTAGAAGTAGGCACCCTCGGGGTAGTAGCAGTAGTCGATGGGGGGGGGGCATTTGGCTCCTGGGATCCACCATCTGGTCGCAACAACCAGAAAGAAGAAAGAAAGGGGAAAAGGGGGTAGCAAAGCAAACATGAGTACTCATCCAAAGTACTCGCAAGCATCAGATCTATACTAAGTATGCATTGGTATCAAGGGAAGGGATGTATCTATGGACTGAACTGCAAAATGCCAGAATAGAGGGGAAGGCCTAGCCTATCAAAGACTAGCATCTTCAAGCATCTTGCAGCATTCAGAAGAGTACAAAATAACACTTTATAATTAACAAGCATGTTGTAGCATTAACGCCCAAAGATCCTTCCGTGACTCCCTGCAAGAAAGCAATCCCGGAGCCAACATATCCACCTCATTGCCTGGATATCATCATAATTATTTGAAGTTCTATCAATTGCCCAACAGTAATTTGTTTACCCGCCGTGTGCTATTTTTCTCGAGGGAAGCCACTAGTGAAATCTACAGCCCCCAGGTCTATTCTTTATCATATTTGCTTTGAGATCTATTTTTATTTGCTTTTTTTTAGATCTATTATTCTAAAAACCCAAAAATACCTTGCTGCACTTTTTCTTTCTTTATTTTATTTTGTTTTATCGCAAGATCTATTTATCCAAAATCATACAAACCAATCTATCTTTTACCCGAGAGGGATTGACAACCCCTCTTACGCGTTGGGTTGCAAGTATTTGTTCTTTGTGTGCAGGTACCGTTTACATAGTGTTGCTTGGTTCTCCTACTGGTTCGATAACCTTGGTTTCATAACTGAGGGAAATACCTACCATAGCTGTGCTGCTCATCCCTTCCTCTTTGGGGACATACTGACGCGGACACGAGCCATCAAGAAAGGATTTCTGGCACCGTTGTCGGGGAGACATCATCAACATCTATCAGGTTCCTAATCACAAATCTCATCTCCTTGCAATTTACATTATTTGCCATTTGCCTCTCATTTTCATCTCCCCCACTTCACAAATTTTTTCCATTTTATTCGCCCTCTTTTTCGCTCGCCGTTTTCTCGTCAGATCTCATGTTTGCTTGTATTGCCATGTGCCTTCTATTTGCTTGCATCTTCGCTTGCTAAAAATCTATTGATATGGATCCCCATCCACTTGCTAATCTTTTTAAAAGATCCAATCATGATGAACCAATTGCTAGTGAGTTGAGTGCACTAGATTATCTTTATGAAGTTTTGCTTGAGATTCATGAATCTGAAAATTGTGATGAAGAAATTTATGAAGTGATTCATGATTGCAATGATTTTACTATAAATTCTATTAATGTCAATTGTGCTAATAATATGCAAAACCCCAAGCTTGGGGATGCTAATTTTGCTATGCCCACTACTTATTGCAATGATCATGATTGGGGTGATTCTTCTTATGATCTTGAAAATTTATTTAAGCCTCATGATGAATATGATATTGATAATAGTGTTTGCAATAATATTGAAGTGTGTTTGTAAGAGTGTCAACTCTAGGTAAAAATAATCCCACATATTTGGAGAGTGTTCAATCTCATGATTTTTTTTTATAAAAGTGGGCTTGGAGAGGTCATGACTTTATTTGGTGACAATCCCACTATTTTGGAGGAGTCTCAACTTTGCATGCATGTGGATCATGAAGAGAATATTTTATGTGATAGTTATATTGTTGAATTTGATTATGATCCTACATGTAATTATTATGAGAGAGGAAAATATGGTTGTAGAAATTTTCATGTTACTAAATTACCTCTTGTTATGTTGAGATCATCAATGTTTTATTCCTCTTCTTTGCATATGTTAGATGTTTCTTGTCTTGATAATTTGTTTGATTATAAAATTCCTATGCATAGGAAGTATGTTAGACTTAAATGTGTTTGTCATATGTTTCATGATGCTCTCTTTGTGTTTCAATCCTTATCTTTCGTGTGAGCATCGTTGAAATCTTAAGCCTATCTTAATGGCTATAAAGAAAGAGCTTGTTGGGAGGCAACCCAATGAATAAAATTTATTTTTGCCGTTTTATTTCTGTTCTTGAGTGTTTGCACAATTATGCTACTGTTATGATTGTGTTTCTTATGTTTTAATTAGTGTTTGTGCCAAGTAAAGCCTTTGGGATCATATTGGGTGATAGTTGATTTGATCTTGTTGAAAAACAGAAAATTTTGCGTTCAATAGCAGGAATTTGTAAAATCACAGAAGCGACTAAAAATTATGAATTTTTTACAAAAGATTGATATACAAATTTACTACATTGTCCTAATTTTTCAGAATATTTGGATTACAGAAGTATGGTTAGAGTACAAATTACTACAGACTGTTCTGTTTTTGACAGATTCTGTTTTCGTTGCATTGTGTGCGTATTTTGATGAATCTATGGGTTGTATCGAGGGGTATGAGCCATTGCAAAGTTGGAATACAGTAGATATAATGCAGTAACAAAATATGAATGGATTTCCACCAGTACTTAGAGTGGTGATTTGCTTTGTTATACTAATGGATCTCACGAAGGTTTTGTTAAGTTTTGTGTGATTGAAGTTTTCAAGTTTTGGGTGAGATCATGATGGATGAAGGAATAAGGAGTAAGAAAAGCCTAAGCTTGGGATGCCCCATGGCACCCCAAGATAATATTCAAGGAGAAACAAGCAACTAAGCTTGGGGATGCCCCGAGTGGCAT
Source organism: Thinopyrum elongatum (assembly GCA_011799875.1). Lineage (NCBI taxonomy): Eukaryota > Viridiplantae > Streptophyta > Magnoliopsida > Poales > Poaceae > Thinopyrum > Thinopyrum elongatum. The sequence goes on from CM022298.1 coordinate 228,938,274, forward strand.
CCCCTCTTTCTTCTAACAACCATCGGTATTTTACTTGGAGCTATATTTTTATTTGTCACATATCATGAGTTTTGCTTGGAGCGTCTTGTATTATATGAGTCAGTACTTGTTTTGCTTTTTAGTTTGTCACAAGTATCCTTGCTGTACACACCTATTTGAGAGAGCCAAAATTATGCTATGATTTGTTAGAATTGCTCTATGTGCTTCACTTAAATTTTTTGAGCTATGGAATTGCTCTAGTGCTTCACTTATATCTTTTTGAGCACGGTGTGCTTTAAATTTTTTGAAGAAATTCTCTCATGCTTCACTTAGATTTGTTTGAGATTTAGTAAAATTTTGAAGAAATTCTCTCATGCTTCACTTATATTATTTTGAGAAGACGAAATTTTTATTCTCATGTTCTTCACTTAGATTTGTTTGAGCTTGTCAAAAGCAATTGGAACATATGAAATTAGTTCCAAAGTGATAGATATTCAAGAGGGATATAATAAAAAAAATTCATGCAGATCATTGGACAAAATAAACTTGTTTCTTTGTAATAGTTTTGAGATATGATGATAGTGATATGTGAGTCATGTTGGTGAGTAATTATGCTTTAGTAAGAATATTGGTGTCAAGGTTTGTGATTCCCTATGCAAGCACGAAATTCAATAGTTATGCAATGAAATTACATCCTACTTATGGTGCATTATTTGGTGTTAGTTATGCTTAATGCTCGCTTATGTGATTTTTCGTTTCTTGGTTGGATGCTTCTCAATCTTTTTGCTAGCCTCCACTTGTACCAAGTAGAAATACTACTTGTGCATCCAAAATCCTTAAACCCAGTTTTGCCATATGAGTCCACCATACCTACCTATATGTGGTATTCCCGTGCCATTCTAAGCAAATTTGTATGTGCCATCTCTAATTTTCAAAATAAATTTCCTTTTTGTGTGCTCGTCCGCTCATGAAGTGGCAGGGGGTGGCCAATATTTTCCATGCTAGATGTGTTATTCTCAAGATGAGTGTTTATTCACTTGTCATTGCATGAGAGTGTGGCGGTAATAGGGATGCCCAGTCCCGAAATGAAAAAGAAATTTACTTTATGTTGTCAAATAATAGATTCCTTGGAAAGTTTTGGTATGGAGGGCACCCATGGATACGACTAGCCATGGAAAGTGAAAAAATGGTGGAAAAAGGAATAAACTTTATTTTCTGTTTGGGAACCGCCTATGATATATCTAGCATGGAAAGTGTTGGGAATTACTCGGTCATTTTCGTTGACGGGAAAAGTATGCCTCTCAATTTTTTTACTTCTCAATTTAAGCTTTGAGCTCTGGCACCTCTACAAATCCCTACTTCCCTCTACGAAGGGCCTTTCTATTTACTTTATGCAATTTTTATTTTTATTTGAATCTCCATCTTCTCTTATAAAGAACCAACTAAGGGGCACTATGATCGTACTTGAGCATTGGATGTAGCTAATATGCGAGTGTGTTTGATGAATGAATCAATGATTGAGCATAATGGGCTAGGGATAACTTGCTTTAGTGTTGATATTTTGAAAGACATGGTTGCTTGTTGATATGCTTGAGTATTGAAATCTTCATGTTAAAACTAGGCTATTGCTTTGAATCATATAAAAGTCTAGATGTCCATGCTATAAAAGAAAAGAATATGTGATGAACATGTTAGGCAGCATTCCTCATCCAAAATTCTATTTTTATCATTTACCTACTCGAGGATGAATAGGAATTAAGCTTGGGGATGCTGATATGTCTCCAACGTATCTAAAATTTGTGCTTGTTCCATGCTGTTATATTATCATTCTTGGATGTTTTACAATAATTTTATACCAACTTTATATCATTTTTTGGGACTAACCTATTGACATAGTGTCCAGTGCCAGTTGTGTTTTTGCTTGTTTTTTACTTCGCAGAATATCAGTACCAAACGGAGTCCAAACGCAGCAAAACTTTTTGGAGAATTTTTCTGGACCAGAAGACACCTGTTGGGCCAAAGAAGTACCAGAGGGGGGCTCCGAGCCTAGGTGCACCCTGGTGGGTTGTGCCCACCTCGGCCCGAACCGCCTCTTTGCTCTATAAATGCCCCGAAAATCCAAAAACCCTAGGGGAGTCGACGAAACACAATTCCAGTCGCCGCAAGTTCCAGAACCACCAGATCCAATCTAGACACCATCACGGAGGGGTTCATCATCCTCATTGGTGCCTCTTCGATGATGCGTGAGTAGTTCATTGTAGACCTATGGATCCATAGTTAGTAGCTAGATGGCTTTATTTCTCTCTTTTGATTCTCAATACAATGGTCTCTTGGAGATCTATTTGATGTAACTCTTTTTGCGGTGTGTTTGTTGGGATCCGATGGACTTTGAGTTTATGATCAGATCTATTTGTCCATGAAAGTTATTTGAGTTTCTTTGATCTCTTATATGCATGATTACTTGTAGCCTCGTATTTATTCTTCGAATCTTTGGTTTAGTTAGGCCAACTAGATCGATTTTTCTTGCCATGGGAAGAGGTGCTTTATGATGGGTTCGATCGTGCGGTGTTCTTTCCCAGTGACAGAAGGGGCAACAAGACACGTATGTATCGTTGCTATTAAGGATAACAAGATGGGGTCTTTTCCTACATGAATAGATCTTGTCTACATCTGTCATCGTTCTTATTGCATTACTCCGTTTCTCCATGAACTTAATACACTAGATGCATGTTGGATAGCGGTCGATGTGTGGAGTAATAGTAATAGATGCAGGCAGGAGTCGGTCTACTAATCTTGGACATGATGCCTATATAATGATCATTGCCTGGATATCGTTATAATTATTTGAAGTTCTTTCAATTGCCCAACAGTAATTTCTTTACCCGCCATATGCTATTTTTCTCGAGAGAAGCCACTAGTGAAATCTACGGCCCCCGGGTCTATTCTTTATCATATCTGCTTTGAGATCTATTTTTATTTGCTTTTCTTTTCAGATCTATTATTCTACAAAAATACCTTGCTGCACTTTTTCTTTATTTATTTTATTTTGTTTTATCGCGAGATCTATTTATCCAATCTACTACAAACCAATCTATCTTTTACCCGAGAGGGATTGACAACCCCTCTTACGAGTCGGGTTGCAAGTATTTGTTCTTTGTGTGCAGGTACCATTTACATAGTGTTGCTTGGTTCTCCTACTGGTTCGATAACCTTGGTTTCATACTGAAGGAAATACCTATCGTAGCTGTGCTGCCTCATCCCTTCCTCTTCGGGGAAATACTGACGCGGACAAGAGCCATCAGTCATGCTTGGCCTCGGAAGATCAACACGTCGTAGTCCTACCTAGGCTCCACAGAGAGGTCCCTGCTGGTCTACATCCTAAGCACTCTGGGGTCTTGGGCCCATCGCCCTTTGCACTCCAGGTCATTGCGAGCAGGGCGGACCCAGGCACCACCTCTGTCATGGATGGCTCCGGCCCAGCCGTGTCGCAATGCTAAGCTGGACGTCTGACAGAGCTTTCGGAAGAAACATACGACGCCGAGTGCCCATAACTATTCTTGCGTGGCGGTTAGTGCGTATAGGACAGTGGCCAACTCAGATCAAATACCCAAATCCTTAGTGTGTTGGGAGCTCGCGGAGACGACCAGAGACTCACGATCATGTGACCCCGTCACCCCGTCTCGAGGAAATATGGCAAGGGCCAGGCCCAACCTTCTCACTGGGGCGGTCTACCTGCCCAGCCGTGCCTCGTAGTTATCTCGCGGGTGCTCTCCGGGCCCACCTGACTTTCACAGGTATCTCTCGTGGGTACCCCTCGGGGCCGACCCGACTTTAACAAGGCTCTGAAGTAAAGTCCAGGTAACTGTGTGTCCACAACATCAAGGGGGAATCTAAGGAATCACCCTCGATGGAATCCACTTGATGTAATCGTCAAGGTGAACTAGGAGGAATCACCCTCGAGGTTCACACTTGAGGTGTTGGACGACAGAGTTGTATCGGGGGTGGTGAAGGAGGAATCACCCTCAATGATCATGACCGAATAGTTACACTACAGAGTTATCATCAGGAGTGCGTTACGAGGTATCACCCTCGACACTCGATAGTAACTCTGCAGAGTCTGTCGGTGCAACAAACCCTGGGTCTGTTGCCCAGACCATGCACATGCCTAAAAGAGCAAGGTTGCAACATCCAAGTCTAGACCAAGCAAGGAGAGATAAACTCTTTGAGAGATCAAAGGACAGATCAAGAAGACCAAGACAAGCTAAATGAGCAAGACACCACTAAGGAGAAACCTCCCTTGCCGGGCAGGCGAGCCTGGCGAGGACGAGGTGGCCCCGAAGACAAGCCTCAAGACCGTCTCGGCAGGCCTGCCGGGCACGACGAAGGCAAACTACCCCGCCAAGGCTCAACCACTCCACCTCACAGCAACGCAAGTCACCTATCGGTGCAGTGTCAAGCCCCCAAGTGACTAAGTGGCTGTTATTCAACACGTGACAGCCACTTCCTATGGAAATCACCTCCAAATGACACCCGTCCAGCGACGTGGCAAGCAGACAGACGAGGAGGTGGCCGAGCGGCCGGCAAGGCTTGCCGGGCATGCCATGATGTGACACTAAGCGGCGCATCTAATGCGATCTGCTCTGACTACAGAGTTAGGTATGATAGCACTGTTCGCTATCTAATCAGTACACAATGACTGGTTTGCCACTGTGGTGACCCCTTGATCTATAAAAGAAGGGCCATGGCAACCAGAGAAAGGATTTGGACCCTTGTACACTCGTACGCGCGTAGCTGCCCTCGCCCCGAGGCAACCCTGTCGGGCAAGAGCGCTGCGTTTCCACCACAATCCACCATCAATCCACCAAAGCAGGAGTAGGGTTTTACGCCTCGCGGCGGCCCGAACCTGGGTAAAACTGCCCGTGTGATCTCTGCCGTGCTGCGCCATGTTCTTCGCTCTTTGTGCAATGTGCTCATCCCCCCTGCCGAACCACAAGGGGCTGATGGCCCCATAGGTGGCCGTGGTTTCCCATGACATCTTTGGCGTGCCAGGTAGGGGGCTGCGCTTGCGCGAACCCGAGAAGCGTACGCATCACGTCATCTTCATCACCTGCTTCATTGACGGCTCCATCATCCATGGCGCCCAAGAAGAAGCCCGGTGCTGCAGCCCATCCGTCCACTTCGAAGGCCCCGTTGCATGCGGCCGCCGACGCAGCGGGGGCTACAGGGACGCACGGAGACATGGACGCTGCGGGGGACGTGGCCGACGCAGGTGGCGTCGTCCCCACCTCTCCTGCGGCTGAAACGAGGGCAGAAGGCACCGGGGAAGGACAGCACCAACAATATCCCAGCGGCCACGCTCTAGGAGGTCCGGGTGGAGAAATCATTCCGTCTGCACCTCTCCGCCCAGCTGAAGGGCACAACCGCAGCGGTGGCACTCACTCTGGGGCGAATCGCAACTCTCTGGCCACACCTGCCGCGGGCGCGGCCGCAGGGCGTGCGCCACTCCCAGAACGAGCTGCCCCAGCCGATGCGCCAAATGGAGCCGCTGGCCCTCAAGTGCCTCCACCTCATCACAACGCCATCCTGGCGACGAGCTCACGATGACGAGAACATGGCGCACCTACTACTGGCACCATGAGGAGCCAGGCGACACTACGGTCTTCGTCGTCATCCATGCCAAGCACCTCTTCGGAGGCTATGGCGCGGGCCCAGCTGTTGTTGAGATTTCTGCCGGCAGCCGATCAGATGGATGAGTGGAGAGCCACCATTCAGAACCTGATTGGTTTTGCCGAGGCGGGAGGATCACAGCGAGCTGGCCCGCCACGGCCTCCCTAGGCGACGACAACGGCCCGCGCTACTGGCCGTGCCGTAGGGGCCACCCCCACGGTGTAGTCCCATCCGCGGCAGCCTGCGCAGGGGCCACGGCCGGAGCCACGCGATCAAGAACCCGACGACGTCTCAATGGATTCGTCCGGCCCTCGAGCCCGTCGAGACCAGCAGCAGGCCCAGGAAGACAGACGAGGGGAAGACGCGCGCGTCACCATCGAGCGGCACCGCGCCACCCACCACCAATCTAATAGGCGCAATGGCCCCGACGTCGATGAGCCTGCACCCGGTGAGGGTGGGTACCTACCTTTCAAGGTTGGGTGCCCCGCCTTCACTCGTGAACTGCGGCAAATCCGTTGGCCATCTTCCCACACATTCAAGCCAGAGATACCAGAGAAGTACAATGGGAGATTGAACCCGGCAGAGTTCCTGAGCATCTACACCATCGCTGTTCAGGCTGCCGGGAGAAGAGATGAGAAGGTGTTCGCCAACTACTTACCTTTGGCACTCAAGCCAAATGTGAGGTCTTGGCTAATGCACCTGCCAGAGAACTCCATCTCAACTTGGGTTGACCTGTGCCATGAGTTTGTTGGCACCTTTACAGGCGGCCATCAAGAACCAGGATGGCCCAGTGATCTGCAGCTCCTCCCACAGAAGGAAGGAGAAAGTCTGCGGAAGTACATGCAAAGGTTCAGTCAAGTGCACAGGAACATCCCAGATATCCACCCGGCAGCTGTGATAGCTGCATTCCAGTCCAACTTGCGCAACCACAGGATACATTCCAAAATGAACATGCAGCTGCCCAAGACTGTGAATAAGTTATACACTCTGGTGGATAAGTGTGCTCGCAAAGAGGAGAGAAGGCGACTTCCCGGTGAAGTGGATGGCATCGACATCGATTCAGACGATGACGACGAGGCCACCAGTCAGAAGAAGAAGAACAAGAAATGCAATAAGAAGCGCAAGGAAAAAGTTGTGATGGTCGTCGAAGGATCAAGCACACCTAGTACCGGCAAGAAGGCCAAGGCCGAGGCCCCCGGTAAGGATGTTGCCGCGTGCACTGACTGCCGGGTGGCTGCGGCTGCCGAGAAGGCTGAGAAAGGTGAGGGGCCGTACTGCAAGATCCATAACACCAAGGGCCATGACCTTTAGGAGTGTCATCAGGTTGAGCAACTCGTCAAGAAGCAGAGGGCTGAGTATGAGAAGCATGATAAGGAGAAAAACCAGGATGGTGCTGGCGGGAAGGGCCGAGGCGGCAGAGTAAGCCGCCCAGGCAAGGCTCCTCAGAATCAAGGGAAGCCCGCCAGAGGCCGTAAGAAGGAGGATTGCAATGATAAGAGTGATGGAGGATATGGAGAGGAAACCAGTGAGTAGGAGTTCCAGAAAGCCACTGACGCCCTGTGCATTGATGGGGGTGCATCTCTGCACTCCTCTCACCACCAACTTAAACAGTGGGCGCGTGAAGTCAATGCCGTGAAGCCAGCGGCAGATTCTCGGAAGCCACTCAAGTGGTCCCGCACACCCATCATCTTTGACGAAGAGGATCACCCTGGCCGCACCACCATGGTAGGGTGCTTGCCGTTGTTGGTCTCACCAACAATACGCAACCTCAAAGTCACAAAGATGTTGGTTGACGGTGGGGCAGGGTTGAATCTGATATCTCCAAAGGTCATCAGCAAACTTCAGATAGCAGATGGGGAGCTCAAGGTTACTGGCACGTTCCAAGGAATCAACCCCGGCAGGAGTCGTCCTAAGGGAAAGATCACGCTGCCGGTGATGTTCGGAGGGGAGTTAAAGTACCGGACTGAGAAGATCGTGTTTGACGTGGTTGACCTCCCCTTGCCGTACAACAAAATCCTTGGTCGCCCAGCTCTGGCCAAGTTCATGGCGGCATTCCAGTATGCCTACAACACCTTGAAGATGCCAGGACCGATAGGAGTCATTTCCATTCCGTCAGATCAGAAGGACGCAGTCATATGCGTGGACAAGATGTACCGGGAGGCGATCACTGCTGAGGCTGCAGAAACCACTGCTCCCGCCAAGGAAAGTAAGAAAATGAAGAGAGCTAGCAAGGATGCCAGCAAGGAATCCGGGAAGTGTGCCTCTCCGGAGTGTGTTGCGCCTATTGATGACTTGCCGGAGAGTTCCAATAGCAAGAGATCCAAAGCTGCTACACCTGCTGTGAAGAAGGTCCCGGTAGGGCTGGCTGGCGCTTATCAGTGCCACCCTTGATGACAAATAGTAAAGCGCGCTCGTTGCCTTCCTGCGGGCGAATATCGATGTCTTTGCCTGGAAACCATCTGATATCCCCGGTGTTCCCAGGGAGGTCATCGAGCACCACCTTGCTGTCTGCCCGCATGCCCGGCCCATCAAGAAGAAGGTTCGGAAGCAAGCTTTGGAGTGGCAATAGTTTATTGCCGAGGAGATCAAGAAGCTTGAAGTAGCTGGTTTGGTCAGGGGAGTGTTGCATCCCACATGGTTAGCAAATCCAGTGGTGGTGCTCAAGGCGAATGGGAAATGGAGGCTTTGCATAGACTTCACAGATCTAAACAAGGCATGCCCGAAGGACCCGTTCCCCTTGCCGTGCATCAACCAGATTGTGGATTCCACTTCCGGGTGTGACCTGCTTTCCTTTCTGGATGCCTACTCCGGATACCACCAGATCTTCATGTCCAAGGAAGACGAAGAGAAGACTACATTCATAACCCCATGTGGTACGTACTGCTTTGTACGGATGCCCTTCGGGTTAAAGAGCGCCGGATCCACTTTTGCAAGAGCAGTACAGATTGGCTTTGAATCCCAGCTGCACAGAAACATTGAAGCTTACATGGATGATATTGTGGTCAAGACCAAGGATAGATCAACCCTCATCCAGGATTTGGAAGAAACCTTTGCTAATCTGCGCAGGAACAACTTGAAGCTGAACCCAGAGAAGTGTGTGTTTGGAGTTCCCTCTGGCAAGTTACTTGGCTTCTTTGTGTCTCATCGTGGGATAGAGGCCAACCCCGACAAGATCAAGGCTATCGAGCAAATTCAAGCACCCAAGACAGCCAAGGACATGAGGCGTTTGACTGGATGCGTGGCTGCAATGAGCAGGTTCATTTCCAAGTCTGCCGAGCGTGCCCTGCCGTTCTTAAAAATCTTGAAGAAGGCAGAACCCGTGGAGTGGACCCCAGAGGCGGACACTATGCTGCAAGATTTGAAGACCTATCTTTCCTCGGTGCCCACCTTGGTCGCTCCCAAACCACAAGAGCCATTGCTGCTATACTTGGCGGCAACTAATCAAGTGGTTAGTGCGGCACTGGTGGCGCAGCGGGAAGTGGATGACGCGGCTGCCACAACCACTGTCCCCTCTAAAGAGGAAAGCAAACCCGTCCCGGCAAGACCAGAGTCAGTCCAGAGCGAAGAAAGGCAGGGCAGCGGAAGCAGTTCTATGGTTGCGGCAAGGAAGGAAGTGGTGCAGCGCCCAGTGTACTTTGTCAGCTCCGTGTTACAATGAGCCAGATCGAGGTACTCTGGCATGCAAAAGTTGATTTTTGGCCTCATCATGGCCTCAAGGAAACTGCGCCACTACTTCCAAGCCCACGAGATCACAGTTGTCACCCGCTTCCCCTTGTAGCGCATACTCCGAAACCCCGAGGCCACCGGCAGGATTGTGGAATGGGCTTTGGAGTTGTCCAGCTTTGGTTTGAAGTTTGAAAGCACGTCAACTATTTAGAGCAGAGCACTAGCAGAATTCATCGCAGAGTGGACACCAACTCCTGATGAAGAAGTATTGGAGACAATCATCCCCGGCAAAGAAGCGCCCCAAGAATAGATTATGTATTTCGATGGTGCCTTCTCCCTACAAGGTGCAGGGGCTGGCGTGCTTCTTGTTGCCCCCATTGGGGAGCACCTTAAGTATGTCGTTCAGATGCACTTTCCTCGGGAGGAGGCTACCAACAATACTACAGAGTATGAAGGGCTCCTTGCCGGGCTCAGAATTGCAACAGAACTGGGAATCAAGAAGTTGATCATCCGCGGAGATTCACAACTTGTGGTGAGGCAAGTCAACAAGGATTACCAAAGTCCATTGATGGAGGCATACATCGAGGAAGTGAGAAAGTTGGAGGAGCGCTTTGACGGATTGCAAACAGAGCACGTTCCCCGTGCGGAAAATAGCATTGCTGATCATCTGTCAAAGTGCGCTGCGCAAAAACTCCCTGTGGAACCAAGGACTTTTGTTATCCAACTAACTCAGCCCTCCATATGCCCGGCAACAATGGCCAGGAAGAGGAGGAAACTAGACTCCGGCAAGCCTCACCCGGTAGAGCCTCCCGAGGCTCCTGGCAGAGAGCTTGGCGGGAACAACTCCCCTTCGATCAGTGAGCTGCACCATCCCGCCAGACCAACAGTCCCTGCGGTCGAGAAGTGCGCTCCTACGAATGAGGAGGTGCCGCTGGTCCTTGTTGCCGAGCCCCTGGCCCCAACCTGGGCACGACACATAGTCCATTTCCTCCAAACTGGAGAACTCCCCGAAGAGCAAGAAGAAGCTGAAAGAGTAGCCCGGAGGGCCAGTATGTATCAGTTCGTTGATGACATGCTGTACAGAAGGAGGCCCAATGGTGTGAAATTGAAGTGCATTTGCCGGGAGGAAGGAAAGGAATTATTGGTAGAGGTACACAAGGGTATGTGCGGCTCACACATTGGATCAAGGGCTCTGGTTGGAAAAGCCTTCCGGCAAGGTTTTTGTTGGCCCACAGCCCTCCAAGATGCAGTTAAGCTCGTCACCAAATGTGAAGCCTGCCAGTTCCACTCCAAGAACATCCATCAGCCTGCCCAAGCTCTTCAGACGATCCCTTTGTCATGGCCCTTCTCGGTCTGGGGGCTCGATATCTTGGGCCCCTTCCCTCGTGCTACCGGGGGCTTTGAGTTCTTGTTCGTCGCTATCGACAAGTTCACAAAGTGGCCAGAGGTGGATCCCGTGAAAAAGGTGACCGCACAGTCAGCTATCAAGTTCTTGAAAGGATTGGTGTGCCGCTTCGGAGTGCCTGCCTGAATCATCACCGACAATGGCACCCAATTCACGAGCCGCGCCTTCATGCAATATGTTCATGCCCTCGGAAGCAAGATCGCATTTGCCTCTGTCGCCCATCCCAGAAGCAACGGACAAGCTAAGAGGGCTAACGTTGAAGTGCTGCGAGGTCTCAAGACAAGAACCTTTGATAGACTGCAGAAGTGTGGCAGGCGATGGATCGATGAGCTGCCGGTGGTTCTTTGGTCCCTCAGAGCGACACCAAATGCAGCTACCGGGCAGACTCCCTTCTCCCTAGTCTATGGGGCAGAAGCAGTTATCCCCAGGGAACTCATATTCGGATCTCCTCGAGTGCTTGCCTACGATGAAGTAGCGCAGGAATGGCACCGGCGTGACGACGCTGTGCTATTGAGGAGAACCGTCTCTGGGCCGCTACGTGTGCTGCATGCTACCAGCAAGCCCTGTGTCACTATCACAACCGCAGGGTTCGTGCCCGGGGTTTTGAGGAAGGCGACCTTGTCCTTAGGTGTGTTCAGTCCGCCAAGGGTACAAACAAGTTGACGCCGAAGTGGGAAGGCCCTTACCGGGTAGTACGAGTCACCAGACCTTGCGCAGTCCATCTGGAGATCGGAGATGGCATTCAGTTGCAAAACTCATGGAACATTGAGCATCTCCGTAAGTTCTACCCATAAGGCGCGGCTGTCGGGCCCTGCCCGGCAGCCACCCTTTTGTACAGGCCTTGCCGCTGTTGCATGTAACCCCTTGTACAAAGCCAGGCGCAGACCCTAAGCAACCAAAATAAACGAAGCGCTGGGGGGGACCCCAAAACTTGCATGCATGCATAAGCATATCATGAGCATAGCATGATCATGTAGATCAGATCGCACATGGCATCATTTTCATCTGCACTAGGTTGCAGGGCTCTTACCGAGGATTTGTTCCAGAAGAGAAGAAATGAAGACGAGTCTACGTGATGATCCTCGGCAAGCCAAACAGATAAGTTCTCTTCTTATCCTTACGTGTTCTGTAAGTAGAAACTTGTGCATATGAAAACCTCGTCAACTTCAAAACTTAGGTGCTCCCATCCTTTGACTCGAACGTTGCTTCGGTCAGGATGGTCTTAGTGGCCTTTGGCGGAGAAGGCTTGGCAGGGGGCTGGTCTCTCTTTGCGATTTGTGCTCGGCAGGCTTAGCCCCACGGCAACAATTCAAGGGTACCGGTAGGATAGCTTGCCAGAGATAACTTGTTTACTGGAACGTATAGAGGCATTTCACCTCTCCATGGGTATGATGCATGCACAAGTGCCCAACAAAGCTTGTCCTTTTCATTAAATATGCTGATGAACAAGTACAGATCTTACAGAACACCAACATGGATAGAGAAGATTACATTATTTAGACTAAAGTTTGGCAAGTGCCTATGTATTTTAGATTGAAAAAAGATAAATGCCTGTGATGCCTTTGCTCTGTCCCTCCCCTCCTTGGAACTGCAGGGGAAGACGAAGAAGACGGAGGGAAGGCCTGGTTGGGATTCGGCGCCTTCCCAGGATCAGGAGGGCGCCATACCCGGGCTAGAGGAAGAAACCAGAGGGCAGGTGCAGATGGTGGCGCTGCTGAAGCCCAGCCGGAGACGATGGTGCTGCCGGCAATCATGCCACGTCGGAGCGGTCATCCCCGCTCTTGACGCGTCGTGGTTTGCCACCACCCTCCTCGTCGCTATCGCTCGAAGAGGCGCATCTGCCGCCTCTCAAGTCCCCACCGTGGTAGCCAGGACGGGCACCGGGTGCTTCGGGAGACTCCACAGAGAGCATGGTTGTCTCCATCAACCCGAAGTTAGAAGGATGTCGTCCCCTAAAGAAGCATACGCGGGCACAAGGAACCTGCTCATACGCCAGGCAGGCAGTACCCCGAAGGAAGGGATCTTCCGTTACCAATGGCGAACCACTCCCGCAGTCTCCCCTCAGCGTCACAGGGAAAAAGGGAATAGGCCATGAGTGACTACCACACTTTGTGGGATCCGGCGTGGTGTCGCTCACATAGCCCCTCACTAGAATTGAAGCCCCGGGCGGCCCAGCGATGAGGGCACCAGAGCACTACCTCCGGCGCTACCGCCGCGCCACCCGTGCGCCCTCCTGAGGCCTGTGCGAAGACGGGAGAGGGGTATTGTCTCAGTAAAGGTGCGACCACGCCCTTCTACTCCCCAGGCGCCTACACAAGCTTTCAGAGTCATCTTCCCCAAGCTCAAGCCCGGGACCTGCCCCCGGTCTCTCCCTCTCAACATTACTGGGAGAAGGAAGGAAATGGCGAGAAGAAGTGCGTGGATGAGCACTTCCACTTCCCCCACCCGGGGGCTGGGGGCTGATCCATCGGTGGGAAACCACCGTCCATCTCCACCAATCCAAGAAGGCCAGGCCCCTGCCTTGATGCTCTCCCGCACCACGCACCTCCGTTAGCTACCCCACTCAATGCATGCAACATACGTGGCCAGGGATAAGAGCGTGGTGGGAAGAGTGAATTGGCAGTTACTCGCCCGTGCGTTAAAGTCATTCACGGGCCATTACAAGGATGGCCCCATCACAATTGGCGTTACGCGACGCGCGGGAGAACCGGAAACTGACCTGGGCTCAGATTAATGAAGAAGCAAAGAAGATCTCAAGGGACAAGCATCTGCTCCCCTCTTGCCTGTGCACTGGATAGGGCCTACCCCGACGACGCCCGGCAGCGCATTCGGGCCAGGCCCGGGGGCTCCTGTCGGTGCAACAAACCCTGGGTCTGTTGCCCAGACCATGCACTGGCCTAAAAGAGCAAGGTTGCAACATCCAAGTCCAGACCAAGCAAGGAGAGATCAACTCTTTGAGAGATAAAAGGACAGATCAAGAAGACCAAGACAAGCTAAATGAGCAAGACACCACTAAGGAGAAACCTCCCTTGCCGGGCAGGCGAGCCTGGCAAGGACGAGGTGGCCCCGAAGACAAGCCTCAAGATCGTCCCGGCAGTCCTGCCGGGCACGACGAAGGCAAACTACCCCGCCAAGGCTCCACCGCTCCACCTCACAGCGACGCAAGTCATCGATCGGTGCGGTGTCAAGCCCCCAAGTGACTAAGTGGCTGTTATTCGACACGTGGCAGCCACTTCCTATGGAAATCACCTCCAAATGACACCCATCCAGTGACATGGTAAGCAGATAGATGAGGAGGTGGCCGAGCGGCCCGGCAAGGCTTGCCGGGCATGCCACAATGTGACACTAAGCGGCGCATTTAATGCGCTCTACTCTGACTGCAGAGTTAGGTATGATAGCACCGTTTGCTATCTAATCAGTACAAAATCACTGATTTGCCACTTTGGTGACCCCTTGATCTATAAAAGGAGGGCCATGGCAACCAGAGAAAGGATTCGGACCCTTGTACACTCGTACACACGTAGCCGCCCTCGCCCCGAGGCAACCCTGCCGGGCAAGAGCGCTGCATTTCCACCACAATCCACCATCAATCCACCAAAGCAGAAGTAGGGTTTTACGCCTCGTGGTGGCCCGAACCTGGGTAAAACTGCCCGTGTGATCTCTGCCGTGCTGTGCTACGTTCTCCACTCTTTGTGCAATGTGCTCATCCCCCTGCCGAACCACAAGGGGCTGATGGCCCCATAGGTGGCCGTGGTTTCCCACGACAGAGTCGTACAACTAAAGGGGGTGGTGAGGTGATGTGTCGGGCTCTGGAACGTTGATCACATTGATCGAGTCATCGGTCATCAAGCCAGGGCAACTGGGACAAGGTGAGGGGTCACTGATGGGTCACTAACCAACCTATACTAAGCAGTTTAGGATAAGCAGGTTAGGTACAAAGCAGGCTATGCATCAGATATAGGAGCAATCAATTACAGTAGCAAAATCTAATCCAAGCATGAGAGAGAATGGAATAGGCGATATCGGAATGATCAAGGGGGGTTTGCTTGCCTGGAAGCTCTGCTGAAAAGGAAGAAGGGTCGTCGGTGACGTAGTCGATCACAGTGGCATCAACAGCGGTCTCGGGGTCTACCGGAGAGAAGAGGGGGGAAGAAACAGTAAATATAAAGTAAACAGATCCAACACTAAGCATGACATGATGACAGACAGGGCTAGGGGTGTTCTAACGCGGTGCTACATGATACCAGCGAAGGGGAAAAACATCCGGGAATGTTTTCCCGAAGTTTGGCATGTTTGGACAAATGAAACGGAGGGGGACGGTTCGACGTTCGCTGTGCTAGGGGCATGTGACAGACGAACGGAGGGCATATTCTGAATTGTCTTATTTTTCTGAGCAACTTTCATATATACATTATTTTAATCCAAGTTACGGCTTATTTTATATGATTTTTCAAAGTTTTATATGATTTTCTGGAATTAACAGATTTAATCTAAATCAAAAAGAAATATTGCGTCAGCATGAAGTCAGGGTGACATCAACAGTCAACCCTGCTGACTCAGGTCAGACCTGACAGCTGGGTCCCGCCTGTCAGTGACTCAGTTGATTTAACAGAGGTTAGTTTAGCTAATTAGGTTACTTAACAGGTGGGACCCTACTGTTAGTGACTAATTAGTATTTAAACTAATTAACAGATTAATTAATAGGTTATTTATAAAAACGTTTAAGTAAACATGGGGGCCACATGTCAGTGACACGGGCCGCCTAGTCAGGAGGGTTGACTTAGTCAACCTGGTCAACCGGCCCTGCCGGGCCCACTGTCAGTGATCCGAAGGGGTCCACGTCGGCAAGGCGTCAGAGAGGGGCTCCGGCGACCATTTTCATGGTGGAGTGGCTCGGCCAACGGCGGAATTTGGCTGTGGTAGGCCAAAATGGGCGTGGCTACTCGCGTTCGAAAGCTAGCGCTCACGCGCGTCCAGAGGAATGAACGGTGGTGGATGGGATGCCCTACAGCTCCAGTGGCCTCGACCGAAGCGGCGCCGTAGTTCGGGCGCCGATGGATCCGAGCGCCCAGGGCACGACAAGAGCGGTGGATGGGCGTGTTGGCTAGCTAGGAGCTCCAGGAGCTCGACGCGCGGCTCAGGCACGAGCTTGGCCGGCTATGGCCTCGACGGCAAGGCGAATGGCGACGGTGAGCTATGGCTACGGCGGGGAAGGGACTAAGGGGGCACGAGAACGAAAGAAAAGGGGCGAGGGGGAAGCATGTGCTCATCAAGGAGCTGGTCGTGGAGGGCAGCGGGTTCGGGGAGGCCTCGCTGGAGCTAATCGAGACGGCAGAGCTTCGGTGTCCCGAGGTGGAAGAAGAGGTCGAGGAGGCGTTCGATGGCGCCCGGTGTCCTGCGGCTCGTCGGGGAGGTGTAGTCGAGGGAGGCGGATCGGGTGGACGCGGCAAGACGACGGGAGGAGCTCACCGGCCGCGTAGACGATGTGGCAACGGCGACGGATGCACTCGGGTGAGGGCGGAGCGAGAGAATGAGAGGCGCGTGGGGGGGATGGATCTGGGAGGGAGGGTGAGTGGGTGGTGGGGAGCCCGAGGGGTCGCGGGGTTTGGTCTTATCGCCTGGCCGGCGACGTGGACGGGGACAAGCGGGTTCGACGGCGACCGCACCCGCTTGGTCGAGTGAACAGGGGCGCGGGGAAGACGACAGAGGACGGGGAGCTGGGCTGGCTGGGCCGGCCAGGCTGGCTGAGGCCCAGGGGCAGGGGGGCTTTTCTCTTTTTATATATTTTTGCTTTTTTTAAAACTTTTCTGTTTTCTTTTTAGTTTCATTTTATTTTAGTTTTTGTAAAATATACAACTATTTCCTAAATTAGTATTATTAAATATACTATAGCTAGTAAAAAATTGGTGCAATAATAAAATACCTTGCATATTTTAATTATTTAAAAGGCATTTAAATAATGGTTTAAGCCACTGTTTTATTTATTTTAGTGCATTTAAACATTTTATAAAAAAGTGGTTTCTTCACCAATATTACCCATGAATTGTTTACCACAGTTTGTACTTTTTAGTTTTGACATTTGAAAACTTTCATTGTTTGACTTTAATTTAAATTTGAATCGGTCTTGAATCAGAGTGAGTTTAGCAACAGTAACATTGGTGACATGGCATCATTAACAGGGGATTACTGTAGCTTAAATATCCGAGCGTTACATAAGTCAGGGAGACCATCGCCTCGAATAGCATGGGATTACTATTAATATGCGCGGATTACAAGGGGTGCCCCCCTCTCGGCCCAGCTGGATACACCCATGCCCCCTGACCCAATGACTGGTATTAGACCCTGGCTGTGGAACCCTCATCGTGGCCTCTCTAAGTGGTGTGTACACGGAAAGGGGTTGACAACTTACTAAATCGCACTCCCCTCTCGGGAAGACAAGTGGCAACACGGTATTTAGCTAGGCTTGATGGAACAAGACCCGATCTAGGTCGACTCAAGAGGTGTTGTTATTATAACTGGCATGTCTCACATGCCACAATGACATCGTCGTGTCATAACGCAGCCCGTGCCCACCGACACGTCCAAGGTAGGAGATACACTCCTGGATTCTCATCATACTCACACGTTAGCCAGATTCCTGGTGTATGCAATAGTGCTCAAAATGACATGCAATAGTGCTGATGCAATAGTGCTTAAAATGACATGACAAGTGCACACTTCTACTATTACTACTATACGGTGCAATTCCCCTCCGATGCAACCATGCATGCAATTCACCATATCCCATGTTCAATAATGCTTGCCTTGATCAAAGTAGTCAGAAAGTGGTTCCTCGAAATTCCCGGTAAAGTCTCCCTCCTTGTTTTCTGGAAAATAAAAATCAAAATTCAATTTTCTGCAACAGTACAACAAGTTGTCTCAATTTTTTTAATAAAATATTAAAAAAACTAGAGTGAAAAACAACAATTTCAGAAAAAGAATCAACTCAAAATGATTTGTGGTTTAAAAGCTATTAAGGTTTTAAAATCAGGGACCTCTCTATAAATAAAATAACTGTCAGTGGGTCCCTGCGGTAATAACTGAAAGCGCCTCAGAAGGAAATACACTTTCTAGTGCAGAGAGCATAAAGAAGCAGACGGTGCTTTCGAGTATAATAGAAAAGAATAAAATGCTAACGGGTGGGCCCCACCCATCAGGTTTCAATTTCAAGCACAATCGCGCGTGAGTACAGAGGGGTTGCGGTGGTCACCAACGGCGATCGCCGGCGTTTTAGGAGGCGGCGATGGTCGGGATGTGTTCGGGGTGGCACCCCACGTCGGTGGGTGGTGGTGGTGGTCGCTGGCGAGCACCAGAACGACGGCGAGGTAGTCTCCGGCGGACGGCGGCGTCGGGTGGTTGCGGATCTCACCAGAGAAGGCTCTGGTTGTCGAATTGAAGCACGGGATCAACGAGTGGGTGTACGAGTAGGTTACTGGTAGATTTTGAGGGGTGGAGGTGGACGAACGACGACGTGGTGTTCGTGGTGACAGTGGTGGATCGGGTGGTCGGAGTCGGGGAAGACGACCTCCCCGGGGTTGTCTGACCCCTTTGGGTGGTGATTGGGGATGGGTGGAGGAGCGGTGAGTGCAGAACAGGGCTCGGGGTGGCCTTTTATAGGCGATCCGAGGAGGTCAGTGGCTGAGTGGATCATGCTACTTCTTGAGCTTGCGTTGATTTTTTCCTTGAAGAGGAAAGGGTGATGCAGCAAAGTAGAGATAAGTATTTCCCTCAGTTAAGTACCAAGGTATCAATCCAGTAGGAGGCACAAGCAAGTCTCCAATATATGCACCTGCACAAACTAACAAACACTTGCACAACGCGAAAAAGGGGTTGTCAATCCCTTCACGGTCACGAACAAGAGTGAAATCTAATAGAGATAGGTATAAAAGATAAATAAAAGAGGAAACTAAAGTAAATATAAATAAATCGCAGCAAGGTATTTTTGGGTTTTTTGGTTTATAGATCTGAAAATATATGATGGAAAATAGACACGGGGGTCATAGGTTTCACTAGAGGCTTCTCTCTTGAAGATAGCATACGGTGGGTAAACAAATTACTGTTGAGCAATTGATAGAAAAGCGCATAATTATGACAATATCTAAGGCAATGATCATGAATATAGGCATCACGTTCGTGACAAGTAGACCGAAACGATTCTGCATCTACTACTATTACTCCACACATCGACTGCTATCCAGCATGCATCTAGAGTATTAAGTTCATAAGAACGGAGTAATGCCTTAAGTAAGATGACATGATGTAGAGGGATAAACTCAAGCAATATGATATAAACCCCATCTTTTTATCCTAGATGGCAACAATGCAATACACGCCTCGCTACCCATTCTGTCACTGGGTGAGGACACCGCAAGATTGAACCCAAAACTAAGCACCTCTCCCATTGCAAGAAAAACCAATCTAGTTGGCCAAACCAAACCGATAGTTCGAAGAGAAATACAAAGATATCTTAATCATGCATAAAAGAGTTCAGAGAAGACTCAAATAATATTCATAGATAATCTGATCATAAATCCATAATTCATTGGATCTCAACAAACGCACCACAAAATAAGATTACAATGAATAGATCTCCAAGAACATGGAGGAGAACAATGTATTGAAGATCAAAGAGAGAGAGGAAGCAATCTAGCTACTAGCTATGGACCCGTAGGTCTGTGGTAAACTACTCATGCATCATCAGAAGGGTAGCAAGGTTGATGTACAGGCCCTCCGTGATCGAATCCCCCTTCGGCAGAGTGCCGAAAAAGGCCCCAAGATGGGATCTCATGGGAACAGAGGCTTGCGGCGGCGGAAAAGCAATTTGGTGGACTCTTATGATGTTTGGGGAATATTTGAGAATATATAGAGGTGGAGCTAGGGTTAGGGGACTCCCGAGGGGCCCACAAGCCAGGGGGCGCCCCCCTGGGGCGCGCCCTGAGGTCTTGTGGCCTCCTCGGGACTTCTCTGGCCCTCTCCCTAAGTCTTCTGGGTGTCTTCTAGTCCAAGAAAAATCATCGTAAAGTTTTATTCCGTTTGGACCCCGTTTGATATTCCTTGTCTGTAAAAGCCAAAAACAAGGGAAAACATAAACTGGCACTGGGCTCTAGGTTAATAAGTTAGTCCCAAAAATAATATAAAATAGCATATTAATGCATATAAAACTTCCAAAACAGATAATATAATAGCATGGAACAATAAAAAATTATAGATACGTTGGAGACGTATCAAGCATCCCCAAGCTTAATTCCTGCTCGTCCTCGAGGAGGTAAATGATAAAAACAGAATTTTTGATGTGGAATGCTACCTAACATATTTATCAATGCAATTTTCTTTATTGTGGCAAGAATATTCAGATCCATAAGATTCAAAACAAAAGTTTAATATTGACATAAAAACAATAATACTTCAAGCATACTAATAAAGCAATCATGTATTCTCAAAATAACATGGCCAAAGAAAGTTATCCCTACAAAATCATATAGTCTGGCTATGCCCCATCTTCATCACACAGAGTATTTCATCATGCACAACCTCGATGACAAGCCAAGCAATTTTTTCATACTTTTGGTGTTCTCAAACTTTTCCAACTTTCACGCAATACATGAGCGTGAGCCATGGATATAGCACTATAGGTGGAATAGAATATGGTGGTTGTGGAGAAGACAAAAGAAGGAGAAAGTCTCACATCAACTAGGCAAATTAATGGGCTATGAAGATGCCCATCGATTGATATCGATGCAAGTGAGTAGGGATTGCCATGCAATGGATGCACTAGAGCTATAAGTGTATGAAAGCTCAAAAAGAAACTAAGTGGGTGTGCATCCAACTAGCTTGCTCATGAAGACCTAGGGCAATTTTAGGAAGCCCATCATTGGAATATACAAGCCAAGTTCTATAACGAAAAATTCCCACTAGTATATGAAAGTGAAAAAATAGGAGACTCTCTATTATGAAGATCATGGTGCTACTTTGAAGCACAAGTGTGGAAAAAGGATAGTAACATTGTCCCTTCTCTCATTTTCTCTCATTTTTTTTGTTTGGGCTTCTTTGGCCTCTTTTTTTATTTGGGCTTCTTTTGCCTCTTTTATTTTTTTATAAAGTCCAAAGACTCATCCAAACTTGTGAGGGAATCATAGCTTCCATCATCCTTTCCTCACATGGGACAATGTTCTAATAATGATGATCATCACACTTTTATTTACTTACAACTCAAGAATTACAACTCGATACTAGAACAATATATGACTCTATATGAATGCCTCCGGTGGTGTACCAGGATGTGCAATTATCAAGAGTGACATGTATAAAAAATATGAACGGTGGCCATGCCACAAATACTATGCCAACTACATGATCATGCAAAGCAATATGACAATGATGGTATGTGTCATAATAAACGAAACAGTGGAAGTTGCATGGCAATATATCTCGAAATGGCTACGGAAATGCCATAATAGGTAGGTATGGTGGCTGTTTTGAGGAAGGGTATATGGTGGGTTTAATGCACCGGCGAAAGTTGCGCGATACTAGAGGGGCTAGCAATGGTGGAAGGGTGAGAGTGTGTATAATCCATGGACTCAACATTAGTCATAAAGAACTCACATATTTATTGCAAAAATTTATTAGCCATCAAAACAAAGTACTACACGCATGCTCCTAGGGGGATAGATTGGTAGGAAAAGACCATCGCTCGTCCCCGACCGCAAATCATAAGGAAGACAATGAAAAAATAAATCATGCTCCGACTTCATCACATAATGGTTCACCATACGTGCATGCTACGAGAATCAGAAACTTTAACACAAGTATTTCTACCAATCCACAATTACTCACTAGCATGACTCTAATATCACCATCTTTATATCTCAAAACAAATGCAAGGAATCAAACTTCTCATATATTCAATGCTCTTTACATGAAAGTTTTTATTATATCCCTCTTGGATGCCCATCATATTAGGACTAAATTCATAACCTAAGAAAATTACCATGCTGTTTAAGACTCTCAAAATGATATAAGTGAAGCATGAGAGTTCATCAATTTCTATAAAATAAAGCCACCGCCGTGCTCTAAAAAGATATAAGTGAAACACTAGAGCAAACTGCCTAGCTCAAAAGATATAAGTGAAGCACATAGAGTATTCTAATAAATTCATGATTAATGCGTGTCCCTCTCAAAAGGTGTGTACAGCAAGGATGATTGTGGAAAAATAAAAAGCAAAGACTCATATCATACAAGACGCTCCAAGCAAAACACATATCATGTGGTGAATAAAAATATAGCCTCAAGTAAATGTACCGATGGATTGAAGACAAAAGTGGGGATGCCATCCGGGGCATCCCCAAGCTTAGATGCTTGGTTGTCCTTAAATATTACCTTGGGGTGCCTTGGGAATCCCCGAGCTTAGGCTCTTTCCACTCCTTATTCCGTTGTCCATCACATCTTTACCCAAAACTTGAAAACTTCACAACACAAAACTCAACAGAAAACTCATAAGATCCGTTAGTATAATAAAATAAATCACCACTTTACATATTGTTGTGAACTCATTCTAAATTTATATTGGTGTTATATCTACTGTATTCCAACTTCTCCATGGTTCATACCCCCCGATACTACCCATAGATTCATCAAAATAAGAAAACAACACATAGAAAACAGAATCTGTCAAAAACAGAACAATCTGTAGTAACCAGAATATTAATCATACTTCTGTAACTCCAAAAATTCTGAAAAATTAGGACAACAGAGGCAATTCATATTTTGTAAAAAGTTCAGAATTTTTCCACGCTCCAGTTAATTTAAACAATTCTGTTACTGGACGCAAAAGTTTCTGTTTTCAGCAAAACCAAATCAACGATATATCAAAGCATCCCAAAGGTCTTGCTTGGCTCAAACACTAAAACTAATACCAAAACACAATTACTACAGAGGTAATAATGTGTATTTATTAAAAAACAGAACCAAAAACAAAAAATATAAAAATAAAATTGGGTTGCCTCCTAACAAGCGCTATTGTTTAACGCCCCTAGCTAGGCATAAAACATAGATCTTAATCACTGTAATAGAAGTGAGGGAGATCATCCATCCTCATCTCATACTCCCTCCTCTCGGCAGCAAGCTTTCTTTGTGGCAAGCAAAAATAATCAAAGGGGCTAAATTTAATAGGGTAAGAATCTATAAGTTCAAGTTTGGGAGGAATATGTTCCTCCTCCGGCCCTTTGTATTCGATAATTATTTCTTCATTATAAACATTCCTTTGAGTGTATTCTCTTAGTTTATGTAACGCCCGGATAATCAAGCTATAGTAATCCCCTACTAATGATGCCAAGTCATCACTGTTACTGTTGCTAACCTCACTTTGATTCAAAAGCGATTCAAATTCAAATTTAAAAATAAAGTCAAACAATTAAAGTTTTCAGATGTCAGAGCTAAAATGTTCAAATTATGGCAAATTATCATTTGTTTATGTTGGTGGTGAACCAACATTTTATAAAGTATTTAAATGCCCTAAACTATTTAAAACAGTGGCTTAAACTATTATTTAAATGCTTTTTAAATTACAAAAAGTGCAAACTACTTTAAATAAAGTCCAAACTTTTTGTGGCACTGTAAATAATTGCATCTCTAATTGTGGGCCAAGTGTCATTTTTCTTAAAGTTCTTTTGCTGTTGGAAAGGAATTTAAAACAGAAACTATAGAAAAATAAAAAGAGAAAGAAACCCCCCCCCCCCCCGACTCCCCCTGGGCCAACTAGCCCAGCTCCCCCCGCACCGGACGGCCCACCCCCTCCCATGTCGTCTTCCCCTTCTCCTGTTCGACCGACCCGCGCCCGCTGTCGCCGTCGAACCCGCTCGCCCCCCACGCCTCCACATCGCCGGCAAGGGGATAAGAACCCCCATCCCCTCGGGCTCCCCGCACCCCCCACTTGCCCCTTCGCTCCCCACTCCTCCTCGCCCTCTCCTCGCCAAGATCCCCTTTCCCACTCCTCACCCGACGCGCCCATCGCCGGCCACCTCGCTCCACCGTGGCCACAGACACCCCGCGTCCATCCGTCGTGGCCACCAGCTCCGTCCTGCTCCCCTACGTCGCATGCGCCAACGGGCTTGAGCCGTGCGCCTCTCCTTCGTGCGGGGCGAGGTCATCTTCATCCTTGAGTCGCCGCCGCTTCCGTCACCGTTCCGGCCACCTCGAGCCTCCCCCGAGCCCGCGCTGCTCCTCTACAGGCTCCCGGTGAGCCTCTCGTTCTTTCCCCTCTCTCTGCGCCCCCCTGTTCGCCCCCTAGACCCCGTCCCACTCGAGACCGAACCACCGCCGAGCGAGCTCATCGCCGGCGTAGCCCCAGCGACCTTCTGGTCCAGTGCGAGCCACCGTCGTGCTCAACATCGCCGTAGGGACCCAACGCACCCACCCGCGCATCTTACCGTGCTTTGTGGTCTCGACTCCGTCGAGCCCGAGCTCCGCCGCTCGCCATGGCCGCCGCCCGCGCGCCGTGCGCGCTCCCGAGCCCCCTCGCGAGTCCCTGGCGCGCTCCAGGGCGCGCACAGCACCGAGCCGCAGCCCCAACCACACCCGTAGGCCTCTCCCACAGCGATTCGAACGAGGTCCCAAACGCCACCACCGCCCGTGCTCGCCACCGCCATCATTACCGGCCTCCTCCAGCCAAGCCACCGCCACCAAACGACGCGGCTCCGTTCGCGCTTTCAAAAGAGCCGCCCCGCGCGCCAAATGGTGCCCGGTAGCTCGATCCGGACCGCCTCCCGACTAAGGGCCGCCGCGTTCGGGCTTGTCGGAGCAACTCCGGCAGCCGGCGCTGGCGTGGCGCCCATGTGGCATGCTCTGGGCCACTGACCAGTGGGCCCGGTGGGTTAGTTGATCGGGTTGACCCAGTCAACCCTGTTGACTGGGCGCCTCTAGGTCGCTGACATGTGGCCCCGACGCGCTTAATTAAACTGGTGTTAAAAATTAACATAATATGTTAACTAACCTGACACTGACAGGTGAGCCCAGCAGTTTAATTAACTAGATTTAGATTAGTGTTAACTCTGTTTAAACCCACTGTCTATGACAGGTGGGTCCCCCATGTCAGTTTTGACCAGTAAACGTCCTGTTGACTACTGACATCACCCTGACCTCATGCTGACGCATTAATTCCTTTTTTGAATTAATTTAGATAATGATAAATTCAGAAAATGTTTAAATCTTTAGAAAATCATATAAAATAAACCGCAAGTCGGATGAAAATAATTTATATATGAAAGTTGCTCAGAAAAATCCAATGAATCCGAATATGCAATCCGTTCATCTGTAACATGCCTCTAGCATGCTGAACATGGAACCGCCCCCCTCTTTTCATCTGTCCGGAAAATGCCAAACGCCGGGAAAACATTCCCAAATGTTTTCCCCCTTCGCTAGTATCGCGTAGTACTGCGTTAGGTCACCTTTAGCACCGCGTATTGCCTTGTTATGCTTTGTGATACTTTGATTGCTCTATTATTTATTGTGTTCCCCCTCCGTTACTTCTTTCCGGTAGACCCCGACCGCTGTTGATCTGGTGATCAACTACTTCACCTTCGAGGGTTCGTATATGTCTGCAGAGCTTCCAGGCAAGCAAACCCCCTTGATCATTCCTATATCTCCCATTCAATTCTCTCTCATGCTTGCATTAGATTTTGCTACTGTACTTGATTGCTCTATTCTGATGCATAGCCTGCTTTTGTAACCTGCTCTTGTACCTTACCTGCTTATCCTAAACTGCTTAGTATAGGTTGGTTAGTGATCCATCAGTGACCCCTCACCTTGTCCTTGTTGCCCCCGCTGGATTACGAGGTGACTCGATCAATGTGATCGACGTCCAGAGTCCGACACATCACATCACCCCCATTAGTTGTATGACTCTGCAGAGCTACTATCGAGTGTCGAGGGTGATACCTCGTAACGTACTCCTGATGATAACACTGTAGTGTAGCTATTCGGTCGTGGGCATCGAGGGTGATTCCTCCTTCACCACTCCTGATACGACTCTGTCATGCAACACCTCAAGCGTGAACCTCGAGGGTGATTCCTCCTAGTTCACCTTGATGATTACATCAGGTGGATTCCATTGAGGGTGATTCCTCGGATTCCCCCTTGGTGTTTTGGACACACGATTACTTTGACTTTACCACAGAACCATGTTACTGAAGTCGGGTCGGCCCTGAAGGGTACCCGCGAGTTCATGTGTAGTCGGGTTGACCTGGAGGGTACCCGCGAGTTGATGTGTGGTCGGGTTGACCTGGAGGGTACCCGCGAGATTTCTACGTGGCACGGCCGGGCATTCCGGGCCCTTGCCGTAAGTCCATGAGACGGGGCGATGGGGTCACATATCATGAGTCTCTGCTCGTTACCGCACGCTCCCAAGCCACTAACGAGATTGGATATTTGATCTGAGTCGGCCACTGGCCTATATGCACTAACCACCACGCGGGAACAGTTATGGGCACTCGACGTCGTAGTATCAGCCGAAGCTCTTCAGACGTCAGCGACGGAGCGACGCGTGCTAGGTTGGACTGGAACACCTGCCCTTGTATAAGGGGGGCTAGGTCTGCTCACCGGCCGCCCACGCAACATGCAGGAGTGCAAAGGGCGATGCGCCCAAGACCCCTGCGCGCTTAGGATGTAGATCGGCGTGCTGGCCTCTCTGTTGAGCCTAGGTAGGGCTGCGACGTGTTGATCTTCCGAGGCCGGGCATGACCCAGGAAAGTGTGTCTGGCCAGAGTGATCGAGCGTGTTGGGTAATGTGGTGCACCCCTGCAGGGAAGTTAATCTATTCAAATAGCCGTGTCCATGGTAACAGGACGACCCGGAGTTGTATTCCAATCTTTACAACTAGAACTTGATACTGAGATGTGGAATGGATATGATGGCTCTGGGATTGCTTTATCACAGGGAGTCGAGAAAGGATCTCTGGGCGTTAATGCTACAACATGCTTGCTAATTACAAAATTCTATTCTGTACTCTTCTAAATGCTGCAAGATGGTGGCTTCAAGAAGATGCTAGTCTTCGATAGGCTAGGCTTTCCCCTCTATTCTAGCATTCTGCAGTATAGTCCACATATACAGTCCATTCCCTTTGATAACAGTGCTTATGTAGTGTAGATCCTTGCTTGCGAGTACTTTGGATGAGTACTCACGGTTTCTTTGCTACCCTTTTCTCCCCTACTTTCTTCTTTTCGGTTGCTGCAACCAGATGTCGGATCCCAGGAGCCAGATGCCATCCCCGTCGACTACTACTACCCCGACGGAGCCTACTTCTACGTGGAGACCGCCGACGACCAAGAGTAGTTAGGAGGCTCCCAGGCAGGAGGCCTTGCCTTTTCGATCTTCATTGATGTTTGTGATAGCCTTCTTAAGGCAATCTTGTTTAACTTATGTCTGTACTCAGATATTGTTGCTTCCGTTGACTCTTTGTACTCCAGCTTATGTATTCGAGCCCTCGAGGCCCCTGGCTTGTAATATAAAGCTTGTATTATTTCAATTTGTGTCTAGAGTTGTGTTGTGATATCTTCCCGTGAGTCCCTAATCTTGATCGTACACATTTGCATGTATGATTAGTGTACGATTGAATCGGGGGCGTCACAGTTTATCTCTTAGCACAAACCCAAATCCGTTGTTTTGTATACGAAAATTGTCATTGTGTTTAGAAATCTTATCAACCAAAACATTGAGCGGAACTTTCTTTCTTAAGTTTTCATTATAAGCAGCATAATCCAGAGATTGCAATCTCATTATTTCTTCTTGATTAAAAAGGATCCCCTCTATGGGAGGACAACCAGCATTGATATTATAATGAGCAAATATTTCACCTGCTTCTTTTAAAATAAACCTAAATTCATGAGCTGGGAATATGGTGGCAATAAGTTTAACGGAAGGGTGATGAAAATTAGAGAATTCTAGGAAAACCCTTTGTATACACGGATGCATGTGAACAAATTGTCTTTCAAGTTCAATTATAAGCAAATATATTGCATCCGCAAGGCTATTAGTTTCATTAAGAATTGACCCTCCTAGCATGGGTATCGTACCGGCACAAGTAAAGAAATCTTGAATAACACCTTTTCCAATAATATTACCGCTATCCACGCGGAGTTTTTTAGTATGCATGATATAAGGTTCTTCATGAGGATCATTATTAGAAAAGTCATCAAAGTTTCCCTCAAGATTATTACTATCTTTCTCAACAATAACCTCCCCAGATTCAGACATGATGGCAAAGCAAGCAATCTAGCACCCAAGCAAACGGAAAGCAAACAAAAAGAAGAACGAATAAAAAGGAAAATATTTTTGTATTTTTCTAAAAATGTTTTAGAAGTGGGGGAGAGGAAAACGAGAGGTAAATGGCAAATAATGTAAGTGCAAGAGATGAGAGTTTATGATAGGTACTTGGTAGGCTTGATGTAGAACCTCCCCGGCAACAGCGCCAAAAATTCTTCCTCCTACTTCTTGAGCTTGCGTTGATTTTTCCCCTGAAGAGGAAAGGGTGATGTAGCAAAGTAGAGATAAGTATTTCCCTTAGTTAAGAACCATGGTATCAATCTAGTAGGAGGTACAAGCAAGTCTCCCATATATGCACCTGCACAAACTAACAAACGCTTGCACACAACACGAAAAAGGGGTTGTCAATCCCTTCACGGTCACGAACAAGAGTGAGATCTAATAGAGATAGGTATAAAAGATAAATAAAAGAGAAAACTAAAGTTAATATAAATAAATTGCAGCAAGGTATTTTTGGGTTTTTTGGTTTATAGATCTGAAAATATATGATGGAAAATAGACCCGGGGCCATAGGTTTCACTAGAGGCTTCTCTCTTGAAGATAGCATACGGTGTGTAAACAAATTACTGTTGAGCAATTGGTAGAAAAGCGCATAATTATGACGATATCTAAGGCAATGATCATGAATATAGGCATCATGTCCATGACAAGTAGACCGAAATGATTCTGCATCTACTACTATTACTCCACACATCGACCATGATCCAGCATGCATCTAGAGTATTAAGTTCATAAGAACGGAGTAACGCCTTAAGTAAGATGACATGATGTAGAGGGATAAACTCAAGCAATATGATATAAACCCCCTCTTTTTATCCTTGATGGCAACAATGCAATACGTGCCTCGCTTCCCCTTCTGTCACTGGGTGAGGACACCACAAGACTGAACCCAAAACTAAGCACCTCTCCCATTGCAAGAAAAAGCCAAACCAAACCGATAGTTCGAAGAGAAATACAAAGATATCTTAATCATGCATAGAAGAGTTCAGAGAAGACTCAAATAATATTCATAGATAATCTGATCATAAACCCACAATTCATCGGATCTCAACAAACGCACCGCAAAAGAAGATTACATCGAATAGATCTCCAAGAACATCGAGGAGAACATTGTATTGAAGATCAAAGAGAGAGAGAGAGGAAGCCATCTAGCTGCTAGCTATGGACCCGTAGGTCTGTTGTAAACTACTCACGCATCATCGGAAGGGCAACAAGGTTGATGTAGAGTCCCTTCGTGATCGAATCCCCCTCCGGTAGAGTGCCAGAAAAGGCCCCAAGATGGGATCTCACGAGAACAGAGGCTTGCGGCATCGGAAAAGTATTTTGGTAGACGCTTCTGATGTTTGGGGAATATTTGAGAATATATAGAGGTGGAGTTAGGGTTAGGGGACTCCTGAGGTGCCCACAAGCCAGGGGGCGCGCCCTGAGGGCTTGTGGCCTCCTCGGGACTCCTTTGGCCCTCTCCCCAATTCTTCTGGGTGTCTTCTGGTCCAAGAAATATCACCATAAAGTTTTATTCCGTTTGGACTCCGTTTGATATTCCTTTTCTGTAAAAGCAAAAAACAGAAACTGGCACTGGGCTCTAGGTTAATAAGTTAGTCCTAAAAATAATATAAAATAGCATATTATTGCATATAAAACATCCAAAACAGATAATATAATAGCATGGAACAATCAAAAATTATAGATACGTTGGAGACGTATCAGATCACGCAAGAGTTATTCCGGCTGGTGAGGTAGGTTTGGACGGCGGGCGTGGTTGGCGTGGAATGGATGAGGTCGAGGGAGTTTCTCGAAGCACCAGCATGATGTCACTAATACAATGAGGTGCTATACAAACGGTTTTTAACCCCTTTCCACGACGGCGTTTCGAACCGTCACCAAGTGAGTGACAGCGATAGGGGGGTCCTTCCCACACAACCCAGAAACCGTCGGGGAAGGCCCTCCTGGCACACACGCTCGGCAAAATGAGGTCTTGTGCGACGGGCGAGCGATCAAATATGGTTATACCTACAGTTGTGCTAAAAAAATACAATTATACAAGCCAAATCGTTTCTGGTCGTAAGTACATCCCACATAGTCAGTTCCGGCTAAACGTTTCTGTCGTATGTACATTCCACACAGTCAATCCAAGGAATACCTTTTCGTTAGTATATGTACATCCCACACAGTTAATCCAAGAAGTACGTTTCTGTTCGTATATACATCCCACACAGTCACTCCAAGGAAAACGTTTCCGTTCGCAGGTACATCACACACAATTTTCCCCATTAAATCGTTTGTGATAGCGTTGCCATTGCACATGATATTAACAATTTTATCATTTGTGTTATTGAATGCATCACACACGGTGCGTAGAAGAAACTGTGTGGCAAAGGCTGTCCATCACACACACTTTTTATGTGGTAAACGTTTGCGCAAGGTGGCCTAACGCAAACAGTTTTCAAGAGGATGTCGTGTGTGATTGTTCATTGATCCAACACGGTTTATTCCTAGTAACTGTGTGCGTTGCGTGAGGTCATCGCCCATGGTGTTTTCTCAATAACCGTTTGCAATAGAAAAACCCAATTAGCAGGCTAATTGCCCTATTATTAATAATCCATTTATTAATCTAATTGACATTTCATATTAAGCACACAATATATTTCATTTTCATATTAAGGAAGCAGGATTTCATAATTGAAATACATTAGAGTACAACATCATATAGCTTCAGCACTCAGCTACCCCATTACACAACTGCACCAGCACCAAGTTTCACATGCAACATCTATAACCTTTTGAAATTAGCATCATAAATGGTACATAGACATATGGATCTCATCTGGAAAACTGCTGAAGTGGAAGGCGAATATTGAGCATTCATTGATGTTGAAGGTCTTTGCAACTTTAGGCCAGCGCCTGTCCATCCTTCATCCTCTTCAAGAACACTTCATTATTGAATCGTGGGTGTTGTATGAATACCTTCCTTGCCTCCTGACCATACATGTGGTTTGAGAGGTAATCATCAGTGAACTGCTTTGGAAAGGCCTGAAAACAAGGATATGCATAAATATCTTCTCTAGATTTGAAATGGCGCAAAGGAATTAAAAAGACAAGGTATAACAGTTAGTACCATCCTGTAGTGAACTGATGCCTTCTTCATTGTGCAGACAAATATCATGTTGTTTTTGTCGCTAATTTCTTTATCGTAACAATCTTTCTGAGTTTCTTGACTTGACTGATATTCATGGACAACTCATTTCCACATATGCAAAAAGGGTCAAACAGTGGGTCAAAACCTCTAACAGCAGGACTTACATGTGCAAGACCAAATTGTTAAAAACCTAATATTTAAAAACAAGAAGTGGAAAGGTGTGTTATTAACTGCAACAGGCCTAATATTTAAAAACAAGCAAACATAGTCATTCAAACTTGTATTGTGCAGGTCTAAGTACACTAGTTATTGGCCCTGTTTGGATCCATGGGTTAGAGTTAGTTTGAGCTAGTTTGGGCTCAAATAGCCCTAAAGTATCCAAACATGAGGGCTAGTTTGAGCTAGTTGCGTCTAACCCACCCAAAACAACTATCCCACCCAAGAGGTGCTAATTGGGGCTAGTTCTCCTAGTGCATTTATTGTCAATCTAACACTATCATCCAAACACCTCTTTGGCTAGAGTTAGTTCAGGGTTAGTCATTGTTGAGTATCATTGTTATTTAGGAAACGTAGGATAGCGTAGGATTTATTCTACCTTGACTTGTACTCCAAGATGACCATGTACTCCTATATATATGCCCACGAGGCTCAAGCAATACAATCAACTATTCCACCAATCTCTCTCTCTCTCCCTTTTAACTGTCATGAGCTAGAAACTAACTCTAACCTCTAGCTAAGTTAGAGTATCCAAACAGTGCCATTGTTAAATTAAATGGAAAGGCGTGGTAAATACTCCCTTCAGTCCTTTTTACTCTGCATATAAGAATTGTCTGAAGTCAAACTTCATAAAATTTGACCTTATTTATATGAAAAAATATCAACATCTACCATGCTAAAGTTATACAATATGAAAATTTAAGTCATGACACATGTACTGATATTGATTTCATATTGTGAATGTTGGTATTTTTTCTATAAAGTTGGTCAAACTTTACGAGGCTTGACTTTAGACAAATCTTATATGCGAACTAAAAAGATTCGGAGGGAGTTCAACATGCTTAACAGCAACCAAATATAGTCATTCATAGAGCTATTGTTAAAATTGGTATTGATGAAATTGAACTGCATAGTTCATACTAGCACATATAGAACATCACACTGTTAATAGCTGAAATAAACAAGGCATACTACGAACAACCAAAGATGGCAATTGAAACTGGACATATGCTAACTACAAAGAACCAAACAACCATAAACCATAGAAATAAACAAGGCGTGATGCAAACAACCAAATATAGCAATAAATACTGGACAGGTTCTCACTACAAAAGGGGTTCGGGAAAACAAATCATGGGTTTCCTCACTTGTCACAGATTGGCTCCTCCTCGTGGTCGCCGTCGATGAGGTCTGACTTGCTAGCTGAGGATCCCAAGCCAGCGTCGCAGAACGTGTCCTTCAGAAATGAGAAAAGGGGCTCCATGGCGATGAAGGATGGCAAATTGTTCATAACGAGCCGCAGGAGATCAGCGGCAGGGCCATCGATGAGATTGACGGCTATCGAACTCGAAGGGTTGGGGGTGGGAAACTTAACCTGTGACATAGCCCGCATCAAGCCATCGGTGTCGACGACCTCGATATCGTAGCCGGTGTCTGCGACATGCCAGAATACTCTAGCCCGCTGATTGAAAGGCTCAATCCAGGTCCAGTCATTGTCGTCAGCTTCCTCGGCGGCCACCTCGCCGACGTCGGGCGAAGAGGCCACGGTAAAGCTCTTTTGGGCCATTTGCTCCTTGAGCTCCCCGGGAAGCATAGCCGGGCTTAGGCTGCGATGCTCTGGAGTGGGGAAGGGGGGTGGGGATGGGGATCTCTGGGAAAGGGGGCATTTCGTAGGCGTCATCTAAGAAACTTAGGGAGGCGAGGGTATGTATATCGGTGGGCAAACTGCACGGGCAGACCGGCAGAGGTTGCCGATGGAGGCAGCGTGGCGGCGGCGGCGGCGAAGACCTAGCTAGGTTTGGAGTGAGGGAGGGGTGGTGTGTATGTGTGTGAGCGGGGGATTTGGGGTGAGCGAAGGATTTGGGGTGTGTGTGTGGAGGGGGTCCAAGGTGGTGTTTGAGGAAATACCGCGGGTACTGAAAATTTTACTAGGCGGGAGTAAAATGGCGGGGCTACCGAAAATTTGGATCAAGGGATCCAAGCAGAGCGGGGCGGGAGTAACAAACATCACACACGGTTAAAACATAATAGTCGTGTGCTATCAAACAGAAAACCACTCCAGCCGAGCAGATATTTTTGAGATTGCGAGGGATGTAGACGGGAGTAAAATGCCGGGGCTCCAGTTAAAAAAAAATAATCCAGGGCTACTAAAAATTTGGATCAACTAATTGAAGCAGAGCGGGAGAAACAGACATCGCACACGGTCCACACATGCGAATCGTGTGCTATCAAACAGAAAAACCCTCTACGCGGGTAGATATTTTCAAGATTATGAGGCAGTAGATATTTTCGAGAGCGGGAGACAAGCCTCGTGGAGCCCAATCTACTGTGTTGATGTGAGTGACTGTAGGGGCACGGGCGTGGCACACGGGTAGTCTGACCGAACCGTGTCTGTTGCGTACCCAATCGCAGACAGTTTCTGCATCCAACTCGTGTGCTGTTTATAAATTTGGCAAAAAGAATAACGCGGGAAAGGGTCAGAACACTAACACACTTGCATGTGGACCAAATATATGTATGAAAAGGGTGGTTTGATGTTCGAATACCCAATGCACAACTTTGATGTGGCACATGTCGCACAAAGCGCACAGTATTGCTAGTTAGCCACCCCCTACGAACCCCACTTCGTGTCTGTGGTAAGGGAATCCTAGCTATGAATGCATGCCCCCAGATAGTTAGGTTTGAAATCTCACCCTACGGTAACACAAAACCTATAGGAGTCCATCATATATATGGTCAAACTTCCCCTTTCGCTTCCGGACAAAGGTGGACCGTGTCCCGACCCACAAATGTGTGCTTGTGGCGGGAGATGGGTGAGACCACATATGAACCACCTGCGGGTGGCCCTATACTAGATGTATGAAAAGGGTGTGGTGTGATATTTAACTATACCATTCACAACTTTGATGTGGCACGTGTGCCTTGCAAAATAACCGGACTTCCCCGACCCCACGGAGGTTGCGGGTAGTGCGAAGTACCCCCCCCCCACACACACACGTGTCGGGGGGGAGGGCATCTCACCAAGACGTACTGTAACACGGACCAAACAGAATCCAACTTGATCGTACAACCTCTCTCGCTCGTTGTTGGTCAAAGTGATGGACGTCCACATGGCCCCGCAAAATGGGCTAGCTTGTCGCCGATAAACTCGCGAGGAAGTACTGTTTGAAGACAAAACCCACTCTGTGCATGTGGCCCAATTATGTATGGAAGTGGTGTGTGTGGTGTTTGAATATGCAATGTGCAAATTTGATGTGGCACCATGCTTTGGAACCATAAAATCCCCGCACTAATCGAGGGTTCACCAACCAAAGAAGAAGAATCCACCCTGGTAACCTTTCTCGTCGTCGGTCGAAATGATGGACGTCCACGGGGGCCCACAAATATATATAGGCTTGCCGCCCATATATAACCAAGCGAGTGAGAGTGTGCAAAGATAACCATTGCATGCATGTGTCCCAAACATATTTATGGAGGTGCGTGATGCATGCATATGTGTTGAGTTAATACCTAATGCACAACATTGATGTGGTGCATGCGTTCAAAATCGCACAGGTCCCCACATAGAGCAAGAGGTTCATGACGTGTCGTGTGCTCGCCCCCCCCTCAATCTAGCGGGATGGATTCATGTGTACACATGCGCTATTTTATATGTAATCTCGCCTATATCGCGAGACAAGCAAAAAATTAATCCCCTCCTAAGTCAAAATAAGTAACCTCGTTGTCGGTGAAAGTGATGGACCAAGCGGGCCGACAGATGGAAGCATCACCGATAACCACGTGAGTTAGTGCCACAGGACAACCACCATCGCTTGCATGTGTGCCAAAACATATATATGGAGAGGTGTATGGTCGTGATGTTTTGAATACCTAATGCACAACCTTTGATGTGGCATTTGCCTCAAAAACCATAAAGTCCCCACACAGAGTGAGGTTCATGTGTGACACCTAGTATATGTTGGTCCCATCTCCCCTTCGACACGTACTATATATATATACTCCTACCCTAACACAGCCCTAAAAGAATTAATCCTCCGTGTTCGTCAAATGTGCCTCTCTCTCTCTCTCGTTGGGTCAAAGTGATGGAGCACGACCTCTCGCGGGCCCACAGATGGAAGCGCCCCACGCGAGTGAGTTCCTATAGGGCAACCACCGCCTGCATGGTATTGCATAGTGTTTGAATATACCAATGCACAACTTTGATGTGGCACCTGCCTCGGGAACCGGAAAGTCCCCACATGGAGCGAGCTTATGACACACACAAACACACACACACACACACACACACACACACACACACACACACACACACACATCCCGCACCACCACCTCCACTCTGAGGCATGTCAAACTTTTTCTGCAGTGAACATGTGACCAAAGGAGTGTTGTGTTAAAGTTTTAAAAAACCCAGAGATCATTCGACCCGTTTTATACATTGATTGATTTCCTAGGGATTTAATGTGCAAAAATCAAATTCAAGCTACATGTGCACCAAAATGGATTGCAAAATCATATGTGTGTCCCTTGGTGCATGTTTCCCCGTGACAAAAATTTCAAAACATTGAGAATATTGATTTTTAAAATTCATTAAATCCAAAACTTAGTTGAAATTCATGAAACTTATCGTGGTGTCATATATGGACACCAGTAGACTGTGGTATTGTTTTTTTCCGTCAAATTTGAGACAAGTTTTGATATAATCTACTTACAAATGGGAGATTGTTAATAACTGGCAACCAATATCTCATACGGAATATTTATTTGGACCATGTGCGTTAGACCGTGCCATGCTTCGGTTAAGCAGTAAAGCGGCAGAATGAATCATCAAAAAACAAAAACAAAATATACGTGCCATGCACCCCGTGTGGCGTGCGAGTAGGCGTGAGTTGACGAGACTCATGCGAGCAGTCCGCCACGCAGGCAGACCGGGAGGCGTGTGTGCAGGTGTGTGAATTGACGGGAGGCGTTTTCGCTGTGCAGTGTCACCGAGAGGCGTGTGAGTAGCTATGTGAAATGATGGTATAGGAATGCCAGAAGTCCGCCGCACAGGCTCACCGGGAAGCGAGACAGCCTTTGACCGCCACCCGCCTCGCTCCCACTAGTCCGTATTAATGGTGCGCCCGAGCGGCCGCACCCCCCATCCTCGCCACACACACAATCCTCTCTCTCCGCCCGCATCCTTGACGCTGCTCTCAGTCCTCAAAGCCGTCAGTGTATGAGGATGCCGCCGAAGCGCCCCATTGGAGGGAGTGGCGATGCCGGGGCTGCTGAAGCACCGGAGCACGGCGTGAATATGGAGACAGAGGTTTCCATCACCGCCGACGAGGTGGAGAACGAGGCTGCCAACAAGCAGAGGCGGGTCAAGAAAGAACCGCGAGCGACTCCAGCAGGCCTAGACTTCATCAGCAGCCTCCCCGATGATATGTTGACAGTCATCATATCCCTCCTCTCAATCAAATATGGGGCGAGGACAACCGCCCTTTCCTGGCGGTGGCGCCCCCTATGGCTCTCCACCCCTCTCGACCTCCTCGACGCCCACGAGCTCTGCCATGGCTATCGCAAAAGCTTGGATGCGTTCTCCCAGATCCTCAGTAGTCACCATGGCCCAATCAGAGGCCTTATCACAGGCAAGTTCCGTTCCAACGGCAAGGACCGAGCCAAGCTTGATGAGTGGTTCTGATCCCCCGCCCTAGATCAGCTCGAGGAGCTCCATTTTAATGATGGGCATATGCGCTCGCTGCCAACATTCGCGCTTCGCTTCGCGCCTACGCTGCACCTCGCGAAGTTCATGAACTGCCATCCCCCTTAATGACGCGCCCGCTCTTTTTCTACCACGACTGAAGCACCTCGAGCTCGTCGCCATCTACATCCCAAAGGATGACATGGAGCGCCTGCTCCGCGACTGTACTACACTTGAGTTCCTTCGTCTTCAGGCGATGAATTGGTCGAGTAGCTTCCACATCACCTCCATGACTCTCCGAACCATTTATGTGTGTTGTTGGTGCTGCAACGAGAGATCACAAAAGGTGGACCACAATATGGTCATTGAGGACACACCTTCACTTGAGAGATTACTTGTAGTTGATCAACAAGGTCCAACAAGAATAAATGTCATTTCTGCGCCGAACTTGACAGTGGTGGGCTACTCGTCTGTCAAATACTTTCAGGTATAACAGTCGCCTTCTACCTATCCTTCTTGATATCAACATTATTTCTAATTTTGAAGATGTATGTTCGTCTGTCATCCAGAAAAGCTTCACCTAGATTCTATGCATAGTGAAGGTCTTGGCACTAGAATCTATCGGCCCCAACCTAGACCAAGTTGTCAGTTTCCTGAGATGCTTTCCGTGCCTGAAGAAGCTGTATATCGAGGTGATGTTCCTTTTCTATTAAATGTTAACCATAAGGGAGTTCAATTTTTGGCACCTTTTCCCAAGTTTACAATGACAATGTACTATGATTTCTGAAGGAATTTTGGAGGATTTCAGGACATACACCCCCACCCCATATTGGTTGCTTGATTCATATGGTTACAATCCATAAGCATTTCTCCTTTGGATTCATCTGTACTAGTTTTCTTAGGGAATTTTTCATCCACTCCAACCTCTTGTGAAGAAGGCTACATTTTTCTAGATTGTAATCAAATGCCCATGTTAATCATGTCAGATTGAAGATGCATGGCACGTTGGTGCATTTTACAAATCCTGCAAATCAAATAGGCCTGTAGTAGTGTTCAAAACTGCATGTAGACACTAACACATTCTCTTCTTTTGCAGATAATAATAGGCCCGGTGGTGGATAATGTTTATAACGACAATCACATCGAATGCCTGGATCTACATCTCTCAAAAATTACTTTGAACTCCTACCGAGGGACCTTACTAGAGATTATATTCGCCAGGTTCTTTGTTGCCAGAGCAAGGGTGCTGAAGGTAATGAGGTTGAACATGCATTTAAATAGGAAATATGAATTGTTTGTTGATCAGAGCTGATAGCTACTGTAGAATGGAAGAGGCTCCAAAAAATCTAAGCTTCGTATTGGAACTGCATATGACAGAGTAATTGGAAGTCATTGTGTCAACCCCATACATGACTTGTCAGCAGCTGATCCCTTTGCAGAAATGACGAGGTTTCGAAACCGGCCTTACTATTTTTATTTTAGTTTGAACCTCTCTTATATCCATGTTCAGTTGATCTGCACGGGCGTTTGCCGCTGAATGAGCTGAATTTCATTTCTAATATCAATTTGAACCTTGTAATCTTCGAATTTGAGCCATGTAACTCTGGAATTTGAACCTTGTAATATTTCGGCTTTTGTGGTACAATCGTTGAAATGGCATCGTATGAGACTCGTATATTGGTAGTAGTATTTTGACCTTAATATGCAATAGACTTAGATTTTATTAACCATTCACGACCAGGGATCCAGCTGGAAGCAGAGCAATGGCAAACGTCGTCGCAACAAGATGTAGATATGCTCGTTTCTCCTAGTTTAGTATGCATGTAATTGCATACTTTGGTGTGTGGAAATGTTATGTGTGTAGTCACTTATGTAATTGTATGCTTAATTTGGTTATGCAAAGCTGTTCTTATAAGTATATATGTTGATGTTCTGTAGACAGAGCATATCACATCGCACACGGACCACACTAGGGAACCCGTCGGTCATGAATTCATCAATCACAGACGGTTGTATACCAGCAATCATTTACCCACAACACACACAGCTTATTCCATCACAGACAGCTCAGGTGGATCTACTGTATGCCACGTATCGCACACACAACTCTAATCTAATTCGTGCTTGATGTCTCCGCCATCACTCACACAGTTCGTCTTATTTGCCACGTATCACTGTGCCGGCCTCTGCTCGCGTCCCTCGGCGCGCTCTACTCGCCATTAGGCACCGCAGCGTGCTATGCTCACCGTTAGGCACCGCGGCGCGCTGTGCTCGCCATTAGGCGCCGCGGCGCGCTCTGCTCGCGTCCGTCGGCGCGCTCTGCTCGCGTACCTCCATGCGCTCGGCTTGTGGACAGCTTTTCCTTGCGTGTTCAACTGTTATATGCATATATATGGTTGCTCTCCGTTGAGGTGCCATGGACCGCTCTGCTCGCGTCCCTGTGCGCGCTCTCTGCCAGCGGTTGGGGCCTGCACATGATCACGTTGGGGGCCCATATGCATGCAGTTACACCACGTGTGTCGCCATGATGCAGTTACGTGCGGCACTATGGAGTTACGCGCTGCAAATTGGAACTGCCATCCGGGCGTGCGGATATTCCAGTCCGTCCGGCTTCCCCATTAATTCCCGCGGCCATTATAACCTTAGTCTCTTCAACCTTTCGATCTCGCCCCACAACACAACAAGCACACCCACGACAACACATACAGAGAGGATATCTAGCGGCGCTCCAATGGAGTTCGGCGAGCATAAAGTCGAGACCCACATGAGGGAGACGGATCTCTCGGTGGTGTACACCATCGACCCAGCTGTGGTGGAGGACTACATCAACACCGTGGAGCAGTTGCTTGTTGGAGACAAGTACAAGGTGGTCAGCATCGACCTCCAGTACACCGCCGGTCTTCCCAGCAAATATCAGAAGGTTGCCATCGCCCAGTTGTGCATGCGCCATCATGTCCTCATCTACCACTACTGCATGCCCATAGAGCCTTGCGACCGTTTCGCCAGGTTTGTCAACAACACCGACTACAAGTTCGCTACGGTGGAAACCACTGATGATGTAAAAGCGCTCAGGGTTACGGGCTTGGCCTGCAAGAACCTTGTCGAAATCCTTGAGCACTACAGGGTCTGGGGCAGCACGAAGAAGGACTCCCTGGTTGAACTCGCCTCGGCCATCATCGACCCCTACTACGAAAAGATGAAGTAGGATGCCAAGAGAACAAGTCCCGTATCCTGGCACGGGGCCTGGATGCGGCAACTGGATGAACCTCACCTCAGGTTCACGGCCAAGAGCGTGTACACATGCTACTAGATGTACAGGCGGATCGTTGACATGAGGAAGTGCCTCGTTACCAAAATCAACGAGGCCGGATCGAGCCACAAGCAGAGCAGTTGCGGCAAGCGTCACAAGAAGTAGATGATGATCAGATGATCGTTTATCCTAGTTAATTATGCATGTAATATATAGTTGACTTTGGTGTTTGGAAATGTCATGTGTGTAGTAGCCACCTATGTAATTGGATGTTTAATTTGGTTATGCAACCATGTCCTTATAAGTGTGTGTATATATATGTTGTTGTTCTGTATGCAATCCCAATGCACAACACACACGTCTTATTAGCAGCAATCGTCTGTGTTATTATCAGCCTTCGCACACATTTCTGATTACAGACCTGTTTGCCGTGTATCACACACATCTTGTTAAATTGAACCATTTCTATTATCTTGGCTCAACGCAAACAGTTCATCTGAGTGAACTATATGTCGTATATCGCACATACCTTCATCTGGCTGCCCGTTTCTGTTGTTCCGCCTCATCACAAATAGTTTATCCGAGTGAACTGTACGCCGTATACCGCATACGCCTCCATCTGGCTGCCCATTTATTTTGTTCTTCCTCATCACAAACAGTTCATTGAACTGAA
Source organism: Thinopyrum elongatum (assembly GCA_011799875.1). Lineage (NCBI taxonomy): Eukaryota > Viridiplantae > Streptophyta > Magnoliopsida > Poales > Poaceae > Thinopyrum > Thinopyrum elongatum. The sequence continues at coordinate 228,979,298 of CM022298.1, forward strand.
CCATATGCCCTGCAACGCACATGCAACTAAAATCTAAATCGTGTTTGATGTATCCACCATCACAAACATTTTGCATCTTTTTTGACGGTTTTTTACAACACCATTTGTGATTAATGCATCGCACACAATTTCGTCAAAGGGTCTCTGATTGTAGTGTCGCATTAGCAGCATCCTGCAGTAGTGCGTCCTTGAGCTCCACCGCATTATGCCGATGCCAAGCTCCCGTACGGCCATGGCGGGCGGGTGCGGCTTCGGCGACTGACAGGCGAGCGCGAGGTGGCTTGGGCGGTGCGTCATTGCCATGGAGGTGGTGCCGCGTGGAGAGGAGGTAGGCAGGGGAGCAGTAGGGGAGTGAAGGCGGCCGGTGACCGTGTCGATCCGCTCGGCCGCCGCTGCCGAGGGCGGTGGCAGGTGCACTGACCAGCCACAGTGCTTGTCTGTGGCGAGCCACTGACCAGAGGGTCCGGGGTGGCTCATTTAAGCCCCAAGGAGGCGACATCGTGCGGGAGAGAGGAAGATGAGGAGTGCACGACATCGATCTTCCCCCTCTCTAAATTTCTGTCGCTTTTGAAGTTTACTGAATTTTTTTACAGTGATGAACAGTGCACACCAAGTGTATGATGAAATGCCAGAGGTCTCTAGGGATTTTAGGAATTTATGACAATTTTTGTAGTGAGGTGTTGATGCACAAAAGAGAGTCTGGCAAAGTTTCAGAATTTTTGGAGTAATATAAATTGGACTTTGACCATGAAGTTAATCTGGTCCAAATTTGAATCTAATGAGATTTGAAAATTTTGAACTATGGAACCAAATGTTTTTGGTGAAATGGAGTGTAGGTACTGTCTAGTAGCTAGGATAATTTTTGTGAGTGCAAAAGAGTTGAGGAGAATATAGCTCCTTTGTAAACCAAAGGGACCATGAATAATTGAAATTCCAACTTTGGAATTTATTAAATATAAGAGAAATATTTTTGTGGAGAGGGAAAGTTGTTGGATACTATCCTAGAGAGTGAGGATGACTAGGAGAATGATTTATCATGACAGAATAAATTTATGGGAAAAGTTGGAAGTATTTGAAAAGTGTAAAGTGGCCACACCCTTGGAAATTTTTTAAATACTACCAAAACTTTTTCCTAAGATGAGAAATGCTTTTGAAAAGGAATTACCCAATTAATAAACCATCCAAATCAGAACCATTTAAAACTTTGAAAATCAAAGTAAATATTTTGGGGTGTTACAGGTGTGCATCCAACTTGCTTGCTCATGAAGACCTCAGGCATTTGAGGAAGCCCATCATCGGAATATACAAGCCAAGTTCTATAATGAAAAATTCCCACTAGTATATGAAAGTGACTACATAGGAGACTCTCTATGAAAAACATGGTGCTACTTTGAAGCACAAGTGTGGAATTGGCATGCCCCTTCTCTCCTTTCTATCATTTTTTTCTCTTTTTTTTTCTTGGTCTCTTTTTGGCCTCACTTTTTTATTTTTGTCTGGAGTCTCATCCCGACTTGTGGGGGAATCATAGTCTCCATCATCTATTCCTCACTGGGAACTGCTCTAATAATGAATAATGATGATCATCACACTTCTATTTACTTACAACTCGATATTACAACTCGATACCTAGAACAAAGTATGACTCTATATGAATGCCTCTGGCAGTGTACCAGGATGTGCAATGATCTAGCATAGCAAAGATATTGAAAAACAGACAAACCATGAAAATATCATGCCAGCTATCTTACGATCATGCAATGCAATATGACAATGAATGCTCAAGTCATAAAAACGGAACGGTGGAAGTTGCATGGCAATATATCTCAGAATGGCTATGGAAATGCCATAATAGGTAGGTATGGTGGCTGTTTTGAGGAAGATATAATAAGGCTTATGTGTGATAGAGAGTATCATATCATGGGGTTTGGATGCACCTGCGAAGTTTGCACCACATCTCGAGGTGAGAAAGGGCAATGCACAGTACCGTAGAGGCTAGCAAATTGCGGAAAGGTGAGAGTGTGTATAATCCATGGGCTCACATTAGTCATAAAGAACTCACATACTTATTGCAAAAGTTTATTAGCCCTCGAAGCAAAGCACTACTACGCATGCCCCTAGGGGGACAGATTGGTAGGAAAAGACCATCTCTCGTCCCCGACCGCCACTCATAAGGAAGACAATCAATAATAATTCATGCTCCAACTTCTTAGCATAACGAGAGACTATACGTGCATTCTTCAGGAATCACAAACCTTAACACCAATATTCTTACTAACCACAACCATTTACTAGTACCTCCCACATATTATCATCTCTATATCGCAAAACTATTGCAAGGAATCAAACATATCATATTCAGTGATCAACAAGTTTTATGTAGGATTTCATGACTAACCATGCAAATGACCAATTCTTGTTGATTCTCTAAATAGATATAAGTGAAGCATGAGAGTTTAATTATTTCTAGAAAAGACCATTCTCTAATAAATATAAGTGAATCAAAAGAGCATTCTACAAATAATGGGTTTCCATGTGAAGAGAAACAGGCAATCCAAACTTCAAATGATATAAGTGAAGCACATGAAGCATTTTATAAAGCCATACTCAAAAGATGTAAGTGAAGTACAATGAGAATTCTATAAATCAACCAAGGACTATCTCATACCAGCATGGTGAATTATTAAAAGAAAAATTAAAAGGCACACGATGCTCCAAGATTTACACATATCATGTGAACGAAACAAAAACTGAAACATACCGATACTTGTTGAAGAAAGATGGGATGCCTTCTGGGGCATCCCCAAGCTTAGACGCTTGAGTCTCCTTGAATATTTACTTGGGGTGCCTTGGGCATCCCCAAGCTTGAACTTTTGCCTATCCTCATTCTCCTCATATCGAGACCTCCTCGATCTTTGAACACTTCACCCACACAAAACTTAACAAAAACCTTAGTACTATTGCAAACCCATTCATATTTTATTTTTGCATTATCCCTACTGTATCCTAACTTCTCCATGGCTTATACACTCGCTAAGATCCGTACTTCCATCAAAACAAGCAAAACAATGCATCAAAAATGGAATCTGTCAAAAACAGGACAGTCTATAGCAATCTGAACTTTTCTTATACTTCTGTAACTCCAAAAATTCTAAAAAATTAGGGAAAAAAAATTCATAGCAGTACTGTATAAAAAATTCAGAAACTTTTGACGTTCCTGTAAAAAATGTAAATTCACGCACTACAACCAAAGTTACTGTTTTTGCACCGCACATACCAAACAAGCAATCTAATCATCCTAAAGGCAAATCTTGGCACATTTTTTTAATACAATGGATTTGTACAAGGGAATAATTATTTTTGTTGAAAATTTTCTATTATCGAGATTCACAAAGTTTCCATGGGCATGAACAAAGTTCAAGGACGTCCCCTCTTCAAGGGTGCTCATCTTTCTCGCTTTCATTTTTCTATTTGAAAAGTTTTAGGTTCCCCTCTATACATTTTTTTGTTTTTAAACTTTATAAAAGCACACAACAGAAGTAAATGATTCTCTAAAACTTCCAGGTTGTCTCCCTGGCAGCGCTTTCTTTAAAGCCATTAAGCTAGGCATAAAGTGCTCAAGTAATCGATCCACCCGGATCCCAAGGTATATCAAAGCCATTTTAATTAGCAATGATTTGTAATTTAGTAGTGAGCACAAAGCAACATATATCATGCAATGACGAATTCTAACTCTCTTCCTATGCATCTGCTTGTCATAAAAGAACAATTTATGCACATCAAGTAAAGGCCAATACATAGCATACGTAGTTTCTTGCAATTTTATCGTATTGGAAACATAGAGAGGTGGAGATGTAGTTCCTCTCTCATAATAATTGCAAGTAGGAGCAGCAAGCACATGCATATTATATTCATCAAAATCATCATGTGCAACGGTAAAAGGCAACCCATCAATGTAATCCTTAATAAGTGCAAACTTCTCCGATATAATGTAGTTTGGAGAATTCAAAAAGATAATAAGACTATCATGCCTGGGTGCAATAGCAACAATTTCATTTTTAACATAAGGAACTATAGCAAGTTCATCTCCATAAGCATAATTCATATTGGCATCTTGGCCACAAGCATAGCAAGCATCAATTTCATCAAAAAGGGGATATTTCAAATGAATCCACGGGATCATAGCAATCATCCTTCGGTAATCACTAGGGGAAATTAAATAATGTATGAGTTGGAGAGTTACTCTCATTAGAAGGTGGGCACGGGTAGCTAATCTACTCTTCCTCCTTTTGTTCTTCGCTCTCCTCATCATATTATTCATATAATGAGCTCACAATTTCAGCAATTTCTTCTTCCATAGATTCCTGCAAAATATTAGTCTCTTCTTGGACAGCGGAGACTTTCTCAATAAATATAAATACATCAATATCGACATTGTATTAATAATTCTTATAGTAATATTTAAGTATAGCAAAATTTTCAGGCCTATAAACAAAATCATCATAATCTTCATACTTTTCAAACGAAGATTCAATTTCACAAGCACCCTTAAAAGCAACAAATTCTTCTATTAGTTCCACATCATAGTAATCATATCTACCATTAGCATAAGAATCCAAGGTTTCTTTATCGTTAAATTTGCATGAAAAGGGAAAGTGTGGAGCCTTCATCCTAGAGCAACAAGTATAATCATATCTCAAGCATAGGTCCCGAGCATATCAATGCAACATATGAATTTGATCCCATAACAGTTTCCCTTTTTGAGTCAAGCGATAATCCCTAAAGTATTCACATTGATCCAACGTGTCTCCCATTATCAAGTTGAATGGGGTTTTCTCAGGATTATCAAAGTAGTGTTTAATATTTTTCACACAATGAGCATCGAGGGTTTTAGGAGGTTCCCCATCTCCATGAGTAGCAAGTACAACTAATTGTTTTGGTATTTCATGTTCCATATCCATAACTAAAGATCGAGAACAACTTAGAACAGAAAATAAAAACTAAGTGATAAAGCAAACAAGCACACATGATACTTTTCATGACAGACTGTCTGTGTACTTGGTTTCACCAGTGAGTATACTTGGTCTGAGCTGATTGTTCGGCTTTTGATTTACCCATGCAGTCGGTATACCCATCTATGGTAATAGGCTGTAAGATGCTTTAACACTGCCGCTGAAGGCAAACTGCTGAGGTTGGAAAGGAATCTTGCATCTGACAGAACAAACTTGGATATTCCACACTAACCATTTTAAGCTGGTCAGCGGGATATGAAGTCCTTGTGGAACGGAGTAGTCCTCTCAAGGTATGTCTTTGTGGATCCATATGGAATCATGGCCTCCAACTGACTTGGGTATCCGGACCCTGATGGTTGCGCAAAAATCATCATACCTTTGCTGTCAGTCTCACCCTTTGACGATCATGGTTTTCTTTGTCAGGATACCTTACTGAAATATCTTGGCCACATACGTCCTGGATTCTTCGTGCAACCATGGGTATGGTTAATGCAATATTTTGGCATCATCCCTTGTGCTTGTTTTCTGACCTGGATCCGCACATATATGACATATACTCGGGGGTTGTAGCTGTACCGAGCTTGCTGTTAAGGCCAATCATACAAGATGACGACAAGAATTCGGGATATCACCTTGTCGGGTGCGGGAAGAATGACCTTGGTGACCATTGCCAAGGCTGTTGATTCTGCGTTGTCAGCTCCAGAACTTGTCGATCCTTGCATTACATGTGATGTATCTCTGCTTATCATCATTTGCATACCTCATGAAGTTGTTGGATCCTTACCTTTCTTAGGCATATCCGTTTGATCACAGTCATCTCTCGTATGAGTGACTAGGATGACCGGGGATGCATGCTCACCATACATATAAGAAGAATATGCAACCGAACACTCAATCTTTGTGACAGGCATATGTCTTGACTGAATTGTACTTCTGACAAAAATGTTGCGGATCTGATTCTTGAGCTGCATTGTCACATACTGCCAACTCATAGTGGAATATCTGACGACAGTGCGTAGTGTTGTACTACCACGGGTTGGGTGTCTTATGTGGGAAGCCATCCGAGTAGCGTGCTGAAGAAGACTCGATAGCTTATACTCGAAGCTTTTGTCACAGTGGCGTGCTGGAGAAGCCTGGGTTCCGTACCTGAGATGCTTCTCCCCTGGTTGCTTGTGGAGAAAGATTCAATTCCTTATGTCAGAAGCCTTTATTGAGGTATCTTGCTATGAAAGACTGGGTATCTTGGACCATAATCTGTCCATATATTGTACTGAGGAAAAATTGAGGAGCCTTGCACCATAAGCTTCTTCTGATAGCATGTGGAGGAAGACCGAGTTTCTCATATCCAAAGCTTCATACTGTGATATGCATACTGAAAGCCATACACACACCCATAATATTTTGCGGCTGGTTACTTGCGTGAGAAAAATTGTTTGACTGTCTTCCTTGTTCATAGCACATTCTGGCTTTCTTTCGGAGTATAACATATTTCAAGCATCATTCATTGATGAGCCAAACTTGTATATGATCCATACCTTTGACTGAAAAATATACCGTCGATCTTGCACGTGACTTGTCTTCCAGCTGGCTTGACTACTATGTGAGGATTAAGTACTGATGTAGACTTGATGTGTTTAGCTGAGCTTCTTCCAAATATTTGAAATCCTTATTGCTTCTTCGAGTCCGGTGTCGGTGGATGAGATACTTCCATAAGGGGAAACAGGGTAACACCGATGACCCAAAAAGAAAGAAGCAAAAGAAACAACTCAACTAAACAAAAGAACACAAAACAATCCACTCACACACAAACGAAGTCACATATTACTGCTAGTCACACAATATGCATGCCTACTTAAGCACACAAATCTCGCGGAATCTCCGATTCTATGATCTAACATGCTGTGACAGTGTGCACGAAAATGGTTCAGCGTGTGGAGCGGTTGGTGTAAACATAGTTACACCAAGTGCTGGCTTAGCCAGGAAGTAACCTAGACTAGCTCAGAGGCGAGGACATACTTGGTAACCATGTAGCGGGACACTAAGGTCATGACCACATCATCATCAAGGGGACGGAAGGGATCCGTACTCGTCTAAGGAATAGGATAGCGAGGAAAGCTGAGTCTGCTGGCATTGCCCTTTCTTGATGACTAAGATCATTAAGGGTTGCGAACACGACAAGATAAAATGCATGATCCGGGGTAGCAACATGTCTACCATCGAAGTGATAGGGGTGGCTGGAAGAAAGATATTGGCGTGATACCTGAGCACCATTTCTGCAAACAGTGTCAAGAACACTTGGCATCACTTTGCTCGGACATAAATGATGCCAAACACCGAAGAACACGCTCAAAGGAAACTGGAGGGATGCAGGGGCTGAGCTGTAGTGGATCGATGCCAGCTACACTCACAAGATAAACCGTTAGCAACAACTAATAAGGCTATATGCATGCTATGCAACAAACAAATGCAGCAACCAATGCAACAAACAAGACAGACTCTATACTACCGATTTCTACCGCTCGCGCTGACTAGGGCGTCCTACAAGTAGACCTGCTCTGATACCAAGATCTGTGGCATCCCAACTCGGAGAAACCGGAACACCCCGTATTCCAGCCCAGAGATCAAGTCTTCTGGAACACGGCACTGCTTGACATAGAACTAATCAGCTCTAATTACATAGGAAAAGGGTACAAAGGTCTGATGTTACAAAATGTCACATCAGCACGGCGACACTACGCCTGCTAAGGTAGCTCTATGCTAGCAGCGGAACAACTCGTAGCAGCAGAATAACTTCTAGCAGCGGAACAACGACGACCGTGATGAACTCCACTCCGCAGGGACTCTGGCTGGGACACGATCTATCTCGCATGAACGGAAACCTTGACAAACAATCAGTCACGGCATCACCTACAATCTGGCATGACACGCCAGGTCAGTACATTGAATGTACTTGCAATCTCACAACAACCAAAAGCATCAAGGCAAGACAACAACATAGTATTAACAAGTTAAGTTATTAACAACTACTAGATGTGGAAACAAGTATAAAGCATGATAGGGTACTACTAGAATTACTGCTGAACCACCATTTCAAGAACCATCTCACTTTTGGCTATCCGGCCAAGCAATAAATCACCTCGATCACCTCATGATCAATACCTCCACATGATCACCATGTGACCACATCACAAACTAAATGATAATCCTCAAGATCATCCCAACATCATCATCAACATCCTGCCAAACTGTTACTGCTCACATAATCATATAAGTCATCTAAAAAGTCATTCCATCATGTGTGTGTTGATCGAACGGTGTGACCTAGTATGAACTGTGCCCATGACTGAGGATGCGGCTATCGATAGATTAAACACACACTCTGTAGAGGTTAGCACACTGTACCCACACCACAGAACCCATGGCCTCGAACTCCCATTCGGGTGGACAAACGGCGTTCCGATAGAACCAATCTATTGCCATGACACTCTCCCGGCCACTCCGACCAACTCCCCTTTTTGGGCTCAGTAATGGGTGGCCCCAATGCCACTCTGGACATCCAACGGCCACCGTCGTGGCAAAAACAAAAATGGTCCCAAACGGGGACAAAGGGCCCTACACACTACGGGCACACAAGGCTTATGGCTGCCTACCTGATCAGGGTAGCGCACCCACATAACCTTCCCTCGTTGGAGGTACCGGCGAGAGGCATGACAATAGACCGCATTAGGGCCTTCCCATAAAGGCAAATGTGGCTGCACTGGAAAAGCCCGGTTCGGTGGCACCTGATCAACGAAATGACACAATTTATCCCCAAGGTATAACAATAATAACTGATACTCCGATATCATATATCCACCTGAAATCCAAGTCATAGCGATATCCAACAAATAATCCAAAGCATAATAGTCATATCAAAAATACTCCGAGAGTAACATATCAACTAATCATGAATCCAAGATTATGATGCTACTAACCCAATAGCAATATCAACATATTAATCTAAGATCCACATGATACCATCATCTCCAAAATACTCCAAAGCATAATATCCAAAACTATCATGATGAGAATAATAACCATAGCCACTATTAATCCAATGGCAACATGTCATCCTCAATTTGCAAAACATTAGCCCTAGAAATCCAAACACAATCATGGCAATAGCAAGATCAATTATTTCCCCCAAGAAATGCCATGAACAAATCATACAATACTAATGCAACATTTTAAGCAAGTTTAAATAATTAAACCATGGCATTGCATTGCAATCATGCAAATGGAGGGTGTGGCTTTCCTGGGAGGGATGGATTCACCGGGAAGAAGTGCGAGAAGCTCGCGGAAAGAATCACCGGAAAGCGTTCTCTCTCGGAGGGGCTGAATAAGGGCAAGGGCATAATGGGCATTTTTAGAATGTGACAACATCATGAAAATGATACCAACAGAACGAGCTCGACGAGACGAAGAAGTGGGCTTTGGAATCACCTGAATCGGAGTTGTGAGCAAAAAGAAACAAGAAGAAGATCAGGGACCAATCTGTAAAAAGAATATCTACAAACGGGTCCCTGGCTGGTTAAACAGAAGACGACTTTCGGAGGAATACGCTTTCGAGCAGGGAAAGCATAATCTTGGTCGAAGCGGAGACAAAGTACGCTTTCGACGACTGAAAGCGCATTTGGGAAAACCCGCGTCCACTTATCCACGTCAGCGGGCCCGCAGGGTCAACGCGCAGAGGTTGACGAGCGAGACCCACTGGCAGGGGGGTCGTCGTCTTCTTCTCCAGCGCTCGACGGAGCAGAGCAGAGGCTTGACGCCGACGCTCATCCCGGCGGCCCCGGCCATCTTCGGCGGAGCTCGGACCGCCAGAGCGACCAGCGCGAGAAGGCGCACCCGCGAGGGCACCACATGCTCGCCGAGGAGCGCAGGCCACGCGAGGCCATGTCCGTGGTAGACGGTGGTGATGGCCGAGGATGGGGGCGGCGCCACGAGCCGCTGAAGTCGGAGATGGAGGGCAGGGAAGATTTGTATGGTCTAGGGGATTCCCCTGGAGTGGAAGAGAAGGAGGGAGGGGCTCGGCCTCGAGCTAATTTAGCCGGCGACTGGCAATGGCTAAGGCGGCAATGGGTGGCGAGGAGGAGCTCCGGGGCTCAGTGGAGTGGATGGGCAGGATGAGAGGGGGATGGCGAGTGCGATTGCAAAGAGAAACATGGCCAGGATGGCTTAAATAGCGGAGGGGAGGGGGTGCCGCGCTGGCTGCCATCGCGGACGCGTGGCCGGAGCTGGGGCACGCAAGCGAGTAGGCGAAGGGAGCAGAATAGGGGAGGTTCACGGGGCAGTGGGCGACGACAGGGAGCAGAGGAAGAAGACGGGGTGGTCTACAGAGGCGGTCGGGGCACTGTGCGCTCATGGGCGCAGCCGCTAACGCCGACGAGGAGGGTTCTGGAGAGGGCAGGGAGCTCGAGAGCGACGGGAGAGGGCCGAGGAGTCAGGTAGACACCACCAGACGCATGGACACCGCTGGGGCAAGGCAGCACGACGCAACCCGACGAGCAGAGCGCACTTTCTGCAGCCAGAGCGCGTGCACAGGCAAAATCCAGCGCGGTCACCACACGACATGGCACAGAGAGGACAGTAGGGGCTGGCAAACCTTGTCTGGTGTCTAGTCCTTGCTCCCCAAGGTAGCCTAGAAGTGAAAGATCAAGAGAAGGAGCCAAGGAGAGATGTGAGGCCTCGAGGAAAGTTTGCTGTAGCAAACTTGGCTGCAATGCTGTGCTCAACAAAGAAGGGCTAAAGGCCAAAGTTGATGTCTAGTGTGTTTAGGTTAAGAAGGACTATGATCCTGTGCAATTAGAGAAGAAATGGACCAATATAAAACATGGTTGCTTTGTAACAGCGGATTTGGTCCAGAAAAGGGATGTGGATGATGCACTCACATGAAGTGTTGAAATGGGCTGAAATTTGGCAAGGTAGAATGATTTGGACATATGAAGATGCTGTAAAAATTTCATACCAATTAGACTTGCGAAAATGGTACTTCCTTCACAGATATCATCTCTGTCCAGAAACTTGGAATAATTTTGGAGAGAAAATGGCTTGCTGAAATGATCCCAAATTTTGTGGAGAGAAGTTATTTCGGTTGGGGCATGATCTGGTAATATTTCAGAATTAATGAAGCAATATAAATTATACTTGCTTCACAACCTGAAAATATTGCCAGAAACAAATATTTGAAGGTGTGCTCAATTGGATTATTGGATGAGGCTGAAAATTGGAGGAGTGTAACGATATGAACACATGCACAGGCATGCAAAATTTCAACTCAATTTGATAAACCTAGCTAGTAGTTCCTTCACAAAGGCTTCCTTTTGACAGAAACTTTGAAAAATTGTTGAGAAAGATTCAATAGGCAAATGGAGCTAAATTTTGGTATGAGGCAATGATTTGGATGAGATATGATGCCCAAAAAGTTTGGGAGCAATCAAGAAAAGATAGGTGGCACTTCCTTCACAGAAGACCACTCTGGACAGAAATGAAGAATGAATATTGGGGAATTATTTTTGAACTGGACAAGGATAGTTTGGACATATTTGGGGCATATATGATCCAAACAATTTATGAGAATTATTTGGGGATTTTGGGAGTGATAGAAATATAGGTTGCTTCACAACCTAGGGCAAATAGGGTTATTCCTTTAATAGAAAAAGGAATATTCCTGAGAAAAGAATTTGGAAGTTGGGCTAGAATGGAAAATCGCATGACCTTGGGAAAGTTTTTAGAATGATAGACCACTTGAGAGAATAAATGATGACGATCTCCCAGGTTTTAAGTCCACAGAACCACTCCAAAAAGAAAATCAGTGCAAAACCCAAATAAATCAAAAAGAAAAAGAAAGGGCAAAAAACCAAGGTGTTACATCTTCCTTGCCCCCCCCCCCCAGATGGGAGGAGAGTTCCCCCTCTGGTCCATGGCCTCCATGGCAGTGGAGGGGCGAGAGCCCCTCCGAGATTGGATCTATCTCTCTGTTCTCTTCTGTTTCGCGTTCCTATTTTCTGGCCGAAAACCGTTTCTTAAATTCCCGAAGATCCGTAACTCCGATTGCGCTGAAATTTTAACATGATTTTTTTTCCGGATATAAGCTTCCTTGCACCCGAAGAAGAGCCCTAACTGACTTACGGGGTGCCCACAAGGCACCACCGTGCTAGGGGGCAGGCGCGCCCTGGTGGGTAGTGGAGGCCATGGGCCTCCGTTTGCGTTGACTCCACCTCCCAAAAGTCACATACATTCCAAAATAATTCTTCGTAAATTTTTATTGCATTTGGACTTCGTTTGATTTGGATATTCTGTGAAACAAAAAAACATGCAACAAACAGTAACTGGCACTGGGAACTGGATCAATGTGTTAGTCCAATAAATCATATAAATTGTTGCCAAAAGTATGTGAAAGTTGTAGAATATTGGCATGAAACAATAAAAAATTATAGATACGACGAAGACGTATCAGACATCTCCACGACGGGGAGGCGTAGGCATGGATGTATAAGGCAATAGAGCCACATGTGAACGCACCGGCTTTTTAGAAGCTGGTGCACTACCTTGTCTGGGGCAGGAGCACTGCTGTGCAGTAGGCACAGGAGTATGTTTGAGTTAATCGCAACAAAAAACTTAGCATCCCACTATTCTGCGAAGCATAGTAATTCCATAGTGAAAATATGTAAACAACTGATGCGGTGAGCTAGGAACATCACTAAACTATGCAAAAATATACTTCACCACACCCATTCATTCTCCGCTATTAGTCAGAAAATCCATTTATTATTACAACAGATAAATAAAGTAACCCATGACAGTATTTCACCTTTTTGATCGAGAATTTACAGCATTGTCCTCTTGGACATAATTATATGCTGAGTTATATACCGTGACATAACTAAATAGCAAAAGTGGAATGTACAACCTGTTCAAAAACCAAAGATAGATTACTGAACCGTGATATAGGAACTACAGCTACTAGGAAGACATTATCAGGAAAGGTCGTTGATTATCAGCCGCAACAGCTTCATGTTTCCTAAGGTTGGCCACCGCTTTTCAATGGTTATGAGGACAATTGAACCAACCCTTAGCTGAGCTTCACAGGCAAAATCTAAAAACCGGTCACCTACATTCTGCCGTAGGTTTGTATGGAGTACGTCATGGTCATGTCTATTGCATCGTACACCTATGTTAGGCTGATTGCACCGTTCTGAAGTAGATATCCAAGGTTCAGCTTGAGGAGTCTCACAACAGCAGATGGGATTCTCTGCAGATTGTAGCAATATAAATAAATAAAAGCAATGTACAAGGACATAAAACATTGAAATTACCAAATGAAACCATGAGTATATCAAAACAAATATTGAATGACTAACCAGACGACCATTTTTTACGTTGGTGACGTTTAGACGGTGGACAAAGGGTATGGTTTGGAACTCATCGGCATCAAACACAAAGTATATCATCTCTCTGATTTGTCTGTATGAGAGGTGTATTCCTGGACCATACAATGTTTTCCTGATGTACTCCTTCTCTGAAGCATTTAGATAATCAAGCGCTACAAAAAAAACTCATTTTCAAACCAATTTGCTTAAAGAAATAAAATCACTTTGAACGGTTGAAAAAGTATAGTTAAATCGAATCCATGTGATCGAGTTAAAATGATAATCAATAGTATTGCAAAATGTTTTGAAAATAACTATGACTATAAATATAACATACATTTCATGGACAGAGGTAGGAGCAGCAAAGTACACTGATAAAGAAAGTTGATAAAGTAGGACATAAGTTGATGCATTAACCTATAGATGGTTTGGGAAGGGGTCTGTGACCTCCTCGAGAATCACTGAGTCTCAGATCTATCTCAATGGACAGACTCCCGATATCCAGGTTTATGATGATGAGATCTTGATAACGAAGATCATAGTCGCTCATTAACTTTTCCCAACTAGGTCCATGAATTTTAGACCCGTGAGTTTCATCGCTGATGTAGATTTCGTATGGCAGATCCTCATTGGCGATCAACACTAGATTCCTTTATTTTCCTTGTTCTTGAAATGCTTATTGCTTCCACTGAATGATTGAAGAAGTGACTTGCTGCCTGCAGTAGCATGGCACATACTGCCAAAAAAAGAAAAAAAATCTTCAACTGGTAAGAAGGAATCCTCGAATACCGACATGTATAATCAGGCGTTCTCGTTAATGTAGACATTCAATTTCAACAATATGGGATAAACTTTTAGTTCCTGCCATCAGAAACATACAATAGTTGGTAGTAAGTGATGGGCATGGGGTGCCAAACATTTCTCCTTACTAGGCATGTCTTGTAGCAGCAAGGAAGATGCACTATTATTGCACTGTGGAGAACGCCTGATTCCAATCCAGGGCAACCGAAGTTGCTACATACATCACAAGACATGGTTTCCCCTGGAATACGTTGCAAAATAACGTATATATGAAATTCTCGACACAAGCAAAATTAAATTATCTTGAAAAAATATTCGGCTAAAGGGGGGACTTTCCATAAATAGTTGTTCACATACAAATTCCTAAAAAGACATGTGCACAACATGATAGTTTTACAATGGTAGTAATAAAAGAGGAAATATGAAATAATTAAATCAGTGTTAATTTTTCAAAAGGGTTGCTTAATTTATGACAATTCAGTATTGACTATTTGAGAGCAGTTCACATTGTTGAATGTCACTCTCACTCAATGAAAGGATCTCTGCTGCTTGGTTATAAAAGCAGCATTAGGAAATGTATATTTTGAGACAAGACAAACAAAGAGCAGAGGCAATAGTCTATCATCAGGCGGCTCAAAAAGTGTTTGTAACATTAAAATTATATCTAATCCGTCAGAGCTGCATCCAGCAACGTCATCCACAACCCTACCCTACCGTCGCCAATGCCAACCACCCGAACATGTGTAGCTAGCACTGGTACAGTGAGGTGCTATACAAACGGTTTTTAACCCCTTTCCGCGACGGCATTTTGAACCGTCGCTAAGTGAGTGTGTGCGATAGGGGGGGTCCTTCAGCCATGATGCATACAGTTGTCCCTATAAAATTGTTTCTGATATCTCTAATATCCCAAATGCTCCATCCTTGCTACTCGTTTGTGCTCGCATTGCCATCGCAGTCGGTATTCTGTGGTGCTACGTTTATGATGCGTGACCCATCACAAATAGTTCACGATTATAGAACATGTATGATAAGCAGACAATCACACAGATTCACCTTTCCTGAACCATATGAGATAACTAATTAAGAAGATTAGCTAATCATCGTACGAGTGTCGGGTAGGATTACGAAACGTCGAACCGTCGTAACATCGTCGTACATGATAACTATCACACACGCTATTCTGTGGTGCAATGTTTACGATGCGTACCACATCAGAAATAGTTCATGATTGCAAATCGTGTACGATAAGGCAACTATCACAAACGTTTAGTTTGCCCGCACTGTTTGTGATATAGTCTGACATCACACATGCTTTGCAAACGGCAACTATGTGCATGATCGCACACGTTTCCTCTCTGTGAACCGTGTCGGATTATGGTGTATATCACAAACATTTGTGTTTTACCGACTGTGTGTGCCGTAACGACCTGCAGAGCGTAATTTCACCGTAATTTAATTGCTGCTATTTAAAATTGTGCCGGATTTGAATTTGAAAGTATGCAATAGCTTTATTCATATCCATCAGGTTCAAACAACCAATGCATTATTCGATTCAGATGTACATATGTTCAAGAATTACATAAGCACCAAATAAAGAATGATGATCCATAGTTGTATACTTGTACTATTAAAGACGGTAAAGAAAGAGGCGAAATACATTCTGGTTGCTGAACAAGGTGAAACGGAATGTCCATATTGTGCCCTCCTCCATGTAGAAGGCATGCACGACTCTAGTCCAACCCCTTGTGATGGCCGACCGCCCATCCTTCACTGTCTTCATGAACACATCTAGATAGTCATCGTGTTCTGGTAGAAATACTTTAACCCTTGCATGCCCAACAATCATGTAGTTTGAGAGGTAATCTTGAGTAAACTGCTTTGGGAACCACTGCAAAGGAAAAAGATTCAGACATTGTCATCTAACACAACTCATTATGGGCAGTAAAAAGAAGGCTGCAGAGTTCTTACTTACCAACCTGCAGTTCGCTGTTGTCTTGGATAAAGTGTAAACAAATAGTTTAATTGCCATCTTTTGACCCATTTTACTAACAATCTTTATCAGCTTCCTCACTTGATGCTGTTTCATCAATATCTCATTGCCCCATACGCAGAAAGGGTCGAAGCGCGGATCTTTACCAATGACATATGTACCTAAAAGCACCAAGTTAATATTAGAAACTAAACGGCAATTGCACAATGATGTAGTACAACACTCCCTCCGTCCCATTATATAATATCTTATAACATCCAATGTACTCACATATTGGATGAATTAACATCTTATATTATGGGCCGGAGGGAGTTTATTGCATTTTTTCCAATTATCGGCTGGTTAACTACTGCTGTGTTGTTGTTGTTGTTGCTGCTGCTGCTCTTCTATGTATATCTAGACATCATCAGAACATTAAGGTAATACTCTTCCTTGTTGCTATGTATCCTAGGATTGCATATTTAGACATTCAGTACAGTGCATGTTGTTATGTAGCCTCAGATATATTACATATGGCCCTAGTTAACCTAACGATAAATGGGTTACAGATATATTCAGTTAAAAGTCCGATTCACCGATTAGTCCCTTATCAGCCCCCGACCTATATGGTACCAGCTACCGATATCCTGAACAGTGAGTATATATAAGCCATGGGATGAAACTAACCTCGATGGAAAACAATAGTCGTTCCCAAAATTGTCCTGTGTAAGTACATCGAGAGGCATGTTAAGCACAACAGGCTAAACATCAACCAAATATATCCATGGCAGACAAAATAATCTCCAAACAATAGCTTCAGTGTGTAGGTTTAAGCACGCTAGTTAAGCAAAACAAGTGGAAAGGTGTGTTAACTGCAACAGGCCTAACATTTAACAACAAGCAAATATAGTCATTCAAACTGGTATTGTGCCGGTCTAAGTACACTGGTTATTGTTAAATAAAAATGGGAAGGTGTGTTAACTACAACATGCTTAACAACAACCAAATGTAGTCATTCATAGTGGTATAGTTGAAACTGGTATTGATGAAATTGAACTGCACAGTTTATACTTGCACATATAGAACATCACGTTGTGAATAACTGGAATAAACAAGGCATACTACGAACAACCAAAGATAGCATTTGAAACTGAACATATGCTAACTACAAACAACCGAACAACCAAAAAACTTTAAAAGAGGCATATGCTAGCTATAACATGCTTAACAACAAGCAAATATATGCATCCCTATCGGTATGTTTAAAACTGGTATTGATGAAAATGTAATGCACAGTAAATAGTTGCACATATAGAGCATCACATTGTGAACAACTGAAATAAACAAGGCATACTGCAAACAACCAAATATAGCAATTAAAACTGGACATATTCTCACTACACTACAAAAGCGACTCGACAAAACAAATCATGGGTTCCCCCCTGTGAAGAGGCACGGCAAAACAAATCATGGGTTTCCTCACTTGTCACAGATGGGCTCGTTCCCGTGGGAAGAGCACGGACCCTGGGTGCGCTCCATGTTGTCGCAGATGGGCTCCTTCCCATTGGAAGAGCACGGCTGTAGGGTGCTCTCCCTGATGTCGTAGATGAGCTCTTTCCCCTTGGAAGAGTCAGAGAGGGTGCCCTCCTTGTGGTTGTCGTCAATGAGGTCTGACTTGGTAGCTGTGGATCCCAAGCCAGTGTCGCATAACGTGCCCTTCATAAATGACAAAAGGGGCTCGATGGCGATGTAGGATGGCAAATTCTTGACAGCGAGCCAGAGGAGATCAGTGGCGGGGCCATGGATGAGATCGACGGCGGTTGAACCCGAGGGGTTGCGGGTGGGCCACTTAACATGTGACATAGCCTACGTCAGGCCATCGCTGTCGATGACCTCGATGTCGTAGCCGGCGTCCACGACATACCCGCATACTCTAGCCCACTGATTGAGAGCCTGCGGCCAGTAATGGTTGTCAGCTTCCTCGGCGGCCACCTCGGCGACATCGGGCGAAGAGGCCGTGATACACCTCTTTTGGGCTAGTCGCTCCTCGAGCTCCACGGGAAGCATAGCCGGGCTTAGCTGCGATGCTCTGGAGTGGGGGATGGGGATGGGGATCTGTGGGAAAGGGGGCGTTTGGTAGGCGTCATCTAAGAAACTCAGGGCGACCTGGGTATGGAGATTGGTGGGTAAGCTGCACGGGCAAACCGGCAGATGTTGACAATGGAGGCCTTGCGGCGGTGGCGACCTTGCTAGGGTTTCGAGCGAGGGAGGGGTTGTGGTGGGGTGTGTGTGTGCGCGCGTGCGCCCGAGGAGTTTTTGGGGTGTGTGTGTGGACGGGGGGGGGGGGGGGGTGTTTGAGGAAATGACGCGGCTACTGAAAATTTTACTACGAGGGAGTTAAATGCCGGGGCTATTGAAAATTTGGATGATGCATCGGACACGGTCCCGGAATAACAACTGCGTGTTATGAAACAGAAAAACCCTCGAGCCAGGCAGATATTTTCGAGGGATGCAGGCGGGAGCGGGAACAACAAACATCACACACGGTCGAAACATAATAACCGTGTGTTATCAAACAGAAAAACCCTGCAGGCGGGTAGATATTTTTGAGAGGGGAAGCCTCGTGGAGCCCAATGTACTGTGCTGATGGGCGTGACTGGGGCATCGGCGTGGCACACGGTTAGTGTGAGTGAACCATGTCTGTTGCGTCATTCGACTTGTCTAATGTCATAAATTTGGCAAAAATGACGCGGGAAAGGGTCAGAACACGAACACACTTGCATGTTGACCAAATATATGTATGAAAAGGGTGGTTTGATGTTCAAATACCAAATGCACAACTTCCATGTGGCACCTATCTCACAAAGCACACGGTATTGCTTGTCCCCCCCTTCGTGTCGGCACGAGGGGAATCCTAAGCTATGAACGCATGCCCGCCCCCACGGAGGTTCACCTAGCATAGTGCAAAGTAGCAGTCCCCCCCATCAAACACACACACACACACACACAGTCGGCGGGAGAGGGCATCTCACCAAGATGTATCATAAAACAGACCAAGAAGAATCCACCTTGGTCATACAACCTCTCTCTTGTTGTTGGTCAAAGTGATGGACATTCATGCGACCCCAGAGATGGGCTAGCTCGCCAATAATCACGCAAGTAGCTAGTCCCCAAAGACAACCACTGCCTGCATGTGGCCCAAACATATGTATGGAGTGTTGATGTTTGAATACACAATGGAACAACTTTGTTGTGGCACCGTGCTTTGGAACCAAAAATCCCCACATGGAGCAAGGGTTAGTTGACGACGCATTGTATACATGTATGTCACACCACACTTCGAGCCGATGATGGGGATTCATGCATGCATGCATAGTATGCGCACAAACTTAGGTTTGAATCTCAGCATGACCTACTACGATAACACGAACCAAAGGAAGAATCCACCAAGGTAACCTATCTTGTTGTCTGTCAAAGTGATCATGGATGTCCACGCGGGCCCATGAATATATAGGCTTGTCACTGATAACCACATGAGGGAGTGTACCGTTCGAAGACAACCACTACGTGCATATGTATGTATGGAGGTGATGCGTGCATGCATGTTTGAATACCATGCACAACATTGATGTGGCGCGTGGGTCGAAAATTGTACAGCCCCCACATAGAGCGAGATCGGTTCATGATGTGTCGTGGTACTGCCCACTTCAACTCGATGGGAGGGATTCATGCATACACATGCATGTGTGCTCAAACTATATCATGTCATCCCAGAGCATGACCTATATATACTGTAATACAAACCAAAAAATAATCCCCTCCTAAGTCAAATTAACCTCTCTCGTTGTCGAGCAAAGTAGTGATGGACCAAGCGGGCCCACAGATGGAAAGCATCGATATCGCTGATAACCACATGAGTGGGTGCCAGAGGACAACAACCATCACTTTGCATGTGGGCCAGACATATGTATGGAGAGGTGTGTGTGTTTGTGATGTTTGAATACCCAAAATGCACAACTTTGATGTGGCACATGCCTCAAAAACCGTAAAGTCCCCACACAGAGCGAGGTTCATGAAGCGTACTACGTACATATGTTGGTCCCCTTCCCCCTCTTCGATGCATACTATATGCTCCTACAATAATACAAACCAAAAAGAATCCTCCTTGATGGTGAAATTAGTTAACCTCTCCCGATGTAGGTCAAAGTGATGCATGCATGGATGACGACCTCGTGGGCCCACAGATGGAAGCGTTACACGTGAGTGTACTAGGATAACCACCGCTTGCATGCATGTGGTCCAAAGAGGTGTTGTGTGATGTTTAAATAGCCAATGCACAACTTTGATGTGGCACGTGCCTCGGAAACCGAAAAGTCCCGACACTGAGTGAGGTGTGTTCACGGACGCGTACGTATAGTATATATGCCAGTCCCCTCCCACCTCTTCGACGCGTACTATATACTCCCACCATAACACAAACAAAAAAGAATCAACATTGCTGGTCAAATTAACCTCTCTGCCAGTTATTGGCCGAAGTGATGGACGACGACCTCGCGGACCCACAGAAAGCGTCACACGCGAGTGAGTGTCGTGTAGGACAACCACCGACTGCATGTAGTGGCCGAAACATGTACGTATGAAAGGGTTGTGTGATGTTTTAAATAATGAATTCATGACTTTGATGTGACACCTGCCTCACAAAACGGCCAACCCACACGGTGGCTCACGACTCGTAGTGTACTGCCAGCCCCCCCAGACGCACACACACAACGCATCCACCGCAACTATGATGCATGTTAAATTTTCCCGTGGTGAACATATGTTACCAAAGGAGGGACATTTTAATTTTGAAAAAACCCAGATATCATTAAGACGTTTTAGTACATTGATTGATTTTCTAGGGGTATAATTTGCAAAAATCAAATTTGAGCTACATGCACACATGACAGTGCACCTAAATGGATTGGAAAAACACATGTGTCTCACTGGGTGCATGTTTACTCCCCGTGCAAGAAATTTCAAACATTGAGAATCTTGATTTTTAAAATCTAGTACATCCAAAACTTATTTGAAATTCATGAAACTTATCGTGTTGTCATATGGACACCAATACATAGTGGTATTGTACTTTTTTGTCAAATTTTAGACAAGTTTTGATGTAATCTTTATCTTCTTACAAACGGGAGATTATTAATAATTGGGAACCAATATCGCAAACGGATTATTTATTCGAACCGTGGGCGTTAGACCAACAATGGATACGTGCCATGCTTTGGTTAAGCAATAAAGCGGCAGCATTAATCATCAAAATAGAAAAACAATATACGTGCTGCCACACGACCCGTGTGCCGTGCGAGCAGGTGTGAGTTGACGGGACACATGCGAGCAGTCTGCCGTGCAGGCAGACCAGGAGGTGTGCGTGCAGGTGTGTGAATTGACGGGAGGCATGCTCGCTGCGCAGTGTAATCAGGAGGCGTGTGAGTAGCTGTGTGAAATGACGGTAGGCATGCCAGCAGTCCGGTGCGCAAGCTCACCGGTAGGCGAGCCAGCGGTTTGACTATCGTCCGCCTCTCTCCCACTACTCCATATTAATGGCGTGCACGGGCAGCCGCACCCCCCATCCTTGCCACACACACAATCTCTCTCTCTGCTTGCATCCTCGACGCCGCTCTCAGTCCTCAAAGCCGTCAGTGTATGAGGATGCCGCCGAAGCGCCTCATCGGAGGGAGTGGCGACGTCGGGGCTGCTAAAGCACCGGAGCATGGTGTGAAGATGGAGACAGAGGTTGCCGTCGTCGCCGGTGAGGTATCACTGCACTGTCGCCGCCGATGAGGTATCACTGCACCTTGACGTCGTCGACAGCGTCATGCTTCCACAGAGGGAGCCTGAGGTCCACACCGACTCTGGCGATGACTCCGGTGGTGACAACTCCGGCGATGACTCCGACGATGACGGAGAACCGGTTAGTCATCTATACCCATTTATGTGTCAAATACATCCTAGGGTTTCTCTGGTTACTCCTGCCTCCCCCTTTTTGGAATGGAAATCCTATGGTTATGTTCTCTCAATCCATGAAATCTGAGTAAGTTTCGTTAGATCCGTGTAGTGTATTGATTGTTTGAATGGTACAAATAATAAGTGATTAGTTGTTTCATCTGTGCAAATGATTTCTGCTAATAATCCGACTAGGGTTAGTGTTCGTGCTAATAATTCCTAGCCAGGTCTTGACAATTGATTTTGAATGACCAACATATATGTTTGTGCCATTTTTTTTTCAAGACCGGTCTGTACATAGATGATTGTGCTTAAAAATCGAACCATAATCTCTGGATATGTCTAAAAAATAGCCATAAATTCCTAATCCTAGTTTACGGCATGTAAACATTGATTTGATGCCAAATGTTCGCTAGAGATTAGTTTGTATTCCAAATTTGACGCCACATTTTTTTACTATATGTATAGGTGCTGTCTGACGATGTCGACAGTGAGGGTGAAGATGGCCAGAGGAGGTACAAGAGGCAAATCCTCAGGGAGCTTTATGCGGGAATGCATAACAGGCATATTAGGACTTGGAACTGGGGCTATCGATGCCCATTTTGCAACCAAAAGCTTCATGACGCATATGAAAGTGTTCTGGCGCATGCAAGAGGACGAGTCGTTGGCTCCTTCAGGCAGAAGTATTCTCGCAGGGTGGCGCACGCCGCGTACACTGAGTACCTGGAGAAGCTTCACGATCGTGCCGGCAGATGAGATGAGATGTGGGATCGAACTATGTATGGCTATGTAGTGTCTTAATTATAAATGTGCTTGAGTATGCTTAATGACTGTTGAACTATATATGGTTGAACTATGCTTGTGTACGACTTATTATCTATGCCCGAGTATGTCTAATCTATGTACTTATGTCTAAATGTGGTATATGGATGCACTCAGTTTGGTTGATGGAATTTTATGCATATTAGGGTGAATGTTTAGTGTGGGTAAAACTTTCAGATTCAACCGACGAAGGAAAAGTGGAACCACCCTGAAAGATGGTTATTTTCCCAAATTGAAACCGTGTGCAATGACTTTCATTTTCCCAGTTACGTCAATCACACACGGTTGTCTCTAGCATTTGGATAAAAGGTGCCACATGTAGCATATACGTCAAAGGGGATTTTTTCCCTCTTCTTTCTATATTAGGAAAATGAATGATGTATTGTTCTTTCGATTACTCTCATATTTCCATGACATCATGGTTACACTATCTATTTAATTATAGATTTTTGTCCTTTGATTTCAACTGTTGTACAGTTTTTTCAATTTCGCCCATATTTGCATGTTACCATATTCTTTAACAATCCTACACTACAAAAAAATACACTTCTGTGATGATACGTGTTTGTCACAGTAGGTCAAGTTTTCTGTCATGCATGTACATCCATGACGATTTTATGAAAGAATCAAGATAGTCATACCTGTGCTGTCGTAGAAGTGCTCCATGACAATACCGAAATTATCATCACGGAAGTGTCCACTGCCATGACGATAAATGGCGCATTATGGAAGTGCTTTCGTCAAGGGTAACCAACACGTGGCATCCACCGTAATGGGTCACTGTTAAGCTATCGGGTTCCGGTTTGGATCCGATAACCCGTTAACAGCACGGACCAATGGCGATTTTCCACGTGTAAAATTCTCATTCGCTGACGATCCACGTGTCAGCTCCGCGTTGGGATAGATGTCAGCCGTCCATTGGACAAGAATCGCCAATGAAACGTTGACACGTGGGATGGCCCTATTGTAACGCCCGGATAGTTAAGCTACAGTAACCCCCTGCTAATGATGCCATGTCACCACTATTACTATTGCTAAACTCACTCTGATTCAAAATCGAGTCAAAATTCAAATTCAAAATCAAGTCATACAATAAAAGTTTTCGAATATTAAACTAAAATGTTCTGGTGGTGCCAAATAATGCATAGGTAATCATGGTGGAGAAACCACACTTCTATGAAATGGTTAAGTACTCTAAAATGAATAAAACAGTAGCAAAACCGTTATCTAAATGCCTTTAAAATGATAAACAATTTCAAAACTATTTTATTTTAGTGCTAAGTTGTTTGTGGCAATGGCATAATTTATAACATCTATTTAGGTGCCACTGTGGTATTTTACTAAAACTAAAATAAAAGGAAACTAAAAGAAAACAGAAAAGAAATAAAATATATAGAAAGAGAATAAACAAAAGGTTATATAAGAGGGCAACCCCCCTCGCTGGACCACTCTGGCCCAACTGGGCCAAGGCCTAGTCGGCTCCCCTGCCGCCCGAAACCCTAGCCCATCGCCCCCACTCCCCCCCTCGCTCGCTCTGTCACCCTTCCCCCGATCCAGATCTGGATCAGGGCTCGACCGGCCGCCGCCGCCGCCCGCCGCATCCTGGAGGACCCCTTCGCTCGAGCTGCCCCCCGTCAACCTCCTCGTCTCCGGAACGCCTCCTCATCCTCCTCCCCAACGAGCGGCATCGACCCTCGCCGCCCGTTCCCCTGCAACATGGGGTGAGAACCCCTGCACCTTCCCTCTTCCCCGGCCACGATCACCCCGCGGTCACCGCGCCCATCACCTCCCCGTAGCCGCACTCCGGGCACTCGCCGCACGCCCTTCCCCGCATGCCCGCCTCGCCGGGTCGTGCCCGGCCATGCTCCGTCGCCCCCGCTGCTTGCTCCCTCATGGTCCCACGCTAGCCCACCTGCGCTTGCTCACCCCGGCCCCTCCCACTCCTCGCACCGCTGCCCACGCAACCGCGCCGAAAGGCCACGTGCGCACCTGCGCCCGTGCTCGCGGCTGCTGCGCCGACAGCTACTACTGCAGCCGCCCACACCCCACTGGTGCGTCGCCCTGCTGCCTCCCTGTTGCCGCCCGCTCATGGCCGGCAACCCTATCTAGCAGCTGGCGCTGCTCATCGCCGCCGCCTAGCTCGCCGCCCGCACCCACCAGCACACAACGCCTGTTAGGCCACCCGAGGCCTATGACATGTGGACCTAGCCCCACAAAAAAATGTTTATAAAAATAAAAATAAAAATAATTAATTAATTAATTAACTTAATTAATCCAGGTTAATTATCCTAAATTAACCTACTAAACAAACTGTTTAATTGTTAATTAGTTAACAGCCAATGACAAACGGGACCCACATGTCAGTTGACCCAGTCAACTGCACTGTTGACTGCTGACATCATGCTGATGTCATGCTGATGTAGTAAGCATAATTTTGATTTAAATTAATTCTTTTATTTCCTAAAATGAATTAAAACTTTGAAAATAATATAAAATAAACCATATCTCGGATGAAAATACTTTGTACATGAAAGCTGCTCAGAAAAGTGAGACGAATTCGAATACGCAGTCCGTTCGTCCGCCACGCGTCCCTAGCATAGCGAACCTGCAACCGTCCCCCTCCGGTTCGTCTGTCCAAAAATGCGAAACACTGGGAATACTTTCCCGGATGTTTCCCCCCTTCGCTGGTATCACCTACTACCGCGTTAGGGCATACCTAGCACCGTGTATTGCCTCGTTATGTTTTGTGATGCTTTGTTTGCTCCGTATTTACTGTTTCTTCCCCCCTCTTCTCTCTGGTAGACTACGAAACTGATGCCGCTGCTGCACCGATCGACTACGGTGTTGACGACCCATCCTTCTCTGCCGAGCTTCCAGGCAAGCCAACCCCCCTTGTTCATCCCGATATCGCCTACTCTTTCCCTCTACTGCTTGCATTCGAGTAGTGTTACTGTTTCATCGATTTGATCCTATACTGCTGCATAGCCTGCCCTTGTTGCTACTATTGTTGATAACTTACCTGCTATCCTAAATGCTTAGTATAGGATGCTAGTTTGTCATCAGTGGCCCTACATACTTGTCTGTCTGCCATGCTATACTATCGGGCCGTGATCACTCGGGAGGTGATCACGGGTATATACATACTATATACATTACACATGATACATGTTGTGACTAAAGTCGGGTCGGCTCATAGAGTACCCACAAGTGATTCCGATTTGGGGGCTGAAGGGGCAGGTGGTTCCACCCAGGTAGTGTTGGGCCTGGGTTCCCGACGGTCCCCGCATGTTACTTTGTGGCGGAGCGACAGGGCAGGTTGTGACCACCTAGGAGACAGGTGGGCCTGGTCCCTGGTCGGCGTCCGCGGTTACTTCAAAATAACACGCTTAACGAGATCTTGGTATTTGATCTGAGTCTGGCTAAGAGCCTATACGCACTAACCACCACGCGGGAACAGTTATGGGCACTCAATGTCGTGGTATTAGCCGAAGCTCTTTTAGACGTCAGTGACTGAGCGGCGCGCGCTGGGTTGGACCGCGTAACACAACTTCCTTTGTAATGGAGGTTGCTATGTCTGCTCACCGGCCGCCCTCGCAACATGGAGGAGTACAATGGGCGATGTGCCCAGACCCCTGCGCGCTTAGGATTTAGACCGGCGTGCTGACCTCTCTGTTGAGCCTAGGTAGGGCTACGACGTGATGATCTTCTGAGGCCGGACATGACCCAGGAAAGTGTGCCCGGCCAGAGCGATCGAGCATGTTGGGTAATGTGGTGCACCCCTGCAGGGAAGTTTATCTATTCGAATAGTCGTGTCCCTCGGTAAAAGGACGAACTGGAGTTGTACTTCGACCTTATGACAACTAGAAGCGGATACTTAATAAAACACACCTCTTACAAGTTCCAGATACAACCTGATGATCGCTCTCTCACAGGGCAACGAGGAGAGGATCGCCGGTTAGGATTATGCTATGCGATGTTACTTGATGCTGCACTTGCTACTCTCTTCTACATGCTTCAAGATGGAGGCTGCCAGAAGTGTAGTCTTCGATAGGCCTAGCTATCCCCCTCTTATTCTGGCATTTTGCAGTTCAGTCCACAGATACTACCCATTTCATTGATACAAATGCATATGTAGTGTAGATCCTTGCTTGCGAGTACTTTGGATGAGTACTCACGGTTGCTTTGCTCCCTCTTTTCCCCCTTTTTCCATTCTTCTCGGACGTCGCAACCAGATGCTGGAGCCCCGGAGCCAGACGCCACCGTTGACGATGACTCCTACTACTCCGAGGGTGCCAACTACTACGTGCAGGCCGCCAACGACAAGGAGTAGTTAGGAGGATCCTGCTACCTCTTGAGCATGCGTTGGTTTTCCCTTGAAGAGGAAAGGGTGATGCAGCAAAGTAGCGTAAGTATTTCCCTCAGTTTTTGAGAACCAAGGTATCAATCCAGTAGGAGACAACGCACAAGTCACCTAGTACCTGCACAAACAATCAAGAACCTTGCAACCAACGCGATAAAGGGGTTGTCAATCCCTTCACTATCACTCGCAAAAGTGAGATCTAATAAAGATAGTAAAGTAAATATTTTTGGTATTTTTGTTGTATAGATTGGAAAGTAAAGATTGCAAAATAGTAAATGAGATGCGATGTAAATAAAAGAGATGCAATATAATAGAAAAGAGACCCGGGGGCCATAGGTTTCACTAGTGGCTTCTCTCAAGATAGCATGTATTACGGTGGGTGAACAAATTACTGCCGAGCAATTGATAGAAAAGCGCATAGTTATGAAGATATCTAAGGCAATGATCATGAATATAGGCATCACGTCCGTGTCAAGTAGACCGAAACGATTCTGCATCTACTACTATTACTCCACACATCGACCGCTATCCAGCATGCATCTAGAGTATTAAGTTCATAAGAACGGAGTAACGCATTAAGCAAGATGACATGATGTAGAGGGATAAACTCAAGCAATATGATATAAACCCCATCTTTTTATCCTCGATGGCAACAATACAATACGTGCCTTGTTGCCCCTACTGTCACTGGGAAAGGACACCGCAAGATTGAACCCAAAGCTAAGCACTTCTCCCATTGCAAGAAAGATCAATCTAGTAGGCCAAACTAGACCGATAATTCGAAGAGACTTGCAAAGATATCAAATCATGCATATAAGAATTCAGAGAAGAACCAAAAAATATTCATAGATAATCTTGTTCATAAATCCACAATTCATCGGATCTCGGCAAACACACCGCAAAAGAGTATTACATCGAATAGATCTCCAAGAACATCGAGGAGAACTTTGTATTGAGAATCAAAGAGAGAGAATAAGCCATCTAGCTAATAACTATGGACCCGAAGGTCTGTGGTAAACTAATCATGCTTCATCGGAGAGGCAATGGTGTTGATGTAGAAGCCCTCCGTGATCGATTCTTCCTCCGGCAGATCGCTGGAAAAGGCCCCAAGATGGGATCTCATGGGTACAGAAGGTTGCGGCGATGGAAAAGTGGTTTCGTGGCTCCCCCTGATGTTTCTAGGGTATAAGAGTATATATAGGCGAAAGAAGTACGTCGGTGGAGCTACGAGGGGCCCACGAGGGTGGGGGGCACGCCTACCCCCCTGGGCGCACCCTCGTGCCTTGTGGCCTCCTCGAGGAGTTCCAGACTTCAACTCCAAGTCTTCTAGATTGCTTTCGGTCCAAGAAAGATCATCGCGAAGGTTTCACTCCGTTTGGTATTCCTTTTCTGCGAAACTCTAAAATAGGCAAAAAAAACAGAAACTGGCACTGGGCCTCTGGTTAATAGGTTAGTCCCAAAAATAATATAAAAGAGCATATTAAAGCACATTAAACATCCAAAACAGATAATATAATAGCATGGAAAATAAAAAATTATAGATACGTTGGAGACGTATCAAGCATCCCCAAGCTTAATTCCTGCTCGTCCTCGAGTAGGTAAATGATAAAAACAGAATTTTTGATGTGGAATGCTACCTAACGTAATTATCAATGTAATTTTCTTTATTGTGGCATGAATGTTCAGATCCGAAAGATTCAAGACAAAAGTTTAATATTGACATAAAAAATATAATACTTCAAGCATACTATCAAAGCAATCATGTCTTCTCAAAATAACATGGCCAAAGCAAGCTATCCCTACAAAATCATATAGTCTGGCTATGCTCTATCTTCATCACACAAAATATTTAAATCATGCACAACCCCGATGACAAGCCAAGCAATTGTTTCATACTTTTGATGTTCTCAAACTTTTTCAATCTTCACGCAATACATGAGCGTGAGCCATGGACATAGCACTATAGGTGGAATAGAATGGTTGTTGTGGAGAAGACAAAAAGGAGAAGATAGTCTCACATCAACTAGGCGTATCAACGGGCTATGGAGATGCCCATCAATAGATATCAATGTGAGTGAGTAGGGATTGCCATGCAACGGATGCACTAGAGCTATAAGTGTATGAAAGCTCAACAAAAGAAACTAAGTGGGTGTGCATCCAACTTGCTTGCTCAAGAAGACCTAGGGCATTTTGAGGAAGCCCATCATTGGAATATACAAGCCAAGTTCTATAATGAAAAATTCCCACTAGTACATGAAAGTGACAACATAGGAGACTCTCTATCATGAAGATCATGGTGCTACTTTGAAGCACAAGTGTGGAAAAAGGATAGTAGCATTTTCCCTTCTCTCTTTTTCTCTCATTTTTTTTGGGCCTTTCTCTTTTTATGGCCTCTTTTTTTCTTTCCTTTTTTTTCGTCCAGAGTCTCATCCCGACTTGTGGGGGAATCATAGTCTCCATCATCCTTTCCTCACATGGGACAATGCTCTAATAATGAAGATCATCACACTTTTATTTACTTACAACTCAAGAATTAGAACTCAATACTTAGAACAAAAATATGACTCTATGTGAATGCCTCCGGCGGTGTACCGGGATGTGCAATGATTCAAGAGTGACATGTATGAAAAAATTATGAACGGTGGCTTTGCCACAAATACGATGTCAACTACATGATCATGCAAAGCAATATGACAATGATGGAGCGCGTCATAATAAACGGAACGGTGGAAAGTTGCATGGCAATATATCTCGGAATGGCTATGGAAATGCCATAATAGGTAGGTATGGTGGCTGTTTTGAGGAAGGTATATGGTGGGTGTATGGTACCGGCGAAAGTTGCGCGGTACTAGAGAGGCTAGCAATGGTGGAAGGGTGAGAGTGCGTATAATCCATGGACTCAACATTAGTCATAAAGAACTCATATACTTATTGCAAAAATCTATTAGTTATCGAAACGAAGTACTACGTGCATGCTCCTAGGGGGATAGATTGGTAGGAAAAGACCATCGCTCGTCCCCGACCGCCACTCATAAGGAAGACAATCAATAAATAAATCATGCTCCGACTTCATCACATAACGGTTCATCATACGTGCATGCTACGGGAATCACAAACTTTAACACAAGTATTTATCAAATTCACAACTACTCTACTAGCATGACTCTAATATCACCATCTTCATATCTCAAAACTATCATCAAGCATCAAACTTCTCATAGTATTCAACGCACTTTATATGAAAGTTTTTATTATACCCATCTTGGATGCCCATCATATTAGGACTAGTTTTATAGCCAAAGCAAATTACCATGCTGTTCTAAAAGACTCTCAAAATAATATAAGTGAAGCATGAGAGATCAATAATTTCTATAAAATAAAACCACCACCGTGCTCTAAAAAGATATAAGTGAAGCACTAGAGCAAAATTATCTAGCTCAAAAGATATAAGTGAAGCACATAGAGTATTCTAATAAATTCCGATTCATGCGTGTCTCTCCCAAAAGGTGTGTACATCAAGGATTATTGTGGTAAACTAAAAATCAAAGACTCAAATCATACAAGACGCTCCAAGCAAAACACATATCATGTGGTGAATAAAAATATAGCCTCAAGTAAAGTTACTGATAGACGAAGACGAAAGAGGGGATGCCTTCCGGGGAATCCCCAAGCTTAGGCTTTTGGTTATCCTTGAATTTTACCTTGGGGTGCCTTGGGCATCCCCAATCTTAGGCTCTTGCCACTCCTTATTCCAAAATCCATCAAATTTTTACCCAAAAACTTGAAAACTTCACAACACAAAACTTCAACAGAAAATCTCATGAGCTCCGTTAGTATAAGAAAATAAACCACCACTTTAAGGTACTGTAATGAACTCATTATTTATTTATATTGGTGTTAAAACTACTGTATTCCAACTTCTCTATGGTTTATACCCCCCGATACTACTCATAGATTCATCACAATAAGCAAACAACACACGAAAAACAGAATCTGTCAAAAACAGAACAGTCTGTAGAAATCTGTATCTTTCGAATACTTCTGTAACTCCAAAAATTCTGAAATAAATTTTTGGACGTGACGAATTTGTATATTAATCATCTGCAAAAATAATCAACCTAAAATCACTCTCTAGTAAAAAATGACAGCTAATCTCGTGAGCGCGAAAGTTTCTGTTTTTTACAGCAAGATCGCAAAGACTTCACCCAAGTCTTCCCAAAGGTTCTACTTGGCACAAACACTAATTAAAACATAAAACCACATATAAACAGAAGCTAGATGAATTATTTATTACTAAACAGGAGCAAAAAGCAAAGAAAAAAAATAAAATTGGGTTGTCTCCCAACAAGCGCTATCGTTTAACGCCCTTAACTAGGCATTGAGATTTCAATGATGCTCACATGAAAGACAAGAATTGAAGCGCAAAGAGAGCATCATGGAACATGTGACAAACACATCTAAGTCTAACATACTTCCTATGCATAGGCTTCTTATAGGCAAAGAAATTATCATAGCAAGCAAACACTAGCATATGCAAGGAAGCGGAAAGAAACAATAACAATCTCAACATAATGAGAGGTAATTTAGTAACTTGAAAATTTCTACAACCATATTTTCCTCTCTCATAATAATTACATGTGGGATCATAAGCAAATTCAACAATATAGCTATCACAAAACATATTCTCAACACGATCCACATGCATGCAAAGTTGACACTCTTCCAAAATAGTGGGATTAACATTAACTAAAGTCATGACCTCTCCAAACCCACTTTTCTCAAAAATTTCATAAGATTGAACATTCTCCAAATATGTGGGATCTAAAGTTGACACTCTTCCAAACCCACTTTCAATATTATTGCAAACATTATTATCAATCTCATATTCATCATGGGGCTTAAATAAATTTTCAAGATTATAACAAGAATCACCCCAATCATGATCATTGCAACAAATAGTAGACATAGCAAAACTAGCATCCCCAAGCTTAGGATTTTGCATATTATTAGCACAATTGACATCAATAGGATTTATAGTAAAATCATTGCAATCATGCTTTTTATTCAAAGATCCATCGTGAATCACTTCATAAAGCACTTCATCACATTTTTCAGATTCACGAATTTCGAGCAAAACCTCATAAAGATAATCTAGTGCACTCAACTCACTAGCAATAGGTTCATCATAATTGGATCTCTTAAAAAGATTAGCAAGTGGATGAGGATCCATATCAATAGATTTTTAGCAAGCAAAGATGCAAGCACATAGAAGGCACATGGGGACACAAGCAAACATAAGATCGAACGAAAGAAGGGCGAAGAAAAGGCAAAGGTTTTCGAAAATCATTTTAGAAGTGGGGGAGAGGAAAACGAGAGGCGAATGGTGAATAATGTAATGCAAGGGAGAATAGTTTATGATGGGTACTTGGTATGTCTTGACTTGGCGTAGATCTCCCCGGCAACGGCGCCAGAAATCATTCTTGCTACCTCTTGAGCATGCGTTGGTTTTCCCTTGAAGAGGAAAGGGTGATGCAGCAAAGTAGCGTAAGTATTTCCCTCAGTTTTTGAGAACCAAGGTATCAATCCAGTAGGAGACAACACACAAGTCACCTAGTACCTGCACAAACAATCAAGAACCTTGCAACCAATGCGATAAAGGGGTTGTCAATCCCTTCACGGTCACTCGCAAAAGTGAGATCTAATAAAGATAGTAAAGTAAATATTTTTGGTATTTTTGTTGTATAGATTGGAAAGTAAAGATTGCAAAATAGTAAACGAGATGTGATGTAAATAAAAGAGATGCAATATAATAGAAAAGAGACCCGGGGGCCATAGGTTTCACTAGTGGCTTCTCTCAAGATAGCATGTATTACGGTGGGTGAACAAATTACTGCCGAGCAATTGATAGAAAAGCGCATAGTTATGAAGATATCTAAGGCAATGATCATGAATATAAGCATCACGTCCGTGTCAAGTAGGCCAAAATGATTCTGCATCTACTACTATTACTCCACACATCGACCGCTATCCAGCATGCATCTAGAGTATTAAGTTCATAAGAACGGAGTAGCGCATTAAGCAAGATGGCATGATGTAGAGGGATAAACTCAAGCAATATGATAAAAGCCCCATCTTTTTATTCTCGATGGCAACAATACAATATGTGCCTTGCTGCCCCTACTGTCACTGGGAAAGGACACGGCAAGATTGAACCCAAAGCTAAGCACTTCTCCCATTGCAAGAAAGATCAATCTAGTAGGCCAAACTAAACCGATAATTCGAAGTGACTTGCAAAGATATCAAATCATGCATATAAGAATTCAGAGAAGAATCAAATAATATTCATAGTTAATCTTGTTCATAAATCCACAATTCATCGGATCTCGGCAAAAACACCGCAAAAGAGTATTACATCAAATAGATCTCCAAGAACATCAAGGAGAACTTTGTATTGAGAATCAAAGAGAGAGAAGAAGCCATCTAGCTAATAACTATGGACCCAAAGGTCTGTGGTAAACTACTTACGCTTCATCGGAAAGGCAATGGTGTTGATGTAGAAGCCCTCCGTGATCGATTCCCCCTCCGGCAGATCACCGGAAAAGGCCCCAAGATGGGATCTCACGGGTACAGAAGGTTGCAGCGATGGAAAAGTGGTTCCGTGGCTCCCCCTGATGTTTCTAGGGTATAAGAGTATATATAGGCGAAAGAAGTACGTCGGTGGAGCTACGAGGGGCCCACGAGGGTGGGGGGCGCGCCTACCCCCCCAGGGCACGCCCTCCTGCCTCGTGGCCTCCTCGAGGAGTTCCAGACTTCAACTCCAAGTTTTCTGGATTGCTTTCGGTCCAAGAAAGATCATCGCGAAGGTTTCATTCCGTTTGGACTCCATTTGGTATTCCTTTTCTGCAAAACTCTAAAATAGGCAAAAAAACAGAAACTGGCACTGGGCCTCTGATTAATAGGTTAGTCCCAAAAATAATATAAAAGAGCATATTAAAGCCCATTAAACATCCAAAACAGATAATATAATAGCATGGAACAATAAAAAATTATAGATACGTTGGAGACGTATCAGATCCTAGGTAGGAGGCCTGCGCCTCTTTGGTCTGTATCCCAGTTTGTGCTAGCCATCTTATGGCACCTTGTTTAACCTTATGTCTGTACTCAGATATTGGTGCTTCCGCTGACTTGTTTTTAATCGAGCACTTGTATTCGAGCCCTTGAGGCCCCTGGCTTGTAATATGATGCTTGTATGACTTACTTGTGATTAGAGTTGTGTTGTGATATCTTCCTATGAGTCTCTGATCTTGATCGTACATGTTTGCGTGTATGATTAGTGTACGATTGAATCGGGGGCGTCACAAGTTGGTATCAGAGCCGACTGCCTATAGGAATCCTCCTTTCCAACTCCTTGGCCGAAGTTGAGTCTAGTCATTGAAAAAACTTTTACTAACATGGCTGTGTGGCTTACGGGCCCACGTCGCCATTGGGTGGTATTAGGATCTTTTATTCCTCGTCTATACTCAGGGATTCTAATCTCTCTTCTATTCGGGTTAAGTGATTTTGCTAATTCTAACTCTACGTTCTCGTAGCCACTTCCTGCCGGAGAGCCCAGATGATCGACTGCTTCAGCAGAAGATTTTGAAGATACTCTTCGATGCTTCCCGAGACCCTTGTGCCCTCTGCCTTTTCAATTCCCTACTACCGATATATCCATATGGATAACGACATACACTTGTCGTTCATACAATTACTCCCAGTTGCTCTTGTTATTACAGAATACATCGAATTGTTCTCTGACTGTTAAAAATCCCTTGTGCCACTGCCTTGTAGCTCCTTGCCGCAGAAATACCCCTATGGATAATTCCTCGCACTTATCGAGTATCCGCTCATTCCCAGTTGTTCATGTGTTTCACAAAAGTCTTCAAAATATCATTCGGTCTTCCGAAAATCCTGAGCAGCCTATTGCTCTTGAAATTCTTCCTTGCATTATGGGTAATCCCATAAGTCTCGTAATCTTATTAGCATCCCTTGTCATTATCATTTTGAGTCCGTTGATTCAATATTGCGAATGCTCGCAATCCTCAATCAGATCCTAGAATTCATCCTTCCGGCTCAGACGTCATTTTAAACATGAGCTGGATCTCGACCAATCCAATTGTCGTTGATTGTACCCCTAAGTCTATTCAACTTATCCAGCCTTTATCAGAGCGTTTGGTTTTGATCGTTGATCTGAAAATCATAATTCCATTGCATTTGAGCTTGAATTAGTCTGTTGTTTCTATAATCTGATCTCCTTGCATTCTTTCTTCTTCGGATTGAGTATCGATGCTCACAGCAGATCCCTTGTGGACCACTAGATCCTTTGTTGGATTTCATCTGGCAGTGTCCTTCGTATACAAAATCCTCAAGGAGTTATTTCCCTGATACATAATGCCATTGGTAAATCCCATTCTCTGATTTTGGCCAACCATGCTCTGCTTTCGAGCTTGTGTTATTTACTCTTGAAGTTGTTGGTATATGTTCCTAAGATGCCTCGATGGGTTGAACCTATACCTTCCCTAAAACCATATGAACCTGAAAGTTTTCACAAGTCATACCCTTCTGGTGTTTTACCAGATAATTTTCTACCATACAACTTCTTCGAAGACGAGAAGTGAATGAAAGGTTAGGCATTGAAGAAGTGGGAGTCGACCTTGAACCTTTGTGTTCATGCCCATGGACCCGATGTGGAACTAATCATGGAAGCTTCTTGTAAATAATAATAATCCACATGTTATAAGTTCATCTGGTATCTATGTTTGGTCCTTTGCAACCATGGTTCCAACCATGATTGTTTTTCTTTGATCCCATTTTTCGGAGAAGTGAAAGCACTTGCCTTCTGCACATCAATACGCCTGCCCAACCTCTATTTTGATTTACCTTTGAGTATTAACCCCTGGTATCTCGAGGATATCACGCCATCGCACTACATCTTATGAATTTCTGATGAAGTAGTACCTTTCCCTGTCCTAGTCACTCCACGGGTTCTGGGTTGTCATCAACCGAGAACACCGAGTAGTGAATCATATCTGCACTGTAATTCAGTACTTCTAGTACTTTGTTGTTGGGAAGTTTAATACCCCATCATGTCATTCCTAGCCGGTTCGGCTATATCATTATCGTGCTAATTTTAACTGTGCTACCTAGTCCTTATTCTCGGAGCACAACTTTTGAAGATGAGCTAAGCTTACGTCGATCTTCCTTGTCTTATCGTTTCACCTCCAACATCAAGCTTGATTCTAAGATGGTGTCGTATCCCTGGTTCCAATAATCTTTCGCTGCATTAGTCCTTTTGCTTGATGTAGTTGCTGTTCGATTGTTTCTTTGTGGAGCCTCTCTACAAAATTTGTCGTGATCACCATCAACATTTTTACTCCTTCCAGAATATCAATCGAATTCATGATGATAATTGCCATCCTCGTCACTTGGTAATTTGAGTTACCAATGACATCCTTACCTTCCTTTCATCACAATCTTGTTCATGTTATGGATGCAACTTCCTATCCATGCTTGTATTATGTGCTGCCTTGAAGTATTACTGTCTTTTATGTCAAGGATGTTGTGAGGATTGCTCCACCTCTTAAGAATTCTTAATACAAGTGATACTTATTACAATCACCATTCTTTTCTTGGTCCCCGTGTTGTTTCTAACTGGAATATCGACAAATGGTCTATGATGTGTAAATTCAAAACTTCTAGCAACCCTATTGCTTTGAAGTTAATGGTCGTTAGTTTCATTCTAAGTCTATTGCTTCTTGAATCATCATTCAAACATTGATCGTGCTACCCAGCCCATATTTCGGGTGCACCTTTCAACCAATGTTTAATTGTGTATGTTTTCCTCGAGCATACATCATTATATCATTTGATCTGACAAATGTTACCTCCTTGTTCACATAACTATGGAAATCCATCTTTTGTTAATCTTGATGAATTGTCGCTGAGTCCATCAGCCACCTCCTCATCCTCTCATTGGTTTAATGATGAGCTCTTGTTTTGGAACTCGCTTCCATAGTTCATTTCCCGAGAATCTTACATTGTGATCCCGTCAATTTGTGTTGCACCTTTTCTTCTCAGACATCTTGAGTCTGAGGTATCCTGACACCAATCATATCTGAATCTCGGTTAGATATGATGGTTGGAACATATTTCCAAGAGCTATAACATCTTTACATGACCCGGTAAGGTGATGTCATGCCTAGCACACCTGGCTGGAGGACCTATTGTTATAGTTTCCTTTTTTGCAAGGTTATCCATTCTTCCATGAGGAAATTTTAAGACTTATTCTATAAGTTGTTCCTGATGGACCCTTTTTGTATCCAAAGTCTGACCTTACCTAATGACCATGTCAATGCTATCTCGAAGCATGTCTGTGGTACTCCGATCATCAATAAGAACATTTGAAGCACAATGCTAAATTTTCTTTATCAATTATTCAAACACCGTTGTTTGGGTAATGTCATGAAATTCCTCTCCCCTTACCTAAATGGTTTTCTACTTTCTATCCTATCATGGATATCATGCTCTGCTTGTCCTTGGGAAGTATATACCCCTGAAATATGTGTTTAAACACATTTTCCTTTCCATTGTTCTGTTTAATCTGATAATCATATTTTCCTTTCCATTGTTTGGTTTAACCTTTCTTGTGATCTGTATGATCTAAGCAGTTATATTCTCCTGCTTATGTAAACACCTCGGTGTACAATTCTGTCAGCAAGACCCTGTTACTATTGTTGATGACATTCCGGTAACCATCGATGGACGAGAACTTTGCCTATTGGTCTACCTCATTCAATGAGCAGGAAAATGGTTCTCTTCGTCCCTCGCCCTTGGTACCAACGTTGTTGCCAACATAACTGACAGGCTATTCCCTGACATGCCTTGCTATCTTGACCATGCAAGATGTCGCCGCCCCTCTTACTTTAACCCACATGGTGGGCCCATAACCCACAGTTCCACATGATCGAAACCTAACTCTCCTATACACCCTGTTGCCAAAGTTATCCCTTGCATTTGGTTTCGTATGTAATTCGCGAGCCACCTTCCTAGTGATCTATTCTGATATCAGACGTAATACTTATTCTCGTTGCCCTGAAACCCTTTCACCTTCTGATTAGGCATTGAATGATTGCCTGGCCGCTTGAAACTCTTATTGTACCTTCTTACTTTGCTCTCGATGTTTTCCTAAGTTACAACTCGATAGATACCTTGGGCCAAAATCCCTAAGCTAATTACCGAATATCAGTCCTTGTAGACATCAGTCCTTGTAGTCTTCCCTCCTGTCCTTTCATAAGTATGATGGGGTTCCTGAAGAAAGGATGACGACTTCGTCATGATGACCTGAAACAGAGGAATGAAGACGTCAATGTAATGGATCGACCTCTTCGAGAAGAGCAACCAAGACCGAGAAGATTCGTTAGAATTTTGTAACCAGATCTTTTCCCCTCACTCCACCTCCTAAATCTCGGGACGAGATTTCTTGTAGTGGAGGAGAATTGTGACGCATGGATAGTTAAGCTATAGTAACCCCCTGCTAATGATGCCATGTCACCACTGTTACTGTTGCTAAACTCACTCTGATTCAAAACCGAGTCAAAATTCAAATTCAAAATCAAGTCAGACAATAAAAGTTTTTGAATATTAAACTAAAATGTTCTGGTGGTGCCAAATAATGCATAGGTAACCATGGTGGAGAAACCACACTTCTATGAAATGGTTAAGTACTCTAAAATGAATAAAACAGTAGCAAAACCGTTATCTAAATGCCTTTAAAATGATAAACAATTTCAAAACTATTTTATTTCAGTGCTAAGTTGTTCGTGGCAATGGCATAATTTGTAACATCTATTTAGGTGCCACTGTGGTATTTTACTAAAACTAAAATAAAAGGAAACTAAAAGAAAACAGAAAAGAAATAAAATATGTAGAAAGAAAATAAACAAAAGGTTATATAAGAGGGCACCCCCCTCGCTGGACCACTCTGGCCTAACTGGGCCAAGGCCCAACCGCCCCCCCTCCTCACCTTAACCCCCTGCCACCCGAAACCCTAGCCCATCGCCCCACTTCCCCCCTCGCTCGCTCTCTCCCCCTTCCCTCGATCCAGATCTGGATCGGGGCTCGACCCGACATCGCCGCCGCCCGCCGCAGCCCGGAGGACCCCCTCGCCGGAGCTGCCCCCCGTCAACCTCCTCGTCTCTGGAACGCCCCCTCATCCTCCTCCCTGACGAGCGCCATCGACCCTCGCCGCCTGTTCCCCTGCAACGTGGGGTGAGGACCCCTCCACCTTCCCTCTTCCCTGGCCACGATCACCCCGCAGTCACCGCGCCCGTCACCTCCCCGTAGCTATGCTCCGCGCGCTTGCCGCACGCCCTTTCCCGCATGCTTGCCTCACCGGGTCGCGCCCGGCCGCGCTCTGTCGCCCCCGCTACTTTCTCCCGCATGGTCCCACGCTAGCCCACCTGCGCCTGCTCACCCCGGCCCCTCCGACTCCTCGCGCCGCTGCCCGCACCACCGCGCCGAAAGGCCACGCGGGCACCTGCGCCCGTGCCCGCGGCTGCTGCGCTGACAGCTACTACTGCAGCCGCCCACACCCCGCCGGCGCGTCGCCCAGCTGCCTCCCTGTTGCCGCCCACTCATGGCCGACAACCTCGCCTAGCAACTGGCGCTGCTCATCGCCGCTGCCTAGCTCGCCGCCCGCCGCTCCGCTTCCCTCCCCCGTGTGCGCCGCTGCTGTTGCCATAGTCGCCCGCGCCATGGCCATGGCCACCCGCATCCGGCGCCTCCACTGGCTAGGGCGAGCGCCCAATCGGGCTGCAAGTTGCGCCCGCACCCACCTGCACACAGCGCCCGTTAGGCCACCCCGGGCCTATGACATGTGGACCTAGCCCCACAAAAAAATGTTTATAAAAATAAAAATAAAAATTACTTAATTAATTAAAGAATAAATTAACTTAATTAATCTAGGTTAATTATCCTAACTTAATTAACCTGCTAAACAAACTGTTTAATTGTTAATTAGTTAACAGCCAATGACAAACGGGACCCACACGTCAGTTGACCCAGTCAAATGCACTGTTGACTGCTGACATCACGCTAATGCAGTAAGCATATTTTTTATTTAAATTAATTCTTTTAATTCCTAAAATGAATTAAAACTTTGAAAATAATATAAAATAAACCATATCTCGGATGAAAATACTTTGTACATGAAAGCTGCTCAGAAAAGCGAGACGAATTCGAATACGCAGTCCGTTTGTCCATCACGTGTCCCTAGCATAGCAAACCTGCAACCATCCACCTCGGTTCGTCTGTCCGAAAACGCGAAACACCGGGAATACTTTCCCGGATGTTTCCCCCCTTCGCTGTTATCACCTACTACCGCGTTAGGGCATGCCTAGCACCGTGTATTGCCTCGTTATGTTCTGTGATGATTTGTTTGCTCCATATTTACTGTTTCTTCCCCCTCTTCTCTCCGATAGACTACAAGACTGACGCCGCTGCTGCCCCGATCAACTACGATGTTGACGACCCGTCCTTCTCTGCCGAGCTTCCAGGCAAGCCAACCCCCCTTGTTCATCCCGATATTGCCTACTCTTTCCCTCTACTGCTTGCATTAGAGTAGTGTTACTGTTTCATCGATTTGATCCTATACTGCTGCATAGCCCGTCCTTGTTGCTACTGTTGTTGATACCTTACCTGCTATCCTAAATGCTTAGTATAGGATGCTAGTTTGTCATCAGTGGCCCTACATACTTGTCTGTCTGCCATGCTATACTATCGGGCCGTGATCACTCGGGAGGTGATCACGGGTATATACATACTATACACATTACACATGATACATGTTGTGACTAAAGTTGGGTCGCCTCGTAGAGTACCCGCAAGTGATTCTGTTGTGGGGGCTGAAGGGGCAGGTGGTTCCACCCAGGTAGTGGTGGGCCTGGGTTCCCGACGGTCCCCGCATGTTACTTTGTGGCGGAGCGACAGGGCAGGTTATGACCACCAAGGAGATAGGTGGGCCTGGTCCCTGGTCGGTGTCCGCGGTTACTTCAAAATAACATGCTTAACGAGATCTTGGTATTTTATCTGAGTCTGGCTATGAGGCTATACGCACTAACCACCACGCGGGGACAATTGTGGGCACTCGACGTCGTGGTATCAGCCGAAGCTCTTTTAGACGTCAGCGACTGAGTGGCACGCGCCGGGTTGGACCGCGTAACGCAACTTCCTTTGTAATGGAGGCTGCTATGTCTGCTCACCGACCGCCCTCGAAACATGCAGGAGTGCAATGGGCGATGGGCCCAGACCCCTGCGCGCTTAGGATTTAGACCGGCGTGCTGACCTCTCTGTTGAGCCTAGGTAGGGCTGCGATGTGTTGATCTTCCGAGGCCGGACATGACCCAGGAAAGTGTGCCCGACCAGAGGGATCGAGCGTGTTCGGTAATGTGGTGCACCCCTGC
The DNA here is from genome assembly GCA_011799875.1 of Thinopyrum elongatum. Taxonomy (NCBI): domain Eukaryota; kingdom Viridiplantae; phylum Streptophyta; class Magnoliopsida; order Poales; family Poaceae; genus Thinopyrum; species Thinopyrum elongatum. The sequence goes on from CM022298.1 coordinate 229,021,162, forward strand.
AGGGAAGTTTATCTATTCGAATAGCCGTGTCCCTCAGTAAAAGGACGATGCAGAGTTGTACTTCAGCCTTATGACAACTAGAACTGGATACTTAATAAAACACACCTCTTACAAGTTCCAGATACAACCCGGTGATCACTCTCTCACAGGGCGACGAGGAGAGGATCGCCGGGTAGGATTATGCTATGCGATGTTACTTGATGTTGCACTTGCTACTCTCTTCTACATGCTTCAAGATGGAGGCTGCCAGAAGCGTAGTCTTCGATAGGCCTAGCTATCCCCCTCTTATTCTGGCATTCTGCAGTTCAGTCCACAGATACTACCCATTTCATTGATACCAATGCATATGTAGTGTAGATCCTTGCTTGCGAGTACTTTGGATGAGTACTCACGGTTGCTTTACTCCCTCCTTTTCCCCTTTCTCCATTCTTCTCGGACGTCGCAACCAGATGCTGGAGCCCCGGAGCCAGACGCCACCGTCGACGACAACTCCTACTACACCGAGGGTGCCAACTACTACGTGCAGGCCGCTGACGACCACGAGTAGTTAGGAGGATCCCAGGCAGGAGGCCTGCGCCTCTTCGATCTGTATCCTAGTTTGTGCTAGCCACCTTATGGCACCTTGTTTAACCTTATGTCTATACTCAGATATTGTTGCTTCCACTGACTCATTTTTAATCGAGCACTTGTATTCGAGCCCTCAAGGCCCCTGGCTTGTAATATGATGCTTGTATGACTTACTTGTGTTTAGAGTTGTGTTGTGATATCTTTCCGTGAGTCCCTGATCTTGATCGTACATGTTTGCGTGTATGATTAGTGTATGATTGAATCGGGGGCGTCACACCAATAGAGGCCCATATAGGTTTAAAAGCCGGCCGAGGAATAGGCCCACAAGATTTCGTCAGATCTAATGGGCTGGCCCGTTAACAGCCTAACATTTTCTGGACCAAATTATGGCCCACATCAGATACGGGCCGTTAAAGGACTGCAATATTCTGGGCTAGTTTATGGCCCATATTAGATCCGGCCCGTTAACAGCCTGCAATAGTTTGGGCCAAATTATAGTCCATACCTGATCCGGCCCGTTAACTGACTTTCATATCTTGGGCCAAATTACGGCCCATAACAGATACGACCCTTTAACAGCTACTATGCCATCGGGCCCATTGGGGGCCTAATTTGCTCTTCGGCCTCTTAATGGCCCGTTTAACAGTTTGGCCCGATATTAGTTTTGGCCTGTCAGCGGCCCTGTCTACATATGGGCCTCTTTCGGGCTGGTTTCACTTTCGGCCATTTAAAGGCCCGAGTTGCACGTGGGCCTAATTTTGGTCTGTAGTTACTTTCGGCCTCTTAACGACCCGTAGTCTTCCTGGATACATTCTAGCCCAAACTGCCTATCGGCCCGTTAAAGGCCCTTGATAGTGTTGGGCCTAATTTTGGCCTGTTATACATCCGTCCTGCTTCCAGCCCGTCATGTCCTTGGGTCCGCCAAGGCCCAAAAACATTTCAGCCTGTTAATGGCCCATCATACAAATGGGCCAATGTATATTATAGCCTGCTGTCGGCCCGTGATTTGTTCGCCACAATTAAGACTCAATCTAGATCTCAACCTGTTAAAAGCCTATTTAATTTTCTGGCCCAATTAAGGCAAGCGGTTTACTCGGCCTTTCAAAGGCCCGAAACTAATAGTGGGCCAGATTAAGTCTAAACCTAACTAATGGCCTAAGATGATTGTAGGCCCATGGTTCGGCCCGAACTAGCGAGTGGCGACCGGCCAGTTTTAGTACCGAAATTATTTTTTTATAAACCTAACCTATTGGCTCATTGCGCTCCGATCGAAGATTATGACCTTTTCTCAGAGAGACGACAGCATAAACAGCAAATAAATAACAGCAGCGTGACAAAGAATAAACCTAGACTATACAACAAATAAAATACATCATATTACATCCCCTGGGCATCAAAGTTCGCCGCTAGTGATAATAAAGGCCAACCAGACAACAGATTCCATAAAGTGGGCAGGTCGCCACCAGTGGAAGTAAACAGGCCAACAAAATAATAGCCAGAACCAACAGCACTTCAACACAGTTCAAGAAAGGTTAGCCTGGCCCAGGAGCTGCAGCGCAAGTAGCTTAGCAACCTGATGAGACAGCACTTGTTTGACACTTATATCCACCAACTCAAGCTGCATAGCATCAATAGACGTCCTGTACTTATGGTTAATCTTGCATAGAGATTGGAGTTCCAGTTAGATTTGAGCGGAAGCATGTCTTTCTGCTTGAATTTTAGACTGAAGAAGTCGAACAAATTCAGGCGGTGACTTGATCGAGCTTGTGTCACTAAGTAAGTTTGACACTACATCAAGACATGATTTTGGGGTTGTATCGCTACCCTCAAGATGTGTGGCCTTCTTCTCTGGAATATATGTTAGAGGGACAAACAATGGGTTCGTCTCACTATCATTGTGGCAGTTCTTCCTAGCATCAGTGCTGTCACCCTGAAAGAGAAACAAGTAGGTAGATAACAGGTTTTGCACGTATAAGCATCAGCGCTGTCAATTCATCTCATTTCTTTGTCAGAAATAAAGAGACACAGTTTAAAATAGCATTAGCATAATAAGCATTGTTCATTGTTAAGATGGCAGGAAATGGCATTGTGCAGGAGCGGCCAGCTTCACCATACCACTGGATTACAGATCAAGACCACAAGCATACATGTAGTGCTAAACAACGTATAAGCATGAATGGTGAGTGTACTGTCAATTTATACCATTTCAGATTGGTAAATAAAGAGACATGATTTAAATAACATTAATATAATATGGCATTGTTCATAGTTGAGACATAGCAGGATATGACATTGTGCTGGAGTTGGTAGTTTCACCACACCACTGGATTACAGATCAAGAACACAAGCATACACGCAGTGCTAAAGAAGATAACTTGCTATGTTTAGTTTAATTTACATGGTATGAATAAGGAACTAGGTTGTACAACTAAAGACTGAAATTGAGAAGGACAAACTTATGTTTATGTACTTCTTCGTTATAAACTTTGAACAAGCAATTTGATGTAGACGACAAAAATAAACAGCATTTGCACTCATAGCTATCCAAATATACACAACAAAGTTTGAAGGCTCGAGGAGGACAAACTTACATTAGTAGTGAAGACCGGCTCTATAAAGCCCTTGTCCATATTGATGGGGGGGAAATTCAAGAAGTTTACCGCACACTCTTCTTCAAGAGCATTGCCTTTATTCTACATTTTATTAAGAGTAAATATAGATGTGAAAATATAGGAACAAATGGCGATTATTTAACCTAAGATGCAGAGTACAAATGTAAATACAGCATACAGGCAAAAGGCACTGACAAGAATAATGCAGAGTTAAACTTCTTCAGTAACATTGATTTTATTCAATATTTTGCAAGAGTAAATGTAGATCTGATGTGTAGAAAATGGAGGGCAAGGGAAAATAAGATGCAAAGTGTACATGAAGAACTAGCTGACAATATAAGTACAGTGATGAAGGACAGCAGATACTTACAAGAACAATGCAGAACAAAATTTCTTCATAAGCATTGGGTTTATTCTACATTAATGTAAGCATTAATATAGATCTGATAATTTGGAGTGAACAGTGGATAAGCAAGCTATAATGCAGAATGATCTCACATAATCCACCAGGTATGAATGTAAGTACAGCGTAGGACAATAGGTACTCACAAGAGCAAAGCAGCGACCAGCATAGTTGCGATATCCTAGGTTTTGCGGCGCTGGTTCTATCGCCAATATAAGTGGGGTGCTATCTGATTTCTCCGGTAGAACCACCTTTTTCAAGGACTTTGCTTGTACTCCTTCAGGTTCTGTAATCACCCTCTTCCTTTTGGATGTCAGAAACACAAGAACAACATTTGACTGGAAAAACATGGTATGCCGACAAATGGAATAGGTATTGATAATGGATGGGCATGGCATCTTCACATATATCATGAGTAAACTAGGCAGATGGCGATACAACGAAGCAAAAGAAATGCAAGACACCTTATGCAAGATACGTGCAACCAATAAAACCTTGCCAAATTAGAACAGACACCTTATTGGGTGAACACGATAGGCCATCTGCCTTTGACTCCTTGAGCTCAGAATAGTCATTAGGATCATATTCTGAATACGAATCTATAGGTCGGGAGCATGTGGGTTTCATTGCGTCCACAATGGACCTCAATCCCTTGATGCCAAGTTTGTTACCCATTGAACTGTTCCGCAATATTCTTCTGATGTGCGCATTCTTATATTCATTGTGATTACGTACAATATCTGAAAAGCATGAAAACATAAATTGTAGTGAGATTATCTTTGTAATGCAGATGATATTGTAATATAATAGGGGCTCCCTGTAAACCCTTGTGTGCTATCACTGGATTCTGATGAGAGAGCCCATGTGTGCTATAATATGGTGAGTAGATTAATATAATCTGGCAAAACTACACAAAAAATAGGCTCCTTGTTGGGAGCTCCAGATATAAGGATAGTTAGCAGATGATAGGTTCATAATATACCGTATAGAAAGTTTATTGCCAAACCATGATAACGAGAGCGCACAGCCGCTAGGTAGATCGTAGTGTAGATAAAAGGGGTACACCATAACCACCATAAATAAATCGGGAAAGCGGAACTGGCTGGAAAATACAGGGTTTTGCCGCTACTAATATGCAGCCTATCGATCACCTACATGCCAGCTCTATTCATCTGAAGGCGCACTACTGTTACTATTAGTCTAGTCTATCAAGGACTGCGCGGCTCCCACCATTTCTGGGATATTATGGCAGACCAACTCGAAGTGCGAAATCATGTAGCAGAACCGGCCCAATAGAGCTGTCGACTGCAGATGTCCTTGCTCCCCTTCCTGACAAGGAACATACTATACTTACTAAAGAAGAACAGAAGAGGAACATGTTAAAGAATAGAAGGGGAAGCATATTATTGAGATTCCCCTTCTTTCTATACAATGTTGGTTTCCCACCCATGATGAATCAGGGCGCCCAAAGAAATGCCATTCCATGATGTCTCTCTATATGTGGCCACATGCATTTGGAAACTCAAGTGGGAGCATTAGCTAACCAATTAAATGTGCGTCTGTTAGCTAATGTTAGTATCATATCACATTCATATTTGAAGAAGCTTAGGACGTATGATTGGTGTGTTATTTAGCTTTAAAGGGTGGACAGCTGCTAGTAGGACACAAAGCACCTACGCAGATCATAGTGTAGATATAATGGGAAAACCCTAAGCATCAGGAGTAAAATCAGGAAAGTGGAACTTGCTGGAAAATATGTGCTAGTATTGCCGGTACGGCTAGAAAGGCTTCGGATACTAGCTCTCTACAACTGAAGGCGCAGTACTGTTACTATCAGTCTAACTCTCAAAGGCGACACATACGACCAAATACGAAGAGTTGAAAGCGTCCATGACAATCGACATGAAGACCAACATGAAGAGTTGAAAGCGTCCATGACAAGCGACCGAATAGACCTGTACACTGCGAATGCCCTGGCTCCTCTTCACTACAAAGAACATACTGTACAACTATTACACTCCCTCTGTTCCTAAATACGAGTCTTTGTAGAGATTCCACTATGGATCACATATGGATGTATATAGATACATTTAGTGTGTAGATTCACTCATTTTGCTCCGTATGTAGTCCATGGAGGAATATCTACAAAGACTTATATTTAGGTACGAAGAGAGTACTTACAAAAGAAGAACAGAAGAGGAGCATGCTAAAGAAGAGCAAGTAGATTTTGGATAATAAAATGTTGGTTGGCCACACATGATGAACCAGAGCGCATAAAGAACGCAACTCCCTGCTGTCCCTCGATATGTGGCGCATGTGCTTTTCGAAAGTAAAGTAGGAACATTAGCTGACCAATTAAACATTCTCTGTTTTAGTACATGTTAGCATCATATCAGATTCGTATTTGAGCAACTAAGTTTGGAATTATGAGTGGCATGTTGTTTAGCTTGATGGGTTGAGGAGCACTGCTTGCACGTACGTCTTGAAGCACCTACGATGATGGTACTGAATATATGGGAATGTCTACATGCAAGTCGCCTGACTTTCGTCATTTGGGTCAGTCGACCATTTCAGGCGGTTGGATGAAGATCCTACGTCTCCTAACCCTTCTTCTTCCTTGCCTCTTATTCTTCCCCTAAAGACCACCGCACGGGCCACCGGCCGAACCACCGGCCCCCACCCTCCCCTGAACCGCCCACCACCTCCGGTCTTCCGCCGGGCCCGGCCATCCCTCTAGCTAACCCACCCCCCACCCGCGTTGAGTTTTGCCTCCGGCAAGGCCCCACCATAGCCCGACGACAGCCCCCCACAACCACTGTCCCCACTCGAAACCCTAAGATAGATAATGGGGCAGCCCTCCGGCGAGCCCCTTCCTTTCCTTCGGCGAACTCCCAAAAATGGACTGACCCCAATTTGAAATTCAGTCGACTGTCATTAAGCTAATGTGGAATATAAAAGGGGAAAACCATAAGCATTGCGAGTATAGTGGTGAGAGTGCCATGGTGGATCTGAAGGTGCAAACCTGACAAAGGCAACTTCGCAACCAATGTTTGGTTTCAACTAACAAGTAAGATTCTAAGTGATGGACAAGAAATCACAGTAAAGCAGTGGCGATCTATTTTCTTGCTGAGATAAATAACTTGAGCAGATACAAAAGAGTACCGCCTCTGGTGTGGTGCCGTGTAAGCATCTGCTGAGGCATTGAGGGTGCTGCGGTTGGCATGGAAGCAGATCTAGGAGGGCAGACAGTGGCGGCGAGGGAAATATCCCGGCGCGATGGACGAGACGGTCATACGAGCGGCCTTGGCAAGGTGGACGACGGCGCGGATGAAGAGAGAGGACGTGATGCAAGGATCCTGGTCCGAAGCCGTGCATGAGAGAGGTCGAACTCTTATAATGGATGACGACGTCGGGGTATCAGCTCCGGCATGGTGGAGGAGGACGGCGGTGGATGGGGTGGCGGACGGAGGAGACTGTGGTGGAGAGGGTGTTTTGGCGCCCATGGAGTACGAATGGGGAAATGGAGGGAGAGAGGTAGGGGGGAACCATGTCTTCAGGGCATGCTTGTCTCAAATGCGAGGAAATTTACAAACTTAGCCCCCGTTTAAAATTTCCTACATCACAGCAATATTAGTCAGTTGGGGATAGGATGGTAATCTCGCATACGCCGAATATTTGGCGACAGAGATTTCGGCCGAGGAGAGTTTGTTTTGGCGCCCACCGTGTATGAATCAGGGAGGGAGGTGAGAGACGATTTCGTCCGAGGAGAAACTGTGTTTTGGCGCCCACCATGTATGAATCCGGGGAGGTGAGAGGCGGAGGCGATTATGTCATGTTTGAGTGAAATTACAAGCCTACCCCTATCGAAACCTATAGAAATCGAGCCGATAGGCTTTGCGTGTCAGGGATAGGCAGTAATTTCCATCTTGCAGATTTTGGTTTCAGGCGGTTAGTGCGAGTTTCCCCACTTCGTTCAAATTTTTGTAGAGAAAGAGTGCACATTTACACGGCCAACTCAATTCGAATCCAGTTTGTATTTTTTTCGGGCAGGATCCATTTTGTATTCGAATACAAATCTATATACATCATTTTTTATATATACTTTCAAAAGCACAACACCCTTTATACATAAATATGGTTTACAAATGGCATGATCTCAGATTCATAAGGCTGGATCCATCTTAATTTGGATTTTCAAATATTTGAAACCACTTTATGTTGAAATCCAATGTATGCATTCCTCGCTAACTGTCTTCAATTAATGTGTGTTTCATGCGGATTTTTTTACTTCTCAAACACGTATAATGTGTTTGACACACGCAACATATATTGTAATCCCGTTTAGACATTAATTGCATATAAACCATGCATTGTCTCTAATTAAAGAATCTATGGATCACTAATATTGATAAACTATATAACATTACACGTGTCCCCAAATTCAAATGAATTTGCATGTTTGATAGACCAATTTTCGTTATGATATTATCGATGTCGTGATCTCTAGTTTAAATATTTGAATCCCCTTTAATCCAGATATTCGTCTCATATAGCTATCACTCATGCTTTTATATCTCTCTAGACCTATACGCCTTCATTGTCTCTCGGGTATCTCTCGTGCTACTTGTATGTCGACAATTAATGATCTTTTATCTTTGTAACACACTGACGGTACTCTCTGTCGGATTCAGGGCTCCGCTGACGCAAGAAAGGTTCGAACTCTGGGGCATGTGCGAAGAACTCGACCTCTCCAGCCAACCGATTCGTCGCTTTCACGGCCTAGCTTGATGAACAGGAAAGGAAGGAGGCACGGCAGTTTACCCAGGTTCGGGCCATCTTGAGGTGTAAGACCCTACTCCTGCTTTGGGGTAGATTAGCCTCGTGATGGGCTGAGGACAAACTAGTACAGAGGAAGAACAACCTCACGAGGTCTGTTCTTGTGTGGGTTTGAGCTGAGGATTCGATCTCCCATCCTACGGTGGTGGCTAACCTATATATAGTGGCCTTGGTCCTCTTCCTCCAAAATGTAGGCGGGAAGGGATCCCACAACGGCCAATTTTGAAGGGGGACAAGTAGTACATCTTATCCTGACGAAAGGTGGTCTTCGCCTGCAAAGCTTCTGGTCGTGACGTTGTGGTGGGCTCGGTGATGACATCCGTCCTGCCGTCTTGGCGGTCTTGGTCTCGTTGCACGGGAATGGAAACCTTTGGGTGATTCCTCGGGACTCCGCGCCTCCGCTTGCCTCCTTAGCACCAAAGAGGAAACCAGCTACGCTGCGCCCGCTGGCGCCTGCCTGGCCTTGGTTGTCATGGCATGCGTCACCCGAACCTCATGAGATGGGTGCTTGCATAGGAATCTCCGCTCCTCAGGAGCCAGCCTAGGGAGGCCGCTCCCTCCGGAGGTCTTGGTGTCGTCCGCCTCGCGAGGCTTGGCCCCTCGCGAGGGTCTTGTCTTGCCGATGCTGAAGATGGGCCGTACCAGGCCGTCGATGGTGCCACGCCATGGGCCGCAGGCAGGCAAGTCTGGGTACCCTGGTTCCTAGAACGCTGACAGTAGCCCCCGGGCCCAAGGCGCGCTCGGACTTGGCTTCGGGGCGAAGCCAAAGGGCAAGGGCGAAGTGCCATGGGTCAATCGCCTGTGGACCGAGTTGACGCGTGGCGCCTGACGGGACGTGGGCGTCTCCGCTTCCCCACGCTGCCTCGGCAACCATCCGACTTGACATCTGCCTGTTGCATGCAGAAAAGCCATCATTACTCAAGATCGTGGGAGGCCAGCGGTTGGCCTTCCTCCGACTATAAATGGGAGAGGGGGCGGAGCCCCCCTGCTCATCTCTGTCTTCTCGCAGCTTGCTCCTCCTTCTTCCTTTCCATCCCACCATCTTGTCGAAGCATCCATGGCACCGGTGAGAAGGTTTTCCACTGCGGAAAAGGGGAAAACCCCTCAGGTGGAACCTGAGCTGCTCCCGTCGAAGAAGAGGCCTAATTGCTCCCGTGATGCCGTCGCGGAGCCCACAGCGACGCGGCCTTGGCATGAACGGGCTCCACCGGGCTTCCCAGTCCCCGTGTATGCTCGCGCATAGAGCCCCGTTCATGGAAGCGGTGGACGTGGCGAGGAGCGGGGCCATGAAGAAGGACAAGTGATGGTCACATGGCCACCCCACCCGCGGACCCATGCCGAAGGCACGGCCCACGAGTTTGTGGTGTTGGCGGCAATGCCGCCGCGCACATGGATCCGGCTCCCATGATCCCTTGTGAGGGAGATACCGCCGAAGGGGCCCGTCTAGTTGTGGCTGCAACGCACCGGATGCTACAGCCAAGCTTCTGAGGTGGAAGTTGAGGTGGTCGACTCCGGCTATGTCTTCATGACCCGGGGATGGGGCGCGATCGCCCGCGCCTACCGCCCTGAAGGAGGCCACGCCATCCACTTCGAGTATTACGGAGCTTCGACGCTCTCCTTCAAGGTCTTCGGCGATGATGACCGGCACCTAGAATGCTGCCCCAGGGGAGTCGGCCAAGGCAGCGATGCCAGGGGCGGTGAACTTGCCCTTGGCCTTGTCTGTGACTCCTCCGCCAGCAGCAGCGCCTCATCGGACTCGAGCGATGACGATAGCTACGAGCCGTCGAGCCGCCGTGCTCGGACCGCAGCAGCAGCGCTGCCCCGGCGTCGTCGGTGACACCACCAAGTCCATGGCTCTTTAGGTTTTTTTTCCTTTTGCTTCATCTCTGCACAAAACCATGATGAGCCCCGTGGGGGTATGTAAGAAACTGTGGCATTTTTAGCTTAATGCTTATTATTTCCAATCAATGCCGCGTTTTACGCTTCTTGCTGTGGCACAGTTCCCCCTTTCATCCTTGTGGTAGCTTAGTGCTCTACGTTGACAGGACCCAGTCCCCAGGCAGGCTTCAACTGTCGCTGGTATGCTAGGTCACGATGCCGTGGTCAAGGCCAGGAGGTGAGCGGTCCGAGGTCCAATAAGAGCCCCTGAGGCGCGATGCTCAGGGGGTTCCCTTTGGCGCGCAAGCGGCTTTCAAAAGACTGAATGGGAAACATCCTTGCCCGAGCGAGATCGCGAGAGGCAGAACACTGATCGTAAGGTTCACGTCTGCGTGTATGGGGTGACTTATCTTGGCGAGCCTGCGTTGACCTTTTCACTGTGAGGACAACTTTTGGTGCAACGTCTGCCTGTGTCCTAGTGGCACTCCCAGGCAAGACCCGTGCCGACCCCTTCTTCCTTGCTCATCTAGGTGCTCTATGTCCTCGGGTCCCAGCACTCGAGCGGGGCTCAGCCGCCGCTGGTATGCCAGGTCGTGATGCCATGGTCAAGGCTAGGGGGTGAGGGCTCAAGAGCCAGTAGGAGCCCCTGAGGCTCATTGCTCAGGGCCCTCCTTTAACGTGCAAGTGATTTACGTGAAAAAGGGGTGGCTGGCCTTGCAAGGGGTTGCGGCTCGAGGTGCTGGCGGGGCTGCTGATCCCGGCTCTGGAGGTCCCTGCAAGTGAGCCGAAGAAAGGAAACATAGCCGCGCTTGCTGTCCTGCTGGTGATCTTCTCGCAAGGAGACGAAGGCACTGAGGACCCGGTGAGGTGACGTGCGTGGGGCTAGCCGTGAGCAAGAGCTCAGTATCTCAGATTTATCAGTGCTGCAGGGACAGACCCGAGCACAGGTACCGTGCCAGTAGCCCCCGTTGCGGGACGAGCAAGAGGCGGGTTAGCAACGTGTAGAGGCCGCGAGGGGCGACTCCATAGGTAACAAGACGGCAGGGGTAATGTTGAATAACCATGATAACACAGGCATGCATACTGGTCCAGAGTACACGAATCAAGATGGTGCGGCTGCGGGACTGGCCCTGGCAGCTTGAGGATAATGCAGCCTGAGGGGCGCCCTTAATTGAACGAATGAAAAAGTCACCTGGCAACGTCGTTGTAGAAGTGTTGGAGCAGCTCAAGATGCGTGCTGCAGAAGTCGCTCCTCACGAGCCGTCTGGCTCTCGAGCCTCGTGAGGCTCCGGAGGTCCGGGAGGCTCGCGAAGGTCCGGCACCTCCTCCATCAGGATTGCCTGGCGCCTGGCCTCGTGAGCCACCAGAACTCTCCTCATGTGGTGCTGGTGCGAGGCAGCTGCGTTCGGCAAGCCAAAAGGCATGCAGACGTAGCTGTGAGGGCGGCCTCCACACCGGCCGACGCGGGACGGCATGAAGAGCTCGTGAGAAGCAGCCCTGTTGAGTCCTGGGATGTTGATGCAGACGCGCAGCTCGCTACCCACATCAGGGGCGGCAGCTGCACTGGGTGGTGCAGGGCGATGCTCGCCACGCATGGCTCGCGCCTCCTGAAGCTCCTCGATCGGCTTGGTGATGAACTCCTGAGCGCCTGGAGCCTCGTGCCCTGCGCCCTGTTCGTGGGAGCGCACGTTGAAGCACGCCTCCACATGGTGCCCGAACGCCTCCCTCATGACGCTGGCCAGGTCAGAGGCCCTCCAGAGGAGAGCCCCCGAGCCCAACTTGAGAGGGGCACCGAGCGTGCCTTCCTATGCGAGAGAGGAAGGCGCCCCAGCAGTGGGCGCAAGACCTGAGACACGATCGTCGGACGCACTAGCCTCCTGAGGGCCTCTGAGGAGGAGCTGCTTCTTCTTCTTGGGGACGGCCTCAGGAGGATGGATGGTGCCCTTGTCATCTGAGTTCTCGACTGCCACGGCCTGGTAGGTGCGCTCGAGGGAGCACACCGCATCCTTCTCGTCGTAGGCGACCGTGATGATGCCGCCGCTTCCTGGCATCTTGAGGACATTGTAGACATGATGAGTCACTGCCATGAACTTGGCTAGGACCGGGTACCCGAGGATGGCATTGTACGGGAGGTCAATGTGGGCGACTTAGCTTGATATTCTTGTGGTGCACTCCCCTGCCGCAAGAGCGTGCCTTGCCGCGAGGAGATTCAAAAGTCGCTGAGCCTCAGGAGGCACCCTACAGCTGTAGGATTAGGAAAACTCCAGAGGCATCATGCCCATGAGCTCGTTTGAGAGCGTCACGCGAGGATGAAGACGCCAAGAGGCCAGGGTACTGAGGCTTTGGTGAGGTGTGTTCGCGGGCGGGCCCGAGCGCACACACCTGCCCAGCCCCCGCATGCGGGACGCGCAAGGAGGAGCGACGGGCAACTGCCACTCCTCCTGAGGCAAGAGCTGGAAGAGCGAATGGTGCAAGGAGAAGAAATTTCCCAACCCTCAAATGAAATGCGAAAAATCTCAAATTCCATTCAAGAAGTTGCAAACCAACTACAGAAAGCAAGCAAAAGAACAGCCGCGTCCGGCACCTATACTAGTCTTCTTGTCTTCCCACCAGCGCGGAGCATGGGGCCTCCACTAGGATGTGGGTGGGAGCCCCCATGAGGCCCAGCGGCGGCGCTCAGGAGACTCCGTGGCATGTACAGCCCCAACTCATTATTACGTGAGAGTGTCACGAGCGGAGATCTTCACGGGCGCATGGCCTTGGTCATGGTGAGTTGAGGAACACTCCCCACCCCCTGGGCAGGAACCCAACTCCGCGCATCCCCCGGCCACCGTTGGGGCATCCGGAAACCAGGGCAGGACCAAGGGGCAAGGGGCCACGCGAGCGGTGGCGAGGGGGCTGTGGGCCTCCTCCGGGGGAGAGGGCTCGCCGGCGCCTTCTCCAGGAGAAGACCCGCTTCTGGCTTGCACACATCGGGGTGGGGGCGGCGCCACTCGCTCCGCAGCGTGGCGGAATCCTTCGCGCCGAGCTCCCGCTGCGCGCGGGGCGCACCCCTTGTTCGGCCTCCGGGCGTGTCCTGCTAGCCCGAGGTGAGGCCAACCCCCGGAGGTGCACCGTCTTGGCACGATCTACCTGCGATCCAAGGTTAGCACGGCATATCCCAATGGTGTTGATCATAACTGGCTGTTGTTGCCGCGGGAGGCGTTCTCAGGGCGCCGGGCCGGCTCGTAAAGGGCCCCGGTCACGGGCAACCTTGGCGACTCCGTCGTCCGAGCCGATGAGGGGAGTGCGCACGGGCTTCCCCTATGCCCGTACAACGAACCCACTGGCGGCGGTATGGGGGTGCCGGGGGCCGTCGTCCTGAGGCCAGCCCCCAGCCCCCCGGCTCTGCCGCCCATCATCCTTAGCGCCTGGTCATGTCGATCAGGGGGCGGCCCTTCGGCGTGGCTCCAGGAGGGGTCGCCTACCCCGGCCGTGCCCCGGGGAAACGCACCTTGGGTTGGGTCAGCGGCGCCTCGCACCAGACCCCTGCTGCGAGGTCCTTCGTGCACTCCTCGGAAGGGCAAGCGGATGGTGCAAGGGCGGGCGCAAGCTCTCGACAGTGTCCGCGACGTGGGCGTGATGCAGAAAGGTGCTGCACCCTCGCAAGCGGCGTCGAGCAGCTCGGCAAATCGGCCGAGCAAAGCGTCGTCCCCGCTTTCCGCCAACCTGCATCGCAGTAACTCGCGAGCCACGAGGAGCGTAGTGCGCGTGTTCGCCTGCTCTCGGTGAGTGTGCAGGGACGATGCCACGACATAACCAGAAGACCACGCAGTGACGCGAGTGCAGTGCCACACAGGGGGGGTGGAAATAGCTCGTGCCGCCGACGGCTGAGTGCTCCGGCGGCCGCGATGGTCGCGGGGAGCATGGGGCACTGAGCTCCGTGGCCGGCAGGCGCCATCTGAGCAGCTCTGGCAGCACAATGTTTGGCGTTAGCTCAGGGACCTTCCTCCATGAAGGTGGCGGGGGCGGGAACGGGGCAAAGGTCAGAGAAGAGCCTCGACACGCTCCTACCTGGCGCGCCAAATGTCGGATTCAGGGCTCCGCTGACCCAAGAAAGGTTCAAACTCTGGGGCGTGTGCGAAGAACTAGACCTCTCCAGCCAACCAATTCGTTGCTCTCACGGCCTAGCTTGATGAACAAGAAAGGAAGGAGGCATGGCAGTTTACCCAGGTTCGGGCCACCTTGCGGTGTATGACCCTACTCCTGCTTTGGGGTGGATTAGCCTCGTGATGGGCTGAGGACGAACTAGTACAGAGGAAGAACAACCTCACGAGGTCTGTTCTTGTGTGGGTTTGAGCTGAGGATTCGATCTCCCATCCTACGGTGGTGGCTAACCTATATATAGTGGCCTTGGTCCTCTTCCTCCAAAATGTAGGCGGGAAGTGATCCCACAACGGCCAATTTTGAAGGGGGACAAGTAGTACATCTTATCCTGACGAAAGGTGGTCTTCGCCTGCAAAGCTTCTGGTCGTGACATCGTGGTGGGCTCGGCGATGACATCCATCCTGCCGTCTTGGCTGTCTTGGTCTCGTTGCACGGGAATGGAAACCTTTGGGTGATTCCTCGGGACTCCGCACCTGCGCTTGCCTCCTTAGCACCAAAGAGGAAACCTGCTACGCTGCGCCCGCTGGCGCCCGCGTGGCCTTGGTCGTCATGGCTTGCGTCCCCCGAACCTCATGAGATGGGTGCTTGCATAGGAATCTCCGCTCCTCAGGAGCCAGCCTAGGAGGCCGCTCCCTCCGGAGGTCTTGGCGTCGTCCTCCTCGCGAGGCTTGGCCCCTCGCGAGGGTCTTGTCTTGCCGATGCTGAAGATGGGCCGTACCAGGCCGTCGATGGAGCCACGCCATGGGCCGCAGGTAGGCAAGTCTGGGTACCCTGGTTCCCAGAACACCGACACTCTCTTCCTCGACCTTCACTCTATCTCTCTCTAAGTATATCTCGCTCCTTGCTATGTGTCTCTAACTATTATTCTCCCTGTGAAATCTCTTTCTCTCACTCAAACACAAACTTTGTCTCCCGGGGTCTCATTTCTGTCTGCTATTCCCCTGTGTGCCGCTCGCACACTCCCTGTCACACAGAGATGTCTTGCACTCCTTAGGTATGAGAAGCTACGACTCTCCCTCTTAAATATCTCTTTCTCACACACAAACACAAACTCTGTCTCCCAGGGTCTCATATATCTCCACCATTCCCTTGTATGTCACTCACACACTCTCTCTCCCTAGGGATATCTCGCGTTCCCTGATATGTATCTCTAGCCATCACTCTCCTTGTGAAATATCTTTCTCTCTCACAAACACAAAACTCCATCTCTCGGGATCTCATTTCTCTCTGATATTTGTTTGTATGTGACTCACATGCACCCTCTCTCTATCTCTCTCACACCCACACACATAACTCAGCCTTCTGATCCACTCGACTCTTATCTCTAACACACACACTAGCTAGCCGATCTCCCTCTAGCTAGCATCTTTATCTTTCTATTTATCTGTTTCTCCATCAACCTTCTTTCTCGCCCTCACTCTTGCTTCCTATCACGCACACTATATATGTTTCTCTCTACATGCAGTCATGCGCCCTCTTTTTACCTTTCTCATACACACACATAACTTCACCCCTCTGAACCACTCGGTGGTCATCTCTAACACACAAACTAGCCGATGTCCCTCTAGCTAGCATCTCTATCTCTCTATCTATCTGCAGTTTCTCCGTCAACCTTTCTTTCTCGCACGCACTCTTGCTTCCTATCACACACACTATATTTGTTTCTCTATACATGCATCTATAGGTTGATCTCTTTTGCACAATCGTTGTGTCTCGCTCTCTCTGCTCGCCATAGATGCATGCTCCAGCCCACGCCACTATCTCTTAAAGACAAAAACACATGCTCAATTATCGGGCCTTCTTCCCTCCACTCTCACATGCATGCATATTGTCATACCGAACCGTCTCTCCCATGCCGTTGATCTTATGACTTATGTCTTCTTTCTTTTATCTTGATCATGCGTGCGCGCACACACACACACACATCCCACGTATACATGTATACCTCTCGCACATGCACGTTCAAGGTCTCCTATGTCTCCATACGTAGTTAATTACCCTCAGCCCTAACCCCACATCGAATCGTTCTCTTCTTGTGTGCACATGACTTCCGCCTGGATGGGTCTCTTCTCTAAAACACACACTCACAGTTAACAATCTCCTTCTAGCTACCCCCCTCTCTCACTCTTCCCCTATATCCCCGAAACCAAGAAGACCATCCCTTCGTTTAATTCCTGCCTACATGCACCATCGATATATAGTAGTCTTCCTCGGTGTCTCTCCAACAAACATGTTATCTCGATGTCGACTCCTCTCACGCGCACACGCCTTCTCTTCCCTCTTTACGGGCCTCTTCTCTCTTGCACCCCCCTCATTGGCGGTCTCTGCCATACACATCACCTCTCTACAATGAAGCCACACACACTTAAATTACTTTCGCCACCGAAGACTCCGCTTCACACACACACAGAGACACACACACTAAGACTCCATCTCACACACACATGCTCTAGGTGGAGCATTTGTTCCTACCACCCTTGGTCCAACCTTACCCGTATGATAAACAATCACCTTAATTTACTTATATAACATGGACAAATTCCACTTTATTTTAGTACTCCCTCTGTCCCATAATATAAGAACATTTTTCAAGCTATGTAAGCTTGAAAAACGTTCTTATATTATGGGACGGAGGGAGTAGTTAGCAAACTTCTCATAATTATATAACGCAAATCACGAGCAGGAAGTGACATTTTTTTTACACAACCACGTTAACATGGCCACGGAAATCACAAGCTAAAGTGTAATACCACTATACTTATATCCCGATGCAAAAGGTGGAGTACATGTCCGAAGAGTAGAGTCGCACACACGCACTCTGTCTCTCAGAATCTCACACACATACCAGTTACATGATGCCCCCTAAGCAGACGCGTATGTTACAATTTGTGCACCCGCGGGTACACGTGATGGTGCGCATTTATTTAAGCCGGACGGTGAACCCAAACAGTAGCTACATTCATTCCCCTCCCGCCGCCTCTTCACTGGTCGCCGTCACCCGATAGCCATGGCCCGGCCGAAGGTAACGACATATGCCATGCTCCTTCCGGAGCGGCGCTTTGATCTGGAGGCCGCACGAAGCCCGGATCGCAGCCGCCCTGCCTCCAGAGTCTGGACTAGCCGGAGCCGGACGAGGAGGCATTGGAGGCGGAGTAGTACGCGGAGCCGGAGGAGGAGAACGATGACGCAGAGCCGGAATAGGAGGACGACGACGCGGGCGAAGCGAAGCCGCAGGATGATGATGATTTCCATTATACTCAGACTTAAAGGGCTTTGAGTTTCACGCCACATTTATTTCATAGAGATAAGAGAAAGCAAATTTTAGTGGTCATGCATGCATCTTTTTGTGCTAGCACTCCTATATAAGGGTTGACCGGTCGCTTCCCGCGGACATGCGCGGGCGGTGGAAGAGGAAGGAGAAGGGAAGCGAGCTGTGGAGTACGGCAGTTGCAACACGAGCTCCAAGGAACGTTCGTGCCAAACAATGCATAGTAGTACAGTATAGTCCAGCGGAGTATGAATTGGCCTTTAGGTTGCGTGTGGATGACATGGCTGCAACATGCAGGCTGCAGTTCGACAGCCTACCTCTCCGCTTCGCACGGTTTGGTCACGCAAGATTTCATGCACGCATGTCATGCATGTACTTCTCGAAGGCGTGCTCGAAAAAGGGCGATCAGGTCCGCTAGTCTGCGTTGGTCCATGGGCCCGGAAAACAACTAATCCCAGTCGCTGTAAATGTCGTGCATGCTTTAATTCTGGGCTAGTGAATGGACGCGAACGTGCCGTACAATGAACCGCCCGCTAGCTCCCTAATCTCTATCTCTACTCTTATCTATACCTACTAATAAAATAAATAGGTATTCTTAGTCCGTCATGCTATTTTATAGAAAAGCCCCCAATGTTTCTGACATTAAACTCGCAGTACATATTAAATGTTTTTTAAAATACTCATATCTTCTAAACCGTAACCTCAAATTTAACATGTTATATATGGAATTTGATTAGAAAAATATATAGAATCTGAATATGATGTTATTTTACCTGTTAACCACTAAAGAAAAATACTATCTAGGGTGCAATCTTAATCAACAGTGCATTATCCGTCTTTCTTTCATATCGGTACTAATCCGGACTGTGGATGAACATCTCAGCAAAATCAGGATTGGAGACGAAATGGAAGATCACTTGCCCGTTTCTTTGTACGTATTAAATCTACATGCAAGTCGTGTTTAAATAGAAGACATGCATGTGGAATCTTGAACTTGCGCTTTTGTAGGTAAAGACCATCTTTGTTTGGGCCGTAGCTACAAATACTCAGATTATAGACCATTTTTTTATAAATTAAGAGCGCGTGGTATTCTTTTCTCCCGTTGCAATGCACGGGCCCTTTTGCTAGTAATAATAAAAAATAATATAAAAAACCGAGTTGGTGATGATGGTGTGCCTGCCATCCTGCAATATAGACCGTCCGATCTATATCTGACGGATAGAAAGCAAACTATGGCAATTTTGCAAAAAGATACCCGCACCCCTCTCCACATTTGCAGATAAGGCCTTCCCTCGTTCATCTTTGTCTCCCACGAGATAAACAGCTCATATAAATGCATCTTGATGTTCTATGCAACGCTTGGGCCTCTTGCTAGTCTCAAATATAAACCGCACTAGAGCGCGCCCGCAGAACATCCTTTCCGAAGGGACTGGAACTTCGAGACGGACATGTACCCAGGGATGTATGAACCTGAGTAATGTAGCGCAGTAAGTGAAGTAGAAAGGCACACATAGTATGAACATGCGTGGCATATAGGCATTTGTCTTACTACCACTAAATGTTGTACGTGCAGTGCACGGTGATATTATGATGTACGTGCCTAAGTACTCTACTACTATATTATTTCGAGGCACATATTAGGTTTTATATTTGTTTACATGTATGGCCCGAGACCTTCCAACTAGACGCGTCTTTCTCTCCGGGTCGCACTTTGTATCGTTACATACTACTAGTACTACGTGTGGTCTCCGACCTAGAAGTGGAAGAAGTGGAGGCGCTCTACCACGCTGTTCATGTCGCACTCCTTTCGCTGACGTGTGGGACATCCAGCACGTGCCGTGTTTGTCACTCCGTCGTAAGAGTTGAAACGCTAGCTTTCATCAAAAATAAAAAATAAATATAAATCAGCAGTGATACTATACCACGCAGTTTCCTTGCTGCTCGACATCGGAAAGAATACTTCCGTTCGCCGACATGTGGGACGTCGACCATCTTGGTCCACTTGCCATGCACACAAAACTCCAAGGGAGAGTCACCCCGGTCGTCGCGCCGCAGTAATAATGACTAATGAGCCATCAAATCATAGGCCCAACCTTTCCCACTGTAAAGTTGCTCGGACGAAGGAACCATCATGACTTCGTTGAATTCCGCTTCTTGAAGAAAACTACTGTACCAGCAATACTGCTAGCTACAGTAGTACTGTACTCCAGCGGAGGCCTCCTTTGGTTCATAGGATAGGAATTTTATAGGAATATGAAAATCATAGGAAGTGAGATGACATGCATCTCAATTCCTATAGAGAAAGAGATGCCATTTGGTGCATAGGATAGGAATTTTTCTATTGAGTCTAGGCTAATGTACTGGTAATTTGCTCTAAAAACTACAGTAGTAACTAGTACTGGTACATGCTCGTAATTAATTAAACAAACATACGGGTGACACAGACACACACACTAACTACTAGTACTACTACTTCTCACATGCTGGCCAGACGTTGTCGTTCTCCTTCCCGGCTTTGTCGGCGACACCCCACCGTGCTTGGATCTCCGCCGAGCTCTCCGCAGCAGGGCGTGCGTCCTCTTCTTTCTTGCGGCGGTGGGACTCTCATTTCTTGAGTGCTTTCTGCCTTTTCTGCTCCCTCTGTGTGGCTTTGGCCGCCTCTTGCTCTACCGCCCATTTGGCCTTGGCAGCTTCAAAGTCCGCCCACGTAGGTGTGAGGTCGCGGGCGGCAATGAACTCGGCACGGCGGGATGCCATCGCTTCCCTACCATTTTGTGTGCGGTCGTGGGTGGCGAGGAACTCGGCGCGACGGGGTGCCATTGCTTCCTTACCAGTTAGTGTGCGGCGCGGTGGCATGAACGACGCTTGGTGAGAGCTCTGGGGCGGAGTGGCCGGACAACCGTATAGTGCATTGGTTTGTCAAGAGCTCAAGGATAGACGACGAAGGAAATTTGGATTCCCCTTCAATCCTGGTCATTTATTACTGAGTAAAATGCATTGACGGTCATCGAACTTGTCTTGATAGCTCACTTTGATCACTGTACTTAAAAATACGGTTAATACGGTCATTATATATGAGATATGGTGATTATACGGTCACTGGCTCAGCGTATAGCTCCGTATTTGTCTAGTTGACCAGTCAAACAGTCCACATGCGCCTCATCAGCTCGTGTTCTCTATCTATCAATCTATGCGGGCCTACCTGTCAGTGGAGAAAGAAATAAAAACCAAAATTATGCGTATGTGAGGAATCAAACCACGGACTCATCGCTGCAACGCACACTCGTCAGCCAAATGAAAATGAAATACTTTGCGTTAAATGCACAAACCGATTTTTTTATATTATACGTGATGCACACATGAGCGCACACCGTCCACAGATGCAAGTAGCATGTACGCGTGCAGACACTCACGCTCACGCTATCAAACCATGGTAGTGCATGCACGTCGCCCTCTCAATCAAAGTCCTGCTCATGGCGCAACGCAAACGGCGAGCCCGTCACCTGCGCGCCCCGGCGGTGCCTAACATTACTGTTTAGACATTTGCTGGCGGCCTCCGCGAACACCGAGCATGTATTCACCTGGCTCAACACCAACATCATACTCGTGCTTGGGCACCGAGCTGCTCGACATTAGCCATGGCTCTGCACACGACGCGACGACGTGACTCGGCGCCTTGCTCATGTATATCATCTATCACAATGACAATCTATAAACAGCCTAGCTAGAGAGGGAACTATGGTACCTACATATGTATCGTGAGCGACCGATCATAGTGCTACTACACACGAGTGTGTATTTGATCGATTCATCCATTATTCATAAGTTATGCATGGTTGTGTGTGTCTAATGGTGGTCGTCGAAGGCTAGCTGGCGACAAGAGCGGTTGCATGAACGCCTGGTTGTATTTCCGTGCCGCATACGCTTCAAAGGCTCGTCATCCATGAGTTCACATAATTTATTCCAGTACAATCATAAGCGTAACTGCGTAAGTGCGTCCGCGTGCGTGCTAGTATGTATTGTGTGCGTGCGCGTGCATACTGCGTGTGTGGGTCGTCCGCATGCATGCTTGTGCGTCGCGTTTGCTCCTTGCAAAAATACCTCATTTGGTTAGCTCGTGGGGCTTTACTGGAGAGGTTCGAGGTTAATTCCTCACCCATGCAATGCATAATTTAGCTTTTCTAATTTATTTATTTTTAACCCATTGACGGGTGGGCCTGTAGAACCTGGGTGAGGCGCATGTGGACTGTTTGACCGGTCAACCAGACAAAATACCGAGCTATACGCTAAGCCAGTGACCGTATAATCACCTTAAGTCGTATATAGTGACCGTATTGATCGTATTCTTAAGTACAGTGACCAAAGTGAGCTATCGAGACAAGTTCGATGACTACTAGTGCATTTTACTCTTTATTACCGCACACGGTTACTTTCCGTTGCCTGTGGAAACTGTGTCCACTGACCCTATTGTGGGTTGCTTTCTGATTGGCCGCCACCCTAGACACACGGATCGCGCGCGTGCACCGTGATCGAACGACATTCCACGTCCCTATCATCACACTCGTGTAGCTGTAGCTGGGATTTGATGTTTCTGCACCTCCGTCCTGGTTGATGCATGTAACTACAAATAATATCACTAGAAACTATGTTTATTAGTAAGGTACACGTGCATTGCACACATGAGATTTGGCAACCAAATTATGAATAAATACCACACTATAGCATGTAAGCTTTGAGTCATATATGCATGATGTAGATGTTCGTTTAATTCTTATAGTGGTAGTAAATTTCTACAAAATGCACATAATGGCCTAAATATGGTAAATGAACCCGGAGAAGTGCCAAATTTGAACACGGTGCTTTGTAGGGTGTATGTTGATCGTAGAAAAAAAGTGAACTGCCACATTAATTGAGTACTTTTGCAAACTACAAAAACAATATACCACCACGCCAGCGTCTGACCACCCTGGCCCACCAAAACCCCTGCCATCGCTAGCATGCGATTCCCGCCTGAAACGGTCACCATCGCTCTAGAACATCAATGCCGCATTCACGCTCGACGCGACCTCTCACTGGCGCCGGCATTGCAGCAGCGCGATGGCCGAGAGAGCGCCACCCGCGCGGCATCTCGGTGCAAGCGACTGCTCCGCGTTAATGACACCACCGGCATCCGTCCGTCTGCCGCCCACATTAATGACACGCGGCTGCCGACGAACCTACTCCAGCGCCAGCCATCCGTCCGTCTGCCGCGGCTCATTGCCATTCGCCCGCTATATTAACTTCAGCCCCAGCCATAGCCAAAGACCCACAGTCATTCTCCTCCGGTCCCTTCCTTCTGTTGGCACCACTCCAACCATGGCCTCCTCACGCTCTAAAGCTCTCTTGGACGTACTGTCGCAGGAGCAGACAAAGGACATCACCGGCTCCGCTCCGGGCGCGCTCCAAAGCTCTCTTGGACGTACTATCGCAGGAGCAGATGAAGGACATCGCCGGCTCCCCCCTAGCCGCCCTCCGCTGCCACGACCACGAAGTCGGCGCGCGTGTGCGGGTGCAACCGGTAGCGAGGAAGAGTAGTACATGGTAGGTCACCACCGCTTTGGTTCTAGGAAGGCCACCGCTCCTACACTCAGTCGACGCGAAGCTTGGTGGGGTAAACATCGGCGACCGATTAGCCACTTGACGGCGACGTGGAGCGGAAATCTTCAGAACCTTGTGCTTCGGAGGAGGAGGTTATCGAGGCGGAGCTGGACAAAGCCGAGGCGGATGAGGAGGAGGCAAAGACAATAGCCAGAGCGTCAGTTCTTGGGGCTCATGGCCGGACATGGTGGTTGTGCGCCAGCGATCATTTATATTAGGTTTACAGTAGGTTTTAGTACGGTTTGTGCGAAATATGTAATTAATTTCGTCCGGTTTATAGTAAAAGTTTTCGAAATGTAATGAATTTCATCCATTTAATTTCAAATTTGCTTTGTTTGCACTTCGTCTGGTTAGTTCATATAGTTGTCGAAAGGTAGGCGGGCAGCATATGATGGCATCCTCTGGCATCAGTGTCCTCGGACAGATGTCGGTGTAAATTTGTGGGTCAGCGCTGGAGATGCCCTAACTAGTATCATGCTATAATCGCTAACAGTGCTCCATTATTTCGCAGGGAACAGTTATCCCTCGATCAAAATCAGATCCGTCGTGTTCTGCACTCCTCCCACGTAAGAGTGGAGACGCTTGCGTACATAAAAATGGAGCAAGTGGATGGCACTGTAGCACGTCATATCACTCAAACCCACTAGGCCAAACTAGCCCACCTAACACGCGGGAAAGCCCCGCCCTCGTCATTTTGTTATGGATTTCTATCGATCGATCGCACGAAAATGTTACACTTTGCAAGTTCAAAAGCAAAAGGCGGCACACTTAAAGCACACATGTCGTGTTCGCGTCGCACCCCTGCATTTTCACTAACATGTGGGACTACAATTGAATAAACCATCGATAGCCGAAATCTAATCGCTTGGCGGGCGTCGGCTGAGAAGAGAGAGACGGGGGAGGGAGAAGAGATCGCCCGCCCGTCGCGCACGGACTCCAAGAAATATGGTGATAATGTGAGGTGGGCCATGCGGGAGTCCGGACCGCTTCCAAGCCCGCTTCTGACTGCCCTGGGTATAAAAAAAATTGTGTCTAAAAAAAGAAGGTAAAAAACATTTGAGAGGAAATAGATAGAGAGAAAGTGAGAAAAAGTTGTAACCTTATAGCCAACCTTATAGTCAACACTATGGTACATGAGGAAGGAGGGAGTTGTGCACATGCCAAGTTCACTGGGCTTTAGTGTTTCACACTCCTCCGTCATAACAGTGGAGACAATAGCTTTCATAAAAAAATAAACAATGAATACTCCTTGCTCGTCCTTGATATCGGAAATAATACTTTCATTCGCCGACATGTGGGACGTCGACCATCCTGGTCCACTTGCCATGCACAAAATTATACTGTAGTGCACCAGACAGTAATGTAGGGGAGAGTCACCCCGGTCGTAGCGCAGGCCCAACCTTTCCCACTGTAAGTTGGTCGGACGAAGAAACCATCATGACTTCGTTGAATCTGCTTCTTCAAGAAAACTTACTGTACCTGAAATACTGCTACCACACGCAAAGACTGGACGGCACTGTATCACGTCATATCACTGAAACCCACTAGGCCAAACTAGCCCGCCTAGGATTTGTACGTCTCTGTACTGCTATGATTTGTGTTCTCAAAAAATATCCTTTGTCAATCTAATGACTAGGAGTAGAAAGAAATGGAGGGTCTTTCTCTCTATCTAGATCTCTCTCCATCCCACAACCTCTCGAGCACACGTACACACTCTCTGTAGCCACTCCGAAAGTACAACGTCACTACACATTCACGCTTCCAACAAAAAATTTACACATTCACACATGTTACAAGTATGTGCCAATTTTGCTGGCTGTTAATGTGAATGTATCCGTGAACCAACTCTTTGAGTTTGATGTGAATTAATGTATAATTGTGGACTATTGTCTGATCGATCGCTAAGCCTACAATTTTAGGAGCTTGGGCTATTGGCCGATCAACGACGGATCAGACCTATAAGCGTACCATGAGCTCATCAGCCCCAACATTTCTCTTCGGTGAGTGTTTGTAAGTACTATAGCTCGCACAGTAGCTAGCCTACTAACACCAAGAATCATCAAACAAGCCCTGCTGATATGATAAACAGTTCAAACTTACATCTAAGCATGCCATATATTACATCAAAAGCTGGCGAGGATACATCTGTTTCCATAACTCGGAGAGGGTTCGCATGATTCACTATCAAACAAAAGTAGCAAGTACCGCCGACACAAGACAGTGCACTAGCCCTAAGATGGTTTGACAACACGCATCGTTCTGGTATTAAACACAATGCAAACTACCTTGCAGGATTAGCGCGACCAACTATTTCTTATCATCGATCTCTCGGGCAATGACCACAGCACGGACAGTGGCATGGGAATCGATCTCTGGGGCGATGTCCACAGGACGGACCGCAACATCGGAATCGATCTCTGGGGTGATGTCCACAGGATGGACAGCGGCATGGGAATCGATCTCCGAGGCGATGTCCACAGGAGGGACCACGGCATCGAAAACGATCTCTAGGGCGATGTCCACAGGACGGACCATGACATCGGAATCATCAAGGACGTCCACCAGCACCTGCACAACCCTAACATATTAGCAAGCACATTGCAAATAATCAAAAACCACAACTATGGTAAGCCATTTTTTTACCTTGTGCAGCTCACCGGGGGATCCCATCCCTCCGGGGCCCATCTCCTCGATGGGGGCCATCGCCTTGCCAGGGAAATACTGCTTCTCAACGGCGACTATCTCCTCAAACTCGGCCTTGAGCCTCTCATAGGTGGCCATTAGAGTTTCTGGGATAGGCACGATGGGGCCCTTGCTGTTCTTGCAGCTTTCTTTGAGGAGTTCGTCCGCCAACGTCATCAACTCTTTGGCCAGTGCTTTTTTCTTGGAGTTCTTCATCTCCATGGGTTGGCCCGCCAACATGGCCAACTCGTTGGTCAGTGCTCACTTCCTGGAGATATCTGTCTCGAGTGGGTTGTCCGCCGCAACTCTTTGCCTAGTGCTCCAGGATCCATCAATAAACTGACAAACAAAAAGCAATCAAAAGGAAACAGCAATCGCAATGAAAACGGGAAAAGAATAGGCAGTGAGAATCGGTCGGTGCTTCGCAAAAAGAAGATTCTTGGAATGAAAATATAGTAGCATCACTGATTCGCCCACCTTTCCTTCGTCGGTACAGAAGAAAAATGGCAGAAGTGAGTAGCATGGAGTGAGGTTTTCTTCAAGATAGGGGAGAAAGGGCTTCAACGACCATTCCAGTGAAATGATGGTTGCTTTGTCCAGTCCAACTTTGAGGCCACTTTACCACTGCTGGTAAAGGTGTGGGTTTTGTGATATGACGGGTCATGACGGCCACACCGGGGTGACTGGTGAGTCTCGACTGTAGCACCTCGTTGTGATTTCGTGGATGGCACGCGGGCCCGGATGCTTGATGTCCCGCATGTAATAGAGCGGCTAGTCATATAGTAGTTTGGACGACAGACGAGGAGCTCCGTCCTAGTTTATTGGTCCCTATGATAATCTGTGCCAAATTTTGACTATAAATTTAACTAACCAAATGTTCATGCATGTCACAAAAAATTACATCATTGAAAACTATGTTCAAATACGAATCCAATGATATAATTTTTGTTAACATGCACTAACATTTTGTCAGTTAAATCTTTGGTCAAAATTTAGCACAAATTACAAAGGGCCCAATAAAGATTGTACTATCACATTTTGTTTTGAGGATACTCCCACTTGGTAAATATAAATAATAATGCATGTTGGTGCAGCCCACGTTTCCTATAATTTTAGCCGTGGGCTTGTTCACAATTTTTACGAGGCGGTGGTTGTTCACTTAATGGAGGGTCTAGTACCAGACTTGAACGATACAAAGTGCGACCTGGCACACCGAGGGCTGGAACAAGAGCTCGTAGCTCGCGAGCAATGATCCCTCGATAGTTCGGCTTGTTATCCTCGTGGGTCGCTTCTTAATGAACAAAGCCAATCATCAATTTATTAAGGAGCTTAATGAACCAGCTAACAAGTTTCATGCTACGTTTGTTAGTAACAACACAACACATGTCTCATCTTACGTGAATTTTCTTTTAACGAGCTTCGAACGAACCGAGCCGAGCAGCTCGTTAATCCACCCCTGTAACACCACTTGGAATAAGCGGGTAGCTATCTCAAAAAACAATCAACAACTAAAAAAAAGGGTGACCTGGCACGTACACAATTTTAAACGATTGTTTTGATTGAGTGAAAAAACAAAACTACCCCACTATACGTATATATAGGCAGGAGCCTCCGCGCTTGCTTGCTAGGGTTGCTCTATTCAAACACTCTCATCCTCTCCAGATCTAAACAAGATAGCGATGGTAACACTGTCTTTCTATCCTCACCGTTGGTTACAGATCCGGACGTATCCACCTCCGCCGGTGAAGGGGAGGAGGGGCAGCATTTAGGACATCATCGACAGCGAGGGAGCAGACCCACTGCCGGCCGCATCGTTATCTCTGGCCGAGCACCGGCGCTGGAGGTCCTCCAATCCCTTCATCGCTGCCCTAGTGTGGGCAGATCTGGCCTCCTGCCGCCCACCTATCCACACCCGACGACCTTCAGGTATATCTTCCTTCGAAACCGGCCTAGCTCTACTTCCCCAGCTCGCTACATCGCTGCATGTGCATCTTTTTCTACCTCTCAGCCCCCCTCGTAGCTAGGCTCGATCGGATGGTCCAACGTCACCTCATTTTTTTTCTATTGTTAGACGTAAAGCTACTTCATGGAGTCAAATCTTGTACTTGGTTCAAACAAGAAATAAAGGGGGGAAATTTAGTATGTACATCGGACTTTGTACAAACAGGAAAGAAAGGGGGTGAAAGTAGTACAGACCGGTCATCCAACCGGTCTCTTGGTCGAAAAGGGAAATATAGGGGAAACGCTGTACACAGTGGTATGACCAGGACTAGATTTGCTATCCACACATAGGAATAGATGGCTAGAGTGAACAAAAATGGGACCAACCCAGATATGTTTCTTGGATGTTTGTTTCTCGGGGCAACAAACCTTGAATTACCACTTTATGCCCCGATTTAGGTACATGGTGCTGGACTGCTGGTGCACCCACTGTCCCATGCCCTTATAGCAAAAATTTAGTTGTTCTTAATCCAATGCCCCTGGTAAAAAGAAGCCATGCCGCTGTTATAATCCATGACAAGTTTAACCAATTGTTTTTGCTAGTAATTGTTTGAGACTCTAACTGTTTACTCTGTAGCTTTTTGTGCAAATAGGGATATCCATTTCACCTCATTGCTATTGCGACCTTTTGGTGCACTGCACAAAACACTTCTTAAAAGAAGTTGTCGGATTCAGGGCTCCGCAGATCCAAGAAGGTTCGAACTCTGGGGCGTGTGCGAAGAACTCAACCTATCCAGCCAACCAAACGTGCCGCCCTACAGCCTAGCTCAAAGAACAGGGAAGAAGATGGACACGGCAGTTTACCCAGGTTCAGGCCACCTTGCGGTGTAATACCCTACTCTTGCTTTGTGGTGGATTAGCCTCATGAGGGGCTGAGGATGAACTAGTACAGAGGATGAACAAGCTCGAGAGGCTTGCTCTGGTGAGAGTGAGTTGTTCTGGGTCCGATCCGGTCCCCCTTCCTATGGTGGTGGCTAACCTATATATAGTGGCCTCGGTCCTCTTCCCCGAAAATGAAGGTGGGAGGGATTCCACAACGGCCAATTTGAAAGGGGACAAGTAGTACATCTTATCCTGATGAAAGGTGGTCTTCGCCTGCAAAGCTTCTGGCCATGACGCTGCGGTGGGCTCGGCGATGACATCCGTCTTGCCGTCCTGGCGGTCTTGGTCTCGTTGCACGGGAATGGAAACCATTGGGTGATTCCCCGGGACCCCGCACCTGCGCTTGCCTCCTTAGCACCAAAGAGGAAACCTACTGCTCTGCGCCCGTGGCGCCCGCCTGGCCTTGGTTGTCATGGCTTGCGTCACCTCAACTTCATGAGGTGGGCACTTGCATGGAAATCTCCGCTCCTCAGGAGCCGGCCTAAGGAGTCCGCTCCCTCCGGAGGTCTTGATGTCGCCCGCCTCGCGAGGCTTGGCCCCTCGCGAGGGTCTTGTCTTGAAGGTGCTGTAGATGGGCCGTACCAGGCCATCGATGGAGCCATGCCGTGGGCCGCAGGCAGGCAATTCTGGGTACCCTGGTTCGCAGAACACCGACAGTAGCCCCCGGGCCCAAAGCGCGCTCGGACTTGGCTTCGAGGCGAAGCCAAAGGGCAAGGATGAAGTGCCGCGGGCCCCAATCACCTGCGGACCAGGCTGACGCATGGCACTTTGATGGGACGTGGGTGTCTCCACTTCCCCATGCCGCTTCAGCAAATGCACGACTTGACAACTGCCTGATGCATGCAGAAGAACCATCATTGCTCGGAACATGAGAGGCCGACGGTTTGCCTCCCTCTGCCTATAAATGGGGTGGGGGGCGGAGCCCCCAGCTCATCTTCATCTTCTCGTCGCCTGCTCCTCCTTCTCCTTAGTTCTCCCGCCATCTCGCCAAACCTTCCATGGCGCCAGTGAGGAGGTTTTCGGCCACGGAGAAGGGAAAGGCTCTCAAGGAGGGACCGGACTCGCCGCCGCCCAAGAGAGGCCGCGGCCGCCCTTGCAAGCACATCGCGACGCTAGCGGTGGCTCCCCGAGGGCATGCGCGCACTCCCTCGAGGGCTGGCACTGTCACCGGCAGTCGCGGGGGCGCTTCTTCCCACGGCGGAAGCTGCCGCGGCCGGGGCAACCGCAGCGAAGGGGGAAGGCGCGCGGCAGCCATCCGGCCACCACGCCCGCGACTCCACTCGGCCGACGCGTCCTCGGAGTTTGTGGTGTGGGAGGAGAGGCCCGCCGGTGCCTGGCTCCATCTCCCATGCTTCTTTGCGGGTGCACTGCTGGCCGGGGGACCTGGCGGCCTCTGGCTGCAGGCCGATGGTTGCTGCAGCAAGGCCTCCTGGGTGCTGGTCGAGGTCACCCCCGCCGGCAACGTGTTCCTGAACCGCGGATGGCAGACGTTCGCCCACACACGCGGCCTGCAGGGGAGGTGTACGCTCCACTTCAGGTACGATGGCGCCGCGACCCTCTATGTCAGGGTCTTCGGGGAAGATGGTAAGCGCGTGGGGTGCTGCCCGGAGAGCGACAACGATGACGCCGCCGGTGGTGAGCTTTCCCTTGGCGACGGCCGTGACACCTCCAGTAGCGGCGGCTCCTCCTCTGGGGAGAGCACCAGCGACGGTGACTACGACGAGCCACCACGCCGCCGAGCTCGAACCAGGGAGGGAGACAAGCCGCCTCACCACCGCACCCCAGTGAAGCAGGAGGAGGACTCCGACTGAGCGCGGGCGCTGCTGGAGGGAGGTCCCTGGAGCTGCTGTAGTTGCGCGGCTGCTTTTGCCTCTCTTCTTCTTATTATTTTTTTCTGCATCAAAAAGGTGGAAAGCCCTGTTGGGGCGTGTAATGGACCGCGGCGCTTGCGCCATTGCGTTATCATTTTTATACTGCATTCCGGAATCCATGTTGCCACTGACTGTGATTGAAATGACTTAGCTTAGTGTGCCTGCGGAAGACTCTTGTGCCGTGAGGACGAGCTTCCCTGGAGCTTTGGACTTCTCGCATGTCCCTGGTTCCAGAGAGGTCCTCCGGAGATTTCCTTCTTGTGGACTCGAAGGTCCCCAGGCGCGGCCATGGGGCCAGGGGACCTCTGGAGGCGCCGTTCCCCGTGCGAGCCCCCGAGCGGGGGCCATTGGTATGCTGCGTCGTGATGCCCAGAGGCATGGACTCAGGAGGGTGTGCATGCCCGCTGGCTCATTTGATGGTGTCACGCGAGGATTCATAAACCAAAGGCCAAGGCTTTGGTGAGGTGCGTTCACGGGCGGGCCCAAGCGTACACACCGTGCCCAGCCCCCACGCGTGGGACACGCAAGGAAGAGCAACGGGCAACTGTCACTTTTCCTAAAACAAGGCCCTAAAAAAGCGAGTGCTGCGATGAGAAAAATTCCCAACCCTTTCAAATAAAGACACGAGAACTCCAAATTTCATTTCAAGAAGTTGCAAGTCAGCTACAGAAAGCAAGCAAATGAACAGCCGCGTCCGGCACCTATACTAGTCTTCTATCTTCCCACCAGCACGGAGCATGGGGCCTCCACTTGGACGTGGGTGGGAGCCCCCGTGAGGACCGAGGGCGGTGCTCAGGAGACTCCGGGGCGTGTACATCCCCACTCATTATTATGTGAGAGTGTCATGGGCGGAGATCTTGAGAGGTGCATGGCCTTGTTCATGGGTAGAACCTCCAGAGGTGCTGGATGTTCCAGGCATTCTGGATGGGGACCCCGTCCTGTGTCTCCAGGCACGCGGCGCCAGGCCTGGAGACATGGGCAATCCTGAACGGGCCCTCCCACATGGGCGAGAGCTTGTGAAGCCCCTCCCTGGAGAGCACTCGCCTCAGGACGAGGTCACCCACCTCGAGGGTCCTGGAGCGGACGTTGCGGCAGTGATACCGCCGTAGCGCCTGCTGGTACCTCGCGGCACGGAGCGAGGCTTGGCGGCGGCCCTCCTCCCCCAGCATGAGGTCCATCCCCCCGCGAGGCGTCCTGGCGTGCCTCGTCAAACGCCAAGACCTGCGGGGAGCGATGTTTGACCTCATGAGGGAGGACCGCCTCAGCCCCGTAGATGAGGAAGAACGGGGTCTCACCCGTATGCTTGGTTGCGGTGGTGCGGATGGACCATAGCACAGATTGGAGCTCATCGAGCCAGCCCCTGCCGCAGGCCTTGAGTTTCTTCTTGAAGCTCCTCGCCTTGAGGCCCCTCAGGACCTCCGCGTTGGCGCGCTCGGCTTGGCCGTTGCTCCGTGGGTGTGCGACCGAAGCGTAGCATATCTGCGTTCCAAGGTTAGCACAATATGTTTTGAAAAGGTTGCTCGTGAACTGAGAGCCATTGTCGGTGATGATACGGTTGGGAACCCCGAAGAGGCTCACGAGACCCTTGATGAACTTGACGGTCAAACCAGCTGGGATGGTGCGCACGGGCTCCACCTCCGCCCACTTGGTGAACTTGTCGATGGCGATGTAGAGGTAGCGGTAGCCCTGAGGTGCTCGAGGGAACGGTCCCAGGATATCCAGCCCCCATACCACGAATGGCCATGAGAGCGGGATGGTGTGGAGGCCCTGAGCGGGCTGGTGGATATGTTTGGCGTGGAATTGGCACGCCTCGCAAGACCTCACCAGCTCAGTGGCGTCGTTGGGCGTCGTGGGCCAGTAGAACCCGCTGCGAAATGCCTTGCCCACGAGGGTGCACGACGAAGAGTGATGCCCACAGTCCCCACCGTGGATGTTAGCCAGCAGCTCGCACCCCTGCTCCTTGGAGATGCACCGCAGAGAGACGTCGTTTGGGCACCTTTGGTAGAGCTCGCGATCCTGTAAGCAGTAGGCGGTGGCCTGGCGAGCCACGCGTTCTGCTTCCTCCTGCTTCTCTGGCAAGGTGCCCTAGAGTAGGTACGCCTTGAACTCCTCGGTCCAGCACCCCTCCTGAGGTTCGAGGGCCAGAAGCAGGCGGGCTCCAAAGGTTGGACCACAGGCTGGGGCGCCCGAGGTGGGGGCCAGGGGCAGTTCCTCCCGGAGCAGCGTCGGGCTTGCAGTGGAGGGGGCCGCCGATGGCTTGAAGAGCCTCTCCTCGAAAACTCCAGGCTTCTGGGGGTCGCGCCGCGACGCCCTCCTGGCGATATCATCCGCCTCCTTGTTTGTACCGCGCGGGACGTGCTGCAATTCCAGACCCAAGAACTATTTTTCAATTTTGCGTATCTCTTCCAAGTATGCCTCCATGTGCTCGTCCTTGGGCATGTACTCCTTGTTGGAGAAGTTGACGAGGAGCTGAGAATCGCCCTTGATGGTGAGGCGCTTCATCCCTAGGCCCGCCGCGGCCCGGAGGCCTGCGATCAAGCCTTCGTATTCCGTGATGTTGTTGGAGACCTTCTCGCCATGCTGGAAGCAGAGCTGCACAGTGTAGTAGAGCTTGTCCTGAGTAGGCGAGACAAGCACGGCTCCAGCCCCCGCGCCCCGGCATGCGAATGCGCCGTCAAAGTACATGACCCAACCATCGGGCGTCTCATCTCCGGGCATGAGGGAGCAGTTTTCACCAACCCCTCGCTCAGGGGCATCAGTCCATTCCGCCACAAAGTCAGCAAGGGCCGCGCCCTTGATGACCCTGGTGGTGCTGAACTCCAGCTGGAACGCCTGCAGGTTGATGTTCCATTCAGCAACCTTGCCTACGGTGTTTGGGCTATGGAGCACCCTCTCCAGGGGGAACGCGGACACAACCTTGATGGGGTGGCCCTAGAAGTAGTGGCGCAGCTTCCTGGAGGCGACGAGGAGCATGGGCAGAAGCTTCTGCGGCATGGGGTAGGGCGCGCGTGCATCGCGCAACACCGTGCTGATGAAATACACATGGTGCTCGACAAGAGAGGGGGCGTTGATGGCGTCCGGCCCTGCCCGAGGCGTGGGGGCCTCAGGAACCTTGCCCTTTATCGGGGTGACCGATGCCCCAGGAGTGCCGCCCTGAGGTGGCGATGGCGTGGCTGAACACGGGGTACTGTGCCGCGCACCTGTGCCTGCGTGCTCTTCCCGGACCACCACGAGTGCTGCGCTCGCCGAGTGGGGTGTGGCAGTCAGGTAATGCACCAGGGGCTCAAGAGGTCGAGGTGCCACCATCACCGAAGGGCTGGTGAGATATCTCTTGAGGTCTTGGAAGGCCTCCTCGGCCTCCGAAGTCCACCTGAACGGGCCCTTCTTCTTCATCAACTTGAAAAATGGGAGGGCGCGCCCGCCAAGCTTGGAGATGAAATGCCCCAGCAAGGTCACGCAGCCCGCGAGCTTCTACATTTCCTTGAGGGTCTGCGGTGGGCTCATCATCTCTATCGCCTTGATCTTCTCTAGGTTAGCCTTGATCCCTCTGTGCGACACCAAGAAACCCAACAGCTTGCCAGACGGAACACCGAACACACACTTCTCCGGGTTGAGGCGCAGGTTTACTGTGCGTAAGTTGGAAAATGTTTCTTCCAGGTCTTTGATGAGGGTTTTTGCTTCCTGCGACTTGACCACTATGTCGTCGACGTACGCCTCGGCGTTCCTCCCAAGCTGCTTGCGCAAGGCGATGTGCATCAATCGCTGGAAGGTCGCGCCGGCATTGCGCAACTCGAATGGCATGTAGGTGTAATAGTACACCCCGCACGGGAGAGGAAGGCTGTCTTCTCGACGTCTTGCACCGCCATGTTGATCTGATGGTAGCCCGAGAAGGCATCTAGAAAACACAGTAGGTCCCAGTCAGCGGTGGAGTCAATGATCTGGTCGATGCGCGGAAGAGGGAAAGGGTCTTGAGGGCAAGCTTTGTTGAGGCTCGTGAAGTCGACGCACATGTGCTCCTTTCCCCCCTTCTTGGGAATGATGACTGGGTTGGCCAGCCAATCCGGGTGCCGCATTTCTCAGATGACGTCAACTTCTTGCAGCTTGCGGACCTCCTGGACGATGAACGATTGCTTCTCCGGGGCTTGCCAACCCGCCTTTTGCTTTACCGGGCGCGCGCCGGGGCACACCATCAAGTGGTGCTCAATCACGTCCTGCGGGATGCCAACCAGGTCCGTCGCCTCCCATGCAAACACATCCTTGTTTGCACGGAGGAAACCGACCAGCGGTTCTTCCTGGTCCAGTGGGAGCCCGGCACCTATGGTGAAGGTGAGGCTTGAGCCCTCATCATCGACCCGCACCTGCTTCGTCTCAGCCCGGTCCTGAGAGAACAGAGGCTTCTTCTTCGCGGGCATGGCCTCCGGGACCTCCGGAGCGCTCTCCACCTCCGGTCACGCGGCCGCCGTGGCTTTGAAAGTGAGCTTGAGGGCCAGGAGGGCATCCTTGGTGTAGGAGATATGGCCTAGAGGCAATAATAAATGTTATTATTTATCTCCTTGCTCATAATTATGTTTATGTTCCATGCTATAACTGTTGTGGTTCCCGAGCCCGTATATCCATAAAGGCTCTGGGGAAAACCCATGTGCACGTGTGGAATAATAAACGGTAAAAAGTATTCCTAGTCATGCCTCTAAGACTAGCTCAAGTGTTGCATGATGATTATGTTTTCCCAATCATGGGCATGTCTATGCCAGCAGCTTTGAGGGCACAATGTTAGAAGAACATTTGTGTTCAATCGACCCAAATTGATGTTATGCTATGAGATTCTTTCATCACAAGTTAATGGTTAATAACACAGAGATGGTTAACGTTTGCATGATTCCTCAGACCATGAGAGTATCGAGTTTCTTCATGCTTGATTCATGAACTTTGGGGTTTGTTAAACGTCATCCGTAACTGGATGGCTATTACGGCGGCTTACGGGTTCATGGGAAAGTATGTTAAGTAACTTGAAAGCTCAAGATTGGGATTTTCTCCTCCGATGATGGAGAGATATCTCTGGGCCCTCTCGGTGTTCAGGTATCCATCATCGTCTGGCCAGACACTTTGTGATTTGATCACGGGGATGCCGGAACACGGTAACGAGAAAAGAGAACAATACCGGTAACGAGGTAACTAGCATAGTGGACAAGTTGTTGATCCACGGGAATGCCAACATGTCTCACCTCGGGTATTTGTAACATATCGCGAAGCAACAAGAATAGCACACGGCAACTGGAGGTTCACTCGAATATTCATTCGTGTGGGTATAGGGGTCAATATGGGTGTCCACGGCTCCGATGTTGATCATTGATCGGAAGGGGTTCCGTGTCATGTCTATACTTCACCGAACCTATAGGGTCACACGCTTAAGGGTCATCTATCTACTGAATACTAGACAGGGAGTCTGAGAGAAAATCACTGAAAAAGTTTCGGACACCGAAAAGTTTCGGACAGCGGAAAAGTTCCGCAGAGAGAGGTCACCGGATGAGTTCCGATGAAACTGAAAAGTTGTTTCAGGGGATACCATTAAGTCAAAATGGTTTTGGCACATGCCTGATAATTCTTGGAGGATGCCAGAATCATTCTGGAAACTTCTGGGAATTTTCTGGAAGAAAAACCGGAAATGTTCCGGGGCTGCTGGAACCGCTTCAGATGCTTTTCGCAGATGAAATCACTAAAATGGAATTGTTCCAAAACGTGTTGAAAATTATTTTAGTGGGTACTGGAAATGTTCTAAGCCCACATAAATATTTTCAGTTCGAACGGACGCTGAAAAATGTCGTCGTGAATAGTGAAAGTGCTTTTTGGAATTTTTTGGAAAGCCACCTTTTAGGGCTTTTGCTAAAGGCTTCTAGAAGGTGATGTGGATGGATGAGAGCCCCCTTGGGGGAAGACCCCTAGGGGGTGGCCGGCCACATGTGGAGCTCCTCCTTGGAGCTCCACATGTCCTTGGGTTTCTCTCTTATGCCCTTGGAAAGAGTTTCCTTCATGGGTATTTTGGTATTTCTTGAATGCCCATCCTACCCCTTGGTTTTCCTATATAAGGAGGAGAGGGGGCTGCTCAATCCTTGATCCCTTCTCACATACAAGTGCCATTGCAATGATCTGGCTTCTCTCTCCCTCCCACGAAAAGAGTTTCGTAGAGCCGAAAGGCTGTCTGGGTTCCGGTGGGAACTAGTTCTGGACAGCGAAGCCCTGCCGGATAGATGACACCGTATGTGTGCAACTCTGTAGAGAGGTCGTCGTTTCGATCTTAGTGCCCGAGGGGCTGTTCGTGAGTGCCTCCCGAAGGGCTGTCCAAGTGACGGTCCTAGTTCTGTGAGTCCTCCCGAAGGGCTGTCCGAGTGACCGTTCAAGTTTCGAAGGTCCTCCCGAAGGGCTGTCCGCGACACCGTCCGGGGGACTGTTCGACCGCCTCCCGGAGGGCTGTCCGAAGAGAAGATGAGGGTATACATCCTCGCAGTTGGGAGGTTGTAAATCCTAGATGCGGGGATCTGCACCGCCGATCGTCATCGACTCTACTTCCGCTGCGCTACGAGTCGGTAACGAAAATGATCAAACCTTGTATGCAGTCTCCATAGTGGTCCTGGGCTGGTGCGTAGGTCGGAAAATTTTTGTTTTCTGCTGCGTTACCTAACAATGGCATCATGAGCCGTGCTATGCGTAGATGCAGGTTGCGATCTAGAATACATAGTGATGTATGGGTGTTGCACAATATAATTAGGTAGTAGATGAGTTCTATTACTGAAAATTATTTGTGTGGGTAGCAGATGAAATCTGTTACCCGATGTTCTTGTTGCTTCCCTGGAATTTGCATATTTCTGATCTTGATAACAGTATGGTGGAGTTTCAATGTTCTGGCAATCCGCGATCCTGATTGATCAACGAAGTGCTAACAGTTCATTGAATTCCACCGTAGTTAAAAAGAAAGATGAAATTTCGCAGACGAAAGGGCAATGCAGATATGATCTGCACGGGGGTCATGCGTATGACGAAGTTTAGTATGGGGTTCGAGATTTTATTATCTCGTGCTTCATACACCCCGCATTGTTAATCTAGCGACTTGAATTATCATACTTGATGATGGACGTTGGTAGCTTCGGTTTGTTTTGAAACCTTAGAAGCCACGAAAACAAGTTTTTGCATGAACCAATTAGAGACGTCTAACTTGGTTTTGCAGGAGGGTTTGCATGTGCATGTGATGTGGTATAGCAGTGCTCAAATTAATTTGATTATGTATGAGATGTCTATATGATGTAAATTGATTAACATGACCTGCGTGTCATGATTTGGCATGATGGCTGGAGCCATATGATTGCACTTTAAATGACCTGCGTGTCAACCTTGTGTAATGCATTATTTTATTAGCTATAGAGATAGCAATATTATCTGGTGCATCGACAAGGTGGTGGCAATCTTCGCGAAGGTGAACACCGACGCGAATGCCGAAGACGAAGAAATACAAGACTTCTCCGTCAAGAAGGGCTATACCATATCATGCTGTTATGAATCGCCTGAGATGTTTATCCCTTATGATGCACCCTTCTTGATTGCGCGGTAGTCGCTTTTTATTAGGGTGATCTCTCACAAAAATATCATAGTTGATAGTGTTCTCCCAAGTGTAGCGCCGTCACGGCACCTAACTTTTCGGGGTGCGCCATGACTAACATGGGTACGAACGATTAGGGATGTGTGAGGCGGGTGAGTTTAGACCTCGCAGCGAGATCACTTGGTTGTCTTTGACGTTCAAGCATGACAGTCATGAGCTCGGAACACGCCCATCGAAAGATGAACAAGAGTCGCATAGAGATGTGATTGGCAGGTTGGCCTGCCGGTTGAGATTTTCGTCATCAGTGGTGACTAACTTCAATGACGAATAATCAAAACATGGGTCTTGAATCACTCACAATCAATTATGAGAGATATTGATTTGAGTGGGAGCGCGCTGTAGAATTAATTCTTTTAATTCTCAGTGCAATTAATTTTGAACATTGTCTAAGTGTGATTTGCTTAATAGTTGTAGAATAACGGCTCGCGTTTCCACCTTCCCTGTTAAAATTGGATAGCTGTTAAATAACTGGTTAATACTTTACGGTTGGTAACGTAATGTGAGGATTGTCCTCAAGAGTGCCAAGAAGGACTTTGTCCTATCGCATACTTTGGTATTCTCTCGCTTATGCTATGGATCATGTGACTCTTGTCCTTCGATCCAAAAGCTAGAATTCCGTTTCAGTCAAGTGCAATATGTTTGTTTCCATGAGACCCGAACTTCGAAAGTTTGGATAGTTATGTGATATTCATGGAATCTAAAAATCATTTTCAGAGACAGACAAAGGCTAAAAGATATGAGATATCCAAAGCAATGTTTGTTTGCAAACTATTAGTAAAGGAGTTTACTATGCATTAGACTGATAAGAGAGGGATCCAGAAGAACGCCTGTCATAAGATGAAAGGTGAATAAAACAACAACTTAAAGAGAAGGAAGTGTCCGAAGGGTGTTAGTGAAACTTTCACACCTAGGAAGTCCGGGGCTAACGCCACTCTTAAGTTGGGTGCTTCTTCTGAGAGTAGGAGAAATACTGAAAGTTAAACTGTTAGAAGTATAAGGGCAAAAAGAAAGAAGACTGGAATATCCAGCTCATGTATGAATGTCATACAAGTTTTTGATGTATAGAAGGCTGGTCAAAGATATAGTTCTTGGGAATTATGGTTAAACATGTTAATCACTAATTCTTGGGTATTGTGAGTTAATCACAAAGATACCCGCTCGATTGCATTCTGTTGCAACTCGATGTAAGAACTACTATGGCCTGAAAGACTAGCCAGGAATGAGGTTTAGGTATACACAGGGAACATAGTAAATATTACTATACCTTCCATCGGTGTGTTACCGTCTGTATTTATTTTCATAATTCATTTAGAGTTTCACAAACTCTAGCCCATTGCATAAGGTATCTTGCAAGAAGGTTGTTCATAAGAGAACTTTTGATGTTCGATGTTATGAAAAACACAAGGGCCATATTTTCATTATGAATGAGATGTATGTTATGAATATTGATAATAATACATTACCTCTGGGTTTACTTTCATAATTCATTTTAGAGTTTCATACACTCTAGCCCATTGCACAATGTTTGTTGCAAAAGAGTTGTTCATAAAAAGAACAATTGTTGTTCAGTATTATGAATAACATGAAGGGTCGTGCTTCCATTCTCGATGGGACGTATGTTATGAATATTGATGGTAATATGATACATCCATAACACTGACGCTAAATGTCGGAAGACTAAAAGAATACCACACAAGTGTGGCACTGCATTTGGTCACATTGGAGAAACCCGCATGGAAAATTCCATTATGATGGATTTTGAAGTCGTTTGATTTTGAATCATCTGACACTTGCAACTTTTATCTGAAAAGTGAAGTGACTGAAATACCATTCACAGGCCATAAGGAATGAGCAACAAACTTATTGGTGATCATACATTTTGATGTATGTAGTTCAATAAATGTTGTGCAAGTAGTGGATTCATCTATCTTCAGAAATGACTCAAGTAGATATATGGATATTTACTTGATGAGACATAAGTCTGGATCTTTTGAAATCATTCGAAAGGTTTTCAAAAATGAAGTAGAAGTTATTGTAACAAGAAAATTATGT
This sequence comes from Thinopyrum elongatum, assembly GCA_011799875.1. Taxonomy (NCBI): domain Eukaryota; kingdom Viridiplantae; phylum Streptophyta; class Magnoliopsida; order Poales; family Poaceae; genus Thinopyrum; species Thinopyrum elongatum. The sequence goes on from CM022298.1 coordinate 229,061,645, forward strand.
TTCTACAATTCGATTGCAGAAAAGAATATTTGAGTTACAAGTTTAGCGAATGTCTGATGAGTTGTGAAAGGGGTTTCATAACTTGCACCTCCCGGAACACCACTGCAAGTGGAAAGTCCGTGAAGATGTAATCGAACCATTTATGACATGGTACGATCAAAGATGACATAAATCAATTTGCCATTATCCCTTTTAAAAGGTGATGCTTTAGAGACTATGGCTTTTACACTGAAAAGAGCTCCATCGGGTCTGTTGAAATGACGCCATGGTATGGTACGCCCAACCATGTTATATCTTTTCTTAACATTTGGAATATGGGGCTTGTGTAAAAGGTTACAAACCCATTCCAAATCAGACAAGTGCTACTTTGTAGGTTATCCCAAGTCATTGGGTATTTCCCCACCACTATACCGAGGCAAATAGGTTTGCCACATAGAACGGTATGCTTTTTGAAGAAAATGGTTCTTTCAAAAAGGTGAGTGGGAGAACAATGCAACTCGATGGGATAAACAGTATCTTCGTCATCAGTTCAAAGGAAAGAGACCTTGGAAGTGATTCCAGAGTTTCCTACTACGACTGATACGGAAGTCTCTACAATAAAATGTATGGACTTCGATCGAACTTGCAGCTGAACCACATGGGCAAGGCTCGTGCAAACCTCTCAGGTGCGCAAACGAGATATTGTTGTTAGACAACAGTATACCTACAATACACAAGGAAGCGTTGATGGGCCCTGACTCCAGAATTGGCTAAATGCCAATACAATACGAGTTAGTTTCCATATAAGTGATTCAAGATTAAAACCTTGATACACCCTTCGGAAGACTTAGAGTCTAATGAATATTTATGGAACTTAAAACTGATACGGATAAAAATGTTTTATCCATAAAGCTCGACTTGTTGCAATAACAAGTTCAAGGAGTTGACTACGATGAGATTGTCTCACCGTAGTGATGCTTAAAGTCGGTTCGGGTTGAACTAGAAATTAAGACATATTTCAATCATGAGATATGAAACATGGATGACAAAAGGATTTCCATCTGATGGAAATAAAACCTAGGACTTGTATGTGATACAGTCCAAAGTAATTTGTCGATCCAGAGGATGCTAGTAGGTATGCAAACTTCAGAGTTCCAGCGATGGATAGAAGAGAGCAAAATGGAGTTAGAATCTTCGTGTTTTGATGAAATGGTCAAAAAGGGTTTTGACTTCATCAATGGGTAACGAAGATGCTTGTAATTCAAGAAAGTAAGTGGGAGCATAATAATATTTCTAAAAACCTTGTGTGCTTGACACATTGGTAATTGGAAATAAATTTCTTGACACGAATTAGGACTTCATTTGAAAATGTTTTTTTTCGATGAAGTGCTTGGGCTAAATAGCCTTGATATTAGGCATGATAATCTATGGAGATAGATTTACCTAATGGGGCTAAGCAATGAATACATATTGACAAGATGCTAAAATCTTTTAGCATTAAAACGTCAAGGAGTGATTCTTGCCGAAGTCACATGGAAAGAGTTTTTGCAAGACTCGGTGTCCCAAAAACACTGATGAGTAAAATACATGATGAAGATTCCACACACCTTCATGTTTGGATTAATCATGTATTCCATGGTATGTAAAAACAACCAGATATGTCCGATACTCCCAAGGTGTTGCGAGTATAGATACCAAAGTGATCAAAAGTACTGATCATAGGACAACAGTGAAAAGTGTCATTGAGTGCAAGAGTAGCTCTAATGACATGTTTTCTCGCAAGCGGAAATCATGAAGAGTTCGTTGTGATATGTTACATCGATACAGTCTTCACCTTTTCTCCGTGCGATTTTTAATTTAAATTAAGGGTTTTGTGCAATACACAATATGGTGGCACGGTAGTTGGAAATTGTTCCAAACAAGATACTGAGGCGAATTCTATAACAAAGGCTAAGTATGTTGACGCTTTAGAAGCAACAAAGAAGTTGTTGAATCATATAGTTCATTCATGAACTTAGTATGGTTCCAAGAAGGCTTGGTCAATGGGACACTATTGCAGATAGTTGCTCCATAGCTCAGTCTGAGGAATCAGGTTTCGACCAATGTTTCACACATATACAAAGCAAGGTGTACACAAAATATGAATTTTGTGAAAGCGTGAAAACGCGAGGATATGCAAAGATACACACGGATCTGAAGTCGTCAGATCCGTTGGACATCAGGCTACACCACATGCGAAGCATATTTTACACCAATGTGCCGTAGGTGTAAAGTGCATTAGCATTAACTAGATTATTGACTCTAGTGCAAGTGGGAGTTTGTAGGAGATATGCCCTAGAGGCAATAATAAATGTTATTATTTATCTCCTTGCTCATAATTATGTTTATGTTCCATGCTATAACTGTTGTGGTTCCCGAGCCCGTATATCCATAAAGGCTCTGGGGAAAACCCATGTGCACGTGTGGAATAATAAACGATAAAAAGTATTCCTAGTCATGCCTCTAAGACTAGCTCAAGTGTTGCATGATGATTATGTTTTCCCAATCATGGGCATGTCTATGCCAGCAGCTTTGAGGGCACAATGTTAGAAGAACATTTGTGTTGAATCGACCCAAATTGATGTTATGCTATGAGATTCTTTCGTCACAAGTTAATGGTTAATAACACAGAGATGGTTAACGTTTGCATGATTCCTCAGACCATGAGAGTATCGAGTTTCTTCATGCTTGATTCATGAACTTTGGGGTTTGTTAAACGTCATCCGTAACTGGATGGCTATTACGGCGGCTTACGGGTTCATGGGAAAATATGTTAAGTAACTTGATAGCTCAAGATTGGGATTTTCTCCTCCGACGATGGAGAGATATCTCTGGGCCCTCTCGGTGTTAAGGTATCCATCATTGTCTGGCCAGACACTTTGTGATTTGATCACGGGGATGCCGGAACACGGTAACGAGAAAAGAGAACAATACCGGTAACGAGGTAACTAGCATAGTGGACAAGTTGTTGATCCACGGGAATGCCAACATGTCTCACCTCGGGTATTTGTAACATATCGCGAAGCAACAGGAATAGCACACGGCAACTGGAGGTTCACTCGAATATTCATTCGTGTGGGTATAGGGGTCAATATGGGTGTCCACGGCTCCGATGTTGATCATTGATCGGAAGGGGTTCCGTGTCATGTCTATACTTCACCGAACCTATAGGGTCACACGCTTAAGGGTCATCTATCTGCTGAATACTAGACAGGTTGTGTGAGAGAAAATCACCGAAAAAGTTTCGGACAGCGGAAAAGTTCCGCAGAGAGAGGTCACTGGATGAGTTCCGATGAAACTGAAAAGTTGTTTCAGGGGATACCATTAAGTCAAAATTGTTTCGGCACATGCCTGATAATTCTTGGAGGATGCCAGAATCATTCTGGAAACTTCTGGGAATTTTCTGGAAGAAAAACCGGAAATGTTCCGGGGCTGCCGGAACCGCTTCAGATGCTTTTCGCAGATGAAATCACTAAACTGGAATTGTCCCAAAATGCATTGAAAATTATTTTAGTGGGTACTGGAAATGTTCTAAGCCCACATAAATATTTTCAGTTCGAACGGACGCTGAAAAATGTCGTCGTGAATAGTGAAAGTGCTTTTTGGAATTTTTTGGAAAGCCACCTTTTAGGGCTTTTGCTAAAGGCTTCTAGAAGGTGATGTGGATGGATGAGAGCCCCCTTGGGGGGGGACCCCTAGGGGGTGGCCGGCCACATGTGGAGCTCCTCCTTGGAGCTCCACATGTCCTTTGGTTTCTCTCTTATGCCCATGGAAAGAGTTTCCTTCATGGGTATTTTGGTATTTCTTGAATGCCCATCCTACCCCTTGGTTTTCCTATATAAGGAGGAGAGGGGGCTGCTCAATCCTTGATCCCTTCTCACATACAAGTGCCATTGCATCGATCTGGCTTCTCTCTCCCTCCCACGAAAAGAGTTTCGTAGAGCCGAAAGGCTGTCTGGGTTCTGGTGGGAACTAGTTCTGGACGGCGAAGCCCTGCCGGATAGATGACACCGTATGTGTGCAACTCTGTAGAGAGGTCGTAGTTTTGATCTTAGTGCCCGAGGGGCTGTTCGTGAGTGCCTCCCGAAGGGCTGTCCAAGTGACGGTCCTAGTTCTATGAGTCCTCCCGAAGGGCTGTCCGAGTGACCGTTCGAGTTTCGAAGGTCCTCCCGAAGGGCTGTCCGCGACACCGTCCGGGGGACTGTTCGACCGCCTCCCAGTGGGCTGTCCGAAGAGAAGACGAGGGTATACATCCTCGCGGTTGGGAGGTTGTAAATCCTAGCTGCGGGGATCTGCACCGCCGATCGTCATCGACTCTACTTCTGCTGCGCTACGTGTCGGTAACGAAAATGATCAAACCTTGTATGCAGTCTCCATAGTGGTCCTGGGCTGGTGCGTAGGTCAGAAAATTTTTGTTTTCTGCTACGTTACCTAACACTTGGTGTCTCCGACCACAGCATGGATGCCGCTGCTCCCCGGCATTTTGATGACATTGTAGCCGGGGTGCTTTGCCGCCATGAACTTGGCGAGGGCCGGGTACCCGAGGATGGCATTGTACGGGAGGCCGATGCGGGCGACGTCGAAGTCGATGAGCTCGGTGCAGTAGTTGCTGCATGTGCCGAAGGTGACGGGGAGGCGAATCTGCCCCAGGGGGATGACGGAGCCGTCGAGCACCCCTGAGAAGGGCCTAGTGGGGGCGAGCCGGTCATACGGCACCCGAAGCAGGTCGAAGGCTTCCACGGAGAGGATGTTGAGGCCAGCGCCGCCATTGATGAGGGTTCGGGTGACCACGACGCCGCTGATGGTGGGCGTGCACACCAAGAGAAGCATGCTCGCGCCGACCGTGGTCTTGGGGTGGTCCCTGGAGTCGAAGGTGATGTCGGTCTTAGGCGCCAACCGGCCCGCAGGAGCCCCCTGCCGTGGCTGGGCGGCCCCCATTTGCCGAAAGAACTACTTGATGTGGCGGCCTGAGGTCGGCGCTTGCGACCCTCCGAGGATGGCTACAAGAGCGTGGGGCACCGGTGCCGCGAAGCGCGCGACGAACTGATTGCGCAGATCTCCCCACGGACGGCGGGGCACGGTGCGGCCGTGGCGCCGCATGGACGGCCGCAGTGACGAGTCCTGCTGCTTGCGGGCAGCAGGGTTGGTGGCGGCGTTAGCCACCGGGGAGGCAGAGCGGCGAGGGACGCCGTCGCCCGCGGGCACCATCTGGGCGACACGAGCGGCCCGGCGCTCAGCACGAGCACGGCGAGCGTCGGCCATAGGGACAGCGGAACTAGTAGCGGAGCAAACGATGGGAGAGAAGCTTCGAGACGCCCCCTACCTAGCGCGCAAAATTTCTAATTCAGGGCTCCGCAAACCCAAGAAGGTTCGAACTCTGGGGCGTGTGTGAAGAACTCAACCTATCCAGCCAACCAAACGCGTCGCCTTACAGCCTAGCTCGAAGAACAGGGAAGAAGATGGACATGGAAGTTTCCCCAGGTTCGGGCCACCTTGCGGTGTAATACCCCACTCCTGCTTTGTGGTGGATTAGCCTCACGAGGGGCTGAGGATGAACTAGTACAGAGGATGAACAAGGTCGCAAGGCTTGCTCTGGTGAGAGTGAGTTGTTCTGGCTCCGATCCGGCCCCCCTTCCTATGGTGGTGGCTAACCTATATATAGTGTCCTTGGTCCTCTTCCCCGAAAACGAAGGCGGGAGGGATTCCACAATGGCCAATTTGAAGGGGACAAGTAGTACATCTTATCCTGACGAAAGGTGGTCTTCGCCTGCAAAGATTCTGGCTGTGACACTGCGGTGGGCTCGGCGATGACATCCGTCCTGCCGTCCTGGCAAGCTTAGTCTTGTTGCACGGGAATGGAAACCTTTGGGTGATTCCCCGAGACGCCGCGCCTGCGCTTGCCTCCTTAGCACCAAAGAGGAAACCTGCTGCTTTGCGCCCGCTGGCGCCCGCCTGGCCTTGGTCGTCATGGCTTGCGTCACCTCAACCTCATGAGGTGGGCACCTGCATGGAAATCTCTGCTCCTCAGGAGCCAGCGTAAGGAGGCCGCTCCCTCCGGAGGTCTTGATGTCGTCCGCCTTGCCAGGCTTGGCCCCTCGCAAGGGTCTTGTCTTGAAGGTGTTGTAGATGGGTCATACCAGGCCATTGATGGAGCCACGCCGTGGGCCGCAGGCAGGCAAGTCTGGGTACCCTGGTTCCCAGAACGCCGACAGAAGTGACTTTTGTGCTGTTTAACTGGAATGTCAGAATGGAACCATTGGTTCATTTCAGTGGAACTGCACAAAGGGAGATCTATGTTCCAATCTTCATCCTCCATATTGGCACCATAACCTTCCTTTAGGTAAGAATGATATTTAATGCATGTGTTCACCTCTATTTTGCGACTGCCATGAGAAAATAATGCTATTGTTTACTAGTACACTTGTACTCCCTCACTGACAAAACCAAGTCTGGAATAGAAGGCCAATCATGTACTTGGTTTCACCAACTGGTGAGGAGAAAGAGAAACGGAGCATGAAGAGGAAGAAGAAGAAGAAGAAGAAGAAGAAGAAGAAGGAGAAAATGAAGAAGATTACACGATGGTACCGTCCTATGTTATCCTGACATCTTGCTACTGGTATTGTATTATTGTGTTGCTACTAGTCTTAATTTACTTGGAAGACAAGCAAGATGCCTGTGCGTTGCATGTAACATCAAGATGCATTTGTATGAGTAGTTTATCTTGTGAGAGAAAAGGATGAACGAGGGAAGGCCTTATTGGCAAATGCGAAGAGGGGTGTGGGTATCTTTTTGCAAAATTGCCATAGTTTCCTTCCTATCTGTCAGATATAAATCAGACGGCCTATATTGTAGGATGGCAGGCACACCATCATCACCAACTCTGCTTTTTATAAGAGTAGATAGATAGATAAATGTAGCAGAGTAGTACTTAGCTTGACGACACATCATACTAATTAACTGGATTCTTGATGCATGTGTGACCCAACTCTACATGATCAACAGTGCCAAGGTGTTCTTGCTGAAGCTGAGGCCTCAGTCGAGGCCATTCAAGGGCTCCGACAACTTCTCCCTTACATGTGAGACTATCCTCCAGGAGCCCTTCCACTTCTGCTGTTTCTCCTTCAAGGTCACTTAATTAATTAGGAGTACTTAAGTAGCACTAATTAATTGCTGCCTAATTTTCCTGTCGGAGTTAAACACATCTTTAGTAGCACAATATGCTGAATCATGTACGTGTGTATGTGTGTCTGTGGAGGTGAACCATGTGGTGGAGCAGGGAGGGAATCTTGGTAGTGTCATGACATAATAATGCTATTGTTTTGCATGTCAATTTATTGCCACTGGTTCAATGAGGCAATGTTTTGTGTATTGTCCATCATGAATTTGATGCTACTGTTAAAGTAATATGCTAATGTCTTTCTATCCTTTCTCACTAAGCTAATGAAGGTTTCACCTTGTTCCTACTTGTGCAAATAGGGATCATGTTGTGCCAATCGTACATTTTAGTGGAACTGCACAAGAGAATACAATGAACTGTATCCCAGCCAGTGCTTTAGCTCTGCTGGAAGTTCTTGATAATCTTTCAATATAATCTTACCACTGGTAAACAAGAGTGATGTCAACCATACATTTGAAGTGCACAAGAATATATACTATTGAATGATTCCAGTGAGTGCTTTATCATCTCTTCTGGGACTACTCGAATAAGCTTCTTGCTCAGGTTGGTGCCGGCCTAAGGCCATCATCCATATTAGTTTACTGTCATCTCTATTTGTATCGTGCTACTGTGTTGCTACTGTCATGGGGAACTCCTTTATCTTTGCACGTTAAAGTTTTGCAACCTATGATACATGGCAATGCTTTGAGTGTTGAGCTAATTGGCACTGATTAAATATACTAATACCTCTCTTTAAGCAAGACTACTATGTTGCTAACTTTACCCATTAAGATAATGAGGGTGCTTCTATTTGTTAGTGTATGTTTCATCAACTAGTCCCACTATTATAGTAATCTCACTCTCTCAATATATGTGCCAACAGGGATGCTCGATTTTGGTGGAACTGCACAAAAACTTTGGGTGCTTCATTGCCTCAACTGCATCCTTCCTTTCCTGTCAGTCGCTTATCTCGGCTTCCAGTCAAAGGAAATAGTAACTGATATGCTTCCTCACACTGGTTGGTACCGGTCTTTATCCTGATTATTGTGCTTGTCATATGTATTGGTAATTTGGTATTGTGCTACTGTTTGCCTATTTCATAAAGGAGTAACTTGGAGCCTGAACTCGCAGGCAAATCATTACATTGGATGATTTCAGTAGAACTGCACAAAAAGATCAGATGGACAGATACTTATGCTGCTACTATGTACTCCAAAGTGCACTCAGACAAGCATCGATGTTGACAAGAAGAAGTGCCAGAGTGAACGCCAACAATATTGCTTGGCGCATAGCCCAGAAAAATGCAGTCCAGTCTTTGGTCCCAACTTGTGCCTTTTGGTTATCGGCACATATGGTAGCAAACTGTATGGCATGGAGTCTAAAGATTGCAGACAAGTTGGTTAACATGTATATTCATCTGGCACTTAATCAGTCTGCATGCCAGGGATGCTCCATTTCAGTTGAACTGCACAAAAAATTTGGGTGGTTCATTTTATCGACCGCCTCCTTTCTTGTCTGCAATGTAGAATTTTGGCGAGCTATGGGACCAAGATGAGCCAGTAAACTAGTTGGATGAAAGTAGTGGCCAAGTTGCTCAAATCTCCCTCAGCATCGAGGTGACTATCTCGAGGATAAACCTACAAGCAAAGTTCAGATTGTCTGTGCTACCTCTTATGTACTCGAAAGTTTGCTCGTACAAGCATTCATTTTAGCAAGAAGAACCACCGAGTGAACACCACTTACCAGTCTGTACCCTAGGTAATTAAAGTTTGTCCATGGATGATATTGGCTGTGATCTCTCAATCATTTGGATGCATAAACATGTTGAACATGTGTATATCTGAATCTTTTGTGAATTATCTATGAATATTGTCTTGTGATCTATCAATCATTTGGATGCATAGACATGCTAAACTTGTGGATATATGAATCTTTTGAGTTGTTGATTGTGAATGTTGGCTATGAATATGAACGTGTCCTGTGAACCTGAGTTTGATACGAATGTTTACCTTTTCTGTTGTACTTGTGTGTGAACTTGTTAGAATGTCTACTGTGGGATTATGACGTGTGAGTGTCAACGGCACACCTTCCCGAGAAGAATTGCACCTACTTGTTAGGGTAGCAACAGTGCATCAGCTCTTTTTTTTATCTTTTTGCTCTTTCTTCCCCCCTCCCCCACTCAACCCCTGCCGTAATGTTTTTGGCCTCAAAACAAACATAGTACTACGTTGTTTTTGGGCCTTGATGAAAAATCAAGTGCTGCTTTCTGTAGGTTGGCTCACCCATCAAATGGGCTGCTGGTCCACCACAGACTGGGAAGCTAAAAATACAAGTTGTATGGTGCAGAGGCAAGTAAAAAAAACGCCATCGAGAGCCATCCACTGGAAAAAATCATGTCTGATGTGCTTCTTCAGTCGCGCTGCCGGCCCCCTCTTTAATCCAGTTCACTCCATTCCCCAACCGGCAGCACGGGACGGAAGTTTATTTCCCCCTCGCGCTGCCGGGGGATTGAAGAAGCGCGGCATCGAATCCAACACCGGTGATGGCTGCTTGTCCAAGTGATTTTCAGATAAGAAACTGCATGTTTCATAGGCAGAGCATTTAAATCAACACGCACTTTTCAAACATGGATAACAGAATGTTGAAAATTTTATTCATGCTAAAAAATGGAACTAACAACAAGTTGACATCATGCTGATCAACATTCATGTATAGCACATCATCATATGATGCAAAGTCAAAAAGATATGTTATTTTCAAAATGGCAAGACAATGTTGAGTGTGTGAAAAACTGGGTAAACTAGGGATGAAATTTTGGCAAGTGTTAGATATTTTTCAACTGCGCCAGTTGGAATCAAACCTGGGTAGTACAGCTTTTGGGTGAGAGGGCTGCAGCCACCGGGCTAGTGCGGTATGTTCGAAAGAATGAAGGCGTCTTCCCCGGCTCCGGTTCTTTCCTGTCTGTGTGTGCTCGCCGTGGCGCCGCCGTATGCCGTTGTCAACATCACTGGTACAGCGAGGTGCTATACAAATGGTTTTAACCCCTTTCCGCGACGGCACTCGGAACCGTCGCCAAGTGAGTGACTGTGATAGGGGGGTCCTTCCCACACGACCCAGAAACCGTTGGGGATAGGGAGCCTCGATGCATATACAGTACTCCCTACTCATTTGTGCTCGCATTGCCAGCGCAGTCGGTATTCTGTGGTGCTACGTTTACGATGTGCGACCCATCACAAATAGTTCACGATTGTAGAAGTAGACAATCACACACATTTACTTTTCCTCGACTGTGTGTGATTCGATGTAAGAGCGCACACAGTTGTCGCTATAAAACTGTATGAGAAGCTTGAATACATCCCACACGATTCTTCCGTCATACCCACGTCGGATGATCGACCTATCGCACGCGTTCTTCTATGACCAAATGTTTGCGATGCGCACAACATCACAAACAGTCCATAATTTCGAAGCATGTGTGATAAGGTGACTATCGCAAACATTTAATAAGAAAGAACTGTGTGCGATGCTGTTGTTAATCGCACTCGTTTTTTCTTGGCTGATCATGTGTGCAGTGGAGATTGATCACACACGTAGTGGATCCTAGAAATGTGTCTGATCTCCAAGTCTATCGCAGACGTTTCGCTTTCACAAACCATGTGCAGTGTAATCCCTAATTAATCCCTAATTTAAAAATCACATGTTTTGAATTTGAAAGTAGGCAATCACTTATTTCATATCCAACCATGTTTATTACAAATATAGGTTCAACCACGAATGCATAATTCGATGCACAGGTACATATACTGAAGAACTACAGAAGCACCAAGTAAAGAATGATGAACCACAGTTGTACTAAAGACTGTAAAGAGAGAGGCGAAAGACATTCTGGTTGCTGGAGAAGGTGAAGCGGAATGCCCATATTGTGCCCTCCTCCATGCGTAATGCGTGCACGACTCTAGGCCAACCCCTTGTGATGGCTGCCCGTCCATCCTTCACTGTCTTCATTATGACTTCTCGATGCTCATTGTAGTCTGGATGAAATACTTTAACCTTCATTGTGTGTCCACCAATCATGTACTTTGCGAGGTAATCTTGAGTGAACTGCTTTGGGAACCACTGCCAACGAAAAAGATTCAGACATTGTTGTCTAACTACTCATTATGGGTAGTAAAAAGAGAAGGCTGTAGAGTTTGTAGTTACCATCCTACAGCTCACTGTTGTGTTGGATAGAGCATAAACAAATAATTTGCTTGCCACCATTTGTATCTTTTTGCTAATAATCCTTATCAGTTTCCTTAGTTGATGCTTGTTCATGAATATCTCATTGCCCCATACGCAAAAAGGGTCGATGCGTGGATCCTTGCCAAGGGCATATCTACCTACAAGCAACAAGTCAATATTAGAAGCTAACAAGTGTCCAGGCCTGGATCTATATGCACTAAATTATGGAACGACGGGGGGAGTTCAAGCCAAGGGATGAAACTAACCTCGGCGGAAAATGGTGGCCACTCCCGTTGTTGTCTTGCATAAGTAGTGGAAAGGCATGATAAGTACAGCAACCTTAACATCAAACAAATATAGCAAAGGTAAACAATATCATCTCCAAATGATAGGTTGAATGTGTTGGTTTCAGCATGCTGTTAAAGCAGATATAAAATGGAAGGCAATGTTACTGACAACAGGCTTAGCAGCCATCAAATATTGCAATTCAAACTGGTATTGTTGAAAATGAATAGAACGTAGGTAATGCTTAAACATCACACTGGATAAATGTGTAAAATTGAAATAAAGGGCATGTGTTAACTACACCAGGCATAACTGGAACCAAATATAGCCGTTCAAACTGGTATTTATGCAGTCGAGAGGCACAGTTCCGACTTGCACATAATGAACATCACATTGTGAATGACTGAAATAAACAAGGCATAAATGATCAGTATAACAACCAAATATAGCCATTGAAAACTGGACAGAGTCTCACTGCAACCAACCTAACAAGCAAATACAAATAAATAGGGCATATGCTTGAAAACTGGATAAATGCTCACTACAACCAACCTAACAAGCAAATATAGATAAACAATCCATCTGCTTGAAAACTGGACAAATGCTCACTGCAACCAACCTAACAACCAAATACAGATAAACAAGGCATCTACTTGATAACTGGACAGATGCTCACTGCAACCAACCTAAGAACCAAATACATATAAACAAGGCATCTGCTCGATAACTGGAAAAATGCTCACTGCAACCAACCTAACAACTAAATACAGATAAACAAGGCATCTACTCACTATAAATAACCAAATATAGCCATTCATGAAACTGAAGTGGACAATTCATACTTAAACATCACATAGCCCTATTGAACAATACATTTTTGCATAACTGAAATAATTAAACACGGCATAGTTAAAGCATCGCACGACAAATGCTACTACAACAAAGGGTACGGGTTGGCAAGCTAGAAAAGGTAAGATTTGCTGATAGGATGTTGCCTCACATGTCATGGACGGGATCCTTCCAGTTGGAAGAGCACAGACCCATGGTGCGCTCTCTGATGTCACAGATGGGCTGTTTCACCTTGGAGGAACCTTTGTGGGTGCCCTCCTCGTGGTCGTGGTCGATGAGATCTGACTTGGCAATTGAGGATCCCAAACCGCCGCCGTAGAGCATGTCCTTCAGAAATGACAAAATGGGCTCGATGGCGTACAAGGATCACAAATCCTTGACCGCTTGGCGGAGGAGATCAGTGGCAGGGCCGTCGAAGAGATCGACGGTGGTTGAACCAGAGGGGTTGGAGATGGACCACTTAACCTGTGACATGGCCCGCGTGAAGCCGTCGCTGTCGACGAGCTTGATGTCGTAGCCAGCTTTCTCGAGATACAGTAATACGCCAGCCCGCTGACATGAAGCCTTCGGCATGGCAATGTAGTCAACGTCTTCGCCGGCTTCCATGGTGACGTGTTGCTCCGGGATCGACAGGTCGGGGCGAACGGCGGCCAACTCGCCAACGTCTGCCGGAGAGGCCATGATAAACCTCTTCTTGGCCGAACGCTCGTCGGGCTCCCCGGGATATGTGGTCGAGCTTAGGCTGCGACATTCTGGAGCAGGGGATGTGGACCTGGCAGGGAGGGACACCGCAGGCTTCATCTAAAAACTCAGGGGAGTGGGGCGACGGTATGGGAATCGTTCGGTAACCTGAACTTTATTATCTAAGCTAGGAGGAACGGGTAGACCGGTAGGGGTTGGCGGCGGCGCCGGCGGCGGCCGCGAGCTAGGGTTCGAGGGGGGGAGGGGGCCGGGTGGGGGACTGTGGAGGGGGGTGGTGTTTGACGATACGTTGCGGCTACTGAAAATTTTAGTAATGGTGGGTGGAGATGGTGGTGGACGAGGGAGGGCAACGGTTCAAATGCCTCGGCTACTACAATTTTACTATAAGGTCGGTGCTGGAGGATTGTGGGCGACGGTTGAAGTACGTCGGCTACTAAAATTTGGGTAAAGGAATTGATGCGGGGCGGGAGTGCCCAAGATCGCGCACGGTCCAACAAGAATATGTGTGTATGATAACAAGAAAAAGTGGCGGAACCGCCGATTTTTGGCTCAAGGCGGGTAGTTTGTTTTTATATTTCTAGCTAGGTGGTCTATCGCACACGGTGTATCCTAATTTATAAATAAACTACCCACCTTTAGCTTGCGCAGGTGGTGATTTTACAGCGCACTTGCATCGCACACGATTAAGCCAGTACCTCCACCCTCTGCTCGCGCTTGCGCAGTCGTGGTGATTTTATGGTGCACTTGCATCGCACACGGTTAAGCCAGTACCTCCACCTTTGCTCGTGCTTGCGCAGTCGTGGTGATTCATAGTGCACTTGCATCGCACACGGTTAAGACATTATACCCGTGTCCGTTGAGCGTCATCAGAGTCTTTGCAACAAAAAAAATGTTAGAGAGGGTCAGAAGACAGCCACACCAGCATGTGGCCCAAATATATATGAGTGGAAAGGGTGGTCTGTGATGTTCAAAATTCCAATGCACAACTTTGACTGCACGGGCCCATGGTTGGGCGCATTGTCGAAGATCGGTGAGAGGGGCCAGAAGTCAAGAACCACCTAGAAGTGGCCAAATATATGTAGGAATATTGGGTGTGATGTTCAAAACTTTAAATACACAATGCACAACTTTGGTGGCACTTGCCTCGCAAACCCGAAAGCACCCTTGGATATATCTATAATGACATAATGTCGTAGCTAGCTAGGGTGCTTGACCCACCACCTCCCACTTCGTGTCAGCAGGGCGGATGCACGTAATGATACTTTGGTCATACATGCATGTCGCCATGACCTACCATAAGACGGACCAGTGAATCTATCGTTTGGTCAAATGACAACTATTGTTGTCGATAAACCGCTTGGGCCAATAGACTGAACCATCATAAAAATCGCATGAGAGGGACCACAAAACCAGCACCTCTTGCATGCGGCCCAAAATGATGTATGTTGGAAGGGGTGATGTGTGTTTTCAATATAGAATAATGTACAATTTAGATGTGGTGCCTACCTCTCGATACAGACAACAACCATGAAGGCCAAGTAGTTAAGTACGAGATACACAGGGTACGATGTAGGTCGAACCCAGCAATCCGAGCATGTGGGAGGGAATCCTGACAACACATGAGCTCATGCTTTGGTTGAACGACATGTGATGGTGACCAGCCCTAACATGAACTAGGAGGAATCCATTCATGGCCAACACATACCCCTCGTTATCGGTCAAAGGGATGATATATATATATATACACTCGGGGATCCCACAGATATGCGTGTCATCACAAAAAACCGCACAAGGGAGACGTGGTCGATCAGAAGACCCCGTATACATTGCATGCGGCCCGAAAATATGTATGGGTACGGTGGTGTGTGATGTGTTTAAATCCCAAATGCACAACTTCGATGGGCCACCAACTACATTACAAACCGAACACCTTACCCGACACCAAGCATGGTTCAATACGTACGATGTCGGTTTCCCAACTTCGAGGCGACGGGGGGGGGGGGGGGGGGGGGGGTCGTCCAACGCATGCGCTCAAACTTTATTTTGTCTAACATGGCACACATAGCAATAGGAAACCATCATGGTCAAACCCTTCTCGTTGTTGGGTTAAAGGGATAAATTATGTGGGCCCCCCTCATTGTCGGTAAAGGATAATATATATACCTTGGGGATCCCACATATATGTGCAGCGTCTATAAACCGCACAAGGGAGACATGCTCGATCAGAACACCCTGCCCCCTATACCCTGCATGCGACCTGAAAAAGGTTTATATAATCGCCATGACAGGTCACTATAGAGTCAATCATTCTTTAATTTTTTAGAGCAAAAAATAATCAATAAAAACATAGTCTACAAATTAGCAAAACAAAGATCCTTTATCTCTATAATGACCGTGTCATAGCATTTAAATGAAGCTTGAGGTCACCCATCCTTGGGCTACTCCAGCCCGAGTACGCTTAACTTCTGCGTTCTATTCGACTAGACTAGCGGATGGGAAGCCGCACCTTGCTGATAGGAATTGCCTCCTTGCCTTTAAGGCGTTTCACGCTGGTCACCCTATGGGACCTACTCCCTCTTATCACACACATTTGTGCTTTTAGAAACTGTGTGTGATATTTACATGGCCGGTGTGTCTTCGCCTAGCCTTCAATGAGCACTAACACTGGTAGCGGGAAAACGATGGGAGAAGAGGCGGGAAACCGATGAGAGGAGTGGCGGGAAACGGTAGCCTGTTTGGAGATATAACAACATTAATATAGAAAACTTAGTAAAGAAGGAAGCGTGAGCTAGCACGACGCATGCGCACAGTGCTTACCCATGTACTGCATGTGCTGTCGAAAGGGCTGAGGATTGTCGTTCGATCTAGGAGCATCCAACGGTGCAGACATACGACCCATGGGGTTTGGGTTCTGGCCAATCAGAACACACGACTTAGATCACGCGTGCAGCAGGGGGAGGGGGGCATCGGGCACGGTTTAGTAGGCACACGGCTTTCGTGAGTGAACCGTGTGCTATTTGAAAACATTTCATGAGAAGAATCTCGGCTTTTAAATCCCAATAAATCCAAAACTCACCCGAAAATCATGAAACTTGCCATGGTGTCACGACATGGCACATATATGTCGAGGAATTTTTTTCGTCCATTTTGGCGCAAGTTTTATTAAAAGCCTCTTACAAACCAGAGCTTCTCTCAAAGAAGCCTCGTGGTTCCGATAGGGAAACGTGTCCCCCTTGTGGGCGAAACGATAATCACTGCCTCTTTTCGCCTTGTATTTTCTTCTACGGGCAACATGGAACGACAGGATATCCGTGCTGAAATTTAAACTTATTCAGGGTTCGTTTGGCCTTTTTATACACTAATTGAGTTTCCTAGGCATTTAATGTCCATAATTCAAATCTAAACTTCAAATACATGCTCCAGTTCACCAAAATGGCTAGAAAAATTATACATGGGTCCTTGGGTGCATGTTTAGGTCCCATGCTAGGAATGGGAATGAATTACAACCGTACCAGCGTCATGGCTCGTCCTCAAACATTTGGAATCTTGGTTTTTAAATCCCCGTAAATCCTAAACTCACCAGAAAGTCATGAAAGTTGGCATGGTGTCAGGTCATGGCACATATATGTCGTGGTAAAAACATTGTCCAATTTGGGCCAAGCTTTATTACAAACCTCTTACAAACCGAAGCTTCTCTCAAAGAAGCCTCGTGGTTCTGATATGGAAATGTGTTCCCCTTGTGGGCGAAACGTAATCACTGCCTCTTTTCGCCTTGTATTTTCTTCTACGGGCAACATGGAACGACAGGATATCCGTGCTGAAATTTAAACTTATTCAGGGTTCGTTTGGCCTTTTTATACACTAATTGAGTTTCCTAGGCATTTAATGTCCATAATTCAAATCTGAACTTCAAATACATGCTCCACTTCACCAAAATGGCTAGAAAAATTGTACATGTGTCCTTGGGTGCATGTTTAGGTCCCATGCCAGGAATGGGAACGAATTACAACCGTACCGGCGTCCTGGCTCGTCCTCAAACATTTGGAATCTCGGTTTTTAAATCCCCGTAAATCCTAAACTCACCAGAAAGTCATGAAAGCTGGCATGGTGTCACGTCATGGCACATATATGTCCTGGTAAAAACATTGTCCAATTTGGGCCAAGCTTTATTACAAACCTCTTACAAATGGGAGCCTGTCGCAAGAACCCTCATGGTTTCTATAGGGAAACGTGTCCCCTTATGGGCGAAACGATAATCGCTCCCTCTTCTAGCCTTGTATTTTCTTCTACATGCAACACGGAACAACGGGAGATTCGCGCTGAACTTTGAAATTATTCAGGGTTCGTTTGGCCTTTTTATACACTAATTGAGTTTCCTAGGCATTTAATGTCCATAATTCAAATCTGAACTACAAATACATGCTCCAGTTCACCAAAATGGCTAGAAAAATTATACATGTGTCCTTGGGTGCATGTTTAGGTCCCATGCCAGGAAGGGGAATGAATTACAACTGTACCGGCGTCCTGGCTCATCCTCAAACATTTGGAATCTTGGTTTTTAAATCCCCATAAATCCAAAACTCACAAGAAATTCATCAAAGGTGGCATGGTGTCACGTCATGGCACATATATGTCATGGTAAAAACATTGCCAATTTGGGCCAAGCTTTATTACAAACCTCTTACAAATGGGAGCCTGTCGCAAGAACCCTCATGGTTTCGATAGGGAAACGTGTCCCCTTATGGGCGAAACAATAATCACTCCCTCTTCTAGCCTTGTATTTTCTTCTACACGCAACACGGAACAACAGGATATTCGCGCTGAACTTTGAAATTATTCAGGGTTCGTTTAACCTTTTTTATTCATTAATTGATTTTTCTAGGCATTTAATGTCCATAATTCAAATCCAAACTACAAATACATGCTCCAGTGCACCAAAATGGCTAGAAAAAACGTGCATGTGTCCTTGGGGTGCATGTTTAGGTCCCATGGAACGGATGGGAAAGAATTCAACCATCTCGCCATCCTGGCTTGGCCAGAAACATTGCGAATCTCGGTTTTTTAAATCTCTGTAAATCCAAAACTCACTAGGAAATCATGAAACTTGGCATGGTGTCACTACATGGCACATATAATTGTCCAATTTGGGCGAAGCTATATTACAAGCCTCTTACAAATCGAAGCTTCTCGCAACCCTCGTGGTTCTGGTAGGGAAACATGCCCCTCTTGTGGGCGAAACGATAATCATTGCCTCTTCTCGCCTTGAACTTTGTTTTCTACAGGCAACATAGAATAACAGGAGTGTCGTGCTGAAATTTGAAACTGTTCAGGGTTCGTTTGGCCATTGTATATATTAATTAAGTTTTCTAGGCATTTAATGTAGTCCATAATTAAAATTTGAACTACAAGCACATGCTCCAGTGAAGCAAAATGGGTGGGAAATCGTACATGTGTCATTGGGTGCATGTTTAGGTCTCATTTAAGGAATGGGAATGAATTACAAACTTCTCGTCGTCCTGAAACATTGAGAATCTCTGTTTTTAAATCCTAGTAAATCAAAAACTCACCCAGAAAACATGAAACTTGGCATGGTTTCATGACATGGCACATATATGCTGTGGTAAAAAAATCGTCCAGTTTGAGACAAGGCGCACACATTAATAGCCAACGAAGTCCTTTTGAAACAAATAGCTGACACGTTAATATCGCAAACAGTTGTATTATATGAATCATGTCAAAATTTAACCATACTCGATGGTGTGCGTGCAGCTGTTTGATTAGACGGGATGAGTGCAAGAAGTCCGTCGTGCAGGCTTGATGGGACGCGTGCGAGCAGTCCGCCGTGCATGCTCGACGGGACGCGTGCATCCTGTCCACCTCGCATGCTCGACGGGACACGTGCGAGCAGCAAGGCCGCCCATGCTCACCGGGAGCGAGCTCTTTGACCTCCATCCACTAGCCGCCGCCCGCCTCGCTCACAACTTCTCCATTAATGGGTTAATTAAAGCACCTGGACGGAGGGTGTTTGCTTGTGATCCCATGGCAGCATTTGCTTTGTTTGTGTTTTCAACTCGTATTCCGGCCTAATTTAAATTGCCACATAGGGCAACGGATAATACGATGACAAATTTACAATGGCGCAGATAATAATTGTCTTACATATTCCGGATAATTTAAAATGCCACATGCAGAAAAGCCCGGAAGACACGGGGGCAAGAGAAGAAGGAAATCGCAGACAACGATCTGGGTCGCTACTGTCTCTACTCGTCGATGGATCGCCGGGCGACGACATCCTCCAGCTCTTTCTTCAATTCCTCATGACTTTGCTTGAAAGCAGCCACAGATTCCTCCACCTCCTGCTCGCGCTCAATCCTGAGCTTCCTCAAGTCACCCATCAGTTCCTCGATGACCGCTGTCAGCGTCATCCCCGAGGCACTGCTCTGCTCATGCAGCATCTTCCAGCTGGCGGCCTCCTCCTCCTTCTCGGCGAGCGCCTTGAGGAGCTTCGCATTGTCACCCATGAGTTGCTCGACGAGGCCGGTCGCCTTGTCAACCGAGGCATCGCAGATCTCGAGCAGCTTCATCAAGCCGTCGACCAGCTCCTGCTGCTTAATCAGGCCAGCGAGAATGTTGTCATCGCCGGCCAAGGACTTCAGCAACGCCAGCTCGTCGCGATCATCGATGCGGCGAGTGCGCTTGTGAGAGCCCTCGCGTGCCCGTGAGAGCTCGTTCGAGGGCTCCGCGGCGCGCCGGGACATCTCTGTTGCGGCTGCCGCTTCACGGCGGGACCTCTCTAGTGCTTCTGCGGCCTTGGTCTTTGCTGCCTGGTTATATGTCCACCCGAAACTCCTCCTACCGGTCATGGCGGAACGACTTGACAGGAAAGACCAGTTTTGTGGGTGATGAGGAGAGGAACTGTGAAGTAATTTTCGAGTGGGTAGTTTTTATAGCCTGGTCCTAAGTGTGAACACATATTAGTTTGATAGGTGTGAATAGATTTTACTTATTGCGTTGTAATCTGCAATGTGACGAGAAACAAAGTCAAAATTTATTGATGGTTCTGGGCCTACAGAGCCCGTTTCTGTTGTTCTGGCTCATCGCAAATAGTTCTTTTGGATCAACTGTATGCCATGCATCGGAAGCCCGAAACATGGGCCCGCGTTCTCGGATGTAGGTGTACGTGTCTGCCCACTATCACACACGGTCAAGATATCACCATCGTGTCCTATGGATGCGACGTCGCGTCTCCCACGGGGTGCCAGAAGGTTGACCACGTGGTTGCTCGCCGTTGAGGCAGCCGCGGCTTGCTTGCCATTGAGGCGGCCGAGGCGCGCTCCGCTCTGGCGTCCCTGCGCGCGCTCTGCTCGCCGTTGAGGCAAATTTACAACTAGTTTGCATTTTTCAAAGTTTTTTGTACGAATGTGTAACTTACTAATCATCGCACACGAGTACTCACAGACGCATCGTGTGCGATACTACTAGCCACCGCAAGTAACTAGTTTGCATTTTTCAAACTTTTTTGTACGAACATAATCGCACACGAACTAACTATAGTAACCGTCTGTGTTATAATTTCTCATCGCAAATAGTTCATCCGAGTGGGCTGTTTGCTGCGTATCACACACATCTTGTTTACACGAATTGTTTGTGTTCTTTTGGCTCATCGTAAATGCTGCATATCACACACATCTTGTTAAGTTGAACCGTTTATGTTCTCTTCCCTAATCGAAAATAGTTCGTCCGAGTGAACCGTATGCTGTATATCACACACACCTTGATCTGGCTAACCATTTCTGTTGCATTCCCTAATAGACCACAGTTCATCAAAGCGAACTGTATGCCGTATATCGCACACACATTGATATGGCTGCCCGTTTCTGTTGTTCTGCCTCATCACAAACAGTTCTTCTGGATCAACCATATGCCCCGCATCGCACACGTAACTAAAATCTGAACCGTGTTTGATGTCTCCACCATCGCAAAGGTTTTGCATCTTTTTTGATGGTTTTTTTACATACCCGTTTGCGATTAATGCAGCGCACACAGTTTCGTCAAAGGGTCTCTGATCGTAGTGTCGCGTTAGCAGCATCCTGCAGTAGTGCATGCTCAACAAACAAGAGGAATCCGGAGAGGACTATACGCTGAGAGGCTGACAGTGGGGACCCACCAGGTCCAAGCCGTACGCAAGCAAGTGCCTCATTGGAAAAAAAGCTTCCTCCTAATTGTATACTGATATTGGGGCCCACGGGTTTGTCAACCTAGTCAATAAACAAAATAAATTCCAATGATGGCTGTCATCGGGGAGCTTTTTTTGCCAGGGGTATCGGGGATCTTTTTTTTTTGTTGCGGGAAAGAGGTATCAGGGATCTAGCTGGTATCATTTTTTTCATAGGGCGAACAAGTATCAGCTAGGCCTAGGTTTTGTTTTTTAACATGCGTAGCCCACGACATACCGAGACAGTGGTTTCAACTTATTTTTTGAGGTCCATCATGTACATACCGGCCTATGGGCCTCCAAGTGTAGGTTTTACTTTTTCTTAAACATCGGCAGCCCAATGTATTTTTTATAATAAAACACAGATCTCTGATCTATTTGTCTATATATAAGAATAATAATGCAGTGTCCAATTTATGTTTTCCCTTCTAACCACATTATATATATTTATATTATTACTATTATCGTATATTTAATAGAGACTTATATATACATTATAAAAACATCCCACGTCTTATTAACTTATAAAAGTAAATGTTTAATAGAAGTTGGCAAGGAAAATCCTGATTGTTTTTTACTCACACGCAAGAAAAATCCTGGTGATTGCGTACAAAAGCTTGCGAAGATTTTAAGGACTAATGTAATAATAACGTGCTCATTTTTTTGAGCAATAACTCGCTAATTTGTTAATTTTATATATAATAAAATGTGTGGCTCCGGTTTATTTTTTGATATTAATTGCTCCTTCTAACCTAACATTAAATATAGAACAAGCCCAGCTAATTCATGTATTTCAAGAAAGCGCAAATGGGCTGGGATTTCTTAGAAAATATTAAATGGGCCACATTGACGTGAAATTATTTGTTCACCCAGCCCAGCAAATGGACTATAAATTCTAGAAAACATTGGGTTAAATATATGCCACATTTTTGCAGTCTGACATGTGGGCCAATAGGTTGAAGCGTACGCAAGGCGTTATCAACTTAGTCAACAAATGATTCTGACATCCACAGCCATTGGATTTATAATCAACGGCTGGCATGCACCTTCAATCTATCGTCTTCTTCCTCCAGCGTCGCCGGGACCGCCTGCTCCGGCCTCCGGCGGCTAGCGGCTCTGCTTAGCATGCATCGCTGCGAAGTGCTACCCCACCGCCGGCCAGGCTATCCCTCCACCCCTCCACACCTCCTGTTATTCTCCACCGACTGCAGCCCCACGCCGCACCAGAACCAGTTATAACCCTTGCACTCCTCTCAATCTGTCACTCCACTGCCGCGTCTTCCCATCTCTGGGTCGTTCCCGTTCGGGGCCTCGCCGTCGTCCACCGCCTTGCTGCGGTCGGTGCGGCATGGTCAACAAACGAGAGTCATCGGAAGAGGACTGTACATGGAGAGCCTGACAGCTGGGACCCACGAGGTCCATGGTCGCACGCTAGGAAAGTTCCTCCTTATTAAGCTGAAAAAAATGTTTCCTCCCCCGGACAGCTGGGACCCACCAGCTGTATCTTCGCACGGAAGGAAGTGCCTCCTTGTTATGTGAAAAAAACTATTCCTCCCGATGACAAATGGGACCCGGCAGATTTGGTGGCTGACTTGTGGGCCTACTAAGCTGACATGTATGCAGGGCTTTGTCAACTTAATCAACAAATGATTCTAGCAGCTGGACCGTTGGATGTTAATCCAACAACCGTGCTGCTTCTTCAACCTCTGTTCTTGCTCCTGTCTCCCGTGGGCGGCAATGCTGCCGCGCACCCGAACCAGTCAAGTTTCCCACTCCTCTCCATCTACGACTCCACTGCCGCATCTTCCCCATCTACAGGTCATTCAAGTCTGGGGCCTCGCCGTCGTCCACCGGCCTTGGTGCGCTCGGCACGGTGTGGTCAACATGGTCAACAAAGGAGAGTCATCGAAAGATGGCTGTACGTGAGAGGCTGATAGTGGGGACGCACCACGCCAATGGACGCATGCATGCAACTGCATCCTTTTTACCCTGAAAAATAATGTTTTCTCCCCCTGACAGCTAGGACCCACCAGCTACATCTTCGCACGCAAGGAAGTGCGTCCTTATTACGGGCAAAAAAAATGATTCCTCCCCCTGATAGCTGGGACCCAGTAGCTATATCTTCGCACGCAAGGAAGTGTGTCCTTATCCTCCCTGGCAGCTGGGACCCACCCGGTCGAAGCGTATGTAGCGTTGTCTGTCTTGTCGCGAACATGTACGTACATACTGGTCGATCGGTCGCTCTGCAACGATGAACCATGGCCGAGGAAGTAGCAGCACATGTCATAGTAGAGCCCCCCACGTAGCAGTTCAGGCTGTCCCGTCTAAACCGTGTACACGTACATACAGCCACACGCCAAAAAATACGGCCACGTACGTACATACGAGCGGGGTCTCGAAATGCATACTCACGCATACGGACGGCCAGGGCTCGTGTAAATGGAGAGGCAACAAACGGCAGCGATGTCGTCCTGTTCATCGGTAGCTAACCGGTTGGGTCGGAACGGAGGAAACAGCATCGTGTTCACCGGGAGCCAAGTGACTGGGTTGAAATGCGTCCTGTTCATCGGGAGCGAAGCCACTGGGTCGGAACGTGTCCTGTTCATCGGGAGCCAACCGGCTTGGACGGAACAGCCGGAACGGGGTCTGGCGTACCGCAAAATGGAGGAAAACGGCCTTATGTTCGACCGCGTACGGTTGAAACAAGGTCCTATTCATCGGGAAGGGTCAGGCATACCACAGAACGGAGGGAACAACCTTCTGTTCGACCGGCTACGGTCGAAACGGGGTGCTATTGATCGGGAGGGGTGTGGCGTACCGCAAAACGGAGGAAACGGACTTCTGTTGGAGCGCCTATGGTCGAAACGGCGTCCTGTTTATCCGGAGGGGTGTGGCGTACCGCAAAACGGGACTCGACGGGCTGCTGTTCATCCACCGTCTACTGCCTCACTCCATCCTCCATGGGCTACTTTTCATCCACCGTCGACTTCCTCCAGCCTCCACCTGCTACTGTTCATCCACCGTCGACTTCCTCCAGCCTCCACAGCTACTGTTCATCCAGCCTCCACCGGCTACTGTTCAACCAGCCCTCCACCGGGTCCCGTTCATCCACCCTCCACCAGCTACTATTCATGGAGCCTCCATGGGGTCTTGTTCATCCACCCTCCACCGGCCTCGCCTCGATCGGGGTCCTGTTCATCCGGCACCAACGGCCTCTACTACCACAGGGTCCTGTTCATCCAACCCCCATTGGGAACTATTCATCCAACCCCCAACAACGGTCACTGTTCATCAAGAGGCAGTAGGCTTGATCAACTTCAGTTAGCAGCAGTAGCGACGGAATCGCTCGATCGGGTTCAGTTAACAGCCAGGGATCGATCTCTCGGGTTCAGTAACATAGCTAGTGCAATCGCTCGGGTTCAGTAAGCGAACGCCTTTCTCGGGTTCAGTTAGAGCCCAATGCCTCACCGCACACACGTGCGTACGTGCATAAGAGAAACGCGCAATCCCTCCGTGCATCGCTCGGCCCTGACCACCCATCGTAACTGGGAACTCCCCGAAATTTTCCCCGCCCTCGCTTCTACCATGATTTTTTCCATCATGGACAGCCCAAAGAATGTCATGCAGGTGCGTCTCTGGCCCGCCCAGGACGAGAAGCCCATTTTCTGTCATGATTTTTTGTCATAGAAGTAGGAGCCCACCACATCTATGATGATACCGGGTTTTGTCACAATTATCGGCATAGAAGTGTCATAAGCATGACAGAATTTTTTTTCGTTTGGGCCAAAATGTCACAGATGTGTCTTTTTTTGTAGTGCTACCATTTTCTGTAGCACGTCCCTTGCTATGCAAGGGCATCTATAGTACACAGTCTTGCCCTTTACACAAATCAAGACTGCAGAGATGTCATACTGAACACAAACCATGGATTTACAATCATTGCTTCTATAAGACTTGATAAATGTGGTCACTCCTATTTTGCCATGGGCCTTAGGACAGAAATTTCTAAGTTTTTTGTACTGAAAGCTGACACTAAAATTGCACTGCACATAAAAGAGTCTGGTCATGAGATATATGCTAACTTCCCCGATGATATCATCCGTCCAGACTTTATTCGAAGCAAGTGTTCTTTTCAAGTATCTGCATGTTGACTTACCCAGCAATATCAAAGGAATTGTGTAGTATTTAAGCAACCAATTGTTATTCCATTTTCTTACTCTATTCCTACCTACTAACTTCTAGTTACCAATGCACTTTTCTTTTGCCCTGTTTTAACTAAATATTCCCTGTACTCCCACTTCTATCAGAAAGTGCCGCCGACGAGGAGACTCCAGAGATGGAGAACGAGGCTGCCAACAAGTGGAGGCGGGTCGAGCGAGAACCGCACGTGACTCCAGCAGGTGTAGACTTCATCAGCAGCCTCCCCAATGATATGTTGATAGTCATCATCTCCCTCCTCCCAATCAAATATGGGGCATGGACAACCGCCCTTTCCCGGCGGTGGCGGCCCCTATGGCACTCCACCCCTCTCGACCTCATCAACGCCCACGAGCTCTGCCATGGCTATTGCAAAAGCTTGGATGCGTTCTCCCAGATCCTTGGCAGTCACCATGGCCCAATAAGAGGCCTTAGCATGGGCAAGTTCCTTCCAACAGCAAGGACCGAGCCAAGCTTGACGAGTGGTTCCGATCCCCCGCCCTAGATCAGCTCGAGGAGCTCACTTTTAATGATGGGCATATGCGCTCACTGCCAACGTCCGCGCTCCGCCTCGCGCCCATGCTACGCGTCGCCAAGTTCATGAACTGCCATTCCCCACCCCCTTAATGACACAACTACTCTTATTCTACCACAACTGAAGCACCTCGAGCTCGTCGCCGTCTGCCTCCCAAAGGATGACATGGAGCGCCTGCTCCGCAGCTGTACTACACTCGAGTACCTTCGTCTTCAGGCGATCAATGGGTTGAGTATCTTCCACATGACCTTCATGACTCTCCGGACTATTTATGTGTGTTGTTGGTGCTCCAACAAGAGATCACAAAAGGTGTACCACATGGTCATTGAGGACACACCTTCACTTGAGAGATTACTTGTAGTTGATCAAGAAGGTCTAACAAGAATCAATGTCATTTCTGCGCCGAAATTGACAGTGGTGGGCTACTCATCTGACAAATACTCTGAACTTATTATTGGGTCCACACCCGTTCAGGTACAACAGTCGCCTTCTACCTCTCCTTCTTGAAATTAACATTATTTCTAATTTTGAAGATGTATGTTCATCTGTCATCCAGAAAATGATTCCAACAAGCTTGACCCCGAATCTGCACACAGTGAAGGTCTTGGCACTAGAATCTAGCGGCCCCAACCTGGACCAAGTTGTCAGTTTCCTGAGATGCTTTCCGTGTCTGGAGAAGCTATATATCAAGGTGATGTTCCTTTCCTGTTAAATGTTAACCATAAGGGAGTTCAATTTTTGACACCTTTTCCCAAGTTTACAATGACAATGTACTACGATTTCTGAAGGAATTTTGGAGGATTTTAGTACATACATGTTCCCCCCCCCCCATATTGGTTGCTTGATCCATATGGTTACAATCCATAAGCATTTCTCCTTTGGATTTATCTGTACCAGTTTTCTTAAGGAACTTTTCATCCACTCCAACCTCTTGTGAAGAAGGCTACATTTTTCTAGATTGTAATCAAATGCCCATGTTAATCATGTCAGATCAAAGATGGCATGTTAGTGTGTCGCGGGAAACCACGGCCACCTATGGGGCCAAGGGTCCCCTTGCTGGTTCGGCAGGGGGGATGTCGAGTCGCACAAAGAGCAGAAGAACATGGGGCAGCACGGCAGAGATCACACAGGCAATTTTACCCAGGTTCGGGCCGCCACGAGGCGTAAAACCCTAATCCTGCTTTGGTGGATTTATGGTGGAAAAGTGGTGGTGGAGCGTAGTACACTTGCCCGGCAGGCTTGCCCTGGGAGGTAGTGACTACGCGCGTACGAGCGTGGGGGTGTTCAACTTTCCAACCCTTGCTTCGGTTGCCATGGGCCTCCTTTTATATGTTAAGGGCTCACCACAGTGGCAAAACAGTCATTATGCACTGATAAGATAGCAAACCGTGCTATCATACCTAATTCCACAGGCTGACAGAATGCATTAAATGCACCGCTCAACGTCACATCATTGCTCGCCTGGCAAGCCTTGCCGGGCTCGTCTTGCCATGCCTGCTTGCTTGACACGCCGCTGGATGGGTGTCATCCGTAAGCATTTCCTGTAGAAAGAGGCCACCATGTGGCGAATGGCTGCCACTTAGTCACTTTGCGGCTTGACACCGCATTGATCAATGACGTGGGTCATGGTGAGATGGCTTGGTGAGGTGTCTTTGCCCTCGTGAGTCCCGGCAGGCCCTGCCAGGACGTCTTGAATGCTCCCTTCCGGGGGAGCCCTTGTCCCTGCCAGGTCCGCCTGCGCGGCAAGGGAGGCTTTTCTCCTGGTGGTGTCTCGCTTCTCTGTCTTGGTCTTGGCCTCCTTAATCTGCCTGCTGGTTCTTCGAAGATCTTGGTCTCTTGTATCTTGACACGGCCTTGGTGTTGTAGTCTTGTCCTCGTGCCTGTGCACAATCAGGGCAACAGACCCAGGGTTTGTTGCACCGACAGAAGCCCCCGGACCTGCCCCGATCGCGCTGCCGGGCGTCATCAGGGTAGGTCCTAATAAGTGCATAGGCAGGGGTGCTGAAGAGGCTGATCTCTTGGAGTCTTCTTTGCTTCTTCATTAATCTTGACTCTGGGCCAGTTTCCGGTTTTCCCGTGCGTCGTGTAAAGCCAATCGTGGTGGGGCCATCTTTGCAATGGCTCGTGAATGACTTTAATGCACGGGGTAGAAACTGCCAATTCACTCTTCGCACCACGCCCTTATCCTTAGCCATGTATGCGGCATGCATCGCGCGGGGTAGGTAACGGAGGTGCGTGGTGCGCGAGAGCATCAAGGCGAGGGCCCGATCTTCTTGAATTGGCGGAGAGGGGCGGCGATTGCTTGTTGAGGGAGCGGCTCCCTTTCTTGCTCCGCCTATAAAAGAAGGGGCTGAGGGAGAGCCGAGCCATCCATCTCCGGATCCTTCCTCCCCCCGCTTCTGCCTTTCATTGGTCATGTTGAGAAGAAGAGCCTGGGGCCAAGCCCCGGGCTCCATCTTGCGCCTAGAGTTGTTAAATGTTGGCGTTCGGGGAGTGAGTCTGGTCCATGCTCGGAGAAGGCATCGTGGATGGGCTACTCGTAGTGCGGGAGATACCAAGCTCTCCTGTTGTGAGGGAATGCTTGCTCCTTCTGCCACGACCGTCTGCCTGTTGGGTAGCGCGGTGTCTAGCCTCGGGTCACCGCCGCTCGTGGTCTTGGCGATCAGGTCCTTGGCATCTCTGGGGCGCGCCCAGGAGGCAGGGCTGGGAATCGTCGGTAAACCCAGCACTGCCCCATCTGGGAGCTGTGGGGATGATGTCAATGAGAGGCGTACCTTCCCGCCCGCCAAGGCGGGGAGGGGCATGTCCCGAGCCCCCTGGCCGTCTAGGTCGCCCGCTGACTCTCCGGGGAAGGCGTCGGGTTGGAGTCCTGGCACTCCCCCGGAGCGGTGTTGATGGAGAGAAAATGAGGGAAGGCGGAGAAGGTGGGTGGTGGGAGGCCAGGTCGGAGTACGATGGCGTGGATGCCTTCTCCTTCGACCGAGGACCTACGGCCTCGTCTTTCCGCTCTTCCCCTCCCTCCCCGACACCATCATCACTAGCCTCCTTGGGTGACAGCCAGGGAGGGATGTTCCCTTGGTGCCTTCGCCTCCTCTCCAGCAGTCTTCTGGCTGGGCTTCGGTGGATGACTCCACCGGGGCCCAAGCTGGGGCTTCTTGCTGGTCCTGGAGGTGGAGACCAGGGAACGCCGCCCTGCTTTGCGCTCCTCCTTCATAGCCTCGCCACTCTCGGTCTTGTCAGGCTGCACCAGGTGGGTTGCAACGGGACCGGGACGGGCTCCTGCCTGGGTGCCCTTTCTCGTCTTTTCCTCCTTCCACCGTAGTGCCTGGTGGAGGGAAAACGAAAAGAGGAGATTACAGGGCACTTATCTTTTTTCAATCTTAAACTCGTCGGCACTTGCCAAATTTTAGTTCAAATAACGTAATCTCTCGAGTCCATGTCTGTGTTCTGTAAGGTTTGTACTTGTATGACCAGCATATTAATGAAAAAGATGAACCTTGCCGGGAACTCGTGCATGTATATGTCCACGCAGAGGTGAGATGCCTCTTTATTTTAAATAGATGAGTTTTCCCCGGCAGGCTATCCTGCCGGTACCCTTCCTTCGTTGCCGAGGAACTGAGCCTACCGGCAAGAAATAGAGGGACCAGCCCCCCGCCAACTTCTTTTCATCAAAGGCCACTACGACCATCCAGGCCGAAGCAATGTTCGAGCCAGGGATGGGAGCACCTAAGTTTCGAAGAGTGGCGGGGTGTTCTTATGCACAAGTTTTAGCTTACAGAACACTTATGGACAAGAGGTAGAACTTATCTGTTTGGTTCGCCGGGGATCGCAACGTTGGTTCATCTCCTCATCTTCTTGCAGAAACTGAGTTCTCGGCAGGAACCTGTAGCTTTATGCAGATGAGAATGATGCAGGATGCGATCCTATCTATATGCATATGCAAATGCTAATGAAATGCTTATGCATGCATGCAACTTGGTCGGGGGCCCCCCAGCGCTTCGTTTATTTCTCTGGTGCTCAGGGTCATCGCCTAGCTTTGTACGAGGGGTTACATGCAACTGAGGCAAGGCCTGTACAAAAGGGTGGCTACCGGGCAGGGCCCGACAGCCGCGCCTTACGGGTAGAACTTGCGGAGATGCTCAATATTTCATGAGTTTTGCAATTGAATGCCATCTCCGGTCTCCAGGCAGATTGCGCCAGGTCTGGTGACTCGTACTACCCGGTAAGGGCCTTCCCACTTCGGCGTCAACTTGTTTGTACCCTTGGCGGACTGAACATGCCTAAGGACAAGGTCGCCTTCCTCAAAACACCAAGCATGAACCCTACGGCTATGATAGTGACGCAGGACTTGCTGATAGCGTGCAGCATGCGTAGCAGCCCGGAGACGGTTCTCCTCGAGTAGCACAGCGTCGTCACGCCGGTGCTGAACTTGCGCTAGTTCGTCATAGGCAAGCACTCGAGGTGACCCGTAAATGAGTTCCGTGGGGATAACTGCTTCCGCCCCATAGACCAAGGAAAAAGGAGTCTGCCCGGTAGCTCGATTTGGTGTCGTTCTGAGGGACCATAGAACTACCAGCAACTCATCGATCCACCGCCTGCTGTGCTTCTGCAGCGTATCAAAGGTTCTTGTTTTGAGTCCCCACAGCACTTCAGCGTTCGCCCTCTCAGCTTGCCCATTGCTTCTGGGATGTGCGACAGAAGCAAACGAGATTTTGCTTCCGAGGGCATGAACATATTGCATGAAGGCGCGGCTAGTGAATTGGGTGCCGTTGTCGGTAATGATCCTTGCTGGGATTCCAAGACGACACACCAAATCTTTCAAGAACTTGATAGCTGATTGAGCAGTCACCTTTCTCATGGCAGCAACTTCCAGCCACTTTGAAAACTTGTCGATAGCAAGGAACAAGAATTCAAAGCCCCCGATCGCTCAGGGGAAAGGGCTGAGGATATCGAGCCCCCAAACCAAAAATGGCCATGATAAAGGGATTGTCTGAAGAGCTTGGGTAGGCAGGTGGATTTTCTTGGAATGAAACTGACAGGCTTCACATTTGGTGACTAGCTCAACCGCATCTTGGAGGGATGTGGGCCAATAGAATCCTTGCCGGAATGCTTTCCCAACCAGCGCCCTTGATCCAATGTGGGAGCCACACATGCCTTTGTGTATTTCAACCAGTAGTTCCTTCCCTTCTTCCCGGCAGATGCACTTCAATTTCGCACCATTGGGCCTCCTTCTGTACAGAGTGTCATCGACAAACTGGTACATACTGGCCCTCCGGGCTACTCTTTCAGCCTCATCTTGGTCATTGGGGAGTTCTCCGGTTTGGAGAAAGTGGACTATGTGCCTTGCCCAAGTTGGAGCCTGGGGCTCGGCAACAAGGACTAGCGGCACATCCTCAACTGTGGGGGCACATTCCTCATTCGCAGGGACCATGGGTCCGGCTGGAGGGTGCGGTCCGGCAGGTTGTGAGGAGTTGTTTCCGGTAGGGTCCCTGCCAAGAGCGTATAGCTCTACCGGGAGAGGCTTACCGGAGTCCAACTTTCTCCTTTTCTGGGCCATTGTTGTTGGGGATACGGAGGGCTGAGTAAGATGGAGAACAAAAGTTCCTGGTTCCACAGGAAGCTTTTGGGCAGCACACTTTGACAGGTGGTCAGCTATGCTGTTTTCCGCATGAGGTATGTGCTCTGTTTGCAACCCATCAAAGTGCTCCTCCAATCTTCTCACTTCCTCAACGTATGCCTCCATCAATGGACTTTGGTAATCCTTGTTGACTTGTCTCACCACAAGCTGTGAGTCTCCTCGAATGATCAGCTTCTTGATTCCCAATTCTGCGGCAATCCTGAGCCTGACAAGGAGCCCTTCATACTCTGCTGTATTGTTGGTTGCCTCTTCCCGGGCAAAATGCATCTGGATGACATACTTCAAGTGTTCCCCGGAGGGAGCGACGAGAAGCACGCCAGCCCCTGCACCTTGTAGGGAAAAAGCACCATCAAAATACATAATCCATTCTTGGGGCGCCTCCTTGCCGGGGATAACTGTTTCTGGCACTTCCTTGTCAGGGGTTGGCGTCCATTCTGCAATAAACTCTGCCAATGCCCTGCTCTGGATTGTTGATGTGCTCTCAAACTTCAAACCAAAACTGGATAACTCCAAAGCCCACTCCACTATTCTGCCAGTAGCCTCAGGGTTCCGGAGTATACTTTGCAACAGGAAGCGAGTGACAACCGTGATCTTGTGGGCTTGGAAGTAGTGGCGCAGTTTCCTTGATGCCATGATGACGCCAAAGATCAACTTTTGCATGCCAGAGTACCTCGATCTAGCCTCCTGTAGTAGGGAACTGACTAAGTACACTTGGCGCTGCACCACTTTCTTCCTTGCCGTGTCCTTGGGGTTGTCTTCTCTACCGTGCTCACCTCTGTCCTGATCCCTATCTGACTCTGCCGGTCTTTGCTCACTCTCTGTTTCATCCACTTCCCGCTGCGCCACCAAGGCTGCACTAACCACTTGATTGGTTGCTGCCAAGTATAACAACAACGGCTCTTGCGGTTTGGGAGCAACCAAGGTGGGCACAGAATATAGGTAGGCCTTCAACTCTTGCAAAGCCGCATCTGCTTCTGGAGTCCACTTCATGGGCCCTGCCTTCTTCAAGATTTTGAAGAACGGCAAGGCGCGCTCGGCAGACTTGGAAATGAATATGCTTAGCGCGGCAACGCACCCTGTCAAATGCCTTACATCTTTGACCGTCTTTGGTGCTTGGATCTGTTCGATGGCTTGGATCTTATCGGGGTTGGCTTCGATCCCCCGATGGGATACAAAGTACCCGAGCAGCTTGCCGAAGGGAACACCAAATACACACTTCTCCAGGTTGAGCTTCAAGTTGATCTTGCGCAAATTGGCAAATGTCTCCTCCAAATCCTGGATAAGGGTTGATCTGTCCTTGGTTTTGACCACAATATCATCCATATAAGCCTCAATGTTTCTGTGCAGCTGTGGCCCAAAACCAATCTGGACTGCCCTTGCAAAAGTAGACCCGGCACTCTTTAATCCAAAAGGCATGCGGATAAAACAGTACGTACCACACGGGATGATGAACGAGGTCTTCTCTTCATCTTCCTTGGACATGAAGATTTGATGATACCCAAAATATGCATCCAAAAAGGAGAGCAAATTGCAGCCTGAAGTGGAGTCCACGATCTGGTCGATGCGCGGCAAGGGAAATGGGTCTTTCGGGCAAGCCTTGTTGAGATTTGTGAAGTCTATGCAAAGTCTCCATTTCCCATTGGCCTTCCGGACAACCACTGGATTTGCTAACCACGTTGGATGCAGCACTCCTCTGACCAAACTAGCTGCCTCAAGTTTCTTGATCTCCTCTGTAATGAACTGCTGCCTCTCCAAGGCCTGCTTCCGGACTTTCTGCTTGATAGGTCGGGCATGTGGGCAGATAGCAAGGTGGTGCTCGATTACCTCCCTGGGAACACTGGGGATATCAGATGGTTGCCTGGTAAACACATCGATATTCGCCCGCAGGAAGGCAACGAGCGCGCTTTCCTATTTGTCATCGAGGGTGGCACTGATGGTGAAAGTACCATCAATGCCAGCCAGCCCTGCCGGGACCTTCTTCACTTGTGGAGCAGCAACCTTGGATCTCTTGCTATTGGAACTCTCCGGCAAGTCATCAATAGGCGCAGCGCACTCCGAAGAGGCGTGCTTCCCGAATTCCTTGCCGGAGCCCTTACTATCCTTCTTCTTCCCACTGTTCTCCTTGGCGGGAACTGCCGCGGCCACTGCCTCTGCCGCAACTATGTCCTGGTACATCTTGTCCACACAAATGATTGCGTCTTTCTCATCTGATGGGACGGAAATGACTCCAACTGGTCCTAGCATCTTCAAGACGTTGTAGGCATAGTGGGATGTCGCCATGAGCTTAGCTAGGGCTGGGCGTCCAAGGATTCCATTGTACGGCAAGGGGAGGTCAACCACATCAAACACAATCTTTTCAGTCTGGTAGTTCAGCTCTCCCCCAAACGTCATAGGCAACATGATCTTTCCCTTAGGATGACTCCTGCCGGGATTAACTCCTTGAAATGTGCCGGTGACTTTTAAATCATCCTCTGCTATCTGAAGCTTGCTGATAACCTTTGGGGAAATCAAATTCAACCCGGCCCCGCCGTCCACCAACATCTTCGTGACCTTGAGGTTGCGGATTGTTGGAGAGACCAACAATGGCAAACATCCTACCGCAGTGGTGCGGTCAGGATGATCCTCTTCGTCAAAAATGATGGGCGTGCGTGACCATTTGAGTGGTTTCTGGGCTACTAGCACTGGTTCCACGGCATTAACCTCACGCGCCCACTGCTTGAGTTGGCGGTGAGAGGCGTGTAGGGACGCACCCCCGTCAATGCACAGGGCGTCAGTGGCCTTCTGGAACTCCTACTCACTGGTTTCCTCTTCATCCCCTTCATCACTCTCATCACCGCAGGCTTCCATCTCTCGATCCCTGGCGGGTTTACCTTTGTTTCGAAGAGGTCTGCAGGGGCGATTTACTTCACCGCCACGACCCTTACCGCCAGCAACATTCTGTCCCTTTTCCTTGTCACGCTTCTCATATTCTGCTTTCTGTCTCTTGACAAGCTATTCAACCTGATAACACTCTTGAAGGTCATGGCCCTTAGTCCGATGGATCTTGCAGTACGACCCATCACCTTTCCCGGCCTTTTCGGTGGTCGCGGCCTCCCGACAGTCAGAGCACATGGCAGCTTCCTTACCGGGGGTTTCGGCCTTAACCTTCTTGACGGTACTAGGGATACCTGACCCTTCAACAGACATTACCGTCTTATCCTTGTACTTCTTATTGCGCTTCTTGCTCTTCTTCTGACTGGTGGACTCGTCATCATCCTCTGAATCAACATTAATGCAATCCTCCTCTCCGAGTAGTTTTCTTCCCTCCTCCATCCGAGCACACTTATCCACTAAGGTGTAAAGTTCCTTCACAGTCTTGGGCAACCGTACATTCATCTTGGAACGAATCTTCCGG
The DNA here is from genome assembly GCA_011799875.1 of Thinopyrum elongatum. Taxonomy (NCBI): domain Eukaryota; kingdom Viridiplantae; phylum Streptophyta; class Magnoliopsida; order Poales; family Poaceae; genus Thinopyrum; species Thinopyrum elongatum. The sequence continues at coordinate 229,096,855 of CM022298.1, forward strand.
TTGCGCACATTTGACTGGAAGGTAGCTATCACAGCTGCTAGATGGATATTTGGGATGTTTCTATGGACTCTGCTAAATCTCTGCAAATACTTCCGGAGAGTCTCTCCTTCTTTCTGCTGAAGAAGCTGCAGATCACTGGGCCGACCTGGTTCTTGATGGCCGCCAGTGAAGGCGCCAATGAACTCATGGCACAAATCAGCCCATGATGAAATGGAGTTCTCTGGCAGGTGCATCAGCCAAGACCTCACATTGGACTTGAGAGCCAAAGGGAAGTAGTTGGCGAATACCTTCTCATCTCTTCCCCCGGCAGCTTGAACAGCGATGGTGTAGATGCTCAGAAACTCTGCCGGGTTCAGCCTCCCATCGTACTTCTCGGGTATCTCTGGCTTGAACATGCGGTCGGAAGGCCAATGGACTTGCCGCAGCTCATGAGTAAAGGCAGGGCACCCAACCTTGAAAGGTAGGTACCCGCCGGTATCGAGTGCAGGCTCGTCGACGTCGGGACCGTCGCACCCATTGGCCCGGCGGTGGGCGTCGCGGTGTTGCTCGACAACAACGCGTGCGTCTCCCCTCCGCCGGTCCTTTGGGGCACGCTGCCGGCCTGGACGCACTCGAGGGTCAGAAGAGGTCATCGAGACGCCATCAGGCTCTTGATTCCGCTGCGTCCGCGCTGGCTGCCGTGGCGGGGATTGTACCGTGGGGGTGGCCCCTTCTACACGACCAGCAGCACGGGCTATTGTCATCGCTTGGGGAGGCCGTGGCGGGCCAGCTCGCTGCGAGCCCCCAGCCTCGGCGAAGCCGAGCAGGCTCTGGATGGTGGCACGCCATTCATCCATCTGCTCGGCCGCTGGCAAAAACCTCAGCAGTAGTTGAGCCCACGCCATGTCCTCTGTAGCAGTACTTGGTATGGGCCATGACGACGCAGATCGCGCCGTCGCTCGGCTCTCGGCTCCTGATGGGGCCAGCAGCGACCGTATCACGCCCCCGCTGTTGCGGGGTGGCCACTTGGATGGCATGGTGGCGCGGTGATGGCGCTTGAGGGTCAGCAGCTTCGCTAGGTGCAGCAACCTGGTCGACTCATCCCGGGGGAGGTGCATGCGCTGCGGCCGCTCCTGTGGTGGGGGCGGCCGGAGGGTGGCGATTCGCCCCGGACCGAGCGCCATCACTGCGGCTATGCCCGTCGGCGAGGGGAAGGAGTGTGGATGGAGTAGCCCCTTCACCCATACCTCACGGAGCGTGGCCATCGGGGTGTTGCTGATGTTGCTCTCCTCCGGCGTCTCCTGCTCCTGCTTCGACCGCAGGGGAAGTGGTGACGGTGCCGCCTGCCCCGACCACAGCCCCAGCGGCGTCCGCACTCTCGTGCACCTCCGTGTCCCCCACAGCATAGGTGGCTGCGGGTGGTGGCGCCTTCGAGGTGGATGGGTGAGCAGCAGCACCGGGCTTCTTCTTGGGCGCCATTGCCAACGGCGCCGTCGAAGACGAAGATGGTGATGAAGATGATGCGCTGCACACGCTTTCAGGTTCGCGCAAGCGATCCCCCTACCTGGCGCGCCAAAGATGTCGTGGGAAACCACGGCCACCTACGGGGCCAAGGGACCCCTTGCTGGTTCGGCAGGGGGGATATCACGTCGCACAAAGAGCATAAGAACGTGGGGCAGCACGGCAGAGATCACACAGGCAATTTTACCCAGGTTCGGGCCGCCGCAAGGCGTAAAACCCTACTCCTGCTTTGGTGTATTGATGGTGGAAAAGTGGTGGTGGAGCATAGTACACTTGCCCGGCAGGCTCGCCCTGGGGAGGCAGTGACTACGCGCGTACGAGCGTGGGGGTGTTCAACTTTCCAACCCTTGCTTCGGTTGGCATGGGCCTCCTTTTATAGGTTAAGGGGTCACCACAGTGGCAAAACAGTCATTATGCAGTGATAAGATAGCAAACAGTGCTATCATACCTAATTCCGCAGATTGACAGAGTGCATTAAATGCACCGCTCAACGTCACATCGTTGCTCGCCCGGCAAGCCTTGCCGGGCTCGTCTTGCCAGCTTCATGCCTGCTTGCTTGACACACCGCAGGACGGGTGTCATCTGTAGGCATTTCCTATAGAAAGAGGCCGCCATGTGGCGAATGGCTGCCACTTAGACACTTTGCGGCTTGACACCGCATTGATCAATGACGTGGGTCGTGGTGAGATGGCTTGGTGAGGTGTCTTTGCCCTCGTGAGTCCCGGCAGGCCCTGCCGGGACATCTTGAATGCTCCCTTCCGAGGGAGCCCTTGTCCCTGTCAGGTCCGCCTGCCCGGCAAGGGAGGCTTTTCTCCTGGTGGTGTCTCGCTTCTCTGTCTTGGTCTTGGCCTCCTTAATCTGCCTGCTGGTTCTTCGAAGATCTTGGTCTCTTGTATCTTGACACGACCTTGGTGTTGTAATCTTGTTCTCGTGCCTGTGCACAGTCAGGGCAACAGACCCAGGGTTTGTTGCACCGACATAGTGCATTTTACAAATCCTGCAAACCAAATAGGCCTGTAGTAGTGTTCAGAACTGCATGTAGGCACTAACACATTTTCTTCTTTTGCAGATAAGATTAGGCCCGGTGGTGGATAATGTGATACAATATAACAATCACATCGAATGCCTAGATCTGCATCTCTCAGAAATTACTTTGAACTCATACCGAGCGACCTTACCGGAGATTATATTCGCCAGGTTCTTTGTTGTCAGAGCAAGAGTGCTGAAGGTAATGAGGTTTGCCCTACATTTATTTCAGAAAAATGAATGGTTTGTTAATCAGTGCCGGTGGCTACGGCAGAATGGAAAAGGCTCCGAAAAGGCTGAATTTCATTTTGGAACTTCAGCTGACAGAGTAATCGGAAGTAATTGTGTCAAACCCATACATGACTTGTCAGTGGCTGATCCCTTTGTAGAAGTGATGAGGTTTCGAAACCAGCCTTACTCACTTGCAAAAAAAAAACCAGCCTTACTAGTGGTAATATTAGTTTGAACCTCTCTTATATCCATGTTCAGCTGATCTGCGCGGGCATTTGCAGCTGAATGAGCTGAATTTCATTTCTAATATTAGTTTGAACTTTGTAATCTTCGAATTTGAGCCATATAACTCTGGAATTTGAACCTTGTAATATTTGGGGCTTTTGTGGTACAATCGTTGAAATGGCATCGTATGAGACTCGTATATTGGTAGTACTATTTTGACCTTAATATGCAATGGACTTAGATTTTATTAACCACTCTCGAATGTGTTTCCCTTGTCGATCTCATAGCACACGATCTGTATAGCTAACTCAAATGCGATCTTCGACATTATTGCACACACTTGGTTTCTTCAACCGTGTGCCCTGTAGAGTGCAAAATTAATTATCGCACTCGAGTGTCCATCATCACCCTTCTGTGTAACTTTGACCTCATCACCCACGGGTAAACTTATGATTGAAGTCATTCCACACACTACATTTTTACAAAGCTTTTTGCCAATAAACGCCCATGGTTTGCCCCTCTTCTAGCCGACGCATGGCCAAACTAGCCGGGCGGGAAGCTTGAGCGGTTGCGCGGGAACAGGCTCACCAACGATACATTTGGCGCCTCTTCGAGCCCACGCGTGGTCAAACGAAACACGTGCGGGGTGCTCAAGCATGCACTGGAATCCTCCGCTATGAATGCGGTGACAAGACGTGACGATTACAGGCTGGCCGGCCCCCATTTATTATAGCGGCCATTTAACCCTTGTGCCTCTTCAACCTTTCGATCGCGCCCCAGTATTGCAAGAAGCACACCCAACACGACAAATTCTTAGAGGGCCAGGTATCCTGTGCGGCTCCCATGGCACTCCGAGCGGCTGACGACGATGAGCAGCAGTTCACCATGCATGCCATGGTGGACATCCATAAAAGGCTCACGAAGCTCTCGGTGGTGTACACCAACAACCCGGTCTAGGTGGAGCACTCCATCCACATCATGGAGATGTTGCTTGCTGAGGAGAAGTACAAGGTGGTCGGGTTTGACCTCGAGTACACCCACGCTCATTCCGGGTCTCGTCCCAAGGTCGCCGTCGCACAAATGTGTGTGCGCAATCACGTCCTCGTCTACCACTACTGCCTAGCCACAAGGCCTTGCGAGCATTTTGCCAGGTTTGTCGACAGCCCCCACTACATGTTCACTATGGTGGACATCACCAACAATGTAAAGGTGCTCAAGAATTCGGGCATTGCCTGCCAGAATCTTGTCGACATCTAGGTCCAATACAAGATCTGGGGCAACAAGGAGCATGAGAAGGACTCACTGGTTCACCTCACCGAGGCCATCATCGACCCCTACTACAGAGACATGAAGGATTCCTGCAACAAGGACAAGTGTGCCTGGCACTCGACCTGGATGGAGAAACTCGACAAAGCTCACGTCGTGTACGCAGCCAAGGAGGCGTACATGAGCTACGAGATGTACAGGCGGATCGTTGACATGATGAAGTTCCTCCTTCCCCAAAATGGCCAGGGATCCAGTCGGAAGCAGAGCAATGGAAAGCGTCATCACAACAAGAAGTAGATGATTAGATCCTCGTTTCTCCTAGTTTAGGATGCATGTAATTGCTTACTTTGGTGTGTGGAAATGTTATGTGTGTAGTCACTTGTGTAATTGTATGCTTAATTTGGTTAAGCAATGCTGTTTTTTAAGTATATATGTTGATGCTCTGTAGACAGAGCGTAGATGTTGTGCGGACAGAGCAAATCACATCGCACACAGACTAAACAATGGAACCCGTTGGTGATGATTTCATCAGTCACTCACAATTGTATACCAGCAATCGTTTGCTCACAACACACACGACTTGTTAACACAAATCGTCTGTGTTGTTATCAGTCTTCCCACATATTTCCGATTACAGACCTGTTTGCCGCGTATCACACAGATCTTGTTAAGTTGAACCATTTTTGTTCTCTTGGCTCAATGCAAACAGTTCATCCGAGTGAACTGGATGCCGTATATCGCACACACATTCATCGGGCTGACCGTTTCTTTTGTGTTGCCTAATCACAAACAGTTCATCCGAGTGAACTGTATGCCGTATATCGCACACACCTTCATCTGGCTGCCCATTTCTGTTGTTTCGCCTCATCACAAACAGTTTATCAGGGTGAACTGTATGCCGTATATCGCACACACCTTGATCTGGCTGCCCGTTTATGTTGTTCTATCTCATCGAAAATAGTTCATATGGATCAACTGTATGCCCCGCATCGCACACTCATCTAAAATCTGAACCGTGTTTGATGTATCCACCATCGCAAATGTTTTGCATCTTTTTTGACGGGTTTTTTACATCACCGTTCGCAATTAATGCATCGCACACAGTTTCGTCGAAGGGTCTCTAATTGTAGTATCACGTTAGCAGCATCCTGCAGTAGTGTAGGTAGTCTTTAAAATGAGCGATCCACCAACGTCAACCTCGCCCCCAGCCTACACGACCCCAAACATCGGCCTCCAGCACAAACGCCGCCCCCAGCCTACACCACCCCAAACGCCTGCCTTCGGCACCTCATTGTCGGTTAGCAATACAACGCAACGTCTGTCCACTCCCTTTGACCTTCGCCTACCGCCATTGTTTGCAAGCCCTATTGGGCTTCAATTTAAACTACCAACCTCCCGGTGAAGTTTATTTCTCACCTGGGACTTGGATGCCATAGCTCGTTGCCACTTGTAGCATCGTGCCTTGCTCCGGCGAGGTCATTGGTGTAGGAGGCTCGAGCCGTGTACAGGTTCGGCCTCGTACTACGCGGATTTGGCTGAGTTCACAACAAATTTCCTGGCAATTCTTAGCATAACAATGTAGATGTATCGCTTTAAAACACGAACAGACAAACCAACAAGAGGGAAACGGATCATAGTGAAAAATTCACATGGAAATGAAGAGAAAATGGACTAACCCTAGATCGAGATGGAGAATAGAGAGAGAAAAGTGGGTGAATTGTACAACGGTTGAGTGGGAGGAGGGATACAGGTTGGCAGAAAACAGAGAGTTATATTACGCGCTTGCTCACTGACATGGGGCCACCAAGAAGATGATGCATTTTTTATTTTTCTTTCAAGGAATGCATGTTGCACTCTGGATGTAGAGGGATGCATGGGTTGGCAGAAAACGATGTAGTTCCAGGAAAAGTGCAAAGTGAGACAACTAGGCACTGCTCTTCCCAGGTTCAGAATATTAGGGGAATATAGGCATGAACGTGAAGCAGCGGGAGGCATGGATTGACAGCCTCATGACGCACGGTTTCAACAGCACATAAGGCACAACTTTGCCTTTGTATTCCAAATGTTTTCAGTGACGCATTCACTGAGAGAGGCGCGGTCTTTAAGCAGTTGTGGCACGGTTGTACATGTCCATGATGCACGACCATGCTTCTGTTTTCTGAAGCGTTTTCCCTCACACGGTCTCTCGGAGGGACAAGGACGTGAAGCCATGGTATGCACGGTTATCTAAGGATAAGAAGAAGAGGCACGGAAGTGCCTCTGTATTCCAAATGTTCTCAGTGACGTGTTCAATGATAGAGGCACGGTCTTTAAGTAGTAGGCGCACGATTATACATGTCCATGATGCACGACCGTGTTTCTGTTCTCCCAAGTGTTTTTCCCTGACACGGCCACTCTGAGGGACAGGGACGTGAAGCCGCGGTACACACGGTTCTCTAAGGATAAGAGGCACGGAAGTGCCTCTGTTTTCATAGTATTTTCAGTGGCGTGTTCACTGAGAGAGGCGCGGTCTTTAAGCAGCTGGGGCACGGTTGTACGTGTCCATGGCGCACGGCTGTGCTACTGTTTTCTGAATTGTTTTTCCCTGACATGGTCTCTCAGAGGGACACGGTCTCTCCAATGAAAAGGGGCACAAAAGTGCCTCTGTATTCCAAATGTTTTCAGTGACACGTTCACTTAGAGAGGCGCGATTTCACAAGGACTTGATGCATGTTCGCTGTGGGATGCCCGAACGTCTTTCGGAGAGGCACGGTTGCAGCAGATGCACGGTCCTGTCTGCTACCTCCAAGCATAGCTGTGATCTTGGGAAGGCCCCGTACGTATGTTCATTTACATGCATGTTCCTTTTAGAAGACAGAATTTGATGCCAAGCATCTAAGATAAAGAACAAGAAACTAGTTTGATTTTTTAGCATGTGTGAGTTGATTTCTTTTAGTTTTGTTTAATTGTTCATGGCTCTACAAACATATGATGAATATTGTAAACATAAAGCACATAATTGATATAAAAAATATTCCTATTTTTAAATATGAGCTTACCGCCTCAAAATAAAAAAATAGCTTACAGACGGTAAGGTGCAAACGGAATGAGAATTGTTTGACCATGTTTACACAATGCCCTCATTGAATATGGCAAGTATATCTCTCTAGACCTGCTTTCAGCATTCATAGTCTAATGGATCTAACAAATCCAGATATTCAACACATGTGTTTTTAAATCCATTTGCATATGCTTGCAAGTTGTTGTTAATTTAAGCTGAGCACAATTAGAAGCCCTTTTCTCCATGTGTAGTACCTTTTGTTGCTGTTTGTAAATTTCACCCATGAAATCATTGTGCAAGCCAAACTTAAGCCTGATGGTCAGTAACATCCTAGCATTCAGAATAAAGAATTTCACAAATTCAATGTTTGCATATGTGACTTCATAGTCTTCCAACATTAATGTCTTCAAACAAATGTCATGATTCTTGAGAAACACCCGCTGCTTTTGATGCCATTCATTTGTTATACGTACCTCTTTGATCCCATCCTCCTCCCTAAACACACACACACACACACACACACACACATATATATATTGTATGGGCTTTCAACATGTGTCAAATCATCACCTCAATAAACAAGTTCTGCAAGCATTGAAAGCATTGCAACAAGTCTACAACCTCATCCAGATTAAAGCATGTCTGTGAGATAAACAAGGTCTTGACAGAGTCCAACACTGCAGATAGGATACTTATGCATAGACCCTTCATTAAGCACAGAACATGATATTATTAGCTTGTGGATATGAATCTTATGTGCTTTCGAATAATGCAGGTCAAAGTACCGTGCAGAGGCAGTACATGAATAACTGTAGACCCAATGGCGATATTCGATTCATCAGATAAATCCGAAATTTTCCCCAAGGTGTCCAATGTAGGCGTAGAGACAACTGTTATTTGTAGTTGTGTGTCTACAAAATCATGTAGCAGCCTTCGGAGTGAAGGGGCTTCCTCAATGATGAGTTTTGCTTTGTCAGAATGAATGCCAATGCTTACAAGCCTAGCTGAGCTTATTCGCAGACAGCAAAATTTCTTGTTGCAAACAAGAAGCAGGCACTACAGGGCAGGGCAACTGGAGTGGATGACGTTCTCAAGGAGACATCCGATATGTAAACTTCCACTAGTGAAAGTCTCCTGAGCAGTGGGAGGCCAAGCATTTGTAGCAGATTGTCTTCTAGTTTTCACATGGATAAGGTTATGGTGTGAAGAGAGGAGTACAATCTCGAGATGGATGCCTGTGGTGATGGCATAGATGAAGGGAATCTGTGTGGTTGTCTGGTCCCTGGGTAGAAGAAATTTGGGAATAGGTGATAGAACTCTAACACCTAGAGTTTGTCTAGTTTTTTAGACTGGAACAACTCATCGACCGCACAAGGTTGGCACTAGAGGTAGCTTGTCGGGATGTAGAGGCGGTGAACCGGGCCCTCATGATTGGAGAGGATGGCTACAGAAAGGCTGAAATCATCAGCCGCAGATTATCCACGCCAGTTGTGACTAAGAGGTCGGCATTGAGTTCCGACGTATGTTTTCTAGACGGTCTGCTTGGTGGGCAGAATGCGGATGATTTCGCAATAGATTTTTTCTATAGAGTTAGTACAACAGGTGTCAGCGATCTCACAGAAGTCGAGATTGAGAGGTGCGGTGCGCCATAGATGGAGCCACCGACATGCGAGGACTTGTGTGCAGATGCCCTCCTTTGTGGGGAGACGAGAGATGATCTCACCGAGGATGGCGTCCGGGAGGTCGCGATGCGGTTCGGACCAGATTCAACATGGTTCTCGGATCTAGTGGGCGGGCCATCGCTGCTCCTCTTAATGACCTTAAAGGGCAGGTGTACAACCGGCGTCGCCCGTGCCGCGAACCTTGTCTTCTTGTTGCTAGAGGCATGCATCTTCATCTCCATTTCCGAGGTCGTGCTGCCTCCGTTGCAGCTCTCTGTGCGGTGGATCTGGAAAGAGGATTAGGGTTTCACGATTCACCTTTTTTCTTGAATTATATATATATACCTAAACTAAAAGATTCCGGTGGGGTGGTGGGCTAGTCACCGCCTTGAAGGTGGAAGAGGCATGGTTGCACTGAAGTAGACGCACGCCTGTGCCTTACCGCTTCAAGTTATTCTACTGACACGTTCCTTCAACCTTTGCACACAAGCGAAATTGATGGAGCCCCGGTTCTACATGCACAAAGGGGCAAGGACGTGCCTTTTTGTTCCAAGTGTTTTTGTGAATACAACAGGACTAAAAATTTGATTAAGTCTGACCTTGAGAGGAAGATATCCAAGCATCATCCTCGGGTCATCGGTAACAACAGTCGTGAGGTTACGAGAGGCACGGTTCTACAAGAGGACGAAGCACGATCATGCTTCCGTATTGGAAATGTTTCCGCTGACACATTCATTGACAGGGGCAAGGTGCTATACTAACAAGAGTCAGGGTCATGACTACATGTTCAGAATGTTTCCGCTGAAACATTCACTGTGGGAGGCACTGACGTCCGGTAGCAGGAAGCACGACTTTACAACCAGCATATCCACGGGTTTACAATCAAGTCTGTAGCTCTTCTTCTAAAACGGCTGTCTGGTTGAGACAAATATAGTTCTCCAGGTCATACAAATATGCTCTGAGCATTTTTTTTGATGTAGCAACAATTATAATTTTTGCAGCTTTTGTGTTTTTTTCTATGTAGCTGCGTACTGCTCTACATCACAAAAACCAATGTAGTAACATAATATAAAGCCATAGCAAATGGTACCATATTCAAAATGCTTACAACTTTGTGTCGTGTGTTAGAAGACAAGCATAATTAGAAGACTTTCTAACCAAGGATTGTTATGACAAGCTTACAGACGGTGCAAAAAACTACACGGGCTGTTTGATCATGTTTAGACAAAACCAAGACTCAAAAGGACGCAACTAGATCTAACCCTGCAAGCTTGAATAACTTAATCCAGCCCAGTTTTCAGCAACCACAATTGAATGGATTCGTCAAATCCAGGTATTCAACATGCGTGGCTTTTAAATTCAAGCGCAGATGCTCGCACCATGCTGATAATATAAGGCGAGCATGTTTAGAAGCCTTTTTGTCCCACAGAAGATCCTTCTATTGCCTTTCGTAAAATTCTTCTGTGAAGTCTTTGTGGAAGCGATAGTTAATCCTCATGGCCTCTAGTTTCCTTGCATTTAGAACAAAGAATGTCACAAATTCAATGTTTACCCGGTAGCGTTCATGGTAATCTAGCGTTAATGTCTTCAAACGAAAGTCGTGATGTTTGAGAAATACCCGGTGCTTATGACGCCACCTATTTGTTTCTCCGTAACATGCTCCTCCCTAAATATACATGAGGATTAAAAATGCTTAAGGTCTATAAAGAGAGGTTCTGTCGAAAGAGCAACCATAGCATTAAGTATCAAGTCATCTTTACTCCCATACGCAACAACCCCCTTACTCGGGTATGTGTTTCCATCACTCACGCCACCCACCATAATAGAATCATGAATGTATTGCAACACCCTACAACGGGAATCCCTCACACTTGCGCGACACGGAGGGCACCATAGAATAACACCAAAATAAAACATACAACTCAAACCAATCACGATCATCAATCAACCCATAGGACAAAACGAATCTACTCAAACATCATAGGATGGCAACACATCATTGGATAATAATATGAAGCATTATGCACCATGTTTAAGTAGAGTTTATAGCAGGGAGAAGAGGTGTTACACCGCTGCATAGAGGGGGAGAAAGTTGGTGTTGACGGTAGCAAGGTTGTTGGTGTAGACAGTCGTCACGATCCTAGCCTCGGCGGCACTCCAGTGCCATCGGGAGAGAGGGAGAGAGAGCCCCCTCCTTGTTCTTCTTCCTTGGCCTCCCCCTAGATGGGAGGAGATTTCCCCCTCTGGTCCATGGCCGGCATGGCGGCGGGGGGGGGGGGGGGGGGGGGCGCAGGAGCCCCTCCGAGATTGGATCTCTCTCTGTTCTCTTCTGTTTCGCATTCATGTTTTCTGGCCGAAAACCGTTTCTTAAATTCCTGGAGATTCATAACTCCGATTGGGCTAAAATTTTAACATGATTTTTTTCCGGATATTATATTTCTTGCGGCAAAAGAAGGGCTGCAACCGCCTTATGAGAGGCTCACTACCCACCATGGCGTGCACTACCCCATGGGTGCGCCCTGGTGGGTAGTGGGGCCCTCTAGCATCATCTTGCATTGATTCTTCTTCCAAAAATTCACATATATTCCAAAATAAATCTCCGTAATTTTTTATCGCGTTTGGACTTTGTTTGATATGGATATTCTATGAAAAAACATGCAACAAACAGAAACTGGCACTGGGCACTGGATCAATATGTTAGTCCCAAAAATAATATAAAATGTTGCCAAAAGTATATAAAAGTTGTAGAATATTGGCATGAAACAATCAAAAATTATAGATACGACAGAGATGTATCAGCATCCCCAAGCTTAACTCTGGCTCATCCTCGAGTAGGTAAATGATCAAAAAGATAATTTTTGGTGTGGAATGCTACCTAGCATAATCTTGATCATGTAATCTAATCATGGCATGAATATTAAGACACTAGTGATTCAAAGCAATAGTCTATAATTTGTTATAAAGACATCCATACTCAGGCATCCCAACAAACAATCATGTCTTTCAAAATATCAATGCTAAAGAACATTATCCCTAGCCCATCATGCTCAATCATTGATCCATTCATGAAACACATCCAATATTAGCTACACCCAATGCACAAGTATGACAATAGTGCTCTCCAGTTGGTGCTTATAAGAGAAGGTGAAGACTCAAAATAAAAAATTTGCATAAAAGTAAATAGATAGGCCCTTCGCAGAGGGAAGCAGAGATTTGCAGAGGTGCCAAAGCTCAAAGCTTAAATTAGAGATAAAATTATTTTGAGAGGCATGCTTTTCCTATCAACGCTACGACCGAGAGTTCCCAACATCTTCCATGCTAGACACATTATAAGCGGTTCCCAAACAGAAAATAAAGTTCATTTCCTTTCCACCATTCTTTCACAATCCATGGCTAGCTGTATCCACGGGTGCCTTCCATACCAACATTTTCCAAGGAATTTTGTTATTATTATTTTTTATTTATTGTGGGACTAGGCATCCCTATTACCTGCCACTTTCTCGTGCAATGACAAGTGAATAAACACTCATCGTGAGAATAACCCGCCTAGCATGAAAGATATCGACCACCCCCTGCCGCCACATGAGCGGTACGGGCACACAAAACGGAAATTTATTTTCAATAATTAGAGTTGGCACATGCAAATTTACTTCGGATAGCATGTAAATACCGCATATAGGTAGGTATGGTGGACTCATATGGCAAAACTTTAGGTTTAAGGAATTGGATGCACAAGCAGCATTCCCGCTTAGTACAAATGGAGGCTAGCAAATAGATTGAGAAGCGACCAACCAAAAAGCAAAAACGGTCATAAACGTGCATTGAACATAGCTAACACTGAATAATGCTCCATAAGTAGGATATAACTTCGTTGCATAACTATGGACTGTACGTGCATGCATAGGGAATCACAAACCTTAACACCAATATTCTCACTAAACCACAATCATTCACTAGTACCTCCCACATATTACCATCTCTATATCGCAAAACTATTGCAAGGAATCAAACATAACATATTCAGTGATCTACAAGTTTTATATAGGATTTTATGACTAACCATGTGAATGAGCAATTCCTGTTGACTCTCCAAACAGATATAAGTGAAGCATGAGAGTTTAATTCTTTCTACGAAAGACTTGCCCATGCTCCAATAAATATGAGTGAAGCAAAAGATCATTCTATAGATAACGGTTTTCTATACGTAGAGAAACATGCAATCCAAACTTCAAATGATATAAGTGAAGCACATGAAGCATTCTATAAAGCCATACTCAAAAGATATAAGTGAAGTGCAAAGAGCATTCTATAAATCAACCAAGGACTATCTCATACCAGCATGGTGCATAAAATAAAAGGGAAAAATAAACACAAAAGACACTCCAAGAATTTGCGCATATCATGTGACGAATAAAAATATAGCTCCAAGTAAAATTACCGATGGTCGTTAGAAGAAAGAGGGGATGCCTTCCGGGGCATCCCCAAGCTTAGTTGCTTGGGAGTCCTTGAATATTACCTTGGGGTGCCTCAGGAATCCCCAAGCTTAGGCTCTTGCCACTCCTTATTCCTTCATCCATCATGATCTCACCCAAAACTTGAAAACTTCAATCACACAAAACTTAACAAAACCCTCATGAGATCCGTTAGTATAATAAAGAAAATCACTACTTTAAGTACTATTGCAAACCCATTCATATTTTATTTTTGCATTATACCTACTATATTCTAACTTCTCCATGTCTTATACCACCGATACAATCCATAGTTCCATCAAAACAAGCAAAACAATGCATCAAAAACAAAATCTGTCAAAAACAGGACAATCTGAACATTGACCATACTTCTGTAACTCCAAAAATTCTAAACAATTAGGAAAAAACTAAACAATTTGCGTGGCAGTACTGTGTAAAATTTTCAGAATTTTTCGCGTTCTAGTAAAAAAATGTAAATTCATGCACTACGGCAAAAGTTTTTGTTTTTGCACCGCACACACCAAACAAGCAATCTAAGCATCCTAAAGGCAAATCTTGGCACATTATTTTTATTATACAATGGATTTGTATTAGGGGATAATTATTTTTGTTGAAAACTTTCTGTAATCAAGGTTTGCAAAGTTTCCATGGGCATGAACAAAGTTCAAGGAGCTCCCCCACTTCAACGGTGCTCGTCTTTCTTACTTTCACTTTTCTTTTTGAAAAGTTTTAAGTTCCCCTCTATATTTTTTGTTTTTAAATTTTTTAAAGCACACAACAGAATAAAATGACTCTCTAAAACATTCGGATTGTCTCCCTAGCAGCGCTTTCTTTAAAGCCATTAAGCTAGGCATAAGTGCTCAAGTAATTGATCCACCCGGACCCCAAGGTATATCAAAGCCAATTTTAATTAATGATGATTTGTATTTTAGCAGTGAGCACAAAGCAACATATATCATGCAACAACAAAGTCTAACTCTCTTCCTATGCCTCGGCATGTCATAAAAGAACAATTCATGCACACAAAGTGAAGGTCGATGCATAGTATAAACAGTCTCTTGCAAGTTTATCATATTGGAAACATAAAGAGGCGGATATGTAGTTCCTCTCTCATAATAATTGCAAGTAGGAGCAGCAAGCACATGCATATTATATTCATCAAAATCATTATGTGTAGTAGTAAAATGCAACCCATCAATATAATCCTTAATAAGTGCAAACTTCTCCGATATAGTGTAGTTGGGAGAATTCAAAAATATAATAGGACTATCATGTGTGGGTGCAATAACAACAATTTCATTCTTAACATAAGGAACTATAGCAAGTTCATCTCCATAACCATAATTCAAATTGGCATCTTGGCAGCAAGCATAGCAAGCATCAATTTCATCAAAAAGGGATATTTGAAATGAATCCAAGGGATCATAGCAATCATCATAACATTCATCCTTCGGTAAGCATGAAGGGAAATTAAACAATGTATGGGATAAAGAGTTACTCTCATTAGAAGGTGGGCACGGGTGACCAATCCACTCTTCCTCCTTTTGTTCTTCGCTCTCCTCCTCATCTTTTTCATCTAATGAGCTCACAATTTCAGTAATTTCTTCTTCCATAGTTTCCTGCAAAATATTAGTCTCTTCTTGGACAGTGGAGACTTTCTCAATAAATTCTTTAACATAAGCATTAGATGCATAGTTTTCATAGCAATATTTAAGTATGACCAATTATTCAGATTTGTAAAGAGTAACATCATACTTTTCAATCAAAGAAGCAACTTCATAGGCACCCAAATCACATAAAGCATTGCACTCATAATTTTTAATTTTAACTTTCATGGTAGGTTCCCACTCGTCATATAATTTCCTAGGTATTAAAACGTCCAATTCTAACTTTTCTTCTAAAGCTTTCATCATCGCTTCTACATTATGTTTAGTAAAAGCCTTATTTTGTTCATAAGCATTGGGTGAATTTAGCATGGATTGCAACAAGGAAATACACTCAATTAAAGAACAACTATCATAATTAAAGTCCTTGAAATCCAAAAGAGTGGGCACATCGCTATTTAAAGTTTTTACCTCTCCAAACCCACTTTTATCAATTTTTTCATTAAGATATTCACCATCTGAACTATGGGGACGCTGATGTCTACTATGCAACTTTATTCTTGTAGACTCGTGTTGGGCCTCCAAGCGCAGAGTTTTGGAGGACAACAGCAAATTTCCCTCAAGTGGATGACCTAAGGTTTATCAATCCATGGGAGGCGTAGGATGAAGATGGTCTCTCTCGAACAACCCTGCAATCAAATACAAGAAATCTCTTGTGTCCCCAACACACCAAATACAATGGTAAATTTTATAGGTGCACTAGTTCAGCAAAGAGACGGCGATACAAGTGTAGTATGGATAGTAGATATAGGTTTTTGTAATCTAAAAATAAAAAACAACAAGGTAGCAAGTGATAAAATGGAGCACTAACGGTATTACAATGCTTGAAAACAAGGCCTAGGGTTCATACTTTCACTAGTGCAATCTCTTAACAGTGCTAACATAATTGAATCATATAACAATCCCTCAACGTGCGACAAAGAGTCACTCCAAAGTTCTTATCTAGCGAAGAACATAAGATGAAATTGTTTGTAGGGTATGAAACCACCTCAAAGTTATCCTTTCCGATCAATCTATTGAGCTATTCCTATAAGTGTCACAAACAACCCTAGAGTTCGTACTAAAATAACACCATATGATACACATCAACCAACTCTAATGTCACCTAGATACTCCAATGTCACCACAAGTATCCGTGAGTTGTTTATACGATATGCATCAAACAACTTTAGATTCATAATATTCAATCCAACACAAAGAACTTCAAAGAGTGCCCCAAGATTTCTACCGGAGAAAGTAGGACAAAACATGCATTGATAACCCACAAGTATAGGGGATCAATTGCAGTCTCTTTCGATAAGTAAGAGCGTCAAACCCAACGAGGAGCTAAAGGTAGAATCAATATTCCCTCAAGTTCTATCGACCACCGATACAAGTCTACGCACATTTTAACGTTCGCTTTACCTAGAACAAGTATGAACTATTTTGTAGGTGTGATAGGATAGGTTTGCAAGATAATAACTAGAAGTACTTAGAGGAAATAAAACTAGGAGTAAGTTGCAAGATAATAAAAGTTAATTGTTTAGTAGAAAGGTTTTTGTCACAGAAGAAAGTTATTTGTCCCTAGGCAATTGATAACTAGACCGGTAATCATTATTACAATTTTATATGAGGGAGAGGCATGAGCTAACATACTTTTCGTACTTGGATCATATGCACTTATGATTCGAACTCAGCAAGCATCCGCAACTACCAAAGATCATTAAGGTAAAACCCAACCATAGCATTAACTATCAAGTCCTCTTTACTCCCATACGCAACAACCCCCTTACTCGGGTATGTGTTTCCGTCACTCACGCCACCCACCATAAGAGAATCATGAACGGATTGCAACACCCTATAGTGGGAATCCCTCGCTCTTGCGTGAAACGAAGGGCACCATAGAACAGCACCAAAATAAAACATACAACTCAAACCAATCACGATCATCAATCAACCCATAGGACAAAACGAATCTACTCAAACATCGTAGGATGGCAACACATCATTGGATAATAATATGAAGCATTAAGCACCATGTTTAAGTACAGATTACAGCAGGAAGAAGAGGTGTTACACCACTGCATAGAGGGGGAGAAAGTTGGTGTTGATGGTAGCAAGGTTGTTGGTGTAGATCGCCGTCACGATCCTAGCTAGCCCCGGCGGCACTCCGGCGCCATCACGAGAGAGGGAGAGAGAGCCCCCCTCCTTCTTCTTCCTTGGCCTCCCCCCTATATGGGAGAAGAGTTCCCCCTCTGGTCCATGGCCTCCATGGCAGCAGAGGGGCAGGAGCCCCTCCGAGATTGGATCTCTCTCTCTCTGTTCTCTTCTGTTTCGCGTTCCTGTTTTCTGGCCGAAAACCGTTTCTTAAATTCCCGGAGATCTGTAACTCCGATTGGGATAAAAATTTAACACGGTTTTTTCTGGATATTATCTTTCTGGCGGCAAAAGAAGGGCTGAAATCTCCTTATGAGGGGTTCACTACCAACTACGATCTGCCCTACCAACTAGGCACGCCCTGGTGGGTAGTGGGGCCCTCGAGCATCATCTTGCGTTGATTCTTCTTCCAAAAATTCACATATATTCGAAAATAAATCTCCATAAATTTTTATCGCGTTTGGACTTCGTTTGATATGGATATTCTGTGAAAAAAATGCAACAAACATGAACTGCCACTGGGCACTGGATCAATGTGTTAGTCCTAAAAATAATTGAAAATGTTGCCAAAAGTATATAAAAGTTGTAGAATATTGGCATGAAACAATCAAAAATTATAGATACGACGGAGATGTATCATGCATCAACCCCTATGAAAAGATTACCCCAATGTCGCCACGGGAATCCACGAGTTGTGTGCCAAAACCTACATCAAGTGAATCAATAGAACACCCCATTGTCACCACGGGTATCCATATGGAAGACATACATCAAGTGTTCTCAAATCCATAAAAGCATTCAATCCGATAATAGTGAAACCTCAAAGGTAAAAACTCAATTCATCACAAAAAGATAGAGAGGAGAAAACACCATATGATCCAACTATATTAACAAAGCTCGCGGTACATCAAGATTGTGCCAAATCAAGAACACGAGAGAGAGAGATCAAACACATAGATACTTGTACATACCCCTAGCCTCGAGGGTGAACTACTCCCTCCTCATCATGGAGACCGCCGAGATGATGAAGATGGCCTCCGGTGATGATTTCTCCCTCCGGCATGGTGCCGGAGCAGGGCTCCAGATGGTATTTCAAAGGTACAAAGGCTTGCGGTGGTGTTATAGGGTTATTTTTGGTGGTTTCTCTATTTATAGGATTTTTTGGCGTTAGTTTCACGCTAAGATGGGCTAAGATTGGCCCACAAGCCACCATGGCACCACCCCTGAGGCGCGCCCAGGTGTGTTGTGGCCACCTCGTAGCTCTTCTGTCCTTCCCATGAAGCTTCTGGGGTCTCTTTTGTTCCAAAAAAATCGTCAAAAAGTCCATCCCATTCCGAGAACTTTTATTTCTGCACAAAAAACAACACCACGGCAATTCTGCTAAAAACAGCGTCAGTCCGGGTTAGTTCCATTCAAATCATACCAAAACCATATATAATTGTTGTAAACATGGCATGAATACTTCATAAATTAACGTATCAGCATCCCCAAGCTTAATTCCCACTCGTCCTCGAGTAGGTAAATGATAAAAGAAATAATTTATGAAGTGTGAATGCTAGCATAGTGCATAAGTTTGATCAATGATGATTTTTCAATCACTTTTCCTAGCATCATAATAGCAACTCTTTCTCATAAAACTCATCATGATAAAGTAGCAATCAATTCACATGTTATGGTTCAAACAATGCATTCTCTTGAAACTTAACAACCTATGTTCTTAGTCACCAAACAATTGCAATTCAACTTATTTTCAACAAAGTTTAAGTAAGAGCTCCACATACTCAATCATCATATAGTCTTCTATGATTGCTAGTACTCAAAGCATATTTTTTAAACAAACAACATCCATCGAACACAGAGAAAGATAGGGGCTTAATGTTTTGCCTCCCAACTCATTTATCATATAGATAATTGTCAACAATAATAATTCATGATCAAATATATTTGACTGGCCATATGTGCCCAGATCTTTCCCCATGACATGATGCTTACCAACTAGAGAATAATTGAGGTTGAAATGAGAATGCATACTATTGACTCTTGCATAAAAGTAAATACTGAAAATAAAAGATAGGCCCTTCGAAGAGGGAAGGAGAGGTTGTCATGCGCTTTTTATTTTTGGATATACAAGCTCTTAATGCAAAGGAATGCCATGTTATATTGCCCCTTGTGATAGCAATCTTTATTCTGCAGTCTGTCACTTTTATTTCTTTACCATCACAAGTTCGTACAACGCTTATTTTCCCTTGCAATAAAAGATCATATATATTTTAGGACAATTTTTATTGCTTTTTGCATCGATGACAACTTACTTGAAGGATCTTATTCAATCCATAGGTAGATAATGTGGACACTCATGGCAAGAAACTGGGTTTAAGGGTTTTTGGATGCACAAGTAGTATCTTTACTTAGTACGAATTTTTGGCTAGCAAAAGATCCTAAGAAAACACCACATGTTGGAGGATCCATAACAATATAACTTCTATGCAAATATACCCAAACATAAGTCATTACGTTGTCTTCCTTGTCCAACTTCAACTAATTTGCTCAAGTTTGAAAATAACTAATGGGTATTCACAATCATAAAAGATGTCCCAGATAATAAATTTGTATGTGAAAGTTCTCTTCCTTATACTAATCATTCATGAATTGCTTGTATGACCAATATTGTGATTGTCAAACTTATATAGATTTTGATCTCTAAACCCAATGTGAAGCTACTACTAGGTATGGTACAAGCATATGAAGTACATATAATTTCAACTTTATGATATTCAACTCATTCAACCATTTACTCTTAGGATATAAGTGAAGCACGAGAGTTAATGATAAACTACTCCAAAAAGATATAAGTGAAGATCAAATGAGTAGTTAAGTAAATAGGTAGCTATGTGAGGACTCTATCCCATTTTTTTAGATCTTAAGTATTTTATTCAAATAGCAAAGAAAACAAAATAAAATGACATTCCAAGAATAGCACATCTCATGCGAAGAAGCAAAAACCTAGGCTCAACCGATACTAACCAATAATTGTTGATGAAGAAAGGTGGGATGCCTACTGGGGCATCCCCAAGCTTAGATGCTTGAGACTTCTTGAAATATTATCTTGGGATGCCTTGGGCACCCCCAAGCATGAGCTCTTGTGTCTCCTTAATTCCTCTCATATCACGGTTTCCCTAAATCTCAAAAACTTCATCCACACAAAACTCAACAAGAACTCGTGAGATAAGTTAGTATAAATCAACTCAAAACCTTAACATTCTTGCTACTTCTTGAGCTTGCGTTGGTTTTTCCCTTGAAGAGGAAAGGGTGATGCAGGAAGGTAGAGATAAGTATTTCCCTCAGTTTGAGAACCAAGGTATCAATCCAGTAGGAGGTACAAGCAAGTCTCCAATCTATGCACCTGCACAAACAACCAAACACCTGCACCCAACGCGAAAAAGGGGTTCTCAATCCCTTCACGGTCACTTGCAAGGATGAGATCTGATAGAGATAGATATAAAAGATTACTAAAACATAAAACAAAGTAAAAGTAAATAAATTGCAGCAAGGTTTTTTGGGTTTTTTGGTTTATAGATCTGAAAATATATGATGGAAAATAGACCCGGGGGCCATAGGTTTCACTAGAGGGTTCTCTCTTGAAGAAAGCATACGGTGGGTGAACAAATTACTGTTGAGCAATTGATAGAAAAGCGCAAAGTTATGACGATAAGGCAATGATCATGAATATAGGCATCACGTCCGTGTCAAGTAGACCGACTCCTGCCTGCTTCTACTACTATTACTCCACACATCGACCGCTATCCAACATGCATCTAGAGTATTAAGTTCATAAGAATGGAGTAACGCCTTAAGTAAGATGACATGATGTAGAGGGATAAACTCAAACAATATGATATAAACCCCATCTTTTTATCCTCTATGGCAACAATACAATACGTGCCTCGCTACCCCTACTATGTCACTGGGCGAGGACACCGCAAGATTGAACCCAAAACTAAGCACCTCTCCCATTGCAAGAAAAACCAATCTAGTTGGCCAAACAAAATCAATAGTTTGAAGAGAAATACAAAGATATCTTAATCATGCATAAAAGAGTTCAGAGAAGACTCAAATAATATTCATAGATAATCTGATCGTAAATCCACAATTCATTGGATCTCAACAAACACACCGCAAAAAAGGTATTACATCGAATAGATCTCCAAGAACATCGAGGAGAATATTGTATGGAAGATCAAAGAGAAAGAAGAAGCCATCTAGCTACTAGCTATGGACCCATAGGTCTGTGGTAAACTACTCACACATCATCGGTAGGGCAGCAAGCTTGATGTAGAGGCCCTCCATGATCGAATCCCCCTCCGGCAGATCGCCGAAAATGGCCCCAAGATGGGACCTCACAGGAACAGATGCTTGCGGCAGCGGAAAAGTATTTTGGTGGATGCCTCTGATGGTTTGGGAATATTTGGGAATTTATAGTGCAAAGATTAGGGTTGGAGGACTCCCGAGGGGCCCACAAGCCCTCAGGGCGCGCCTGGCAGGCTTGTGGCCTCCTCGGGCCTCTTCTGACCCCCTCTCTAAGCTTCGTGGATGTCTTCTAGTCCAAGAAAAATCATCGTAAAGTTTTATTCCGTTTGGACTCTGTTTGATATTCCTTTTCTATAAAACTCAAAAACAAGGGAAAAACAGAAACTGGTACTGGGCTCTAGGTTAATAGGTTAGCTCCAAAAATAATATAAAATAGCATATTAATGCATATAAAACATCCAAAACAGATAATATAATAGCATTGAACAATCAAAAATTATAGATACGTTGGAGACGTATCAAGCATCTCCAAGCTTAATTCCTGCTCGTCCTCGAGTAGGTAAATGATAAAAACAGAATTTTTGATGTGGAATGCTACCTAACATATTTATCAATGCATCTTCTTTATTGTGGCATGAATATTTAGATCCATAAGATTCAAAACAAAAGTTTAATATTGACATAAAAACAATAATACTTCAAGCATACTAATAAAGCAATCATGTCTTCTCAAAATAACATGGCCAAAGAAAGTTATCCCTATAGAATCATATAGTCTGGCTATGCTCCATCTTCATCACACAAAGTATTTCATCATGCACAACCCTGATAACAAGCCAAGCAATTGTTTCATACTTTTGATGTTCTCAAACTTTTTCAACTTTCACGCAATACATGAGCGTGAGCCATGGATATAGCACCATAGGTGGAATAGAATATGGTGGTTGTGGAGAATACAAAAAGAAGGAGAAAGTCTCACATCAACTAGGCAAATTAATGGGCTATGGAGATGCCCATCAATTGATATTGATGAAAGTGAGTAGGGATTGCCATGCAACAGATGCACTAGAGCTATAAGTGTATGAAAGCTCAAAAAGAAACTAAGTGGGTGTGCATCCAACTTGCTTGCTCACGAAGACCTAGGGTAATTTGAGGAAGCCCATCATTGGAATATACAAGCCAAGTTCTATAATGAAAAATTCCCACTAGTATATGAAAGTGACAAAATAGGAGACTCTCTATCATGAAGATCATGGTGCTACTTTGAAGCACAAGTGTGGAAAAAGGATACTAACATTGTCCCTTGTCTCTTTTCTCTCATTTTTTTCTTTTTTCTCTTATTTTTTATTTTTTTTTCGTCCGGAGCCTCATCCTGACTTGTGGGGGAATCATAGCCTCCATCATCCTTTCCTCACATGGGACAATGCTCTAATAATGATGATCATCACACTTTTATTTACTTACAACTCAAGAATTACAACTCAATAATAGAACAAGATATGACTCTATATGAATGCCTCCGGTGGTGTACCGGGATGTGCTATGATCAAGAGTGACATGTATAAAAAATATGGACGGTGGCTTTGCCACAAATACTATGCCAACTACATGATCATGCAAAGCAATATGATAATGATGGTGCGTGTCATAATAAACGGAATGGTGGAAGTTGCATGCCAATATATCTCGGAATGGCTATGGAAATGCCATAATAGGTAGGTATGGTGGCTATTTTGAGGAAGGGTATATGGTGGTTTTAATGCACCGGCGAAAGTTGCGCGGTACTAGAGAGGCTAGCAATGGTGGAAGGGTGAGAGTGCGTATAATCCATGGACTCAACATTAGTCATAAAGAACTCACATACTTATTGCAAAAATTTATTAGCCATCAAAACAAAGTACTACACGCATGCTCCTAGGGGGATAGATTGGTAGGAAAATACCATCGCTCGTCCCCGACCGCCACTCATAAGGAAGACAATCCAAAAATAAATCATGCTCCGACTTCATCACATAACGGTTCACCATACGTGCATGCTACGGGAATCACAAACTTTAACACAAGTATTTATACCAATCTAAAATTACTCACTAGCATGAATCTAATATCACCATCTTTATATCTCAAAACAAATGCAAGGAATCAAACTTCTTATCTATTCAATGCTCTTTATATGAAAGTTTTTATTATATCCCTCTTGGATGCCCATCATATTAGGACTAAATTCATAACCTAAGCAAATTACCATGCTGTTTAAGACTCTCAAAATAATATAAGTGAAGCATGAGAGTTCAACAATTTCTATAAAATAAAGCCACCGCCGTGCTCTAAAAAGATATAAGTGAAGCACTGGAGCAAACTGCCTAGCTCAAAAGATATAAGTGAAGCACATAGAGTATTCTAATAAATTCATGATTAATGCGTGTCCCTCTCAAAAGGTGTGTACAGCAAGGATGATTGTGGCAAACTAAAAAGCAAAGACTCATATCATCCAAGACGCTCCAAGCAAAACACATATCATGTGGTGAATAAAAATATAGCCTCAAGTAAATTTACAGATGGATTGAAGACAAAAGAGGGGATGCCATCCGGGGCATCCCCAAGCTTAGATGCTTAGTTGTCCTTAAATATTACCTTGGGGTGCCTTGGGCATCCCCAAGCTTAGGATCTTGCCACTCCTTATTCCATTGTCCATCAAATCTTCACCCAAAACTTGAAAACTTCACAACACAAAACTCAACAGAAAACTCGTAAGATCCATTAGTATAATAAAATAAATCACCACTTTAGGTACTGTTGTGAACTAATTCTTAATTTATATTGGTGTAATATATACTGTATTCCAACTTCTTCATGGTTCATACCCCCCGATACTACCCATAGATTCATCAAAATAAGCAAACAACACATAGAAAACAGAATCTGTCAAAAAACAGAACAGTCTGCGAATATTGGAATTGTTCTCATACTTATGTAACTCCAAAAATTCTGAAAAATTAGAAAATCCTGGTAAATTTGTATATAAATCTTTTGTAAAAAAATAAGAATTTTTCCTAGCTTCTGTGAATTTTTAAAATTCTGTTACTTGACGCAAAAGTTTATGTTTTTCAGCAAAATCAAATCAACTATCACCGTAGACCATCCCAAAGGTCTTACTTGGCTCAAACACTAATTAAAACACCAAAACACAATTACTACAGAGGTAATAATGTGTATTTATTGAAAAACAGAACCAAAAACAAAAAACATAAAAATAAAGTTGGGTTGCCTCCCAACAAGCGCTATTGTTTAACGCCCCTAGCTAGGCATAAAACATAGATCTAGGTATTGTAATAGAAGTGAGGGAGATCATCCATGCTCATCTCATATTCCCTCCTCTCGTTAGCAAGCTTTATTTGTGGCAAACAAAAATAATCAAGGGGGCTAAATTTGATAGGGTATGGATCTATAAGATCAAGTTTGGGAGGAATAGGCTCCTCCTTCGGCCCTTTGTATTTGATAATATATTATTTCTTCATTGTAAACATTCCTTTGATTGAACGTCCTAAGTCTATCCCTAAGCACAAACCCTAATCCATTATTTTGTATAGCAAAATTGTCATTGAGCTCAGAAATCTTATCAATCAAAACATCGGTAGGGACCTTCTTTCTTAGGTTTTCATTGTAAGCAGCATAATCCAGAGATTGTAATCTCCTAGTTTCTTCTTGATTAAAAAGGATCTCTTCAATAGGAGGACAACCACCATTAATATTATAATGAGCAAATATTTCACCGGCTTCTTTCATGATAAACCTAAACTCGTGAGCTAAAAATGTAGTGGTGACACGCTTAACGGAAGGATCATGAATATTGGAAAATTCTAGTAAAAGCCTTTGTATGCATGGATGCATGTGAACAAATTGTCTTTCAAATTCAACTATAAGCAAAGATATTGCATCCATAAGGCTAATTGTTTTATTCAGAATTGACCCTCCTAACATAGGTAAAGTACCGGCACAAGTAAAGAAATCTTGAATCACCCCTTTTCCAATAATATTACCACTACCCACACGGAGTTTTTTAGTATGGATAATAGTGGGTTCTTCTTCATGAGGATCATTATTGGCAAAATCATTAAAACTTCCCTCAAGGTTATTGCTATCCTTTTCAACAATAAACTCCCCAGATTCATACATGATGGCAAGAAACCAATCTAGCAAACGAGCAAACGAAAAGACAAATGAAAGAAGGGCGAATAAAAAGGCAAATATTTTTGTGTTTTTCTGAAAACGTTTTAGAAGTGGGGGAGAGGAAAACGAGAGGCAAATGGCAAATAATGTAATGCAAGAGATGAGAGTTTATGATGGGTACTTGGTAGGCTTGATGTAGAACCTCCCCGGCAACGGCACCAGAAACTCTTCCTGCTACTTCTTGAGCTTGCGTTGGTTTTTCCCTTGAAGAGGAAAGGGTGATGCAGCAAAGTAGAGATAAGTACTTCCCTCAGTTTGAGAACCAAGGTATCAATCCAGTAGGCGGTACAAGCAAGTATCCAATCTATGCACCTGCACAAACAATCAAACACTTGCACCCAACGCGATAAAGGGGTTGTCAATCCCTTCACGGTCACTTGCAAGGATGAGATCTGATAGAGATAGATATAAAAGATTATTAAAACGTAAAACAAAGTAAAAGTAAATAAATTGCAGCAAGGTATTTTTGTGTTTTTTGGTTTATAGATATGAAAATATATGATGGAAAATAGACCCGGGGGCCATAGGTTTCACTAGAGGCTTCTCTCTTGAAGAAAGCATACGGTGGGTGAACAAATTACTGTTGAGCAATTGATAGAAAAGCGCAAAGTTATGACGATATCTAAGGCAATGATCATGAATATAGGCATCACATCCGTGTCAAGTAGACCGACTCCTGCCTGCGTCTACTACTATTACTCCACACATCGATCGCTATCCAGCATGCATCTAGAGTATTAAGTTCATAAGAACGGAGTAACGCCTTAAGTAAGATGACATGATGTAGAGGGATAAACTCAAACAATATGATATAAACCCCATCTTTTTATCCTCGATGGCAACAATAAAATACGTGCCTCGCTACCCCAACTATGTCACTGGGTGAGGACACCGCAAGATTGAACCCAAAACTAAGCACCTTTCCCATTGCAAGAAAAACCAATCTAGTTGGTCAAACCAAATCGATAGTTCGAAGAGAAATACAAAGATATCTTAATCATGCATAAAAGAGTTCAGAGAACACTCAAATAATATTCATAAATAATCTGATCATAAATCCACAATTCATAGGATCTCAACAAACACACTGCAAAAAAGGATTACATCGAATAGATCTCCAAGAACATAGAGGAGAACATTGTATTCAAGATCAAAGAGAGAGAAGAAGCCATCTAGCTACTAGCTATGGACCCGTAGGTCTGTGGTAAACTACTCACACATCATCGGTAGGGCAGCAAGGTTGATGTAGAGACCATCCGTGATCGAATTCCCCTCTAGCTATCGCCGGAAAAGGCCCCAAGATGGGATCTCACGGGAACAGAGGCTTGGGGCGGCAGAAAAGTACTTTGGTGGATGCCTCTGATGGTTTGGGAATATTTGGGAATTTATAGTGCAAAGATTTGGGTTGGAGGACTCCCGAGGGGCCCACAAGCCCTCAGGATGCCCGCCCCGGGGCTTGCCTGGCAGGCTTGTGGCCTTGTCGGTCATCTTCTAACCCCCTCTCCAAGCTCCGTGGATGTCTTCTGGTCCAAGAAAAATCATCGTAAAGTTTTATTCCGTTTGGACTCCGTTTGATATTCCTTTTCTGTAAACTCAAAAACAAGGAAAAAATAGAAATTGCCACTGGGCTCTAGGTTAATAGGTTAGTCCCAAAAATAATATAAAATAGCATATAAAACATCCAAAATAGATAATATAATAGCATGGAACAATAAAAAATTATAGATACGTTGGAGACGTAACAATTCTCTACTGTCAAAAATCACTAAAATTATTATTTAACATTGCATACTAAATGCCTCTGCATATTTAATCTTCCTATCCTCAAATAGAATCATTGAACAAGCAAACATATGCAAACAGTGCAAACACAACAGCAATCTGTCTAAACAGAGCAATCTGTAAAGGATGAAGAAAGATCCATACTTCTTTAACTCCAAAAATTACGAAAAATTGCCACACTGTAGAAAAATTATCATATCTTATTGCGTAAAAAATTCATGATTTTATCATATTCTTACTTTTCTTAAGAATTCACACAATGATAGAAAACTTTCTATTTTCAAACAGCAACATATAGACTTGTAAAATACGCATGGTAAAGGCTATAATTGACACTTTTATTGAAATAAAAGATACAAAACATTATTCTAAATAACAGCAAGCAAATCCTAATAAAATAAAATGATGCTCCAAGAAAAACTCATATCATGTGACGAATAAAAATATAGCTCCAAGTAAGGTTACCAATAGTTTTGAAGAGGAAAGAGGGGATGCCTTCCGGGGCATCCGCAAGCTTAGTTGCTTGGGTCTTCCTTGAATATTACCTTGGGGTGCCTTGGGCATCCCCAAGCTTAGGGTCTTGCCACTCCTTATTCTCCTCATATCAATATCTCACCCAAAACTTGAAAACTTCAATCACACAAAACTTAATGGAACTTCGTGAGATAGGTTAGTATGATAAAGAGCAAACCATTCACTTTGGTACTGTCAAAGACAAGATTCATAATTGTTATCACATAATGCCTACTGTACCCTATCATTTCTACAATTTATATTGACCAATATAAGCCACAAAAACTAGAAAACAAGCTATGCATTGAAAACAGAGTCTGTCAAAAATAGAAGTCTATAATGATCTCAACAATGACCATATTTCTGTTACTCCAAAAATTCTGAAACATTAGGATAACATATGAAATTTGTATATAAATAATGTGTAAAAAAATCATAATTTTATCATGTTCTAGTAATCCATAGTAATTAAGGTACTGGGCGCAAAAGTTTCTATTTTTTGCACAGAATCAAGTCAACTATCATCCACACTATCCCAAAGGCTTTACTTGGCACTTTATTGAAACAAAAGCTATAAAACATGATTACTACAGTAGCCTAATCATGTGAACACACAAAAATAGTAGGTAAAGATATTGGGTTGTCTCCCAACAAGCGCTTTTCTTTAATGCCTTTTTAGCTAGGCAGGATGATTTCAATGATGCTCACATAAAAGATAAGAATTGAAACATAACAGGAGCATCATGAAGAATATGACTAGCTCATTTAAGCCTAACCCACTTCTTATGCATAGGGATTTTGTGAGCAAACAATTTATGGGAGCAAGAATTAACTAGCATAGGAAGGCAAAACAAGCATGACTTCAAAACTTTCAACACATAGAGAGGAAACTTGATATTATTGAAATATATATAAGAATATCTTCCCCTCTCATAATAATTTTCGGTAGCATCATGAATTAATTCAACAATATAGCTATCACATAAAAGCATTCTTTTCATGATCCACAAGCATAGAAATTTTATTACTCTCCACATAAGCAAATTTATTCTCATGAATAGTAGTGGGAGCAAACTCAACAAAATAACTATCATGTGATACTTGATTGGGATAATCCAATTGAAAATTGAAATCATGATGACAAGTTTCATGGTTATCCTTATTCTTTATAGCATACATGTCATCACAATAATCATCATACATAGCAACTTTGTTGTTACAATCAATTGAAACCTCTTCCAAAATAGTGGATTCATTACTAAATAAAGTTATGACCTCTCCAAATCCACTTTCATAGTTATTAGAATAAGATTTAACACCCTCCAAAATAGTGGGATCATTACTTAGAGTTGACACTCTTCCAAACCCACTTTCATCAATATAATCATCATAAATAGGAGGCATGCAATCATCATAATAAATATTCTCATCAAAACTTGGGGGGCTAAAAATACCATCTTCATCAAACATAGCATCCCCAAGCTTATGGCTTTGCATATCATTAACATCAGGGATATTCAAGGAATTCATACTAGCAACATTGCAATCATGCTCATCATTCAAAGATATTATGCCAACCATTTTATTGAATTCTTCTTCTATCAATTAAGCACAATTTTCCGATCCATCATTTTCAAGAAAGACATATAAAGACGAAGAATATGAGGCAACCTCAATTCCATTTTTTATAGTTTTCTTTGATAAACCAAACTAGTGATAAAAAAATAAACTAAAAGATTCAATTGCAAGATCTAAAGATATACCTTCAAGCACTCACCTCCCCGGCAACAGCGCCAGAAAAGAGATTGATGTCTACTATGCAACTTTATTCTTGTAGACTTATGTTGGGCCTCCAAGCGCAGAGTTTTGTCGGACAACATCAAATTTCCCTCAAGTGGATGACCTAAGGTTTATCAATCTGTGGGAGGCGTAGGATGAATATGGTCTCTCTCAAACAACCCTACAATCAAATACAAAAAATCTCTTGTGTCTCCAACCCACCAAATACAAATGGTAAATTGTATAGGTGCACTAGTTCAGCAAAGAGATGGTGATAAAAGTGTAGTATGGATAATATATATAGGTTTTTGTAATCTGAAAATAAATAAAAATAGCAAGGTAGCAAGTGATAAAACAGAGCACAAACGGTATTGCAATGCTTGAAAACAAGGCCTAGGGTTCATACTTTCACTAGTGAATCTCTCAACAGTGCTAACTTAATTGAATCATATAACAATCCCTCAACGTGCGACAAAGAATCACTCCAAAGTTCTTATCTAGCGGAGAACATAAGATGAAATTGTTTGTAGGGTACGAAACCACCTCAAAGTTATCCTTTTCGATCAATCTATTGAGTTATTCCTATAAGTGTCACAAACAGCCGTAGAGTTCGTACTAAAACAACACCATATGATACACATCAACCAACTCTAATGTCACCTAGATACTCCAATGTCACCACAAGTATCCGTGAGTTGATTATACGATATGCATCAAACAACTTTGGATTCATAATATTCAATCCAACACAAAGAACTTCAAAGAGTGCCCTAAGATTTCTATAGGAGAAAGTAGGACGAAAACATGCATCAACCCCTATGCATGGATTACCCCAATGCCACCTCGAGAATCCACGAGTTGAGTGCCAAAACATACATCAAGTGAATCAATAGAACACCCCATTGTCAACACGGGTATCCATATGCAAGACATACATCAAGTGTTCTCAAATCCATAAAAGTATTCAATCCGATAATAGTGAAGCCTCAAAGGTAAAAACTCAATTCATCACAAAAAGATAGAGAGGAGAAAACACCATATGATCCAACTATATTAACAAAGCTCGCGGTACATCAAGATCGTGCCAACAACACGAGAGAGAGAGAGATGAAACACATAGCTACTTGTACATACCCCTAGCCTCGAGGGTGAGCTACTCCCTCCTCATCATGGAGACCGCCGGGATGATGAAGATGGCCTCCGGTGATGATTTCCCCCTCCGGCAGTGTCGTGGTGGAACACGATCACCTATGGGGCCATCGGCCCCTTTGTGGTTCGGCAAGGGGGAAGGTCACGTTGTACAAAGAGCAGAGGCCATGAAACAACACACTGGTGGTGACGCTGGTTGTTTTTACCCAGGTTCGTGCCGCTGGGAAGCGTAAAACCCTACTCCTGCTTTGGTGGATTAGATGCAGGAACACGATGAGCGTGCAGCACTCAAGCCTGCAAGGTGGCCTCGAGGAGAGCAGCTATGCACATACAAGTGTGCAAGGGTCCGAATCCTTTGCTAGTTAGCCTTGGACCTCCTTTTATAGCTTAAGGAGTGACCACAGTGGCAAAGTAGTCTTTATCTGGTGATTAGATAGCTAACAGTGCTATCATACCTAACTCTGGTAGTTAGGACAAAGTACATTAAATGCACTGCTAGGTGTCATGCTGAGGGCGAAACCCGACAAGCCTGGCATGCCGCTTAACCCTCTTCTGCTTATCTGCTTGACACGCCTCTAGACGGGTGTCATATGAGGATAATTTGTCTTCCATGGGCTGCCATGTGCTTAGTAGAAGCCACTTAATCACTTGGAAGCTCGACACCGCATTGATAGGTGATTTGCATTGTGGTGCGGTGGCGCCTTGGTGGGGAAACTTGCCCTTGGTGGACCCGGCAAGCTTGCCGGGGGAATCTTGGACCTGTCCTTGGTGCGGCCCCGACCCGGCCAGGCTCTCCTACCCGGAAAGGGAGGCCTCCCCAAGGTGATGCCTTGCTGTCTTGCTTGTCTTGGTCTTCTTGATCCACTCCTTGATCTCACGAAGAGCGGTCCATCTAGCTTGGTCTTGTCTCTGTGACTTGGTGTAGGACATGCAATGCCAGCACGCCTGTGTATAAGTTCGGGCAAACAAACGCAAATGTTTGTTGCACCGACAGGAGCCCCCAGGCCTGGCCCATACATGCCGCCTGGCATCGTTGGGGTAGGCCCCAACAAATATACAGGCGTACACTTTGGCCGAACCTCAACAGAACTTATGTCCTTCTTGATATCTTTCTTGTTTCTTCATTAACCTGTAATTGAACCTGTTCCCGATTTTCCCGCGAGCCGTGCGGGACGACGTGGGGTTACCCACGTAATGACTCACGGGCCGCCCGCGTTCACAGGGGAGGTAATTGCCATTTTACTCACCCACTACGCCTACCATTTCCGCCATGTACGCTGCATGCATTGCGCAGGGTTGGTGGCGGATGCATAGGGCGCGGGAATGAGTGCCATGGCAGAAAGCCAGGCGCCGTGGATAGGCGCAGGAGGGCGTTCATTGATTCTGGACGCCGTTAGTGACATAGAGGGGGTAGGATTGCTGGAGCGGGGCGGCCGCCTCCCGGGTGGTGAGGAGCCAGCCCCTGGCCATGCTTCCCTATAAAAGGGGACGTGGGCGAGGGGCTCACCCACACACATCTCCTCCTCCTTCCTCTGGTAACTTTCTTCCGCCATGGTAAGGATAGAGGACGTGGTCGACCTCCAGCGGTGGTGACGAGGGTCTCTTCTCAGCAGCGCCTCCCTCCCCCTGCTGGGGACGCAGGGGTGGAGTCCAGTGCACAAGGTGGTGCCGCCAGACGTGGGCACGACCGTCGTGTCGCTCGGGGCCGAGGAGGGTGTGGGGGTGCCCTGGTCGCCCCTCCCTCGGTCGACGCGGCTCCAATGGAAGGCCATGCTAGGGATCAGCCATTGGAGTTCATTGTCAAGCTGCGTGGGCCACCGCGCAGCCGTCTTTGGCTTCCCACCCCATTTTCAAGGGTGATGGAGGAAGAACACCCGCCTGGATTGAGGCTGCACATGAGGGGCTGCTGTAATGGCAGCATGCGGGCGAACGTAGAGTTCCCCGCACCTCATGTCATGCTTCCCCGGTGTGGCTGGAAAACCTTCGCTCGTGCCCATAGCTTGGCGGCGGGGCATGTTCTCCATTTCAAGCTAATGGAGGCCAATCTGCTCTCCATCAAAGTCTTCGAGCGTTCAGGTGCTCGCTTACGGTGCTGCGCGGAGAGCTCGGCCGACGACAAAAGCTCCTTCTCGAGCGACAACGACGAAGAGGACAGTGACGGCGATGACGACGGCAGCGATTGGGACGACGATGGCTTGGACTCCAGCTGAACGCCAGATGCACCATCACCGTCAGCAAGGCGCCGGCGGCACCATCATCTGCACCTGGGTCTTCTTCCCCCGGCAGAGCGATTTGCCGGGGTGTTGGGTGTGGACGTCTCCGCCTTCTCCAGCTGGACCCCAGTAGGCTTCTCCGTGGACTCCGGCTTCATCTTCTCTATCGGGGGCCTTCCTACCGCGTTCCGCTAGTCCTGGCGGTGGTGACCAGGGCATCGCCTAGCCGCTCTCTCCGTCCGTCGTCTTCGCCCCCGCCCCTTTCGATCTTGTCAGACTGCATCCCGCGGGCCCTGACGGGGTCAGGCTGGGCTTCTGCCCAGGCACTCCTTTTGCCTTCTTCACCTCCCACTGTAGCCCCTAGGAGGAGAGGGACAAGAAAGGCATTATGGGGCACTTATCTTTTTTCAGTCTAAAATATGTAGGCACTTGCCAAACTTTATCTTAAGAAATGTAATCTTTTTAGCTATATTTGTACTCTGTAAGGCTTTTACTTGTCTATCCGCGCATTAATGAGAAAAGACATGCTTGCCGGGCACTTGTGCATGTATCATACTCATGTAGAGGAGTGGCTCCACCATACTGTCGAGTAAACAAAGTTTCCGGCAAGGTATCTTGCCGGTCCCTCTCCTTGTTGCCGTGAGGCTCGGCGAGCCTGGGAACGCGGAAGAGATCCTACCCCTTACCAACCCTTTTCACAAATGCTACGACAAACAATTTAACTGAAGTAATCCTCAAATCAAAAGATGGGAGCACAAATGTTTGAGGGTGACAAGGTTTTTCTACGCACAAGTTTTCCTTACAGATGTACAATATGGATCTCCTAAAGGAAACTTATCTGCTTAGGGTTGTCGGTGGCCGATATGCAAACTTGTTCTTTCTTCTCTTCCCTAGGACTTTATCCACGGCAGGGGCCCTGTGGTTAGCACAGGGAAAGAAAAACAGCAGCATATAACCCTCTCTAAATGACCATGGCAAGATCATGCTAAAATAAACATGCATGCAAGTTTTAGGCGCCGGCGCTTCATTTTATTATCTTTGCACAGGGTCTGTGCCTGGCTTTGTACAAAGGGTTACATGCACATCAGCAAGGCTTGTACAAAAGGTGGCTACCGGGGCTGAGCCCGGCAGCCGCGCCTTACGGGTAGAACTTGCAAAGATGCTCAATATACCATGAGTTTTGCACCTTAATGCCATCTTCGGTCTCCAGACGGACTGCGCCAGGTCTGGTGACTCGTACTACCTGGTAAGGGTCTTCCCACTTTCGCGTCAACTTGTTGGATCCCTTGGCGGACTGAACACGCCTAAGGACAAGGTCACCTTCCTCAAGGCTCCGGGCATGAATCATGCTGCTATGATAGCGGCACAAGGCTTGCTGGTAGCGTGCAGCACGCACAACGGCCCGGAGATGATCTTCCTCGAGGAGCACGGCATCATCATGCTGGTGCTGCTCTTGCTCTACTTCATTGTAGGCAAGTACTCGAGGTGACCCGTATATGAGTTCCGTGGGGAGCACTGCTTCTGCCCCATAGACTAGGGAGAAGGGAGTTTGCCCGGTGGCTCGATTCGGTGTCATACAGAGGGACCAAAGAACCATCGGTAGCTTGTTAATCCAGCGTTTGCCGCATTTCTTCAACTTATCAAAAGTTCTCATCTTGAGCCCGCGCAACACTATAGCATTCATCCTCTCGGCTTGTTCGTTGCTCCGGGGATGAGCAACAGAAGCAAAAGTGACCTTGCTCCCAAGGTTTCGGACGTATTGCATGAAGGCGCGGCTTGTGAATTGGGTGCCGTTATCAGTGATCACTCTGGCGGGTACTCCAAAACGACACACCAATCCCTTCAAGAACTTGATAGCTGACTGTACGATTACCTTCCTCACTAGCTCCACTTCCGGCCACTTTGTAAACATGTCGATTGCAACGTACAATAATTCAAAGCCCCCGGTAGCGTGGGGGAAGGGGCCCAAGAAGTCGAGCCCCCAGACTGAAAATGGCCAGGATAAAGGGATCGTCTAGAGAGCTTGATCAGGTTGATGAATGTTCTTGGAGTGGAACTGGCAGGCTTCACATCTGGTGACTAGCTCAGTCGCATATTGGAGGGCCGTGGGCCAGTAGAAACCTTGTCGGAAAGCTTTTCCAACCAAGGCCCTTGATCCAATATGGGAGCCGCACACACCCTTGTGTATCTCCGCCAGCAGTTCCTGCCCCTCTTCCCAGCAAATGCACTTCAATTTCACCCCATTTGGCCTTTTTCCGTATAGTGTATCGTCGATAAATAGGTACATATTAGACCTTCGGGCTACTCTTTCAGCTTCTTCTTGCTCTTCGGGAAGTTCTCCTATTTGGAGGAAGTGGACGATGTGCCGCACCCAACTTGGAGGCTGAGGCTCAACAACAAGGACAAAAGGCACCTCTTCGTTCATGGGAGCGCTCACCTCGATCGCAAGGACCTATGGTTCCGCAGGAGGGTGCGGCTCACCAACCAAAGCGGAGTTATTCCCGGCAGCCTCTCTACCGGTGGCTTCGGGAAGCCCAGCCGGGAGATGCTTCCCGGAGTCCAACTTCCTCCTTTTTCTGGCCATCGTTGAAGGGGACACTGATGGTTGAGTTAGGTGGAGGACAAAAGTTCCTGGTTCCACTGGGAGCTTTTGGGCCGCACACTTTGATAAATGATCAACAATGTTGTTTTTCGCACGTGGCATGTGCTCTGTTTGTAATCCATCAAAGTGCTCCTCCAACTTTCTCACTTATTTTATATATGCCTCCATCAACGGGCTCTGGTAATCCTTGTTAACTTGTCTCACCACAAGCTGCGAGTCTCCACGGATGATCAACTTCTTGATTCCCAACTCTATCGTGATTCTGAGCCCGGCAAGGAGGCCCTCATAATCAGCAGTGTTGTTGGTGGTTTTCTCCCAGGGGAAGTGCATTTGAACCACATATTTGAGGTTCTCTCCGGTGGGAGCAACAAGAAGCACACCAGCTCCAGCACCCTATAATGAGAAAGCACCATCAAAATACATGATCCACTCCTGAGGCGCTTCCCTGCCGGGGATAATTGTCTCCGGTAATTATTCATCTGGAGTGGGCGTCCATTCTGCAATGAACTCTGCCAGCGCTCTACTCTGAATGGTTGAAGTACTTTCGTACTTCAAGCCAAAGCTTGACAACTCTAGTGCCCATTCAAATATCCTGCCGGTAGCTTCATGGTTCCTCAGTATACACTGTAGTGTGAAACGGGTGACAACTGTGATCTCATGGGCTTGGAAGTAGTGGCGCAGTTTCCTCGAGGCCATAATGAGGCCAAAGATTAGCTTTTGCACCCCAGAGTACCTTAACCTAGCCCCCTGTAACAAGGAGCTGACAAAATACACTGGGCGTTGCACCACTTTCTTCTTTGCCTCGGTCTTGGGATTGCTTGTGCCAACCTGCCCTGCTTCCCCTGTGCCCAATTGTGCCGTGACTTGTTTAGCTTCGTCTCCAGAAGGGATAGTTGTGGCAGCTACTTCCTCATCCACCTCCCGTTGGGCCACCAGCGCTGCACTAACCACTTGGTTTGTTGCCGCTAAGTACAGCAGCAACGGCTCTTGTGGTCTAGGAGCGACTAAGTGGGAGCAGAGGAAAGGTAGGCCTTTAGGTCCTACAGCGCTGCTTCTACCTCTGGAGTACACTTCATTGGTCGTGCCTTCTTCAGGATTTTGAAGAAAGGCAAGGCACGCTCGGCAGACTTGGAAATGAACCTGGTTAGCGCGGCAACGCATCCAGTTAAACGCCTCACATCCTTGATAGTCTTTGGCGCTTGTATCTGCTCGATTGCCTTGATCTTGTCAGGGTTGGCCTCTATCCCTTGGTGAGATACAAAGAAACCGAGTAGCTTGCCAGAGGGAACACCAAACATGCACTTCTCAGGGTTTAACTTCAAATTGATCTTGCGCAAGTTAGCAAAGGTCTCTTCCAAATCTTGACTGAGTGTCGATTTGTCCTTGGTCTTGACCACTATATCATCCATATAGGCTTCCATGTTTCTGTGCAACTATGGTTCGAAACCAATCTGCACTGCTCTTGCAAAAGTGGATCCGGCACTCTTTAACCCAAAAGGCATGCATACAAAGCAGTATGTGCCATATGGAGTTATGAAAGCGGTCTTCTCTTCATCTTCCTTGGACATGAATATCTGATGGTATCCGGAGTATGCATCCAAAAAGGAAAGCAGATCACACCCGGAAGTGGAGTCTATGATCTGATCAATGCGTGGCAGGGGGAAAGGGTCCTTCGGGCATGCCTTGTTTAGGTCTGTGAAGTTAATGCAGAGCTTCCATTTCCCGTTTGCCTTGCGCACTACCAATGGGTTTGCTAACCATGTTGGATGCAGCACTCCCCTGACCAAACCAGCTGCTTCAAGTTTCTTGATTTCCTCGACAATGAACTGATGCCGCTCCAAAGCCTGCTTCCTAACCTTTTGCTTGACAGGCCAGGCATGAGGGCAGATAGCAAGGTGGTGCTCGATTACCTCCCTGGGAACACCGGGGATGTCAGATGGTTGCCAAGCAAACACATCAACATTCGCCAACAGGAAGGCAACAAGCGCGCTTTCCTATTTGTCATCAAGGCTGGCGTTGATGGCAAACGTACCGTCAGTGCCATCCTGCCTTGTCGGCACCCTTTTCACAGCTGGTGGAGTAGCCTTGGGCCTTTTGCTAGTGGAACTCTCCGGCAGGTCCTCAACGGGTGCAACGCACTCCGAAGAGGCACACTTCCTGGAGTCTTTGCCGGCGTCACTGCTAGCTTTCTTTCCCTTCTTCGCCTCCTTGGCGGGAGCTGTGGCTTCAGCAGCCTCAGCTGCTACCTGATACGTCTCCAATGTATCTATAATTTTTGCTTGTTCCATGCTGTTATATTATCATTCTTGGATGTTTTACAATCATTTTATAGCAACTTTATATCATTTTTAGGGACTAACCTATTGACATAGTGCCCAGTGCCACCTGCTGTTTTTTGCTTGTTTTTTACTTCGCAGAAAATCAATACTGTCGTGGATTTAACACGGTAGATGCCCTAGTGAAAGGACTTAGGTGTGGAGCCATCGCACGTAGGTTAGCTCGAAGGGGTTGAGCGGGTCAAAGGACACGAGATTTACCCAGGTTCGGCCCCTCTCAATGAGGTAAAAGCCTACATCCTGCTTCTAGTTGTATTGCTTGAGTTTCGATTACAAGGAAGCGATTACGCTTGACCTAGCTATCGATTACTTGACTCCCCCCTGACCCGCCACCGGGTCTCACCTTTATATACACAGGTTAAGGCCTCGGGGCTTACAAGAGTCCGAGCCGGTTTACACAACGTAACCGGCCTGGTTTCTAAATCTCCTTGCCTTAGCAGGCAAGCCACCATATGGCGGGTTATGCATCCGTGTCTTGGGCCACCTTCAGGCCCGCCTCTTGATCCGCCATCTTCACGCTTCATCTTCTTGGGCCTACTTAGGCCTTTCTTGTTGAGTCGCCAACGGTATAACCCGGCCCCTTCTGGGCGGGTCATACCTCGGGGTTATATCCCCAACATTAGGCCCCAGGTTGACTTGAACTTGTTCGTGTCAATCTTCACCGCTTCAGTTGGCAAGTCATCTTCCCAACGCTTGAATAAAACATTGTAACCCGCCATGATGTCACGCGAAGTAAATCCATAAAAAATCCATGACATCACAATGGATCTTTTGCATTAACTGGTCATCCGAGAATCGAGGCACCCGCACCGTTTGAGATAATCACAACGCCTCCTCATTTTTTGCGCCTGCCATTTTACTGTTCACCTTTTCCCTTATAAATAAGCACGGGGGGGGGGGGGTCCTTTTTCACTTTTACCCCCGTCCCTCTCTCTTCTTCGTCTTCCTCGCGCTGCCACCGTGACTCGAGCTCCGCTGCCGCCGTCCCTCTCCAGCGACCTCAACGCCGGCCGCTACATCAACCTGAACAAACCATAGAATCGCGGTGCTCGTCCGCTCTCCTTCACCATAATCAGGTACTACTTCCTAGCCCTTTCAGACCTGCACTAGGTCACCAAGCTTTTGCCAGTTCATCGGTGTTCGTCGCAGTTCTTCATAACACTGGATAGATCTTA
The DNA here is from genome assembly GCA_011799875.1 of Thinopyrum elongatum. NCBI lineage: Eukaryota > Viridiplantae > Streptophyta > Magnoliopsida > Poales > Poaceae > Thinopyrum > Thinopyrum elongatum. The sequence continues at coordinate 229,136,163 of CM022298.1, forward strand.
TCTTTCAACTTAGAATCATCGTAGAAATAAAGCGGTAGCCAGTTTAGCATCCATACTGAATCTTCAATAGATCTCTTTATCTCTAGAATCGGTATTCAGCCCACTAGTTCTTCCACTGTTACCTTTAGGTTTCATCATTATTTTTCTTTTTCAAACGGTCCATAGATCCGTGAATATGACAGCAACTTGTGGAACTGGTTTGCCCATACTTAGCAAAATCTCAATTATCCTGATTTGACAGTCAATTGACCCGCCATTCACTATTTGGGCAGTTTAAACATCAATCTCTGTAACCCGCCAGAACTTTAACCGGCTTAATCATAATGCATAATTTGTCCAAAAATCCAAAACCTTGTATGAGCCGCGGCAATGTTGGCCGGCTCATGTTTATCAACTTCATCCTGATCTTGTAACCCACCAGGGAAATAGCCGAATTAAACATGAATTTCTGTAATTACTGGGCGGTTCTTCACTATAATATTAACTCGCCACACTTTATTCTCAGGCACCCATAGTCAAAAAATGACTAAGACCACCACCTCTTGTGATTGGGTTGTTTCCACTATCATCGAACAATCTCTCAGTGAGTATGTTGAGATGGGTGTCTTACCAGCAAAGGACGTCATCCACTGGCAAGTCCCAGGAGCTGAAGTTCCTCCTCAACCTAAAGAAGGCCAAGTCATAGTCTTTGCAGATCATCTTCTTCGTGGGTTCTCACCACTTGGGTCCAAATTCTTTTGTGACGTTCTGAATTTCTACCAGCTACACCCCCAAGACATTGGCCCCAATTCTGTGTCAAACATATGCAACTTCCAAGTCTTCTGCGAGGTCTACCTTCAAGAGGAGCCCAGCGTTTATCTATTCAGAGAATATTATTACTTGAACCACCAGACCGAGATGACAGACGGGCCTAGCCTTGAGCTCGGCGGGATTTCAATCCAGAGGCGGAGGGACATCGTCTTCCCTACAACTGCACTACCCAGTCACCCCAAGGACAGGAACCAGACTTGGTTCTATTGCCAGGACACCCCTCCAGCGGGTGAAAATCCTCTGCCGGGTTTCCGCACTTGCCGGCTCAGCCCTAGACATCCACTCCCCGATCGGATCACTGCTGCAGAATGAACCAAGTACATAGCTACCTTTCCAAAGATAAGGGCCTTATTAGCCGATGGTTTAACTGGTGTTGATTTAGTCCATTGTTGGGTCGCCTGGAGAATCTTGCCTTTGAGCCGCCGTACCGGCTTAACGTGTCAATACACATGTGACGTGAAAGACCCACAGCGGTACAATCAAACACGTCTTGAGGACCAGCAAATTAATGAAATGACCAAGACATTGCTCGGGGAGACCCTCGAAGACTGCAGCAAAACGGGGCTGAACCCCTTATGCGTTCTCAATCCTGCTCCCAACGTAAGTATTTTAAGTCCCTTTAATCCATTTATCACCTTTTTTATAAACCGCATACCTTCTCATTGTCATTTTTGCTTTCAGGCTGATTCCCCCTTCTGGGCTAAGAAACTACAGGACAAGCCAGCCAAAAAGACCAGAGCAAAGTCCAAGGCACCAAAAAAGTCCAGAGGAAAGAAACATGATGTTGAAGACTTCTTTACCCTTGACCATGAGTCAGAGGTAGAACTTGATTCTCTTGGCTTCCTTTTTATGCAACCTATTGACGCTGACTCCTCTCAGGATGATGCGGAGACCAGCCATGCAGACGCCGCAGAGGTAACTATAATTTCCTCCGACTCAGAGCCCTTGCCAAGACAGAAAAATCGGCAGGTGACCCAGAAAGTAAGATTTTCTCACCCTTTAGCTTACTTCGATCCCGACTTTATTTTGAAGAAATAGCAACACGAGGTGAAGCAGGCAACCAAGAGCAGTGGTGGTGGTGATCTTGCCACCGGTTTACCCAACACACCTGCACCTCGAAAGCGCCGGAATGAGGTACCTCACAATCCATCCCTCTCCTTTCCAAAGGCGGGTCTTATTTGTGAACCACTTAACTCTTCCGATTCAAACTATCAGGGAATGTCTCATTCATCATTCGGTGAGTTTGCCGAAACCCAGATGCCTGTCTTCAGAGTCGCCATGGGTAAACACTTGTACAATGACGAGAGCCGGTGGCTCAGGTGTAATAAGGCCGTAGATGAGCAATATTCCAGGGCCGGCGGGTCTCCTCCTCCGACTTGCGTGAATCCTTGTGTTCTCGTCTGTCAATGAGGTAATATGACCCGTTATTCAGGTTCTTGATGACCACAAAGGGCCCTTCCCAAGGTGGGGATAATTTGTGAGTATCTGTTTGGTCTTGGATCAACCGGAGCACCAAGTCGCCTTCTTGAAACGTCTGAGTCTTGACTCTGCGGCTATGATAGCGACGCAGGTCTTGTTGATATATCGCCGAACGAGTTGCCGCAAGGTCACGCTCCTCATCCAAAGCATCAAGTGCGTCTTGATGTGCTATCTCATTATCAGCTTCAACATAAGCCGCCACACGAGGCGAGTCATGGCGTATGTCACTTGGAAGAACCGCCTCTGCCCCGTAAACCGTGAAGAAAGGTGTGTAGTCTGTTAACCTGTTGGGGGTTGTATTGATACTCCAGAGCACTGAAGGTAACTCCTCAACCCAACAACCTGGCATTCGCTTCAAGGGAACCATAAGCCAGGGTTTTATGCCTATCAAAATTTCTTGGTTAGCCCTCTCAGCTTGACCATTAGACTGTGGGTGAGCCACAGAAGAAACATCAAGACGAATATGTTCTCATTGGCAGAACTCCTTCATAGCACCCTTAGACAAATTAGTGCCATTATCAGTGATGATACTATGAGGGTAACCAAAATAGAAGATCAGCTTTTTAACAAACTGAACGGCAGTTGCCGCATCACATTTGCTAACCGGCTCTGCTTCAACCCACTTTGTAAATTTGTCAACCGCCACTAAGAGGTGGGTTTTCTAATCTTTAGACCTTTTGAAAGGGCCTATCATATCAAGCCCCCAGACTGCGAACGGCCAAGTAATTGGAATCATCCTCAACTCTTGAGCCGGCACATGAGCCCATCGAGAAAACTTCTGACAGCCATCACATTTACTGACGATATCCTCTGTATCAGCATGAGTTGTCAACCAATAAAACCCATGACGAAAAGCCTTGGCCACCAAAGACTTTGAGCTGGCGTGATGACCACAATCACCTTCATGAATCTTACGTAAGATCTCACGGCCCTCTTCGGGAGAAACACAACGCTGGAACACACCTGTTACACTACATTAGTGCAATTCGCCATTGACAATAGTCTTAGATTTAGACCGCCGGGTTATCTGTCTTGCTGAGGTCTCATCCTCAGGTAACTTTCCCTGGGTCATATAAGCCAGGTAAGGTAAAGTCCAATCTGGAATAGCGTGGAGAGCCGCCACCAATTCTGCATCTGGGTCAGGAATAGCTAAATCCTCCTCAGATGGTAATTTGACCGAGGGACTGTGTAAGACATCAAGAAACACATTGGGAGGCACCGGCTTACGTTGAGAACCAAGCCGGCTTAAAGCATCAGCCACCTCATTCTTCCTTCGATCAAGGTGCTCCACTTGATAACCCTTGAAGTGACCAGTGATGTTATCAACCGTCTGACGATAAGCCGCCATGAGCAGGTCTCTGGAGTCCCATGTGCCTGAAACTTGCTAAGCCACCAGGTCTGAGTCGCCAAAACACCTGACTCGGCTCAAGTTCATCTCTTTGGCCATACGAAGGCCGTGGAGTAAAGCCTCATATTCAGCTGCATTGTTAAGTACAAGGAAACATCAGCCTCAAAACATAGCAAAACTTATCACCTCGTGGGGAAGTCAATATGACCCCAGTCCCTGAGCCTTCTAGCTGCCTGGACCCATCAAAGTGAATTGTCCAATATGTGTTATCAGGCTTCTCCTTAAGTGTTTGCAACTCTGTCCAGTCATTGATGAAATCCACCAGAGCTTGAGACTTGATAGCCGTTCTTGGTACATATTTCAAACCATGAGGTCCCAGTTCTATGGCCCACTTAGCAACCCGGCCTGTGGCTTCCCTGTTTTGAATTATATCCCCTAAAGGGGCAGAGCTAACCACAGTAATAAGATGACCAAGAAAATAATGTTTCAGCTTGCGACTCGCCATGAACACTCCATATACCAACTTCTGCCAATGTGGGTATCGTTGCTTGGATTCAATCAACACCTCATTGACATAATAAGTCGGCTGCTGGACTGGGTCATATCAGCCGGGTCAACATTATCCTTATAAAACTTAAGCTCCTCAGTAGCACAAGCTGACTCAGCATAGGCAGCATCTCCTTTCTCGCATTCCAAAGCAATTTTTCGACTACCATGGATTGTAATGGCACCCTTATGTCCTGGCATCTTAAGTTGTAGATAAACATAACAAGGTTGTGCCATAAATTTAGCATAAGCCGGCCATCTAAACAAGGCATGATAAGGGCTCTTTATTTTAACCACCTCAAACCACAACGTCTCTGCCCTGTAATCATAATCATCGCCGAAAGCCACTTCCAAGGCAATCTTACCAACTGGATATGCCGACTTACCAGGTACCACGCCATGAAAGACTATAGAGGACGGCTTAAGATCTTTATCAGTCAAATTCATTTGGCGAAAGGTATCATAATAATGGATATTGATGCTGCTGCCACCATCCATGAGGACTTTAGTGAATTTGTAACCCCCAACTTGAGGGGCTACCACCAATGCTAGCTGACCCAGATTATCAACCTGGGGCGGGTAATCCTCTCTACTCCATGTGATTGGCTGCTCTGACCATCGCAAGTATTGTGGTACCACCGACTCAACTGCACTGACCGCACGCTTATGAACCTTCTGATCTCTTTTGCAAAGACTTGTGATGAGAACATGATACTGGCCATTGTTAAGCTGCTTCGGATTGCTCTAGTATCCTGACTGATGCTGCTGGTTACCTTGAACGGGCTGTTGGTTATAGCCACCCTGATTGCCCTGTCCTTGATACTCAGAATTTGAGCCGCCACCACCGAAACCGGGCCCGTGTGAGCCGGATCCTGAACCGCCAGGTCGGCCATTATTGTTACCATGATCTGGATGGACGTCGGAATTCTTGTATTCTTTCATAATGAAACAATCCTTCCAAGCATGAGCCGATGGCTTATTGGGCAAGCTGTGTTTTGGGCAAGGTTCGTTCAGCATTGCCTCAAGATTAAATCTTGGTCCTCCGAAGCCCAGCTTACCACGACGCTGGTTTTTATACCCAGCATTGGTGTTAGCTACAAGATCTGACCTGCCTTCAAGGTGTCTGCGCTTACCACCGGTACCCTGGTTGTGACCATTATTCCCGGCCATGTTCTGCTGCAGGCTTTTACCATTACCGCTCTTCTTTCCCTTGTTGGACTTTTCATCATCAGATCCAGGATCTTTGGTGGTGTCAGAGTCGACATATTTGATAAGAGCTGCCATGAGCTCCCCCATGTCACTGCAGTGATGCTTAAGCCACCCAAGCTTCTGCTTGAGGGGGGTAAAGTGACAATTCTTCTCCAGAATCAGAACCGCGAAGCCTGCCGCAATGCTATCGGATGAGTGGATAATAGCTGAGACCCGGCAAACCCAATGGTGGGCCGACTCATCCTCCTGCTGCACACAGTTGCCCAGGTCAATAATCGACAGAGGTTGCTTACACGTTCCCTTAAAGTTCTGAATGAAGCGTGCCTTCAACTCAGCCCATGAATTGATAGAGTTGGCGGGTAATCCTTTCAACCAGGTACGAGCCGGTTCGTCCAACATCATTGTGAAGTACTTGGCACATACGGCATCGTTGACATCCAGCATCTCCATAGCCAGTTCGTAGCTTTCAATCCAAGCCTCAGGTGGAAGATCAGCTGTGTAGTTAGGCACCTTACAAGGACCCTTAAAATCCTTGGGCAGACATTCATTGCGTAGAGCCGGCACTAGACACGGCACCCCTACTGATCTGAAAATCGTCCCAGCCTCCACAAACGCCGAAGGGTTTAACTGAAACTGCTGATGAGCCCCCAACTGAGCCGCCAATTCTGCCTCATGACGGGCTCTAGCCTGATCCAGAAGGGCCTGAGCATTATGATCATCATGGGGTGGGTTATGCCCACGGGGCGGTTCATTATGACAAGGCTGGTTACAATGCCGCTCGCTGCTAGAAACCGCCGGCGACTCAATGCGCCGGCTGTAGCTTCGACTTAGGCAGGGAGTTGAGTGGAGGCGCTCACGACTATACGAATAAGCCGCCTGCTGTGCTACAGCCGTTTGAAGAAGCTCCACCGCGTTCTGGGTCTCTATCGCGACCGGAGACTCGCCTTCGATCGGGATAGCCGCCAGCCATGTAGCCGCCGCTATCATGTTGTCCACCGGGTTAGAATAATGTCCCGAGGGTGTTGGAACCCGCTGAGGAGGGGTCTGATCCCTACGGGACGGGTCTGGCACATGAGGTTGAGCTACCGCCCCGGTTCCTGGTTCCTCAGCAGCCCGGGTTACGCCGGGCGGGTACCTGTTCCTGCCCCAGGCGTGTTAAAAAGATTCTGCCCCTCAAAGTGTGAAGGTAAACGGCTCTGATGCCTCCTTCAAAGAACCGCATTGGACGTGTTCTGGTCCAAATTCAGACGAAAAGCCTCTGCTTTTATCCGCTGTGACTCGACCTCCAATGAAGCCCGCTCTGTTGCCATCCTGGCGTTCTCTGCATTAAGATCGTTTTGGGCTTTGGCTACCTCATCTCGCACCTTTGCCACCTCTGCATTATGTTGTACTTGATTTGCCGGGGTCACCTCTATAGCTAACAGGGCCGTTAAAGTGCCCAAGAGCTTAGATAAGACTTGAGCCGGGGGCCGTGCTGAACCGCTCGCTCCAGCTGTCGCAGCAGCAGTTGACCCGGATGTCATGGCTGCCGCTGTCGATGAATTCAGAGCCGGCTGTGTGCCGGCCATAAAGATAGCACCCCTGCTTGGCGGCTAGTAAGGGTTCGAAATACTGTCAGCACCAGAATAGCCCCCAAGCCGACCATCCTAAAGCTGATAGAATGATTCGGTTTCTCCGGTTGAGGACTCGTCACCTGAATAGATGGTTGTCTCTCCGCCAGACACAAATCCTTCCTCAAGATCCGTCCCATGAACAAAGCCAACGAAGGCGCGCTTTCGGCTGGGTTGAACCCTGGCAGGTCGTGTACGCCGAGCTGTCTCGACGATGTCGGTGCAGGTGTCCGGCTCAGGCTCTGACTCGCCGATCTTGCCGATGAAGACGTGGATTCCGCCAAAGGGGACCCGGCACCCATACTCGATTGAGTCGGCCTCGGGGCCCCAGCCAGCGTCGTCGATGTAGCTCTTGCCACGGTGACTCTTGGTCATCCGGCCCACGGCGTATCCTTCGATCCCTGAGGAATTGCCCTTCAAGAACTCGAAACCACCATGCTCTGGCCCCACGGTGGGCGCCAACTGTCATGGATTTAACACGGCAGATGCCCTTGTGAAAGGACTTAGGTGTGGAGCCATCACACGTAGGTTAGCTTGAAGGGGTTGAGCGGGTCAAAGGACACGAGATTTACCCAGGTTCGGCCCCTCTCAATGAGGTAAAAGCCTACATCCTGCTTCTAGTTGTATTGCTTGAGTTTCGATTACAAGGAAGCGATTACGCTTGACCTAGCTATCGATTACTTGTCTCCCCCCTTACCCGCCACCGGGTCTCACCTTTATATACACAGGTTAAGGCCTCGGGGATTACAAGAGTCCGAGCCGGTTTACACAATGTAACCGGTCTGGTTTGTAAATCTCCTTGCCTTAGCAGGCAAGCCACCATATGGCGGGTTATGCATCCGGGTCTTGGGCCACCTTCAGGCCCGCCTCTTGATCCTCCATCTTCACGCTTCATCTTCTTGGGCCTACTTAGGTCTTTCTTGTTGAGTCGCCAATGGTATAACTCAGCCCCTTCTGGGCAAGTCGTACCTCGGGGTTATATCCCCAACAAATACCAAACGGAGTCCAAACGCAGCGAAACTTTTTGGAGATTTTTCTGGACCAGAAGACACTTGTTGGGCCAAAGAAGTACCAAAGGGGGGCTCCGAGGGGAGCACAACCCAACTGGGCGCGCCTGGGGGCCCAGGCGCGCCCTGGTGGGTTGTGCCCACCTCGGCCGCCTCCCGTACCGCCTCTTTGCTCTATAAATACCCCGAAAATCCAAAAACCCTAGGGGAGTCGACGAAACACAATTCCAGCCGCCGCAAGTTCCAGAACCACCAAATCCAATCTAGACACCATCACGGAGGGGTTCATCATCCTCATTGGTGCCTCTCCGATGATGTGTGAGTAGTTCATTGTAGACCTACGGGTCCGTAGTTAGTAGCTAGATGGCTTCCTCTCTCTCTTTTGATTCTCAATACAATGGTCTCTTGGAGATCTATTTGATGTAACTCTTTTTGCGGTGTGTTTGTTGGGATCCGATGAACTTTGAGTTTATGATCAGATCTATTTATCCATGAAAGTTATTTGAGTTTCTTTGATCTCTTATATGCATGATTACTTATAGCCTCATATTTCTTCTTCGAATATTTGGTTTAGTTAGGCCAACTAGATTGATTTTTCTTGCCATGGGAAAAGGTGCTTTGTGATGGGTTCGGTCGTGCGGTGTTCTTTCCCTGTGACAGAAGGGGCAGCAAGACATGTATTGATCGTTGCTATTAAGGAGATCTGTTTTTGTGAAATCTAAAAGTGTTGGTGTACTAAAGTTTGGGCCCTTTAGTACCCCTTACTTGTGCACGGGCAGTTGTAGCCGCACCTGTGGCGAGGCTTGGTGGGGGCAGTTGGTGGCAAAATACAAGACGACCAAGGCGTCATCCAGGCCAGTAATCAGAGAGCAGGAGACAAGCTGAGCCCCCGACAAGGATTCTTGCTGGGGTGATTTGAGAGCCCCGGCAAGCTGCTTGCTGGGGAGGTTTGCGAAGCCTAAGCTAGATCACCACCCTTGAGGTTGAGAAGCTCTGACACCTCGACAAACATCAAGACCAAGACCCAGGGGCACATGCATAGTAGCATGCAGATCTTTGTGAAGACTGGTGGCATGCAGATCTTTATGGAGACCAGAGAGCGAAGGCCCCAGCAAGATTCTTGCCGGGGACGACTGCGAGGCCCCGGCAAGGCTCTTGCCAGGGACGATCGCGAGGCCACGACAAGGATCGCGCACGACAAAGCTCCACCACCCTGCCACCATCCCGACACAGCAATTAGCCAGCCAACCAGGCGAGCACCTGCGTGGTGGCATGCAAATCTTCATGAAGATCCTGTCACTGCTCCAGCGCAGCGGCTAGCCAGTCAGCTTGGCACCGCATGCCGCGTCACCTTGGATGCGTGTCAGGACAGGGTGAGGCGGCGACGGATGGGACGGGCTCTACTTCTGTCCCCGATAAAGTTAAAGGGCACGTAAGCTGCGCATTTAATGCACTTGTCCTAAGACGCCAGAGATAAGCACGTGTACTGTAGCACTTTACACCTCATGTATGCCTGTACGCCACTGTGGTAGCCCCTTGGTATAAAAGGAGGCCCAAGGCGATACAGGGGGGACTTTTTTGGACTTTCCGGCCCAGTTTGCATGCGGAGCAGCTAGCCGAAGCTCAAGAACACTCAATATACACCCGAAGCAGGACTAGGGTTTTATGCTTCTGAGCAGCCCGAACCTGGGTAAAAATCCCTCGTGTTGATCTCTAGATCCGCTCTTCGTGCGCCCCTCCTCCCTGCCAAACCATAGAAGGGATCCACCCGATCCCATAGGTGTCGTTTCCCCGACATCTTTGGCGCACCAGGTAGGGTGAAAGAGGTTGTATGAACCTGATCTAGGTGTCAGCGCATCGACTTCTTTAACATCTTCATCGTCATGTCTCCAAAGAGAAAGAGCATCGTGGCGATTGGTTCATCTCCGGTCGATCTGCCCGCACCAGCGCGGACGGACGACGGGATGGACGTGGGTGGAGGCCACGGGCTTCCATGACACTCCGGCGATCGGAGCCACATGAGCGGCAACGACCCGCACGTCGCCGGGTCCAGGGACGGGGCCGTGCTATCTACGGGTGGCGCGGCAAACCCCAGGGATGGAAGGGCGACCTCCAAGACGCCCCCACCGGCGCATGCGCCGTGGCCTTCCCAGGTCATGCGCAATGAGCAGCGCTATGGTGTCGGTGATCACGAGCGTTCCCATGGAAGGGCCCCTTTGCATCATTCTTGAGATGCGCCGGGCCAGCATGCATGCCAAGACGTTGGCGGAAACGGCGCGCGGCCGCGAGACCGTGATAGAGCTCCTTCTAACGTGGTTAGAAGTCAGAGCGCTTCACGATCCACGCAGCTATCGCCGCCGCCCACGCCAACAGAAGCGTTGGCGTGCGTACAGCTGCTTCTAGATTTCCCTCCTACTGCGGAGAAGCTCGACGAGTGGAGAGCCACCATCCGGAGCCTCGTCGGCTTCGCCAATAAGGATGGACCGCAGCAGGTGGGGCCCTCATGCCAGCGCTCTGTTGAGCCGGCGCGTGCCAAAGGCGGAAGGACCGGAGGTGCTGCGACCACGGTGCACTCTCCTCCTCCACGGCAGCAACAACAGCCACCGGCTCGTCGGGTCAAGGCCTATGACAACGGTTCCACAGCGTCGTCCGACCCACGAGCCCGCCGCGATCAACGCCAAGTTCTTCGAGAGCGAGTCAAGGAAGACGCTCGAACCACTATCGAGCGGCGACGGGAAGCGCGCCATCAGTCTGATAGGCGTGCTGGCCCCACTGTAGATCGGCCTGCACCGGGGGATTCTGATAACTTACCTTACGAGGTGGGTTGTCCAGCTTTTACCCGTGGGCTGCGGCGATTCCAGTGGCCCACTCACAGCACGTTCAAGCCTGAGGTCGAAGAGAAATACGACGGCAAGACTAACCCGTCGGAGTTCCTGAGCATCTATACCATTGCAATGCAAGCTGCCGGGGCTCGAGATGACAAGGTACTCGCCAACTACTTCCCGTTGGTACTCAAGCCCAACGTCAGGTCGTGGTTGATGCACCTGCCAGAGGATTCCATCTCTTCTTGGTCGGATCTGTGTCACAAGTTTGTTGGCGCCTTTACTGGAGGCCACCAAGCTCCTGGCCAGGCGAGTGATTTGCATATCATCCCCCAGAAAGATGGTGAATGCTTGCGTAAATACATACAGAGGTTCAGCCGTGTGCAGTACAACATCCCAGACGTTCATCTTGCCGCTGTTATCAGCGCGTTCCATCAAAATGTGCGCAACCGCAAGATGCGTGAAGAGCTGGCAATGAACAAGATAAGAGATGTTGCTGAGCTTTATGTTTTGGCCGATAGATGTGCTCGGGCTGAAGAAGGAAGGAAGTATCCCGGCGAAGATGCCGGCGCAGAAAGTGATTCTATAGATGAAGACGTTGCCGCCCCGGCAAAGAAGGGCCGACGGCGCAACAGGAAGCGCAAGGGTAAAACCGTGCTTGCTGTCGAGGAATCCGGCAACCCCGGCACCGCCAAGAAGCCTAAGGTTGACGACCCCACCAAGGAGGTTGTCTGGTGCGCCGCCTGCCAGGCTTTGGCGGCTGCCAACAAGCCAGAGGGCTCTGACAAGCAGTATTGCAAGATCCATCGCACCAAGGGCCATGACCTCCAAAATTGCCGGCAAGTTGAGCAGCTTGTAGAGAAGAAGAAAGCTGAGTATGAGAGGTGAGACAAGGAGAAGGGCCAGGACGGTGCTGAGGGGTCTGGCAAGAAGTGTGGCGGCCGAGGGGGTCGCTGCGGCAAGGATAAGCAACCAGAGAGGCCCGCTCGGCGCCGCGACAAGAAAGAGGGAGATGATGATCATGATGAGGATGATGAGTCCAGTGAGCACGAGTTCCAGAAAGCAACAGAGGCCATGTGTGTCGACGGTGGCGCCTTGTTGCATGCCTCTCACCGCCAACTAAAACAGTGGGCGCGTGAGATCCATGCGGCAGAGCCATCGATCGATGCCCAGAAGCCGCTAAAATGGTCCAACACACCTATCATTTTTGATACTGAGGATCACCCTGATCGCACGACGGCGGTAGGGTGTCTGCCATTGTTGGTTTCGCGAACGATAGGCAACCTCAAGGTGACAAAAGTGTTAGTTGATGGCGGGGCCGGTCTGAACTTGATCTCGCCCACTGTGATCAAGAGGCTGCAAATTCCTGATGGAGATCTCGAGGAGACGGGTACGTTTCAAGGGATCAATCCAGGAAGGAGTCAGCCAAAGGGCAAGATTACGCTACCAGTTACGTTTGGTGGCGAGCTGAACTATAGGACGGAGAAGATCATTTTTTATGTCGCCAAGATCCCCTTGCCCTATAATGGGATCCTCGGCCGCCCGGCACTGGCCAAGTTCATGGCGGCATCACATTACGCTTAGAATACGTTGAAGATGCCCGGACCAATGAGCATCATCACCGTCCACTCCGACAAGAAAGACGCGCTCATCTGCACTGACCAACTCTACCGAGAGGCAGTTGCAGCAACTGCCGCCAAGGCACTTGCTCCTGCCGATGAAGCTCCGGGAGGGAAGAAGGCCGGCAAGACCTCTCCCGACAAGACCTCTTGCACCCACTCCGGCAAGTGCGTCTCTTCGGAGTGCTGGGCTCCCGTCGAGGACGTGCGAGAGAGCTCCATCGACAAGAGCAAGAAATCCAAGGCAGCACCACCAGAAACTAAGAAGGTGCCCGTCAAGGAGGACGTCACGGGCGGGGCTTTCACTATAAGCTCCACCCTCGACAGCAAATAGGAAGGTGCGCTCATCGCCTTCCTGCGGGTGAATGTCGATGCGTTTGCATGGCAAGCATCTGACATCCCCGGCGTTCCTAGGGAGGTGATTGAGCACCATCTTGCTGTCTGTCCTCATGCACAGCCCGTCAAGCAGAAGGTTAGGAAGCAAGCTTTGGAGCAGCAAGAGTTCATCATTGAAGAGATTAGGAAGTTGGAAGCAGCAGGTTTGGTTAGAGGAGTGCTCCACCCAACGTGGTTGGCCAATCCGGTGGTGGTGCGCAAGGCAAACGGGAAATGGAGGTTGTGCATTGATTATACAGATATCAATAAAGCCTGCCCAAAGGATCCTTTCCCTTTGCCGCGCATCGACCAGATCATGGACTCCACTGCCGGGTGCGACTTGCTGTCGTTTCTTAACGCCTACTCAGGATACCATCAAATCTTCATGACGAAGGAAGATGAAGAGAAGACCGCGTTTATCACCCCAATGGTATGTATTGTTTTATATGAATGCCTTTCGGGTTGAAAAGCGCTGGTTCAACGTTTGCAAGAGCATTCCAAATTGGTTTTGAGCCTCAGCTACAAAGAAATATGGAAGCTTATATGGATGACATAGTGGTCAAAACCAAGGACAGGGCAACGCTCATACAAGATCTAGAAGAAACATTTGCAAATTTGCGCAAGATCAATCTCAAGCTCAACCCTGAGAAGTGCGTGTTTGGTGTTCCATCCGGCAAGCTTCTCGGGTTCTTTGTATCTCAGCGTGGGATCGAGGCAAACCCCGACAAGATCAAGGCGATTGAGCAGATTGAAGCACCAAGACGAGTCAAAGATGTACGTCGACTTGCTGGCTGTGTTGCTGCTTTGAGCAGGTTCATCTCCAAATCTGCTGAGCGCGCCCTGCCCTTTTTCAAGATCTTGAAAAAGGCAGGTCCAATGAAATGGACTCCGGAAGCGAAGGCAGCGCTGCAAGATTTGAAGAGGTACCTCTCCTCTACACCAACACTAGTCGTGCCCAAGCCACAAGAGCCGTTGTTGCTGTATCTGGCGGCAACGAATCAAGTGGTCAGTGCTGCGCTAGTGGCGCAGAGAGAAGTTGATGAAGAAGCAGCGGCAGTGGCAAGATCGTCGAATGATGAGCCGGAGTTCTCCCCAGCAGAGTCTGGTGCCGGCAAGGCAAGACCCCTGGCAGGATCTGGTGCCGGCAAGGAAGGGCCCCCGACAGAGTCTGGTGCCGGCAAGGCAGGAACTGCGCAAGCAAATGAAGTGACACAGAAGAAGAAGATGGTGCAGCACCCAGTTTATTTTGTCAGCTCCCTTTTGCAGGGGGCTAGATCAAGATATTCTGGAGTGCAGAAGTTGCTCTTCGGCCTTCTTATGGCCTCGAGAAAACTGCGCCACTACTTTCAGGCACATGAGATCACCGTCATCACTCGCTTCCCGTTGCAACGGATTTTACACAACCCAGATGCAACTGGAAGGATTGTGGAGTGGGCGTTGGAACTGTCAAGCTTTGGTCTCAGGTTTGAAAGCACTTCAATGATTCAGAGCAGAGCCTTGGCAGAGTTCATTGCAAAATGGACCTCAACGCCTGACGAGGAAATTCAAGAGACCACTCTCCCCGGTAAGGAAACGAGCCGCGAATGGATTATGTATTTTGATGGGGCCTTCTCGCTGCAAGGCGCCGGTGCTGGTGTGCTGCTTATTGCACCCACTAGAGAGCACCTCAAGTACGTGGTCCAGATGCACTTTCCCTGGGAGAGATCAACAAACAACACTGCGGAGTATGAGGGATTGCTTGCCGGTCTCAGGATCGCGGCAGACCTTGGAATTACAAAGCTCATTGTCAGAGGAGATTCGCAGCTTGTCGTCAAGTAGGTTAACAAAGATTATCAAAGCCCGTTAATGGAAGCTTACATAGATGAAGTGAGGAAGTTGGAGGAACGTTTTGATGGTCTGCAAGCAGAGCATGTTCCTCGAGCAGAGAACAGCATTGCTGACGACCTGTCAAAACGTGCTGCCCTCAAGTTACCTGTGGAACCAGGGACTTTTGTGCTCCAGCTAAATCAGCCATCCGTTGAACCATCGGCAGGACAGAATAAGCGAAGGAAGTTGAGCCCCGGAAAGTACTTTCCCGCCGAGCTCCCAGGAGCCGCCGGCAAAGAAGTTGCCGGGGACGACACCAAGCTTGCCGGGGGGCGACAGGCTCCGGCAGGGCCTCAGGCCCTTGCCATAGAGACAACTGCTCCCATGGCAGAAGACACGCCTTTAATCCTTGCCGTTGAGCCCCAGGCTCCAGCATGGGCACAGCACACCGTTCGGTTCCTCCAAACAGGGGAACTCCCTGAGGAACAGGAAGAAGCGAAGAAAGTAGCCTGTCGGTCTAACATGTACCAGTTTGTGGACGATGTCCTATACAGAAAAAGACCGAACGGCGTGAAATTGAAGTGCATTCCTCAGGGGGAGGGACTGGGGTTGTTGGCAGAAATACATGGAGGCATATGTGGCTCTCACATAGGATCAAGAGCTCTTGCCGGCAAGGCATTCCGGCAAGGTTTCTTTTGGCCCACTGCCCTCCAGGATGCAACTGCACTAGTAACCAAGTGTGAAGCGTGCCCGTTCCATTCAAAGAAACTTCATCAGCCAGCCCAAGCTCTTCAGATGATCCCTCTTTCCTGGCCATTTTTGGTCTGGGGGCTCGACATATTGGGCCCCTTTCCCCGTGCTGTCGGGGGCTTTGAGTACTTGTACATCGCAATCGACAAGTTCACAAAGTGGCCGGAAGTGGAAGCAGTGAGAAAGGTGACAGCATAGTCAGCCGTCAAGTTCTTCAAAGGATTAGTTTGCCATTTTGGTGTGCCAAACAGAGTCATCACCGACAACGGCACACAGTTCACGAGCCGCACCTTCATGCAGTATATCCAAGACCTTGGCAGCAAAATCTGTTTTGCTTCTGTTGCTTATCCAAGAAGCAACGGCCAAGCGGAAAGGGCAAATGCTGAGGTGCTGCGGGGTCTCAAGACAAGAACTTTCGACGGGCTGCACAAGAGCGGAAGATAGAGAGTGTGGGTGCCAGCAGGCGACGTTCGAAGTGGCATCTTGCGGGAAAGAGTACGACGGCAAAAAAAAACTAAGTTGTGAAACCTTGAGTGATTCTCTCTTGAATGTGAAGTTATTTCCCTCGAATGGTTTCGTTTCTTGTATGGAAAACCTGCACCCAAAGGAACCTCGTCACAATTGGTTGCGCCCTTGCTCTGTTTCGAGTCCGCTCTGCAGTTCAAGTGGTTGCACTAAGAGCGGCAAGGTGCCTTGCCGGCAGCGACACCCCCAGTAGGCTACTAAGGATCCGTTCCTCAAAGCACTCGCGGCACAGGTGCGCGCACCGGCAA
The DNA here is from genome assembly GCA_011799875.1 of Thinopyrum elongatum. Classification (NCBI taxonomy): domain Eukaryota; kingdom Viridiplantae; phylum Streptophyta; class Magnoliopsida; order Poales; family Poaceae; genus Thinopyrum; species Thinopyrum elongatum. The sequence goes on from CM022298.1 coordinate 229,152,317, forward strand.
GACCTTCCAAAAAAAAAGCGTAGGGTGTATGCCATGCAAGGAGGGATCAAATAAGGAAGATAGCGTGCATTCAATTCAAAACACAGCAAGTTATATTACATCAGTGGTTGCCACAGTTCTAACTTAAGATAAATTGTCTTGGGCATGAGTTCATAGCGGCAAGGAAAAGAGAAGCGGCTAGTCCCGACGCTCGCCTTCCACCCTCTTGACTTGGTCAACCATGCTGACGACAGGCGCGGCAAGCTCTTCAAGCGCCCTGCAGTCCGCATCTGCCGGCAAGCTGTCTTGGCTCAGGTCGAGGCCGGGGTTCCTGTACGCCACCTTGGTGAGCACCTTGAGAAGGATGCCTCGGCAAAGCTTGCGGGATTCATTGGCCAGCTGGGTTGCTCGGCTAGAGTGGAGCAGCTTCAGGGCTTCAAGGATAGCCTCGAGGAACATGGTCAATCTGGCGCTCGTAGACACCCTCTCCTCATGGGAATACCTGAAAGTCGGCAGGCCCATGGTGGATAGTTGTGCTGTGAGCCTCTCTGCGACGTCGACAAGGCATTCAGTCCAGATCTTCACGCCTTTCTCATAGTCATTGTAGGTGGCGGCGGCGCTCTCAAGCAGTTGTTTCTCCTCCTGGAGGTCCTTAGCCAGGGTCTTCTCACGAGTCCTGCTACTCTCAAGGGACTCCTTCAGCGTGGTCAGCTTCAGATTCAGATCGGCAATAGAGTCCTTGGCTTCGGAGAGCAGTTTGGTCTTGTCAGATATGGCGACCTGCAGCTCTGCCAGGGTGTGGACAGTCTTGTCTCTGTCGCTCTTCAGCGTCGAGACCTCCTTGCGGTGCTTTTCCAGCTCTGCCTCCAACTTCTCCACCTTCCCAGCCAGCTCGTTCTTGTCGGCCTCCGCGGCTTTGGCGGTGTTGACGGCCTCCTTCAACTTGCCGGCGTCCCGACAAGGTTAGCAGTAAAGATACACACCCCGACACTCGCCAGCGGAAAGTGAGTAACGGGCTCACGCTGGGGGCTGAGTTGGGGGCTGCGACGTGGGCTGGGATCCGGGCTGATCGTGATCGTCTCCGGCGCGCTTGAAGTGCTTGCCGGGGGCTCGTCGCCTGTCGAGGTCTTGGCCTTCTTTGCCATCCTCTGTGCCAATGTCTCCGTGTCACTGCAGGGGCAGACCAAAACAAGATCAAATGAGATAAGGTAATCAAAACAAAGGCTAAGGGGATGAAGAATGCGGTGAGATGCTTACTCATTTGCTTCTTCTTCTTCTTCTCGCCTCTCCTCCCTCCTCGGGCTGAAAGAGGAGAGGTCGAATTCGGCCTCTGGTATGGCGCCCGTGCGAGGGGGGGGGGGATGGAGTCATGGGCCGCTTGGCCGTGGTGGAGGCAGCGGCCGCTTTCTTCTTTGCCGCCGCGGCCGAGCGTCTCATATGGCGCACAGGTTGCGGCTGGGCCTCTTACCGCTGCACGTCCATGCCGGCCACTCCCTTGCCGGGGCCCTATTCGTGCGAAGAGGCCCGCTGGACTAGCTCGCCGGAGCCGGCTCGCCGAAGGACATGTTTCTTCTTCCCCGGGGCTGGGGGCTCCTCATGCGGCTCCTCTTCATCTTCCCCTTCAGCCGTCTCCTCGGCAGAAGGGCCCCCGGCAGCGGTGCCGCTATGAGCCCCGACAGGCTCCCCTCGCTCAGCAAAATCCTCCTCTGCGCTGGCTTCGTCTTCCACAAAGCCAACGCTGCCGGCCTCCTTGGCAAGGGCCGCCTCTTCCGCTCTACTGGCAATGTACGCCACCTCCTCGTCGGTGGTGGGGCGGATGAGCTGCGTCTCTTCTCGGACGGCCCTCTCTGACAGGCTGTCGAAGAACTCCTGCACCCGCTCCGCGTCTGGCTCAGCCCAGGTATTATCAAGGCCATGGGCGTTGAACACCGGCATCATGGCGATGATTGAGGTCAGGGCGGAGTTGTTGCACAAGGGGATCACCCCCGCCGACAACCTAAACGGCTTGCCGGTCCTGTCGGCCTTGAGCTGGAACAACTTTTGGCAAAGAGCCGCGTGCTGCATCACCGTAAAGTTGCGATTCAGGCCGGGGCGCAGCCTCATGATGTCTGCCGCATTCCGGAACTCCCAAGCAGGCCTTCCCTTGTTATGCAAAGGGGCGATGCGGCGGCGGAGGAAGTCAGCCCCAACCATCTCGAGTGTGAGCCCGGCGGCTTTGAGGTGATAAATTATGGTGGTTGCGACTGTGAGCTTCCCGTCTTGAGGATCGAGGTCGCCCCAGTTGCCGCCATGGACCAATTTCATCTACCGGGGCATACAGAACGGCTGCGGGTCCTTCTCCACGATCCAGCACCACCTGCCTCGCCATTCGTCCCACTTTTCCTTGTGGGTCCCGTCCGGGTACGTCTGCTTGGCCAATGCCCTCGGGATCCAGGTGATGCAGCCAGAAAGAGCCCCTCCTTGCTGGATGCAAGGGATGAAGTAGTGGCGGAAGAGCGCCATATTGGGGACCACCCCGGTGAAGTTCTCGCAGAGGTGGGCGAAGATGGCCATACACGCCACGGCGTTCGGCGTGAAATCCAAAAGATGGAAGCCGAAGGTGTACATGATGTCGATGAAGAAATCCGAAAATGGGGGCAGAGCCCGCAATAGAAGTAATCAACGAAGAAAGGGAATTTATCTGGGGCAGCCTCGGCGCAGGAAGTAGGGATGACGCGAGTGGCAGGATGCCCCGTCGTCTTTATCCCCCACATGCACAGGTATCGATCCCTGAGCACGCGCGCGTCAAGCATCGGGGCCAAGACGACGTGCTCCTTCCGCATCATCACCAGCTCGCTCTCCGGCACCTCTTCTCCCTCGCTCGCCTTGGACGCTCCCTTGCCCTTGCTCATTTTGGGCGCCATTGTAGCCAAGGGAGGGCGGGGGATCGAGAGCGGTGAGGGCGCAGTGGCGGCGGAAGGAGGAGGAAGCTCTGGTCTGGGCTCGAGGAAGAAGAAGAAGAAGACGGCGGTTCCTAGATTGAGAAAGGCAAAGGGGGGTAAATGAGCAGCGCCCTTGCGGATTCCTCTTTTTATGGGGAAGGCGCGGGGCTGCCTCTTTACTGTTCGATATGAAGGCATTTTCGCAGGCGTGCTGCTACCGTTCCACGCACGACTCCCATGTCGTGCACCCAATGCGGATCATGGGGAAGCGCAATAGATGAGATGTTTATGACAGTTAATCCCTGCCACGCGTGCCCGCGCACTGTTTGGGCCTGGCCCAACAACGCTTCGCACTCGTGTATGGCCCAGGCCCGCGGGCTCCTGTCGGTGTACTAAAGTTTGGGCCTTTAGTACCCCTTACTTGTGCACGGGCAGTTGTAGCCACACTTGTGGCGAGGCTTGGCGGGGGCAGTTGGAGGCAAAATACAAGACGACCAAGGCGGCATCCGGGCCAGTAATCAGAGAGCAGGAGACAAGCTGAGCCCCAGACAAGGATTCTTGCCGGGGTGATTTGAGAGCCCCGGCAAGCTACTTGCCGGGGTGGTTTGCGAAGCCTTAGCTAGGCCACCACCCTTGAGGTTGAGAAGCTCTGACACCTCGACAAACATCAAGACCAAGACTCAGGGGCACATGCATAGTAGCATGCAGATCTTTGTGAAGACTGGTGGCATGCAGATCTTCGTGGAGACCAGAGAGCGAAGGCCCCGGCAAGATTCTTGCCGGGGATGACTGCGAGGCCCCGGCAAGGCTCTTGCCAGGGATGATCGCAAGGCCACGGCAAGGCTTGTGCACGACAAAGCTCCGCCGCCCTGCCACCGTCCCGGCACAGCAATTAGCCAGCCAACCAGGCGAGCACCTGCATGGTGGCATGCAGATCTTCGTGAAGATCCTGTCACCGCTCCAGCGCAGCGGCTAGCCAGTCAGCTTGGCACCGCATGCCGCGTCACCTTGGATGCGTGTCAGGATGGGGTGAGGCGGCGACGGATGGGACGGGCTCTACTTCCGTCCCCGATAAAGTTAAAGGGCACGTAAGCTGCGCATTTAATTCACTTGCCCTAAGACGCCACAGATAAGCACATGTACTGTAGCACTTTACACCTCCTGTATGCCTGTACGCCATTGTGGTAGCCCCTTGGTATAAAAGGAGGCCCAAGGCAATACAAGGGGGACTTTTTTGGACTTTTCGGCCCAGTTTGCATGCGAAGCAGCTAGCCGAAGCTCAAGAACACTCAATATACACCCGAAGCAGGACTAGGGTTTTACGCTTCTGAGCGGCCCGAACCTGGGTAAAAATCCCTCGTGTTGATCTCTAGATCCGCTCTTCATGCGCCCCTCCTCCCTGCCAAACCCTAGAAGGGATCCACCCGATCCCATAGGTGTCGTTTCCCCGACAAGAAGACGCTTGGTATAGGATTTGCAATGCTCATAATAGATCTATTCGTAAGCAATCTACCGTTGTTCTTCTTTATTGTTTTTATGTGGGCATCACTACTTGGTATAGATTCATCCTTGATATGATTACCGGTGGGAATTTCTTGATGTGTCCTTCTCTAGATGCTTTTAATGCTATGGGAAATCTAGAGGGTTCACCACCTCTTATGATTAATGAAACAACTTTAACTCTCGAGCATGTTATGGAAAGGCTAGATGCTATTGAAAAGAAAATGCTCACTGAAGAGAACATTGAAAAATTAGATAAAACGATGCACAATCTTGCTAACAGAATTGGGTCAAAAGCGGGAGATGCTCTTAAAGTACTAAAAGAAAAAGAACCCGCAGTCAACGAGAGAATAGAGGAGAGCCCCGCTAGAATTGATAAGTTGGAAGAAATTTTTAGTAATCTAAGCACGGCTTTTGCTTCCGCTAAAACTATTGAAAAAAAAACTCCCGTAAAAATTGGCAAGATTACTCAAGTCACTAAAAACAAGGGTGCAACTTCTAATAACAAAGAAGATCTTAAAATGATTAGTATTCACCCCGATTTTGTTGAAGTGATAAAAGACCCCATTTGCAAGAATGAATTTTTTAACTTGTTCCTAGGAGTATTGTTATTGAAAATTTTAATCATAAATCTTTGAAGAATTCTAAGTGTTTGATTGAGGAGTTGGGAACTAAAGATGACAATACTTAGATCTATGCATTATGCCTAGCTAGGGGCATAAAACAATAGCGCTTGTTGGGAGGCAACCCAATGAATAAAATTTATTTTTGCCTTTTTCTTTCTGTTCTTGAGTGTTTGCACAATTATGCATCTGTTATGATTGTGTTTTTTATGTTTTAGTTAGTGTTTGTGCCAAGTAAAGCCTTTGGGATAGCTTTGGTGATAGTTGATTTGATCCTGTTGAAAAACAGAAACTTTTGTGTTCAGTAAAATAATTGTCTAGTGTAACATCCCAAATTTTCAATTTGGAATGTTATACATAGGTCATCATATGCATATCATATTTTATTTGCATTTCGTTTGTGATCCTAGAAATCTTAAGCAACTCAAGGACCCACAGAGAGAGTTGGGGATTTCATTTATTTTCATATTTGAATTTTCTCAAATATTGAAAAGAGGATCATTTTGGTTTTATTTATTTTTCTCTCCAAAATATTTCATATCAAAAATATATGAGAGGAGATAATATGACTTCTCCAAAATAAAAGAAATATTGGAGGAAAAATATTAAAATCAAATAAATAATTTTTTTTGGATTTTATTTGCTATTTTATTTAAATTAGAAAAATATGCATTTTTCAAAACTGCATTTTTAGGCCAAGAAAATGTTCACTTTGTTCTAAATATTTTATTTAGACGGTGAAAATTGTTTTTGGCATTTTTAGAATTTTTTTATTTTATTAGGATTTTTTTTCGTTGGAATTTATAAAAAAAAACCTTTCGCCCGACTGGGCCGAAGGCCCAGCCGAGCCAGGCCGCCCCAGAGTCCGAGCTGGACTCCTCCTCCCTCGCCCCCTTCCCCAAGCCACCACCCCACGGCACCTTTATAGCCGCGCCGCCCCCCCTCGTCCCCATCAAGCCGCCGCCGCAGCAAGCAGCAGCAGCAGCCGCCTGCGCCGCCGCCGCGCATCGCCTCGCCTTGCCCCGCAGCTCCGCCGCCGGAGCCGCGCCGGACTTCGCGGATCTCGCCACCGGTTTTTTTTTCGGTTTAGGTAAAAACCGTTTCGTTTTAAAAAAAAACCCTTTTATTAGATCGGTTCGGTTTTCTCGGTTTAGTTCGTTTGCGAACGTTCGTTCGCTTAGATCTGTTAACTAACACTTTCGTTCGTTTGTCTCTGTTAGCGGACATTCGTCCGATAGTTTTTTCTTTTTCTGCCAGGGACCTATCCACGATTATTTTTATCGCAGATTAGCCCCTGATCTTCAAACCCTCGCCGTTTCTAAACCGTTCGTCCAAATCCAGTGAAACCAACGCCAAAATCTTCGTCTCGAACCCCTCTTTCTGTTTAATCAACTTGAACATGATTTTGACAATTTAAAATTTTGGTTTCAAGCAGATTTGTTTTCGAAGTTCTTTTGACTGTAGTTTCAGTTCCGTAGCTCCGATTCGATTGATTCTTTTTGCAGATCGAATCTCTTCAGTTGAACTTTCAGATTTGATCTTCTTATTTGAGTTTTACCCTTGCATCTATGCTTGATTGCTTATGTATGCTATTGTTTGTTTGCGATAGAATTCCCGGAGTACGAAGCGTGCTACTACGAGTCTCTAGGGTTTGCGGATCGTCAGCAAGGCAAGTAACACATTGATCATAACCCTTTATTACCCAGTTTTTATGCATTAGTTTCAATCCTCAAACACTGCATGATTAGGATGTGATTAACTTGTGGGTATTGGGAAGTAGATGATGAGGTAGAACCTATTGCCCTTTATTATCAAACCCTTGGGAGTTACTTCTACGCTATGCTTATATTGCCATGCTATGCTCGTAGACGTGTATTGGGTTTGAGTGTATCCATGACAGATGTGAGATTGTTAATTAATGGTTAAATTAAGGTGGCTACTTAAATACACATCTGGGTGGATTGGTTGCAGGCACCTGGGGATATACCAGTGTTGTCTTTTTGGTTCGCCACCCAGGCTCAAAGGGACAATAAGATTATTCATGCTAGAAACTTTCGTGTGCAACCATAAGCTATTATGGGCTCTAGCATTGTTGAGTATGTTGCATGACCTCTTCCAGTGGTAGGCTAGCAGATGTAGGGGATGTAGGTTGGTACTATCTACCCAGGGTTAGAGTTAATGCTTCTGAAAGACTATGTCTCGGTCATCCGTTTCTCAAACACCATGTAGTGCGAGAAATCCAACGGAGGAGATCGAGTCTTGTTGGGAAAAGTGCGCAAACCTCTGCATAGTGTATAAACTAATCATGATTAGTCGTGTCCCCGGTTATGGACATCTTGAGTATCTGGTACCTGAATTATTGATTTGATCCCATCACTCTAAATTAATTTGTTGGGTTTAATGATTACTTTTAATTGGGATTGAGATGGGGATTTACCTTCTCAATGTTTAACAACCACCATGATAGTTAAATAAAATAAATTCCTTTGTTGTAGGAAAAAATTGGCTTTTTCGCAAAACAATATAACCCTAGAGCTTTCCACCAGCCATATATGCATGTAGTGATAGCATTTATCTGTTCATTGCTCTTCTGTGTTATATTGCCAGCATATTCCATGTGCTGACCCGTTTCAGGCTGCAACATATCATGTTGCAGACTTTTCAGACGAAGAGTAAGGTGCGCTAGGTCGTTATCGTGCACTCAGCTATGCCGTTGGAGTTGATGGACTCACTTTATCTTCCAAGCCTTCCGCTGTTATCTTTTTTTAGATGGCCTTAAGCCATATTTATTGTAATAAGTTCTCTTTTGAGACATTCGATGTAATAAGTGTGTGATTGCACTCTGTTATAAATCCTTCGAGTACTGTGTGTGTCAGCATTACCGATCCAGGGATGACACGTGAGCACAGAGATTCGATCCATTCGGGTCGGGTCGCTACAGAGATGGTATCAGAGCACACGCTGACTGTAGGACATGACCACTAAGAAAAGCCATAGGTCACTCTTCTCTACTCATTTCTGACTCTCTTCTTCTTCTACTCTATAGGACGGCGGACTCAAGGAACAAGTTTGCACAACCGGATGAAGACACACCTTTTGGACGACACTTGAAGGTAGTCACTAAGTACCTGAACATCAGAATACCAAGCTTCACCGGGACCTACACCGCCACTTTACCAGAAGAGGAGCGTTGGATGATTCGAGTTCAAGTTCCAGGAAGGATGTTCACGCCAGTTATCGAGTCCATAGAGTTTTCCTTTGATGCACCAACCTGGAGTCTAGGTAAGAGCATGGCAGCCCACATCGCCATGGGATGCATCGGCGAAGTTTATCACAAGGATCTTAAGGACACCATCTACCAGATATGTGGGCACCGAGATGAGCAATGGGAGACGATCAGCACCAGGAGAAACAGGTCCATTGCAGCTTTCATTCAGGAGTTAAACCAGCACATTCGTCGACAGGAGAACCAGATGTGCGCAAGCATGATAGATTTGAAGAAGGTGATGATTAGGAACATGGAGCTAGAAGAGGAACTCAAGTCTACACGCGACGGATACGAGGAGGAAATCGCAATACTAGTGGAGAAGAATGACGACCTGACGAGGAAGCTAGGAGTGTTCATGGGAGACCCTGCGCCAGGAGGAGATGACGACCATCCCGACGACATTCATTCGGAAGACTACATCATCATCGACGACACCGACTCCGACCCCGATAGTAGTGATGATGATTATGAAGACGAAGCTGGAGCGGATATCATGGAGTCTTCCACCGATCAAAATTTCTAGATGACCACCATATTATCAGTAGTATTTTCCCCATGTATATAGCAATAGTCCGAGCACTTCTGTAACGGTAGTTAGATCGTTTGTATGCCCTTGCTTGAATTGAATTTTGGTGTGATATGAATGTGTTTGCCTCATGTGCATATGGGTAGTGCTTTCTCATTAGACCTCACTATATTCTAATCTCTTCCCTCTAAACCCATCAGATGCCTCCAAGGCGTGACCCCGGTTTTGTCTTCCCACCGGAGCTCACTCAGTTGATTCAACAGCAGAATGCCCTGATGCAGCTACTAGTCCAAAACCAAGGCAACAACAACAACAACAACAACCCACCGCCACCACCCCAGTTGACAACTTAGCCCGTTTCCTAAGGTTGAATCCGCCGGTGTTTTCCAGTAGCACCGAGCCAATTGTTGCTGATGACTGGCTACGCAGGATTGGAAGGGAGTTGACCACCGCAGGATGCACAGATGCTGAGAAGGTGCGTTTTGCCGCACATCAATTGGATGGACCCGCAACCTCATGGTGGGAGAATTACACAGCCACTTTTCCTATAGCCAATGTCACCTGGGATCAGTTTCAGCAAGCATTCCACACTGCACACGTTTCAGCAGGAGCTATGAGCATGAAGAAGCGTGAGTTCCACAACTTACGCCAAGGAAATCGTACTGTGGGGCAGTACGTGGATGACTTCAGTAAGTTAGCTCGCTATGCCCCGGATGATGTGGCCACTGATGCCGCGAAGCAGGAGAAGTTTATGGAAGGGTTGAATGATGAGATGAGTATGCAGTTAATGGTGGCAACATTTAACAACTACCAGGAGTTGGTAGACAAGGCTCTTATGATTGAAGGGAAGCAGCAGCAAATTGAGAGCCGCAAAAGGAAGTATGGACAAGGGAAGTACAATTCAGGAGCTCAGCAGAAGCCTCATTTTACCCTGAACTCGGGAGGATAAACACATAACCATGGAGGCCATACTCACAATGGAGGAAGTTCGCATAACCACAGTGGCCCCAAGAATGGAAACGGGAATGGAGCAGGCAGCAATCAGAACCGCTCTAACCCAGCCACACCCGCCAAGAAGGACCAAAGTCACATTACTTGTTTCAAGTGCGGGAAGACTGGACACTATGCCAATGAGTGCCCCGAGCCAAAGAATGGTAATGGCAATGGAAGCTCTGGGAAGAAGCCCAACCCTTTCAATAGGGGACAAGTGAACCACGTGAACGTGGAGGAGGTTGAAGAGCAGCCAGATGTAGTTATCGGTAAGTTTTTGGTTAAGTCATTTACTGCAATCGTTCTTTTTTATACTGGTGCATCGCATTCATACATTTCAAGGGGATTTGTGGACAAGTTTAAGTTACCCACCTTAGCCCTTAGGTCACCCATGTTAGTAAGTTCACCAGGTGCAGAGTATATGGCCAGCCGATGGTGTGATCGGTTACCCTTGACCATTGGTGGCCATGTATTTCCCTCAGACCTAATAATTTTGGAATCACAAGGATTGGATATAATACTAGGCATGGATTGGCTGTCGAAGTATGGAGGAAACATTGACTGTGCGAGTAGGTCAATTCTGCTCACCACCCCGGAGGGAAAAAGGATCAAGTATGTATCCAGGCATGCGCCGAGGAGGACCCAAGTAAATTCCCTCTCAGGAGTTGTTCAGGAAGAAGTGCCTGTAGTGAAGGATTACCTGGATGTATTTCCAGAGGAGTTACCAGGCATGCCGCCAGATCGAGACATTGAGTTCTTGATAGAGCTGTTGCCCGGAACCGGACCGATATCAAAGAGACCATACCGGATGCCCGCAAATGATCTTGAGGAGATTAAGAAGCAAATCAAGGAGTTACTGGAGAAAGGTTACATTCGACGAAGTTCATCACCGTGGGGAGCCCCAGTGCTTTTAGTTGAGAAGAAGGATGGATCCTTGAGAATGGTTGTCGATTATCGCGCATTGAATGAAGTGACGATCAAGAACAGGTACCCACTGCCGATGATCAATGATTTGTTTGATCAGTTGCAAGGAGCTAAAGTGTTTTCCAAGATCGATCTGCGATCAGGATACCACTAGTTGAAGATCCAAGAACAGGATATACCTAAGACAGCCTTCACCACAAGGTATGGGCTATATGAGTATACGGTTATGTCATTTGGATTAACTAATGCCCCTGCCTATTTTATGAGTATGATGAATAAAGTGTTCATGGAGTTCTTGGATAAGTTTGTCGTAGTATTCATTGATGATATCTTGGTATACTCGAAGAATGAAGAGGAGCACAAGGAACATTTGCGTTTGGTTCTCGAGAAGCTCAGGGGACATCAGTTGTATGCCAAGTTCAGCAAATGTGAGTTTTGGTTGATGGAAGTTGGATTTCTTGGACATGTTATATCAGGAGAAGGTATAGCAGTAGACCCCACCAAGGTTCAGTCAGTCACTGAGTGGTTGGCACCCACCTCAGTTGGAGAGATCCGCAGTTTTCTTGGACTTGCAGGATATTATCGGAGATTTATTGAGAATTTTTTCTAAGATTGCGAAGCCTATGACGGAGTTATTGAAGAAGGACACCAAGTTCAAATGGACAGATGAATGTGAGGCAAGTTTTCAGGAGCTGAAGAAACGTCTGGTTACAGCCCCAGTGCTGATTCTGCCGGATATACGCAAGGAATTCCAAGTGTATTGCGACGCTTCTCGCTTAGGACTTGGAGGTGTACTTATGCAGGACGGAAGAGTTGTCTCATATGCCTCACGTCAGCTTCGACCGCATGAGTTGAATTATGCCACGCATGATTTGGAGTTAGCAGCTGTAGTTCATGCACTCAAGACCTGGAGACATTTTCTTATTGGAAACCGTTGTGATGTGTACACGGATCATAAGAGTTTGAAGTACATTTTTACTCAGAAGGAGCTGAATCTCAGGCAAAGGAGATGGTTGGAACTTATAAAGGATTATAATATGAAGTTGCATTATCACCCAGGAAAGGCCAATGTCGTAGCAGACGCTTTGAGCCGGAAGAGCTATGCCAACACCCTCGTAAGCGGAGGATTACCCAAGGAGTTAGTCGAAGATCTCAGGGAGCTTCGTTTGGAGATAGTTCCTAGAGGTTTTGTTGCAGCATTAGAAGTCCAGTCAACATTATTGGGGAAGATTAGAGAAGCTTAGAAGGATGATAAGGAAATTGCTGAGATAAAGGAGAGGATGAACAAAGGAAAAGCCAAAGGTTTTCGTGAGGATGAGTACGAAACTTTATGGTTTGAGGACCGTGTTTATGTACCCAATAATGCAGAGATCAGGAAGTTGATACTACAGGAAGCTCATGACTCGCCATACTCAATACACCCCGGAAACACCAAGATGTATTTGGATCTGAAGGAGCATTTCTGGTGGACTGGTATGAAAAAGGACATTGCTGAGTATGTAGCCGTATGTGATGTATGTCAGAGAGTGAAAGCAGAACATCAGAAGCCAGCAGGATTACTGCAGCCTATGCCGATACCCGAATGGAAGTGGGACAAGCTTGGCATGGATTTTATCACTGGATTGCCCAGGACCCAATCGGGATATGATTCTATCTTGGTAGTAGTGGATCGATTGACCAAAGTGGCTCACTTTATCCTAGTGAAAACCACCTATACGAGTGCAAAGTTGGCCAAGATATATATGACCAGGATCGTATGTCTGCATGGAGTTCCGAGGACCATCGTATCAGATAGAGGAACACAGTTTACTTCAAAGTTTTGGCACCAGTTGCACCAGACTTTGGGTACCAGGCTAGAGTTTAGTACAACTTTTCATCCGCAGACAGATGGACAGACCGAGAGAGTCAACCAGATTCTGGAGGACATGTTGAGAGCTTGTGCGCTAGATTATGGATCTAGTTGGGATGACAATTTGCCCTACGCGGAGTTCTCATACAACAATAGCTACCAAGCCAGTTTGAAGATGGCACCTTTTGAAGCTTTGTACGAAAGGAGATGTAGAACACCGTTGATGTGGGATGAAGTTGGAGACCGTTAGTTGTTTGGACCGGATTTGATCAAAGAGTCAGAAGAGAAAGTTAAGTTGATTCGAGATAGACTGAAGGTAGCCCAGTCCAGACAGAAGAGTTATGCAGACTCGAAACGCAAGGAGGTAGTCTATGAAATCGGAGACAGAGCATATCTTCGTGTGTCACCTCTGCGAGGAGTTAAACGCTTTGGAGTCAAGGGAAAGTTAGCCCCGAGATTTGTAGGACCATACCGAGTTTTGGAACGTATGGGAGAGGTGGCCTACAAGTTGGAGTTACCCGACGGACTATCAGGAGTTCATGATGTGTTTCACGTTTCCCAGTTGAAGAAGTGCCATGCTGAGATGGCCGATATTCCTCTGAGAGATACAGTACCCCTGGAAGCAATTCAGTTGGATAGTGATCTGACCTACGAGGAGAAACCCGTCAAGATTCTCGAGTTTGCCAGCAGAGTTACACGCAGCAAGGTTATCAAGTTTTGCAAAGTTCAGTGGAGCCACCATACCGAGGATGAAGCCACCTGGGAACGAGAGGATGATCTACGGAAGGACCACCCACACCTATTTTCTAGCCAACCCGAATCTCGAGGACGAGATTCATCTTAAGGGGGGTAGGTTTGTAACATCCCAAATTTTCAATTTGGAATGTTATACATAGGTCATCATATGCATATCATATTTTAGTTGCATTTCGTCTGTGATCCTAGAAATCTTAAGCAACTCAAGGACCCACGGAGAGAGTTGGGGATTTCATTTATTTTCATATTTGAATTTCTCAAATATTGAAAAGAGGATCATTTTGGTTTTATTTATTTTTCTCTCCAAAATATTTCATATTAAAAATATATGAGAGGAGATAATGTGACTTATCCAAAATAAAAGAAATATTGGAGGAAAAATATTAAAATCAAATAAATAATTTTTATTTGGATTTTATTTGCTATTTTATTTGAATTAGAAAAATATGCATTTTTCAAAACTGCATTTTTAGGCCAAGAAAATGTTCACTTTGTTCTAAATATTTTATTTAGACGGTGAAAATTGTTTTTGGCATTTTTAGGATTTTTTTTATTTTATTAGGATTTTTTTCGGCGGAATTTATTAAAAAAAAACCTTTCGCCCGACTGGGCCGAAGGCCCAGCCGAGCCAGGCCGCCGCAGAGTCCGAGCCGGACTCCTCCTCCCTCGCCCCTCCCCCAAGCCACCACCCCCCCGGCTCCTTTATAGCCGCACCGCCCGCCCCTCGTCCCCATCGAGCCGCCGCCGCAGCAAGCAGCAGCGGCAGCCGCCAGCGCCGCCGCCGCTCGCAGCCGCAGCCGCCGCCTAGCGCCTCCTGTCGCCGCTGCAGCGCCGCCGCCGTCGCGCCTCGCCTCGCCCCGCAGCTCCGCCCGCCGGAAGCCGCCGGAGCCGCGCCGGACTTCGCGGATCTCGCCGCCGGTATTTTTTCGGTTTAGGTAAAAACCGTTTCATTTTTTTAAAAAAAACCCTAGTTTGGTTTTTTTTTATTTTATTAGATCGGTTTGGTTTTCTCGGTTTAGTTCGTTTGCGAACGTTCGTTCGTTTAGATCTGTTAACGAACGCTTTCGTTCGTTTGTCTCTGTTAGCGGACGTTCGTCCGATAGTTTTTTCTTTTTCTGCCAGGGACCTATCCGCGATTATTTTTATCACAGATTAGCCCCTGATCTTCAAACCCTCGCCGTTTCTAAACCGTTCGTCCAAATCCAGTGAAACCAACGCCAAAATCTTCGTCTCGAACCCCTCTTTCTGTTTAATCAACTTGAACATGATTTTGACAATTTAAAATTTTGGTTTCAAGCAGATTTGTTTTTGAAGTTCTTTTGACTGTAGTTTCAGTTCCGTAGCTCCGATTCGATTGATTCTTTTTGCAGATCGAATCTCTTCAGTTGAACTTTCAGATTTGATCTTCTTATTTGAGTTTTACCCTTGCATCTATGCTTGATGGTTATGTATGCTATTCTTTGTTTGCGATAGAATTCCCGGAGTACGAAGCGTGCTACTACGAGTCTCTAGGGTTTGCGGATCGTCAGCAAGGCAAGTAACACATTGATCATAACCCTTTATTACCCAATTTTTATGCATTAGTTTCAATCCTCAAACCCTGCATGATTAGGATGTGATTAACTTGTGGGTATTGGGAAGTAGATGATGAGGTAGAACCTATTGCCCTTTATTATCAAACCCTTGGGAGTTACTTCTACGCTATGCTTATATTGCCATGCTATGCTCGTAGATGTGGATTGGGTTTGAGTGTATCCATGACAGATGTGAGATTGTTAATTAATGGTTAACTTAAGGTGGCTACTTAAATACACATCTGGGTGGATTGGTTGCAGGCACCTGGGGATATACCAGTGTTGTCTTTTTGGTTCGCCACCCAGGCTCAAAGGGATCATAAGATTATTCATGCTAGAAACTTCCGTGTGCAGCCACAAGCTATTATGGGCTCTAGCATAGTTGAGTATGTTGCATGACCTCTTCCAGTGGTAGGCTAGCAGATGTAGGGGATGTAGGTTGGTACTGTCTACCCAGGGTTAGAGTTAATGCTTCTGAAAGACTGTGTCTCGGTCTTCCATTTCTCAAACACCATGTAGTGCGAGAAATCCAACTGTGGAGATCGAGTCTTGTGTGGAAAAGTGCGCAAACCTCTGCAGAGTGTATAAACTAATCATGATTAGCCGTGTCCCCGGTTATGGACATCTTGAGTATCTGGTACCTGAATTATTGATTTGATCCCATCACTCTAAATTAATTTGTTGGGTTTAATGATTACTTTTAATTGGGATTGAGATGGGGATTTACCTTCTCAATGTTTAACCACCATGATAGTTAAATAAAATAAATTCCTTTGTTGTAGGGAAAAATTGGCTTTTTCACAAAACAATATAACCCTAGAGCTTTCCACCAGCCATATATGCATGTAGTGATAGCATTTATCTGTTCATTGCTCTTCCGTGTTATATTGCCAGCATATTCCATGTGCTGACCCATTTCGGGCTGCAACATATCATGTTGCAGACTTTTCAGACAAAGAGTAAGGTGCGCTAGGTCGTTGTCGTGCACTCAGCTATGCCGTTGGAGTTGATGGACTCACTTTATCTTCCAAGCCTTCCGCTGTTATCTTTTTTCAGATGGCCTTAAGCCATATTTATTGTAATAAGTTCTCTTTTGAGACATTCGATGTAATAAGTGTGTGATTGCACTCTGTTATAAATCCTTCGAGTACTGTGTGTGTCAGCATTACCGATCCAGGGATGACACGTGAGCACAGAGATTCGATCCATTCGGGTCGGGTCGCTACATCTAGATTCACAAAACTGACGAAAAATTCTGAATGTTTTACACAAGATCGATGTACAAATGGCCTATGTTTTCCAAAAAATTTAGAATTTTTGGAGTTACATAAGTATGAGTAAAATTCGAGTCTTTACAGACTGTTCTGTTTTTGATAGATTCTGTTTTCTTTGCATTGTGCGCTTATTTTGATGAATCTATGGATTGTATCGGGGGTATAAGCCATGGTAAAGTTAGAATACAGTAGATATAATGCGATGACAAAATTTGAATGGGTTTTCTATAGTACTTAAAGTAAAGATTGGTTTTCTTATACTAACGGATCGCACGAAGGTTTTGTTAAGTTTTGTGTGATTGAAGTTTTCAAGTTTTGGGTGAGATCACGATGGATGAAGGAATAAGGAGTAAGAAAAGCCTAAGCTTGGGGATGCCCCATGGCACCCCAAGGCAATATTCAATGAGAAACAAGCAACTAAGCTTGGGGACTTTCTTCTAACGACCATCGGTATTTTACTTGGAGCTACATTTTTATTCGTCACATATCATGAGTTTTGCTTGGAGCGTCTTGTATTATATGAGTCTTTGCTTGTTTTACTTTTTAGTTTGTCACAAGTATCCTTGCTGGACACACCTATTTGAGAGAGCTGAAATTATACTATGATTTGTTAGAATTGCTCTTTATGCTTCACTTAAATTTTTTGAGCTATGGAATTGCTCTAGTGCTTCACTTATATCTTTTTGAGCATGGTGTGCTTTAATATTTTTTAAAGAAATGCTCTCATGCTTCAATTAGATTTATTTGAGAGTTAGTAATTTTGAAGAAATTCTCTCATGCTTCACTTATATTATTTTGAGAGATGAAATTTTTTATGCTCATGTTCTTCACTTAAATTTGTTTGAGCTTGCCAAAAGAAATTGCAACATATGAAACTAGTCCCAAAGTGATAGATATTCAAGAGGGATATAATAAAAACTTTCATGAAGATCATTAGACAAAATAAACTTGATTCTTTGTAATAGTTTTGAGATACGATGATAGTGATATGTGAGTCATGTTGGTGAGTAATTGTGCTTTATTAAGAATATTGGTGTTAAGGCTTGTGATTCCCTATGCAAGCACGAAAGTCAATAGTTATGCAATGAAATTACATCCTACTTGTGGTGCATTATTCGGTGTTAGTTATGCTCAATGCTCGTTTATGTGATTTTTTGTTTCTTGGTTGGATGCTTCTCAATCTTTTTGCTAGCCTTCACTTGTACTAAGTAGGCATACTACTTGTGCATCCAAAATCCTTAAACCCAGTTTTGCCATATGAGTCCACTATACCTACCTATATGCGGTATTCCCGTGCAGTTCTAAGCAAATTTGTATGTGCCATCTCTAATTTTCAAAATAATTTCCTTTTTGTGTGCTCGTACCGCTCATGAAACGGTAGGGGGTGGCTGATATTTTTCCATGCTAGATGTGTTATTCTCAAGATGAGTGTTTATTCACTTGTCATTGCACGAGAGTATGACAAAGGTAATAGGGATGCCCAGTCCCAAAATGAAAAATGAATTTACTTTATGTTGTCAAATAATAAATTCCTTGGAAAGTGTTGGTATGGACGGCACCCGTGGATACGGCTAGCCGTGGAATGTGAAAGTATGGTGGAAGAAGGAATAAACTTTATTTTTTGTTTGGGAACCGCCTATGATATATCTAGCATGGAAAGTATTGGGAACTACTCGATCGTTTTTGTTGACAGGAAAAGCATGCCACCCAAAAGGTTCTATCTCTATTTTTCGCTCTGAGCTCTGGCACGTCTACAAATCCCTACTTCCCTCTGCGAAGGGCCTTTCTATTTACTTTATGCAATTTTTTTATTTGAGTCTCCATCTTCTCTTATAAAGCACCAACTAAGGGGCACTATGATCGTACTTGAGCATTGGATATAGCTAATATGCGAGTGTGTTTCATGAATGGATCAATGATTGAGCATGATGGGCTAGGGATAACTTGCTTTAGTGTTGATATTTTGAAAGACATGGTTGCTTATTGATAGGCTTGAGTATTGAAATCTTCATGTGAAAACTAGACTATTGCTTTCAATCATATAAAAGTCCAAATGTCCATGCTACAAAAGAAAAGAATATGTGATGAACATGTTAGGCAGCATTCCACATCAAAAAAATTGTTTTTATCATTTACCTACTCGAGGACAAGAAGGAATTAAGCTTGGGGATGCTGATACGTCTCCAACATATCTATAATTTTTGCTTCTTCCATGCTGTTAAATTATCATTCTTGGATGTTTTACAATCATTTAATAGCAACTTTATATCATTTTTTGGGACTAGCCTATTGACATAGTGGCCAGTGCCAGTTGTTTTTTTGTTTGTTTTTTACTTCGCAGAAAATCAATACCAAACGGAGTCCAATGGCAGCGAAACTTTTTGGAGATTTTTTCTGGACCAGAAGACACCTGTTGGGCGAAAGAAGTACCAGAGGGGGTCTTTGAGGGGAGCACAACCCATCTGGGCGTGCACGGGGGCCCAGGCGCGCCCTAGTGGGTTGTGCCCACCTCGGCCGCCTCCCGCACCGTCTATTTGGTCTATAAATACCTCGAAAATCCAAAATCCCTAGGGGAGTCGACGAAACACAATTCCAGTCGTCACAAGTTCCAGAACCACCAGATCCAATCTAGACACCATCACGGAGGGGTTCATCATCCTCGTTGGTGCCTCTCCGATGATGCGTGAGTAGTTCATTGTAGACCTACGGGTCCATAGTTAGTAGCTAGATGGCTTCCTCTCTCTCTCTTGATTCTCAATACAATGGTCTCTTGGAGATCTATTTGATGTAACTCTTTTTGCGGTGTGTTTGTTGGGATCCGATGAACTTTGAGTTTATGATCAGATATATTTATCCATGAAAGTTATTTGAGTTTCTTTGATCTCTTATATGCATGATTACTTATAGCCTTGTATTTCTTCTTCGAATCTTTGGTTTAGTTAGGCCAACTAGATCGATTTTTCTTACCATGGGAATAGGTGCTTTGTGATGGGTTCGGTCGTGCGGTGTTCTTTCCCAGTGACAGAAGGGGCAGCAAGACACGTATTGATCGTTGCTATTAAGGATAACAAGATGGGGTCTATTCCTACATGAATAGATCTTGTCTACATCATGTCATCGTTCTTATTGCATTACTCCATTTTTTCATGAACTTAATACACTAGATGCATGCTGGATAGCGGTCGATGTGTGGAGTAATAGTAGTAGATGCAGGCAGGAGTCGGTCTACTAATCTTGGACATGATGCCTAAATAATGATCATTGCTTGGATATCATCATAATTATTTGAAGTTCTATCAATTGCACAATAGTAATTTGTTTACCCGCCGTATGCTATTTTCTCGAGAGAAGCCACTAGTGAAATCTACGGCCCCCGGGTCTATTCTTTATCAAATTTTCCTTGAGATCTATTTTTATTTGCTTTTGTTTTCAGATCTATTATTCTAAAAACCCAAAAATACCTTGCTGCACTTTTTATTTATTTATTTTATTTTGTTTTATCGCGAGATCTATTTGTCCAAAATCATTCAAACCAATCTATCTTTTACCCGAGAGGGATTGACAACCCCTCTTACGCGTCGGGTTGCAAGTATTTGTTCTTTGTGTGCAAGTACCGTTTACGTAGTGTTGCTTGGTTCTCCTACTGGTTCGATAACCTTGGTTTCATAACTGAGGGAAATACCTACTGAAGCTGTACTGCAACATCCCTTCCTCTTCGGGGAAATACTGACGCGGATATGAGCCATCACTACCGCGTCTCGATACATCTGATCCACACATATGATTGCATCTTTCTTATCCGATGGAATGGAAATGACGCCCAACGGCCCCGACATCTTCAAGGTGTTGTAAGCATAGTGGGATGCCGTCATGAATTTTGCCAGAGCTGGACGACCAAGGATCCCATTGTACGGCAAGGGAAGCTCAACAACGTCAAACACAACTCTCTCAGTCTGGTAGTTCAGCACCCTGCCAAACGTCACCGGCAGCGTAATCTTTCCTTTAGGACGGCTCCTGCCGGGGTTGATTACTTGGAATGTACCAGTCATCTTGAGCTCTTCGTTAGGAATATGCAGCTTGCTGACCACTTTGAGGGAGATCAAATTCAACCCAGCCCCACCGTCAACTAGCATCTTTGTGACTTTGAGGTTGCAGATTGTTGGGGAGACCAACAACGGCAAGCACCCTACAACGATGGTGCGGTCGGGGTGGTCCTCTTCATCAAAGATGATAGGCGTGCGGGACCACTTGAGTGGTTTCTGAGAATCTGCAGCTGGCTCCACGGCATTGACCTCTCGCGCCCACTGCTTGAGCTGGCGGTGAGAGGAGTGCAGAGATGCACCTCCATCCATACACATGGCTTCAGTTGCTTTCTGGAATTCTTGCTCGCTGGTTTCTTCCTCATCCCCTTCATCACTTTCACCATCTTCTTCTTTCTTCTCATGGCCTCTAGCAGGTTTCTCCTTTTGCTGCGGGGCCTTGCCGCGGCGGCCTCCTCTACCGCCACGGCCCTTTCCTCCAGCACCCTCTTGGTCCTTTTCCCTGTCCCTTTTCTCATATTCTGCTTTCTGCTTCTTGACAAGTTGCTCGACTTGGTGGCACTCCTAGAGATCGTGACCCTTGGTGTGGTGGATCTTGCAGTATGGCCCATCGGACTTCCCAGATTTCTCTGCCACCGCAGCCTCCCGGCAATCAGCGCACGCGGCAGCTTCCTTGCCGGGGGCCTCGGTTTTGGCCTTCTTGCCAGTGCTGAGGTTGCCAGGGCTCTCGACGGCCAATACTGATTTGTCCTTGCGCTTCTTATTGCGCTTCCGGCTCCTCCTCTTCGGGTTGGCGGCCTTGTCATCTTCCTCCGAATCGACCTCAATGCCATCCTCTTCTTCGGGGAGTCGCCTTCCCTCTTCAGCTCGAGCACATTTGTCTGCCAACGTGTACAACTCATTGACAGTCTTGGGCAACCGGACATTCATCTTGGACCGTATCCTTCTGTTGCGCACGTTCGAATGGAATGCGACAATCATAGCTGCTAGATGTATCTCTAGAATGTTGTGGTGCACTCGACTGAACCTTTGCATGTACTTCCGCAAACTTTCCCCTTCCTTCTACGGAAGGACTTGCAGATCGCTGGGCCGTCCTGGCTCTTGGTGGCCACCCGTGAAGGCGCCAACAAATTCGTTGCACAGGTCGGCCCATGCCGAAATAGAATTCTCTGGCAGGTGCATCAGCCATGACCTCACGTTTGGCTTGAGCGCCAAAGGGAAGTAGTTGGCAAACACCTTTTCATCCCTACCTCCGGCAGCTTGAACGGCAATAGTGTAAATGCTCAAGAACTCTGCCAGGTTTAGCTTTCCATCATACATTTCTGGTAAATCAGGCATGAAGATGCGGGCAGACGGCCAGCGGACTTGCCGCAGCTCACGAGTGAAGGCGGGGCAACCATCCTCGCTAGGCAAGTACCCGCCATCACCGGGCGTGGGTTCATCAATGTCTGGATCGTTTCGCTTGTCAGATTGACGGCGAGTTTCCCGGCGTCGCTCTATGGTGACGCACGCATATTTCCTCCGCCGATCCTCCAGGACCTGCCGCTGGTCCCGATGGGCTCACGGATCAGAAGAGGCCATCGATGCTTTGTCAGGCTCGCGGACACGCTGTTCTTGCTGCTGCCGCCTCTGGGTCTGCTGTCGCGGTGGAGATTGCACTGTTGGCGTGGCCTCCTCTACGCGGCCATCAGCCCGGGCCGCTGCTGTTGTTCGCGGGTGACGCGATGGCTCTGCCTGCTGCGACTTCACAGCTTCAGTAAAACCAATCAAGCTCTGGATGGTGGCCCTCCACTCATCCATTTGATCAGCCACCGGCGGGAATCTCAGTAAGAGTTGGGCTCGTGCCATGGCTTCTGTAGTTGTGCTCGGCGCAGTCGAGGAGGCTGACCGCGATGTTGCTCGACTCCTGGTGGTACCAGCAGGAGCGTTGTCGCGTTCCTGCCGTCCCAAACTGGTCTCCAAGGCAGTCTGGTGTTGAGCAGGCCGCGCTCTAGGGTCGACACCCCCGTTTGGTGCTCCGCCTTGCCCGCCCTGCTCCAGGCCAGGTGCGCGCCCAGTGGTCGCGCCGGTGGCAGGCACGGCTAGACGGTCACAACTCGCACCAGAGCGAGCGTCGTTGCTGCGGCTGCACCCGCTAGTTCGGTGGGGTGGTAGAGGTTGAACGTCCACTCCATCCACGGCTTGAGGGTTATGCCCGTCGAGGTGTTGTTGATGTTGCCCTCCCCCGGTGCCTCTCGCTCCTGCTTCGTCCACGGGGGACACAACGATGGTGTCGCCTGCGCCGGTCATGTCTCCCACGGTATCCACCTCACCCAACACCGCCGTGGCGCCTATGGCATCCACGGCCGCGTTGCGAGGGGGCCTTAGAAGTGGAAGGGTGCGCGGTAGCACCGGGTTTCTTCTTGGGCGCCATGGATGAAGACGATGATAGTGGACGTGCTGTTCGCAACCTCAGGTTCGTGCAAGCGCTTCCCCCTGCCTGGCGCACCAAAGATGTCATGGTGGAACACGATCACCTATGGGGTCGTCGGCCCCTTTGTGGTTCGGCAAGGGGGAAGGTCACGTTGCACAAAGAGTAGAGGCCATGAAACAACACGACGGTGGTGACGCTGGTGGTTTTTACCCAGGTTCGGGTCGCTGGGAAGTGTAAAACCCTACTCCTACTTTGGTGGATTAGATGCAGGAACACGATGAGCGCGCAGCGCTCAAGCCCGACAAGGTGGCCTCGGGGAGAGCAGCTACGCGCGTACAATTGTGCAAGGGTCCGAATCCTTTGCTAGTTAGCCTTGGACCTCCTTTTATAGCTTAAGGAGTGACCACAGTGGCAAAGTAGTCTTTATCTGGTGATTAGATAGCTAACAGTGCTATCATACCTAACTCTGGCAGTTAGGACAAAGTGCATTAAATGCACTGCTAGGTGTCATGCTGAGGGCGAAACCCGGCAAGCCTGCCGTGCCGCTTAACCCTCTTCTGCTTATCTGCTTGACACGCCTCTAGACGGGTGTCATATGAGGATAATCTATCTTCCATGGGCTGCCACGTGCTTAGTAGAAGCCACTTAATCACTTGGAAGCTCGACACCGCATTGATAGGTGATTTGCGTTGCGGTGCGGTGGAGCGATGGAGCGGTGGCGCCTTGGCAAGGAAACTTGCCCTTGACAGACCCGGCAAGCTTGCTGGGGAAATCTTGGACTTGTCCTTGGTGCGGCCTCGACCAGGCCAGGCTCTCCTACCCGGTAAGGGAAGCCTCCCCAAGGTGATGCGTTGCTGTCTTGCTTCTCTTGGTCTTCTTGATCCGCTCCTTGATCTCACCAGAGCGGTCCTTCTGGCTTGCTCTTGTCTCTGTGACTTGGTGTAGGACATGCAATGCCAGCACGCCTATGTATATGTCCGGGCAAACAAACGCAAATGTTTGTTGCACCGACAGGCAGGGTGCCAGAACAGGGCTCCAGATGGTATTTCAAAGGTACAAAGGCTTGTGGCGGCGGAGTCCAAATTCTAGGGTTATTTCTGGTGGTTTCTCTATTTATAGAATTTTTTGGCATTGGTCTCACGCTAGGATGGGCTAAGATGGGCCCACAAGCCACCATGGCACCACCACCCCCTGGGCACGCCCAGGTGTGTTGTGGCCACCTCGTAGCTCTTCTAGCCTTCCCATGAAGCTTCGGGGGTCTCTTTTGTTCCAAAAAGATTTGTCAAAAAGTTTCAGCCCATTCTGAGAACTTTTATTTCTGCACAAAAAACAACACCACGGTAGTTCTGCTGAAAACATCATCAATCCGGGTTAGTTCCATTCAAATCATACCAAACCATGTAGAATTGTTGTAAACGTAGCATGAATACTTCATAAATTATAGATACGTTGGAGACATATCAGACGCCTTCTAGATAAAGTTGACTCTTCTTCAGTCCCCTTTCTATCAAGCTTAATATTGCTAAACAAAGATTCAATAGGTGTAACACCAATCATTTTAATATCTTCATCATTACTACGATAAAAACCGGGTAGAATCACTTTTTCTAAAAATTCTCGCTTAGCCCTCAATCTAGCGGTTCTTTCTTTACTTTCATCCATGGAGACATAAAGAGCTTAATGTATTCATTAATATCAAGCTTGGGTGGCAAAATTTTAGTTTTAAGATTTTCTACATCATGAACGATTCTATCCTTGCTCCTAGACATATCATCAAGTTTACTCAATTTTTCTTCTATCATAGCGTTGAAAACTTTTTGAGCATTAATAAATTCTTTAATATTACTTTCAAGATCAGAGGGCATCCTATTATTATTATTATTATTATTATTATTATTATTATTATTATTATAAGAATTGCCATAGGAATTGCCATAGGAATTGTCGTAATCAGTAGCAAACTAAATTAAGCCAATCAACGTAATTGAACAATTTTGCAATAAGTGGCTAACTAAAATTCCGAGAAGCAGGTAACTGAACTTATGCTAGCTCTTTGTATAGGCACACTGCAACTTCTTTTTCGCTTACAAGGTTCTACGATGGTGTCCATGGCATCAATTGCTTGGATACGCAGTCCCAATACTTCTTTCTTCCCACACTGCATTGGTAAGTCGAATGGTTAATCTGATAAGATGGTGCATCCTTGATATGTTATATGAGGACGGGTTGTCAGACTAGTTGTAGCAACACACATCACACTGGCTTTTACTGTATATTTCATGCGATTACATTTGGCGTATCGAGATCTAAGCAATCTACAATAGGATGAAAAGACTGGCATCCTTCACATTATAGGCGAACTTAGTTCATAGAAACAAGCAATTCAACCATTCTGTGGGTAAATCAAAAGCGCCACTGGAATATTTTTCACTACCCCAATCATACACGCAAAAAGGGGCAACGCCACCGTAGGGGCTGGTACGGGCGACTACCTCGGGTGGCTGGAAAGTGTGCACCTAGTTTGAGTCGTCCAGGTTGGCCCAGGCTAGTTTTGTTTGTCCCAGCGCACGAGCAGGCATTGTAAAAAATGAAGAAAAACGTTTCAATTTGGATGGGCCAATAATGCAAGTGCAAGGCAGGCCCTATAGCAGGCTCGCGACCCAAACAAGCGCCTCCCATATCGATCGACAGTAGGAAAAATCCCAATTCGTTCGCTCCAGCCTCTAGTCTGGTTTGCTCCTAACCTAGCCGCCACTGGACAGACCGACACAGCACTTCCTCGCACCCTTGTTGGACGCCGTTTGCCGGGCTTTAAGCGAATGGAAGGACAAGAAGATGAAGATCCAACCCTGGGTGTAGCCTGCGTGGGAGGCAGCGGCGGCAGCACGGGCATGGCATCGAGCTTGGCAAGAGCAGCATGCGCAACGAGCAGGTACATCACATCCCTGATTATATCTAATTCAACTGTTCAATTTCTGGCCAATAGTTAAACCTGACGGTGTTGTAAAACTGCTTGTATGTAGGGTATCTATAAGAAAATGAAACCAATTTCTGCTTATTTTTTAACTCCCCCAATCAATACTGACCTGACTGAACCTGATGTATCTAATCAAGTTTCCGGTGCAAACATACAAGCTCATGTTGTTCTTGAGCTGAAGTGTCTAATGAACAGACTGCTAATGAAGGATTTGATGCAAACATTTTACATGCTCCTGGTGATGAACATATAGTGTCTAATGAGGGATCTAATGCAAGCATTTTGCAAGCTCCCATTGAAGGATTTAGTGTCTAATGATGATCTGCTATGTTGAGAGAGAGATAGAGATTTGCAGGAATTGATGACAAGCAAATTATTGTACATTTTCATGGCTTGAGGAAACGTCGAGGCCATCTACCAGAAAGTCCCCATATCATGACAACGTAGCATAAATACTTTTCTAATCTGTTGTTTGAAACTACTGGCATACTTGTGCAGGATAGATATATTGATATGTAGTTTGCGCACTGGTTATAGGTGCAATTACACTTTGATATTTTCAGCCAGAGAACGAATAATTCAAGCAGCTACAGTCCATGTTAGTAGTCCTTGTACACCATGTTGCATTTTGTGTTTTTTGGTGCTTACATCATTTAGTGTTTTATAATCTGGAACTACTTTGGATCATTAGCTGGTTTTCAAAGGGCATGTAGCTTCACATTTCTCAAGTTATGTTGATTTTTGGAGTGCAAGTGCCTTCGTATTTTTTAAGTTAAATTTTCGCCCCTGGTAACTTGAATTCATGGATCCACCACTGCAGACAAATCATACACGAAGGCTAGTACGAATTAAATGAAATGCAGGGACTTACGCTAGCTCGTTGTACAGGCTCACTGCAGCTCTACTTGCGCTTGGGATGTTCCATGTACAAGTCCATGTTACCACTTGCTTGGATGTGCAGGCCTTGTGCTCCTTGCACCCCCCTCTGCATTTTTGACACGGCGAATGGTTGATCAAATAAGAGGAATCGACCTTGCTGTTGTACCAGAGGACAGGTACTTACAAGGTTATACCAGTGTGCAGGATGTGTACCAGATCCTATAGCACCGTCATGCTTCGCTAAAAAATGGTTTTGCTTGTTTCAGATGATATCTCCAGAAGAAATAAGAGTTAAAGTCAGAGTTGCATAGGCGTGTAAGCTAAGAGAGTAGTAAAAGGATATCCAAACATCGTCGGAACAGTGCACAAGGGAGTGATATGTGGATACCTAGTTCGGGCCGATGTTTGGGCATGCTCGCCTAGCTATAGTGCGGGTCACTTCAGAGCCGTTGAGGGTGATGCGCGGGCGTTGGCTGGCCGCGCATGGATGCAGATCTTGAGCGGCAGCAGAGCACTATGATGCGGTGGACGAGACCGTTGGTGAAGCCCCAACGGCCTCGGGGGGTGGAGGTGCAACGATGTGCTCGGTGAAGTAGCCCCGGTGAGGTGGGAGATGGTGTCGGTGAAGCGCACCTGATGCGGTGGAAGTCGGTGTCTGTGAGGCATGTTGGTTGCGGCGGCCGACGTTGTCGGTGACCACCCGGTGCGGTGGACGAGGGCGTAGATGAGGTAGCTCCGGTGCGGTGGTGAAGCGCCTTCGTTGTCGTCGTCCAGCAGAGAGGTGGGGAAAGAGACGAGACGAGGGGTGATTCAAACTTTGCTTGGGTTGGCGGCGAATTAGGGATTTGAGCGCTCTGGGCGCGGAAGGGGACGGTGGAGAAGGGAGATTTTGCAGGGCTGGAATTGGGGCCGCTAGATATTTCAATCTGAAACATGGAAGCGCGAAGTTTTTTTTGTCGTCGTTCTTTTTTTTGGGGGGCGGGGGGGGGGGGGGGGGGGGGGAGGGGGGGGAGGGAGAGGGAGGGGGGCTGGGTTTGCTGGGTGCTAGCGTCCGTACGACACACGCGACCACCATGACACGACCCTGGTCTGCCTGGTGCGCCTACATTTGAGAATGCAAATGAATCTTCTTTCATTTGAAATAGAATCTGTATGTACTACCATGCCCGTGTTTTCCTTGCAAATAATTAGTCATTCGAAACAAGATACTATAAATTAATTAATGAGGAGTTATTTGAATTAGAGTGTGTGTCACATAGCGATCTCCAATTCTAACGTGGATTTCGCATTTCACGGTATCCACGCTACTTTTTTTAATACAAATTCATATGTATAAGATGAACACCATGGTAGTGAGTAAACTTTGGATGGATTCAAACATATGACCTACAAAATAGCACAACAATCGAGTCAATGGCAACTTTTCCAAACCTAGTATGGCATGAATTCGAAATAATTACGGAAGCCATATGCATGGTCCGCAATTCAAATCTTACAATGTACACTAAATTGAAACGTCGATATTAAGTCTCGTACTATCTACATTCAAATGTTGTTTTTAGCCCCACCCCCCTCGGCACACACGCTACATACTTCCTGTATCGATCAATCTTCCTCTCCTAACCACCTTAGAAAGCTATCGGTTTCCGACACACGTTCATTCTTTCTCTCCATGTTTCGATCTCTAACTCTCTCAACTACACAACCCCCTTTTTCCACTCTGTTACCAAATGTATCTCTCTCACACACCCGCCATTGCACTCCATGCTGAGCTCGCTCTCTCTCCCTCCCACCCTCTCTCGCTAGATACATGCATTGCCTATCTAGACCCCCCCCTCTTGTGCGCACGCACGCACATTGTCTATCTAGGTCACTCTCTCGAGACTGTCTCACTCTTTCTTCCGCACGGCAGCCCACACTCGCTCAATCTCGCTCTCTTTATCTAAGTCTCGATTAACCTCGCTTTCTCTCACACACAAATGATATATCTCCCTGTTCGGGCCTCGATCGACACACTCTATAGTCTCTCACGCAGATTGTCTATCTAGGTCAGTCCATCCAAGCCGCCCCCACTCTTTCGACCTCATGGCGGGCCACGCTCGCTCAATCTCTCTCTCTATATATATATATATATATATGTATGTATGTATGTATCGATTGACCTCGCTCTTTCTCAGACACAAACAACATATCTCCATGTTTGAGCCCAATTTGACATATTCATATTGTATACTCTCTCACGCACATTGTCTATCTAGGTCACTCTCTCCAACCCGTCTCACTCTTTCGATTGCATGACGACCCACACTCGCTCAATCTCTCTCCCTTTATCTATGTATCGATTGACTGTGCTTCATCCCACGCACAAAATATATCTACATGTCTATGACTGGATCATCTCTCAAGCTCTATCTTACAGCCCTCACCCTTCCCAAAATCTCAATTGGACAATATATCTCCAGAGCATATATATCTTTTCAACGAATGCCGGACCACACTCACTTTGTCTCTCTATCTATCCGTGTGTCGATTGACCTCGCTTTCTCACACCGTATCTTCCACACAATGAAGCTACCTCTCCATCCCTCGCAGAGCCGGAGCTATTTACATTGCAAGGGGAACTCCAAACTTGGATTAATTTGTGAAGGCATTCATTCCGGAGGGTTTAGATTATATTTTCATAGCATTCGACCCACAACTACTCCAAACACCATTGCAACCCCCGCACCTCCCCCAATTGATTTCCTCTGGCTCGGTCACCGCTCTCTCGCACGTCCTTTCTCACCTTCCACGTTGCACCATGGTATTTTTGCAAAAAAACTCTGTTGTTCTCTTTAATTATTACAAATAAGCTACAAACTACACACCGATAGTCCACCTGTAATGAAACAAATTTCGACCCACAAATTAAAGCACTACAAACTACACACCATGGGGTCCACCTGTCATGGAACAAATTTGGACCCATATATAAATTAAAAATGAAAAAGGACAAGGATCGAACATGCGACCAGGGCCTTCAAGCCGCACGTCAATAGGCAACATAGTAGCAACGTTTGTTGTACCCCCCTTTGTTGATATAATGTTTTTATATTACCATAGCCTATTTAATGGATAACATGTTTTAATATTAATTTTAGTACATTAGTGGGACCGACTCGTTAGCACGTACTATTTGCCTTCACTTACTGGTGGGTTCCATGTCTGCTCTCTCTCTCTCTCCTCTCCCCTTCTACGTTTAGACGCACGGGCAAACACGAAGAACGCGTGGGCGATGTTGCCGTTGACCATATCTGGACGCGTTCACAAGTTACGGCACCAGCTTCATGTACTAGTAGTATTATACATGTAACAAGTTTAGGAACAAAAGTGACCGTGACGGACAAGTTAGGCTAGTTGTAGTACTATTTATCTACTACTCCGTCATAATTAAATGCGTGGATAAATAGATGTATCGCCTAGTGCTCGAACAAGGGGACTAGTCGCGCCCTACAAGTATTTGGAATTGACTTCCCTAAAAAAATATTTGGAATTGACGTGCTATTTAATATGAAATGTTTGTGATGAGAAGGAATACATGTGGCGTGATGACGTTTTATATTTAATTTGATACGGCTCTAGCAGAACATTCAATCGATCAAACCATAGATTTCATTCAGTCTGACTCCGACTTTACATTCATACGACGATCGAACTAAAATAAACGGAAATGATAAATCCCAAACGTTCGGATTTTAAGCATGGCAATCTGAATGTTTTTCATGGCAAATTTAGATTACGCGGCGGTGGCGGGGGCGTCTTGCAGTGGGAAGCGGCTCCTCTGCCGTGCTCTTTGTGCCGTCGGGCCACTGGCCGACGGTGATAGCGACGGCGGCGTCTTGCGCCGTTGTTGGCGTACTCCTGGACATTGGCCCTAGCTTCAAGGAAGGCCAGAATGTTCTGGCTTCGTTCTCCAGGAGCGAGTCAACTGGAGGGAGGAGGCGACTAGCGTTGGTGCAAGGAAGCGGTCGACGGCGGCGATCCATGCCGCTGAGGGCGGCACTGGCACCTGCGCGGGGACAGGCACTGTCAACGGCGCGGCGGAGACATTTGTGTGCACGGGCACCGGCACGGGCACGCGCGTTAGTGCATGCACAGGCGCATGCGCTGGCAGGTGCACGGGCACCGGCACGGGCGCGCGCGTCAGTGCACGCGCAGGCGCATGCGCTGGCAGGCGCACGGGTGCATGAAAGTCGGCGGGGACCTCGTGAAACCCCGTGGCATCAAGCTCAGAGATAATGTGCGGCTCCCAGCCCATCAATGCCACGGGGATGGGCGCTGGCGCAGTCGGGGCGATGGGAGCTGGAACGGGAGCGGGGACAGGCGCGGCGTCTTCCCGCAAGGCCAGTTCAAGCTCGTCCCAAAGCGCCTTATGTTCTTGAGACTCCGGCTGGGTGTCTTCCTCAGGAAACTGGAAGACTAAGGGCAGACCATCGTGATGCGGCATGGCGTATGGTTAGGTCAGGCTGGTTGGAGGTAGACGACAGGAGAATCGGAGAGGAAGAGAGAAGATTGTAGCGATACCGGGTAGTGCGGGGGTGATTTTAAACTGCGGCGCCGGCGCCATTAAAAGTGGGGGCAGTTGGGACGAAGGTGGCGGCGCAGCCTGGTCAAAGGGCTCGCCTCCCGGTGAGCCTGCGCAGCGGCCTGCTCGCACGCCTCCCGGTCAGCCGGCGTAGCGGTCTGCTCGCATGCCTTCTGTCGACTCACACGCTTGCTCGGACGGCACCTGCCGATGAGAAACGGGACTCGTGGTGGCACGTAAACGCCCACGGTTTGAATAGTGAAAGCATTCGCGTTAACGTGACAGGTCTTTGTTCCAAAATACCTTGGCTCTTCATTTGTGCAACTTTTCATAAGAAGCTTGTCTCAAATTGAACAAAAAAATTACGACAAGATATTTGTGCCATATCACGAGACCATGCTCAGTTTCATGAATTTCAGGTCACTTTTGGATTTTCTGAAATTTAAAATCCAGGATTTGAAACAATATCATAACCTGCATCATGCAATAAGTTTTCAAGCGATACATCTTTACTGTTGTAGATGTTAATATTTCTTCAGAAAGGATTTGGTCAAACATTTTTCTTAGTTAGACTTCAGACAAGTTATATATGCAGAGTAAAAGGATAATCCCTCCGTACCAGTGCATTGCCTGATGTATTAACTCAAGTACTAGGCACGAACAAACGGGGCTCAATTCTATGCTCATCTTGGTGTAGTACTCCTATTAGTACTAGGCAATGGAGTTGACGGGTGACCTTGGGTAGCGGCGACCGAGGGAATTGAACCGTGCTCGGCACGGTAGGTAATGTTGTCTAGTTACTAAAGCATCCCTCCATTATTCATCGGTAGTCATTATGGACCGGGGACATGAGGGGAATTTCCTAGGGCTGGAATTCTGGCCGCCAGATATTTCAACTCGAAACGCATAGGCTCGAGTGGTTGGGGTTGGCTAATGTGCGTACCACGCACGCCACCAGAAGGACACGAGCCCAGTTTTTTTTTGAGGATCAACACGAGCCCGGGTCTGGCTGGTACGCCGTTGGGTGCTACCATTCGAGAATACGAAAGGAATCTTTTAAATTGCCGAATGAATCTATATGTATTACAATGCCCGTATTTTCCTTGCAAATTACCGGTCATTCCAAAAGGCACGGTAATTGATTTATGAGGAGTTCTTGAATTAGAGTGAGTTTGTGATATAGTGATCTCAACGTGGATTTCACATTTCATGGTATCCCCAGTAAGTTTTTCATTGCAAATTCAAATTTAAAAGACGAACAGTATGGTGGTGAGAAAACTTTGTATGTATCAAGCATATGACCACACACACACACACACACACACAAATACAACAACAATCCAGTAAGTATAGTGCATCTTTTTTTCCAAACCACGCATGTATGACACGAATTCAAAAATACTCCCTCTGTTCCTAAATATTTGTCTTTTAGAGATTTCAACAAGTGACTACATACAGAGCAAAATGAGTGAATCTACACTCTAAAATATGTCTATATACATCCGTATGTGGCAGTCCATTTGAAATCTCTAAAAAGAAAAATATTTAGGAATGAAGGGAGTAAAATATAAGCCATGCATGGTCCTCAATTCAATATTTAAAATGAACAGGAAACTGAAACATGAATATTAAGTCTAGTACTACATACATGTGAATGTTGTGTTTAGGTCTCTCCATCGACCCCCCCACCCCCACGCACACACACACATACTTCATGTATCGATTGATGTTCATTTCTTTGTTAATAGAGCTATTGGTATCCGACACACGCGCGCTCATTATTGCTCTTCATGTTTCGATCTCCATTTATGTCATTCCCGCCCTCACACTCTCAACAAATGTATTTCTCACACACAACCTCGTCGTGCCCTCCCTGACAAACGCTCCCTCTCTCTCTCAAGACATGTGGGTTGCCTTTGTAAAACACCTTCACCGTGTGTGCACACACAAAGTCTATCTAGGCCACTCTCTCGGTAACTATCTCCCTCCAGCCCTCACCACAGCTTCGCCGCACAATATCTCGGTGTATCGTCTTTAATATTCGAGTGTATGCTAGGCCACACTCCCTCGATCTCTCCCTCTATAAATGACTCGATTGACTTCGCTTTTTTGCGTCGTCTCTCTCACACATAGGTGCTCGCACTACACCTCTTGCATAGGCGGAGCTATGTAGATTGTCGGGGTTTACCCCTCGACCTTAGATAAAATTGTGAAGCTCTGTTTAGGATTGTTTAGATTATGTTTTTTGAACACTATATTTGTCCCCACCCTCCCAAACACCGATTGGTTGTGCACCCCCCCTCCCCGGGAGAATATCAGGTGCCCCCACACCTTAGATGCGACATGCTGATATGAGTTCCTTGGAGCTTGTAGATCTGAGATATAGCAGCTCACAGGATGTCTTAATATTTTTACAGGAAACCTTAATGAGTTTGAGAATTGCACACAATTTGTACAAAAAACTACTCAGATGCCCTTGGATCCCATATCCAACGACCTCGAAGCTCGTATCACCATAGCATCTAAGATGAAGGAGGACCTCATATTCTCCTGTATGTAAGAATATCATGTGCTACCACATCTTAGATGCTTTTGTGATACAAGCTCTTCGGAGCCATTGGATCTGTGATCTAACAACTCCTTGGTGGTTCGAATGTTTTTTGCAGAAAAGCCCCCAAAGAGTTCGGCCACTACTTACAAGCACAAAGACTGCTCAGATGCCATTGGATCTCACATCGAACGTCCTCGAAGCTCGTATCACCATAGCATCCAAGCTACGAGAGCACATGATGTTTTCTCGCATGGGAGAATATGAGGTGCTCCCACACCATAGATTCTATGGTGATACGAGTTCCCGGGAGATCTAACGGCTCACAGTAGGAGGTTTGAATGTTTTTGCAATATAGGCCTCAAAGAGTTTGGGAATTGCGCAGAAAATACAAGTACTATGCATGTGGCATCTGATCAGAGATCATACGACCTACATGCTCGTATCACCATAGCAGCTAATTAAGCTACTGGGAGCACCTAATATGAGCTATTGGGAGCCGTTGATCCAAGATGCAGCGGCACACACAAGGCCTGAATGTTTTATTTGCAAAAAAACCTTGGAGAGTTTGGAAATTGCGCATAATTACAAAGACTACTCCGAAGCCATTGGATCTCAGATCCAACGAAGTAAAAACTCGTAACACCATAGCATCTAAGCTGCGGGGTGGATGTGATATTCTATGTCGCTGTCATTTTTGTTCCTAAACTTGCAAAATACGTGTAACTGGTGCCGTTACTTGTCTAACCGCGCAAAGTGTTTGTGGAAAAAACCCATCCTACACTGAAATATCAGAACAACACACGGGGGTCCCACTTGTCATTGATCAAATTTGGACCTGAAACTAACAAATCTGAAAGACGAGATTCGAACTGGCAACCTGGACTACAAAGCGTAAGTTGATAGCCTGAAATAGCAACTGTTGTTGGCTTTGTCGCATAACTTGATTTTATACAGTATTACGTTGAGTAGAGTAGAGGGAGTGGCTCATCAACACATGCATGATCGTTGACTTACTTACTGGTGGGTCCCATGTCCGTGATGTCTCTCTCCTCTCCATCGTCTAACCTTTAGACGCACGGGCACACAAGAAGAGCGGCGCGAGCTTGC
Source organism: Thinopyrum elongatum (assembly GCA_011799875.1). Classification (NCBI taxonomy): domain Eukaryota; kingdom Viridiplantae; phylum Streptophyta; class Magnoliopsida; order Poales; family Poaceae; genus Thinopyrum; species Thinopyrum elongatum. Next base: position 229,187,032 of record CM022298.1, read on the forward strand.
CGTGGTGTTATTATCTCTACTCCTATAAAAGACTCATTCGGTGATGATGGTGTGTCTACCATCCGTCATTTCTGACCATTAGATCTGCATCTAACGGCTGTGAGGTAAGTTGTGGCATTTTTGCAACAATAGCCCACTTCTCTGCTCCAATTTGCAGAAAACCCATTATTACCTTATAAGCAACCACATCCCTCCCTCACCTCATCAAAACAGCCTGAGAAATATATTTTGAGTGAAAAGTAATATATTTTTAGTGGTATATATGTATATCAAAACAAGAGTGTTTTCTTTCAAGTTTGTGAACAAGTACTATTCTACTTTGGATATGTTGCAACGCACGGGCACATTGCTAGTAACTAAAAAAATGCTTGGAAAATAGAAGAATCGCCTAGAACAAGAGATGTTGTGGCTAGTCGAGATGGAGCTAACCACACCTATCCTCCGTGCCACGTTAGCATGATGAAGTTGTGTGGCCAGTGGGGTGTTTTCGACTGACTGGCTGGGTCCCGAGGTCAAACCATAGGTAGTACGTCTGATATAGTATATTTTTACACGCAGAATTTTCCTCCGTGCCGAGACGTGGCACACCCTAGCGCGCAGTTTCTGGGTCCTCCCGGGTGGTGCACGCATATTTTCTTCCTTGCCGAGACGTGGGATGCCCTACTACGCGTTTTCTGGGTCCTCCTCGGTCGTAGTGCCGAAGCAAGTAAATGAGTCGTCAAATCACAAAAGCCCACCTTTCCCGCCGAGTACATCAGTGAAGCACGGTGGCTAGCTAGTTGGGCTAGTGCGACCGATTAGCTAGGCCGCCGCCACATTTGTTTTTTCACCCCTTTTTTTCTCTCCTTGCCGGCAAGTAAATTTAAATATCCACCGCGGCATTGCTCTAGTCTTTGGGTGCGGCAGGCGTGGTAGTATTTTTATTTTTTTTATTGACGGGAGCAGGCGCGATAGCAATTAGTCATGATGACTCCGCCTATAAAACCCACTGCTCCCTGATGTGAAAAGTCGTCGACTGGTCTTTTCCCATGTTGAAAACCAAAAGATTCACCCCGCTCCTCGGCTAGCTCCCTCCGCCTTCCCATAGATTGCATTGCCTTTCAGCCGTTTCGCCCCCTTTGCTTCCTCTCCCCATTGCTTCTACCTGGTTCCATGGCGACGCACCAGATCATGGAGTATGAGGTGAGGCGCCTGACACAGGAGCTCCAGGCCAAGGATGCGGAGCTCAGGGCCAAGGACGTGGAGCTCCGTGAGCTCAAGAAGGAGAGGAGTGCCATGTTCCTCCTTTATGTGTGGGAGTTCACGAAGCTTCAAAAGCGGCAGGCGTCCACCACAAAGATGCTCGAGGCGTCGGCGGTGTTGCTGCAGAAAGCGGGAGATACGATAGGTGATCAGGCGAGCCGGATGGAGCGTGAGCGGGCCGATCATGACGAGGTCTAGGATCGCCTCAACCACTTGGTGGACCATGTTGCCACGCACGTGTTGCGGCTACGCGATGCCTACTATCGTGCCAGTGCGACCATGTCGGCCATCGGGCTAAACCCGTTAGACCACCCCGTCGACTTCAATGAGCTGCGGCTTCCTGACCTGGTCTCCTTCTTCACCTATATCTCCGAGGAGCTGAGCCGTCTTCGCGCGATGGTGGGGGCAGAGTTGGACAAGGAGGGGTTGCGGGCTGTCGTTGTTGTTGCCACGCGAATCCTCTCAGGGCTTCGTCACCGGAATCCATTCGTGCCATTGGACGCCGTCTTTGACGAGCTGGCTCCTGTCGACCGGGAGAGGGCTCTACGGGCGGTGGCACCCTGCATCACCAACGTCATGCGCCTTGAGAAGTAGAGGGACTTCGGTGGTGTTTTGGCGTCCTCTGCATGGGCATGTCCATGTCTCGGCGCAACATGACCGTTGGATCAAACTCAGACGGTGCAGACCAGTCACTGTAGCACAAAGCGTGTGGGTGTGTTTGGTTGCATTCTCATCTCAATATAGTTGTTCCCTCTTCATGCATGCTCATCTCAGCACCCCTCTTCATGCATGCTCCTAGTGTATTTGTCTTAACCTACTAGTGTGGACTCATGCACCCTTCATGCACTCTGCCAAACACCCAAAAGTGGGTCGAGAAGGGAACTTTTGCTCCCATCCCATGCACCCTTCATACACCCTGCCTAACACTGATTCGTGCTTCATATGGTTCATGTTTCGTGGAGTACTGTAGCACCGTACTCTCCGTGTGTTGTAGACCTAGTTCTGTTAACATTGATCTCACCGTTCATTCTCGACCGGACAGTAAAAAATGGGGTATGTTATGTTACTGTTCATATAGTTGACATGCGCACAACATCATTTGTTATCGTCATCTCTTACTACACTAGCAACAAGATTATGTAGTACTGACATATGAACCACTGCACATGCCTAGTAGTAGGAGTACTGTGTAAGTTCAAGTGGCTATCGTGTTTCGCACTCCTCCGTCGTAAGAGTGGAAACACTTGCTGTAATCATTTTTTTCAGAAACAGTGGACACGCTCTACCGTGCAGATCCTCCTCGACAATCATCGGGAACCTTGCTACTCACTTTCGCCGACCTGTGGGACAGCCAGCATCGGGGTCCACTTGCCATGCACTAAATTACTCCGTACTAGAGTGCACAACCGCACTGTAGACTACCCCGGTCGAAGCGCCGCAGTAATGCCCAATGAGCCGTCAAATCACAAAACCCCCACCTTTCCAGCAGTAAGTTGGACAGACGAAGCAACCATCATTTAACTCTTCTCCCTCAGCTTCCTCTCTTGAAGAAAACCCAAACTCACTTCTCCCTCATTTTGTTCCTCATTTCTTCAAGAAAACCCCGACACGCTTCTGCCATTGTTCTTCTCTTCCAAAGAAGGAAAGGTGAGCGCATCAATGGTGTTGATTCTGGCCAAGGCCCGGTCTTGCAACCCCGAGATTGATCCTATAACTCCCTCTCTGTTCTTCTTTTGGGTTTGTGATTATGGTTTCTTTTATTTTATTTCTATTTGACAATTTCTTGATGGACCCTGGAGCACCGGCCGAAGTGATGTCTATGGCTCTGGCCAAAACTGTCGAGGATCAGGGTACGAAGAAGCGCAAGCACCCCGCCAAGACTACCGCTGACAAGCTCAAGGCCATCGCCCTATCCAAGCCCCCCTCTCCGGGATCCCTCATTAAGCAAGTCTAGGTAATATCTCTTCTTGACGATCTTTATGGCGATCTTGATCGTGTTTTTTCATCTAACATGCAGTACTAGTACTAGTAGTACAACTTTCTGGGTGATCTTGCATGTGATTTTTGTGTGCCAAATGACGGTTCTAAATTGCTCTTTTGACCAAAACATGCGAGAGGTTGACATAGATATGATTATTGCACATAACACTGATTTCTTATAGATTACTTTAAACTACTTTATGGACATCAATGCTAGCTGTAGGAAATGCAAGATTTTAGCTCTCATGCCTTTGAAGAGAGTATATTAGCCTTAGTAACCTGTGTTATGGATATTGCAAGTAATGCCTCTGCTCTCATGCCTTTGAAGACATGTTCTAGTGTCTTTGTTCACTCATTTCTGTGCGTATATGTAGTCTTATATGGAGTAAAATATCGAAAATCATGTTATATTTTTGAATGGAGGTAGTAATAAAATATTTGGTTTCTGTTTGAATTAGAACCAGGTCCGTGGTGGAGATGAAGTTCCCAAAGTCATGCCGTGTGAACTGGAAGACCTGAGGATGAGTTCTACTACTAAACTATCCAGCTGCTGTGTCCTTGTCGCCACGTGTTGTGAACTAGTGTTATACTGTAGCATTGTTGTCAGGCGTGTTCTCGAGGGTGTACTTCACCACAACAATTTCCTAGTTGTGCCTTTGATTACCAAGGGTGTGGTTCTTGTAAAGCTTCCCGACAAATCTGATGCGGACTGTCTTCATTGTCATGTTTATGAGTGGAAAGACCACTCTGTTAGGTTCTCCAAGGTTGACGAGCTGGTGATGGTGCCGGTAGACATCTCTCACGAAGTCCTTGGCCTAGTTAGTTATGTGGGGTACATCACGTAGGTCGGTGGCAAGAAATAGACTGCAGAGTTTAATTAGTGCAACTTTGCTTGTCTGTAGTAAGTACTATTGTTTAGTACTTGATTGTGTGTGTGAACCCTGTATTGTTTAGTACTGCCGCTTTTGTTGTGTGGTGAGTCCTGAGAACAGTCTATGTTAAGGTCTGTCCACTCAATTCAGTCTGTATATTTTGAAGTATCTAGATCATCTTTTTTGTGAGGATGGTTTATCAATTATGGTTACACTCCAATATCTGTATGCATTGCAGGGTTTATCGCACCCACCGGGATTTCCAGTCCCATGGATGTTCGGTCCATACGATTTGTCATGACCTTTGGACTATCCTGCTTGTGGGAGTAAGCGGGGGCCCTGCATGCCACCCGTAATTGGATGATCAACCTTCTGTTTAGAACTTGAACATAGTGATTTCCTGGTAAGGATTCACTCGTGTCACATCAAGTAAATCTTATTGATTTACTGTCATGTTTTCTTACTTTTGCTGCAATTTTATGATGCAGGTTTTGCCATGTCACATTCGTTACAGAATAAACCGTTTGGTTTGCTCTATGATGGTTATTTTTGCAGGTTTCACTTCTTATGTCGTGTCAGTAACGAAGGCACTGTCCATCACTTATATTACTGGACACAATTGGATCAGTCTGTTGTCTGAGTACAATCTGAAGCCCTACGATGAACTGCAGTTTTGTTTAATAAACACGCCACAATTAGTCCTTTTGGCGTTTAAAAGAAGTGAAGAAAAAGACTGGATCAAGGTCATGGAGCCTAGTGAAGTTAGAAAGCTGAAGTATGAAAATCATAGCAGACAAGAGACGATCGCTGCTGTCTTGCACATTGGTACCACCTTCAGCATCGGATCGAGCACCGGCACCTTCTCAGATGGCACTGGTGTCGGTGTCAAAACCGGCCGATCTCGGGTAGGGGGTCCCGAACTATGCGTCTGAGGATCGAAGGTAACAGGAGACAGGGGACACGATGTTTACCTAGGTTCGGGCCCTCTTAATGGAGGTAAAACCCTATGTCCTGCTTGATTGTATTTGATGAGTATAGGGGTTACAAGAGTTGATCTACCACGAGATCGTAATGGCTAAACCCTAGATGTCTAGCCTATGGGAATTGTGATTGTCTCTACGGACCAACCCCTCCAGTTTATATAGACACCGGAGGGGGCTGGGGTTGTACAAAGTCGGTTTACAGAGAGAGGAAGCTATACGATTAGCCACCAAGCTTGTTATCCACACCAAGGAGAGTCCCATCCGAACACGGGGGGAAGCCTTCTATCTTGTATCTTCACGGCCCATCAGTCCGGCCCATGTCACATAGGCCGGATGCTCGAGGACCCCCTTATCCAGGACTCCCTCAGTAGCCCCCGAACTCGCCTTCAATGACGATGTAGTATCTGGCTTCATGTCTTCGGCTTTGCAAGGTGGGTTCTTCATTATACTTTGGATTGACGATAGTTCGGCTCCATATCATGAATGTTATATTGATTCTTCGCTGCCATCGCCTCGGCTTCCACGTGTCGAACGAATACGAACGCTCCAAACATCTTTTACAAATAACCCCTTGACCATGCGGGGATGGAGTCCATTTAAGGAGATTAGATCTCAGATGCCATCCCACACCATGCGGAAATCCTCCGAACCTGCCATAGGAAATCGCCCAAACATGGCCGATGCTCCTAGCTCTTCCTCACGCCCCCACGGCCTTCAAAAAGGCGACTGGGAAAGCTGCTCCGTATCCCGTGCCCATCTGAATGAACTTCAGGCACAGGGATATCTACCTCCCGCGGATCTAGTCTCCGTTCGGGCTGGATTAACATCCTACAACGGTGAAGCCCTGGCGGAGAATTTCCCCAATCCTTCTAAAGAGGAGTGGGTGTGCTTCGTTTCCTTCCTTTTGAGAGGCGTAGGATTCCCTATCCACCCTTTCCTCAGAGGCACAATCTGACACCAGGCTCCATCCTGCATATCGCGGGCTTCTTTGCCCTTTGCGAGCTGTTCCTGGGCTGTGAGGCTCATTTCGAGCTATGGCGAAAAAAAATTTGCTTTGTCCCTCGCTCCCAAAAGGGATCTATATTTGAGGTGGGCGGCGCCGAAGTATGGCGCATAGCCGGAACAGGATACCTGTCCGGCACTCTGAAAAAGGCATCCGAAGAGTGGACCTCGGAGTGGTTTTATATTGAAGACGTTATTCTTCCGGACCCAATCCGGCGCGGCCTTCCCGAATTCTCCAGTGCTCCTTTAAAGAAGCGTGCCAGCTGGCATCCCCGAAGCCTCGAGGAAGAAGACAGCGCGGAGGTCGCGGGACTAGCAAACAAGATCAGAGTGCTTGCAAACTCTGGGCTATCCATAATTGAGGTCATGGCGATTCCCATAACACGATGCGTCCAACCGCTCCAATCCAGAGATTTTCCCATGTGGCATTACAACGGGGAGGACGATACCTCCCATTGTCTACGCAAGGGTCCGGACAATTTTGCCGCCCTGGCCGCCATCTTAGCAGACCTATACAAAGGGGAGAAGGAAGACTTCGCTCGTTTAACATGTCGGGAAGGCTTTTCCATGTACAACCCCATCCCCTGGGTGAGTTTTTCCATTATTGGCTTTACTCAATATTTCCCCGGAGTTTATGTTAGTCGAATTAATCCAGCTATTTTTGACAGGAATGGAGAAAGATCGTCAAGGGGATCCACAGCCCCGCTCCGCAGCCAGAGGACCATATTTGGGATTTAGATCCCGGATATGAAGAAGATCCAGATATATATAGAGAGCTTAAGGAGGGAGTTTTTTATCAGGCGAGCTATGACGGCACGGAAGTGGCTATTACAGCCAATTACCCCGGCCTTATTCCCTTCTCCCATGTAAGTATTCAGGAGACATCTCCTGAAAAAAGAGTTTTCCCCTTGCGCCTCACCCTCCGCACTATATTGTGCTTCCAAGGGGCGGCGCTCGTCTCATCGAACTGCGGCAAAGGCGTCCCCTAAGAAGACGACGCCCGCGCAAGGCAAACCTTTGAAGAGAAAGGACAACGGCGATGCTGCCGGGCCTTCTCCTTCGTCAAAGAGGTATAATAATTTTGTAACATGCTCTCAGTGGATAGACCGGACTATAACGCTGCTTGCCATACCACATTGTAGGAGGAGTGTACGCCGGACTGCATCTGGAGACCTAGCCGACCATGCGCAGGCTAATCCGGCCCCGGGCCCTTCCGCAAGGACTGGGGTTGAAACGGGTGCTATGCCGGATTGTCATCTCCCAGAGGATTCGGATGACGTATCCGTCACCAACTCCGAAGTGGAGAGCGCAATGAATCATCGGCGGCGGAGAACGGCTATGCGCGACCCGAATTTTACCGAAGAGGCATTCAACGCATTCAGCTCAGCGGATGCATACATCCGAGCTGCTCGGGATGGGCTTGCTAGAGCCACTCACCAGCTCTCAAAGGATATGCGGGTAAGAACTCTTGAGCAGATTTAATAATCATATGCCAATAGCCCCCGAGTCTTGAAGCAGTTGGCCCAACTGATTTAAGAATCTTCACGCCATCAGGTACTCACGGAAAAAAAATAACACATTATCCAAGGAGCTAAAAGAATGCCAAACTAAGCTAACTGTTGCCACTGCCGAACTGGAAAATTTGAAGAAATCCAAGAAGGCACCTGATGGTAGGTACAACAGTAGCCCGGAAATATGACTCCATGCCTATGATGATTTTATTTGAATATGCATCATTTTGTTGGCAGGGTCGACAGATCAGCTCGAGGAGAGGCTAAGGGCTACTCAAGCAGATAAACAACATGCCGAAGGGCAAGAAGCCATTGGTCAACGTGTATTAACATGGACCATTAATGAGAAAATCAAACTACAGGATGCAAACATCAAGCAAGCCGAGGAGTTGAAGGACGTAAGAGCCCAATTATCGAATGCTTTGAAGGAGAACAGAAAGCTGAAAGGCGGCATATTCAGTATGCTTTTTATCCTGACTTTCATACGGTCCCCTGATGAAAAGTTTTACAAGTGTGTTTCCGTAGGTGTGCTGACTGGGCGGCCCGAGGAAGAAGTGTCCAATTTTCAAGGCGACCTGCTACAAGAGCTATCCAAATTACATGAGAGAGCTCAAAAAGCAATGAGGAACATGGCTAAGGCGCTATGGCCGGCCGATTCTCCTCCAGGAAGTATGGAGGAGCTCGTGAATTTGTTCAAGGGAGCTCGGCGCCATTTTGGACTATGGAAGGTATCAGCATGCCGATAAGGTGCACGAGAGGCCTGGGCCATGGTGAAAACGCGGTATACCGGACTTGATCCAAATCATATGGCCCGGGTCGGACTGCGGGGACCAGACGGACAAGAAATTCCAGTCAACTTGGTATATGACCAAGTAAAAACAGCCGCCAAATTTTCACAACAGGACTGTAGACTAGACAACCTGTTAGATGATTTAGAAGAAGAAGCTTTCGATTCCATGTAACAATGTACTTGTATCGCCAAGCTTATCACTACCCGAATTGTTAAACGATTGTCATGGCAGACTTTCCGCTTCAACCTCCGAAACCCAAGGGTTGGAGTGTTTCCGAATACTATACCGACGGTAAATACGAAAGTATGTTCGAAAACCAGGCAGTCCGGTCATAATTGCTTGAACAGACAAGTTGTATTCGGGGAGTTATGTTATATTACATTTGAACGTAGGAAACATCTTCCAGAGAGAATAGTTCCATTAGGGGTTCCTTTCCCTGGGTCAGCATGCGTATTTGTGCATGCCTGAGCTGTGATGCTAAAAAATCACATTACGCTTTATATCTTGGGGGCTTATATTGCAACAAGGGCAGTTCGTCTTTTGTCCGCCGACCAATTATTCCCTTAAGAACGCTAGCTTTCGGCTTCACCCGTCTGAGGTACATATCCGGATGACCCGGTTGTAACAATCGCAGAGGTGCTCCCTTTATGCCCTAGCCGAACAAGCGGGAACGTAGGGCATAAGCACAGGAGCCAGGCAACCCAGCTTGGCAAAAACTTAAGTCATAGAGGTGCATATAATGGCGAAAAAAGGACATATATGAGCAGACGACACATATATACGGTGAGCTTGATGTTCTAATAATAATAAGCTTCTTATGAAAAGAAGCCCCCAGGTATTGTGGGGTATGTACATTTAAGGATGTATACCCTTCAAGTGTGCGGCTGACCCGAACACGAGCTAGAGATCGTATAAAAAGAAAACAAAAAGAAAAAAATTAAAGGGAGAGAAAGGGAACGAACAAATGTATCTGTCCGGACTTAGGCGTAGAATCTTCGGAGCCTGGCTGCGTTCCATGGGTTTGGCTCTAAGCGATTGTCCGATGCATTGCGAAGGCGATAGGCTCCTCCAGTGAGAACTTCATCTATAATGAAGGGACCCTCCCATTTGGGCTTGAGCTTGTCCTTTTTCTTCTCTGGTAGGCGTAAAACGAGTTCACCGATGTTATAGGTCTTTGCCCGCACTTCTCTGCTTTGGTATCTTTGAGCTTGTTGTTGGTAGAATGCGGAACAGGCTTTTGTGACATTGTGCTCCTCCTCCAGGCCATCTAAATCGTCCTGCCGATCGAGCTCGGCCTCTCTCTCCTCATACATGCGCACTCGAGGTGAGTCATGAATAATATCGTAGGGTAAGACAGCCTCTGCGCCGTACACCATGAAGAACGGTGTGTATCCGGTCGTGCGATTGGGCGTGGTCTGCAGCCCCCAGAGTATGGAGTCGAGCTCCTCGACCCAGTGTTTATCTGATTCCTTTAAGGATCGCACTAGTCTGGGTTTGATGCCGCTCATTATTAGGCCATTAGCCCATTCAACTTGACCATTTGTTTGAGGGTGATACACGGAGGCGTAATCGAGCTTAATGCCCAGATTAGCGCACCAAGTTTTCACCTCGTCGGGCGTAAAGTTAGAGCCGTTGTTAGTAATAATATTGTGTGGGACACCATAACGGTGTACGACCCCGGATATAAAGTCTATCACCGGTCCGGCTTCGGCCGTTTTGACTGGTTTGGCCTCTATCCATTTAGTGAACTTGTCGACCATAACCAGCAAATATTTCTTCTTATGGCTTCCCCCTTTAAGGGGTCCGACCATGTCTAGCCCCCAGACCGCAAAAGGCCAAGTAATGGGTATTGTTCGTAGGGCAGTGGGCGGCATATGGCTTTGGTTGGCAAAAAGCTGGCATCCAACGCAGCCCTGTACGAGGTCCTATGCATCTGCTCGGGCCGTGGGCCAAAAGAAACCTATACGGAAGGCCTTCCCTACAAGGGCCCGAGCTGCGGCGTGATGGCCGCCAAGACCAGCATGTATTTCGGCCAAGAGCTGTCGTCCCTCTTCTTCGAAGATACATCTTTGAAGGACTCCGGTAGTATTTTTCTTGTACAGTTCTCCTTCATCAACTTTATAGGCTTTCGAGCATAAAACAATACGACGGGCCTCAGTCTGATCATCAGGGAGCTCCTTCCTAATAAGGTAGGCTAGGAAAGGTTCAGTCCACGGGGCCATTATAGCCATGATTTCGTGGGCCGACGGTGTTATGTCAGTGCCCGAGCCCCCGATGATATCGGAACTGTGTTCGGAATCTGGGGGAATGACCGGCTCCGGACCAGTGTTGCCGTTCTTGTCCTGCCACACCACGGATGGCTTAAAGAGTCTTTCCACAAACGTGTTAGGTGGGACGGGGTCGCGTTTAGCGCCTAAGCACGCAAGGATATCCGCTGCCTAATTACTCTCTCGGGCCACGTGATGAAACTCAAGCCCCTCAAACCGAGCTGATATTTTGAGTACAGCGTTGCGGTAAGCCGCCATCTTCGGATCTTTTGCATCGAATTCTCCATTTATTTGGGATATTGCGAGGTTTGAATCTCCGCGCACCTCGAGGCGTTGTATGCCCATGAAGACGGCCATCCAGAGACCGTGCAATAGAGCCTCATATTCGGCTGCATTGTTAGAGTCGGTATACAATATCTGTAACACATAACGGACTGTGTCTCCTGTGGGGGATGTCAAAACAACACCAGCCCCCAGTCCGGCTAACATTTTTGAGCCGTCAAAGTGCATCACCCAGTTGGAATACGTGTTGTACTCTTTAGGGAGTTCGGCCTCTGTCCACTCGGCGACGAAGTCAGCCAACACCTGAGATTTAATGGCTCGGCGTGGTTTGTATGTTATTTCAAATGGTAAGAGCTCAATGGCCCATTTTGCAATCTGGCCGGTGGTGTCTCGGTTGTTTATAATGTCATTGAGTGGTACTTCGGAAGCCACCGTGATTGAACACTCTTGAAAGTAGTGTCGCAATTTCCGGGACGCCATAAAGACCGCGTATGCTATCTTTTGATAATGTGGGTATCGGGATTTGCATGGTGTAAGGACCGCCGATACATAGTACACTGGTTTTTGGAGTGGGAATTTATGTCCCTCTTCCTCTCGCTCGACGACGAGCACCGCACTCACCACCTGGTGAGTTGCCGATATGTAGATCAACATAGGTTCATCGACGTTTGGTGCGGCAAGGATTGGGTTGCTTGCTAACAAAGTTTTTACTTCTTCCAGTCCGACTGTTGCCGCGTCCGTCCATGCAAAGTGGTCGGTGCGTCGGAGCAGGCGATAAAGTGGCAATGCCTTTTCTCCCAATCTGGAGATAAAACGGCTCAAAGCTGCCATGCACCCAGCTAGTTTTTGGACCTGCTTGAGGTCTGTTGGTGTTGCCAATTGTGACAAGGCTCATATTTTGGCTGGGTTTGCTTCGATCCCTCTATTGGAAACAATGAACCCAAGCAGTTTTCCGGCGGGAACGCCGAAAACGCACTTTTTCGGATTGAGTCGTATGTCATATGTTCGGAGGTTGTCGAATGTCAGGCGTAAGTCTTCCACCAATGATTCGACATGCTTAGTTTTGATGACTACATCATCTACATATGCCTCAACTGTCTTGCCGATTTGCTTTTCCAGGCATGTTTGAATCATGCGTTGATAAGTGGCGCCGGCATTTTTGAGCCCGAAAGGCATAGTGTTGAAGCAGAAAGGCCCATACGGGGTGATAAATGCCGTTCCGGCCTGTTCGGATCCCTTCATTTTAATTTGATGGTATCCGGAGTATGCATCGAGGAAACACAGTGAGTCGTGTCCTGCAGTTGCATCAATAATCTTGTCAATGCGAGGTAGTGGGAAGGGGCCCTTAGGGCAAGCCTTATTAAGGTCTTTGAAATCGACACATAGGCGCCAGGATTTATCCTTCTTCGGTACCATGACCAGGTTTGCTAGCCAGTCTGGATGTTTGATCTCTCTGATAAACCCGGCTTCGAGTAACTTGGCTAGCTCCTCCCCCATAGCTTGTCGTTTGGGTTCGGAAAATCGCCGCAGCGTTTGCTTGGCTGGTTTATGTCCCTTTAGTATATTGAGACTATGTTCGGCCAGTCTGCGTGGGATTCCTGGCATATCTGAAGGGTGCCAGGCGAAGATGTCCCAATTCTTGTGCAGGAACGCGCGTAATGTGGTATCGACCGTCGGATCCAGCTGTGCCCCAATGCAAGCTGTCTTTTTGGGGTCCGTCGAGTGAACTTGAAATTTGACTATTTCGTCTGCTGGTTTGAAAGAAGTGGATTTTGGCCTTTCGTCGAGAATTACGTCGTCTCTATCCACTGTGGAGCGCAGAGCGGTGAGCTCTTCGGCTGCCAGGGCCTCGGATAGTGCCTCGAGGGCTAGGGATGCGGTTTTGTTTTCGGCGCGGAGTGCTATGTCCGGATCACTGGCGATAGTGATAACTCTGTTGGGCCCGGGCATTTTGTGCTTCATGTACCCGTAATGAGGTATAGCTTGAAAGCGTGTGAAAGCATCTCGCCCCAACAGGGCGTGATATCCGCTGTTTGAAAGGTTCCACCTGGAAGATTAACTCTTCGGACCTGTAGTTCTCCGACGTGCCGAATACTACGTCAAGTTTTATCTTTCCCGAACACCGCGCCTCTCGGCTGGGAATAATGCCTCGAAAGGTTGTACTGCTCTGCTCGATGCGGCTCTTGTCTATTTGCATTTTGTCGAGCGTGTCCTCGTAGATGAGGTTCAATCCACTGCCTCCGTCCATGAGCACTTTAGTAAGCCGAAAGCCATCTACAATTGTGTTTAGAACTAAAGCGGCTTGGTGCTCGGACTGATCGGGATCTTGGTTCGTCATCGGCGTTGAAAGTTATCGCTGTATCATTCCAAGGATTTATTGCTGCTACTTGGCAGACTTCGGCGAGGTCGCAGAGCGTCCTTTTACGTCGATTATTTGAAGAAAAGGTCTCGAAGACCGTAAATACTTTGAGATCATCGTCCTCAGAGGGGTACTTCTCTGGGGTAGTGTTGGTGAGGATACCTTCCCCGCTCTTGGCCACTTGCCGGAGTATCCAACATGCTTGAAGGCTGTGTGTTGGTTTGGTATTCGGCGTCGTGTGTATTTGACAGGGCCTGTCGAGCCATTCCTCAAGGACAATTCTGCGTCCCGTTAAGGGCTTGATTTTATTGTCCATGGGATGATGATTAGGTGCCCCGCAAGGGTGCATCCTTTTTGCCCGTCCGGGAGATGGCTTAAAGGTTTGAGGTTCCCAGCAGGCTGCCTGCGCTTTCCAGGAGCTTTCCATTGCGCAGTACTTCTGTATTATGTGTGCCAAATCTGCGAAGTGCATTATGCGACGGCGGTTGAGGGAATTAAGGATTCCGTCATCCGTACAGTTGTTGTAAAATACTGAAATCGCGTCGTCGTCGCAGCAATCTCTGATCTTGTTTTTAACAAGGAGGAATCTGGCCCAGAAGTGATGGACTGTTTCCTGGGGCTGCTGCCGTACATACATTAGGTCGCATATATCCGGAGGACCGGAATTGCTTGGGGAATATTGCTTGTGGTGGGTGGGTGGGTTTAAATCCGAACCCTGCCCCACTGCGGAATCCGGAGTTTGAAGAACTTCGGAGGTTACCAGTCCGGGATCCAGAGCGTCCTGGGAGTTCTCAGGCTTGATGCCCGATTCTGCGTTCAGAGGACAGGGAGTGCTCTCCCAAAGAGGGGTATCCAGATCACTGGGTTCGGAAATCCGAACATAGCTTGTTCTCAACGTAGGAGAAGAGTTATCGTCGGCTTGTTCCTCGACCACTGCTACCAGATGGGTGATCAGCAGAGATTTGATTTCTCTCTGATCGGGTTTAAGCCCAATCCGATCGTAGTCAGTTGCGACCCCAAGGGCGGCGATGCGATCTAGCAGCTCGTTCAAAGACGATAAGTCTGCTGGATCCATCTTGTCGGAGTACTCGGGGCCGATACGAAGATGATTTTTGGTGGCTTGGGGGACTACGTCTGGCTTAACGACCGGACGGGCGCCCATGGTGAAGCTACCAAGCCGGAGGATCTGCCCTGAAACTAGGGCTCCTCCAGAAGTAATACTGTCATTTGATGACAAGATGAGCCATCAATCCTTCTATCGATGACACAGAGGAACTCTCAATGAAAGCACCAATGTCGGTGTCAAAACTGGCCGATCTCGGGTAGGGGGTCCCAAACTATGTGTCTGAGGATCGAAGGTAATAGGAGACAGGGGACACGATGTTTACCCAGGTTCGGGCCCTCTTAATGGAGGTAAAACCCTACGTCCTGCTTGATTGTATTTGATGAGTATAGGGGTTACAAGAGTTGATCTACCACGAGATCGTAATGGCTAAACCCTAGATGTCTAGCCTATGGGAATTGTGATTGTCTCTACGGACCAACCCCTCCAGTTTATATAGACACCGGAGGGGGCTGGGGTTGTACAAAGTCGGTTTACAGAGAGAGGAAGCTATACGATTAGCCACCAAGCTTGTTATCCATGCCAAGGAGAGTCCCATCCGGACACGGGGGGAAGCCTTCTATCTTGTATCTTCACGGCCCATCAGTCCGGCCCATGTCACATAGCCCGGATGCTCGAGGACCCCCTTATCTAGGACTCCCTCAACTGGCTCTAGCACTGACAGTGGCAGCAGCTCAGTCTGATCCACCAGAGGATAGGGCACCGACCGCGTCAGCAGATCAGGCTGATCTACCGGAGGATTGGGCACCGACACGGGCACCTGCTCCGACACCGGCACTAGCTCCACAAGGAGTACCATCTCCGGCAGCAGCAGCACTACCAGTCGCACTGGCATAGGCACCAGCAACGGCTCCGGCACCTGCACCAACACTTGAAGTTGCACTTGCATCTGCTCCGGCCCATGCAGCGGCAACGGAACCAGTAGTTGCACCGGCAACAGACTGGGCTACAGTTCGCACTGCATATACCAAAGTCCTTACAAAAACTGACATCTCCACCTTCTTGGTAAGCATTGGCTGCCCAAGTGCTTCGTTCTTTTTTCTTTCCATGTTGTTTCACATGATTCACTGTGTTGATCTAACTGTTTGTGGATGTCTTCTTGTTTGCAAACAGAGAATTCCTAGAGCAACGAGGGAGTCATTCAATAATCCGAGCGACCGTGGCCAAGTTTCTCTTACCATGCGCAGCCTTGGTGTGAATGAACCTACTCAATATACCGTAAGTACAAAGGATGGTCGCATGATGATTGATGCTAAAGGATGGTCAAGGTTCAAAACTCTATCAAATCTTGTGGTAGGGGATGATGTGAAAATCGAACTTTCTCGGCAAGGAGAGCTGGTCCAAATCAACTTTGAAATTCTTCAGTAGCAGCACGCAACTGCCGAACAGATCTATCCTCCGAGAGCTTTTGATGTAATAATATGGCATGGTGAAACAAGTGTCCTATGTGTATAAGTAGTACGACCGTATTATTTATCATGTAGGATATCGTGAAAGAATTGCAACTCTGATTGCTGGTTAGGAACTGTCCTTCGATTTCATTCTAACAGCTGCCGTGCTTTATTTAATTTTCTGTATTCGCCTTGCGACAGCATCTAAAACCAGCGCCGTACCGATCGCTTGCAATATGAAATGTGCTGAGTTAGAACACATGGGCCCCCAAACATGCAGGCCCACCGGCTTGTGGCCCAAAGTCCAGAACCATGAGCCTGTCTGAGTATTATTTTCTCAGCTGAATCCCCATATTATGTTATATATATTCCCCTTGATTTTTCTTATGTATAAAGTTGTGATATAAAAGATTTTTATATTTCTTTACAGAGGGAGTATCTCTCTGTCAAAAATATATTTATGTGTAACTAGTTACTCCTGCCCTTCTACTTCCTTTCGCTGATATGTGGGGCATCCGGCAATGGGGTCCTCGTGCCATGCACCAAATTAGAGTGCACAACTGCATGGTAGGCTCATCCCGATCATAGCGCCGCGGTAATGCCCAATGAGCCGTCAAATCACAAAAAACCCCACCTTTCTAGCTTTAGCAGTAAGCTGGATGGACGAAGCAACAATATTTCATTGGGCCTAAATCCCCTTCTCCCTCGTCTGCATGTTCAGAGAAAACCCCCTCTCGGCGATTGCATAGGGTTTTCTCATGGAGAACCAGGTACGAATTCTTCATCCATCCCCGATAAATCCTAGTCCCTTGGTCGCGGGTAATCCTAGGATGGCAGTCGCTGCCGTTGATGCATTTTTCTTCCTACTGAATCTAGTGGGTTTCATTTGCAGTGCCCAAAGTGCAAGGACCCTACAGGTTTCTGCGCCCTCGGCGAGACGCCACACTTGTTCCTTCTCATCCTAACACATGATTTTTAAACGCGCACAATATGTTCATAGAATCCTCTTTTCTATCCGGGAGGGTGGGGTTTTTTGAACATGCTGTCGACTAATTTGGAAATTTGGATTGCTATATTTGGATAAAAGGTACTAGTACCATGGTCAACACTAACGTGAAGGAGGAAATTATTTCTTGATTTGGATAGCGAATACATTGTGTTCTCATATTATTTTTCCTGTAGTGCATTCCTTGCTCTGCCAAAACACATGTACTCAAGATGGTCGGCCTTGCCATAGCTGAATACACCAGTTTAATGGTCACATTGAAGACAAGCCATGGATATAAGTTCCGAGTTGGGTTCATGAACCAAGAAGATCGCTGCTTTTTATGGCCGAACTTTGATAAACTTTCTCAAGTCTTACGGACTGAAAGTTGGCACACAAATGTTGATGGAAATAGCAGAACCTGGTCTCATCTTCACTGTGATCTTCCACCCCGACGTTGTTCCAGTAGTTCATCCATGTTAGTTTTGTATCTGGTTCTTGCATGTTGCCTCGATTACTTCTTAATCCACCTATTATCTCTAACTAATCACAATTTAACTTTAGAAGTAGCAACGATTTGTGATTCCCTTCTCTCACGAAGATGCTACTTCTAACTAATATTTCTTATAATTGGTGGCACGTGTAGGTTATTTCAAAGTTAAGCACGCTACACGTTTGTTAATCTATAAGAACTCGACTTTTACTGATGGCACTGAAGTTGACAGGGACGACATCCACCAGTTCCTACACTTTATTGATCGTCTTGAGGTCCTTGTGGGGCGTTTCAATGGTGGAAGGCCACGTGGGATATGTGTGCCACTCCTGCACACGTTGAACAGGTCCAACTGTGTCGAGAAACTTATGGTACGAGCTGTTTTCTGTTATATATGTTGTTCATAAACTCTTGCTTATACACAGTTTTACAGCTATGACCTTCTTGAAACAGAAACTGCCTAGTTCTATTGTTCCTATACAGATGTCGGACCATGGTCGGGTCAGACTTGCGCTTGGTCACAACATGATGTTTATGTCGACCTACTCCATTTCCCTTGGAGGTGAAAATATACTTATTCATGGGTGGTATCAAATAATGAAGGCCCGTCCATCTTGGAGAATAGGACAGAAGGTTATGCTCATGCTTTTCCATGGCTCTAAAGCGAATATCCTATTTATTGACCACATTGCGAGATGAAGCCGCTTTCAGAAGGTTGTGGATGCGCGGGGTGGCGCCTGGGCCTTGTCCTGGGGCTTGGTGGCCTCACCCTTGGTTAACTGTAGGCAAAGTAACACTGTTCAAGGCATGCTTTGTATGGTTGAACCTGTATAAGTACTCATACTGCTTTCAGCTATGGTTGTTAAGTGCCCCTACTGGTTTTAGTTAAGGTTGTTAAGTACTCCTGCCGCTTTTACAGTCTGTCGTGTTTCTTCAGTCCTGTCTTCCTCCAGCCACCAAAACCAAACCAGCGCTAGAGGGGCCGCCTGCTACCGCCTCCCACGGCTGGCTGCGCCTCAACACACGCATCGCAGCCCCACCATCTCCTAAATCGTTAACGCTGACGTCCAAGGCCTCGCCGTTGTCCTTCACACGCTTTGGTGCGCTTGCTGCGGCGCCGCCCTCTCGCGTTGTCAACATGGTCAACAAACAAGAGGAATCGAGAGAGGACTGCACGTGGAGAGGATGATAGTAGGGGCCCACCATGTCCATGGCCGTACGCAAGCAAGTTCCTCATTTTTTGTTATATACTCCATTGTCAGCGTATAGAAAAAGAAAATGCTTCCTCCTAGTGGTTTGCTGACATCTGGGACCAACGACATTGTCAACGTATAGTCAATAGACAAGAGAATAGCACAAGATTGGCTGACACCTGGGACGTAGTTGCTCGAGCAGTATTTTTTTTGTTATTGTTGAGACGGAGCAGGGTTTCAACTGGGTTGTGGCCCGTCTAGCCCAGGCTTCTATTTTACGTTCACCACATGACCAGCCCAGCTATCTTTTCGTTGTGAAAATGAGGCCAATTTATTTTTTCTGAAGAATACTCAATCCAGGCCTATTTATTTTTCTACGCCCTGCTGGGCTGCAACTCTTTCAAGACGGCTGCAAATCTTGAAAGTAATATGAAATGGGCTGTAAATATAAAAAACAGACGACAAATTGGCAATTACTTTCAAATTTCTGAATTTTTTCATATTTTCAGATTCCAATTTCACTGGGCTTTAACCTAATTTAAATATATCTTCAAAGTACTTTAAATCTGGCTCGACATTTTGGTATTAAAAATAGTTTGGACCCCACCAAAATATGCGAAATTTCGTTTAAATTTTTAACCCTGGCCCTGGCCAACAAAAAAAAGGAGTGCAATAAATTGCATAAGAAGTTGCAATGAGCTGTAAATTATTAAAAAAAAGGGATTGGTCTGACTTGTGGGCCTATTAAGTTGACGCGTATGCAAGATTTTTTTACTTATTATATACGTCAACAAATGATTCTAGCAGACGTGGCCATTGGATGTCAATCCAATTGCCGTCGTGCTTCTTCAATCTCTGATCTTCTTGCTCCAGCCGCCAAATCCAGCACCGGCGGGACCGCCTGCTCCCACCTCCCATGGCCGGCTGTGCTGCCACGCAGGCCTCACCGCCCCCTACTACTCCCACCGCTGGCCAGGCCATCCCTCTACTCACCCACATCCCTCCACTTCAGTGGCTTCGCCGCCTCCGGGTCATTCCCTTCCTGGGTCTCGCAGTCGTCCATCGCGTTGGTGTTCTCGGCACGGCGTGGTCAACATTGTCAACAAACGACAACATCAGAAGAGGGATGTACATGGAGAGGCTGACAGTTGGGACCCACATGGTCCATGGCCGCACGCAAGCAAGTACCTTCTTATTACGCCAAGAAAAATGAATCCTCCCAATGACAGCTGGGACCCACCAGCTATATCTTGGCACAGAAGGAAGTGCCTCCTTATTAAGCGAAAAATAACAAGTGCTCCCCATGACAGCTAGGGCCCACCAGATTTGGAGGCTAACTTGTGGCCCTACTAAGTTGACGCGTACGCAGGGCTTTGTCAACTTAGTCTACAAACGATTCTATCACCAGTGACCATTGGATTGTTAACATCCAACGGCCGTCCTGCTTCTTCAACCTCTGATTTTCTTGCTCCAGCCGTCCAAACCATCGCGTGCTCCTGCCTCCCGTGGCCGGCTATGCTGCCGCGCAGGCCTCATCGCCCCCTACTACTCCCACCGCTGGCCAGGCCATCCCTCTACTCACCCACACCCCCTGTTATTCTGCGGCGACGGCAGCCTCACATCGCAGCCGAACCAGTCAACCCTCGTACTACCCTCCACATGTTCCCAGGCTCCACGTCGTTCCCAGCCTCATCGTTATCCACCGCCTGGTGCTGTCCGCGCGGTGTGGTCAACATGGTCAATAGACGACAGCCATCGGAAGAGGACTGTACGCGGTGAGGCTGACAGATGGACCCACCAGCTACATCTTCGCACGCAAGGAAGTGCCCCCTTATTACGTGCAAAAAAAGAATCCTCCCCCTGTCAGCTCGGACCCACCATCAATATCTTCGCATGCAAGGAAGTGCCTCCTTATCCTCCCTGACAGCAGCGACTCACTCGGTCGAAGCGTACATAGCGTTGTCATTCTAGTCGCAAACGTGTACGTACATACTGGTCCATCGGTCTTTCTGCCATGATGAACCATGGCCCAGTAAGGAGCGGTAGTTGTTCAAGCAGTCCCGTCTATATCATGTACACGTACGTACAGCCACGCTGCAAGAAAGTAAATACGGCTACGTACGTACATACGAGCGGGGTCTCAAATGCATACAGCGATGGCGTCCTATTCATCGGCAGCCAACCGACTGGGTCGGAATAGAGAAACAACGTCGTGTTCATCGGGAGGCAACAGACTGGGTCGGAATGCATCGTGTTCATCGGGAGCCAATCGGCTTGGACGGAATAGCCGAAACGGGGTCTGGCGTACTGCAAAACGAAGGAAACGGACTTGTGTTCGAGCTCCTATGGTCGAAACGGGGTGCTGTTGATCGGGAGGGGTGTGGTGTACCGCAAAACGGAGGAAACAGACTTGTGTTGGAGTGCCTACGGTTGAAACGGGGTCCTGTTCATTGGGAGGGGTGTGGCGTACCACAAAACTGGACTCCACGGGCTACTGTTCATCCACCGTCGACTTCCTCCAGCCTCCACCTGCTACTGTTCATCCACCGTCGACTTCCTCCTGCCTCCACCAGCTACTGTTCATCCATGGGGGTCCTGTTCATCTAGCCTCCACGGCTACTGTTCAACCAGCCCTCCACGGGGTCCTGTTCAACCAGCCCTCCACAGGGTCCTGTTCAACCAGCCCTCCACTGGCTACTGTTCATCTACCCCCACCTCCTTGATCGGGGTCCTGTTCATCCAGCGGCAATGGCCTCTACTACCACGGGATCCTGTTCATTCAACCCCCACCGGGAACTGTTTATCCAACCCCCACCGAGGACTGTTCATCAAGAGGCAGCTTCAATCGGCTTCAGTTAGCAGCAGTAGCGAAGGAATCGCTCGGGTTCAATTAATAGCCAAGGATTGATCGCTCGGGTTCAGTAATGTAGCTACTGCAATCGCTTGGGTTCAGTAAGCGAACACCTCGCTCGGGTTCAGTTAGAGCCCAACGCCTCGCACACATGTGCGTACGTGTACGAGAGAAATGCGCAATCCCTCCATGCATCATTCGGCCCCGACCACCCACCGTAACCGGGAACTCCCCGAAATTTTCCTCACCCTTGCTTCTACCACAATTTTTCCCATCATGGACGGCCCAAAGAATGTCATGCAGGTGCGTCCCCGGCCTGCCCAGGACGAAAAGCCCATTTTCTTTCATGATTTTTTATCATAGAAGTAGGAGCCCACCACATATATGATGATACGTGCTTTTGTCATAATTATCATCATAGAAGTGTCATAAGCATGACAGAAAAAAATTTCGTTCGGCCCAAAATGTCATGGATGTGTCTTTTTTTTTTGTAGTGACACGAGGGTCGCCCAGCGGTAGCCAGTTCCAGATTCGAATCTGGGAGTGGGTGATGCGGAGAGACCTACACGCAGATGCACCCTGACCTCGTCTAAAACAAGGATGAATGACAGCCCTAATCTTGAGCAAGAATGAACCCTAAAAGCTAGAAAGGGGATCCATGGAGAAACAAGAAGGAGAGGGGGGAATGGAATCTACCAGAGGAGGAGCCCATCCAGAAGGTTCTCCACAGAGCAAGGAGCCCCGACGGTGCACGAAGGAGCACTGGCGAGAGGAGGCGACAGCGGCGGCATTGGAGGTTTCCTCGGGTGTGGGGGGGGGGGGCGACGGGTGGGAATGAACCCAAGCCCCCCCCCCACGCCCCACCTCTTCAGGGCCTGGAACCGCAGACCCCATGTGAACGGTACACAACCCATGGACACGGGGCCCCGTGCGCATGGTACAAGCCCGTGGACACGAGGTACTCAGGAGCTTTTGACCACTGATATCCCTTGAAGGCTTGACTGAGTGGAAACCCTTACCAAGCCTTTAAGGAGCATTTTAGTCTATGTTTCCGAATACATCGCATGTGAAATCCAATACTACTAGAAGGGTATATGTGGAGCACTTGTACTAGAAGTGAAAAACAACAAGCAACAAAACACAAGAGAACCACAAACACGAAAGGGGTAACAACAACACACACAAGCAAACGGATTTAACCTCCAAAGGATGGCGGTGGCCAAAGCCACCATGTTTGAGTTTGTTTCGTATGGCACCACGAAGAGATGAACCTTGGGCCCAAGACCAACACTCATCTTTGAAGCACAAGTGCCACCTAAAAGTGGCTAATGTGAAAGATTTTGTTCAATTTATGCACTTCTAGGATGAGGTAACCCATGAGTTGAGCTAGATCCCCCTAGACATGTGCCTACATCTAAACAAGATATTACATGACTATGTGTGCATGAGGAAGAATCTCAACCCAAGTTACTTATATCCATGATATTTAGCTCATGCCTTAACTCGCGGAATCTTGCTTCATTAAGTGGCTTGGTGAAAATATCGGCAAGTTGCTTCTCGGTGTTGACATGGAATAAATCAATGTCTCCCTTGGCCACATGATCCTAAATGAAGTGATGACGAATCTCAATATGCTTGGTCTTGCTATGTTGCACTGGGTTTTCGGCGATCTTGATTGCACTTTCATTGTCGCACAAAAGAGGCACTTTGTCACATTTGACTTCATAATCCATCAAGGTTTGCCTCATCCATAATAACTGGGCACAACAACTTCCGGCGGCAATATACTAGGCTTCGGCAGTTGAGAGAGATATACAATTTTGCTTCTTCGAAGACCAACTTAACAAAGATCTCCCTAGGAATTGACATGAACCAGAAGTGGACTTGCGGTCAACCTTGTCTCCTGCCCAATCTTAATCCGAGTATCCCACTAACTTGAAAGTTGATCCTTTGGGATACCGAAGGCCCAAGTTTGGGGTATGAACCAAATATCGAACGATTCTTTTCACTGCCGAATAGTGTCTCTCCTTAGGAGCTGATTGAAATCTTGCACATATACACACACTCAACATAATATCCGGTCTAGATGCACAAAGGTAAAGGAAGGAACCGATCATGGAGTGATATACCTTTTGATCCACTTCTTTACCATTGGGATCAAGATGGAGTTGGCCATTTGTGGGCATGGGTGTCTTCATGGGCTTGACATCTTGCATTTTGAACCTCTTGAGCATGTCTTGAATATAAAGAGATTGGTTGATTAAGGTCCCTCCTCTCAATTGCTTCACTTGAAAACCGAGGAAGAACTTCAACTCTCCCATCATGCTCATAGCAAATTCCTTAGTCATAATATTCTCAAACTCAACGTTAATAGCATGGTGAGTAAAACCAAAGATAATATCATCAACATATATTTAGCACACAAACAATTCTCCTTTTACCCTCTTTGTGAAGAGGGGTGGAATCTATTACCCCAATCTGGAACCCCTTCTCGCTTAGGAATGCCGTAAGGTGATCATACCAAGCACGAGGTGCTTGTTTAAGTTCATAGAGCGCCTTATGGAGTTCATAAACATGAGAGCGGTGATCAGGGTCTTTGAAACCGGGAGGTTGCTTGACATACACCAACTCCTTAAGAGGACCATTAAGAAATGCACTCTTCACATCCATTTGATACAATTTAAAATCATGATGAGAGGTATAAGCAAGCAAGATACAAATGGATTCAAGATGGGCAACAGGGGCAAATGTTTCACCAAAGTCCAAACCTTCAACTTCAGTGAAACCTTGTGCCACTAACCTTGCCTTGTTTCTAGTAACTTGGCCATGTTCATCTTGCTTGTTCTTGAAAATCCACTTTGTTCCTATGACATTATGATGCTCTTTGGGTCTCTCCACAAGTGCCCATACTTTGTTGCGGGTGAAGTTGTTGAGTTCTTCATGCATGGCATCTACCCAATCCGGGTCTTCAAGTGCATCTTCAACCTTAAGGGGCTCGATACAAGAGACAAACGAGTGATGTTCACAAAAGTTTGCCAAACGTCTAAGAGTAGTTACCCCCTTTTTTATGCTTCCATAGATGTTCTCGGTGAGATGTTAAAGATGCTTTAATTTGGCGGCACTTTTTGATCTTTGAGTGCAAGCTCTTCTTCACTTGGTTTTGGACTTGATGAGGAAGCTTGTCCTTGAGATTGTTTTACCCTTGGAGACACCCTTCTCTTCACAACCACAATTTCTTGTTCATTTGGAAGTGACAATGATGAAGATACTTGTGGTTGGGGTTGTTCTTGATCATGATCTTGAACTTGAGCTTGATCTTGAGCCTCAATAATTGGTTCTTCACCATTTGAAAGAGCTTGCCTTTGATCTTGCTCGGGAACATGAGGGACTTGATCTTGTTCTTGGATAGGTTCATGATCTCCCGTAACATCTTGTACAAGTGGTGACGGTGATGACTTCCCTTGTGGAGACTCCACAAGAGGGGCTCTTACTCCTTCTTCTTCTTCTACTTGGACTTGGGATGTTTCTTGTGGAAGAATGTGGCCTATCCCAATGGTCCTTATAGCTTGTGAAGGAGCCTCATCACCTACAACAATAGGAACAATTTTCTCCACACGGGAAACATTATCTTCATCAAACTCCACATTCACCGTTTCCTCAATGCATTTGGTGGATTTATTGAGAACTCGGTAAGCATGAGAGCTTGATGCATATCCAACAAATATGTCCTCATAAGTTTTAGGCTCAAACTTAGCAAAACAGGATTTTTTGTTTAGAATGAAACACTTACAACCAAATACCCAAAAGTATTTGACGTTAGGCTTTCTCCCGATGAGGAGTTCATATGGGGTCTTGTTCTTGAGCTTGCAAAGATAAAGCCGGTTTTAAGCATGACACGCGGTGTTGATGGCTTCGGCCCAAAGCTTGTATCGAGACTTATACTCGTCAAGCATGGTCCTAACCATCTCAATGAGAGTCCGATTCTTCCTCTCCGCAACACCATTTTGTTGGGGAGTATATGGCGCGGCATATTGATGCTTTATCCCCTGATCACTCAAGAACTCATCCATCATGTAATTCTTGAACTCGGTGCCATTGTTACTTTGAATTGCCTTGATCTCACAATTATGTTGATATTGAGCTTCTTTGGCAAAGTTGATGAAGGTTTCTTGAGTTTCATCTTTGGTCTTGAGAAAGAACACCCAAGTATATCTTGTGTAGTCATCAACAATGACAAGACAATACCTACTCCCTCCCAAACTATCATTAGTTGGAGGCCCAAAGAGATCCAAGTGGATGTCGTGGGAAACCACGGCCACCTATGGGGCCATCAGCCACTTGTGGTTCGGCAGGGGGGATGAGCACATTGCACAAAGAGCGAAGAACGTAGCACAGCACGGCAGAGATCACACGGGCAGATTTACCCAGGTTCGGGCTGCCGTGAGGCATAAAACCCTACTCCTGCTTTGGTGGATTAATGGTGGATTGTGGTGGAAATGCAACGCTCTTACCCGACAGGGTTGCCTCGGGGCGAGGGCAGCTACGCGCGTATGAGTGTACAAGGGTCCGAATCCTGTCTATGGTTGCCATGGCCCTCCTTTTATAGATCAAGGGGTCACCACAATGGCAAATTAGTCATTGTGTACTGATTAAATAGCGAACAGTACTATCATACCTAACTCTGCAGACAGAGCAGAGCACATTTAATGCGCCGCTTAGTGTCACATCGTGGCATGCCCGGCAAGCCTTGCCGGGCTACTCGGCCACCTTCTCGTCTGTCTGCTTGACACGTCTCTGGACGGGTGTCATTTGGAGGTGATTTCCATAGGAACTGGCTGCCACGTGCCAAATAACAACCACTTAGTCACTTGGGGGCCTGACACCGCATCGATTGATGACTTGCATCGCTGTGAGGTGGAGCGGTGGAGCCTTGGCGGGGTAGTTTGCCTTTGTCGTGCCTGGTAGGCCTGCCGGGACGGTCTTGAGGCTTGTCTTTGGGGCCACCTCGACCTCGCCAGGCTCGCCTGCCCGGCAAGGGAGGCTTTCCCTTAGTGGTGTCTTGCCCATTTTACTTGTCTTGGTCTTCTTGATCTGCCCTTTGATTCCTCAAAGAGCTATCTCTTCAACTCGATCTCGCTTTGGATGTTGCAACCTTGCTCTTTTAGTCCTGTGCACGGTTTGGGCAACAGACCCAGGGTTTGTTGCACCGACAGGAGCCCCCGGGCCTAGCCCGAACACGCTGCCGGGCATCGTCGAGGTAGGCCCTATCCAGTGCAGAGGAAAGAAGGTAGCAGTTGCTTGTCCTTTGAGATCTTCTTTGCTTCTTCATTAACCTTAGCCCAGGTCAGTTTTCGGTTCTCCCGTGCGTCGCATAACACCGATTGTAGTGGGAGAGATAATGGGCCACGATCCGTGGGGTACCCACGTCCCATGTTCACGGGGCGGTAACCGTCACCCCATTATCTTTCCCGCCCCCAAGCGCCTCCGCCACGTGTACTGCATGCATTGCGTAAAGTTGGTGGTGGATGCGGAGGGCGCGGGAATGAGCACTGTGACAGAAAGCCAGGCGTAGTGGATTGGTGCAGGGGGTCGGCCTTGATTCCTTGAACCGTTAATGGCGAGGAGGAGCCGGACTGGACGAACGGAGCGGCTACTTTCATGGAAAATCTAGCCCCCTGCCCCGCTCGCCTATAAAAAGGGAACATGGGGCAAGGCATTTTTCCACACATCCTTCTCCTTCCATTCCTCCAGCAGCACTTGCCCACCATGGCGAGAGGTTGGGGGTGCGGTGCTGCTCTAGTGGCGGCGACGAGAACTTCTGCTTGTCAGCGCCTCCCTCCTTTGTCCGAAGATGCGGGGGGCGGAGCCCGCCGTGAGAGGAGGTGGGAGGGGGCAAGGTCGTGGTCATCATGGCACCCAGGGCCGAGGAGGACGGGGTGGCGCTCTGATTGCACCCCCACCGGCTGCTTCTCCCCCGATGGAAGGCCATGTTGGAGACCAACCCCTGGAGTTCATCATCAGATTGTACAAGCCTCCGCGCGGCCGCCTCCGTCTCCACACTCCATTCGCGAGGGCGATGGAGCTCAAACAGTAGCGCGCATTGAAGCTGCACATGAGGGGTTGCGGGAACAGTGGCATGCGGGTGGATGTGGATTTTCCTGCCCCTCATGTCATGTTCTTCCGACGCGGCTAGAAGACCTTTCTCGCGCCCATAGCTTGTCGGAGGGGCACATCCTCCATTTTAAATTAATGGAGGCCAACCTGCTCTCCGTCAAGGTCTTTGGGTGCTCGGGTGCTCGCTTAGGGTGCTGCGCGGAGAGCTCGACCGACGACGAAAGCTCCTCCTCGAGCGACAGCGACGAGGAGGACAGTGACGGCGATGGCGATGGCGCCGATGGGGAGGACGACGGCTCCGACTCCGGCTGAACACCAGCCGCACCGTCACCATCAGGCCGGGGCACCAATATCTGCACCTGCACTCCTTTCCCGGCAAGGCGATTTGCCGGGGAGTTGGATGCAGAGGTGGGAGTGGTGCCCCGGGCTCCTCCAACAGCCCCCCAACTGGACCCCGACAGGCTTCCTCGCGGTCTGCAGCTCCGTTCGCCCTGCCGCGTCCTGCTGGCCCTGGTGGTGGCGGCTGGTGGGTCATCTCCACTGATCTCGTCACCATCACCATTACCTTCGCCTGCGCCCTCCCGCCCCTGCCAGGCTCCTTTCCAAAGGGCCTGACCGGGTCAGGCTGGGCTCCCGCCCAAGCACTCTTTTCGCCCTCTTCGCCTCCCACCGTAGTGCCTAGGAGGAGAGGGACAAGAAAGGGCATCACGGGGCACTTATCTTTTTTCAATCTAAAATATGTAGGCATTTGCCAAACTTTAGTCTAAATTATTTAATCTTCTTTATCCATGTCTGTGTTTTGTAAGATTTGTACTTGTTAATCAGCATATTAATAAAAAGACAAGCCTTGCCGGGTACTTGTGCATGTAACATATCCATGCAGAGGTGAAATGCCTCTATACATTAAAGTAAACAAGTTTTCCCCGGCAGGCTATCCTGCCGGTACCCTCAGTTCATTATCGCGGGGCCAGGCCTGCCGGGCACAAACCACAGGGAGGGACCAGCCCCCCTCCAGATCATTTCCGCCAAAGGCCACTACAACCATCTTGACCGAAGCAACGTTCGAGTCAAGGGATGGGAGCACCTAGGTTTCAAAGGTGGCGAGGTTTTCATATGCACAAGTCTCTCTTTACATAACACGTATGGATAAGAGATAAAACTTATCTGTTTGTCTTGCCGGGGATCGCGGCATAGGCTTGTCTTCTCTTCTCTTCTTCGGGACCAAGTCCACGGTAAGAGCCCTGCAACCTAGTGCAGATGGAAATGATGCCATGTGCGATCTCATCTACATGATCATGCTATGCTCATGATATGCTTATGCATGCATGCAAGTTTCGGGGGCCCCCCAGGGCTTCATTTATTTCTCTATTGCTCAGGGTCTACGCCTGGCTTTGTACAAGGGGTTACATGCAGCATCGGCAAGGCATGTACAAAAGGGTGGCTGCCAGGCAGGGCCCGACAGCCGCGCCTTACGGGTAGAACTTACGGAGATGCTCAATGTTCCATGAGTTTTGCAATTGAATGCCATCTCCGGTCTCCAGATGGACTGCGCCAGGTCTGGTGACTCGTACTACCCGGTAAGGGCCTTTCCACTTCAGCGTCAACTTGTTTGTACCCTTGGCGGACTGAACGCGCCTAAGGACAAGGTCGCCTTCCTCAAAACTCCAGGCATGAACCCTGCGGCTGTGATAGCGACGCAGGGCTTGCTGGTAGCGTGCAGCACGCGTAGCAGCCCGGAGACGGTTCTCCTTGAGTAGCACAGCGTCGTCACGCTGGTGTTGTTATTGCGCCACTTCATCGTAGTCAAGCACTCGAGGTGACCCATAAATGAGTTCCGTGGGGATAACTGCTTCTGCCCCATAGGCTAGGGAGAAGGGAGTCTGCCCGGTAGCTCGATTTGGTGTCATTCTGAGGGACCAAAGAACCACCGGAAGCTCGTCAATCCATCGCCCGCCGCACTTCAGCAGCTTATCAAATGTTCTTGTCTTGAGTCCCCTCAACACTTTAGTGTTCGCCCTCTCAGCTTGCCCGTTGCTCCTTGGATGAGCGATAGAGGCGAATGAGATTTTGCTTCTAAGGGCATGAACGTATTGCATGAAGGCGTGGCTCATGAATTGGGTGCCATTGTCGGTGATTATCCAGGTAGGGACCCCAAAGCGTCACACCAATCTTTTCAAGAATTTGATAGCTGACTGAGCAGTCACCTTTCTCACGGGCTCTACTTCCGGCCACTTTGTAAACTTGCCAATTGCAACGAATAAGAATTCAAAGTCCCCAGTAGCACGGGGGAAGGGGCCCAAGATGTCGAGCCCCCAGACTGAAAACGGCCATGACAAAGGGATTGTCTGAAGAGCTTGGGCAGACAGATGGATATTCTTGGAATGGAACTGGCAGGCTTCACATTTGGTGACCAACTCAACTACATCTTGGAGGGCTGTGGGCCAGTAAAATCCTTGCCGGAAGGCTTTTCCAACCAGAGCCCTCGATCCAATATGTGAGCCGAACATACCCTTGTGTATTTCTGCCAACAGTTCCTTTCCTTCTTACCGGCAAATGCACTTCAATTTCACACTGTTGGGCCTTCTTCTGTACAACGTGTCATCAACGAACTGATACATACTGGCCCTCCGGGCTACTCTTTTAGTTTCTTCTTGCTCTTCGGGAAGTTCTCCAGTTTGGAGGAAATGGACTATGTGTCGCGCCCAAGTTGGAGGCTGGGGCTCGGCAACGAGGACTAGCGGCACCTCCTCATTCGTGGGAGCGCATTTGTCAACCGCAGGGACCGGTGGTCTGGTGGGAGGGTGCAGCTCAGCGATCGAATGGGAGTTGTTCCCGCCAAGCCCTCTGCCGGGGGCCTTGGGAGGCTCTGCCGGGAGAGGCTTGCCGGAGTCCAGTTTCCTCCTCTTTCTATCCATTGTTACCGGGATACGGAAGGCTGAGTCAGCTGGAGAACAAAAGTCCCAGGTTCCACAGGGAGTTTTTGCGCAGCGCACTTCGACAGATGATCAGCGGTGCTATTTTCTGCACGGGGTATG
Source organism: Thinopyrum elongatum (assembly GCA_011799875.1). Classification (NCBI taxonomy): domain Eukaryota; kingdom Viridiplantae; phylum Streptophyta; class Magnoliopsida; order Poales; family Poaceae; genus Thinopyrum; species Thinopyrum elongatum. Next base: position 229,217,506 of record CM022298.1, read on the forward strand.
TGCTCTATTTGCAATCCGTCAAAGCGCTCCTCCAACTTCCTCACTTCCTCAACATATGCCTCCATCAATGGACTTTGGTAATCCTTGTTCACTTGTCTCACCACAAGTTGCGAGTCTCCACGGATGATCAGCTTCTTGATTCCCAGTTCTGTTGCAATCCTGAGCCCGGCAAGGAGCCCTTCATACTCTGCAGTATTGTTGGTAGCCTCCTCCCAGGGGAAATGCATCTGGACGACGTACTTCAGGTGCTCCCCAGTGGGGGCAACGAGAAGTACGCAAGCTCCTGCACCTTGTAAGGAGAAGGCACCATCAAAATACATAATCCATTCTTGGGGCGCCTCCTTGCCGGGGATAACTGTCTCCAACACTTCTTCATCAGGGGTTGGCGTCCACTCTGCAATGAATTCCGCTAGTGCTCTGCTCTGAATGGTTGAGATGCTTTCAAACTTTAAACCAAAGCTGGAGAACTCCAAAGCCCATTCCACAATCCTGCCGGTGGCCTCAGGGTTCCGGAGTATGCGTTGCAAGGGGAAGCAGGTGACAACCGTGATCTCGTGGGCTTGGAAGTAGTGGCGCAATTTCCTTGAGGCCATGATGAGGCCAAAAATCAACTTTTGCATGCCAGAGTACCTTGACCTAGCCCCCTGTAACAGGGAGCTGACGAAGTACACTGGGCGCTGCACCACTTTCTTCTTTGCCGCGACCATAGAACTGCTTCCACTGCCCTGCCTTTCTTCGCTTTGGACTAACTCTGGTCTTGCCGGGACATGTTCACTTCCTTCTTCAGAGGGGACGATGGTGGCTGCCGCTTTGTCTACTTCCCGCTGCACCACCAGTGCTGGACTAACCACTTGATTGGTTGCCGCTAAGTATAGCAGCAACGGCTCTTGTGGTTTGGGAGCGACCAAAGTGGGCACAGAGGAGAGATAGGCCTTCAAATCTTGTAGCGCGACGTCTGCCTCTGGGGTCCACTCCATAGGCCCTGCCTTCTTTAAGATTTTGAAGAATAACAAGGCGCGCTCGGCAGACTTGGAAATGAACCTGCTAAGCGCGGCAACACATCCAGTCAAACGCCTCACGTCCTTAACAGTCTTGGGTGCTTGAATCTGCTCGATAGCCTTGATCTTGTCGGGGTTGGCCTCTATCACCCGATGGGACGCAAAGAAGCCAAGTAGCTTGCCGGAAGGGAAGCCAAACACGCACTTCTCTGGGTTCAGCTTCAAGTTGATCTTACGCAGATTAGCAAAGGTTTCTTCCAAATCCTGGATGAGGGTTGATCTATCCTTGGTCTTGAGCACAATATCATCCATGTAAGCTTCAATGTTTATGTGCAGTTGGGACTCAAAGCCAATCTGTACTACTCTTGCAAAAGTGGATCCGGCGCTCTTCAACCCGAAGGGCATCCGTACGAAGTAGTACGTGCCACATGGGGTTATGAATGTGGTCTTCTCCTCATCTTCCTTGGACATGAAAATCTGGTGGTATCCAGAGTATGCATCCAGAAAAGAGAGCAAGTCACACCCGGAGGTGGAATCCACAATCTGGTCGATGCGCGGCAAGGGAAATGGGTCCTTCGGGCATGCCTTGTTCAGATCCATAAAATCTATGCAAAGCCTCCATTTCCTAGTAGCCTTGCGTACCACCACAGGATTTGCTAACCATGTTGGATATAGTACTCCTCTGACCAGACCAACTGCCTCAAGTTTCTTGATCTCCTTGGTAATGGATTGCTGTCGCTCCAAAGCTTGCTTCCGGACCTTCTGCTTGACGGGTCGGGCATGTGGGCAGATAGCAAGGTGGTGCTCGATTACCTCCCTGGGAAAACCGGGGACATCAGATGGTTGCCAGGCAAACACATTGATATTCGCCTGCAGGAAGGCAACGAGCGCGCTTTCCTATTTGTCATCAAGGGTGGCACTGATAGTGAAGGTACCATCAGCACCAGCCAGCCTTGCCGGGACCTTTTTCACAGTGGGTGCAGCAGCCTTGGGTCGCTTGCTATTGGAACTCTCCGGCACGTCATCAATGGGTGCAACATACTCTGAAGAGGCACGTTTCCTGGATTCCTTGCAGGCATCCTTGCTATCTCTCTTCTTCTTGTTGTTTTCCTTGGCAGGAACACTGGCTTCCGCGGCCTCTGCCACGACTGCTTCCCGGTACATCTTGTCCACACAAATGACTGCATCCTTCTTGTTTGACGGAATGGAAATGACGCCTATCGGCCCTGGCATCTTCAAGGTATTGTAGGCATAGTGGGATGCCGCCATGAATTTGGCCAGGGCTGGGCGGCCAAGGATTCCATTGTACGGTAGGGGGAGGTCAACCACATCAAATATGATCTTCTCAGTCCGGTAGTTTAACTCCCCCCCGAACGTCACCGGTAGCGTGATCTTCCCCTTAGGACGGCTCCTGCCGGGGTTGATCCCTTGAAACGTGCCAGTAACCTTGAGCTCTTCCTCTGCAATCTAAAGTTTGCTGATAACCTTTGGAGAAATCAGATTCAACCCGGCCCCGCCGTCCACCAACATCTTTGTGACCTTGAGGTTGCAGATTGTTGGTGAGACCAACAACGGCAAACACCCTACTGCAGTGGTGCGGTCAGGGTGATCCTCTTCATCAAAGATGATGGGCGTGTGGGACCACTTGAGCGGCTTCCGAGAATCTGCTGCTGGCTCCATGGCATTGACTTCACGTGCCCACTATTTAAGTTGGCGGTGAGAGGAGTGTAGAGATGCACCCCCGTCATAGCACAGGGCATCAGTGGCTTTTTGGAACTCCTGCTCACTGGTTTCCTCTTCATCTCCTCCATCACTCTCATCATTGCAATCCTCCTTCTTATGGCCTCTGGCGGGTTTCCCTTGATTCTGAGGAGCCTTGCCGGGGCGGCTTGCTCCGCCGCCTCGTCGTTTCCCGCCAGCGCCATCTTGGCCTTTCTCCTTATCACGCTTCTCGTATTCAGCCCTCTGCTTCTTGACGAGCTCCTCGACCTGATGACACTCCTGGAGATCGTGGCCCTTGGTTCGATGGATCTTGCAGTACGGCCCATCACCTTTCCTAGCCTTCTCGGCAGCCACAGCTTCCCGGCAATCGGTGCACGTGGAAACTTCCTTGCCGGAAACTTCGGTCTTGGCCTTCTTGCCGGTACTAGGTGCGCCCGATCCCTCAACGGTCATCATTGCCTTATCCTTGCGCCTTTTGTTGCGCTTCTTGTTCTTCTTCTTCTGACTGGTGGCCTCGTCGTCATCCTCTGAGTCGATGTCGATGCCATCCTCTTCACCGGGGAGTGGCCTCCCCTCCTCTACCCAAGCACACTTATCCACAAGAGTGTAAAGCTCCTTCACAGTCTTGGGCAGTCGAACGTTCATCTTGGAACGTATCCGACGATTGCACACATTGGACTGGAACACAGCTATCATAGCTGCCGGGTGGATGTCAGGAATGTTCCTGTGTACTCGGCTGAACCTCTGCATGTACTTCCGTAGGGTCTCTCCTTCCTTCTGCGGGAGGAGCTGCAAGTCGCTGGGCCGCCCTGGTTCTTGATGGCCGCCCGTGAAGGCGCCAACAAACTCATGGCACAAGTCAGCCCAGGTCGAAATGGAGTTCTCTGGCAGGTGCATTAGCCAAGACCTCACATTTGGCTTGAGTGCCAGAGGGAAGTAGTTGGCGAACACCTTCTCGTCTCTTCCCCCGGCACCTTGAACAGCGATTGTGTAGATGCTCAAGAACACTGCCGGGTTTAGTTTCCCGTCGTACTTCTCTGGTATTTCTGGCTTGAACGTGCGGGTAGATGGCCAACGGACTTGTCGCAACTCACGAGTGAAGGCAGGGCACCCAACCTTGAATGGTAGGTACCCACCTCCACCGAGAGTGGGCTCGTCGATGTCAGGGCCATTGTGCCTATCGGACTGGCGGTGGGTGTCGCGGCGTCGCTCGATGGTGACGCGCGCGCCTTCCCTTTGCCTGTCCTCCAGGACTCGCCATTGGCCTTGACGTGCTCGATGGTCAGACGAAGCCATCGAGACGTCGTTGGGTTCTTGATCGCATGGCTCCAGCTGTGGCCCGTGCACAGGCAACCACGAAGGGGACTGCACCGTGAGGATGGCCCCTTCGGCACGGCGAGCAGCGCGGGCCGTTGTCGTCACCTAGGGAGGCCGTGGCAGGCCAGCTCGCTGTGATCCTCCCGCCTCAGTGAAACCAATCAGGCTTTGAATGGTGGGTCTCCACTCATCCATCTGATTGGCTGCCGGTGGAAATCTCAATAGCAGTTGGGCCCGCGCCATGGCCTCCGAAGCGGTGCTTGGCATGGATGACAACGTAGACCGTAGCGTCGCCTGGCTCCTTATGGTGCATGTAGTAGCCGCGCTATGTTCTCGTAGTCGTGAACCCATCGCTAGGGTGGCATGGTGACGGGGTGGAGGCGCTTGAGGGCCAGCTGCTTCGTTTGGCGCATCGGCTGGGTCAGCTCGTTCCGGGAGTGGCGCACGCCCTACGGCCGCGCCCACAGCGGGAGCGGCCGGAGAGTTGCGATTCGCCCTAGAGCGAGTGCCACCGCTGTGGCTGTGCCCTTCGGCCGGGCGAAGAGGTGTGGACGGAATGATTTCTCCACCCGTACCTCATGGAGCGTGGCCGCTGGGATGCTGTTGGTGCTGTCCTTCCCCGGTGCCTTCTGCCCTCGTTTCGGCGGCAGGGGAGGTGGTGATGACGCCGCCTGCGCCGGCCACGTCCCCCGCATCATCCATGTCTCCGTGCATCCCCGTAGCCCCCACGGCGTCGGCGGCCGCGTGCGACGGGGCCTTCAAAGTGGATGGATGGGCCGCAGCACCGGGCTTCTTCTTGGGCACCATGGATGATGGAGCCGTCGATGAAGAAGATGGTGAAGATGATGAAAATAATGATGCGCTGCGTACGCTTCTCGGGTTCACACAAGCGCAGCCCCCTACCCGGCGCGCCAAAGATGTCGTGGGAAACCAGGGCCACCTATGGGGCCATCAGCACCTTGTGGTTCGGCAGGGGGATTTCCACATTGCACAAAGAGCGAAGAACATAGCACAGCACGGCAGAGATCACACTGGCAGATTTACCCAGGTTCGGGCCGCTGTGAGGCGTAAAACCCTACTCCTGCTTTGGTGGATTGATGGTGGATTGTGGTGGAAACAAAGCGCTCTTGCCCGGCAGGGTTGCCTCGGGGCGAGGGTAGCTACGCGCGTACGAGTGTACAAGTGTCCGAATCCTCTCTATGGTTGCCATGGCCGTCCTTTTATAGATCAAGAGGTCACCACAATGGCAAATCAGTCATTGTGTACTGATTAGATAGTGAACAGTGCTATCATACCTAACTCTGCAGGCAGAGCAGAATGCATTCAATGCGCCGCTTAGCGTCACATCGTGCCATGCCCAGCAAGCCTTGCCGGGCTGCTCGGCCACCTTCTCGTCTGTCTGCTTGACATGTCTCTGGACGGTGTCATTTGGAGGTGATTTCCATAGGAAGTGGCTGCCACGTGCCAAATAACAGCCACTTAGTCACTTGGGGGCTTCACACCGCACCGATAGATGACTTGCGTAGCTGTGAGGTGGAGCGATGGAGCCTTGGCGGGGTAGTTTGCCTTTGTCGTGCCCGGCAGGCCTGCCCGGACGGTCTTGAGGCTTGTCTTTGGGGCCACCTCGACCTCGCCAGGCTTGCCTGCCCGGCAAGGGAGGCTTTCCCTTAGTGGTGTCTTGCCCATTTTACTTGTCTTGGTCTTCTTGATCTGCCCTTTGATTCCTCAAAGAGCCATCTCTTCAACTCGATCTCGCTTTGGATGTTGCAACCTTGCTCTTTTAGGCCTGTGCATGGTCTGGGCAACAGACCCAGGGTTTGTTGCACCGACAGTGGATAAGCTCGAGAGGCCTCAAGGTGGTGATGATAGTCTTCACTTTATGAATGTTTTCATGTAGTTTTTCGGCAATGCAAGCACTACAAGGACTATCTTTGGCAAAAGACACATTGGTTAGTCCAAGGATGTGCTCCCCCTTTGAGAGAGCTTGTAAATTTCTCATGCCAACGTGGGCTAGCTGTTGGTGCCATAGCCACCCCACGTCGGCCTTGGCCATTTGGCATGTTGCAAGATGAGTTTTCTCTTTTGAGAAATCAACCATGTAAAGGTTGTCTTCAACATGCCCAAGAAAGACCACTTTGAGATTGCTTCTCTTAAAGACGGTCACATGGAATTCACCGAAATGAGAATCATAACCGGCACGTGCCAATTGAATTGTTGAAAGTAAATTGTAGTGAAGGGATTGGACAAGCATGAAATTTGAAAGAGATGAATCATTTGAGATTACCACCTTGCCGAAACCCAATACCTTGCCCTTGCTATTGTCACCAAAGGAGATGTTTGAAGAGTCCTTGAGTGAATCAACGAACTCCACAAGCATCTCCCTTTCTCCGGTCATATGATTGGTGCATCCACTATCGATCACCCATTGTTTTCCACTGGAGATATAGTCCTACAAGAATCAAGCTTTGGATTTAGGTACCCATTTTGTAATGTGTCCTAGAGAGTTAGCAACAAGGGTCTTAGGAACCCAAATGGTCCAAGCATAATCATCATAGTTAGTGCCAACAAATTTTGCAAAGGGTAACCATCATCTCGTCTCATGAGGACATAAGATGGATTATTCTTGACGGCAAAATCCTTCAGAATGGCCTTGTCCCTAGTGACCTTGCCATTCCCACCAACCCCTTTTTCCTTCTCCTTCTCCTTGTGCCCTTCTTGCACAAACACTACCTTTTGGGGAGGAGGAGGAGTCAGACTGATCTTCTTCTTGTTGATCTTCTTCTTGTTCTTACCTTTCTTGGATGCAGGGTCAAACCCAATTCCCTCCTTGGCAACACACTCCTTTTGGTTACTCAAGAGGTCATTGCAGTTTTTCCCCCCTTGAATGCATGACACAAGCCCTTTCTCAATTTGGGCCTTTAACTTCTTATTCTTCTCTTGGAGAGAGATGCAATCATGAACAAAGTTAGCTGTACAAGATTCATCATTTAACTCCATATGAGGTACGGAAGTGAGTGCCTTAATGGTTGTAGCTTTAAGTTGAGCATAAGACTCGGTGAGGGCAATGAGGTCACCTCTGACAACCTTGGAACTAGTCACAAGGAACTCATGTTCCTCAAAAAGTCTCGTGTGATCAACTAGAAGCTTTTCAACTCTAACATTAAGGTCATCCTTGTTCTCAAGAGCAAGTTGAAAAGCATCATTGGTTTTAACAAAGTCAATTTGATGAGTCCACAAGGCTTCCTCAAGTGATGCTCTCATGACACTCTCTTCATGTAGTTCGTGCTTGAGGAGTTCGACTCTCTCTTTTTCCTCTATGAGGAGGTTTTCAACGTTCTCAATAAAATCACCGTGTTCGGCGAGTGATTTAAGGAGATTACCGAAATGAGCACCAGCTTCACCATGAAGAGTTTTCATGAAAGCCATCAAGGATTCCTCATCATTATCCATGCCCTCGTCACACTCATCCTCCACTATCTCACATGAGACATTGGGAGTGTAGATGGCGGGTTTTTGAGATTGGGACTTTGTTTTTACCTCTTTGGCCATAAGGAACCAATGAGTGAAAGGCTTGTCCTTGTTTGGAGAGTCGAATAGGCCGGTGGTGGAGGAGGAGGTAGTGGCATGCATGGCAATGGCAGCCGTGCCCACTTGATCATCACCGCCGTCATCTTCATCTCCGGACATGCATTCTTCATGGACTAGAGCCTTGTCATCTTTCCTCTTTGTGAACTTGGCGAACTTCTTCTTCTTGAGCACAAGATTCTCGGTCTTGTCTTCACATCTCTCATACGGACAATCATGCAGAAAGTGTCTTGGGCTATTGCAATTGTAGCATTTCCTTCGCCCAAAAGATCTTCCTTGAAGATTCTTCCCTTTGTTTGCCATGGTCCCGGAGTACTTTTTGACCAAGAGAGCCAAGTCTTCCGCAAAGTCATTTGCCGGGCATGAGGTGTTAACATCTTCCTCACATGTCTCTTCAAACACTTCTTCATCCCTTGAAGGTTGACTAACCACTTTCTTGGCCTTCAAGGCAAGATTGGAGTTCTTGTTTGCTTGAGCAATTGCAAAGGTCTTCTTGGACTTGGTCTCCAAAAGAACATGAGTGGAGAAAGTGGAGACAACTTGAGCCGTAGTCAACTTGTGATAATCCGGACATTGATGTATCATCATGACCATGGTATGTTCCGTGAAAACCATATCATCAATGAACTTGTCCTTGATGAAATCATCATTTGCCCAAGTGCACCCAATGGTTCTCAAGTTGAGCACAAGGGACATCAACCTTCGCTAAACCTCTTCCGCGGACTCACCCTCATTCCTCACAAAGAGATTGACTTCTTGCTTGAGCAAAGCCAATCGAGATCTTCTAATTGCTTCATCTCCTTTGAGAGCCTCCTCAAGGGAATCCCAAATTTCCTTGGCGGTCTTAAGGAGAGCAATGGAGTCACTATAGTCTTCGGTCACCATGGTGCGCAACATGTTGTGGGCGGTTGCATTGAGTTGATCATCAACCGCTTCTCTTGGAGTGAGATTCATTGGGTCCTGGGTTGAATCCATTGACCACAATCCACCAAAGTTGTGTTGAAGCACTGTGAATATGAGACTCCATATCTAGCTTCCATTTAGCAAATGCATTAGCTTTCAAAGGGGGCGGAGGCCCAATAGGATTAATGCGAGGATCTTGCAAGGGTTGTGGTGAGTAAAAGGGTTCCACGGCATTATACTTGGGAACTTGAGTATGAGCCGGAGATGCAAGGGGTTCTCTCGAGTCATCCACATCATGAATGGCATTTGGATCAAATGAGTTTGATGCGGATGTCGAGGGCTTTAAGCGAGCATCAATTTCCTCCTTGACCGAGGAACGAACTTCTTTCAACATAGCGGTTTTGAGGTCCGCAAACATTGAAAGAATATCGGCCGCGGTCAAGGGGGCACCCGGGTTACCGGGAGCGGCAGGAGCAACGACCGGAGCACCAAGTGCATCGGGCGCGGCGGCGAGGGGGGGTAGGTTTTCACCATCCTCCGTAATGGGTGCGCCACCTCCCACATTCCCTAGGTCGACCATATCCTCTAAGGTTGTAAAACCTTATATTAGAGCACAAGGCTCTGATACCAATTGAACGGATTGATATGGTCGACTAGAGGGGGGTGAATAGGAGACTACAAATTTTAATCTTTCTTGTCAATTTTAAGGTTTAGCGGATAAACATGGTTCACTAGATATGCCACTAGGTGAACACAACCTATATGACAAGCAATCTTAAAGCTAAATATGCTAGGCAACAATCTAATTAGTAAGCTAACAAGCATACAAGGCAAAGTAGAGTGCAGGAAAGGATTAACCACAAGTGAGGCGAGGACGCAGATTTCATCCCGAAGTTCACTCTTCATTGGGGAAGAGCTACTCTCTGTTTAGAGCGGTGCCGGAGCCAAAGCTTGCGGAACGCCACGAAGCCTCACCATAATCTCTTTTGAGTCACCCCCAACGGATGAGCCTCGAATCACTCAGGGTTTGCTTCAAGGTGACCACCACACCTTTACAAACTTATCCAGAGCACACCACAAGCAAGGATGCTTCCGGAGGAACCTCTAACCGGCTAGGAGCCCAAGCTCCAAGAGTAACAAGTCAATGGGTAAGAAATGTTGCGGGGAACGCAATTTGGTTTGGTCAAGATGTAGATCAGGTCTTGCTCTCCCAATCCCCAAAGTTTCAACAAGTTTGGGTGGAGGGATTGAGAGTATTGAGAAAAATGGAGTGTAGCAATGGTGGAGATCAACAAGACATTAGGGTCAGCACTACTGCAGGATGCTGCTAACATGACACTACAATCAGAGACCCTTCGACGAAACTGTGTGCGATGCATTAATCGCAAACGGTGGTGTAATAAAACCGTCAAAAATGAGATGAACTATTTGCGATTGCGCAATCATCAAACACGATTTAGATCAGAGATGTGTGTGCGATGCATGGCATACGGTTAATCCATACGAACTATTTGTGATGATCCAGAACAACAAAAACGGTCAGCCAGATGAGGGCGTGTGCGATATATGGCATACAGTTTACTAGGATGAACTATGTGTGATTAGGCAACACAATAGAAACGGTCAGCCAGATCAAGGTGTGTCTGATGGAGAGCATATAGTTCACTCGGATGAACTGTTTGCGATGAGCTAAGACAACAGAAACGGTTCAACTGAACGAGATGTGTGTGATACACGGCAAACAGGTCCGTAATCAGAAATGTGCGCAAAGACCAATAATAACACAGACGATTGCTGCTAATAAGCCGTGTGATTTGCTCTGTCTACAGAAGAACAATATATATATAACTAAAATAAACATCCAATTACACAAGTGAATATACAAATCATTCGTACACACCTCAATAAACAATTGCATGCATTCTAAACTAGGAGAAACGATTGTCTAGTCATCTACTTCTTTTGACGCTCCAGCCACTGCTCTGTGGCTCGATCCCTGGTCTGGGGCAGGACGAAGACACTTCCTCATCTCCACAATCCGCCTATACATCTCGTAGCTTGTGTATGCGTCCTTGGCCACGTACTTGACGTGTGCTTCATCCAGTCTTTGATGCCAGGCACTGTGCCAGGCGTTCCTGTCCTTCTTGCTCTCATCCTTCATCTTCATGTAGTAGGGGTCGATGATGGCCGAGGCGAGGTCAACCAGGGAGTTCTGTTTGTTGTTGTCGCTGCCCCAGACCTTGTAGTGGTCACGGATGTTGACAAGATTCTGGCAGGTCAAGCCCGAAGCCTTAAGCGCTTTTAGATCGTTGGTGGTGTCCACCGTAGCGAAACTATAGTCAGAGCTGTTGATAAACCTGGAGAAATGCTCGCAAGGCCTTGTGGCCAGGTGGTAGTGGTAGACGAGGACGTCATGTCGCACACACAACTGGGTGACGACAACCTTCCTATCTTGCCCGACACGACTGCTGGTTAACTCGAGGTCGAAGCCGGCCACTTGGTACTGGTCCTCAGCAAGCAACTGCTCCATAGTTTGGATGGAGTTCTCCACCGAGACCGGCTCGTTCCTGTACACCACCGGGAGGTCCTTCCCCCTCATGTGGGTGTCCACTACGTGATGCATGGTGAACTGCCCCCCGTTGTCGTCGTCGGCCGCTCGGAGCGCCATCGGAGCCACGGGGAGTGCCATTGGAACCGCTGGATGTCCTCTCTGTATGTGTCATCGTGGGTGTTCTTATTGTGTCGTGTAGCATGAGAGATGAAGGTAAATGGCCACGGGAATAAATGGGGGCCGGGCGTCCTGGATTCTCGGCGCGTCCGCATGGCAGTTTTTGCAGCGGGTAAATGCATCGTGGCGCCGCACCCGGCGCAACCGCATGCATAATGGCAGCACGAACGTATGTGATCATGCAGCGGCCCCAAACACTAGCAGCGCGCATGGAGGGATGATGGCAAAGCGCATGGAGTGACGCAAGAGTAGAGCGCGCGTGGCGGGACGCAAGCAGAGTGCACCGCGGCCACCTCAACCGCGAGTAACCACACGCATAGAGCAGTTGAACACGCAGGGAATGGTCGTCTACAAGCCGGTCGGCAGTTGCGACGCTGCATAGAGAGCGGCCATGTGCTACTACCTCCGTCTTGGTCTATTAGTCCCCTTTATATTCTGTGCCATATTTTGACCTTAAATTTAACTAACAAAATGTTAATGCATGTTATAAAAATTATATAATTGGAAACTATGTTCAAATACAAATCCAACGATATAATCTTTGGCGACATGCATTCGTATTTTATTAGTTAAATCTCTAGTCAAAATTTGGCACAAAAATAGTAGGTAAATTAAATCGCAAACATTTTTTTATTAACCGTATGTGTACGTGTCCTTTCGTCCTCGTCTCGCACGTCTTGTCACCCTACTGCCGCAGCGCGCGGGGGCGTTCTTTTGGCCAAATGGTGGCTCGAAGTGGTGCCAATGAATCATCGGTGAGCCTGTTCCCGCGCAACCGCGTAGGTTCCTGCGCAAGCTTCCCGCCCGACTCGGTGAAATCTCCCAAAATCCCAATGCTTACCGGCCTGCTATATAAACCCTCACAGCCGGCGAGTCCTGCATCGCATTTTCCCCTCCCTCCTTGTAGCTTATCTCGTCTGCTTCTCCCATAATCGCTAATGGCACCAGTCCGTCATTGTCGCTCAGCCACTCCGCTGTCATCAGAGGACAGCTCCAGCTGGGAGGCTACACCGCGGCGGCGGTGCAGTCCCCGGCGTAGTTTAGTGCGCGTGGCGTCCCTGTTGGGTGTGCGCAGAACACCAACCACATGCTCCGCCGCCGCTGCCCGTCGGCAGCTGTTGCCGGCCGCCATTGCCACCACCTCACCATCTGTCGCCGTGGCCGCCACACCACCGTCGAATGCCAGGGCCATCGCCCGCTCCGCTGCTGTGGCTCGAAGGCGGGAGGTGGCCGTCATGGGTGCCACCCCACTGTTGGCCACTGTGGCCATCACCCGCTCCACCATCGTGGCCCAAAGGCGGGAGGTGGTGGTCATGGCCGCCACACCATCGTCGGCCGCCGTGGCTGCCAGCCCACCGTCGACCGCCAGGGTCATCACCTGTTCTGCCACCGCCGCTGGAAGGCGGGAGGCGGAGGTGTAGGCCCGCACGTGCGTGAGCGACCTTGCGCGCTACATCGAGTTCCTGCGGAGGAGGAGGAGTGCCTCGTCGAGCACGCAAAGAGCCTTACCGCCGCCGTGGCTGCAGCACACACTGCCACAGAGGCGAGGAATCAGGAGATCTACGAGGAGTCCCGCCGCTTCGAGAGGGTTCGTCTAGAGCGGCAAAGGGCGTTCGAGGTGAGCGTCGCTGAAGGTGCAGTAGTAGCATGCACCGTATTGCAGTTGTCCAGCTCGTCGGTAGGCTCCTCCTCCTCTGCCTCTTACTAAGTGCGCTCAGCAGAGGAGAGGCTGCTGGAAGTAGTACAAAGCCCCTCCGTAGTAGTACTAGTATTTAGGGGCTATTTTGTTCAGTTCATATGAATATAGATGTGGTTGAATTATACAACGTACTTAAAATTAGCTAGTATATATAGTTGAACTAGCTATTTTAGTACGTGGTTGGCAACAATTGGGGAAAAGTTTGGTCGGTTCAGCTGTCGAGTTGAACTGTTTGTATAAAGAATGACTGTTTAATCTATGAATGAAATCTATGCTTAATTACTGAATTTTAGTTGCAAAAATTAGATAGTGCTAGTGATTTTTAGCTGCAAATTTTGACAAATGGCAGTGTTACAAGGTTGACATAGGGAAATGTTACTACATCAACAAATGTCAATCTTTCCAGTTTGACAAATGGCAATATACACAATATGACAGATGCAAATCTTACCAAATTGTCTGTACGTGGTTTCACACGGGTCATCCAAAAAAACCGTTTGCGTTGAAGGGATGTACAAATCTTGTGTGCCAGATTTTCTCTTGGCTTAGGGGTGAAGGAACCATAGCTCTCGCTTTGCATACCGTATACAATCCGAACTATTTGCGATGACGGGATGCACAAATCCTACGCGGCAAATTTTTCTCGTGGCTTACTGGGGAAGACCGTAGCTCTCGCTTTGCATACAGGTGTTCTATCTTAAATGTTTGCGATGAGTGTTTTAAATTTAAAAACCATTGACGTTTTAAAAGAAAATCGTTTGATAAGTCTGTACATTCAGAGAGAAGAACGCAAGTTTGCTCAAACCATATGTCTCATTCAGTCACACTGTGACTTTATATTCATACGATCAAGATACAGTATTAAACCCAAAAAAACTAATTCTGGCGCCAGTGTTGTCGTTGTCGTCCTCCGGGACGCCATTGTTGAAGTCTTCAAGGCAGCACAAAATGTTCTTCACATGGAAATCAAACATCTTGTCGTCGCGCGATCGACGGGCGGGGCGCGGGAGGATGGCAACTCGCGGTGCTGCGAGGTAGCGCTCGATGGCGGTGTCCCATGGCACTGAAGGGGGCGCACGCATAGGCATGGGCGTGGTGGGTGCAAGCAAACGCACGGGGACCGGCGCCGCGGTGGGTGCAGGGGCGCGCACGGGCACGAGCACGAGCGCTGGCATGTACACGAGCTTGCGCGGGTCCGCGGCGATCTCACTGACGCCCGCGGCTTCCAGCTCTGCGATAGTGCTCGGCGACCAGCCCGTCAATGCTATGGGGATGGTCGTTGGCGCGGGCGCGGGGATGGGAGCTGGCATGGGCGCGGGGGCAGCAACCTCCGCGGCCAGCTGGTTCAGGGCCATGTCCATGAGGCACCATTCCTCCTTATTTTCTATCTCGTCCGGCTTGGAGTCGACTTCACCAAACTAGAAGACTAGTGGCAGATGATCCTTCTGCGCCATGGCGTTGGTGGAGGCCCGCGGGAGGGGAATGGGAGGCGAACAGTAAGGCTGCCCGTATTAAATAGTAGCACCAGTGCCATTAATGGAGAGGATGAGAGCAAGGCGGGTGGCCATGGAAGTCAAAGGGCTCGCTTCCCACTAAGCCTACGCACCATACAGCTCGCATGCTTCCTGGTGAGCCTGCCCATGGGAGGACAGCTTGCACGCCTCCGGGTCAGCCTGCGCAGCGGACTGCGCTCGCATGCCTCCCGTCTACTCAAGCAGCTATCTGCACGACACCTCCTAGCCATTTAAAGTGTGATGCGTGGCATCATGTGAATGGTTAACAAAGCCCATGATTTAAATTATACAAACGTTTGAGATGATCACGTGGCAGCTATTTGTTTCAAAATGCGTTGTTGGTTGTTGATTCGAGTGCGCCTTCTCTCAAATTGTACACAAAAAATACCACAGTATGTCAGGTCCATTCCATGATAGCATGCCAAGTTACATGAAATTCAGATGAGTTTTGGATTTACTAGAATTTAAAAACAAAGTATCTGAACGTTTTGCCAACAAGCAACGGTTAATGTACAAAAATGTCCAAACGCACCCCGGAAAATTCCAAATTTTAACACGACACTCCTGTTGCTCTATGTTGCCACTAGGACAAAATTTGAAAGCAAGAGGAGGCAACGAATATCGTTTCATCCACGAAGGAGGCACATTCCCTACCGGAACCATCAGGCTTGTCGTGAGAAGCTTATACCAAAACCTGCCCCAAACGGGACAATGTTTTTACCAAAGCATGTTGATGTCGTTCCATGACAATATGCAAAGTCTCATGTATTTTAGACGAGTTTTGGAATTCATAGAATTTTAAAACCATGTATCTCAATGTTTGCGGGCAAGCGACGGTGCCCTGGTGTTTGAAATTCATTCCCATTTCTCGCATGGGACCTAAGCATCCAACCAAGGACACACATTTGATTTTTCAACCCATTTATATGCACTGGAGCATGTGTCTGTAGTTCAAATTTGAATTATGCACATAAAATGCCTAGAAAACTTAGTTAATGTACAACGAACACCGAAAAATTCCAAATTTTAACACAACACTCTTGTTATTCTATGTTGACACTAGAAAAAAAATTGAAAGCAAGAAGAGGCAACGAATATCATTTCGTCCACAAAGGTGAAACATTCCCTACCGGAACCATGAGGCTTGTTGTGAGAAGCTCTGGTTTGTGAGAATCTTATACCCAAACCCGCCCCAAATGGGACAATTTTTTCACCACAGCATGTTGATGCCGTTCCATGATAGCATGCTAAGTTTCATGAATTTCAGACGAGTTTTGGATTTACTAGAATTTTTAAACCATGTATCTCAATGTTTGCGGCCAAGCGACGGTGCCGACGTATTTGACATTCATTCCCATTTCTTGCATGGGACCTAAGAATGCAAAGAAGGACATAAGTATGATTTTCAACCTATTTTAAGCACTGGAGCATGTGCAGGTAATTCAAATTTTAATTATGCACATAATTGCATAGAAAACTCAGTAAATATATAAAAATGTCCAAACGAACCCAGAAAAATTCCAAAATTTAACACGACTCTCCTGTTATTCTATGTTGACACCTAAAAAATTTTGAAAGCAAGAAGAGGCAACGAACATCATTTCGTCCACAAAGGTGACATGTTCCCTATCGGAACCATGAGGCTTATTGTGAGAAGCTCTAGTTTGTGAGAAGCTTATACCCAAACCTGCCCCAAACTGGACAATTTTTTCACCACATCATGTTGATGCCGTTCCATGATAGCATGCCAAGTTTCATGAATTTCAGACGTGTTTTGGATTTACTAAAATTTTTAGAACATGTATCTCAATGTTTGCGGCCAAGGGACGGTGCCGAGGTGTTTGACATTTATTCCCATTTCTTGCATGGGACCTAAGCATGCAACCAAGGACACACATATAAATTTTCAACCCATTTTATGCACTGGAGCATGTGCATGTAGTTCAAATTTGAATTATGCACATAAATGCATAGAAAAGTAAGTAAATATATAAAAATATCCAAACGAACCCTGAAAAATTCCAAAATTTAACACGACTCTCGTGTTGTTCTATGTTGACACCTGAAAAAAAAATTGAAAGCAAGAAGAGGCAACGAACATCGTTTCGTCCACAAAGGAGACACGTTCCCTACCGGAACCATGAGGCTTGTTGTGAGAAGCTTATACCCAAACCTGCCCCAATTGGGACAATATTTTCACCACAGCATGCTGATGTCGTTCCATGATAGCATGCCAATGTTCATGAATTTCAGACGAGTTTTGAATTTACTAGAATTTTTAAACCATGTATCTCAATATTTGCGGCCAAGCGACGACACCGTGGTGTTTGACATTCATTCCCACTTCTTGCATGGGACCTAAGCATGCAACCAAGGACACACATATGATTTTTCAACCCATTTTTATGCACTAGAGCATGTGCATGTAGTTCAAATTTGAATTATATACATAAATGCATAGAAAACTCAATAAATGTATAAAAATGTCGAAACGAACCCCAAAAAATTACAAAATTTAACACGACTCTCCTGTTGCTCTATGTTGACACCATAAAATTTTTGAAAGGAAGAATAGGCAACGAACATTGTTTCATCCAAAAAGGTGACACGTTCCCTACTGGAACCATGAGGCTTGTTGTGAGAAGCTTTGGTTTGTGAGAAGCTTATACCCAAACCTGCTCCAAATGGGACAATGTTTTCACCACAGCATGTTGATGCCGTTCCATGATAGCATGCCAAGTTTCGTGAATTCAGACGAGTTTTGGATTTACTAGAATTTTGAAACCATGTATCTCAATGTTTGGGGCCAAGCAACGGTGTAGAGGTGTTTGACATTCATTCCCATTTCTTGCATGGGACCTAAGCATGCAACCAAGGTAACACATATGATTTTTCAACCCATTTTTATGCACTGGAGCATGTGCATGTAGTTCAAATTTGAATTATGCACATAAATGCATAGAAAACTCAGTAAATGTATAAAAATGTCCAAACGAACCCCAAAAAAATTCAAAATTTAACACGACTCTCCTGTTGTTCTATGTTGACACCAATTTTTTTTTGAAAGCAAGCAGAGGCAACGAACATCATTTCATCCACAAAGGTGACACGTTCCCTACCGGAACCATGAGGCTTGTTGTGAGAAGCTTATACCCAAACCTGGTCCAAATGGGACAATTTTTTAACCATAGCATGTTGATGCCGTTCCATGATAGCATGCCAAGGTTCATGAATTTCAGACGAGTTTTGGATTTACTAGAATTTTGAAACCATGTATCTCAATGTTTGGGTCCAAGCGACGGTGCCGATGTGTTTGACATTCATTCCCATTTCTTGCATCGGACCTAAGCATGCAACCAAGGACACACATATGATTTTTCAACCAATTTTTATGTACTGGAGCATGTGCATGTAGTTCAAATTTGAATTATGCACATAAATGCATAGAAAACTCGGTAAATGTATAAAAATGTCCAAACATACCCCGAAATTTTTTAAAATTTAACACGACTCTCCTGTTGTTCTATGTTGACACCAAAAAAATTTGAAAGCAAGAAGAGGTAACGAACATCGTTTCGTCCACAAAGGTGACACGTTCCCTACCGGAGCCATGAGGCTTGTTGTGAGAAGCTTATATCCAAACCTGCCCCAAATGGGACAATTTTTTAACCACAGCATGTTGATGCCGTTCCATGATAGCATGCCAAGGTTCATGAATTTCAGACGAGTTTTGGATTTACTAGAATTTTTAAACCATGTATCTCAATGTTTGCGGCCAAGCGATGGTGCCGAGGTGTTTGACATTCATTCCCATTTCTTGCATGGGACCTAAGCATGCAACCAAGGACACACATATGATTTTCAACCCATTTTAATGCACTAAAGCATGTGCATGTAGTTCAAATTTGAATTATGCACATAAATGCATAGAAAACTCAGTAAATGTATATAAATGTCCAAACGAACCCCAAAAAAATTACAAAATTTAACACGACTCTTTTGTTATTCTATATTGACACCATAAAAACTTTGAAAGGAAGAAGAGGGAACGAACATCGTTTCGTCCAAAAAGGTGACACGTTCCCTACCGGAAACATGAGGCTTATTGTGAGAAGCTCTGGTTTGTGAGAACCTTATAACCAAACCTGCCCCAAATGGGACAATGTTTTCACCACAGCATGTTGATGCCCTTCCATGATAGCATGCCAAGTTTCATGAATTCAGACGAGTTTTGGATTTACTAGAATTTTGAAACCATGTATCTCAATGTTTGGGGCGAAGCGCGGTGCAGAGGTGTTTGACATTCATTCCCATTTCTTGCATGGGACCTAAGCATGCAACCAAGGACACACATATGATTTTTCAACCCATTTTTATGCACTGGAGCATGTGCATGTAGTTCAAATTTGAATTATGCACATAAATGCATAGAAAACTCAGTAAATGTGTAAAAATGTCCAAACGAACCCCCAAAAATTTAAAATTTAACACGACTCTCCTGTTGTTCTATGTTGACAACAAAACAATTCTGAAAGCAAGAAGAGGCAACGAACATCGTTTCGTCCACAAAGATGACACGTTCCCTACCGGAACCATGAGGCTTGTTGAGAGAAGCTTATACCCAAACCTGCCCCAAATGGGACAATTTTTTCACCACAGCATGTTGATGCTGTTCCATGATAGCATGCCATGGTTCATGAATTTCAGATGAGTTTTTGATTTACTAGAATTTGAAACCATGTATATCAATGTTTGGGGCCAAGCGACGGTGCTGAGGTGTTTGACATTCATTCCCATTTCTTGCAAGGTACCTAAGCAAGCAACCAAGGACACACATATGATTTTTCAACCCATTTTTATGCACTGGAGCATGTGCATGTAGTTCAAATTTGAATTATGCACATAAATGCATAGAAAACTCAGTAAATGTATAAAAATGTCCAAACGAACCACGAAACAAAATTTAACATGATTCTCCTGTTGTTCTATGTTGACACCAAAAAAAATTTGAAAGCAAGAAGAGGAAACGAACATCGTTTCGTACACAAAGGTGACACGTTCCCTACCGGAACCATGAGGCTTGTTGTGAGAAGCTTATATCCAAACCTGCCCCAAATGTGACAATTTTTTCACCACAGCATGTTGATGCCGTTCCATGATAGCATGCCAAAGTTCATGAATTTCAGACGAGTTTTGGATTTACTAGAATTTTGAAACCATGTATCTCAATGTTTGGTGCCAAGCGGCGGTGCCGAGGTGTTTGACAATTATTCCCATTTCTTGCATGGGACCTAAGCATGTAACCAAGGACACACATATGATTTCTCAACCCATTTTTATGCACTTGATCAGGTGCATGTAGTTCAAATTTGAATTATGCACATAAATGCATAGAAAACTCGGTAAATGTATAAAAATGTCCAAACGAACCTCAAAAATTTCAAAATTTAACACGACTCTCCTGTTGTTCTATGTTGACACCAAAAAAAAATTTGAAAGCAACAAGAGGCAAAGAACATCGTTTCGTCCACAAAGGTGACTCGTTTCCTACCGGAACCATGAGGCTTGTTGTGAGAAGCTTATATCCAAACCTGCCCCAAATGGGACAATTTTTTCACAATAGCATGTTGATGCCATTCCATGATAGCATGCCAAGGTTCATGAATTTCAGATGAGTTTTGGATTTACTAGAATTTTTAAACCATGTATCTCAATGTTTGCGGCCAAGCGACGGTGCCGAGGTGTTTGACATTCATTCCCATTTCTTGCATGGGACCTAAGCATGCAACCAAGGACGCATATACGATTTTTCAACCCATTTTTATGCACTAGAGCATGTGCATGTAGTTCAAATTTGAATTATGCACATAAATGCATAGAAAACTCAGTAAATGTATTAAAATGTCCAAACAAACCCCAAAAAATTACAAAATTTAACACGACTCTCCTGTTGTTCTATGTTGACACCATAAAAATTTTGAAAGGAAGAAGAGGCAACGAACATCGTTTCATCCAAAAAGGTGACACGTTCCCTACCGGAACCATGAGGCTTGTTGTGAGAAGCTCTGGTTTGTGAGAAGCTTATACCCAAACCTACCCCAAATGGGACAATGTTTTCACCATGGCATGTTGATGTCGTTCCATGATAGCATGCCAAGTTTCATGAATTCAGACGAGTTTTGGATTTACTAGAATTTTGAAACCATGTATCTCAATGTTTGGGGCCAAGTGACGGTGCAGAGGTGTTTGACATTCATTCCCATTTCTTGCATGGGACCTAAGTATGCAACCAAGGACACACATATGATTTTCTACCCATTTTTATGCACTGGAGCATGTGCATGTAGTTCAAATTTGAGTTATGCACATAAATGCATAGAAATCTTAGTAAATGTATAAAAATGTCCAAAAGAACCCCAAAAAATTTAAAATTTAACACGACACTCCTGTTGTTCTATGTTGACTCCAAAAAAAATTTGAAAGCAAGAATAGGCAACGAACATCGTTTCGTCCACAAAGGTGACACGTTCCCTACCGGAACCATGAGGCTTGTTGTGAGAAGCTTATACCCAAACCTGCCCCAAATGGGACAATTTTTTCACCACAGCATGTTGATGCTGTTCCATGAGCATGCAAAGGTTCATGAATTTCAGACGAGTTTTGGATTTACTAGAATTTTGAAACCATGTATCTCAATGTTTGGTGCCAAGCGACGGTGCCGAGGTGTTTCACAATCATTCCCATTTCTTGCATGGGACCTAAGCATGTAACCAAGGACACACATATGATTTCTCAACCCATTTTTATGCACTGGATCATGTGCATGTAGTTCAAATTTGAATTATGCACATAAATGCATAAAGAACTCAGTAAATGTATAAAAATGTCCAAACGAACCTCGATAATTTCAAAATTTAACACGACTCTCCTGTTGTTCTATGTTGACACCAAAAAAAATTTGAAAGCAAGAAGAGGCAACGAACATCGTTTCGTCCACAAAGGTGACTCGTTTCCTACCGGAACCATGAGGCTTGTTGTGAGAAGCTTATATCCAAACCTGCCCCAAATGGGACAATTTTTTCACCATAGCATGTTGATGCCATTCCATGATAGCATGCCAAGGTTCATGAATTTCAGATGAGTTTTGGATTTACTAGAATTTTTAAACCATGTATCTCAATGTTTGCGGCCAAGCGACGGTGCCGAGGTGTTTGACATTCATTCCCATTTCTTGCGTGGGACCTAAGCATGCAACCAAGGACACACATATGATTTTTCAACCCATTTTTATGCAGTAGAGCATGTGCATGTAGTTCAAATTTGAATTATGCTGCATAGAAAACTCAGTAAATGTATAAAAATGTCCAAACGAACCCCAAAAAATTACAAAATTTAACACGACTCTCCTGTTGTTCTATGTTGACACCATAAAAATTTTGAAAGGAAGAAGAGGCAACGAACATCGTTTCGTCCAAAAAGGTGACACGTTCCCTACCGGAACCATGAGGCTTGTTGTGAGAAGCTCTGGTTTGTGAGAAGCTTATACCCAAACCTGCCCCAAATGGGACAATGTTTTCACCACGACATGTTGATGCCGTTCCATGATAGCATGCCAAGTTTCATGAATTCAGACGAGTTTTGGATTTACTAGAATTTTGAAACCATGTATCTCAATATTTGGGGCCAAGTGACGGTGCAGAGGTGTTTGACATTCATTCCCATTTCTTGCATGTGACCTAAGCATGCAACCAAGGACACACATATGATTTTCAACCCATTTTTATGCACTAGAGCATGTGCATGTAGTTCAAATTTGAGTTATGCACATAAATGCATAGAAATCTTAGTAAATGTATAAAAATGTCCAAACGAACCCCAAAAAATTTAAAATTTAACACGACACTCCTGTTGTTCTATGTTGACTCCAAAAAAAATTTGAAAGCAAGAACAGGCAACGAACATCGTTTCGTCCACAAAGATGACACGTTCCCTACCGGAACCATGAGGCTTGTTGTGAGAAGCTTATACCCAAACCTGCCCCAAATGGGACAATTTTTTCACCACAGCATGATGATGCCGTTCCATGATAGCATGCCAAGGTTCATGAATTTCAGACGAGGTTTGGATTTACTAGAATTTGAAACCATGTACCTCAATGTTTGGGGCCAAGCGACGTTGCCGAGGTGTTTGACATTCATTCCCATTTCTTGCATGGGACCTAAGCATGCAACCAAGGGCACACATATGATTTTTCAACCCATTTTTATACGCTGGAGCATGTGCATGTAGTTCAAATTTGAATTATGCACATAAATGCATAGAAAACTCAGTAAATGTATAAAAATGTCCAAACGAACCCCGAAAAATTTCAAAAAATAACACGACTCTCCTGTTGTTCTATGTTGACCCCAACAAAAATTTGAAAGCAAGAAGAGGCAACGAAAATCGTTTCATCCACAAAGGTGACACGTTCCCTACCAGAACCATGAGGCTTGTTGTGAGAAGCTTATATCCAAACCTACCACAAGTGGGACAATGTTTTCACCACAGCATGTTGATGCCGTTCCATGATAGCATGCCAAGGTTCATGAATTTCAGACGAGTTTTGGATTTCCTAGAATTTTGAAACCATGTATCTCAATGTTTGGGACCAAGCGACGGTGCCGAGGTGTTTGACATTCATTCCCATTTCTTGCATGTGACCTAAGCATGCAACCAAGGACACACATATGATTTTCAACCCATTTTTATGCACTGGAGCATGTGCATGTAGTTCAAATTTGAGTTATGCACATAAATGCATAGAAATCTTAGTAAATGTATAAAAATGTCCAAACGAACCCCAAAAAATTTAAAATTTAACACGACACTCCTGTTGTTCTATGTTGACTCCAAAAAAAATTTGAAAGCAAGAACAGGCAACGAACATCGTTTCGTCCACAAAGATGACACGTTCCCTACCGGAACCATGAGGCTTGTTGTGAGAAGCTTATACCCAAACCTGCCCCAAATGGGACAATTTTTTCACCACAGCATGCTGATGCCGTTCCATGATAGCATGCCAAGGTTCATGAATTTCAGACGAGGTTTGGATTTACTAGAATTTGAAACCATGTACCTCAATGTTTGGGGCCAAGCGACGTTGCCGAGGTGTTTGACATTCATTCCCATTTCTTGCATGGGACCTAAGCATGCAACCAAGGACACACATATGATTTTTCAACCCATTTTTATACGCTTGAGCATGTGCATGTAGTTCAAATTTGAATTATGCACATAAATGCATAGAAAACTCAGTAAATGTATAAAAATGTCCAAACGAACCCCGAAAAATTTAAAAAAATAACACGACTCTACTGTTGTTCTATGTTGACCCCAACAAAAATTTGAAAGCAAGAAGAGGCAACGAAAATCGTTTCGTCCACAAAGGTGACACGTCCCCTACCAGAACCATGAGGCTTGTTGTGAGAAGCTTATATCCAAACCTACCACAATTGGGACAATCTTTTCACCACAGCATGTTGATGCCGTTCCATGATAGCATGCCAAGGTTCATGAATTTCAGACGAGTTTTGGATTTCC
The DNA here is from genome assembly GCA_011799875.1 of Thinopyrum elongatum. Classification (NCBI taxonomy): domain Eukaryota; kingdom Viridiplantae; phylum Streptophyta; class Magnoliopsida; order Poales; family Poaceae; genus Thinopyrum; species Thinopyrum elongatum. Next base: position 229,241,554 of record CM022298.1, read on the forward strand.
TAGAATTTTGGAACCATGTATCTCAATGTTTGGGACCAAGCGACGGTGCCGAGGTGTTTGAAAATCATTCCCATTTCTTGCATGGGACCTAAGTATGCAACCAAGGACACACATATGATTTTTCAACCCATTTTTATGCACTGGAGCATTTGCATGTAGTTCAAATTTGAATTATGCACATAAATGCGTAGAAAACTTAGTAAATGTATAAAAATGTGCAAACAAACCCGCAAAAATTTAAAATTTAAAACGATTCTCCTATTTTTCTATGTTGACACCAAAAAAAAAATGAAAGCAAGTAGAGGCAACGAACATCGTTTCATCCACAAAGATGACACGTTCCCTAGAGGAACCATGAGGCTTGTTGTGAGAAGCTTATATCCAAACCTGCCCCAAAATAGGACAATTTTTTCACCACAGCATGTTGATTTCGTTCCATGATAGCATGCCAAGGTTCATGAATTTCAGATGAGTTTTGGATTGACTAGAATTTGGAAACCATGTACCTCAATGTTTGGGGACAAGCGACGGCGCCGAGGTGTTTGACATTCATTCCCATTTCTTGCATGGGACCTAAGCATGCTACCAAGGACACACATATGATTTTTCAACCCATTTTTATGCAATGGAGCATGTGCATGTAGTTCAAATTTGAATTATGCACATAAATACATAGAAAACTTGGTAAATGTATAAAAATGTCCAAACGAACCCCAAAAATTTCAAAATTTAACACGACTCTCCTGTTGTTCTATGTTGAAACCAAAAATAATTTGAAAGCAAGAAGAGGCAACGAACATCGTTTCATCCACAAAGGTGACACGTTTCCTACCGGAACCATGAGGCTTGTTGTGAGAAGCTTATATCAAAACCTGCCCCAAATTGGACAATTTTTTCACCACAGCATGTTGATGTCGTTCCATGATAGCATGCCAAGGTTCATGAATTTCAGACGAGTTTTTGATTTACTAGAATTTTTAAACCATGTATCTCAATGTTTGCGGCCAAGCGACGGTGCCAAGGTGTTTTACATTCATTCCCATTTCTTGCATGGGACCTAAGCATGCAACCAAGGACACACATATGATTTTTCAACCCATTTTTATGCACTAGAGCATGTGCATGTGGTTCGAATTTGAATTATGGACATAAATGCATAGAAAACTCAGTAAATGTATAAAAATGTCCAAACGAACCACAAAAAATTACAAAATTTAACATGACTCTCCTGTTGTTCTATGTTGACACCATTCAAATTTTGAAACGAAGAAGAGGCAACGAACATCGTTTCGTCCAAAAAGGTGACACGTTCCCTACCGGAACCATGAGGCTTTGTTGTGAGAAGCTCTGGTTTGTGAGAAGCTTATACCCAAACCTGCCCCAAATGGGACAATGTTTTCACCACAGCATGTTGATGCCGTTCCATGATAGCATGCCAAGTTTCATGAATTCAGACGAGTTTTTGATTTACTAGAATTTTGAAACCATATATCTCCATGTTTGGGGCCAAGCGATGGTGCAGAGGTGTTTGACATTCATTCCCATTTCTTGCATGGGACCTAAGTATACAACCAAGGACACACATATGATTTTTCAACCCATTTTTATGCACTGGAGCATGTGCATGTAGTAAAATTTGAATTATGCACATAGATGCATAGAAAAATCCGTAAATGTATAAAAATGTCCAAACGAACCCCCAAAAATTACAAAATTAAACACGACTCTCCTGTTGTTCTATGTTGACACCATAAAGTTTTTGAAAGGAAGAAGAGGCAACGAACATAGTTTCGTCCAAAAAGGTGACACGTTCCCTACCGGAACCATGAGGCTTGTTGTGAGAAGCTCTGGTTTGTGATAAACTTATACCCAAACCTGCCCCAAATGGGACAATGTTTTCACCACAGCATGTTGATGCCGTTCCATGATAGCATGCCAAGTTTCATGAATTCAGACGAGTTTTGGATTTACTAGAATTTTGAAACCATGTATCTCAATATTTGGGGCCAAGCGATGGTGCAGAGGTGTTTGACATTCATTCCCATTTCTTGCATGGGACCTAAGTATGCAACCAAGCACACACATATGATTTTTCAACCCATTTTTATGCACTGGAGCATGTGCATGTAGTTCAAATTTTAATTATGCACATAAATGCATAGAAAAATCAGTAAATGTATAAAAAAGTCAAAATGAACCCCAAAAAATTTCAAAATTTAACACGACTCTCTTGTTGTTCTATGTTGACACCAAAAAAAATTTGAAAGCAAGAAGAGGCAACGAACATCGTTTCGTCCACAAAGGTGAAACGTTCCCTACCGGAACCATGAGGCTTGTTGTGAGAAGCTTATATCCAAACCTACCCCAAATGGAACAATCTTTTCACCACAGCATGTTGATGCCGTTCCATGATAGCATGCCAAGGTTCATGATTTTCAGACGAGTTTTGGAATTACTAGAATTTGAAACCATGTATCTCAATGTTTGGGTCCAAGCGACGGTGCCGAGGTGTTGGACATTCATTCCCATTTCTTGCATGGGACCTAAGCATGCAACCAAGGACACACATATGATTTTTCAACCCATTTTTATGCACTGGAGCATGTGCATGTAGTTCAAATTTGAATTATGCACATAAATACATAGAAAACTCAGTAAATGTATAAAAATGGACAAACGAACCCCAAAAAATTACAAAATTTAACACGACTATCCTGTTGTTCTATGTTGACACCATAAAAATTTTGAAAGGAAGAAGAGGCAACGAACATCATTTCGTCCAAAAAGGTGACACGTTCCCTACCGGAACCATGAGGCTTGTTCTGAGAAGCTCTTGTTTGTGAGAAGCTTATACCCAAACCTGCCCCAAATGGGACAATGTTTTCACCACAGCATGTTGATGTAGTTCCATGATAGCATGCCAAGTTTCATGAATTCAGACGAGTTTTGGATTTACTTGAATTTTGAAACCATGTATCTCAATGTTTGGGGCCAAGCGACGGTGCAGAGGTGTTTGACATTCATTCTCATTTATTGCATGGGACCTAAGCATGCAACCAAGGACACGCATATGATTTCTCAACCCATTTTTATGCACTGGAGCATGTGCATGTAGTTCAAATTTGAATTATGCACATAAATGCATAGAAAACTTGGTAAATGTACAAAAATGTCCAAATGAACCCCGAAAATTTCAAAATTTGACACGACTCTCCTATTGTTCTATGTTGACACCAAAAAAAAATTTGAAAGCAAGAAGTGGCAACGAACATCGTTTCGTCCAGAAAGGTGACACGTTTCCTACCGGAACCTTGAGGCTTGTTGTGAGAAGCTTATATCCAAACCTGCCCCAAATGGGACAATTTTTTCACCACAGCATGTTGATGCCGTTCCGTGATATCATGCCAAGGTTCATGAATTTCAGATGAGGTTTGGATTTACTAGAATTTTTAAACCATGTATCTCAATGTTTGTGGCCAAGCGACGGTGCCGAGGTGTTTGACATTCATTCCCATTTCTTGCATGGGACCTAAGCATGCAACCAAGGACACACAACACACATATAATTTTTCAACCCATTTTTCAGCACTAGAGCATGTGCATGTAGTTCAAATTTGAATTATGCACATAAATGCATAGAAAACTCAGTAAATGTATAAAAATGTCCAAATGAACCACAAAAAATTACAAAATTTAACACGACTATCCTGTTGTTCTATGTTGACACCAAAAAATTTTGAAAGGAAGAAGAGGCAATGAACATCGTTTCGTCCAAAAAGGTGACACGTTCCCTACCGGAACCATGAGGCTTGTTATGAGAAGCTTATACCCAAAACTGCCCCAAATGGGACAATGTTTTCACCACAGCATGTTGATGCCGTTCCATGATACATGCCAAGTTTCATGAATTCAGACGAGTTTTGGATTTACTAGAATTTTGAAACCATGTATCTCAATGTTTGGGGCCAAGCGACGGTGCTGAGGTATTTGATTTTGATTCCCATTTCTTGCATGGGACCTAAGCATGCAACCAAGGACACACATATGATTTTTCAACCCATTTTTATGCACTGGAGCATTTGCATGTAGTTCAAATTTGAATTATGCACATAAATGCATAGAAAACTCAGTAAATGTATAAAAATGTCCAAACGAACCCCAAAAAATTTAAAATTTAACATGACTCTCCTGTTGTTCTATGTTGACACAAAAAAAATCTGAAAGCAAGAAGAGGCAATGAACATCGTTTCGTCCACAAAGGTGACACGTTCCCTACCGGAACCATGAGCCTTTTTGTGAGAAGCTTATACCCAAACCTGCCCCAAATGGGATAATTTTTTCACCACAGCATGTTGATGCCGTTCCATGATAGCATGCCAAGGTTCATAAATTTTAGACGAGTTTTTGACTTACAAGAATTTGAAACCATGTATCTCAATGTTTGGGGCCAAGCGACGGTGCCGAGGTGTTTGACATTCATTCCCAATTCTTGCATGGGACCTAAGCATGCAAGCAAGGACACACATATGATTTTTCAACCCATTTTTATGCACTGGAGCATGTGCATGTAGTTCAAATTTGAATTATGCACATAAATGCATAGAAAACTCAGTAAATGTATAAAAATGTCCAAACGAACCCCGAAAAATTTCAAAATTTAACACGACTCTCCTGTTGTTCTATGTCGACACAAAAAAAAATTTGAAAGCAAGAAGAGGGAAATAACATCGTTTCGTCCACAAAGATGACACGTTCCCTACCGGAACCATGAGGCTTGTTGTGAGAAACTTATATCCAAACCTGCCCCAAATGGGACAATCTTTTCACCACAGCATGTTGATGCGGTTCCATGATAGCATGCCAAGGTTCATGAATTTTAGACGAGTTTTGGATTTACTAGAATTTTGAAACCATGTATCTCAATGTTTGGGGCCAATCGACGGTGCCGAGGTTTTTGACATTCGTTCTCATTTCTTGCATGGGACCTAAGCATGCAACCAAGGACACACATATGATTTCTCAATCCATTTTTATGCACTGGAGCATGTGCATGTAGTTCAAATTTCAATTATGCACATAAAGGCTTAGAAAACTTGGTAAATGTATAAAAATGTCCAAACGAACACCGAAAATTTCAAAATTTGACACGACTCTCCTGTTGTTCTATGTTGACACCAAAAAAAATTTGAAAGCAAGAAGAGGCAACAAACATCGTTTCGTCCATAAAGGTGACACGTTTCCTACCGGAACCATGAGGCTTGTTGTGAGAAGCTTATATCCAAACCTGCCCCAAATGGGACAATTTTTTCACCACAGCATGTTGATGCCGTTCCATGATATCATGCCAAGGTTCATGAAATTCAGATGAGTTTTGGATTTACTAGAATTTTTAAACCATGTATCTCAATGTTTGCGGCCAAGCGACGGTTCCGAGGTGTTTGACATTCATTCCCATTTCTTGCATGGGACCTAAGCATGCAACCAAGGACACACATATGATTTTTCAACCCATTTTTATGCACTAGAGCATGTGCATGTAGTTCAAATTTGAATTATGCACATAAATGAATAGAAAACTCAGTAAATGTATAAAAATGTCCAAACAAACCCCAAAAAATTTAAAATTTAACACGACTCTCCTGTTGTTCTATATTGACACAAATAAAATCTGAAAGCAAGAAGAGGCAACGAACATCGTTTCGTCCACAAAGGTGACACGTTCCCTACCGGAATCATGAGGCTTGTTGTGAGAAACTTATATCCAAACCTGCCCCAAATGGGACAATATTTTCACCATAGCATGTTGATGCCATTCCATGATAGCATGCCAAGGTTCATGAATTTCAGACGAGTTTTGGATTTACTAGAATTTTGAAACCATGTATCTCAATGTTTGGGGCCAATCGATGGTGCCGAGGTGTTTGACATTCGTTCTCATTTCTTGCATGGGACCTAAGCATGCAACCAAGGACACACATATGATTTCTCAACCCATTTTTATGCACTGGAGCATGTGCATGTAGTTCAAATTTGAATTATGCACATAAATGCATAGAAAACTTGGTAAATGTATAAAAATGTCCAAATGAACCCCGAAAATTTCAAAATTTGACACGACTCTCCTTTTGTTCTATGTTGACACCAAAAAAAAATTTGAAAGCAAGAAGTGGCAACGAACATCGTTTCGTCCAGAAAGGTGACACGTTTCCTACCGGAACCTTGAGGCTTGTTGTGAGAAGCTTATATCCAAACCTGCCCCAAATGGGACAATTTTTTCACCACAGCATGTTGATGCCGTTCCATGATATCATGCCAAGGTTCATGAATTTCAGACGAGTTTTGGATTTACTAGAATTTTTAAACCATGTATCTCAATGTTTGTGGCCAAGCGACGGTGCCGAGGTGTTTGACATTCATTCCCATTTCTTGCATGGGACCTAAGCATGCAACCAAGGACACACATATGATTTCTCAACCCATTTTTATGCACTGGAGCATGTGCATGTAGTTCAAATTTGAATTATGCACATAAATGCATAGAAAACTTGGTAAATGTATAAAAATGTCCAAATGAACCCCGAAAATTTCAAAATTTGACACGACTCTCCTTTTGTTCTATGTTGACACCAAAAAAAATTTGAAAGCAAGAAGTGGCAACGAACATCGTTTCGTCCAGAAAGGTGACACGTTTCCTACCGGAACCTTGAGGCTTGTTGTGAGAAGCTTATATCCAAACCTGCCCCAAATGGGACAATTTTTTCACCACAGCATGTTGATGCCGTTCCATGATATCATGCCAAGGTTCATGAATTTCAGACGAGTTTTGGATTTACTAGAATTTTTAAACCATGTATCTCAGTGTTTGTGGCCAAGCGACGGTGCCGAGGTGTTTGACATTCATTCCCATTTCTTGCATGGGACCTAAGCATGCAACCAAGGACACACATATGATTTTTCAACCCATTTTTCAGCACTAGAGCATGTGCATGTAGTTCAAATTTGAATTATGCACATAAATACATAGAAAACTCAGTAAATGTATAAAAATGTCCAAACGAACCCCAAAAAATTACAAAATTTAACACGACTATCCTATTGTTCTATGTTGACACCATAAAAAAATTTAAAGGAAGAAGAGGCAATGAACATCGTTTCGTCCAAAAAGGTGACACGTTCCCTACCGGAACCATGAGGCTTGTTATGAGAAGCTTATACCCAAACCTGCCCCAAATGGGACAATGTTTTCACCACAGCATGTTGATGCCGTTCCATGATAGCATGCCAAGTTTCATGAATTCAGACGAGTTTTGGATTTACTAGAATTTTGAAACCATGTATCTCAATGTTTGGGGCCAAGCGACGGTGCTGAGGTATTTGACCTTGATTCCCATTTCTTGCATGGGACCTAAGCATGCAACTAAGGACACACATATGATTTTTCAACCCATTTTTATGCACTGGAGCATTTGCATGTAGTTCAAATTTGAATTATGAACATAAATGCATAGAAAACTCAGTAAATGTATAAAAATGTCCAAACGAACCCCAAAAAATTTGAAATTTAACACGACTCTCCTGTTGTTCTATGTTGACACAAAAAAAAATCTGAAAGCAAGAAGAGGCAACGAACATCGTTTCGTCCACAAAGGTGACACGTTCCCTACCGGAACCATGAGCCTTGTTATAAGAAGCTTATACCCAAACCTGCCCCAAATGGGATAATTTTTTCACCACAGCATGTTGATGCCGTTCCATGATAGCATGCCAAGGTTCATGAATTTTAGACGAATTTTGGATTTACTAGAATTTGAAACCATATATCTCAATGTTTGGGGCCAAGCGACGATGCCGAGGTGTTTGACATTCATTCCCAATTCTTGCATGGGACCTAAGCATGCAAGCAAGGACACACATGATTTTTCAACCCATTTTGTTGCACAGGAGCATGTGCATGTTGTTCAAATTTGAATTATGCACATAAATGCATAGAAAACTTAGTAAATGTATAAAAATGTACAAACGAACCCCGAAAAATTTCAAAATTTAACACGACTCTCCTGTTGTTCTATGTCGACACCAAAAAAATTTTGAAAGCAAGAAGAGGCAACGAACATCGTTTCGTCCACAAAGGTGACACGTTCCCTACCGGAACCATGAGGCTTGTTGTGAGAAACTTATATCCAAACCTGCCCCAAATGGGACAATCTTTTCACCACAGCATGCTGATGCCGTTCCATGATAGCATGCCAAGGTTCATGAATTTTAGACGAGTTTTGGATTTACTAGAATTTTGAAACCATGTATCTCAATGTTTGGGGCCAATCGACGGTGCCGAGGTGTTTGACATTCGTTCTCATTTCTTGCATGGGACCTAAGCATGCAACCAAGGACACACATATGATTTCTCAACCCATTTTTATGCACTGGAGCATGTGCATGTAGTTCAAATTTGAATTATGCACATAAAGGTATAGAAAACTTGGTAAATGTATAAAAATGTCCAAACGAACACCGAAAATTTCAAAATTTGACACGACTCTCCTGTTCTTCTATGTTGACACCAAAAAAAATTGAAAGCAAGAAGAGGCAACAAACATCGTTTTGTCCATAAAGGTGACATGTTTCCTACCGGAACCATGAGGCTTGTTGTGAGAAGCTTATATCCAAACCTGCCCCAAATGGGACAATTTTTTCACCACAGCATGTTGATGCCGTTCCATGATATCATGCCAAGGTTCATGAAATTCAGACGAGTTTTGGATTTACTAGAATTTTTAAACCATGTATCTCAATGTTTGCGGCCAAGCGACGGTTCCGAGGTGTTTGACATTCATTCCCATTTCTTGCATGGGACCTAAGCATGCAACCAAGGACACACATATGATTTTTCAACCCATTTTTATGCACTAGAGCATGTGCATGTAGTTCAAATTTGAATTATGCACATAAATGCATAGAAAACTCAGTAAATGTATAAAAATGTCCAAACAAACCCCAAAAAATTTAAAATTTAACACGACTCTCCTGTTGTTCTATGTTGACAAAAAAAAATTGAAAGCAAGAAGAGGCAACGAACATTGTTTTGTCCACAAAGGTGACACGTTCTCTACCGGAACCATGAGGCTTGTTGTGAGAAGCTTATATCCAAACCTGCCCCAAATGGGACAATTTTTTCACCACAGCATGTTGATGCCGTTCCATGATAGCATGCCAAGGTTCATGAATTTCAGATGAGTTTTGGATTTACTAGAATTTGAAACCATGTATCTCAATGTTTGGGGCCAATCGACGGTGCCGAGGTGTTTGACATTCATTCCCATTTCTTGCATGGGACCTAAGAATGCTACCAAGGACACACATATGATTTTTCAACCCATTTTTATGCACAGGAGCATGTGCATGTAGTTCAAATTTGAATTATGCGCATAAATGCATAAAAAACTCAGTAAATGTATAAAAATGTCCAAACGAACCTCGAAAAATTTAATATTTCACACGACTCTCCTGTTGTTCTATGTCGACACCAAAAAAAATTTCAAAGCAAGAAGAGGCAACGAACATTGTTTCGTCCACAAAGGTGACACGTTCCCTACCGGAACCATGACGCTTGTTGTGAGAAACTTATATCCAAACCTGCCCCAAATGGGACAATCTTTTCACCACAGCATGTTGATGCCGTTCCATGATAGCATGCCAAGGTTCATGAATTTCAGACGAGTTTTGGAATTACTAGAATTTTGAAACCATGTATCTCAATGTTTGGGGCTAATCGACGATGCCGAGGTGTTTGACATTCGTTCTCATTTCTTGCATGGGACCTAAGCATGCAACCAAGGACACACATATGATTTCTCAACCCATTTTTATGCACTGGAGCATGTGCATGTAGTTCAAATTTGAATTATGCACATAAATGCATAGAAAACTCGGTAAATGTATAAAAATGTCCAAACGAACCCCAAAAAATTCAAAATTTAACACGACTCTCCTGTTGTTCTCTTTGACACAAAAAAAATTGAAAGCAAGAAGAGGCAATGAACATCGTTTCGTCCACAAAGGTGACACATTCCCTACCGGAACCATGAGGCTTGTTGTGAGAAGCTTATATCCAAACCTGCCCCAAATGGGACAATTTTTTCACCACAGCATGTTGATGCCGTTCCATGATAGCATGCCAAGGTTCATGAATTTCAGACGTGTTTTGGATTTACTAGAATTTTTAAACCATGTATCTCAATGTTTGTGGCCAAGCGACGATGCCGAGGTGTTTGACATTCATTCCCATTTCTTACATGGGACCTAAGCATGCAACCAAGGACACACATATGATTTTTCAACCCATTTTTATGCACTAGAGCATGTGCATGTCGTTCAAATTTGAATTATGCACATAAATGCATAGAAAACTCAGGAAATGTATAAAAATGTCCAAACGAAGCCCAAAAATTTAGAGAATTTAACACGACTCTCCTGTTGTTCTATGTTGACACCATAAAAATTTTGAAAGGAAGAAGAGGCAACGAACATCGTTTCGTCCAAAAAGGTGACACGTTCCCTACCGGAACCATGAGGCTTGTTGTGAGAAGCTCTGGTTTGTGAGAAGCTTATACCCAAACCTGCCCCAAATAGGGCAATGTTTTCACCACAGCATGTTGATGCCGTTCCATCATAGCATGCCAAGCTTCATGAATTCATACGAGTTTTGGATTTACTAGAATTTTGAAACCATGTATCTCAATGTTTGGGGCCAAGCGACAGTGTAGAGGTGTTTGACATTCATTCCCATTTCTTGCATGGGACCTAAGCATGCAACCAAGGACACACATATGATTTTTCAACCGATTTTTATGCACTGGAGCATGTGCATGTAGTTCAAATTTGAATTATGCACATAAATGCATAGAAAACTTAGTAAATGTATAAAAATGTCCAAACGAACCCCAAAAAATTTAAAATTTAACACGACTCTCCTGTTGTTCTATGTTGACAAAAAAAAATTGTAAGCAAGAGGAGGCAACGAACATCGTTTCGTCCACAAAGGTGACACGTTCCCTACCGGAACCATGAGGCTTGTTGTGAAAAGCTTATACCCAAACCTGCCCCAAATGGGACAATTCTTTCACCACGGCATGTTGATGCCGTTCCATGATAGCATGCCAAGGTTCATGAATTTCAGACGAGTTTTGGATTTACTAGAAATTGAAACCATGTATCTCAATGTTTGGTGCCAAGCGACGGTGCCGAGGTGTTTGACATTCATTCCCATTTCTTGCATGGGACCTAAGCATGCAACCAAGGACACACATATGATTTTTCAACCCATTTTTATGCACTGGAGCATGCGCATGTCGTTCAAATTTGAATTATGCACATAAATGCATAGAAAACTCAGTAAATGTATAAAAATCTCCAAATGAACCCCGAAAAATTTCAAAATTTAACACGACTCTCCTGTTGTTCTATGTCGACACCAAAAAAAAATTTAAAGCAAGAAGAGGCAACGGACATCGTTTCGTCCACAAAGGTGACACGTTCCCTACCGGAACCAAGAGGCTTGTTGTGAGAAACTTATATCCAAACCTACCCCAAATGGGACAATCTTTTCACCACAGCATGTTGATGCCGTTCCATGATAGCATGCCAAGGTTCATGAATTTCAGACGAGTTTTGGATTTACTAGAATTTTGAAATCATGTATCTCAATGTTTGGGGCCAATCGACGGTGCCGAGGTGTTTGACATTCATTCTCATTTCTTGCATGGGACCTAAGCATGCAACCAAGGACACGCATATGATTTCTCAACCCATTTTTATGCACTGGAGCATGTGCATGTAGTTCAAATTTGAATTATGCACATAAATGCATAGAAAACTTGGTAAATGTATAAAAATGTCCAAACGAACCCCGAAAATTTCAAAATTTGACACGACTCTCCTGTTGTTCTAGGTTGACACCAAAAAAAAATTTGAAAGCAAGAAGAGGCAACGAACATCGTTTCGTCCACAAAGGTGACACGTTTCCTACCGGAACCATGAGGCTTGTTTTGAGATGCTTATATCCAAACCTGCCCCAAATGGGACAATTTTTTCACCACAGCATGTTGATGCCGTTCCATGATATCATGCCAAGGTTCATGAATTTCAGACGAGTTTTGGATTTACTAGAATTTTTAAACCATGTATATCAATGTTTGCGGCCAAGCGACGGTGCCGAGGTGTTTGACATTCATTCCCATTTCTTGCATGGGACCTAAGCATGCAACCAAGGACACACATATGATTTTTCAACCCATTTTTATGCACTAGAGCATGTGCATGTAGTTCAAATTTGCATTATGCACATAAATGCATAGAAAACTCAGTAAAAGTATAAAAATGTCCAAACGAACCCCAAAAAATTTAAAATTGAACACGACTCTCCTGTTGTCTATGTTGGCAAAAAAAATTGAAACAAGAAGAGGCAACGAAAATCGTTTTGTCCACAAAGGTGACACGTTCCCTACCGGAACCATGAGGCTTGTTGTGAGAAGCTTATACCCAAACCTGCCCCAAATGGGACAATTTTTTCACCACAGCATGTTGATGCCGTTCCATGATAGCATGCCAAGGTTCATGAATTTCAGACGAGTTTTGGATTTACTAGAATTTGAAACCATGTATCTCAATGTTTGGGGCCAATCGACGGTGCCGAGGTGTTTGACATTCATTCCCATTTCTTGCGTGGGACCTAAGAATGCAACCAAGGACACACATATGATTTTTCAAAACATTTTTATGCACTGGAGCATGTGCATGTAGTTCAAATTTGAATTATGCACATATATGCATAAAAAACTCAGTAAATGTATAAAAATGTCCAAACGAACCCCGAAAAATTTAAAATTTAACACGACTCTCCTGTTGTTCTATGTCGACACCAAAAAAAATTGAAATCAAGAAGAGGCAACGAACATCGTTTCGTCCACAAAGGTGACACGTTCCCTACCGGAACCATGAGGCTTGTTGTGAGAACCTTATATCCAAACCTGCCCCAAATGGGACAATCTTTTCACCACAGCATGTTGATGCGGTTCCATGATAGCATGCCAAGGTTCATGAATTTCAGACGAGTTTTGGATTTACTAGAATTTTGAAACCATGTATCTCAATGTTTGGGGCCAATCGACGGTGCCGAGGTGTTTGACATTCATTCACATTTCTTGCATGGGACCTAAGCATGCAACCAAGGACACACATATGATTTTCAACCCATTTTTATGCACTAGAGCATGTGCATGTCGTTCAAATTTGAATTATGCACATAAATGCATAGAAAACTCAGTAAATGTATAAAAATGTCCAAATGAACCCCAAAAATTTACAAAATTTAACACGACTCTCCTGTTGTTCTTTGTTGACACCATAAAAATTTTGAAAGGAAGAAGAGGCAACGAACATCGTTTCGTACAAAAAGGTGACACGTTCCCTACAGGAGCCATGAGGCTTGTTGTGAGAAGCTCTGGTTTTTGAGAAGCTTATACCCAAACCTGCCCCAAATGGGACAATGTTTTCACCACAGCATGTTGATGCCGTTCCATGATAGCTTGCCAAGCTTCATGAATTCAGACGAGTTTTGGATTTACTAGAATTTTGAAACCTTGTATCTCAATGTTTGGGGCCAAGCGACGGTGCAGAGGTGTTTGATATTCATTCCCATTTCTTGCATGGGACCTAAGCATGCAACCAAGGACACACATATGATTTTTCAACCATTTTTTATGCACTGCAGCATGTGCATGTAGTTCAAATTTGAATTATGAACATAAATGCATGGAAAACTAAGTAAATGTATAAAAATGTCCAAACGAACCGCAAAAAATTTAAAATTTAACACGACTCTCCTGTTGTTCTATGTTGACACAAAAAAAATTGAAAGCAAGAAGAGGCAACGAACATTGTTTCGTCCACAAAGGTGACACATTCCCTACCGGAACCATGAGGCTTGTTGTGAGAAGTTTATACCCAAACCTGCCCTGAATGGGACAATTTTTTCACCACAGCATGTTGATGCCGTTCCATGATAGCATGCCAAGGTTCTTGAATTTCAGACAAGTTTTGGATTTACCAGAAATTGAAACCATGTATCTCAATGTTTGGGGCCAAGCAACGGTGCCGAGGTGTTTGACATTCATTCCCATTTCTTGCATGGGACCTAAGCATGCAACCAAGGACACACATATGATTTTTCAACCCATTTTTATGCACTGGAGCATGCGCATGTAGTTCAAATTTGAATTATGCACATAAATGCATAGAAAACTCAGTAAATGTGTAAAAATGTCCAAACGAACCCCAAAATTTAAAATTTAACAAGACTCTCCTGTTGTTCTATGTTGACACCAAAAAAAATTTGAAAGCAAGAAGAGGCAACGAACATCGTTTCGTCCACAAAGGTGACATGTTCCCTACCGGAACCTTGAGGCTTGTTGTGAGAAGCTTATAACCAAACCTGCCCCAAATGGGACAATTTTTCACCACAGCATATTGATGCTGTTCCATGATAGCATGCCAAGGTTCATGAATTTCAGACGAGTTTTGGATTTACTAGAATTTGAAACCATGTATCTCAATGTTTGGGGCCAAGCGATGGTGCCGAGGTGTTTGTCATTCATTCCCATTTCTTGCATGGGACCTAAGCATGCAACCAAGGGCACACATATGATTTTTCAACCCATTTTTCTGCACTGGAGCATGTGCATGTAGTTCAAATTTGAATTATGCACGTAAATGCATAGAAAACTCAGTAAATGTATAAAAATGTCCAAACGAACCCTGAAAAATTTCAAATTTTAACACGACTCTCCTGTTGTTCTATGTTGACACCAAAAAAAATTTGAAAGCAAGAAGAGGCAACGAACATCATTTCGTCCACAAAGGTGACACGTTCCCTACCGGAACCATGAGGATTGTTGTGAGAAGCTTATATCCAAACCTGCCCCAAATGGGACAAGTTTTTCACCACAGCATGTTGATGCCGTTCCATGATAGCATGCCAAGATTCCTGAATTTCAGACTAGTTTTGGATTTACTAAAATTTTGAAACCATGTATCTCAATGTTTGGGGCCAAGCGACGGTGCCAAGGTGTTTGACATTTATTCCCATTTCTTGCATGGGACCTAAGCATGCAACCAAGGACACACATTTGATTTTTCAACCCATTTTTATGCAATGGAGCATGTGCATCTAGTTCAAATTTGAATTATGCACATAAATGCATAGAAAACTCGGTAAATGTATAAAAATGTCCAAACGAACCCCGAAAAATTCAAAATTTAACACGACTCTCCTGTTGTTCTCTGTTGACACCAAAAAAAATTGAAAGCAAGAAGAGGCAACGAACATCGTTTCGTCCACAAAGGTGACACATTCCCTACCGGAACCATAAGGATTGTTGTGAGAAGCTTATATCCAAACCTGCCCCAACTGGGACAATTTTTTCACCACATCATGTTGATGCCGTTCCATGATAGCATGGAGCATGTGCATGTAGTTCAAATTAGAATTATGCACATAAATGCATAGAAAACTCAGTAAATGTATAAAAATGTCCAAACGAACACCAAAAAATTTAAAATTTAACACGACTCTCCTGTTTTTCTATGTTGACACCAAAAAAATTTGAAAGCAAGAAGAGGCAATGAACATCGTTTCGTCCACAAAGGTGACACGTTCCCTACCGGAACCATGATGCTTGTTGTGAGAAGCTTATACCCAAACCTGCCCCAACTGGGACAATTTTTTCACCACAGCATGTTGATGCCGTTCCATGATAGCATGCCAAGGTTCATGAATTTCAGACGAGTTTTGGATTTACTAGAATTTGAAACCATGTAACTCAATGTTTGGGTCCAAGCGACGGTGCCGAGGTATTTAACATTCATTCCCATTTCTTGCATGGGACCTAAGCATGCAACCAAGGACACACATATGATTTTTCAACCCATTTTTATGCACTGGAGCATGTGCATGTAGTTCAAATTTGAATTATGCACATAAATGCATAGAAAACTCAGTAAATGTATAAAAATGTCCAAACAAACCCCGAAAAATTTCAAAATTTAACACGACTCTCCTGTTGTTCTATGTCAACACCAAAAAAAAAATTGAAAGCAAGAAGAGGCAATGAACATCATTTCGTCCACAAAGGTGACACGTTCCCTACCGGAACCATGAGGCTTGTTGTGAGAAACTTATATCCAAACCTACCCCAAATGGGACAATCTTTTCACCATAGCATGTTGATGCCTTTCCATGATAGCATGCCAAGATTCATGAATTTCAGACGAGTTTTGGATTTACTAGAATTTTGAAACCATGTATCTCAATGTTTGGGGCCAATCCATGGTGCCGAGGTGTTTGACATTCGTTCTCATTTCTTGCATGGGACCTAAGCATGCAACCAAGGACACACATATGATTTCTCAACCCATTTTTATGCACTGGAGCATGTGCATGTAGTTCAAATTTGAATTATGCACATAAATGCATAGAAAACTTGGTAAATGTATAAAAATGTCCAAACGAACGCCGAAAATTTCAAAATTTGACACGACTCTCCTGTAGTTCTATGTTGACACAAAAAAAATTGAAAGCAAGAAGAGGCGACGAACATCGTTTCGTCCACAAAGGTGACACATTTCCTACCGGAACCATGAGGCTTGTTGTGAGAAGCTTATAACCAAACCTGCCCCAAATGGGACAATTTTTTCACCACAGCATGTTGATGCCGTTCCATGATAGCATGCCAAGGTTCATGAATTTCAGACGAGTTTTGGATTTACTAGAATTTTTAAACCATGTATCTCAATGTTTGCGGCCAAGCGACGGTGCCGAGGTGTTTGACATTCATTCCCATTTCTTGCATGGGACCTAAGCATGCAACCAAGGATACACATATGATTTTTCAACCCATTTTTATGCACTAGAGCATGTGCATGTAGTTCAAATTTGAATTATGCATTTAAATGCATAGAAAACTCAGTAAATGTATAAAAATGTCCAAACGAACCCCAAAAAATTACAAAATTTAACAGGACTCTCCGGTTGTTCTATATTGACACCATAAAATATTTGAAAGGAAGAAGAGGCAACGAACATCATTTCGTCCAAAAAGGTGACACATTCCCTACCGGAACCATGAGGCTTGTTGTGAGAAGCTCTGGTTTGTGAGAAGCTTATACCCAAACCTGCCCCAAATGGGACAATGTTTTCACCACAGCATGTTGATGCCATTCCATGATAGCATGCCAAGTTTCATGAATTTAGACGAGTTATGGATTTACTAGAATTTTGAAACCATGTATCTCAATGTTTGCGGCCAAGCGACGGTGTAGAGGTATTCGACATTCATTCCCATTTCTTGCATGGGACCTAAGCATGCAACCAAGGACACACATATGATTTTTCAACCCATTTTTATGCACTGGAGCATGTGCATGTAGTTCAAATTTGAATTATGCACATAAATGCATAGAAAACTTAGTAAATGTATAAAAATGTCCAAACGAACCCCAAAAAATTTAAAATTTAAGACGACTCTCCTGTTTTTCTATGTTGACACCAAAAAAATTTGAAAGCAAGAAGAGGCAACGAACATCGTTTCGTTCACGAAGGTGACACGTTCCCTACCGGAACCATGAGGCTTGTTGTGAGAAGCTTATACCCAAACCTGCCCCAAATGGGACAATTTTTTCACCATAGCATGTTGATGCCGTTCCATGATAGCATGCCAAGGTTCATGAATTTTAGACGAGTTTTTGATTTACTAGAATTTGAAACCATGTATCTCAATGTTTGGGGCCAAGCGACGGTGCCGAGGTGTTTGACATTCATTCTCATTTCTTGCATGGGACCCAAGCATGCAACCAAGGACACACATATGATTTTTCAACCCATTTTTATACACTGGAGCATGTGCATGTAGTTCAAATTTGAATTTTGCACATAAATGCATAGAAAACTCAGTAAATGTATAAAATGTCCAAACGAACCTCGAAAAATTTCAAAATTTAACACGACTCTCCTGTTGTTCTATGTTGACAGCAAAAAAAATTGAAAGCAAGAAGAGGCAACGAACATCGTTTCGTTCACAAAGGTGACACGTTCCCTACCGGAACCATGCGGCTTGTTGTGAGAAGCTTATATCCAAACCAGCCCCAAATGGGACAATTTTTTCACCACAACATGTTGATGTCGTTCCATGATAGCGTGCCAAGGTTCATGAATTTCAGATGAGTTTTGGATTTACTAGAATTTTTAAAGCATGTATCTCAATGTTTGCGGCCAAGCGACGGTGCCGAGGTGTTTGACACTCATTCCCATTTCTTGCATGGGACCTAAGCATGCAACCAAGTGCACACATATGATTTTTCAATCCATTTTTATGCACTCGAGCATGTGCATGTAGTTCAAATTTGAATTATTCTCATAAATGCATAGAAAACTTAGTAAACATATAAAAATGTCCAAACAAACCCCAAAAAATTACAAAATTTAACACGACTCTTCTGTTGTTCTATGTTGACACCAGAAAAAATTTGAAAGCAAGAAGAGGCAACGAACATCGTTTCGTCGAAAAAGGTGACACGTTCCCTACCAGAACCATGAGGCTTGTTGTGAGAAGCTTATACCCAAACCTGCCCCAAATAGGACAATTTTTTAACCACAACATGTTGATGCCGTTCCATGATAGTATGCCAAGTTTCATGAATTTCAGACGAGTTTTGGATTTACTAGCATTTTTAAACCACGTATCTCAATGTTTGCGGCCGAGCGACGGTGCCGAGGTGTTTGACATTCATTCCCATTTCTTGCATGGGACCTAAGCATGCAACCAAGGACACACATAGGATTTTGCAACCAATTTTTATGCACTGGAGCATGTGCATGTAGTTCAAATTTGAATTATGCACATAAATGCATAGAAAACTCAGTAAATGTATAAAAATGTCCAAACGAACCCTGAAAAAATCCAAAATTTAACACGACTCTCCTATTCTTCTATGTTGCCACCAGAAAAATTTTGAAAGCAAGAAGAGGCAACGAACATTGTTTCGTCCACAAAGATGACACGTTTGCTACCGTAACCTTGAGGCTTGTTGGGAGAAGCTTATACCCAAACCTGCCCCAAATGGGACAATTTTTTCACCACAGCATGTTGATGTCGTTCCATGATAGCATGCCAAGTTTCATGAATTTCAGACGAGTTTTGGATTTACTAGAATTTCAAAACCAAGTATCTCAACGTTTGCCGGAAAGAGCCACAGTGCCGAGGTGTTGAAATTCATCACCATTTCTTTTATGGGACATAAGCATCAACCCATGGACAAATATATGATTTTACAACCCATTTTGGTGCACCGGAGCATGTGCATGTCATTTAATTTTGAATTGTGCACATGAAATGCCTAGAAAACCAAGTTAATGTATAAAAATGTCCAAACGAACCTCCAAATTTTTTGACGACACGCCTATAGTTGCATGTTCACTGCAGATAAAAGTTCTAGCAATTAAAACACCCTCCTTTGCCGTTATGACCCAATTATGCATTTCAAATCAAGACAAAAAATCAAGTAGACCGCACACAGTTTATTATCACCAACCGTGTAAGATGTAGTACAAAATATCTCAGAGAACCATCGGAGTTGTACGTATATGGCTTACGCGAGAAGGTGCATCTGTTACAGTCCACATCCGGCGCGTCAAGGACACTAGCTCGCTCCCCAAATATCATTCACTGTTCAATCATCGCCGGTGAAAGATGGAGACATGGACCCGCGTCATGAGGGGCACTTCAGCGGCCCACTCCGGCGAGAGCGCGGCCGCAGCCGCCATGCGCGTGGTAACAAGCTGCATGAGTGCGGCCCCAATCTGCGATCGGGCGGCCAAGGCAGCCCAAACGGCCGCTGTTGCTGCTCAGGTGGCGGCAGCAACTTCTGCGCCAGGGATAGCAACTGGCGAGAGCGGCACATCAGCTGTCCATTCTACAGCGGCGGCCTTAGCCCTGATGGAGGCCATCCACGACCATGTCGAGGCCGCCCACGCCCAACTCATGGCGGTCATCGCACAAATCGAACGAAGCTTCTTCGACAACGGTCGGCAACCCACGGCCAAAGAGTTGGCAATCGCCGAGTGCGTTCGAGCAGCCGTCCGTTCCTTCGCGGCATACCTTGCCATAACGGAGCCCGTCCAAGCCCAGATCGCGGCTGCCCATGCCCAGCTCGTGGCGGCCTTTTCCAAAGAGATGGCGGACGCGGATGGCGAGATGCTTGCCGAGTATGGTGTGATTGATGCCATGGAACCCCTTCCCCAGGAGATCGTCGGGCGCGAGCTGGACATGGAGGAGGCGGCGGAGATTGATGAGCCCAGCCGGAGTAGTACTCTTTGTTTAATTTAGAGCGCCGGTCTTTAATTTTTTAGGGTAAGGTTTAGGTCAGCTAGCTCTGTTTAATTGCTGAACTTGCTCGATTAAGAAGTGTGGGTCTGTTATAGGCTCCTTTGTGTACCCAAATTATGCAATGGCGTGGATGACCACTGTAACCAGGGATATTCGGACCAAAATTTACACGTTCAAACTCATCACACATGGGGTAAGCTATATGAATCGTTTGTGATGTTCACATATCGTACACAGTGCTGAATAAGGGACCGTGTTTGATGACACTTTGCGCGCCAGTTTTTTCGCTGCACCGATCCAAAATTTTCGGCTTCCTCGGAAATATCTACCTCCCCGCCCCTTCCACCTTACCAAAAGCCACATTTTCCCTGTTTCCGCCTTCCTTTCCAAGTTCAAACCTTCACTCCTTGCTTGCAGCGCCGCCTCCTCGCCGGCGACCCTCCTTTACGCTGCTCGGCCTCATCGATCCAGGCAGGTAATCCACACCCGACCCCCATCCTCCTACTCCTTCCACATCCCACATGCCCCGACCGCCGGCACGACACCTTCCACCCAAATCACCGACCCCTCCCCCAAATAAGCGCCGCCCTAAGCCATGGGGCACGCAGTATAGCCAGGAGCTCAAGGAGCATTTGGCAGCGGAGAAGCAAATCACGGCCGCATGCGTGGATGAGGTCGCGATGGTTGCCATTCGTGCCAACCCCCAGATCTTGGAGGAGCACCTCATCATCGAGGCCACTATCGACGCCTCGCGCAGCGATGCCGCGACGCGGTTGGCTGCTTTAAATGACAGTTCATGGCATTTTCTCGAGGCCACCGTCGGTGCCTTCGACGAAGACTACGAGGTGTTTTCTCTGCGTGCCCGTGCTTACCTCAACTCAAGAGCCAGCAGGTTGGTGCCTGGAGCGGCTCAGGCAACTCACCACTACGAGGAGGGCACCCATGATGTGGAGGCCTCGCCCTCTTCCATGTCCAAGGAGCCAATCATCATCGATATCTCCGACAATGAGGAGTAGCTTGTCTTATTAACTCACTATAAGGACCTATGTTCAGTTAGCTAGCTACGCCAGTTAAGAATGCTCGATTTACCCGTTGCATGTGCTGCTCCTACCTTTCCTTAACAAATTCTAGTGAATTGTCCTATCTACTTTTACCATGCAATCTGTTGCTCTAGTATATATGTTTTATATGTCATGCAATGTGGTGCTCACTTATTAACTATTTGGTTAATTAGTTGTCGTGTTCAGTTAACTATTTGTTTCAATTCTGCAATGTGATGTTCAATTCTTCAGGGTGCAATTTTGTATTGTCTTCCATGTGAGAAATAAATCGAATTTATCTGTACAAAATACATGAGAAACAAATACAATTGTTATATTTCCAAGTTGTCAAGCATGCTTGGTTTGCTTAACTGTCTGAACTTCTAGTATGTTATATATTGTGCAATGTGGTGCTCAGTTAATGTTTGGTTCATTTGTTGTGGTGTTTAGTTAACTATTTGGTTCAAGTCTGCAATGCGATGTTCAATTGTTGTGGGTACAATTTTGTATTATTATCCATGTGAGGAATAAATCAAATTTGGCTGTACTAAATACATGAGAAGCATATACAATTGCAGCATTTCCTAGTTGTTAAGTATGCTTGGTTTGGTTAACTGTCTGATCTTCTATTAGGAGTATGTTATATTGTGCAATGTGGTGCTCAGTTAATGTTTGGTTCATTTTTTGTGGTGTTTAGTTAACTGCTTGGTTCAATTCTGCAATGCGATGTCCAATTGTTGTTGGTAGAATTTTGTATTATTATGCATCTGAGGAATAATTCCAATTTGGCTGCACTTAATACATGAGAAACATATACAATTGCTATATTTCTTATTTCTTAATCATGCTTGGTTTGGATAGATGGGTTTTCCATGTGGCTCGAATTAATCTGATGAATCTGGAATGTGTTTATTTTTCATCAACATATTTTACTGATAGCATGCCAACCCTCACTTAACCTGATCACTAACTACCTTATATGTGTTATAGGGAAACAATGGGAAGCACTGAGGTTTACAATCGAGGTTTGCACATGCATGGTCCTTTGTCTAATAGCATATTATTATGCAATTGCAGGAACCATTCTAAATATTAGGTTTTTAACAACTTGGTCTTGCACATGTAGGTCCTGCGGTGAGATGTTTTGACCCACTGTTCGACCCTTTTTGCATATGGGGAAATGAGTTGTCCATGAATATTAGTCAAGTTACGAAACTCATAAAGATTGTTAGGATAAAGAAATTAGCGACAAAAAACAACAAGATCTTTGTCTGCACAATGAAGAAGACATCAGTTCACTACAAGATGGTACTAACTGTTATACCTTGTCTTTTTTATTCCTTTGCGCTATTTCAAATCTAGAGAAGATATTTATGCATATCCTTGTTTTCAGGGCTTTCCAAAGCAGTTCACTGATGATTACCTCTCAAACCACCTGTATGGTCAGGAGGCGAGGATGGTATTCATACAACACCCATAGTTTAATATTGAAGTCTTCCTGAAGAGGACGAAAGATGGACGGTCAATCATCCACAGGCACTGGCCTAAAGTTGCAAAGTCCTTCAACATCAATGAAGGCTCAATATTCGCCTTCCGCTTCAGTAGTTTTCCAGATGAGATTCATCTTTCTATGTACCATCTATGATGCTAATTTCGAAAGGTTATAGATATTGCATGTGAAACTTGGTGCTGGTGCAGTTGTGTAATGGGGTAGCTGAGTGCTGAAGCTATATGATGTTGTGCTCTGATGTATTTCAATTATGAAATCATGCTTCCTTAATACGGAAATGAAATATATTGTGTGCTTAATATGAAATGTCAATTAGATTAATAAATGGATTATTAATAATAGGCCAATTAGCCTACTAATTGCCAATTAGCCTGCTAATTGGGTTTTTCTCTTACAAACGGTTATTGAGAAAACACCGTGGGCGATGACCTCAGACAACGCACACGGTTTCTAGGAGTAAAACGTGTTGGATCAATGAACAATCACACACGACTTCCTCTTGAAAACTGTTTGCGTTATGCCACCATGCGCAAACGTTTACCACATAAAAAGTGTGTGTGATGGACAACCTATGCCACACAGTTTCTTCTACGCAACGTGTGTGATGCATTCAATAACGCAAACGGTAAAATTGTTAATATCGTCTGCAATGGCAACACTATCACAAATGATTTAATGGGGAAAATTGTGTGTGATGTACGTACGAATGGAAACATTTCCCCTGGATTGACTGTGTGGGATGTACATACAAACAGAAACGTACTTCTTGGATTGATTGGGTGGGATGTACATATGAATGGAAACATATTCCTTGGATTGACTGTGTGGAATGTACATACGTACGGAAATGTTTGTCTGGGACTGACTATGTGGGATGTACTTACGACTGGAAATGATTGGGCCTATATAATTGTATTTTTTTGAACACAACTGTACGTATAACCGTATTTAATCGCTCGCCCGTCACACACATGCTCATTTTGCCCAGCGTGTGTGACCAGAGGGCCTATCCCCGACGATTTCTGGGTCGTGTGGGAAGGACCCCCCTATCGCCCACACTCACTTGGCGATGGTTCAAAATGCCGTCACAGAATGGGGTTAAAAACCGTTTGTATAGCACCTCGCTGTACCAGTGCAGGGATGGAGGAGGAATTAGGGGAGTTTTTATAGTGTTCTTGGCTGGATGGGGTTTTCTGCCCGTTGGACCCCGTTCGCACGGGCTAAGTCAGCCCCGTGCGCATGGGGTACTCAGAGACTTATGCACCACCTCGTGCGCACGGGGGCCAGGAGACGCCATGCGCACGGGGTACTCAGAGAGTTTACCCAGCACCCCGTGCGCACAGGGATCAAATGACCCCGTGTGCATGGGGTACCCAGAGAGTTTTTGACTACCCCGTGTGCACGGGGGTCAAAATACCCCGTGCGCACAAGGTATCCAGAAACACTCTGTTGCAAACTTTCTGGGTACCCTGACTAGCACACTATGGTAAAAAGGTGGTAGGAGTAGGAAGGCTAGGTGTATAAGTTTCGGCAATGGCATTCCCACATGACACACATCCCAGAGACCCCTCTTAATAGTGCGATCTTTCCTACGACTCGAATCGAATCAAAATTAAAACCTTCGAATCGCCGATAGACCACGCCTTTGATCTTTTTGAATTCGGGGGTCACACATCTCCATCGAGAACAATACGAAACCAATATCCTGAGATAAACTTTAGCAACCAATATTAGATCCACTAACCACATTGTCATCACACCAAAATACAATTTAAGTGAGATTTGCACTTTCACAAGTTTTAGCACGATCAACTCACGGATACTCGCGGTGACATTGGAGTATCTAGGTGACATTAGAGTTGGTTGATGTGTATCGTATGGTGTTATTTTAGTATGAACTCTTGGTTAGATCGATCGGAAAGAATAGCTTGCTGTTATTTTAGTACGAACTCTGGGATAGATTGATCAGAAAGAATAGCTTTGAGGTGGTTTCGTACCCTACAAACAATTTCTTCTTATGTTCTCCGCTAGATAAGAACTTTGGAGTGATTCTTCATCACACATTGAGGGATGGTTATATGATCCAATTATATTAGCATTATTGAGAGATTGCACTAGCGAAAGTACGGACCCTAGGCCTCATTTTCAAGCACTGCAATACCGTTTGTGCTCCGTTTTATCAATTGCTACCTTGCTGTTTTTTATTGTTCCTATTACAAAAATCAATATCTACTATCATTACTACGCTTGTATCACCATCTCTTCGCCGAAGTAGTGCACCTATACAAATTACCATTCTATTTGGTGTGTTGGGGACACAAGAGACTTTTTGTTATTTTGTTGCAGTTGTTTGAGAGAGACCATCTTCATCCTACACCTCCCACAGATTGATAAACCTTAGGTCATCCACTTGAGGGAAAATTGCTACTGTCCTACAAAACGCTGCGCTTGGAGGCCCAACACGAGTCTACAAGAATAAAGTTTCGTAGTAGACATCAAGCTCTTTTCTGGCGCCATTGCCGGGGAGGTGAGTGCTTGAAGGTATATCTTTAGATCTTGCAATTGAATCTTTTAGTTTCTTGTTTTATCACTAGTTTGGTTTATAAAAAGAAAACTAAAAAAATGGAATTGAGGTTGCATCATATTGTTCATCTTTATAATGTCTTTCGTGAAAATGATGGAAAGCAAAATTGTGCTCAATTGATAGAGGTAGAATTCTATAAAATGTTTGACAAAAAATCTTTGAATGATGAGCATGATTGCAATGTTGTTGGTATGAATTCTTTTAATATCCATGATGCTAATGATATGCAAAGCTACAAGCTTGGGGATGCTATGTTTGATGAAGATGATATTTTTAGTCCCCCATGTTTTGATGAGAAAATTTATTATAATGATAGCATGCCTCCTATTTACGATGATTATATTGATGAAAGTGGATTTGGAGAGGTCGTGACTTTATTTAGTGATGAATCCACCATTTTGGAAGAGGTTTCAATTGATTATGACAACAAAGTTGCTATTTATGATAATTATGGTGTTGACATGTATGCTATAAAGAATAATGGTAACCATGAAACTTGTCATCATGATTTTAATTTCCAATCATATGATAGTTATTTTGTTGAGTTTGCTCCCACTACTATTCATGAGAATAAATTTGCTTATGTGGAGAGTAATAAAATTTCTATGCACGTGGATCATGAAAAGAATGCTTTTGTGATAGTTATATTGTTGAATTCATTCATGATGCTACTTAAAATTACTATGAGAGAGGAACATATGCTTTTACATATTGCAACAATATCAAGTTTTCTCTCTATGTGTTGAAAATCTTGAAGTTATGCTTGTTTTGCCTTCCTATGCTAGTTGATTCTTGTTCCCATAAATTGTTTGCTCACAAAATCCCTATGCATAGGAAGTGGGTTAGACTTATTCTTGCCATGTGATTCATGATGCTCCCATTATGTTTCAACTCTTAGTTTTTTATGTGAGCATCATTGAAATCATCATGCCTAGCTAAAAGGGCATTAAAGAAAAGCGCTTGTTGGGAGACAACCCAACATTTACCCCTACTGTTTTTGTGTGTTCAAATGATTAGGCTACTGTAGTAATCATGTTTTATAGGTTTTGTTTCAATAAAGGGCCAAGTAAAGCCTTTGGGATAGTGTGGATGATAGTTGACTTGATTCTGTGCAAAAACAGAAACTTCTGCACCCAGTAACAGAATTGTTTGAATTCACTGGAGCATCAAAAAACTCTAAGTTTTTTACAGTTGTTGGGTATACAAATTTTCTACGTTTTACAAATGTTTTAGAAGCTTTGGAGTTACATAAGTATGACTAAAATTCAGACCTTTATGTACTGTTCTATTTTTGACAGATTCTGTTTTCAATGCATAGTTTGCTTGTTTTATGGTTTCTATGGCTTATATTGCTTAATATAAATTGTGGAAATTGTAGAGTACAGTAGGAATTATGTGGAAACAATTATGAATATTATCTTGACAGTACCAAAGTGAATGATTTGTCTTTATCATACTAACCCATCTCACGAAGTTCCGTTAAGTTTTGTGTGATTGAAGTTTTCAAGTTTTGGTTGAGATATCAATATGAGGAGAGTAAGGAGTGACAAGACCCTAAGAGCATCTCTAGAAGACCCCGTATAATGCCGCGACCCACAAAATAACCGTCAAAATGCGGGCGGGCGCGGAAAATTCTGCCCGACCAGACCCCGCAAACACGTCCGACCCGTAAAAAATTTTGCGGGGCGCGGCAAAAGTTTGCCCTCAACCTTTAGATTCACGGGGTGGGAGGCCGACCCGAGCTTGCCCCCTATCCGTAGCGAGATTTGGTGCGAGGGAAATTTCCGCGCGGCGTTCCCGCTCCCCCCCTCCTCGGCCGCCATTGCCCCGCCACCGCGAGTTCCGGCCCATCTTCCCCGCCCTTCTTCGCCGCCATGGAAGCCTCCCAGCCGCGCCCCGTCATCGTGGAGGTTGCGTACGCGCAATCCCCTTCGGCGGATCTCGTCGCCGGCCATGTCGCCCCCGCCTGCCCGCAAGGCCCCAACGCGCCTGCCCGCAAGCGGCAGGGCAACGTTGTCGTGCAGGGCGGCAATCCGGCTAGCCCCGCTGGAAAGGCACGCGCACCAGGTGCCGCCGCCACTGCGCGATCTGCCCGGCCATCGGCGGAGAAAGTTAGCAAGGTTTCGGGTGTGAAGCGGAAGAAGGATCCCACAAAAAGGCAGGCTCCTTCGTCCACTCCCTACACCCCGGCGAGATGTTCCCCGACGATGCCGTAAAACAGCGCTGCTCCCACCGCAAGCGAGGTGTTTGATGAAATGGCCGGAAGCTATGCATCTTTGATATCTTGTTCTTGCTTCGCTTTTCGCCATTGTGGTTGTTCGTGACTTGATGTCACTCAATGTAGCGGTGGTTTGAACAATGCCACTACCGAGTTCGTGAACTTGTTGGACACCAACGCCGTCGACATCGATCAAGTCCCGTTCGCTGATTTCGATTACAATGAAATGGAGGGTGGCATGGGTGATCACGGTGGTGAAGATGAAATGAAGGAGATAGATGAGGGGGCGTATGAGCAAGCGCAAGAAAAAAAAGCGTGAGATCGAAGAACTACACGATCTTGGAAGATCAAATATTGATCAAGGCTTGGAGTGCAGTGTCTCTTGATGCTTGCATGGGTATGTCTCAAACCACCAAGAGATATTGGCAAAGAATCGAAGATCAATACTTCCGCATGATGGACAAGAATCCCAATAGGACACCATGGACCTTTCGGTCACTCCAAGGTCGTTAGGACGTGATCAAGCCGATTTGTAGCCATTGGGCAGCTTGCTTGGAACAAGTTCGCAATGCACCTCCAAGTGGAACCATGGAATCCTACTATGTGAGTTCGTTTACACATCCCAAGTTGTGCACATCATTTGCATCATATGAAGTGATTGCATCATTTGACTTTGTTTTAATTGTGTAGGACAAAATTTCCCAAATAAGATACAAAGACATGGAAGCTTCCGAAGGCAATTTTTTTAAACTAGAGCATTGTTGGGATATGCTCAAAGAGTGCGAGAACTGGAAGTCGATTGACAAAGAATCCCCACCAAAGAGAGGTTCACTTACGAACATGGATGAAGATGAAGATGATGATGGCCCAAGAAACTTGAACAAGCCTGATGGTGACAAGAAGACAAAGGAGAAGATCAAGAGGGAACACGAAGCATCAAGCTTGAGGGACAAGATAGATGCCATGGTGCAATCAAATGAGTTGATGTTAGTGAAGACATTGGAGACAAATAAAGAGTTGGCCGAGAAGAAGGAACGAGAGAAGCAAGAGAAGTGGCAATTGCTCAAGGACGAGGGGTTGCGCAAGGCGGCCATTGAGGAGAGAAGAGCACGTGCCGCTGAAAACAAAGCCATGTCCAAGCTTCTTGCTGAAGAGAATAGGATCATGGCAATGAACCGCAATGACATGGATGACATCACCAAAGAATGGCATGATATGGCAAGGAGAGACATCTTGAAGAGGAGGATGCTTGCGTCGACCGGTGCTTGTTACAGTGCCGGCGATGTTTTCTCATCGGGATTTGGAACCAATATCGCCGATGCATTCAGTGCGCCAGCCGGTGATTTCGGTGCCGGAGTTGGAACAAGTGCCGGCGATGGATTCGGGCGTGGTGATGACCTCGATGGAGGTGGTGCGCAGTGAAGAGCAACCAAGATGATGAAGGACGTGGTCGTCGCTTTTGCAAGTCCTTTTGCGTTTGTCCTACAAAACTATGCTTTTTTTTGCGTGTGAACTATGTTTTATTGTTTGAATTTGAACTCATTTGTCGGAATCGCTGTCAAATTCGCTTATTGGGGGTTTTCAGTTTGCGGGTTGATGCGGCGGTGCCCGAGCAGACCCCGTGTAGCCGACCCATAAAAGAGCATCTTCCGTGAATATCCTTTTTTACGCGTCCGTTTGCGGGTCTGACTCTGCCCTTGCCCGCGCCGGCCCTAAAGACGTTTTTCCGCGAACTATAAACGCGTTTTGCGGGTCGGCATTATACGAGGTCTGCTAGAGTTGCTCTAAGCTTGGGGATGCCCAAGGCACCCCAAGGTAATATTCAAGGAAGATCCAAGCAACTAAGCTTGGGGATGCCCCGGAAGGCATCCCCTCTTTCGTCTTCAACATTATCGGTGACCTTACTTGGGGCTATATTTTTATTCATCACATGATATGTGCTTTGCTTGGAGCATCATTTTATTTTGTTATTATTTTCTCGCTGTTATTTAGAATAATGTTTTGCATATTTTAGCTCAATAAAAATGTCAAGTATAGCCTTTGCCATGCTTATTTTGCAAGTCTATATGTGGCTGTTTGAAAAATAGAAAGTTGCACGCTAGTGCGTGAATTCTTGACAAAAGTCTGATTGTGATAAAATATTGAAATTTTCTGCACAATAATCTATGATAAATTTTCTACAGTGTGGTAAATTTTCATAATTTTTGGACTTAGGTAAGTGTGAGTAAAATTGCACTCTTTACAGACTATTCTGTTTAGACAGATTGCTGTTATGTTTGCATTGTTTGCATATGTTTGCTTGTTTAATGATTTTATTTGAGGATAGGACTATTAAATATGCAAAGGTATTTAGTATGCAATGTTAAATAATAATTTTAGTGATTTGCTACAGTAGAGAATGATAAGGTTGTGCATTTATTTATACTAACATATCCCATGAGTTCTTGTTGAGTTTTGTGTGGATGAAGTTTTTAAGAATTAGGGAAACCGTGATATAAATGGAATTAAGGAGACACAAAAGCTCAAGCTTGGGGATGCCCAAGGCATGCCAATATAATATTCCAAGAAGTCTCAAGCATCTAAGCTTGGGGATGCCCTGGTAGGTATCCCACCTTTCTTCATCAACAATTATCGGTTAGCCTCGGTTGAGCTTAAGTTTTTGCTTCTTCACATGATGTGTGCTATTCTTAGAATGTCATTTTATTTTATTTTGCTTGCTGTTTTAATAAAATACTTAGATCTGAAAGTTTTTTAAATGATAGAGAGTCCTCACATAGCTACCTATTTACTTAACTACTCGCTTGATCTTCACTTATATCTTTTTGGAGTAGCTTGTCATTTACTCTTGTGCTTCACTTAGATTATTTGGAGAGTTGAATTTTTTGAAGAAATACTTATGCTCTCATGCTTCACTTAAATTTATTTGAGATCTTGTTAGTAGCAATGATAATATATAAATTTAGTCCCAAAGTAATGGATATTCAAGAGGGATATAATAAAAAGTTTCATGAAGATCATTGGATATGATAAGTTTGATTCCTTTAAATAGTTTTGCAATATGGAGATAATAATATGTGAGTCATGTTGGTGAGTAATTATGCTTTGGTAAGAATATTGGTGTTAAGGTTTGTGATTCCCTATGCAAGCATGAAAGTCAATAGTTATGCAATGAAATTACATCCTACTTGTGGTGCATTATTCGGTGTTAGTTATGTTTAATGCTCGTTTATGATCATTTTTGTTTCTTGGTTGGTCGCTTCTCAATACATTTGCTAGCCTTCATTTGTACTAAGCAGGAATACTGCTTGTGCATCCAAACTCCTTAAACCAAGTTGCGCCAAATGAGTCCACCATACATACCTATATGCGGTATTTTCGTGCCGTTCCAAGTAAATTTGTATGTGCCATCTCTAATTTTCAAAATGAATTTCCTTTTTATGTGCTTGTACCGCTCATGAAGCGGCAGGGGGTGGCCAATATTTTCCATGCTAGATGTGTTATTCTCAAGATGAGTGTTTATTCACTTGTCATTGCACAAGAGTGTGGCAAAGGTAACAGGGATGCTCAGTCCCGAAATGCAAAAAAAATTATTTATGTTGTTCAATAATAAATTCCTTGGAAAGTGTTGGTATGGACGGTACCCGTGGA
The DNA here is from genome assembly GCA_011799875.1 of Thinopyrum elongatum. Taxonomy (NCBI): domain Eukaryota; kingdom Viridiplantae; phylum Streptophyta; class Magnoliopsida; order Poales; family Poaceae; genus Thinopyrum; species Thinopyrum elongatum. The sequence goes on from CM022298.1 coordinate 229,272,989, forward strand.
TACGGCTAGCCGTGGAGTGTGAAAGTATGGTGGAAAAGGGAATAAACTTTATTTTATGTTTGGGAACCACCTATGATGTATCTAGAATGGAAAGTGTTGGGAGTTACTCGGTCGTTTTCGTTGACGCGAAAAGTATGCCTCCCAAAATATTTTTATCTCTCAATTTAAGCTTTGAGCTCTCGCACCTCTACAAATCTCTGCTTCCCTCTGCGAAGGGCCTATCTATTTACTTTATGCAATTTTTATTTGAGTCTCCATCTTCTCTTATAAAGCACCAACTAGGGGGCACTATGAACATACTTGTGCATTGGATGTAGCTAATATTCGAGTGTGTTTCATGAATGGATCAATGATTGAGCATGATGGGCTAGGGATAACTTTCTTTAGTGTTGATATTTTGAAAGACATGGTTGCTTGTTGATATGCTTGAGTATTGATGTCCTCATGTGAAATTATAGACTATTGCTTTGAATCATTCAAGTCCAAATGTCCATGCTACAAAAGAAAGAGCATATGATGAATATGATAGGTAGCATTCCACAGCAAAAATTCCGCTTTCAATTACTACTTTATCATGATGAGTTTTATGAGAAAGAGTTGCTGTTATGATGCTAGGAAAAGTGATTGAAATTATCATTGATCAAGCTTATGCACTTTGCTAGCATTCACACTTCATAGATTATTTCTTTTATCATTTACCTACTCGAGGACGAGTAGGAATGAAGCTTGGGGATGCTGATACGTCTCCAATGTATCTATAATTTATGAAGCATTCATGCCATGTTTACAACAATTTTATATGGTTTTGGTATGATTTGGATGGAACTAACCTAGACTGACACTGTTTTTAGCAGAACTACCGTGTTGTTGTTTTTTGTGCAGAAATAAAAGTTCTCCAAATGCAACGAAACTTTTTGATGATTTTTTTGGAACAAAAGAGGCACTAGAAGCTTCGTGGGAGGGCCAGAAGAAACACGAGGTGGGCACAACCCACCAGGGCATGCTAGAGGGGCCTGGCTTGCCCCGGTGGGTTGTGCTCACCTCGAGGCCTATCTTCACGTGATTCCAACGCTGAAAAATCCTATAAATAGAGAAACCATCAGAAATAACCCTAGATCAGAAGTCTCACCGCCGCAAGCCTCTGTAGCCACGAAAAACCAATCTAGACCCCGTTCCGGCACCCTGCCGGAGGGGGAAATCATCATCGGTGGCCATCTTCATCATCCCGGCGGCCACCATGATGAGGAGGGAGTAGTCCACCCTCGGGGCTGAGGGTTTGTACCAGTAGCTATGTGTTTAATCTCTCTCTCTCTCTCTCTCTCTCTCGTGTTCTTGAGATGGCGCAATCTTGATGTATCGCGGGCTTTGTTAATATAGTTGGATCATATGGTGTTTTCCCCTCTCTATCTTGTTTTGATGAATTGAGTTTTCCCTTTGAGATTTCGTTTTATCGAATTGAATACTTTTATGGATTTGAGAGCACTTGATCTATGTCTTGGCACTCAACTCGCGGATTCCTGAGGTGACATTAAGGTAATCTATGCATAGGGGTTGATGCATGTTTTCGTCCTTGTTTCTCCGGTAGAAATCTTGGGGCACTCTTTGAAGTTCTTTGTGTTGGATTGAGTATTATGAATATGAAATTGTTTGATGCATATCGCATAATCAACTCATGGATACTCGCGGTGACATTGGAGTATCTAGGTGACACTAGAGTTGGTTGATGTGTATCGTATGGTGTTATTTTAGTACGAACTCTTGGTTAGATCGATCGGAAAGAATAGCTTGCTGTTATTTTAGTATGAACTCTAGGATAGATTGATCGGAAAGAATAGCTTTGAGGTGGTTTCGTACCCTACAAACAATTTCTTCTTATGTTCTCCGCTAGATAAGAACTTTGGAGTGATTCTTCATCGCATGTTGAGGGATGGTTATATGATCCAATTATATTAGCATTGTTGAGAGATTGCACTAGCGAAAGTACGGACCCTAGGCCTCATTTTCAAGCATTGCAATACCGTTTGTGCTCCGTTTTATCAATTGCTACCTTGCTATTTTTTATTGTTCCTATTACAAAAATCAAAATCTACTATCATTACTACGGTTGTATCATCATCTCTTCGCCGAAGTAGTGCACCTATACAAATTACCATTGTATTTGGTGTGTTGGGGACACAAGAGACTTTTTGTTATTTGGTTGCAGGGTTGTTTGAGAGAGACCATCTTCATCCTACACCTCCCATGGATTGATAAACCTTAGGTCATCCACTTGAGGGAAAATTTCTATTATCCTACAAAACTCTGCGCTTGGAGGCCCAACATGAGTCTACAAGAATAAAGTTTCATAGTAGACATCAGTGTCTCCGCGGCGACGGCGCCAGAAATTATTCCTTTTACTTATGAGCCGCGTTAGGATTTCCTCGAAGAGGAGAGGATGATGCAGCACAGTAGAGATACGTATTTTTCTCAATTAAAAACCAAGGTTATCAATCCATTAGGAGAACCACGAAACACCTCGTTAGCAGTATGTACACACAAAATAAGAAATACTTGCACCCAACGCAAACAAGGGGTTGTGAATCCCTCAGCGGTTAATTGCAAGGATCAAATCTCGTAGTGATAGATTGATAGATAGAACAAAAACACAAAATAAAATAAAGTAAATAATATTGCAGCAAGGTATTTTTGGATTTTAATATATGATAAAAATAGATCTGGGGGCCATAGTTTTCACTGGAGGCTTCTCTCTTGAAAATAGCATATGGTGCGTAAACAAATTACTGTTGGGCAATTCATATAAAAGCGAATAATCATGATGATATCCAAGGCAATGATCATGTATTTAGGCATCACGTCTGAGACAAGTAGACCGACTCCTGCCTGCATCTACTACTATTACTCCACACATCGACCGCTATCCAGCATGCATCTAGAGTATTAAGTTTATAAAGAATAGAGTAACGCCTTAAGCAAAATGACATGATGTAGACGAAGTAAACTCGCGCATGAATTAACCACATCCTTTTATCCTTAATGGAAACAATACAAATACGTGTCGTGTCCCCTTCTGTCACTCGGATATAGATCACCGCAAGATTGAACCCATCACAAAGCACCTCTCCCATTGCAAGAAAAATCAATCTAGTTAGCCAAACCAAATCAATAGATCGTAGAGCAATACAAAGCTGTAATAATCATGCATAAAGGAGTTCATAGAAGACTCAAATAATCGATAATCTAGTCATAAACTCATAATTCATCGGATCCCAACAAACACATCGCAAAAAGTGATTACATCAAATAGATCTCCAAGAACATCGAGGAGAACATTGTATTGAAGATCAAAGAGAGAGAAGAAGCCATCTAGCTACTAGCTATGGACCCGTAGGTCTATGGTAAACTACTCACACATCAGTGGAAGGGCAGCAAGGTTGATGTAGAACCCCTCAGTGGTCGGTTCCCCCTTTGGCAGAGTGCCAGAAAAGGCCTCCAGACGAGATCTCACGAGAACAAAAGCTTGCGGCGGTGGAAAAAGTGTTTCGGGTGGCTCTCTGATGTCAAGGGAATATTTGAGAATTTATAGAGGTGGAATTAGGTCAGGAGGTGCCACGAGGGGCCCACAAGCCTGGGGTCGCCTCCCTGGGGGGCGCCTCTCGAGCTTGTCGCTCCCTCGTGGCTCGTCAGGTCTTCTCCTGAACCTTCTAGGGTCTCTTCTAGTCCAGAAAAAATTTATCCAAAGTTTTTTCTCCGTTTGGACTCTGCTTGATATTGATTTCCTGAAAAGCCAAAAACAAGCAAAAAACACCAACTGGCATTGGGCACTAGGTTAATACGTTAGTCCAAAAAAATGATATGTAATTGCATATATTTGCATAATAAACATCCAAGATTGATACTATAGTAGCATGGAACAATAAAAAATTATAGATATGTTGGAAACATATCAATCATCAAAATTTTGTTTCCCCCCATACGCATAATGGCACCTTGTGGGGGGAGTGGCATTTTTATCGGCGTAGCAAAGGGTAAGAGTAAGAAATCACCAACACAAAAAAACACACTCCAATTTCCCCCGTCTGCCGCATTCTCGAGCTCTAGTGCCCAGATCCAATCTAGCTTCCTTCCTTAGTCGCATCCAAGCTTCCTCACCCCACCATGGCCTACATCCTCAAAGGGCACTGGGGTGGCTCCACTGTGACGGACGGCACCATCTTGGAGCTGTGCAGTGCGGGTGAAATCTCCGCCAACATCGCTGCTCGCATTCCTAGCGCCAACCAGTAGGTGCCCGCTCCCAACCAAGGGGAGCGGGTAGTCTTCATCCCCCACCTCATCCGAGGCTTAGGGTTCCCGCTGCACCTGTTTGTGCGCGGGATGATGTTCTGCTTGCTCGACTTCCAACATATGGCCCCGAACTCCATCTTACACCTTGCCTCCTTCATCACGGTCTGCGAGGCCTTCCTCCACATCGAACTGCACTTCGGCCTGTGGCTAAAGATATTTGCCGTCAAGCCGAAGTCCAACGGCTTCGATCTGGCAGCGTGCAGAGGGGCCATGGTCAGCAAGAACCAAAATGCCGACTGGTTCAAAGGCACCTTCTTCGGGACAGTCAAGGAATGGCAGCGCGAGTGGTTTTATATCACTGAGTCGCTTGCCCCCGGCCAAACCGAAGTCCCAGCCTTTTCGGTCGGGCCCCCAAGGAAGCTCAAGTCCTGGAGGGAGAAGGGCGTCATCCGGGGGAACCCAGAGGAGGTGGAGACACTAATCAAGAAGATCAAGTGGTGGTCTACCAAGAAGGACCTCCAGATCACCGACGGAGTCAATGTCATGCTCCACCGCCGCATTCTCCCACTCCAACTCCGGGCCACCCCGATGTGGGATCATAAACCTAAGGAAGCGGGACCCGTCCTCAACTTCTTCGGCTCCAACTTGGCCGGCATGTGGACGTGTCTCTTCAAGCTAGCCAGGGGCAAGATCCCTAAGGAAGGGGAGGACCTCGGCTTTGAGGTCGGCTATGAAGCTCCACCGGTAAGTGTTTTAACACACACATTCATATTCTTCTTTTCCTGTAAGGTGAGACAGATTTTGATGAATCGTCTTGTTTTATATTTGTAGAACTGGGCAGCCAAGATGCAGCAAATGCAGTGCCCGTCCCCACTGCCAGAGGAGGAGAGAACCCCTTTGCTCACGGCGCTCCTGGTCGAGGAGCCACACGTGGTGATCGCCAAGGGGCCGAAGTCCCAGAAGGGCAGGGCGGGTCTTCAGAATCGGGAGACCTCGGTCACCCGGTCCAAGGAGACCCACGCCTCCTCCACCCACGAAGAGGATGCGGTGGAGGATGAGAAGGAGAACCCTCCCCTTAAATGGAAGAGGGCTGCGTTAGAGGACGCCGAGGCGAGGACGCGGCCCAAAGGCCAAAAGAGGTTGAAGGGAACCTTGATCGGGGCCACCAGCAAGCCCATGTCAGAGAAGATCACACTCTCTGACGAGTAAGAGGATGATCCCCTCGCAATGTAGAGGAAGAAACCAGCACCCTGGGGGTACGTCACCGTTTTTATATTTATGTTGCACCAGGTCCTCTTAGCAGGATAAAACTCATACGAGCGCCTTCCTGTAGTCCGCCAAAGGTGCGCCCCAGCGACTCCTCAAGCAGGTTGCCATCTGCCAGCGGGACGCCGAATCCTGCTAATCCTCCCCAAGCTCAAGACGGGCTGGGGGAAGCAATGTCTACTCCGGTCCCCCCTGTTGACACGACGCGGGCTGGAGAGATGACTGTCATGGCCGAGGTTGAGACCTCGGCCCTACGAGGCCAAGGGGACGAGATCACTGAGGCCGTCAAAGAGGGGCTGGGCCAGTCATCGACCCAGCCTAAGTCCGCTCCAGCTCCACTGCTACAGCTATAGACCCTCGTGCCTAGTACTCCGGTGCCGGGCTCCGAGGTTCTACCCCCGCCTTCCGCCCAAGGGCAGGCAAGGTTGGGGTGGACTGAAGAAACGGAGGCGGCCTTAATAGGCTCCTCCCTCAAGGAAGAGCACCGCTCCTTGGTAGGCATGGCGCTCCAAGGCTTCCGATCCATGGAGGCCAGAATGCGGGAGGCCATCAAGGGCCTCATTATGAGCCTCGAGGTACTCTTCTGCCCTTGTGTGAAAATAATTTCTTTGTTTGAGTTTACCTTGCAACATCATGTATTTGTCCGAGGACATCTTTACTTGATGTTTAGACAACATAGGTAGTGAGTAGCCCCCAAGCCCAAGGCTAGTTTTAAGAAACTAGCATTGGGGTCAAGTTGTAGGAGGAGCAGAATGAGTAGCCCCTAGGACTCTGCCCAATGTGATAGGGTGCTTGTCCAGAGTATCAGTAGATATTGAACATGGGGCTCATGCTGAAGTGTTTGCCTGCAGTTTTTGACCTCGACTCCGAGCTCCACCTCCGAGGAGATTGCGGAGATGAACCGGAAGCTCGATAGGTCCGAGAAGGACCTAGACCTGATGAATAAGTAGGTCCAGCAGTCTCAAGGTAAACGACCAGTGCTTCGTACCCTTAGATGTTTTTATTGAACACAGAGGGTATATTGGTTTTGAAGGAGAAGCTAATGCCAAACTGTTTGAATGACAGCAGCCTTGGCCGAGCTTGAGGGGCTCAAGGCCGAGCTTAAGAAGGCTAGACAGGAGGTTGAGCAGCAAAAGGCTGCTATGGCCAAGGTGGAGAAGGAGCGAGCTTCCAAAAAGGTGGCTAGGGAGAAGGACCAGGTGCGGGTCCTGGAGGTCGAGGAGACCCTGAAGGGCGTGTTCGACGCCCCTGACAAACTTGATGCCGACGATAAAAAGGAGAAAGAGGAGCTCAAGAAGCTCCATCTTGCACACTCTGAGCTCCAGACCAATGCTCGGGCTGACCGTGGGGTGCTCCAACAAGTGGAGCAGATAGCTGTGGGCAAGCCATTTTAACTTCAATGCATGTTTGGCAGCAAAGGGTGCATCAAGCTCACCCAGCTGTGGCATTCCCCAGAGGTCTTTGCGGATCTCCCGAAGAGTGTGACGGACGCCGCCCATCACTTTGACCAACTGGAGGGCCATGAGGAGGAGAAGGCATTCTGGCGGTAGTTCCAGGAGTCGCCGTCATCACAACTGCTGAACCATCGAATGAAGCAGCTGGCAGAGCTATTCCGCGTGGCGAGGCCAGCATTTCAGGACCTGTGCATCAAATCACTACAAACAAATACACTTCCGTGATGATACGTGTTTGTCATAGTAGGTCATGTTTTCTGTCATGCATGTACATCCATGACGATTTTATGACAGAATCAAGATAGTCATACCTGTGTTGTCATAGAAGTGTTCCATGACAATACCAAAATTATCATCACGGAAGTGTCCACTTCCATGATGATAAATGGCGCATCATGGAAGTGCTTTCGTCAAGGGTAATCAACATGTGGCATCCACAGTAACGGGTCGCCGTTAAGTTATCGGGTTCCGGTTTGGATCCGATAACCCGTTAACCGCCCGGACCAATGGGGATTTTCCACATGTAAAATTCTGATTCGCCTTAGTATCCACGTGTCAGCTCTGCGTTGGGATAGGTGTCATCAAGCGAGTGGACAGGACGAGCCTATGGTACGTCAACACATGGCTCGGCCCAACAGTGGCCCGTTTAGGTTAAAAGGCTGGGCCTGTCAAAATAAGCGGGTCGACCCATTAGCGGCCTACTTGAGTTAGGCCCATTCACAAGCATGGCTCATACAAGTTACATCGAATCGGCCCATCAAAGGCCCATTCTAGATTTGACAATTTCCAGCCCATCGTCAGTTCGAGCCCATTAACGGCCCGCTACGTCTTTGGGCCAATTACGGCCCAACCTTCTTTCGGCCTGTTAGCAGCCCATTGTCAGTTCCAACCCGTTAATGGCCCGGTACATCTTTCGGCCTTTTCTCGGCCCATTCTGCAGTTGGGCCAACTTCTAGCCCGTTGTGACTTTCAGCCTTTCCTCGGCCCATTCGGTAAATGGGCTAGTTCCTAGCCCATTTTGTCTTTCGGCCTGTTAACGGCCCGCACAACAGTTGGGCCTTTGACGGTGCAACCTGATTTTGGGTCCATCAGCGACCCACGTTTCGCAGGGCACAATTTCAGCCCGACGTGACTTTCGGCCTGTTAAAAGCCTAGCTTGCAAATTGGGCCTCTTCTGGCCCAAAACACTTTCGGCCTCTTACTGGCCCGTTAAGTAAAAGGGCCGAGACAAATTGACATTTATTTCGGCCAACTAGAGGCCCACGGGCCATTTCCATTTATACGGCCCTATCGAGCTTTTGTCCTGTTAACGACCTGCTAAGAGCCATTGTTATGGTGGGCCACATCGTTTGGGATCCACTAAATATGAAGTTGACCAGCCCAATTAAGGCCCGCTTTGACTACACATGTTTGTTCGTTCGGATGGCATCCAAGTAATGTTTGGGTGTGTTGGCCCCCATTTCAACGATATAGCATATACAAAGAATTATCCTACTCTATACTATCGCCTCTAAAAAACCTACACTATACAATAAAGAGACTAAGGCATAGAAACGAAGAATAATCCTACACTATACAATAAAGAAATTACAGCAGATTATACCCATTGGGCATTATAGTTCGGCACCAGTGATAATAAAGCGTACACAAACAGCAAATTACATACACTGGGCAAATAAAGCTCATACATCATGGACACGCATCAACAGAACTTACCATTTGAACTATAATCTCTTCAGAAAATAGGATTGGCCGGATTCAGATAGCACAAATTTCAGTCTGCAAATTCTCCAATTCCTTTGTGGTTACCTCAGTGTCTTGTTTCATTTTTTTACTCCTGCATCTAATACCTGCAACTCCAGTCTCAACATGTTGATTGCATGTTGAGAATCATGTACACGTTGTCTTGCCACCTCTAGTTGATGCTCGAGAACATTAGCACATTCCAATTCCAATCCATAATCATTTGGTAACGGCCATACCGCACTGCTCTCAGATCTTTGTGTTGATGTCACTTCATCCTGAAATGTTTCTGTAAGTACACATGACTAGGGCAAAAATATAGTTACAACAGTGAAGCGAGCAAGACAGACTATTTTGTACATGGCAAAACAGGACTAACAATAATGTTACACGTCATGAAGCATAAGCAGGTGATATTTTAAAAATTATAAAAATGGTAGTCTGTGTAGCCCGCATACAGAAATCTCTCTTAGCTCACCAGAGGAGCATGATGTTGGGGCCGAATCCAAAACGTAGACAGGTTACAAATTTAGACCACACACAGCTATTGAACATTATATATATATATATATATATATATATATATATATCTTGCATATAAGTAAGCAAGCAGTTGGCCATTCTGTAGGTCAATTAAAGTCTTAGGGAGCATAATGAACAACAGAGGGATTCATACAAACCTACTACAGCAAGCAAAACTATGCAATCATTAGCCTAGTATAAACTAGATTGTGAGCCTCATGCAGTAATAGTTGGTTAATAGACTTCAAAGCTTCAGGCACACTTCGCCAGAGTAATTAAATGGTAAGGCCTTTAATTATGTTAACTAGTAGTTATACAAGTACCCAACATCAGGCATCATTGTTTGGGCATCTCATTAACTAAGGACAAATAAAGCAATTGAAAAGAGCAATTTAACTATGCCTGAAACAAACAAGCAATTGAACTGTTGAGTTGGCAGCATGCATACATGCATGCCTCAATAACATCCATGGCCTAGCTACATTTACTATATAAAGGAACAAGTAATGTAATATTTTTGGCCCCCTATGAAGTATCTCGACTAGTATGTAATCAAGATCCTAGTAATGATAGGGAGGCTAATGATGTGAATCTGCGTTTGGTTATGACATTTATGACATCGACAACTCTACCATAGTAGGAAGCAGTTTCACACTGTTCACTACTATAAGATGTTTTAGATATTTAAAAGTAGAATACATCCGTAATGAGTGAAGAGACACATTAAAATGTGTTTACATACATCTGATTTACAAAAAAGTTAGAACATCATATAGTAGTGAGCGGAGGGGGTTTTAATCAATGGCCCAATGACTGGGTTACAGGTGAAGAACCCTACACAAGCACAATGTCAGACAAATAGGATGTCCTGGTAATTGTAATACAATGACTTACCATAACTGGTTGAACAGGCTCAGCGCTGCTCCTCCTTCTCTTGAAAGGCTCCTTCCTAACATCTTGTACTTGGAAATCCTCAATCTTATCTTCATTGCACCCCCTCTACAAGGTGACACAAACTAGTTACTGGTCTCCTTCGAAGATAAATATGCATACTTTCCTGTCTGTGAACAACACAAAAGGATGAGTTTATAACAAAACAACACCAAATAATGAAACATGCCACATCTCTTGCACACAATGAAATGAGCATTTACTATGTGTGCACTGTGTAAAAACTCGGCATACCTTCAAACTGGATCTCCAGGTATTCTTGGAGAGCCTACTTTAGTGTACAACCAAACCTTTATGTCACCTATGAGTTATACAAGCCCCCACTACAGTAGCCCTTAGTGTTTAAATCATTGACAAGCTCTGTTAGGTCAAGAACAACAAGTAAACAAAGCAAACAATCCTAGTATGGCTGGCTGATACAAACAAGCAATTGAACAGATGTGTGAGCAAATCTTGCACAACACTGAATTACATATCAAGAAAAGAAGCATAGAAGGAGGCTTAAAGACCATCACTTGACTGACCAGATTTAAGGGGCATTTAAACATCATGTGCAACGTATGAACTAACATAGACATCGCATATTTCAGATTCTATAATGAAATGCACATGTATTAGGTTATGCCATGTATGATGCCTAAATGTACACTATAGCAGGCACGAGTGATTCATCATTGCACGCACAATTGAATTGCAGGTTAAGGGCCAGTTCTATTCCACCTTTTCAGATCATATTGTCAAAATAAGCCATAAAAGATGTAAAGAAGTCATTTTTGAGTTATGGGCTTGGGCTTAACTTATTTCTCTTTGGGAGGGGGGGTGCTTTGGGTAGAAGCTCACTAAAAATTGAAGGGAAGGGGAATAGTGAAATGTCTCTATTGTCTGCCTATATTACACTCAAAATGCCACTGCTCACCCCCGCGTCACACCTGACCCTCAAGTAAAAACAAACATGCAAGTGTTCATTGCCCTGCCCATTTGCATCTCCTCTCCCCTTTCCCTCTACCTCGATCCCCTGCCTGCAGCGCTAGGGTTCCTCATGCGAGCCGTCGCCATTGGTCTCATCTGGCCTGCTCCTCGATGATGGTCTGTCCAGCTAGGCTACATGGCCGGCGGGTAGGGCCAAATCTCCCTGGCTGCTCCTCCCTCTGGTGCCGCCCCTCATTATCATGGTCTCTAGCAGCTGCTCCGCTATGGTCCATCCAACGCACTACTCCAGCACTCGCCGCACAACTACGGCCGACGCCCCACTCCGGCAGAAGGCACCTCGTTCCCCCTCCCCTCCTCCTGGGTGGTGGCCTTGAGGTGCCGTTGAAGGATGTGCTCATCCAACAAGGTGAGGATCTCCTCTGATTTTTTGCCAAATTTTCATTCTGATCCGCTATAAGATGAATTGCTATGAGCTGCTGTTGCTACTATATGATGCATTGCTATGAACTGCTCTTGCTGCTGCTATATGATGAATTGCTATGAGCTGCTACTGCTATATGATGAATTGCTATGAGCTGCTGCTGCTGCTATATGATTAGTTGCTATAAGCTGCTCCTGCTGCTGCTATATGATGAATTGCTATGAGCTTGTCCTGCTGCTGCTATATGATGAATTGCTATGAGTTGCTGCTGGTATATGATGAATTGCTAGTTGTTGCTGCTGCTGTATGATGAGTTGCTATGAGCTGCTGCTGCTATATGATGCTTTCAGGTGGTGCTGCTATATGATAATAACCAGCCACTTGGACCATCGAATTTCGATAAATAATAGTTCTTCATTTAAATTTAGGTCATGCGTTCTTCATTTAAATTAGGCAATGTGATCTCTATGGAAGACATTGACCAAAGTATATTGTGCCAAGTAGATGGTATCTTTGTATTTGCATTTTGAACAAATATTGATGGTCTGTTTTCCTATCATATTAATTACTGCACTGGGTTGAATTTGTGATGTTTGCAAGTCAAATTAATTTTCATATGGTCAGCAAAATGACAAAATATAATGCAATCTAGACTTTTCACTGATCATACCACAGATAAGCTGAAAAGGCAGGCAATGAAAAGAATTGGTTGGCTTATTATCTGGAGCTTATATTCAAAGGTGCTTATTTTCTTAGGATAACTCGAAATAACTGTCCCTAAGAAACTTGGCCAACAACACTGACATACAAATAACATGTCATGATGATTGCAATGGAGGCCCAGTTCTTTTGCCAGATTCTCCCAGAATCTGACCCCTACCCAGATTCTGCCAGAATCTTTGAGCCCCATTTGCGTTACAATCCTATCTAGTTAGGGTCTAATTAGTTAGGATTGTAAAACAAATGGGGGTCAAAGATTCTAGGAGAAGCTAGAGAGGGGCAGATTCTAGGAGAATCCTGCAAAAGAACTGGGCCGGAGTGACCTACCATAGCACACTGTATAGGCTCACCGCTGCCTCTCCTTTTTTTTGCGATGTTCCATGAAATTTCCACATACATCTTGTACTAAGAAATCTTCTACTTTTTCATTGCGTAACCCTATCTGCAAGTTGACATGGCTAATTTCAGATATCTCTACATGATAATACATTGCATATCCCTTGCGCATATTTAAACCACCAATTAACGATTGTGTGCGTAGCATAAACTAGCCATGACTCTATGTACTGGACTAGCAGGCACTCTAAGGGAGCCTAATGTAGTGCACTGGAATTCCTACATGCCACCTACAATTTTGTGTAATGTACTACCTCTGTTCCTAAATATATGTCTTTGTAGAGATTCCAGTATGGACCACATACAGATGTATATAGATGCATTTTCAAGTGTAGATTCACTCATTTTGCTCTGTATGTAGTCTATAGTGGAATCTCTAGAAAGACTTAAATTTAGCAATGGAGGGAGTATCATGTATGACATCTACATCTCTAATTTAGTAGACAGTAGTGGAAATCATTGTCTGCACAAAGGGATTACTGGTCAAAAATCCTAGCAAAGCACGCTGGCAGGCACACAACAATACAAGAGAGAGAGACGCACTTACAAGATCATAGCAATGCCTCAGTCCAGGATCTTGGTTGGCCAAGTTGTTAGATCCAGAAGAAACATCGTCCTTGTAGTTTTTGCCAGCTGCATAACATGTAACAGGGACCTGTTAGTATTTTTTAAGTACAACGGGCAGGTGATGCTGGACGGGTTTAAAGGTGACAAGTACCTAGGCCATGGTGGGTGCTTGGCATCCTGCCAGACGGTGGGAATCAAGTTAGAAACGTCAAGGGTGATGACGCTGCGTTGGCTATTGGGGTCCTGTAAGGAGATCTAGAACCATGGAGTAGGGTGTTTGTGGAGCGACTCCGGTAGGGTGGACTACGGTGTGGGCGAAGAGGATTTGAGGCTGTGGACGAGGGCGTCGGTGAAGCTGCTCCGGTGGTTGGGTTCAGGATGGTGTCGACGATGCGGATTTGCCGCCGTGGATGGGGCATCAGAAGCTGCTCTGGTAGGTTGGACGAGGGTGCGACTAAGCGGATCTGAGGCCGTGGACTTGGGCGTTGGCAAAGCGGACCCGGTAGGGTTGAGAATGGTATAGGCGAAGCTACTCCGGTAGGGTTGAGGATGGTTTCGATGAAGCGGCTCCGGTAGGGTTGAGGAAGGTGTCGGCGAAGAGGATCAGAGGCCGTCGACGGGGGCGTCGGTGGGGCGGCTCCAAGGGTGTGGACGAAGCGTCTCTGATGGGGAGTATGAAGGAGCCACTGTAGATGTGCTGCAGTTGACGAGAGTACCGGCGAAGCAGATCCAACGCCATGGACAAGGCCGGCACTGAATGGGTTGTGGTACAGTGGTGGATGAGCTGTCTACTTGTTTCTAGGGGAGGTGGGAGGGGTAGATGTAGCTGCAGAAGCAGATCCGGTGAGGTGGACGCCGCTGGCAGTGAATGGGCTCTGGTACGTCGGTGGATGAGCAGTCTAGGGTTTCGAGAGGGGAGGGGTAGAAAGGCCGATGAAGTACGGATGGCGTGATGTAAGATGCTCTGGTGTTGTGGAGTAGTCATTTTTGCGGGAAGGGGAGAGGAAATGGGGGTGCCATGTGGTGGGGGGAACCGAAAGTTACCAAAGCACCCCGACCTATTATGTAAATGAGGGCCGTATTGTAACTATTGTTCTCCGTGCACCAAGGACAAAAGGGGAATTCCGCATGCTAAAGACTAGGTGGCAGAAATTTTAGGAGGCGGGAGATTTTGCCACCCGCAGGATCGTTCGTATCCAGTTTCAACTAATTTTGGACAATGCTAGTGGGAAGGTCATGCGAGACTGTGTACACAGGGCACACATCAGCAGTTAATAACTGGTATGAAGTCCACCCCAGAAAAAAGACAATAACTCAGGATCATGCACCAATAACTTGGACGTTCACACGGGCGCGACCAATCGTACGGGTGTAGAGGCGCGTTCACAAAAAAACCGGATCAAACACTCAGCCTATGTATTTCTCGTGTAAATATATAATTTAGTGCCATTGGTTATTTACTTTAAACATAATGCATAGACGTGTTATTGTAGAGGCGCACAAAAAGAAATGGATATTGTAGTCCCATAAAAGAAATGGATATTGTAGTCCGCTACTTAAAAGTGTTACCTCATATGATTACATGGCCTCCATTTCATATATTGTGTACCCGTTGAATTCATATATGAATATTACATATATTACTTCATAATAGAACCTTAAATCATCCAAGACTAATGAATTTGAATGCAAAATTAACAATGGTGCATGTACATGATAGCTACAGTGGTTGTTTGAAGAAACATCACTGTAACTTTGGCATGCACAATTGAAAAGAATTATTTGGAAAAAAATGCGATATGTGAGTGTCTAATCTTTATAGCGTTGAATCGATATTGTATCTTTGGCCACGATACAAAGTAGATATTGATTTATGTTCAAGTGATGCACGTCCACAATCGCTAGATAGTGATACGTGAATGAATTGTGCAATCTCTCTCACACGCATGCATATCTCATTTCTCCGTGGGCATCGGAATCACACACGTGCACTTCATGTATTTCTCTTCCTTCGTGAAGGTTAGAATTCATCTTTCTACCCCGTCCTACAAGTCTCTCACACAGAAACACACACGCTCTCTTTGTCGAACACGCACATCCCTTTAATTCCGTCCACCCACCGCCACTAATGTCTCAAAGTATAACTATGTCTCACACACATATGCCTAAGGTTAACTCGAGTCCCGGAACCATATGAATACATACAATGGGATTCCAGCAGAGCACTTTTGTTTTGAGATTTCGCTCACACACACACGCGCGCGCGCGCGCGCGCAGACATTGTTTCTCTCTTCATTTTTTCCGGCACTTGCATGCACACCGCTTGTTTATCTCAGTGATGCTTTAAGTATGCCTCGCACACCTGCTATGTACCTATCCCTTAATATAGATATGTATCACACAAACTCCTTCTCCCTATATCTATGTGTCACTGCCCCCCCCCCACACCCACACACACACACACTTCCTGACACCAAAGGAGTAGGGTGACACCTCGATCTTGATACTAATCTATCTACTGGCTTCTCTCTCAAACACACACACACACTACCTGACACTGAAGGAGTAGGGTGACACCTCGATCTTGATAGTAATCTATCTACTGGCTTCTCTCTCAAACACACACACACACTCGCTAGTTGTGCCTCTATGCCTACCGCGCGCACACTCTCGATACGTCTTTCTATCCCTCCCCCCTCCCCACCCCCAACAATGACAACAGAAGGGTGACAACTTGATCTTGATCTTAATCTATCAATTGGCTTCTCGCTCACACACACACGATACGTCTTTCTCTCCGTAGCCCCCTCGATATGTAGACTTCTCGCGCGCGCACAGCTGTAGTGAAGATGACGCTGAACCCAGTGTGCCTTGTTTTTACCGGCCTCATGTGATAGTTTTCACCCTGTTTTATGTTAATTAACAAGGCAACCTTTTTTTTGTTACTACTAGTGAATTTGAGATCATTTGGGGAAGACATAAAATATACCACTTCAACCCAATTATCGCAGTAACTATTTAAAAAGAAACTAGCAAGATGCCCGTGCATTGCACGGAACATCAAGATGCATTTGTATGAGTAGTTTATCTTGTGAGAGAAAAGGATGAACGAGGGAAGGCCTTATTTGCAAATGTGGAGAGGGGTGTGGGTATATTTTTACAAAATTGCCATAGTTTCCTTCCTATCCGTTAGATATAAATCGGACGGCCTATATTGCAGGATGGCAGGCACACTATCATCACCAACTCTATTTTTTTATAAGAGTAGAGATAGAGATATATCTCTTGCATCGTCCACAATGAACATCTGCTGGACTGGTTAGCGCCGGATGCTCGCAACGCGATGACCTGAGTTCGAATTCTGTCCTAAACTTTAGATTTTTATATTTTTTAATATATACTTCTTTCGCTACTGTACTGACAGTGGAACCCACAGAGTACTTAGAATACAAGATTAAGGATGGATTTGTTTCTTTTTAACTTTCTGTACGAATCTGTAGCCACCCTGCAAGTCATGTACACTGTACATGCAATTAACTTTTTATGGAGGGAGAATCATACACGCAATTAACTCAAATGGATTGGATGTGACTCTATTATTTCCAGCATAAGAGCATCTCCAACGGCAACCGGCAAATTTCCTCCCGCTTCCTTCTGCGGAGGACGATATCCAACGCCAGCGGCATACATTTTCACAACTCTAACCAACCAGAGGAAATTCGTGCAAACACGGACTGATTTCATATAAGCATGAAGGATTTCGTATAAAAAGCCGGATCTTCATATAAACATGATGGATTTCATTACATTTACATGAACTAAGCGGTGCTAATCCGGCTCTCGTGGTATAATTAATACCTAATCTAAATGGCCGCCCACGGATCCTTTTGTCTTCCTCATGTCTGGCAGACACTTGCGGGGTTGACGAAGGTCCTCGCAATAGACGAAGCAGCCAAGAAACCACCTGTATACGCAGTCGTCGCCTTGGCGGTCGCCTTCATGGGACCCAAGCGGCGGCGGCCTCCCGTGTTCTACTTTTCCTCGATGATGGCGGCGGACACGGAGAAGCTGGCCATCGACTCGTCGCTCTCCACGCACCCAGCTTCTGTCTCTGCCTGCATGGGATTGCCGCAGGCACGGGAGGCGCATCCACAGACATGGGAGGCACGCTCGAAGACACTAGTGGCGCGGTACGACACGACAACGACGACGCCCATGCCGCCGTGCCGGCGTGGAGCAACTTGCCACTCCTCATCGAGCTGAACTGGAGCGGCGAGTTGCTGAACCACGCGCCGGCTTGGGGGGCAACTAGCTTTGTCGGGCAAGGCGAGGTAGGTGAAGCACCGAGCGGCCTCGCTCATATCTGGAGGGCTTGGCGGGCCACCCAGCCGGGTAGTATGCCAGAGAATGGCTCATCGGAAGCCATCGGAAGAGTGGAGAAAATGGTGAAGGAGGATATGGGGGAGCGGAGGAGGGGTGCGATTCTTGCCCGCTGTCTGGCCTCATTTCAATATAGGGCGAACAGTAGGAGCTTGGCCGGCGTTCGGCCTCGTTTAAACTGAGGGCGGACGGGAGGAGCTCGGCCGGAGTTGCGTTTAATTCTGGCCCGCTCATGAATGGACGTGTGGCCGGAGTAGGTTTCTCGGTTTGCATGCGGGTTTAACGGAGGCATTTGATGGAGGCGAGGAGGCGTGTTCAGCCGGGCGTGCAGCGGGCAGCGCAGTACTATTCGATTTGACAGCTACTAGTAAACCAGGACAGTTCCCGATATGGCTTTAATGCAGACGAGGGAGAGGGTAGTGGTTCCCGAAATGTTGAACGGCCAATGATGCATCCTCCTTCAATTAGCATCCTGAATGCATGAGGGAAGTAATGGGAGGAGGACGGGGAAAAGAGGCAGCACGATGTGAATGCAACGCAGTTTGCACCCATATAAAGGCGCCCCTCCATTCCAATGCATCTACCACATCGTACGCACCTAAGCACCTACACTAAGCGCAAAAGTGCTCACTCCAGACCCATGGCGGCGATGTGCACGAGCGGCCAGTGGCTGTGCCAGATGGTCCACGAAGCTGGCCTGCGGCATGGCACCGAGGATCGTCTCCAGAGGGTATTGGCGACCGGTTGGTTCATGGCCATTGTTGACGCGAGCTACGACTCTCAGTTGGACAAGATGATCATTGCCACCATCAACAAGTTCACCGTCGTCAAGAAGCTCGCGGACGACATCGCCATACTCCTCCAGCCCGCACGCCCGGGCTCCTCATTGCCTGCCACCCTAATCGGCCTCCATGGCGAGAACCTCTTTCAAGCACTGGTGGCCCTGCGACTGCCCGCCGACGCAATGAAGAATGTCCACCTGGAGGTCGCGCTCGCCGTGAGGCGCCTCGCCCTGCAAGAATTTGTCGACCTACACATCCATGTGTACGAGGAAGTCGTGTACATAGGTATCTACAAGGCCGGTGAGGACGCTACGATGTTGGCCTTCGTCAACCGGCTGGAAGCCTTGGACGCCTTTGTTGAGAAGCACCTTGACCTCGCCACAAAATCCGCCGCTCCTAAGCCGCCGGTCGGTGGCCCGGCGCACTGAGTCATGGAGGAGGAGGTCGTATGTTGATGGATGCATCTTTCTTCTTGTCTCTTGTAACCACCACTGCGATCGCATCATCGTAGCCTTAATTCTTATTGTGCTATTGCATTCTCGTTCCAGTCAATACAGACATGTGCAATCCCTTTGCTCACATTTGGAGGCAATTATATGCATCACTGTAACTAGTACTCCATCCGTCAATTTATAAGTTGTGCTTACCTTTTCCATCAACTTCGTAATTTACGTTCGATGCTTGATCCGACCTACGAACTACTCCTAAATTCAAAAACTGAGACCGAACCTATAAATTCAAAACTACTCATGCAGCACGCCTGTCACGTTCACAAGGTCAAAACAAGAAACTGGAACACGTACATGAAGCATGTCCCTTCCCCGTCGCATACCACACTGTCGTTCCGCCCCCCGGTTAACGCATATTGGCTAGGCTTTATATCACTACAACATGTGGGACCGCATGTGACCAAACCAATGATGCACCAACCTAGCTACTACCCTGCTTATCTGGCAGGAAAAGCCCCGCCCTAGCGTTTCCAATCGTTATTTCTATCTATCGATCGTGCCAAGGAGCAGAACCAAATGTTACAATTTATACATGTTTCTCTACTCCCATAAAAGACTCAGTTGGTGATGGTGGTGTGTCCGCCATCCATCATTTCAGACCATTAGATCTGCATCTAACGGCTGTGAGGTAAGTTGTGGCATTTTTGCAACAATAGCCCACTTCTCTGCTCCAATTTGCAGAAAACCCCTTATTATCTTGAAAGCAACCACATCCCTCCCTCACCTCATCAAAACAGCCTGAGAAATATATTTTGAGTGAAAAGTAATATATTTTTAGTGGTATATATGTATATCAAAACAAGAGTGTTTTCTTTCAAGTTTGTGAACAAGTACTATTCCACTTTGGATTCGCTGCAATGCATGGGCACATTGCTAGTAAAAGGAAAAGGCAAGTCGCGTTCGCGTCGCACCCCCACACGCCCGGGAATCGAGAGTACTCCACGGCCCGTCCGGCACACCACATAGCTAGGGAAGGCGTGTTGCCTAGCATTTTCACTTTCATGTGGGACCATAGTTGAGCAAACTGACTATCGGCAAACCGCACCCCTCCCGCCGCGTTGGAAAACAGAAACGAGGAGGGGAAGATCTAGCTGTAGCACAGAAACCAAGAAATTTGGTGTTAGATGGGACTCATTGATAGAGTAGGAGCACTCTGTACTACTCCTACTACGAAGTTTGTACTACTACTACTACCACTATACAACTAGGTACGTGCACGGCACAGCATAGTAGGAACAAAAAACAGGAAGATCTTGTTTTGGGTGATTTATCTTTTTTTCACTCAACGTAGTATGAATAATATGATGTGGGGGGCACCCATGAAGCCACGTGGCACGTCTGGAGGTCTTATTTAGAGCTTCTTGTGTGGATCGATCACACTGTCGTGCTTCTCATTCGAGAAGAACGTCTATGGGTACTTATAGTAGATCCGAATCGCAGCCACCTGGACCATTGGATCAACATCAATCAACGGTTCATATAATGTACATGCAAATACACGCATTGACTCTGAAAAAATAATGAATATAGAATGTATAATACATAATACCGCATATTGGGTTTCTCTAAAGTCAAACTTTGTATACTTTCAACAATTTGTAGGAAAAAGTATTAACATATACACCACCAAATATATATCATTTGATTCATCATTGCTTTTATTTCCACATCGTGTAAATTTGTTAGTGTAAATGTTCATATTGTTTCCACCTAATTCGGTCAAGCTTTATAAAATTTGGCTGCAGTCAAAGCTGTATATGTGCGGAGTAAATTACAAACAGAGGGGGTGGAATAGATATAGATATAACTATACAAATAAAAAATATAGTAACATAGTCTATAGATATAAATAAGGCTACTACCCTTTTTCTAGGTTAGAACTGGCGTTGTTGTGTACACATTGCTTTGCTTCGCTATAATTTGCATTTGTGGGGTGTGTGTAGGACTACTGCCTTTTGTTCAGTGCCAGGAACCCCATCATTATCCTTAATTAATTCATATTGGCAATTACGATTGCATTATCTTAGTTCTAGCTGATTCTTCGGTTGCTTGGAGGAACACCATCTCGTTATTCAGGTTGATTTTGTGCATATGACAAGATCATCGTCCATCGAAGATATTTTTAGTAACGATTGTCGATTTGTATCACCGGGTATGATATAGCTGGATCGTTAACGTCAAAATCCACCAAGTCGATACTTATCCCCACTCTCATTGAAAGATTGGGTCGCCATCATAAGACTTCCACCTAGACAATTCCTTCCCTATAACATACACATGAGCACACATCTCATTATTCAGGTCCACGCCTCCCTCTCTCTCTCGAAACACACACACCTCTCCACACGATGCGTATCTCTTGGTCTCTCTTCCATCCCATGACAAAAAGGCAGACCGCCATTCTCTTCTTCTTGCTACACCCATCTATGTAGTTAGGTCTCCTTGCAACAAACAAGCATTCATCTGTCTCTCTACTATCTCTTTCTACCTCACATAACCTTCCACCCCTAGCCAGCCATGCTGCCGAGGTCTATCCAGCTCTCTCACATGCAAACAGACGCTGTCTGTGTGTCCCTTCATCGCACACACACTATCGCTCTCCCAGATTCGGAACCTCATAACCTTGTCGATCTCAATGTTACACGCACCTCTCTCTCACTCTCTAACACACACACGCACACGCATATGCACACACCCTCTCTCTCCCTTTCGGACACTCCTCGCTCTACGACGCACAAAGTCTTTCGAACACGCATATGCCCCTCTCTTGTTAGGTATCGCTGCCCCCGCCCCCCCTCTTTGTCACACAAATATTCTCTCTATATCTATCTCTCCCAATAATACATGCATAGTCTAAATTGAAACCAACTACAAAAAAGAGCTCCGATTACAAAAATTAAATCCACTCCCAAACAGAATATGAAAATAGGGTGAAATCGTGCACACAAAATGTTTGCTGCGTGCATGAATGTCAATGATATGGATGTACTACTCGTACATCACCTAGACCCATTTCACACAAATTACATTAAACCCTTCTCAAAATATGGTGCGCATGTGATGTTTGTTGTACTTCTCCTGCCAGCCTTCCTCCGACACGTTCCAATATATTGTGCTACTTCCGATTCTATTTTTCTCCTCAGACCATGTGAAACCACGAAAAGGTCACCCCCTGCCCCCACTGGTACTGTAGCTCGAAGCTCCCATACAGACACAACACCCACCAGAGCACGCAGCCGTTGCCGAAGTGGATGGCGCCGCAGCCTGAGAAGAGGACGGAGTCTCCAACATCGCCGAGGTGGAGCACGCCCTCTACGGCCGCGAGTAGCGTGCGCTAACTATCCACGCGGAGGACAGTGTGATCTAGCGGCTCGCCCTCGTCGGCCACGAGGGGTAGCTATGCTCCAGCAGCACGCCCTGGCCGGTCACGAGGAGGTGCATCACGTCCTCGCCGCTCAAAATGTGGACAAGCGGGTTCTCCAGCAGCATGCCCGCGAGTATCGCATCATCGAGATCACGCCCGCGAACATCACATCGTCACCGCTCTCGACATGGATGAGCGCGTGCTCTAGTAGCATGCCCACGAACATCGCATCCTCACCGCTCATAATGTGGACGAGCGCGTTCTCCAGCAGCATGCCCGCGAGCATCGCATCATCGCCGCCCGCAAACATCGCATCATCGCCGCTCTCGACGTGGACGAGCGCGTGCTCCAGAAGCACACCCGGGAACATCGCATCCTTCCCGCTCAGGCGCACGAGCGTGTGCTCCAACAGCACGGCCGCAAGCATGGCATCCTCGTGGCTCATGAGGTGGTTGAGCGCGTGCTCCAGACAGTACCCCAGGAGTCGAGACCCGAGCACCGCGCCCCCGGCTACGAGGAGTACTGCATGGTGCCCATCGTGGTTTAGGAAAATCCCGTGACTCCAGCGCTCCCTGGAGGAGCGCGAGCTCAAGTGGGCGCTCGAGGAGTCCCGCGCCGATATGCAGGCGGCGGCGGACATGCAAGATTATCCTTCGAGCTCTCCTCCTCTTACGAAGACGCCTCCACTGCCCCTGTCGTATGTCCTCTGCCTCAGCTCCGATGGACATTTGGAGTTTAGTTTTATGGAACATTAATATTTGGACTAATGCAAAAAACAACCTATGACTAACAGGCATAAATAGATGATGTGGCGGCATTGCATGCTGGAGTATATTGCAATTCATGGATTGCATGCATGACTAGCTTATGTGGCTTGGTTGCATGGCTAGGAAAGGCTAGAGAAAAGTAAATAGATAATGTGTTTAGAGTGCACTACACTAAATGGGAGCATGTAAATATCTTTAGAGAGCACTCCACTTTTTTTTCAGACGCTTAGGTGCACCGGATGCCGTGCCACGCTACAAAATGTTAGAAAAATATATGCTCCAATGTTTTAAAAATCTATTATTATCTTGAAACCAGCCACACCCGCCCCTCACCTCATCAAAACTGCCCCCAAGGAGTATGTCTTCAGTGAAGCATAATTTATTTTTACTGATATATGTATATCAAAACTAGAGTGTTTATATTTCAAGTTTGTGAACAAGTATTATTCTACTACTTTGGATCCATTGCAACGCACGGGCCGGCACATTGGTAGTAGTAAGAAACAAATTCCAGGTTTGGCACGAGTTCGTACTACGGGAGCACCACAAGGCCTGGCGCAGGAGTTACATTTCCCTCTCAGGGCCCACGGGACCGAGCTTCAGCAGCTTAGTGCACCTGCCTTTGAGTCAATGACATGTGGACCCTAAATGCGGCTGGCCCGCATGTCATTCTCATAAAAGCAGAGGGGCGGTGGGACTGAGAGGTGTGAGGCGTAGGTCGGCGGACGTGTGGTGTCATGGGTTCGAGCGGCGTCGTGGGAATCGTGTGGGACGAGGCTTGCCTGCTCCCCTCCCATGCTCCGATCTGTACTCCCGCATCACTAATTTTCATCCAACGGTTGTAATAGATTTCCTCGTGTGGGTCATCTATAGCCTCAAAAAAAGGTAAACAAAGGCCGTATTTCCAGGAAATAATTTCCTGCATGAATCTGTACACGCATGCAAGGCCCTTTCCTTTCCTGCTCGTCCTCCTCCGGTTCATCAGCTGCGTTGACAATGCCGGTGTCAACGCTAGAGCGTGGCAACAAGTGCCTGCCTAACCCATGTAGCACGCTGCGCCGCCAGCGAGTAGCACCTCCTCCACGCCAACATCGGCGTCTGGGCCATGCACATGCAGCTGCTCCCATAGTATTTTACCCGCATGTTCGACTGCAGTACCACACCGATCTTGGACGTGACCATGGAGCTTGTGGCCAAGAAAAGTCTCTGCCCAGCCGAAACATGTCGAGGTGCTTGTCTGTTGTGATGTGCCGCATGATGTTTACTAGCTCACGCTCCAGATGAGCCGCAGGTTGCTGCTCCCGATCGTCAGTGGTGCGACGGCAACGACGGCCGGGTGGGAGCTCGGGCGGGAGCCAGTGATCTACCCGAGGCACATAGCTCGACTTGGGCTCGAGATTCCGACCGCTTGCACCGTCCCGAGGATGTACCACTCAGCAGCGAGGCTGGAATGTTGGATACGTATAGGCGTGTGCTCATGGGTGGGAGCAACCTGCTCAACGGATACCAGTTTGCAAACGTGATGTACTCGATGTAGTTGAGCCAGTGAGCCTGGAGGCGTTCCTGCCATCGTACATTGATGCGCGGCTCAACGGCATGCGTCCACGGGCCAGCGTAGGTCATCTACGGGGAAGCGACATCAGTGTGGTTCGAGATGCCTAGCTGGCCATTGTCGCGACGGCGTTCGCGACTCACTCATTCGAGATGAACCGGCCGGTGGTGGCCTGGTCGTGGCGAGGGTGCCACAGCTAGACGTCTGGGTGTTACGAGGCGTAGATGGCCACACCGGTGGGTACTACCTGTATTACAAAAGTAGAAGGCAAAGATGGGCCTATATTTTATTTATTATATTCGTGGCTGAGGAGTGATGCCCGGGAAGAAATGTGTCACAGCCGCTAGATGAAAATTGGATGGTGCGGGAGTACGGATCGGAGCACAGGAGCGGAGCAGGCAAACCGCGTCCAATCGCGTGTGGCTGTGGTAGAAACTTGATGGTCGCCGCAGTTCAGCTAGCCCGCATGTCATGCACACAAAGGCAGAGGAGCGGTGGGGCCGAGAGGGGTGAGGCGCACATTGGGGGCGTGGTGCCGTGGGTTGGAGCGGCATCATGGGAATCGCGTGTGGCAGTCGTAGAAACGTGATGGTCGCCATGGTTCAACTTCCATGGACAAGCTGTCATGTCTACTGACACATGCATTGCATACCGCTCACTGCAAGGAGTAGTAGTAGAGAAAACTAGGTGGATAAATAGTTCATTATAGTCAAGCGGACCTATATCAATGTACATAGAGTACACTTGTTCCAAAGACATGCACACCAGCGAAATAGTTCATCTATATCAATGTACACAAAGAGGAAATATAATTTTTAGGAGAGGAAATAGTTCATCCATCTATAATGCCCTGCTGCTGGTGCAACTTCTTCTTCTTCTTTCTTCTTCTTCTTCTTCTTCCTTTTCTTCTTCTTCTTCTTCTTCTTCTTCTTCTTCTTCTTCTTCTTATCATTTTCTGTGGGACACGGCTTTGCAACAAGCTCTTTCGACCTTGCAGCTATCTCGAAACTCACACGGGCATCGAGGGCAGCATATTTTATCCGCTCGTAGGTTAAGGGATAATTCTCCCATCCAGACGACCTTAATCCCAGCGTCTTGTCAGCCTTCTCAAGATTTGTTTCGAGCACAGAATTTGCTACATCGAATAGGGATGGTGTTTCTTTATCACAATCGTCTACATGAATTCTTGTTTGTAGGTCAGCGATGTTTTTCAAGTCAAGGTTGTCGGCGCCAACTTCTGTTTGTCCCCTTCGATGGCTACCCCACAAAAGTATATGTCCTCCCGAGACATGAAATCATGGAGCTCACCTGGCATGGAGGGCGCGTGTATGATGTGATACACCAAAACTTCATCTTCGAGGCACAGCTGAAGGATGGCAGCGCGTTGGATCTTCCCAATGTACTCTGCGTCGAGACCGATGACCTTCATCTCCACTGTTCGGAGGGAGTTGGATACATTGTTGATCCACTCCCGAATGACCCTTGGGTGGTCGGTGACGGTGGCAACTATGCTCAACGAGCCTTCGACGAGGACATGTTTGACGCTAAAAACCTGCATAGGGATCTCTTTCACCATTTGGAACAACTGGACTGGAGGGCTATGGTTTGGAGAATTAGGATTAAGATGGCTAGTCTAACTGAAGAAGATGATTATTTAAAGGGGCTTCGTAATTACTCCAGGAGGATGTGAATCCAGTAAGGTTTGAATGCAAATGAATGAGAGGTGAAGAAGCCGAGGAAAATCGGTTCCCGATGGAGAAGTAAATGGGAGAAGTGGCATGCAGGTAGTTGATTGGACGGCTAGGTAGACCAACCTGCAAAACGAAAAGGCTATGCGTGTAGCCTACTCAGGAGTGGTCCGTGTCCGTGTACGTGCCCATCCTTCTATCGCTACATGTGCCACTGGTTAGTTGAGGTCACTCTTTCGAATCACCATCGCGAAACATTTTATGATTCCTTTTTTATTTCTGCACCCCTCCTGATAGTTGGGACCTATGCAAAACCCACTTGGGTGGACGAACAGATATACAAACATATCCATCTCTTTGCACACAAAAAATGTGTCGTAGCTGGTTCGGATTGATATTGGCGCGTGCCTGCGAGACACAACCTTTTCTGGTTAAGGAATATGCGCTTATCCTAAAAAAAGAAAAGCCCTTCTTCACGCTTCCGCATGCACGAGAATTTGGTTCTGCTCGCAATATGAATGCTACCTGGAGGATGAAGTGAACCCAGAGGCATGCTAGCATGGGAGACCTATTTCCGCTATACTACAATACTACTCCGTATGATACTACTAGTAGTAGTACAACTGTGGTACACTTGATGGTCAAAATATTATGCGTCCGGTCCTCACAGTGAAGTGACAAGACCGTGCACGAGGTGACACTAGTCCAGGCGGCGTGTTCGGGTTACCAAAGTCAGCCTCACCTTGTGCACTGTGCAGTCACTGTCACCGCCGATGTATAGCATGCCTCGCCTCGTCTCCCTCTCCCTTAGCACCACTCCATCTCCATCTTGCCAGAGATCCTGAGGTCACTCTTCATCATCTCACTATGCCCCCGCGTACCCTCGCCTCGCTCGCCTCCCCCAGTACCACTATTCCCTCGCTAGCCGCTCCAGCACCGAGAACCTTCTCCCCCGTAAATCAAGCCCCCAAAAACCTCGGCACCTTCCAAACTCCACCATGGCCGAACGCGAACCGCGCAGCGTCCATATGAGCCGCGATTGTAGCAATCTCCCCAGTGACATCCTCGACCTCTGTTGTTAGTGTATGGATATGTTGAGCGCCGTGGGGCTGGTTGCATGCTCGAGGGACATGCACGCGGCCATCATCGAAGTGAGGCCTCAGCTTTTCAAGACACCCTGCTTGCTGCTATCTGGTCTAGTGAGATTTGCTCACCATGATACGGAGGCGTACATGATGCCGCTCAAATTCAATCCGACCTCCATTAGCCGAAACTTCTTTGCAGGTATGTAGTGGGTCACCGTACATCATTTCCCTCGACTTTGATCCAATCACCATCGCCCGAAACTTCTTGGTAGGTATGTACTAGGTCAGCATGAACTCCCACTGGATGGCTGCCGTCAGAGAAGACAGGAAAAAGTTGGTGCTCGTGAACTTCCACACCTCCCATGAGATTATCCTTCCACCGTTGGAGTATGTAGGGTTTTACCGTCGCGGTCCAAATCATCTAGATTACCATGTCAGTTGAACGGACCTTGTTTTGCGGAAGATAGTAATCTGCCAAGTGCCCACATGATATGCGGATTACTCAGACTTCAAGGTAATTGCCTTGTTCGACCGCAGACTCGCCTATCTTTCTGCCGGTGCCTTCTTTAGCTAGAGACGACTCACCTCGCAGTGGATTGTCAAAGCTGATACACACTTCTGTGATGCTATTGAACATAATGGCATCATCTACGTGATCGACAAAGCAGATGGCACCACGTATTGCTGGGACGGCGCGTGTAAGTTGTTTTCGTCTGATTTTAATGATAACGCCATGACACTGTTTGAATTTTTTGTGATGATTGGCATATCCCTGTTTGAGCAGAATTTGAGTAGAACTATGGAAATGTATTAGAGATGCCGTAAATTAGCTATATTTGGAATGAGTTAATTCATGCGATTGTGACCATGTCATTATAGCCAATTTGTACCCTTGAATAATCAAACGGTTAGGAAGATATGGATACTCTCCTTACTTTATAGTAATCTATATACTACTAAATATGAGTGTGTATCAATAGCCATGTTAGTTTCCTCATTTTCATGATGTAGAAACATGCATCACGCTGTTGGTTTCATCTGACCATACATTAGGGAAGTAAATGTGCATATGGAGAACTCTATATTTGGAAGTAGTGAAATCCTGTAATGCTTACCATGTGTACATACCTATATTCGCCCTTTAGCAATCAATGGCTAGAATAATATCCTCACAAAAATTTTGCCCACAAAACATGAGTATATAACAATGCATGGTCTGTTAGTTTCCTTGAAGAATTTGTTTGTGAGGACAGAACATGATTACATAACATGCATGACATGGTAGTTTCCTGTGAAGAATCGATTGCGAGATAACATGAGTATAACCATGCATGGCACTTCTATATTTTCAAACCTAGTATACATTTCCCTGTATTTTCCTCTCAGTTCCAACAGGGACAGATCAATGATGTTTCTTGCATTATCCTACTCATACTCTGAACAATGCTGATCTTACATTAACAATGCCTGTCCTTTTTGATATGATGCAGTGTCCCTACAGTTACCGCCCTTTGTAATCACACCACCTTTGCCAAAAACAGGGAAGCACAACTGGTTCCTCGCTCGATCAGACGACGGCAAAAGAGTGATGATCATTCGCACACATGAGCCGAAAAAGTTATATTGCAAAAACCCCACTGTGTACAAGCACCGTGAAATATGTGAGTATCTGGACAGTGTCTGTTACGTCTATGAGCAGGATACCAGCTTGTTGGGGCCTTCAGGATTTTTGAGTTGGAGGTGGGTAAACAGCCTTGGTTCACACTCTCTGTTTCTCGGACTCAATTATCCGATTAACCAGGAGATCACCGTTGGCAAGGACCTTGATGGTAGAGAGGCTCTGTTTGCTAGGGAAAACTGTGTCTACACGGCGAGCCCTAGGACTTCAGGACCAGAGTCCCCCAATTGTCAACGATACAGCCTGTAGCCAAAAGAAGGTGAGAATGACAAAGGCATCTGGATTAACTTTGATCCTTGGATGTCTCAAGTCCGACAGGCAGTGAGGTGGTTCAAGCCTTCTGGTTGATAGGTAATTGGGCTATTGCATCGAAAGGGTGGAGTTCTGGTGTCTCCAAATCACTGGTGGCTGAAGCGGGGCTGCAAATTATGAAGGTGTTTGATCATCCCTCTTTGAATGACTTGTTGTCTTTGCTTCTTGTTCTGGATGGGTAGTTCTCTCTTTTGTTATGCATATTCCTTGTCATTTGGTCATCCTCATCTATGTCACTCTTACTATGTAATAGTTGCCTCTATTTAGAATGTCATTCTCGTCTAGATCACGAGAGTCTGAGCGCTGCAGATGGGTGTGTTTTGATGGTGTAGCAAGACTTCTTATGAACTATCATGTCTTGTTGTTTATGTCAGTAGTAGTCACTAGTCAGTATTTGAATGTTGTATATATCGTTGTTTCGAACTGTTTATTGTCTCGAACTGCTGGTGGGCTAAATGAGGGCATCACCATTCTCCAGTGTTCAGAGTATATCTCCTTTTTTCAAGTTATAATTTGAGCTCAGTGTCTTTTCGATGATGTACACTTGTTTGGGCCAGTGAGGTGTCGTTGAATATGGGCCGAGTAGTAACGCAATGCCTAACAGGTCAATTATGACTCTTAGGCCGGGCTCTCAAAAAAACAA
The DNA here is from genome assembly GCA_011799875.1 of Thinopyrum elongatum. Taxonomy (NCBI): domain Eukaryota; kingdom Viridiplantae; phylum Streptophyta; class Magnoliopsida; order Poales; family Poaceae; genus Thinopyrum; species Thinopyrum elongatum. Next base: position 229,303,000 of record CM022298.1, read on the forward strand.
AGAAAAAGGACTCTTAGGCCGACATGTGGGCACCACCGGTGTTTTCGTGCGCTTGCGCGCCGAGAGCATATTGGCGTGTGTTTGAAATTCATGCTACCTTTTCATCCCCAATCTCCCGCCCCTCCCCCACCTCTGGAATCTCGATTCCTACTCCAGTTCCCCCAAACCCCCCTCCTGTATTCCCTGTACCCAAGCGCACTATCATGTCGCCGGTCAACGTGGATCTCCGAGCCGGAGATCCTGAGGTCCGTCCTGCCTTCGGGCGCTACGTGCTATCGCTCAACAGTGGCATGGCAGCGCTTGACGATCAGTTTGCTGGCAAAGTGCTGATGGTAACCATCAACGGCGACCGGCCTCCCGTCTGTCCAGATGACCTTGTCAAAGCTCTTGGCATTGCACACAGCATGCAAATAAGTGACTTGCTCGTCGAATTCTGTCCGCCACCGGCTGATTTCTTTGTCAGGTTCTGGACAACTTTCGACTGCAGTCATCTGTTCGAATCTTCCCGGTGTTTATTCTGCGATGGTGCACTGGTGAGCTTTGAACGGTGGCACCCAGGATGGGGCTCGGTGCCCTCTGAGCTTGAGGTTTTAACAAAGCTTACCTTCCACAGCATGCCTCAACGTGCTTGGAACAGCGAGTCCATGAATGAGCTTATCAACGACCTAGGAGGTGAGCTCGTAAGTATGTTTGTTCCTCCAGACAGCTAGGCTCTGACGGTTATGGCATGGATGAAGAAGCCGTCCACCATACTGAAGGTGATTGGTGTTGAGGTACCGATGCAGGAACCGGGGTTGTACAATTTGTCGCCACCAAGGCCACCGCGGACCATGTTAGGGATGTACCTGTATCGAGTGTTCATGCATGTCGAAGACCTGGTCAATCCATCAATCAAAGCCCTGCCACCACCACTGGTGCCAGGGTCCGTCGATGACGTCCATTACAGGAGTCAACGTCAGACTTCCTCGTGTTGCTCGGAACGATGGATGGAACAGGTCCTACTCCATCGCGTGGCGGAGGTCACTGCTTCTTTGGGAGAAGAGGAAGGGCTAGCTGCCTAGATGTGCTCTAATTTGAGGTAACAACTGAATCTTCTTAGATACTAGTTAAATCCGAGCTATCAGTGTGAAGCACTGATGTGCTAGTACATTTGATTGTGACCAGTTCTATTTTTGTACCTGAACTTTTTTTAGAAAGGGGTGTACGTCAACTTAATATGCTAGCAGAACTTATTGTGTTGTCTGTCTGTTTTCTTTGCACAGCATTCAAGATATTTCCCCATCATTGATAAAGATGATGAACGGTTATGTACGAGTTCGTTGGTTTCAACAAAGCCCTACTCGTAGCGATCCACTGCTTCCACCCTGATTGTGCCGCCTGCATGATTTTTTTTATGCAAGTTCAGTGTGCTATGATGTTCTATATGATTGTGTCAACTATATAAGTTTTTACTGAGCATCAGCAATGCATATGGCTGAGAGATGTATTTATGAGCATCGACCGATGGGTCTCTCTCTCTCACACACACACACATCGACCGTTGAATTATTTCTTCGCTTGTGCAGCTTTTAATTAGGTTCCCTGTACTCTAACTTTTTTCTTAAGTTATTAGTTGAGCTCAGTGACTTCAAAAAGTTGTACAGAAGCCTTGTTTGGGCCTTTTCATGCATCCTTGAATATGGGCTCAGTAGCCATGTAAAGTTGTATTTTACTACACATGCCTTTTTCGTTGAACACCAACAATACAACTAGGCCGACAGTTGTACCCAAGATCCTAAAATAAGCAAAGCCTAGCCTATGTTTCTTTTAATAAAATGCACAACTCAGTTCATTTTTTATATAATAAGATTACCAAGCCCAACTTAATTTTTTAATAATATTCCTATCTCAATATTATTTTTTATACGAAATGCTCAGTCCAAACCATCATTGTTTTTTCACCCATCCCAGAAAATGGGTCCATTTCTACTAAAATCAAATGGCTTGTAAATTATCAGAAATGATAAATGGGCTGCATGTACGCAATATTATTTTTCACCTAGCCCAGTAAATAGGTGTATTCGAATAAATAATCAAACGCGCTGTAAATTATCATAAATAGTAAATCAGCATTTTTACTTTTACACAGCCCAGGAAATAGATTATTTTTTGAGTCAAAGCCCAAGAAATAGATGTATTGGCAAACAAAATGAGCTGTAAAACCTAAATAAATGGGCTGCATTCCGCCACAGCTTTCGAAGCTGACTTTGTTGGCCCACTAGATGAAGCCTGCGCAAGGTGTTGTCCATTTAGAGAATAAAACGATTTAATGGTCTAAAACAAAAAGTCAACAAATTATTCTGACATCTGTAGTCGTTGGATTGACATCCAATGGCGATCCTGCTTCTTCAATCTCTGATCTAGTTGCTCTTGCTCCAGCCACCAAAACCATCGCCGGCTAGAGCGCCTCCATCTGCCTCCCGTGGCCGGCTGTGCTACCGCGCAGGCCTCACCGCCCCACCCTACTCCCAACGGTGGTCAGGTCATACCTGTACTCTCCCACACCTTCTGTTATCCTCCGGCGAAGGCAGCCTCACCCGGCAGCCAAACCAGTCCATCGTACTCCCCTCCGCCAGGGACTCCAGTGCCCCTTGTTCCACGACTCCATATCATTCCCATCTTAGGCCTCGCCGTCATCCACCGCCGTGGTCCACTCGATGATGCATGGTCAATAACGAGAGCCAACATGGAGTACGTCAAGAGTCTGATAGCTGGGAACCAACAGCTACATCTTCACACGCAAGCTAGTGCCTCCTTATTATGCGGGAATAAACGATTCCTCCCCCTGACAGGTTGGACCCAGCAGCTACAATCTTCGCACGCAAGGATGTTCATTCTTATTACTCGAAAAAAAGTCCCCCCATGACAGCTGGGACCCACGAGCTACATCTTCGCACGGAAGGAAGTGCCTTCTTATTACGCGCAAGAAAAATGATTCCTCCCCCTGCTAGATCGGACCAACCTGCTTCGAAGGCTGACTTGTGGGCCTACTAAGTTGACACGTACACAGGGCTTTGTCAATCTAGTCAACAAACGATTCTAGCAGCAGTGACCGTTGGATTAACATCCAACGGCTGTGCTGCTTCTTCAATCTCTGATCTTCTTGCTCCAGCCGCCGAAACCAGCGCCGGCTGGACCACCAGCTACTGCCTCCCATGGACGGCTGTGCTGCCACCGCTGGCCATGCCATCCCTCTAATCACCCACACTCCCTTTTATTCTCCAGCGACGGCAGCCTTACGCCGCAGCCGAACCAGTGAACCCTCGTACTCCCCTCCACGTGGGCATCCATCTGCCTCGTCTTCTCTGGGTCCGCATCGTTCTCTTCCTAGGCCTCACCGTCATCCACCGCCTTAATGCTCTCGGCGCCTCGTGGTCAACGAGTTCAATGAACAACGGCCATCGGAACAGGACTTTAGGCTGTGAGGCTGACAGCTGGACCCACCAGCTACATCTTCGAACGCAAGGAAGTGCCTCCTTATTACTCGCAAAATAAAAATGATTCCTCCCTCTGACAGCCGGGACCCATCAGCTATGTCTTCGCACGCAAGGAAGTGCGACCTTATCCTCCCTGACAGCTGGGACCCACCTGGTCGAAGCGTATGTAGCGTTGTCTGTCTGGTCGCGAACGTGTACGTACATACTGGTCGATCGGTCTCTCTGCAACGATGAACCATGGCCGAGCAAGCAGCAGCATGTGTAGTAGTAGAGCCCCCGACGTAGCATTTCAGGCAGTCCCGTCTAAACGATGTACACGTACATACAACCACATGCCAAAAAATACGGCCACGTACATACACACGGGCGCGGTCTGGAACGCCTACTCGCGCATACGTACGGCCAGGGCTCATGTACATGGAGAGGCAACGGACGACAGCAACATCATCCTGTTCATCGGGCAGCCAACCGGCTGGGTCGGAATGGAGAAACAACGTCCTGTTCATAGGGAGGCAACAGACTGGGTCAGAATGCGTCCTGTTCAACGGGAGCCAACCGGCTTGGACGGAACAGCCGAAACGGGGTCTGGCGTACTGCAGTACAGAGGAAACGGACTTGTGTTCGAGCTCCTATGGTCGAAACGGGGTGCTGTTAATCGGGTGGGGTGTGGCGTACCGCAAAACAGGACTCCACGGGCTACTATTCATCCACCGTCTAGTGCCTCGCTCCAGCCTCCACGGGCTATTGTTCATCCACCATCGACTTCCTCCAGCCTCCACCTGCTACCGTTCATCCACCGTCGACTTCCTCCAGCCTCCACCAGCTACTGTTCATCCAGCCTCCAATGTCTACTGTTCATGGAGCCTCCACGGGGTCCTGTTCATCCACCCCCAATCGGCTCGGGTGTGTGTGGCAGCCTCCACGATCGGGGTCCTGTTCATCCAGCGGCAATGGCCTACTACTACCACGGGTCCTGTTCATCCAACCCCCACCGAAAACTGTTCATCCAACCCCCAACAATGGTCACTGTTCATCAAGAGGCAGGTTCGATCGGCTTCAGTTAGCAGCAGTAGCGAAGGAATCGCTCGGGTTTAGTTAACAGCCAGGGATCGATCGCTCGGGTTCAGTAGCGTAGCTAGGGCAATTGCTCGGGTTCAGTAAGCGAACTTCTCGCTCGGGTTCAGTTAGAGCCCAATGCCTCGCACACACGCGCGTACGTGTACGAGAGAAACGCGCAATCCCTCCATGCATCGCTCGGCCCCGACCACCCACTGTAATCGGGAACTCCCCGACATTTTCCTCGCCCTCGCTTCTACCATGATTTTTTCCATCATGGACGGCCCAAAGAATGTCATGTTGGTGCGTCCCCGGCCCGCCCAGGATGAAAAGCCCATTTTCTGTCATGTTTTTTGTCATAGAAGTAGGAACCCACCACATCTATGATGATACGTGGTTTTGTCACAATTATCGTCATAGAAGTGTCGTAAGCATGACAGAAAAAATTTGTTCGGGCCAAAATGTCACGGATGTGTCTTTTTTTTGTAGTGAATTGTGGTCCGCCGAAGCCCTGCTGTCGGTGTCAAAACCGGCAGATCTCGAGTAGGGGGTCCGGAGTTGTGGATCTTGGATCAATGGGGAACAAGGGACGAAGGACATGATGTTTACCCAGGTTCGGGCCCTCTCTAAGAGGTAAAACCCTATGTCCTACTTGATTATATTGAAGTGTATAGGATGATTACAGAGTCGATCTACCACGAGATCAGATGAACTAAACCCTAGATGAGTAGGATGATGGTTGTTGTTCTAGCCTCTACGAACTAAACCCTCTGGTTTATATAGACACCAGGGGTACTAGGGTTACACATGGTCAGTTACAACAAGGGAATAAACATGCCAAATCTTCTGCCTTGACTTGGAGGACACACCAAGACTTCGAGGGTTTCCTATCTGGACACGGAGCCGCCTTATAGCTCGGCCTTGTGGTAGTCACAGAGCGGGCCACCTGTCCAGCCCATAAGAGGTAGGTCGGCAGCCCGAGGACTCCCTAGTCCAGGACTCCCTCAGTAGCCCCCGAACTAGCCTCCAATAGCGGTGCCTCATAACTACCGCACCTGCAGTCTCTGGCTTGCGGGCGAATTCTTCTCCCCCTGTGTGTTTGGAGCAATCTCCCTTGGCTGAGCCTCTAAAAGCTACTCGGCCAAGTTCGGCTATGTGCCCAATTAGGCTGTATCCGGAATCTGCATTATTGATTTTATTTAGCCTCGAAGGCCAACCGCTCAAGTGTGAATAGTGCCTTCTCTTGACAACTTTCGGTGAAAGGTCACGGCCGGTCACAAACGTCGAACCATTGTGGGCACTCGATGCGCGGTTTGAGGCAGCTCCTCCATTGGCGTGTCTCATCAAGGTGGGGATCGTGCCCCATTTTTTAAGGGATATGATCAATGATTTCAATTATCCCATTTGCGCATAATGTCACGATTATATCGGGAAGCAGCGAGAAGCGCGGCGCGGTTAAGGGACTCTTGGTGTCGCGGCAGCTTATAAAAGGGAAACAGCCACAGCTATCTCCGCACGCTTTCTCCTTCCTCTCGCCGTTGCCCTTTCCAATCTACAGAGCTCCAGCGCCCTGTCCCATTCTTCCTCAAGAAATCCCATCAAGCCACTCCTTCAATTCGGCCATGGCCGGATCCGGTGCCAAAGGCAAGTGGGAGGCCTCCATTGTCACCAACGATGACATCGAGGACCTGAAGCGCGCCGGCTACCTCCTGGCCAAAGTCATTCACCGGGCCCCAGAGGAGGGCCAGGTCGTCCCCATGCCTTGACCAGGCGAAAGGGTGGTGTTCATCCCCCACTTCGTCCGGGGGCTGATGTTCTTCTACGGGTTAGATTTTCACGATCTGGCCCCGAACTCTTTTCTTCATATCTCGGACTTCATTGTCATCTGCGGGGCCTTCTTCCAGGTCCAGCCGCACTTTGGCTTGTGACTAAAGGTCTTTAATGTCAAGCCAAAAATACTCGACGGCCAACTTTCCTGGATCGAGTGGCCGGAGGGCATTTTCATAGAGACCGTCAAGGTCTGGCAAAAGGAGTGGTTCTACATAATAGAGCCACACGAAGACAGCTAGGCGGCGGTCCCCAAATTCAGATCTGAACCCCCCACAAGGCTAACCTCGTGGACCAAGAAGGGCCTCGACTAGGGGTCATCCACAGAGGTGGAGCTGCTGCAGAAGCGCATCTCCAACATGATAAAGGCGGGCGCCAAACTAACCAATGTGGTTCAGGTGATGCTCTGCCGCCGCCTTCTACCCTACCAACAAAGGGCCGCCCCAATGTGGTCCTACAAGCTCGAGGACCCAGCCACCGTGCACCACTTCTATGGCACCACCCACGACAAGCTGTGGAAGGTGTTATTCAAGCCCCAGAAGGCGTGGCCGGCCAAGGAGGAGGACATCGGCCTCGATGCTGCGCACCCTCCTAAGGAGGTAACGAAGTTTTATTCGTTCTATGTTCCAATGTTTGTATTTCAGGAGATTTAACCCTTGTTCTCTCACCTCCACATGGTTGGCTTGAGAAGGCCAAGTAGATCAATAGTCCAGCCCCGTTGCCCGAAGACCCTAGGTCGGCTCTGTTGGAGGGAATGCTGACCATGGCGTCGTACAAGGTGCCAGAGAAGAAAGAAAAGAAGAAGAAGAACAAGGCGCGGGAGGCCACGGACGGCCTCCGCCCAAGAGTGCATTCGGACACCAAGTCCGGGGACACCCACGCTCCCTCCGCTCATGAGGGGGGGCAGGAAGAGGACGAGGAGGAGAGCGACTCCTCCTGCACAAGGAAGAGAGCAGCGTCGGACGACGCCAAGGAGGAGCAGCCTCCCCATGCCTCGAAAGAGCAATGCAGGCCCAAGTTGGTCCTGCCTGATGACAGCTCAGATTCCGATGAGTAGTCCGCAACGTCCAAGGAGGTTCCGAAGAGGAACCCCAAGGTCAAGCCCCCCGCCGAAAGGTACGAATTCGGAGATTCCCCAGGCGCTTGTTTCATTAGTTTATTACTGATAGTATAAGTGCATTTCATGTTACAGCCCACCGCATGAACTTCCCACTGATCAAGTCTCAGAGGGGACTTCTCCGCTAGCCGAACTGGCGAAGAGCGGGACTGCATCGTGCTCTACACCTCCTCGGGTCATCGAGGAGACCGGAGAGGTGCTGTCCCGAAGGACCCCTCCCGGCCCGGAGATGGGAGGTGGTGGTGACGTCATCATGGCCGAGGTTAACACCTCGGTCACCGAAGACCATGAGGAGGGATCCTTCCTGGTTAACAAGGAGAAGGAGCTCGGTCAATCTGAGCCCTCCCGAATGACGATTCTGGAGCCCCCAAGGCCCCCGGAGGTGTCAATTGCGCCCTCCACCGAGGGGGGAGCCGGGGCCCCGCCACCAGCGCCAAACATCGGAGATCGGGTTGCGGCTGGGTGGCCAGACGTGATGGAGGAGGCCATGAATAGCTCCTCCATCATCACAGAACACCGTGCCTTGATGGGTGTGGTTTTGTAAAGTATTTAGTCCGTTAACAGTAGATTGAAGGTAGCCTTTGGTGGCCTCCTGACGGGCTTCGAGGTAAGCCATGTAATATTCTTTCCATAGAGTGGATTTTGTGAACAAAGTTTGAGAAGTCCTTGTATATAGCAGCCCCCGAGACTGCCAAGATTGAAAAACCTGGCGCAGGATTGTTAATCATTGAATCAGGAGTCTGAATGATGTGACTGTTTTGTTATTATAGGCCTCGTCTTTAGCGGCGACTGCCAATCCCGTGGCGCTGGACGAAATGAATCGGAAGCTCAAAAGCTCCGATGAGGAGCTCGACCTTGTCAACAAGTGGTTTGACGAAGTGCAAGGTTAGTTCGGTCGAGACTTAGTAATTTGTATTATCCTTGTCAAGCAAGGTATTCGGGATTATCCCTAAGCAAGAGGTGCTTGATTATGATTGCAGCTATCGCTGTGGAGGTCGAGGGCCTCAAGGCCGAACTAAAGAAGGCCAAGGAAGAGGCGGCCGATCAGAAGGCAGCCGCCGTGCTCAAGACGGTGAAAACCGTAAGTGAGAAGCATGAGGCCAGAGTGGCCGAAGTGCATTAGGAGCTCAAGGATCTCGTCACTAAATGTGAGGACCTTGAGCAGAAGAATAAGGGTCAAGCCACCGAGCTATCCAAGGTGAAGCAGGATATCCAGGAGGCAAGGACGGAGATGCGGGGTGCCCGAGAAGAGCTCCGTCAAGTGAAGCAAATTGCAGATTAGGCCGTACTTACTGCAGAGTGCCTTTGGCGGCCACATGTTCGCATTGCTCACATGAGTCTGGCGTTCCTTAGGCGCATTTGCGGAGCTCCCGAGGAGTGCGGCAGATGCGGCAAGGCATTATGCAGCTCAGGAGGGTGATGCCGAACACAGGCTGTTCTAGGCGCAGTTCTAGGCGCCCGAACACCCTCCCCTCCTGAGCAACTAGATGAAGCAGCTGATGGAGCTACATCTGATAGTGGAGCCAGCCATGAAGGACCTCTATGTCCGACTGTGGCCTACAGAGCCAATACCGAGCAGTTACTTCGGCCTGGTGCAGAAGTTGCACGACGCTGCCTCCCGGGTTGACGCTGTTAAGCGCTCCGTTTGCGTTGAGGGAGCTCGGATGGCCTTCGCAAAGACCATGGTGCACTGGCCCAAGATCAAGCCGGTCAAGATGGCCACCGGACATTCGCCCGCTAGGAAGGAGCATAGGCATCCCGAGCAATATTTCCCCATCGTAATGGATGGTGCTCGGGCGATAGAGGACCAGTGCCCAAAAAATGTAATCCTGTTATGAGTGTACTATCATGTGTTAAATGACAATTGGACCTTTTGCTTCATAATGCGGCTATTTTTTATGTTTTATCATACTTGTATCTTTTTTTATTTTATTTTGAATCCTGTGTTGCCGTTTTTAATCTGAAAGTTACCAGTCGTCGGCTTCAGCCCCCATGTAGATGCTACGAGGGGTGTTTTGTCCTCCGCACTTCAGCCCCCATGTAGATGCTACGAGGGAAACAAGGCAATCGGACTATGCGGCTTTATTACCTTCACTTAGCCATAGGAGCTTGACTGCGGGGTTAGTGATTAGCCCCCAGTGTTTTGTGATGTTCGGGAGAGTCGAGGTATATACCTTTATCACATGGTTTGTGCAAAGACAAACCCTTCGTATAACACGGGGTAATCGCCATCGATTTTTAGTTTGGCACTTGCCATCGGATCGCCGACCAGTTCTCGCTTATTATGACAGTTAGTTTTCAGTTTTCTCCACTGAGGCACTTAACCGGGCTAGCCAGAAGTACAATCATAGTGGTTCTCCCTTTACCTTCTTAGCCGAATGCGCGGAACGTAAGAAGGTAAGCACAGGAGCCAGGCAACCCAACTATTGACCCAAGACATAATTCGGAACCGATTAATATAATGCAATATCCGAGACGCCAAACACATAGAGAGAAGATAGTGCCGGACTTGATGCATAGGGCGAGTATTATGATCGAGCCCTCGATATATTAGCCGATTGCATCTTAGAGAAAATGTGTGCCGAACTAGTTTATGGCGGCGTCGAAGAGCGGGAAAAAAAGGTGCAATCTAAATGACTGCGAGAGGACCGTAAAAGGTGGTCTTTATTTCCAATGAGCTCATGACGTCTAGCCGTACAATTCGAACTGCCAAAGCATCTGTTATAGGTACTTTGTAAGAGAAATAAAAAATGTTTTTCAGATGAAAGGTTTACACAGGGCCTTGATGTGTGGGTTGATGCCCCTAGTGTGCCCTGATGCACGTCTACGCCTTTGCTTCTGTTGGGAAGAAGAACTCCATGGGGGGTGATAATCGGCCGATGGGCCCTTGACAAAGAGCCTTGAGAGGTCGCCGTGCTGTACTAGCTTAATGCCGGATAGGTCCTAGATGGTACCTATTGACGTCCAAAGACGTGTGTGACCATAGCTCGGTTGAGCCGAACACTTGGCATTTAGTTTACTTGGGCCCCACAGCTGCCCATGGTATCTTGAGCGTGAAGTTGTGCTTACGAGGCACGTAGTGTGCGACTGGGGTGGGCATGCTGCGGGGGTCGTATCCCTATTTACGTCGAGCGTAGGGAGGCTCCTTGAAGGGAGACAGGGCTTGGGCCTGTTTACTTGACTCTCGTGCCTTGACGGCGGGCTGGTACTTCGGCCCTTCGATGCCGGTTTGGTCTTCGGCACCCAGAGCTACTGTATGTTCCTCGGTCCGGAGTGAGCGCTCCGTATTGCCATTGACCATGATGATGCCCTTAGGCCTGGGCATCTTTAACTTTAGGTATGCATAGTGGGGGACATCGTTGAAATGAGCAAACGTTGTTCGTCCCAGGAGTGTGTGATAGCCACTGCGAAAAGGGACAATGTCGAAGATCAAGTCTTCACAGTGGAAGTTGACCAACGAGCCAAACGCCACTTCCATGGTCAGTGTGCCCGAGCAGCGGGCTTCCACGCCTGGGATTACCCCTTTAAAGGTAGTGTTACTGGGTTTGATCCTCGATGGATCAATGCCCATTTTCCTCACTGTATTTGAATAAATTAGATTAAGGCTACTCCCTCCGTCCATGAGGACTCTAGGTAGGTGGTACCCATCGATAATGGGGTCAACAACCAGGGCCACCGACCCTCCATGAAGGATACTGGTCGGATGGTCCCTGCGGTCAAAAGTGATCGGGCATGCCGACCATGGGTTATATTTCAGGGCTATAGGCTCTACGGTGTAGATGTCCTGAAGTGCATGTTTCCTCTCCTTCTTGGGTATATGGGTGGCGTAGATCATATTCACCGTCTTTACCTCAGGAGGGAATTGTTTTTGGCCCCCGTTGTTCAGTCTGCGGGGTTCCTCATCGTCCTTGCTGCGGGGACTTTTGCATGTGTCCTCGACTGTGGGTTTGCTGGCCTGTTTGATCACCCAACAGGCTTGTCAGAGGTGCCATGGATCTGGCAGGGCCTGTCCAAGATTATGTCCAACTTGGTGGGTCCATCCTGGTTCCCTTTGGAGGGCTTTTTAGCGGTCCTGATTTGGATTGCGGAATCCGGCATTCACTGTCGTGTCTTCGGCTTCACCGCCGTTGTGGCGACGCCTATTTCTGTTGTGCCATGGTTTCCCATTTTCGTCCCGGAATTCCAAGGTGCCGGGGTCTTCTGGGTTGGGGCTTCTACGAGCCAACCAGCTATCTTCCCCCGCGCAAAAGCGGGTCATGAGAGAGGTAAGTGCCGACATCGTCCTTGGCTTATCTTGGCCGAGCTGGCACGCGAGCCATTCATCCTGGATACTGTGCTTAAATGCAACTATGGCTTCGGCGTCCGGACAGTCGATGATCTGGTTCTTTTTGGTCAAAAACCAATTCCAAAATTGTCGGGCTGACTCACCGGGCTGTTGGACCACATGGCTCAGGTCATCGGCGTCCGGAGGCTAGACATAAGTGCCTTGAAAGTTAGCTCAGAAATCATCCTCGAGCTCTTCACAACTCCCTATGGATTTTTCGGGGAGGCTGTTCAGCCAATGCCTGTCTGGTCCTTTGAGCTTTAATGGCAAGTATTTTATGGCGTGGAGGTCATCCCCTCGAGCCATATGAATGTGGAGAAGAAAATCTTTGATCCACATGACTGGGTCTGTAGTCCCATCGTATTGTTCGATGCTTATGGGTTTAAACCCTTCAGGGAGCTGATGTTGCATCACCTCATCTGTGAAACACATTGGGTGAGCGCCGCCCCTGACTCGGACCACGTCGCGCCAGAGTTCGACTGCCATCCGGGCTCTGTGCTGCTCCCGAGCTCTATCATTTCGGTCGAGCCAAGCTTGGTATCCGTCCTGTCTAGTAGGAGGGTATTCTCTGGATCCGTAAATGGATCTTGCCTAACCTGGTCTAGCATCCAGGTCACGCTGTATGTTGTATTCGTATTCTGGCTGCACCGGCTCCTTGCCTCTTAGGCGAGGAGGGTCGGGTGGGTGTTCGACCTCTCCAGCCGGCCTGTCCCGTCCTCGAGGGGGCGGTCTGGCTGATCTGCCTGAGTGTATCTTGGTTGTGCAGGATCAAGGGCCGCATTGTTAAATTGCGGCAACAATTTCCGCTTTGGGTAGCTTTTGGTTTGCCGCTCATATCTTATCCTTCTTTAGCAGCTAGGACTTTTGTCCATCTGTCGTTAAGGGTGTCTTGTTCGGATTTCGTTTGTTGTTTCTTCTTATTCAAGCTTCGTGCGGTGGCAATAAGTTGCCGTTTAAACCACTCTTGGTCCAGTGGATCCTCGAGGACGATGAAATCCTCAGCTCCAAGGCTGACCTCCTCCTCAGATAGGGGGAGGTAGTTACTATCCTCGGAGTCATTGAGGTCCTCGGGATTAAACTGCTCCTCGCGCTCCTCTGATTTGTCTGGCTATTGTTCGGCGGCAGCGGGGTCACCGAGGTCTTCCATATTGTTCGGGGTGTCATCTTCTCTAGTGGCTGTGTTGCTTTCCCTGCCTCGATGCCCCCTGGATCATCGACATTGTCTCTGGCGTTTGGGCGGCTCTTTGTTGGGCTTGTTGCTATCTCTCCTGGGGGTGTCGTCCCCATTATTAGCGCCATCGCCGTTGTCCTTGGGGGTGTCCACCATGTAAACATCATAGGTGGAGGTGGCCGTCCATCGGCCGGTGACAGAAGGGACAGTGTCAGCGTGGGCCATGGCTTTGCTGTCTTCGTCCATGTCATTGGCCTCCTCAAAGGCATAGTCTAGCATGTCGGTTAAGTCCTCGACAATGGCTACTAAGTGGGTGGTGGGTGGGATGTAAAATTCCATGTGGCCCGCCTCAAGGCCCCGCCGAGCGTAGGCCGAGGATGGGCCAGCCGTGATAGTCATCATCTGGATTCGATCTAGCGCCTCATTTAACAGAGCGAGACTAGCCGAATTAGCGTATGAGATTTGTTCGGAGTCGACCTCTGGTGTGATGGTGAGGCGAGGGGTGAGTCCATCCAGGGCTGACTCTCGGTCTTCGGACGCCGAACTTGCATCAAGGCTCAAAGCCGGGTCCATGCGCGAGGAGGGTGAGCCCGACCGAGGATGACTCCCGGTCTTAGGACGCCGAACTTGCGTCAAGGCTCAAAGCCAGATCCGCGATAAGGAGGGTGAGTCCAGCCAGGGTTGACTCCTGATCGTCGGACACCGAACTTGCGTCAAGGCTCAAAGCCAGATCCGCGGTAAGGAGGGTGAGTCCGGCTGGGGTTGACTCCCGGTCGTCGGACACGGTGGTGGCATCTAGGCTTGAAGCTGGTTGCGAGGTAAGAGCCGGTCCAGAGATCAGATCGAGAAGAGGTCCCAAAATCAATGCTTCAAGGTCCGTGGTTGCCTCAGATGAGGCGGAGAAGCCGGGAAAGATCAGATCGCCCCGAGTGTCAGCGATGTACTCTAGGTTACCGAACCTGATCCGGTACCCAGGGGCGAAACTATCGACCTGGTCGAGACGACCGGTCGAGTTGGCGTCTAGAACGATGCTGTTGAACGCGCTGGCCGGGGACGAAGATGTCCCCGGTGTTGATGCCATCTCTGATGATTAGGCGAGCCATCGATCCTTCGGCGATCCAACAATGGAACTCTCAATGAAAGCACCAATGTCGGTGTCAAAACCGGCGGATCTCGGGTAGGGGGTCCTATCGGCGTTCTAGGATCGTGGGTACCTAGACTTGCCTGCCTGCGGCCTAGAACGTGGGCTCATCGACGGCCTGGTACGGCCCAAGCTACAACACCCCCAGGACAAGACCCTCGCAAGGGTCATGGCCTCGCGAGGCGAGGGACGCCAAGACCTCCAGAGGGGCGGCCTCCCTAGGCTGCCTGCCGAGGAGCGGAGGTTTCTATATAGACCTCCTGCCTCGCGAGGCGCGCGATGATGTGAGCCATGATGACCAAGGCCAGGCGGGCGCCAGCGGGCGCAGAAGGGACAGTTTCCTCTTTGGTGCTAAGGGAGCAAGGACACGCGCTAGTTCCCGAGGAAGGCCCCATAACTTTCCGTTCCGGTGCAACGAGACCAAAACCACGGGCTCGGCAGGACGGATGTCATCGCCGAGCCCACCACTGCGTCATGGCCAGAAGCTTTGCAGGCGAAGACCACCTTTCGCCAGGATAAGATGTACTCCTTGTCCCCTTTCTAAATTGGTCGTTGTGGAATCCCTTCCCGCCTAATCTATGAGGGAAGAGGACCAAGGCCACTATAAATAGGGATTCGCCACCATCGTAGAAAGGGACCAATCCATCCTAACCACCTAAGCCCTCGCGAGGCTGCTCATCCACTGCACTAGTTCATCCTCTACCTCCTCGTGAGGCCAATCCACCAAAAGCTGGAGTAGGGTTTTTACACCGCAAGGTGGCCCGAACCTGGGTAAATCTCCGAGTTCATTCCTTCTGCACGATCCAGCGCACTTAGCGAGATCAGGCCATGGGTGTGGCGAAGCTAGTGTCATTATGAAGCGGGATCCTTCGTTCACGCCCCAGAGTTCGAACCTTCTTGGGTCTGCGGAGCCCTGAATCCGATAATTGGCACGCCAGGTAGGGGCGTGTCGAAGCTCCGCCTCTTCATCAACCGCGCTCCGTTCTTGCTCCGCCGTGCCCATGGCCGAAGCTCGCCAAGTCTGCGCCGAGCGCCGGGCCACTCGTGTCGCTCAGATGCCCCTGGTGGGCCACGGCATTCCTCGTCGCTCCGCTTCCCCAGTGGTCAACGCTGCTACTGACCCTGCTGCTCATGAGCAGCAGGATTCCTCGCTGCCTCCTTCTGTGCCGCGCGACGGCCACATGGCCACGCCTTCCCTCACCCCGTCACGCTATCGTCTTCCCATGCTCGCCGTGGGCCGGCGAATGCGTAGGCCATGCTCCTCATGGCGCGGGAACTACTGCGCTACCGCCCCGCCGACGAGGGCTACGACGCCTGGTTGGGCCGCATCACCGAACTCGTCAACACCATCGGCAAGGCCCCGACGCCCTCCCATTCGCTCCGCCCTCCACAGTCTCACGCGGGTGAGGTGGTGCATGGCGCTCCTCCACCTCAAACTCAACATAGCGCCGACGTCGACCCAGGACGCGGTGCGCGTCAGCACGACCCGCCGCGCACGGCCCCGGCTCTAGCGCGGGATGATGCCAGATGCCAGGTTGTGCAGCAGCCGTAGCACGACGCGCGCGTGCTTCCCGCGCCAACGTCAGGACTGGGCCGCACTGGAGGCCGCCCGTCCTGGGCGTCAAGACCGCGCCCCTCCTACGCGGGCCCTACCCGTGAGCGCCGCTGGCTGCCGTGCCTTCTCTCATGAGCTGCGCCGTGTCGTCTGGCTGGTCAAGTTCAAGCCCGACCTACCCGCGCGCTATGATGGCACCCACAACCCCGCAGAGTTCCTCCAGCTCTACGCGCTGAGCATCAAAGTGGTGAACGGTGATGACAAGGTCATGGCGAACTGGTTCCCCATGGCCATCAAGGATGGCGCGCGCTCCTGGATCATGCACCTCCCCGAGGGATCCATCTCCTCGTGGGACGAGCTCCGCAATCACTTCATTGCCTACTTCCAAGGGACCCGGGACCGCGCCCTCACCATCAACGACCTGCGGCACGTAAAGCAACAGCTAGCGAGACCCTCCGGAAGTACATGCAGCGCTTCAACCAAGTCCGCCTTAAGGTTCTGAAGGCGTCTGATGAGTCCATCATCTCCGCATTTACAGAGGGCATAACCGACGTCAAGATGAGTGAAGAGCTTGCCATCCATGATGACCTTTGCTAAGCTCTGGAGCTATTCAACCTGGCTGACAAGTACGCCAGGGCTGAAGAAGGCCGCCTCTCCCTCCTCAAGCACCCAGAGGCTGACCCTGAAGTAAAGAAGGCCAAGGCCAAGGAGGCGAAGCACAAGGGCCCCGCCGTGCTGGCAGCAGAGCCTGAGCAGAAGCGCGGCTCTGATCGCGATGAACCAGCCAACAACAACGCCCATACTGCGTCTTCCACAACACTCACACCCACAACACAAACGACTGCCAGGAGCTCAAGGCGATCCGCGATGAGTGCCTAGGCCACCGCTTCGAGTGCGGCGACCGAGGCTATGGTCATGGACGAGGCCGCGGGGGAGGCCGCTGGGGCAGCCGCAACCCCCGTCATGACTGGCGCGACTAGCCTCGCGAGGACTGCTGGCGTGATGAGCCTCGTGAGGGCCCCTGGAGTGACTAGCTTCGTGAGGCCCGTCCTCAGGGCAACGCCGGCCTCCCTCCGCTGCCACCACCGCCAAGAAGGAACGACGACAACCATCAGGACGATGGGGCTGGGGGCTTCCAAGAACCTCGCGTGATTGCCTGCATCCTCGGTGGCGCTCAGGTGCCCGCCTCGAACTGCATCTTCAAGCAGTTCTCTCCCTAGGTGAACGTGGCCCTCCCGAAGCTCGAGGCCACGCGCCCTCTCAGGTGGTCGCAGTACGCCATCACCTTCGACTCGAAGGACCACCTCAAGTGCGCGACCACTGCCGGCGCGCTCCCCATGCTCTGTACGCCCACTATCAGCAACATCGCAGTCACCAAGACCCTCATTGATGGTGGCGCCGGCCTCAACGTCCTCTCTGTGGAAAGGTTTGGCACACTCCAAGTGCCTTATGACTAGCTCCTGCCCACCAAGCCCTTCTCAGGAGTGACCGATGGCTCCACCACACCCCTGGGGCAAGTGCGTCTTCCCGTCACCTTTGGCAAGCGCGACAACTACCACACCGAGCTCATTGACTTTGACGTTGCCCACATCAGCCTCCCGTACAACGCCATCCTCGGGTACCCTGCCCTCGCCAAGTTCATGGCGGTGACCCACCATGGCTACAACGTCCTCAAAATGCCAGGGTGCAGTGGCGTCATCACGGTTGCCTGCGATGAGAAGGACGCAGTCCGTTCTCTTGAGCATGCCTAACGTGCCACTGCAGCCGAGAACTCTGACGACGAGGGTGGCGTCCTACCTCCTGAGGCCACCCCCGCGAAGAAGAAGCAGCTCCTCCCCAAGGGTCGTCTGGAGACCAAGAAGCCCTCTGGTGGCGCTTCAGGCACGCGCCTGTTGTTGGGGCACCCATTCCTCCTGCATAGGAAGGTGCGCCCGGCGCTTCCCTAAGGACGGGCTCAGGGGCTTCCGTTTAGAGAGCCTCTGACCTGATTAGTGCAACGAGGGAGGTGCTCGGGCACCACTTGAAGGCGTGCTTTGATGCGCGCCCCCACAAGCAAGGAGCGAGGTGCCAGGGACGTGAGAATTCATCTCCAAGGCGATCAAGGAGCTTCAGGAGGTGCAGGCCATGCGTGGTGAGGGTCGCCCTGTACCACCCAATGCAGCTGCAGCCCCCGAAGCGGGTGGCGAGCTGCGCTTCTGCATCAACATCCCGGGCCTCAACGGGGCCGCTTCGCAAGATCTCTTCTGGCCGTCACGCATCAGCCGGAGTGGGGGCTACCCCTGCAACTACGTTCGCATGTGGTTCGGCCTGCTGAACATGGGCGCCTCATCCAGTGTCTGGTGCAGTGTGCTATGGCGTCTCACGAGGCAAGGTGCTCGGTGGTCGCGTCTCAGGAGGTCCCGGACCCGCGCGGGTCTCCCAGGCCTCCAGAGCCGCCCGACTCATGAGGAGCAATCTCCATGATACGCATCCTTAGCTACTTCGACGCTTCTACAACACTGGTGCCAGGTGACTTTTTGGTTTTGTTCAGTTGAGGGCGCCCCTCGGGCTGCATTATCCTCAAGCTGTCAGGGCCCGACCCTACAGCTGTATCGTTTTGCGCATGTATCGGAATTGGCTCTGCCTTTTACAAATTTCCTAAGTATTTCAACCTGCGTTTCGTCACCATGAATGTCGTTGCGCCCTCACAACCCCGCCCTCGACCGCCTCATGATTAAGGGCTGGCACGGCATCCGTGCTCGGGTTCGTCCCTGCAGTGTTGATAAATCCAAGTGACCGAGCTCTGTCTCGCAGGCCAGCTCCCGTGCATGTCACCTCTTGGGGTCCTTGGTGCCTTGTCCTCGCGTGACCTAATCGAGAGTGGGTGAGTCAGGGCGCACGGCCCGATCCGTCCAGCTGCAGATTGGCACTGCACCGTCACGACAGCCGCGCGCCGGTTGTCCTTTCACATGATTGTTGCATGAGAAGACTGGGCACAGCGTATGTGCTCGGGTCCGTCCCTGCAGCATTGATAAACCCAAGCGGCCGAGCTCTGTCTGGCGGGTGGGCCCCGTTCATGCCACGTCCTGGGGTCCTTGGTGTTGGGCCTTCTCATGCGATGGCCTTCGGAGGTTCATTCGGCACAGGTCACCCCCACCACACAAGTTTTTGTAAGCGCACTCCACGCCAGAAGATTCAGGCACAACCCGCCTTGAGGTAGGGCCTCGTGAGTCCCGCGCTGGCTCACGGGTGCCCAGATACACCTCCTCCAGTTCTACCATGCCAGTCACGCGTACGAACGAAACAGGGCTGTACACGCCCGAAGACTCTAACACAGAGCTCCCATCCCACGCCAAGTGGAAGCCCCATGCTCCGCGCCGGTGGACGACACGGTCGAACAACGACTATGCCCATGCCCAAGTGGAAGCCCCATGCTCCGCATTGGTGGATAAACAACTAAGGGCGCCCTAGGGGCTGTACCAACCTCAGGATGGCCTATCGGCTCTTGCTGCGGCCCCATCACACAGGATTCCCCCGGGATGCACATGCGAGGGGGCTGGACACGGGGGCTACGCTCAGGCTAGGCCTAGCACACGCCACCTCACCAGGTCCCTTGTACCTGGTCTTCTCGCGCCCCTCCCAGGCGTAGCTAGCGAGGAAAGGTATGAAGGGCTCCGGATTAACCTTGCCGCCGTCCATGTTTCCTTCATGCGGGCTGCTCGCACGTCAAGCGGGGCCCTGAGCATCGCGACTCAGGGGCCTCACTAGTCACGTAGCCCCTCGCCTCTTGGTTTCGTCCTGGCAATCCGGACGCCCCAACGGCGGTCGAGGTATGAGTGGGGCTGGGCCTGCTGACGCAGAGCACAAAGGCAAACAAGAAGGAAACCAAGCATGAAAAGGAAATTGTGGAGTCCAAATAGTTATTACAGGCACCAAATGTTCTGCAAATTCAAGCAAAGTCTTACGCCTCCATGAGGCATGATAAGTGTCGCAGGGTAAGATATAGGAGGAGGGGTCATCATTGCCATCACTGCCGCTTGTCCCGGTCACGACAAGCTCATCGTCAACATCGCAGTCGCCGTTGTCACTTCCACTTGCCGCCACCGCAGGGGGCTCGGCATCAGGGATGCAGGTGAACTTCTTCAGCAGCGTGTTCACGTGGCCCTCCACGACTGCCGTAGCAGCGGCATGGGACTCAGGCACAATCGGGCCAACCACCACGTCAAAGTCGAAGCTGGGATCCTGGAGGTAGAGGTGGCTGAAGACGTGCGTCGCCGCCGCGGAGAAGAGAGAGCGGCACTCGTCTTCCAGGAAGGAGTCCACCTTGGCGGCGGCACCTTCGAGCTCCTCGACAAGCTTGGAGGAGAGCCCTGTGTTGCCACCTTCGGGGGGCGTGAGCGGATCCTTGAAGCCTCCCTTGCAGATTGACTACAGCCCCTGGCGAGCCCTGAGCTCGAGGGAAGGTAAGGCGTCGCGCTTTGCGGCCGCCTTTTTCTTAGAGGCGACAAGGGTCTTCTCCATGGCATCCAGCTGGGTCGTCACCTCGGAGACACGCTGGGCGTGGGTCGTCTGGGCTTCGACCACCTCCTCCTTCAGCTTCACCAGATGCTCGCATTCCATGGCCTGATCAACAGTCACCTGGGATAACACGGAGTCGCGATCGGCGAGCTTCGCTTCACGGGCCTTGAGCTCCTCTTCCCGCTGGTGGAGCCGTTGTGCGTGCGTGGCTTGCTCCTCCTAAAGGGCCTTCAGATTGGCCTCTGCCTTGCTGCAGCGCTTCACGGCAGACACTGCCTCAGTCAGCGCCGCATCACGAGCCGCCTTGGCATCGGTGGCCTCCTTCCTACTTTCTACGGAGGCAGCTTCGGCCCAGCCCCAGGCCATCCTGCTGGCTGTGTCGGCCTGGAACTACCCCAAAACAAGCCCCAGGCGCTCCCTCGCGAGGCACCTGTCGGCGTCTTGGAGGTCAGCCCGAATCCGGCCGAGCGCGGTATATGCTTCATCCAAGGCCCCGTTCTTGATCAGGGGGCCACAGTTCATGAGCGCGAGGGCCTGACGAGGAGGCGGCACTGGCACGTCGACTGACGCTGTGGCCAAGGAAGCAGTGGCGTGGCTGGCTTGGGGCACCGGAGGCTCCAGGCTCCCCTCGGGCACGACGAGGGTGGATGACTTCACGGCCTGCTAACCCACGTGGGCTGGCTCCTCCTGAAGCTGCATTGCTGCGTCCTCAGGGGCGTATTCCGTCGGAGGGGGGCAAGGGGTCGCCCCCTCCACCAGCATCGGGGTTGCCGCGGCTGCGACAAGGTGTGTCACTGTTGACACCATATTTTGGCACAGCATAAAAAGCAAAGAAGATGGCCTGAAGTGAAAGCGTTTTCAACATGCAAAGTTTCACGTTGCTGAGTGGAACAATTTTGATGTTTAGGTTATCATCATCCGACCTCATCTTTGGGGCCGAATCGGTACTCCAAGTGGCGGAATTTAGTGTTTTGAGTGCTTTTCGGCTGATTACACTTCCAAGACAACCTCGGATGAAGGGGCACTCCACATGAATTGTCTTTGTCTCATCGAGGCAATCGATTTTCATATATAAATCATCTCAATCCGAGTTCATATGCAAAAGTTGGAAGCAATACACTACAAGTTGACCCTGAATGGAAATATGGCCCAGGGTACCAGACAGATGTCTGATGGGTCGCGCGAGCAATTGGACCATCAAGACGGACTTGAATCTAAAAACCTTTAGCACGAAAAAGTTTCGTCTCGTCGAGCCGATCGATTTTCATATATAAATCGTCTCAATCTGAGGTCATATGTGACCTAGCGAGGCAAATCAAGATCAGGCTGTGTTTTCATTCGGGAAATCCGAGTGAAAAGCTTACCATCCGAGTGAAAGCTTGCCGTTCGAGTAGAAGATTGCTATCCGACTAAAAGTTTGCCATCCGAGTGAATGTTTGCCATCCGAGTGAAATTATCGCCATCTGAGTGAAAATATTGCCATCCGAGTGAAAGATTGTTGTCCGAGTGAAATTATTGCCATCTGAGTGAAAATGTTGTCATCCGAGTGAAAAGTTGATATCCAAGTGGAAAAATCTATGCGGGCGATCCGAGTGAAGGGCCCTAACATCCGAGTGGGGAGATTCGAATCCGAGTGCTCCAACCAGAAACTGAAGATGTGCCCGAAAGGTTATCTAGATTGCCTCGGATGAAAAAGTGTTCAACACGGAATTTGTTCATAACATCGAAGCAGTCAACTTTGCTTCTGGACTCATCATCATCTGAGATAGTATACGGCCAGCAACGTCACTACAAGACTCGAACAGTCCAGTCAGCTACATGACCGAGTCCGACTGGAGGTCAAAAATGGCCTTGTTTGGAGAAGTGATCAACACAAGAGTTGTTCGTCTCGTCGAGATGCACAAATTTTATATTTGTGCCATATTAATAGGAGGTCATATCCAAATTCAACGGCCCGCGCAAGGAGCAAGACAGAAATATGGGCCAGATTCAGACTGAATCTGAGTTGAACTAGAACTAGGACTCTAGGACGTGAATTGATGTAATTTTTCATGTAAGGAAAGCCTAGATGAATCCTTTACTTGTACAGGAAGTCCAGCCGCCTCTTATATATGTTGGAGGTGACGGCCGATTAAACAACACCAATCGAACCAATCAATCTATTACACTTTTGTGTTCATCTACTTTTTATCCCTCTCCCTTGTATCTTTCTTTCTCGTTCTTTGTTAGTTCTTCGTATTGGAGGGCAGTGATCCACGAGGCTCTAGGGGAGATCAGGTCGACCTAGAGCAGCCCATAGCTACCGCACTCCCTGACGGGGTCCCTCCAGGGTGTGTGGGGTTTCGGGTCTAAAAAGCACCCGCTGACTGTGCTGCGTATCCCACTGTCGGTCGGGTCTCCTTCGACGTGAGCTGCGGTGCATCACCCCCGGCGTCGAGGGTACACGTGACGTGTTCGTGTGTCAACAGTCGCCTCGTGAACCCCCGCGTCCTCGGCGGTCGGTCCCCCAAGCGGCGCCGACGAAGCAGCAAGGGCAGGCGGTACGCCCCTGTGCTCGGGCGCGATGCCGCCTGAGCTCCCAGGGATTGCGTTGGGCTGGCGCGACACACTTCCGTGCCCGCCGCGGCCGCAACCGGAGGCTGATGGTGCCCTCAGGATATGGGGCTCCATCAGCTTGGTGCTCACCTTCTTCTTCTTCGTCACGTCGGCACTCCTGGTCATCAAGAGGGGAGTGTTGTGAGCATAGTTGAAATCTATGCTTAACCAAAAACAAGGTAAGTAACTTACTCCTCAGGTGCGATCCACTTCCTCTTCTTCTCCTTTTCGGCGAAGGACAGAGCACCCCCGCTCTTCTTTGGTGTGGCCTTGGCCGCGTCCAGGGGGCGAGCAGGACGCTCCTTGACGGGCCCCGGCGTGGCGCTACCGCCTGGAGACATGAGGAGGCTGCCTTGAGAGGTCATGGCCGGTGGGGCCGCGTCCGCCCCAGCAGCGGCCGCCCCGTCCCCCATTTGCAATTCGGATGGGGAAGGGACCAACTTCTCGACCACCCCACTGGAGCACGGGGATCCCTCCAGAGGGGACGCAGCCGCACCTTTTCTTGAGGCCGCTCGGCCAGACGCTCGCGTGGTCCGGGGAGCGGGCCCTCACCGCCTGAGGACCCTGGCGGAGCACGGGGAGTCCGCGACTAGAGAATCCACGGTGTCGTCATCATCCTCGAGGTTGCAGAGGAGCTCACGCTGTGACGGAGGGGACGCCCCCGCCAAGCCGTCGTCCTTGATCTCCTCGGAGTCCTCCTTGTCGCCGCTGTTGCTGGAGGACAACTCCACGAGGGAGTCAGGGTCGACGGGCGGGTCAAGCCCCTGCTCGTCAAAGGCGGGCATGGCTGCAACCAGGGCCTCCCAGTCATCGCGGTGGTACAATGGGGCGAGCGCCTTGGGTATGTCCGCTGGGACGCCGCCTAGCAGGGCAATCAAGGCCACCTTAAGCTCTCCGCGTGTCAGGCCGGTGGGGCACAGCCTCACATCGTCACTCGCACCCTGGTACTTCCACAGGGGCTTCGAGTGCGACTGGAGTGGCGCCAGGCGCTGCGCCAAGAATTCCTTCACTATCATCGCCCTGGTCAGCTGCTTGGCCTCCATGTCCAAGGCTATTAGCTCCAGGAAGGGCCCTGCCCGTGGATCCATGAGCTTCGTGGAGCCCCACGCCGAGGTCTTCTCGGGCAACTCCGCTGGAAGTTCCAGGAGCGGATTGAGGCCCTGGGTGTCGAGGAAAACCCAGCGGTGTCGGAAGCCTTTCACCTTCTTCCCGGCCTTCAGGAGCACGTTCCCGCTCTGGACCATGACGAAGGAGACACACGTGGACCGCTGCTCCTTGTCGTGGAACTACAGGCTGAAGTAGTGGTGGAAGAGGGCCACTGAGGGCCTCAGGCCCACGAAGGCCTCGCAGTAGAAGGCGAAGACGGACAGGAGCAGGATGGAGTTGGGCTGAAGATGGAGGGCCTGGATCCCATAGTGCTTGAGGACGGTGGTGAAGAACTCCGAGAAGGGCGGGATGAGGCCATAGAAGATGCTATGGAGGAAGAAGGGGTAGACTGTTTTCGCCAAGGTGCTCTGCTCCGTAGAGCCGCACCAGATTAGGGTCTGGCCCCACTCATTGGTGTCGCCCTCCGTCAACGGGAGCACCGGGGCGAGATCCCCCTCCTTGGCAATGGTCGAGGCCGTAAGCACCGGCGGGGGAGAAGAGGAGGCCGAGGCCTGGGCCTCAGACTTCGACTTCCTAGCGGGTACCATCAGAGGAATCCCCGAGGTTGGGGGATCAAGAGGAAGGACGGCGTTGTGCCTAGATCTGGAGGAGTTTCTCGCGAAAGAAAGGGGATCTTGGCAAGGGAGGAAAGGCGCAAGGAAGAAGAGCAATGATAGCACTGTAGCGTGCGCCGGGCTTTTGTCAGCCTGGGCAGTTGCCGAGGTGACGTGGGGAGCGGAGGCGCCCACGTCCCGTCATACGCCACGCATCAAGCCTGGCCCGCAGGCGGTTGGGCCCACGGCGCTTCGCCCTTCACTCCATACCTTCACTGCGAAGCCAGGCCGGGCGCACCTTGGGCCTGGGGGCTACTGTCGGTGTTCTGGGATCGAGGGTACCCAGACTTGCCTGCCTGCAGCCTAGCACGTGGGCTCATCGACGGCCCGGTACGGCCCAAGCTACAACACCCCCATGACAAGACCCAGCGACGCCAAGACCTCCAGAGGGGCGGCCTCCCCAGGTTGCCTCCTGAGGAGCGGAGGTTTCTATATAGACCTCCCGCCTTGCAAAGTGCGCGATGACGTGAGCCATGACGACCAAGGCCAGGCGGGTGCCAGCGGGCGCAGAAGGGACAGTTTCCTCTTTGGTGCTAAGGGAGCAAGGACAGGCGCCGGTTCCCGAGGAAGGCTCCAAAGCTTTCCATTCCGGTGCAATGAGACCAAAACGACAGGTCCGGCAGGATGGATGTCATCGTCGAGCCCACTGCTGCGTCATGGCCAGAAGCTTTGCAGGCGAAGACCACCTTTCATCGGGATAAGATGTACTCCTTGTCCCCTTTCAAAATTGGTCGTTGTGGAATCCCTTCCCGCCTAAGCTATGAGGGAAGAGGACCAAGGCCACTATAAATAGGGATTTGCCACCATCGTAGAAAGGGACCGATCCATCCTGACCACCTGAGCCCTCGCAAGGCTGCTCATCCACTGTACTAGTTCATCCTCTACCTCCTCCTGAGGCCAATCCACCAAAATAAGGAGTAGGATTTTTACACCGCAAGGTGGCCCGAACCTGGGTAAATCTCAGAGTTCGTTCCTTCCGCATGATCCAGCGCACTTAGCAAGATCGGGCCATGGGTGTGGCGAAGCTAGCGTCGTTATGAAGCGGGATCCTTCATTCACGCCCCAGAGTTCGAACCTTCTTGGGTCTGTGGAGCCCTGAATCTGACAGGTGCCGAGCTGTGGATCTTGGATCAATGGGGAACAAGGGACGAAGGACACGATGTTTACCCAAGTCCGGGTCCTCTCTAAGAGGTACAATCCTATGTCCTACTGGATTATATTGAAGTGTATAGGATGATTACATAGTCGATCTACCACGAGATTAGATGAACTAGACCCTAGATGAGTAGGATAATGGTTGTTGTTCTAGCCTCTACGACTAAACCCTCTGGTTTATATAGACACCAAGGGTACTAGGGTTACACATGGTCGGTTACAACAAGGGAATAAACATGCCGAATCTTCTGCCTTGACTTGGAGGACACACCAAGACTTCGAGGGTTTCCTGTCCGAACACGGAGTCGCCTTATAGCTCAGCCTTGTAATAGTCACATAGCGGCCCACTTTTCCGGACCATAAGAGGTAGGCCGGCAGCCCGAGGACCCCCTAGTCCAGGACTCCCTCACCTGCCTACCAGCTTCTTCGGCCTCCTAGCTCGGTTGCGAGTTGTTGCCCCGCATGTAGATTGCTAGAAGCGATCTGCATGCCTGGAGGGAGCATGGCAGGCGTATGCCTGTGTGAGGACGCATTTCTAGAAGGTGGTTGCGGCGATCATTGCTGCGGGCCCCCCAAAGGGAAGATGCACACGGTGGAGCAGTTCTTTGCCGAGGTGGAGGAGGGCGCCCGGGCTACCGACGCCATGTGTCCAAAAGACACTTTGTATTTGTTTTAGTACTTCGGAATACCGAAGTATGTGGGATGTACAAAAACTTATCTTTTGTTTTAATGAGTATGGCATTAAATTCCCTCATATGATTGTGTTGTTATTTACTTAATATTCCTCCTGTTTGGCCGCGTTGAACTAAAAGTGGCCAGTCGTAGGCTTCGACCCCAATGTAGAATATACAGAGGGTGTTCCTTGAGGCAGCTTATGACCCTTTAGCCGATGTTTCGGTACCTGGAGGTGGTCTGTGCTCATATGAACTAGGCAATCAGACTATAACAGCTTTATAACTTTCACTTAGTCATAGGAGTTTGAGGTGGGGGCTGATGACGAGCCCCCGGTGTGTGAAGTGATCAGCTTAGGTAGCAGAGGTCTAAGCCATTGTACACTTCGGCTAATGCTATGAATAAGCCCTTCGTTTAACATGGGTGATCGCTATCGTCATGTCCCTTAACGCGGTCTTCGGATTGCCTACCAATTTTCGCTTACCCAGGTAGTCAGTTTTTGGCTTTCTCCACTGAGGCGCTCTCCCAATTGAACTGGCGGCACCATTGCAGTGGTTCTCCCGTTAGACCCTTAGACGAATTTGTCGGGAACATAAGGGGTACACATAGGAGCCGGGTAACCCAACTATTGACCAAGACCTTGGTTCGAAACTGGCGCATATAATGCAACATCCGAGACACCGAGTACTTCAGACTTGTATTGCAGGACAGGGAAACAAAGACCTTTAGCACTTGTATATTAAACATGTTCTTGTAGCTCACAGGCAGTGCTTGTAGAGAAATACATTAAGGACCTTGAAGGGCATGATTTCTTTATTTTATAAGTTCAAGCTTTACATGCCGAGCTGTAAGAAGAGAAACTAAAAAGATACAATGCAATTTAAGAGTAAATAAAGGAGCAAATAAAAACAGGGCGGATCTTGTTATCTGAATTATGAGCCAGGGCCGCTTCCTGCTGCACGTCTGCATCTCCATGCTGTTGACCAGCTCGTCCTTCGTTGATGGCAAAGATTAATATGGGTTGTATGCAACCTCGGCCTTTCATGTGCTTGAAGCGTTCGCTGGCCGAGTCCTTTAAAGAGGTTTACATATGTCCGTTGTGTGGTTGAAGCCACATGAATATACTTTTGCTGGCTAGCTCTTTGACAGAACCTTGACGATGTGGAAGCTCGAAGCTCCGTCACTCCTCGGTCTAGCCGATCCGATGTTTCCGTGAATTTGGCTCCTCGGCGGCCTAAGTAATCTTTAGTGTGAAGTTGTGCACCCTGGGGACGTAGTGCCCCTTCCAAGGGGAGTGTGCAAGGAGCCTGTAACCCTATTTAGGGTGTGGGGGTAGGTGTTCGAGGCCGACTAGTGTGGCCCGCGTACACGTCAAAGAGCTGGGGGTGCGTTTTACCGCAACGGGCTGCCTCCTCGGATGCCTGCACCTCGGCAGCAAAGGTCGTGGTCTGCTCCTCTGCTGAGAGGGAGCGTTCCATGTTACCATTGACTGTGATAACACCATTAGTTCCTAACACTTTAAGTTTGAGGTAAGCGTAATGCGGGACTGCGTTGAAGCGAGCAAATGTTGTGCGCCCTTGGAGCGCGTGGTATCCACTTCGGAAGGGGACGATGTCAAAGATTAATTCCTTGCTCCAAAAGTTCTCTGGTGACCCAAAGACTACCTCCAATGTCACAGTTCCGGTACAGCAGGCCTCAACGCCTGGTATGACACCTTTAAAGGTGGTGCTGCTCGGCTTGATCCGAGATGAGTCGAAGCCCGTCTTCCTAACAGTGTCCTCGTAGATTAAGTTGAGGCTGCTTCCTCCATCCATAAGGACGTGTGTCAGATGGAAACTATCGATGATTGGGTCCAGGACGAGTGCATTCGATCCGCCATGCTTGATGCTAGTCGGATGATCATGCTTGTCGAATGTGATAGGGTAAACCGACCATGGGTTGAACTTCGGGGCGACTTGCTCTAGCGCATAGATGTCCCGAAGTATGCACTTCCTCTCCCTTTTAGGGATGTGGGTAACATAGATCATCTTTACTTCTGTTACCCCATTAGGAAACTTCTTTTGGCCTCCATTGTTGGGCCGCCAAGGTTCATCCTCGTCTTCACTATGATTTTGGGTTTTACTTTGACCCTCCATCGCTACCTTGCTAGCTTGGTTGAAGACCCAACAGTTCCTGTTAGTGTGGGTTGCTGGTTTGTCTTGAGTGCCATGGATTTGGCATGGTCGATCCAGGATCTTGTCAAGCTGGCTAGGTCCATCCTTGTTCCCTTTAAAGGGTTTTATTTTCTGTCTGGATCTAGGTCCGGTGAACCCTGCATTGACTGTGGCGTCCATTGTGTCGCTCCCGCCATTTTTATGCCTGCATTTGTTTTTATTACGTCGAGGCTTTCCATTGGCATCACGTGTCTCCGAGGTGCGCGCCTCACCATTGTGGGTACTACAGGCAAGCCAACTGTCCTCTCCCGCACAAAAATGGGTCATTAGCAAAGTAAGGGCTTCCATGGTCCTCGGCTTATCCTGTCTGAGCTGGCAGGTAAGCCATTCATCTCGGATATTGTTCGAATACGGCGATGGCTTCAGTGTTGGAGCAATCTATGATCTGGTTCTTTTTTGTAAGGAACCTATTCTAGAACTTCCGAACTGATTCGCCTGCCTGCTGGGTGACACGACTGAGGTCATCAGCGTCCGGAGGTCGGACGTAAGTGCCTTAGAAATTTGCCCCAAATGCATCCTCAAGGGCTTCCCAGCTACCAATAGAATAAGGAGGCAGGCTGTTAAGCCAATGCCTAGTCAGCACCTTTAACTTGAGCGGCAAGTACTTGATGGCATGGAGGTCATGTCCATTAGCCATGTGTATATGGAGAAGGAAATATTCTATCCATACTACTGGGTCTGTAGTGCCATCGTATGATTCTATATTGATGGGCTTAAACCCTTTTGGAAATTGATGTTCCATTACCCTACCTATAAAACAGATCGGGTGGGCTGGAAGTCAGAACCGAGTAGTATCCTGTCGGAGGTTGGGGAGAGCCGTGTGTAGGCTTGATCTTGAGGACGGTCGTTCCTGTCTAATCAGGCATCGTAACCATCAGGCCCGGCGGGCGCGCGTCCTCTTGATCCGTAGATGGACCGAGGAGGCAATTAGTTTGCCTTAATGTGATGTCGACATTGTGAGGGTCTAGGTAATCTACAGGGTCCTTGCCATAACGGCATGGAACCGTTCGGGTATTCAGGTGTTCCCACATTGGCCTATCCCAACCTCTAGGGGTCGGTCAGTGCTACTTGTGAGTTGCGTTGGGATTTCCCCGAAGAGGAGAGGATGATGCAGTACAGTAGAGATAAGTATTTCCTGCAGTTAAGAACCAAGGTTATCAATCCAGTAGGAGAACCAAGCAACACCTCGTTAGTAGTACCTGCACACAAAATAACAAATACTTGAACCCAACGCGAACAAGGGGTTGTCAATCCCGCGACGGTTAATTGCAAGGATCAAATCTCATAGTGATAGATAGATAGATAAAACACAAAATAAAATAATGTAAAGAAAATTGCAGCAAAGTATTTTTGGGATTTTGATATATGATAAAAAGTAGACCCGGGGGCCATAGTTTTCACTAGAGGCTTCTCTCTTGAAAATAACATATGGTGGGTAAACAAATTACTATTGGGCAATTGATAGAAAAGCGAATAATCATGACGATATCCATGGCAATGATCATGTATATAGGCATCACAGCCGAGACAAGTAGACCGACTCCTGCCTGCATCTACTACTATTACTCCACACATCGACCGCTATCCAGCATGCATCTAGAGATAAAGAATGGAGTAACACCTTAAGCAAGATGACATGATGTAAACTCATGCATGAATAAACCCCATCTTTTTATCCTTAATGGCAACAATACAAATATGTGTCTTGTCCCTTTCTGTCACTAGGATATAGATCACCGCAAGATTGAACCCATTACAAAGCACCTCTCCCATTGCAAGAAAAGTCAAGCTAGTTGGCCAAACCAAATCAATAGATCGGAGAGAAATACAAAGCTATAATAATCATGCATAAAAGAGTGCAGAGAAGACTCAAGTAATATTCATGGCTAATCTGATCATAAACTCACAATTCATCAGATCCCAACAAACACAGAGCCAAAAGTGATTACATCGAATAGATCTCCAAGAACATCAAGGAGAACATTTTATTGAAGATAAAAGAGAGAGAAGAAGCCATCTAGCTACTAGCTATGGACTCGTAGGTCTGTGGTTAGCTACTCACACATCATCAGAAGGGCAGCAAGGTTGTTGTAGAGCCCCTTCGTGGTCGGTTCCCCCTCCGGCAGAGTGCCAGAAAAAGGCCTCCAGATGGGACCTCGCGAGAACAAATGCTTGTGCTGGCAGAAAAAAGTGTTTTGGGTGGCTCCCGGTTGGTTTCCTGATTTTAGAGAATTTATAGAGGCGGAATTAGGTCAAATGGATGCTCATGGGCCCCACAAGCCACCAGGGCACGCCTACCCCCTAGGCACGCCCTGGTGTCTTGTGGGCTACTCCTTCATCTTCTAACCCTCTCCCAAAGCTTCCAGGGTCTCTTATGTCCAGAAAAAATCATCAAAAAGTTTTGTGGCATTTGGACTTCATTTGGTACTGATATTCTGGAAAACCAAAAATAGGCAGAAAATAGCAACTGGCACTTGGCACTAAGTTAATAGCTTAGTCCCAAAAAATGATATATAATGACATATAATTGCATATAAAACATCAAAGATTGATACTATAATAGCATGGAACGATAAAAAATTATAGATACATTGGAGACGTATCAGTCAGGCACATCGACGGCTGATTCGTCATCGAACTCCGGCAGCAGACGCCTGTGATGATATGATTTGGGCGCGCTATGGAGTCGGTCTTCGAGATCTTGTTTGGCCGAGAGTACTTCGACCCACTTTTCGTTCAGCGCATTTGTATTGGCTTGCAGCTACTACTGATTCTGTTTCATACTTCGAGCGGTGACGACGAGGCACCGCCAGAAGCGCTGTTGTTTGAAGGGGTCTTCAGGGACGATGTAGTCCTTGGTGCCGAGTCTCTCATCTTCCTTGGTCTCCGGCATGTAGTTGTCATCGGCCCCTTCAAAGAGTTCGTCGGGATCCAAGTCCTCGGGATTTCCTTCGGGACTGCCATTCTGTACTGGGGAGGCTTGAAAGTCCTCTCCAGAGTTGTCGGCGTCGCCGGCTATTGCCTCACTGTTATCGGTGGTGGTGTTGTTACTGCTGGGTTCTTCGTTGGTGCCCTTCTGCGTCTGCGCCGATGTCTTGGAGGGGATTTGGGAGTGTCAACCATATAGACATCATAGGTGGATGTTGCCGTCCACTTGCCAGTGTTTACTAATGACGAAGTGTGTTCTATGGGGCCATCGGCATCTTCATCCATGTTCGTGGCCTCGTCGTAGTCTAGCACATCGGTTAGGTCATCAACCATGGCGACTAGGTGGGTGGTGGGTGGGATGTAAATTTCCCGGTCATCGGCTTTAAGTCCGATCTTGTCGTAAACTTAAGTCTTGCCGTTCAAGATTGACATGCTTTGGATACGATCAAGCATCCCGTTAAGGTGAGATAGTTCTTCAGGGTTCATGGCCTGGCTAACAGTAGGGCTGACTCAAAGTGTGCCCGGCGTATAGCTCGGTGTTTTTTCGGCGTGGAGAGGATCCGAGAGCGATTCTAGATCCCGCGTCGGGGTCAACTCTAAATCCGACGTAGCTTCAGAGATATGGGTCAGACCTAAGTCCGGGCCGGGGGTTGAGGGGAGATTGCTCGGAGTCGTTACGTCGGGGCTCTCTGGCGATGCCAAGGATCCTGGCCTGACGTCCTCAAAGGAGATCAGTTCTGGAGTTGGGCCTCCGGTGTCGAGCAGATCCTCAACCCGGACGGGCGTCTAGCCTGACAGGATGAGTTCGCTGCTGGAATCCATGGTGTACTCCAGGCCTCCAAAGGTCATGATCTAACCAAAGGCATAGTTCTCGACGGAGGCCAGATGGCCAGCCGAGTCGGCGCAGAAGATCATGCTACCAAATACAAAAGGTTGGTCGGGGACATAAATGTTCCCGCTGCCGTTGCCGCAGTTGATCTACAGATGAGCCATCGATCCTTCTATTGATCTCATAGTGGAACTCTCAATGAAAGCACCGGTGTCGGTGTGGAAATTGGTAGACCTAGGGGTAGGGGGTCCTGAGCTGTGGATCTTGGACAGATGGTAATGGGAACAAGGAGATGATGTTTACCCAGGTTCGGGCCCTCTTGATGGAGGTAAAACCCTACATCCTGCTCTTGTTTATATTGATATTGATGTATCGAGTACGGAGTTTAACTACCTCGAGATCGTCAGATGAATTCTAACTCTAGGGCTAGGTGAATGAGATTCCGTTCATGTCCCCTCTACGGGCTAAACCCTTTGGCTTATATACACGCTAAGTAGGGTATCTAGGATTACAAGGTCGGTATCTTGGCGTTGAGGTGGCAGGAGAAGTCTTGGAGTATACGACAAGTCTTCGGTAGATGCAGTCTCGATCATGCCTCCAGCATGCAGCTTCCGGAGTCCCTCTTGAGAAGAATGAGGGCCCATCAGCTCAACCCGAGCAACATGGGACGACTAGTTAGTACCACCTAGTCCAGGACACCGTCACAAGTGCCAGTTGCTGTTTTTTGCATTTTTTTGGTTTTCCAGGAAATCAGTACCAAATGAAGTCCAAATGCCATGAAACTTTTTGACGATTTTTTTGGACCAGAGAGACCCTAGAAGTTTTGGGAGGAGACCAGAAGGCAAACGAGGAGACAACAAGGCAATAGCTCGCTGATACGTCTCCATCGTATCTACTTTTCCTAACGCTTTTGCTCATGTTTTGGACTCTAATTTGCATGATTTGAATGAAACTAACCCGGACTAACGCTATTTTTAGCAGAACTACCATGGTGTTCTTTTTGTGCAGAAATAAAAGTTCTCGGATTTGGACAAAACTTTTTGGATAATTATTTTGGAATAAATGAAGAATACTGGAACCAAGACCCACTGGAGAGGGGGCCATGGCTGCCCACAAGACACCAAGGCGCGCCACCACCCTCTGGCGCGCCCTGGTGGGTGGTGGGGCCCTCGAGGCCCCACTGACCCTAATTCCGACACTATAAAATCCTATTTTTCCAGAAAAAAGAGGAAGATTCATCGTGTTTTACGATACGGAGCCGCCGCCGCCTCCTGTTCTTCATCGGGAGGCAAGATCTGGAGCCCGATCGGGACTCCAGAGAGGGGAATCTTCGGTCTTCATCATCATCAACCATTCTCCATCACCAATCCCATGATGCTCCCCACTGGGAGTGAGTAATTCCTTCGTAGGCTTGCTGGTCGGTGAGGAATTGGATGAGATTCATCATGTAATCGAGTTAGTTTTGTTAGGGCTTGATCCCTAGTATCCACTATGTTCTGAGATTGATGTTGCTATGACATTGCTATGCTTAATGCTTGTCACTAGGGCCCGAGTGCCATGATTTCAGATCTGAATCATTTATGTTTTTACCATTATATCTATATTCTAGATCCGATCTTGCAAGTCATTGATAACCCACAAGTATAGGGGATCGCAACATTTTTCGAGGGTAGAGTATTCAACCCAAATTTATTGATTCGACACAAGGGGAGCCAAAGAATATTCATGAGTATTAGCAGTTGAGTTGTCAATTAAACCACACCTGAAAGACTTAATATCTACAGCAAGGTATTTAGTAGCAAAGTAGTATGGAAGTGACGGTAACAGCGGCAAAAGTAACAGTAGCAGTTTTGTAGTGATTGTAACAGCAGCAACAACGAAAGTAACTTAGCAAAGATCAATATGTGAAAAGCTCATAGGCATTGGATCAGCGATGGATAATTGTATTGGATAATATTCATCATGTAGCAATCATAACCTAGGGTGACACAGAACTAGCTCCAATTCATCAATGTAATGTAGGCATGTATTCCGTATATAGTCATACGTGCTTATGGAAAAGAACTTGCATGACATATTTTGTCCTACCCTCCCGTGGCAGCGGGGTCCAAAAGGAAACTAAGGGATATTAAGGCCTCTTTTTAATAGAGAACCGGAACAAAGCATTAGCACTTAGTGAATACATGAACTCCTCAAACTACGGTAATCACCGAAAAGAATCCCAATTATTGTCACCTTGGGGTATGCGGATCATAACTCGTAATAGGTGTCTACAACTTGCAAGATAGGATCAAGATAACAAATATATTCATGAAAACATAATAGGTTCAGATCTGGAATCATGGCACTCGGGTCCTAGTGACAAGCATTAAGCATAGCAAAGTCATAGCAACATCAATCTCAGAACATAGTTGATACTAGGGATCAAACACTAACAAAACTAACTCGATTACATGATAAATCTCATCCAACCCATCACCGTCCAGCAAACCTATGATGGAAATTACTCACTCCCGGCGGTGAGCATCATGAAATTGGTGATGGAGGAAGGTTGATGATGACGATGGTGACGGATTCTCCTCTCCGGAGCCCCGAACGGACTCCAGATCAGCCCTCCCAATGAAGAACCGGAGGCGGCGGCTGCTCCGTATCGTAAAATACGATGAATCCTTCTCTCTGATTTTCCTCGCGAATAGGTATATATGGAGTTGGAGTTGGGGTTGTAGGCGGTCCAGGGGCCCCACAAGCCTGGGAGGCGCGCCCTGGGGGGTAGGCGCGCCCCAAGGGCTTGTGGCCTTTGGGTGGCCCCCCTCTGTTATCTTTTTCCGCCATTATTTTTCATTTATTCCACAAAAATTCTTCATAAATTTTCAGTTCAATCCGAGAACTTTGATTTCTGCACAAAAATAACACCAAGGCAATTCTGCTGAAAACAGCGTCTGTCCGGGTTAGTTCCATTCAAATCATGCAAATTAGAGCCCAAAACAAGGGCAAAAGAGTTTGGAAAAGTAGATACGATGGAGACATATCAACTCCCCCAAGCTTAACCCATTGCTAGTCCTCAAGCAATTCAGTTAACAAACGGAAAGTGACAAAGAAAAACTTTTACAAACTCTGTTTGATCTTGTTGTTGCAAATATGTCTAACTGGTGTTCATGCTTTCAGCAAAGATTATGAACTAACCACATTCACAATAACACTTAGGTCTCACATTTACTCATATCAATAGCATAATCAACTAGCGAGCAATAATAAGATATCTCGGATGACAACACTTTTTTCAAAACAATCATGATACAATATGACATAATGGTATCTCGCTAGCCCTTCCTGAGACCGCAAAACATAAATGCAGAGCACCCCTGAAGATCAAGGACTGACTGGACATTGTAATTCATTGCAAAAGATATCCAGTCACAGTCATACTCAATACTGGATAAAAACAAGGCATATAAATGACAATAGTGCTCTCCAGCTGGTGCTTTAATTTGAGGATGATGACTCAACAATAAAAGTAAATAGATAGGCCCTTCGCAGAGGGAAGCAGGGATTTGCAGAGGTGCCAGAGCTCGAAGCTTTTAAAACAGAGATGAATATAATTTTGAGCGGTATGCATTCATTGTCAACATAACAACCAAGAGATCTCACTATCTTCCATGCTAAACACATTATAGGCGGTTCCCAAATGGAATGGTAAACTTTTTACTCCCCCTCCACCAAAAAACACGCTCCACGGCTAGCCGAATCCACAGGTACCGTCCATACCAACAACAGTCCTGGGGGAGTTTTGTTTCGTTATTATATTTTGGTTTTTATTTTGATTATTGAACTGGGCATCCCAATTACCAGCCACTTTCTCGTGAATGACAAGTGAATAAACATTCATCGTGAGAATAACCCACCTAGCATGGAAGATACTGGCAGCCCCCAAGTCGCTACATGAGTGATTCGGGCATACAAAACAGATTATTATTTGAAGGTTTAGAGTTTGGCACATACAAATTTACTTGGAACGGAAGGTAAATACCGCATATAGGTAGGTATGGTGGACTCATATGGATCAACTTTGGGTTTAAGGAAGTGGATGCACAAGCAGTATTCCTGCTTAGTACAGGTGAAGGCTAGCAAAAATATTGAGGAGCGACCAACTAGAGAGCGACAATGGTCATGAACATGCATTGAGGTTAATCAACATTGGGTACAAGCATGAGTAGGATATATATCACCATGACCATAAATATCGTGGAGGCTATGTTGTTTTTTATTTCAACTACATGCGTGAACATGTGCCAAGTCAAGCCAGTTGAATCATTCAGAAGAGGATACCATCCCATCATACTACATCATAACCATTTTAAAATGCATGTTGGCACACAAGACAAACCATTATCCACTCCTAGCTAATTAAGCATGGCATGAGTGACTATAATCTCTTATTGTCATTGCAAACATGTTTCATTCATAATGGGCTGAATCAGGAATGATGAGCTAATCATATTTACAATAACAAAATAGGTCGAGTTCATACCAGCTTTTCCTCATCTCAATCATTTCATCAAATATCGTCATTATTGCCTTTCACTTACACGACCGAACTATGTGAATAATAATAAGAGTGCACGTGCATTGAACTAAGCTGGAAACCGCAAACATTTATTCAAAGGAGAAGACAAGGTAATATGGGCTCTTTGTTAGATCAACAATAATGCATATGAGAGCCACTAAACATTTTCATCGTGGTCTTCTCCTTACGATCCAAAGAAAAGAAAAGAATTTCAAAGAAACACACTGAAATATTTTTGGAGTTTTTGTTTTTCTGAAGAAAGTAAAGCGAAAACAAGAAAAACTATTTACACGGGAAAGCTCCCAACAAGCAAAAGAAGAACGAGAAATCTTTTTGGGGTTTTCTTTTAATACTACTACTAAATAAACTAGAAAGAAAAACTGAAAAGAAGTGAGAAATATTTTTGGATTTTATCAAAGTTTTTCAAACACACAAGAAGAACGCAAGAAAAATAAACTAACATGGATTATACAATGAAAAAGGATGAACACCAACAACTGGAATGAATGTGTGAACATGAATGTAATGTCGGTGAGAAATACATACTCCCCCAAGCTTAGGCTTTTAGCCTAAGTTGGTCTATGGCCACGGCTGGCCCAGATAATATCCAGAGTTGTAGTTGGGGTTGTACTCGATTGCAGCCGCCACCGCTTGGTGGGCTACCTCATTGAGGTGGGCGGTCTCCCTCGCCCTCTCATACTCGTCTGCCTCCTCCCTAAGTATGAAATATCTTCGTTTTACCTGAAAGTCAAAGAAGGTAGGAGTAGGAAGCGTAATATAGACAACGCGCTGCCTGTCAAAGATTAGTCTGTACTGAAAAGGCAACTCGCTTCTCTCAAGAAACTGGAAACGTTCCATGGCATCATAATCAAGGATAGCAGGTGGCAACTAAATATCATTTTATTTTATTGGAACCCCAAGATGATGAGCTAAACGTGTGGCATAAATTCCACCAAAGAAGTCCCCAGCTAAAGCATTATTATGTAACCGCCTTGCAATGATAGCCCCCAAGTTAAATCGCTTATCATTCATTACCGTGATGTTGAGGACAATAAGATCGGATGCGCAAAGGTGGCTATGGTCATGTTTACCGTTAATGCATCTACCTATAAAGAGAGAAAAATAATGTAATGCAGGAAAGTTAATGCTCCCTATAGTAGCTTGTGTTATGGTTCTGGTTTCATCTACAGTAATGCTAGCAAGGAACTCAGCGCAATCAGATTTACAAGGTTTAGTATATATGCCCCATTGCGGAATTTTGCATGCATCATTAAATTCTTCAAGGTCCATGCTAAATGATTTATCATATAGATCAAATAAAACAGAGTGCATATTGTGATGGACTGAATACTAAAATCTTCGCACAAAGGAATCAATAAGGTTGTAGTACTGCAAACACTTATCTGACACAAAGTCCGTCAGGTCGGCGTTATGCACGTACATATCAAATTCCTCTTTGAAACCTGCACGAGTCATGAAATGATCCGATGGCCATTCACAAGGCCGCACTTGAGTTTCCCGCAGTAGTTCAAGGTCCGGCTCACGTATCGCGAGCCTTGGGGCTTTCTTCTTCGAGGAACCACCTAGGAACATTTTTCCTAAACATTTTCTTCCTCCGAAAAATTTCTGAAATTTTTAGTGACTCAAAATTAAAGTGAACCAAACTCAACAAAATTGATAGCAACTACTCCTACAAGTGTCTAGAGGCTATATCATGCAACAAAACTACTTTGGACCATATAAATTTGACATGCAAGCTCAAAAACATGGTCACCACAGCAGCAAAAAATTGCAATATACAAAGCACTAGAACAAAAACTAATTGGACCATTAGAGGAGTCACATGCCAATGAACAATCCCCCAAAACAATTTTGGAAACCGAGCTCCGAGCAAAGAGATCGAAAATGGCAGCAAGATGAGCAAGAACATGGGTTTGAGCAATAGTGTGATTTTTTCTGGAGGAAGACGAAGTGGATGGGTGGCTGGAATAAGTGAGGGGACCCACATGGGCCCCACAAGCCACCTAGGCACGCCCTGTGGGCTTGTGGCTCACAGGTGCACCCCCCTGGGGTGTGTTTAGTATTGCATAAAAAATCATACAAAATTTTCAGGGCATTTGGAGAACTTTTATTTTCTGATCATTTTTTATTGCATGGATAATTCAGAAAACAGTAAAATAATAGCATTTCTACTTTATTTATTCTAAATAACAGAAAGTAAAAAGTGGGTACAGAAAGTTGTGTTTACTAAATTCATCCATCTCATGCCCGTCAAAAGGAATCCATTAACAAGGCTGATCAAGTCTTATTAACAAACTTCTTCCGAATGACCTGAAACCGGAGAATCTTCGTATAGCACCAGGTTACCTCAACGGGGATATGCATGTCCCCAACAATAAGAAGATCATATTTGTTTTTGATAGTAGGAATAGGGAATTCAAAACCTCCAATAGTAATTGTTGAAAATTTTCCAATAGAATTGATACTATTCACTTGGGGTTGCTTCTTCGGAAAGTGTACCATATGCTCATTACCATTAACATGAAAAGTGACATTGTCTTTATTGCAATCAATAACAGCCCCTGCAATATTCAAAAAGGGTCTACCAAGGATGATCGACATACTATTGTCCTTGGGTATATGAAGAATAAACAAGTCCGTTAAGATGGTAACATTTGCAACTACAACACGCACATCCTCACAAATACCGATGGGTATAGCAGTTGATTTATCATCCATTTGCAAAGAGATTTCAGTGGGTGTCAACTTATTCAAATCAAGTCTACGATATAAAGAGAAAGGCATAACACTAACACCGGCTCCTAGATCACATAAAGCAGTTTTAACATAGTTTCTTTTAATGGAGCATGGTATAGTTTGTGTTCCTGGATCTCCTAGTTTCTTTGGTATTCCACCTTTAAAAGTGTAATTAGCAAGCATAGTGGAAATTTTAGCTTCCGGTATGTTTCTTTTATTAGTAACAATATCTTTCATATACTTAGCCTAAGGAGACATTTTTAGAATATCAGTCAAACGCAAGCGCAAAAAACAGGTCTAAGCATTTCAACAAAGCGCTCAAATTCTTCATCATCTTTATTCTTTGAAGCTTTAGGAGGAAAGGGCATGGGTTTCTGAACCCATGGTTCTCTTTCTTTACCATGTTTCCTAGCAATGAAGTCTCTCTTATCGTATCTTTTATTCTTAGGCTGTGGGTTATCAAGACCAACAGCAGGTTCTATCTCCACATCATTATCATTACTAGGTCGAGCATCAACATGAACATCATCATTATCATTATTACTCGGTTCTTGTTCATCATCAGATTGTGTCTCAGCATCAGAAATAGAAATATCATTTGGATTCTCAGGTGTGTCTATAATAGGTTCACTAGAAACATGCAAAGTCATATCATCATTCTTTTTCTTTTTAGATGGACTAGGTGCATCAGTATTAATTCTCTGAGAATCTTGTTCAATTCTCTTAGGATTCATTTTACCACCTCTAGTCATAACCCTAACAGCATGATCATTCATCTTATTGTTCATTTCATTAAGCAAATCATTTTATGCCTTGAGAACTTGTTCTACTTGAGTTTTTACCATGGAAGCATGTTTACTAACAATCTTGAGATCATTAACAGTTCTAAACATATAGTCACCCAAGCATTCAATCATATAAGAATTTCTTTTCAATTGTCTACTAACATATGCATTGAAGTTTTCTCATTTAACAATAAAGTTATCAAATTCATCCAAGCATTGACTAGCAGAATTATTATAAGGAATATCACCTTCATCAAATCTATAGAGAGAATTTACTTCTACTACCTGTGTCAGGGTATTGAGACCATGTATTTCTTCAGTAGGTGGTAAATTGTTAACATCTTTAGATTTAATACATTTTTCTTTCATAGATTTCTTTACCTCTTGCATATCTTTAGGACTGATAAATAGAATACCCCTCTTCTTCGGAGTTGGCTTGGGCGGTGGTTCAGGAAGAGTCCAATCATTATCATTACTCAAGTTATTATTCAATAATACTTCAGCTTGTTCAACAATTCGTTCCCTGAAAACACAACCAGCACAACTATCTAGGTGGTCCCTAGAACCATCGGTTAGTCCATTATAAAAGATATCAAGTATTTCATTTTTCTTGAGAGGATGATCAGGCAAAGCATTAAGTAATTGGAGAAGCCTCCCCCAAGCTTGTGGGAGACTGTCTTCTTCAATTTGCACAAAGTTAAATATTTCCTGTAGAGCAGCTTGTTTCTTATGAGTAGGAAAATATTTTTCAGAGAAGTAATATATCATATCCTGGGGACTACGCACACAACCAGGGGCAAGAGAATTAAACCATATCTTAGCATCACCCTTTAATGAGAAAGGAAACAACTTAAGAATATAGTAGTAGCGAATTTTTTCCTCATGAGCAAATAGGGGGGCTATATCATTTAATTTAGTAAGATGTGCCACAACAGTTTCAGTTTCCTAACCATGGAAAGGATCAGATTCAACCAAAGTAATTAACTCAGGATCGACAGAGAATTCATAATCCTTATCAGTAACAAAGATAGGTGAAGTAGCAAACTTAGGATCATATTGCATTCTAGCATTCAAAGATTTTGTTTTCAACTTGACTAGTAATTTCTTAAGATCCTTTCTATCTTTACAAGCAAGAAAGTCCCTAGCTACCTCTCCATCCATAACATAACCCTCAGGTATAACAGGAAATTCATATCTAGGAGTGCTAGGTCTAATGGGTCTTTCAAAGTTTTCAGTTTCAATAATTTCATCAGTTTCAGAAATATCATCAGTTTCAGCATTCTCAATATCTTTAGCTCTAGCAAGTTGTTCATCACGAAATTCACCCAGTGGCACAGTATTATCAAGCAAAGTACTAGTATCATCATAAGCAACATTCATATCAAAAGTAGCATCATCAATTACTTGCAACATATCAGGATTAATAACAGGTGTAGGTGTTGCAAGCTTACTCAAAACAGAAGGTGAATCAAGTGTAGAGGGAAAAATCTTTGGTTCTGGTATCTTTCAGATTCCACATATTGATCAAGAGATATAAATCCCAAGTGACTCGGCAAATAGAGCTATGCTCCCCGGCAACGGCACCAGAAAAAGGTCTTGATAACCCACAAATATAGGGGATCGCAACAGTTTTCGAGGGTAGAGTATTCAACCCAAATTTATTGATTCGACACAAGGGGAGCCAAAGAATATTCGCGGGTATTAGCAGTTGAGTTGTCAATTCAACCACACATGAAAGACTTAATATCTGCAGCAAGGTATTTAGTAGCCAAGTAGTATGGAAGTAACGGCAACAGTGGCAAAAGTAACAGTAGCAGCTTTGTAGTGATTGTAACAGCAGCAGCAACGAAAGTAACTTAGCAAAGATCAATATGTGAAAAGCTCGTAGGCATTGGATCAGTGATGGATAATTGTGTTGGATAATATTCATCATGTAGCAGTCATAACCTAGGGTGACACAAAGCTAGCTCCAATTCATCAATGTAATGTAGGCATGTATTCTGTATATAGTCATACGAGCTTATGGAAAAGAACTTGCATGACATCTTTTGTCCTACCCTCCTATGGCAGCGGGGTCCATAAGGAAACTAAGGGATATTAAGGCCTCCTTTTAATAGAGAACCGAAACAAATCATTAGCACCTAGTGAATACATGAACTCCTCAAACTACGGTAATCACTGGAAAGAATCCCAATTATTGTCACCTTGGGGTATGCGGATCATAACTCGTAATAGGTGTCTACAACTTGCAAGATAGGGTCAAGAACACAAATATATTCATGAAAACATAATAGGTTCAGATCTGAAATCATGGCACTCAGGCCCTAGTGACAAGCATTAAGCATAGCAAAGTCATAGCAACATCAATCTTAGAACATAGTGGATA
This sequence comes from Thinopyrum elongatum, assembly GCA_011799875.1. NCBI lineage: Eukaryota > Viridiplantae > Streptophyta > Magnoliopsida > Poales > Poaceae > Thinopyrum > Thinopyrum elongatum. Next base: position 229,345,808 of record CM022298.1, read on the forward strand.
CTACGGATCAAACCCTAACAAAACTAATTTGATTACATGATAAATCTCATCCAACCCATCATCGTCCAGCAAGCCTACGATGGAATTACTCACTCCCGGCGGTGAGCATCATGAAATTGGTGATGGAGGAAGGTTGATGATGACGATGGCGATGGATTCCCCTCTCCGGAGCCCCGAACAGACTCGAGATCAGCCCTCCCGATGAAGAACAGGAGGCGGCGGCTGCTCTGTATTGTAAAACGCGATGAATCCTTCTCTCTGATTTTTTTCTCTTTGGATAGGTATATACGGAGTTGGAGTTAGGGTTGTAGGCGGTCCAGGGGCCCCACAAGCCTGGGAGGTGTGCCCTGGTGGGGTAGGCGCGCCCCCAGGGCTGGTGGCCTTTGGGTGGCCCCCCTCTGGTATCTTTTTCCGCCAGTATTTTTTATTTATTCCACAAAAATTCTTCGTAAATTTTCAGGTCAATCCGAGAACTTTGATTTATGCACAAAAATAACACCAAGGCAATTCTGCTGAAAACAGCGTTAGTCCGGGTTAGTTCCATTCAAATCATGCAAATTAGAGTCCAAAACAAGGGCAAAAGATTTTGTAAAAGTAGATACGATGGAGACGTATCACTCATATGCACCTATTACGTGTTATGATCCGTAAACCCCAAAGTGACAATAGTTGGGATACTTTCCGGTGATAACCGTAGTTTGAGGAGTTCATGTATTCACTATGTGTTAATGCTTTGTTCTAGTTCTCTATTAAAAGGAGGCCTTAGTTTCCTTATGGACCCCACTGCCACAGGAGGGTAGGACAAAACATGTCATGCAAGTTCTTTTCCATAAGCACATATGACTATTTACGGAATACATGCCTACATTATATTTATGAACTGAGCTAGTTCTGTGTCACCCTAGGTTATGACTGATATATGATGAGTATCATCCACCAAATTCATTGATCCAATGCCTACGAGTTTTTCACATATTGTTCTTGCTAAGTTACTATTGCTATTGCTACTGTCACAACTGCCACAAAATTATTGCCATCACGGTTACCATTACTATTACTGTTACCACTTCTATCAAACTATCGTATTACTTTGCTACTGATCTCTTTGCTGCAGATATTTAATCGCCAGGTGTGGTTGAATTTACAACTCAACTGCTAATACTTACAAGTATTCTTTGGCTCCCTTGTGTCGAATCTATAAATTTGGGTTGAATACTCGACCCTCGAAAACTGTTGCGATCCCCTATACTTGTGGGTTATCAAGACCTTTTTCTGGCGCCGTTGTTGGGGAGTGATGACCCACAAGTATAGGGGATCAATCGTAGTCCTTTCAATAAGTAAGAGTGTCGAACCCAACGAGGAGCAGAAGGAAATGACAAGTGGTTTTCAGCAAGGTATTTTCCGCAAGCACTAAAATAGTCGGTAACAAGTAGTTTGATAGCAAGATAATTTGTAACGAGCAAGTAACGGTAACAGTAAATAATCAGCAAGGTAGCCCAATCCTTTTATGACAAAGGACATGCCAAAACGGTCTCTTATGATAAGCAAAGCGTTCTTGTGGGTACACAGGAATTTCATAATGTCACTTTCATCATGTTGGTTCGATTTGTGTTCGCTACTTTGATAATTTGATATGTGGGTGGACCGGTGCTTAGGTGCTGTTCTTACTTGAACAAACCTCCTACTTATGATTAACCCCCTCGCAAGCATCCACAACTACGAGAAAAGTATTAAGATAAAATCTAACCATAGCATTAAACTTTTGGATCCAAATCGGTCCCTTACGAAGTAGCAAATAAACTAGGGTTTAAGCTTCTGTCACTCTAGCAACCCATCATCTAATAACTACTCCACAATGCATTCCCTTAGGCCCAAATATGGTGAAGTGCCATGTAGTCGATGTTGACATGACACCACTAAGGGAATCACAACATACATATCATCAAAATATGGAACACATATCAAGTTCACATGATTACTTGTAATATGACTTCTCCCGTGACCTCAAGAACAAAAGTAACTACTCACAAATAATAATCATGCTCAAGATCAGAGGGGTATTAAATAGCATAATGGATCTGAACATATAATCTTCCACCAAATAAACCATATAGTAATCAACTACAAGATGTAATCAACACTACTAGTCACCCACAAGTACCAATCTAAGGTTCCGGTACAAAGATTGAACAAAAGAGATGAACTAGGGTTTGAGAGGAGATGGTGTTGTTGAAGATGTTAAAAGGATCAAGAAACAAAACTCAAACTACTCTTTATTATATATCTTGCACACAATTACATAGATAGATCACTAAGCAAGCACTCGAAAAGAAAGGATCGAACTAAACTTTTATTCAACGAAATCATAGGATAACAAAAGGTGGAACTAAATAGATAAAAGCAAAGATAGTGGTGGTGATACGATACCGGGGCACCTCCCCCAAGCTTGGCACAAGCCAAGGGGAGTGCGCATACCATGAACTCAAGTTTCTTTTGTTGGAGAACATGATGAAGGTGGTGGTGAATTAGTAACGGGCTTATCCTCTGGCTTCCATGGCAGCGGCTCACCATCATAAGAAGAAGCGCGAGTCTCACGAGTCCTGCAACTGGCAGCTAAACTCATACCTTTAAATCTCGCCTCATATTCAAAGACTTGATTTTGGGGATCATAGATTTGGCTTTGTAGAAAATTGATTTGATCGTTGAAGGTGAAGACGATGTCCTTCATGGATTTGCCATCCACCTTGAGATCATGGGTGTAATCCGCGATCATGAGGTGATTGGCATTGAGTCCACGTTCCACCATCCCCTTGCACTTGAAGACCTCTTGCTCCATAGCTTTGAGCCTGGCCCCCATGGTTTCCGTCCCCTTGGGACCCTGGACGTCCCGGATGTGGAGCACCCCCTCACGCATCTCAATGGCTTGAGGGTGCTGCATCACCTACCGCAAATTCGGGTTGGTGAAGTTCTCAAAGAACTTTTCCTTGGAGGAGCTCGAGGCGGCCATGGCGATCTAGATCTGTCAGAAAACAGCGAGAAAGAAGAACAGAAGATTTCTCCATGATACGGTGTTCAATACGTTCGGGGGGTATATAAAGATTTGTTTATCCTGGGAAACAAGCAAACGGGAGGAAAACGGAGTCGGGAAGGTTCCCGAGGTGGGCACAACCCACCTGGGCACGCCAGGGGGCCCAGGCGCGCCCTGGTGTCTTGTGCCCTCCTTGGTTGCCTTCCTGGTTGTTTCTTATTTTCCTAATTTTTGTAATATTCCAAAACTGACAGAAAATTTTTTTGCGGATTTTTCGAAGTCCGTTTACTTACCGTATCACGTACCTCCTCTATTTTTAGTATTCTACAGTATTCCGGAAGGTCTCTTTTATGTGGTCCTCCGGTGTCATGGTTTGAATAATATTGCTTTCAAAATTAATAGGCGTACCTGAGATATAGTGTTTAATTCTTTGACCATTGACCACCTTCGGGTTAGTACCTTCAGCATTATTGATTTTGATCGCTCCAAAGCAATAAACCTCTTCAATAATATATGGTCCTTCCCATTTAGAGAGAAGTTTTCCTGCAAAAATCTAAAACGAGAGTTGTACAAAAGAACATATTCTCCCACTTTGAATTCCTGCTTTTGGATTCTTTTGTCATGCCATCTTTTAACTTTTTCTTTAAATAACTTGGCATTTTCATACGCTTGGGTTCTCCATTCATCTAATGAGCTAATATCAAATAACCTCTTTTCACCGGCAATTTTGAAATCATAGTTGAGTTCTTTAATTGCCCAATATGCTTTATGTTCTAACTCTAGAGGCAAATGACAAGCTTTTCCATAAACCATTTTATAAGGAGACATACCCATAGGATTTATATGTTATTCTGTAAGCCCAAAGTGCATCATCCAATTTCTTAGACCAATTCTTTCGGGACCTATTAATAGTTTTTTGAAATATTAGTTTTATTTCTCTATTGCTAAGTTCAACTTGACCACTAGATTGAGGATGATAGGGTGATGCAATTCTATGGTTAACATCATATTTAGCAAGCATTTTATGGAAAGCACCATGAATAAAGTGTGAACCACCATCAGTCATTAAATATCTATGGACTCCAAACCTCGGGAAAATAACTTCTTTAAGCATTTTAATGGAAGTGTTATGATCAGCACTACTTGTTGGAATAGCTTCTACCCACTTAGTAACATAATCAACAACAACCAAAATATGTGTATACCCATTAGAGGAAGGAAAAGGTCCCATATAATCAAAACCCCAAACATCAAATGGTTCAACAGCAAGTGAATAATTCATAGGCATTTCCTGACGCTTACCGATATTACCAATTCTTTGACATTCATCACAAGATAAAACAAACTTACGGGCATCCTTGAAGAGAGTAGGCCAATAAAAACCAGATTGCAATACCTTATGAGCAGTTCTATCCCCCGCATGATGCCCTCCATAAGCTTTGGAGTGACATTTCCATAGGATTTGTTCCTGTTCATGCTTAGGTACACAACGTCTAATAATACCATCTACTCCTTCTTTATAAAGATGTGGTTCATCCCAAAAGTAATGTCTTAAATCATAGAAGAATTTTTTCTTTTGTTGGTAAGTGAAACTAGGTGGTATGTATTTAGAAACAATATAATTAGCATAGTCAGCATACCAAGGAGTATTATGAGAAACATTTATTGCAGCTAGTTGTTCATTAGGAAAACTATCATCAATAGGTAGTGGGTCATCAAGGATATTCTCTAACCTAGATAAGTTATCAGCTACGGGGTTGTCAGCTCCTTTTCTATCTGTAATATGTAAATCAAATTCTTGTAGCAAGAGAACCCACCTAATGAGTCTAGGTTTAGCATCTTTCTTTTCCATAAGATATTTAATAGCAGCATGGTCGGTGTGAACAATAACTTTAGAATCAACAATGTAAGATCTGAATTTATCACAAGCAAACACAACTGCTAAAAATTCTTTTTTAGCAGTAGCATAATTTCTTTGGGCACTGTCTAGAGTTTTGCTAGCATAATGAATTACATTTAATTTCTTATCAACTCTTTGTCCTAGAACAACACCAACAGCATAATCACTAGCATCACACATAATTTCAAAAGGCAAGTTCCAATCAGGTGGTTGAACAATAGGTGCAGAAGTTAAGGCTTTCTTAAGTGTTTCAAAGGCTTCTACACAATAATCATCAAAAACAAATGGAACATCCTTTTGTAAAAGATTTGTAAGAGGCCTAGAAATTTTAGAGAAGTCTTTAATAAACCTCCTATAGAAACCAGCATGACCAAGAAAATTATGAATACCGTTAATATCATTAGGACAGGGCATTTTCTCAATTGCATCAACTTTAGCTTCGTCCACCTCAATACATCATTCAAAAAAATTATGCCCCAAGACAATACCTTCATTAACCATAAAGTGGCACTTCTCCCAATTCAAGACAAGGTTAGTTTGCTCACATCACTCAAAACTCGATCAAGGTTGCTTAAGCAATCATTGAAAGAAGTTCCATAAGCAGAAAAATCATCCATGAAAACCTCAACAATCTTTTCACAAAAATCAGAGAATATAGTAGTCATACATCTTTGAAAAGTAGCAGGTGCATTGCATAAACGAAAAGTCATACGTCTATAAGCATAAGTTCCAAATGGGCAAGTAAAAGTGGTTTTCTCTTGATCAGGTTGTGAGGTATTTGAGAAAACCCAGAATATCCATCAAGAAAACAAAAGTGTGTGTGCTTAGATAATATTTCCAAATTTTTATCAATAAAAGGCAAAGGGTAATGATCTTTTCTAGTTGCTTTATTTAATTTTCTAAAATCAATTGCCATTCTATAGCCAGTAACAATTCTTTGTTGAATGAGTTCATTTTTATCATTAGGAACAACAGTAATACCTCCCTTCTTAGGGACACAATGAACGGGGCTTACCCATCTACTATCAGCTATGGGATAGATTATACCTGCTTCCAGAAGCTTTAATATTTTAGTTCTTACCACTTCTTTCATCTTAGGATTCAAACATTGTTGATGATCAACAACGGGTTTAGCATCAGGTTCCATATTAATCTTGTGCTGACAGAGAGTGGGACTAATGCCCTTAAGATCATCAAGAGTATATCCAATAGCAGCATGGTGCTTCTTTAGAATTTTCAATAATCTTTCTTCTTCATGTTCTGAAAGGTTAGCACTAATAATAACACGATATATCTTTTTCTCATTGAGATAAGCATAGTTCAAAGTGTCAGGCAATTGCTTTAATTCAAACACGGGATCACCTTTAGGTGGAGGAGGACCTCCTAGAGTTTCAATAGGCAAATTGTGTTTGATCAGGGGTCGTTTTTCAAAGAAAATTTTATCTATCTCATTCTTTCATGCATATGCATATCATTTTCATGGTCTAGCAAATATTTTTCTAGTGGATCAGTAGGAGGCACGGCAATAGAAGCAAGACCAATTATTTCATCCTTACTAGGTAATTCTCTCTTATGAGGTTGTCTATTAAACTTGGAAAAAATTAAATTCATGAGACTCATCACCAAAGCTAACACTGACAGTTTGTTTATGACAATCTACAGTAGCATTGACAGTGTTCAAGAAAGGTCTACCAATGATAATGGGACAGAAGTCATCTTGTGGGGAACCAAGAACTAGAAAATCAGTAGGGTATTTTATTTTCCCACACAAGACTTCAACATCTCTAACAATCCCAAGTGGTGTGATGGTGCCTCTATTAGCAAGTTTAATAGCAACATCTATATCTTCTATTCCAGCGGGTGCTATGTCATTCATAATTTCTTGGTATAAGGTAAAAGGAATAGCACTCATGCTAGCACCTAAATCACATAAACCATGATAACAATGATCTCCTATTTTGACTGAGACAACAGGCATGCCAACAATAGGTCTATGTTTACCTTTTTCCTCGGGTTTGGCAATTCTAGCAGCTTCATCACATAAGTAAATAACATGACCGTCAATATTTTCTACCAGGAGATCTTTAACCATAGCAACACTAGGTTCTACTTTAATTTTTTCAGAAGGTTTAGGTGCTCTAATATTACTTTTGCGAAGCACAGTTGAAACCTTAGCATGTTCCTTATCCCAATAGGGAAAGGTGGTTTTTCAATATAAGCAGTAGGCACAACTGGATCAACATTGTAAATAATAGTTTCATCTTTAGCTATGACCGGTTCTTTAATTTCTTATTTAATAGGGGGATGATATTTAAACCACTTCTCCTTAGGGAGATCAACATGAGTAGCAAAAGATTCACAAAAAGGGGCTACTATCTCAGAGTCAAGTCCATATTTAGTGCTATACTTGTGAAAAGCATCGGTATTCATAAAAGATTTAGCACAATCAAATTCAAGCTTAATACCTGACTCTTTACCTTCGTCGAGTTCCCAATCTTTAGAGTTGCGTTTAATTATTTCTAAAATATCCCACTTGAATTCAATATTCTTCTTTATAAAAGAACCAGTACAAGAAGTATCGAGCATGGATTGATCATCACTAGAAAGCCGAGCATAAAAATTCTGAATGACAATTTCTCTAGAGAGCTCATGATTGGGGCATGAATATAACATTGACTTCAGCCTCCCCCAAGATAGAGCGATACTTTCTCCTTCACGAGGCCAAAAATTATATATATAATTCCGATCACGATGAACTAGATGCATAGGATAATTTTTTTGGTGAAATTCCAATTTCAATCGATTCCGGTTCCAAGATCCAATATCATCGCATAGCCTATACCATGTCAATGCTTATCCCTTCAAAGATAAAGGGAAAACCTTCTTCTTAGCTTCATCTCTGGATAAACCTGCAAGCTTAAATAATCCACAAATTTCATCCACATATATCAAGTGCATATCAGGATGTTCAGTTCCATCTCCTGCATAAGGATTAGCTAGCAGTTGTTCTATCATACCCGAAGGAATTTCATAACCAATATTTTCAGTAGGTGTAGTAGGTTGAGGGGTAAATAATTGTGGTTCCGGTCGAGGTGAAGATACCCCGAACAAACCCCTCAAAGGATGATTCTCCATAGTAACAAGTGACAATAAATTTCAGCACGTAGTAATAGTTTTTCCTTACCAATTTCCACTTACCAAGAGCGCTTCACTCCCCGGTAACGGTGCCAGAAAAGAGCCTTGATGACCGTATAGGGGATCAATCATAGTCCTTTCGATAAGTAAGAGTGTCGAACCCAATGTGGAGCTGAAGGAAATGACAAGTGGTTTTCAGCAAGGTATTTTCTGCAAGCACTGAAATAGTCGGTAACAAGTAGTTTGATAGCAAGATAATTTGTAACGAGCAAGTAACGGTAACATTAAATAATATGCAGCAAGGTAGCCCGATCCTTTTGTGACAAAGGACAGGCCAAAATGGTCTCTTATGATAAGCAAAGCGTTCTTGAGGGTACACGGGACTTTCATCGTGTTGGTTCGATTTGTGTTCGCTACTTTGATAATTTGATATGTGGGTGGACCGGTGCTTAGGTGTTGTTCTTACTTGAACAAAGCTCCTACTTATGATTAACCCCCTCGCAAGCATCCGCAACTACGAGAAAAGTATTAAGATAAAATCTAACCATAGCATTAAACTTTTGGATCCATATCGGTCCCTTACGAAGTTGCGCGTAAACTAGGGTTTAAGCTTCTGTCACTCTAGCAACCCATCATCTAATAACTACTCCACAATGCATTACCTTAGGCCCAAATATGGTGAAGTGCCATGTAGTCGACGTTGACATGACACCACTAAGGGAATCACAACATACATATCATCAAAATATCGAATACATATCAAGTTCACATGATTACTTGCAATATGACTTCTCTCGTGACCTCAAGAACAAAAGTGACTACTCACAAATAATAATCATGCTCAAGATCAGAGGGGTATTAAATGGCATAATGGATCTGAACATATAATCTTCCACCAAATAAACCATATAGTAATCAACTACAAGATGTAATTAACACTACTACTCACCCACAAGTACCAATCTAAGGTTCCGGTACAAAGATTGAACACAAGAGATGAACTAGGGTTTGAGAGTAGATGGTGCTGTTGAAGATGTTGATGGAGATGGCCCTCCCAAAGATGGGAGAGTGGTTGGTGATGACGATGGCGATGATTTCTGCCTCCGGGAGGGAAGTTCCCCCTGTGGAATTGCTCTGCCGGAGGGCACAAATGTTCCTGCCCAAGTTCCGCCTCGAGACGGTGGCGCTTCGTCCCGAAAGTCCACCATTATTTTTTCTAGGTCAAAATGACCTATATGCCAGAAGATGGGCACCGGAGGTGGGCCAAGGAGGGCGCGCCTAGGGGGCCTAGCGCTCCCAGGTGGGTTGTGCCCACCTGGTAGGCCTCCTCTGGGAGTTATTTGCTCCAGTATTTTTTATATATTACAAAATAATTCTTCATAAATTTTTAGCTCATTTGGAGATGTGCAGAATAGGTAATTCTGATGTAGCTTTTTCAGGTCCATAATTCCAGCTACCGGTATTCTCCCTCTTTGTGTAAACCTTGCATATTATGAGAGAAAAGGCATTAGAATTACTCCCAAAAGCATTATTATGCATAAAAACATTATAAATAACAGTAGGAAAACATGATGCAAAATGGACGTATCAGGGAGCATAGCTATATTTGTTGAGTCATTTGGGATTTATATCTATTTATCACTATGAAGAATCTGAAAGATACAAGAACCAAGATCGTTCCGTCTAAGAGGAGGGGAGGTAAGCAATTGCCATCACACTCTGTACTTACTCACCTTCTGTTTTGAGTAAACTTGCAACACCACCACATGCTATTAATCCTGATATGTCGCAAGTTATTCATGATGCTACTTCTGCTATGAATGATGCTTATGATGATGCTAGTACCTTGCTTGATGATAATGTGCCACTAGGTGAATTTCTTGATGAACAAATTGCTAGAGCTAAAAAAAATGAAATTGCTGAAACTGATGAAGTCTTTGAAACTGAGAATTATGAAACACCTATTAGACCTAGCTCTCCTAGATTTGAATTACCTAAGATACCTGAGGGTTATGTTATGGATGGAGAGGTAGCTCAAGACTTTCTTGCTTGTAAGGATAGAGATGATCTTAAGAAATTATTACGCAAGCTGAAAGAAAAATCTTTGAATGCTAGAATGAAATGTGATCCTAAGTTTACTACTTCACCTATCTTTGTTTCTGATGAGGATTATGAATTCTCTGTCGACCCAGAGTTAATTACTTTGGTTGAATCTGATCCTTTCCATGGCTATGAAACTGAAACTGTTGTGGCACATCTTACCAAACTAAATGATATAGTCACCCTTTTTGCTCATGATGAGAAAATTCGCTACTACTATATTCTTAAGTTATTTCTATTCTCATTAATGGGTGATGCTATGATATGGTACAATACTCTTGCTCCTGGTTGTATGTGTAGTCCCCATGATATGATTTATTACTTCTCTGAAAAATATTTTCCTGTTCATAAGAAACAAGCTGCCTTACAGGAAATATTTAACTTTGTGCAAATTGAAGAAGAGAGTCTCCCACAAGCTTTGGGGAGGCTTCTCCAATTACTTGATATCTTCTATAATGAACTAACCGATGCTTCTAGGGACTTCCTAGATAGTTGTGCTCGTTGTGTTTTCAGGGAACGAACTATTGAACAAGTCGATGAATTATTGAATAATATATTTAAGAATTATGATGATTGGACTCTTCCTGAACCACCGCCTAAACCCACTCCAAAGAAGAGGGGTATTTTATTTTTCAGTCATGAAGATATGCAAGAGGCAAAGAAATGTATGAAGGAAAAAGGTATTAAAGCTGAAGATGTTAAGAATTTACCACCTATTGAAGAAATACATGGACTTGACACACCACCACCACAGGTGGTAGAGGTAAATTCTTTATTAAAGTTTGATGAAGGTGATATCCCTTACAATAAACATCCTACTCAATGCTTATATGAATTTGATAACTACATTAGAAAACAAGATCACTTCAATGCAAATGTTATGAAACAATTGAAACAAAATTTTGATATGATTGCTCACTTGAGTGACTTGTTATTTAGAATCACTAATAATGTTAGAGGTGTAGGAAAACATGCCTCTATGGTTCAAACTCAGTTAGAACAAGTTGCTAAATCTCAAAAAGAATTGCTTAGTGAAATGAACAATAATATGAATGATTAAGCTATTACAGTAGCAACTAGAGGAGGCAAAATGACTCAGGAACCACTTTACCCTGAGGGACACCCTAAAAGAATTGAACAAGATTCTCAGAGAGTTAATGCTGATGCACCTAGTCCTTCTAAAAAGAAAAAGAAAACTGATAGGACTCTGCATACCTCTAGTGAACCTGAAATAGAAAAACCTTATGAGGATAATAATGTGTCGGTGCAACAAACCCTGGGTCTGTTGCCCAGCGAAAGTGTGTTATATTGACTAGAGGGGGGGTGAATAGGCGATTTTTATGAATTCGTCACTGAGGAAATACTACTTGAGGAATTTCCTAAGCAACGAACTACAAGCAGCGGAATAAGTACTCAGGTACATGCATAACAAAGCAGTAGCATAGTCATCATGATGAAATGAAACATACACAAAGCACAGGTAGCGTGTAAACAGGATAAGAAGGCTGAAGACAAAGTGACTAAAGAAATTGGAATGAGGAAATTGAGAAAGTCTTCAGTCAAAGTCTTCAAACAGTAACGATCAAGTACACAACAAGTATGCGAGGAAATGAAAGGGTTGATGAAATAGAACCAGTTGCTTGGTGAAGACAGTGATTTGGTAGACCAGTTCCAACTGCTGTGATAGTTGTACGTCTGGTTGGAGCTGCTAGGTATTTAAACCTGAGGAAACACAGTCCCGGACACGCAGTCCACACCGTATTCTCCTTGAGCTAAGATCACATAGACCTCGCCCAATCACTCGTGGTAAGTCTTCATAGGTGACTTCCAAATGTTCACAGACTTGGTCACTCGGCGATCCACAATTTCTCTTGGATGCTCTAGACCATGACGCCTAACTGTCTAGAGGATGCACAGTCTTCAAAGGAAACAAGCGTCGGTTCCGCACAGGAACAATCTCTTCAGTGATGCTCAATCACTTTGGGTTGTAGGTGCTGGGTTTTGGGTTTTTCCTCACTGATGATTTTCGCTCAAAGTCCTCGAAGGATGGGATGCTCTAAATGACAAGTGTCAGTTTATAGCCGGGGAGCAGCCCGACATGATAAGACATAAATGCCCTTCAATGATATGACCGTTAGGTGGATAGGATATTTTGGACAGCTGGCGCATAGCACAACAACGGTTGGAAATTTGAGCTCTCAAATTCCTTAGGGCTACCATGTTCCTCACTTGTAGGCAATCCACATTGGCGAATTCCTAACTCCTCAGTCAGAACAAATTCCTCAGAGAACAGAAGATCTTCATCTCTGTCAATGAAGAACTTGACTAAACTGTATGATATTTCCAATGGCTTCACTCGAAAGGATTGGGTAAGTGTAGGATTTGAGATGAGCATCACTTGGAAACTTTTCCTTAGTTTTACCTCGACCCCCTTTAACAGTACGGTGTTTCCTATGACTCAAGAAAGGAAAAACAAAAGTGTTCACGCTTCATAATCCTCACATCAATATCAAGTCTTCAAGGTCACACCAATTTCCTCATTTTCAAAGTCTTCAAGAAAACCAAAGTCTTCAACTGAAGACATTCATTTTTAGGGGTCGACTTTCTTCGTAAATATCAAACTCCTCATAGACTTATAGAACCTGTGTACACTCACAAACACATTAGTCCCTTAACCTATAAGTCTTCAATACACCAAAATCACTAAGGGGCACTAGATGCACTTACAATCTCCCCCCTTTTTGGTGATTGATGACAAATAGGTTAAGTTTTCAACGGGGATAAAACATATGAAGTGTAAATACTAATATTGAGGAATTTGATTGCAAGATATAGAAGAACTCCCACTGAAGATGTGCATAATGAAAATTTTGCTTTGAATTGCAAATGCACATTGTAGAGTAACATCATGGAGATCTCCCCCTATATCTTGTAATTCATACACGCATTTAATATATGATATGAAGAATTCGAAATGCATGATGAAATATGGTGTCTGACGAAACTCAGCATGCGAGCATTAAGGTACTTGAGGAAATAAGCATGCAGAAAGCAGTTTAAAAAGTGTCAGACCACCAAAGGACTTAAGTTTACAACTCAACCAACAAACACTTCAGAAGAGCGAGAGTTGTAACTTAATAGAAAAATAGCCCATATATAAGACCCGCTTGAAGACTAACTCAAATTTCTCCCCCTTTGTCATCGAATGACCAAAAGGGACAAAAAATGAGGACTAACGCCCTGAAGAATATCATCATGATGTCGATGGAGGAGCGCCAGCGTTGTTGGGGTCGTCCGTTGAGGTAGGGCCTGCCGCAGTCTCGTTCAAGTCTTCAGCTTCATCCATCTCGCGCGATGAAGAATATGAACTGGCAACTAGCCGAGGAACTTTGACCTTCTTGAATTTCTTCGAACGTGGCTCAGACCAGTCAAAGTCCTGTTGAAATCCCATCTCCTTGAGATCTTCAGCACTATAGAGATTTGACAGAATAGCCCAAGTGCGGTCAAAGACTTCATGCATATAGTAGTGATTCTTCTTCATACTATTTTGAGTGACTGTCATGTTCTGAAGAATTGCACCAAACTGACGCTTGACCCACTTGTGATTTCGATCAACTTTCTGATGAAGACTGAGGAGAAGTTCACGATCAGACATCACACGCAAAGCTGTGGCTTGAGGATTTTGTTTTGAAGCTTTGGCGGCAGAATCTTGTGTTGCAGAGTCATCATTGGTGGAATAGGATGTAGCTTTGCGAAACTGTCCATCCAATGGATGAGTGCCTTCATCTATAACAGCATCTTTGCCCTTCTCATCAGCTGAGGAAATAGTTCGCTTGAGGACTTCAATAAGTGGCAAATAGCTGAGATGATTCTGAAAGTCAGCCTGATAATGAATTGAAGACCTTGATCTGATGAATTTCATGATCCAGGGAGCGTAAGGCTTCAACTCAAAAGGTGACAGAGTAGCATTGACCAAAGTCCTCATGAAGAAATCATGGTAGTTAATGGGAATGCCATGTATCATGTTGAACAACAGATTCTTCATGATGCCAACAACCTCTTCTTCATCAGAGTTGTGGCCCTTGATTGGACTGAGGGTTTTGGTTAATATGCGATACACAGTCCTTAGTACATAGAGCAATTATTTCACAAGGAAGGTGGCCCTTGGAGCTTGGCCAGCCTTCAAAGGCTTCATCAGCACTTGCATTAAGTGATTTGAGAGTTCAGGTTCAGCATACATGAGTCTTACGCCTTCAACCGGAGGACTAACTAGAATGGCGTGAAGCAATTCAGAGGCCGGTGCTTTGTAATGAGTATTTTCGGTCATCCAGTCTAGCACCCATGAATTCACATCTTCAACAAATCCAGTGATATGCAGTGTGGCGTAGAATTGAAGAATGAGTTCTTCATTCCAGTCGCAGATGTCAGTGCAGAAGTTAAGCAGCCCAGCATCATGAAGAACACTGAGGACTGGTTGGAAGCAAGGAAGCGCCTCCATATCCACATGAGGAATTTGCTCGTGGTCAAATACCTTGTTCTTACCAAACAGGAGGGAAGAGTAAAAGTTCATTTGACTTGCTGTCCAGAAGCGCTTAAGTCACAGTCTTGCAGAGTCATAGGGATTGTAATCTATGAAGAAATGATGCTCAGCAAAGAAATCATCAGCGTTGAATTTCTGCTTCTTGGTATGAGGATTTTGTGGCTTGGGCTGAAGATTAACAGTTGAAGTCTTCACAGCCTCTTGGCGCATAACCTCTGGAGCCACAGACTGAGGAATTTCCGTAGCAATTTCATCAGCAGCAGTCTTGGTCTCCATTTCTTCAGCATTAGTAGCTGGAACTTCTTCTGGAATAGAATGAAGGGAAGATTGATGTCCTTCAGAGCCCGTATGAATTTCTTCAGTCTGCACAGGGGACTGAGGAATTTGTTGCAGAGGAGTGGTCAATGGTGATTTTGGATGATGTCTTTCCCAATAATCATCATTGAGAACTGGTGTAGTAGACCCAATGTCCACATCCTCATCAATTTCTTCAACGCCTGCCTCTTCAGCTGTGAACTGAGGCATGGGCGATGATACCAGTGGGGTTGAAGGGATATCATCCACTTCAATTTCTTCATCCAACTGCTCTGAAGTAGCAGCAGAAGGATTCGCTTCATCACTGTCATCTGGAATGACATATTCCTCACCAAAGGGAACAATTTCCTTTGATGGCATGCTTGAGATAGGAACAGTATCAACGGGGTTGGTGTATGAGCTTGTCAAAGTCTTCACTTTCTTGGGAGCTGAAGACTCTGCAGTTTCTGATGCTTTCCTTTTCTTCACAGCTGCCTTTTCTGTAGCTTTGGTCTTCTTCGCTTTTGATGCGGAAGGAAGGTGGATATCTTTCATCTGTGATGACTTTGCAGGAGGAGCAGATGAAAGTGGTGCAGTTTCTTCAGGCACAACTGATACAGTTGCCCTGGCTTGTTCAGATTCTTCAGGCGCAGCTTCATATGCTTCAGCTGGCCTGAGTTATTCTTCAGGCGCAACATTGGAGATTGCCCTGGCATTTTCTTCAGGAGCTGGAATTTCTTCAGCAGCCCTGGTACTTTCAGTTTCGTCAACAGTCTGATTTTCATCAGCTGTGCTAGCATTCTCTTCAGTAGGCTGAGCAGATGCTTCAGCCTGAGGAATTTGTTGTTGCGATGGAGCTGCAACATTTGGGTTGAACCCCTTGGCCATTCTGACAAATCTGACTTTGGCACATAGCCAATCTGCATGATATGCGTCAAATTCATCGCTGAGAGCTTTGATCTCCTTTTGTAGATTCACAAGTTCTTCATGAGTCATATTCACAACATGCTTCTTCAGAAAGCGCTCCTTCTTATATTGAGCTTTCTTGACTTGGCCTTGGGCCTCGTCTAGCAGTGGCCTTTTTCTTCAGCAAGGTTGGACTAGTTGAAGATTGTGGCGGAGCTGAGGAACTTGCAGATGCTCCTGAGGCAATAGAGATTCTTGTAGTCCATTGGCACATGGCAAGATGCACTGGTGTTGAGGACTTAGCAGCAGCAATTGAGGATTTTGTGGCAACAGAGGGAATTGGCGCAGCCCTTGAAGAAGTTGCTTGAGGAATTTGCTTTGAGGGCTTTGAGGAACTTGGCCGTGAGGGCATTGCTATTGAGGAACTCGGCTTCACAGCTGATTTCTTCGGCAAAGCCTTTTTAGGCTTACTGGCAGAGGCCTCAGTAGCAGCAGCAGAATCTTCATTGAATTTCTTCACTACTTCTTTTGCCACTTTAGCCAATTTGGCTTGACGCTTAGCCCATTCTTTGGGAAATTCCTCACTGCGCCTGATGCTTGAGGGATCAGCTTCTTGGCCTGGTGCCAATGGACGTCTTGGACATGGAGGGTTTACAGCAAATTTCTTCATGTACTTTGGAGTGACGTATCGGTATTCCCTCCATTCCTTAGCCCATCTCCTTTCAATCCTCTGTAAGCACACTTTACGCTGATTCTTGTTCTCTTTGCCATATTTTGCTTCATCAGGTGTGAAATATTCATCATATATGTCTTCAGGGATCTCAAAAGCAGTGTTTGTTTCAGGCCTCTTGCCTCTCTTCTGAGATCTCTTCCCATCAGCCATTTTCCTCACTTGAGGATTTTGAACAATGGATGTGTCTGAGGAAGTATGCAACTTATCTTCGAGGAACGCTGCAAATGAATTAAGTTGATGAGAACCTAGTGATTCAGCAGCGGACATTTTGTACCTGTGAACAGAGTATAGGTGCAAAGAATTTGGAGAGGTCATATGCGTTCTCAGAATTTTTTCAAAAGAATCAAGTTTGAGGAATTTGACCATAGGTGTCTTGAGGAATTTCACTAAGCGTTCTTGACTTAGGTTCCAGAGTTGTACAGATTTTGAAAATCCACACAATTGAGGAAACTTGAAGAAAAACAAATCTTAGAGAAACAAATCAAGATACAGAAGCATTCGGGTGTTTATGGAATGAGAAGTTGAAGAATAAACACCTTTTGAAGATTTTGTGGAAATCATAAGAATCAAAGTAGGGCAATAAAATTAGATTTTAATTACCCTGAACTAAGAACACAACGAACTAGGAGTGGAGTTGAAGATGTTCGTCTGTTCAGATCTCTCACGCCCGAACTCGGCGGCGAGAGACAGCTACGGCGGCGGCGGAGTGAAGAATTCCGCGGCCGGCGTGAGTACGACGGCGACGAGGTTGAGGCAGTGAAGCTCTTCCTCACCGGCGACGATGGAGAGTAGCGAAGGCGCTAGGTCTGAGAGCTCGAGCGAGATGGTGGTCGAGCGGAGTAAATGAAGACAAAGGAAGGGAGGGGGGTATTTATAGCCATGGTGAAAAACAGCCCGTCCGAAATTCTTGGACGAACATGCCCCTGACCCTTACTCTTCTAATGAAATGTGTCACCCACGTACAGAGTGGTGGAGATCGTGGGTGGTCATGGGTGAATATTTTAATCCATCGTGGGATGCGGAACGGTTTGAGCGGCAAAAGCCGAAAATTCAGATATGAAAATTTTAAAGTTTCGTTCGCAAATTCTTCAGCTGTCAAGGACACAGTGAAGACTTTGAACGGGTTTCAAATAGAACGCACATGAAGAATTTGTGAACAGACTGGGTTGAGTTTAGCATAGAGGGGGAAAGGGTCCGATCACATTCACTTAGAGGAAAAAGTCAACTTGAAGAATTAGCAATAAGTGAATGCTGTTGAGGACATGAAAAACTCAAATATATGTATATAGTCAATGAAGAATACCAGTCAAAAAAATTGAAGACATTGCAAGTTGAAGAATTTGAAAGTTCAAGAATTTGAAAATTGAAGAATTTGCAAAATGAAGAAAAACTCAATTTTGAAGATTGTCAACTTTTGTTGGTGGCGTGACCCACCGTATAAGAATGATGATTTCAGACACCGCGTACAATTGTTGTAGGGCTCTGAGAATCAAATTCTTCATTAACTTCTTCACACTTAGAGGGTTAGTCTTCATTGATTGAAGAAAAATGTTACTTCATGTGTTGCACACCTAAGTCATCAATTTTGCATAAGTGTTAGGATGTGTGTCCTTTCAAAGAACATTCGAAGATTCTAAGATATTTAGCTCACACCGCAACTTGCTAAATCTCTTCTCATCCAAGGGCTTGGTGAAGATATCCACTAGCTGTTCTTCAGTCTTCACGTGATCAATAGAGATGTCACCCCTTCAACACATGATCTCGAAGAAAATGATGACGAATCTGGATGTGCTTTCTCTTCGAGTGCTGAACTGGGTTATGAGCAATCTTGATGGCACTCTCATTGTCGTAGTAGAGTGGCACATTCTTCATGTTGATGCTGTAGTCCTTGAGGGTTTGCTTCATCCACAGCAATTGAGCACAGCAAGAACCAGCAGCAATGTACTCAGCTTCAGCAGTAGAGAGTGATACACAGTTCTGCTTCTTCGAGGACCAACATACTAAAGATCATCCGAGGAAATGGCATGTGCTTGATGTTGACTTGCGATCCACTCGATCACCAGCATAGTCAAAGTCAGAATATCCAATAAGATCAAAAGCCGAGCCCTTGGGATACCATAATCCAAGTGTTGGAGTGTGAGCTAGATATCGAAGAATATGTTTCACAGCCTTATGGTGTGATTCCTTCGGTGTAGCTTGAAAATGAGCACACATGCAAACACTAAGCATAATATCTGGCCTAGATGCACATAGGTACAATAAAGAGCCAATCATGGAGCGATATACCTTCTGATCGAAGTCTATACCATTTTCATCGGTGCATAGATGGCCATTTGTGGGCATAGGGATTTTGACGCCTTTGCAATCTTGCATACCGAATTTCCTCAGAACGTCCTTGAGGTATTTCTCTTGAGAAATGAAGATGCCATTGCGTTGTTGCGAATTTCAAGACCTAAGAAGAATTTCAATTCTCCCATCATGGACATTTGATATTCCTCACTCATCATATAAGCAAATTCGTCACTGTAACGTTGGTTAGTACAGCCAAAGATAATATCATCAACATATATTTGGCACATGAATAATTCATCATCATATGTTTTGGTGAAAAGAGTTGGGTCGAGTGAACCGGGTTTGAAGCCTTTCTTCATGAGGAATTCCTTCAGTGTATCATACCATGCCCGAGGGGCCTGCTTGAGGCCATAGAGGGCTTTATTGAGTCTGAAGACTTGAT
Source organism: Thinopyrum elongatum (assembly GCA_011799875.1). Taxonomy (NCBI): domain Eukaryota; kingdom Viridiplantae; phylum Streptophyta; class Magnoliopsida; order Poales; family Poaceae; genus Thinopyrum; species Thinopyrum elongatum. The sequence continues at coordinate 229,365,178 of CM022298.1, forward strand.
CAGGATGCTTAGGATCTTCAAAACCTGGGGGTTGAGCAACATATACTTCTTCCTCAAGCTTACCATTGAGGAATGCACTTTTCACATCCATTTGATATAAGATGATATTACGATGGTTAGCATAAGCAAGCAATATGCGAATAGCCTCAAGTCTAGCAACAGGTGCAAAAGTTTCATCGAAATCAATTCCTTCAACCTGTGTGTAGCCTTGAGCTACAAGACGAGCCTTGTTCCTCACCACTAGGCCATTTTCATCTTGCTTGTTGCGGTAGATCCATTTGGTACCGATGATATTGTGCTTGAGTGGGTCTGGTCGCTTGACAAGCTCCCACACGTTGTTCAGCTCGAATTGATGTAATTCCTCTTACATCGCTTGAATCCACTCAGGCTCCAGAAATGCCTCATCAACTTTGGTGGGCTCTGTTATAGAGACGAAAGCAAAATGCCCACAAAAGTTAGACAAATGTGAAGCTTTTGAGCGAGTGAGAGGACCTGGTGCATTGATGATTCTCTCAATCTGTACTTCATTTGCAACGCGAGGATGAGCAGGTTGACGACTTTGATTTGGCTCAGCATTTTCTTTAGAGCCATTTTCTTCAGATGCACCAGCATGATTTTCTTCACGATCTGGAATGACTTCTTCAGCAGATTCTTCAGTAGGTATGGCATCCTCAGTAGCCTTTAGCTTGATGGATTCCTCAGGAGTCATTTCATCTAGCACAGGAGGTAGGTGCTCTCTTTGCGAGCCATTAGTTTCATCGAACCGCACATCTACAGTTTCAACAACCTTGTTGTGATAGGTGTTGAAGACTCTGTAGGTGTGCGAGTCATTTCCGTAACCAAGCATAAAACCTTCATGTGCTTTCGGTGCAAATTTAGAGTTGTGATGGGGATCTCTAATCCAACATTTAGCACCGAAGACTTTGAAATAACTCACATTGGGTTTCTTGTCAGTGAGGAGTTCATATGAAGTCTTCTTGAAGAATTTGTGAATATATACCCTGTTGATGATGTGGCATGCAGTATCAATTGCCTCAGGCCAGAAGCGACGAGGTGTCTTGTATTCATTAAGCATGGTGCAAGCCATCTCAACAAGAGTCCTGTTCTTGCGCTCCACAACGCCATTCTGCTGAGGAGTGTATGGGGCAGATAACTCATGAGTAATACCAAGTTCATCAAGATAGTCATCAAGACCAGTATTCTTGAACTCAGTCCCATTGTCACTACGTATATGCTTGATCTTCACACCGAAATTCGTCGAAGCCCTTGAGGAAAATCGTCTGAAGACATCCTGCACTTCAGTTTTGTAAGTAATGACATGCACCCATGTGTAACGAGAATAATCATCAACAATGATAAAGCCATATAGAGATGCTGCATTTGTTAGTGTGGCATAATGAGTAGGGCCAAAGAGGTCCATATGAAGCAATTCAAAAGGACGAGAGGTAGTCATGATAGTCTTCGAGGGGTGCTTGGCTCTGGTCATCTTTCCAGCCTCACAAGCCCCACAAAGATGAACTTTGAGGAATTTGACACCCTCAATGCCAATGACGTGCTTTTTCTTCACGAGCGTGTGTAAGTTCATCATGCCAGCATGACCCAGTCGTCGATGCCATAGCCAGCCTTCTGAAGCTTTTGCAAGTAGACAAGTGGCAGGCTGTGGTCCTGCAGAGAAATCAACAATATACAAGTCTCCTCTCTAAAGCCTTCGAAGACTTGCTTTTGCCTTTGTTAGCGTAGGTGATATGCTTCAAATGTGATGGAGATAAAGGAGTGTTCGTCAGTAAGATCTTGTCACCGGTCATGTGATTAGTACATCCACTATCGAGGACCCACAAAGTAGCTTTGGGTAAATCATCCTGTAGATGAATTAATGCATCTTACGAACACATATACTTCAGAGTGAAGAATATGACATCAAATTCATCAGACATAATTTCATCAATTAATGCAACATATGTATATATAGCAGTATGAGGACGTGAGAAATGAATGAATCATTTCTTCATGATTAGCTTGCATCCTTTCAAGCATTTTCAGGTCTCCACCAAATTCTTCAGATGATTTAGTTCATCTGGAGACCTGACCCTGCATAAGAGGTTAGTTCTTTTTCTTCACCACCCACATCTGGAGGGGTGGCAAAGAGTTCATCATTCTGCGAGCTCCATAAGAGAAAGGTGGCATTGAAGCCAATGCGCTTCGCTTCATAGGAGAGGGGTTAGTATAGGCATATGAGTAAGCAGAGAAATTCTTCGAGGACTTATGAACATAATGATTTGAAGAATAATGCACATAATCAGAACTCTTAGATTTTCCCTGTGAAACAGAAGCGTTAGCATGATGATGATCATATGAGGACTTGGATCCACGTGAGGAATTTGATCCATATGAAGACTTGGATCCATATGAAGACTTTGGTCCATATGAAGAATTTCATATGTGTCGCGGGAAACCATGGCCACCTATGGGGCCAAGGGGCCCCTTGCTGGTTCGGCAGGGGGGATGTCACGTTGCACAAAGAGCAGAAGAACGTGGGGCAGCACGGCTGAGATCACACGGGCAATTTTACCCAGGTTCGGGCCGCCGCGAGGCGTAAAACCCTACTCCTGCTTTGGTGGATTGATGGTGGAAAAGTGGTGGTGGAGCATAGTACACTTGCCCGGCAGGCTCGCCCTGGGGAGGCAGTGACTACACGCGTATGAGCGTGGGGGTGTTCAACTTTCCAACCCTTGCTACGGTTGCCATGTGCCTCCATTTATAGGTTAAGGGGTCACCACAGTGGCAAAACAGTCATTATGCACTGATAAGATAGCAAACACTGCTATCATACCTAATTCTGCAGGCTGACAGAGTGCATTAAATGCACCGCTCAACGTCACATCGTTGCTTGCCCGGCAAGCCTTGCCGGGCTCGTCTTGCCAGCTCCATGCCTGCTTGCTTGACACGTCGCAGGACGAGTGTCATCTATAGGTATTTCCTGTAGAAAGAGGCCGCCATGTGGCGAATGGCTGCCACTTAGTCACTTTGCGGCTTGACACCGCATTGATCAACGACGTGGGTCGTGGTGAGATGGCTTGGTGAGGTGTCTTTGCCCTCGTGAGTCCCGGCAGGCCCTGCCGGGACGTCTTGAATGCTTTCTTCCGGGGGAGCCCTTGTCCTTGCCAGGTCCGCCTGCCCGGCAAGGGAGGCTTTTCTCCTGGTGGTGTCTCGCTTCTCTGTCTTGGTCTTGGCCTTCTTAATCAGCATGCTGGTTCTTCGAAGATCTTGGTCTCTTGTATCTTTGGCACGACCTTGGTGTTGTAATCTTGTTCTTGTGCTTGTGCACAATCAGGGCAACAGACCCAGGGTTTGTTGCACCGACAGAAGCCCCCGGGCCTGCCCTGATCGCGCTGCCGGGCGTCGTCGGGGTAGGTCCTAATAAGTGCACAGGTAGGGGCACTGAAGAGGCTGGTCTCTTGGAGTCTTCTTTGCTTCTTCATTAATCTTGATTCTGGGCCAGTTTCCGGTTTTCCCGTGCATCGTGTAAAGCCAAACATGGTGGGGCCATCTTTGCAATGGCCCGTGAATGACTTTAACGCATGGGGTAGAAACTGCCAATTCACTCTTCCCACCACGCCCTTATCCTTAGCGACGTATGCGGTATGCATCGCGCGGGGTAGGTAACGGAGGCGCGTGGCGCGGGAGAGCATCAAGGCGAGGGCCCGGTCTTCTTGAATTGGCGGAGAGGGGCTGCGATTGCTTGTTGAGGGAACGGCTCCCTTTCTTGCTCCACCTATAAAAGGAGGGGCGGAGGGAGAGCCGAGCCATCCATCTCCGGATCCTTTCTTCTTCGTTGGTCATGTTGAAGAGAAGGGCCCGGGGCCAAGCTCCGGGCTTCAGCTTGCGCCTAGAGTTGTTGAGTGTTGGCGTTCGGGGAGTGAGCCTGGTCCATGCTCAGAGAAGTCATCATGGACGGGCTGCTCATAGTGCGGGAGATACCAAGCTGTCCCGTTGTGAGGGAATGCTTGCTCCTTTTGCCACGGTCGTCTGCCTGTTGGGTAGTGCGGTGTCCAGCCTCAGGTCACCGCCGCTCATGGTCTTGGCGATCGGGTCCTTGGCGTCTCTGGGGCGTGCCCGGGAGGCAGGGCTGATAATCGTCGGTAAACCCAGCACTGCCCCATCCGGGAGCCGTGGGGATGATGTCGATGAGAGGCGCGCCTTCTTGCCCGCCAAGGCGGGGAGGGGCGTGCCCTGAGCCCCCTGGCCATCTTGGTCGCTCACCGTCTCTCTGGGGAAGGCGTCGGGCTGGAGTCCTGGCGCTCCCCCGGAGCGGTGTTGATGAAGATGAAGCTGGGGAAGACGGAGAAGGCGGGAGGCAGGCCGTCTCGTAGGAGCACGACTGCATCGACGCGTTTGTCTCGTACTGGCGACCTGCTGCCTTATCCCTCCATCCTCCCTTCCCTTCCTCGGCACCGTCATCACTGTTTTCTTGGTGACCGGGGAAAGGGTTGCTCCCCTGGCGCTTCCGCTTCCTCCAGTGGTCTCCTGGCCGACCCCCGGCGCCCCTCTCTGCCGGTGCCTGTGCTGGAGCCTTCTGCCTGGTTCTGGAAGTGGTGACCAGGGAGCCGCTGAGGTGCTCCGTACGTCTTCCTCCTTCGCAGCCTTGCCACTCCCGATCTTGTCAGGCTGTGCTCGGCAGTCCTTGACGGGGATCGGGGTGGCATTGTGTCGATGCGTTGCCTATCCTCTTCTCTTCCCACCGCACTACCTGGGATAAGAGGGACAGGGAGAGGAGTTTACAGAGCATTTATCTTTTTTTCAATCTTAAACTCATAGGCATTTGCCAAATTTTAGTTTGAATAATGTAATCTCTCGAGTCCATATCTGTGTTCTGTTAGGTTTTTACTTGTATGACCAGCATATTAACGAAAAAGATGAAACTTGTCGGGAACTTGTGCATGTATATGTCCATGCAGAGGTGAAATGCCTCTTTATTTTAAATAAACGAGTTTTCCCCGGCAGGCTATCCTGCCTGTACCCTTTCTTCGTTGCCGGGGAACTGAGCCTACCGGCAAGAAATAGAGGGACCAGCCCCCCGCCAACTTCTTTTCATCAAAGGCCATTACGACCATCCAGGCCGAAGCAACGTTCGAGCCAGGGACGGGAGCACCTAAGTTTCGAAGAGTGGCGGGGTTTTCTTATGCACAAGTTTTAGCTTACAGAACACTTATGGACAAGAGGTAGAACTTATCTGTTTGGTTCGCCGGGGATCACAGCGTTGGTTCATCTCCCCATCTTCTTGCAGAAACCGAGTTCTCGGCAGGAACCTGTAGCTTTATGCAAATGAGAATGATGCAGGATGCGATCCTATCTATATGCATATGCAAATGCTCATGAAATACTTATGCAAATGCTCTTGGAATGCTTATGCATGCATGCAACTTGGTCGGGGACCCCCCAGTGCTTCGTTAATTTCTCTGGTGCTCAGGGGGTTACGTGCAACTGAGGCAAGGCATGTACAAAAGGGTGGCTGCCAGGCAGGGCCCGACAGCCGTGCCTTACGGGTAGAACTTGCGGAGATGCTCAATATTCCATGACTTTTGCAATTGAATGCCATCTTCGGTCTCTAGATGGACTGCGCCAGGTCTGGTGACTCGTACTACCCGGTAAGGGCCTTCCCACTTCGGCGTCAACTTGTTTGGGCCCTTGGCGGACTGAACGCGCCTAAGGACAAGGTCGCCTTCCTCAAAACACTGGGCATGAACCCTGCGGCTATGATAGCTACGCAGGGCGTGCTGATAGCGTGCAGCACGCGTAGCAGCCCGGAGACGGTTCTCCTCGAGTAGCACAGCATCGTCACGCCGGTGCTGATCTTGCGCTACTTTGTCGTAGGCAAGCACTCGAGACGACCCGTAAATGAGTTCTGTGGGGATAACTGCTTCCGCCCCATAGACCAGGGAAAAAGGAGTCTGCCCGGTAGCTCGATTTGGTGTCGTTCTGAGGGACCATAGAACTACTGGTAGCTCATCGATCCACCGCCTGTCGTGCTTCTGCAGTGTATCAAAGGTTCTTGTTTTGAGTCCCCACAGCACTTCAGCGTTTGCCCTCTCAGCTTGCCCGTTGCTTCTGGGATGTGCGACAGAAGCAAACGAGGTCTTGCTTCCGAGGGCATGAACATATTGCATGAAGGCGCGGCTCGTGAATTGGGTGCCGTTGTCGGTAATGATCCTTGCCGGGATTCCAAAATGACACACCAAATTTTTTAAGAACTTGATAAATGATTGAGCAGTCACCTTTCTCACAGCAGCAACTTCCGGCCACTTTATAAACTTGTCGATAGCAACGAACAAGAATTCAAAGCCCCCGATCGCTCAGGGGAAAGGGCCGAGGATATCGAGCCCCCAGACCGAAAATGGCCATGGTAAAGGGATTGTCTGAAGAGCTTAGGCAGGCAGGTGGATTTTCTTGGAATGGAACTGACAGGCTTCACATTTGGTGACTAGCTCAACCGCATCTTGGAGGGCTGTGGGCCAATAGAATCCTTGCCGGAATGCTTTCCCAACCAGCGCCCTTGATCCAATGTGGGAGCCACACATGCCTTTGTGTATCTCAGCCAGCAATTCCTTCCCTTCTTCCCGGCAGATGCACTTCAATTTCACACCGTTGGGCCTCCTTCTGTGCAGAGTGTCATCGACAAACTGGTACATACTGGCCCTCCGGGCTACTCTTTCAGCCTCATCTTGGTCATTGGGGAGTTCTCCGGTTTGGAGAAAGTGGACTATGTGCCTTGCCCAAGTTGGAGCCTGGGGCTCGGCAACAAGGACTAGCGGCACCTCCTCAACTGCGGGGGCACATAACTCGTTCGCAGGGATCATGGGTCCGGCTGGAGGGTGCGGTCCGGCAGGTTGTGAGGAGTTGTTTCCGGCAGGGTCCCTGCCAGGAGCGGATGGCTCTACCGGGAGAGGCTTACCGGAGTCCAGCTTTCTCCTTTTACGGGCCATTGTTGCTGGGGATACGGAGGGCTGAGTAAGATGGAGAACAAAAGTTCCTGGTTCCACAGGAAGCTTTTGGGCAGCACACTTTGAGAGGTGATCAACTATGCTGTTTTTCGCACGAGGTCTGTGCTCTGTTTGCAACCCGTCAAAGCGCTCCTCCAATCTTCTCACTTCCTCAACGTATGCCTCCATCAATGGACTTTGGTAATCCTTGTTGACTTGTCTCACCACAAGCTGTGAGTCTCCTTGAATGATCAGCTTCTTGATTCCCAATTCTGTGGCAATCCTGAGCCCGGCAAGGAGCCCTTCATACTCTGCTGTATTGTTGGTTGCCTCTTCCCGGGCAAAATGCATCTGGACGACGTACTTCAAGTGTTCCTCGGAGGGAGCGACGAGAAGCACGCCAGCCCCGGCACCTTGTAGGGAAAAAGCACCATCAAAATACATGATCCATTCTTGGGGCGCCTCCTTGTCGGGGATAACTGTTTCTGGCACTTCCTTGTCAGGGGTTGGCGTCCATTCTGCAATAAACTCTGCCAATGCCCTGCTCTGGATTGTTGATGTGCTCTCAAACTTTAAACCAAAACTGGATAACTCCAAAGCCCACTCCACTATTCTGCCAGTAGCCTCAGGGTTCCGGAGTATCCTTTGCAATGGGAAGCGAGTGTAAACCATGATCTCATGGGCTTGGAAGTAGTGGCGTAGTTTCCTTGAGGCCATGATGGGGCCAAAGATCAACTTTTGCACGCCAGAGTACCTCGATCTAGCCCCCTGTAGCAGAGAACTGACGAAGTACAATGGGCGCTGCACCACTTTCTTCCTTGCCGTGTCCTTGGGGTTGTCTTCGCTGCCGTGCTTATCTCTGTCTTGATCCCTATCTGACTCTGCCGGTCTTTGCTCACTCTCTGTTTCATCCACTTCTCGCTGTGCCACCAAGGCTGCACTAACCACTTGATTGGTTGCCGCCAAGTATAACAGCAACGGCTCTTGCGGTTTGGGAGCAACCAAGGTGGGCACAGAAGATAGGTAGGCCTGCAACTCTTGCAAAGCCGCATCTGCTTCTGGAGTCCACTTCATGGGCCCTACCTTCTTCAAGATTTTGAAGAACGGCAAGGCGTGCTCGGCAGACTTGGAAATGAATCTGCTTAGCGCGGCAACGCACCCTGTCAGACGCCTTACATCTTTGACCGTCTTTGGTGCTTGGATCTGTTCGATGGCTTGGATCTTGTTGAGGTTGGCTTCGATCCCCCGATGGGATACAAAGTACCCGAGCAGCTTGCCGGAGGGAACACCAAATACACACTTCTTCGGGTTGAGCTTCAAGTTGATCTTGTGCAAATTAGCAAATGTCTCCTCCAAATCCTGGATAAGGGTTGATCTGTCCTTGGTTTTGACCACAATATCATCCATATAAGCCTCAATGTTTCTGTGTAGCTGTGGCCTAAAACCAATCTGGACTGCCCTTGCAAAAGTAGACCCGACACTCTTTAATCCGAAAGGCATGCGGATAAAACAGTATGTACCACACGGGGTGATGAGCGAGGTCTTCTCTTCGTCTTCCTTGGACATGAAGATTTGATTATACCCAGAATATGCATCCAAAAAGGAGAGCAAATCGCAGCCTGAAGTGGAGTCCACGATCTGGTCGATGCACGGCAAGGGAAATGGGTCTTTTGGGCAACCACTGGATTTGCTAACCATGTTGGATGCAGCACTCCTCTGACCAAACCAGCTGCCTCAAGTTTCTTGATCTCCTCTGTAATGAATTGCTGCCTCTCCAAGGCCTACTTCCGGACTTTCTGCTTGATAGGTCGGGCATGTGGGCAGACAGCAAGGTGGTGCTCGATTACCTCCCTGGGAACACCGGGGATATCAGATGGTTGCCAGGCAAACACATCGATATTCGCCCGCAGGAAGGCAACAAGCGTGCTTTCCTATTTGTCATCGAGGGTGGCGCTGATGGTAAAAGTACCATCAATGCCAGCAAGCCCTGCCAGGACCTTCTTCACTTGTGGAGCAGCAACCTTGGATCTCTTGCTGTTGGAACTCTCCGGCAAGTCATCAACAGGCGCAATGCACTCCGGAGAGGCGAGCTTACCGAATTCCTTGCCGGAGCCCTTACTATCCTTCTTCTTCCCTCTGTTCTCCTTGGCGGGAACTGCCGCTGCCACTGCCTCTGCCGTCACTGCATCCCGGTACATCTTGTCCACACAAATGATTGTGTCTTTCTCATTTGATGGGACGGAAATGACTCCAACTGGCCCTGGCATCTTCAAGACGTTGTAGGCATAGTGGGATGCACCCATGAACTTAGCCAGGGCTGGGCGTCCAAGGATTCCATTGTACGGCAAGGGGAGGTCAACCACATCAAACACAATCTTTTTAGTCCGGTAGTTCAGCTCTCCCCCAAACGTGACAGGCAACGTGATCTTTCCCTTAGGATGACTCCTACAGGGATTAACTCCTTGAAACGTGCCAGTGACTTTTAACTCATCCTCTGCTATCTGAAGCTTGCTGATAACCTTTGGGGAAATCAGATTCAACCCGGCCCCGCCATCCACCAACATCTTCGTGACCTTGAGGTTGCGGATTGTTGGAGAGACCAACAACGGCAAACATCCTACCGCGGTGGTGAGGTCAGGATGATCCTCTTCATAAAAAATGATGGGCGTGCGTGACCATTTGAGTGGTTCCCGGGCCCTTGGTGCTGGTTCCACGGCATTAACCTCACGCGCCCACCGCTTGAGTTGGCGGTGAGAGGCGTGTAGGGACGCACCCCCGTCAATGCACATGGCTTCAGTGGCCTTCTGGAACTCCTGCTCCCTGGTTTCCTCTTCATCCCCTTCATCACTCTCATCACCGCAGGCTTCCTTCTCTCGATCCCTGGCGGGTTTCCTTTTGTTCCGAAGAGGTCTGCCGGGATGATTTACTTCACCGCCACGACCCTTACCGCCAGCAACATCCTGTCCCTTTTTCTTGTCACGCTTCTCATATTCTGCTTTCTGTCTCTTGACAAGCTGCTCAACCTGATAACACTCTTGAAGGTCGTGGCCCTTGGTCCGATGGATCTTGCAGTACAGTCCATCGCCTTTCCCAGCCTTTTCGGCGGCCGCGGCCTCCCGACAGTCAGAGCACACGGCAGCTTCCTTGCCGGGGGTTTCGGCCTTAACATTCTTGCCGGTACTAGGGATACCTGACCCTTCAACAGACATTACCGTCTTATCCTTGCGCTTCTTATTGTGCTTCTTGCTCTTCTTCTGACTGGTGGACTCATCATCATCCTCTGAATCAACATTAATGCAATCCTCCTCTCCGGGCAGTTTTCTTCCCTCCTCCATCCGAGCACACTTATCCACCAAGGTGTAAAGTTCCTTCACAGTCTTGGGCAACCGTACATTCATCTTGGAACGAATCTTCTGGTTGCGCACATTGGACTGGAAGGCGGCTATCACAGCTGTTGGATGGATATTTGGGATGTTTCTGTGGACTCTGCTAAATCTCTGCAAATACTTCCGGAGTGTCTCTCCTTCTTTCTGCTGAAGAAGCTGCAGATCGCTGGGCCGACCTGGTTCTTGATGGCCGCCAGTGAAGGCGCCAATGAACTTATGGCACAAATCAGCCCATGACGAAATGGAGTTCTCTGGCAGGTGCATCAGCCAAGACCTCACATTGGACTTGAGAGCCAAAGGGAAGTAGTTGGCGAATACCTTCTCATCTCTTCCCCCGACAGCTTGAATAGCATTGGTGTAGATGCTCAGAAACTCTGTCGGGTTCAGCCTCCCATCGTACTTCTCGGGTATCTCTGGCTTGAACGTGCCGACGGACGGCCAACGGACTTGCCGCAGCTCACGAGTAAAGGCAGGGCACCCAACCTCGAAAGGTAGGTACCCGCCAGTATCGAGTGCAGGCTCATCGACGTCGGGACCGTCACACCCATTGGCCCGGCGGTGGGTGTCGCGACATTGCTCAATGACAATGCGTGCGTCTCCCCTCCGCCTGTCCTCTGGGGCACGCTGCCAGCCTGGACGTGCTCGAGGGTCAGAAGAGGCCGTCGAGACGCCATCAGGTTCTTGATTCCGCTGTGCCCGCGCTAGCTGCCATGGCGGGGATTGTACCGTGGGGGTGGCCCCTTCCGTACGACCAGCAGCACGGGCCATTGTCATCACTTGGGGAGGCCATGGCGGGCCAGCTCACTGCGAGCTCCCTGCCTTGGCGAAGCCGAGTAGGCTCTGGATGGTGGCACGCTATTCATCCATCTACTCGGCCGCTGGCGGAAACCTCAGCAGCATTTGAGCCCGCGCCATGGCCTCCGTAGCAGTACTTGGTATGGGCGATGATGACGCAGATCGCGGCGTTGCTCGGCTCCTGACGGGGCTAGCAGCGACCGTATCACGTCCCCGCTGTTGCGGGGCGGCCACCTGGATGGCATGGTGCCGCGGTGATGGCGCTTGAGGGTCAGTAGCTCCACTAGGCGCAGCAGCCTGGTCGACTCGTCCCGGGGCAGGTGCACGCGCTACGGCCGTCCCCGTGGTGGAGGCGGCCGAAGGGCGGCGATTCACCCCGGACCGAGCGCCATTGCTGCAGCTGTGCCTGTCGGCGAGGGGAAGGAGTGTGGATGGAGTAGCCCCTTCACCCGTACCTTGCGGAGCGTGGCCATCGGGGGTGTTGCTGATGTTATTCTCCTCCGGCATCTCCTGCTCCTGCTTCGAATGTAGGGGAAGTGGTGACGGTGCCGCCTGCCCCGACCACAGCCCCAGCGGCGTCCACACTCTCGTGCGCCTCCGCGTCCCCCGCAGCAATGGTGGCTGCGAGTGGCGGCGCCTTCGAGGTGGATGGGTGAGCAGCAGCACCGGGCTTCTTCTTGGGCGCCATTGCCGACGGCGCCGTCGAAGACGAAGATGGTGATGAAGATGACGTGCTGCACATGCTTTCAGGTTCACGCAAGTGATCCCCCTACCTGGCGCGCCAAAGATGTCGCGGGAAACCACGGCCACCTATGGGGCCAAGGCGCCCCTTGCTGGTTCGGCAGGGGGGATGTCGCGTTGCACAAAGAGCAGAAGAACATGGGGCAGCACGGCAGAGATCACACAGGCAATTTTACCCAGGTTCAGGCCGCCGCGAGGCGTAAAACCCTACTCCTGCTTTGGTGGATTGATGGTGGAAAAGTGGTGGTGGAGCGTACTACACTTGCCCGCAGGCTCGCCCTGGGGAGGCAGTGACTACGCGCGTACGAGCGTGGGGGTGTTCAACTTTCCAACCCTTACTACGGTTGCCATGGGCCTCCTTTTATAGGTTAAGGGGTCACCACAGTGGCAAAACAGTCATTATGCACTGATAAGATAGCAAACAGTGCTATCATACCTAATTCTGTAGGCTGACAGAGTGCATTAAATCCACCGCTCAACGTCACATCGTCGCTTGCCTGGCAAGCCTTGCCGGGCTCGTCTTGCCAGCTCCATGCCTGCTTGCTTGACACGTCGCAGGACGGGTGTCATCTGTAGGTATTTCCTGTAGAAAGAGGCCGCCATGTGGCGAATGGCTGCCACTTAGTCACTTTGCGGCTTGACACCGCATTGATCAACGACGTGGGTTGTGGTGAGATGGCTTGGTGAGGTGTCTTTGCCCTCGTGAGTCCCGGCAGGCCCTGCTGGGACGTCTTGAATGCTTTCTTACAGGGGAGCCCTTGTCCTTGCCAGGTCCGCCTGCCCAACAAGGGAGGCTTTTCTCCTAGTGGTGTCTCGCTTCTCTGTCTTGGTCTTGGCCTTCTTAATCAGCATGCTGGTTCTTCGAAGATCTTGGTCTCTTGTATCTTGGCACGGCCTTGGTGTTGTAATGTTGTTCTCTTGCCCGTGCACAGTCAGGGCAACAGACCCAGGGTTTGTTACACTGACAATCTGGGGTTCCTATTCTTCACAGGTGGTGTCATGAGGACATTCACCTGAAGACTTTCAAGGCACTTTTTGGGAACCCATATTTTCTTCAGAGGGGGACCATTCCTACAGTTAGTTCCAACATATCTAGCAAATACTTCACCATTCTGATTTTTGAATAGTTTATAGTTGGAGTCAAATGACTCATCAGATGAATGTGAGGATTCACAAGTAAAGCCAGATAAAGTGGATGGATCTATGGGAGGTCCCTTCGTAGCAACCCATGAGGTTTTGGGATACTGCTCAGGTTTCCAGTAGGTTCCATCAGCATTGAGTTTCCTCTCAAAGGCAATACCATCTTTCCTAGGGTTCCTATTCAAGATCTACTTTTTGAGCACATCACAAAGAGTCTGATGCCCATTGAGGCTTTTGTACATGCCTGTCACATACAATTCCTTCAACCCTGCATTTTTGTCAGTGATGCTGGTGGTATCCTCAGATGAGGAATTTGTGACCACAGAGATAGTTGAAGAATTTGCAGCAATAGAAGCATTTGAACTTTCAAGTGAAGAATTAGCAGTTTCACATTCAATGCATTTCAAGCATGGTGGAATAAATTCTTCCTGAGCGGAACTGATCTGTTGAGCAAGTAATGAATCATTTTCCTTCTGAAGATCCTCATGACTCACCCTTAGCTTCTCAAGATCTAGCTTTCTTTGAAGAAATTCATAAGAAAGCTTCTCATGATCGGCTAAGAGAGTATCATGACAACTTTGAAGGCTGTCAAACGTAGACTATAGTTGCTAAAGATTATCAGTCAGTGTTTGACTTCGATCCATTTCCTCACCTAACAGGTCATCGCTTTTGTCTAGCATATTTTGAACCTTTTCCAAAGCCTTTTGTTGTTTAACAGCAATATTAGCAAGTTTGGAATAGCTGGGTTTGAGGCTATCATCAGATTCATCCTCACTTGATTCAGAGGAGGGATATTTGAGTACCTTGGCACCTTTTGCCATGAAGCAATAGGTGGGAGCATAGTCATCGGTGCCGTCATCAGCAGTGTTGGGGAAGTCATTTTCCTCAGTGTTGAAGATAGACTTGCTGACGTAAGCAGTAGCGAGGGCTAGGCTCGCCACACCAGAGTCTGACTCCTCAGATGCCTCCTCTTCCTCGTGTTCCTCAGATTCAGCTTCAGAGTCCATTTCCTTGCCAATGAATGCCCGAGCCTTCTTGGAACTGCTCTTCTTGTGAGATGAAGACTTTGAAGATTTTGATGATGAGGACTTTGAAGATTTCTTCTTCTTCTTTGAGTCATCTGAACTATCATCTTTGCATTTCTTCTTCTTTGATTCCTTTGCCCACTGAGGACAATCAGTTATGTAGTGACCAGGTTTCTTGCATTTGTGGCAAGTCCTCTTCTTGTAATCACGGGATGAGGAATCTGATCTTGTGTCATCAAGTTTTGAAGATTTTACAAATCGACCACGCCTTGAGAACTTATGGAATTTCTTCACGAGCATTGCTAGCTCCTGGCTTAGTTCTTCAGGGTCACCAAGGTTGCTATCAGAATCTTCTCCTTCAGATGAGGAAACTGCCTTGGCCTTCAGTGCGCGTGATCTTCCATAGCTTGGCCCGTAGAGATCTCTCTTTTCAGCTTGTTGGAATTCATGAGTGTTCAGCCTCTCAAGGATATCAGCAGGATCTAGTGACTTGTAGTCTCCATGTTCTTGAATCATCAGTGCCAGTGTATCAAATGAAGAATTGAGTGACCTCAGCAATTTCTTCACCACCTCATGGTCGGTGATGTCAGTGGCACCCAATGCTTGAAGCTCATTTGAAATGTCAGTGAGGTGATCAAAGGTTTGTTGGACATTCTCATTGTCGAGTCTTTTGAAGCGGTTGAAGAGATTGCGAAGAACGTCAACTCGAGAATCACGTTGATTTGAGATTCCTTCATTGACCTTGGACAGCCTGTCCCAGATATGCTTTGTAGACTCCAAAGCACTCACTCTGCCATACTATCCTTTGCTCAGATGGCCACATATGATATTCTTTGCTTGAGAGTCAAGTTGCTTGAATCTCTTCACATCAGTAGCGTTCACGGAAGGAGTGACAGAGGGAACGCCATTTTCCACAATGTACCAGAGATCATTGTCAATTGCCTCAAGATGCATGCGCATCTTATTCTTCCAGTAGGGGTTGTCCATCCCATCAAAGGTAGGACACCCAGCCGAGACCTTGATCATGCCTGCAGTCGACATAACTAAAACTCCATGTGGTTAAACCAAAATCACACAGAACAAGGGAGTACCATGCTCTGATACCAATTGAAAGTGTGTTATATCGACTAGAGGGGGGGGTGAATAGGCGATTTTTATGAATTCGTCACTGAGGAAATACTACTTGAGGAATTTCCTAAGCAACGAACTACAAGCAGCGGAATAAGTACTCAGGTACATGCATAACAAAGCAGTAGCATAGTCATCATGATGAAATGAAACATACACAGAGCACAGGTAGCATGTAAATAGGATAAGCAGGCGGAAGACAAAGTAACTGAAGAAATTGGAATGAGGAAATTGAGAAAGTCTTCAGTCAAAGTCTTCAAACAGTAGCAATCAAGTACACAGCAAGTATGCGAGGAAATGAAAGGGTTGAGGAAATAGAACCAGTAGCTTGGTGAAGACAGTGATTTGGTAGACCAGTTCCAACTGTTGTGACAGTTGTACGTCTGGTTGGAGCTGCTAGGTATTTAAACCTGAGGACACACGGTCCCGGACACACAGTCCTCACCGTATTCTACTTGAGCTACGATCACACAGACCTCGCCCAATCACTCGTGGTAAGTCTTCACAGGTGACTTCCAAACCTTCACAGACTTGGTCACTCGGCGATCCATAATTCCTCTTGGATGCTCTAGACCATGATGCCTAACCATCTGGAGGATGCACAGTCCTCAAAGGAAACAAGCGTCGGTTCCACACAGGAACAATCTCTTCAGTGATGCTCAATCACTTTGGGTTGTAGGTGTTGGGTTTTGGGTTTTTCCTCACTGATGATTTTCTCTCAAAGTCCTCGGAGGATGGGATGCTCTAAATGACAAGTGTCAGTTTCTCTCGGAGGAGCCAACCAGCTAGTGGTTGTAGGGGACGGCTATTTATAGCCGGGGAGCAGCCCGACATGATAAGACATAAATGCCCTTCAATGATATGACCATTAGGTGGATAGGATATTTTGGACAGCTGGCGCATAGCACAACAACGGTTGGAAATTTGAGCTCTCAAATTCCTCAGGGCTATCATGTTCCTCATTTGTAGGCAATCCGCACTGGCGAATTCCTAACTCCTCAGTCAGAACAAATTCCTCAGAGAACAGAAGATCTTCGTCTCTGTCACTGAAGAACTTGACTGAACTGTATGATACTTCCAATGGCTTCACTCGAAAGGATTGGGTAGGTGTAGGATTTGAGATGAGCATCACTTGGAAACTTTTCCTTAGTTTTACCTTGACCCCCTTTAACAGTACAGTGTTTCCTATGACTCAAGAAAGGAAAAACAAAACTATGAAAACAAAGTCTTCACGCTTCATAATCCTCGCATCAATATCAAGTCTTCAAGGTCACACCAATTTCCTCATTTTCAAAGTCTTCAAGAAAACCAAAGTCTTCAACTGAAGACATTCATTTTTAGGGGTCGACTTTCTTTGTAAATATCAAACTCCTCATAGACTTATAGAACCTGTGTACACTCACAAACACATTAGTCCCTTAACCTATAAGCCTTCAATACACCAAAATCACTAAGGGGCACTAGATGCACTTACACCCAGACCATGCATAGGTCCAAGATCAAGATTGCAACATCCAAGACAAGGCCAAGATGAAGAGATAGGCTCTTTGAGGAATCAAAGGGCAGGTTGAGAAGACCAAGTCAAGCCAAGAAGCAAGACACCACTAAGGGAAAACCTCCCTTGCCGGGCAGGAGAGCCTGGCGAGGTCAAGGTTGCCCCGGAGGCAAGCCTCAAGACCGCCTCGGCAGGCCTGTCGGGGCATACGAAGGCAAAACACCCAGCCAAGGCTTCACTGCCCCACCTCATAGCGACGCAAGTCATCGATCGGTGTGGTGTCAAGCCCCAAGATGACTAAGTGGCTGCCTTTTGCCACATGGCAGCCATTTCCTACAGGAATCACCTCCAAATGACACCCGTCCAGCGACGTGTCATGCAGACTGGAGAGAAGGTGGCCAAACAGCCCGGCAAGGCGTGCCGGGCAGGCCATGATGTGACACTAAGCAACGCATTTAATGTGTACTGCTCTGTTTGCAGAGTAGATATGATAGCACTGTTCGCTATCTAATCAGTACATAATGACTGATTTGCCACTGTGGTGACCCCTTGATCTATAAAAGGAGGCCCATGGCAACCATAGAAAGGATTCCGACCCCTATACACTCATACGCGTGTAGCTGCTCTTGCCCCGAAGCAACCCTGTCGGACAAGAGCGTTGCATTAACACAACCATCCACCATCAATCCACCAAAGCAGGAGTAGGGTTTTACGCCTCGCGGCGGCCCGAACCTGGGTAAAACTGCCCGTGTGATCTCTACCGTGCTGCGCTGCTCTCCTCCGCTCTTTGTGCAACGTGCTCAGTCCCCCTGCCGAACCAAAAGGGGCCCTTGGCCCCATAGGTGGCCGTGGTTTCCCACGACATCTTTGGTGCGCCAGGTAGGGGGCTGCGCTTGCGCGAACCCAAGAAGTGTACGTAGCGTCATCTTCACCGCCATCTTCTTCATCAACGGCTCCATCGACCATGGCGCCCAAGAAGAAGTCCGGCGCTGTGGCTCATCCTTCCACCTCGAAGGCCCCGCCGCACATGACCGCCAATGCCGCGGGGGCTACGGGGATGCCTGGGGGTGCGGACGCTGCGGGGGACGTCGTCGACGCAGGCGGCATCGTTACCACCTCCCCTGCGGCCGAAGCAGGAGCAAGAGGCACCGGAGAAGGACAGCACCAACTACATCCCAGCGACCATGCCCCACGAGGTACAGGGGAGAGATCATTCCATCTGTGCCTCCCTGTCCGGCCGAGGGGCACAGCCGCAGTGGGGGTACTCGCTCTTCGCAACTCCCCGACCGCTCCCGCCGCGGGTGCGGCCGTAGAGCATGCGCCACCCCCGGAACGAGCCGACCCAGCCGCTATGCTAAGCAGAGCCGCTGGCCCTCAAGCACCTCCGCCTCATCACCATGCCATCCAGGCGACTGGTTCATGACGACGAGAGCACGGCGCGACCGCTACCAGCACCGTCAGGAGTCGGGCGACGTTACGGTCTTCATCAACATCCATGCCAAGCACCACTTCGGAGGCCATGGCACGGGCTCAACTGCTGCTGAAATTTCCGCCGGCAGCCGATCAGATGGATGAGTGGAGAGCCACCATTTAGAGTCTGATTGGCTTCGCCGAGGTGGGAGGATTGCAGCGGGCTGGCCCTCCACGGCCTCCCCAGGCAGCGACAATGGCCCATGCTACTGGCCGTGTGGATGGGGCCACTCCTACGGTGCAGTCCCCTCCGCGGCAGTCGGCGCGGGAGCCGCACAACCAAGAACTCGATGACGTCTCGATGGCTTCATCCGACCCTCGAGCGCGTCAAGGCCAACGGCGAGTCCTGGAGGACAGGCAGAGAGAAGGCGCACATGTCAACACCGAGCGACACCGCGACGCCCACCGCCAGTCCGATAGACGCGATGGCCCCAATGTCGACGAGCCCACACCCGCTGAGGGCGGGTACCTGCCCTTCGAGGCTGGGTGCCCTGCCTTCACCCGCGAGCTGCAGCAAGTCCGTTGGCCCTCCACTCGCACGTTCAAGCCAGAGATACCAGAAAAGTATGACGGAAGGCTAAAGCCGGCAGAGTTCCTGAGCATATACACCATTGCTGTTCAAGCTGCCGGGGGAAGAGATGAGAAGGTATTCGCCAACTACTTCCCATTGGCACTCAAGCCAAATGTGAGGTCTTGGCTGATGCACCTACCGGAGAACTCCATTTCGACCTGGGCTGACATGTGCCATGAGTTCGTTGGCGCCTTCACGGGCGGCCATCAAGAACCAGGGCGGCCCAGCGACTTGCAGCTCCTCCCGTAGAAGGAAGGCGAGAGCCTGCGAAAATACATGCAGAGGTTCGGCCGAGTCCACAGGAATATTCCAGACATCCACCCGGCAGCTGTGATAGCTGCGTTCCAGTCCAATGTGCGCAATCGTCGGATACGTTCCAAAATGAACGTTCGATTGCCCAAGACTGTGAAGGAGCTTTACACTCTGGTGGATAACTGTGCTCGAATAGAGGAGGGGAGGAAGCTCCCCGGAGAAGAGGATGGCATCGACATCGATTCAGAGGATGATGACGAGGCCACCAGTCAAAAGAAGAGGAACAAGAAGTGCAACAAAAGGCGGAAGGATAAAGCAGTGATGATCGTTGAGGGATCGGGCATGCCTAGCACCGGCAAGAAAGCCAAGGCTGAGATACCCGGCAAGGAAGTTGCCGCGTGCACTGATTGCCGGGAAGCCGTAGCTGCCGAGAAGGCTGGGAAAGGCGATGGCCCGTATTGCAAGATCCATCGGACCAAGGGCCACGATCTCCAGGAGTGTCATCAGGTTGAGCAGCTTGTCAAGAAGCAGAGGGCTGAATATGAGAAGCGAGATAAAGAGAAAGGTCAGAATGGTGCTGGCGGAAAGGGCCGGGGTGGCGGAGCAAGCCGCCCCGTCAAGGGTCCTCAGAATCAAGGGAAACCCGCCAGGGGCCGTGAGAAGGAGGATTGCAACGATGAGAGTGATGGAGGAGATGAAGAGGAAACCAGCAAGCTGGAATTCCAGAAAGCCACTGATGCCTTGTGCATTGACGGGGGTGCATCTTTGCACTCCTCCCACCGCCAACTTAAACGGTGGGCCCGTGAAGTCAATGCCGTGGAGCCAGCGGCAGACTCTCGAAGGCCGCTCAAGCGGTCCCACACGCCCATCATCTTCGACGAAAAGGACCACCCTGACCGCACCACCGTGGTAGGGTGCTTGCCATTGTTGGTATCACCAACAATCCGCAACCTCAAGGTCACAATGATATTGGTTGACGACGGGGCCGGGTTCAATCTGATTTCTTCAAAGGTCATCAGCAAACTCCAGGTAGCAGAAGAAGAGCTCAAAGTTAATGGTACATTTCAAGGAATCAATCCCGGCAGGAGTCGTCCTAAGGGGAAAATCACATTGCCGGTGACATTTGGGGGAGAGTTGAATTACCGAACTGAGAAGATCGTATTTGATGTGGTTGATCGCCCCCTGCCATACAATGGAATCCTTGGTCGCCCAGCTCTGGCCAAGTTCATGGCGGCATCCCACTATGCCTACAACACCTTGAAGATGCCAGGGCCGGTGGGCGTCATTTCCATTCCATCAGATGAGAAAGACGCAATTATTTGCATGGACAGGATGTACCGGGATGCCGTCGCGGCAGAGGCCACTGAAACTGCAATCCCCGCCAAGGAAAGTAATGTAAAGAAGAAGGCTAACAAGGATGCTGGCAAGGAATTCGGGAAACGTACCTCTTCGGGGTTTGCTACGCCTGTTGATGACTCACCGGAGAGTTCCAATAGCAAGAGATCCAAGGCTTTTGCACCCGTTGTGAAACAGGTCCCGGCAGGGCTGGCTAGCGCTAATGGTACTTTCACTATCAGCGCCACCCTCGATGACAAATAGGAAAGCGCGCTCGTTGCCTTCCTGCGGGCGAATGTCGATGTGTTTGCCTGGCAACCATCTGACATCCCCGGTGTTCCCAGGGAGGTAATCGAGCACCACCTTGCTGTCTGCCCACATGCCCGGCCCGTCAAGCAGAAGGTCCGGAAGCAAGCTTTGGAGTGGCAATAGTTTATTGCTGAGGAGATCAAGAAACTTGAGGTAGCTGGTCTGGTTAGAGGAGTGTTGCATCCAACGTGGTTAGCAAACCCAGTGGTGGTACGCAAGGCTAATGGGAAGTGGAGACTGTGCATAGATTTTACGGATCTGAACAAGGCATGCCCGAAGGATCCATTTCCCTTGCCACGCATCGACAGGATTGTGGATTCCACCTCTGGGTGTGACCTGCTTTCCTTTCTGGATGCCTACTCTGGGTAGCATCAGATCTTCATGCCCAAGGAAGACGAAGAGAAGACCGCGTTCATCATCCCATGTGGCACATACTACTTCGTGCGGATGCCTTTCGGGTTGAAGAGCGCCGGGTCCACTTTCGCAAGAGCAGTCCAGATTGGTTTTGAGTCACAGTTGCACAGGAACGTTGAGGCTTACATGGATGATATTGTGGTCAAGACCAAGGATAGATCAACCCTCATTCAGGATTTAGAAGAGATGTTTGCTAATCTGCGCAAGATCAACTTGAAGCTAAATCCGGAGAAGTGTGTGTTTGGCGTTCCTTCCGGCAAGCTACTTGGCTTCTTTGTGTCCCACCGGGGGATAGAGGCCAACCCTGACAAGATCAAGGCTATCGAGCAGATTCAACCACCCAAGACAGTCAAGGACGTGAGGCGTTTGACTGGATGTGTTGCCGCACTTAGCAGATTCATTTCCAAGTCTTTCGAGCGTGCCTTGCCGTTCTTCAAGATTTTGAAAAAGGCAGGGCCCATGGAGTGGACCCCAGAGGCAGACGATGCACTACAAGATTTGAAGGCCTACCTTTCCTCTGTGCCCACTTTGGTTGCTCCCAAATCTCAAGAGCCGTTGCTGCTATACTTGGCGGCAACTAATCAAGTGGTTAGTGCAGCACTGGTGGCGCAGAGTGAAGTGGATGGACCAGCGGACGTAGCTGGTATCCCTTCCAGGGAGGAAAGTGAACACACCACGGCAAGATCAAATGCAGATCAAGATAGAGAAGAGCAAAGCAGCGGAAGCAGTTCTCTGGTCACAGTGAAGAAGAAAGTGGTGCAGCGCCCAGTATACTTCGTCAGCTCCCTATTGCAGGGGGGCTAGATCCAGGTACTCTGGCGTGCAAAAATTGATCTTTGGTCTTGTCATGGCCTCAAGGAAACTGCGCCACTACTTCCAAGCCCATGAGATCATAGTTGTCACCCGTTTCCCTTTGCAACGGATACTCCGAAACCCTGAGGCCACCGGCAGAATAGTGGAGTGGGCTTTGGAGTTATCCAGCTTTGGTTTGAAGTTTGAGAGCAGATCAACCATTCAGAGCAAAGCATTGGCAGAGTTTATTGCAGAATGGACGCCAACTCCTGACGAAGAGGTATTGGAGACAGTTATCCCCGGCAAGGAAGCACCCCAAGAATGGATCATGTATTTTGATGGTGCCTTCTCCCTACAAGGTGCAGGGGCTGGCGTGCTTCTTGTTGCTCCCACCGGAGAGCACCTGAAGTACGTCGTCCAGATGCATTTTCCCCGGGAGGAGGCTACCAACAATACAGCAGAGTATGAAGGGCTCCTTGCCGGGCTTAGTGTTGCAACAGAATTGGGGATCAAGAAGCTGATCATCCATGGAGATTCACAAATTGTGGTGACACAAGTCAACAAGGATTACCAAAGTCCATTGATGGAGGCATACGTTGAGGAAGTGAGAAAGTTGGAGGAGTGCTTTGATGGATTGCAAATACAGCACGTACCCCGTGCGAAAAACAGCATCGTTGATCATCTGTCGAAGTGCGCTGCACAAAAGCTCCCTGTGGAACCAGGAACTTTTGTTCTCCATCTGACTCAGCCTTCCATATCCCCGGCAACAATGGCCAGAAAGAGAAGGAAACTGGACTCCGGCAAGCCTCTCCCGGTAGAACCTCTCGAGGATCCCAGCAGAAAGCTTGTTGGGCACCACTCCCCTTCGGACGTTGAGCTACATCCTCCTGCCAGGCCACCAATCCCCGTGGTCGAGGATTGCACTGTCATGAATGAGGAGGTGCCATTAGTCCTCGTTGCCAAGCCACAAGCTCCGCCTTGGGCACAGCACATAGTCCATTTCCTCCAAACTGGAGAACTTCCCGAAGAGCAAGAAGAAGCTAAAAGAGTAGCCCGGAGGGCCAGTATGTATCAGTTTGTTGATGACACGCTGTACAGAAGGAGGCCCAACAGTGTGAAATTGAAGTGCATTTGCCGGGAAGGAGGAAAGGAACTGCTGGCGGAGATGCACAAGGGTATGTGCGGCTCCCACATTGGGGCGTTGGTTGGGAAAGCTTTCCGGCAAGGATTCTACTAGCCCACAGCCCTCCAAGATGTGGTTGAGCTTGTCACCAAGTGTGAAGCCTGCAGTTCCATTCCAAGAACATCCACCTGCCTACCCAAGCTCTTCAGACAATCCCTTTGTCATGGCCATTTTTGGTCTGGGGGCTTGATATCCTCGGCCCTTTCCCCCGTGCCGCGGGGGCTTTGAATTCTTATTTGTTACAATCGACAAGTTTACAAAGTGGCCAGAAGTAGAGCCCATGAGAAAGGTGACTGCTCAGTCAGCTATCAAGTTCTTGAAAGGATTGGTGTGCCGCTTCGGAGTTCCTGCCCAGATCATCACTGACAACGGCACCCATTTCACGAGTCGCGCCTTCATGCAATACGTTCATGCCCTCAGAAGCAAATTCTCGTTCACCTCTGTGGCCCATCCAAGGAGCAACGGACAAGCTGAGAGGGCGAACGCTGAAGTGTTGCGAGGACTCAAGACGAGAACTTTTGATAGGCTGCAGAAGTATGGCAGGCGGTGGATCGATGAGCTGCCGGTGGTTCTTTGGTCCCTCAGAACGACACCAAATCGAGTTACCGGGCAGACTCCCTTCTCCCTAGTCTATGAGGCAGAAGCAGTTATCCCCACGGAACTCATTTACGGGTCACCTCGAGTGCTTGCCTATGATGAAGTAGCGCAAGATCAGCACCGGCGTGACGATGATGTGCTACTCGAGGAGAACCGTCTCCGGGCTGCTACGCGTGCCGTATGCTATCAGCAAGCCCTACATCGCTATCACAGCCACAGGGTTCGTGCCCGGTGTTTTGAGGAAGGCGACCTTGTCCTTATGCGTGTTCAGTCCGCCAAGGGTGCAAACAAGTTGACGCCAAAGTGGGAAGGCCCTTACCGGGTAGTATGAGTCACCAGACCTGGCGCAGTCCATCTGGAGACCAGAGATGGCATTCAGTTGCAAAACACATGGAACATTGAGCATCTCCGCAAGTTCTACCCGTAAGGCGCGACTGTCGGGCCCTGCCCGGCAGCCACCCTTTTGTACAGGCCTTGCCTCTATGGCATGTAACCCCTTGTACAAAGCCAAGCACAGACCCTGAGCAACAGAGAAATAAATAAAGTGCTGGGGGGGCCCCGACAAATTGCATGCATGCATAAGCATATCATGAGCATTGCATGTTCATATAGATAAGATCGCATGAGGCATCATTTTCATCTGCATCAAACTGCAGGCTCCTACCATGGATTCAGTCCCAAAAAAGGAGAAGAGAAGACAAGCCTACATTGCGATCCCCGGCAAGCCCAAATAGATCGCATGAGGCATCATGTTCTCTCTCTTATCCATACGTGTTATGTAAGCAAAAACTTGTGCATAGGAAAACCTCGCCGCTTTCAAAACATAGGTGCTCCTGTCCCTTGACTCGAACATTGCTTCGGTCAGGGAGGTTGTGGTGGCCTTTGGCAAGAAAGTTGGCGGGGGGCTGGTCCCTCTTCACGATTTGTGCCTGGCAGGCCCAGCCCCGCGGCAACAACTTGAGGGTACTGGCAGGATAGCCTACCGGGGGAAAACTTGTTTACTTGAGCGTATAGAGTCATTCCCCCTCTACATGGACATGTTACATGCACAAGTGCCCGACAAGGTTTATCTTTTTAATTAATATGCTGATTAACAAGTACAGACCTTACAGAACACAAACATGGATAAAAGAGATTACATAATTTAAACTAAAGTTTGGCAAGTGCCTACATATTTTACATTGAAAAAATATAAGTGCCCCGTAATGCCCTTTCTTGCCCCTCTCCTTCTAGGCACCGATGCAGGAGGTGAAGAGGGCAAAAGGAGCGCCTGGGCAGAAGCCCAGCCTGGCCTCGTCGGGTCCCCTGACGAAGAGCCTGGCGAGAGTGGGAGGGCGCGGGCGAAGGTGATGGTGAGGAGATCGATGGAGACGACCTACCAACCGCCACCACCAGGGCCAGCAGGATGCGGCAGGGCAAACGAAGCTGCAGCCCGTGAGGAAGCCTGCTGGGGTCCAGCTGGAAGGCTGCTGGAGGTGCCAGAAGCACCACCCACACCCCTGCATCCAACTCCCTGGCAAATCACCTTGCCGGGGAGGAGATGCAGGTGCAGATGATGGTGCCACCGCCTGACGGTGATGGTGCGGCTGGTGCTTAGCCGGAGTCAGAGTCGTCGCCCTCCTGGCCGATGCTGTCGTCATTGCCGTCACTATCCTCCTCGCCGCTATCGCTCGAGGAGGAGCTTTTGTCGTCGGTCGAACTCTCCGTGCAGCACCCTAAACGAGCACCCGAGCTCCCGAAAACCTTGACGGGAAGGAAATCGGCCTCCATTAACTTAAATTGGAGGACGTGCCCTTCCGACATGCTATGGGCGCATGCAAAGGTCTTCTAGCCACGGCGAAGATACATAACATGAGGGGCGGGGAAATCCACATCCACTCGTATGCTGCCATTCCCGTAGCCCCTCATGTGTAGCCTCAACGCACGTGGCTGTTCCAGCTCCATCGCCCTTGCGAATGGGGTGGGGAGATGGAGGCGGCCGCGCGGAGGCTTATACAGCCTGATGACTAACTCTAGAGGCTGGTCTCCAACGTGGCTTTCCATCAGGGGAGGGGCGGCCGGCGGGGCGCAATCATAGCGCCACCCCATCCCCCTCGGCCCCGTGCGCCATGACGGCCTCGACCTCGTCCTCTCCCACCTCCCCTCATCGCGGGCTCCATCCCCGCATCTTCAGAGGGAGGAGGGAGACGCTGTCGAGCAGAAGTTCTCATCGCCACTTGGGGAGGACCGGACCCCCGACCTCTCACCATGACAGACATGGGCAACCGCAGAAATGGAGAAGGAAAGAGGTGTGGAGGAACATCTCACACCACGCCCCCTTTCTATAGGCGGGCGTGGCAGGGGGCTGGATTTTCTTCGTGGAGGTGGCCGCTGTCGGTGTCAAAACCAGCAGATCTAGGGTAGGGGGTCCCGAACTGTGTGTCTGAGGATCGAAGGTAACAAGGGACAAAGGGAACACGATGTTTACCCAGGTTCGGGCCCTTTTAATGGAGGTAAAACCCTATGTCCTGCTTGATTGTATTTGATGAGTATAGGGGTTACAAGAGTTGATCTACCTCGAGATCTTAATGGCTAAACCCTAGCTGTCTAGCCTATGAGAATTCTGATAGCCTCTATGGACTAAACCCTCCGGTTTATATACACATCGAAGGGGCCTAGGGTTGTACAGAGTCGGTTTGTAGAGGAAGGAAATTACATATCCGGACACAAATCTTGCCATCCACGCATAGGGGAGTCCTACCCGGACACGGGGGAAAGTCTTCCGCTTTGTATCTTCACGGCCCATCAGTTCGGCCCATATCAAATAGCCCGGATACCCGAGGACCCCCTAATCCAGGACTTCCTCAGTAGCCCCTGAACTAGTCTTCAATGACGATGTGTTCGGCATGCGGATTGTCTTCGGCATTGCAAGGCGGGTTCCTCCTCCTGAATACTTCAAAGCCATCTTCTGAACAAAAGAACTATATCCGGCTCTGTATAATTATTACAGCCCTTAACTGCGAAGGCAAGATATCAAACAAAACACTGTCTTTTCACTGACAACTTTTTGGCGAAATGTCACGTCTGGCCTCTTAACATTTCGAACCGTTTTCATGCCTCCCGCTTCGCGTTTCGAGGCACAGCCTCCATTGGCATGTCTTGTCAAAACAGAGATCATGCCCGCCCATTACGGGATCATCATCAATACGGTTTTGGGTAATCCAACCGTGCCATTCGCACGACCCCTTGGGAACAGGCGAGTTTTAAGGCTTGAACAGGCGAGTTTTAAGGCTTTTTCCCCACGCCTTCTTTTCCTGCTTTCCCATCCTCAAGCTCCAGCACCCAAACTTCAATCTTTCCCACCGCAACCAGCCTCCCAACCATGTCGGGATCTGGTTCAAAGGGCAAGTGGGAGGCGTCCTCCGTCACCAAGAAGGACGTCAAGGAGCTCCGGGGGGCGGGATATCCGTCCGCGGAGATCGCGCACAGGCTCCCTGCCAAGGATCAAGTCATCCCCACTCCGGAGCCCGGCGAAAGGGTTGTATTCATCCCCCATTTCCTCCGCGGACTAGGGTTTCCCCTCCATCCCTTCGTTCGGGGCCTTATGTTCTATTACGGGATAGATTTCCATGATCTAGCCCCGAATTCATTCCTCCACATCTCGGCGTTCATCGTCGTGTGCGAGGCGCTACTCCGCATCCCCCCACACTTCGGCCTATGGCTCAAGCTCTTCAATCTGAAGCCAAAGGTGGTCGACGGGCATCATGCGGACTGCGGCGGCACCATGGTAAGCAAGCTCCCCAACGCCGTGTGGCCCAAAGGGGCTTTCGTGGAGATCGTCAAGGTGTGGCAACAGGAGTGGTTCTACAACACTGAACCCCGCGACGCCAAGTGGGCGGCTACTCCTGAGTTTAGATCCGGACCCCCTACATGGCTTACCTCGTGGACCGTGAAGGGTCTGGATTGGGGATCCAAGGCAGAAGTGTTGATGCTGCAAAAGCGCATCACCAATATGATAGGCAAGAACACTAGTCTCACTAACGTGATTCAGGTGATGCTCTTCCGCCGGATTCTTCCCTGCCAACTCCGGCCCTCTCCCATGTGGGAGTTCAATCCAGAAGATCCACGAACCTTGAAGCGCTTCTTTGGCACAACACACGAAGACATCTAGCAGCTGCTCTTCAAGGCCCAAAAAACATGGCCGAAGAAGGCCGAAGACATCGGTCTTGACATCGAGAATCCGGCCACACCGGTAAGTATGATTTTTCTGTCCTCCGTACAGAGCTGGATAGCAAAGGCGGAGCAGATTGAGTGTCCGGCACCACTGCCTGAAGACCCCGCCACACCCCAGCTGACAGGGATGCTGGTCCCGGCGCCCTATCAGGCGCCGGAGAAGAAGGTCAAGAAGAAAAAGGGCAAGGAGGCAAAAGGCGGCCTCCGCCACAAGGGCCCTTCGGACGCAGTGTCCGGAGAGACCGAAGTCCTCTCCTCCCACGAGGGAGATGAGGAAGAAGATGAGGAGGAAGCGGAAAGCGAATCCCCTCCTAGGGGGAAGAAGAAGAAGAGGGCAGCCTCCACAGACCCGGAGGAGGAGGTGCCCAAGAGGGGGAAGATAGCCCTCTCGGTTGGTTCGGATTCGGAGGCCGAACCAGTCCCCAAGAGATTTCCCAGGGTGAAGCCCCTGGCCGAATCGTAAGTACCAAAAGGGGCTATTATTTGTCTTCGGTCTTTTATGTTTTTATAATATAACATATTACATCGTGTGTCTTTCAGTCCTGCTCGCGACCTCCCCAACCCTTCACTATCTGAGGGGAGTTCTCTGCCGCCCGAGATGGCATAGAGCGAAATGCCACCGCGAGACCTTCGCTAATCATCGCGGATGACACCGAGGTGTTGTCCCGAAGGACCTCTCCTTGCCGTGGAGGGGCGAGCGAGGCTGCCGAGAAGGCACCCGAGGGTGATACCTCGGCTGCCGAATACATGGGGGGGCGACCGACGGCAGGGGCCTTGATCAATCCGGCCCCCAGCCAGACATCATTCCGGCAACCAATGTGGCTCCGGAGTTAGGCGAGCAGCCCCCTTCGAAGGGGGGGGAGCATCAGCTCCGACGGCGGCCTCCACTAATCCGGAGGCACCAAATACTCTTGTGGAAGCACTACAACGTGCTTCCATCATGGAGGAGCACCGCACCCTAATCGGTGTGGTGGTAGAGAAGGTTCAGTCCGCCAAGAGCAGGCTGAACGAAGCCTTCACCAGCCTACTGACAGGCTTCGAGGTATGCAACGTAATGCTCTAGATGTTTTTTATAAAGGGATATACCTGTGCATATATAGTAGCCCCTGAGACTCTGTCTGGGTTTGAAAAAGCCAGACAGAGGATCACATATTATTCGGAAGAGGTGACATACTTTTCTATTGTATAACAGGCTTCCTTGTTGGCGGCAACCGCTCAGGCCGCTGAAGTTTTTGAACTTAATCGGAAACTAAAGCTGGCTGATGATGAAATAGATCGCATCAACAAGCGATTCAACGAGACGCAAGGTATGCGTGTAAAGAGTTTGAGCATATATCTGATATGTAAATTCAGAGTTTAACTCATGTACTATTGTGATTATGTGCGCAGTTGGTGCGGCCGAGGTCGAGACCCTCAAAAGCGCCCTTGCTCAGGCCAAGGAGGATGCGAAGGTGAATAAGGCAGTCGCTGACAAAGCGGCTGCGGAACTAAAGACTGAACAGAACACCCGCCGCCAGCACGAAGATAGGGTGGCTGAAGTGGAGCAAGAGCAGAAGGATGCCATCCGCAAGTGCGAGGCCTTGGAGGAGAAGACTATGGACCAAGCGACCAAACTCACCAAAGCCCTCCAGGAGGCTAAAGAGGCGCGGGTCGAGTCCCGGAGTGCTCGTGAAGAGATCCAGCAGGCCAAACAGATAGCAGCTGGTAAGCCTTTTCTTTAACAGAGTTTATTTGGAGGTCAAAGATATGCATTGCTCACTCGACTGTGGAGTTCTCCAGACGCCTTTGTGGATCTTCCAAGGAGTGCCGCTGACGCCTCATAGTTCTTCCGAGCCCAAGAGGGGAACTCGACCGAGAAGCTGTTCTGGTCACAGTTCTTGGCACCGGAGCATCCGATGCCTCTGAACGACCAGATGAAGCAGCTGACGGAGCTGCATAGGGTGTTCGGCTAGGCCATGAAGGATCTCATAGTCCGGCTTTGGCCGGCCGAACCAATTCCTAGCAGCTACTTTGGTTTGGTGAGGCGACTCGTCGATGCGCTACCTTGAGTTGATGTTGTGAAGCGCTCAGCGTGCATAGAGGGTGCACGAATGGCCTTTACTCATGTCAAGATGCACTGGGCAAAGATGAAGGCCACCCACGTCGCGACTGCAGGCCCGCCCGAAGGCAAGGACCACTGCAAGCCAGAAAGATACATTGAAGATGTCCTAGCAGGTGCCCGAATAGTAGAGGGTCAATGCTCAAAGGACGTGATGTTTGAGTAAATGTATCCGGGTTGTAAAAACTTTATTTTGTGAACCAAGGCTTGTCATATATTTATGCCTTTTATCCTGAGTTATTTGCCTCCTGTGCGGCCGTTTTAATTCTGAAAGTTTGCCAGTCGTCGGCTTCAGCCCCCTCGTAGATGCTACGGGGGTGTTCGGTGGAGCGCGCGATCACACTTTATCCAACATCTTGGTCCGTAAAGGAAGTGTTTGCGCAATGAACCAGGCAATCAGACTATGAGGCTTTATCACTTTCACTTAGCCATAGGAGTTTGACGGTGGGGCTAAGTACCAGCCCCTAGTGCGTGTGTGGCAATCAGAACTAGGGTGCCTTTATCGCATGACTGGGCGAAATCCAGCCCTTTGTATAACACGGGGTAAATCACTAAGGATTTGTATTAAGTCATCGAATCGCTGACCAGCTCTCGCCGTATCATGACAGTCAGTTTTTGGCTTTCTCTATTGAGGTATTTGACCGGACGAACCAGAAACACAATCGCAGTAGTTCTCCCTTTACTACCTTAGCCGAACTAGCGGAACGTAAGGTGGTAAGCACAGGAGCCGGGCAACCCAACTATAGACCAAAGACATGATTCGGAGCTGATGCATATAATGCAATATTCGGGACGCCGAAGAGTACCTTATAGGTGTTCAGACTTTTGAAAATATGCATGACCGGATAGATTCCCCGGCATTTAGGCCATAACAAAGCATACGTGGCAATCTGAAGCAAGGAGGGATCTCACGTGGAAAAATAAACCAAAACCGAACAAAAGTTGGCGATCAACTATTTCCTTTATACCCTGATTGATACATCAAGACGTGCTATTACAGATAATGCCATGAACATCAAGGCTATTTGACATGCCGAGAGTGTGTACACGAGGGGAAGCTTTATACTGGGCCTAAAAGAAAAGGTAGTCTTGAGGACCCCAGTGGTGCCCTGCCGCACGTCTGCGCCATTTCCCCTTGGTGAGAAATCCTTTGAGAGGAGAGGTTGATTGTCGGCTATACGAAAAAGGGAGGCCTCAAAAAGGACCTTTGTACGACCATAGGGTAGGTTTTTAATGAACCTGTAGTACAAAAGAGGAAAAAAAAGAAATAAAAAGAAAAAGGTTAAGGTCTGAATAGGGTCAAGCCGTACTATAGACCTTTTCCGCAGTGTGCCTCCATCGCTGCCTAGGGTATTTTAAGTGCGTAATTATGCACGCGCGGTATGCATGCCGATGTTTTATGGGGCGATCGGCAGAGGCGAAACTGCTATGCAGGCTCTGGATTCACCGAGCTGTCGTTCTGCAGAGTGGACCGGGCTCACTTGGCAGTGTTAGGTGTCTTAGTGACCAATGAATTGTTCGGCTTGATGAGGCCGTTCTGTACTTCGGCTGCCAGGGCCATGGTGTGCTCCTCAGTATGGAGGGAGCGCTCCATATTTCCATTGACTGTGATAATGCTGCGCGGTCCGGGCATTTTGAGCTTTAAGTAAGCGTAGTGTGGGACTGCATTGAAGCGGGCGAAAGCAGTTCATCCGAGCAGCGCGTGATAGCCACTATGAAAAGGGACAATGTCGAAGATCAAGTTTTCGCTTCGGAAGTTATCCGGCGAACCGAAGACTACTTCCAATGTTAAGGAGCCCGTACAACGGGCCTCCACTCCGAGTATTACTCCTTTAAAGGTAGTATTGCTGGGCTTAATTCTTGACGAGTCAATGCCCATCTTACGGACAGTGTCTTGATAGATCAGGTTTAGACTGCTGCCGCCGTCCATAAGGACTCTAGTGAGATGGTATCCATCGATGATGGGATCGAGCACCAGGGCCGCCGAACCTCCATGACGTATACTGGTCGGGTGGTCCCTGCGATCGAAGGTGATTGGACAAGCCGACCATGGGTTGAATTTTGGGGCGACAGGCTCTACGGCGTAGACGTCCCTTAGTGCGCGCCTGCGCTCCCTCTTTGGGATATGTGTGACATAGATCATGTTCACTGTTTTCACCTCGGGGGGAAATTTCTTCTGTCCCCCTGTGTTTGGTGGACAGGACTCATCATCATCCTCGCTTTCAGGCCCCTTTCCCTTGTGTTCGGTATTTAACTTACCGGCCTGTTTGAAAACCCAGCAGTTTCTGTTGGAGTGGTTGGCAGGCTTGTCGGGGGTGCCATGAATCTGGCAAGGCCTATCCAGTATCTTGTCCAAATTAGATGGACCGTCTCTGTTTCCTTTGAATGGCTTCTTCCACTGACCGGGTTTAGAGCCACTGAATCCGGCGTTGACCGCCGTATCTTCAGTTTCTTCATTGTTGTTCTGACGCTTGCTTTTGTTACGTCGTGGCCTTCCATTGCCGTCCCTGGCTTCAGAGGTGCCGGGGTCGCTGGTACTGTTGCTTCTACGAGCCAACCAGCTATCTTCGCCCGCACAAAAATGGGTCATAAGTGCGGTAAGAGCTGCCATAGTTTTTGGCTTTTCCTGACCGAGGTGTTGGGCGAGCCATTCATCCCGGACACTGTGTTTAAAGGCCGCTAAGGCTTCGGCGTCCGGACAGTCGACAATTTGGTTCTTTTTAATCAAGAACCGAGTCCAGAGCTTGCGGGCTGATTCTCTGGGTTGCTGGACTATGTGACTGAGGTCATCAGCGTCCGGTGGCCGGACATAAGTACCTTGGAAGTTGTCTCGAAAAGCGTCCTCCAAGTCTTCCCAACTTCCAATAGAGTTTTCTGGGAGGCTGTTCAACCAGTGCCGTGCTGGTCCTTTGAGCTTTAGGGGGAGGTATTTAATGGCATGGAGATCGTCACCGCGAGCCATGTGTATATGGAGAAGAAAATCTTCAATCCATACAGCGGGATCTGTCGTTCCATCATATGCTTCAATGTTTACGGGTTTAAACCCTTCTAGAAACTGGTGCTACATTACCTCATCGGTAAAGCACATGGGGTGTGTGGCGCCTCTATATCGGGCAACATCACGGCAGAGTTCGGATGACATCCGTGTTCGGTTCTCAGCCCGAACTTGGTGATGCTTGTCACGCCCGGCTTGACGGCCGTCGTCTCGTGTTGGAGCGCGTCCCCTTGATCCGTAGATTGATCTAGTCTGGCCGGATCTATTGTCCAGGTCCTGATGTAAGTCATACGTGTAGCCCGGAGCCGCTGCCTCTCTGCCTTTACGGCGAGGTGGTGCGGGCTGGTATTCGACGCAATTAGCCGTTTTGTCCCGTCCACGTGGTGGTCGGTCCGGTTCATCGGTGTGATTGTATCTTGATGGAATAGGCTCAAGGGCCTCGTCGTCGAATTGGGGTAGTAGCCTGCGCTTTGGGTAGCTTTTTATTGGGTGCTCGAGGCCATATTCTTCGGCGGCTAGGACCTTGGTCCATCTTTCGTTGAGTGTATCCTGTTAAGCTTGAAGCTATTGCTGTTTCTTTTTCAGGCTCCTCGCAGTGGCAATGAGCTGTCGCTTGAAGATTTCTTGCTCGAGGGGTTCCTCTGGTACGATAAAATCTTCGTTACAGAGGCTAACATCCTCCTCGGAGGCCGGCAGATAATTACTATCCTCCGAATCCTCATGATCGACAGGTTCGTCTGGGTTGACTTGTCCTTCTTCCCACTCATCCTGCTCAACAGTAGGCTCGATGAGGTGGTTAGAGTCTTCGGCGTTCTCCAGAGTGTCATTGTCTCCGGTACCAGTATTGCTTTCCTTTTCGCGATGCGGTCGTGAGCGGCGCCGCTGACGTCGATGTTTAGGTGGTGCTTCGACAGGCTTGTCCTCGATCGGGTCTTGAGCGCTATCATCGTCCATCTTTTTGGGTGTATCCACCATGTACACATCGTATGTAGAAGTGGCCGTCCAACGTCGAGTGATGGGTGGGTTTTGGCCTTATTCGGCTCCGACATCGTCGTCCATGCCGTCGATGTCCTCGGAGGCGTAGTCTAGCATGTCGGTTAAGTCCTCGACAGTGGCTATCAAGTGGGTGGTGGGTGGGACGTAAAATTCCACGCACTCAGCCCCTAGTCCGGGCTGGGCGTAGTTCGAAAGTGATACCTCCGTGATGGCGAGAGATCGCATTAAGTCCAGAGCCTCGTTTAGGAGTGATAGCTGGATGGGTGACTGAGAGCCAGCAGAGCTGGGTTCAGAAATCACCGCCCAACCATGCTCAATGGACGCAGGCCTCAAGAGTTCGGAGTTAACATCCGGAGGTGAGTCTGGCTTCCTGATGTCAGGGAGAGCCCTGTTTGATTCCAGGCCTACAGATAATATGGTCACCTCTAGGTCTCCGGCAGGGAGATCCATGATAGGAGAGGGTCTGGTGGGATTCATGCTCCCGTCTTCGGACAGGGTGGTCTGCTCTGGATCTAAGCCAGGGCAGGGACGATGGTTGATCCTTGGACGGAGCCTGATGGTGGATCCGATGGGCCTCCTTCATATAGATGAGGAGCGGCGGTCGAGGCCAAAAATCCTTCGAAGATCAAATCTCCTCGGATATCAGCGATGTAATTCAGGCTCCTGAACTTGATCTGGTGACCAAGAGTGTAGCTGTCGATCTATACAAGGTGACCAGTTGAGTTGGCACGCAGAGCGAAGCCGCGAAACACAAAAAGTTGTCCAAGAAGGAAAGTTTCCCTGGAAACGGCATCGTTGTTGATGATCAAATGAGCCATCGAGCCTTCTGCCTACGACACAGTGGAACTCTCAATGAAAGCACCAATGTCGGTGTCAAAACCAGCCGATCTCGGGTAGGGGGTCCCGAACTATGCGTCTGAGGATCGAAGGTAACAAGGGACAAAGGGAACATGATGTTTACCCAGGTTCGGGCCCTCTTAATGGAGGTAAAACCCTACATCCTGCTTGATTGTATTTGATGAGTATAGGGGTTACAAGAGTTGATCTACCTTGAGATCATAATGGCTAAACCCTAGCTGTCTAGCCTATGAGAATTCTGATAGCCTCTACGGACTAAACCCTCTGGTTTATATACACACCGGAGGGGCCTAGGGTTGTACAGAGTCGGTTCGTAGAGGAAGGAAATTACGTATCCGGACACAAATCTTGCCATCCACGCATAGGGGAGTCCTACCCGGACACG
The DNA here is from genome assembly GCA_011799875.1 of Thinopyrum elongatum. Classification (NCBI taxonomy): domain Eukaryota; kingdom Viridiplantae; phylum Streptophyta; class Magnoliopsida; order Poales; family Poaceae; genus Thinopyrum; species Thinopyrum elongatum. The sequence continues at coordinate 229,400,332 of CM022298.1, forward strand.
GGGGAAAGTCTTCCACTTTGTATCTTCATGGCCCATCAGTCCGGCCCATATCAAATAGCCTGGATACCCGAGGACCCCCTAATCCAGGACTCCCTTAGCCGCCCTACTTGGCCTGTCTGGCTCCTCCTTGCCCTTAACGGCTCGAAGAATCAAGGCCGACCCCCCTGCGCCAATCCATGACCCCTAGCTTTCTGCCATGGCACTCATTCCCGCACCCTCCGCATCCGACACCAACCTTGCATAATGCATGCAATACACGTGGCAGAAGCACTTGGAGCGGGGAGGGATAGTGGGGTGGCAGTTACCGCCCCGTGAACAAGGGACGTGGGTAACTCCACGCATCGTGGCCCATTATCTCCATCACTGCAATTGGCATTATGCAACGGGCGGAAGAATCAGGAACTGACCTGGGCTCAGATTAATGAAGAAGCAAAGAAGATCTCAAGGGACAAGCAGCTATTTCCCCCTCGCCTGTGCACAAGTTAGGGCCTACCCCGACGATGCCCGACAGCTCATTCGGGCCAGGCCCGGGGGCTCCTGTCGATGCAATAAACCCTAGGTCTGTTGCCCAGACCGTGCACAGGTCCAAGATCAAGATTGCAACATCCAAGACAAGGCCAAGATGAAGAGATAGGCTATTTGAGGAAGCAAAGGGCAGGTTGAGAAGACCAAGTCAAGCCAAGGAGCAAGACACCGCTAAGGGAAAACCTCCCTTGCTGGGCAGGAGAGCCTGGTGAGGTCAAGGTTGCCTCGGAAGCAAGCCTCAAGACCACCCCGGCAGGCCTGCCAGGGCATACGAAGGCAAAACACCCCACCAAGGCTTCACCGCCACACCTCACAGCGACGCAAGTCATCGATCGGTGCGGTGTCAAGCCCCAAGATGACTAAGTGGCTGCCTTTTGCCACGTGGAAGCCATTTCCTACAGGAATCACCTCCAAATGACACTCGTCCAGTGATGTGTCATGCAGACAGGAGAGAAGGTGGCCAAACAGCCCGGCAAGGCGTGCCGAGCAGGCCATGATGTGACACTAAGCGGCGCATTTAATGCGTACTGCTTTGTCTGCAAAGTAGATATGATAGCACTGTTTGCTATCTAATCAGTACACAATGACTGATTTGCCACTGTGGTGACCCCTTGATCTATAAAAGGAGGCCCATGGCAACCATAGAAAGGATTCGGACCCCTGTACACTCATAGGCGCGTAGTTGCTCTCGCCCCGAAGCAACCCTGCCGGGCAAGAGCGCTGCGTTTCCACCACCATCCACCATCAATCCACCAAAGTAGGAGTAGGGTTTTACACCCCGCGGCGGCCCGAACCTGGGTAAAACTGCCCGTGTGATCTCTGTCGTGCTGCGCTGCACTCCTTTGCTCTTTGTGCAACGCGCTCAGTCCCCCTGCCGAACCAAAAGGGGCCCTTGGCCCCATAGGTGGTTGTGGTTTCCCATGACATAGTGATGTCTCTATCTTAGATGCTGAAACTCAATCTGGTAATGAACATTCACCTAGTGATAATGAAAATGATAATGATGATGTTCATGTAGATGCTCAGACAGACAATGATAAAGAACCAGATAATGATGTTGAGATAGAACCTGTTGTTGATCTTGATAACCCACAACCTAAAAATAAACTGTATGATAAAAGAGACTTTGTTGCTAGAAAATATGGTAAAGAAAGAGAACCATGGGTTCAGAAAGCCATGCCCTTTCCACCTAAACCATCTAGGAAAAAGGATGATGAAGAATTTGAGCGCTTTGCTGAAATGCTTAGGCCAGTCTTTTTGCGCACTCGTTTGACTGATATATTAAAGATGGCCCCTTATGCAAAATACATGAAAGAAATTGTCACTAATAAAAGAAAAATTCCTGAAGCTGAAATCTCCACCATGCTTGCTAATTATTCTTTTAAGGATGGAGTACCTAAAAAACTTGGAGATCCAGGAATACCAACTATACCTTGCTCTACTAAAAGAAATTATGTCAAAACTGCTTTATGTGATTTAGGAGCTGGTGTTAGTGTTATGCCTTTCTCTTTATATAAAAGACTTGAGTTGAGTAAACTCACACCTACTGAGATATCATTGCAAATGGCTGACAAATCAACTGTCATACCTATCGGTATTTGTGAGGATGTGCCCGTTGTTGTTGCAAATGTCACTATCTTAACAAACTTTGTTATACTTGAGATGCCCGAGGACGACAACATGTCGATCATCCTTGGTAGACCCTTTTTGAATACTGCAGGGGCTGTTATTGATTGCAATAAAAGCAAAGTCACTTTTCATATCAACGGTAATGAGCATACGGTGCACTTTCCGAAGAAACAATTTCAAGTGAATGGTATTAATGTTACTGAAAAATCTCCGACAATTACTATTGGAAGTTTTCAACTCCCTTTGCCTACTGCCAAAAAGAAATATGACATACTTATTGTTGGGGATACGCATATCCCCGTTGAGGCAACTTAGTGTTTTATGAAAGTTCTTTGGGTTCATGTTAATTGAAAGTGATTGTTTATAAGACTTGATCAACCTTATTAATGGATTGTTTTCGAGAGGCATGTGGTCGATGAATTTAGTAAGAACAACCTTCTGTCCCTACTTTTAGTTTTCTGTTTTTCTTAGTCAAATAAAATAAAATGCCATGTTTACCCTGCTTTCTGAATTTTCTGTGCAATAAAAAAGTGGTCAAAAATAAAAGTGCTCAGAATGACCTAAAATTTAAACATGATTTTTTTAAAATATTTGAGAATTTCTGGTATAAATCACATCACGAGGGGGTGCCCCTAGTGCCCACAAGACAACAGGGCACGCCAGCCATCCCAGGCGCGCCCTGGTGGGTGGTGGGCCCCATGTGGCCCCTCTCACTTACCTCTTTAGCCCAAGTCATCACCTACCTCCAGAAAAAATTCACTCTTGATCTCTCTCTCGTGTTCTTGCTCTCAAACCTGCGGATTTTGATCTCTTTGCTCAAAGCTCCGTTTCTGAAACTGTTTTGGGGGATTGCTAGTTGGTATGTGACTCCTCCATTCCTCCAATTAGTTTTTGTTCTAGTTGTTTAATTCTTGAGTATTTAGCTACTCTTGGCACTGCTATAAACGATCTTCATGTTGAATTCTTTGAGTTCCAAGTAGTTTGAATGCTTGATTTGGCCTCTAGGCATCCATATGAGTAGTTGCTATCAATCTTGTAAAGTTTTGTTGACAAATTTTCGTGACCCAAAAATTTCAAAAAATTGTTCACGAGTAAAATGCACCTCTTTAGGAGTTCTTCAAGGAGGAGGTCCTCGGAGGCATCCTCGAGTAGGAGCTCGATATGACAGTCCTATGTTGAGCCAAGTGCAAGCTCAATGTGGGACGCCGACACCAAATTGTTCCTATGGACGTGTAATGAGTTCATGGTTGGTGCAGGTATCAAGGAAGAATTTGAGTAGTATGTTCACAACACCGAGCTCGCTCCATTCATCGCAGATAAGTGCATCCAACATCTCAGCCTCACACAGACGTTCACTAAGGAATTTAAATTTTATCCTTGTGAGTCTATAGTGTCATTTAGCATTTATAATAATGCTTTCACCATGCCTCTATTAGCATTCTGTGTTATATGTAAAATTCCATATTGGGGTTCGCTGGACGAACCACCAAAATCTGAGTATGAGTCATTTCTGACTAGTCTCTGTTATGGTGAGGATAGATGAGTGACACAAGGTAGAATAAAAAGTATACATTTCCCATCAATTCATTACTTCACACTCTTTAATGGCAAATGCATCGTTGGCAAATAGGATAGCAGCACACTGTGTGCCCCTGACTTGAGTCTCATACACACTACTCTGACAGGAATTAAACGTTATAATCTTGGAGCGATCGTTGCATGAAGGTTGCAACACAATGCTAATAGTGGTCACTTTTATGGTGGGATTTATGCCTCCTGTTTAGCTAAGGAGATGGGTGTGTCACCTTTGCCTAATTATCCCATTCTACCTACTCAGTACTTAGACTTTGAGGCAATGAAGCGCCATAAGTTCATTAAGGCCACAGCCACTAACTACACTTACAACTTGATGTTAAATAAAAGCCCTATTGTGCATGTTATTTTGCCTGCACCTACTCTCTTTGATTATCACAACAAAAGAAGATATTACATTCTTGAGAGCCAGGCCCGCGAGTACAATGCGGCGGTCGAGGCTGCTCGACGGGCTGAGGAGGCTGTACCAAGGGCCTCTATGAGCTATCACTCTGACTATTATCCAGGCCGCGCGTGGTGATTACCAAGCTAGGCCAAAAGCCTAAGCTTGGGGGAGTACGTATTTCCACCAACATTATATTCATGTTCACACATTTCATTCCAGTTGTCGATGTTCATACTTTTTCATTGTATTATCCGTGCCAGATTTATTTTCTCATTTTCTTCTTGTGTGTTTGAAAAACTTTCAGAAAATCCAAAAATATTTCTTGCTTCTTTTCAGTTTTTAATTCTAGTTAAATTAGTTTTAGTATTAAAAGAAAACCCAAAAAGATTTCCCATTTCTTCTTTTGTTTGTTGGGAGCTTTCCCGTGTAAATAGTTTTTCTCGTTCTTGTTTTTCTTTCTTTAATTGGTTTCCCTTTCAAGAAAAACTAAAAACTCCAAAAATATTTCAGTGTGTTTCTCTGAAGTTCTTTTCTTTTGTTGAGTCGTACTAAGGAGATGTCCACGATGAAAATGTTGAGTGGCTCTCATATGCATTATTGTTGATCTAATAGAGATCCCATATTATTTTGTCCTCTCCTCTGAATAAAATGTTGCAGATTCTAGCTTAGTCCACGGCACTCTTGCACTATTATTATTTTCATATCATTCGGTCGTGCAAGTGAAAGGCAATAATGACGATATTTGATGAAGTGACTGTGGCAGGGAGAAGCGGGTATGAACTCAACTTGTTCTTGTTTTTGTAAATATGTTTAACTTAGTATCCATGATTCAGCATATTATGATCGAACATGTTTGCAATGACAATTAGAGATTATAGTTGCTCATGACATGCTTAAGTAGCTAGGACTGGATAATGATTTATCTTGGGTGTCAACATGCATTAAAATGATTGTGATGTAGTATGATGATATGGTATCCTCCTCCAAATGTTTCGAGTGGCTTGACTTGGCACATGTTCACGCATGTAGTTGAATCAAAAACCAACATAGCCTCCATGATATTTATGTTGATGGTGTTTATATCCTACTCATGCTAGTATTCAACGTTGATTATTCATAATGCATGTTCATGGCCGTTTTCGCTCTCTAGTTGGTCGCTTCTCAACCTATTTGCTAGCCTTCACCTGTACTAAGCAGGAATACTGCTTGTGCATCAAAATCTTTAAACCAAAGTTATTCCAGATGAGTCCACTATATCTACCTATATGCGGTATTACCCTGCCGTTCCAAGTAAATTTGCATGTGCCACCTCTAAATATTCAAATGAACATCTGTTTTGTGTGCCTGGACCGCTCATGGAGTGACAGGGGGTAATCAGTATCTTCCATGCTAAGCAGGCTATTCTCATGATGAGTGTTTATTCACTCGTCCTTGCACAACAGGGGCTGGTAATAGGGATGCTCAGTCCCGAAATCAAAAATTACAAATAATTAAACAAAACTCCCCCGGACTGTTGTTGGTATGGAGGGCACCTGAGGATTCGGCTAGCCATGGCTTGTGTTTGTTGGTGGAGGGGGAGTAAACTTTACTTTTATCGCTTGGGAACTATCACTAATGTGTTTAGCATGGAAGATATTGAAAACTCTTGGTCATGACGTTGACAGGAAGGGTATGCCTCCCAAAGTTATATTTATCTCTGATTTAAACTTTGAGCTCTGGCACCTCTGCAAATCCTTGCTTCCCTCTGTGAAGGGACTATACATTTACTTTTATGTTATTTTACTTTTATGTTGAGTCACCACCTTCTCAAACAAGCGCCAGTCCTGAGAGCACTATTGTCATCCTCATGCATTGTGTATAGTTAATGTTGAATGCATCATGACTGGATCTCTTCTACCATGAATTACAATGTTTAGTCGCTGCTTGAACTTTGGAGGTGCTCTGCATTTATGCGTTGCGATCTCAGAAAGGGCTAGCGAGATACCATTGTTGTCATATTATATCATGATTGTTTTGACAAAGTGTTGGCATTTGAGATATCTTATTTGCTCGCTAGTTGATTATGCCACTCATATGAGTTAATTAATTTCCAAGAGTTGTTGTTGGCATGGTTAGTCATGATCTTTGCTGAAAAGCTGGGTGCTATTTAATCATATATATATATATATATATGTAAACAAGAACAAAAGAGTTCATAAAAGTTTGTCTTTATCACTTTCAGTTTGTCAATTGAATTGCTTGAGGACAAGCAATGGGTTAAGCTTGGGGGAGTTGATATGTCTCCATCGTATCTACTTTTCCTAACACTTTTGCTCTTGTTTTGGACTCTAATTTGCATTATTTGAATGAAACTAACCCGGACTAACATTGTTTTCAGCAGAACTACCATCGTGTTGTTTTTGTGCAAAAATAAAAGTTCTCAGATTTGGACGAAACTTTTTGGAGAATTATTTTGGAATAAATGAAGAATATTGGAACCAAGACCCACTGGAGAGGGGGCCCTGGCTGCCCACAAGACAACAGGGCGCGCCACCCCCCTCTAGCGCGCCCTGGTGGGTGGTGGGGCCCTCGAGGCCCCAGTGACCCTAATTCCAATGCTATAAAATCCTATTTTTCCAGAAAAAAGAGGAAGTTTCATCGCATTTTATGATACGGAGCCGCCGCCGCCTCCTGTTCTTCATCGGGAGGCCAGATATGGAGCCCGTTGGGGGCTCCGGAGAGGGGAATCTTCGGTCTTTGTCATCATCAACCATCCTCCATCACCAATTCCATGATGCTCCCTACCGGGACTGAGAAATTCCTTCGTAGGCACGCTGGTCGGTGAGGAGTTGGATGAGATTCATCATGTAATCGAGTTAGTTTTGTTAGGGCTTGATCCCTAGTATCGACTATGTTCTGAGATTGATGTTGCTATGACTTTGCTGTGCTTAATGCTTGTCACTAGGGCCCGAGTACCATGATTTCAGATCTGAAACATTTATGTTTTCACCATTATATCTATGTTCTAGATCCGATCTTGCTAGTCATATGCACCTATTATGTCTTATGATTCGTGAACCCCAAAGTGACAATATTTGGGATACTTTCCGGTGATTACCGTAGTTTGAGGAGTTCATGTATTCACTATGTGTTAATGTTTTGTTCCGGTTCTCTATTAAAAGGAGGCCTTAATATCCCTTAGTTTTCTTATGGACCCCGCTGCCACGGGAGCGTAGGACAAAAGATGTCATGCAAGTTCTTTTCCATAAGCACGTATGACTATTTATAGAATACATGCCTACATTATATTTATGAACTGGAGCTAGTTTTGTGTCACCCTAGGTTATCACTGATATATGATGAATATCATCCAATGAATTCACCGATCTAATGCCTATGAGTTTTTCACATATTGTTCTTGCTAAGTTACTATTGCTATTGCTACTATCACAACTGCCACAAAATTATTGCTATCACTATTACCGTTACTATTACTGTTACCACTGCTATAAAACTATCATATTACTTTGCTACTTATCACTTTGCTGTAGATATTTAATCTCCAGGTGTGGTTGAATTGACAACTCAACTGCTAATACTTACAAGTATTCTATGGCTCCCCTTGTGTCGAATCTATAATTTTGGGTTGAATACTCTACCCTCGAAAACTGTTGCGATCCCCTATACTTGTGGGTTATCACTCGCGCCCAATGGGTAGGCGCGCCCTAATGCCTTGTGGGTCCCTCATGGCTCCGTCTGACCTAATTCCACCTCTATAAATTATCTAAGATCGGGAAACCAACAAAGATCCACCCAAAATACTTTTTCCACCGCTGCGAGTCTCTGTTCTTCCACGATCCCATCTGGAGGCCTTTTCCCGTACTCTGTTGGAGGGGGGTCGATCATAGAGGGCTTCTACATCAGCCTTGCTGCCCTTTCGATAATTTGTGAGTAGTTTACCACAGACCTACGGGTCCATAGCTAGTATCTAGATGGCTTCTTCTCTGTCTTTGATCTTCAATACAATGTTCTCCTTGATGTTCTTGGAGATCTATTTGATGTAATCTTCTTTTGTGATGTGTTTGTTGGGATCCAATGAATTGTGGGTTTATGATCAGATTATCCATGAGAAATATTTGAGTCTTTTCTGAATTCTTATATGCATGATTGTTATAGCTTTGTATTTCTCTCCGATCTATCCATTTTGTTTGGCCAACTAGATTGACTTATCTTGCAATGGTAGAGGTGCTTTGTAATGGATTCAATCTTGCGGTGATCTATATCCCAGTGACAGAAAAGGACAAGACACGTATTTGTATTGTTTCCATTAAGGGGAAAACGATGGGGTTTATTCATATTGATTGAATTTACTTTATCTACATCATGTCATCTTGCTTAAGGCCTTACTCCATTCTTTACGAACTTAATACTCTAGATGCAAGCTGGATAGCGGTCAATGTGTGGGGTAATAGTAGTAGATGCAGGCAGAAGTCAGTCTACTTTTCTCGGACGTGATGCCTATATACATGATCATTGCCTTGAATATTGTCATAACTATGCACTTTTCTATCAATTGCCCAATAGTAATTTGTTTACCCATGTCGGTGTGGAACGACCATCTATGGGGCCATCAAGCCCCTTTGTGGTTTGGCTAGGGAGATGCACAAAATGCAAAGAGCAAAATCAAGGGAAGGCACAGGTATTTTACCTAGGTTCGGGCCACCGAGAGGTGTAATACCCTACTCCTTCTTGCTATATTGGGTGATTGTGATGAACACAAGTACAAGGAGCACTATTCCCGGCAAGGTGCGAGGGGGAGCGGCTACGCATGTAGTTGCGCAAAGGGTCCGTCCCTGTATACGTTGCCCTGGCCCTCCTTTTATAGTTTAATGGTGTAAACACAGTGGTAAAAAGGTAATTACATGGTGATTAGATAGCAAACAGTGCTATCATACATAACTCTGCTAGTCAAGGCAAGAAGCATTAAATGCACTGTTAGGTGTCATGAGGAGGAGGAGCCCCCGGCAAGGTTGTCGTGCCGCTTGCGAAACTAACTCCTATTAGCTTGACACGCCATTTGGACGGGTGACGATAAAGGTAAAATCCTCTAGGTGAGCTGACACGTGTCTGACAAACCTCACCTACCTGCCTGCGGGCTCGACACCTCACTGATCAGCGACAAGCTGCTCGATGAGGTGGAGCACTGACTACTGGTGGGAGCTTGCCAGCCAAGGAGCTTGTCGGGCTTTCGTCTTGCCGGCTCGGCCTTGTCGGAAGTAGCTACTTCTAGTGTTGATTTCGATAACAGTCTTGCTCTTGGTCTTCTTGATGCGCTCATTGATCTCTCAAAGATCGTTTCCCTTGGCTTGAGAGTCTTATTTATAACAGAGGGGAGCTGCTACTCGTCTGTGCATAGGTTAGGGCATAAAATACCCATGTTTAATGCACCGACAACCGATTGTATGCTTTTTGTTCGAGAAAGAAGCCTCTAGTGAAAACTATGGCCCCCGGGTCTACCTTTATCATATATTAAAATCCAAAAATACCTTGCTGCAATTTATTTACCGTTCTTTTATTTTGTGTTTTTGTTTATCTATCTACCATTATCAGACCTGATCCTTGCAATTAATCGCCGAGGGGATTGACAACCCCCTTGATCGAGTTGGGTGCAAGTATTTGTTCTTTTGTGTGTCGGTGCTTGTCGTGGGAAACCACGGCCACCTATGGGGCCATGAGCCCCTTTTGGTTCGGCGGGGGGATGGGCACGTTGCACAAAGAGCGGAGAAGCATCACACAGTGCGGCAGAGATCACACGGGCAGTTTTTACCCAGGTTCGGGCCGCCGCGAGGCGTAAAACCCTACTCCTGCTTTGGTGGATTGATGGCGGAAAAATGGTGGATGAACGCAGCGCTCTTGCCCGGCAAGGTCGCCTCGGGGCGAGAGCAGCTACGCGCGTATGAGTGTGTAAGGGTCCGGATCAGCCAACCAACCCTTTCTACGGTTGCCATGGGCCTCCTTTTATAGATCAAGGGGTCACCACAGTGGCAAATCAGTCATTACATACTGATTAGATAGCAAACAGTGCTATCATACCTAACTCTCCAGGCTGACAGAGCGCATTAAATGCGCCGCTCAACATCACATCTCAGCTTGCCCGGCAGGCCCTGCCGGGCTGTTTTGCCAGCTTTGCGCCTGCTTGCTTGACACGTCTCAGGACGGGTGTCGCTTGGGGGTATTTTCTATAGGAAGCGGCTGCCATGTGGCAAATAGCAGCCACTTAGTCACGTTGGAGCTTGACACCGCACTGATCGACGACATGCGTCGTGATGAGGTGGTGCGGTGGAGTGGTTTGCCTCCGTAAGCCCCGGCAGGCCTGCCGGGACAATCTGGAGACTTGCTTCCGGGGCAAACCCAACCTTGCCAGGCTCGCCTGTCCGGCAAGGGAGGTTCTTTCCTTAGCGATATCTTGCATCTCTAGCTCATCTTGGTCTTCTTGATCTGCACTTTGTCCCTGCCAAAGAACAGGTCTCTCATGCCTTGATCTGATCTTGAGTTTGTAATCTTGTCCTTGAGCCTGTTGGCTTACCGTCCTTGCACGAGTCAGGGGAAAACACACACCCCTGTTTGTGTTCCCCGACAGTGCTGTTCACGAGGTTTTATGTGGTTCTCCTACTGGATTGATAACCTTGGTTCTTAGCTGAGGGAAATACTTATCTCTACTGTACTGCATCATCCTCTCCTCTTCGAGGAAATCCCAACGCAGCTCACAAGTAGCACAGGCTTATAGAACTGCTTAAAAAACCCCATGTCTCCATATAAAATGGTCTATGGAAAAGCATGTCATCTACCTCTTGAGTTAGAACATAAAGCTTATTGGGCAATTAAAGAACTTAATTATGATTTCAAACTTGCCGATGAAAGAGGTTATTTGATATTAGCTCGTTAGATGAATGGAGGACACAAGCCTATGAAAATGCCAAGTTGTTTAAAAAAAGTGAAAATATGGCATGATAAAAGAATTCAAAAACGGGAATTTAAGGTAGATGATCAAGTTCTATTGTACAACTATCATTTCATATTCTTTGGAGGAAAACTTCTCTCCAAATGGGAAGGACCATATATCGTTGAAGAAGTTTATCGCTCCGGAGCTATGAAATCAACAATGCGGAGGGCACCAATCCGAGAGTGGTTAATGGGCAAAGAATTAAACATTATATCTCAGTTACGCCCATTAATGTTGAAACTAATATTGTTCAAGTAATGACTCCGGAGGAGCCAGAGTCCTAAAAAGGAGTAGGCACATGGTACTGTAAGTAAACCAACTCCAAAAGTTTCATATAAGTACTTTTTTATCGTTTCAGAATATATAAAAAATTAGGAAATTAATAAACAAGCGGGAAAGTGCACCAGGAAGCGACAAGCATGGGGGTGCGCCCTACCCCCCCTCGGCGCACCTCCCGAGCTTGTGGCTCCCTCATGGACTTTTCAGACTCCATATTACTTGTCCTACACCTGAAAATTCACTATATATACTCCCTGATGTTTTGACCACCGTATCGAAAGTTTCTCCTCTATTCTTGTTTCGAGCTATTTTTCTGACAGATCAGATCCTCATGGTTCCCCGTGTGACGCCCCCATTTATAATCGTGCACTAACCATACACGCATCATGCACGGTCACGAACGGTGACTCACGTCAATATCATAACACAACTCTACGACACAATTATAAACATAAATCTCATAATTTACAAGCCTGGGTCATGAGGACCCAAAATACATAAGTCATCAAAGCAAATATCATCTGAGCACATACATAGTTAGACAAGTTTTGCCTTAAGAAGGCTGAGCAAAACAATGACACTAGATCAAAAGGCGAGGCCTCTTGCCTGGGACCTCTGGACTACTCCTGGTCGTAGATTTCCACATAGTAGCCAAGCTCGGGATCCTCTGGCTCCTAGGCTCCATCGTCTAATCGCAACATCTAGGAAGAAGAAAATAGGTAGCAAAGCAACCGTGAGTACTCATCCAAAGTACTCACAAGACTTACAGCAGATCTATACTACATATGCATCGGTATGAAAGGAATGGTGTAGTATCTGTGGACTAAACTGCAGAAATGCCAGAATAAGGCGGGAGAAGCTGATCCTAATGGAGACGTGGTAAACTGTTTGAATTGACATCCGTGGTTGCCAAGCCAAAATATTGGCTCTGGGTACATGGGCGCCGTTTGGATCGAAACAAATTCTTTGGTGTGCCCTGACTACCTCCAGCTTTCTAGTTCATTTTTTGCCAACAATCGGCCAGGGCGTGGGCGGCAGAAAGCAGTGCCAATATTTTGGCTCGCCCATGCATTGGAGGGGTTGGCGTGGGCGATATATATCCAAACAGCCTCTACATCTTCTTGCAACCATCATTTTGCAGCAATAGAAGAGAGGAGCATAATATGGTATCATCTTGTACATACGTAGCAATAATCCTACCCAGAGATCCTCTCCTCGTCTCCCTGGGGGAAAGCGATCTCTTGGGGGTATCTGTCTCTTATCTGGGTGTGTTTTAACAAGTATCTAGTTTTAGTTGTAAAAGGTCAGGATACAATTCCAAGTCATCCTGTTATCGTGGACACGGCTATTCGAATAGATTACTTCCCTGCAGGGGTGCAACACATTACCCGATACGCTCGATTACCTCTGTCTGGACACACTTTTCTGGGTAATGCCCAACCTAGAATAATCGACATGCCCTAGTCCTATCTAGGCTCTCCAAAGAGGTCAACACGCCGGTTTAAATCCTAAGCACGAAGGGGTCATGGGCCAATCACCCTAAGCACTCCTGCACATTGCGTGGACGGCTAGGACCAATCCTGGCTACCTCCTTATACAAAGCAGGCGCTTACAGGTCACCCGGGCGCGTGCCACACAACTGTGATGTCTATAGAGATTTTGGGAGAAATCATATGACGCCGAGGGTCCCATATACCATTATCCCACGCGGCGGTTAGTGCGTATATGCCAATGGAAGTCCCAGATCAAATACACTGAACTCGTTAAGCATGTTATTGTTAAGTAACCGCAGACACCACTACAAAAAAATACACTTCCGTGATGATACGTGTTTGTCACAGTAGGTCACATTTTCTGTCATGCATGTACATCCATGACAATTTTATGACAGAATTAAGATAGTCATACCTGTGCTGTCGTAGAAGTGTTCCATGACAATACCAAAATTATCATCACGGAAGTGTCCACTTCCATGACGATAAATGGCGCGTCATGGAAGTGCTTTCATCAAGGGTAACCGACACGTGGCATCCACCGTAACGGGTCAGCGTTAAGCTATCAGGTTCTGGTTTGGATCCGATAACCTGTTAACAGCCCAGACCAATGGGGATTTTCCACGTGTAAAATTTTCAATGGCCAGATGAACCACGTGTCAGCTCAGCGTTGGGACAGATGTCATCCACTCATTGGACGGGAGGTGCCTATGATAGGTCAACATGTGGCACGGCCCAACAGAGGCCCATTCAGGTGAAAAGGCCGGCCCGTTTGACTTGGTCAAAAGGTAGCGGGCCGGCACACGGAAAGCCTGTTAACGGCCTGTTCGCATATAGCCCATTTACAGCCCGCTAACTCATGGCCCGTTATGGCCTATCCGAATTGGGCCCAGTAGCGTCATCTGGGCCATCCAATATGATTCCAGCTCATTGTAACTTCCGGCCCATGTATGGCCCATGACGTCTTTCAGCCCATACGAGGCCCTTTGTAACTCTGGGCCCATTAAAGGCCCGTGGTGAAACTGGCCCATGATGAATAGTGTATCGCTTTACACCCATTAACGGCCCATTATTTCGTTGGGCCGTTTCCAGCCCGTGTTACCTTTCGGCCTTCGAAGGGCCCATTTATTCTTGGGCTCATTTCCAGCATTCGGTTACTTATGGTCCGTTACTGGCCTGTTCCGCTTGTGGGCCAAATTCAGCCCGTGGTTATAGTCGGCCCGTTTTTGTCCCGTTAACCCGTTGGGCTGTTTTCATAGCGGCATCAAATACGGCACATTAACGACCTGTGATGCCCGTCGATAGAATAAAGCATGTTATACATTTCGGCCTATTAACGGCCTGTTATGGTCGGGCCATAAACACACGATTTCCACTCTTGCCCGTTTACGGCCCATTTTGTGGACCGTTATTGATTATACGGCCCGTCGAGGGCCCATGGATCCTACGGCCCGTAGGAGGCCCATGGTCACTACAGGAGGTAGCTGGACCATGGTTACAATGGTCCGTATGTTGCCCATGGTTATTGTGGCCTAGTTATAAAAAATAGGTTATTGTGGCCTAGTTATAAAAAATAGGTTATTGTGGCCTAGTTATAAAAAATAGGTTATTGTGGCCACTAGAAAAACGCGGAAAAAGAACTGCAGTGACTACAAGCAAACAACTAAACAAGAAAATAAGTAAATAAATAAGCAAGCAACTAACGCTAGGCTATTATGGCTATTACACATATTACATCCACTAGGCATCAAAGTTCGCCACCAGTGCAAATATAGGGAACAAAGCAGCATATCACATACACTGGTTGTCAAAGTTGGCGACCAGTACAAATAAACGCCGTAGCAAAACAAGTCCAGAACTGAAACCACTTCACAAGATCTCAAGAAACAATATCCTGGGTACCCAGCATGCTGGCAAGATGCTTAGCAAGCTTATTAACTTTCTCTTATTTGGCGCTTAAATCCTCCAGCGCTTGCTGTTGCACCAGAAAGTATGCATCTGAATTCTGCAGGGACTTCCTCAGTCCTTTAGCTTCGTCTCGCAGCACATCTGATTGATGTCTTTCAACTTGAAGTTGAGACTCAAGAAGACGAACTGATTCAGGCAACGAGTTCGAAGCGCTTGTGTCAGCAGTAGTGGCCAGTAACTCGAACACTACATCAAGACATGACTTTGGGGTTGTCTCACTGTCGTCAAGATAGTTTTTATCAGCTTTCTTGGAGACCAACAGGGACATCTCACTATCTTGAACCTTATCTGCATTACTTCCTTTACCATTGCATAACAGGGTAGTCTTCTCCAATATTTTGTCCGCATTCTAAAAGAGAAACAAGCAGACACATCACAGGTTTACCATGTTGTATATGAAACTCATTTTGGTGAATCAGTTCAGTAGTAAAGTGGACAGGATAACAGCATGAAACAAACATATATCTATGTACCATGGTCACTGTATGGTCTATATCATTCTAGATTTTGTTCCAAAGCAAGATAGAGACACAGTTCAAATAATATCTGTTTAAGACAAAGCAGCATAGACAAAATATAAGTGTGGGAAACTACACAGCAATAACAACACTTGTAATGTGCATGACATGAGAACATAACTGTTTATTCAATTGAAACTAAAATCAACATAGAGCAAGTTACAACAGCAAACCAGTTAAAGAAACAGGTTTAAAGCATACCTGTTGCACCATTGGAGTTTCAATTCCATCCTTTAAATTTGAAAATAGTTGGTATGAGTAAATACAGTGATGCAAGAGCAAAGGAGTATGAACCATAGCTACAGAACCTGACCTAAGAACAATTCTTCTTCTGCTTTAAGCGTTGAGTTGGGGTTCGGAGTGGTGGTCCTCGTGCTTTGGGCACTACAGTTGCCTTACTAACTGCTCATGTTTGGGTGCTCTATGGTGGAGACAGTGATGTGTCAACTGGAACTGGGTTACTATCTGCTGGGGTTGGGGTTAGAAGGGGTGTAGCTGGTTCTCTATCCAGCTGAGTAGGGGTACAATCTGCGAGAGTCTGGGTTATGTGTGGTGGGGCTGCTTCTTGGGCAAGTACAACCATGGTTCTATCTGCATCGACTGGTAGCACTAACTTTTCTAAGACCGTGTTTTTACTCCCTTAGATACTGCCATCACCCCTCCAATTCAAATGGCTGATAAACAAGAAAAGTAATTGAATGTACAGACATTGTATGACAGACAGGTGCAATGGATAGTGGGGAATAAAAGAGGGCATGAAATAATTCACATTTATGTTGTCTAACCAAACAGGATAGCATGACACAATTTCACATATATGATGGCTAACTAAACAGGATAGAAAGACATAATTCAAAATATGATGACTATGTAAACAGGATGACATGGTATAACTATATGATGTGTTTATTAAATAGGTTGGCATGCCATAATTCACATACATGCCGCCTATGGAAACATGATAGCATGATATAATTCACGGATAGAATGACATAATCCAAAATATGATGACTGTAAACACTAAACAGGATGAGATGATATAACTATATGATGTCTTTATTAAAAGGGTTAGCATGCCATAATTCAGATAGATGCTGTCTATGTAAACATGATGGCATGATATAATTCAAATATATGATTTATATACTAAGCAAGTAAGCAGATGGCAATCGCATATATGATGTAAAAACTAAGCAATGCAAGATAACATATGCATGATATGAGTAATATAACCCTGCCAAGTTTGAGCATAGACCTCAGGGGGGAAATAGGACTGGTCATCTGTCTCTGAATCCTCCTCTAAGGAGCTATCTGTAACCAGCAAGATGTCTGCTTCAGCAGGTAGCATTGTCTACTCTAAAGACCTTGTTTTCACTCCAGATACTTCCATCACCGCTTCAAATGGCTGATGCACAGGAAGAGTAGTTGAATATACAAACGTTTTCGAAAAATGGAATATGTAATAAAAAAAAGGATAGCATGATATAATTCACATATATGATGATTGGCTAAACAGCATGGCATTGCATAATTCACATATATAATGCCTTGCAACAAGATAGCATTGCATAATTCACATATATAATGTCTTGCAACAAGATGGCATTGCATAATTCATAAATATGGTAATTAGACACTAAACATGTGGCATTCACACAAAGCATGTCTAAACTAAGGAAATGACATAGCAATGCAAGACACCATACGCACGATATGAGCAACATAACCCTGCTAAGTTAGAGCATACACCTCAGGGGAAATAGGACTGGTCATCTGTCTCTGAATCCTCCTCTGAGGAGCTATCCGTAACCAGCGAGCTATGTGCTTCGTTAGATAGCATAGTTTGCTCTAAAGACCTTGTTTTCACTCCAGATTTTTCCATCACCGTGTCAAATGGCTGATGCACACGAAGAGTAGTTGAATGTACTAACATTGTTGACAAATGTAATACGTAATAAAAAAAGGATGGCATGATATAATTCACATATAAGATGACTGGCTAAGCAGGATGGCATTGCAAAATTCACATATATGATGCCTGGCTAAACAAGATGGCGTTGCATAATTCACATATACGATACAGAAACTAAACAGATGGCATTCACACAAAGCATGTCTAAACTAAGCAGATGACATATTTGATGTATAAAGTAAGCAATGCAAGGCACCATATGCATGATATGACCGACATCAGCATGCCAAGTGTCGGGGTAGACAAACAGGGGTGTATGTTTCCCCCTGACTTGTGCATGGACAGGCACGTCTCTGGCGCGGCAACAACAAGGCCAAGCAGAAGAAATAGCTCTTTGAGGAATCAAAGGGCGGATCAAGAAGACCAAGACAAGCCAAAACAGCAAGATATCACCAAGGGAAAAGCCTCCCTTGCCGGGTAGGCAAGCCTGGTCAGGTCGAGACCACCCCAAGAGCAAGTCCCAAGATCTCCCCAGCAAGGGTTGTCGGGGCGCTGGCGGCCTGCTATCCCGCCAAGGCTCCACCGCTCCACCTCACAGCGACGCAGGTCGCTTATCGGTGCGGTGTCGAGCTCCCAAGTGATTAAGTGGCAGTCATTCAGCACGTGGCAGCCATTTCTGAGGAAGATCACACCTAAATGACACCCGTCCAGGGGCGTGTCATGCAGGCAGACAAGAAGGTGGCTGGATGGCACGGCAAGGCTTGCCGGGCTGCTTCCACGACGTGACACTAAGCGGTGCATTTAATGCACCTTGTCCTCTCTGCAGAGTTAGGTATGATAGCACTGTGGCTATCTAATCACTGGATAATGACTGTTTTGCCACTGTGGTAACCCCTTGACCTATAAAAGGAGGGCCGAGGCAACCTTAGAAAGGATTCGGACCCTGGTACACTCATACGCGCGTAACTACTCTCCCTGATGCAACCTTGCCGGGCTTGAGCGCTGCGCATTCGTCACGGTCTTCCACTCAATCCACCAAAGCAGGAGTAGGGTTTTACGCCTCATGGCGGCCCGAACCTGGGTAAAAACCACCTGCGTTACCATTGCCGTGCTGTTCTACGGTCTCCGCTCTTTGTGCAACGTGTCCTTCCCCCTTGCCGAACCACAAAGGGGCCGATGGCCCCATAGGTGCTCGTGTCGGACCACAACATCTTTGGTGCGCCAGGTAGGGGGTGGTGCGTGCGCGAACCTAAGGTCGAGATCGGCATGTTAGATCTTCATCATCGTCGCCTCCATCGGCGACATCATCATCCATGACACCCGACACAGTAGCACGGGAAGGGAGCGACATCGCTCCTTCGTCCGTCCTGCCCAATATCCATCACCCATCTCCGCCGCGGCCGCAAGCGGCGGCGGAAGCAAGGGATGGCGACCACGTGGCGACCCCGAGCGGCTCGGGCAGCTTGGCCACCATGCGGCCCATTCGAGGAAAAGGGCTAAGTGGTAAGGTGCATGGTTTCCTCCCACCACCACTTTCACTTGTCAACGATCGAGCCACACTGGGTTTTAGCATCATCAACATCGATAAGCCCGCGCGAAACTCTATCTAGCATTTACCCTGCTAAGGGAAAATCCTAAGTAGAACACCGATGCAAATCCGTTGATTGACGCCCCGGCAAGCATGCTCCGGCAAGGCCGTCCGCGCTAGCATGACCTTCGTGCCAACTGCTGTAAGATCGTTGAAAGTGTAAAGGGAAGGAGAGCGAAACTGGCCCTGCCTTGCGCCGAGTTTTATCGACCGCAAAAGGTTTGTGGTCCCCTCCGGCCCTTGCCGGGGATCCATAAATGGCTTGTGGAGTGCCATCCCCCCCCCCCGAGATGTACGGATGTGACGAACGACCGCAACCGAGAAGGAAGGGAGGCGTGAACGAAAAGCTAAGTCGACGTGCTCATTAGCTCTCTCTCTAGAGTTTGCATTTGCTTACCCCTCAGACAACCAATATTTTTCGTATGGTCAAGTTTTTTGTGTGATGGCACCTTGTCGGATTTGTCTGCGCCCTTGCTCTGTTCCGAGCCTGCTCACGGAACGGGTGGCTGCATCAAAGACTCCTAAGGGAAAAACCTGTCGGGGCATGTCTTCGCCAGCTGAATGCTAAGGACCCGTTCCTCCCAGCAATCACGGCAGTATGCTACCGGTGGGCAACCAAAGCACATAAGAAGAAACTAGCCATACGAACATCCATGGATAAAATGCGAGAGGGATAGCACGCATCCGAAATTAGTTAAAACACTAGTTCGGCACAAACAAAAGTGGTACTGGATCTAAACACGAGACATGAATAATGTTTTGTTACAGGGCAATACGGCAATGCGAATGGTTCAGGGTCGTGCTTGGCGGCCTTATGGAGCCCTGGGGACGGAGAGCACCTTGTCGGCGAAAGGGGCAGCTTTCTCCTCGTCAGCAGAAACATCAGCGCCTGCTGGCAACTTCCTGAAGCCATCTGCGAGGTTGAGATCCAGGTGGCGGTAGGCAATGTTGCTCAAGACCATGAAGAGGGCGTTACGAGCAAGCCTCCGGGACTCGCTTGCAAAATGAGTGGTTCTTCCTTCCTCATGGAACTTCAGCCCTCCGATCAACCCATTGAAGAAGAGTGCCAGCTTGACGCTTGGGGCCTCATGCCCGCCAACTGAGAAGACTGGACCCTCCATGCCCATCGTTGCGATCTGGGCAGTGAGGCGCTCGGCAATGTCGACCAGGTTCTTGATCCAAAGATCGCGCTGCTCGACCTGGTTTGCCAATTTGTCATCTGCGTCCTTCTGGAGGATCTTCGTATTTTTCAAGTCCCTTATCAGCTGCTTCTCACGAACCCCGGCAGACTCAATCTTGCTCTCCAAAGTACCGATCCTCACCTTCATGTCGGTGATGGTGCCATTGGTGGTATCAAGGGCCTAGCCCTTAGAGGAGAGTTGTGATTGCACCTCTTTCAGAAGAATCTCCGCCTTCTGCGCCTCCTCCTTAAGGGCCACAGTTTCCGTGGCACTCCCAGCAAGCTCCTCTGTCAGTTTGGCCACCTGTTGATCAAGATCAGCTTTGGAAGTGGATGCAGCGGCGAGTTCATCGGCAACCTTTTTCAGCTGAGCAGTGGAATCAAGGGTGAGCGCATCCAGGGCCACCTTGTGCTTGTCCGCCAGCTCCATGGTGCGTTGCTGGACAAGGGCCTCCAGTTCTCCGTCCTTGCCGCGAAGAGTGGCCTCGAGGTTCCATTCCCGGGAAGAAATGTCCTTCTCCCTGGCATTCAGGAGCGTTGTACGTTCTGCCAAACGGGCTTCCCGGGCGGCGACATCCTCCTTTGCCATGGTGATCGTCTCCTGTTGTCGGATTTGGGGTTCCGCAGACACTTAAGAGGTTCAAACTCTGGGGTGCGTGCGAAGAACTCTCCCTCCCTAGTCTGCCTGCTCAATGATCCCACGGCCTAGCTCGACGAACCCAAGGGACAAGAGACACAGCAGTTTATCCTGGTTCGGGCCACCTTGCGGTGCAATACCCTACTCCAGCTTTGTGGTGGATTGCCTCGGAGGGCTGAGGATGAACTAGTACAGAGGTGGAACGACCTCAGGAGGTGAGGTGTTCTTGAGCTCGATGAGCTGGTGAGGTGGTCAGGGTGGAATGGATCCGATCCTCCTCTATGGTGGTGGCTAAGTCCTATTTATAGTGGTCTTGGTCCTCTTCCCAAATGTAGGCAGGAAGGGATCCCACAATGGCCAAATTCGAAGGGAGACAACTAGTACAAGTTATCCTGACAAAAGTAGTCTTCGCCTGCAAAAGCCTCTGGCAGTGACGCTGCAGTGGGCTCCGCGATGACCTCCGTCCTGCCGTCCTGGCGGTCTTGGTCTTGTTGCACCGATATGGAAACCTTTGCTTGATTCCTCGGGACTCTGTGCCAGTGCTTGCCTCCTTGGCACCAAAGGGGAAACTGGTACACTACGCCCGCTGGCGCCCGCCTGGTCTTGGTCGTCATGGCTCACGTCAGGTGAACCTCGCGAGGTGTGACTTGCATTGATATCTCCGCTCCTCGGGAGCCAGCCTGGGGAGGCCGCCCCTTGTGGAGGTCTTGGTGTCATCCGCCTCGCGAGGCTTGGCCCCTCGCGAGGGTCTTGAGTTGTTGCTGCTGAAGCTAGGCCGTACCGGGCCGTCGACAGTGCCACTCCATGGGTCGCAGGTAGGGAAGTCTGGGCACCCCCGGTCCCAGGACGCCGACAGTAGCCCCTGGGCCCAAGGCGCGCTCGAACTTGGCTTTGAGGCGAAGCCAAAGGGCAAGTTCGGAGCGCCGCAGGTCCCAACCGCCTGCGGCCTTGGTTGACACATGGCGATTGATGGGACATGGGCGCCCCCACTTTCCCACGCAGCCTTGATATTCGCCGGGCTTGACGGCCGCCGTTGCCGACGCAGCTCTGTCCTCATTGCTTCCTGCGCGCTCCCCCAGCCCCTTTGCCTTCCAGGAAAACAGCGGCTTCCTTCAAAGGTCTGACCCCGGCACTGGTTCTCCCCGTCGCTATGGCACCGCGCCCGAAGAAGAAGGGAAAGGGGAAAGCCTGCGCCTTGGTAGAATCACCGCCGGCCTACGAGCCCGCCATTGAGACTCAGCATGCTCGTACCACCTCAGTAATAATGACCAATGAGCCATCAAATCACATAGACCCGGCAGTAAGTTGGACGAATGAAGCAACCATCACTCTTCATTGAATCCGCTTCTCCCTTCAACACAGGCGCCAGTGAGAGGTGCACGGGCATGAATGTGGCACCGATTCTCTGGAGGGGCGCTGACCGTTTCGGGCGGGAAGCGCACACGACCGATGGAGGGGGTTCGGGTGGGCCAGGGTGGTCAAGAGCGGGCATGGCTGCTGTCCTGACCGGACGCCCGGAAATGAGAGGATGCACTGACTCTTGTGGCTAAATCGTAGTACTACACACAATCTCTCTGTAGGTCGATGTGTCGCTCTCTCTAACACACACACGTTGTTAAAAATAAACACACACACAGGTTCATGCATCGGCGGTAAACCGCTATATCTGCAGCCGCGGGATCTGACGCACGCGGCTGCTGGATTTGGAGCATTCCGGCCGCGTGCGACTACGCCTTGCCATGGATTGTCCGGGTACCGGGTCGCACGACAATGGCAATGCCTGCCGGATTTAGTTGTTGTTCACTTCGGAGGGTCGTGTACCACACATGAACGATAGTAAGTGCGACCGGGAGGCGTGGAGCATTAATTGCGAATTTACTCCTTCGAGCGTTAACTTTTTTTCGGGTATTAGCATTGCCCTCTATCACAGTTTACAGGGAGCGCTTCAATTCTCATGCATTTCCACCACCGGAGGGATTTTAGGCGCGTTTGGTTTAATGCCCAATTAATTAGGGCATCTTAACCGCAGCCAAGCCCAAAATTTTCTCTCCATGCAGGTGTGTATGCGGGGTGGAATAAATGCATGCATGTGTGTACGTGGACTGAAAGCACTCCATGCATGTGTGTACGCATTAATTTCTCCAGTAATTGGGCGCCATGGTATAAATCCTGATGCTATTTTTCAGTCCAATCGCTAATCACCTTTGTCTGAGAGATTGTTGATGCGTGCCCTATAAACTGTGATGGAGGGAGAAATTAAATAAAGAGTTTCGTTTCGTGCACAATTTAAAATGATTTTTATGGAGAGAAAAAGATAACCACTCCAACTATATAGGAGTATATACTAGCAAGATGCCCGTGCATTGCACGGAACATCGAGATGCATTTGTATGAGTAGTTTATCTTGTGGGAGAAAGGGATGAACGAGGGAAGGCCTTATTTGCAAATGTGGAGAGGGGTGTGGATATCTTTTTGCAAAATTGCCATAGTTTCCTTCCTATCCGTCAGATATAAATCGGACGGCCTATATTGCAGGATGGCAGGCACACCATCATCACCAACTCTGTTTTTTATAAGAGTAGAGATAATAAATATAGAGAGTAGAGATACGCTGCAGCCTTAGCGCTTGTTTTCTAGGGTTTACTCTCTTCACACTCTCTCCACTATATATATACTAGCAAGATGCCCGTGCGTTGCAGGGAACATGAAGATGCATTTGTATGAGTAGTTTATCTTGTGAGAGAAAAGGCTGAACGAGGGAAGTCCTTGTCTGCAAGTGTGGAGAGAGGTGCGGGTATCTTTTTGCAAAATTGCCATAGTTTGCTTTCTATCCATCAGATATAGATTGGACTGTCTATATTACACGATGCCAGGCACACCATCACCACCAACTCGGTCTTTTATAAGAGTAGAGAGTAGAGATACACGCTGGAGCCTCAGTGCTTGCAGTTGCTCTCTTCACACTCTCACCCTCTCCAGATCTAAACAAGACTATGTTGGCCTCTCTCCCCTCACTGCTGGTCAAAGAGCCGGCAGCATCCCGTCCGCCGGGGAAGGGAAGGAGGCTTAACGCTATCGCCGTCGGCGAGGGAGGGAGGGAATCCACTACCGGCGCCGCTGTTCTCTTTCACCCAGCGACGGCGCGGGAGGGCCTCCAACCCCTTCTTCCTCGCTGTCGTACAAAGTGTGGGCAGATCGGCCTCCGGCCGCCCACTGAGCCACACACCGAGAACCGTAAGGTATAATTTACTTAATCCACATGCATTGCTCTAGCTGCATGTGGATTTTTTCACTTCTGCACTCGAATCTAGGTGTTTGATCCAACAGGAAAGTAGTGGGGAAAGTTGTATAGCATGAATCTAGGACGTGGTTCAAAGAGGAAAGGAAGGGGGGAAGTAGTACAGACTGGCTATCCAACAACTACGTTGGTCGAAAAGGGAAAACAATGACAAACGCAGTACACACATCTGTAACGAACTGATCTTTCTGTGGGTGGGGGACAAGGCTGTAGAGTTTGAGCAGGACTAGATTTGCTGCCCTCACATAGGGAAAGGTGTCTAAAGATAACAAAACTAGGACCAACACAAATATGCTCCTTGGTTGTTTGTTCTTTGTTGCAACAGACTATGCATCACCCCTTTATACATCGGTAGATGCACATGGCGTTGGTGTGTCCACTACCCCGTATAACTCTTTAGCTGTTGTTAATATAATAATGCTGCTAGAAAATTAATGCAATGCCACAGTTAAAAGCAAATTACATTGTTTGAGAAATGCTAATGTCTTGCTTTCTTTCCCATTTAGATAAGTTAGATGCTTCTTTTTGTGGGCTTCTGTGTCATCCACCGTTATTGACCAGTAATTGTTTCATTTGCACCTCTGTGTAAACAGGGTTATCTACCTCACCTCGTTGCTATTGCGACCTTTTGTTGCACTGCACAAAACACTTTTGTTTTAAGAGTGTTTTGTGCAGTTCAACCAAAATGTCACACCGACAACGTTGCTTGATTGCTTGATCTTAGTGGAACTGCACAAGAGGAGATCTGACTTCCTATCTGTGTTGGCAAATTTGTTTTAGATCTTCTTCTTGTGAGTTGTTTGAATTTCCCGTCATGAGAGGTCAGTACTGGCCTTCTTCCACATGATTGTGCAGTGTGCTTTTATATGTTTTACTACTTATACGGTAATGTTGCTTGATTTTAGTGAACTGCACAAAAGGAGACCAGACTTCCAATCTGTATGTGCACCGTAATATCCCATTGAGGTAAGATAATGATAATTCACAACTGTTGGCCTGTATATTGCTACTGTCATCAGAAAAGTAATGTTGTTGTTTAGTGCTATACTTGTGCTCCCTAATTGACATGCCAAATCATAAATTGAAGGCGAAGCTTGTCTGTTATTGAACCAACTGATGAAGGGGAAGAACAAGCAGAAGAAGAACAAAAATCAACTCCCGATGCTATAATGAAGCACTGGAACTGTGATGACACAAGTAATGATATAGTTTTGCATTTTAATTTATTGCTATGGCTGGAACGAGCAATTGTTTTGCCACTGTGATTTGATGCCACTCTTAATGTAATATGTAATTATCTCTACTTGTGCAAACAGGGATCTTGTTTGAACATAACATATATTTTAGTGGAACTGCACAAGAAGATGTTGGAAACATTAAACTAATCGAGGAGTTTATAGTAAGCATGGCAACCACTGTAGATAATAACGGATGGTTCCAGAGAAGTGCTTCATCTGCATGCTCTACACAATAAGCCTCCTGACAAAGGTTGGTACCGGCCCATGGATTTCATCCATATGATCGAGCTTTGTGCTGATGTTTAGCTACTGTTTAGCTACTGTCATGAGAAAGTGGTATTGTTTCACTTGTTAATCTAAGGCTGCTAATAAATTGAGGCACCGGTTTGCCACCGTTATAGCCACTGATAAAATTAAGTAATAATACAGTTCAAGTTGAGCTGATGTGTTTGGTATCATATCATTTCCTTTGAGGATAATGAGGATGCATCTCTTTGTGACTATACATTTCATCAGTTACTCCCATTGTTAATGTAATGGCTATTTTAAACATTTCCTTTCCTTCTTTGCAAGCAAACAGGGATGCTAGCATTTAGTTGTTGTCTTGTCTTTGCACAATAGGATCATCCTCCTCTGAAGAAGAATATGCCAGGATGAAGAAGCCAAGCCCTTCTCTACTTATCAGAAGGAGCAGTTGAAGGATGGTTACATTACTGCCCACAAGAAAAACTAAATTCAGCTCAGAAGGACTCACAAATCTTCATCTTTGTTGCTGTGATGGCCAATACAATGTTGTTTTAGGATTCTTTCTGGTGAGTTCTATTTTTTTAAATGTGTGATCTGCATGGATCATGTAGGTTGCCTATTTGAACTGTAAATTCATAATACAGTTTGCTTTGTACTAATCACTTTTTTGTATTTATGCAAACAGGGATGCTCAGCTTGATTTCAATGGGAACTGCACAAAATGTTCTGATGGTTCGTGCCCTCCATTATACTTCATCATGCACAATACATAGAATGTTCTCGAATCATTCATTTCCACATCCAGCCACAAAATTAGCTACAAGAAAGGAGGTGCCGATATGTTCAAGGCCTTGCAACATATAAAGGCGAAATCATACAAGCTACGCGTGAAGTTGGTTGATTTTAGGGGAGCTGCACAAAAAGAACAGCTGGTTTATTTAGCACGAGGTGACATGTCAATGTCCAAACTGATGGCAAACCCGGCCCATTCCACAATCGTAGGCATTTGATAATTTGGAATGGGAAAACCTTGTCAAAGTTTGCTCATTGATGTACACAAAAAGCATTTGATATTTTGGAATGGGAAAACCTTGTCAAAGTTTGCTCATTGATGTACGCAAAAAGACACGCATTTGATATTTTGGAATGGACAACCTTCTCAAAATTTGCTCATTGATGTTAGCAAGAAGACATGCGTTTGATATTTTGGAATGGGACGCCCTTTGCCGTCGGCAACATCGATCAATTTTTCTATATTCTTTAGTTGTGAAGTAAATATTGGCTCTGACATGTGAATCATTGAGATGCATAATCATTGATTGTTTTGAATGTTTTCTATGAATTGTCAGGCCTGTGAGTTTGATTGCAATGTACATGCACGCTAAAAAGCTGCTCAAACTTTTTGTACGTGTGAAACTACTGCAAACAAGGTGATCACCGTGCGTCCTGAGAATAATGCTAGTACGTATTGTTTTGCATGTTCATCCAATGCCAGTGATACAAGAATTCAAACTAAATTCGTTCATACACGACCGGATTTCATATAAACATGTCGGATTTCATTACATTTCATACATTCTTCACCTAAAAAGGGGTGCGCTGGAGGTATAATTAATTAACCTAATCTATGATCTCCGACTCCCATTTCCCGTGTCCGGCTGAGCCGAACACAAGCTTCTTCTCCAGCTCAGCTCTCCGACTCCATGTTGCTGCCAAGAAGCTAATCGGCCGTCAATGTTTAACCCTCCAAGCTTGGCTTCAACCAGAGGGTAGTAGTGGTGGCCTTACTTGGACCCGAGCGGTGGCGACCTACCGTGTTCTACTCTTCCTCGTTTTCTATGTGGCGCGGCCTCGTTGGCAGCGGGGCGGGGCCTCGACGGAGCCGGCGATGTCCTCTATCTCGTTGTCGGCGGGGCGGCGCCTCGGCGGAGCGGGGGAAATCATCCCCCTTGTTGCCGGCAAGGCGGGGCCTCGGCGGAGCCGGCGATGTCCTCTGCCTCATTGTTGGCGGGGCGGGGCCTCGGTGGAGCAGGGCCTCACCGAAGCCGGTGAAGTCCTCCGCCTCGGTGCCGGCGGGGCGGGGCCTCGACGGAACTGGCATTGTCCTCCGCCTCGTCGTCGGCCTCGTCAAACAGCGCCTCGCCCGCTTCATCGCCCTCTTTGTAGGCGGCCGCAACCTCGGCCACCCGCATGCGATACCGCCAGTGCGCGAGGCGGCTCTCGCGGGCGGAGCGGTACGACTTGAGCAGCGCCTCCTGCTCCGCCCACGATCTGCTCCTCCGCCTGTAGGTGCTCCTGGAGGACATGGTGGTTGTAGGCGGCATCGGCCTGGGCCTCCCGGAACTGCTCCTCATGCTTCTACCTCACCATGTCCATGTATTGGGCACAGGCCTCGCCGATGGTCATGGTGCAATGCACCGGCGAGGATGACGCGGAGGAGGGGGTTGGCGCCGGATCGTCGACTACCACATTCTCCATTGGGACGTCGTCGTCCTTCGGCTGCTTGCAGGCCAGCCAGTCGGCAGCAATGGCCGCCATCTCCTTCTGGTCCATTGTCCGCCCATCCCGAAGAGCGCTGGAGCGCGAGGAAGCCATGGTGGGAGTGGTGTGGACAGGAGAAAGGGAACACAGGCGGATGACTGCGGCTATGGCTGGCGCAGCAGTTTATATAGCAATGGTGGGCGGCAGAGGGACGGACGGGTGGCGCCGGAGTAGCCGCCACGGCAACCACGTATCATTAATGTGGGTGGTAGATGGACGGACGGACGGCACTTGTGTCGTTTGAACGCAGAGCAATCGCCTGCATCGGGAAGCGGCACGGGCGGCGTTGAACATTTCGGGCGGAAAGCGCGCGCGGGTGAGGGAGGGGGTCTGGGTGGGCCAGGGTGGTCAGACTCGTGCTTGGCAGCGGTCCGGTCCAGTAGCCGGACATGCTGGCTTGCCAGCGAGCTCGCCGAGCTCAGCGACGACAATCCGACGATGGACCGACCAGGAGCCGGCGCCACTGCCCAAGTCGGTTCATGCCGTGTTCACCATAGAGCAGGTGCAGCCGCACTTCGACGCCCTAATGGTGGAAGAGCTACCAGCGCAGGAGGACCTGTGCTGCAACCTCCGTCTCCTCAACGAGCACCGGCTCGCGGAAGGACGAATCGCCGGTGAACAAGCGAACGACAATGCCGTCGCGGACACGTGGCCCTATGATCCTGGCTTCCTGAATGAGCAGCGGGCGCTGTATCAGACCATCTGTAGGGCCCGCGAGGCCCTCTCCGTCATCCTTCGAGTTGTTGCGCTCGCCGTGGCGCCTCCCTCTCGCGTTGTCAACAGGGTCAACGAACGTGAGGAATCAAGAGATGACTTAACTTGGAGAGGCTGACAGTGGGGACCCACCAGGGCCATAGCCGCACGTACGCAAGTGCCTCCTTATTATATATATACAACTATAATTTTTTTTGCTTCCTCCTGGTTTCCTGACATCATGATCCCACACCATTGTCAACCTATATAGTCAATAAACGAGAGAATTTCACAAGGAGCGGCCGACAGCTGGGACCCAGCAGCTCGAGCAGTATTTGTGTTTTTGAGGTGTGAGCAGAGTTTTTCTTGAGCGATGTTTTTGTTGTTGTTTAGAGGAGCAGGGTATCAACTGGGTGGGCTGTTGCCCATCTAGCCCAGGCTAGTATTTTATGTCGACCAAATATCCAGCCCAGATATTAATTTTTTTCAAGGTGAAAATGGCTAGCCCAGCTACACTTTTTTTTAGGAATACCCAACCCAGGTCAACTTGTTATTCTCTGCCCCACTGGGCTGTAAATCTTTCCTAGGAAGGATGCATTAGGCTTAACAAGAAAATGGGCTTTAAGAAATAATAAATGGGATGTAATTATAAAAACTGGGCTGTAACTATAAAAAAATGCACCAAACACGTAATTAGTTAAAAAATATTATTTTTGGATTTTGAAAATTTTAATTCCATTACTTGTTGCGCGTGCAATATTTCTTTGGATTTTTACGTAATACAAATTTATTTTGAAATTATATTTAATCTGACTCAAAATTTCGGGATAAAAATATTTCGGATCCCATCAAAATGTGGGAAATTTTATTGAATTCTGTTTTGAGTGGTTGGTTGAAATTATTAATTGTTGTCCTGGCTAGAAAATGGGCTGTAATTTTAACAAACTGTAAATGGACTGTAGTAAATTCCATTAGAATTCAAAAATGGGCAATACATTATTACAAATCGCAAATGGGCTATATGTTCTCTGCCACACACTTGTGGGCCTAGTAAGTTGATGTGTACGCAAGGCTTTGTCAACTTATAGTCAACACACGATTCTAGCAGCAGTGGCCGTTGGATGTCCATCCAACGAATGTCGTACTTCTTCAATCTCGGATATTCTTGCTTCAGCCGCGCAAACCACCGCCGGCGGTACCGCCTGCTATCGCCTCCCGTGGCCAGCTGTGCTGCCGCGCAGGACTCACCGGCCCACCCTACTCCCATCGCCGTCCAGGTCATTCCTCTACTCACCAACACCTCCTAAAATTCTCCGGCGACGGCAGCCTCACACCGCAGCCAAACCAGTGAACCCTCGTACTCCCCTCTGCGTGGGCATCCTCCTGCCTCATCTTCCCTGGCTCCGTGTCGTTCCATTCCTAGGCCTCACCGTCGTCCACTGCCTGGGTGTTGTCCGCGCGGCGTGGTCAACATGGTCAACGAATGACAGCCATCGAAAGAAGACTATACGCGGTGAGGCTGACAGATGGACCCACCAGCTACATCTTCACACGCAAGGAAGTGCGTCCATATTACGGGCAAAAAAAAAATTCTTCCCCATGACAGCTGGGACCCACCTGCTATATCTTCGCACGCAAGGAAGTGCGTCCTTATCCTCCCTGACAGCTGGGACCCACCCGGTCGAAGCGTACGTAGCGTTGTCATGAACGTGTAAGTACATACTGGTCAATCGGTCTCTCTGCAACGATGAACCGTGGACAAGCAAGCAGGGACACGTGTAGTAGTAGAGCCCCCGACGTAGCAGTTCAGGCAGTCCCTTCTAAACCATGTATATGTACGTACAGCCACATGCCAAAAAATATGGTCATGTACGTATGTACATACGGGCGGCGTCTCGAACGCCTACTCATGCATACGTACGGCCAGGGCTCATGTACATGGAGAGGCTACGGACGGCAGCAATGGTGTCCTGTTCATCGGAAGCCAACCGACTGGGTCAGAACGGAGAAACACCATCCTGTTCATCGCGAGGCAACAGACTGGGTCCGAATACATCGTGTTCATCGAGAGCCAACCGGCTTGGACAGAACAGCCGAAACAGGGTCTGGCGTACTGTAGTATGGAGGAACGGACTTGTGTTCGAGCTCCTACAGTCAAAACGGGGTGCTATTGATCGGGAGGGGTGTGGCGTACCGCAAAACAGAGGAATGGACTTGTGTTCGAGCTCCTACGGTCGAAATGGGGTGCTGTTGATCGGGAGGGGTGTGGCGTACCACAAAACAGAGAAACGGACTTGTGTTGGAGTGCCTACGGTCGAAACAGGGTCCTGTTCATCGGGAGGGGTGTGGCATAGTGCAAAACAGAGGAAACGGACTTGTGTTGGAGCGCCTACGGTCGAAACGGGATCCTGTTCATCGGGAGGGGTGGAGCGTACCACAAAACGGGACTCCACGGGCTACTGTTCATCCACCGTCTATTGCCTCGCTCCAGCCTCCACGGGCTACTGTTCATCCACCGTCGACTTCCTCCAGCCTCCACCTACTACTGTTCATCCACCGTCGACTTCCTCCTGCCTCCACCAGCTACTGTTCATCCACGGGGTTGCCTCCATCGACTACTGTTCAACCAGCCCTCCACGGGGTCCTGTTCATCTACCCTCCACCGGCTACTATTCAACCAGCCCTCCACGGGGTCCTGTTCATCCACCCTCCACTGACTACTGTTCAACCAGCCCTCCACGGGGTCCTATTCATCCACCCCAACCGGCTCGGGTGTGACGGCATCCTCTCGATCGGGGTCCTGTTCATCCAGCGGCAACGGCCTACTACTACTACCACGGGGGTCCTGTTCATCCAACCCCCACCGGGGACTGTTCATCCAACCCCCAACAACGATCACTGTTCATCAAGAGGCAGCAGGTTCGATCGGCTTCAGTTAGCAGCAATAGCGAAGGAATCGCTCGGGTTCAGTTAACAGCTAGGGATCGATCGCTCGGGTTCAGTAACGTAGCTAGTGCAATCGCTCAGGTTCAGTAAGCGAATGCCTCGCTCGGGTTCAGTTAGAGCCCAACGCCTCACACACACGCGCGTACGTGTACGAGAGAAACGTGCAAACCTCCGTGGATCGCTCGGCCCCGACCACCCACCGTAACCGAGAAATCCCCAAAATTTTCCTCGCCCTCGCTTCTACCATGATTTTTTCCGTCATGGACGGCCCAAAGAATGTCATGCAGGTGCGTCCCCGGCCCGCCCACGACGAAAAGCCCATTTTCTATCATGATTTTTTGTCATAGAAGTAGGAGCCCACCACATCTATGATGATACGTGCTTTTGTCACAATTATAGTCATAGAAGTGTCATAAGCATGACAGAAAAAAATTCGTTCGGCCCAAAATGTCATGGATGTGTCTTTTTTTTGTAGTGCACCGACCAGGGACCAGGCCCACCTCTCACCTAGGTGGTCTATACCTGCCCTGTCATTCCACCACAGAGAATTCCCTCTTGTCAGCTATCGAGATAGGTCCCGAGCTACCACCACATCCTGGGTGATACTGCTAATAGCCAGCCGCCATAATGAATCACTCGCCGGTGCTCTCCGAGCTAACCCGACTTCAGTATGAACATGTTTCATGTATAGTTTATGTAATATAAAGCAGTAATAGTCTTCGTTTCTGTCGGCATCTCGTTGCAGTCCATCTCGCTCCATGTCATAGGCCACTGAAGTTCGAGGGCCACCAAAGTAACAATATAATATGCAGTATAGGTCAGGGTGTGCATTCGGGTTTTTTGGTTTGATTCGGTTCGGTTTATACGGTTTTTGGTTTATACGGTTTTTATACTTCGGTTTATATGGTTTTATACATAGATACCATTCAGTTTCAGTAATAACCATTTTATTTTGGTTCGGTTTCGGTAATAACCAAAATAACCAAAGTTGACGCGAATTTTTGAATGAACAACAAATATATTTTGGTCACATGATTCGGTCTGTGTATGTAGGTAAGATTTTTCTTGTGAGAAGTGCCTACGTAGATTAGATCATTATTAGATGGCACACATGGACTAGTCCTAGGTATTAAATGGCAGCAGATCTGAGATTAGGAAGGTTTTTTATTATGTGAGGGAGGAAGCAAAAGGAAAGAGTTAATTATGTTCATTTTATTATGAGACGGAGTAAGAAAAAAAAGAAAAGAGCCAATCCTAATCATGACAAAAGCGGCGGGCTGGCCTTTTTCTCATGTAAGCGGTCGGCTGTCTGGGGTCACGCGACAAGAGTGGTCATATGGGCTGGATAATTTTAGGCCCAAGCAAGCACAGCGTACGCCGGGTGCCCAGGTCATTGGCTCAAGCTGCAGCGTTTAGTCCCACCTCGCGTATGGAGCAGCACCATGGCGTGCAGAAGGCTATAAATAGAGGAGTGGATGCAGTTTCAACTAAATTCCTTCATATAGTGAAGCTACTTTCGGTTTAACCGAAAACCATCGGTTTCTAACCGAAAATACCGAAGGATATATGGTTTTTAAAATCAAAAACTGAAACTAAAACCAAAAACTGAAAAAACTAAAATTCGGTTTGATTTTGTTTTTTTCGGTTTGGTTTTCGGTTTTCGGTTCGGTTTTGCACACCCTGAAGTATAGGGCATATCCGCGATCATTGCCCAAAGGGACCATGACCTGATAAGATAGCATGGCACATGGACAAGGGTGTGGGGCCAATGATGGAATACTAGCATATCCATACTAAGCATATAGGATAACATGTATGGTATCATAAGTAGTAGCAAAGACAAGCTATGCGGCAGAGCTTGGTATCAGAGCAGGTCTGGCTGTAGGACGCCCTAGTGAGCACGAGCGGTCGAAATCAGTAGTATAGAGTCTGGCTTGTTTATTGCATTGTTTGATGCATTTCTTTGTTGGGTAGCATGCATATAGCCTTATTATTTGTTGCTAACGGTTTATCTTGTGAGTGTAGCTGGCATCAGTTCAGATCCACTATAGCTCAGCCTCTGCATCTCTCTAGTTTCCTTTGAGCATGTTCTTCTATGTTGGCGTCATTTCTGTCCCAGCGGAGTGATGCCAAGTGTTCCAGACACCATTTGCAGGATGGTGTCGAGGTATCGCACCAGTTTCTCTTCTTCACCCCCGCTTATCGTTTTGGTGGTAGACATGTTGCTACCCCGGATCATGCCTTTTTTCTTATCGTGGTGGCAACCCTTAATGATCTTAGTCATCAAGAAAGGGCAATGCCAGCAGACTCAGTTTTCCCCCGCTATCCTATTCCTTGGACGAGTATGGATCCTTTC
This sequence comes from Thinopyrum elongatum, assembly GCA_011799875.1. Taxonomy (NCBI): domain Eukaryota; kingdom Viridiplantae; phylum Streptophyta; class Magnoliopsida; order Poales; family Poaceae; genus Thinopyrum; species Thinopyrum elongatum. Next base: position 229,434,339 of record CM022298.1, read on the forward strand.
CGCCCGCTTGATAATAATGTGGTCGCGACATTCGTGTCCCGCTACATGGTTACCAAGTACGTCCTCGCTTCTGAGCTAGTCAAGGATGCTACCTTGATAAGCCCGCACTTGGTGTAGCGATGTTTACACCAACTCTTCCACACTTTGATTCGTCTTTGTGCACGCCGTCACAGCATGCTAGATCGTAGTACCGGAGATCCCGCGAGATTTGTTAGCTTAAGTAGGCATGCATATTGTGTGACTAGCAGTAATATGTGACATTGTTTGTGTGTGAGTTGATTGTGTTGTGTACTTTTGTTTAGTTGAGTTGTTTCTTTTGCTTCTTTCTTTTGGGCCCTCGGTGTTACCTTATTTCCCCTTATGAAAGTTGCTCATCAACCGACACCGGACTCGAAGAAGCAATAAGGATTTCAAATATTTGGAAGATGCTCAGCTAAACACATCAAGTCTACATTAGTACTTAATCCTCACAGCAGTAATGATCCAGCCAGCAGGAAGACAAGTCAGGTGCAAGATCAACGGTATATTTTCAGTCAAAGTTTGCATATCACGGTATGAAGCTTTGGATATGAGAAACTCAGTCTTCCTCCACACGCTATCGGAAGAAGCTTATGATGCAAGGCTCTTCGATTTTCCCTATTACAATATATGGACAGATTCCGGTCCAAGATACCCAGTCTTCAACAGCAAGATACCTCAATAAAGGCTTCTGACATAAGTAATTGAATCTTTCTCAACAAGCAACCGGAGGAGAAGCTTCTCAGGTACGGAACCTAGTCTTCTCTAGCACATTACTGCGGTGAAAGCTTCGAGCCTAAGCCATCCGGTCTTCTTCAGCAAGTCACTCGGATAGCTTCCAACCCATGACACCCTACTTTCTTCAGTACGACACTGCACGTCGTATTTAGTATTGCTACAATGTATGACACAGTAAGTAGGCATTATATGATAGTGCAGCTCAAGGGTCAGATTCACAGTAATTTTGTCAGAAATAAAATTCAGTCAAGACATATGCCTACCGCAAGGATCGAGTGTTCGGTTGCATATTCTTCTTATATATATGGTGCGCATGCATCCCCAGTCATACAAGTCACCCATACGAGATACGACAATTCTCAAGCAGATATACCTGAGAAAGGTAAGGACCCCACAACCTCATGAGGCATGTTAATGAAGATAAGTAGAGATACATCTCATATAATGCAAGGATCGTCAAGTTCTGGAGCTGACAACGCAGAATCCAAAGTCTTGACAATGGTCACTAAGGTCAATATTTCCGCACCCGACAAGGAGATCTCATGAACTCTTGTCACCCACTTGTATGATTGGCCTCAACAGCAAACTCGGTACAGCTACAAGCCCCGAGTTTATGTCATATATGTACAGACCCAGGTCAGAAAGCAAGCACAAGGAATGATGCCAAAATATTGCATTAACCACATCGATGGTCATACAAAGAATCAAGGACATATGTGGCCAAGCTATTTCAGTAATGTATCCTGACAAAGAAAATCATGATTGTCAAAGGGTAAGACTAACAGCAAAGGTATGATGATTTTTGCGTGACCATCAGGGTCCGGATACCCAAGTCAGTTGGAGGCCATGATTCCTGATTGATCCACAAAGACATACACTCAGAGGCCTACTCTATTCTTCAAGGACTTCATATCCCGCTGACCCGCTTGTCCCACGGCACCTGCCTAGAATGGTTAGTGTGGAATATCTGAGCCTATCCCGATAGATCCAAGATTCTTGTGCAACTTCAGCAGTTTGACTTCAGTGGCGCTGTTAAAGCATCTCACGGCCTATTACCACAGATGGGTATACCGATTGCATGGGTAAGTCAAAAGCTAAACAATCAGCTCAGACTAGGTATACTCACGAGTGGAACCAAGTACAGGGACAGCCTGTCATAAAAGGTATCTTTCCGCCAGCACCCCTGTCAGGCTAGTCTCAAGATGCTAATGTTTGAGGTATGCTACAAATATAAGTCCACACCCCGTTATATAGCTCACGACAGAAGGCAGTCGAATCTTTGGTACGTATCTCATGCTCTAGCCAAAGAAATGAATCAAGATAAGTTAGTACCACCTACGAGCAGTCAGATCTCATCAGGAGAATGGCCATGATTCTCAGCAATTGATTGAACCCAGAAGACATGCATTTGTTTGAGCAACCCCATGACAGAAGTAAAAAGGTTTTCATGACAAAAGGGAATTTATGCTCAGGTCCCTCGGATATCACCACGGATATGAAAGAATCAATGTTAGCAAAAAGATTTGGTATATGCGGAAAGACCCGTCAGAATTTGGGAAAGGTGAAGCAAACCACCCCAGAGCAAGGTAAGCAAATCATATGCAATTCTTGAGGGAACAATAAACAAAGGAAAAGGATACCCGAGTTGGAAACGGTTTCCTTAAGATATATTCATACTTGTTCCCTGAGCAACCAAATCTTGAGGATGAGATTTCTTTAAGGGGGGGAGGTTTGTAACACCCTGGTTTCTGGCCCTTTCTTTTTATTTTTTATTTTTTTGGTTTTTGCTCTGATTTTCTTTTTGGAGTGGTTATGTGGACTAGCAACCTGGGAGATAATCATCATTTCTTATCTCCAGTGGGTTATCATTATCTAATCTATCTCTAGATCATGTCATTTCCATTCTAGCTCAACTTCAAAATTCTTTTTCTCAGGAATATTCCTTTTTCTATTAAAGGAATAGTCCTATTTGCCCTAGGTTGTGAAGCAACCTATATTTCTGTCTTCCACAAAATTCCCAAATAATTCTCATAGATTGTTTGGATCATATATGATCCAAATATGTCCAAACTTTCCTGTCCGAGCCCAAAAATAATTCACCAATATTCATTCTTCATTTCTGTCCAGAGTGGTCTTCTGTGAAGGAAGTACCACCTATCTTTTCTTGATTGCTCCCAAACTTTTTGGGCATGCTCTTACATCCAAATCATTGCTTCATACCAAAATTTAGCTCCATTTTCCTAGTGAATCTTCCTCAGCAATTTTTTAAAGTTTCTAGCAGATAGAAGCCTTGTTGAAGGAAGTACTAGCTAGGAGTACCCAAATGACTTGAAATTTTGCAAGCTCCTTAATGTGCTCTTATAATGAATCTCCACAAATTTTTAGCCTCATCTAATGATCTATGTGAGCACAGGATCAAATCTTTTCTTCAGTCAATATTTTCAGTTTGTGACGCAAGTATATTTTATATTGCTTCATTATTGCTGAAAATTTACCAGAGCATTATACTAGCCATATTACTTCTCTTCACCAAATGTTGGATCATTTCATCTAGCCAATATTCCTCTATTATTTTCTCAAGTTTCTGGACAGAGAGGATCAAGCAAGTACCATTTTGGCAAGTCCAATTGGTATGAAACTTTTACAACATCTTCATAGGTCTAAAACATTCTACCTCGGCAAATTTCATCACAATCCAGTGAACCATGTGAGTGCACCATCCTAATCAATCTTCTGGACCTATTTTGCAGTTACAAAGCAACTATGTTGCCTTGTGATCCATTTCTTTCCAAAATCCACAGAATCATAGTCTTTCTTGTCCTAAACCCCCCAGACATCAACTTTGGCTCCTATCACTTCTCTGTTGATCACAGTGCCATGGTCAAATTTGATACAATAATCTTCCAGTGATGCCTCACATCCCACCTTGGCTTCTTTTGATGATCCATCAACTCCCACAGCCCCTCTGATGCAGAGACAACACCCCAGACATAATTTGACAGCCTCTTGCATCCCGTCCTTGCCATGCCAGGCGGTGACCATGTGGATTCTTGCGTCTGCATGCGCTCTGGCTGCAGCGGACGCGCTCTGCGCGTCGGGTCTCGTCGGCCCGTGGCTTCCCTGCGAAGCTCGCCTGTCTGCGAGTGCCGACCTGACTTCTCCTCCCTCTCATGTCGCTCTCCTATCCCTGCCCTCTCTAGATCCTTCCTCATCTGTGCTAGCGGCCGTGCACCCACGGGCGCACTGTGGCCGACTGTCGGGGTACACACACAGGGGTGTATGTTTCCCCTGACTTGTGCATGGACAATAGGCCTCCAACCCGGCAGCACAAAGCATTCAAGACAGAACCAAGCCAAAGGGATAGCCCTTAGAGGAATCAAGGGGCGGATCAAGAAGACCAAGACAAGCCAAGAGAACAAGATATCACTAAGGAAAGGCCTCCCTTACCTGGCAGGTGAGCCTGGTCAGGTCGAGGCCATCCCGAAGACAAGTCCCAAGACTTCCCCGGCAGGCTTGCTGGGGCCACTAGCGGCCTGCATCCTCGTCAAGACTCCACTGCTCCATCACATCGCAATGCAAGTCATCCATCGGTGCGATGTTGAGCCCCCAGATAGCTGAGTGGCTGTCATTTTGGCACGTGGCAGCCATTTAGAAGGAAGATCACCTCTATATGACACCCATCCAGAGGCGTGTCAAGCAGATAGATGGAAGATGACTAAGCGGCGCGGCAGGCCTGCCGGGCTGCATCCACAGCGTGACACCTAGCAGTGCATTTAATGCACTTTGTCCTAACTGCCAGAGTTAGGTATGATACCATTGTTAGCTATCTAATCACTAGATAATGACCATTTTGCCATTGTGGTAACCCGTTAGCCTATAAAAGGAGGACCGTGGGAACCTTAGAAAGGATTCGGACCCTCGTGTACTCATACATGCGTAGCTGCTCTCCCCAAGGCGACCTTGACGGGCTTGAGCGCCGCGCATTCCTCACAGTCCCTCCATCAATCCACCAAAGCAAGAGTAGGGTTTTACGCTTCTCAGCAGCCCGAACCTGGGTAAAAACCACCAGTGTCACCTCCGCCGTGATGTCGCATGGCCTCCGCTATTTGTGCAACATGACCACTCCACCTACAGAACCACAAGGGGCCGATGGCCCCATAGGTGGAAGTGTTCTATCATGACATCTTTGGCGCGCCAGGTAGGGGGCAGCGCTTGTGCGAACCCGAGGTCGTGAATAGCGCATCAAGCTACACCGATGTCAGCGTCGACGCTCGCATCATCAGCAACTCCTGGTGGGGAGGTGACACCGCTCCCTCGTTCCGCCTTGCCCGGGCCCTATCGCTCGTACCCATCGCAACCGCGGCGGCGGAAACGGGAGGTGGCAGCGGTGCGACGGTCCCGAGCCGCTCAGGTGGCGCGGCCACCACACTACCCCTATCCGAAGGAGAAAAGCGAGGCACGCGGCGACGATGTCCTCCTGGCGGGTTCCCGCCAAGCATGCCAGGTGACTGAGAGAATCACTAAGGCAAGTGGAAAGCACGGTATATGGCCTCCTCCTCCTCCTCCACTTTCGCTCATCGATGATCGAGCCGCGCATGGGGCGGCATCTTCAACGTCGATGAGCCCACGCGAAACTCGGTTCAGCATTTACCCTGCCAAGGGAAAATCCTGAGTGAAGTGCTGGTGCAAATCCATTGATCGACGCCCCGGTAAGCTTGCTCCGGCGGGGCGGTCCGCGCCAGCGTGACATTTATGCCCGCAGTCGTGATGACGTCAACAGCATAGGGAAGAGGAGAGAGGAGCCGACCCTTCCCCTTCACCATACATTATTACCTGCAAGTGTTTGATTATCCCCTCCGGGCCATGTCGGGGGTGAACGTGCAACTAACAAGCTGCCAAGTTTCCCCCTTGCGCATGTTTTCCGTTGATTGGTTTTACAGACTCGAGGCAGATACTCGAACACTATCCTCTCAAGATATGCAGACATGATGAATGACCGCGGCTAATGAAGGAAGGAAGCATGAACGAAAGCTAAGTCCACATGTTCACTGATTCTTTTTCCAAAGTTCGCATTTGCTTATCCCTCAGATAACCAGGGTGTTTCGTATAGAGAAATCTTTTGTGTGATGGCACCTTGCCAGATTTGTCTGCACCCCCGCTCTGTTTTGAGACTGCTCAATAGAATGGGCGGCTGCGTCAAAGACTCCTAAGGGAAAACCTGCCGGGGCATGTCCTCGCCAGCTGAATGCTAAGGACCCGCTCCTCACAGCAATCGCGGCAGCATGTTACTGGCGGGCAACCAAAACGCACAAAAAGAAGCCAACCATACAAACATCCATGGGTGAAACACGAGAGGGATAGCTTGCGCTTAAGCTTAATTAAACATCAGTTCGACAAGAGCAAAAGCAAATATAGTACGGGGCCTAAACACGAGACATGCATTATGTTTTGTTACAGGGCACCACGGCAACAAGAATGGTTCATGGTTGTGCTCGGCGGTCTTCTGGGACCCTGGGGATGGAGAGAACCTTGTCAGCGAAAGGGCCAGCCTTCTCCTCGGCAGTAGAAACATCGGCACCTACCGGCAGCCTCCTGAAGCCATCGGCAAGGTTGAGGTCCGGATGGCAGAAGGCGAGGTTGCTCAAGACCATGAAGTGGGCGTCGAGGGCGAGCTTTCGGGACTCATGGACGAAGCATGCGTCCCTTTCATCCTCATACGTCTTCAACCCTTCAATCAACCCCTCAAATAAGAGCGACAACTTGACACTCGGAACCTCATGTTGACCCACAGAGAAAGCCTAGCTCTTCATTTTCATTGTTGCTATCTGGGCAGAAAGGCGCTCAGCGATATCCACCAAATTCTTGATCCAGAGGTCGCGCTGCCCAACTTGGTTTGCCAGCTTGTCCTCTGCATCTTTTCGGTGGATCCTTGCGTTGTCCAGGTCCTTCATCAGTTGCTTCTCACAAATGTCAACAGACTCGATCCTGCTCTCCAGAGTGCCGAGTTGTGCCTTCATATCAGTGATGATGCCGTTGGCAGTGTTAAGGTCCTGGCTCTTGGATGAAAGCTGTGATTGCACCTCTCTCAGGAGAACCTCCGCCTTCTACACTTCCTCCTTGAGAGCCACAGTTTCCTTGGCACTCCCGGCAAGCTCCTCTGTCAGTTTAGCCACCTGTTGGTCACGGTCAGACTTGGCAGCGGATGCGGCGGCAAGGTCATCGGCAATCTTCTTCAGCTAGGCAGCAGAGTCGAGGGTGAGCGTGTCAAGGGCCGCCTTGTGCTTGTCCTCCAGATCCTTGGTGCGCTGCTGGACAAGGGCCTCCAGTTCTTCGTCCTTGCTGCGGAGAGCGGCCTCGAGGTTCTCTTCTCGGGAAGAGATGTCCTTCTGTTTGGCGTTCAGAAGCATTGCGCGCTCCGCCAAACGAGCTTCCCAGGCGGCGACGTCCTCCTTGGCCATAGTGATCACCTCCTATTGCCGTGGAAGGATTTGGAACTGCTTGCATGCCACTCGCGCAGTTCATTGCCCTTGTCCCTCAGTTTCTGATCCATGAGGTTGGTGGAGTTGCGTTGCTCCTTGAGTGTTTGCCACTTCTAGTTGTACCTATTTTGCATCTCCTTGATGCCTGTTGCCACGGACTCCAGAAAAGACAAGTCCAAGACTGCACTGACTGAGTCATCAGCCTCTTTAGCTCACTGGGACAACAGAGCCATGATGCACTGGATCTCTTCATCAAGCTCGGCGCTTACTGCCGCGGATGAGCTGGGGGCTCCAAGTCTAGGTTGGGCGAGAACCAGTGCCACGTTGCTCGAAGATGACTGCGGAGCCACCACCGAAGTGCCAAACTGCGAAGGAGGGCTCATAGTTTGAAGGGGTACCTTCTCTTCAACCACCACCTCCAATCCTAGCACGCTACTGGGGGTCTTCTCTGCCTCCTTTGGGAGCTCTTGGATAGCCCCGGCAGTGTGCCCCTGGCCCTCCGCGGTAGCAATCCTGGCAGCCTCTTCAGCGGCATCTTTTACGATGCTGGCCACCTCTTCCAACAGCTCTGGCTCCTCGATCAATGGGACTGCAAGCGAGATCAGCAAGAAATGGCAAGGAAATAATGTGCGTCAGAAAGCCAGAGACTTGAAGCAAAATAAAATGAGCAACAGAAGACAAAGAGCAAGCGAACTACCCGGAGATGTTTGCCGTGGAAGGGCATCAGTTTCCCCGGTGACACCCGTTGCCGGGGCATAACCCTCGCCCCCTTCCTCAATAGTCATGCCGTCAGCATGGGCTGACCCTTCCATGGAGGCCCTTGCCAGGGGTTTCTCGGCTTGGACATCGGGAAGGGTAAGCCCCTCCTGGGGAGCATCGCTCTAGATGAGCTCTCCCTCTCCCTTGGCAGAATATGGGACTCGCTCTCCCACGCCTTCCCTGGCAAGGGAGGCCCGTCCCATGCCTTCGTGTCAAGGGCTGGGCTGGGGGCTTGGTGCTGGACCGTTCGTGTTGCTTCCTGCCAAATCCATGCCCTCCGAGGGCCCCGACGACTCCACTTGCTTGGGTCGTTTGGCCCGGTTGATGAGGGTCTCTCCTTCGTCTATGTCAACAACAACAAGCAAGATTGGATCAGCAAAACCAGCGAGTGCTTGACGCTTCAGCAAGGGAAGAAGGTGTTCTCCTTACTCTGAATCGAAGAGCATGGAGCCCAGTGCGAACTCCATGGGCGGTGGGGTCGCTCTGCTTCTCTTCAGGGTCGGGGGAACAGTGCTTCCCGGCAGCTTCGAGCCCTTTGGAAGAACCGGGGGCTCCGCGCGAGGATGAGCTGCGCGAGGAGCTCGAGCTTGATTGGGATCTGGAATCAACCCCCGCGACTACTCGCCGCTTGGCGGGAGGTTCTTTGGCCTCAGAAAGGCGGGTGGAATGGCGGATCGCCACGTCCGGCCTGTCGCCCTTAGAAGCGATCTTCTTCACCCTCTTGGTGACGGGCGCAGGGACAGGGGCCGCAGTTCCCCGGCTGGGCCGCCTACGGGGACGCTGCTCCAAGTCTGGTTCGGGGGCTTGTGGGCCCGCTGTGAACCACTCCTCCTTGGGCTGCTCCACCTCCTCGGTCTCGTCCCCTTTCTGGGCTTCCGCTGCTGCAGCATATAAGGCTTCGATCCCGGCAGGCTCATCCCCGGCAGGATCACCCTCGGCAGGCTCGTCCCTGGCTATCTCCTCCGTGGCGTGCCCCTCGCTCCTGCCATGAGAAGAGCCCTCATCTTCGGCCTCCTCCTCCACTCTTCTGGGCTTTGCCTTCCCGGCAGCTCAAAGCGCCTTGTCCTCCTCAATCCGCCTCCTGATAAACTCCGCCTCCACCTTGGAGGTGCACTTGAACGTGTTGCTCTCCATTCTGGAGGCCCTTTCCTCCAGACAAGAGACCCACTCGACCTCTGCATCAAGCTCGGGTAGTTGCCAATCAGCCGCAACCCCATAAGCGTTGCAGTCAGGCATCCACTTCAAAATCTGGTCCCGAGCATAATTGATATTCAGCGGGACAACCCTTGCCGGCAATTTGAACGGCCCAAGGCTGCCAAACAGTTGTTCGCACAACCAGCCATGGTCGTAACCCGACAAGTTGTTGGTAAGGCCTGGATACAGGCGCATCCTATCCGCAGCGTCTCCATACCGCCAAGCGAACCTTTCCCTCTTCTGCAGCGGCGCGATGCGGCATCGAAGGAAATCGGCCCCCACCAGTTCGATGGTTAGCCTAGCAGCTTTAAGACGGGTAATCCTATTCAGCGCTGGGCGAAGCCTGTCATTGGTAAGGCGTAGTTCCCTCCACTCATTGCCGCGTACGACGCACTCCGTCCGCGCCCGACAGTACTCTGGAGCATCCTCATCCTGGACCCAACACCAGTCCACCCTCCATTCTTCCCATCTACCTCACTACTGACCAGGAAGATAATCCCAAACATTCCACTTTTCCCGGGGGATACAAATTATATTCCCCGAGCGATGGGCCTTGCTTTCAACCCGCGGGACAAAGAAGTGCCTGAACAGATCCACATTGGGGGCAACTCCGACGAAGTTCTCGCACAGATGGGCGAAAATCGCCATGCACGCCATTGCATTTGGCGTGAAATCCAAAAGATGGAATCCGTACACCACCATCATCGCCTCAAAGAAATCCAAGAAAGGAGGGCTGAGGCCGCAGAGGAAATACACGCAGAAAAAGCGGTATGAATTTGGCGGGTCCTCTTTCCCCTCCGCCAAAACCACAGGTGCGCCATGCCCCTTCGGGACTTCCCTCCCCCACATGTACGCATACCTCATGACCAGGGTGTTACTATCCAAGCTCGACGGGAAGAACACTACGTCTTCCCGCCGCTTCCTGTCTGGCTCCTCCGCCTTCTTCTTCTTCCCCTCCGCCGCGGCTTCCTGCGCAGCGGTCGGCCGCTTCCCCTTTCCGACGGCCTTCTTCCCCATCCTTCAGGGACATGTGGAAGGTGGAAGATTAAATGGGAGATCGGAGGTGAATGTGGGCGCGAGAGCGGTCGCCTGGCTTGAGGAGGAAGATGATGGAGGGTGAAACGGATGCGAATGAGCAGTGCCCTTTCTCATTTTCTCTTTTATGAGGAACGAACGTGGAGGGGTGGCTCTTCGCTGCTTTCTCTCAAAAAGTTACCGTTTTACATTCACTGCTACAGTCTCATGACCCCACGACCTGCGGTAATTACACGGAGTGGACGTTGATTTGACTGGTCATCATAATCGCTGCACGCACAGCACGTCCTCGACACGTGTCCGTGCACTGTTTGGGGCCTAACCCAACATGCCCGGCGACACGTATGGCTCAGGCCCGGGGGCTTCTGTTGGGGTACACAAACAGGGGTGTATGTTTCCCCTGACTTGTGCACGAACAGTAGGCCTCCAACCCGGCAGCACCAAGCATTCAAGACAGAACCAAGCCAGAGAGATAGCCCTTAGAAGAATCAAGGGGCGGATCCAGAAGACCAAGAGAAGCCAAGAGAACAAGATATCACTAGGGAAAGGCCTCGCTTACAGGGCAGGCGAGCCTGGTCAGGTCGAGGCCATCCCAAAGACAAGTCCGAAGACTTCCCCGACAGGCTTGCCGGGGCCGCTGGCGGCCTGCATCCTCGCCAAGACTCCACCGCTCCACCGCATCGCAACGCAAGTCATCCATCGGTGCGGTGTCGAGCCCCCAGATAGCTGAGTGGCTGACATTTGGCACGTGGCAGCCATTTAGAAGGAAGATCACCTCTATATGACACCCGTCTAGAGGCGTGTCAAGCAGACAGGTGGAAGTTGACTAAGCGGCATGGCAGGCCTGTCGGGTAGCATCCACATGGTGACACCTAGCAGTGCATTTAATGCACTTTGTCCTAACTGCCAGAGTTAGGTATGATAGCACTGTTAGCTATCTAATCACTGGATAATAACAATTTTGCCATTTTGGTAACCCCTTAGCCTATAAAAGGAGGACCGTGGCAACCATAGAAAGGATTCGGACCCTCGTGTACTCATACGCGTGTAGCTGCTCTCCCCAAGGCGACCATGCCGGGCTTGAGCGTCGTGCGTTCCTCACGGTCCCTCCATCAATCCACCAAAGCAGGAGTAGCGTTTTACGCTTCTCAGCGGCCCGAACCTGGGTAAAAACCACCAACGTCACCTCCACCATGATGTCCCATGGCCTCCGCTCTTTGTGCAACGTGACCACTCCCCTGCCGAACCACAAGGGGCCGATGGCCCCATACATGGCCGTGTTCTACCACGACACTGACAACCCCTGTTCGTCGCCCCGTCCTCTTCCTCCTCGTGCCTTTGGCCTGGCTCTGCTCCGTGACCTCCTCTGCCTCTCACCCGTCCCCTCCATCCTCCCCGTGATGCATCTAGCCTTCGCCAGAGCAGGTCACGAGCCCGCGGAGGCTTCTGGCTCAGGCACCTTCGCCCTGGCTATTTAAGCCGTGCCCGAGCTCACCTTTCTCCACCTCTCCACTTCCCTCCCTCCCAATCATCCTTTGGAGCCCAGCAGCGAGGCCGGCAAGCCCTCTTCCTCCTCTCCGACGAGGTGCTCCTCTGCGCGGCCTCTACTCTAGCCCGGTCGCTCCAGTGCCTCCCCTTCCCAGCCACCACCACCATTGAGTTCCCCTCACTCCACTAGTCCTCCTTGACCTCTTCCACGGGACTATCGTCACCGGAATCCAGGAGTTCGCTGGCGCCCAAAGCTCGCAGCCGCCGGAAAAGAAGGGTGCTCCATCCTCCGACCACCTCCCGACGTGCTATGGGTACAGGCGTGACCGTCATCGAGCGCCCGATCGATCCCCATCATCGCCCCTTGCCGCTGTGGCCTCTACGCCGGTGAGACGTCACAGGTGAGCCGCCCCGCCTCTATCTCTCTCTCTCTCTCTCTTTATAAACCTGCCAGGCCGGCCCCACTAGTCAGCCTCTCATTCCCCCTGAACCATTTTCTAGTGGAGGCATATTCCCTATTTACACTTTCGACGTCACCCCCCTGGAGGTTTTCCATAAATTCAATTTAATTCAATTTAAATCCAGTTTGGCCACAACTTTGACCATGAATAACTCCTAAACTACAAGTCCAAATGAACTGATTCTTTTTGCATTCTTTTTCTTTTGAGATCCTCTATTTTCTAGTAGAGTTTGATATTTTTCTCTGCTGTCTAGATTTTCTGGACATGGAAAATGCATTATGGATTATTTACAAAAGCTTTCAAAAATGTTTTTCAGTAGGTTTTGTATGCTTGGTGAAGACCAGGAGCTTTCCACCCCCTTTCTTGGAGCAAGGCAAGCCACACCCTCCATTTGCATAATTGCAATGCAATAATATGGTTTATTTAATTTAATGTGCTTAAAGTATTGCATTGGTTAGATATGACTTGTTCATGGCATTTTCTTGGAGTGATATTTTGATCTTGCTATTGCCATGATATTGCTTGGATTTCTAGGACTAATATTCTGCAGATGATGGATTAGATGTTGCCATTGGATTATTAGTGGCTATTATGATTATTTTCATGATAGTAGATATATTATGCTTTTGAGAGTATTACTTTGGATATGATGCTATCATGTTGATCTATGGTTAGCTATCTTGCTCTTGCTATTGGATTAGTAATATCATGGTACTTGGATTCACCATGATCTTAGTTGATATGCTACCCTCGGAGTATTAGGTTACGACTATATTATTCTCTGGATTATTTGTTGGATATTGCTATGACTTGGATCACAGGTTGATATATGATATCAGAGTATCAGTTATCGCAGATTTACCTTGGGGATAAATTCCATCATTTCGTTGGTCAGGTGCCACCGAACCGGGCTTTTCCAGTGCAAACACATTTGCCTTTATGGGAAGGCACTAATGCGGTCTATTGTCATGCCTCTTGCCGGTACCTCCAACGAGGGAAGGTTATGTGCATGCGCTACCCTGATGAGGTAGGCGGCCCTAAGCCTTGTGTGCTCGTAGTGTGTAGGGCCCTTTGTCCCCGTTTGGGACCATTTTTGTTTTGCCACGACGGTGGCCGTTGGATGTCCAGAGTGGCATCGGGGCCACCCATGACTGAGCCCAAAAGGGGAGTTGGTCGGAGTGGCCGGGAGAGTGTCATGCAGTAGATCGGTTTTGTCGGAACGCTGTTGGTCCATCCGAGTGGGAGTTCGAGGCCATGGGTTCTGTGGTGTGGGTACAGTGTGTTAACCTCTGCAGAGTGTGTTTAATCTATCGATAGCTGTGTCCTTGGTCATGGGCACGGTTCGTACTAGGTCACACTGTTCGATCAACACCCACATGATGGAATGAATTATAGATGAATTATGTGTTGATATGTGAGCAGTAACAGTTTGGTAGGGTACCGATGATGATGTTGGGATGATCTTGAGGATGATCATTCAGTTGTGATGTGATCATGCGGTGATCACGAGGAGGTATTGATCACGAGGTGATCGAGGTGATTAATTGCTTAGCCGGATAGCCATGAGTGAGATGGTTCTTGAGATGGTGGTTCAGCAGTAATTCTAGTAGTACCATATCATGATTATTTCCACATGATAGTAGTTGTTAATAACTTAACCCGTTGATACTATGTTGTTGTTTTGCCTTGATGCTTTTGGTTGTTGTGATCTTGCAAGTACATTAAATGTACTAACCTAGCATGTCATGCCAGATTGCTGATGATGCCGTGATTGATTGCTTGTCGAGGTTACCACGTGTGCGAGCTAGATCGTGTCCCAGCCAGAGTCCTTGCAGAGTGGAGTTTACCACGTCGTCGTTGTTCCGCTGCTCGACGTTATTCCGCTGCCATGAGTTGTTCTACTGCTAGCATAGAGCTACCTTAGCAGGCGTAGTGTCACCATGCTGATGTGATCCTTTGTAACATCAGACCCTTGTACCATTACCCTTTGTAATAAGAGTTGATTTGTTCTATGTCAAGCAGTGCCGTATTCTAGAAGGCTTGATCTCTGGGCTGGAATGCGGTGTGTTCCGGTTCCTCTGAGCCGGGGTGCCACAGAACTTGGTATCAGAGCAGGTCTGGTTGTAGGACGCCCTAGTGAGCGCGAGCGGTAGAAATCGGTAGTATAGAGTCTGGCTTGTTTGTTGCATTGGTTGGTGCATTTGTTTGTTGCATAGCATGCATATAGCCTTATTATTTGTTGCTAACGGGTTATCTTGTGAGTGTAGCTGGCATTAGTTCAGATCCACTATAGCTCACCCTCTGCATCTCTCTAGTTTCCTTTGAGACTATTATTCGGTGTTTGGCGTCATTTTTGTCCCAGCGGAGTGATGCCAAGTGTTCCAGACACCGTTTGCAGGATGGTGTCGAGGTATCGCACCAGTTTCTCTTCTTCATCCCCGCCTATCGTTTCGGTGGTAGACATGTTGCTACCCCAGATCATACCTTTTTTCCTGTCGTGTTGGCAACCCTTAATGATCTTAGTCATCAAGAAAGGGCAATGCCAGCAGACTCAGTTTTCCCCCGCTATCCTATTCCTTGGACGAGTACGGATCATTTCCGCCCGCTTGATAATAATGTGGTCATGACATTCGTGTCCCGCTACATGGTTACCAAGTACGTCCTCGCTTCCGAGCTAGTCAAGGATGCTACCTTGATAAGCTCGCACTTGGTGTAGCGATGTTTACACCAACTCTTCCACACATTGATTCGTCTTCGTGCACACCGTCACAGCATGCTAGATCGTAGTACCGGAGATCCCGTGAGATTTGTGTGCTTAAGTAGGCATGCATATTGTGTGACTAGCAGTAATATGAGACATTGTTTGTGTGTGAGTTGATTGTTTTTGTGTACTTTTGTTTAGTTGAGTTGTTTCTTTTGCTTCTTTCTTTTGGGCCCTCGGTGTTACCTTATTTCCCCTTATGAAAGTTGCTCATCAACCAACACCAGACTCAAATAAGCAATAAGGATTTCAAATATTTGGAAGAAGCTCAACTAAACACATCAAGTCCACATCAGTACTTAATCCTCACAGCAGTAATGATCCAGCCAGCAGGAAGACAAGTCAGGTGCAAGATCAACGGTATATTTTTCAGTCAAAGTCTGCATATCACGGTATGAAGCTTTGGATATGAGAAACTCAGTCTTCCTCCACATGCTATCGGAAGAAGCTTATGATGCAAGGATCTTCGATTTTCCTCAGTACAATATATGGACACATTCCGGTCCAAGATACCCAGTCTTCCATAGCAAGATACCTCGATAAAGGCTTCTGACATAAGGAATTGAATCTTTCTCAACAAGCAACCGGAGGAGAAGCTTCTCGGGTATGGAACCTAGTCTTCTCCAGCACACCACTGCGGCGAAAGCGTTGAGCCTAAGCCATCCGGTCTTCTTCAGCAAGCCACTCGAATAGCTTCCAACCCATGACACCCTGCCTTCTTCAGTACGACACTAAACATCGTCTTAAGTATTGCTACAATGTATGACACAGTAAGTAGGACGTATATGACAGTGCAGCTCAAGGGTCAGATTCGCAATAATTTTGTCACAAGTACAATTCAGTCAAGACATATGCCGACCGCAAGGATCGACTATTCGGTTGCATATTCTTCTTATATATATATGGTGAGCATGCATCCCCAGTCATACGAGTCACCCATATGAGATACGACAATTCTCAAGCAGATATACCTGAGAAAGGTAAGGACCCCACAACCTCATGAGACATGTTAATGAAGATAAGCAGAGATACATCTCATATAATGCAAGGATCGTCAAGTTCTGGAGTTGACAACGCAGAATCCATAGTCTTGACAATGGTCACCAAGGTCAATATTCCCGCACCCGACAAGGAGATCTCATGAACTCTTGTCACCCTCTTGTATGATTGGCCTCAACCGCAACCTCGGTATAGCTACAAGCCCCGAGTATATGTCATATATGTATAGACCCAGGTCAGAAAGCAAGCACAAGGAATGATGCCAAAATATTGCATTAACCACATCCATGGTCGTACAAAGAATCAAGGACATATGTGGCCAAGCTATTTCAGTAAGGTATCCTGATAAAGAAAATCATGACCGTCAAAGGGTGAGACTGACAGGAAAGGTATGATGATTTTGCGTGACCATCAGGGTCTGGATACCCAAGTCAGTTGGAGGCCATGATTCCTGATGGATCCACAAAGACAAACCCTCATAGGCCTACTTTGTTCTTCAAGGACTTCATATCACGCTGACCCACTTGTCCCATGGCACCTGCCTAGAATGGTTAGTGTGGAATATTCGAGCCTATCCCGATAGATCCAAGATTCCTATGCAACTTCAGCAGTTTGACTTCAGTGGCGGTGTTAAAGCATCTCACAGCCTATTCCCACAGATGGGTATACCGATTGCATGGGTAAGTCAAAAGCTGAACAATCAGCTCAGACTAGGTATACACACGGGTGAAACCAAGTACATGGACAACCTATCATAAAAGGCATCTTTCTGCCAGCACCGCTGTCAGGCCAGTCTCAAGATGTTAATGTTTGAGGTATGCTACAAATATAAGTCCACACCCTGTTATATTGCTCACGACAGAAGGCAATCGAATCTTTGGTATGTATCTCATGCTCTAGCCAAAGAAACAAATCAAGGTAAGTCAGTACCACCTACGAGCAGTCAGATCTCATCAGGAGAATGGCCATGATTCTCAGCAATTGATTGAACCCGAAAGACATGCATTTGTTTGAGCAACCCCATGACAGAAGTAAAAAAGTTTTCATGACAAAAGGGAATTTATGCTCAGGTCCCTCGGATATCACCACAGATATGAAAGAATCAACGTCAGAATCCATAGTCTTGACAATGGTCACCAAGGTCAATATTCCCGCACCCGACAAGGAGATCTCATGAACTCTTGTCACCCTCTTGTATGATTGGCCTCAACCGCAACCTCGGTATAGCTACAAGCCCCGAGTATATGTCATATATGTATAGACCCAGGTCAGAAAGCAAGCACAAGGAATGATGCCAAAATATTGCATTAACCACATCCATGGTCGTACAAAGAATCAAGGACATATGTGGCCAAGCTATTTCAGTAAGGTATCCTGATAAAGAAAATCATGACCGTCAAAGGGTGAGACTGACAGGAAAGGTATGATGATTTTGCATGACCATCAGGGTCTGGATACCCAAGTCAGTTGGAGGCCATGATTCCTGATGGATCCACAAAGACAAACCCTCATAGGCCTACTTTGTTCTTCAAGGACTTCATATCACACTGACCCGCTTGTCCCATGGCACCTGCCTAGAATGGTTAGTGTGGAATATTCGAGCCTATCCCGATAGATCCAAGATTCCTGTGCAACTTCAGCAGTTTGACTTCAGTGGCGGTGTTAAAGCATCTCACAGCCTATTCCCACAGATGGGTATACCGATTGCATGGGTAAGTCAAAAGCTGAACAATCAGCTCAGACTAGGTATACACACGGGTGAAACCAAGTACATGGATAGCCTATCATAAAAGGTATCTTTCCGCCAGCACCGCTGTCAGGCCAGTCTCAAGATGTTAATGTTTGAGGTATGCTACAAATATAAGTCCACACCCTGTTATATTGCTCACGACAGAAGGCAGTCGAATCTTTGGTACGTATCTCATGCTCTAGCCAAAGAAACAAATCAAGATAAGTCGGTACCACCTACGAGCAGTCAGATCTCATTAGGAGAATGGCCATGATTCTCAGCAATTGATTGAACCCGAAAGACATGCATTTGTTTGAGCAACCCCATGACAGAAGTAAAAAAGTTTTCATGACAAAAGGGAATTTATGCTCAGGTCCCTCGGATATCACCACAGATATGAAAGAATCAACGTCAGCAAAAAGATTTGGTATATGAGGAAAGACCCGTCAGAATTTGGGAAAGGTGAAGCAAACCACCCCATAGCAAGGTAAGCAGATCATATGAAATTCTTGAGGGAACAACAAACAAAGGAAAAAGGATACCCGAGTTGGAAACGGTTTCCTTAAGATATATTCATACTTGTTCCCTGAGCAACCAAATCTCGAGGACGAGATTTCTTTAAGGGGGGGAAGGTTTGTAACACCCTGGTATCTGGCCCTTTCTTTTTATTTTTTATTTATTTGGTTTTTGCTTTGATTTTCTTTTTGGAGTGGTTGTGTGGACTTGCAACCTGGGAGATCATCATCATTTCTTATATCCAGTGGGTTATCATTCTCTAATCTATCTCTAGATCATGTTATTTCCATTCTAGCTCAACCTCAAAATTCTTTTTCTCAGGAATATTCCTTTTTCTATTAAAGGAATAGTCCTGTTTGCCCTAGGTTGTGAAGCAACCTATATTTGTGTCTTCCACAAAATTCCCAAATAACTCTCATTGATTGTTTTGATCATATATGATCCAAATATGTCCAAACTTTCATGTCCTAGCCCAAAAATAATCCACCAATATTCATTCTTCATTTCTGTCCAGAGTGGTCTTTTGTGAAGGAAGTACCACCTATCTTTTCTTGATTGCTCCCAAACTTTTTGGGCATGCTCTTACATCCAAATCATTGCTTCATACCAAAATTCAGCTCCATTTTCCTAGTGATTCTTCCTCAGAAATTTTTTAAAGTTTTTGGCAGATAGAAGCCTTGTTGAAGGAAGTACTAGATAGGAGTACCCAAATGAGTTGAAATTTTGCAAGCTCCTTAATGTGCTCATATAATGACTCTCCACCAATTTTCAACCTCATCCAATGATCTATGTGAGTACATGATCAAATCTTTGCTTCTGTCAATATTTTCAGGTTGTCAAGCAAGTATATTTTATATTGCTTCATTATTACTGAAAATTTACCAGAGCATTCTACTAGCCATATAACTTCTCTCCACCAAATGTTAGATCATTTCATCTAGCCAATATTCCTCTATTATTTTCTCAAGTTTCTGGACAGAGAGGATCAAGCAAGTACCATTTTGGCAAGTCCAATTGGTATGAAACTTTTATAGCATCTCCATATGTCCAAAACATTCTGCCTTGCCAAATTTCATCACAATCCAGTGAACCATGTGAGTGCACCATCCTAATCAAGCTTCTGGACCTATTTTGCAGTTACAAAGCAACTATGTTGCCTTGTGATCCATTTCTTTCCAAAACCCACAGAATCATAGTCTTTCTTTTTCTAAACCCCCCAAACATCAACTTTGGCTCCAATCACTTCTCTGTTGATCACAGTGCCATGGTCAAATTTGATACAACAATCTTCCAGTGATGCCTCACATCCCACCTTTGGCTTCTTTTGATTATCCATCAACTCCCACAGCCCCTCTGATGCAGAGATAACACCTCAGACATAATTTGACAGCCTCTTGTGTCCCCTCCTTGCCATGCCAGGCAGTGACCGTGTGGATTCTTGCGTCTGCACGCGCTCTGCACATCGGGTCTCGTCGCCCCGCGGCTTCCCGGCGAAGCTCGCGCGTCTGCGAGTGCCGACCCAACTTCTCCCTCTCACGTCGCTCTCCTATCCCTGCCCTCTCCGGAGCCTTCCTCGCCAGCGCTAGTGGCCGTGCGCCCACGGGCGCACTATGGCAGACAACCCCTGTTCGTCGCCCCGTCCTCTTCCTCCTCGTGCCTTTGGCCTGGCTCTACTCCGTGACATCCTCTGCCTCTCACCCGTCCCCTCCATCCTCCCCATGATGCATCCAGCCATCGCCGGAGCCGGTCACAAGCCCGCGGCGGCTTCTGGCTCAAGCACCTTCGCCCTAGCTATTTAAGTCGTGCCCGAGCTCGCCTCTCTCCGCCCCTTCACTTCCCTCCCTCCCAATCATCCTCTGGAGCCCAGCAGCGAGGCCGGCGAGCCCTCTTCCTCCTCTTCGACGAGGTGCTCCTCTGCGCGGCCTTTGCTCTAGCCCGGTCGCTCCAGTGCCTCCCCTTCCCAGCCACCACCACCAATAAGTTCCCCTCACTCCACTGGTCCTCCATGACCTCTTCCCCGGGGCTATCGTCGCCGAAATCCAGGAGTTTGCCGGCGCCCGAAGCGTGCAGCAGCCGGAGAAGAAGGGTGCGGCGTTCTTGACCATCTCCTGACATGCTACGGGTATAGGCGTGACCGCCGTCGAGCGCCCGACCGATTATCGTCGTCGCCCCTCGCCGCCGTGGCCTCTATGCTGGTGAGACGTCGCCGGTGAGCCGCCCCGCCTCTGTCTCTCTCTCTCTCTCTCTTTATAAACCTGCCAGGCTAGCCCCACTAGTCATCCTCTCATTCTCCCCCGAACCATTTTCTAGTGGAGGTGTATTCCCTGTTTACGCTTTCGACGTCACCCCCTAGAGGTTTTCCAGAAATTCAATTTAATTCAATTTAAATCCAGTTTGACCACAACTTTGACCATGAATAACTCCTAAACTACAAGTCCAAATGAACTGATTCTTTTTGCATTCTTTTTCTTTTGAGCTCCTCTATTTTCTGGTAGAGTTTTGGTATTTTTCTCTGCTGTCTAGATTTTTTGGACAGAGAAAATGCATTATGGATTATTTACAAAAGCTTTCAAAAATGTTTTTCAGTAGGTTTTGCATGCTTGGTGAAGACCAGGAGCTTTCCACCCCCTTTCTTGGAGCAAGGCAAGCCACAACCTCCATTTGCATGATTGCAATGCAATAATATGGTTTATTTAATTTAATGTGCTTAAAGTATTGCATTGGTTAGATATGACTTGTTCATGGCATTTTCTTGGAGTGATATTTTGATCTTGCTATTGCCATGATATTGCTTGGATTTCTAGGACTAATATTCTGCAGATGATGGATGACATGTTGCCATTGGATTATTAGTGGCTATTATGATTATTTTCATGGAAGTAGTTGATATTATGCTTTTGAGAGTATTACTTTGGATATGATGCTATTATGTTGATCTATGGTTAGCTATCTTGCTCTTGCTATTGGATTAGTAGTATCATGGTACTTGGATTCATCATGATCTTAGTTGATATGCTACCATCGGAGTATTAGGTTATGACTATATTATTCTCTGGATTATTTGTTGGATATTGCTGTGACTTGGATCACAGGTTGATATATGATATCGGAGTATCAGTTACCGTAGATTTTCCTTGGGGATAAATTCCGTCATTTCATTGGTCAGGTGCCACCGAACCGGGCTTTTCCAGTGCAACCACATTTGCCTTTATGGGAAGGCCCTAATGCGATCTATTGTCATGCCTCTCATCGGTACCTCCAACGAGGGAAGGTTATGTGCGTGCGCTACCCTGATGAGGTAGGCGGCCATAAGCCTTGTGTGCCCATAGTGTGTAGGGCCCTTTTCCCCCTTTTGGGACCGTTTTTGTTTTGCCACGACGGTGGCCGTTGGATGTCCAGAGTGGCATCGGGGCCACCCATGACTGAGCCCAAAAGGGGAGTTGGTCGGAGTGGCCAGGAGAGTGTCATGCAGTAGATCGGTTTTGTCGGAATGCCATTGGTCCACCCAAATGGGAGTTTGAGGACATGGGTTCTGTGGTGTGGGTACAGTGTGCTAACCTCTGCAGTGTGTTTAATCTATCGATATCCGCGTCCTCGGTCTTGGGCACAGTTCATACTAGGTCACACCGTTCGATCAACACCCACATGATGGAATCACTTATAGATGACTTATATGTTGATATGTGAGCAGTAACAGCTTGGCAGGATGCCGATGATGATGTTGGGATGATCTTGAGGATGATCATTCAGTTGTGATGTGATCATGCGGTGATCACAAGGAGGTATTGATCACGAGGTGATCGAGGTGATTAATTGCTTAGCCGGATAGCCAAGAGTGAGATGGTTCTTGAGATGGTGGTTCAGCAGTAATTCTAGTAGTACCATATCATGCTTAATAATTATTTCCACATCATAGTACTTGTTAATAACTTAACCTGTTGATACTATTTTGTTGTTTTGCCTTGATGCTTTTGGTTATTGTGAGCTTGCAAGTACATTCAATGTACTGACCTGGCGTGTCATGCCAGATTATAGGTGATGTCGTGATCGATTGCTTGTCGAGGTTACCGCGCGTGCGAGCTAGATCGTGTCCCAGCCAGAGTCCCTGCGGAGTGGAGTTCACCACCGTCGTCGTTGTTCCGCTGCTAGAAGTTATTCCGCTGCCGCGAGTTGTTCCGCTGCTAGCATAGAGGTACCTTAGCAGGCGTAGTGTCGTCATGCTAATGTGATCCTTTGTAACATCAGACCCTTATACCATTACCCTTTGTAATAAGAGCTGATTTGTTCTATGTCAAGCAGTGCCGTATTCCAGAAGACTCGATCTCTGGGCTGGAATGCGAGGTGTTCTGGTTCCTCTGAGCCGGGGTGCCACATACGTCTCCAATGTATCTATAATTTATGAAGTATTCATGCCATGGTTGCAACAATTTTATATGGTTTTGGTATGATTTGGATGAAACTAACCCGGACTAACGATGTTTTTGGCAGAACTACCGTGGTGTTGTTTTTCTGTGCAGAAATAAAAGTTCTCCAAATGCAACGAAACTTTTTGATGATTTTTTTTGGAACAAAAGAGGCACTAGAAGCTTCGTGGGAGGGCCAGAAGAGCCACGAGGAGGGCACAACCCACCAGGGCACGCCAGAGGGGCCTGGCTTGTCCCGGTGGGTTGTGCTCACCTCGAGGCCCATCTTCGCGTGAAACCAACGCCAAAAAATCCTATAAATACAGAAACCCCCAGAAATAACCCTAGATCAAAAGTTTCGCCACCGCAAGCCTCTGTAGCCACAAAAAACCAATCTAGACCCTGTTCTGGCACACTGCCGGAGGGGGAAATCATCACCGGTGGCCATCTTCATCATCCCGGCGGCCACCATGATGAGGCGGGAGTAGTCCACCCTCAGGGCTGAGGGTTTGTACCAGTAGCTATGTGTTTAATCTCTCTCTCTCTCGTGTTCTTAAGATGGCACGATCTTGATATATCGCGGGCTTTGTTAATATAGTTGGATCATATGGTGTTTCCCCTCTCTATCTTGTTGTGATGAATTGAGTTTTCCCTTTGAGATTTTGTTATTTATTGGATTGAATATTTTTATGGATTTGAGAGCACTTGATCTATGTATTGGCACTCAACTCGCGGATTCCCGAGGTGACATTGGGGTAATCTATGCATAGGGGTTGATGCATGTTTTCGTCCTTGTTTCTCCGGTAGAAATCTTGGGGCACTCTTTGAGGTTCTTTGTGTTGGATTGAGTATTATGAATCTGAAACTGTTTGATGCATATTGTATAATCAACTCACGGATACTTGTGGTGACATTGGAGTTGGTTGATGTGTATAGTATGGTGTTATTTTAGTACGAACTCTTGGTTAGATCGATCGAAAAGAATAGCTTGGTGTTATTTTAGTATGAACTCTAGGATAGATTGATCGGAAAGAATAGCTTTGAGGTGGTTTCATACCCTACAAACAATTTTTTTCTTATGTTCTCCGCTAGATAGGAACTTTGGAGTGATTCTTCATCGCACGTTGAGGGATGGTTAATGATCCAATTATATTAGCATTGTTGAGATATTGCACTAGCAAAAGTACGGACCCTAGGCCTCATTTTCAAGCATTGCAATACCATTTGTGCTCTGTTTTATCAATTGCTACCTTGCTTCCTATTACAAAAATCAATATCTACTATCATTACTACACTTGTATCACCATCTCTTCGCCGAACTAGTGCACCTATACAATTTACCATTGTATTTGGTGTGTTGGGGACACAAGAGACTCTTTGTTATTTGATTGCAGGGTTGTTTGAGAGAGACCATCTTCATCCTACACCTCCCACGGATTGATAAATCTTAGGTCATCCACTTGAGGGAAAATTGCTACTGTCCTACAAAACTCTGTGATTGGAGGCCCAACACGAGTCTACAAGAATAAAGTTGTGTAGTAGACATCAAGCTCTATTCTGGTGCCGTTGCCGGGGAGGTGAGTGCATGAAGGTATATCCTTATATCTTGCAATTGAATCTTTTAGTTTCTTGTTTTATCACTTGTTTGGTTCATAAAAGAAAACTACAAAAAAAATGGAATTGAGGTGGCCTCATATTATTCGTCTTTACCATGTCTTTTGTGAAAATGATGGAAAGAAAAATTGTGCTCAATTGATAGAAGAAGAATTCAATAAAATGTTTGAAATAAAATATTTGAATGATGAGCATGATTGCAATGTTGCTAGTATGAATTCTTTGAATATCCATGATGCTAGTGATATGCAAAGCCATAAGCTTGGGGATGCTATGTTTTATGAAGATGATATTTTTAGTCCCCCAAGTTTTGATGAGCAAATTTATTATGATGATTGCATGCCTCCTATATATGATGATTATATTGATGAAAGTGGGTTTGGAAGAGTGTCAACTCTAGGAAGTAATTATCCCACTATTTTGGAGGGTGTTGAATCTTATTGTAATAATTATGGAAGTGGATTTGGAGAGGTCATAACTTTATTTAGTGATGAATCCACTATTTTGAAAGAGGTTTCAATTGATTATGAGAACAAAGTTGCTATCTATGATGATTATGGTGATGACATGTACGCTATATTGAATAATGATAACCACGAAACTTGTCATCATGATTTTAATTTTCAATCACATGATAGTTATTTTGTTGAGTTTGCTCCCACTACTATTCAGGAGAATAAATTTGCTTATGTGGAGAGTAATAAAATTTCTATGCTTATGTATCATGAAAAGAATACTTTATGTGATAGTTATATTTTTTAATTCACTCATGATGCTACTAAAAAGTATTATGAGAGAGGAACATATTCTTTTACATATTGCAATAATATCAAGTTTTCTCTCTATGTGTTGAAAATCTTGAAGTTTTGCTTGTTTTGCCTTCCTATGCTAGTTGATTCTTGTTTCCATAAGTTATTTGCTCACAAAATCCCTATGCATAGGAAGTGGGTTAGACTTACATGTGCTATTCATATGCTTCATGATGCTCCCGTTATGTTTCAATTCTTATCTTTTATGTGAGCATCATTGAAATCATCATGCCTAGCTAAAAAGGCATTAAAGAAAGCGCTTGTTGGGAGACAACCCAACATTTATCCCTACTATTTTTGTGCGTTCACATGATTATGCTACTGTAGTAATCATGTTTTATAGGTTTTGTTTCAATAAAGTGCCAAGTAAAGCCTTTAGGATAGTGTGGATGATAGTTTACTTGATTCTGTGTAAAAATAGAAACTTTGGCGTCCAGTACAGAAATTCCTATATTTTACTGGAACATGGAAAACTTCTGAATTTTTTACAGTTTATGGGTATACAAATTTTCTACGTTTTCCTAATTTTTCCTAATTTTTGGATTTACAGAAGTATGACTATAATTCAGATCTTTACGTACTGTTCTATTTTTGACAGATTCTGTTTGCAATGCATAGTTTGCTTGTTTTATGGTTTCTATGGCTTATATTGCTTAATATAAATTGTGGAAATTGTATAGTACAGTAGGCATTGTGTGAGAACAATTATGAATCTTATCTTGACAGTACCAAAGTGAATGATTTGTCTTTATCATACTAACTCATCTCACGAAGTTCCGTTAAGTTTTGTGTGATTGAAGTTTCCAAGTTTTTGGTGAGATATCGATATGAGGAGAATAAAGAGTGACAAGACCATAATCTTGGGGATTCCCAAGGCACTCCAAGGTAATATTCAAGGAAGATCCAAGCAACTAAGCCTGGGGATGCCCCGGAAGGCATCCCCTCTTTCGTCTTCAACATTATCGGTAACCTTACTTGGGGCTATATTTTTATTCATCACATGATATGTGTTTTGCTTGGAGCATCATTTTATTTTATTAGGATTTGCTTTCTGTTATTTATAATAATGTTTTATATCTTTTACTTCAATAAAAATGTCAAGTATAGCCTTTGCCATGCTTATTTTGCAAGTCTATGTGTTGCTGTTTGAAAACAGAAAGTTGCATGCTAGTGCATGAATTCTTGAGGAAAGTAATTATGCGATAAAATGTTGAATTTTTCTGCACAATAATCTATTATAAATTTTCTACAGTGTGGTAAACTTTCAGAATTTTTGGAGTTAGGCAAGTATGAGTAAAATTGCACTCTTTACAGCCTGTCCTGTTTAGACAGATTGCTGTTATGTTTGCATTGTTTGCATATGTTTGCTTGTTTAATGATTCTATTTGAGGATAGCAGTATTAAATATGCAGAGGCATTTAGTATGCAATGTTAAATAATAATTTTAGTGATTTTCTACAGTAGAGAATGATAAGGCTAGGCATTGATTTATACTAACTTATCTCACGAGTTCTTGTTGAGTTTTGTGTGGATGATGTTTTTAAGATTTAGGGAAACTGTGGTTTAAAAGGAATTAAGGAGACACAAAAGCTCAAGCTTGGGGATGCCCAAGGCATCCCAAGATAACATTTCAAGAAGTATCAAGCATCTAAGCTTGGGGATGCCCCGGTAGGCATCCCACCTTTCTTCATCAACAATTATCGGTTAGCCTCGGTTGCGCCTACGTTTTTGCTTCTTCACATGATGTGTGATATTCTCAGAATGTCATTTTATTTTGTTTTGATTGCTGTTTTAATAAAATACTTAGATATGAAAGTTTTTAAATAAGAGAGAGTCCTCAAATAGCTACCCATTTACTTAACTACTCGCTTGATCTTCACTTATATTTTTTGGAGTAGTTTGTCGAATACTCTCATGCTTCACTTATATTATTTTGAGAGTAGATAATAGTGATGACAATTTGTACAAGCTATGAAAGTGGTCCCAAAGTGATGGATGTTCAAGAAGGATATAATAAAAACTTTCATGTAGATCATTGGATATGATAAGTTTGATTCCTTGCAATAGTTTTGTGATATGGAGATAGTAATATGTGAGTCATGTTGGTGAGTGATTATTTTTTAGTAAGAATATTGGTGTTAAGGTTTGTGATTCCCTATGCAAGCAGGAAAGTCA
This sequence comes from Thinopyrum elongatum, assembly GCA_011799875.1. Lineage (NCBI taxonomy): Eukaryota > Viridiplantae > Streptophyta > Magnoliopsida > Poales > Poaceae > Thinopyrum > Thinopyrum elongatum. Next base: position 229,461,517 of record CM022298.1, read on the forward strand.
ATAGTTATGCAATGAAATTACATCCTACTTGTGGTGCATTATTCGATGTTAGTTATGTTTAATGCTCGTTTATGATCGTTTTCGTTTCTTGGTTGGTCGCTTCTCAATCTATTTGCTAGCCTTCATTTGTATTAAGCGGGAATACTGCTTGTACATCCAAACTCCTTAAACCAAGTTGTTCCAAATGAGCCCACCATACCTACCTATATGCAGTATTTCCATGCCGTTCCAAGTATATTTGTATGTGCCAACTCTAATTTTCAAAATAAAATTCCTTTTGGTGTGCCCGTACCGCTCGTGAAGTGGCAGGCGGTGGCCAATACTTTCCATGCTAGATGCGTTATTCTCAAGATGAGTGTTTATTCACTTGTCATTGCACGAGAGTGTGGCAAAGGTAATAGGGATGCCCAATCCCGAATTGCAAAAAAAAAATTTATGTTGTTCAATAATAAATTCCTTGGAAAGTGTTGGTATGGAAGGCACCCGTGGACACGGCTAGCCATGGATTGTGAAAGAATGGTGGAAAAAGGAATAAACTTTATTTTATGTTTGGGAACCGCCTATGATATATCTAGCATGGAAAGTGTTGGGAATTCTCGGTCGTTTTCGTTGACGGGAAAAGTATGCCTCTCAAAATATTTTATCTCTCAATTTAAGCTTTGAGCTCTGGCACCTCTACAAATATCTGCTTCCCTCTGCGAAGGGCCTATCTATTTACTTTATGCAATTTTCATTTTTATTTGAGTCTCCATCTTCTCTTATAAAGCACCAACTAGGGAGCACTATGATCATACCTGTGCATTGGATGTAGCTAATATTCAAGTGTGTTTCATGAATGGATCAATGATTGAGCATAATGGGCTAGGGATAGCTTTCTCTAGCGTTGATATTTTGAAAGACATGGTTGCTTCTTGATATGCTTGAGTATAGATGTCTTCATATCAAATTATAGACTATTGCTTTGAACAATTCAAGTCCAAATGTCCATGCTACAAAAGAAAGAGTATATGATGAATATGATAGGTGGCATTCTACAACAAAAATTCTGCTTTCAATTGCTACTTTATCATGATGAGTTTTATGAGAAAGGGTTGCTGTTATGATGCTAGGAAAAGTGATTGAAATTATCAATGATCAAGCTTATGTACTTTGCTAGCATTCACACTTCATAAATTATTTCTTTTATCATTTAACTGCTCGAGGGCGAGTAGGAATTAAGCTTGGGGATGCTGATACATCTCCAACGTATCTATAATTTATGAAGTATTCATGCCATATTTACAACAATTTTATATGGTTTTGGTATGATTTGGATGGAACTAACACGGACTAACGTTGTTTTCAGCAGAACTACCGTGGTGTTGTTTCTTTGTGTAGAAACAAAAGTTCTCCAAATGCAACGAACTTTTTGACTATTTTTTTGGAACAAAAGAGGCACTAGAAGCTTCGTGGGAGGGCCAGAAGAGCCACGAGGAGGGCACAACCCACCAGGGCGCGCCAGAGGGGCCTGACTTGCCCCGGTGGGTTGTGCTCACCTCGAGGCTCATCTTCGTGTGAAACCAACGCCAAAAAATCCTATAAATACATAAACCCCCACAAATAACCCTAGATCAGAAGTTCCGCCGCCGCAAGCCTCTGTAGCCACGAAAAACCAATCTAGACCCTGTTTCGGCACCCTGCTGGAGGGGGAAATCATCACCGGTGGCCATCTTCATCATCTCGGCGGCCACCATGATGAGGAGGGAGTAGTCCACCCTCGGGGCTAAGGGTTTGTACCAGTAGCTATGTGTTTAATCTCTCTCTCTCTCTCTCGTGTTCTTGAGATGGCATGATCTTGATGTATCACAGGCTTTGTTAATATAGTTGGATCATATGGTGTTTCCCCCTCTCTATCTTGCTGTGATGAATTGAGTTTTCGCTTTGAGATTTTGTTTTTTATCGGATTGAATACTTTTATGGATTTGAGAGCACTTGATCTATGTCTTGGCACTCAACTCGCGGATTCCTAAGGTGACATTGGGGTGATCTATGAATAGGGGTTGATGCATGTTTTTATCCTTGTTTCTTCGATAGAAATCTTGGGCCACTCTTTGAGGTTCTTTGTGTTGGATTGAGTATTATGAATCTGAAATTGTTTGATGCATATCGTATAATCAACTCACGGATACTCGCAGTGACATTAGAGTTGGTTGATGTGTATCATATGGTGTTATTTTAGTACGAACTCTTGGTTAGATCGATCAAAAAGAATAGCTTGGTGTTATTTTAGTACGAACTCTAGGATAGATTGATCGGAAAGAATAACTTTGAGGTGGTTTCGTACCCTACAAACAAGTTCTTCTTATGTTCTCTGCTAGATAGGAACTTTGGAGTGATTCTTCATCGCACGTTGAGGGATGGTTATATGATCCAATTATATTAGCATTGTTGAGACATTGCACTAGCGTAAGTACGAACCCTAGGCCTCATTTTCAAGCATTGCAATACCGTTTGTGCTCCGTTTTATCAATTGCTACCTTGCTGTTTTTTATTGTTCCTATTACAAAAATCAATATATACTATCATTACTACACTTGTATCACCATCTCTTCGCCGAACTAGTGCACCTATACAATTTACCATTGTATTTGGTGTGTTAGGGACACAAGAAACTCTTTGTTATTTGATTGTACGGTTGTTTGAGAGAGACCATCTTCATCCTACACCTCCCACGGATTGATAAACCTTAGGTCATCCACTTGAGGGAAAATTGCTACTGTCCTACAAAACTCCGCACTTGGAGGCCCAACACGAGTCTACAAGAATAAAGTTGTGTAGTAGACATCAGTACCCAGTGGCAGTCTACCCATAGAGGTTGACATGTGGGCTAGGTCAAAGTCAACACAGTCAAATGGACTAGTCAATAGGGTCAGTGGGACCCAGTTGTCATAGTCACAATCTTTAACTGAATTTATCTATTGTTTTAATTTACTAATTAGCTAGCAGGTCCCACATTTCATTTTTTGGTTATTTACCAGAGTGGGGCCTAGCAGTCAATGTCTAATTAGAGTAGCTAATTAGATTAGTTCCTAATCTAAACAAGGGTCGGCCGGCCATAGTAGCAGTAGCAGGAAGCGGCAGCGGCAGCAACAAGAAGCAGTAGGAACAAGCAAGCAAGCAGTGACAGTGGCATCAGCGGCACGAGTAGCAACAGCAGGCAAGCAGCGGAATGAGCAGCAATAGCAGGTAATAAGAGCAGCAAACGGAGGGAAAGCAGCAGCACAAGCAGCAGCAGACAGCGGGGGCGCGCGAGAGAGACATCGGGCGGACGGGCGCACACGCGTGTGAGCACAACAAAGGTCAGCCACGGTGCTGGTCAGCGAGGAGAGGTGTGGGAGCGGAGGGCGGACGCGGCTAGCGCGGGTGTGACGGACGGGCGAGCAGGGGTGAGCAGCAACTAGAGGGCTTGGATCAATGGGGAAACAGGGGGAAAGGTGCGGTGCTCACCGGGGAGCACAAGAGTGGCTCGGCAAGGGCTAGTAGCCGTATACGATGCTGGAATCGAAGAAGAATAGTGCTGACTGAGGGAGGAACGCGGCGTCGATCCGGTCGATGTGGTGGCTCCGAGCTTGAACGCGTCCACGTAGTCGACGTATGCGACGCAGGTGGTGCTCCCAGCATAGACGCAGGCGGCAGGGACGATGGTGGCCACGGCAACGAGCTTGGCCATGGCGATGGTGGTGTCTGGACTGTCTAGATCGAGGAAAGGGAGCAAGGGAGAGGGCGAATGGGGGGCTAGGGTTTACCACGGGGTCGAGAGGGTCAAGTAGGCGCCGGTGGGTAATACGTCTCCAATGTATCTATATTTTTTTATTGTTCCATGCTATTATATTATCAACCTTGGATGTTTTATATGCATTATTATGGTATTTTATATCATTTTTTGGGACTAACCTATTAACCTAGTGCCCAGTGCCAGTTGCTGTTTTTCCTTGTTTTTGTCCTTACAGAAAATCAATAACCAAACGGAGTCCAAACGGAACGAAACTTTTTGATGATTTTTCTTGGGCCACAAGACACCCTGAAAGCTTCGGGAGGAGGCCAGAAGGGCCATGAGATGGCCACAAGCTCATAGGGCGCACCCTAGGGGGACGTGCCTTGCAAGCTTGTGGGCCCCCCGTGGCACATCCAACCCTAATTCTACTTCTATAAATACCCAAATATTCCGCATAGACCAGAGGGCACACCAAAAATACTTTTCCACTGCCGCAACTTTCTGTCTTCGTGAGATCCCATCTGGGAACCTTTTCCGGTACTCTGTCGGAGGGGGATTCGACCACGGAGAGCTTCTACATCAACCTTGCTACCTCTCTGATGATGTGTGAGTAGTTTACCACAGACCTACGGGTCCATAGCTAGTAGCTAGATGGCTTCTTCTCTCTCTTTGATCTTCAATACAATGTTCTCCTCGATGTTCTTGGAGATCTATTCAATGTAATCTTCTTTTGTGGTGCATTTGTTGAGATCGGATGAATTGTGGGTTTATGATCAGATTATCTATGGATATTATTTGAGTCTTCTCTGAACTCTTTTATGCATGATTAAGATAGCTTTGTATTTCTCTCCGATCTATTGATTTGGTTTGGCCAACTAGATTGATTTTTCTTGCAATGGGAGAGGTGCTTTGTAGTGGGTTCAATCTTGCGGTGCTTATTCCCAGTGACAAAAAGGGACATGACACGTATTTGTATTGTTGCCATTAAGCATAAAAATTGGGGTTTGTTCATATTGATTGGATCTATCCCTCTACATCATGTCATCTTGCTTAAGGTGTTACTCCGTTCTTGTTAAATTAATACACTAGATGCATGCTGGATAGTGGCTGATGTGTGGAGTAATTGTAGTAGATGCAGGCAGGAGTCGGTCTACTTGTCACGGACGTGATGCTTGTATACATGATCATTGCCTTGGATATCGTCATAACTATGCGCTTTTCTATCAATTGCTCGACAGTAATTTGTTTACCCACCGTATGCTTTCTTTCAAGAGAGAAGCCTCTAGTGAAAACTATGGCCCCCGGGTCTATCTTTTATCATATTATTTTCAGATCTATAAAATAAAAAACACAAAAATACCTTCTATAATTTATTTACTTTTATTTTATTTCGCACGTTTACTTATCTTTTACATCTGTCACTATCAGATCTCATCCTTGCAAGAAACCTTGAAGGGATTGACAACCCCTTTATCGTGTTGGGTGCAAGTATTTGTTTGTTTGTGTAGGTGCAATGATTGGAGACTTGTGTGTTCCTCCTGCTGGATTGATACCTTGCTTCTCCACTGAGGGAAATACATATATCTACTTTGTTGCATCACCCTTTCCTTTTCAAGGGAAAATCCAACGCAAGCTCAAGAAGTAGCAGGAAAATTTCTGGCGCCGTTGCCGGGGAGGATCTACATCAAGCCTACCAAGTACCCATCATAAACTCTCATCTCCTTCATTTACATTATTTGCCATTTGCCTCTCATTTTCCTCTCCCCCACTTCTAAAACGTTTTCAGAAAAACACAAAAATATTTGCCTTTTTATTTGCCTTCTTTTAGTTCGCTTTTTCGTTTGCTTTTTGTTTGTTTGTGTGCTAGATTGCCTGCTTTATCACGATGTCTCCAGAAAATACTAAGTTGTGTGATTTTTCCAACACTAATAATAATGATTTTATTAGCACTCCGATTGCTCCCGCCACTAGTGCGGAATCTTATGAAATTAATGCCGCTTTGTTGAATCTTGTTATGAAAGAACAATTTTCTGGTAGTCCTAATGAAGATGTTGCTTCCCATCTCAATACTTTTGTTGAATTGTGTGATATGCAAAAGAAAAATATGTGGATAATGGTATTGTCAAACTGAAGTTATTTCCGTTCTCACTACGAAATCATGCTAAAACTTGGTTTTCATACTTGCCTTAAAATAGTATCGATTCATGGAATAAGTGTAAGGATGCTTTTATTTCCAAGTATTTTCCTCCCGCTAAGATCATCTCTATTAGGAACGATATAATGAATTTTAAGCAACTTGAACATGTTGCACAATCATGGGAGAGGATGAAATTAATGATAAGAAATTGCCCTACTCATGGTTTAAGTTTATGGATGATCATACATTTTTTTTATGCTGGATTGAATTTTGCATCTAGAAATCTTTTAGATTCCGCCGTGGGTGGTACTTTTATGGAAATCACATTAGGAGAAGCTACTAAACTCCTAGATAATCTTACGGCAAATTACTCTCAATGGCATACCGAAAGATCTTCTACTAATAAAAAAGTGCATGCTATTGAAGAAATTAATACTTTGAGTGGAAAGATGGATGAGCTTATGAAATTGATTGCTAGCAAGAGTGCTCCTATTGATCCTAATGATATGCCTTTGTCTACTTTGATTGAGAATAATAATAAATCTATGGATGTGAATTTTGTTGGTAGGAACAATTTTGGTAATAACGCGTATAGAGGCAATTTTAATCCTAGGCCGTTTCCTAGTAATTCCTCTAATAATTATGGTAATTACTACAAAAATTCTTATGGAAATTATAATAAGATACCCTCTGATCTTGAGCATAATATTAAAGATTTTATTAACTCCCAAAAGATTTTCAATGCCATGGTAGAAGAAAAATTGCTTAAGATTGATGATGTGGCTAGAAACGTTGATAGAATTTCTCATGAGATTGATTCCTTTAAGATTAGATCTATGCCACCCAAGCATGATATTAATGAGTCTCAGAAATCTATTCAAATTTCTATTAATGAAAGTAGGGAGAGAACCGCTAGGATGCGAGCTAAGAGAGAATGGCTAGAAAAAGTATGTTCTTCTATTTTTTGTAATAATCATGATAAAGATCTTAATAAAAAAATTGATAAAAGTGGGTTTGGCGAGGTCAAAACTTTAACTAGTGATGAGCCCACTCTTTTGGATTTCAAGGAATTTAATTATGATAATTGTTCTTTGATTGAGTGTATTTCCTTGTTACAATCTATGCTTAATTTATCTCATGCTTATAATCAAAATAAGGCTTTTACTAAACATATCGTTAATGCTATGATGAAATCTTTTGAAGAAAAACTTGAGTTGGAAGTTTCAATCCCTAGAACGCTATATGATGAATGGGAACCTACTATTAAAATTAAGATTAAAGATTATGAGTGCAATGCTTTGTGTGATTTGGGTGCTAGCGTTTCCACTATTCCAAAAACTCTATGTGATGTGCTAGGTTTCCATAAACTTGATGATTGTTCTTTAAATTTCACTTAGCGGATTCAACTATTAAGAAACATATGGGAAGAATTAATGATGATCTTATTATTGCAAATAGGAATTATGTGCCCGTAGATTTTATTGTGCTTGATATTGATTGCAATCCTACATGGCCCATTATTCTTGGTAGACCTTTCCTTAGAACGGTTGGTGCTATTATTGATATGAAAGAAGGAAACATTAGATTTCAATTTCAATTAAGGAAGGGCATGGAACAGTTTTCAAGAAATAAAATTAAGTTGTCATATGAATCTATTATGAGGGCCACTTATGGATTGAATACCAAAGATGACAATACCTAGATCTATGCAATATGGCTAGCTAGGGGTGCAAAACAATAGCGCTTGTTAGGAGGCAACCCAATTTTATTATATGTTTTTGCTTTTTCTTCTGTTTTTCAATAAATATGCAATTATACTTCTGTCATGATTGTGTTTTAGTGTTTTAATTAGTGTTTGTGCCAAGTAAGACCTTTGGGATGATTTGGAAGATCGTTGATTTGATTCTGAGAAAAAACAAAAAAAAATTGTGTCCAGTAGCAGAATTGTTAAAATTTGCTGGAAAATGGAAAAATTCTGAATCGTTTACAGAAGATTGATATACAGATTACCTACGTCTTCCTAATTTTTCAGAATTTTTGGAGTTACAGAAGTATGATCTTAATTCGGGTTTCTACAGACTGTTCCGTTTTTGACAGATTCTGTTTTCATTGTGTTGTTCGCTTGTTTTGATGAATCTATGGGTTGTATCGGGGGGTATGAACCATGATGAAGTCAGAATACTGTAGATATAATGCAAATATAAAATTGGAATGAGTTTACAACAATACCTAAAAGTGGAGATTTGTTTTATTATACTAACAGATCTCATGAGTTTTCTGTTGAGTTTTGTGTTGTGAAGTTTTCAAGTTTTGGGTGAAGTTTCGATGGACTAAGGAATAAGGAGTGGAAAGAGCCTAAGCTTTGGGATGCCCATGGAACCCCAAGGTAATATTCAAGGACAACCAAGCGTCTAAGCTTGGGGATGGCCCAGATGGCATCCCCTCTTTTGTCTACAATCTATCGGTAAATTACTTGAGGCTATATTTTTATTCACCACATGATATGTGTTTTGCTTGGAGCGTCTTGTATTATATGAGTCTTTACTTTATTTGCTTTTTAGTTTGCCACAATTATCCTTGCTGGACACACCTTTTGAGGGGGACACACATTAATCGTGAATTTATTAGTATACTCTATGTGCTTCACTTATATTTTTTTGAGCTAGGTAGTTGCTCTAGTGCTTCACTTATATCTCTTAGACCATGGTGGTGGTTATATTTTGAAGAATTTGATGAACTCTCATGCTTCACTTATATTATTTTGGGAGTCATATAAATAGTATGGAAATTTGCTTAGGTTATGAATTTAGTCCTAATATGATGGGTATTCAAGAGGGATATAATAAAAACATTCATGAAGATCATTGAATATATGAGAAGTTTGATTCCTTGCATTTTTTTTGAGATATAAAGATGGTGACATTAGAGTCATGCTAGTGAGTAATTGTGGTTTAGTAAGAATATTTGTGTTAAGGTTTGTGATTCCCGAAGCAAGCACATATGGTCTCTCGTTATGCTATGAAATTGTAGCATGATTTATTTTTTATTGTCTTCCTTATGAGTGGCGGTCGGGGACGAGCGATGGTCTTTTCCTACCAATCTATCCCCCTAGGAGCATGCGTAGTAGTACTTTGCTTCAAGGTCTAATAAACATTTGCAATAAGTATGTGAGTTCTTTATGACTAATGTTGATTCCATGGATTATACGCACTCTCACCTTTCTGCATTTTGCTAGCCTCTTCGGTACTTTGCATTGCCCTTTCTCACCTTGAGTTGTGGTGCAAACTTCGCCGGTGCATCCAAACCCCGTGATATGATACGCTCTTTCACACATAAGCCTCCTATGTCTTCCTCAAAACAGCCACCATACCTACCTATTATGGCATTTCCATAGCCATTCCGAGATATATTGCCATGCAACTTCCACCGTTCCGTTTATTATGACACACATCATCATTGTCATATTGCTTTGCATGATCATATAGTTGACATAGTATTTGTGGCTTGGCCACCATTCATATTTTTTATACATGTCACACTAGATCATTGCACATCCCAGCACACCGCCGGAGGCATTCATATAGAGTCATATTTTTATTCTAGTATCGAGTTGCAATTCTTGAGTTGTAAGTAAATAAAAGTGTGATGATCATCATTACTAAAGCATTGTCCCATGTGAGGAAAGGATGATGGAGACTATGGCTCCCCCACAAGTCGGGATGAGACTCCGGATGAAAAAAGAGAGGACAAAAAGAGCCCAAGAAAAAAGAGACCGAAGTGCCCAACAAAAAAGAAAGAGAAAAAAATGAGAGAAAAAGAGAGAAGGGACAATGTTACTATCCTTTTCCATACTTGTGCTTCAAAGTATCACCATGTTCTTCATGATAGAGAGTCTCCTATTTTGTCACTTTCATATATTACTAGTGGGAATTTTTCATTATAGAACTTGGCGTGTATATTCCAGTGATGGGCTTCCTCAAATGCCCTAGGTCTTCATGAGCAAGCAAGTTGGATGCACACCCACTTAGTTTTATTTTGAGCTTTCATACACTTATAGCTCTAGTGCATTTGTTGCATGGCAATCCCTACTCCTTGCATTGACATCAATTGATGGGCATCTCCATAGCCCATTGATTAGCCTCGTCAATGTGAGACTTTCTCCTTTTTTGTCTTCTCCACACAACCTCCAACATCATATTCTATTCCACCCATAGTGTTATATCCATGGCTCACGCTCATGCATTGCATGAGAGCTGAAAAAGCTGAAGCACGTTAAAAAGTATGAACCAATTGCTTGGCTTGTCATTGGGGTTGTGCATGATAAATATTTTGTGTTAAGAAGATAGAGCATGACAAGATTATATGATTTTGTAGGGTTAACTTTCTTTAGCCATGATATTTTGAGAAGACATGATTGCTTTTTAGTATGCTTGAAGTATTATTGTTTTTATGTCAATATTAAACTTCTGTTTTGAATCTTATGGATCTGAATATTCATGCCACATAAAGAAAGATTACATGATAAACATGTTAGGTAGCATTCCACATCAAAAATTCTGTTTTTATCATTTACCTACTCGAGGACGAGCAGGAATTAAGCTTGGGGATGCTTGATACGTCTCCAACATATCTATAATTTTTTTATTGTTCCATGCTATTATATTATCAACCTTGGATGTTTTATATGCATTATTATGCTATTTTATATCATTTTTTGGGACTAACCTATTAACCTAGTGCCAAGTGCCAGTTGCTGTTTTTTTCCTTGTTTTTCTCTTTACAGAAAATCAATACCAAACGGCGTCCAAACGGAACAAAACTTTTTGATTTTTCTTGGAGCACAAGACACCCAGGAAGCTTCGGGAGGAGGCCAGAAGGGCACCAAGATGGCCACAAGCTCATAGGGCGCGCCCTAGGGGGCGCCCTGCAAGCTTGTGGGCCCCCCATGGAACTTCCAACCCTAATTCTTCTTCTATAAATACCCAAGTAGTCCCCATAGACCATAGGGCACACCAAAAATACTTTCCGCCGCCGCAACTTTCTGTCTTTGTGAGATCCCATCTGGGGACCTTTTCCAGTACTCTGCCAGAGGGGGATTCGATCACGGAGGGCCTGTACATCAACCTTGTTGCCCTTCCAATGATGTGTGAGTAGTTTACCACAGACCTACGAGTCCATAGCTAGTAGCTAGATGGCTTCTTCTCCCTCTTTGATCTTCAATACAATGTTCTCCTCGATGTTCTTCGAGATGTATTCGATGTAATCTTCTTTTGCGGTGCGTTTGTTGAGATCCGATGAATTATGCATTTATGATCAGATTATCTATGAATATTATTTGAGTCTACTCTGAACTCTTTTATGCATGATTAAGATAACTTTGTATTTCTCTCCGATCTATTGATTTGGTTTGGCCAACTAGATTGTTTTTTCTTGCCATGGGAGAGGTGTTTTGTAATGGGTTCAATCTTGCAGTGCTTATTCCCAGTGACAGAAGGGGACATGACATGTATTTGTATTGTTGCCATTAAGGATAAAATGGTGGGGTTTGTTCATATTGATTGGATCTATCCCTCTACATCATGTCATCTTGCTTAAGGCGTTACTTCGTTCTTGTTAAGTTAATACACTAGATGCATCCTGGATAGCGTCCGATGTGTGGAGTAATAGTAGTAGATGCAGGCAGGAGTCGGTCTACTTGTCACGGACGTGATGCCTATATACATGATATTGCCTTGGATATCGTCATAACTATGTGCTTTTCCATCAATTGCTCAACAGTAATTTGTTTACCCACCGTATGCTTTCTTTCAAGAGAGAAGCCTCTAGTGAAAACTATGGCCCCCGGGTCTATCTTTTATCATACTAGTTGACCCATTGCGCCAAATGGCACAGAGACCCGCTAAAGCCATGTTATCGATCAAAATAGTTTCATTTTGCAAGGACATATCCGATATTGGTAGTGGAAAGCCCATGCACTAAATCATGCTATATTGAAAATATGTTTATCATGCTGAAAAACATTTAGGTTCGATTCGGATCCCTGTGTTGTTTCCCTTTCCTCCTGAACCTTTTCCTCGAAATGATAAAGAATCTGGTACACTCGAATTGTATTATTTAAGTGCTTATTGCTTGCCAAAAATCCTACTTCTACAATTGGTAGGTCACCAGCTTATTCAAATAAGTCGTGTTATTCAAATCAGGGACCATGTTAAAACTGCTCTTGAGTTTTTGTGGCACCTTCTCAACACTGATAAGAGTTCCATTGATGAGTTCCATTGATAAGCTGATCTATGGGTCGATACCCATCAATGTCAAGAGAAAAAGATCATGTGATGCATCTCAACTGATTGATTGTTTCATCTCTGCTACTGTAAATCAAGCCTTCAGAAGGTTGTGGAGCTCTAAACTTCTCTGGAATAGCCACAATAGAAAAGAATAAACCATACCATACTCAAGTTGACCGGTGCAAAGCTTGTTATAAAACAGAAACTTTAAAGGCCATATCAGGTAATATGCTGATAGGATTTAGAAAACAATGGCTGGAAAACAAAAATATTTCGCAGTACAGAAGAAAGTAAGAAAAACATTTCAACACTAAAGTAAAACTGCAGAAAGCACAATGGTTACACTACACTGTGTAGATACCTAATTGCTAATTTAGGTTATACGGCTGATGGAACCAAACAATATTTAAAAATCTCCTTTCAAGTACTCCCTCCGTAAATAAATATAAGACTGTAGCTTGGAAAGCGAGAACAGCGCAAGACACATGAGCCTTGTAGAACGTAACCTGAGTGTACAAAGGTCATAGGGCTCAATTTTAAAAAAAGGTCATAGGGCTCGAAAACTCGTCAGTCCTTGAACTGGTTACATTATAAACAAACTAAGGCAACACAAATCAATAGGTGGAAGCGTAATTTTCAAGATGGTCCCAACACTAATGAGCTTTGGGATTAGAGCAAGCCCATTAGTATCATATGATCTTATTGCCAACATTTATCCTACAACAAAATACACCTATCTGTAAGAAATTGCAACCAGTATGAAACTGAACCTCAAACGTGAGAATTATTATTTTTCACTTTCTCTAATACAATTTCGCTTCTCCATGGGCGCGCTCATGTGTAGGCAACATCTATAATTGTTTAATATGTTTCTACACTAAATATTGGTCTCATTGATTAAACTATAGAACACAATTTTCAAAATATGCATTAAAGTACTTAATATACATGAGATTATTATTTTTCACTTTCTTTAATACAAATAACGAGAATTAAAGGACATTCACGTCATGAAAAGTGAGGAAACAATACTCAGACCCTTTTCACCTTTATTTTTCTCTATCTTTCTCATGCACTCATCTTGACACAGACGATTATCATCCTTTGGATATATTTAAAACATAAAACTATTCTGACTTCATTCCTTGACCCTCCACTCTGTCTTGTCAAGCCACACGAATTATTTGCGACACAAGATTGTAAGAATATAATAATATAAGTGCGCATAATTAGAATGTTATGACATGCTAAAAGTTATTACAAAAACAAATAAATTATAAGGACAGGAATCATGGGAAACACAAAAGGAAAAATCAGTGAGGTCTGACCTCTTTCTAGAAGTGCTGAGAAGATAGGATATAGAAGGAAAAAACTCAATAGAGACATTCTAAAAATTTATGATTGATTCGTTCTTGCTCATAAAGACATTCTGAAGAATATAACACACTGGAGTAGACACAAGCGGTAAATCCAGGTTTGACTTTTAAGTTTGAAACAAGAATTTTCTTATTGATGATAAGTGAGAAAGTGAAAACTATGAGTGAATGTTTAGTTTGGTCGGTCAGGTCCTATGAGGATATTACACATCAGTCAGAGTTCCATGGAGACGGTCTCCTTTCCTATACCTAAGCTATGTATATATAACTCCATGGAGATGGACGAAGACGACACGACCCACATCACGACAATGCGGTTCTAGTTTCCTTGGTCCATCCCTTTGCTTCTCTTCAGGTCTCTACCTTGGTGTTGTCATGCTACTCCTGCATTCCAATCTAACATTTAGCGAATATAAACTCACTGCTCTCTATACAACAGAGCAGTAATAGGGGAAAGAAGAAAAACTGGAACTTCACTTACCCACTGAAGTGTGTAAACCCAGCTCTGAATTTTCGGTTGCACCGCTCATCATCATCCATCTCAGAGAATAGGAAAAATCTGCAATGATATGAATGGCCTTAGAATTAACTGTTGCAAGAATAAAGGATGTACATCTACAACTATAGTATGAAAATAGTGGCTTCACAGTTTGTATTCTCAGCAAAAATAATAATAATGTAGCAATAGCATACATGCAACAAGCCAACAACCATTCGACATGCATTTCCCAGAGCTGGCAACACTAACAAATAAGACGCTCAGACATACCTGTGCGAAGCTTCCGGCTGGGGATTCCTTCCTTCACTGAAGGAAGTATGCCGCTGCCATCACCAAAAAAACAATGACCTGCACCTTTTTCCTCCTTAGTGAACGTCACCCAACCACATTACATTTGCCGACCTCCTTGATCTGCGCCTCTACCAGGGACGCAACTCCCCTTATACCTGATGATGAGAGGAGGTTAGAAGACGATGGGTGCATAGAGGAGACAAAGACAAATCTTGGCAACATATATCAAGCAGAACCAAACAAGCAAGCTCACATTACTTCCAACTTTTGTTGTGTAACTGTGTTGTGAAATTTAATTATTCAGATTCAGGCCAAACACCGGTAGAGTGGTACTAGAATGGTCTGCTTGCGGATGACCTTTAACAGTAATAGAATACAGAATTTCAGCAAGTAGTTTAACGGGATACCCTTACAATTGCTAAGTAAGGTAAATAAACACCGCTCTCAAAGTTTTAAAGAGTTTCAAGTGAACAGTTCACTGATTATTTCAGTATAATACCGATATCTCTGAAGTTTACGCAAAGAAGAATGGATAAACATGATACTAACAGTACGCTAACCTGATACATGGTCCAAAATGATAAAGCCGCATCTGCATATTCTAACCTATAAGGTTGCTGGGCAACTCGGCCTCCCAGAGGGTCGCCCGATCTGCTCCTTCGTTGGCCCTTCGATCTGGTCAGCTCTCTTCCTTAGCCATTCGATTCTGTGCCTATTCACTGCCTTCTCTTTTTGCCGCTCGGTTGTTTGTTTTCGCGTCGATGACTGGTGGGTTCGGCCAATTTAGCTTCTGGCTGGGTCAAACGCTTGTCGGTGAGAGGTACCCGCGCGCCGCACGTTTGCGTGGCTGTTTTTGCGCTGACCGCGCAAAGTGCCGTACGTGCGTTGGGTAAGAAGCGGCCTCTCCTCCCGCTGTAGGCGAACACCCGCTCTCGCTCTCCTGACGCCGCCAATCCAATCGCGAACAGACGCTGGCGCATGCCCACCCGCAGCGACAGCAGGCCAGCACGTCAGCAAGCGGTAAATCAGGCACGCTCGCGACGCCAGCACGCGGTAAATCAGACACGGTTAACCACCCTCCGCCCTCCGCGCCTTCCCAGGACGAGCGGGCCGCCTGCCCACGCCTCTGTTGCGGCGTCAGGAGAGCGGGAGCGGGTGTCCGCTTGCCCACGCCGCGTCGCGTCCGTCTGCCTGGCGTCTCCGTCTGATTTTGACCACCTCTGCTTCTGCCTGCCTGTTCGGGTGGTTGGCTCGTGTCGGGCGTGCGTGCGCCGCGCAGGGAGGGCGAGGCGTGCAGGGGCCGGTGCTCGGGCGCCCGTGAGGCCGGTGCGGGCGAGCCGCACGCGCGAGCGCGCATCGTGGGCGCCGGGCGGGAACTGGGCAGCCGCGCCCGCTCCTGTTGCGCCGTCACCCGCTCCTCTCGCGCCGTCACGGGCACGCGTCGTGGGCGCCGCGCGCTGTCTCCGGTTTGTCATCGCGACAGCCGGGCGGATGAGCCGTGTCCGCGGATGAGAGCCGGGTCCGCGGATGAGCCGGGTCCGTACGCGCCAACCAACCACTCTGCGGCGCCATCGCCATGCCGCGTCGCGTCGTCAGGCGTACTGCAGGCCCGTCGCCCGTCTCTGCGCCCGTGTCGGGCAACTGGCGTGCGTGCGCCGCGCAGGGAGGGCGAGGCTTGTGGGGGCCGGTGCTCGGGCGCCCGCGAGGCCTGCGCGGGTTGGGCGCTCTCTCTGACCATGGGCCCCTGTCCCCACATGGGCCAGGTGTCGATTTTTGCTTCGTGGGTCTGTGTCCCACTTTGTAGGGATTGGATTTGCCGGCCGCTGCGGGCAGGGCCTCCTTTTCTCTTTGTTTTCCCCCATTCCATATTTCTTTGCCTCTCACTTGTTCCCGCCGGTTCATCCGCTCACTGTCACCCCCGCTTCAGCACCCACGAACCCTCTCCGAGTTGCCTCGCTTCGTCCCTGCGGTCTGTAGCCATGGCCGTCTTTTCCTTCATGGGTGCTGCTGGTTAAGGTTCTTCCTGTTCGTCTACTTCCGTTTTTTCCCTTCCGTTCTTCATGCGGTTTGCTTATTGAATGTGCCTGCGTTTTGTCCCTCCGTCTGCAGCTTGCTTCATTTTGTCGTTGGCTCCTTCGTAGGGGGCTTCTGCGGTGATTCCGTCCTTACTATCCAGGTTAGTGGATGCCTCCTCTGCTTCTCCATGGGTGTGTGTCTGTAAGGTGTTTGATGAAATGTGAATGTGCGCCTGCTGCTCGATGAAATGTTTGGGTTAGGCCTTCTGTTGTAGTAATTTTACTTCCCGTTGGTTCCACATCCTGTATGAGCATGATGATGTGTGGCCTCTCTTTGTACAATGATTTGTGCTCCGGATTAAAGTTGGTTCGCATGTATATTGTTGCATGTATACCTCATGAGCATGAAACTCTGTTCTTTATTATGGTGCTTGCTGCTAATGGCTTGCTCGTTTGCTTCTCTGATGAGCAGTGTCTTGTTGTTTCCGTGTGCATCACTGCATGCCATGGCTTCGTGCTGATTAGGTCTGCTTTGTTTGTTTTGCAGGTTGTTTCGTTTGCTCGGCAAGGTTTGCTCCTTGTTGTGCCTTCGTTCTGCTCGGCAAGGTTTGCTGCTCGCATCTCTCCTTGCTTTTCTACTATGGTTTATGTGTCTGCTGTCATGTTGTGTGGACTGCTAATCTTTTCATTGTGTGTGCCGGGAATGGTCGGGTGTCGCGTGCTTTATTGTATTTAGTTCTTGTGTGTTACCGGGATGTGTGCGTTTGTACCTGTCATTATACCTATTTTGGAAGCCGTGGTGACTGAATGCGCTTTGCCGTCCCTGTTATATTTGTGTGAGGTAGCAGAGGATGTTGGTTCGCATATATATTGTTGCATGTATACCTCATGAGCATGAAACTCTGTTCTTTATTATGGTGCTTGCTGCTAATGGCTTGCTCGTTTGCTTCTCTGATGAGCAGTGTCTTGTTGTTTCCGTGTGCATCACTGCATGCCATGGCTTCGTGCTGATTAGGTCTGCTTTGTTTGTTTTGCAGGTTGTTTCGTTTGCTCGGCAAGGTTTGCTCCTTGCTGTGCCTTCGTTCTGCTCGACAAGGTTTGCTGCTCGCATCTCTCCTTGCTTTTCTACTATGATTTCTGTGTCTGCTATCATGTTGTGTGGACTGCTAATCTTTTCATTGTGTGTGCCGGGAATGGACGGGTGTCGCGTGCTTTATTGTATTTAGTTCTTGTGTGTTACCAGGATGTGTGCGTTTGTATCTGTCATTATACCTATTTTGGAAGCCGTGGTGCCTCAATGCGCTTTGCCGTCCCTGTTATATTTGTGTGAGGTAGCAGAGGATGGTTCTGTCCTTGTTGGGGTAGAGTTGGAGCTTCCCGGGGATGGCTCTGGTACAATGCCGCGAAGAGAGTTTTTTTGGAGCCCTGCTTCGTTTGAGTTCGTGGAGGCTTATGAACAGGCTGCTCTGCAAGCTATACGTTTTTTACAGGGTCTATATGGATTTGTAATCCGTGACTATAATTACGACTGTATGATGACTTATAGGGGATCTACCCGTTCATCCATGGTTATTGCAGTCTCTGCTGTTCGTCACATAATGCGTCTAGAGAGCGAGTTGCTTCGTTTGCAGTCTACTGTCCCTCTTCAGTCTCAGTTTGACTGGGGCCTGTTGTACTCCCGTCTCCTGTCGTCTCTCCGTTCTGTCTAGGTGTCTTTTCAGGCCTGCGTGCTTGGTTTGTACGTGACATTGTTTCATCTCTGATTATGCCCGACCTGCAATAAAAAAAACAATTCTTTTTTGCTTCTGCTGGGTTCTCTCTACTTTCATGAAGGGGCAATGTATGCTTCTGATGCCTTTTCCATGGTTTTGTTGTTTGGCTCTTACCTCTTGGTCCTTGTTTACTGATTCTTACATTTTTTTCCCATGCCTTGTTGGACTTGGCTATTCATTTGGTAGGAAAAAAATATTTCTCTGTTGCCTCTCCTTTCGTTTTTAAGGATAAAAAAATATAGGGTGCCATGTATGGTCTTTTCACAATGTTACCTCTCCTCTCGGTTCTTGGCTCTTGCTTTTCAGTGTGTTGCTTGCCAGTGTTTAGAGGGCCTCTTTTGTTCGGTTATCGCTGTTTTGATTAGGTTTCCTATTTCATTCCTGCTGTTGCGTTCTTATTGCAGTGCTTTGTCATCGATGTTTATGTCGTCCCTCTGAATATCATGCCTCCACGGCGCTCCGTTGTTCGGAAGGCCAGTTCAGCAAACCAGCAGCCACCTCCATGCCGCTCTATTCGTCGGAGGCTATCTTATTCTGGACCGTCATTATCTTATATATCCTCAGGCCTGCCCAAAAGAGAATGTATGATAACCTGTTTTAATTTAAGTTTCTTGTGGTTTAGTGGTGTGCCTTCTGCACTCCACTGATATCTCTTCGTGCCTGTGACATGGCCTGCATTTTTCTTAGATGATGGTTTCTTCCCGGTTCTTAGTCCAGAGATTACGGCCCGTAATAGGAAGAGGTGCAGGGCGAACATCGATAGGCTTAGGGGAGACGGGCCTGCTATTCGATCACCCTTAGAGCCTGATTGGGTTGGGTTCACGCCTGAGGAGGCAGATATACTGAAAGGTATGCTCGCTGTTGATTTTCATGGAAGCTATGTTATGCTACATTGCTTCTGTGCTACTGTTACTGAAGCAAGATCAATTTATAGCTGGGTACCGAAAGAGATCTTTCTACGGTGGCCCAGACTATAAATGTCCCAGGTGTGATGCAGTCTTCTAGTTCGAGGAGAGGGTGAAGTCAGAGTCCGCTATCACACTGAGGCGGGTAGTTTACAACAAATGTTGCAAGGCTGGTAAGGTGTTTATTACACCTTTTAAAAAGCCACCGTTGTTTCTGTCTGAGTTATTGAGATACAATGGGCCTCCCCGTAGCAAAGAATTTATAAAAAAGATACGTCAATACAACTGCCTCTTTGCATTTACTTCCATGGGAACTAACATTGATCGTTCGGTAAATGATGGTAAGGGCCCAAATATTTTCAAAATAAATGGTCAAGTTTGTCATCGAATAGGGTCTCTTTTGCCTAAGGATGGAAACACCCCCAAGTATGCTGAACTCTATATATATGATACCCAGAATGAGATCCAAAACAGGATTCGGGCTTTAGACAAGGGTGAAAAGTGTAATGGTGCTTTAGATGAGTCCATTGTTGAAGGTCTGATGCACATGCTTGACACACACAATTCTTTTGTCAAAACGTTTCGATCTGCTAGGGAAATACTAGAGGTCAATAAACATGCTGACATAGCCATACGTTTGATTGCTCCTGGAGAATCTGATAGTCCTCAGTTTAGTCTTCCTACAACAGACGAGCTAGCAGCTTTAATGGTCGGTGAGTTTACGGTGGAGGCTGCTTGTCGTGACATAATAATACACGGTAGAGATGACAAACTTCAGCAGATATCTTCGTTACAGACTTCGTACATGCCTCTCCAGTATCCTCTCCTCTTTCCCTATGGAGAACGTGGGTTTCAACTTGGCCTTAGATATATTGGTTCAGACCCTCTTGATACAACCAAAAGAACCAGACTTACTATGCAGGATTATTATTCCTATTGCCTCCACTACAGACTAGAGCAGCATAATCCATACCTTTGTTGTGGTTTGCTCTCCTCACAGGCTATTGTGGATGCACGCGCTTGCATAGACGAGTGGAGACTGCACTTTATCATGAAGGCTCAGGATGATCGTAGGGCAGAGAACTTGCAAGGGATTGTTGATGCCGTTGGAAAAGGGCAGACAGATGCGGGTTCTGTTGGCAAGAAGAACATACTTCTGTCTTCTTTTACCGGTGGCCGGCGTTATATGATTGAGAACTTCCAGGACGCAGTAGCTATTTCGCGTGTATTTGGCCGACCAGATCTTTTCACCACCTTCACCTGTAATCCCAAATGGGGTGAGATCATTGAGGCCTTGTCTTCTGAACCTGGCCAAGTACCTTCAGATAGGCCCGATCTTCCGGTTAGAGTATACCACATGAAACTGAACGAGTATCTTCATGACATCAAGTCTGGAGAGGCATTTGGCCCCGTCGTGGCTGGTAATGCATGCTTTGCGACTGCTCCGCTTTATTTTCTTTCCTTTCCTACGCTCTGGACCCATAGTGAATCCTGGTTTTTCTCTGTTTACAGTGCTGCATACTGTGGAATTCCAGAAAAGAGGACTTCCTCATGCTCATATACTAATTTGGCTTAACAGGAAAAAACGGGAGGTTAGTCCTGCTTTAATTGATTCCTTTATATCAGCAGAAATTCCTGATCCTGTAGCAGATCCTCTTGGATATGCTCTTGTCTCTGAACACATGATGCACGGTCCGTGTGGTGAGGATAATAGTAAGTGCCCTTGCATGAAGGATGGTCTCTGTTCGAAAAAATTCCCTAAGCCATTCCAGAACGAAACCTCAATAGACGATAGTGGGTTCCCTATATATAGTCGTCCAGACAACGGTCGTTTCGTGATGAAAAAAAAAGTAAGGCTTGATAACAGGCATGTTGTTCCTTATAACTTAATTATGCTAAAAAAATACCAGGCACATCTTAATGTTGAGTGGTGCAATAAAACACATGTAATCAAGTACCTTTACAAGTATGTCACCAAGGGCCCCGATTTTTCGAAGACCTTGTTTGAGTCCATTAAAAACAAGGATGGTGCTGAGATTGATGAAATACTGGAATACAAAGAATGTCGCTATATATGTGATAAGGATG
Organism: Thinopyrum elongatum; assembly: GCA_011799875.1. Taxonomy (NCBI): domain Eukaryota; kingdom Viridiplantae; phylum Streptophyta; class Magnoliopsida; order Poales; family Poaceae; genus Thinopyrum; species Thinopyrum elongatum. The sequence goes on from CM022298.1 coordinate 229,482,638, forward strand.
GATGTTGGAGAATATATGGCTTTGAAATACACGGTAAAATGCCTTCTGTTGAAAGACTTCCTGTTCATCTATTGAATAAACACACAGTGCTTTTCAATGTAAAGGCAGACCTAAGGTCGGTTGCTGGCAATGCATGGCTGTAGAAAACAATGCTAACAGAATGGTTTGTAGCTAATAGATTTCATCCAAATGCTAGGTCTCTTACTTATTGTGACTTTCCAACCAAATGGACTTGGCTAACAGACAGAAAACAGTGGGTTCCTAAGACCTCGAGCTATAGGATAGGTAGAATTTATCATGTGCATCCTACAACTGGAGAGCTTTACTATTTAAGAATGCTGTTGATGGTTGTTAAAGGTGCAAAGTCTTATGCTGATGTTAGTCCTACAATGGAACTATGTATGAGACCTTCAAAGAGGCATGTGCTGCTAGGGGCTTGCTTGGAGATGATCTTGAATGGTATAATGCGTTTGATGAGGCTTTAACCTGGGGTATGGGGGATCAGCTACGTAGGCTTTTTGTTACGATAATTGTCCACTGTGGGGTTAATAATGAAAGTGCTTTTTTTGAAAAATATTGGTTGGATTTGGCTCAGGATATCGAGCACAACATAAAGCGCTCCTATCGTGATGATAAACATGTTGTGCCTCCTCATGAATTGCGAGACATTCTACTTGATAAATTGACTGTTCTATTTGCTAAAAATGGATCTAATATTCTAGATCACAACCTGCCACTGAAAACTGCATATGATGATGTCTCACATGAGAATGCCATGATAGATGATGAGCTATGTACTGATCCTAAAGGCGAGCTTATAAAAGCAGAGGCAATGTACAAGAAATTAAATTCAGATCAACTTCTAGCTTACAAGAGTATTATTGATAGGGTTATATCTGAGAAGCCAGGATTTTTCTTTGTGTCTGGGTATGGTGGGACTGGGAAAACTTTTCTCTGGAGTGCTATCATTGCTTATCTTAGAGGTAAAGAAAGAGTTGTTCTCACAGTTGCGTCTTCTGGGGTTGCAACACTTCTTCTTCCTGGAGGTAGGACTGCTCATTCTAGGTTTAAAATACCAATCTGTCTAGATGATAATGCAACATGTGATATAAAAAGATCTAGCAAGCTAGCACAAATGATTGAATCAGCTGCACTAATAATTTGGGATGAAGCATTGATGGCTCATCGTAGGTGCTTTGAGGCCCTGGATCGTAGTTTACGTGATATTTTATCTGCTAATGATCCTTCATTGGCTGAAATGCCTTTTGGTGGTAAAGTTGTGGTCTTGGGTGGTGATTTAAGGCAAATTTTACCGGTTATAGAAGGTGGTACTCGCTCCCAGATTATTAATGCTTCTATAACAAATTCACCTCTATGGCATTTTATAGAAATTCTTCACCTTAACATAAACATGCGCCTGGCTGTTCAAACAACAGATCCTATTTTACAGGCTGAAGCGGCTTCTTTTGCTAGCTGGGTATTGAGTGTTGGTGATGGCACAGAGCCTTCTGTGGCTCGGCAAGGGGAGTGTGAGCCAAGTTGGATAACAGTTCCTGATGACATGCTGGTCCACTCTGAGGATGATAGGATAGATGCTATTGTTCGTGCTGTGTATACAGACTTTGCTAAAAACTGCTCTAACCCAAAGTATCTGCGCCAAAGAGCTATCTTAACAACAACGAATGATCTAGCTCAGGAAGTTAATGATCATATGCTGACCTTAATACCTTCTGCTGAGGGGGAATATTTAAGCTATGATTCTATAGGAAATACTGCAGATGCAATGCGTAACATGGATGTATTTTATCCTGTTGAATACTTGAACACAATTAAAATTAACAACTTCCCTCGACATAGCCTGGTTTTGAAAAAGGGTGTGCCCATCATGCTTCTTAGAAATCTAAGTCAGTCGACTGGTCTTTGTAATGGTACTCGTCTGATTGTCTCTAATCTTGGTGAAAAGGTCATAGAGGCTATTATTATGACCGGTTCTAATATCGGTGATGTTGTATACATTCCAAGAATTTGCTTGACCACAAAGGATCCTAAGTGGCCATTTACTTTGCATCGTCGCCAATTTCCGGTCAGGGTTTCTTATGCCATGACCATTAATAAAAGCCAGGGACAAACTCTTTCAGCTGTGGGGTTATACCTGAAGAGCCCTGTTTTCACTCATGGCCAGTTTTATGTCGCGGTCTCTCGTGTGACTTCTAAGAAAAACATGAAAATACTTATTGAAAATGAAGATGGCACACTTGGATCTCAGACTAGAAACATTGTTTTCTCTGAGATTTTTCACTCATTAAAATAGCATCAACGTTACGTATTATTTTGTGAGCTGCTTTTGGCTGCAAATACTACTTTCCCTATCGTTTACTATTGCGTAGGATGCTATCTATGTTCTACCTGATTTTGCAGACCAATCTTGGTCTCCGCATAATTTGTTCTTTATTCCCGCCTATATCTACGTGTTAAGTGCATTTTGAAGGTTTGCTTTGTGTGTTTGTTCGTTTTCCTTCAGTCAGGTATGCTATTATATTACTATGCTTTATGTAATGCTGCTATGTTTCTGTATACATTTGAATATGATGCCATTTGTGTGACCGTGCTCGCTTCAATGCCTATTCTTATCTTTCTAAGCAACTACGTGTTTGTCTTTGCAGATGGCGCATCAACTGCTTTCTGAGATACACAACCAGAGTAGGAAGTGGACTGTTTCTGTCCTTGTTTCTCGCCTGTGGTTATATCACGAAGGAACTGACAGTGGGCCCATCAAGCACATGGACCTGGTCGTTCTTGATAGCCAGGTAAGCAATGTACATACCTAGCTAATTGCTATGTGGCCATGTTGAACCTAGAACACCTTTATAATTGCTGCTTTGGTTCCCAGGGCAACCATATGTATGTGCAGATACCGGCTCAGGCAGCAGAGGAGCTGAAGCATGAGCTGGAAGAAGGAAAGGTCTACATGATGAGTAGCTTCAACTGCATTGAAGCAAAGACTACTTTTAGGGCTGTTGAGAGTCCCTTCATGATCCAGTTCACTAGGTTCAGCAGGGCTGTGTTGCGCCCAGGCTTGGAGGCAGATTACCCATTCTGCACCTATAATCTGATCCCATTTCAGGACATCCAAAAGCCATCTGGGCCACCTGCTCGTTTCCTTGGTAGGTTGTGCTGTTGAATACCTCCCCCAAAAAAACATATGCTCCTGAAATGTTCAAAATCTAATGCTTATGTGGATTCTTTGAATTTGAAGATGTCATTGGAAGGATTACTGCCGTTTCTGATGTGATTCCTGTCCACTCAATGCATCAGCCAGAACCATCAAACACAAGGACGATAGTCCTTGCAGACTTACAGTAAGTGAAATTGTTGTTTTATTACGCGTACACCCCTTTGGCATACCAGTTCCTTCGTTTATTTATTAATCTGTGCATCGTATGAATCCTTCAGGGGCCAGGAGATAAAGCTGGTCCTCTGGGGTGATCGAGCAGTTGAGTTTGAGGGAGAGGCAGTGCGAGCAAGGGATGAAAAGCAAGCTGTGATTGCAATTTTTGTAGGAACATTGCCTAAATGAATCAAGGTAGTTACTTTACGTGTGCTCCGGCTATGGCGCCTTATACGACTTCATAGTAAATAGTTTACAGAATAGAGGCTACTAATACTATAATTGATATGCCCTCTCAGTCCTCTGTGTTGTTTAATAAATATGCAGGTGTTAAAGGGCTTAGTGGTAGTTCTGCTTGCCGCTGGTACATTGATGAGGATCTGCCTGTCATAAATGACTTCCGCAACAGGTGATTTCTATGTGCTTCCTAATTTGCTGCTTCTTATTATAGCAATGTCTGTGAGGGTAATGCTGCTTAGTTAACTGTAGTACTGACTACCTCCTTTGTTCCGTATTAAATTAGACTTGGGACTGATTTCAAGCCTATCGATAACAATGGTGCTTTGGTTGAGGGTGCATTTCCCACCCGTGTCTATGCTGATCCAATTGAAATGACCGTGTCGGACCTCCTTCAGCTCAACCCTTATGAAAACGAGGTATGCTTGCTATCTTTTCTTCCAGACGTTGTTTTCCCTTTTGTCATTCGCTTGCTCAATGGCAGATTGTGTTGTTCCCACAGGAAAAGCGATTCATATGTACCGTTACTGTCGAAAGGCTCAATCCTGATCAGCGCTGGTGGTTCTTCTCATGCTCTACCTGCAACAAGACTTCAACAATGCTTGCGTCGTCACAGTACCGATGCACCAACCCTAACTGCTCAACCAAAGATGCACAGGAAACGTATGTTCCTTCCTAACCCTCTGCATGGTGTTTCTCCCGTTTATTGCCAAGTGTTTTCTCAAGCTTCCTAGCATATTTACCTAGACCCGCCTCTTCCGTATTCTGCCAGTCCTTCATCAGAATCTTCATTATATTCATGCCATGTGCAGGTACTGTCTTTCTCTCTTTGCACGTGATGATGTGGCTGAGGCTGAGTTCATTATGTTTGATAAAGTTGGAAAAGCAGCTGTAGGGAAGCCACTTCTCACCTTACTGAAGTTTAGAAACCCGGGACTTTTAACCATCCAAGAGATAGCTCGTGTGCCAATGGTTGACAGGATTGCACCACCAGAAGTTACACAAGTTGTTGGGCAGAAGTATAAGCTTCTTGTGTCCATTTCAAAGAGAAGCTTTGCAACCACAAGCACGCAGCTGTCGTTCCAAGTTGTGAAAATTATGGAAACCTACAAGCCTGAGTTAAGCTCATCTGCCTTTGACTGTGTCCCCGGGACCTCTGGAGCATCATCTTCTGCCTCACTCATTGACAGTCCAGTGTCTTCTGAGCTATTTACACCCAATACACCAAGCATCCAGCAGGCACAGCCTGGCAGCTCATCAGGGAGCCTTGCCATAGGCTATCAGACACCGATAGGAGGGGTAAGTGCCTGTGTTAGTTTGCCTTCTATTACACTATTTGTTCAATTTCAATGCCAGAAGACTAAATTCTTCTCACTGCCTTTTGACACTTAGGCGCGCACACCAACTTCAAAGCTCAATGCCAGTCTCCTTTCATCTGCATCTCCAGGGTATGCCTTTTTGAAACAGACTGCTACGATATTTTCAATTACTTGAATGCCCTCATGCTTGTGTTTTCTTTTGTAGCAAATCACCATGCCCAACCGGCAGTGCTAGGCATGTCTTGTTTCTCGGTGATGAAAAGAAAACTACTCTGCCAGAAGAGACTAAGAAGAAGCCTGCTGAAGCAGACGAGGTAATCTTTTTTATACCCCTCATGCAAATACCTATGAATGCACGTGTTTTACGTCTTAGAAGAAAGCAGCTCGCTTGGGCGCTCATTAATAATTGCTACCTTTTTAGCATGCCTTGCTTACCTGTGCAACTCTAAAACCAGATGCTTATCTTACTCAAAGAAACATACCTGCTATTGTATGTTTTGTTTATGAAGATGACAAATATCGATAAGCATAGAGGAATTCTATTGAAGATGTCTAGCTAATCGTGTCAGCTCAAACATATTAAGAATAGTTTAATTACCTTTGAATATCGACATATCATGTTCCTCTCTTATCAACCTAATTTATATGCTGGGTGCACCAGGAGAACTATGATGACAAGGCTGAAGATCCTTCAGCTGCTGCTGAAGGAAAGGATGACAAGGCTCAAGTGCCCAAAAACAAAAGGTACATCTTATTATTCTGTGTATCTATCTCACCGTACTTTGTACGTATATGCCATCCTAGTTGTTCATCTTTAACTATAACACCTTTGAATAAAGGAGCTCTGTTGCTGGAAAAGGAACTGCTGGTGGAAAGAAAACAAAGCAGTGACTGCTTTGCGCTAGCCATGCAGAAGTAAACTACCTATAGGTACACCACAAGTCTGTTCTGTAGTATTGTTGTTAGATGCATTTTCCTATTACCATACCTGGGCTTAATTTCTTAAGACTTTGCATTCCACTGTAGGCTATCTATCCTATGTATATTAACTTCTCCTCAGCGCGAAGGAGAAAGATGATGTTTGTGCGACTAGCTTCGCTATCGACGACGCTCCATCCCAATGCTCTTTGACCAGCTACAAGCAGAGCCCGTTGATGTGTATGCCTCTTGCATAAACTTTACTGTAACTGTATGCTTCTTATCAAGCATGCTTCAAAACTCCCCTATGCTATGTGTGTGTGTCTGAACAAAGTCTTTGGCTGCCCAGATGGCTATGTCAAAGCAAGGCAAAAACAAAACTCCCCTATATTATGAAGCGAACTTGAACTTATTGTGTGTATGCTGTTAAGCTCTTGTTTAAGTTTCTGTGTGTGATATGCTGCTTCATAGCTTAGAAGCTATTTGCTCTTCTTGAGACGAATGTTTTTCATTTTGATTTCGTTTTTTTTTCGCTCTCTATTTTCTTTGAAGGCTTTTTGCTCTCTGTTGCTCCTCTTAATATCTTGTGCCATTGAAGCCTCTGGGCTGCCTCTGCTTTGGTCTTGGCCCATTTGGCCCTTTCTGCCTTATCTTTGTGTGGCTGGAAAGGTGTGGTCTGTGTGCTCTGCCCTTTTGCTAGCGTTGGATACCTTGTCGGAAGCTGCCAGCTGCGCCCCATAACCTGCTGTCCTGCTCGCTCTCTTCCTTTAGCAACCCACGCCGCCGCCAAAATCCCTAGCACAGCCATTTCTAGGGTTTGTTAGCTCGCCGCATCTTGATGCTCTGGGCTGATGACGTTGCCTTCTTCGACCAGCAAAGCTGCAGCCCAAGCCACGGTTCTGACCACAGGCAAGTTCCATTCTAGACTGCTGATCTATGTGCGCCGATGCTCTTACGTTCTTGAATCGATTTGCTTGCTTTTTTTCAACGCTTAAGCTAGCATCTCGATTGACCCTAAACTACTTTATAATCCTATTAGGAGTTTCATCCTCGCCTGTCTCTTCTAGAAGAAATATAACAAGAGCTTTTATTTCATATGGTGAAACAAAATGCCCAGAGATCCGGACCCACTATCATTTTGGAATTATTTTCTCTCCTGATAATAGAGCCGCACGAAACAGGTTTCATGATGCACTAGCTGAAGCTTTTGAGCTAGATGGCAATGTTTTTTCTTTGGATACTCCTGACGAGGAATTTCTGATTAGCATCCCAGACAAGCCACAGTACAGCCAGGCAGTGCAGTTTCTTCAGTCCGAACAGAGGCTTAGCCTGGGTGACATACATTTTACCACCCAATGTGCAGATGAAGAAATAACGTACTGTGGCACTCCCAGTTATGATTCGCATGATAACCATGCAGGGTCCGAAATCTTGGTTGAGATAAGAAACCTGCCGCTGCACCTTTGGACGTTCAAAACAGCAGATTTTATCTTGCATCCATATTGTGTCGTCTCTGAACTTTACCCTGACACAATGGCCTACAAAGATCTTTTAACTTTTCGACCCATTTGCTGGACAGACACACCAGAGAATGTACCATTGCAGATGAAAATCAAGGTTAGACGCAGGTTCCGAGATCCAACAAACAGAGCAGAAGGAATCCACCTTGACGTGTTTACCGTGCTTATTAGGGTGATTAACAACCCATTTAAGAAGAAGCTGAGAGCAGCTGAGTTGTTGCCGCCTATACCAGATGCTCAAAACAACACCATTAGTGCTGCTACACCGCATTGTTTCCTCCAAAACACGGAGGTTGACCCCGATAGATTCCTGGAATTATTACACTCTATAATCCTCAAACAAAGTGATGGTGCTGAACCCATCAGCAGAGGAGAACTGTTTTCTGCAGTAATTCAGCACGTGCCAGCATCTAGATATATTAATGTGGAGCCGATTAGCTTTGATGCTTTCCTCGTGCGCTATCGAGGGGATGTTCAGTTTGCAACGTTTGCAGCATTCAGATCAGGTGTTCTTGCTAGGGGACACATCGAACTTGGTGGCCGCATCTTCAGCGCTATTCCTTGGTCTCCTTCTTATGGTGGCGAGCAGACTTCTCTTTCCTGATTTGTTCGCATTGTTATAGGTGAAGCTCCAATTGGACTCCTCCAGTATGAGATAGCAAGCCAACTGCTTAGCCCGTTCATTTTAGTCGAAGGGACTGATATTCCTGGACAAGGCTTGATAGATACAAATAAGTATAGCTGCTTGGGATGGGTTGACAGTGTGATCGATATCCCGGACTACATCACCGTCTACATAACACCTAGAGGATGTCGATCAGACTATATGCATACTGGACATCATTACATGCCCCTGTATACACGGCGTGCAAAGATAACAGTTGAGCCTCCAAACATGCCGAGAGACTAAGGTATAATGCATGCATGAGCAGTTTCATATATCGTGCTAATAGGTTCTTATGATATCATATTAAGATTGTTTTTTAATTGCTAACAGGAATCTTACAGCAATGAGGCTACAAAATAAAATCCATGGTGCTTCCCAAGGAAAATATTATAGACTGGACAACGCAGGAATTCACAGTATTTTGCTATCTCTTAGGAATGGCTTGTCATGGCACAACTTTAATGTACCGCGATGTATTATGACTTTTAGACTAATATGCTTATTTAACGCCTTAGGTGTTCACTGTGTAATCCATCTAGAGAATTGTATTATCTGCTTCACCTGAGTTTTATTTAATATCATGAATTAGTGTGCACATTTATCTACTTTTTGCTTATAGAATTCTGGCTACTACAGAAGGCCTTGGGTGTTTTGGTGTATGGGCCCAGAGATAGCAGGCCAGACAAAAGGCCCATAGACTGCCCATATAAATACTACTAAGAGAAGCCAGTTGTAACCCTAGATTGACAGAGTACTCCTTTTTGGAACCCTAGATCGACAGAGCTCTCTTTCTCACATCTTCTGTAGCAATGGCTTCGTCCACGGAAAAGCAAGCAAATTTGTTGAGCTATGCTCCTCTCTCTCTTTCAGCGCGTGATGACCAGGAGCAGTACTCAAGAAAACCACAGGTAACTGCCTCACGATTTGGTGATGAAGCTGCAAATTAGTGTACTCTTTTTTTGATTTTAGTTAGAACTAGAACTGTGAACAACACTTGATCCATATCACCACTTTTACAGGAGCTGCCAGTGGATGCAGAGCAGATACATAGCGAGTTTTCTCCAGGTGAAGAGTATTCGACCAACAACCAACCTTAAGAGCAGCAGCCTGAGGTTATTTCCTCACCAAAAACAAAAACATTTTTATAAATAGAATAATTTTCTTGGTGTATGCTCTTACTGTTGCAATTGACAGCTGCAAGCTGAGGTAGCATGCCCACAAGAGATCCACAGCCACTTATCCTTGTATGCAGCATGGTACACTGAATATGAGAATTCACAGCATGGTCCAGAGGTTCGGATTACAGCCATTTAATTATCTCTTGCATAGATTTTTTTCATGATCTACCTAATGATGAACTTGGCCGATTAATTATGGATATTTGGGTACTGCCTCTTATACTTTTTTAAACAGAAGCATAACTCTTAATGTTTCTAGGTCCTGCTTTATAATTATGTACATAGCTGTGAGGCGATGGGTTCTGATAGATACCAGATTCACAACCCACAACTTTAGGCATAGTTTTCTAGTTACTCTGTCTTTTGACTAAAAAACAAATAGCTCATTCTATATTATACAACGAATTCCTTTTCACATCATTACAATTAATAACATGCGTTTAATACCACAGGCCACACCACCTATGGTGAAGATCCCTTACAAGATGATGTTGGATGTCCTTTTAGAATCTTTGGCCCTTCCACCAGCAGAATATCGAAGCAAGCAATGTGGTGGCGCTAGAGTATGTGTGACTGTTTTTTTCCACACGCCTGCGTCGAATGTTGGAGATAATAGCAGTCGTATGGCTATCCCTAGAGTGCAATCTGTCAAATATGCAATGTCAGAGGACACATCTGCTATGGAAGCAATAGGATACATAAAATGCATATTGAAGACAGAGATAAGAGACTACAACTACAGCACCATGAAGATGCTGAAGAAGGAAAATGAGTCCCTGAAGCATGAGCTAGCTATAGCTAAAAAAAACAAGCAAAAGATGAAGATGAAAACCAGAACCATCAACAACAAACTCATGATAGCCAAATACAAGAACAAGAACAATGCGATGGGCTGGTTCGTTCTAGCAAGATACATGAACGGGCTCTCTGATCATATATCGAACGTGACAGCGCTGAATAAATCATCTGGGAAAGAACCCATAGATCAACTTATCAATGGACCTCTTATCAACATTGAGAAGGTGGCAGAAAGGCTCAGACACAGAGTGATCAAGTCAGAGAAGAAGTTCAGAGCCATAAGAAGAGGTTTTTAGGTTGATGCCATACAAAATGCATCCTAGGCTAAACCTTTCGGAATCACGGTGTATTTTGCTCCTTTTGTGTGTCCTGCCAGCAGCAATTAACCGAGGTGTACTTTTCCTTTCTGTTTGAACCAGGTTCAGACTAAGGGTTAACCAGGCCTGTGTGTAAGACTTAATGATCGTTCCATTAGAAGTCTTTATTTATTATCTGTGCCATATATGTTTACATGAACAACATATCTGATGCTGTTAATGACTTTTCCTGTTGCTTATGTAATCTTGTTCATGGGCTTTTGAGCAGTGTTATATGCAACTTTGAAAGCATATAGAAAACATCCAAAGAATTGGGGTGCAGCCATTGCCATTGGTTCTTTCATCCAACGATGACCTTTCGAACATACCTCTTCTTGAGGTACTAAACATGCTCTAATTTTGTTGAGTATGCCTCTCTGTAAATGCTTCTCTTGCCCAGCTGAAGAACCGAGGAAGAAAAGGGGATAGACAAGCTCGATGGTTGTAGTACACAGACAGATTTCTTTTTCTCGTGCATATGGAAAATAAAAGTTTGGTGCAAACGGTGTTAAAAATATATGTCCTTAATTTCTTTTTTAATCGAAATTCTCATCGAGATAACCATATTTTAGCCTAAAACAATGCTTCCTTAGCTGGTTTGTACATGTTATACAAATACACTTTTATTTCAAACTTGAATTTAACAACGTGATAAACATATTCATTCATTCATTACAGGTTCACCATGTCTCATTATGTCCTTTTGCTTCATATTCAGGGTGGAACGGGGCTATATTTCTTTCAGGCGAGGGTGATTCCAGTAGGTGAGGTGCATTCCCCTGCTCCGCTTAATTAAAATTAATGTGAAATATGTTTCTACCAAAACAAATTACAATTTATTCTTTTTAGTTTCTACTGATTTTCAGTATGAAATATTGAGGGCCGAGTAGTTCAGTCCATTTCCCAGTGGATATGGCACGCACATGTATGATCGCTGTTATCGAAATTGATATCAACACCTTGACTGAATCTCATAGAATAGACTGCACTGCTAATTCTTGCATAGCTGAGCTATCTATAGAACATAGAATAGACTCTGAGCATGCCTTGGGGACCTGTGTAAATAATTCCTATACACATGGACGCTGGGTATGTTAGTAATTGCCCAAAAAAATAGCGGCTGCAGATTATTTGTTGAAAAATCTAACGGTGTTTCCTTCTTTCCATCAGCTGCTATTTAACGGTGTTATAATATGATTTATTAGAATAGAGGTCAGGTACTACCAAACTGAAATATGTATGCACATCTCATTGTAGAGAGAAAGACACCGTTCCTTTTTATTAAAAGAGATTAAATTTGTTACCATATGTGCTTGTCCACAACGAAATCGACTAAACCAAACTATTTTCATCGCGAACATGGGTTTAGCAGGTCTCTGCGCCATTTGGCGCAAACGGGTCAACTAGTTAGTGTAAATATGACCTTCCAAGTATCAGCAGGAATTTCTATCGGTGTCGTCTCACACTGTTATGTACATAAATGACCGAGGGGGAAATATTTATGGAGTTGAGCTTCAAACTCATGGGTTTATCCAATGCATTGTACGAAAGTTCAAAAATAATGAAATGGCCTTCTGGACCAACAATCTTCTCCTTCAGCAACACATGAGATCTAACCAGGTACTAAAGAATCAGTACACAAGCTAATTGTCACTGAGCACTTGACTGGCTTTGGCAAGCTTGTTGTTTAATCCAAATATCATCCCACCCTCCTTATTGGTTTAGATTTACATTTTCCTCAAAATTATTTTCCTTTTATTTTTCAAGATTAAGTAGTTGTGAACCAAGCTGTGCGTTCCACATTTAAAAAATAAGAACATGGCAAATAACTTTGTAGCACAAGGAAATTGGATCAGCTATCCTCTCATCTTTGCATCCACAATACATCATATTTTCCATTGGAACTAAAGATTTCTAAAGCACTGAAAGAACATGAACCCCCAAGAATCCATGAGGAAGAGTACATTACCAGCAACAAACATATGTAAACTAAGTGAAAACAAATGCTGCAGAATGAAAGGGGGGAGATGAACCTCTGCACACAAACACTTAATCAATAGAAAAGGGCAACCATTCATAAATTCATCCTAGCTAAAAAAAGCATAATTCAAACTAATCAAGAAGCCCTCGAGTGATACAACAATGAATTAAACAAAAGAGAAAACACCAAGACAACAGAAAACAACGGAAGGCAGGTGAAGCACAATTATACCTGATGGACCTGAAGGCACACGCAACAAAAAAATAGAGGACCGTCGAAATAACGCACTCCATCCACAACCCTGAAGAGCCATGTAGGAGCAGTAAGCAAAGTAGGGACAAAACAGAGCGATGAACCCAAAGGAGCTGTGTATCCTCCCAAAAATTGCAAGCGGACTTGTATCTGATAAAATTAGTCCCAGAAAGTAATTGAGAATAGCATGTTAGTTGCCATAGTCAGCAGTAAGGGTAATAAGGATATAACAGAGAATAGTAAGAAAACTAATCATGTCATTCATAAATCATCAGAATATGGTGGCATGAAATGACCTGCTACTTTGTTGGTTTCCTGAAGTTGAGTACCAAATAGGTAATTTACAGTGCTCTTCAGCTTCTTGCTATAACTGTCATTAGAAATGCAAACTATAGGAATCTTGCAATAAGATCAGCAGCTCCACCGCTATCACCAGCAGATATACTGTCAACATCAACCATGATGACTTTAGGCTTAGACTTCTTTATCCTGTGAAATTGATCCACACTTTATACAATGAAAACAAGTCAAAGTGCAAAGTTTGTGACATTGTAGTGCTGACTGGTTGTCATTGTAATTCAAGGCAGACTGCTAATAAGCTATCTGATATAACCTGATGTGCTCTCCACAACATATTTCTTATCACCTGCATTAACCTTCTACGCATATATTAATCATTTGAATTTATGCCGCAAAGATAAATAAAGGCTGAGAAGGAAGAGAAAAGTAGAAAACAAAACCAACTAGTAAAAAGCAAGAAATTCTAATCCTCGTCCCAGTTAGCAATATAAACGCTTCTACCATAAATTTTCAATGCATTGCAGGCTGAGATGCCAATTCCAATTTCACATTAAACTTTCTCTAGAGCCATATTTCCCCCAATATTTTTTGGCAACCTGTCATTAATCCAGGTCAAAGTGAAATTACCTAAAGGGCGATGTCATATTCCATAGATGGTGTAATCAACTCCCCGGCAATCTTTGATACATTCTGAACCCTGTAGAAATAGTATCTTGCTTTAAAAAATCAACAAAACATGCAAAAAAAAGACCAAAATATGTATACCGTGCAAGAACATGGATGTACAAATAAAGGACAGAGTCTCACATTCGTCAAGCAATTCCTTTACATGGTTTATAAAATGGCAGGGTCTTAATAAAATATAATCAGATAGAGCAGCTCAGATGCATCAATAACTTCCCTGTATTTATGAATTGAATTCTCAGGACCCTTGTATATTGCTATCTTTGGCCGGTATAAATTTACACTCGCAACATTATTTTGTGAAGTAAAAAAATGATTTGATGCATCCTAGCTGCATAACATGATCTATGAAAACAATTTATTCAAAGCATATGAACCAAGTTCAACCACTAACCAACTGTTGCCGCCATTTTCTGAACTTAATCAAGAAAAGTGGCTGCATAGAGCTAAAATCCCAAAATAATCATATGGACAAAGAAAACTATGAGGCTGCAGAAGATGGCATACCTCATCGACGAATCGGGGGTCGAGGGGAGGAGGCCGCATGGAGAGAGGTAGAGAGAGATTGGGTGAAGCTCACCTCATTTTGGTGGTAGATGCGGTCGTCGTCGCTCGACGTGCCCTTGGCCTTGACCACCGCGCCCGCTGCCTGCCAAGCTTGCTGCACCATGTGTGGCGCTCACCGGCGCTAGCCATCGCCGTGCATCAGTCAAGGCACCGCCAGGATGCTCGATTTCACATGGGTCTTTTCCTCGTCTAAATCTTGGCCCGATGCCTCGCTAGAGAGAGACAGTGGGGTGTCACGGGGTGGTTGAAGGAGAGGGTGCGCCGAGGCTTTGGTGGCAGTGAGGACACATGGAGGAGATGGAGCTCCTGGGGCTGCGGGGGGACTGAGATCCAGTGACTTCACTTGGTGAAGTCATGCTGCAACTTTAGGCATGTAATCTTCATCCAAAACACATCCAACGGTCAAGAAGAGACACAGGAAAAAACTCCAGGACTTAGCAGTTTTGCAGCCTAGCAGCAAACAATGGTACAGCCTAGCAGCAAACAACGATACTGTGCGCTTGGATTCAGTTTGATTTGAACAGATTGTAACCCAAAACATTGAACAGATTATACAGTACCAGATTATGCAATCAAAGTTGAACAATTCAATTGCATTTGACACGGAATCTAGTAGCATTTGACATTAAAAAGCTGTAGCACATAACATTCGAATGCTACAGCAAGAAATGCCAATATTGAGTAATCATTAAAGTACACAAAAGCAGGCCATTTCACTTGTACACTTAGGCCAAAAAAGACTACGGTTAGCCCCCAAAATACTGTAGTTAACCTGTCCAAAATACTACCTAACAATTTTGAAGATACTAGATCAAATCATCATAAAGATAACATCGTCAACTTGTGAAGTTGTCAAGAGCTCGGTAAAGCTGTTGATTGTATTGTATTCTTGACGCTTCTCACTTTCTCCTATGGGACTCCCTCCTTTGTTTGTGCCATCATTCTCCACTTGCACTTGAGACTGCACACTATCCTTTTTCTTTTGTTGTTGTTGCTGCCAATGTAAATGAAAAATCATTTTGTTAGTTTAGGAATGAATAACAATAGTAGTACATACATACATACATACATACATACATACATACATACATACATACATACATACATACATACATACATACATACTGCAGCTTATCTTTGCTTCTTGTTTTGTTGTTGCCGCTGATTTAGGTTGCTTTCGCCCTTTGCGTAACATATCAAACCATGTTTGCTTTATCCTTAATTTTTTAGATGAAACCTCCTTTTTTCTTCAGTTTTGCAGAACTAAGCAAGTCATTGGCTTGCTGAATATTGGATCAACATTTTCTTGGTCATTGCAACATCCATTCGTAGCACTAGTAGCTGATGCATTTAGTTTATCCTCTAGTTGTGGCCAAAGATAATCAGGTGCATTTTCTAGCAACAAACGACATTCGGGAGAGTTGGCTATTTTATATGCCATATCGTGAAATTTATGAGACGTATCTTTGTACCAAAGTTGAGCTTCCAATTTTGGATTTTCTACCACTTTCCTTCCTTGCCTATCTTGTATACTTCCATTGCGTGCTTCTCTAGTCCATCTCTTTAGGACATAATGTGTTGACAATGTCTTTACATTCATCAAATCAAGCAATTTGAAACTATGTCCACACAATATTCCCGCCCTATTGAACATTTGACAACTACATGAAGCTGTTTGGTTCAAAGGATCACCAATCACTAGGCGCTCCTCCTCCTCCTCATAAGTCAAATCATCATGCAACCTCCCAATAGCAACAGCGAATTTGTTATTTTCATCGAACACTCTAGTGCAAGCAGCCATGGATCTTTCATATTCACTTTGGAAAGCTTCAAAAATAGGGGGAGTGTACACTTTGCTTGCTTGCACCAACATCGAGTGCACATTTTGATTATTGGCAACTTTTTTCTTGCCTCATATTCAGATTCCAATTCCTTTCTTCTTTTTACTTCAACCGTTCTCTCAAAATGCATCAAGAATAGGACAATATGGAAATCAGATTTCAAATGGTTCTTCAATGCATTGTTGAAACTCTCACTTAGTTGTGTACTTCTCACTCCCAAACTGAAGACATCTCTCATATAACATTCAGCCCATTTTTCTTTCATCTTGTAGATACTATCTAACCAAGTTTGCTTATGCACTTTATGTCTCATGTTGTCAAATGCTTCTTGAAATGCTACCTTGTCCTCATAGCCATACATACAAGCACTAAAATCAGAGAGAATATGAGATTCCTCTTCCACCTCCCCTTCATCTTCCTCTTCCACCTCCCCTACATCTTTCTCTTCGCTCTTGACTGGAGATAAATGTTTGACAGCATTCATCATAATGTGAAAGGTGCACAACCCGTGATATGATTTCATGAATACTTTCTCTATAGCTTTTCCCATTGCTGCATCTTGACCAGTATAAATAGTTCTAGGTTGTCTTCCATTATGTGTAAATAGAAAAGTCTCAAATAGCCATATAAATGAGTCATTTGTTTCATCAAACAGCAAGGCAGCACCAAAAATAGTGGTTTCTCTGAACTGATTGAGCCCAAGAAAAACACCAAATGGCCTGTACTCTTTGTTTGTGCCAAAAGTAGTGTCAAATGTGACAACATCACCAAAATGTGCATAGTCAAGGATCATTTTAGCATCAGCCCAGAATATGTTGGTTATATCCTCCTCACAATCCAACTGTAGTGCATATTGGAATGATGGATTGTCAGCAGTTTTGTCATGAAAATATTTCAGCATACTTCCAGCTTGTCCAAAAGCCAACTCCCTCTGTCGCTTGGTTCGCAAATGATTTTTTTGGTCACGACAAGTATATCCAAGGTTAATCGGTCCACCAACTTGACGAGAAGCAAACTCATGTGCAGCTTGTGGCATAATGCCGGAATCATCAGCGGTTTCAATTTCAAAAGCTTGTCGTTCTGAAATCTTTCTTTGAGATATCAACAAGTGGCGGGTTTGTGGCAATTGAAGCAAGTGGTTGTGTTCAAGCACAACCTCAGTTACTTCATAATTTCCGGACTCTCGATCCAATTGAAAACACATACGAGCTTGGCAATCAGTTCTTGTTTCATCTCTAAAATGCTTTGGTGCACGATCAGTTTGCCCTTTTCTCCGATGACCCTCGTTGGAACAAACAAATCTGCATGAACCAACCATACTGATACGTCTCCAACGTACCTATAATTTATGAAGTATTCAAGCCATGTTTATAACAATTTTATATGGTTTTGGTATGATTTGCATGGAACTAACCCGAATTGACGCTGTTTTCAGCAGAACTACCGTGGTGTTGTTTTTTGTGCAGAAATGAAAGTTCTCCAAATGAGCTAAAACTTTTTGATGATTTTTTTCAACGAAAGAGACTGTGATGCCCCCGACTCAATCGTGCACTAATCATACATGCAACATGCACGATCAAGCACAGGGACTCACGGGAAGATATCACAACACAACTCTAACACAAATAAACGGAGATCCACAATATTACAAACCAGGGATCCGAAGATCTGAATACATAAGTCAGTCATACAAATATTATCTGAGTACAGACATAGTTAGATAGGTTTTGCCTTAAGAAGGCTAGCACAAACAATGACTCTAGATCGAAAGGTGTAAGCCTCCTGCCTGGGAGCCTCCGATCCTACTCCTGGTCGGCGGGCTCAATCCAGTAGTGTGTGCCGTCTGGACCCTCCTGGTCGTAAGCTCCTGAGGTGGCATCTGGCTCTAGGGCTCCATCGTCTGATGTGTCATCAAGTAGGGGAAAATGGGGAAAAAGAAGTAACAAAGCAACCGTGAGTACTCATTCGAAGTACTCAGCAAGCCAGGATCTACAATACATATGCAACATTATCAAAGAGGAAAGACTATATATGTGGACTGGGCTACAGAAATGCCAGAATAGAGAGAAGGCCTAGTTCTATCGAAGACTAGCATCTTCACGAAGCCATCATCTTGCAGCAATAGAAGAGAGTAGAATAGCATTTTATTTAGCAAACATGTTGAAGCAAGCGTAGAGATCCTTCCTCGACTCCCAGCGAGAAAGCGATCCCGAAGCTTCAATTTAAGTAACAAGTATCCAGTTTAAGTAGTAGATCGGGATACACAAACTGAGAGTCCTTTACCGTAGGACCGGTTATCGATAGATTATTCATCCCTGCAGGGGTGCACTACTGTTACCCAACACGCTCGATCACCTCTGGCCGGACACACTTGCTGGGTAATGCCCGGCCTCGGGAGATCAACACGAAGCAGCGCCCTACCTAGGCTCAGCAGAGAGGTCAGCACGCCGGACTAACCTATGCACCCAGAGGTCTTGGGCCATCGCCTTGGGCACCCTGCGCGTTGCGTGGCTGGCCGGGGTGTAGGTGCAACACTGAACTCGTCAGCGAAGTACCCAGCCCAATCCCGGCGATCAGCCCGCACGGTGAATCATGACGTCTGATGAGCTTTCGGGAGAAACGTACATCGCAGAGGGCCCCATAACCATTATCCCGCGTGGTGGTAGTGCGTATAGGGCACGTCGACCCACTCAAATCACAAACCCAAATCCAATAGGATCATTTAGTAACACGCGGAGACAATCAGAGTTTCTGAAGCTCCGCCACAATATCACACTCGAGTGCCCTTCCAGCACACCCGACATCATAGATCCCCAGCGGGTACCCACCAGGGTCGACTCGCCTGTAACAAAGGTCAAGTTAACCGTGTGGTCATAACATCAAGGGGGAAACCCCGAGGAATCACCCTCGGTGAATTCCACTCGATGAAATCATCAGGGTGAATGTATGAGGCATCACCCTCGAGGTTCATACTGAGGGGCTGCACGACAGAGTCGTATCGGAAGTGGAGAAGGAGGAATCACCCTCGATGACCACGACCGAATAGCTACGCTGCAGAGTAATCATCAGGAGTGCATTACAAGGTATCACCCTCGGCATTCGAGAGTAACTATGCAGAGTCATACAACTAAGGGGGTGAAGTGATGTGTCGGTCTCTGGTCGACGATCGCATTGATCGAGTCGTCGATGATCAAACAGGGGCAACAAGGGTAAGCTGGTGGGGGTCACTGATGGTTCACTACCAACCTGTACTAAACAGTTTATCATAGGCAGGTAATGTAACAATGAATAGGTTATGAAAGCAGGCTATGCATCAGAATAGGAGAAAAAATTAACAGTAGCAAAATCTAATGCAAGCAGGAGAAATGGAATGGGCTATATCTGGATGCTCAAGGGGGGGCTTGCCTGGTTGCTCTGGCAAGAGAGAGGGATCGTCAACGGGCTGCTCATCTGGAGCGTAGTCGTACCCAGCTGCAACGTCGTCGGTCTCGGCGTCTATCGAGAGAGAAGGAGGGGGAGAGAAATAATAAATTCATGGAAAAAATGCAAAAAATATGCATGGCATGCCTAAATGCTATGCAGAGGTGTTCTACTGCCTAACTAAATGATTTAGTTAATTTAGGAATTTATCCAGATTTATTTAATTAAAGTTGGGCACTATTCATTTATCGAAATTGGTATAAAAGTTCCATGTTCATCTAGCTAGGGGCATCTGGCAGGAATACGGAGGGCATATTCAAATTCGTATCAAAACTCTGAGCGACTTTCATATATAAATTATTTTCATCGGAGTTACGGTTTAATTTATATGATTTTCTAAAGTTTTAATCATTTTCTGAATTTAATTATTTATTTCAATTCGAATTTTCCATAATAGTGAATAATGACGTTAGCATAACATCACCATGATGTCAGCAGGTCAAACCCGGCTGACCAGGGTCAAACCTGACCTGTGGGTCCAGTGGGACCCACATGTCATTGACAGAACTAATTTAAACAGGGTTAACTTAATCTAACTAACCTAATTAGCAGGTGGGGCCCATCAGTCAGTGGCTAATTAGTGATTTATTTAACTAATTATTGTTTTTATTTTAATTCGTTTACTGGGCGGGGCCCACATGTCAGTGAGACAGGGGCGCCTAGTCAGCAGTTGACCTGGTCAACAGGTCAATTGGGGCCTAGGGGTCAGTGGCACAGGGAGGGGCCCTCCAATGCCAGGTCAGCGTCGACCGTCGACGCGCCAGAGTTGGCTCCGGCGAGCCAAACGCGGCGGCGCGGCTCGTGAGGAGCTCGGGTTTCATCCACAGGGGGTCTCAGGGGCTGGGGTTGGGCACGTTCGACGCGGCTCGACGTCACGCATCGAATGGCGGCGATGCGGGGTGCTGGGGAGGCCGGAGTCGAGCGGCACGAGCTTGTCGATGGCGAGGCTTTCGGGCGTGCAACGAATTCGGCGCTACGGCGTGTTTACGAGCGAAGCAGGGGGTAGGCGAGGCCTACGCGAGGCGGCGAAGCAAACGGGCAGCAGCACATGACCAAATGGTCGTCGGACGGTCACCGGCGACGTGGTCTGCGGCGGTGGGCTCGGGCATCTCGAATGCGATCTCTACAGTGACAATATCGAGCAGAAAAGAGAGGGGGACGGCGTCGACTGCTCACCGGGCCCTGCAGGTGTGCGATAGCGGGCTCGGGGAGGGCTTGTCAGAGCGAATCGACGACGGAGTGCGGCGGCGATCCGAGGAGGAAGAAGGGCTCGGGGAGGCGTTGCGGTGGCTACGGGCTTTGGTTCGTTGGCGCGGTCAAAGCAGACGACAACGGCGAGCGCGGTGGGCACGTTTGCGAGGCGGGGCGATGACGGTGGCCGCGCAGCTCAGCCGCGGCCGTCCATCGCAATGTCGGGTGAAGTGGGGGAGCGAGGGAGAGGGCGAACGGAGCGGCTAGGGTTCGCCAGGGGGTGCGGGGAGCTGCTCTTATCCTCCAATGCGAGAGGCGACGCGCTGTCGAGCGGCGAGCAACGGGGGCCGGGTGCGCGCGCGCGTGCTGGCGCGAGGGGTTCGACAGCGAGGCAGGGGTGAGCAGTGAGAGGTGGGAGGAGGCGCGAGATGGGCTGGGCCGCTGGCTGTAGCAAGCAGGCCCGAGTGCACAGTAGCTTTAGGCCTTTTTCTATTTTCTCTTTTCTGTTTCTTTTCTTTTCTGTTTTGCAAAATTGTGTGGCCTCATATTTAGTTTTGTAAAATATGTGAACTAGTCACAAAACTCCAGTGCATCATCTACTAATGCCACAAAATGGTTTTGAGTTCATATCATTTCATTTGCAATTTTATAAAACTAAATGGGATTAAATATTGTTGTTTTGGCACTGTTAGAGTTACTTAGTTAATTTATTAAATGTTGGTTACAATTTTAGCATTGTCTCTAGAATATTTTTAATCTAATGAACATTTTAGTTTCTGTGTTTGAACAACTTTTATTTTCCACTTTAATTTGATTGGATTTTGAACTAGGAGTTTGAAATGCAATATGATGCAAATGATAATTTGGCACTGTTAATCATGCTGACTTGTCATTATCAAAAGTGATTACTCTGGCTAATGACATGGGGTGTTACAATTCTCCTCATCTATCAAGAATTCTCGTCCCGAGAATTAAGAGGAAGACTGAAAGAAAGCGGGGTATTCTTCGCGAAGACGATCCTCGCGTTCCCAAGTGGCTTCATCTTCAGAATGATTCGACCACTGAACCTTGAGGAATTTGATTGACTTTTGACGAGTCTGGCATTCAGCTTGATCAAGAATACGAATGGGATATTCTGGATAAGACAGATCTTCCCGCAATTCAAGCAATTCGTGATCCACAGCTCGAATAGGATCCTTGAAGCAGCGACGGAGTTGGGATACATGAAAGACATCATGCACTTGAGAAAGATTTGGCGGCAATTGCAACTGATCTGCCACTTCTCCTCGACGGGCAAGAATACAGAACGGGCCAATGTAGCGAGGAGCCAACTTGCCTTTGATTCCGAACCGATGAGTGCCTTTCAACGGAGTGACGCGAAGGTAAGCTTGCTCGCCAGGTTGATAGATCATTTCCTGGTGCTTTTGGTCATAGTTGCTCTTCTGACGAGACTGAGCAGTTTTCAGATGTTCTCGGACAATGCGGACTTGCTCTTCAGCTTGCTGAACAATGTCCAGTCCGACGAGTGAGCGTTCCCCAGTTTCTGACCAATTCAGAGGCATTCGACACTTGCGTCCGTAAAGAACTTCAAATGGTGCCATCTTCAAACTAGCTTGGTAGCTATTGTTGTAAGAGAATTTGGCATACGGGAGAGATTCCTCCCATTTCTTACCGAAGGAGATGATGCAAGCTCGAAGCATATCTTCGAGCACTTGATTAACTCGTTCGACTTGACCCTGAGACTGAGGGTGAAAAGCGGTACTGAAGGACAGGTGAGTTCCCATAGCTTCTTGGAAACTATTTCAAAATCTGGAGGTGAAGAGGCTGCCATGATCAGAACTAATCTCCAAGGGAATACCATGGAGTGACACAATTCGGGAAACATACAAATCTGCTAACTGACTAGCAGTGATTGTCTCCTTAACTGGCAGAAAGTGAGCAACCTTTGAGAATCGGTCAATGACGACAAAAATAGCATCATGACCCTTCTGAGATCTTGGAAAACCAGTAATGAAATCCTTTTGGACTTTGTCCCATTTCCATTCAGGAATATCAAGTGGTTGCAGAGTTCCAGCAGGCCTTTGATATTCTGCTTTAATGCGGCGACAGACGTCACACTCAGAAACATAACGAGCAATGTCTTGCTTCATATTAGGCCACCAGTATCTCGGACAAATGTCATGGTACATCTTTGTGCTACTAGGATGAATAGACAGAGGAGTGTCATGAGCTTCTTTCATAACGTGTTCCCTCTCATCCTTGAACTTAGGTACAAAGAGACGGCATTGGAAGAATAGGATCCCATCATCGTGAAGATGGAATTCCAACGGCTTTACTTTTTCGAGGTATCGCTTGATCCTTTCAACTTCAGAGTCATACCGTTGCATAGTCTTAATGCTGTGCTCTAAATCTGGTTCAACAACCAGGGTATTGAGATAACCCTGTGGAACAATATGGAGGTTCAATTTGCGAAGCTCTTCATGGAGAAGAGATTGCGTTTCCTGAACCATATGGTTGCTGCAATAAGCCTTGCGACTCAAAGCATCGGCCATTACATTAGCCTTGCCAGGGGTGTATGAGATATTCATATCATAATCGGCAATTGTTTCGAGCCATCTTTGTTGTCGAAGGTTCAGATCTGGTTGAGTATATAAATACTTCAAACTTTGGTGATCCGTATATATCTCGCAATGGTTACCGAGAAGGTAATGTCGCCATAGCTTCAGGGCATAAATAACCGCAGAAAGTTCAAGATCATGCACTGGATAATTTTCTTCATGAGGATGCAATTGTCAAGAGGCATAAGCAATCACTTTGCGCTCTTGCATTAGGACACAGCCTACTCCTTGACGAGATGCATCACAGTATATCACGAAATCCTTTTGGGAATCCGAGGGTGCTAGCACTGGGGCAGATGTTAACTTATCTTTTAGTGTCTGAAAGCTCTCTTGACATTTTTCTGTCCACTCAAATTTAACACCTTTGTGGAGCAGATTTGTCAATGGTTTTGCAATCTTGGAAAAATTCTCAACGAATCGACGACAATAACTAGCGAGTCCAAGAAAACTTCTGACTTGCTTGACATTCTTCGGGGGAGTCCAATCAAGAATAGCCTGAACTCGCTCCGGGTTAACAGTAATTCCATCCTTGGAAATCACATGACCAAGATAGGTCACTTCAGATAACTAGAACTTACACTTGGAGAATTTAGCATACAACTGATGTTCTCGTAGCTTCTCCAATACCAGCCGAAGATGTTCAGCATGTTCTTCTTCATTCTTGGAATATATAAGAATATCATCTATATAAACCATGATGAATTTGTCGAGGTAATCCATGAAGATATAGTTCATCAACCGGGAGAAGGTTGCTGGAGCATTTGTTAAGCCAAATGACATGACAGTGTACTCATAAGAGCCATATCGAGTAACAAAGGCAGTCTTCGGAATATCCTCTTCGCGAACACGGATCTGATGATAACCCAACCTCAAGTCGAGTTTCGAGAAAACAAAGGATCCAGCAAGCTGATCATAAAGATCATTGATCCGGGGTAGTGGGTATTTATTCTGGATTGTGGCTTGGTTAATGGACCGATAATCCTGAACCAATCGGTTAGTTCCATCGTTTTTCCTAACAAAGAGTTGTAACACCCCATGTCATCAGCCACAGTAATCACTTTTGATAATGACAGGTCAGCATGATTAACAGTGCCTAACCATCATTTGCATCATATTGCATTTCCACTCCTAACTCAAATTCAAATTTAAATTAAAGTGGAAAATAAAAGTTGTCCAACATAGAAACTAAAATGTTCAATAAATAACAAATATTACAGAGACTATTCTAAAATTGTAACCAACAATTAATAAATTAATTAGGTGGCTCTAACATTACCAAAACAGCAAGGTTTAATGCATTTTATTTGTTATAAAATTTGTGTGAACTCCAATTCTCTCCAAACCAATTTTTCGCAGTAGTAGATAATGCCTAGCATTTAATGGAACAAGTGCCATATTTTACAAAAGTAATTTGCAATAAAAATACGAGACAAAATAGAAAAGAAAAGAAAACAGAAAAAGGAAAAAAGAAAAAGGCCTAAAGCTACTGCGCACTTGGGCCTGCTCGCTACAACATCGGCCCAGCCCACCCCGCACCTCCTCCCTCCTCCCGCACTGCTCATGCCGCCCCGCTGTCGAACACACCGCACGCACGTGCGCGCACGCACCCGGCCCCCCCTCGCCCGCCGCTCGACAACGCGCCCGCGCCCGTAGCGAGGATAAAGGGCAAGCCCTGGCGCTTCCCTAGCCTCTCCCTCGCGCACTCGCTCATTCCCCTCCCCTTTCCTCTCTGGCCGAGCGGAACCGACGCCGCACGCCGTGCTCCGACGCGCCCACCGGCGACCCCGCGGCCTTTGGACCTGTCCATCCGCTCCGCCGCGGTCGGGTCCTTCCTCTGGTGGCTCCAGCCAAAGCGGGGAGGCCCTGCAGCGCCGAACCCCTTCCGAACGCATCTCCGACCATCGCCGTTCATCTCTGTCTCCGGCGACTCACTGTTGCGCCGAAGCTGTTGTGGCTCTTTCGTGACCGCTGCGGTGAGCTCCATTACCCCTCCCTCCTTCTTTTGCTCGTTCCCTAGCCCGTGCGAAGCCGCCGTCGTCTGTTGCTCCGGTTGCCGCCATTGCCGGCGAACTGCTTAGTAAAATGCCGCCCGAGCTCCGCCACTTTGCCCGTCGTGCTCCAGGAGTTCCCAGTAGGCCGCCTAGCTACCTAGTGCGCTCGAAAACGAGCTGTGCACGCGCGACCGAGTCCGCCTGAATGCCGCCGCCACAAACGTCGTTCAT
Source organism: Thinopyrum elongatum (assembly GCA_011799875.1). Lineage (NCBI taxonomy): Eukaryota > Viridiplantae > Streptophyta > Magnoliopsida > Poales > Poaceae > Thinopyrum > Thinopyrum elongatum. Next base: position 229,508,155 of record CM022298.1, read on the forward strand.
GGCATCATTTCCGGCAAGCCCTAGCCCCTTCTGACCACACCGCTCGACGCGGTTTTTCCCTAGCTCTCGAACGCAAGTTGTGGCGCGCGAAATGATGCACCGTGGGCGATTTCCGACGGACTCCGGCGAAGTTCCGGCCGTCGCCGCCGCGATTCGTCTCGCCGGCGGTGGTGTCCGACGTGGCCGGTGGGTCCCACCCCCTGTGCCACTTACAGTGGGCCCCCTGGGCCCCAGTTGACTCGTTGACCCAGGTCAACTGCTGACGTGGCCACCCCTGTGTCTATGACATGCGGGCCCCACTCAATTAAACTAATTTAAATAAATAGATAATTAGTTAATTAGTTAATTAGCTAATTAAAATCCTAAACATACACTGACTACTGGGCCCCACCTGCTAATTAGATTAGTTAGTTTAAATTAACCCTGGTTAATTAGCTGGGTCACTGACATGTGGGTCCCACTGGACCCACCTGTCAGGTTTGACTCTGGTCAGCCAGAGTTGACCTGCTGATGTCACACTGACCTCATGCTGACATAATCATGCACTGTTCTGGATAATGTCGAATTTAAATAAATAATTAAATTCCAGAAATTAATAAAAACTTTAGAAAATCATATTAAATAATTCGTAACTCCGATGAAAATAATTTATACATGAAACTTGCTCAGAATTTCGATACGAACCCGAATATGCCCTCCGTATTCCTGTCAGATGCCCCTAGCAAGATGAACATGGAACTTTTAGACCGATTTCGATAAATGAATAGTGCCCAACTTTAACTAAATAAATCCGGATAAATTCCTAAATTAACTAAATCTTTTAGTAAGGCAGTAGAACACCCCTGCATACCATTTAGGCATGTCATGCATACTGTTTGCATTATTGTCATGAATTTATTGTTTCTCTCCCCCTCCTTCTCTCTCGATAGACGCCGAGACCGACGCCGACGCAGCTGGGTACGACTACACTACAGACGAGCAGCCCGTTGACGACCCCTCTCTCTTGCCAGAGCAACCAGGCAAGCCCCCCCCCCCCTTTGAGCATCCAAATATCGCCCATTCCAATTCTCCTGCTTGCATTAGATTTTGCTACTGTTAATGTATGCTCCTATTCTGATGCATAGCCTGCTTTTGTAACCTGTTCATTGTTACCTTACCTGCCTATGATAAACTGTTTAGTATAGATTGGTAGTGAACCATCAGTGGCCCCACCACCTTACCCTTGTTGCCCCTGCTTGATCATCGACGACTCGATCAGTGTGATCGTCGACCAGAGACCGACACATCACTTCACCCCCCTTAGTAGTACGACTCTGCATAGTAACTATCGAGTGCCGAGGGTGATACCTCGTAACGCACTCCTAATGAATACTCTGCAGTGTAGCTGTTCGGTCGTGGTCATCAAGGGTGATTCCTCTTTCTCCACTTCCGATACGACTCTGTCGTGCAACCCTTCAGTGTGAACCTTGAGGGTGACGCCTCCTACGTTCACCCTGATGATTTTGTCGAGTGGAATCCACCGAGGGTGATTCCTCGGGTTTCCCCCTTGATGTTATGACCACACGATTACCTTGACCTTTGTTATAGGCGGGTCGACCCTGATGGGTACCCACTTGGGATCTATGATGTCGGCTGTGCCGGAAGGGCACTCGAGTGTGATGTTGTGGCGGAGCTTCAGAAACTCTGATTGTCTCTGCATGATACTAAATGAGCCTATTGGATTTGGGTGTGTGATCTGAGAGGGTCGACGTGTCTTATACGCACTACCACCACGCGGGATAATGGTTATGGGGCCCTCTGCGATGTACGTTACTCCCGAAAGCTCGTCAGACGTCACGATTCACCGTGCGGGCTGATTGTCGGGATTGGGCTGGATACTTCACTGACGAGTTCAGTGTCGCGCCTGCACCCCGGCCTGTCTCGCAACGCGCAGGGTGCCCAGGGAGAAGGCCCAAGACCTCTAGGTGCATAGGTTAGTCCGGCGTGCTGACCTCTCTGTCGAGCCTAGGTAGGGCGTAGCTTCGTGTTGATCTCCCGAGGCCGGGCATTACCCAGCAAGTGTGTTCGGCCAGAGGTGATCGAGCGTGTTGGGTAACAGTAGTGCACCGCTGCAGGGATGAATAATCTATCGATAGCCGGTCCTATGGTAAAGGACGCTCAGTTTGTGTATCCCGATCTACTACTTGAACTGGATACTTGTTACTTAATTGAAGCCTCGGGATCGCTTTCTCGTTGGGAGTCGAGGAAGGATCTCTAGGCTTGCTTCAACATGTTTGCTAAATAAAATGCTATACTCTCTTCTATTGCTGCAAGATGATGGCTTCGTGAAGATGCTAGTCTTCGATAGGACTAGGCCTTCTCTCTATTCTGGCATTTCTGCAGCCCAGTCCACATATACAGCCTTTCTCCATTGATAATGTTGCATATGTAGTATAGATCCTTGCTTGCTGAGTACTTCGGATGAGTACTCACGGTTGCTTTACTTTCTCTTTTCCCCAAACCCCACCTTGATGATACATCAGACGATGGAGTCCCGGAGCCAGATGTCCCAGCCGGAGCTTACTACCAGGAGGGTCCAGACGACACTTACTACTGGATCGAGCCAGCCGACCAGGAGTAGGATCGGAGGCTCCCAGGCAGGAGGCCAACGCCTTTCGATCTAGAGTCGTTGTTTGTGCTAGCCTTCTTAAGGCAAAACTTGTCTAACTATGTCTGTACTCAGATAATATTTGTATGACTGACTTATGTATTCGGATCTTCGGATCCCTGGTCTGTAATATTGTGGATCTCCGTTTATTTTGTGTTAGAGTTGTGTTGTGATATCTTCCCGTGAGTCCCCGTGCTTGATCGTGCATGTTTGCGTGTATGATTAGTGCACGGTTAAGTCGGGGGCGTCACAAGAGTGAAGGTGCTCCCCAAGCAGAGGAACTGGGGCGGATGAAACCTTTCTTAAGTGACTTGTCGATTTCTTCCTTAAGGTCGAGAAGGTGGTGCGGAGGCATCTTATAAGGACGTTTCGCAATAGGGACAGTGCCAGGTTTCAAGTCAATGACGAACTCGACAGCTCTAGCCGGGGGTATTCCTGGAAGTTCTTTCGGAAAGACGTCTGGAAAATCTCAAACGACAGGAACGTTCTCGATCCCTTCCAGACGTCAGGTGTTCAAAGCATTCAGAACATATATCTGAGCTTCGGCATCCCGTGTAATGCGGGCGGTATAGTTCACTATCTCATCGGAGGGGTGAAGAAGTTGGATAACTTTAGTGGCACAATTGATCGAAGCAATGTGAGCTTTCAACCAATCCATTCCGAGTATGAGGTCTATGGTGGAAGACTTCAAGATAATGGGCGAAACAAGGAATTCCAATCCCTTAATTTCAACGGGAACATGGTGTGCCATCATAGTGGTTTGACACTGGCCTCCAGGGGTGCGGATTACTACTGGCAGATTCATCTTTTGAAATGCAATGTCATGCGATAATGCAAATGCTTCTGACATGAATGAATGCGATGCTCCTAAATCAAATAATACAGAAGCGGGTACTGAATTAACGAAAAGGGTACCCATCACAGTAGCAGGTTGATCCTGGACTTCTTCAATATCAATGTTGTAAGCGTGACCACGACCATGTGCAGCAGACCCAGTATTATAGTTGCGGGTCTGATTGTTGCCACGACCATTGCCACGACCAGTACGAGGAAAAGCCAACTGATTCTGAGTCTGGCGGCAGTCCTTAGCAAGGTGACCTGGTTTGCGGCACTTGAAGCACAGACCATCTTCAGGACAAAGAGGAGCATTGTGTTGAATAGCTTGAGCTCTTGGCTGCCTCGGTGGTGGAGGAGGCAGACGTGGTGCAGCATAGTTGTTCTTTGGCGCAGAGGCATTTGGACGGAACACGTTGTTGGGAATCCAGACTCGACGCTTTTGTGCTGAGCCCGAAGATGAGCCAGCATCACGATAGCGCTTCTGCGAGTCCTTGTGTTTCATCTGAGTGGTCTCAACTAGAATAGCCTTGTTCACAAGAGTAGAAAAATCATTGAAGTCTTGAGCAGCAAGGGCAAGCTCGAGGTCTGGGTGTAGTCCATTACGGAACTTCTATTGTCTAGGGCATCTATGGTGATGTCTTCTTCAGCATAGCGGGAGAGGTTAAGGAATTCCCATTGATAAGCTTCGGCAGTCTTGTTGCCCTGAGTGAGGTTGCGGAACTGGGTCTTCATCCGTTCCATAATTGCCTGAGGGATATAGCGGGCACGGAAAGCAGCCTAGAACTCATACCAGGTAACGACTGTTCCAGCAGGCAGTGTACGCTTGTGTGTGTCCCACCATTGAGCAGCGGGCCCCTTTAAGAAAAAGGATGTGAAGGTGACAAAGTTGGCAGGGGCGACATTAGCAGACTCCATCTGATGAGTGATGTCGCGGAGCCAGTCATCAGCATCCAGTGGCTTGTCAGAGTTGCGGAACTGAGTAGGGTTAAGTCGCATGAACTCTGGCAGTGTTATTGAAGGAGGGTTCTGGTTCTGGTTGTTCTGATGCGGAAACTGAGCCATGATCCCAGTCATGAACTGGTGGTTGAGCTCGAACTGTTGCATCATAGCTGCCATATAGTCTGGCAGTGGTGGGCGTTCAGGGGCACCACGACCACGACCACCTGGTCTAACCATCCTGCTAAGTATCAATAGGGGGTAGTTTAGTAGAAGCAATGGCGAGTGTTTAGCGACAAGCATGATGTAACTCGACAAGAATTTAAGCAGTGTAACAGATACATAACAGTAGTCATTTAAGACATACAGATCCATACACAAAGTCGGGTACATGCGGACGGCATAACGGCGCAAATTTAAAAGCTAGACATAATAGGCGGCGCGCAGGCACGCGGTAAGGAAGTACACAACGAGACATAGCAAAGACTACATCAACGTCGGGGAAAACCACTGAAATGGGGTAACTGCGAGTGCGGACGACGAATGTTCGTCGCGGTAGGATACTGCGCTCCATGTGCACTCTGATGCAGAACCCGGTCTCGAGCTGTAAGAAGAGGTCCACGTGCAGGTGTGTGACCTCCAACAGCAGGCCAGTCAATACCAGCATACATCTGAGTCCTGCGCGGATAAAGGATGTGCTCTGGATGTATCCCTGCACGAACAGCGGGTAGCAACTGCGTCATAGCATCGTAGAGACGTGCTCAAGTGGCAACCAACTCGACGGCAAGAGCCTGAACAGTGTGATCCAGAGCCTGAGTGCACTGAATCAAAACGCGTGGGTCGTAGCGACGAGGCTCGTACGGGGCACAGATAGCTGTGTAGTATCGAGTAGAATCTCCAGCAGGGGCATACGGAATGTATCGGCACTCAGAGTCATCCAAGATATCGCTGAACTCTCCTCGGAGACGTGCGACAGCAGAGTAGGCGGCATCATGGACTGCCACCTCAATCGTCACGTCGATACCGTGGAAACGGTGTAGCTCAGTGTCGGAGTCATCTTGCTGATCACAGATACGAACATCAGCATGGTACTGCTCCTAGTTGAACATGCGGTAATCCTGGTAGACCATGGACTCGGGGTACCAGCGGTAGCCAAGTCTGGTCAAGAGGGCGATCAGGACAGCTGGAAAACCAGGGACATCATGAGCCCAAGTGCGAAGCACAAGCTGCGTCGTAGGATGCGGTGGAAACAAACGATCCATCTGAAATAGAGGAAATTCAGGTTTGTCAAACGACAATGAGAAGTTTAACACAACTCGAAGAGAAAGTTTAAACAAAACAATGGAAAGGAAAATGATTATCAGACTAATCAGATCAATGACAGGGAAATCGCACAGATATCCAGCTCTCCGGGTAGACGGGATTTACGAGATCCTAAGTGTTGACGTTAGTAAAATTTATTTAACCCAAATAGAAGAGAGATCAGAGTCCCAGAGTATAGACGAGGAATAAAAGATCCTAATACACCCAGTTGGCGACGTGGGCCCGTAAGCCACACAACCAAGTTACTAAATTAGTTTTTCGATGTCTAGGCTCAACTTTGGCCAAGGAATTGGAAGGGGGCTTCCTACAGGCAGTCGGCTCTGATACCAACTTGTGATGCCCCCGACTCAATCGTGCACTAATCATACACGCAACATGCATGATCAAGCACAGGGAGTCACGGGAAGATATCACAACACAACTCTAACACAAATAAACGGAGATCCACAATATTACAGACCAGGGATCTGAAGATCCGAATACATAAGTCAGTCATACAAATATTATCTGAGTATGGACATAGTTAGACAGGTTTTGCCTTAAGAAGGCTAGCACAAACAACGACTCTAGATCGAAAGGCGTAGGCCTCCTACCTGGGAGCCTCCGATCCTACTCCTGGTCGGCGGGCTCGATCCAGTAGTACGTGCCGTCTGGACCCTCCTGGTAGTAAGCTCCTGAGGTGGCATCTGGCTCCGGGGCTCCATCGTCTGATGTATCATCAAGTAGGGGGAAATGGGGAAAAAGAAGTAACAAAGCAACCGTGAGTACTCATCCGAAGTACTCAGCAAGCCAGGATCTACACTACATATGCAACATTATCAAAGAGGAAAGGTTGTATATGTGGACTGGGCTGCAGAAATGCAAGAATAGAGAGAAGGCCTAGTTCTATCGAAGACTAGCATCTTCATGAAGCCATCATCTTGCAGCAATAGAAGAGAGTAGAATAGCATTTTATTTAGCAAACATGTTGAAGCAAGCCTAGAGATCCTTCCTCGACTCCCAGCGAGAAAGCGATCCCGAAGCTTCAATTTAAGTAACAAGTATCCAGTTTAAGTAGTAGATCGGGATACACAAACTGAGCGTCCTTTACCGTAGGACCGGCTATCGATAGATTATTCATCCCTGTAGGGGTGCACTACTGTTACCCAACACGCTCGATCACCTCTGGCCGGACACACTTGCTGGGTAATGCCCGGCCTCGGGAGATCAACACGAAGCAGCGCCCTACCTAGGCTCAGCAGAGAGGTCAGCACGCCGGACTAACCTATGCACCAAGAGGTCTTGGGCCATCGCCCTGGGCACCCTGCGCGTTGCGTGTCTGGCCGGGATGCAGGCGCGACACTGAACTCGTCAGTGAAGTATCCAGCCCAATCCCGGCGATCAGCCCGCACGGTGAATCGTGACGTCTGATGAGCTTTCAGGAGAAACGTACATCGCAGAGGGCCCCATGACCATTATCCCGCGTGGTGGTAGTGCGTATAGGGCACGTCGACCCACTCAAATCACAAACCCAAATCCAATAGACTCATTTAGTAACACGTGCAGACAATCAGAGTTTCTGAATCTCCGCCACAATATCACACTCGAGTGCCCTTCCGGCACACCCGACGTCATAGATCCCCAGCGGGTACCCACCAGGGTCGACCCGCCTGTAACAAAGGTCAAGGTAACCGTGTGGTCATAACATCAAGGGGGAAACCCCGAGGAATCACCCTCGGTGAATTCCACTCGATGAAATCATCAGGGTGAACGTATGAGGCATCACCCTCGAGGTTCATACTGAGGGGCTGCACGACAGAGTCGTATCGGAGGTGGAGAAGGAGGAATCACCCTCGATGACCACGACCGAACAGCTAAGCTGCAGAGTAATCATCAGGAGTGCATTACGAGGTATCACCCTCGGCACTCGAGAGTAACTATGCAGAGTCGTACAACTAAGGGGGTGAAGTGATGTGTCGGTCTCTGGTCGACGACCGCATTGATCGAGTCGTCGATGATCAAACAGGGGCAACAAGGGTAAGGTGGTGGGGGTCACTGATGGTTCACTACCAACCTGTACTAAACAGTCTATCATAGGCAGGTAATGTAACAATGAACAGGTTACGAAAGCAAGCTATGCATCAGAATAGGAGCAAACATTAACAGTAGCAAAATCTAATGCAAGCAGGAGAAATGGAATGGGCGATATCTAGATGCTCAGAGGGGGGCTTGCCTGGTTGCTCTGGCAATAGAGAGGGATCATCAACGGGCTGCTCGTCTAGAGCGTAGTCGTACCCAGCTGCAACGTCGTTGGTCTCGGTGTCTATCGAGAGAGAAGGAGGGGGAGAGAAACAATAAATTCCCGGCAAAAATGCAAACAATATGCATGGCATGCCTAAATGCTATGCAGAGGTGTTCTACTGCCTAACTAAATGATTTAGTTAATTTAGGAATTTATCCGGATTTATTTAATTAAAGTTGGGCACTATTCATTTATCGAAATCAGTCTAAAAGTTCCAAGTTCTTCTAGCTAGGGGCATCTGGTAGGAATACGAAGGGCGTATTCAGATTCGTATCGAAATTCTGACCGACTTCCATATATAAATTATTTTCATCGGAGTTACGGTTTAATTTATATGATTTTCTAAAGTTTTAATCATTTTCTGAATTTAATTATTTATTTAAATTCGAATTTTCTAGAATAGTGAATGATGACATCAGCATGACAACACCATGACGTCAGCAGGTCAAACACGGCTGACCAGGGTCAAACCTGACCTGTGGGTCCAGTGGGACCCACATGTCATTGACAGAACTAATTTAAACAGGGTTAACTTAATCTAACTAACCTAATTAGCGGGTGGGGCCCATCAGTTAGTCGCTAATTAGTGATTTAATTAACTAATTATTTAATTATTGTCTGTATTTTAATTCGTTTACTGGGCGGGGCCCACATGTCAGTGAGACAGGGGCGCCCAGTCAGCAGTTGACCTGGTCAACAGGTCAACTGGGGCCCAGGGGTAAGTGGCATGGGGCGGGGCCCACCAAGGCCAGGTCAGCATCGACCGGCGACGCGCCGGAGTTGGCTCCGGCGAGCCAAACGCGGCGGCGCGGCTCGGGAGGAGCTCGGGTTTCATCCACAGGGGCTCTCAGGGGCTAGGGTTGGGCGCGTTCGACGCGGCTCGACGTCGCGCGTCGAATGGCGGCGTTGCGGGGTGCTGGGGAAGCCGGAGTCGAGCGGCACGAGCTCGTCGGCGGCGAGGCTTTCGGGCGTGCAACGAATTCGGCGCTACGGCATGTTTACGAGCGAAGCAAGGGGTAGGCGAGGCCTACGCGAGGCGGCGAAGCAGACAGGCAGCAGCACATGACCAAATGGTCGCCGGAGGGTCGCCGGCGACGTGGTCCGCGGCGGTGGGCTCGGGCATCTCGAATGCGATCTCTACGGTGATGATATCAAGCAGAAAAGAGAGGGGAACGGCGTCGACTGCTCACCGGGCCCTGCAGGTGTGCGATAGCGGGCTCAGGGAGGGCTTGCCGGAGCGAATCGACGACGGATTGCGGCGGCGATCCGAGGAGAAAGAAGGGCTTGGGGAGGCGCTGCGGTGGCTCCGGGCTTCGGTTCGTTGGCGCGGTCGAAGCAGACGACAACGGCGAGCGCGGTGGGCACGTTCGCGAGGCGGGGCGGTGACGGTGGCCGTGCAGCTCAGCCGCGGCCGTCCATGGCGGCGTCGGGTGAAGTGGGGGAGCGAGGGAGAGGGCGAACGGAGCGGCTAGGGTTCGCCAGGGGGCTGCGGGGAGCTGCTCTTATCCTCCAGTGCGAGCGGCGACGCGCTGTCGAGCGGCGAGCGAGGGGGGCTGGGTGCGCGCGCGCGTGCGGGCGCGAGGGGTTCGACAGCGAGGCAGGGGTGAGCAGTGAGAGGTGGGAGGAGGCGCGGGATGGGCTGGGCTGGGCCGCTGGCTGTAGCAAGCAGGCCCGAGTGCACAGTAGCTCTAGGCCTTTTTCTATTTTCTCTTTTCTGTTTCTTTTCTTTTCTATTTTACAAAATTGTGTGGCCTCATATTTAGTTTTGTAAAATATGTGAACTAGTCACAAAACTCCAGTGCATCATCTACTAATGCCACAAAATGGTTTTGAGTTCATATCATTTCATTTGCAATTTTATAAAACTAAATGGGATTAAATATTGCTGTTTTGGCACTGTTAGAGTTACTTAATTAATTTATTAAATGTTGGTTACAATTTTAGCATTGTCTCTAGAATATTTGTCATCTAATGAACATTTTAGTTTCTGTGTTTGAACAACTTTTATTTTCCACTTTAATTTGATTGGATTTTGAACTAGGAGTTTGAAATGCAATATGATGCAAATGATGATTTGGCACTGTTAATCATGCTGACTTGTCATTATCAAAAGTGATTACTGTGGCTAATGACATGGGGTGCTACAATTCTCCTCATCTATCAAGAATTCTCGTCCCGAGAATTAAGAGGAAGACTGAAAAATTGCAGGGTATTCATCGCGAAGACGATCCTCGCGTTCCCAAGTGGCTTCATCTTCAGAATGATTCGACCATTGAACCTTGAGGAATTTGATTGACTTTTGACGAGTCCGGCGTTCAGCTTGATCAATAATACGAATGGGATATTCTGGATAAGACAGATCTTCCCGCAATTCAAGCATTTCATGATCCACAGCTCGAATAGGATCCTTGAAGCAGCGACGGAGTTGGGATACATGAAAGACATCATGCACTTGAGAAAGATTTGGCGGCAATTGCAACTGATATGCCACTTCTCCTCGACGGGCAAGAATACGGAATGAGCCAATGTAGTGTGGAGCCAACTTGCCTTTGATTCCGAACTGATGAGTGCCTTTCAACGGAGTGACGCGAAGGTAAGCTTGCTCGCCGGGTTGATAGACCATTTCCTGGTGCTTTCGGTCATAGTTGCTCTTCTGACGAGACTGAGCAGTTTTCAGATGTTCTCGGACAATGCGGACTTGTTCTTCAGCTTGCTGAACAATGTCCGGTCCGACGAGTGAGCGTTCCCCAGTTTCTAACCAATTCAGAGGGGTTCGACACTTGCGTCCGTAAAGAACTTCAAATGGTGCCATCTTCAAACTAGCTTGGTAGCTATTGTTGTAAGAGAATTCGGCATACGGGAGAGATTCCTCCCATTTCTTACCGAAGGAGATGACGCAAGCTTGAAGCATATCTTCGAGCACTTGATTAACTCGTTCGACTTGACCCTAAGACTGAGGGTGAAAAGCGGTACTGAAGGACAGGTGAGTTCCCATAGCTTCTTGGAAACTATTACAAAATCTGGAGGTGAAGAGGCTGCCACGATCAGAACTGATCTCAAAGGGAATACCGTGGAGTGACACAATTCGGGAAACATACAAGTCTGCTAACTGACTAGCAGTGATTGTCTCCTTAACTGGCAGAAAGTGAGCAACCTTTGAGAATCGGTCAATGACGACAAAAATAGCATCATGGCCCTTCTGAGATCTGGGAAAACCAGTAATGAAATCCATTTGGACTTTGTCCCATTTCCATTCAGGAATATCAAGTGGTTGCAGAGTTCCAGCAGGCCTTTGATGTTCTGCTTTAATGCGGTGATAGACGTCACACTCAGAAACATAACGAGCAATGTATCGCTTCATATTAGGCCACCAGTATCTCTGACAAATGTCACGGTACATCTTTGTGCTACCAGGATGAATAGACAGAGGAGTGTCATGAGCTTCTTTCATAACGTGTTCCCTCTCATCCTTGAACTTAGGTACGAAGAGACGGCGTTGGAAGAATAGGATCCCATCATCATCAAGATGGAATTCCGACGGCTTTCCTTTTTCGAGGTATCGCTTGATCCTTTCAACTTCAGATTCATACCTTTGCATAGTCTTAATGCTGTGCTCTAAATCTGGTTCAACAAGCAGGGTATTGAGGTAACCCTGTGGAACAATATGGAGGTTCAATTTGCGAAGATCTTCATGGAGAAGAGGTTGCGTTTCCTGAACCATATGGTTGCTGCAATAAGCCTTGCAACTCAAAGCATCGGCCATTACATTAGCCTTGCCAGGGGTGTATAAGATATTCATATCATAATCGGCAATTGTTTCGAGCCATCTTTGTTGATGAAGGTTCAGATCTGGTTGAGTATATAAATACTTCAAACTTTGGTGATCCGTGTATATCTCGCAACGGTTACTGAGAAGGTAATGTCGCCATAGCTTCAGGGCATAAATAACCGCAGAAAGTTCAAGATCATGCACTGGATAATTTTCTTCATGAGGACGCAATTGTCGAGAGACATAAGCAATCACTTTGCGCTCTTGCATTAGGACACAGCCTAATCCTTGACGAGATGCATCACAGTATATCACGAAATCCTTTTGGGAATCCGGGGGTGCTAGCACTGGGGCAGATGTTAACTTATCTTTTAGTGTCTGAAAGCTCTCTTGACATTTTTCTGTCCACTCAAATTTAACACCTTTGTGGAGCAGATTTGTCAATGGTTTTGCAATCTTGGAAAAATTCTCAACGAATCAATGACAATAACTAGCGAGTCCGAGAAAACTTCTGACTTGCTTGACATTCTTCGGGGGAGTCCAATCAAGAATAGACTGAACTCGCTTCGGGTTAACAGCAATTCCATCCTTGGAAATCACATGACCAAGATAGGTCACTTCAGATAACCAGAACTCACACTTGGAGAATTTAGCATACAACTGATGTTCTCGTAGCTTCTCCAATACCAGCCGAAGATGTTCAGCATGTTCTTCTTCATTCTTGGAATATATAAGAATATCATCTAAATAAACCACAACGAATTTGTTGAGGTAATCCATGAAGATATAGTTCATCAACCGGGAGAAGGTTGTTGTAGCATTTGTTAAGCCAAATGACATGACAGTGTACTCATAAGAGCCATATCGAGTAACAAAGGCAGTCTTCGGAATATCCTCTTCGCGAACACGGATCTGATGATAACCCAACCTCAAGTCAAGTTTTGACAGGACAGAGGATCCAGCAAGCTGATCATAAAGATCATTGATCCGGGGTAGTGGGTATTTATTCTGGATTGTGGCTTGGTTAATGGGCCGATAATCCTGAACAAATCAGTTAGTTCCATCGTTCTTCCTAACAAAGAGTGAAGGTGCTCCCCAAGCAGAGGAACTGGGGTGGATGAAACCTTTCTTAAGTGACTTGTCGATTTCTTCCTTAAGCTCGAGAAGGTGGTGCGGAGGCATCTTATAAGGACGTTTCGCAATAGGGACAGTGCCAGGTTTCAAGTCAATGACGAACTCGACAGCTCTAGCTGGGGGTATTCCTGGAAGTTCTTCCGGAAAGAAGTCTGGAAAATCTCAAATGACAGGAACGTTCTCGATCCCTTCCAGAGGTGAGGCATTCAAAGCATTCAGAACATATATCTGAGCTTCGGTGTCCCGTGTAATGCGGGCGGTATTGTTCACTATCTCATCGGAGGGGTGAAGAAGTTGGATAACTTTAGTGGCACAATTGATCAAAGCAATGTGAGCTTTCAACCAATCCATTCCGAGTATGAGGTCTATGGTGGAAGACTTCAGGATAATGGGCGAAACAAGGAATTCCAATCCCTTAATTTCAACGGGCACTTGGTGTGTCATCATAGTGGTTTGACACTGGCCTCCAGGGGTGCGGATTACTACTGGCAGATTCATCTTTTGAAATGCAATGTCATGCGATAATGCAAATGCTTCTGACATGAATGAATGCGATGCTCCTGAATCAAATAATACAGAAGCGGGTACTGAATTAACGAAAAGGGTACCCATCACAGTAGCAGGTTGATCCTGGACTTCTTCAATATCAATGTTGTAAGTGTGACCACGACCATGTGCAGCAGACCCAGTATTATAGTTGAGGGTCTGATTGTTGCCACGACCATTGCCACGGCCAGTACGAGGAAAAGCCAACTGATTCTGAGTCTGGCGGCAGTCCTTAGCAAGGTGACCTGGTTTGCGGCACTTGAAGCACGGACCATCTTCAGGACAAAGAGGAGCATTGTGTTGAATAGCTTGAGCTCTTGGCTGCCTCGGTGGTGGAGGAGGCAGACGTGGTGCAGCATAGTTGTTCTTTGGCGCAGAGGCATTTGGACGGAACACGTTGTTGGGAATCCAGACTCGACGCTTCTGTGCTGAGCCCGAAGATGAGACAGCATGACGATAGCGCTTCTGCGAGTCCTTGTGTTTCATCTGAGTGGTCTCAACTAGAATAGCCTTGTTCACAAGAGTAGAAAAATCATTGAAGTCTTGAGCAGCAAGGGCAAGCTCGAGGTCTGGGTGTAGTCCATTACGGAACTTCTATTGTCTAGGGCATCTATGGTGATGTCTTCTTCAGCATAGCGGGAGAGGTTAAGGAATTCCCATTGATAAGCTTCGACAGTCTTGTTGCCCTGAGTGAGGTTGCGGAACTGGGTCTTCATCCGTTCCATAATTGCCTGAGGGATATAGCGGGCACGAAAAGTAGCCTAGAACTCATACCAGGTAATGACTGTTCCAGCAGGCAGTGTACGCTTGTGTGTGTCCCACAATTGAGCAGCGGGCCCCTTTAAGAAAAAGGATGCGAGGGTGACAAAGTTGGCAGGGGCGACATTAGCAGACTCCATCTCATGAGTGATGTCGCGGAGCCAGTCATCAACATCCAGTGGCTTGTCAGAGTTGCGGAACTGAGTAGGGTTAAGTCGCATGAACTCCGGCAGTGTTATTGAAGGAGGGTTCTGGTTCTGGTTGTTCTGATGCGGAAACTGAGCCATGATCCCAGTCATGAACTGGCGGTTGAGCTCGAACTCTTGCATCATAGCTGCCATATAGTCTGGCAGTGGTGGGCGTTCAGGGGCACCACGACCACGACCACCTGGTCTAACCATCCTGCTAAGTATCAACAGGGGGTAGTTTAGTAGAAGCAATGGCGAGTGTTTAGCGACAAGCATGATGTAACTCGACAAGAATTTAAGCAGTGTAATAGATACATAACAGTAGTCAATTAAGACATACAGATCCATACACAAAGTCGGGTACATGCGGAAGGCATAACGGCGCAAATTTAAAAGCTAGACATACTAGGCGGCGCGCAGGCACGCGGTAAGGAAGTACACAATGAGACATAGCAAAGGCTACATCAACGTTGGGGAAAACCACTAAAATGGGGTAACTGCGAGTGCGGACGATGAATGTTCGTCGCGGTAGGATCCTGCGCTCCATGTGCACTCTGATGCAGAACCTGGTCTCGAGCTGTAAGAAGAGGTCCACTTGCAGGTGTGTGACCTCCAACAGCAGGCCAGTCAATACCAGCATACATCTGAGTCCTGCGCGGATAAAGGATGCGCTCCGGATGTATCCCTGCACGAACAGCGGGTAGCAACTGCATCATAGCATCGTAGAGACGTGCTCCAGTGGCAACCAACTCGACGGCAAGAGCCCGAACAGTGTGATCCAGAGCCTGAGTGCACTAAATCAGAACGCGCGGGTCGTAGCGACGAGGCTCGTACGGGGCACAGATAGCTGTGTAGTATCCAGTAGCATCTCGAGCAGGGGCATACGGAATGTATCGGAACTCAGAGTCATCCAAGATATCGCTGAACTCTCCTCGGAGACGTGCGACAGCAGAGTAGGCGGCATCATGGACTGCCACCTTAATCGTCACGCCGATACTGTGGAAAAGGTGTAGCTCAGTGTCTGAGTCATCTTGCTGATCATAGATACGAACATCAGCATGGTACTGCTCCTGGTTGAACTCGCGGTAATCCTCGTAGACCATGTACTCGGGGTACCAGCAGTAGCCAAGTCTGGTCAGGAGGGCGATTAGGACAGCTGGAAAACCAAGGACATCACGAGCCCAAGTGCGAAGCACAAGCTGCGTCGTAGGACGCGGTGGAAACAAATGATCCATCTGAAACAGCGGAAATTCAGGTTTGTCAAACGACAATGAGAAGTTTAAGACAACTCGAAGAGAAAGGTTAAACAAAACAATGGAAAGGAAAATGATTATCAGACTAATCAAATCAATGACAGGGAAATCGCACAGATATCTAGCTCTCCGGGTAGACGGGGTTTACGAGATCCTAAGTGTCGACGTTAGTAAAATTTATTTAACCCGAATAGAAGAGAGATCAGAGTCCCAGAGTATAGACAAGGAATAAAAGAACCTAATACACCCAGTTGGCGACGTGGGCCCGTAAGCCACACAGCCAAGTTACTAAATTAGTTTTTCGATGTCTAGGCTCAACTTCGGCCAAGGAATTGGAAGGGGGCTTCCTACAGGCAGTTGGCTCTGATACCAACTTGTGACGCCCCCGACTCAATCGTGCACTAATCATACACGCAACATGCACGATCAAGCACAGGGACTCACGGGAAGATATCACAACACAACTCTAACACAAATAAACGGAGATCCACAATACTACAGACCAGGGATCCGAAGATCCGAATACATAAGTCAGTCATACAAATATTATCTGAGTACCGACATAGTTAGACAGGTTTTGCCTTAAGAAGGCTAGCACAAACAACGACTCTAGATCGAAAGGCGTAGGCCTCCTGCCTGGGAGCCTCCGATCCTACTCCTGGTCGGCGGGCTCGATCCAGTAGTACGTGCCGTCTGGACCCTCCTGGTAGTAAGCTCCTGAGGTGGCATCTGGCTCCGGGGCTCCATCGTCTGATGTATCATCAAGTAGGGGAAAATGGGGAAAAAGAAGTAACAAAGCAACCGTGAGTACTCATCCGAAGTGCTCAGCAAGCCAGGATCTACACTACATATGCAACATTATGAAAGAGGAAAGGCTGTATATGTGGACTGGGCTGCAGAAATGCCAGAATAGAGAGAAGGCCTAGTTCTATCGAAGACTAGCATCTTCACGAAGCCATCATCTTGCAGCAATAGAAGAGAGTAGAATAGCATTTTATTTAGCAAACATGTTGAAGCAAGCCTAGAGATCCTTCCTCGACTCCCAGCGAGAAAGCGATCCCGAAGCTTCAATTTAAGTAACAAGTATCCAGTTTAAGTAGTAGATCGGGATACACAAACTGAGCATCCTTTACCGTAGGACCGGCTATCGATAGACTATTCATCCCTGCAGGGGTGCACTACTGTTACCCAACACGCTCGATCACCTATGGCCGGACACACTTGCTGGGTAATGCACGGCCTCGGGAGATCAACACGAAGCAGCGCCCTACCTAGGCTCAGCAGAGAGGTCAGCATGCCGGACTAACCTATGCACCCAAAGGTCTTGGGCCATCGCCCTGGGCACCCTGCGCGTTGCGTGGCTGGCCGGGGTGTAGGCGCAACACTGAACTCGTCAGTGAAGTATCCAGCCCAATCCCGGCGATCAGCCCGCACGGTGAATCGTGACGTCTGATGAGCTTTCGGGAGAAACGTACATCGCAGAGGGCCCCATAACCATTATCCCGCGTGGTGGTAGTGCGTATAGGGCACGTTGACCCACTCAAATCACAAACCCAAATCCAATAGGATCATTTAGTAACACGCGGAGACAATCAGAGTTTCTGAAGCTCCGCCACAATATCACACTCGAGTGCCCTTTCGGCACACCCGACGTCATAGATCCCCAGCGGGTACCCACTAGGGTCGACCCGCCTGTAACAAAGGTCAATGTAACCGTGTGGTCATACCATCAAGGGGGAAACCCCGAGGAATCACCCTCGGTGAATTCCACTCGATGAAATCATCAGGGTGAACGTATGAGGCATCACCCTCGAGGTTCATACTGAGGGGCTGCACGACAGAGTCGTATCGGAGGTGGAGAAGGAGGAATCACCCTCGATGACCACGACCGAACAGCTGCGCTGCAGAGTAATCATCAGGAGTGCGTTATGAGGAATCACCCTCGGCACTCGAGAGTAACTATGCAGAGTCGTACAACTAAGGGGGTGAAGTGATGTGTCGGTCTCTGGTCGACAATCTCATTGATCGAGTCGTCGATGATCAAACAGGGGCAACAAGGGTAAGGTGGTGGGGGTCACTGATGGTTCACTACCAACCTGTACTAAACAGTTTATCATAGGCAAGTAATGTAACAATGAACAGGTTACGAAAGAAAGCTATGCATCAGAATGGGAGCAAACATTCACAGTAGCAAAATCTAATGCAAGCAGGAGAAATGGAATGGGCGATATTTGGATTCTCAAGGGGGGGGGCTTGCCTGGTTGCTCTGGCAAGAGAGAGGGATCGTCAACGGGCTGCTCGTCTGGAGCGTAGTCGTACCCAGCTGCAACGTCGTCGGTCTCGACGTCTATCAAGAGAGAAGGAGGGGGAGAGAAACAATAAATTCACAGCAAAAATGCAAACAATATGCATGGCATGCCTAAATGCTATGCAGAGGTGTTCTACTGCCTAACTAAATGATTTAGTTAATTTAGGAATTTATCCGGGTTTATTTAATTAAAGTTGGGCACTATTCATTTATAGAAATCGGCCTAAAAGTTCCATGTTCTTCTAGCTAGGGGCATCTGGCAGGAATACGGAGGGCGTATTCAGATTCGTATCGAAATTCTGAGCGACTTTCATATATAAATTATTTTCATCGGAGTTACGGTTTAATTTATATGATTTTCTAAAGTTTTAATCATTTTGTGAATTTAATTATTTATTTAAATTCGAATTTTCTAGAATAGTGAATGATGACGTCAGCATGACATCACCATGATGTCAGCAGGTCAAACCCGGCTGACCAGGGTCAAACCTGACCTGTGGGTCCAATGGGACCCACATGTCATTGACAGAACTAATTTAAACATGGTTAACTTAATCTAACTAACCTAATTAGCAGGTGGGGCCCATCAGTTAGTGGCCAATTAGTGATTTAATTAACTAATTAACTAATTATCTATTTTTGTTATTTTAATTCATTTACTGGGCGGGGCCCACATGTCATTGAGACAGGGGCGCCCAGTAAGCAGTTGACCTGGTCAACAGGTCAACTGGGGCCCAGAGGTCAGTGGCACGGGGCGGGACCCACCAAGGCCAGGTCAGCATCGATCGGCGATGCGCCGGAGTTGGCTCTGGCGAGCCAAATGCCGCGGCGCGGCTCGGGAGGAGCTCGAGTTTCATCCACAGGGGGTCTCAGGGGCTGGGGTTGGGCGCGTTCGACGCGGCTCGACGTCGCGCGTCGAATGGCGGCGGTGCGGGGTGCTGGGGAGGCCAGAGTCGAGCGGCACGAGCTCATCGGCGGCGAGGCTTTCGGGCGTGCAACGAATTCGGCGCTACGGCGTGTTTACGAGCGAAGCAAGGGGTAGGCGAGGCCTACGCGAGGCGGCGAAGCAAACGGGCAGCAGCACATGACCAAATGGTCGCTGGACGGTCGCCGGCGATGAGGTCCGCGGCGGTGGGCTCGGGCATCTTGAATGCGATCTCTACGACGACGATATTGAGCAGAAAAGAGAGAGGGACGGCGTCGACTGCTCACCGGGCCCTGCAGGTGTGCGATAGCAGGCTCGGGGAGGGCTTGCCGGAGCGAATCAATGATGGAGTGTGGCGAAGATCCGAGGAGGAAGAAGGGCTCGGGGAGGCGCTGCGGTGGCTCCGGGCTTCGGTTCGTTTGCGCGGTCGAAGCAGACGACGACGGCGAGCGCGATGGGCACGTTCGTGAGGCGGGGCGGTGACGGTGGCCGCGCAGCTCAGCCGCGGCCGTCCATGGCGGCGTCGGGTGAAGTGGGGGAGCGAGGGAGAGGGCGAACGGAGCGGCTAGGGTTCGCCAGGGGGCTGCGGGGAGCTGCTCTTATCCTCCAATGCGAGCGGCGACGCGCTGTCGAGCGGCGAGCGAGGGGTGCCGGGTGCGCGCGCGCGTGCAGGTGCGAGGGGTTCGACAGCGAGGCAGGGGTGGGCAGTGAGAGGTGGGAGGAGGCGCGGGATGGGCTGGGCCGCTGGCTGTAGCAAGCAGGCCCGAGTGCACATTAGCTTTAGGCCTTTTTCTATTTTCTCTTTTCTATTTCTTTTCTTTTCTGTTTTGCAAAATTGTGTGGCCACATATTTAGTTTTGTAAAATATGTGAACTAGTCACAAAACTCCAGTGCATCATCTACTAATGCCACAAAATGGTTTTGAGTTCATATCATTTCATTTGCAATTTTATAAAACTAAATGGGATTAAATATTGCTGTTTTGGCACTGTTAGAGTTACTTAATTAATTTATTAAATGTTGGTTACAATTTTAGCATTGTCTCAAGAATATTTGTCATCTAATGAACATTTTAGTATCTGTGTTTGAACAACTTTTATTTTCCACTTTAATTTGATTGGATTTTGAACTAGGAGTTTGAAATGCAATATGATGCAAATGATGATTTGGCACTGTTAATCATGCTGACTTGTCATTATCAAAAGTGATTACTGTGGCTAATGACATGGGGTGTTACAATTCTCCTCATCTATCAAGAATCCTCGTCCCGAGAATTAAGAGGAAGATAGAAAGAAAGTGGGGTATTCTTCGCGAAGACGATCCTCGCGTTCCCAAGTGGCTTCATCTTCAGAATGATTCGACCACTAAACCTTGAGGAATTTGATTGACTTTTGACGAGTCCGGCGTTCAGCTTGATCAAGAATACGAATGGGATATTCTGGATAAGACAGATCTCCCCGCAACTCAAGCATTTCGTGATCCACAGCTCGAATAGGATCCTTGAAGCAGCGACGGAGTTGGGATACATGAAAGACATCATGCACTTGAGAAAGATTTGGCGGCAATTGCAACTGATATGCCACTTCTCCTTGATGGGCAAGAATACAGAATGGGCCAATGTAGCGAGGAGCCAACTTGCCTTTGATTCCGAACCGATGAGTGCCTTTCAACGGAGTGACGCGAAGGTAAGCTTGCTCGCCGGGTTGATAGACCATTTCCTGGTGCTTTCGGTCATAGTGTCTCTTCTGACGGGACTGAGCAGTTTTCAGATGTTCTCGGACAATGCGGACTTGTTCTTCAGCTTGCTGAACAATGTCCGGTCCGATGAGTGAGCGTTCCCCAGTTTCTGACCAATTCAGAGGGGTTCGACACTTGCGTCCGTAAAGAACTTCAAATGGTGCCATCTTCAAACTAGCTTGGTAGCTATTGTTGTAAGAGAATTCGGCATACGGGAGAGATTCCTCCCATTTCTTACCGAAGGAGATGACGCAAGCTCGAAGCATATCTTCGAGCACTTGATTAACTCGTTCGACTTGACCCTGAGATTGAGGGTGAAAAGCGGTACTGAAGGACAGGTGAGTTCCCATAGCTTGTTGGAAACTATTACAAAATCTTGAGGTGAAGAGGCTGCCACGATCAGAACTGATCTCCAAGGGAATACCGTGGAGTGACACAATTCGGGAAACATACAAGTCTGCTAACTGACTAGAAGTGATTGTCTCCTTAACTGGCAGAAAGTGAGCAACCTTTGAGAATCGGTCAATGGCGACAAAAATAGCATCATGACCCTTCTGAGATCTGGGAAAACCAGTAATGAAATCCATTTGGACTTTATCCCATTTCCATTCAGGAATATCAAGTGGTTGCAGAGTTCCAGCAGGCCTTTGATGTTCTGCTTTAATGCGGCGACATACGTCACACTCAGAAACATAACGAGCAATGTCTCACTTCATATTAGGCCACCAGTATCTCTGACAACTGTCACGGTACATCTTTGTGCTACCAGGATGAATAGACAGAGGAGTGTCATGAGCTTCTTTCATAACGTGTTCCCTCTCATCCTTGAACTTAGGTACGAAGAGACGGCGTTGGAAGAATAGGATCCCATCATCATCAAGATGGAATTTCGACGGCTTTCCTTTTTCGAGGTATCGCTTGATCCTTTCAACTTCAGAGTCATACCATTGCATAGTCTTAATGCTGTGCTCTAAATCTGGTTCAACAACCAGGGTATTGAGATAACCCTGTGGAACAATATGGAGGTTCAATTTGCGAAGCTCTTCATGGAGAAGAGGTTGCATTTCCTGAACCATATGGTTGCTGCAATAAGCCTTGCGACTCAAAGCATCGGCCATTACATTAGCCTTGCCAGGGGTGTATGAGATATTCATATCATAATTGGCAATTGTTTCGAGCCATCTTTGTTGATGAAGGTTCAGATCTGGTTGAGTATATAAATACTTCAAACTTTGGTGATCCGTGTATATCTCGCAACGGTTACCGAGAAGGTAATGTCGCCATAGCTTCAGGGCATAAATAACCGCAGAAAGTTCAAGATCATGCACTGGATAATTTTCTTCATGAGGACGCAATTGTCGAGAGGCATAAGCAATCACTTTGCGCTCTTGCATTAGGACCCAGCCTAATCCTTGACGAGATGAATCACAGTATATCACGAAATCCTTTTAGGAATCCGGGGGTGCTAGCACTGGGGCAGATGTTAACTTATCTTTTACTGTCTGAAAGCTCTCTTGACATTTTTCTGTCCACTCAAATTTAACACCTTTGTGGAGTAGATTCGTCAATGGTTTTGCAATCTTGGAAAAATTCTCAACGAATCGACGACAATAACTAGCGAGTCCGAGAAAACTTCTGACTTGCTTGACATTCTTCGGGGGATTCCAATCAAGAATAGCCTGAACTCGCTCCGGGTTAACAGCAATTCCATCCTTGGAAATCACATGACCAAGATAGGTCACTTCAGATAACCAGAACTCACACTTGGAGAATTTAGCATACAACTGATGTTCTCGTATCTTCTCCAATACCAGCCGAAGATGTTCAGCATGTTCTTCTTCATTCTTGGAATATATAAGAATATCATCTAAATAAACCACGATGAATTTATCGAGGTAATCCATGAAGATGTAGTTCATCAAGCGGGAGAAGGTTGCTGGAGCATTTGTTAAGCCAAATGACATGACAGTGTACTCATAAGAGCCATATCGAGTAACAAAGGCAGTCTTCGGAATATCCTATTCATGAACACGGATCTGATGATAACCCAACCTCAAGTCGAGTTTCGAGAAGACAGAGGATCCAGCAAGCTGATCATAAAGATCATTGATCCGGGGTAGTGGGTATTTATTCTGGATTGTGGCTTGGTTAATGGGCCGATAATCCTGAACCAATCGGTTAGTTCCATCGTTCTTCCTAACAAAGAGTGAAGGTGCTCCCCAAGCAGAGGAACTGGGGCGGATGAAACCTTTCTTAAGTGACTTGTCGATTTCTTCCTTAAGCTCGAGAAGGTGGTGCGGAGGCATCTTATAAGAACATTTCGCAATAGGGACAGTGCCAGGTTTCAAGTCAATGACGAACTCGACAGCTCTAGCCGGGGGTATTCCTGGAAGTTCTTCCGGAAAGATGTCTGGAAAATCTCGAACGACAGGAACGTTCTCGATCCCTTCCAGAGATGAGGCGTTCAAAGCATTCAGAACATATATCTGAGCTTCGGCGTCCCGTGTAATGCGGGCGGTATAGTTCACTATCTCATCGGAGGGGTGAAGAAGTTGGATAACTTTAGTGGCACAATTGATCGAAGCAATGTGAGCTTTCAACCAATCCATTCCGAGTATGAGGTCTATGGTGGAAGACTTCAGGATAATGGGCGAAAAAAGGAATTCCAATCCCTTAATTTCAACGGGAACATGGTGTGCCATCATAGTGGTTTGACACTGGCCTCCAGGGGTGCGGATTACTACTGGCAGATTCATCTTTTGAAATGCAATGTCATGCGATAATGCAAATGCTTCTGACATGAATGAATGTGATGCTCCTGAATCAAATAATACAGAAGCGGGTACTGAATTAACGAAAAGGGCACGTCGACCCACTCAGATCACAAACCCAAATCGAATAGGCTCATTTAGTAACACGCGGAGACAATCAGAGTTTCTGAAGCTCCGCCACAATATCACACTCGAGTGCCCTTTCGGCACACCCGACATCATAGATCCCTAGCGGGTACCCACCAGGGTCGACCCGCCTGTAACATAGGTCAAGGTAACCGTGTGGTCATAACATCAAGGGGGAAACCCCGAGGAATCACCCTCGGTGAATTCCACTCGATGAAATCATCAGGGTGAACGTATGAGGCATCACCCTCGAGGTTCATACTGAGGGGCTGCACGACAGAGTCGTATCAGAAGTGGAGAAGGAGGAATCACCCTCGATGACCACGACCAAACAGCTACGCTGTAGAGTAATCATCAGGAGTGCGTTACGAGGTATCACCCTCGGCACTCGAGAGTAACTATGCAGAGTCGTACAACTAAGGGGGTGAAGTGATGTGTCGGTCTCTGGTCGACGATTGCATTGATCGAGTCGTCGATGATCAAACAGGGGCAACAAGGGTAAGGTGGTGGGGGTCCCTGATGGTTCACTACCAACCTGTACTAAACAGTTTATCATAGGCAGGTAATGTAACAATGAACAGGTTACGAAAGCAGGCTATGCATCAGAATAGGAGCAAACATTAACAGTAGCAAAATCTAATGCAAGCAGGAGAAATGGAATGGGTGATATCTGGATGCTCAAGGGGGGGGGTGCTTGCCTGGTTGCTCTAGCAAGAGAGAGGGATCGTCAACGGGCTGCTCGTCCGGAGCATAGTCGTACCCAGCTGCAACGTCGTCGGTCTCGGCGTCTATCGAGAGAGAAGGAGGGGGAGAGAAACAATAAATTCACAGCAAAAATGCAAACAATATGCATGGCATGCCTAAATGCTATGCAGAGGTGTTCTACTGCCTAACTAAATGATTTAGTTAATTTAGGAATTTATCCGGATTTATTTAATTAAAGTTGGGCACTATTCATTTATCGAAATCGGTCAAAAATTTCCATGTTCATCTAGCTAGGGGCATCTGGCAGGAATACGGAGGGCGTATTCTGATTCGTATCGAAATTCTGAGCGACTTTCATATATAAATTATTTTCATTGGAGTTACGGTTTAATTTATATGATTTTCTAAATTTTAATCATTTTCTGAATTTAATTATTTATTTAAATTCAAATTTTCCAGAATAGTGAATGATGATGTCAGCATGACATCACCATGACATCAGCAGGTCAAACCCGGCTGACCAGGGTCAAACCTGACCTGTGGGTCCAGTGGGACCCACATGTCATTGATAGAACTAATTTAAACAGGGTTAACTTAATCTAACTAACCTAATTAGCAGGTGGGGCCCATCAGTCAGTGGCTAATTAGTGATTTAATTAACTAATTAACTAATTATTGTTTTTATTTTAATTAGTTTACTGGACGGGGCCCACATGTCAGTGAGACAGGGGCGCCTAGTCAGCAGTTGACCTGGTCAACAGGTCAACTGGGGCCCAGGGGTCAGTGGCACGGGGCGGGGCCCACCAAGGCCAGGTCAGCGTCGACCGGCGACGCGCCGGAGTTGGCTCCGGCAAGCCAAATGCGGCGGCGCGGCTCGGGAGGAGCTCGGGTTTCATCCACAGGGGGTCTCAGGGGCTGGGGTTGGGCGCGTTCGACGCGGCTTGACGTCGCGCGTCGAATGGCGGCGTTGCGGGGTGCTGGGGAGGCCGGAGTCGAGCAGCACGAGCTCGTCGGTGGCGAGGCTTTCGTGCGTGCAACGAATTCGGCGCTACGACGTGTTTACGAGCGAAGCAAGGGGTAGGCGACCCCTACGCGAGGCGGCGAAGCAAACGGGCAGCAGCACATGACCAAATGGTCGCCGGACGGTCGCCGGCGACAAGGTCCGCGGCTGTGGGCTCGGGCATCTCGAATGCGATCTCTACAGCGACGATATCGAGTAGAAAAGAGAGGGGGATGGCATCGACTGCTCACCGGGCCCTGAAGGTGTGCGATAGCGGGCTCGGGGAGGGCTTGCCGGAGCGAATCGACGACGGAATGCGGCGGTGATCTGAGGAGGAAGAAGGGCTCGGGGAGGCGCTGCGGTGGCACCGGGCTTCGGTTCGTTGGCGCGGTCGAAGCAGACGACGACGGCGAGCGCTGTGGGCACGTTCGCGAGGCAGGGCGGTGACGGTGGCCACGCAGCTCAGCCGCGGCCATCCATGGCGGCGTCGGGTGAAGTGGGGGAGCGAGGGAGAGGGCGAACGGAGCGGCTAGGGTTCGCCAGGGGGTGTGCGGCGAGCTGCTCTTATCCTCCAGTGCGAGCGGCGACGCGCTGTCGAGCGGCGAGCGAGGGGGGGCGGGTGCGCGCGCGAGGGGTTCGACAGCGAGGCAGGGGTGAGCAGTGAGAAGTGGGAGGAGGCGTGGGATGGGCTAGGCCGCTGGCTGTAGCAAGCAGGCCGAGTGCACAGTAGCTTTAGGCCTTTTTCTATTTTCTATTTTATGTTTCTTTTCTTTTCTGTTTTGCAAAATTGTGTGGCCTCATTTAGTTTTGTAAAATATGTGAACTAGTCACAAAACTCCAGTGCATCATCTACTAATGCCACAAAATGTTTTTGAGTTCATATCATTTCATTTGCAATTTTATAAAACTAAATGGGATTAAATATTGTTGTTTTGGCACGGTTAGAGTTACCTAATTAATTTATTAAATGTTGGTTACAATTTTAGCATTGTCTCTAGAATATTTGTCATCTAATGAACATTTTAGTTTCTGTGTTTGAACAACTTTTATTTTCCACTTTAATTTGATTGGATTTTGAACTAGGAGTTTGAAATGCAATATGATGCAAATGATGATTTGGCACTGTTAATCATGCTGACTTGTCATTATCAAAAGTGATTACTGTGTCTAATGACATGGGGTGGTACAGAGACCCCTGAAGCTTCGTGGGAGGGCCAGAAGAGCCACGAGGAGGGAACAACCCACCACAGCGCGCCAGAGGGGCCTGGCTTGCCCCGGTGGGTTGTGCTTACCTCGAGGCCCATCTTCGCGTGAAACTGATGCCAAAAAATCCTATAAATAGAGAAACCATCAGAAATAAACCTAGATCAGAAGTTCCGCCGCCGCAAGCCTCTGTAGCCACGAAAAAACAATCTAGACCTTGTTCCAGCACCCTGTCGAAGGGGAAAATCATCACCGGTGGCCATCTACATCATCCCGGCGGCCACCATGATGAGGAGGGAGTAGTCCACCCTAGCGGCTAAGGGTTTGTACCAGTAGCTATGTGTTTAATCTCTCTCTCTCTCATGTTCTTGAGATGGCGCGATCTTGATGTATCGCGAGCTTTGTTAATATAGTTGGATCATATGATGTTTTCCCCTCTCTATCTTGTTGTGATGAATTGAGTTTACCCTTTGAGATTTCCTTTTTATCGGATTGAATACTTTTATGGATTTGAGAGCACTTGATCTATGTCTTGGAACTCAACTCGCGGATTCCTGAGGTGACATTGGGGCCGGGCAATCTATGCATAGGGGTTGATGCATGTTTTCGTCCTTGTTTCTCCGTTAGAAATCTTGGGGCACTCCTTGAGGTTCTTTGTGTTGGATTGAGTATTATGAATCTGAAATTGTTTGATGCATATCGCATAATCAACTCATGGATACTCGCGGTGACATTGGAGTATCTAGGTGACATTAGAGTTGGTTGATGTGTATCATATGGTGTTATTTTAGTACGAACTCTTGGTTAGATCAATCGGAAAGAATAGCTTGGTGTTATTTTAGTACGAACTCTAGGATAGATTGATCGGAAAGAATAGCTTTGAGGTGGTTTTGTACCCTACAAACAATTTCTTCTTATGTTCTCCGTTAGATAGGAACTTTGGAGTGATTCTTCATCGCACGTTGAGGGAAGGTTATATGATCCAATTATATTAGCATTGTTGAGAGATTGTACTAGCGAAAGTACGGACCCTTGGCCTCATATTCAAGCATTGCAATACCGTTTGTGCTCCGTCTTATCAATTGCTACCTTGCTGTTTTCGTTGTTCCTATTACAAAAATCAATATCTACTATCATTACTACGCTTGTATCACCATCTCTTCACCGAACTAGTGCACCTATACAAATTTCCATTGTATTTGATGTGTTGGGGACACAAGAGACTTTTTGTTATTTGGTTGCAGGGTTGTTTAACAGAGACCATCTTCATCCTATGCCTCCCACGGATTGATAAACCTTAGGTCATCCACTTGAGGAAAATTTGCTACTGTCCTACAAAACACTACGCTTGGAGGCCCAACACGAGTCTACAAGGACAAGTTTTGTCATAGACATCAAGCTCTTTTCTGGCGCCATTGCCGGGGAGGTGAGTGCTTGATGGTATATCTTTAGATCTTGCAATCGAATCTTTTAGTTTCTTGTTTTATCACTAGTTTGGTTTGTAAAAGAAAACTACAAAAAATAGAATCGAGGTTGCATCATATTGTTCATCTTTATAATGTCTTTCTTGAAAATGATGAAAAGGAAAATTGTGCTCATTTGATAGAAGAAGAATTCAATAAAATGTTTTGCATAAATGATGAGCATGATTGCAATGTTGCTAGTATGAATTCTTTGAATATCCATGATGCTAGTGATATGCAAAGCCATAAGCTTGGGGATGCTATGTTTAATGAAGATGATATTTTTAGTTCCCCAAGTTTTGATGAGAAAATTTATTATGATGATAGCATGCCTCATATTTTATGATGATTATATTGATGAAAGTGGATTTGGAGAGGCCATGACTTTATTTAGTGATGAATCCACTATTTTGGAAGAGGTTACAATTGATTATGACAACAAAGTTCCTATATATGATGATTATGGTGATGACATGTATGCTATAAAGAATAATGATAACCATGAAACTTGTCATCATGATTTTAATTTTCAATCACATGATAGTTGTTTTGTTGAATTTGCTCCCACTACTATTCATGAGAATAAATTTGCTTATCTGGAGAGTAATAAAATTTCTATGCTTATGCATCATGAAAAGAGTGCTTTATGTGATAGTTATATTGTTGAATTCATCCATGATGGACTGAAAATTATTATGAGAGAGGAACATATGCTTGTTGGCTTCTCACTAATATCAAGTTTCCTCTCTATGTGTTGAAAGTTTTGAAGTTATACTTGTTTTGCCTTCCTATGCTAGTTGATTCTTGCTCCTATAAATTGTTTGCTCACAAAATTCCTATGCATAGGAAGTGGGTTAGGCTTAAATTTGCTTGTCATGTGATTCATTATGCTCTATTTATGTTTCAATTCTTATCTTTTATGTGAGCATCATTGAAATCGTCATGCCTAGCTAAAAAAGCATTAAAGAAAAGCGCTTGTTGGGAGACAACCCAACATTTAAACCTACTGTTTTTGTGTGTTAACATGATTAAGCTACTGTAGTAATCATGTTTTATAGCTTTTGTTTCAATAAAGTGCCAAGTAAAGCCTTTGGGATAGTGTGGATGATAGTTGACTTGATTCTGTGCTAAAATAGAAACTTTTGCGCCCAGTAACAGAATTGACTAAATTCACTGGAGTGTCGAAAAACTCTGAATTTTTTACAGTAGTTGGGTATACAAATTTTCTACGTTGTCCTAATTTTCAGTAATTTTAGAGTTACAGAAGTATGATCTTAATTCAGATCTTTACGTATTGTTCTGTTTTTGACAGATTCTGTTTGCAATGCATAGTTTGCTTGTTTTATGGTTTCTATGGCTTATATTGCTTAATATAAATTGTGGAAATTTTAGAGTACAGTAGGAATTATGTGTAAACAATTATTAATCTTATCTTGACAGTACCAAAGTGAATGATTTGTCTTTATCATACTAACCCATCTCACGAAGTTCCGTTAAGTTTTGTGTGATTGAAGTTTTCAAGTTTTGGGTGAGATCTCGATATGAGGAGAATAAGGAGTGAAAAGACCCTAAGCTTGGGAATGCCCAAGGCACCCCAAGGTAATATTGAAGGAATATCCAAGCAACTAAGCTTGGGGATGCCCCGGAAGACATCCCCTCTTTCGTCTCCAACATTATCGGTAACCTTACTTAGGGCTATATTTTTATTCGTCACATGATATGTGTTTTGCTTGGAGCGTCATTTTATTTTATTTGGATGTTATTTATGTTACTTTTAATAATGTTTTACATCTTTTATTTCAATAAAAGTTCATGAGTATCCTTCACCATGCTTAGTTTGCAAGTCTACGTGTTGCTGTTTGAAAACAGAAAGTTGCACGCTATTGCGTGAATTCTTGAGAAAAGTCAGAACATGATAAAATGTTGATTTTTTTTTTTTGCACAATAAGCTATGATAAATTTTCTACAGTGTGGTAAATTTTCAGAATTTTTGAGTTAGGGAAGTATGAGTGTAATTGCACTCTTTACAGAGTGTTCTGTTTAGACAGATTGCTGTTATGTTTGCATTGTTTGCATATGTTTGCTTGTTTAATGATTCTATTTGAGGATAAGAGTATTAAATATGCAGAGGCATTTAGTATGCAATGTTGAATAATAATTTTAGTGATTTTCTACAGTAGAGAATGATAAGGTGTTGCGTTGATTTATACTAACTTATCTCACGAGTTCATGTTGAGTTTTGTGTAGATGAAGTTTTTAAGATTTAGGGGAACCGTGATATAAAATGAATTAAGAAGACACAAAAGCTCAAGCTTGGGGATGCCCAAGGCATCCCAAGATAATATTCCAAGAAGTCTCAAGCATCTAAGCTTGGGGATACCCCGGTAGGCATCCCACCTTTCTTCATCAACAATTATCGGTTAGCCTCGGTTGAGCCTAAGTTTTTGCTTCTTCACATAATGTGTGATATTCTTAGAATGTCATTTTATTTTGTTTTGCTTGCTATTTTAATAAAATACTTAGATTTGAAACTTTTAAATAAGAGAGAGTCCTCACATAGCTACCTATTTACTTAACTACTCGCATGATCTTCACTTATATCTTTTTGGAGTAGTTTGTCATTTACTCTTCTGCTTCACTTATATCCTATGAGTAAATTGTTGAATGAATTGAATATCATGAAGTTGAAGTTATATTTTCATATCATACCTAGTAGTAGCTTCACATTGGGTTTAGAAAGTGAAATCTTTTGAAGCTTGACAATCACAATATTGGTCATACAAGCAATTCATGAATGATTAGTATAAGGAAGAGAACTTTCACATGCAAATATATTATCTTGGACATCTTCTATGATTGTGAATACCCATTAATTATTTTCAAACTTGAGCAAATTAGTTGAAGTTGGACAAGGAAGACAACGTAATGAGTTATGTTTGGATATATTTGCATAGAAGTTATATTGTTATGGATCCTCCAACATGTGGTGTTTGCCTAGGATCTTTTGCTAGCCAAAAATTTGTACTAAGTAGAGATACTACTTGTGCATCCAAAAAACCTTAAACCCAGTTTCTTTCCATGAGTGTCCACCATACCTACCTATGGATTGAATAAGATCCTTCAAATAAGTTGTCATCGCTGCATAAAGCAATTAAAATTGCTCCTAAATATGTTTGATCTTTTATTGTAAGGGAAAATAAGCATTGTACAAACTTGTGATGGCAAAGTAATAAAAGCGATGGACTGCATAATAAAGGTTGCTATCATAAGGGGCAATATAATGTGATGCTCCTTTGCATTAAGAGCTTGGGCATCCAAATAAAAAGCGCATGACAACCTCTGCTTCCCTTTGCGAAGGGCCTATCTTTTACTTTTCAGTATCTACTTTTATGCAAAGAGTCAATAGTATACATCCTCATTCAACCTCAATTACTCTCCAGTCGTCAAGCATCATGTGGTGGGGAAAGTGAAGGAAATATGCCCTAGAGGCAATAATAAAGTTGTTATTTATATTTCCTTATATCATGATAAATGTTTATTATTCATGCTAGAATTGTATTAACCGGAAACTTAGTACATGTGTGAATACATAGACAAACAGAGTATCCCTAGTATGCCTCTACTTGACTAGCTTGTTTATCAAAGATGGTTATGTTTCCTGACCATAGACATGTGTTGTCATTTGATGAACAGGATCACATCATTAGAGAATGATGTGATGGACAAGACCCATCCGTTAGCTTAGCATATTGATCGTTTAGTTTTATTGCTATTGCTTTCTTCATGACTTATACATATTCCTCTGACTATGAGATTATGCAACTCCCGAATACCAAAGGAACACTTTGTGTGCTATCAAACGTCACAACATAACTGGGTGATTATAAAGATGCTCTACAGGTGTCCCCGAAGGTGTTTGTTGGGTTGGCATAGATCAAGATTAGGATTTGTCACTCCGTGTATCAGAGAGGTATCTCTGGGCCCTCTCGGTAATGCACATCACTATAAGCCTTGCAAGCAATGTGACTAATGAGTTAGTTACGAGATAATGCATTACGGAATGAGTAAAGAGACTTGTCGGTAACGAGATTGAACTAGGTATGATGATACCGACGATCGAATCTCGGGCAAGTAACATACCGATGACAAAGGGAATGACGTATGTTGTTATGCGGTTTGACCGATAAAGATCTTCATAGAATATGTAGGAGCCAATATGAGCATCCAGGTTCCGCTATTGGTTATTGACTGGAGATGTGTCTCGGTCATGTCTACATAGTTCTCGAACCCGTAGGGTCCGCACGCTTAACGTTCGATGACGATTTGTATTATGAGTTATGTGTTTTGGTGACCGAAGTTTGTTTGGAGTCCTGGATGAGATCGCGGACATGATGAGGAGTCTCGAAATGGTCGAGAGGTAAAGATTGATATATTGGAAGGTTATATTCGGACACCGGAATGGTTCCGGAGTAATTCGGGTATTTTTCGAAGTACCGAGGGGTTACCGAAACCCCCCGGGGAAGTGAATGGGCCTTATTGGGCCATAGTGGAGAAAGGGAGGAAGGCCACAAGGTGGCGCGCGCCTCCCTCCTGCCCAATCCGAATTGGACAAGGGGTGGGGGCGCGGCCCCTCCTTTCCTTCTCCCTCTCCCCCCTTTCCCCTTTCCCCTCTCCGTTGGAAGGAAGGGGGGGCGAATCCTACTAGGAGTGGAGTCCTAGTAGGACTCCCCCCCTTGGCGCGCCTCCTCCTGGCCGGCCGCCTCCTCCCCCTCTCCTTTATATACGGGGGCGGGGGGCACCCCAAAGGCACATCAATTGTTCTCTTAGCCGTGTGCGGTGCCCCCTCCATAGTTTTACTCCTCCGGTCATAGCGTCGTAGTGCTTAGGCGAAGCCCTGCGGGGATCACATCACCAACACCGTCACCACGCCGTCGTGCTGACGGAACTCTCCCTCGACCCTCTACTGGATCAAGAGTTCGAGGGATGTCATCGAGCTGAACGTGTGCTGAATACGGAGGTGCCGTACGTTCGGTACTTGGATCGGTTGGATCGTGAAGACGTTCGACTACATCAACCGCGTTAACCTAACGCTTCCACTATCAGTCTACGAGGGTACGTGGACACACTCTCCCCCTCTTGTTTCTATGCATCTCCTAGATAGATCTTGCGTGAGCGTATGAATTTTTTTGAAATTGCACGTTCCCCAATAGTGGCATCCGAGCCAGGTCTATGCGTAGATGATATGCACGAGTAGAACACAAAGAGTTGTGGGCGATAATAGTCATACTGCTTACCACGAACGTCTTACTTTGATTCGGCGGTATTGTTGGATGAAGCGGCCCGGATCGACATTACATGACCGCGTTCATGAGACTGGTTCTACCGACGTGCTTTGCACACAGGTGGCTAGCGGGTGTCTGTTTCTCCAACTTTAGTTGAATCGAGTTTGACTACGGCCTATCCTTGTTGAAGGTTAAAACAGCACACTTGACGAAAAATCATTGTGGTTTTGATCCGTAGGTAAGAACGGTTCTTGCTAGAAGCCCGTAGCATCCATGTAAAACTTGCAACAACAAAGTAGAGGACGTCTAACTTGTTTTTGCAGGGCATGTTGTGATGTGATATGGTCAAGACATGATGTGATATACGTTATTGTATGAGATGATCATGTTTTGTAAAAGTTATCGGCAACTGGCAGGAGCCTTATGGTTGTCGCTTTATTGTATGAAATGCAATCGCCATGTAATTGCTTTACTTTATCACTATGCGGTAGCGATAGTCATAGAAGCAATAGTTGGCGAGACGACAACGACGCTACGATGGAGATCAAGGTGTCAAGCTAGTGACGATGGAGATCATGACGGTGCTTTGGAGATGGAGATCAAAGGCACAAGATGATGATGGCCATATCATGTCACAAATTTTTATTACATGTGATGTTTATCTTTTATGCATCTTATTTTGCTTAGCATGGCGGTAGCATTATAAGATGATCCCTCACTAAATTTCAAGGTATAAGTGTTCTCCCTAAGTATGCACCGATGCTACAGTTCATCGTGCCGAGACACCACGCGATGATCGGGTGTGATAAGCTCTACGTTCACATACAACGGGTGCAAGCCAGTTTTGCACGTGCAGAATACTCGGGTTAAACTTGACAAGCCTAGCATATGCAGATATGGCCTCGGAACACTGAGACCGAAAGGTCGAATGTGAATCATATAGTAGATATGATCAACATAGAGATGTTCACCATTGAAAACTAGTCAATCTCACGTGATGATCGGACATGGTTTAGTTGATATGGATCACGTGATCATTTAGATGACTAGAGGGATGTCTATCTAAGTGGGAGTTCTTAAGTAATATGATTAATTGAACTTTAATTTATCGTGAACTTAGTACCTGATAGTTTTTGCATATCTATGTTGTTGTAGATCTATGGCCCATGCTACCGTTCCCTTGAATTTTAATGCGTTCCTAGAGAAAGCTAAGTTGAAAGATGATGGTAGCAACTACACGGACTAGGCCCGTAACTTGAGGATTATCCTCATTGCTGCACAGAAGAATTACATCCTGGAAGCACCGCTAGGTGCAAGACCCGCTGGAGGAGCAACTCCGGACGTTATGAATGTCTGGCAGAGCAAAGCTGATGACTACTCGATAGTTCAGTGTGCCATGCTTTACGGCTTAGAATCAGGACATCAAAGACGTTTTGAACATCATGGAGCATATGAGATGTTCCAAGAGTTAAAGTTAATATTTCAAGCAAATGCCCGAGTAGAGAGATATGAAGTCTCCAACAAGTTCTATAGCTGCAAGATGGAGGAGAATAGTTCTGTCAGTGAACATATACTCAGAATGTCTGGGTACCATAACAACTTGACTCAGCTGGGAGTTAATCTTCCTGATGATAGTGTCATTGACAGAGTTCTTCAATCACTGCCACCAAGCTATAAAGGCTTCGTGATGAACTATAATATGCAAGGGATGGAAAAGACCATTCCCGAGCTCTTCGCGATGCTAAAGGCTGCGGAGGTAGAAATCAAGAAGGAGCATCAAGTGTTGATGGTTAACAAGACCACTAGTTTCAAGAAAAAAGGCAAAGGGAAGAAGGGGAACTTCAAGAAGAATAGCAAGCAAGTTGCCACTCCCGGGAAGAAGCCCAAGTCTGGACCTAAGCCTAAAACTGAGTGCTTCTACTGCAAAGGGATTGGTCACTGGAAGCGGAACTGCCCCAAGTATTTGGTGGATAAGAAGGATGGCAAAGTGAAAGGTATATTTGATATACATGTTATTGATGTGTACCTTACTAATGCTCGTAGTAGCGCCTGGGTATTTGATACTGGTTCTGTTGCTCATATTTGCAACTCAAAACAGGGGCTACGGATTAAACGAAGATTGGCTAAGGACGAGGTGACGATGCGCGTGGGAAATGGTTCCAAAGTCGATGTGATCGCTGTCGGTATGCTACCTCTACATCTACCTTCAGGATTAGTTTTAGACCTGAATAATTGTTATTTGGTGCCAGCGTTGAGCATGAACATTATATCTGGATCTTGTTTAATGCGAGACGGTTATTCATTTAAATCAGAGAATAATGGTTGTTCTATTTATATGAGTAATATCTTTTATGGCCATGCACCCTTGAGGAGTGGTCTATTTTTGTTGAATCTCGATTGTAGTGATACACATATTCATAATATTGAAGCCAAAAGATGCAAAGTCAATAATGATAGTGCAACTTATTTGTGGCACTGCCGTTTAGGTCATATTGGTGTAAAGCGCATGAAGAAACTCCATGCTGATGGGCTTTTGGAATCACTTGATTATGAATCACTTGATACTTGCGAACCATGCCTCATGGGCAAGATGACTAAGACTCCGTTCTCCGGAACAATGGAGCGAGCAACTGACTTATTGGAAATAATACATACTGATGTATGCGGTCCGATGAGTGTTGAGGCTCATGGCGGGTATCGTTATTTTCTGACCTTCACAGATGATTTGAGCAGATATGGGTATATCTACTTAATGAAAGATAAGTCTGAAACATTTGAAAAGTTCAAAGAATTTCAGAGTGAAGTGGAAAATCATCGTAACAAGAAAATAAAGTTTCTACGATCTGATCGTGGAGGTGAATATTTGAGTTATGAGTTTGGTCTTCATTTGAAACAATGTGGAATAGTTTCGCAACTCACGCCACCTGGAACACCACAGCGTAATGGTGTGTCCGAATGTCGTAACCGTACTTTATTAGATATGGTGCGATCTATGATGTCTCTTACCGATTTACCACTATCGTTTTGGGGTTATGCTTTAGAGACGGCTGCATTCACGTTAAATAGGGCACCATCTAAATCCGTTGAGACGACACCATATGAACTGTGGTTTGGCAAGAAACCTAAGCTGTCGTTTCTTAAAGTTTGGGGCTGCGATGCTTATGTGAAAAAGCTTCAACCTGATAAGCTCAAACCCAAATCGGAGAAATGCGTCTTCATAGGATACCCAAAGGAGACTATTAGGTACACCTTCTATCACAGATCCGAAGGCAAGATGTTCGTTTCTAAGAATGGATCCTTTCTAGAGAAGGAGTTTCTCTCGAAAGAAGTGAGTGGGAGGAAAGTAGAACTTGATGAGGTAATTGTACCTTCTCCCGAATTGGAAAGTAGTTCATCACAGAAATCAGTTCCAGTGATGCCTACACCAATTAGTGAGGAAGTTAATGATGATGATCATGAAACTTCGGATCAAGTTACTACCGAACCTCGTAGGTCAACCAGAGTACATTCCGCACCAGAGTGGTACAGTAATCCTGTTCTGGAAGTCATGTTACTAGACCATGACGAACCTACGAACTATGAGGAAGCGATGATGAGCCCAGATTCCGTGAAATGGCTTGAGGCCATGAAATCTGAGATGGGATCCATGTATGAGAACAAAGTGTGGACTTTGGTTGACTTGCCCGATGAGCAGCAAGCCATCGAGAATAAATGGATCTTCAAGAAGAAGACTGACGCTGACGGTAATGTTACTGTCTACAAAGCTCGACTTGTTGCGAAAGGTTTTCGACAAGTTCAAGGAGTTGACTACGATGAGACCTTCTCACCCGTAGCGATGCTTAAGTCTGTCCGAATCATGTTAACAATTGCCGCATTTTATGATTATGAAATTTGGCAAATGGATGTCAAAACTGCATTCCTTAATGGATTTCTTAAAGAAGAGTTGTATATGATGCAACCAGAAGGTTTTTTCGATCCTATGGGTGCTAACAAAGTGTGCAAGCTCCAGCGATCCATTTATGGACTGGTGCAAGCCTCTCGGAGTTGGAATATACGCTTTGATAGTGTGATCAAAGCATATGGTTTTATACAGACTTTGGGAGAAGCTTGTATTTACAAGAAAGTGAGTGGGAGCTCTGTAGCATTTCTGATATTATATGTGGATGACATATTGTTGATTGGAAATGATACGGAATTTCTGGATAGCATAAAAGGATACTTGAATAAGAATTTTTCAATGAAAGACCTCGGTGAAGCTGCTTATATATTAGGCATCAAGATCTATAGAGATAGATCAAGACGCTTAATTGGACTTTCACAAAGTACATACCTTGATAAAGTTTTGAAGAAGTTCAAAATGGATCAGTCAAAGAAAGGGTTCTTACCTGTGTTACAAGGTGTAAAGTTGAGTCAGACTCAATGCCCGACCACTGCAGAAGATAGAGAGAAAATGAAAGTCATTCCCTATGCTTCAGCCATAGGTTCTATCATGTATGCAATGCTGTGTACCAGACCTGATGTGTGCCTTGCTATAAGTTTAGCAGGGAGGTACCAAAGTAATCCAGGAGTGGATCACTGGACAGCGGTCAAGAACATCCTGAAATACCTGAAAAGGACTAAGGATATGTTTCTTGTTTATGGAGGTGACAAAGAGCTTGTTTTAAATGGTTACGTCGATGCAAGCTTTGACACTGATCTGGATGAATCTAAGTCACAAACCGGATACGCATTTATATTGAATGGTGAAGCTGTCAGTTGGTGTAGTTCCAAGTAGACCGTCGTGGCGGGATCTACGTGTGAAGCGGAGTACATAGATGCTTTGGAAGCAGCAAATGAAGGAGTCTGGATGAAGGAGATCATATCCGATCTAGGTGTAATACCTAGTGCATCGGGTCCAATGAAAATCTTTTGTGACAATACTGGAGCAATTGCCTTGGCGAAGGAATCCAGATTTCACGAGAGAACCAAACACATCAAGAGACGCTTCAATTCCATCCGTGATGAAGTCAAGGAGGGAAACATAGAGATTTGCAAAATACATACGGATCTGAATGTTGCAGACCCGTTGACAAAGCCTCTTCCACGAGCAAAACATGATCAGCACCAAGACTCCATGGGTGTTAGAATCATTACTATGTAATCTAGATTATTGACTCTAGTGCAAGTGGGAGACTGAAGGAAATATGCCCTAGAGGCAATAATAAAGTATTTATTTATATTTCCTTATATCATGATAAATGTTTATTATTCATGCTAGAATTGTATTAACCGGAAACTTAGTACATGTGTGAATACATAGACAAACAGAGTATCCCTAGTATACCTCTACTTGACTAGCTTGTTTATCAAAGATGGTTATGTTTCCTGGCCATAGACATGTGTTGTCATTTGATGAACAAGATCACATCATTAGAGAATGATGTGATGGACAAGACCCATCCGTTAGCTTAGCATATTGATCGTTTAGTTTTATTGCTATTGCTTTCTTCATGACTTATACATATTCCTCTGACTATGAGATTATGCAACTCCCGAATACCAGAGGAACACTTTGTGTGCTATCAAACGTCACAACGTAACTGGGTGATTATAAAGATGCTCTACAGGTGTCTCCGAAGGTGTTTGTTGGGTTGGCATAGATCAAGATTAGGATTTTTCACTCCGTGTATCGGAGAGGTATCTCTGGGCCCTCTCGGTAATGCACATCACTATAAGCCTTGCAAGCATTGTGACTAATGAGTTAGTTACGGGATAATGCATTACAGAACGAGTAAAGAGACTTGTCGGTAACGAGATTGAACTAGGTATGATGATTCCGACGATCGAATCTCAGGCAAGTAACATATCGATGACAAAGGGAATGACGTATGTTGTTATGCGGTTTGACCGATAAAGATCTTCGTAGAATATGTAGGAGCCAATATGAGCATCCAGGTTCCGCTATTGGTTATTGACCGGAGATGTGTCTCGGTCATGTCTACATAGTTCTCGAACCCGTAGGGTCCGCACGCTTAATGTTCGATGACGATTTGTATTATGAGTTATGTGTTTTGGTGACCGAAGTTTGTTCGTAGTCCCGGATGAGATCACGGACATGATGAGGAGTCTCGAAATGGTTGAGAGGTAAAGATTGATATATTGAAAGGTTATATTCGGACACCGGAATGGTTCCGGAGTAATTCGGGTATTTTTCGGAGTACCGAGGGGTTACCGGAACCCCCCAGGGAAGTTAATGGGCCTTATTGGGCCATAGTGGAGAAAGGGAGGAAGGCCACAAGGTGGCGCGTGCCTCCCCCCTGCCCAATCTGAATTGGACAAGGGGTGGGGGCGCGGCCCCTCCTTTCCTTCTCCTTCTCCCCCCTTTCCCCTTTCCCCTCTCCGTTGGAAGGAAGGGGGGCGAATCCTACTAGGAGTGGAGTCCTAGTAGGACTCCCCCCCTTGGCGCGCCTCCTCCTGGACGGCCGCCTCCTCCCCCTCTCCTTTATATACAGGGGCGGGGGGCACCCCAAAGGCACATCAATTGTTCTCTTAGCCGTGTGCGGTGCCCCCCTCCACAGTTTTACTCCTCCGGTCATAGCGTCGTAGTGCTTAGGCGAAGCCCTGCGTGGATCACATCATCAACACCGTCGCCATGCCGTCATGCTGACGGAACTCTTCCTTGACCCTCTACTGGATCAAGAGTTCGAGGGACGTCATCAAGCTGAACATGTGCTGAACACGGAGGTGCCGTACGTTCGGTACTTGGATCGGTTGGATCGTGAAGACGTTCGACTACATCAACCGCATTAACCTAACGCTTCCGCTTTCGGTCTACGAGGGTACGTGGACACACTCTCCCCCTCTCTTTTCTATGCATCTCCTAGATAGATCTTGCGTGAGCGTAAGAATTTTTTTGAAATTGCACGTTCCCCAACAGAAAGATATAGGCACATATGGCTAGTCAAATATATTTGATCATGATTTATTATGTTGACAATTATCTCTATGATAAATGAGTTGGGAGGCAAAATATTAAGCCCCTATCTTTCTCTGTGTTCAATGGATGCCATTTGTTCTAAAAATATTCTTTGAGTACTAGCAATCATAGAAGACTATATGATGATTGAGTATGTGGAGCTCTTACTTAGACTTTGTTGAATAAGTTGAATTGCAATTCCTTGGTGACTGAGAACATAGGTTGTTAAGTTTCATGAGAAGTTTTATGAGAAAGAATTATTGTTATGATGCTAGGAAAAGTGATTGAAATTATCATTGATCAAACTTATGTACTTTGCTAGCATTCACACTTCATAAATTATTTCTTTTATCAATTACCTACTCGAGGACGAGTTGGAATTAAGCTTGGGGATGTTGATACGTCTCCAATGTATCTATAATTTGTGAAGTATTCATGCCATGTTTATAACAACTTTTCATGGTTTTGGTATGATTTGCATGGAACTAACCCGAACTGACGCTGTTTTTAGCAGAACTACCATGGTGTTGTTTTTTGTGCAGAAATGAAAGTTCTCCAAATGAGCTAAAACTTTTTGATGATTTTTTTGGAATAAAAGAGACCCTCGAAGCTTCATGGGAGGGCCAGAAGAGCCACGAGGAGGGCACAACCCACCACGGCGTGCCAGAGGGGCCTGGCTTGCCCCGGTGGGTTG
Source organism: Thinopyrum elongatum (assembly GCA_011799875.1). Lineage (NCBI taxonomy): Eukaryota > Viridiplantae > Streptophyta > Magnoliopsida > Poales > Poaceae > Thinopyrum > Thinopyrum elongatum. Next base: position 229,548,997 of record CM022298.1, read on the forward strand.
TGCTCACCTTGAGGCCCATCTTCGCGTGAAACCAATGCCAAAAATCCTGTAAACAGAGAAACCATCAAAAATAACCCTAGATCAGAAGTTCCGCCGCCGCAAGCCTCTGTAGCCATGAAAAAGCAATCTAGACCCTGTTCCGGCACCCTGCCGGAGGGGGAAATCAGCACCGGTGGCCATCTTCATCATCCCGGCGGCCACCATGATGAGGAGGGAGTAGTCCACCCTCGGGGCTGAGGGTTTGTACCAGTAGCTATGTGTTTAATCTCTCTCTCTCTCGTGTTCTTGAGATGGCACGATCTTGATGTATCGCGAGCTTTTTTAAGATAGTTGGATCATATGGTGTTTTCCCCTCTCTTTCTTGTTGTGATGAATTGAGTTTTCCCTTTGAGATTTCATTTTTATCGGATTGAATACTTTTATGGATTTGAGAGCACAAGATCTATGTCTTGGCACTCAACTCGCGGATTACTGAGGTGACATTGCGGCCGGGTAATCTATGCATAGGGGTTGATGCACGTTTTCGTCCTTGTTTCTCCATTAGAAATCTTGGGGCACTCTTTGAGGTTCTTTGTGTTGGATTGAGTATTATGAATCTAAAATTGTTTGATGCATATTGCATAATCAACTCACGGATACTCGTGGTGACATTGGAGTATCTAGGTGACATTAGAGTTGGTTGATGTGTATCATTTGGTGTTATTTTAGTATGAACTCTTGGTTAGATCGATCGGAAAGAATAGCTTGGTGTTATTTTAGTTCAAACTCTAGGATAGATTGATCGGAAAGAATAGCTTTGAGGTGGTTTCGTACCCTACAAACAATTTCTTCTTAAAATCTCCGTTAGATAGGAAGTTTGGAGTGATTCTTCATCGCACGTTGAGGGAAGGTTACATGATCCAATTATATTAGCATTGTTGAGAGATTGCACTAGCGAAAGTAGGGACCCTAGGCCTCATTTTCAAGCATTGCAATACCGTTTATGCTCCATCTTATCAATTGCTACCTTGCTGTTTTTCATTGTTCCTATTACAAAAATCAATATCTACTATCATTACAACACTTGTATCACCATCTCTTCGTCGAACTAGTGCACCTATACAAATTTCCATTCTATTAGGTGTGTTGGGGACACAAGAGACTTTTTGTTATTTGGTTGCAGGGTTGTTTAAGAGAGACCATCTTCATCCTACGCCTCCCATGGATTGATAAACCTTAGGTCATCCACTTGAGGGAAAATTTGCTACTGTCCTACAAAACTCTGCGCTTGGAGGCCCAACACGAGTCTACAAGAACAAGTTGTGTACTAGACATCACTTACCATCAAGTCTACTATTGTTTGCGTATCTCTTTCTCACATCAAAGCCGGTGTGACCCCCATATGCATCCCAAAATGCCCAAGCCTCATCTACACTTCTGAACCTCATACCAACTTGAGGTATTCCCTTACGAATTTCTGTCATCCCACAACACTGAAAATTGTGAGGCACAACAGAATTCTCAATTTTCAGAGCAGAGCACTCATGCTGATTTCAGTTACTCACACCTAAAAAAAGTTCAGTTAGTGACAATATTAGTATGCTAGAGTTCAGTTAGTATGCTGGAGATGTAGTTTTACTTACATATCACTAAAATAAATCAGTTTTAGTTTAGTAAAGTTAGTTAAAATATGACTAACAGTAATCAGTTTTACTTACATATGACTACATGTACTGAATCTGTACATGAGCCTGATCGGTATTCAGTTTGCTTATGTACTGAACCTGATTGGTACTAGTATATGGACCTGTACATGTACTGAACCTGTACGCCCAGCCAATCGGCCATACCAAACCTCATGATCTACATACATGTACTGAACTAGCCAGCAGGGACATGTAAAATTACCTCGCGGGCGTGACGCTGAGACGATTTCTCTCCTTCAATGGCGGCAGCGATGGACTTCTCCTTGGCGGAACAATCTTGTAGTGGCGGCGTGTCCCTACTCCTCTCCTCTGGCGGCAGCCTCCCCTGCTCTCCTCCAGCGATGGCGCGACCTCAACTGGATGCGGGATGGCAGAGTTCCGGTCCGACGGCGGCGGCGGTGGCGCGCGCGGCCCTCGTACTCCTTCAGCGGCAACCCGCCCCTCCCTCTCATCCAGCGATGATGCGGCCACATGGCTCCTTTTCCTCTTCGATGTGGTGGCCGGCGTGGCCGCGCGGCTCCTGTTCCTCTCCGATGCGGCGGTCGGCGCGGGTCCCTTGCTCTCTCTCTTTGTGATGCTGCGGTGTGGTGCGGTTCCCCTTCCTCTCCGATGCGGCGGAGTAGCGCCATCTCCCTGTACGACACGCCGGCGCGGTGCGGGAGAGCGAAGCAGATTCTCGTGAAGTGTTTTCTTCAGCCCGCTCTCGTCCAAAACTGCTAAGTGCTGAGGGCTTTTGCCTTTGTGTGATATGGGTCGTTGAATCTGTTTTGGATGGAGATGAAGAGCCTAAAGTTGCAACGTGACTTCACCAAGTGAAGTCACTGGATCACAGTCCGCTGCGGGGGGAGGGGGCATGACGGCTGTGGTGAGGAGTGAGGGAGGAGGGAGGAGGGGCCAGGGGTGTGCCGACTGGGGGCTAGGGTTTCTACCACTGTGGGCTTTGGCGGAGCGAGGCGTGGATTGGTGAATCCCTTCTCACGTGCCCGACAACTTACCCAGCCAATACCCGTGAGCGAAGAGCCCACCGGTCATTGGTCAAGAAAAAGAACCACGAGGTGAATCTTGATTTACTCCGAGGTGAAGATCAGACGGAGGAGATAAAGCATTGACCAAGATCCAACGACCAGGAATGCGTTTCACGAGGGATCACTGGGGAGCCAAGTTGGCTAGCAACTTTATAGGTTTAAATTATTTTCATATCTATAAAATCAACAACACAAAAATACCTTGCTGCAATTTATTTACTTTTATTTTATTTCACACTTTTTACTTATCTTTTACATCTATCACTATCAGATCTCGTCCTTGCAAGTAACCGTGAAGGGATTGACAACCCCTTTATCGCGTTGGGTGCAAGTATTTGTTTGTTTGTGTAGGTGCAATTATTGGAGACTTGTGTGTTCTTCCTACTGAATTGATACCTCGGTTCTCAACTGAGGGAAATACTTATCTCTACTTTGCTGCATCACCATTTCCTCTTCAAGGGAAAAACCAACGCAAGCTCAAGAAGTAGCAGGGGGGTGCAGCGGATGGCCGACACGTGGCCATCCTGGCCACGGACGGGGCGAGCGCATCCAGCGCGACCATGGTGAACAGGGGAAGAAGATGAGGACACAAGTGAGCTGGGCCCGTTACTGTGTAACTTACCGTCTGGTTGCACAGTGGGTGTTTTCCATTTATCTTTTCTTTTTCCGCTTTGCATTTCCTCCACTGTTTTGCATTGTATATAATTTGCTATTGATTTTTGTGACTATAAGATTTGATACATAAATATTAGGCAATATTATGAAGAGGCCCACAAAGTTTCAAACCATTTGGAAAGGTATAAGTATTGGATTTAATCCAAATGGCCAATTTAAATGCTGCTAGACCACTAAAATAAATGCCAGGGACAATTCGGAAATCCAAATGAAGTTTGTGTTATTTTTACAATTGCTTGGGGATTTTATGACATATTGTGAACAATTTTGTTTAGCAGTTTAAAGAAATATTATTTTGACTTTATTTTAAATTTGGATTTGAACTAGGTTTGGATCAAAGTAAAGTTTGGCAAAATTAATAATGATGACATGACACCATTATCATGAGTTTATTTTAGCATGACATCAGGGGTGTTACATCCCGAAGGCTCTGTACCAAGCACCGCATCGTGCAACCTTTGCCGGGCAAGCGCCCTTATTATAGGGAGGTTTATTACGAGTGGTCATCAGGAGAGGAGGACTCCAGCAAGCAGGATGAAGCTGAGGAGGCCGCGGGAAGCCATATCCAAGAGGGAGATTAAGCCATGCCTATTGGAGAGACTATAGGAAAGGGAGATGTACTGCAACCCCTTTATGATCATCTCACTCCATCTAAAATTGATACCATAAAGGTTTTTGAAACAATCTGTGCTCAGAATACATCTCTTACTCATGAAGTTGTTCTATTGGAAGAGCAAAATATGCCCTTCGGAATATCAATAGAAATCTGGAGTATTTATTGAAGCTGAAGGACAAGCCTACCACATCTTCACCGCCATCACCGAAGAAAGAGACTTGAGTACACGGGTATGGGCACCACCCTTGGCTTGTGCCAAGCTTGGGGGAGCTGCCCTAGTATCGTATCACCATCACTTTTATCATCATTTTCAATTTTAGTGCGATCCTTAGTTATTTCGTGATTTAGAAGAATAAAGTTTTGGTTTTATCTATTTTTGAGTGCTTGTTTAGTGATCTATCTATCTATGTAATAGAGTGTGAGAGTTATATAATAAAGAGTAGTTGATTTGGGTTGTTCTGCTTTCTTGTTTCAATCTTAGAGATAAAAAATAATAAAGAATGAAAAAGTCATATGCTAATCCCATGGGGAGCAATGACTTCACATAAAAGAAGTATAATTGATGAATTTTGTTGAAAGTTAACAAACATAGCATTGGTCATTGTTGCAATCCATGAAAAAAGTAAAGAAGGAAGAGGGGTCTCACATATCAATATACTATCTTGGACATCTTTTATGATTGTGAGCCCCCATTAAATATTCTATATCAATTAGTTGACGTTCGACAAGGAAGACAACGTAATGAGTTATGTTTGCTTATATTCACATAGAAGTTATATTGTCATGGATCCTCTAACATGTGGTGCTGGCCTATGATCTTTTGCTTGCCAAAATTCGGACTAAGTAGAGATACTACTTGTGCATCCAAAACCCTTAAACCCAGTCTCTTGCCATAAGTGTCCACCATAACTACCTATGGATTGAATAAGATCCTTCCAGTAAGTTGTCATCGGTGCATAAACCAATAAAAATTGCTCCTAAATATGTATGATCTTTTATTGTAAGGGAAAATAAGCTTTCTACAATCTTGTGATGGCAAAGAAATAAAAGCAACGGACTGCATAATAAAGGTTGTTATCATAAGGGGCAATATAAAGTGACGTTCCTTTGCATTAAGAGCTTGCACATCCAAAAACAAAAAGTGCATGACAACCTTTGCTTCCCTTTGCATTAAATTTCAATTTTCTCTCACACTAAGGATGACCTCTGTTCAACCTAACCAAACTTGGTACTTGTCCAATATCTATGGGTTGTGTGAAGGACCAGAAAGAATGCAATTCACACAATGGTTTCATGACCTAAATATTGAGGTTGAGGATCTATGGTTGTTTATGGGAGATTTTAATTTCATGCGATCATTAGAAAATAGAAATCTGCCTAGAGGAAACATTGATTACATTGTCAGGTTTAATGAAATCATCAGTACATTGGCCCTGTTGGAAATTCCAATTAAGGGAAGAAGGTATACGTGGGGCAACATGCAACAAAATCCTTTATTAGAACAACTTGATTGGTTTTTTCTTCGCCAGAATGGATATCAACTTTCCCCAATACAATGGTGAAATCACTCTCTCGCCCAATTTAGGATCACGTGCCTTGTGTATTATCTGTGGAAACAACTATGCCAAGAAGTAAGTTATTTCGTTTCGAAAGCTTTTGGCCTAGTCATCCTAGCTTTATGCAAATTGTGCAAACATCTTGGAATGCCCCAATGAAAGCTACCTCCGGTGCTACATTAATCTCTACCATACTTAAACGGTTAAGGTATTCTCTTAAAAATGGAGCAAAAGTTTTTCGCAGCTGAGGCTGCTAATTGAAACACAAACATGATTCTATTGCAGCTGGATAACCTAGAGGAACTTCGGTAGCTCACTTTACCGGAAAAAAAATTCAGGACGATCCTAAAAATACATCTTCTCAGATTATTGAAATATCAGAGTGACTACTGGAAGAAAAGGTGTACATACCATTGGGCAATTAAGGGCGAAGAAAATACAAAGTATTTCTAGGCTCGTGCCACAGAAAGATATAGACGTAATTCGATCCCAAACCTCCTCTTGCAGGATGGCAGAATGGTGGAGAATCATGATGAAAAGGTGGCGGATTTCCTTGATTGCTTCAAAAATAGAATGGGCATCTCCAACACTCCATCATATGACTTTGTATTGTCGCATTTGATACAGGAGTGCCCTGATCTCATAGAGTTATCTGCACCCTTCTTGCAAGAAGAGATTGACCATGTTATTAAAATAATTCCTTCTGGTCGTGCACTAGTGCCAGATGGTTTTATAGGACAATTTTTTAACGTATGCTGGGAAGTGATAAAAACAGATTTTTATCAATTTTGTGCAGATTTTTGGGAAGGAAAAATGAATCTCCAATGCTTAAACAATTCACTGATTACGTTGATACCCAAAAAACAACTCCGGAGATAGTGAATGATTATCACCCGATTTCTTTGCTAAACTGTATTATAAAGGTATTAACTAAGATCTTGGCAGAAAGATTAAAATGATCGATTTTGAAAACTGTACACAGGAACCAATATGGCTTCATCCAGGCACGTACGATACAAGACTGTCTTGGATGGGCGATGGAATACATACACCAATGCAAGCAATCAGGAAAGGAAATTGTGATCCTAAAATTAGATTTTGAAAAGGCCTTTGACACTATGGAGAATTCATTCGTTCTAAATATGCTCAAATGCATGACAGGTGGTGCATGTGGGTCAAAATGCTATTAGACTCGGGATATTCATCGGTTCTTCTTAATGGAGTACCTGGCACTGAATTCAAATGACGTCGTGGTGTGAGGCAAGGGGACCCATTCTCTCCCTTGTTATTTGTCCTTGCAGCGCATCTTCTCCAATCATTAGTGAACAAAGCATAGTTGGAAGGACACATTCAATTACCGATTGACCAACCATAATCTGAGCAATATTCGGTTGTGCAATACACTGATGATTCAATTATCATCCTTCCAGCGGACAGTGATCACATTAAAACAATCAAGCTTATTCTTAATTCATATGCCAGAGCCACAGGCCCGCGGATCAACTACACTAAGTCACAACTAATGGCCATTAATGTTAATGAAGAAAAAACAAAGGCACTAGCAGAAGAACTACACTGTCAAGTTGGCACAATGTCGTTTACCTATTTGGGACTTCCAGTTGGCAAAACTAGACCCACAGTGAGATAAATAATGCCACTGGTGGGATTATTTGAAAGAAGGCTTACTGGGACTGCTATCTGGTTATCTTATGGTGAAAGAGTACAACTGATCAACTCGACCTTCTCCTCATTACTGTCTTTCTCCATGTGCGTTCTTAAATTGCCTCTAAAGATAATTGTTATATTTGATCGGGCTAGAAGACATTGCTTATGGAGGAAGGTGATTGATAGAGACACAAAGACACATTCATTAGAAGCCTGGGATCTGGTATTCCGTCCAAAAAACAAAGGAGGATTGGGTGTGATCGACCTAAAAATACAGAACAAAGCTCTACTCCTTAAATATATACATAAATTCATACACAAGAGCGATACCCCTTGGGTAATGTTGGTTTGGAATGTTTACTACGATGAGTCGCCACCACATTCGAAGCTGAGCTGTGGCGTTTTGGTGGAAGGACATTTTCTCATTAATGGATATTTACAGGGGCATCACTACTTGTATACCTAGAGCGGGGGACACGGTTCTTCTATGGAAAGATATATGGCATGGAGATGAACCTTTGATGGAGACACGCAGTCACCTCTTTTCCTACGCTCAAGATGAGGATCTGTCTCTAGCACAATTTCATGCTAACTTGGAACCTGCATGACAATTTGAGCTACCCCTATCTATGATCTCAAGGCAAGAGTTGGATGACTTGACACAGATAGTGAACTCCATATCCCTAGACCCTATGCAAATAGATGAGTGGATCCTATGTTGGGGGGAGGTGGAATACAGACCAAGGAAATTCTACAAATTTCTTTTTAGAAATGTCTCAGTCCCAAATTATCACTACAATATGGAAATCTAAATGCATTATGAGGCACAAGGTGTTTTCCTGGCTGATGCTACTAGACAGAATCAACACTAGAGACATGTTGCTCATAAGACATTTTTATAGGGGAAGATCACTCCTATCTCTTATGCCACAATGCAAGATTGGAGACAAATAAACATCTTTTCTTTGAATGTTCCTTTGCCACAACTTGCGAGAATATTGTTGGAATGCATTGGAACCAAGACCTGGACACACAACAAATGTTTGAGCAAGCTAGGTTAACTTGGCAAAAGCCCTTATTCAAAGAGATCACTATTCTAGCTTCTTGGAACATTTGGAAACAGAGAAATAAGGTGTTGTTTGATGGAGCACATGCCTCTCATCAAGATTGGATAAGAATGTTCAAGGCTGACTTATAGATCTTGGGATTTAGGGGATGACCCTGAAAAATCTACCTTCCTAGAGATACTTTCTCCTCTCCTTGTAATTTAAGTTGGGTTACCACTGTAATGTAGCTGCTCACAGCTAGGCCACTAGCTTTGTAAATAGTTGTAATTTATTCCTATTAATGAAGCAACAGTAGGAGGCTCTCCTGTTGTTTTAACCGTTCAAAAAAAGGACCTATCTTTTACTTTTATGTATTTATTTTTATGCAAGAGTCATTAATGTTCATCCCTATTCCGCTCTATGTACTCTTTAGTTGGCAAGCATCATGTGGTAGCGAAAGATCCAGATATATATATATATCCCATTGAATGTAGGTGATCATGAGTTATTATTGTTGACATTATCCTCGAGATAAATAAGTTGGGTGGTGAAAACTATAAACCCCCATCTTCCTCTGTGTTTGACTGAAACTTTTGCTCTATAAATATTCCTTGGTGTCAGCAATCATAGAAGACTAAATGATAGTTGAGTATGTGAAATTGCTAAACAAAGTTCTTAGATAGACTCTTTCTGAAAATATGATGGACTATGATTGTTTCAATGACTGAAATCATAGTCTGTTAGTTTCCAATGAAGTTTATGTTTCATACTTTAGTTTATGAATGATTGGTTACTTTAGCATGAGAAGTTTTATGATGATATATTGCTGCTATGATAATGATCATGACACTTTCATGTCCGTATTTTACTTTTATCGACACCTCTCTCTCTCTCTAAACATGTGGTCATGATTATCGATTTTGGCTTTTGCTTCACGACAAGCGAGGTCTAAGCTTGGGGGAGTTGATACATCCATTTTGCATCACATTTTCCTACTGTTATTTATTGTGTTTTGGACTATTATTTCACTTATGATGCAATTCTTATGCCTTTTCTCTCTTATTTTGCAAGTTTCACATGAAGAGGGAGATTGCCGGCAGCTGGAATTCTGGACCGGAAAGGGCTACATCAGATATAACTATTCTACGCAACTCCAAATGACCTGAAAATTTACGGTGAATTGTTTTGGAATATATAAAAAATATTGGCAAAAGAAATACCAGGAGGGGATCCACCAGGAAGCCACAAGCCTGGGGGCGCGCCCTACCCCCCTGGGCGCGCCCCCCGAGCTTGTGGCACCCCTGGCAGGCCTTCGGGGTCCATCTTCTCCTATATGATGCCATTTGCCCTAGAAAAAAAATCAGAAGAAGACTTTCAGGAGGAAGCGACGCCTTCTCGAGACGGAAACTGGGTAGGAGCACTTTTGCTCTCCGGTGGAGCGATTCCACTGGGGAAACTTCCCTCCGGGAGGGGGAAATTGAAGCCATCGACATCACCAATGATCCTCTCATTGTGGGAGGACCAATATTCATCAACATATACACCAGCACCATCTCATCTCAAATCCTAGTTCATCTCTTGTATTCAACCTTTGTCCCAAAACCTCAGATTGGTACCTGTGGGTTGCTAGTAGTGTTGATTACATCTTGTAGTTGATGCTAGTTGGTTTATTTGGTCGAAGATTATATGTTCAGATCCTTAATGATATTCAATACCCCTTTGATCTTGAACATGAATATGATTTGTGAGTAGTTACTTTTGTTCTTGAGGACATGGGAGAAGTACAGTTATAAGTAATCATGTGAATTTGGTATTCCTTCGATATTTTGATGATATGTATGTTGTTGCTTCCTTTAGTGGTGTCATGTGAACATCGACTACATGCCACATCACCATACTTGGGCCTAAGGGAAGGCATTGTGGAGTAATAGGTAGATGATGGGTTGCTAGAGTGATAGAAACTTAAACCCTAGTTTATGCATTATTCCAAAAGGGACTGATTTGGATCCATATGTTTCATGCTATGGTTAGATTTATCTTAATTCTTCTTTCGTAGTTGAGGATGCTTGGGAGAGGGGGTAATCATAAGTGGGAGTCTTGTTCAAGTAAGAATATCACCCAAGCACCAGTCCACCCACATATCAAATTATCAAAGTAGCGAACGTGAATCAAATAAACATGATGAAAGTGACCAGATGATAATTCCCATGTGTCCTCAAGAACGCTTTGCTTGTTATAAGAGAACGTTTCGTCCTGTCCTTTGCTGTAAAAATGATTGGGCTACCTTTCTGCACCTTTGTTACCATTGTTACTTGTTACCCGTTACAAATTGCCTTGCTATCAAACTATCTGTTACCGTTAATTTCAGTGCTTGCAAAGAACACCTTGCTGAAAACCGCTTGTCATTTCCTTCTGCTCCTCGTTGGGTTCAACACTCTTACTTATCAAAAGGACTACAATTCATCACCTATACTTGTGGGCCATCACTACCTATATACGGTATTACCCTGCCATTCCAAGTAAATTTGCATGTGCCATCTCTAATCATTCAAATAATCATCTGTTCTCTGTGCCCGTACCACTCATGGAGCGAACGGGCGGTCGATATCTTCCATGCTAAGCGGGTTTCTTATGATGGGTGTTTATTCACTTGTCATTGCACGAGAGAGGCTAGTAATTGGGATGCCCAGTCTTGTAATCAAAAACAAAGAAAAATATAATAAAACAAACTCTAGCGAAAAGTTGATTGTATGGAGGGCAAACGAGGATTCGGCTAGCCATGGCTTGTGTTTGTATAGTTGAGGGGGGTAAAACTTTCCATTTCCGCTTGGGAACCACCGATAATGTGTTTAGCATGGAAGATATTGAAATCCTTTATCGTGACGTTGACAGGAAAAGCACACATCTCAAAATTGTATTCATCTCTTATTTAAGCATCGAGCTCTGACACCTCTGCAAATCTCTACTTCCCTCTGCGAAGGTCTTATCCATTTACTTTCATGTTATTTACTTTTATTGTTGAGTCATAACCTTCTCATTCAAAGCACCAATCCTCAGAGCGCTATTGTCATTCTTAGTTTAACATGCAGTGAGTCTAGTTAATGTTGGACATGAGCATGACTGATCTCTTCAACCCTGAATTACAATGTTTAGTCGCTGCTTGAACTTTAGAGGCGCCCTACATTTATGTTTTGCGGTCTCAAAAAGGGCTAGCGAGATACCATGTTATCATATTATATCCTGATTATTTTGACAAATTGTTGGCATTGGAGATATGTTATTATTGCTCACTAGTTGATTATGCCGTTGATATGAGTAAATATGAGTTCTAAGTGTTCTCATTCACATGGTTAGTTCATGATCTTTGCTGAAAACTTGGTTACTATTTAAGCTTATAGACGGATACAAGAACAAAAGAGTTTGTAGAAGTTTTTCTTTATCACTTTCAGTTTGTCAACTGAATTGCTTGAGGACAAGCAATGAGTTAAGCTTGGGGGAGTTGATACGTCTCCATTGTATCTACTTTTGCAAACACTTGTACTCTTGTTTTGGACACTAATTTGCATGATTTGAATGAAACTAACCCGGACTAACATTGTTTTTAGCAGAACTACCATGGTGTTGTTTTTTGTGCAGAAATAAAAGTTCTCGGAATCGCCGAAACTTTTTGGAGATTTTTTATTGAATAAAAAAATATTGGAACAAAGATCCACCGGAGGGGGCACTAGTTGCTCACAAGCCAACAGGGCGCACCTACCCCCCCAAGGGGCACCCTGATGCCTTGTGGGTCCCACAGGCGGCCACATGCGGCCGCCTGACCTAATTCTAAGCCTATAAATTCCGTTTCCCCAATAAAAAATAAGAGAAGAAGTTTCATCGTGTTTTACGATACGGAGCCGCCGCCACCTCCTATTATTCATCGGGAGGGAAGTTCTGGAGTTCGTTCGGGGCTCTGGAGAGGAGGACTCATCGCCATCATCATCACCAACCCTTCTTCATCAACAATTCCATGATGCTCACCACCGGGAGGAGTGATTCCTTTGTAGGCTTGCTGGACGGTGATGGAGTTGGATGATATTTATCATGTAATCGAGTCAATTTGGTAGGGCTTGATCCCTAGTTTCCACTATGTTCTGAGATTGATGTTGCTATGACTTTGCTATTCTTAATGCTTGTCACTAGGGCCCAGGTGCCATGATTTCAGATCTGAACCTGTTATGTTTTCACAAATATAAATGTGTTTTGGATCCTATCTTGCAATTTCTATGCACCTATTACGTGTTATGATCCACAGACCCCAAAGTGACAACAATTGAGATTCACTCCGGTGATGACCGTAGTATGAGGAGTTCATGTATTCACTATGTGTTAATGCTTTGTTTCGGTTCTCAATTAAAAGGAGGCCTTAATAGCCCTTAGATTTCCTTATGGACCCTGCTGCCACGGGAGGATAGGACAAAAGATGGCATGTAAGTTCTTAATATAAGCACGTATGACTATATACGGAATACATGCCTACATTACATTGATGAATTGGAGCTATTGTGTATCGCTCTATATGTTGTGACTATTATATGATGAATGCCATCCAACACAAATATCCATCGCTGGTCCAATGCCTACTCTTTTCTCATGTTGATCTTTGCTAAGTTACTACTACTGCTCCTATTACAATCATAATAAAACTACTACTGTTACTGCTACCATTACCACTGCTATGAAACTATCATACTGTTGTGCTACTAAACACTTTGCTGCAGATTGATACGTCTCCAACGTATCTATAATTATTTATTGTTCCATGCTATTATAGTATCAATCTTGGATGTTTTATATGCAATTATATGCTATTTCATATCATTTTTGGGACTAGCCTATTAACCTTGTGTGCGGTGCCAGTTGTTGTTTTTTTGCCTGTTTTTGGTTTTCTAGAAAATCAGTACCAAATGGAGTCCAAACGCTACGAAACTTTTTGACAATTTTTTCTAGACATAAGAGACCCTGGAAGCTTCGGGAGGAAACCAGAGGACATACGAGGAGACAACAAGGCAATAGGCTGGCCGCGCCCTGGGGGCACGCCCTGATGCCTTGTGGGCCCCTCGGGGCTCTGTCTGACCTAATTCCACTTCTTTAAATTCTCAAATATTGGGAAACCAACAAAGAGCCACCCAAAACACTTTTTTCACCGCTGCAAGTTTCTATTCTTCCGCGATCCCATCTGGAGGCCTTTTTTGGTACTCTGCCGGTGGGGGAATCGATCATGGAGGGCTTTTACATCATCCTTGCTACCTTCTGATCATGCATGAGTAGTTCACCATAGACCTACGGGTCCATAGCTAGTAGCTAGATGGCTTCTTCTCTCTTTTTGATCTTCAATACAATGTTTTCCTCGATGTTCTTGGAGTTCTATCCGATGTAATCTTGTTTTGCGGTGTGTTTGTTGGGATCCGATGAATTGTGGGTTTATGATCTGAATATTTATGATAAGTAATGGATTCTTTTCTGAACTTTATTATGCATGATTGTTATAGCTTTGTATTTCTCTCCGATCTATCCTTTTTGTTTGGCCAACTAGATTAAATTATCTTCAATGGGAGAGGTGCTTTGTAATGGGTTCAATCTTGCGGTGCTCTATATCCTAGTGACATAGTAGGGGGCAAGACACGTTTTTGTATTGTTGCCATTAAGGGTAAAACGACGGGTTTATTCATATTGGTTGGGTTTACTTTGTCTACATCATGTCATCTTTCTTGTGGTGTTACTCTGTTTTATACTTAATACCATGCTGGATAGCAGTCGATGGGTGGACTAATAGTAGTAGATGCAGGCAGGAGGTGGTCTAATTGTCTCGGACGTGATGCCTATATACATGATCATTGCCTTGAATATCGTCATAACTATGTGCTTTTCTATGAATTGGCCAACAATAATTTGTCCACCCACCGTATGTTATGAACTCGAGAGAGAAGCCTCTAGTCAAAACTATGGCCCCTGGGTCTACTTTGATCATATATAAAATCCAAAAATACCTTGCTGCAATTTTATTTCTTTTATTTTTTTGCAATTTACTTTATATATCACTATCAGAATTAATCCTTGCAAGTAAAGAGTTCAAGGGATTGACAACCCTCTTGCCCGCGTTGGGTGCAAGTATTTGCTTTTTTCTGTGCAGGTGCTATTCATGAGGCTTTGCATGATTCTCCTACTGGATTGATACCTTGATTCTCACTGAGGGAAATAATTATCTCTACTGTGCTGCATCTCCCCTCCTCTTCGGGAAAAATCCAAACGCAGCTCATGAGTAGCACAGATATTTAGTTCTCCAGGTGTGGTTGAATTGAGAACTCAACTGCTAAGCTCATAAATATTCTTTGGCTCCCCTTGTGTCTAATCAATAAATTTGGGTGAAATACTACCCTCGAAGACTGTCGTGATCCCCTATACTTCTAGGTTATCACCTTCCTAGGGTGTCAGCTCGACATGAAGCAATATGGCAACTCCCCCGTATACTCTATTTACAACTCTGATGTTAATTCTTAGTGTCATATCCTTTTTGACTGATGTATGGTGTGGTGTGTTTGGGCTCTAGGAGATGACGAAGTGCTCGAGCATGTGATATGAAGCAAACCGAAGATGCTCAACTATGGCTTTTTTGGTTGATCGAAACTTTGAATCAACATGTGCTGGCTCAAGTATTAGTCACCATGTGGGCTATATGGTGGGCGAAGAGATGGGAAACCCATGCTAATGAATTTCAGAGTCCTTTGATAACCATGTGTTTCATTAACATATATTTGGAGGACTTGGACATTGTGGCTATTCACGGTGTTCATTCACATACTCCTCCTTCATCGAGCATGAGGACTCGCGGGTGGATTCCACCCGATGGATATGCGACAAAGATTAATGTTGATCGCGGGATTTCTCATCACAGTGGCACATGTGCGGCTGCTACAGTCTGCAGAGACAAGGCGGGACGTTTCATAGGCGCATCTACTGTTGTTTTGTTGGCCTCATTGGTCCAGTAAGTTTAGAACTCAGGCTTGCAATGAGGCACTTTCTCTTGCTGAGGATCTTGGCCCCCTCCGTCTAGGACTCATTTGTCATGTCTTTCCCATCTCCAGGTCATTCCCATCCGAGGCCTCACCGTCCTCCATCGCCTTCGTGCGCTCGGCACCGGTCGATCATACTCCTATATATATGGACGACTGCACAGGATGGTGCGGGTATGCAGCAATGGGGTCATGTTCAAAGAGCGCCAGCAGGCTGGGATGGGATGGCCGAAACGGCGAGAGCAAATAGCCTCCAGCCAAAACAGGATCCTGTTCATCGGGAGCCAACCAGCTGGGCCGAAACGGCCGAACGGGGTCCTGTTCATCAACCCCCCCCCCCTGGCTGGGGTGTGGCATACTGTAGAACGGCCAAAACGAGGTCCTGTTCATCCAACGATAACTGCCTACAGTCGAAACGGGGTCATGTCCATCAGGAAGGGTGTGGCGTACCACGAAACGGCCTCCACGAGCTACTGTTGATCCAACGCCAACTGCCTACGGCCTCCACGGGATCTTGTTCATCGACCCTCGACCGGTGGGGTGTCGCCTACTGCAAAACAACCTCCTTGGGGTCTTATTCATCCAGCGCCAACTGCCTATGGCCTGGTCTCCATGGGGTCCTATTCATCCAACCCCCACCGACTGGGGTGGGGTGTACGTGTGTGCGACAACAATGGTGACTGTTCATTGAGTGCCAACCGGCTAGGTCAACTCTACGTCTCGCGCAAGGGGGCTCGATGCAACAACGGATGGTCTTGTAACATCCCAAAATTCTAAATTTGCAATGTTATATTAAGTAAATAATTTGGAGTGTTTGTTTGATTCTTGTGTGATTTATTGTGTCAAACTGAGTGAAAAATTGAAACTTTTGAAAGTTGAATGAGAGGGAATAAAAGGACTTTCCCAAAACTTTCATCTTGCATTTTGATCTTCATGAATTCAAATTCATTTCATCACAAAACCCTAGAGTGAAGATAATATGACTTCTTCCATGTAAAGAAATGAAAAGGGATTTGAATTCCATTTGGAAATAATTCAAATTTAGAAACTTTATGCAACTCAATGAGTTTCATGAGAGAAGATAAAATGACTTCTTAAAATTTTAAGAAAGAGAGTTGGAAGTTTCAAAGAAATATTTTGAAGTTATTTGAAACCCATTTACATTTTGAAGTTATTTGAATTTCCAAATTTCAAATCCTTTGGAAAATATTCAAATGAGAGAAGGAATATGACACTTCAGATATTCATAGGCATTTGAAATATATTTGGCCAAGGGAAAATAGAAAGGATTTCAAAATGGTTTGAAATTCAAATTCAAACTCATTTGAAAAGTTTTTATTCAAATTATTTTTCTCCAAAAACAAAGTATATGGAAATTAGGGTAAAATGATTCCCTTCAACAAAAAAAGGAGAAAAATCATTTTGGTATTTTAAAATATTTTTTATTGAATTTTAAATGCAACAGTAGCACTGTTTGCATTATTTGAATTTTGTATACTTTATTTGACTTTGAAAAATAATTCATGTTTTAGGAAATCTTTTTCTGAACATTTTGATATATTATATGCTTATGGAATTTTTATTTTTATTTTTTTGATGTCTCTGTTTTTATTTAAAAAGAAAATTTCGGCCGAAGCCACTGTCGCAGCCCACCAGGTGCCAGCCCACTAAGCTAGTCGGCCCACTCCCCTCGCGCGCGACACCAAATCTGCCCCGGATCGGCCAGCCGCTCGCTTTCTTTTCACACGATCTCGTTGACAAATGGGACCCACCGCCCGACCGAATCTCCTTGCGCTCATCTTCTTTCTTCGCCGGAGATCCCCACCGCCGTCGTCGGGATCCACCGATCTCCTTCCTCCCGCGCACCAACCTCTTGTCCAAGCCACCCCGGCTATAAAAGCCGAGGCCCTCGCTCGATCCCGCCACAAAGCACCATCACCCGTGCCTTCTTGCCGCCATGATTCCACGCCAGAGTTAGCCACTACCGCCGCGCCATTACTGCCACCCTGCTCGACTCCAACCCCCTTGCCACCGCCCGAAGCCACCCATGAGCTCTCCGTCATCTACTGCGTCTCCCCATGCCCTCACCCGACACCGAAGACCACCGGAGCGCCATCGCCGCTCACCACCGAAAGCCATCTCCGCCGTCAAGCTCGCCTTCGTCACCGTGACTACCGTTGGACTCGCCTCGCTCCTCTTCATTGCCTCATCCACTCCACCGACACCCTCGACCGCTGGAGCGCCGCCACCGACGACACCCGACATCCTCGCCGCCGTTCACCATCGCGGTGAGATCTCCACCCCACGATCTAGATCCAACGGTCCCTATTCAACCTGTTTTTTTATCACACGCAAACCACTTTCTTTTGATTCCGGTTGTCCACTGTTTAGCAGTAGCCGTGCACACCCACAGCCAGTTAGGAGCTGCCACGCGTCTGTTATCCGCACCATAGTCTTCTCCTTTTTCTGTTTTCTTTTCTGTTTTTTCAGTTTAGTTTTGTTTTTAGATTTGCTATATCTTTTAGGATATTTAGTGTTTTTGATTGATTATTTTTTCATTAGGTTCAACATTTTATAAACTTTATGTTAGGTCCAATAGTTTTCAAATTTGAAGTTTTTAAATTTGAATTTGATGAAATTTGTTCAAATCACTATTTTGCTTGCATCTTTTATTTAAAAATAGGTTTTTAGATAATTCGTTTTGCACCTTGTCACTAGAATAGTTGTTTATCTAGTAGCACTTCAATTTTTTATTTTTTTATTTTAAAATTGTTTACTCTTTTGACTTTGTTTTTGTTTTGTCTTTAATCTTTTACTTTTTAATTGATTTTAATTATTTTCTTTTGTCACTTTTGAGAATTTTTGCTTTGTTTCTGTTAGTTAACAGTAGCCACTTTTATTTGTAGTTAAAAGAATTTTTAATATTTTTGTTTCTTTTGCTTTGTATGAAAACTTGTTTTGATCATAAGTGGAGTTTTATAATAGCTTTTAGGTCGATTCTTTTTGCATAGAAACCTTTAGGTAAAATTCTTTCTGTTATTTTAATAAAAATGTTATTTATTTTCTGTTAATTTATTAGTTTAGTATTTTCTCTTCTGTTAAGCTTAATTAGGAAAAAACTTTGGTTCTTTGGTAGTTTTCTTTATAGTTTCTTTTGAAGTGTTCTTTGGATTTTATTTGGTTTTCTTATTAATTTTTCCTTGTTGCTTTTATTTGTTGATAGTTATTTTGAGTGCTAGTATGTTTGCTTATATGAATGCTATGTTTGACTTAATAGATTTCTTCGAAGGGTGACGAATAGTTCTATCAACTTTTCTGAGAGCGTTATAATCTTCATCAAGTAATACCAGGCAAGTTCACTTTGACAATATGTTAATACCTATGTTTTTAAATTGCATTTAGTGTCACCTTTCAACCTTTCCTCCAGTAGTATATTGAATCTTGTAGCTGAGTAGAAGCATGAGGTAGCAACCCACACCCTGATACTGAGCCCCGGGAACACTAGTTACTTTTATGCTACTGAAAGGAACGAGAAGAGGGGTCTAGAGGGGGTGATTAGGCCCTTAACAAGTAAAAGTGGCATTTTTTAGTTTCTTCAAGTTAAGGTTGAGTTTAGCACAAGTTAATGGCACACAATACATTTTACACAAGCATAGCAAGAGTATGAGCAGCGGAAAGAGTAAAGCATGCAAGTGCAAGAATGTAAAAGGATGGGATTGGAGTGTGCAAACGCAATGGAGACGCAAAGAATTTTTGGCGTGGTTCTGATAGGTGGTGCTATCGTACATCCACGTTGATGGAGACTTCAACCCATGAAGGGTAACGGCTGCGCAAGTCCACGGAGGGCTCCACTCACGAAGGGTCCACGAAGAAGCAACCTTGTCTATCCCACCATGGCCATCACCCATGAAGGACTTGCCTCATTCGGGTAGATCTTCACGAAGTAGGCGATCTCCTTACCCTTACAAACTTCTTGGTTAAACTCAACATCATGTCGGAGGCTCCCAAGCGACACCTAACCAATCTGGGAGACACCACTCTCCAAAAGGTAATAGATGGTGTGTTGATGATGAACTCCTTGGTCTTGTGCTTCAAATGATAGTCTCCCCAACACTCAAATCTCTCTCACAGATTTGGCTATGGTGGAAGAAGGATTTGAGTGGAAAGCAACTTGGGGAAGGCTAGAAATCAAGGTTCAAATGGTAGGAATGGAATCTCTTGATCTAAACACATGAGTAGGTGGTTCTCTCTCAGAAAATGAATGGTGGAAGTGTAGGCATGTTCTGATGCCTCTCTCTTATGAGGAAGAGGGGGTGGAGGGGTATATATAGCCTCCACACAAAATCCAACTGTTACACACTTTTGACCCATCTCGGTGGCACCGATCAGAAAACTCGGTGGCACTGATCAGTGTAAAATATGAACGTTGGGAATCTCGGTGGGACCGGCTGGAACAACTCGGTGGGACTGATGTGCTAGGGCTTAGGGCAAACCTCATTTCGGTGGCACTGATTGCATCATCTCGATGGGACCAAAGTGAAGCAATAAGGCAACAGAGAATCAGTCAACCATCTCGGTGAGACCAATTGCAGCATCTTGGTGGGACCGAAATAATTGCAACAAGCAACAGAGAATTGGAAAGGCCATCTCGGTGGGACCGAGATTCGTATCGGTAAGACCGAATTGTTAGGGTTTTGGTTGTGGCCAAGTCCAGATGAACTCGGCGGCTCTGGGTAGGAAAAATATCGGTGGGGCTGAGTTTGGAATTAGGGTTTGGACATATTTGGATAGAGAAAGTGGATGAGGGTTTTGGAGCAATATCACTAAGCACTTGAGCAAGTGGATCATTAAGCAACACCTCATCCCCTTTTAATAGTATTGGCTTTCGTATGGAATCAATGTGATCTTGGATCACTTAAACAAAAATGTAGAGTCTTGAGCTTTTGCCAATCCTTGTCCTTAGCATTTTGAAGGGGTTCCACATCCTCTTGTCCTTGCCATGCCACTGTTGAACTTATCTAAAATATACTAGATAAAACTATTAGTCCACCAAGAGATATGTTGACATTAATTACCATAATCACCCAGGGAGAACTTGTGCTTTCAATCTCCCCCGTTTTGGTAATTGATGACAACATACATCAAAGCTTCAAGTAAATGATAGAATGAGTAGTAAGTAAAGCTTTGGAAAAACATGTAACTTGCATGAGCTCCCTGTACATGTGTGCAATCATGTAATGATAGAATTGAAGAACATGTGAATGCACAACATGACAGAGTAAGAAATGAGTTACATGTATTTTGGCCATATGCATCAGAGCAAAAAGAGAAGTGATGTGAGATGTACCTTCATGTTTATGGTTCCCTCTTGCAAACAATATGTGCAAAAGCAAGAGATCATCATGCACATGAGTGTGATGCATATACTTACCTTGTGGTTCTTGAGCTGACTCTTGAAGAAGCAGACTTGAGAAAACATGGTTAAATTACACAAGAGATCTTCAAGCAAGAAAGATTTCAAGATCCACAAGAATGCCAAGACTGGGATGACATGTAATAGGTGAGTATCACAGAGTGAGTACTTCATTTGAGTATAAACATGTCCCCAAAGATTTAAGGATTTGCAATAAATTCCAAGGATTTTTCTCCCCAATACATAGGTTTTCCTCCACCCTGAACCTATCATTGATAATGGGAGTAGGTAGGGTGAGATAAAATCAAAGCAAAAATATATTATAGTAGAGTAGGCTCAGCATAAGTTAATGACCAAATTAATGACTGACATATCTTTCCCCTCTTAAAGATATGTGAATTCTCTCCTCTTATGAAAGTGCATCCCTCTTCCTTTCTTAGAAGAGTTCTGTAAGGTAAGCTTTGATGTGCTCTCTCTCCCCCTTTGACATCAATTTCCAATAAGGGTAGGTTTCATGGATATGAGTCAGGTGAGTGTGATCCTCGAGAGACACAAGTAAGCAGAATGCAGCTCAAGATGTAGATAGAGGGAAAGAATCATTGAGGGGAGCTGAGAGAAATAAGCACTATAAGATGGCAAAAAGTTTTCTCAGTAGTGAAATCAGTGGCACTGATCCATTTCAATCAGTGACTCCGAGAGAGCAGAGACACTGAAGGTGCACATCGGTGAGACCGAGTTAGTCCGTTTCGGTAGAACCGATGAACTATGTGCAAGTAGAACTTCTGCTCCGGTCTGGCTGATAGGCTTGGATCAGTGGAACCGAGTTCAATGCAGAGAGAAATATTTTGTCAACTCAGCTCTCTTGCAATAGAAATTTCACAAAGATTTTCAAGGAATTTTGATAGAGTTTGCAATGAATTTACTGAAAGATACAAAACAAAAAAATGATATAAAGAGAATCTAGATGAAGTTTTTTTGTTTGTTTGTTTTTTGAAGGGAACCCCAATAGCAAGAAGAAATGCAAAAGGAATGCAGCTAACAAAAAGAAACAATAGAGAACTTCATCTAGAGATGGTCGGCCATGTAGTCACCTATGTTAGAGTATATTGACTTAGGAGTCAAGTGAATCACTTGATCTTAGGTCATACTCATCGTTAAGCTCAAAATGGGGTTGCCATTTTTTCATTCAAGCATCTTAATGTATTCTCACCTTGTTGAGTTGCTTTAACTCATGGCTTGGAGCAAAGCTTCTCTAAGATGGAAAATACATACCTTGGGTTGTGGTGTTGAACTTGATCATGTAGTTGAACTTGTGGTGGATGCTCAATGTTGATGTGGTTCATCAAGAGTTGGGAGCATCCCTTCAAAGTTGAAGCTCATCTTCCTACATGGGTTAGTCTTGCAAGGAATAACTCTTATGTATCCAAATTGACAAGAGTGAAATTCATCATAAAAATATTGTCAAAGGATATGTTGAGTGTAGACTTGTTCCTTGATTTCAACAACCAACGCATAGATACTTGGTGATGTAGAGATTGCTCAAGATGTGAGTGATTTGCAATCTCATAGATTGAGGCTCATCCAAGTACATACAAGGGTTAGATAACATACAAGGGTGCAAATATATCCAAGACAAATGATCATCATCATAAAAGAAACATCAAGGATTAGTCATGTAGGCTCATGCCTTGCATGTATCCAAATGGAATCTCTATTCCAAATTTGAGGCGTGAATCATGTTCAACTCACTCCTCAAGTGACAAAATATATTTCATCAAGCAGTTTAGTGAAGATATCCGCCAATTGCTTGTCGGTACAAACATGCTTAAGATTGATATCTCCTTTAGCAACATGATCACGAATGAAATGGTGACGAACTTCAATATGCTTAGTTCGAGAATGTTGCACGGGATTGTGAGCAATCTTAATAGCACTCTCATTGTCACAAAGCAATAGAACATGTCTCACATGTATCCCATAATCTTTAAGAGTTTGGGTCATCCAAAGTACTTGAGCACAACATGATCCCGCGGCAATGCCTTCCGCTTCGGTGGTGGATAAGGATACCAAATTTTGTTTCTTGGAATACCAAGAGACAAGGGATCTACCAAGAAATTGACATGTACCCGAAGTGGACTTCCTATCAACCTTGTCACCGGCATAGTCCGAGTCAGAATAGCCAACAAGATCAATAGATGACCTCTTAGGGTATCAAATGCCAAAGTTTAGTGTATGAATCAAATATCTCACTATCCTTTTCACGGCCTTAAGATGACATTCTTTTGGAGCAGCTTGATATCGTGCACACATGCACAGACTTAGCATAATATCGGGACGGGAGGCACAAAGATATAATAATGAACCGATCATAGATCGGTAAACCTTTTGGTCAACCGGGTTGCCATCCTTCGTCAAGTCAAGATGTCCACTAGTAGGCATGGGTGTTTTCATACCTTTGCTTTCTTGCATGTTGAACTTCTTGAAAAGATCCTTGGTATACTTTGTTTGTGAGACAAAGGTACCTTCCTTTGTTTGCTTAATTTGCAAACCAAGGAAAAATTTGAGTTCACTCATCATAGACATCTCAAACTTTTTCGACATTAAACTTCCAAAATTTTCACTAAAATGAGGGTTAGTAGAACCAAATATGATATCGTCAACATAGATTTGGCACACAAATATTTCTCCATTAACCCTTTTAGTAAAAAGAGTAGAATCACTTTTCCCAATTTCAAAGCCTTTTTCAATAAGAAACTTAGTCAAGCATTTATACCAAGCTCTAGGGGCTTGTTTAAGACCATAAATAGCTTTGTGAAGTTTGTAAACATGATTAGATTTATCGGGATTAACAAAGCCGGGAGGTTGCTTAACATAAACTTCCTCCTCAATTTCACCATTTAGAAAAAGCACTTTTAATATCCATTTGGTATAAGGTGATATCATGGTGATTGACATAAGCAAGTAAAATGCGAATGGACTCAAGTCTAGCAACGGGGGCATATGTCTCACCATAGTCCATACCTTCGACTTGAGTGTAGCCTTGAGCAACGAGACGGGCCTTGTTGCGCACAACTTGTCCATCCTCATCTTGCTTGTTCCGGAACACCCACTTGGTTCCAATGACATTTTGATCATCGTTGGGCTTCTCAACCAATGTCCATACTTGATTCCTCTCGAAGTTGTGTAGCTCTTCATGCATAGCATGTACCCAATCCGGGTCCTCAAGGGCTTCTTCTACCTTCATAGGTTCAATACTAGAAATGAATGAGTAATTTTCACAACAGTTAGCCAAACGAGTTTTAGAGCGAGTGATTCTCCCGGTTTTGACGTCGTCAAAGATTTGTTCAATGGGATGATCCTTTGAGACTCTTGCTCTAACTCTAGAGAGCTTTTGCTTGGGTTGTGGTGGAACATCCTCATCATTATCTTGTTCTTCTTCATTGTTGGTGGCGTTGTCGTTCGCTTGTGGAGGTGGAGAAGGAGGTCGAGGTGGGTCATTGATGTCGCTTGAAACTGCGTTGGTATTTCCCCAAAGAGGAAGGGGTGATGCAGTATAGCTACGGTAGGTATTTCCCTCAGTTGTGAAACCAAGGTATCAATCCAGTAGGAGAACCAAGCAACACTATGTAAATGGTACCTGCACACAAAGAACAAATACTTGCAACCCGACGCGTAAGAGGGGTTGTCAATCCCTCCACGGTAAAAAGATAGATACATTTGTGGTAGATTGGATAAATAGCTCTCGACAAAACGCGAAATAAAATAAGTAATAAAAAAAGTGCAACAAGGTATTTTTGGGTTTTTGGAATAATAGATCTGAAAATAAAAGTGGCAAATAATAGATCGGAAAGCAAATATGATAAAGAATAGACCCAGGGGGTTGTAGATTTCAATAGTGGCTTCTCTCGAGAAATAGCACACGATGGGTAAACAAATTACTGTTGGACAATTGATAGAAGATCAAATAATTATGATGATAACCAAGGCAATGATCAATATATAGGCATCACGTCCAAGATTAGTAGACTGAAATGATTCTACATCTACTACTATTACTCCACACATCGACCGCTATCCAGCATGCATCTAGTGTATTAAATTCATGGAGAAACGGAGTAATGGAATAAGAATGATGACATGATGTAGATGAGATCTATTCATGTAGGAATAGCCCCCATCTTGTTATCCTTAATAGCAACGATACATGCGTGCCTTGCTGCCCCTTCTGTCACTGGGAAAGAACACCACAATATCGAACCCATCACAAAGCACCTCTTCCCAAGGCAAGAAAAATCGATCTAGTTGGCCTAACTAAACCAAAGATTTGAAGAAGAAATACGTGGCTATAAATAATCATGCATATAAGAGATCAAATAAGACTTAAATAATATTCATGGATATAGATCTGATCATAAACTCGAACTTCATCGGATCCCAACAAACACACCCAAAAAGTCATTACATCAAATAGATCTCCAAGAGACCATTGTATTGAGAACCAAAAAGATAGAGGAAGCCATCTAGCTACTGCCTACGGACCCGTAGGTCTATGGTGGACTACTCATGCATCATCGGAGAGGCACCAATGAGGATGATGAACCCCTCTGTGATGGTGTTAGATTGGATCTCGTGGTTCTGGAACTTGCGGTAGCTGGTTGTGTTTCGTCGACTCCCCTAGGGTTTCTGGAATATTTGGGAATTTATAGGGTGAAGAGGCGATGGAGGAGACCCCCGTGGGCCCCACAACCCCCTGGACGCGCCTGGGCTCCTGGGCGCGCTCTGGTGGGTTGTGGTCCCCACGGGCCTCCCCCCAGGTACTTTCTTGGTCCCCGAGGTGTCTTCTGGTCCAAAAAAATCTCCAAAAAGTTTCGCTGTGTTTGGACTCCGTTTGATATGGATATTCTGCGAAGTAAAAAACAAGCAAAAAACAGCAACTGGCACTGGGCACTATGTCAATAGGTTAGTCCCAAAAAATGATATAAAGTTGCTATAAAATGAATATAAAACATCCAAGAATGATAATATAACAGCATGGAACAAGCAAAAACTATAGATACGCTGGAGACGTATCAACATCCCCAAGCTTAATTCATACTCGATCTCGAGTAGGTAAATGATAAAAACAGAATTTTTGATGTGGAATGCTGCCTAACATGTTCATCACATATTCTTTTCTTTCGTAGCATGGACATTTGGACTTTTATATGGTTCAAAGCAATAGTCTAGTTTTGACATGAAGATTTCAATACTCAAGCATATCAACAAGCAACCATGTCAAAATATCAACACTAAAGAAAGTTATCCCTATCCCATCATGCTCAATCATTGATCCATTCATGAAACACACTCGAATATTAGCTACATCCAATCCTCAAGTATGATCATAATGCCCCTTAGTTGGTGCTTTATAAGAGAAGATGGAGACTCAAATAAAAATAAAAATTGCATAAAGTAAATAGATAGGCCCTTCGCAGAGGGAAGTAGGGATTTGTAGAGGTGCCAAAGCTCAAAGCTTAAATTGAGAGATAAAATATTTTGAGAGGCATACTTTTCCCGTCAACAAAAACGACCGAGTAATTCCCAACACTTTCCATGCTAGATATATCATAGGCGGTTCCCAAACATAAAATAAAGTTTATTCTTTTTTCCACCATACTTTCACACGCCACGGCTAGCCGTATCCACGGGTACCATCCATACCAACACTTTCCAAGGAATTTATTATTTGACAACATAAAGTAAATTTCTTTTTCATTTCGGGACTGGGCATCTCTATTACCTTTGCCGTACTCTCGTGCAATGACAAGTGAATAAACACTCATCTTGAGAATAACACATCTAGCATGGAAAAATATCAGCCACCCCCTACCATTTCATGAGCGGTACGAGCACACAAAAAGGAAATTATTTTGAAAATTAGAGATGGCACATACAAATTTGCTTAGAACGGCACGGGGAAACCGCATATAGGTAGGTATAGTAGACTCATATGGCAAAACTGGGTTTAAGGATTTTGGATGCACAAGTAGTATTCCTACTTAGTACAAGTGAAGGCTAGCAAAAAGATTGAGAAGCTTCCAACCAAGAAACGAAAAATCACATAAGCGAGCATTGAGCATAACAAACACCGAATAATGCACCACAAGTAGGATGTACTTTCATTTCATAACTATTGACTTTCGTGCTTGCATAGGGAATCACAAGCCTTAACACCAATATTCTTACTAAAGCACAATTACTCACCAACATGACTCACATATCACTATCATCATATCTCAAAATTATTACAAAGAATCAAGTTTATTTTGTCCAATGATCTTCATGAAAGTTTTTATTATATCCCTCTTGAATATCTATCACTTTGGGACTAGTTTCATATGTTGCGATTTCTTTTGGCAAGCTCAAACAAATTTAAGTGAAGAACATGAGCATAAAAAATTTCATCTCTCAAAATAGTATAAGTGAAGCATGAGAGAATTTCTTCAAAATTACTAACTCTCGAATAAATCTAAGTGAAGCATGAGAGCATTTCTTTAAAAAAATATTAAAGCACACCGTGCTCAAAAAGATATAAGTGAAGCACTAGAGTAATTCCATAGCTCAAAAAAATTAAGTGAAGCAAAAGAATAATTCTAACAAATCATAGTATAATTTTGGCTCTCTCAAATAGGTGTGTCCAGCAAGGATACTTGTGACAAACTAAAAAGCAAAACAAGCAAAGACTCATATAATACAAGACGCTCCAAGCAAAACTCATGATATGTGACGAATAAAAATAAAGCTCCAAGTAAAATACCGATGGTCGTTAGAAGAAAGAGGGGATGCCACTCGGGGCATCCCCAAGCTTAGTTGCTTGTTTCTCCTTGAATATTTCCTTGGGGTGCCATGGGTCATCCCCAAGCTTAGGCTTTTCTTACTCCTTATTCCTTCATCCATCGTGATCTCACCCAAAACATGAAAACTTCAATCACACAAAACTTAACAAAACCTTCGTGAGATCCGTTAGTATAAGAAAACCAATCTTTACTTTAAGTACTATAGAAAACCCATTCAAATTTTGTTATTGCATTATATCTACTGTATTCAAACTTTACCATGGATTATACCCCCTGATACAATCCATAGATTCATTAAAATAAGCACACAATGCAAAGAAAACAGAATCTGTCAAAAACAGAATAGTCTGTAAAGACTCGAATTTACTCATAATTCTATAAACCAAAAACTCTGAAAAATTGGGACAATAGAGGCAATTTGTGTATATATCTTTTGTAAAAAATTCAGAATTTTTCATCGCTTCTGTGAATCTAGAAAATTATTTTTCTGGACGCAAAAGTTTCTGTTTTTCAACAGGATCAAATCAACTCTTCTGTGAATCTAGACAATTATTTTTCTGGAAGCAAAAGTTTCTGTTTTTCAACAGGATCAAATCAACTATCACCAAAGCTATCCCAAAGGCTTTACTTGGCACAAACACTAATTAAAATATAAAAACACAATCATAACATAGGCATAATTGTGCAAACACTCAAGAATAGAAAGAAAAAGGCAAAAATAAATTTTATTCATTGGGTTGCCTCCCAACAAGCGCTATCGTTTTATGCCCCTAGCTAGGCATAATGCATAGATCTAAGTATTGTCATCTTTAGTTCTAGATCCATAGGATGCCCTCATGATTGATTCATATGGTGGCTTAATCCTTGTTCTAGGGAAGTGTTCCATACCCTTTCTTGGTGGAAACTGAAATTTAATATTGCCTTCTTTCATATCAATCACGGCACCAGTAGTACGTAAAAATGGTCTACCAAGTATAATTGGACAAGATGGATTGCAATCAATATCAAGAAGAATGAAATCTATGGGCACATAATTTCTATTTGCAAGAATATGAACACCATTAATTCTTCCCAAAGGCTTTTTAATAGTAGAATCCGCCAAGTGCAAATTTAAAGAACACTCTTCAATGTTGGTAAGACCAAGCACATCACATAAAGATTTCGGAATTGTGGAAACACTAGCACCCAAATCACATAAAGCAAAACACTCATAAATTTTTATGTTGACTTTAATGGTGGGTTCCCATTCATCATGTATGTCGGTGTGCTAAGTATTGGGACTTTAGTACCCCATACTTGTGCACGGGCAGTCGTAGCCAAGCCCGCGGCAAGGCTTGCCGGGGGAATAATTGGAGATTAGTGCAAGATTGTCAAGGGGACACTCAGACCAAGAATCAAAGGATTAGGAGTTAATAAGAGCTGAAGACCGAAGACCAGGCCCCCGGCAAGATTTACGCCCCGGCAAGATTCTATCACTGTGCCACCGCTTCAGCACAACAACCAGCCTGGCATCTTGGGCCCATTCTTGGATGCGTGGTAGGATACCAGTGGAGGAGAGCTTAAGCGGTGCTGATGGGATGGCCCCTTTTTCCATCCCCAAGGAATGATGACACCTAAACGGACACCTCACGGTGCATTAATGGCATTTGTCCTAAACCGCCAGTGGTTAGGTATGATCACCCTGTAGCTACTTTACACATCAATGTATGTACATTTTGCCACTCTGGTGACCCCTTTGGACGTATAAAAGGAGGCTCAAGGCAACTGCTACAGGGAGGAGGATCTTCTGGCCCATTGTGCATGCGTAGCTGCTCTTTGAACGTACTGTTCATCGCTAGCGCTCCTGGAGTTTGAGCTCAAGAACACGCTTAATAAAACAAAGCATGAGTAGGGTTTTACGCTGATTAGCGGCCCGAACCTGGGTAAAACCACCTCGCGTCGATCATTGGTTCTGCTCTTCGTGCATACCTCTTTCCCTACCGAATCGTAGAAGGGATCCCCACGGTCCCATAGGTGTCGTACGCCGACATCTTTGGCGCGCTAGGTAGGGGGAGAAGAAGGTTGTGCGAACCTGATCCAGTGGTCGACGCCTCAGTTTCTTCGTCATCTTCATCAGCATGCCACCCAAGAAGAAGAGTGCCGCAACGGCGCTACCATCTACGTCCGTTTTGCCTGTGCCTTCGCGTACGGGCGTTGGCGTAGATGCAGAAGGTAGAGGTTTAGAGCCTCCACGGTGTCCTGGTGATCCAAGCCAGGCGAGCCGCATCGTTCGCAGCGGCGACGGCAATCCGCACGCTGCTGGATCCAGAGATGGGGATGTGCTGCCTACAGGCGGCACGGCGAACTCCAGAGATCGGAGGATGCCTCCTAGGACTCCAGCGCCGGCGCAAGCGTTGCGACCTTCACAGGTTGCACGCGACGAGCAGCGCCATGGCGCTGGTGGTTCAGGACACCCCCATGAAAGGACTTCTGCGCATCAATCTCAAGGTGCACAGGCCCAGCATGCACGCCAAGCTGCTGGTGGAAGTGGCGCGCGGTCACGTGATCATGACGGTGTTCCTTCTAACATTGTTAGGAGTCAGAGCACCTCACGTACCTCGTAGCTGTCGCCGCCGCCTACACCGGCGGAAGCCTTGGCACGTGCGCAGCTGCTCCTCGACTTCCCTCCTGCCTCGGAGAAGATGGAGGAGTGGCGATCTACTATCCAGAGTCTCATCGGCTTCGTCAACAAGGATGGGCCGCAGCAGGCAGGGCCCTCGCGGCGGCGGTCCATCAATCCGGTGCGAGCCGATGGAGAGAAGACTGGAGGTGGTGCGACCACGGTGCACTCTCCTCCACGATAGCAGCGGCGATCGACGACCCGGCGGACCGATGACCATCATGATGATTCCATGGCGTCGTCCGATCCACGGATGCGCCACAATCAGCGTCAAGTTCTTCAGGAACGGAGCAAAGAGGACGCTCGAACTACCATCGAGCGGCGACGGGAAGCGCGCCATCAATCTGATAAACGCGCAGGACCTGCTGTCGACAAGCCTGCGCCAGGGTACGCAGGCGACTTACCTTACGAGGTAGGTTGTCCAGCATTTACCCGTGAGCTACGGTGAGTCCAGTGGCCCAATTCCCGAACCTTTAAGCCAGAGGTCCCGGAGAAATATGACGGCAAGACCCATCCGTCGGAGTTCCTGAGCATCTACACCATTGCGGTGCAGGCTGCCGGAGGCCGAGACGACAAGATACTTGCCAACTACTTCCCGTTGGTGCTTAAGCCCAACGTCAGGTCGTGGTTGATGCATCTGCCGGAGAATTCCATTTCTTCTTGGTCAGATCTATGCCATCAGTTTGTTGGCGCCTGAAAGTGCGTTATATCGACTAGAGGGGGGGTGAATAGGCGATTTTTACAAATTCGTCACTGAGGAATTTCAAGGTGAGGAAATTCCTAAGCGACAAACTACTTAGCAGCGGAATAAGTACTCAGATGCAAGCATAACAGAGCAGTAGCACAGTCATCATGATGAAATGAAAACAAGCACAGAGTACTAGTAGCGTAAACACAGGATAAGCAGGCTGAAGACAAACTGACTGAAGAAATTGAAATGAGGAAATTGAGAAAGTCTTCAGTCAAAGTCTTCAAACAGTAATGATCAAATACATAGCAAGTATGCGAGGAAATGAAAGGGTTGAGG
Organism: Thinopyrum elongatum; assembly: GCA_011799875.1. Taxonomy (NCBI): domain Eukaryota; kingdom Viridiplantae; phylum Streptophyta; class Magnoliopsida; order Poales; family Poaceae; genus Thinopyrum; species Thinopyrum elongatum. The sequence goes on from CM022298.1 coordinate 229,580,252, forward strand.
AAATAGAACAAGTAGCTCGGTGAAGACAATGATTTGGTAGACCAGTTCCAACTGCTGTGACAGTTGTACGTCTGGTTAGAGCGGCTAGGTATTTAAACCTGAGGACACACAGTCCTCACCGTATTCTCCTTGAGCTAAGGTCACACAGACCTCGCCCAATTACTCGTGGTAAGTCTTCAGGTGACTTCCAAACCTTCACATACTCGGTCACTCGGCAATCCACAATTTCCTCTTGGATGCTCTAGACCATGACGCCTAACCGTCTGGAGGATGCACAGTCCTCAAAGGTAACAAGCGTCGGTTCCACACAGGAACAATCTCTTCAGTGATGCTCAATCACTTTGGGTTTGTAGGTGTTTGGGTTTTTGGGTTTTTCCTCACTTGATGATTTTCGCTCAAAGTCCTCGGAGGATGGGATGCTCTAAATGACAAGTGTCAATCTATCTCTCGGAGCAGCCAACCAGCTAGTGGTTGAAGGGGGGCGGCTATTTATAGCCTAGGGAGCAGCCCGACATGATAAGACATAAATGCCCTTCAATGATATGACCGTTAGGTGGGTAGCATATTTGGACAGCTGGCGCGTAGCACAGCAACGGTTGGATATCTGAGTATCAAATTCCTCAGGGCTATCATGTTCCTCACTTGTAGGCAATCCGCACTGGCGAATTCCTAACTTCTCAGTCAGAACAAATTCCTCAGAGAACAGAAGAACTTCGTCTCTGTCACTGAAGAACTTGACTAAACTGAATGAGATTTCCAATGGCTTCACTCGAAAGGATTGGGTAGGTGTAGGATTATGAGTTGAGCATCACTTGGAAACTTTTCCTTAGTTTTACCTCGACCCCCTTTAACAGTACAGTGTTTCCTATGACTCAAGAAGAAGAAAATGAAACTACGAAAACAAAAGTCTTCATGCTTCATAATCCTCGCATGAATATCAAGTCTTCAGGGTCACACCAATTTCTTCACTTTCAAAGTCTTCAAGAAATCCAAAGTCTTCAGTTGAAGACATTCATTTTTAGGGGTCGACATTCATCGTAAATAACAAACTCCTCATAGAATTATAGACCTGTGTACACTCACAAACGCATTAGTCCCTTAACCTATAAGTCTTCAATACACCAAAATCACTAAGGGGCACTAGATGCACTTACAATCTCCCCCTTTTTGGTGATTGATGACAATATAGGTTAAGTTTTCAACGGGGATAAACATATGAAGTGTAAATACTGATAATGAGGAATTTGATTGCATGATATAGAAGAACTCCCCCTGAAGATGTGCATATTTGAGGAATTTGCTTTGAAATAGCAAATGCACATTGTTGAGTAATATCATGGAGATCTCCTCCTATATCTTGAAATTCATACACGCATTTAACATATGATATGAAGAATTTGAAATGCATGATGAAATATGGTGTCTGACGAAATTCAGCATGCGTGCATTATGGTATTGAGGAAATAGCATGCAGAAAAACAGAGCAAAAGTATCAGACCACCATAGGACTTAAGTTTACAACTCATCAGAGCAAACACCTCAGAAGAGCAAGAGTTGAAACTTAACAGAAATATAGCCCATATATAAGACCCGCTTGAAGACTAACTCAAATTTCTCCCCCTTTGTCATCAAATGACAAAAAGGGACGAAAAATGAGGACTAACGCCCCTGAAGAATACCATCATGATGTCGAAGGAGGAGCGCCAGCATTGTTGGGGTTGTCCGTTGAGGTAGGGCCTGCTGCAGTGTCGTTCAAGTCTTCAGCTTCATCCGTCTCGCGCGATGAAGAATATGAACTGGCAACAAGCTGAGGAACTTTGACTTTCTTGAATTTCTTCGAAGGTGGCTGAGACCAGTCAAAGTCCTGTTGGAATCCCATCTCCTTGAGTTCTTCAGCACTATAAAGATTAGACAGAATGGCCCAAGTGCGGTCAAAAACTTCATGCAAGTAGTAGTGATTCTTCTTCACAGTATTTTGAGTGACTGTCATGTTCTGAAGAATTGCACCAAACTGACGCTTGACCCACTTGTGATTTCGATCAACTTTCTGATGAAGACTAAGGAGAAGTTCACGATCAGTCATCACACGCAGAGCTGTGGCTTGAGGATGATGTTCTGAAGCTTTGGCGGCAGACTCTTGAGTTGCAGAGTCATCATTGGTGGAATAGGAAGTAGCTTTGCGAAACTGTCCATCCAATGGACGAGTACCTTCATCAATAACAGCAGCCTTGCCCTTCTCGTCAGTAGAGGAAATAGTCCGTTTGAGGACTTCAATAGGGGGCAAATAGCTGAGATGATTTTGAAAATCAGCCTTATAATGAATTGAAGACCTTGATCTGATGAACTTCATGATCCAGGGAGCATAAGGCTTCAACTCAAAAGGTGACAGAGCAGCATTGGCCAAAGTCCTCATGAAGAAATCGTGGTAGTTGATAGGAATACCGTGAATGATATTGAACAGCAGATTCTTCATAATGCCAACAACTTCTTCATCATCAGAGTTGTGGCCCTTGATTGGACTGAGGGTTTTGGTCAATATGCGATAAACTGTTCTTGGCACATAGAGCAATTCCTTGACGAGGAATTTGGTCCTTGGAGCTTGGCCTGGCTTCAAAGGCTTCATCAGCACTTGCATCAGATGATCAGACAGTTCAGTTTCAACATTGAGAAGCCTTGCACCTTCAGTGGGAGGATTGACTGGGACGGCATGAAGCAATTCAGAGGCCGGTGCTTTGAAATGAGTATTATCGGTCATCCAGTCCAATACCCATGAATTAACATCATCAACATTTCCAGTAATGTGCAGCGTGGCGAAGAATTGAAGAATGAGTTCTTCATTCCAATCGCAGATGTCGGTGCAGAAATTGAGTAACCCAGCGTCATGAAGAACACTGAGGACTGGGGTGAAGCAGGGCAGCGATTCCATATCTACATGAGGAATTTGCTCATGTTCAAAGATCTTATCCTTATCAAACAACAATGAGGAATAGAAGTTCATCTGGCTTGCAGTCCAGAAGCGCTTGCGACGAAGTCGAGCAGAGTCATAGGGATTGTAGTCAGTGAAGAATATGTGCTCATTGAAGAAATCTTCAGCATTAAACTTCTGCTTCTTGGAGTGAGGGTTCTGTGGCTTGGGCTGAAGATTAACAGTTGAAGAATTTACAGCCTCTTGAGGTATAGCCATTGGAGCCACAGGCTGAGGAATTTCAGCAGCAGCCTTGGCCTCCATTTTTTCAGAAATATGTACATCAGCGCTAGTGACTGGAACTTCTTCAGGAATAGAATGAAGTGAAGCTTGACGTTCATCAGAGCCCGTATGAATTTCTTCAGTTGGCACAGGGGACTGAGGAACTTGATGTAGAGGGGTTGTCAGAGGTGAATTGGGGTGATGACTTTCCCAAAAGTCATCATTTAGAATAGGTGTTGTAGACCCAATATCCACATCCTCATCTTCTTCAATTTCTTCGACGCCTGCCTCTTCAGCTGTGAACTGAGGCATGGGCGATGATACCAGTGGGGTTGAAGGGAAAGTATCCACTTCAATTTCTTCATCCATCTGCTCTGTCGAAGCAGCAGAAGGATCATCTTCATCAGATTTACTTGGAATTTCATATTCCTCACCAAAGGGAATGATCTCCTTTGATGGCATGCTTGATATTGGAATAGCATCAATTGGGTTTTTAGATGAACTCGTCAAAGTCTTCAATTTCTTGGGAGCTGAAGACTCTGAAGATGCAGATGCTTTCCTTTTCTTCACAGCTGCTCGCTCCACAGCCTTGGTTTTCTTCGCTTCTGATGCAGAAGGAAGGTTGATGCTTGTCATCGGTGCAGGAGGAGCAGAGGAAATTGGTTGAATTTCTTCAGGCACAACTGATGCAGTTGCCCTGGCTTCTTCAGATTCCTCAGGCACAGTAGCAGATGCTTCAACTGGCCTGGATTGCTCTTCAGGCGCAATATTGGAGGTTTCCCTGGCATTTTCTTCAGAGACTGGAATTTCTTCATCAGCTCTGGCGCTTTCATTTTCTTCAGCAGACTGAACAGATGTTCTAGTCTAAGGAAATTTGGGTTGCGATGAAGCTGCAACACTTGGAGTAAATCCTTTTGCCATTCTGACGAATCTGACTTTGGCACCTAGACAATCTACACAGAATGCATGAAATTCATCACTGAGTGCTTTGATCTCAGCCTGCATAGTCACAAGTTCTTCAGGAGACATTTTCACAACATTGTTCTTCAGAAAACGCTCCTTCTTGTACTGAGCCTTCTTCACCTGCCTGGCCTTTTCAAATTTCCATTTCTCTTCATTTATGAAGGCCGTCAACATGTGACTTTGACCAGGAGTGAGGTTTAATTCAGGCAAAGGTGTATTTGGATCCTTGTGCCATAGATCGATGAAATCAAGGATCTTCCTTGGATCCAGCATGAGGGGCACAGCACTGCCTTTGGCACTAGAGGCCCTTTGTTGTCGATCTCTGATGATCTCAGCTAATTCTTCATCATCAGCTTCGTCTTCGCTTGACGGAACCTGAAAGGCGACTTGCTTCTTGTGAGGACTTGGCCTTGTGCCTCGTCCAGCAGTGGCCTTTTTCTTCAGCAAGGTCGGAGTTGTTGAAGACTGAGGTGGAGCTGAAGAACTTGCAGAGACTCCTGAAGAAATTGAGATTCCAGTAGTCCTTTGGCATGTGGCAAGATGCACAGGTGCTGAGGACTTTGCAGGAGCAGCTGAGGATTTTGCAACTGAGGGAGTTGGAGCTGCTTTTGAGGAATTTGCTTGAGGAACATGCCGTGAGGGCTTTGAAGAGCTTGGCCATGAGGGCATTGCAGAGCTTGGCCGTGAGGGCATTGCAGCTGAGGAACTTGTCTTGACAGCTGATTTCTTCAGCATAGCCTTCTTAGGCTTGATAGCAGAGGCCTCAGCGGCGACAGCAACAGAATCTTCATTGAATTTCTTCACTGCCTCTTTAGCCACTTTGGCCAGCTTGGCTTGACGCTTAGCCCACTCCTGAGGAAATTCCTCACCTCTTCTGATGCTAGTGGGATCAGCTTCTTGGCCAGGAGCCAATGGAGGTCTTGGACATGGAGGGTTAACAGCGAATTTCTTCATGTACTTGGGAGTCACATAGCGATATTCCCTCCATTCTCTTGCCCATCTCCTCTCAATCTTCTGAATGCGCACTTTGCGCTGATTTTTGTTCTCCTTGCCATGAGTTGCTTCATCAGGAGTACAATATTCATCATAGATGTCATCAGGGATCTCAAAAGCAGTATTTGTTTCTGGCCTCTTTCCTTCCTTCTGAGGTCTTTTACCATCAGCCATTTTCTTCATTTGAGGATTTTGAACAATCAAATTTTCTGATGAGGTATGCAATTTTTCTTCAAGGAACGCTGCAAATGAGTTAAGTTGATGAGAACCAAGAGATTCAACAGCGGACATGTGTACCTGTAAACAGAATATAGGTGCGAAGAGTTTTGGAGAGGTCATATGCGTTCTCAGAAGATTTTCAAAAGTATCAAGTTTGAGGAATTTGACCAGGGGTGTCTTGAGGAATTTCACTAAGCATTTTTGACTTAGGTTCCAGAGTTGTGTAGATTGAAAATCCACACAATTGAGGAATCTTGAAGAAAAACGTTGCTTAGAGAAACTGATCAAGGACAGAAGCAAGTTGGTGTTTAAGAACATGAAAGTTGAAGAATAAACACCTTTTGAAGATTTTGTGGAAATCATCAGAATCAACAAGGGCAGTAAAAGTAAATTTTATTTACCCTTGACGAAGAACACGACGAACTGAGAGTAGCAGTGGAGAAGTTTGTCCGTTCAGATCTTCCACGCCCTAACTTGGCGATGGAAAACAGCTACGGCGGCAGCGGAGAGAAGATTTCCGCAGCCGGCGTGAGTACGACGGCAACGAGGTCGAGGCAGTGAAGCTCTTCCTCACCGGCGACGATGGAGTGTAGCGGCGGCGCTAGGTCTGAGAGCTCGAGCGAGGGGAGTGAGATCGAGCGGGAGGAGAAATCTGAGGAGGGTGAGGGGTATTTATAGCCGAGGTGAAAAACCGCCTGTCCGAGGAAAATGGACGAACATGCCCCTGACCCTTCTCATCCTAGCGACATGTGTCACCCACGTACTATGAAGTGGAGATCGTGTTTGATCGCGGGTGAATAGATAAATCTTATCGAGGGATATGGAACGGTTTGAGCGGCAAAAGCCAAAAATTTAGATAAGAATATTTTAATGTTTCGTTCGCAAATTCTTCAGCTGTCAAGGACATAGTGAAGACTTTGAACGGGTTTCAAATAGAACGCACATGAAGAATTTGTGAACGGACTGGATTGAGTTTTGCATAGAGGGGGAAAGGGTCCGATCACATTCACTTAGAAGAAAAACAACTTGAAGAATTAGCAATAAGTGAATGCTGTAGAGGACAGAAAACTCAAATATATATATAGTCAATGAAGAACACAGACGGAAAGAGTGAAGATTTTGCAAAGTTGAAGAATTTGAAAATTTGAAGAATTTGCACAATGATGAAAAACTCAAATTTTGAAGATTTTCAACTTTTTGTGGTGGCGTGACCCACCGTGTAAGAATGATGATTTCAGACACCGCGTACAATTGTCGTAGGGCTCTGAGAATCAAATTCTTCATTAATTTCTTCACACTTAGAGGGTTAGTCTTCATTGATTGAAGAAAAAACGTTTCTTCGTGTGTTGCACATCTAAGTCATCAATTTGCATAAGTGTTAGGATGTGTGTCCCTTTCAAAGGACATTCGAAGATTCTAAGATATTTAGCTCACACCGCAATTTGCTAAATCTCTTCTCATCCAAGGGCTTTGTGAAGATATCCGCTAGCTGTTCTTCAGACTTCACGGGATCAATAGAGATGTCACCCTTCAACACATGATCTCGATGAAAATGATGACGAATCTCGATGTGCTTTGTCTTCGAGTGCTGAACTGGGTTATGAGCAATCTTGATGGCACTCTCATTGTCGCAGTAGAGTGGCACATTCTTCAACTTGATGCCGTAGTCCTTGAGGGTTTGCATCATCCATAGCAATTGAGCACAGCAAGAACCAGCAGCAATATACTCAGCTTCAGTAGTAGAGAGTGATACGCAATTCTGCTTCTTTGAGGACCAACATACTAAGGATCGTCCGAGGAAATGGCATGTGCCTGATGTTGACTTGCGGTCCACACGATCACCAGCATAGTCAGAGTCAGAATATCCAATGAGATCAAAAGCCGAGCCCTTGGGATACCATAATCCAAGTGTTGGAGTGTGAGTTAGATATTGAAGAATATGTTTCACAGCCTTATGGTGTGATTCCTTCGGTGTAGCTTGAAAACGGGCACACATGCAAACACTAAGCATAATATCCGGCCTAGATGCACATAGGTACAATAAAGAGCCAATCATGGAGCGGTATACCTTTTGATTGAAGTCTATTCCATTTTCATCAGTGCATAGATGGCCATTTGTGGGCATACGGATTTTGACGCCTCTGCATTCTTGCATACCGAATTTCCTCAGAACGTCCTTGAGGTATTTCTCTTGAGAAATGAAGATGCCATTGCGTTGTTGACGAATTTGAAGACCTAAGAAGAATTTCAATTCTCCCATCATGGACATTTGATATTCCTCACTCATCATGTAAGCAAATTCGTCACTGTAATGTTGGTTAGTACAGCCAAAGATAATATCATCAACATATATTTGGCACACGAATAATTCATCATCATAGGTTTTGGTGAAGAGAGTTGGGTCGAGTGAACCGGGTTTGAAGCCTTTCTTCATGAGGAATTCCTTCGAAGTATCATACCATGCCCGAGGGGCCTGCTTGAGGCCATAGAGGGCCTTATTGAGTCTGAAGACTTTGTCAGGATGCTTAGGATCTTCAAAACCTGGGGGTTGAGCAACATATACTTCTTCCTCAAGCTTACCATTTAGGAATGCACTTTTCACATCCATTTGATATAAGATGATATTATGATGGTTAGCATAAGCAAGCAATATGCGAATAGCCTCAAGTCTAGCAACAGGTGCAAAAGTTTCATCGAAATCAATTCCTTCAACTTGTGTGTAGCCTTGAGCTACAAGACGAGCCTTGTTCCTCACCACTAGGCCATTTTCATCTTGCTTGTTGCGGTAGATCCATTTGGTACCGATGATATTGTGCTTGCATGGGTCCGGTCGCTTGACAAGCTCCCATACATTGTTCAGCTTGAATTGATGTAATTCCTCTTGCATTGCTTGAATCCATTCAGGCTCCAGAAATGCCTCATCAACTTTGGTGGGCTCTGTGATAGAGACGAAAGCAAAATGCCCACAAAAGTTAGATAAATGTGAAGCTTTTGAGCGAGTCAGAGGACCTGGTGCGTTGATGTCATTGATGATTCTCTCAATCTGTACTTCATTTACAACGCGGGGATGAGCAGGTTGACGACTTTGATTTGGCTCAGCATTTTCTTCAGAGCCATTTTCTTCAGATGCGTCAGCATGTTGTTCTTCATGTTCTGGAATGATTTCTTCAGCGGATTCTTCAGTAGGAATGACATCCTCAGTAGCTTTGAACTTGATGGTTTCCTTAGGCGTCTTTTCATCTAGCACAGGAGGTAGGTGCTCTCTTTGCGAGCCGTTAGTCTCATCGAACCGCACATCTACAGTTTCAACAACCTTGTTGTGATAGGTGTTGAAGACCCTGTAGGTGTGCGAGTCATTTCCGTAGCCAAGCATAAAACCTTCATGTGCTTTCGGTGCAAATTTAGAATTGTGGTGAGGATCTCTAATCCAGCATTTAGCACCGAAGACTTTGAAATAACTCACATTGGGTTTCTTGTCAGTGAGGAGTTCATATGAGGTCTTCTTGAAGAATTTGTGAAGATATACCCTGTTGATGATGTGGCATGCAGTATCAATTGCCTCAGGCTAGAAGTGACGAGGTGTCTTGTATTCATCAAGCATGGTGCGAGCCATCTCAACAAGAGTCCTGTTCTTGCGCTCCACAACGCCATTCTGCTGAGGAGTGTATGGGGCAGATAGCTCATGAGTAATACCAAGTTCATCAAGATAGTCATCAAGACCAGTATTCTTGAACTCGGTCCCATTGTCACTATGTATATGCTTGATCTTCACACCGAAATTCGTCGAAGCCCTTGAGGAAAATCGTCTGAAGACTTCCTGCACTTCAGTTTTGTAAGTAATGACATGCACCCATGTGTAACGAGAATAGTCATCAACAATGACAAAGCCATATAGAGATGCTGCATTTGTTAGTGTGGCATAATGAGTAGGGCCAAAGAGATCCATATGAAGCAATTCAAAAGGACGAGAAGTAGTCATGATAGTCTTCGAGGGGTGCTTGGCTCTGGTCATCTTTCCAGCCTCACAAGCCCCACAAAGATGATCTGTGAGGAATTTGACACCCTCGATGCCAATGACGTGCTTTTTCTTCACGAGCGTGTGTAAGTTCCTCATGCCAGCATGACCCAGTCGTCGATGCCATAGCCAGCCTTCTGAAGCTTTAGCAAGTAGACAAGTGGCAGGCTGTGGTCCTGCAGAGAAATCAACAATATACAAGTCTCCTCTCCTAAAGCCTTCGAAGACTTTGGAATTGTCAGATTCCATGAGCACTAAGCAACGATATTTGCCAAAGACAACAACCATATCAAGATCACAAAAGCATTGAGACAGACATGAGGTTGAATCCGAGGGACTCGACAAGCATGACTTTATCCATGTGTCGATCCTTTGAGATTGCAACCCTACCTAGACCCAATACCTTGCTTTTGCCTTTGTCAGCGTAGGTGATATGCTTCAAGTGTGATGGAGATAAAGGAGTGTTCATCAGTAAGCTCTTGTCACCGGTCATGTGATTTGTACATCCACTATCGAGGACCCACTCAGTAGCTTTGGGTAAATCATCCTGCAGATGAATTAGTGCATCTTACAAACTCATATACTTCAGAGTGAAGAATATGACATCAAATTCATCAGACATATTTCATCAATTAAAGCAACATATGTATATATATAGCAATGTGAGGACGTGAGAAATGAATAAATCATTTCTTCATGATTAGCTTGCGTCCTTTCAAGCATTTCAGGTCTCCAGCAAATTCTTCAGACGATTTAGTTCGTCTGGAGACCTGACCCTGCATAAGAGATTAGTTCTTTTTCTTCACCACCCACATCTGGAGGGGTGGCAAAGAGTTCATCATTCTGCGAGCTCCATAAGAGAAAGGTGGCATTGAGGCCAGAGTGCTTCGTTTCACAGGAGAGGGATTAGCATAGACATATGAGTAAGCAGAGAAATTCTTCGAGGACTTATGAACATAATGATTTGAAGAATAATGCACATAATCAGAACTCTTAGATTTTCCCTGCGAAACAGAAGCGTTAGCATGATGATGATCATGTGAGGACTTGGATCCATGTGAGGAATTTGATCCATAAGAGGACTTGGATCCATATGAAGACTTTGGTCCATATGAAGAATTTGATCTGGGGTTCTTATTCTTCACAGGTGGTGTCATGAGGACATTCACCTGAAGACTTTCAAGGCACCTTTTGGGAACCCAGATTTTCTTCATAGGGGGACCATTCCTGCAGTTAGATCCAACATATCTAGCAAATACTTCACCATTCTGATTTTTGAACAGTTTATAGTTGGAGTCAAATGACTCATCAGATGAATATGAGGATTCACAAGTAAAGCCAGATAAAGTGGATGGATCTACGGGAGATCCCTTCGCAGCAACCCATGACGTTTTGGGATACTGCTCAGGTTTCCAGTACGTTCCATCAGCATTGAGTTTCCTCTCAAAGGCAATACCCTCTTTCCTAGGGTTCCTGTTCAAGATCTACTTTTTGAGCACATCACAAAGAGTCTGATGCCCTTTGAGGCTTTTGTACATGCCTGTCACATACAATTCCTTCAACCCTGCATTTTCGTCAGTGATACTAGTGGTATCCTCAGATGAGGAATTTGTGACCACAGAGATAGTTGAAGAATTTGCAGCAATAGAAGCATTTGAACATTCAGGTGAAGAATTAGCAGTTTCATGTTCAATGCATTTCAAGCATGGTGGAATAAATTCTTCCTGAGCGGAACTGATCTGTTGAGCAAGCAAAGAATCATTTTCCTTCTGAAGATCTTCATGACTCACCCTTAGCTTCTCAAGATCTTGCTTTCTTTGAAGAAATTCATAAGAAAGCTTCTCATGATCGGCTAAGAGAGTTTCATGACGACCTTGAAGGGAGTCAAACTTAGACTGTAGTTGCTGAAGATTATCAGTCAGTGTTTGAGTTCGATCCATTTCCTCACCTAACAGATCATCGCTTTTGTCTAGCATATTTTGAACCTTTTCCAAAGCCTTTTGTTGTTTAACAGCAATATTAGCAAGTTTGGAATAGCTGGGTTTGAGGTTATCATCAGATTCATCCTCACTTGATTCAGAGGAGGGATATTTGAGTACCTTGGCACCTTTTGCCATGAAGCAATAGGTGGGAGCATAGTCATCGTTGCCATCATCAGCAGTGTTGGGGAAGCCATTTTCCTCAGTGTTGAAGATGGACTTGCTAACATAAGCAGTAGCGAGGGCTAGGCTTGCCACACCAGAGTCTGACTCCTCAGATGCCTCCTCTTCCTCATGTTCCTCAGATTCAGCTTCAGAGTCCATTTCCTTGCCAATGAATGCCCGAGCTTTCTTGGAGCTGCTCTTCTTGTGAGATGAAGACTTTGAAGATTTTGACGATGAGGACTTTGAAGATTTCTTCTTCTTCTTAGAGTCATCTGAACTATCATCCTTGTATTTCTTCTTCTTTGATTCCTTCTCCCACTAAGGACAATCAGTAATGTAGTGACCAGGTTTCTTGCATTTATGGCAAGTTCTCTTCTTGTAGTCACGGGATGAGGAATCTGATTTCATGTCATCACCTCTTGAAGATTTTCCAAATCGGCCACGTCTAGAGAACTTCTGGAATTTCCTCACGAGCATTACTAGCTCCTGACTCAGTTCTTCAGGATCACCAAGGCTGCTACCAGAATCTTCATCTTCAGATTCAGAGACTGCCTTGGCTTTCAGTGCACGAGATCTACCATAGCTCGGTCCGTAGAGATCTCTCTTCTCAGCTAGTTGGAATTCATGAGTGTTCAGCCTCTCAAGAATATCAGCAGGATCAAGTGACTTGTAGTCTCCACGTTCTTGAATCATCAGTGCCAGTGTATCGAATGAAGAATCGAGTGACCTCAGCAATTTCTTCACCACTTCATGGTCGGTGATGTCAGTGGCACCCAGTGCTTGAAGCTCGTTTGAAATGTCAGTGAGGCGATCAAAGGTTTGCTGAACATTTTCGTTGTCGAGTCTTTTGAAGCGGTTGAAGAGATTGCGAAGAACGTCAACTCGAGAGTCACGTTGAGTTGAGACTCCTTCGTTGACCTTGGACAGCCTATCCTAGATAAGCTTAGTTGTCTCCAAAGCACTCACTCTGCCATACTGCCCTTTGCTCAGATGGCCACATATGATATTCTTCGCTTGAGAGTCGAGTTGCTTGAATCTCTTCACATCAGCAGCATTTACGGAAGGAGTGACAGAGGGAACGCCATTTTCCACAACGTACCAGAGATCGTTGTCAATTGCCTCAAGATGCATGCGCATCTTGTTCTTCCAGTAGGGGTAGTCCATCCCATCAAAGGTAGGACACCCAGCCGAGACGTTGATCATGCCTGCAGTCGACATAACTAAAACTCCAGGTGGTTAAACCAAAATCACACAGAACAAGGGAGTACCTTGCTCTGATACCAATTGAAAGTGCGTTATATCGACTATAGGGGGGTGAATAGGCGATTTTTACAAATTCGTCACTGAGGAATTTCAAGGTGAGGAAATTCCTAAGCGACGAACTACTTAGCAGCGGAATAAGTAATCAGATGCAAGCATAACAGAGCAGTAGCACAGTCATCATGATGAAATGAAAACAAGCACAGAGTACGAGTAGCGTAAACACAGGATAAGCAGGCTGAAGACAAACTGACTGAAGAAATTGAACTAAGGAAATTGAGAAAGTCTTCAGTCAAAGTCTTCAAACAGTAATGATCAAATACATAGCAAGTATGCGAGGAAATGAAAGGGTTGAGGAAATAGAACCAGTAGCTCGGTGAAGACAATGATTTGGTAGACCAATTCCAACTGCTGTGACAGTTGTACATCTGGTTAGAGCGGCTAGGTATTTAAACCTAAGGACACACAGTCCCTGACACACAGTCCTCACCGTATTCTCCTTGAGCTATGGTCACACAGACCTCGCCCAATTACTCGTGGTAAGTCTTCAGGTGACTTCCAAACCTTCACATACTCGGTCACTCGGCAATCCACAATTTCCTCTTGGATGCTCTAGACCATGACGCCTAACCGACTGGAGGATGCACAGTCCTCAAAGGTAACAAGCGTCGGTTCCACACAGGAACAATCTCTTCAGTGATGCTCAATCACTTTGGGTTTGTAGGTGTTTGGGTTTTTGGGTTTTTCCTCACTTGATGATTTTCGCTCAAAGTCCTCGGAGGATGGGATGCTCTAAATGACAAGTGTCAATCTATCTCTCGGAGCAGCCAACCAGCTAGTGGTTGAAGGGGGCGGCTATTTATAGCCTAGGGAGCAGCCCGACATGATAAGACATAAATGCCCTTCAATGATATGACCGTTAGGTGGGTAGCATATTTGGACAGCTGGCGCGCAGCACAGCAACGGTCGGATATCTGAGTATCAAATTCCTCAGGGCTATCATGTTTCTCACTTGTAGGCAATCCGCACTGGCGAATTCCTAACTCCTCAGTCAGAACAAATTCCTCAGAGAACAGAAGAACTTCGTCTCTGTCACTGAAGAACTTGACTAAACTGAATGAGATTTCCAATGGCTTCACTCGAAAGGATTGGGTAGGTGTAGGATTTTGAGTTGAGCATCACTTGGAAACTTTTCCTTAGTTTTACCTCGACCCCCTTTAACAGTACGGTGTTTCCTATGACTCAAGAAGAAGAAAATGAAACTACGAAAACAAAAGTCTTCATGCTTCATAATCCTCGCATGAATATCAAGTCTTCAGGGTCACACCAATTTCTTCACTTTCAAAGTCTTCAAGAAAACCAAAGTCTTCAGTTGAAGACATTCATTTTTAGGGGTCGACATTCATCGTAAATAACAAACTCCTCATAGACTTATAGACCTGTGTACACTCACAAACGCATTAGTCCCTTAACCTATAAGTCTTCAATACACCAAAATCACTAAGGGGCACTAGATGCACTTACAGCGCCTTTGTTGGAGGCCATCAAACTCCTGGCCAGGAAAGTGATTTACATCTCATCCCCCAGAAGGAGGGTGAGCCTCTGCGCAAGTATATCCAAAGATTCAGCCGTGTGCAGTACAACATCCCTGATGTTCATCCTGCCGCCGTTATCGGTGCGTTCCATCAGAACGTACGTAACCGCAAGATGTGGGAAGAAATGGCGATGAACAAGATCAGGGATATCGTCGAGCTTTATGCTCTGGCTGATAAATGTGCTCGAGCTGAAGAGGGAAGGATACTCCCCGGCGAGGATGTTGGCGCAGTGGGCGACTCTGAAGGCGAGGATGCTGCCGCCCCGACAAGGAAGGGCCGACGGCGAAACAAGAAGCGTAAATGCAAGGCCGTGCTTGCTTTCAAGGGATCCGGTGACCTTGGCCCCGCCAAGAAGGGCAAAGTTGGCAACCCCGGCAAGGAAGTTGCCGGGTGCGCCTCCTGTCAGGCCTTGGCGGCTGCCGACAAGCCGGAAGGCTCCGGCAAACAGTATTGTAAGATCCATCGCACCAAGGGCCATGATCTCCAAAATTGCCGGCAAGTTGAACAGCTTGTCGAATGGCAAAGAGCTGAGTACGAGAGGAGAGACAATGAGAAGGCCCAAGATAGTGCTGAGGGGTCCAGCAAGAAGCGTGGTGGCCGCGGGGGCCGCCGCGGCAAGGCTAAGCAACAGAAGGAGAGGCCCGCCCGAGGCCGTGACAAAGAAGAGGGTGATGATGACGATGAGGAAGATGATGAGTCCAACGAGCACGAATTTCAGAAAGCTACAGAGGCCATGTGCATTGACGGAGGCGCTTCGTTGCATTCATCCCATCGTCGACTCAAATAGTGGGTGCGTGAGGTTAATGCAACGGAGCCATCGTTCGATGCACGTAAACCTCTGAAGTGGTCCAACACGCCTATCATTTTTTACGCCGAGGATCACCCTGATCGCACAACTGCGGTCGGGTGCTTGCCATTGTTGGTTTCGCCAACAATCCGCAACCTCAAGGTGACAAAAATGCTAGTTGACGGTGGGGCTGGACTGAACCTAATCTCACCAGACGTGCTCAAGAAACTGCAAATTCCTGATGAAGATCTCGAGGAAACGGGCACGTTCCAAGGGATCAACCCAGGAAGGACCCAGCCGAAAGGCAAGATAACGCTACCAGTAACATTTGGTAGCGAGCTGAACTACAGGACGGAGAAGGTGGTGTTCGATGTCGCCAAGATCCCCATGTCATACAATGGGATCCTTGGCCGCCCAGCGTTGGCCAAGTTCATGGCGGCATCACACTACGCATATAATGTGTTGGAAATGCCCGGGCCATTCGGCTTCATCACTGTCCACTCCGACAAGAAGGATGCGCTCATTTGCGCCGATCAACTCTACCGGGAAGCAGTCACAGCACCTGCCACCAAGGCATCTGCTCCTGCCGCTGGAACTCCCGGGGGGAAGAAGAAGACCGGCAAGAACCCTAGCGCAAACTCCGGCAAGCGCACCTCCTCGGAGTGTTGCGCTCCCATTGAGGATGTACCAGAGAGTTCCACTGGCAAGAACAAGAAGTCCAAGGCTGCTCCACCAGAGACAAAGAAGGTGCCCGCCAAGGAGGATGGAACGGGAGGAACTTTCACCATAAGTTCCACCCTTGATGACAAATAGGAAAGCGCGCTCATTGCCTTCCTGCAGGCGAATGTTGATGTGTTTGCATGGCAACCATCTGACATCCCCAGTGTTCCCAGGGAGGTGATTGAGCACCACCTTGCTGTCTGTCCCCACGCGCGGCCCGTCAAGCAAAGGGTGAGAAAGCAGGCCTTGGAGCGGCAAGAATTTATTGCCGAAGAAATCAGGAAGCTAGAAGCAGCAGGTTTGGTCAGAGGGGTGCTTCACCCAACGTGGCTAGCCAATCCAGTTGTAGTGCGCAAGGCGAACGGAAAATGGAGGCTATGTATTGATTATACAGATATCAATAAAGCCTGTCTAAAAGATCCTTTCCCCTTGCCACGCATCGACCAGATTGTGGACTCCACTGCTGGTTGTGACCTACTGTCGTTCCTTGATGCTTACTCAGGGTATCATCAGATCTTCATGGCAAAAGAAGATGAAGAAAAGACCGCATTTATCACCCCATGTGGTACGTATTGTTTTATACGAATGCCTTTTGGGTTGAAAAGTGCTGGTTCTACTTTTGCGAGAGCGGTCCAAATTGGTTTTGAGCCTCAACTGCATCGAAACATGGAAGCATACATGGATGACATAGTGGTCAAGACCAAGGACAAAGTGACGCTAATTCAAGATTTAGAAGAGACATTTGTAAATCTGCGCAAGATCAATTTAAAGCTCAATCCCGAGAAGTGTGTGTTTGGCGTTCCTTCCGGCAAGCTTCTCGGGTTCTTTGTGTCTCAACGTGGGATCGAAGCGAACCCCGACAAGATCAAAGCTATTGAGCAGATTGAGGCGCCAAGACGCGTCAAAGATGTACGTCGTCTTGCCAGCTGCGTTGCTGCCCTAAGCAGGTTTATCTCCAAATCTGCTGAGCGCGCCCTACCCTTTTTCAAAATTTTGAAGAAGGCAGGTCCAATGAAATGGACTCCGGAAGCGGAGGCTGCGCTGCAAGATTTGAAGAGATACCTCTCTTCTCCGCCAACGCTAGTCGCGCCCAGACCACAAGAGCCGTTGCTGCTATACCTGGCAGCGACAAATCATGTGGTTAGTGTTGCGCTAGTGGCGCAGAGAGAAGCTGATGAGGAGGCGACACCAGCGGCAGGACCGCCAAGTGACACGCCAGGATCATCCCCGGCAAGGATTGATCCTGGCAAGACAGGATCTGCGCAGTCAGAAGAACCAGTGCAAAAGAAAAAGATGGTGCAGCGCCCAGTTTATTTTGTTAGCTCCCTTTTGCAAGGAGCTAGATCAAGATACTCTGGTGTGCAAAAGTTGCTCTTCGGCCTTCTTATGGCCTCGAGGAAGCTGCGCCATTATTTTCAAGCACATGAAATTACCGTCGTCACTCGCTTCCCGTTGCAGGGGATTTTGCGAAATCCAGAGGCAGCCGGCAGGATCGTGGAGTGGGCGCTGGAGTTGTCAAGCTTTGATCTCAAGTTTGAGAGTACTTCAACAATTCAGAGCAGAGCCTTGGCGGAGTTCATTGCGGAATGGACCCCAACGCCAGACGAAGAGATTCAAGAAATGACTCTCCCCGGTAAGGAAACTGATCAAGAATGGGTTATGTACTTTGACGGGGCTTTTTCGCTGCAAGGCGCTGGTGCTGGCGTGCTGCTTGTCGCACCCACCGGAGAGCACCTCAGGTATGTAATCCATATGCATTTCCCCCGGGAGAGTTCGACAAACAACACTGCGGAATACGGGGGACTGCTTGCCGGTCTTAGGATCGCGGCAGACCTTGGTATCAAGAAGCTCATCATCAGAGGCGATTCGCAGCTTGTTGTCAGGTAAGTTAACAAGAATTACCAGAGTCCATTGATGCAAGCTTATGTGGATAAAGTGAGAAGAATGGAAGAGCGCTTTGATGGTCTGCAAATGAAGCACATTCCTCGTGCCGAGAACAGTATTGCTGATAACCTGTCAAAGCGCGCTGCCCTCAAGTTGCCTGTGGAACCAGGAACTTTTGTGCTCCATTTGACTCAACCATCTGTGGTATCATCAATGAGGCAAGAAAAGAGAAGAAAGTTGAATTCTGGGCAGTACTTTCCGGCAGAGCTCCCTGGAGCCACCGGCAAGGAACTTGCCGGGATCAGCGGCAAACCTGCCGGGGAACAACAGGCTCCGGCGGAGCCTCAGGCTTTCACCGTCGAGACAATTGTTCCCCTGGCGGAAGAGATGCCTTTAGTCCTAGCTGTCGAGCCCCAGGCTCCAGCATGGGCACAACACATTGTCCATTTCCTTCAGACAGGAGAACTCCCCGAAGAGCAGGAAGAAGCGGAAAAAGTAGCCCGTCAGTCTACTATGTACCAGTTCGTCGATGATGTCCTGTACAGAAAGAGACCGAACGGTGTGAAATTGAAGTGTATTCCTCGGGAAGATGGACTAGGGCTGTTGGCAGAGATACATGGAGGCATATGTGGCTCTCACATAGGATCAAGAGCACTTGTCGGGAAAGCGTTCCGGCAGGGTTTCTTTTGGCCCACTGCCCTCCAGGATGCAACTGCATTAGTAACCAAGTGTGAAGCGTGCCAGTTTCATTCGAAGAAATCGCATCAGCCAGCTCAAGCTCTTCAGACGATCCCTCTCTCCTGGCCATTTTCGCTCTGGGGGCTTGACATACTGGGCCCCTTTCCCCGTGCTGCCGGGGGCTTTGAGTACTTGTACGTTGCCATCAACAAGTTCACAAAGTGGCCGGAGGTGGAAGCGGTAAGAAAGGTGACAGCACAATCAGCCATCAAGTTCTTTAAGGGAATAGTTTG
Source organism: Thinopyrum elongatum (assembly GCA_011799875.1). Lineage (NCBI taxonomy): Eukaryota > Viridiplantae > Streptophyta > Magnoliopsida > Poales > Poaceae > Thinopyrum > Thinopyrum elongatum. The sequence goes on from CM022298.1 coordinate 229,598,990, forward strand.
CCGTTTCGGTGTGCCCAATAGGATCATCACCGACAACGACACGCAATTCACAAGTCGCACCTTCATGCAGTACGTCCAAGACCTTGGCGGCAGAATTTGTTTTGCCTCTGTTGCTCATCCGAGAAGCAATGGCCAAGCGGAGAGGGCTAATGCTGAAGTGTTGCGCGGTCTTAGGACCAGAACTTTTGACAAGCTGAAAAAGTGCGGAAAGCGCTGGATTGATGAGTTGCCAGCGGTTCTTTGGTCAATCAGAATGACACCAAATCGAGCTACTGGCCAGACACCCTTCGCTCTGGTCTACGGAGTGGAAGCAGTTCTCCCCACGGAACTCATATATGGGTCACCTCGAGTGCTCGCTTATGATGAGCTTGAGCAAGAGCAACTGCGCCAAGATGACGTTGTGCTCCTTGAGGAGGATCGTCTTCAGGCTGCTGTGTGAGCTGCTCGCTACCAGCAAGCTTTGCGCCGCTATCATAGCCGCAAAGTTCATGCCCGAAGCCTTGAGGAAGGCGACCTTGTTCTTTGACGGATTCAGTCCGCCAAGAATTCAAACAAGTTGACGCCGAAGTGGGAGGGCCCTTATCGGGTAGTACGTGTCACCAGGCCCGGCGCTGTCCGCCTGGAGACTGAGGATGGCGTTCCAGTGAGCAACTCCTGGAATATCGAACATCTTCGCAAGTTCTACCCTTAGGGCGTGGTTGCCGGGGGCCCCCGGCAACCACCTTTTGTACGAGTCTTGCCGGCAGGGCATGTAATCCTTTGTACAAAGCTAGGCGTAGATCCTGTGCGCAGATGAATGAGATTAAGTGTTATGCATTTCTTGTCGATTTCCATGTTTATATATATGCATGCTTGTCTGAGATATTGTATGACACTTATTCCCGGTAAGTATTAACGAACTGCCAAGGTTCCATGTTTTTATTTTCTCTTCTTTCTTTTTCTCAAAAGATAGAAGGGTTCCTTGCGCGCACGTTTGCCGGGGGGAAGGAAGATATGGATACCAGTGGGCGACATTCAGAATTGACACCTTGCCGGAGGGAACAAGAAATACAGCGACAGAGAGCTAAGTTGCTAAACTTGAGCAAACTTTTCAATTTTTATTACAAGGTTATTTTCCTTGGATGATTTCGGCCTTTGTATGGAAAACTTGCACGCGAAGGAACCCTTGTCGTAATTGGCTGCGCCTTCATTCTGTTTCGAGTCCGCTCAATAGTTTAGATGGCTGCACTGAGAACGCCGAGGTGACTTGCCGGCCGCTGCACCTCCAGCAGGCTGTTGAAGTCCCGCACCCAGCGCTCGTGGCAGGTTACGCGCCGGCAAGTTTTCAGTAAGCGTAGGGTGAACTCCATACATAAAGGAATCAGACAAGGGAAATAGCATGCATGTACCCAAACATAAGCAAGTTATATTACATTAATAAGTTGCCGTAGTTCTAACTTAAGACTTAATTGTCTTTGGCATGGAATGGCGACAGCAAGAAGAGGTGGAGCAGCTAATCTCTGCGCTGGCCTTCGACCCTTTTGATTGAATCCACCTTCTCAACGATAGGCGCGACAAGCTCCTCAAGTGCCTTGAGATTTGCATTCTTTGGCAGGCGGCCGAGCACGTTGGTGAGGTCGATACCAGGATTATTATGTACCACCTTGATAAGTACCTTGCGGAGGACGGCCCGGCAAAGCTAGCGGGATTCGTTGGCCAGTTGGGTCGCCCGGTTGGACTGAAGCAGCTTTAGAGCATCAATGACGCTTTCAAAGAATATGGTCAGCCTGGCGCTACGGGATATCCTTTCTTCAGTGGAATACTTGAAGTTTGGCAGGCCCATGGTTGACAGTTGTGCCGTGAGCTTCTCCGCGGCGTCGATGAGGCGTTCAGTCCAGATTTCCACCCCCTTTTCGTAGTCAACTTGGGCGGCGGCAGCGCTCTTGAGCAAGTTCTTCTCGTCTTGGAGATCCTTGCTCAGGGCCTTCTCGCGGGCCCTGCCGTCCTCAAGTGACTTCTCCAGCGTGGTCAATTTCAGCCTCAGATCGGCAATAGTATCATTAGCTGAAGAGAGCTGCTTGGTCTTGTCGGACATGGCAACTTGCATCTCCGCCAGGGTGTGGAGGGTCTTCTCCCTGTCACCTTTGAGCGTCGAGAGCTCCTTGCTGTGTTCTTCAAGATCCACTTCCAGCTTCTTCACTTTGTCGCTCAGCTCATTCTTGGCGGCTTCTACAGCCTCGGCAGCATCGACGGCCTCCTTGAGCTTGCCGGCGTGATCTATAGTTAGAGCTTCAAGCACCTCCTTGTGCTTCTGCTCCAGCTCCTGGGTCCGCCGCGCGACAAGCTTCTCGATTTCTTCATCTTTGCTGCGAAGCTTGGCGGCAAGCGCCTGCTCACGTGCGCCAAGGTCTTCCTCATGAGCATCAAGCGCAATGCGACGCTTCGTCAGGAGGGCATCTTCAGCAGCAATTCTTTGCGCAGCTTCCTCTTGCGCCTTCTCTATGTCAGATTGCTTCAAGAGGAGCTCCGTCCAGCTTTGGCTCACTTATTCCCGATTAGCAGTCAGCTCTTGATAGGCCTCGGCGTACCAGATTTACGTTTGCTCAATGCGCTTTTGGAAATCTGTTTCAGCTGCTTCAACAACTGCAGCTCTGGAATCTACCTTCTCTTTTTGGGCACGGTGGAGCGCTTGGAGCTTGCGGAAGTTATCGCCCATGGCCTGAAGGAGTTGATCTTCCTCAGATTTGCTGCTGCTGACGCTTGGTTCGTTGACGATCTTGAGCCCAGCAGCGGTGATGATTTCTTCATCAAAAGTTTCCCCTTCGGTCGGTGCCCCAATGCTTGCCGTCCCCAGCAAGTTGACAAACAGGTTTTCGCCAACCTTGAGATATTTGCTTGATGAGGGGACTTCGGATGTTGACGGTTGATCCTCAGCAACCACCTCACCAGTAGCTGGGGGCTCCGTGGCCGGCGTAGCGCCTGGTGCCCCTGCGGCAGGAATGCCATCAGTACGGTCACCAGCCTCCTTGCCGTCCCTTTCAGCAGATTCCTTGGCGGGTTCCTCCTGTGCAGTCTTGGCGGCCTCATCGGCAAAGGCACCGCTGGCCTCGACGGTGGCATCCTTGGCGGCCTCGCTGGCAGCAATTTTGTCGGCTTCAGCGGCAACATCCCTAGCGGTCTCCTTGATGACAGCGTCGACGTCCATGTGTTCCATCACAGGGAATTCTAAAGGACGAAGGAGGGAAACAGAATGAGATCAAGATTGAAGTTTAAGAAGACAAAAGAAAGAGAGATAGAGGAAAGAATAGCAAGCGCTCTGAGGCAATTGGTTACCTGCATCGAGCTGTCGAGAGGTGGCCTCGCCCCTCCCGGCAACCTCGGTTGCCGGGGGTAGGATGTCAGTACCCATGATTGCCGGCTCCTCCTCAACCAAGATAAGCTCGTCGATGTGATCTCTTGCCGGGGATGCGCTTGTGGGCGGCGTGGTTGACGAAGGTGGCATGACGGGGGCGTCTCCCAATAACTCCCCTTGTTGCCGTCCTTCTCCTGCAAGCCCAAAGATATCAACGGCAAGGATAGAAACCCCAGCGTTCGCCAACGGAAAAAGAGTAATGAACTCACGTTGGGGGCTGTGCTAGGGGCTGCGTCGAGGGCTAAGCTCCGGGCTGATGGTAATAGTTTCTGGCACGCTTGTGAAGCCTGCCAGGGGCTCGTCGCCCATGGAAGTCTTTGCCCTCTTCGCCATCCTTTCCGCCAAGGTTTCTGCATCACTGCGGAGACAAAACAAGCAAGTCAATAAGATTGATTCAGAATTTGGAAGATAAAGGCTGTGACAGGATACTTACTCTTCCTCTTCTCGTCTCGAGCTGAAGCCAGAGATGTCGAAATCGACCTCCGTTGCAGTGTCCGTATGGGGGGGGCGGAGGAGGGATTCTGGGTCGCTTGGCTCTAGCAGGTGCAAGGGGTTGGTGTGGCTCTGCCGCCTCAGCCTCCGATGCGGTTGTGTGAGACGCCCCTGCCGCCCCAGTAGTTGCCACATGTGTGTGTCTCGCGTGCCGCACGGGTTGCTGTCAAACTCCTTGCCGCGGTGCAGCCTTGCCGGCCGCCTTCTTGCCGGGAGCCTCGCTGCTCGAAGAAGGTTGGCTTGCCGAGATGCCAGACGCAGCCTTTCGAAGAACACGCTTTGTCTTCTTTGGGGCTGGGAGCTCCTCTTGCTGTTCTTCTTCAGCCGCGTCTTCGTCGGACGAGCTCTCAGCGGCTGCGCTGCTCTGTTCCCCGGTAGCCTTGTCCTCCACGGCAGGATTTTCTTCCATCACTACCTTTGCGTCACTGGTTTCCCATTCTGTGAAGCCGACGCTGCCGGCCTCCGCAGCAAGATTCGCCTCCTCCGCCCTAGTGGTGATGTATGCCACTTCTTCGTCGGTGGTGGCCCGGATGAGGTCTGCTTCTTCCTGGACGGCTCTCTCCGTCAAGTTATCAAAGAACTTTTGTGCTTCCTCCTCGGATGGCTCAACCCAAGTCGTGTCAAGATCGTGGGCGTTGAACAGTGGCATTGTGGCGATAATCGACCCCAGGGCAGAGTTGTTGCACAGAGGGACAATTCTTGCCGGCAACCGATGTTTGTTGTCGCGCTGGAATAGCCTTTGGCGGAGAGCGCCAAGCTGCATAGCAGTCAAATTGTTGTTCAATCCGGGGCGCAGTCTCATAATGTCTGCTGCGTTCCGGTATTCCCAAGCTGATCTACCTTTATTCTGCAAGGGGGCGATGCGGCGGCGGAGGAAATTGAAGCCGATCATCTCCATTGTGAGCCCGGCAGCTTTCAGGCGAAGGATCCTGGTGGTGGCAATCGTGAGCTTCTCGTCTTCAGCAGCAAAATCGCTCCAGTCGCTGCCGCGGACCGCCTTCTGCCGTCGAGGCGAACAGAACGGATGGGGATCTTTTTCCTTGATCCAGCACCACTCGGACCGCCATTCATCCCACTTCTCGTGGTAAACCCCTTCTGGGTATATTTCCTTGTTCCAAGCCCTTGGAATCCAGGCGGTAGAACTAGAGAGGGCCTCCCCTTTTTGGATACGGGGAATAAAGTAGTGGCGGAAGAGGGCAGTATTGGGAACTACTCCGGCAAAATTTTCACAAAGGTGAGCAAAGATGGACATACACAGTACAGCATTCGGCGTGAAATCAAGAAGATGGAAGCCGTATGTATACATAATGTCGTTGAAGAAGTCAGAGAATGGAGGACAGAGCCCGCAATAGAAATAAGCGACGAAGAAGGGATATCTGTCTGATCCGCTTTTGGAACAAGAACCTGGAATCACGCGAGTTGCGGGGTGAGCTTGCGTCTCCCTCGCCCACATGCACTGGTACCGGTTCTTCAGAGCTTTCGCATCGAGCGACGGGGCGAAGACGACGTACTTCTTCCGCATCTTCACCAGCTCGCTCTCCGGGACATCGGCTTTCGTCTCCTTGCCCTTGCCTTTGCTGGTCTTGGGCGGCATGGCGACTGTGGGGGCGAAAGCCGGGGATGGAGCGGGTGTGGAGGCGGTGAGCAGATGAGGAGAAGCTTTTCTCTGGGCTCGAGAGAAGGAAGGCAATGGCGGATTTCAGATTGAAAAGAAGAAGGAGAGGGGGTAAATAGGCAGCGCCTCTGCAATTTCCTTTTTATGGGGAAGGAGCGAGGCCGCCTCTTTTACTGCCCAATATGAATACGCCTCTACAAGCGCGATGCGGCCACGGCCGTTCAGCGCACGCGCCCCACGTCACGCATTCAATGCGCGTAGTGGGGGGACGCAGTAAGCGAAATCATCACAAGCAGTTAATCCCCTGCCACGCGTGCCCGTGCATTGTTTGGGCCTAGCCCAACAACGCCTCGCACTCCTGTATGGCCTAGGCCCGGGGGCTCCTGTCGGTGTACTAAGTATTGGGACTTTAGTACCCCATACTTGTGCACGGGCAGTCGTAGCCAAGCCTGCGGCAAGGCTTGCCGGGGGAATAATTGGAGATTAGTGCAAGATTGTCAAGGGGACACTCAGACCAAGAATCAAAGGATCAGGAGTTAATAAGAGCTGAAGATCGAAGACCAGGCCCCTGGCAAGATTTGGGCCCGGCAAGATTTATGCCCCGGCAAGATTCTATCACTGTGCCACCGCTTCAGCACAGCAACCATCCTGGCATCCTGGGCCCATACCTGGATGCGTGGCAGGATACCAGTGGAGGAGAGCTTAAGCAGTGCTGATGGGATGGCCCCTTTTTCCATCCCCAAGGAATCAGGACACCTAAACGGACACCTCATGGTGCATTAATGGCATTTGTCCTAAACCGGCAGTGGTTAGGTATGATTACCCTGTAGCTACTTTACACCTTAATGTACGTACATTTTGCCACTGTGGTGACCCCTTTGGACGTATAAAAGGAGGCCCAAGGCAACTGCTACAGGGAGGAGGATCTTCTGGGCCATTCTGCATGCGTAGCTGCTCTTTGAATGTACTGTTCATCGCTAGCGCTCCTGGAGTTTGAGCTCAAGAACACCCTTAATAAAACAAAGCAGGAGTAGGGTTTTACGCTGATTAGCAGCCCGAACCTGGGTAAAACCACCTCGCGTCGATCGTTGGTTCTGCTCTTCGTGCATACCTCTTTCCCTGCCGAATCGTAGAAGGGATCCCCGCGGTCCCATAGGTGTCGTACGCTGACAATGTAATTTTCTAGGAATTGAGATCTCTAATTCCAACTTTTATCAATTTTTTCATCAAGATTTTCACCCTCCAAATTATCGGGACGCCGTCTAACTAAAGCTTTCATCATAGCATCAACAATATGTTTAGTAAAAGCTTTATTTTGTCCATAAGCATGGGGTGAATTTATCATGGATTGCAACAAAGAAATACAATCAATCAAAGAGCAACTAACATAATCAAAGTCTTTGTAATCCAAAAGAGTGGGCACATCACTAGTTAAAGTTTTGACCTCTCCAAACCCACTTTTATCAATTTTTTCATCAAGATTTTCACCCTCCAAATTATCGGGACGCCGTCTAACTAAAGTTAACTCTTCTTCAGTCCATTTATCATCAATTTTAATTTTATTAAACAAGGAATCAATAGAAGAAACACCAATCACTTTAAGATCTTCATCATTTTTATGAAAGCAATCACTAGAAAACGGTCTTTCTAAAAATTCCCTTTTAGCTCTAAGCATAGCGGTTCTTTTCTTACTTTCATCCATAGAAACATATAAAGCTTTAATTGATTCCTCAACTTTGGGCACAAAAATTTTCAACTTGAGATTTTCTACATCGTGAGAAATCCCATCAATGCTTCTAGACATATCATCAATCTTATTCAACTTTTCTTCTATCGTATTATTGAAATCTTTTTGAGCATTGATAAATTCTTTAATATTATTCTCAAGATCAGAGGTGTTCCTATTATTATTATAAGAAGGATTACCATAGGAATTACCATAATTATTAGAGGAATTTCGAGGAAAAGGCCTAGGATTAAAATTACCTCTATAAGCGTTGTTATTAAAATTGTTTCGCGAGACAAAATTCACATCTACGGAATCACTATTTTGCTCAATCAAAGTAGACAAAGGCACATCATTAAGATCAATAGGAGCACTTTTATTAGCAACCAATTTCATAAGAACATCAACTTTTTCACTTAAAGAATTTATTTCTTCAACCAAATTAACTTTTTTACTAGTAGGAGCTCTTTCGGTATGCCATTGTGAATAATTTGCCATAATATTATCAAGAAATTTAGTAGCTTCACCCAAAGTAATTTCCATAAAAGTACCACACGCAACGGAATCTAAGAGATTTCTAGAAACGAAATTCAATCCCGCATAAAAATTTTGTATGATCATCCAAAGATTTAAACCATGAGTAGGACAATTTCTTAGCATCAATCTCATTCTCTCCCAAGATTACGCAACATGTTCATGCTCAAGTTGCTTAAAATTCATGATTTGAGTTCTAAGAGAAATAATTTTTGCGGGCGGAAAATACTTAGTAATGAAAGCATCTTTGCACTTATCCCAAGAATCGATACTATTGCGAGGCAAAGAAGAAAACCAAATTTTTGCGCGATCTCGCAAAGAAAACGGAAATAATTTCAACTTCACAATATCATTGTCCACATCTTTTTTCTTTTGCATATCGCATAATTCTACGAATGTTTTAATATGGGACGCGGCATCCTCATTAGGAGTACCGAAAAACTGATCTTTCATAACAAGATTCAACAAAGCAGCATTAATATCACAAGATTTCGCACTACTGGCGGGAGGAGCAATCGAAGTGCTAATAAAATAATTGTTGTTGGTATTGGAAAAATCACACAACTTGGTGTTCTCTTGAGTCATCGTGACTATGCAAACAAGATTGCACAAAAACAGATCTGACGAGAAAACGGCAAACGAAAAGGAGGGCGAATAAAACGACAAATTTTTGTGAAGTGGGGGAGATGAAAACTGAAGGAAATATGCCCTAGAGGCAATAATAAAGTTGTTATTTTATATTTCCTTATTCATGATAAAGGTTTATTATTCATGCTAGAATTGTATTGATGGGAAACTTAAATACATGTGTGAATACATAAACAAATCTCGTGTCCCTAGTAAGCCTCTACTAGACTAGCTCATTGATCAAAGATGGTTAAGGTTTCCTAACCATAGACATGTGTTGTCATTTGATAATGGGATCACATCATTAGGAGAATGATGTGATGGATAAGACCCATCCGTTAGCTTAGCATATTGATCGTTCAGTTTATTGCTATTGCTTTCTTCATGTCAAATACATATTCCTTCAACTCTGAGATTATGCAACTCCCGGATACCGGAGGAATACCTTGTGTGCTATCAAATGTCACAACATAACTGGGTGATCATAAAGATGCTCTATAGGTATCTCCGAAGGTGTTTGTTGAGTTGGCATAGATCGAGATTAGGATTTGCCACTCCGAGTATCGGAGAGGTATCTCTGGGCCCTCTTGGTAATACACATCATAAGAAGCCTTGCAAGCAAAGTGACTACTGAGTTATTTGCAAGATGATGTATTACGGAACGAGTAAAGAGACTTGCCGGTAACGAGATTGAACTAGGTACGAAGATACCGACGATCGAATCTCGGGCAAGTAACATACCGATGGACAAAGGGAATTACGTATGTTGTCATAAGGTTCAACCGATAAAGATTTTCGTAGAATATGTAGGAGCCAATATGGGCATCCAAGTTCCGCTATTGGTTATTGACCGGAGAGGTGTCTCGGTCATGTCTACATAGTTCTCAAGTCCGTAGGGTCCACACGCTTAACGTTCGTTGACGATATAGTGTTATATGAGTTATATGATTTGGTGACCGAATGTTGTTCGGAGTCCTGGATGAGATCTCAGACATGACGAGGAGTCTCGAATGGTCGAGAGGTAAATATTGATATATAGGATGATGGTATTCGGACACCGGTAGAGTTTCGGGATGCACCGGGTAGTCATCGGGTCACCGGAAGGGGTTCCGGACACCCCCGGTAGGTATATGGGCCTAATGGGCCAAGGGGGGACAGACCAGCCCACAAGGGGGCTGGTGCGCCCCTTCCCTAGCCGGCCAGCCCTGTGGGGAAGGAAAGGGGAGGGGTGGCCCCTCCTGCCTTTCCCTCCTCATGGGAGAAAGGAAAGGGGGGAGGGGCGCCACCTCCTCCTACCTTCCTCCCGCACCTATATAAGGAAGGGGGCGCCACTTGGGGAGGACCCCAAGTAGGATTTGCGGCCTACTTGGGGGCGCCTCCTGGCTACTCCCGCCCCCCCCCCCCCCCACCTATATATATGTGGGAGGGGGCGCCTAGGACAACCACAACAATTGCTTAGCCGTGTGCGGCGCCCCCCTCCACCGTTTACAGCCCCGGTCATATTTTCGTAGTGCTTAGGCGAAGCCCTGCGGAGATAGCTAAACTTCACCATCACCACCACCACGCCGTCATGCTGCCGAAACTCATCCACTACCTTGCAGTCTTGCTGGATCAAGAAGGCGGAGGACGTCACCGAACTGAACGTGTGCTGAACACGGAGGTGCCGTACGTTCGGTACTCGATCGGTTGGGGCGCGAAGAAGTTCGACTACATCAACCGCGTTAACAAACGCTTCCACTTACGGTCTATGAGGGTACATAGACACACTCTCCTCTATCGTTGCTATGCATCTCCATGGATAGATCTTGCGTGTGCGTAGAATTTTTTTTGTTTTCCATGCAACGTTTCCCAACAGTGGCATCCGATCCAGGTCTATGCGTAGATGATATACACGAGTAGAACACAAAGAGTTGTGGGCGGTGATAGTCATACTGCTTACCACCAACGTCTTATTTTGATTCAGAGGTATTGTGGGATGAAGCGGCCCGGACCAACCTTACATGTCCACGCACATGAGACCGGTTCCACCGACAGACATGCAACTAGTTTTGCATAAAGGTGGCTGGCGGGTGTCTATTTCTCCTACTTTAGTTGAATCGAATTTGACTACGGCCGGTCCTTGAAGAAGGTTAAAATAGCAAACTTGATGAATCACCATTGTGGTTTTTGCGTAGGTAAGAACGGTTCTTGCTAGAAGCCCGTAGCAGCCACGTAAAACTTGCAACAACAAACTAGAGGACGTCTAACTTGTTTTTGCAGGGCTTGTTGTGATGTGATATGGTCAAGACATGATGTGATATACGTTATTGTATGAGATGATCATGTTTTGTAATTTATCGGCAACCGGCAGGAGCCTTATGGTTGTCTCTTTATTGTATGAAGTGCAAGCGCCATGTAATTGCTTTACTTTATCGCTATGCGTTAGCGATAGTTGTAGAAGCAATAGTTGGCGAGACGACACCGGCGCAATGATGGAGATCAAGGTGTTGAGCCGGTGACGATGGAGATCATGACGATGCTTTGGAGATGGAGATCAAAAGCACAAGATGATGATGGCCATATCATGTCACATATTTTGATTGCATGTGATGTTTATCCTTTATGCATCTTATTTTGCTTAGAACGGCGGTAGCATTATAAGATGATCCCTTCACTAAATTTCAAGATAAAAGTGTTCTCCCCGAGTATGCACCGTTGCCAAAGTTCGCCATTTCGAAGCACCTCGTGATGATCGGGTGTGATAGAGTCTACGTTCACATACAACGGGTGTAAGACAGTTTTGCACATGCAAAATACTTGGGTTAAACTTGATGAGCCTAGCATGTACAGACATGGTCTCGGAACACTGGAGACCGAAAGGTCGAACATGAGTCATATAGTAGAAATGATCAACATAGAGATGTTCACCATTGATGACTACCCCATCTCACGTGATGATCGGACATGGCTTAGTTGATTTGGATCACGTATCACTTAGATAACTTGAGGGATGTTTATTTAAGTGGGAGTTCATTAGTAATTTGATTAATTGAACTTAATTTATCATGAACTTAGTCTTATAGTTTTGCGTATCTATGTTGTAGATCAATGGCCCGAGCTACCGTTCCCCTGAATTTTAATGCGTTCCTAGAGAAAGCTAAGTTGAAAGATGATGGTAGCAACTACACGGACTTGGTCCATAACTTGAGGATTATCCTCATTGTTGCATAGAAGAATTATGTCCTTGATGCACTGCTAGGTGAAAGACCTGCTGCAGGAGCTGAAGCAGATGTTATGAACGTCTAGCAAGCTCGATCTGATGACTACTCTATAGTTTAGTGTGCCATGCTTTACGGCTTAGAACCGGGACTTCAAAGACATTTTGAACGTCATGGAGCATATGAGATGTTCCAAGAGTTGAAGTTAATATTTCAAGCAAATGCCCGGGTTGATAGTTATGAAGTCTCCAACAAGTTTTATAGCTTCAAGATGGAGGAGAACAGTTATGTCAGTGAACACATACTCAAAATGTCTGGGTATCATAACCACTTGACTCAGCTGGGAGTTGATCTTCCAGTTGATAGTGTTATTGACAGAGTTCTTCAATCACTGCCACCAAGCTACAAAGGCTTCATGATGAACTATAACATGCAAGGGATGAATAAAATGATTCTTGAGCTCTTCGCGATGCTCAAGGCCGTGGAGGTAGAAATCAAGAAGGAGCATCAAGTGTTGATGGTTAACAAGACCACTAGTTTCAAGAAAAAGGGCAAGGGAGAGAAAGGGAACTTCAAGAAGAATGGCAAGCAAGTTGCCACTCCCGGGAAGAAGCCCAAAGCTGGACCCAGGCCTGAAACTAAGTGCTTCTACTGCAAAGGGAATGGTCACTGGAAGCGGAACTGCCCCAAATACTTGGCGGATAAGAAGGATGGCAAAGTGAACAAAGGTATATTTGATATACATGTTATTGATGTGTACCTTTCTAATGCTCGTAGCAGCACCTGGGTATTTGATACTGGTTCAGTTGCTCATATTTGTAACTCAAAACAGGAGCTGCGGAATAAACAAAGATTGGCTAAGGACGAGGTGATGATGCGCGTCGGAAATGGTTCCAAGGTCGATGTGATCGCCGTCAGCACGCTACCTCTACATCTACCTTCAGGATTAGTTTTAGACCTCAATAATTGTTATTTGGTGCTAGCGTTGAGCATGAACATTATATCTGGATCTTGTTTATTGCAAGACGGTTATTCATTTAAATCAGATAATAATGGTTGTTCTATTTATATGAGTAATATCTTTTATGGTCATGCACCCTTGATGAGTGGTCTATTCTTGTTGAATCTTGATCGTAGTGATACACATATTCATAATATTGATGCCAAAAGATGCAAAGTTGATAATGATAGTGCAACATACTTGTGGCACTGCCGTTTAGGTCATATTGGTGTAAAGCGCATGAAGAAACTCCATGCAGATGGACTTTTGGAATCACTTGATTATGAATCATTTGATACTTGCGAACCATGCCTCATGGGCAAGATGACTAAAACTCCGTTCTCCGGAACAATGGAGCGAGCTAATGACTTATTGGAAATAATACATACTGATGTATGTGGTCCGATGAGTGTTGAGGCACGCAGCGGATATCGTTATTTTTTGACCTTCTCAGATAATTTAAGTAGGTATGGGTATATCTACTTAATGAAACACAAGTCTGAAACATTTGAAAAGTTCAAAGAATTTCAGAGTGAAGTGGAGAATCATCATAACAAGAAAATAAAGTTTCTACGATCTGATCGTGGAGGCGAATATTTGAGTTACGAGTTTGGCCTTCATTAAAAACAATGTGGAATTGTTTCACAACTCACGCCACCTGGAACACCACAACGTAATGGTGTGTCCGAACGTCATAACCGTACTTTATTAGATATGGTGCGATCTATGATGTCTCTTACCGATTTACCTCTATCATTTTGGGGTTATGCTTTAGAGACAGCCGCATTCCCGTTAAATAGGGCACCGTCTAAATCCGTTGAGACGACACCGTATGAAATATGGTTTGGCAAGAAACCTAAGCTGTCGTTTCTTAAAGTTTGGGGTTGCGACACTTATGTCAAAAGGCTTCAGCCTGATAAGCTCAAACCCAAATCGGAGAAGTGTGTCTTCATAGGATACCCTAAGGAAACAATTGGGTACACCTTCTACCACAGATCCGAAGGCAAGATCTTTGTTGCCAAGAATGGAACCTTTCTAGAGAAGGAGTTTCTCTGGAAAGAAGTGAGTGGGAGGAAAGTAGAACTTGATGAGGTAACTGTACCTTCTCTCCAATTGGAAAGTAGCACATCAGAGAAATCCATTCCCGTGATGCCTACACCAATTAGAGAGGAAGCAAGTGATAATGATCATGAAACTTCAGATCAAGTTGCTACTGAACCTCGTAGGTCGACCAGAGCATGATCCGCACCAGAGTGGTGCGGTAATCCTGTTCTAAAAGTCATGTTATTAGACCAAGGCGAACCTACGAACTATGAAGAAGTTATGATGAGCCCAGATTCTGATAAATGGCTTGAGGCCATGAAATCTGAGATAGGATCCATGTATGAGAACAAAGTGTGGACTTTGGTGGACTTGCCCGATGATCGGCAAGCCATTGAGAATAAATGGATCTTCAAGAAGAATACTGACACTGATGGTAATGTACTGTCTACAAAGCTCGACTTGTCGCGAAAGGTTTTCGACAAGTTCAAGGAGTTGACTATGATGAGACTTTCTCACCCGTAGCGATGCTTAAGTCTGTCCGAATCATGTTAGCAATTGCCACATTTTATAACTATGAAATCTGGCAAATGGACGTCAAAACTGCATTCCTTAATGGATTTCTGAAAGAAGAGTTGTATATGATGCAACCGGAAGGTTTTGTCGATCTTAAAGGTGCTAACAAAGTGTGCAAGCTCCAGCAATCCATCTATGGACTCGTGCAAGCATCTCAGAGTTGGAATATATTCTTTGATGAGGTGATCAAAGCATACGGTTTTATACAGACTTACGGTGAAGCCTGTATTTACAAGAAAGTGAGTGGGAACTCTGTAGCATTTCTGATATTATATGTGGATGACATATTGTTGATTGGAAATGATATAGAATTTCTAGATAGCATAAAAGGATACTTGAATAATAATTTTTCAATGAAAGACCTCGGTGAAGCTGCTTATATATTGGGCATCAAGATCTATAGAGATAGATCAAGACAGTTAATAGGACTTTCACAAAGCACATACCTTGATAAAGTTTTGAAGAAGTTCAAAATGGATCAGTCAAAGAAATGGTTCTTGCCTGTGTTACAAGGTGTGAAGTTGAGTCAGACTCAAAGCCCGACCACTTCAGAAGATAGAGAGAAAATGAAAGTCATTCCCTATGCTTCAGCCATAGGTTCTATCATGTATGCTATGCTGTGTACCAGACCTGATGTGTGCCTTGCCATAAGTCTGGCAGGGAGGTACCAAAGTAATCCAGTTGTGGATCACTGGACAGCAGTCAAGAACATCCTGAAGTACCTGAAAAGGACCAAGGATATGTTTCTCTTTTATGGAGGTGACGAAGAGCTCGTCGAAATGGTTACGTCGATGCTAGCTTCGACACTGATCCGGATGACTCTAAGTCACAAACAGGATACATATTTATATTGAATGGTGGAGCTGTCAGTTGGTGCAGTTCCAAGCAGAGCGTCGTGGCGGGATCTATGTGTGAAGCGGAGTACATAGCTGCTTCGGAAGCAGCACATGAAGGAGTCTGGATGAAGGAGTTCATATCCAATCTGGGTGTAATACCCAGTGCATCGGGTCCAATGAAAACCTTTTGTGGTAACACTGGAGCAATTGCCTTGGCGAAGGAATCCAGGTTTCACAAGAGAACCAAACACATCAAGAGACGCTTTAACTACATTCGTGAAAAGGTCAAGGATGGAGACATAGAAATTTGCAAAATACATACGGATCTGAATGTGGCAGACCCGTTGACTAAGCCTCTTCCGCGAGCAAAACATGATCAACACCAAGACTCCATGGGTGTTAGATTCATTACAATGTAATCTAGATTATTGACTCTAGTGCAAGTGGGAGACTGAAGGAAATATGCCCTAGAGGCAATAATAAAGTTGTTATTTTATATTTCCTTATTCATGATAAAGGTTTATTATTCATGCTAGAATTGTATTGATCGGAAACTTAAATACATGTGTGAATACATAAACAAATACCGTGTCCCTAGTAAGCCTCTACTAGACTAGCTCGTTGATCAAAGATGGTTAATGTTTCCTAACCATAGAAATGTGTTGTCATTTGATAATGGGATCACATCATTAGGAGAATGATGTGATGGACAAGATCCATCCGTTAGCTTAGCATATTGATCGTTCAGTTTATAGCTATTGCTTTCTTCATGTCAAATACATATTCCTTCGACTATGAGATTATGCAACTCCCGGATACTGGAGGAATACCTTGTGTGCTATCAAACATCACAATGTAACTGGGTGATCATAAAGATGCTCTACAGGTATCTCCGAAGGTGTTTGTTGAGTTGGCATAGATCGAGATTAGGATTTGTCACTCCGAGTATCGGAGAGGTATCTCTGGGCCCTCTCAGTAATACACATCATAAGAAGCCTTGCAAGCAAAGTGACTAATGATTTAGTTGCAAGATGATGTATTACGGAACGAGTAAAGAGACTTGCCGATAATGAGATTGAAATAGGTATAAAGATACCAACGATCGAATCTCGGGCAAGTAACATACCGATGGACAAAGGGAATTACGTATGTTGTCATAAGGTTCGACCGATAAAGATCTTCGTAGAATATGTAGGAGCCAATATGGGCATCCAGGTTCCGCTATTGGTTATTGACCGGAGAGGTGTCTCGGTCATGTCTACATAGTTCTCAAACCCATAGGGTCCGCACGCTTAACGTTCGTTGACGATATAGTGTTATATGAGTTATATGATTTGGTGACCGAATGTTGTTCGGAGTCCCAGATGAGATCTTGGACATGACGAGGAGCCTCAAAATGGTCGAGAGGTAAAGATTGATATATAGGACGATGGTATTCGGACACCGGAAGAGTTTCGGGATGCACCGGGTAGTCATCGGGTCACCGGAAGGGGTTCCGGACACCCCCGGTAGGTATATGGGCCTAATGGGCCAAGGGGGGATAGATTAGCCCACAAGGGGGATGGTGCGCCCCTTCCCTGGCCGGCCGGTCCTATGGGGAAGGAAAGGGGAGGGGTGGCCCCTCCTGCCTTTCCCTCCTCATGGGAGAAAGGAAAGGGGGGCGCCACCTCCTCCTGCCTTCCTCCCGCACCTATATAAGGAAGGGGGCGCCACTTGGGGAGGACCCCAAGTAGGATTCGGCCTACTTGGGGGTGCCTCCTGGCTGCTCCCTCCTCCCCCCACCTATACTTATGTGGGAGGGGGGAGCCTAGGACAACCACAACAATTGCTTAGCCGTGTGCGGCGCCCCCTCCACCGTTTACACCCCGGTCATATTTTCGTAGTGCTTAGGCGAAGCCCTGCGGAGATAGCTTCACCATCACCACCCACCTTGCTGTCGTGCTGCCGGAACTCATCCACTACCTTGCCGTCTTGCTGGATCAAGAAGGCGGAGGACGTCACCGAGCTGAACGTGTGCTGAACGCGGAGGTGCCGTACGTTCGGTACTCGATCGGTTGGAGTGCGAAGAAGTTTGACTACATCAACCGCGTTAACAAACGCTTCCGCTTACGGCCTACGATGGTACGTAGAACACTCTCCCCTCTCGTTGCTATGCATCTTCATGGATAGATCTTGCGTGTGCGTAGAATTTTTTTTGTTTTCCATGCAACATTTTCCAACAAAGACGAGAGGCAAATGGCAAATAATGTAAATTGCAAGGAGATGAGATTTGTGATTAGGAACCTCGTAGATGTTGATGATGTCTCCCCGGCAACGGTGCTAGAAATCCTTTCTTGATGGCTCGTATCCGCGTCAGTATTTTCCCGAAGAGGAAGGGATGATGCAGTACAGCTTCAGTAGGTATTTCCCTCAGTTATGAAACCAAGGTTATCGAACCAGTAGGAGAACCAAGCAACACTAGGTAAACGGTACCTGCACATAAAGAACAAATACTTGCAACCCGACGCGTAAGAGGGGTTGTCAATCCCTCTCGGGAAAAAGATAGATTGCTTGTATGATTTTGGATAAATAGATCTCGTGATAAAACAAAATAAAATAAATAAAGAAAAAGTGCAGCAAGGTATTTTTGGGTTTTTAGAATAATAGATCTCAAAACAAAAGCAAATAATAATAGACCCGGGGGCCGTAGATTTCACTAGTGGCTTCTCTTGAGAAAATAGCATACGGCGGGTAAACAAATTACTATTGGGCAATTGATAGAACTTCAAACAATTATGACGATATCCAGGCAATGATCATTATATAGGCATCACATCCAAGATTAGTAGACCGACTCCTGCCTGGATCTACTACTATTACTCCACACATCGACCGCTATCCAGCATGCATCTAGTGTATTAAGTTCATGGAAAAACGGAGTAATGTAATAAGAACGATGACATGATGTAGACAAGATCTATTCATGTAGGAATAGACCCCATCTTGTTATCCTTAATAGCAACGATCAATACGTGTCTTGCTGCCCCTTCTGTCACTGGGAAAGAACACCGCACAACCGAACCCATCACAAAGCACCTCTTCCCATGGCAAGAAAAATCGATCTAGTTGGCCTAACTAAACCAAAGATTCGAAGAAGAAATACAAGGCTATAAGTAATCATGCATATAAGAGATCAAAGAAACTCAAATAACTTTCATGGATAAATAGATCTGATCATAAACTCAAAGTTCATCGGATCCCAACAAACACAACACAAAAAAGAGTTACATCAAATAGATCTCCAAGAGACCATTGTATTGAGAACCAAAGAGAGAGAGGAAGCCATCTAGCTACTAACTACGGACCCGTAGGTCTACAATGAACTACTCACGCATCATCGGAGAGGCACCAATGAGGATGATGAACTCCTCCATGATGGTGTCTAGATTGGATCTGGTGGTTCTAGAACTTGCGGCGGCTGGAATTGTGTTTCGTCGACTCCTCTAGGGTTCTTGGATTTTCAGGGTATTTATAGAGCAAACAGGCGGTGCGGGAGGCGGCCGAGGTGGGCACAACCCACCAGGGCGCGCCTGGGCCCCCAAGCGCGCCCAGGTGGATTGTGCTCCCCTCGGAGCCCCCCTCTGGTACTTCTTTGGCCCAACAGGTGTCTTCTGGTCCAAAAAAAATCTCCAAAAAGTTTTGCTGCGTTTGGACTCCGTTTGGTATTGATTTTCTGCAAAGTAAAAAACAAGCAAAAAACATCAACTGGCACTGGGCACTATGTCAATAGGTTAGTCCCAAAAAATGATATAAAGTTGTTATAAAATGATTATAAAACATCCAAGAATGATAATATAACAGCATGGAACAAGCAAAAAATTATAGATACGTTGGAGATGTATCAGCATCTAGTGTATTAAGTTCATGGAGAAACGGAGTAATGCAATAAGAACGATGACATGATGTAGACAAGATCTATTCATGTAGGAATAGCCCCCATCTTGTTATCCTTAATAGCAACAATACATGCGTGCCTTGCTGCCCCTTCTGTCACTGGAAAAGAACACTGCAAGATCGAACCCATCACAAAGCACCTCTTCCCATGGCAAGAAAAATCGATCTAGTTGGCCTAACTAAACCAAAGATTCGAAGAAGAAATACGAGGCTATAAATAATCATGCACACGTAAGAGATCAAAGAAGACTCAAATAATATTCATGGATATAGATCTGATCATAAACTCGAACTTCATCAGATCCCAACAAACACACCGCAAAAAGTCATTACATCAAATAGATCTCCAAGAGACCATTGTATTGAGAATCAAAAAGAGAGAGAAAGTCATCTAGCTACTGCCTATGGACCCGTAGGTCTATGGTGGACTACTCACGCATCATCGGAGAGGCACCAATGAGGATGATGAACCCCTCTGTGATGGTGTTAGATTGGATCTCGTGGTTCTGGAACTTGCGGCGGCTAGAATTGTGTTTCGTCGACTCCCCTAGGGTTTCTGGAATATTTGGGAATTTATAGGGCGAAGAGGCGGTGGAGGAGACCCCCATGGGCCGCACAACCCCCCTGGGCGCGCCTGGGCTCCTGGGCGCGCCCTGGTGGGTTGTGTTCCCCATGGGCCTCCCCCAGGTGCTTTCTTGGTCCCCAAGGTGTCTTCTGGTCCAAAAAAATCTCCAAAAAGTTTCGCTGCGTTTGGACTCCGTTTGATATGGATATTCTGCGAAGTAAAAAATAAGCAAAAAACAGCAATTGGCACTGGACACTATGTCAATAGGTTAGTTCCAAAAAATGATATAAGTTGCTATAAAATGAATATAAAACATCCAAGAATGATAATATAACAGCATGGAACAAGCAAAAATTATAGATACGTTGGAGACGTATCAGTCATCTTGTTGTACTTCCTCATTTCCTTCGTCTTGTCATGTTCCACTTGTGTATGCCTCCATGTCAACTTGTGGTTCACCTTGATGCGAAGTTGAGGCTTCCACTTGAATGGACGAAGTGCTCTCCTTCACCTTCGTTGGACAGATCTTGCCAATAGATAAATCTTGAGTTGCTTCCGAGGGGTCTTTGTATCCTACATCAATTGGCAGTTGCTCTACTTGCGAGCCGTTAGATTCATCAAATTTCACATCTACCATCTCTTCAACCTTTCAGGTGAAATTATTGTAGACACGGTAAGTGTGAGAGTTTGAGCCATAACCGAGTAGAAAACCTTCATGAGATTTAGGAGCAAATTTCGAACGATGATGCTTATCAAGAATGTAGCACTTTGAGCCAAATACTCAAAAGTATCCAACTTGGGGTTTGTTACCGGTGAGTAGCTCGTATGCCGTTTTGCCGAGAAGCTTGTGAAGATATAGTCGATTCGTAGCATGACAAGCTGTCTCAACCACTTTCTCCCAAAAGTGTCTTGGCATCTTGTATTCATCAAGCATCGTTCTCGCCATCTTAATAAGAGTCTAGTTCTTCCTCTCAACAACTCCATTTTGTTGAGGTGTGTACGTAGCCGAGAACTCTTGTGAAATGCCTTTGTTGTCAAGAAAGGTATCCACATTGGCGTTCTTGAACTCCGTTCCATTATCACTTCAAACCTTCTTGATCTTCACTTCAAATTGATTTTGGGCCTTCTTAGCGAAGTTCTTGAAGATCTTTTGGACCTGCTATTTGTCATCAAGAAAGAACACCCACGTAAATCTAGAAAAATCATCAACAATGACCAAACCAAAAGAGTTACCACCAAGACTCTTGTAAGCATTGGGACCGAAGAGATCCATGTGAAGTTGCTCAAGTGGTCTTCTCGTGGTCATGATGTTCTTCACGGGATGACTTCCTCCAACTTGTTTTCCTGCTTGGTAAGAACTACAAAGTCTATCCTTGTCAAATATAACATCTTTAACACCAAGGATATGATCACCTTTAATAAGTTTATCAAGATTTCGCATGCCAACATGTCCTAACCTTCTATGACATAACCAACCTTTAGAAGATTTAGCAATTAAACAAGTACGAGGTTGGGCTCTCTTAGTGAAATCAACAATGTATAAATCACCTCTACGAATACCAGTAAAGACCATATTATGATTATCTCTATGAAACACTTGGCAATCTACTTTGGTAAATAGAACATTGAAACCAAAGTCGGCTAGTCTAGATACGGAAAGACGATTGTAACCAAGAGATTCAACGAGCATAACATTTTGAATAGAGCTATCATTGGATATGGCCACCTTACCAAGGCCAAGTACCTTACCCTTGGAGTTGTCTCCAAAAGTGACAGACTTTCGTGGACCATCATTTTTGGCAAGCTCACGGAACATGTCTTTATCTCCGGTCATGTGATCGGTACATCCACTATCAAGAATCCACTCTTTTCCTCCGGATATGTAGTTTCAAAGATTTGCCATGAGATTAAGATTCCTCATAGTCTTCTCACATTCAATATCAAATTCTTTGTCCTCATCATAATAACCATGCTCAATATCATCATTATCTTCATGCGTGTGATTATCACCTACATCAAGTGATTCATTAGTTTTATGATCATGACAATCTTCAAGTTTATAAATTCTAATTGTCTCCGTGATGATGCTACTAATAGTTCCAACATCACCCTTGGCACACATAAGATCACAGAGCTCAAATAGACATTCATCAAACTTGGGATCACTAGGCTTCATCTTATGAAAAGCAATGGACTTTTGAAGAATTTCATTCATATTTTTCAAAGAATAGTTTGGAAAGCGTTCCTCAAGATATTTCCATATAGTGTATGCGCATTCAAAGTTAGGTAAGCAAGCAAGCACATTTCTAGGTAAGCCTCTAATTATAAGATCAACCTTTCTAATATTGCGAACCATGTCAAGATACTCATCGGGGCTAGGATGCAAAGGATCAATGGGAGGCACATAAGGGCTAAGAATATACTTGTTCAAATTATATTCATTGAAAATCTCAAGCATTTCATTTTTCCAAGAACCATAAAACTCCCCATCAAGAATAGGCACTCTATGTCTAATATTCCCGAATGTAGACTCATCCATCTTCCTCCAATGATGATTAAACCAAAGCAATGGAGACCAATGCTCTGATACAAATTGAAAGGATCTAGAAGAGGGGTCTAGAGGGGGGTGACTAGACCCTTAACAAGTAAAAGTGGTAGTTTTTAGTTTCTTCAAGTTAAGGTTGAGTTTAGCACAAGTTAATGGCACACAATACATTTTACACAAGCATGGCAAGAGTATGAGCAGCGGAAAGAGTAAAGGATGCAAGTGCGGGAATGTAAAAGGATGGGATTGGAGTGTGCAAACGCAATGGAGAAGAGGAGAATTTTTGGCGTGGTTCTGATAGGTGGTGCTATCATACATCCACGTTGATGGAGACTTCAACCCACGAAGGGTAACGGTTGCGCGAGTCCATGGAGGGCTCCACCCACAAAGGGTCCACAAAGAAGCAACCTTGTCTATCCCACCATGGCCATCGCACACGAAGGACTTGCCTCACTCGGGTAGATCTTCACGAAGTAGGCGATCTCCTTGCCCTGGCAAACTTCTTGGTTCAACTCCACATCATGCCGGAGGCTCCCAAGCAACACCTAACCAATCTAGGAGACACCACTCTCCAAAAGGTAATACGCAGTGTGTTGATGATGAACTCCTTGCTCTTGTGCTTCAAATGATAGTCTCCCCAACACTCAACTCTCACACACAGATTTGGCTATGGTGGAAGAAGGATTTGAGTGGAAAGCAACTTGGGGAAGGCTAGAAATCAAGGTTCAAATGGTAGGAATGGAATCTCTTGATCTCAACACATGAGTAGGTGGTTCTCTCTCTCAGAAAATGAATGGTGGAAGTGTAGGCACGTTCTGATGGCTCTCTTTGATGAGGAAGAGGGGGTGGAGGGGTATATATAGCCTCCACACAAAATCCAACCATTACACACTTTTGACCCATCTCAGTGGCACCGATCAGTGTAAAAATATGAGCGTTGGGTATCTCGGTGGGATCGACTGGAACAACTCGGTGGGACCGATGTGCTAGGGCTTAGGGCAAACCTCATCTCGGTGGCACCGATTGCATCATCTCGGTGGCACCGAAGTGAAGCAATAAGGCAACAGAGAATCAGTCAAGCTATCTCAGTGAGACCGATTGCAACATCTCGGTGGGACCAAAATAATTGCAACAAGCAACAGAGAGTTGGCAAGGCCATCTCGGTGGAACCGAGATCCGCATCGATAAGACCAAATTGTTAGGATTTTAGCTGTGGCTAACTCCAGATGAACTCGATGGCTCCGGGTAGGAAATATTGGTGGGGCCGAGTTGGGAATTAGGGTTTGAACATATTTGGATAGAGAAAGTGGCTGAGGGTTTTGGAGCAATATCACTAAGCACTTGAGCAAGTGGATCATTAAGCAACACCTCATCCCCTTTTAATAGTATTGGCTTTCCTATGGACTCAATGTGATCTTGGATCACTTAAACAAAAATGTAGAGTCTTGAGCTTTTGCCAATCCTTGCCCTTAGCATTTTGAAGGGGTTCCACATCCTCTTGTCCTTGCCACGCCACTGTTGAACTTATCTAAAATATACTAGATGAAAATATTAGTCCAACAAGAGATATGTTAACATTAATTACCAAAATCACCCAGGGAGCACTTGTGCTTTTAGCTACACTATCGTAGACAGGGACTAGTATGAGTATTCGTGAGTCGCCTGAGAAGGAGGACTCTATGTTAATGACGACAACTTCAAGATGGCAACTACAAGGCCTGCATCTACAAGACCTCAAGACTTCGAGACTCTAGACAAGAATTCAATACACGCTACTGGGTGGAGGATGGTTTTGATGGGAACCCTGGAGTAACCAGTGGATGACCCAGGATGCATGGAGAAGCGCCATGACATCTTGTGGAAAGCTTCACCCAGACTCAAAGAGAGGGACGAATACTTCATGCCCGAAAGCTTACCTGTTCAGCCACAAGTCATTATGGGCTCTGGCTTGGTTGATCTTAGTTGTGACTCTGGTGGGGCAGTTGCTAGCAGATGTAGTTGAAATGTAGGATTGGATGGGCACTTTTTGTGATCAGGGAAGCATCTCTGAAAGACCATGTTTTGTTCGTCCCGTTCTCAAACACCCGATAGTGCGAGAACATAAAAGGAGGGAACGATTCTTGTGGGTAAAGTGCACTACAGTCTGTAGAGTTAAACCTAATCGATTAGCCGTGTCCCCGGTTACGGACAATTTGAGCCTCTGGACTTGGATCTATCTCAGAACTCTCAACACTAGACTGATAACTAATTGTGGGCAACATATAATTATGGGCTATGAGACATCGGTTGGTGGAACCATGTCATAGTAGATAACTCAGTAGTGAAGGTTCTTTGATACTTCTTTGATGTAGGGAAAATAAAACAAGCTTTTACACAAAAACTCAGACACAGTGCCACAAAGCCAAATTGCATATAGAATAGTTTTATCATCTCCTTTCTTATTGTGATCTTGCCGGTACATTCAATGTACTGATCTACACGGCTACCACGTCTCATGTTGCAAATATTTCTACGACGAGAAAGAGTTACGGTATAGGGTTACGGTCTACACTCAACTTGCCGTTGGCGTTGATGGGACTCCACACCCTTATTGATTTATTTCCGCTGTGATAAATAAGGTATACTCTGGATCTACGGTATTTATTTTACATGTGATGTTATGTTATTTCATCGAAGTGCTATGTGTGCCAGCATACTGATCCAGGGATGGCACAGAAAGCACAGAGACTTGACCGTATTGGGTCGGGTCACTACAGGTCTGGACTCTACGTATCACGCATGGGGGCTCGATGCAACAACCGGCTGGCTCGCATCGATCGATCGGTCTAGCAAACTACGCACACACACGAGTCTCGCATCGATCGCTCGGGTTCAGTAATGTGAGGGATCGCTCCGGTTCAGAAATGTGAGGGATCGCTCAGGTTTAGTTATGTGAAGGGCTCGCTTGGGTTCAGTAGTGCGAAGGGCTCGCTCTAGTTCAGTAATGCGCTAGTACACGTGCACGTATGAGAGAAACGCGCAAACCACCCCTCCATCGCTCGAACCCGATCACCCACCATATACCAAGAAATCCCCACAAATTCTCGCCCTCACTTCTACCATGATTTTTTACGTCATGGACGGCCCAAAGAATGTCGTGCAGGTGCGTCTCCGGCTCGCCTAGGGTGAAAAACTCATTTTTTGTCATGGAAGTAAGTGCCCACCACATCCATGATGATACATGTTTCTGTCACAATTATCGTAATGAAAGTGTCACTTTCAAGGTTGTCAGAATCACGATTTTGAATCGGATCGGAGCTTCGATGGTAGGATCGCAAATCGTAGAATCTTCACTATCAGGATCGTAGAAACGTAGATTCTAAGAACTAAAATCGTAGAATCATAGGAGTTAGTGTGGATCGTAAAGTCGTATAATCGTATAACAGAATCGCGATTCTGACAACCACTTTCATGACAAAAATATTTTTGTACAGGCCATAATGTCGCGGATGTGACTTTTTTGTAGTGTCATATTCAACTCCTTGGTAAAAAAAAGTACTTCAAGCTCTTGTGGTCTGTGTGGATCCCACAATGATTACTGATGAGGTAATGACTCCATGTCTTAAGAGCGTGAACTATAGCTGCTAACTCCAAATCATGGGTAGTGCAGTTCACTTCATGAAGTAAGCCATAACTCTTCCTCCTTGCATCAAGAGGTTTGTGGTTGCAATTTTCTTTAGAGGTAAGCCACAACTCTGCCGCCTTGCATTAAGATGGAACCAGTCCATGTTTAGATGCATCACAATAAACTTGAAAGTCCTTGTGGTGTGACTAACACTGAAGCAGTGGTTAATCTTTTCTTAAATTCTTGAAAGTTTTCCTCGCACTTGGGTGTCCATTCAAACTCCTTATCCTTCCTCAGGGGTTGGGTAATAACCAGCGAGTCTAGGAGGAAGTTTCTGACTTCCGTGCCATTGGTTAGGGATGCCACTTGATTATGGCTTCTATTTTTGCACGGGCAATAGAGAACCCTTCTACACACAGAACATGTCCCAAGAATCTAACTTCCTTTAGCCAAATATCACACTTGCTGAATTTGGCATTCAGTTTATCCTTTTGAAGCTTGTCCAAGATAATCATCAGGTGTTGCTCATGTTCTTCTTCTGAGGAGGAATAGGTCAAGATGTCATCAATGAAGACAACAACAAACTTTTCCAAGAATTCCATGAATACCCCATTTATGAGATACATGAAGTAGGTTGGGGCATTGGTCAAAACAAATGACATGACCATATACTCGTATAGGCCATATTTGGTTGTAAATGTCGCTTGGGAATATGTTGGGGTCCAGTCTTCAACTAGTAGTATCTGGTTCTGAGGTCAATTTTGTAAAACACCTTAGCTCCATTCAACTAGTCAAATAGGTCTCCAATATAGGCGAGTGGATACTTGTTCTTGATGGTGATCTCATTTAGGGACCGGTAATCTACATAACTGCAAAAAAAGCCGCTACGACGCATGGAGCTCCATCTACATAACTGCATCAAAAACCCAATGGGCAGAACGAACACAGCCACGCAAAAATCCCTACATGGAGGAAATAAAAATATTGAACATCCATCCATGAAAAAAGCATCCACACCGAATCTTTGCTTATAGACATACATTTCTCAACACAAGGCGTCTACATCAACACTCCTCCTATCGCCTTGTTGAGAAAAATATATTTGAAATAAGGCATCTACAACAACACTCGGCCTATTGATCGATCTCAACATAACATTAATACTAGGACAAGACACTAAGGAAGGACCTACCATGCGAACCAACCTGAGGAACAAGACGGAAATCTCAAATGTATCCATAATTTTTTATCATTTCATGCTCATCTATCATTGCTTTAAAGTCAAATTGATATATTATTGCCATGAATCACTTTTATCTTGAATTCACACACACATTACATCATTTGATCAAGATTGTGCTAGGTAGCATTCAACTTCAAAAATTATCTTATAATCTACGTACTCGAGGACGACTAGGGAATAAACTTGGGGATGCTGATATTCTCAAATGTATCTACAATTTTTTATCGTTTGCTATTATAATATCACTTTTATATACTTTCTATACCAATTCATATGGTTTTTTTGGACTAACCTATTAATTCAGTGCCCAGTGCCAGTTGTTGTTTTCTACATATTTTTTACTCCCTCCGTTCCTAAATATAAGTCCTTTTAGACATTTCAATTGGACTACAACATACGGATGTATGTAGACATATTTTAGAGTGTAGATTCACTCATTTTGCTCCGTATGTAGTCACTTGTTGGAATCTCTAAAAAGACTTATATTTGGGAACGGAGGGAGTACTTTACAGAAAATCAATATCAACGGAGGTAAAAAAACCTGAGGATTTAATACGATTTGGGGGGGGGCACGAAGGTTCCGAGAAGTATCGGAGGGTATGAGAGGAGCTACAGGAGCCCCACATGGCCACTGCCTTGGTCGTACCCCTAAGCCATGTGGCCCCCTGTCCATCGCCTTACGTCCATTCTTTCATCTATAAATCCCATATTTCGCAGAACCATTCGAAAGATTTGTCTCCCCATTTTTTCGCCGCTGCAAGCTTCTGCTCCGAGGAGATTCAATCCGGAGGCCTGTTTCGGTACTTTGTCGAAGGCTTCTTCATTAACCTTATCACCTACATGACCATGTGTAAGTAGTTCCCTTGGGGCCTTAGGGTCCATAGAGGTAGATCTCTCTCTCTCTCTCTCTCTCTCTTTGATCTTTAACACCAAGTTCCCATGAACTGCCTCACATGACCGGGATCAATTTGATGTAATCCATGGATGTGTTGTTGGGATATGATGAATTGTCACTTTATGATCAGATTGATCATTAAATTCAATTGAATCTTTTATGGTTTTCTTGTTGTATATTAAATAGCTTTGTTTGCTCTCCGATCTATCTATTTTCTTTGGCCAAGTTCGATGGGTTTTTCTTCAGAGTGAGTGGTGCTCTGTAGTGGGTTCTAATCTTGCGGTGTTCTATATCCTAGTGACAGAAAGCGACAAGACACGTATTGTATTGTTGTCAACAAGGATAAACGAAGGTGTCTCATCATATTGATTGATGTTTTACTGTCTACATTATCTCATCATGTTTGTTTCAATGCTCTATTTCTTGTAAACTAATACTTTGAGATGCATGTTGGATAGCAGTCTTGAGGTGGAGTATAATAGTAGATGTAGCTGGATAACAGTCTATTTATCACGGACATAATGCCTATATGAGATTATACCATGAATGATCATAGTCATAAATATAAATGGTGTAATTTAATCGCTGCCCAACTGTAGTTTTTTCACCACACCACACTTTTATGCTTGAGAGAGATGCCAAAAAAATGAGACCAGCCCAAGGACTAACCCTCATTGGCTTTTATTTATAGGAGAAACTCCATGAGCACCGCGTGTAAGAGCCGAGACACGAACCCAGGTGGGCTGGCAGCTACCCCGGCTGCCCAGCCAATGGGTCGACGCCCCGTCCTCAACTTGAGAGAGATGCCACTGGTGGCTTGAGAGAGATGCCACTAGTGAACCTATTGCCCCTCGGTCTATTCTCCTTTACTGAAATCTTCGCTGTAATTTTTATTCTTTGTTGTACCATTTTACCTTTTCTATCAAACTATCATTATCACTTGCAATTTAATCTTGTAACTAGCAAGATAAGAAACTTGACAACCTTCTTGACGTGTTGGGGACAAGTTTGTTTTGTTTTGTGTGTGCAAGTACTAATGATTTTGTTTGTTGGGAGAACTCCTTCTGGTGTGATAAACCATGGTTCTCTAATCGAGGGGAATACTTATTGCTAGGTAACATCAGCTTACACTTGGGGGATACCCAACCACTCTTACAAGAGAGCAAGCATCCACGAGTATCTACACCAACCTTATCCACAGACCTTGCTCTATTACGAGTATTGCTGGGGGCTTGTCGATAATAAGTCAGATCACTTATTGACATGTGTCCCTTCGCTACCAAGATGCCCCCTGCCCCCCTCCCCCCAAAATCCGGGACACCCCATAGACATAAGAATATTCTCCATCACCTCATAAGGAGGCATGTCATCATATGACACATCAGGAATTAGGAAACACTCTACTAATATGGAATAAGGACCTAAATGTGTTGTTAACCGACACAGGACCAACTACAATCCCTTTACGTCCACACACTGACATGGAAGCCTTCCATAAGTTTTGCTATATAAGGGGTACATAGGGCATTGTAGAGGGGGCATCCTCTCACGCCATGGTTTGACAACCTAGAAGGATTCCAGTGCTTATCACCCGAATCTCTGCCATCATGTCTCGTCGGATCCTCCACCGACATTGTAATCTATTGTACTCTCCACATATATACACGAAAAGAGCAAGGTATGAAGTACGACTTTTAATCACACTGGGGGGTCTGAACCTAGGTAAAACCATGTGTACCCGTGATATATGTTCAAGACCCACTAGTGTCCTGTTGTGGCATCCCCTGGACTACAAATTTTACATACCCCCCTTGTATCGCTGTTAGGATCGACCAAAGTCCCTCGACAATGATAGAGGAGGAGAAGAAGGGGCAGCAAGGTTGGTTGAGTTGAACGTGGGGAGACAAAGTGAGATGACTTGTCGGTAGTAGCGTGGTCTGGCTGAATGAGGCGAGCCCTGCTGGTGTAAGTAGGGGTCGGGAGCGGAGCTTATCATGGCGATTATGGATGATTAACTGAATTACTCAATTACCCTTGCAAAAATAAAAATATGAAGAAAAAAAAGTCTAAAGTGCTTACTGAATCAATGGTTGGATGTAAACTATACTACACCTTCTGTCCAGTAGTAGTAAAATGTGTCGTAAAATCATAGGAGATTCAGTGGTTGAATCAGTACCTACACAACTATCACAGACTGTCGCAGGCAACATCTTTTGCGAATCCTACTTTTATGAAGCAAATTACTTTCGGGCTGGAGCTGTTTGCACCGAAGACTCTAACCGGGTTCTGATGGTTTCCCAAGGCGGCGTGGTTCGGTTCATGTTCGGCAGTCTATATCGTTTCTTGTTTGGTGTGGCGGCTCCTGTTTTCATGCTCGGCTTCGGGTTAGCGCGTTTTCACAGTCCGCATGATAGTTTTTCTTTTTATCTTTTGACCTGCTTGTATGGGATTTTTCCCATCATTTTGTATCGGTTCGGTTGCTTGGATTATATATAAAGCGGAGCAAAAGCATGTTTCGATGGGGAAATAAACTATAACCGTTCCAAGGAGAAATAAACTATAACCACGACGTGTTCACCAGTACTCTAAAGAGGGGACTCGAAAAGATCTTGAATCTGCATCATTCGTGCACAAGCCGGGCCGTGTGCGAGCTACCACTACGCCACACGATCGCACAACGCACAGCCACAGTGATCCTGTGGAGCGGGAAAACGGGGCGTGTATATTACATGCATGGATTCCCTATACATACGTACATGCGAGATGCATTGAGCGACGAACATCTCGCGGTTTCCTCTCCAGGAAGAAGGGATGCACATGTGCATGAACCATAACCAACTCAACATACACCTATGTACAACGCTGCGCACCTTGCCTCGATCGACCAGACACCGAGCGCGAGCGGCGGCGAGAGGTTGGTTGGTCGTAGTCGTAGTTGTAGGACGGGGGAGGAGTGGTTAGTTGGTGCTCAGAAGTCTATGATGGGCTCGCCGACGGTGAGGTTCCGCTCCACCGTCCAAGGGAGGTTGAAGAGCTTGGCCGTGATGAACTTGAAGATCTTGTTCACGTTGATGTTGTGCGTCGCGCTCGAGAAGAAGAGGGTCGCCTTCATCGCTCTTGCGTATGCTCTGGCCTGTCATGTCAACAAACACCATCTTCAAATTCATAGACCACCAACGCAACGCAGGTCTCAGTTCATAGATACATCCGCACTGCACTAGGTACAGTACAGTCATTGCATTCTAAAGAAAAAGGTACGGACATTCTGAAAGAGATGAACCTAGTAAATTTTATGCATGAAGCTCCTATATCTCCTATGCATCCATGGAACTTTTGCTCTTTTCTTTTTGACATGATATGTTGCAACCTCTTTTCTTTATTAGATAGATAGATGCAACTGTCTTTTCCGTCTTTATCAGGTTAAGTAACAAGTGACCATCAGTCTACATATCTGAATCTGAAAGATCAGCATAGTTTCGACCAGTGGCTGGTGGGACAAGACATGGGAAAATATATCTTCTCCATTTTTCTATCTTGTTCTTGGCAAACACTCATCACCAAAGATTCTGTTCGGTCAGTCCTACCTGACGATTAGTCGGAGTGTCTGACCAGCAGGTCCCACTGGCTTAAATGGGCAGTCATAAGCATTCATATATGGTGGAGTACTCTGTCTCAGATTAGATCAGTCTTAATTAGTCTAGCCCCGTGTACTCGATTCAGGTTTCGGTATGGGCTATTGTCGCTGTCACACGAGTTCTCCAAGAATGGCATATTTGTGGATGTAATAAAACTAAAAACCGTGTGGCCTCTGACTACGCAAAACTAGTAAATCTAGCACCAGCAATCGGTTCACAAGAAAAAGAAGCCGGTGGGCATGAAAAGACCCGTCCGAGATTAAAATTTCTGGCTGCCCTGTTAAGCTGCACTGCTTCAGATGAAACACACATGTGCAGCCCAACTCGTCCTACCGTCAGAACCAAGGTATGGTCTCAAAAAGTCACTTTGAAACCCGGGTGCATTGGAGCCCCACTCTCGGTATGGTCTCATCTTTCTATGCTAATAACTAGTGCATTGGAGGTGCTGAAGGTCCGTCACCCAACACCCAAACAAAGACAAAAGTGAACAATGTTTTGATCGCACGAAAACTATTGTGACATTGCAGTACCTGATCGACAATGGTCCATTGCATCTCAAGAGGAAGCTGAGCGAAGTCGTCAAACTTCGTTCCTATTAGGATTGGAATAGCCGTCTGCCATAAGAACCGTGAACATTATTCATCATTCAGATAGAGCATCGATTACATACAGAAACATAGGAACAAAGAACTCAAAAGAGAAAAAATAACACTAGAGAATAACACCAACCTTATTCCATTTCCTGGCCCTCTCGTACCAATCGGTAACACTGCAGCAACCAAATGGAAAAACCAGCAATCATAAGCACCTAGGGACGGGAGAAACCCAAAATGGACTCAGAGTTAGTTCTCTGAGCCTGCAAATGCTGTGAAATTGAGCTGGATGCAGCTACTAACTTATTGAGCGTGCACCGGCTGGTGAGATCGAACATGAACAAGATCGCCACGGCGTCCTTGCACGCGATCGGGACGTGGTCGGCGGACTGGCTGTCTCCTGCATCCATCCATTCCACAACAAGAGGGCTCAGGGAACCAACGCAATCGCAATTTGGTGCCTGCATCTGCAGTGCAGCCACATAAATAGTGAGTGAGTACCTGCCACATCCCAGATGTTGAAGGCGAGCCTGGCGCCCCGAACAGCCAGCGTCTTGTCCATCAGATTCAGGCCCGTCATCTGCAAGCCCCCGTTCTGCTCCTCCCCATCCCCAACATACTTAACCTGCACACGACAAGATACAGTTACCTGAATGGACATGCAGTTCTGAATCTCAAATCTACAGAGGTGAATTTGTAATGCATTTCAAGGCTTGTCTCCGTAGAGCATTCTAGGAGAATGAAATGTTTCTGTAGGTTGTACTGAGAAATAGATTCTAGCAATTGCTTCTTGATTTGACTAGTTAGGCTTTAATGAGAAAAGAAAAGGAGCACGGACACTACACATAACCGTGATAGTACTACCAAAAGATTACACTCGCAGGTCGACAGAAACAAGGAAGAAGAAGAGCGTTGATTACCATGAAGCTGGTCTTGCCGATCTGGCAATCCCCGAGCAGGCTGACCTTGAGGCCGACCACGTCCTCGACATCCGCCGCGTCGGCGTCGGCGTGGGCGTCAGCGGCAGCGCCGGCGTCGTCGTCCATGGCGAGGGGGGTCAGCACGTCCGGTCCGTGCGGCGGGCCGAGCCGGCGGTACCGGGCGCCGCCGCCCCCGCCGCAGGAGGAGCACGCGAGCAGCTGGTCCCAGACGAGGCGCACGACCCTGGTGGCGACGGCGAGGCGGAGCAGGCGCGCCCACCGGTGATCGTGGCGCAGCGCGGCCGGCCTGCGCCGGCGACCCCGGCCACATAGCTGCGTGACGGCCACGTTCATGGCAGCTGTGGTCGTCATGGCGCCGCGGCGCCCATGCACACCAAGGCCGCCCCCGGTGCGGTGCGGCGTAGCAGGGCGGAGGAGGGATAAATTACACGCGCAGAGAGAGGCCGGAGGGAAGCACGATGTTGAGATTAAAACTTGAGAATCGGAGGCTAAACAAAGGGCTCGCGCTATAAAAAGGAGGGCGACGCTTTTGATGTGGTGTCGTCGTCCCTGCTGCGCCTGCCTGCCTCCTCCTGCTCACGGCAGAGGCGCCAGCGCCATGGATGGGATGATAGATGGCACGCACGCACGAACGAGCGCTTCTTTGGGCGCGTGCTCGAGAGGAGAGTCAGGACTCGGGTAAACTCTATTAGTCCTGCATGGGCCGGGATAATTGGCGCGCGCGCGCGCGGGCGGGCGACGGGGAAGTGATGATAATGCGAAAGGAGGGACTCGTGCGTGTGCGTTGAGGACGGACGACGACGTGCCGTGGTGGATGTCATGTACTGGTCTGGCGGTAACGACCGGAGGGTGCGAGGTGGTGGTTGTTGACCCGTTAGCGCCACGGTCACAAGTGGCAATCTCCGACACGGAATTATTCTGGACGACGTTTCAGCCCGCGTTGGTGGAGTCCAAAACGCCGGCTGCCTAGCCAGGGCATCCTTTGCAGCCGTTGCTCCTGTTGGGAAACCGGGCCCACAACGTGGGAGCTCACCGGGGGCGTGCGAGGCGCACGGGCTAAGCCCTCCTGTTTTCACACTTTACGTACTATGGGTACTTATCCCTTTGACCTCTACCTTTATATAAAGAGAAGAGGAGCAATCATTGCAACAGTTGATCATTGATTAATAAAGATAGTCTCCTCCATACTTCCCTGTGTTCATCTACTTTTGCGTGTTCGACTACTTCGTCTACGACGCTCGCCCTCGCTCCGCAACCTCGGACCGGACTCGCCGGCGGAGTTGCGGAACACGTTATCAGCACGCTTCGCTCCATCAACTCTCCGTCAAGTCTGCGTCAAGCCTGCATCACGCAGGCTTTCGTCGATCCCGCGGAGGTATAAGATCCGATCTCTCTTTTGCAAAAATGGATTCCTCATGTCATCACGATTCCGTTTTTGCGATTAGTCTATTTTTTCGGATTTGATCTACCTATGGTGTGGATTTCTCTCCCAAGAACTGGCTGACGATTACGTCGCTGACCAATGTCGATGTTCTTGGAACAAGAGAGACTTGTTGACTACACCATACGGGAGTCGGTACAGATCGTGACCCAGATGGTCACGGTACCGCCGCAACGCACCTGATGTGCCACGCGCCGTCACGTTCCGGATGAACACGACGAAGACTTGAAACCCCGAGGCGTTCGTCGCTGGCATCGATGATGTCACCGGCCCTGCTGGCCGCGACCACGAGCACCTCGACGTGCTCAGCACCTTGCCCGTGCGTCGCGCCGACGCGACCTTGCTGGCTGCTCGCGTGCCTCGCGCCCGTGCGCGCCTTGGCCTCCGTGCACTGCTGGCCGCGACCCCGCTGGTCGTCCACGCCGCGCCGTGGCCACCGCGTGCCCGCTGCACGCCCGCACCGCCCGAAGCGCCGCCGTGCACTGCTGGCCACGCCGCCCTCCCCTGACCCACGCGCCGTCCCGATGACCGCCGCCGCTGCGTCCTGCTGACGCCGCGACCCGATGACCGCAGCCGCCGCCGTGAGCCATGGCCGCAGTCGCGTGCCGTGGCCGCCGCCGCCGCGAGCCGTGGCCGCAGCCGCCGCCGTCGCTGCCGCATGGCGTGGCCGCCGCCGCCGCCCTGCCCACTCGGGCGCTAGGAACCCTAGCGCGCCCCTCCACTCGGGTGAGGGCCGGGTGGGCCGGCCGGGCACTGGCTGCTGGGCCCGGATGGGCCGCGGCCGTGGGGGTCCTCGCATAAAAAAAAAGAGGGTTTTTGGGTGGCGCTAGCTGCAGCGCGGATTCTTTGCGTTTTAGACCCCACAGTACCGTAGATTTATGCGACTATATTCCTGCTGTAATATTTTATGTATAAGTCCCTGGAACTGTCTGTTTTCGCTAAAAATGCTACTTTAGGCTTAAAAATGTCTCGGGAATTCAATTTTTGGGCTAGTTTTCACGTAAGAAATGCGCTTAACATGCTATATTTTGTAAACATGTTTTTATTGTATGATTTTACTACTGTAGATTAATTGTTTAGCACTCTTAATCATTAAGTAAGTCATATAAGAACATGTTTTAAATAATGGAACGTCATTTTTATTGAATAAGTTTATCAACATCGCATTTGTGCAAAAGATTACCTGCTGTAATCTCATGATTTTTGCATAAATCGCAGATGGCCGGAATTGTCAACAAGGAGTTTGCTGAGTTCGCCCAGACAGGGCTGAACTACCTGTCATGGTCCTCGGACTGCGAGATTTTTCTCCAGGGCAAAAGCCTCCTGAGGGCGATCGGTAAGGGGACCCAGCTGGCCCCCACTGACCCCAA
The DNA here is from genome assembly GCA_011799875.1 of Thinopyrum elongatum. Taxonomy (NCBI): domain Eukaryota; kingdom Viridiplantae; phylum Streptophyta; class Magnoliopsida; order Poales; family Poaceae; genus Thinopyrum; species Thinopyrum elongatum. Next base: position 229,634,790 of record CM022298.1, read on the forward strand.
GTTTGAAACTGAGAATGCGCAGGCTCTGCATTTTCTCCGTCATCACCTGTCACCTACTCTGAAAGACGAGTATATGGCTGAGCGGAGTGCTTCTGGCCTTTGGACCGCTCTTCAGCAGCGGTTTGAGCGGCTGCAGTACACTGTGAAGCCACGTGCAGAGGCAGAGTGGATCCGTCTGAGGTTTGCGGACTTCAAGACGGTTGGGGAGTACAATTTGGCTCTGCACCGGATTTGTACGACTCTTCGGTTGTGTGGTACTGAGATTACCGACACCCAGAAGATTGAGAAAACCCTATCCACTTTCCACCCCGACGCGGTCCAGTCCTCACGGAACTACCGCCAGGGCAACTACACGAGGTATTCAGAGTTGATTGACGTCCTCCAGGTGGCGGAGGCGCAGGACGAGGTTCTGAAAAAGAACTTTGTCGCGCAACCACTTGGGGGGAGTTCTCGCCAGGAGGTGAATGCTCTCAAAGTCCGCAAGCCTCAACAGAAGAAGAGGGGCCGCAAGGGCAAGAAGAAGGGCCCTCAGCCCTCCGCCCCGGCTAAGCAGCAAAAGCCGGGCAAGGGGCGGCAGAGGCCTCTGGACTGCTTCCGGTGTGGCTCGGTGGAGCATTTCTCCCGCCAGTGCCGCGCACCACGGGAGGTCGTTGATGCATACAAGGCTCGGAAGGCGCGTGAGACACACCTCGCCTTGGTTCAGGAGGAAGCACCACCGGCGCCCGTGGCGGCGCCCGTGATGATCTCTACGCCCCCTGCTGCGCCCATAGAGGTGACCCCCGTGGTGCCCATCGCGGCAGCTTTGGCGGTCTCTAATGACGCCCACGTTGACATGGAGGTTGACCACATGGTCGCCTCGGCGGTGCCGCAACTAGATGTTGATGCTGCCTCCAAGATGATTTCTAAGGAGGATCAGCTCACTAGTATGGAGATTGCGGCTGAAGTCAATGGCTTCTTTACCGAGTCTACTTAGCATACCTCGTTGGTTTTCATGATTCCGTGATTTGATACAATAAATTCGAATAAATTCGATTTGGTTGTAAGCTCTATGAGAGCATAAACTTATTCTTTACTCTGGCGCTTGGATGACATTTATTTCATTCATTTATTCCATTATTTATACATGATAGTATGTTATGTTCTGGAATGTGTGCATTTATTATTAATGTAGCATCTTCCTCATTACATTAATTATATGTCATATTTTAGAACGCGTGTGGCGCCCGAATGGAGGAAACATGTCTTGCCGATAGTGCTACCACACATACCATTTTACGAGAAACTAAGTATTTTGAGTCCATTAAGAAATCTCTGGGAAGTATTATGACAATCGCCGGATGCGGTTCGAGTATAGTTGGCTCCGGACGAGCTACTATCATACTTCCTATGGGAACAACTTTGATCATTAATGATGCGTTGTTGTACCCGGAGTCGACTCGTACTCTTTTGAGTTTTAAAGACATCCGCGCTAATGGTTTTCATATTGAGACCGATGATGACAATGGCAAGGAATGCCTACTCATCACAAAGCGGGATGCAAATGGTAAACATGTTATCTAAAGGCTTACTTCATTCGACACAGGGCTATACTACACTAGAATAGTAGCACCGCCCGTGTACACTACCCTCAAGACTGTTTTTAGAAGCTCTGAACTTTTCTGCCTCTGGCACGACAGGTTAGGCCACCCCGGACTTAGGATGATGAGAAATATAATTAACAACTCGCATGGTCATAATGTTAACGTGAAGAACTTCCCGAATCCCGATGATTTCGTGTGCTCCGCATGCGCTAAGGGGAAGTTAGTCATTAGGCCATCGCCCCTCAAAGTGAGGGATGAAATCCCCGCGTTCTTGGAACGTATCCAAGGGGACATATGCGGTCCAATTCAGCCCCTCACGGGGCCATTTCGGTACTTTATGGTGCTCATCGATGCTTCCTCTAAATGGTCCAACGTTTGCCTGCTGTCAACACGGAACCATGCCTTTGCAAAATTGATCTCTCAGATCATACAAATGAGGAATAATTTCCCCGATTATCGTATAAAATCTATTCGAATGGACAACGCCGGAGAATTTACTTCAAAGGCGTTCGATGATTATTGCATGGCAATGGGAATCAAAGTTGAGCACTCGGTACCGCATGTTCATACACAAAATGGACTTGCCGAGGCATTGATTAAAAGAATTAAATTCATTGCCCGACCGCTCCTCCAGGGTTGTAATTTACCAACTACATGTTGGGGCCACGCAGTGTTACACGCGGCCAATCTCATCAACTTTAGACCGTCGGCCTACAACATCCACTCTCCTGTTCAGATTGCGCAAGGGTCGGCACCAAAAATTTCCCACCTTCGTAGGTTCGGTTGCTAGGTATATGTACCAATACCACCACCCCAGCGATCGGCAATGGGCCCGCTCCGTAAGTCGGGGATATACGTTGGTTAAGGGATTGTGTCCATAATCAGGTATCTGGACCCCATGACAGGTGACTGTCACACGGCTCGTTTTGCTGATTGCATTTTTGACGAGGATTTTTTCCCGACTTTAGGGGGAGAGAATCAACCCCTTGATGATAAAAGTCGAGAAATCACGTGGCAAGCCACAGGAATCCACGATCATGACCCGCGCACTGCTGAAACAGAGAGAGAAGTCCAAAAGATAATAGATTTGCAGTCATTAGCAAACCAACTGCCTGACCACTTTAGTGACTTAAAGACTGTGACAAAATCGCATGTGCACGCGCGCAATGCACCGGAAAGGGTTGAAATACCAAAGAAAAATGATGGTATACCCGCTCCCGTCCAAAGGCCTAAAAGGACGAGAGATCCGGCTTCTCAAATCCCAAGTACTCGGGGACGCCTGACAAAAAAGGATAAGAGAGGTTTATCACAGCCTGTCACCAAAGTACCCCAAAGTGAAACGGGGAGCCAGTCGAGACCTGGCACAAGTACGGAAATTTCAGTGCACAAAATTCCGGACTTAAACTTTCCCATAGGGGAAACACCCAGCGGAGATGTGTGCGCACACGTCGGCGCGGGAAATCTAAAGGACCTTGCTCCCATAATGGGAAATTTGGTAGAGCAAGTGTTTGCGCCGGATGCGCTCCATGACGAAATGACCATAAATTATATTTATACGGGGGAGTCTCTGAACCGAGCAACGGTAATTGTCAACAATAACTTTGCTACGCAAATTGCCTCAATCATAGATCTTGATCCTGAGCCTAACACGCTCGCTGATTGCAAGAAAAGGTCGGATTGGAAAGATTGGCAGGAGGCAATTACTGCCGAATTATTATCTCTCAACAAAAGGAAGGTGTTCGGACCAGTTTGTCGAACTCCTCCCCACGTTCGCCCTGTTGGCCATAGGTGTGTTTTTGTTCGAAAGAGAGATGAAAATAATAAGGTAGTACGGTACAAAGCAAGGCTCGTCGCTCAAGGGTTCACTCAACGACCAGGTGTCGATTTTGAGGAGACTTATTCCCCGGTCATGGATGGAGTTACCTTTAGATACTTGATCTCAATGGCAGTAAATATGGGCTTGAAAATGAAATTAATGGATGTTGTCACTGCTTACCTATATGGTAACTTGGATTCGAACATATACATGAAGGTTCCTGAAGGTATCCCTGTTCCGAACCATGATAGAGCAAACAGGGGTCTATACAATGTTCAACTTCAGAAGTCACTGTACGGACTCAGGCAGTCTAGTAGAATGTGGTATAATCGCCTAAGCGATTTCCTTCATCAGAAGGGCTACACGAGCAATAAAGATTGCCCATGTGTTTTCATACGGTGATCCCAAGATGGATTCTGTATAATCTCGGTGTACGTAGACGATTTAAACATAATCGGTACACCTGAGGATATTGAGGAAGCGAGTTCCTACCTGATGTCGGAATTCGAGATGAAGGATTTGGGTAAAACCAAGTTCTGTCTAGGTCTACAACTTGAACATTCCCCTGATGGGATTCTAGTGCACCAGTCGACCTACACCCAGAAGGTGTTGGAAAGATTTGGATTTGATAAGGCATATCCTTCTAAGACCCCGATGGTCGGGAGATCTTTACAGCCAGACAAGGACCTGTTCAGGCCAAAGGAAGAGGGGGAGGAAACTCTGGGACCAGAGGTTCCTTACCTGAGTGCAGTTGGAGCACTCATGTACCTCGCAAATTGTACACGGACAGACATTGCGTTTGCCGTCAGCTTGCTTGCTAGGTACAGTTCTGAACCTACCAAGAGACATTGGAAAGGTGTCAAGGACGACTTCCGTTACCTGCAAGGGACCAAAGATCTTGGCCTGTTTTATAAAAGGAATCAAGACCTATCTCTTATAGGCTATGCCGATGCTGGGTACCTGTCGGACCCGCATGATTGCAAATCACAGACTGGATATGTTTTCCTTTGTGGTGGAACTGCGTTTTCCTGGAAATCGTCCAAGCAAACTCTTGTGTCGACCTCCATGAACCACTCAGAAATCATGGCACTATTCGAAGCGTCAAAAGAATGTGTATCGCTTCGGCGGATGATCGGCCACATTCAGCAGACATGTGGGCTGAACACCGTACAAACCCCTACCATTATCTATGAAGATAATGCTGCTTGTGTTGCGCAAGTTCAGATGGGTTATGTGAAGAGTAACCTCACAAAGCATATTAGTCCCAAGTTCTTCTATGCACATGAGCTGCAGTAGTTGAACGAGGTGAGAGTTTTGCATACTAAGTCCTGTGACAATCTTGCTGATATGTTCACTAAATCATTACCGGCATCAACCTTAGAGAGGTGTGTGCGTGGAATCGGTATGATGAGACTTAGAGAGATGCAAGGTTCAGGGGGAGAAACTTCACAAACTCGTCGTTAAAATCTCGATCCTGATGATTGAGTACTCAACTTGATGGTTGAGTGGATTGTACTCTTTTTCCCTTGAGTGAGTTTTCCTGATGTTTCTCACACGAGGTTTTTGACGAGGCAATTCGTGCAACACAACAACATATACTGTGTGCTCTTTCTCCATATTTTTTCCCACTGGGTTTTTCGGAGTTTTGAGACATGGATATACGGATAATTACCCAAGGGGGAGTGTTGGGAAACCGGGCCCACAACGTGGGAGCTGGCCGGGGGCATGCGAGGCGCACGGGCTAAGCCCTCCCGTTTCCACACTTTACGTAATGTGGGTACTTATCCCTTTGACCCCTACCCCTATATAAAGAGAAGAGGAGCAATCATTGTAATAGTTGATCATTGATTAATAAAGATAGTCTCCTCCATACTTCCCTGTGTTCATCTACTTTTGCGTGTTCGACTACTTCGTCTACGACGCTCGCTCTCACTCCGCAACCTCGGACCAGACTCGCCGGCGGAGTTGCGGAACAGCTCCTACTACTAGCAGTCCGTTATCCACCGTTCCATTGGCACCGAAAGTTGTTCCCACACAACGAGCGATTAAAGCCATCATGGGTTTCTGCTGTGGTGGATTCGAATTATCTCCTCCTGCTTTAAGCTTTTCTTCTCATTTCCCCCCAAAATAGACTATAATAATCAGCAAGAATTACTACTATATCCGCTCGTAAATTTATATATGTTCTAAATATTGACACGGACTCAGCATCCATCTTTAAACATTACCTTTTGCAGCCGCGTGTTAATAGAAAATTGTAAAAAAGAACTAATTTCACGATAGATCGTCGATTATCAACATTTGGTGTAGTCAGTGAAAAATATTACTCCCCGTGTTCATGAATACGTGACTTCTAAATATGGGCACGGTTTCCAACGTGCGTTCTGATCATTACTTTTTTGTTGACACGTGCTATCAAATACTCCCTTCTGTGCATTTTGATCATCAGTGTCAAATTTAAGTTATAAAATGGAGTCATTGCAAATCTAATCTAATGATATTATCTCACTATATCAATCTAAATATTTGGTATTTGTTAGTACTTAGTAGTCAAACTTGTGTAAAGGTTTCAGTGCAAGTTTTCTAGGATATCATCCATTTACCAGTTCGCACAAAACAAAGTGAGTACTCGAAATCACATTCGACGATCCTAGTGTCAACCAGGTTTAAACAAAAATTTCAGTCCAAAATACTCAAAATGGTGAACCCACATGTCCTACTCACATTGTTGTACCGAGGTGTGCAGTGTAGTGGTTGGTTTAACTAAGGCGAAGAACTAGAGAGATCCTTAGCTATATCCTATTACACCGCCAATATTTGTTTTTTTTCTTCTAAAGTTCACGGGGGACGAAAAGCCGACCTGAACATTTTCATTAGCCGGTCATGCGGTAAAACAACAGCAATGCAGAGTTTGCAAGTGATGACCCACAAGTATACGAGATCAATCGTAGTTCTTTCGGTAAGTAAGAGTGTCGAACCTAACGAGAAGCAAAGGTGAAATAAAGGTATTTATATATGGTTTTCAGTAAGGTATTGTCTGCAAGTGCTGCAAGTAGTAGTAACTGATAGTTTGATAGCAAGATAAATCGTAACAATAGTAACAAAGGTGCAACAAGCTGGCCCAATCCTTTTTATATCAAAGGACAAGCCGAAAGTATTTATAGTGAGTAAAACGTTCTCGAGGACACATGTGAATATTGGCTAGCTAACTTTCATCATGTTTTAGTTGATTCGTATTTCACTACTTTGATAATTTAATATGTGGGTGGACCCGTGCTAGGGCGATGTTCTTACTTGAACAAACAACCCACTTATGATTGACCCCTCTTGCAAGCATCCGCAACTACGAAAAAAGAATTAAGATAAATCTAACCATAGCATGAAACATATGGATCCAAATCAGCCCCTTACCGAATAACACATAAACTAGGGTTTAAACTTCTCTCACTCTCGCAACCCATCATCTACTTATTACTCTCCAATGCCTTCCCCTAGAGCCAAACATGGTGAAGTGGCATGTAGTCGACGTTCACACGACACCACTAGAGGAAGAACAACATACACATCATCAAAATATTGAACGATACCAACTTCACATGATTACTTATAACAAGACTTTTTCCATGTCCTCGAGAACAAACAGAACTACTCACAAATCATGTTCATGTTCAAGATCAGAAGAGTATAATTTATGATTAAGGATCTAAAAATATGATCTTCCACCAAATAAACAAACTAGCATCAACTACAAGATGTAATCAACACTATACTAGCAACCCACAAGTACCAATCTGAGGTTTGGAGACAAAGATTGAATACAAGAGATAAACTAGGGTTTGAGATGAGATGGTGCTGATGAAGATGTTGATGGAGATGAGTCCTCTCATGATAAGAGGATCGTTGTTGATGACAATGGCTTATATCCTCCCCTCCCGGAGGGAAGTCTCCGCCGGAGAGCAAAAGTGCTCCTGCCCAGGTTCCGCCTCGAGACGGCGGTGCTTCGTCCTCAAAGTCTTATTCTATTTCTTTTCTAGGGAAATGGCTTCATATAGGACAAGGAGGGCCACAGAGGCCTGCTGGTGGGCCCACAAGCTCACATGGCGCGCCCCGAGGGGGCGCCACCTGAGCTTGTGGCTCACTGGTGGGGCCCCTCCTGGTATTTCTTCTTCCAGTATTTTTTATTAATTCCAAATTAAATCTTCATAAATTTTCTAGTCATTTGGAGCTTTGTAGAATATCTATATCTGCTATAGCTCTTTTCAGGTCCAAAATTTCAGCTGCCGACAAGTTCCCTCTTGATGTAAATCTTGCATGGTAAGAGAGAAAGGGCATTAGAATCGCATCACATAGTGAAATATTTATCTAAAACATTATAAATAACAGTAGAAAAAACATGATGCAAAATGGACGTATCAACAAGCCCCTTGCCAAGATAGGCGGGGGTAACGGATTACAGGCTAACAAGATGAAGAAATTACGACAAGACGAGGAAGTGTTGAACCCACGATTGTAGAATTGTTTTGCAAATGGATCGCGGGCATTTCCAGTGACACAACATGACGTCGGTGGTAATGTTGCGGGCCACCCAGCACGGGCATGCGCTCATCCCGAGAAACCACTATGATGTTCTTGTTTGAGCGTTCCCCATGTTTTTCTTGTTCACAAACCACTCCAGCATCACTTGTAGCAAAGATGTGATACAAGAGTGGTTTGTGAAACTTTATGGATGTAAGACCTTAGGAACCGTAAAGCTACAAACTCCTAATCAATGGTAATTTATATGATTTTGGACTTTCTTAGAATATGAACATAGCTATTCTGAAGCTTGTACGAGCGGGATTTGATGATGCTAATCGAATAGAAGAGAACTATTCTATGTTGTTCGATACCTAGGAAACACTAGCTATATGTTTGTTCATAAATGTTGTGATTACAACAAAAAAGGGCACTTTGGCTAATAAATGTTGTCATGGCGGCAAAAATGAGCACTTTGACAAATAAGTGTTGCCTAGCACAAATGAACCCAAAATGCTGCCATGGTAAAAAAAAGACCCTTTTGGCTAAAAAATGTTGCCATGGTACCTGAAATGAGCCCTTGGTGATATGGTGATATAGAAGATGTTTTTGCTATGTTGAATGTGCTGACATTTTTGGTCTCAGCTAATGACAGATTTGCCAACCAAATATTCAATAGTTTCGCCTCCTCCTTCCTATGTTGCTATATGTAATGTTATGTATTGCAATCCGGCATTTTGGCTGCATGAATGAATGTGATACATCAAATCAAATACTATGTATTGTATAGTTTCTATGTTGATATGTCAATATGCAAACGTTGCCATGTAGCAGAAGACTACCATGAAAGCGTTATTATTTTTTGACCCACGGGAGGTTACCATTGGTGGGTGGCAATACTAGCCCGCCATTGGTGTTTATGTTGCCACAAATGAGCCATTTGGCTCATAAATGCTACCATGACAGCAAAAAGGTACCCTTCTCTCAAAAATGTTGGCATGGCAGCAAAATGAGCATTTGGCTCTTTTTTTGTTATGGCAGAAAAATGAGCCCTCTGTATGCTTGATGAACGTGAGAATGTTTCCTATGTAACGAAATATGAAGGACTAATTATTTTTATTTGATTGGCATCAACAAATGGTGTCCACCCATATTCAGTTGTTTTGTTCTCAAGTCCCAACATCATATAAGTTATCACTAGGAGGTTTTATTTTGAGTGTTCCCAAATCTTTGGTGTTCAGAAACCACTCTGGTATCACCTGTAGCAAACATGTGATACGACAATGATTTGTGAACCTTTATGGATGAAAGATCTTAGGAATTGTCAAGCTACAAACTCCTAATTAATGGTAATGCATATGATTTTGGACTTTCTGAGAATATGAACAAAACAATATGCAAGTCTGGATGAGCGACCTTTGTTGGTGCCAATCGAATAGAAGAGAATTATTCTTTGTTATTTGATACCTAGGAAACACGAGCTATATGTTTGCTCATAAATATTGTCATGATAGCAATGAGCACTTTGGCTAATAAATGTTGCCATGGCAGCAACGCTTCGGCTAATGAACGTTGCCGTGATGTCAAAAATGAACACTTTGGTCAATAAAAGCTGCCATGGCAATACAAATGAACCCAAAATCTTGCCATGGCAGAACAAAACGACCCTTTTGACGCAAAAATGTTGTCATGATAGCTAAAATGAGCCCTTGGTGATGTGGTGGTATAAAAGTCATTTTTGTGTTGTTATATGTTTGATATGTATGTTGATATTGTTGCTCCTTGCCAGTGACATATTCGCCTACCGCATCTTCAACGGTTCAGCACCCTCCTTGCTATGTTACTATATGTAATGTTATGTACTATTATACAATTTTAGTTTTTGGATGCATGTATGAATGTGATACATCAAATTATCTATGTAATGCATAGTTTTAATATTGATATATCAATGTAATGTACAAATGCTGCCACGACAAAAAAATTGACTTGGGGAGGTTACCAGCGGTAGGCGGCAATACTGGCCCGCCACTGGTATGCATGTTAGTAGTTGTGGGTGCGCTTCTTCGCCCGCCACTTGTATATAGCATGACAATGGCGGTGGGAAAAATGCCCAGTGTGCTAGTGGCGGGTGGGGAAATGCGCCCGCCACTGGTAATGCCACCGGTAGCTCATTTGTATTCGCCACTAGTAGTTGTAGCAGTAGTGTCAAGAAGTATCGGGTTCAAAATCTTGTTGACGCAGTAGTATTACAATATATTGCTCATCTTTTTGCATCATCTTGGACTTTTAAAGACTACTAGTAGTATATCTATCGAATAATGCCTTTGGAGCATGAGCACATTGAACCATTTTTGAAGTTAAGAAAAATGAATTTTTATGGCCTTAAAAGATCCAAAAATTTGTGTAAATGCAGGGATAGTAGTGTACTATAACTGTGCAAATTTTCATCAATATCCATGCTTGCATGCGAGAGCCACAAAAAAGACAAATACATGCCAAAAATAGGCTTGTGTGTTTTTTTTGTTGATTTTGGTCCCGGATTTTGTCTTTTTTGTTAACGTACAATACAATGTATTATTGATGAAAATTTAACAAGTAATTAGACAACATGCATGCACATTCATGTAAAAAAAGTCAAAAAAAATTGAAACTTTTAAGCAACCTTTTTTAGGGGTTTAAAAAACCGTGCTCCAATGCACCCATGCTCCAAAAGTCTACCTTATAGTGTATATTCAATACTTGTGAGATTTTCAAACTATTCAAAAAAAATACTTACAGGAATTTTTTGCTGTTGGTTCGAAGCACTAGTGCAGAATCGGGCTTTAGTCCCGGTTCGTAAGGACCTTTAGTGCTGGTTCTGCAACCGGCACTAAAGGGTGGGGACTAAAGCCCCCCCCCCCCTAGTGCCGGTTCGTCACAAACCGGGACCAAAGACCCACCACGTGGCACGAGCCCGCGCCAGGGGGCTGGGGACCTTTAGTCCCGGTTGGTTACACCAACCGGGATTAAAAGGTTTAGGGGTTTATGGATTTATTGTTTATTTTTCCTTTTAATTTTGTGTTTTCCATTTAATTCTTTTTCATTTCAAACATATTTTACGCTACTACATACTGTACACGTTATGCATATATATAAATAGAATTTCTCGTAGAACCGATCATATATATATCATCGAATTTCTTGTACGACCATTGACATACACACATATATATATACAATTTGGTATATATAATTTCTCCTACAATTTGCAGATCATTACATGGAGGCATTACAGCTTGTAATGGTATTCTCCTTTGGGATCTATGACTTGGTCAAGCAAAAATCCCGCTATTTCCTCTTGAATTGCTCGTACGCGATCCTTTGGTAGGAGCTTATCCCGCATCTCCATCATCTTTAAAGAAGGAGATCAATATGAATGTATTAGCTGTGTGTATATATATTAGATAATGATGTAAAAATTATGAATAGTGTTCTGGCAAACGTACCCAAAGATGTCTTGCATCTTTGCTCCTTTCGGACGTCATCATGCGAATGTTCTCGCAAACATAGTATGCACATAAATTATTCCCCGGCACCTGCCTCAAGGTCTTTACGAGAATAGAATTAAATCAGATAATAATTAATCAAGCATGATAATGGTATTGAAACTAGAATTAAAGAGATGCACGGACGTAGCTAGCTGGTACTACTTAATTAATTACCTTGGGTCGCACCCATTTCAGCTTTTGTTTCCATTCGCCTTCAACCTGTTTGATGAACTTTTCCCAAGCCCTGCCCGCCGGCAAAGAAAATGAATAAAGGAGTTATTAATTAGTTGATATCAGGAAATGAACTAAAGAGGCCGACATAGTGCGATAATGATTGAAATTACCTGTCGACCATCCCCTTCATGATTGAGTATTCATTGGTATCTTTATATAGTGAGTCCAGTACTTGAACTTGTCCCTCATCAACTTCAATGATTAACAAGATCCAGTGGAAACTACATGCTCACACGTTTGTATAATTAAGCGGGCATGTGCATAACTCATCAACTACACTTATTAATATCTAGTAAGCAAAAACAGAATTTGTAGTACAAGACAGTGTCACTCACCCGAAGTTGTAAAGGAAGTAGTATTTCTGGTTGGGTATTTAGTCGCTTCAAGAACTCTAGCAAGCTTCTCTCTGTGTCTTTTCGATCCCATTCACGTGACCATGTCTCTTGATTAATGGTATCTGGGTCAATGAACCCAATGCCATAGCGTCCAGCTCTTTTCATTTCATACATCTTCATTCTGCATAATACCACAGAAAAGAATATAGTGAGGATAATTACAGGTAATGAACGAGCACTACAGCTAGCTAGAGACTTAAATTACAGAAAGAAATCACTTACAGACAATAGCAACTGACGATAGATTTGTCGAGTGCGTCTTGATTGAATAACTGAAACATTTCTTCAAACTCAACCCACAAATCTTTTGCATGGAAGTAATGCTCTGCCTTGACTTTCACCATGAGGGACTCTCGATTGGTCTTTACTTCTCTCAGGTACCATTCATGCAATTGATACATTCTCATTGATAGAAGTGGGATCTCCTTAGGCTTGACCAGAGGCTGCCCGCGGACAAATTTCCATTTTAATTCCTCCTCTGTAAATGTTTGGAATTCCTCGCTGGCTAGGAGTTGTTCAACAGTGACACCGGCCTCTTCAGCCTGCCTTCTATGATCGTCGGTTATTACCAGCTGATCGACGGTACTCCCATGTGGTTGTACAATGAGCGGGGGGATCGATTACACTGCCTGTTCTCCCAGCTGGGGAACAATTTTTCCACTTTTTTTGCCAACTGCTTGGCTCGAGCTCGAGCTCGACTCCTTCTCTTTTTGTGCAAGAAATGACTTCTTGATAGAGCGCACATAGTCTGAGTCCCTATGCTTGACAGCTGGTTGAGCATTATCAATAAAGTGTTGTATGACATGCTCAGGTACTTTCTCCTTTGGCGGCGGGGGCGGTTTCGGTCCAAAATGGGCCTTCACTTGGGCAGCCACTTCGGTGCTGTTTTCCTCCTCAGTCAGGTGGTAAGGCAACTTCGGAAGAGGCTTGAGGCTTGGACCATATTTGTATTTCTTGCCTCCTTTTGTACCGCTAGCCGTCGTAGCTGCGACACCTCTCTTCCGTTGTTGCTGAGGCGGCGGAGCCCGCTGAGGCGGCCGAGACGGCTGACGCGGTGCCTGACTTGGAGGAGGAATCGGCTGATGCGGTGCCGGACTTGGAGGAGGAGGAGTCGGCTGACGCGGTGCCGGACTTGGAGGAGAAGGAGGAGGCTGACGCGGTGCCGGACTTGGAGGAGGAGGAGTCGACTGACGCGGCGCCGGACTTGGAGGAGCAGGAGTCGACTGACTCGGCACCGGACTTGGAGGAGGAGAAGTCGGCTAATGCGGTGGCAGACTTGTTGCAGCAGGAGTCGGTGGCCTTGGAAAGACGATGCAATCATTTTTCCATAGAATGATACGATGTATGGCCTCTCCCAGTGTGCGCTCCTCTTCACCTCTAGGAATGTCAAGCTCTAGCTCGTAATATCCTGACATCACTTCATCAACCCCGGCACGAGCATAGCCAGCTGGAATCGGATTGCAATGGAAGGTTGCTTCAGGGGGATTTGTTAAAGCATAGCCTTCCACCACCTTCATGGATATGTTCTTCACTTTCATGTGTAGCTCACAAGCAGTCCTATCTTTGATATCATCCACGGGGTATCTATCCAGTAGTGCATCATCGCCCGGGGCGGAACCCACGCTGCTTCTCAGCATGGATGGGACGGTGCTATCCAATGCTGGATCTACTTGCTGCTGCCGCTGGGACGCCCTTTCCTGGCTAAGTGAGTCGATCTGCTCCTGCTGCCGGATGAAAGCGCGTTCCAACTCCGCGTGCTTTGATTCTATGATGCGAAGGCGGTCTGCTTCCTGCTTCCCCTGCTCCTCCTCCAGCTTCCTCTTCTCCTCCTCCTGCTACCTCTTTCTCGCACGGCTTCTGTAAGTGTCGTTCCAATCCGCAAACCCCTCAAACCACGGAACAACGCCTTTGCCTCGTGTTCTTCCTAGGTGTTCAGGATTCTTCAGGGCGCGCGTGAGCTCATCATTCTCTCTGTTGGGCGTGAACACCCCGTTTGAGCCTCTTCTATTGCAACAAGTAAACTGTCGGTGGCTCCTTTAAGACATGCCCGCTCCAAAACCAGCCCTGTCTTTGGGTCCAGCTTCCCCCATGTGTATAAAACCAAGTCCTGCACCTGGGGGGCTAGCTCAATGTAACTGGAGTTACCCCTGCTGCAATCATCCCTTGCTTAGCGATATCCCACTTAGGCCGGGCCACCTCGTAGCCACCTGGCCCCAGATTATGGTGCCACTGCTTTTTTGCAGCATTAATCTCGTTTATTCTCGACCGTTCCTGAGCTACTTCAGATTCCTTGAACTTCACGAAAGCGTCCCAGTGATCTCTTGCCTTCTCTAGTGTTCCCTTGAATTCTGGAGTCTGCTTTCCTGCTTTGACGTAAGTGGCCCATATATTTTCTTGTGGTTGTTGAATGCTATCACCATCTTCTTAAGAGCACTGTTCTTGACTTTCTCCAGATCTGCATCTGTCAAATGATCTGGTAGGGTGAAATGTGACATGAGCGATTCCCAAAGCAGATCTTTTGCTCCTTGGTCGACAAAAGTAACATCTGGATCTCCCTTTGCTGGTTTTTTCCATTCTTGAACGGAGATCGGGATTTGGTCCCTGACAATAACTCCGCATTGACGAATGAACTTGTTCGCATTCTTCTTAGGTTCAAGCGGTTCGCCATTAGGTTTGATGGCATCGATGTTGTACTTTACGCCAGCCTTCAACTTTTTGGCCGGGCCTCGAACTATCCTGCTGCTTGTAGAAGATTTGCTTGATCTGGAGGGCTAAAAGAATAAAGATCGATTCGTTAATATATATACAAATCAATTAAAACATGTGGTGATCACCAGATGCCTTATATAAATATACCTCGCCGGTCTTTGTTATTTGAAGAACAACATTTCCTTCATCGTCATTGTTCTAGACTTCATCTATTCGTTCGTCTTCATCAAATATCATACCCTCACCGGAATTGTTCAGATATTGCGAGCCGTCATCTTCTTCATTCTCATCTGGGCTCGGGGAGCGTATGATGTCGAACATAGTCTCTTCTCCTTCTCTGCCGGTATTGTCCATAGCTTTTATTTAACTAATCCAGAAGAAAGATAAAATAATTTAGTATTCAAATTAGAATGCATGCATGCAATCAATAAGGAAAAACTGAATCATAGTAGATAATATATATACATCTCGAATAATCCAGATAATATGCATCATCGAATATAATCTCGAATACATCATCTCAAATATTATCGAATAATATAATCTTGAATACATCGTCTCGAATATTATCGAATATAATCTCGAATACATCTCGAGTATTGTCACTAATACATCTCGAATATGATCATATATATAACATCACTAGCTAATAACATCACTCGCGGTGGACACCCAAAGAGAAGGAACGATCACGGGATCATAGCTCGGGTGAGATCCCTGAAGAACCTTCATGGTATTGGAGAACCTGACGTCCAACGCAACCATGTAGCGACGGACGTGCTCGTCCTCCTCCCTGACACGGTGACGTACCACCTCCGCGGGGGACTCCAGCCTCCACACCGAATGTGGCCCACGCGCCCGCCACCAAAGAAGCTCCGGGTCGATGACGGGACCCGGGTTCCTCACCAAGATGCGCGCCCCTGAAGGTAGCACCTCCCAGTGCCAGCCCGGCGGTGCCCAGTCCCAGACATGGCTCCTCTGAAGCAGGACGTCCTCGCGAACGAGTCGACGACGAGGATGCGGGCCGGGCATCGTTGACGTCGAGAACAAATTCTATGCAAATTTAACATTTTTTAAATGCTTGATTGTGATTTTTGTAATTCTTTTTCACTTGATTTTGCAAATACATAACAAAGTTTTGCAAATACAACATTAAAATATGCAAAAAAAAATATGCAAATTTTTTCTATGCTTGGTCAAAATTCCTCAAATGTTTTCTATACATTGTATACATACATATACTAATTGCTATACATTGGATCAAATGTCAAAATTCCTCAACTTTTTTCTATACATTGTATACATACATATATATATATATATACTAATTTCCATTGGATCAAAATGTCAAAATTCCTCAAATGTCAAAATTCCTCAACTTTTTTCTATACATCTAATCATCTAGTGAAAAAAAAATGTCCAAAATTCTTGTAGACCTTTTTATTCTTTCTTAGTGGTTCTTTGTTCTATGGCTGTGGTGGTGGGCTTCTTGCTTCTTGTACGGCGGCAGGAGTTTCTGATGGTCATACCCATATAGGTCGATGGCTTCCCTTCTTTGGTCAGAACCGGTTATGGGTAACTATTTTTCATATGTGAGTAATAGGGTTCGTTGGAGTGTTATGGCTCATGTTCGTTCATAGTTTTCTCGTCCAAACTCCCCCGCCGCAACGCCCCCCCTCCACAACCCCCTGGGCCCCCCCCCCCCGCCCCCCCCCCGCCCCCCCCCGCCCCCCGCCTCGCCACCCCCCCCCTCCACCCCCCACCACCCCCTGCATTCGTCCCCCGCCCCCCCCTGCACCGCCCCCCCCCCTGCTCCACCTTCCCAGCCCCCCTCCCGGAGTACCACGCGGCCCCCCCCCCCCCGCCACCCCCCCCGACCCCCCTGCCCCCCCGCCCTCGCGTTCCCCCCCCACTCCCCCCCGCCCCCCTCCCCGCCCTCCCGCCCCTCCCGCCGCTCCCCACCACTTTCTCCCTTTCTTCGCCTCTATACTAAAACATACAAAAATACATATAAATCATCGAACTTAAGAAAATGTGTGTTTATGTGTGTTCATGCATGTGTGTGGGGGGGGGGGCTCGGGGAGGGGCGGCCATGGCGGCAGGGGGCGAGGGAGAGGGGGGAGAGCTCACAGCGGGGTGACGGCAACGGCGAGGCGAGGCAAGTCGGGGGCGGCGACGGCGCCGGGGCAAGCGGCACGGCGAGGAGCTTGGGGAGGAGCGGTCGCGGGCGGCGTCGGGGCTCGGGGAGGAGGGCGCGTCCGGCGTCGGGGATCGGCACGAGGAGGTGCGGGCGGTCGGCGTCGGGGCGGCAACGAGCTTCGGTGTCGGGGGAGGCGAGACGGCGTCGGGGCAGGTGCGTACGACGGCAGCCTGGCGGCGCGGCGATCTCCTCTGTAGTGGTCGAAGAAGCAGAGAAACTAAAAAAATTCAAGTGTTGTATATATATGCGCAGGCATTTAGTCCCGGTTGGAGCCACCAACCGGGACTAAAGGTGAATTTCACCAGCCGAAGCGGCGGGAAGCGCAGGCCTTTAGTCCCGGTTGGTGGCTCCAACCGCGACTAAAGGGGGTATTTAGTCGCGGTTGGAACCACCAACCAGGACTAAAGACCTGCTCCTGGCACGGCACACTGCGGTGGATGTTTAGTCCCACCTCGCCCAGCGAAGGGCGTCCGCACCAGCTTATAAGCCCCGCCGCGGCATCTGCCTCGAGCTCCTCTCTAAGCAGGCCTTTGTGGGCCTATTGAACCTGTGTTGCCCTGTTGTGCCTACTGGGCCTTGCGGGCCTGCATCCTGGCCCAACTAGAGGTTGGGTTTCTAGTCGTATGAAGGCGTGGCGGGCCAGTAGGCGGGCTTTTTATTATTTACTTTTCAATTTTTTTTATTTCTGCTTTATTTATTTTCTTTTGTTTCTGAGTTGTTTTTTGCTTTATTTAGAGTTTCTGAGTGAATCTTTTTGCTTTAGGTAAAAAAATATAAACTTTTTGTTAGTGCCAGTAGTTTTCAAATTTGAATAGTTTAAATTTGAATTATTTGAAATTTATGTGAATCACTAGTTTGTGAATAACTTTACTTTAAAAATAGATTTTTCAGTGATTCTTTTTTCTGCTGTTTAATATTAGTGTGTTTTATCATTATATTCAATTTGGTAATTCTTAGGTTATTTAAAAAAAATGAAATGCCTTTGTAACAGATGAGTTTTCTTCCGAAACCCTGATACTTCGAAAGAGATTGTCCATTTTGTACATGAAGTGCATTCAGTTTTTGCCATAACCCTCTCAACTTTTTAGCACATGCTATGTGGGTGAAATGATGATACCATGCCAACTTTCAACCTTTTCAGAGTTCATTTGTAGTGCTTTTCAATTTCAGGGTCGTTTAGCTCAAAAAATCAGTAAATGCATGAAAAATAGCAAATGAAGTCAGAAAGGGTTGAAAATTGATGACGTGACTTTGAATGGTCCATACTAAACGCACAAAAAAGTCTGGAGTTGAAATAAGTTTAAAAAAATGTAATGCCTTTGTAACATATGAGTTTTCGTCCAAAACCCTGATACTTCGAAAGAGATTGTCCATTTTGTATACGAAGTGCATCCAGTTTTTGCTGTAACCCTCTCAACTTTTCAGCACATGCTATGTGGGTGAAATTATTATACCATGCCAACTTTCAACCTTTTCAGAGTTCATTTTGTAGTGCTTTTCAATTTCAAGGTCGTTTAGCTCAAAAAAATCAGTAAATGCATGAAAAAAAGCAAATGAAGTCAGAAAGGGTTGAAAATTGATGACGCGGCTTTGAATAGTGCATACTGAACGCACAAAAAGTCTGGAGTTGAAATAAGTTTAAAAAAATGTAATGCCTTTGTAACAGATGAGTTTTTGTCCGAAACCCTGATACTTCGAAAGAGATTGTCCATTTTGCACACGAAGTGCATCCAGTTTTTGCCGTAACCCTCTCAACATTTTAGCACATGCTATGTGGGTGAAATGATTATACCATGCCAACTTTCAACCTTTTCAGAGTTCATTTGTAGTGCTTTTCAATTTCAGGGTCATTTAGCTTTAAAAAAATCAGTAAGTGCATGAAAAAAAGCAAATGAAGTCAGAAAGGGTTGAAAATTGATGACATGGCTTTGAATGGTGCATACTGAATGCACAAAAAGTCTGGAGTTGAAATAAGTTTTAAAAAATGGCTAGTCTTATAGACCAGTGTAGGTGAGATGGAGCAGAGCAAAAGAGTGACACGTGCACTGGTGGGGGTCGCCGTGAGAAGTCCAGCGGACTCGAGGGAGCGCCGGTTCACCTCGAGGGTGGCTCCCAGCCCAGAGAGAAATTAATCACACGAGAGGAGTTGTCACGTCAATAGTCAAGGCTCGAGAGATGCAGAATGGTGCATACTGAACGCACAAAACACATAAGTACCCTAACTATTACAAAGATTCCCTCCGGTTTGTCCGAAGTGGGACTTTCTAGATATATAAGTCCGAAAACTCACTAGAGAAGAAAGTGATGACAGTGAATCCCGGTAACATCCCAGAGTGGGATCTTCGGGTATAAAACTTTTTCTTCGCGTGTGTCCCTTTGCGCCGTAACCATGGACAATCTTCATCATTTAACTGGATGCTCGGGACAATATTCACTGTGAAGGGAGCAATTTCATGAAACTTTTCATAATCTTCTGACATGTCTGTCTTGTCCTCCACTCCCACGATGTTTCATTTCCCTGAAAGAACTATGTGGTGCTTTGGCTCATCGTATGATGTATTCGCTTCCTTATCTTTTCTTTTTCTCGGCTTGGTAGACATGTCCTTCACATAGAAAACCTGCGCCA
The DNA here is from genome assembly GCA_011799875.1 of Thinopyrum elongatum. Lineage (NCBI taxonomy): Eukaryota > Viridiplantae > Streptophyta > Magnoliopsida > Poales > Poaceae > Thinopyrum > Thinopyrum elongatum. The sequence goes on from CM022298.1 coordinate 229,654,395, forward strand.
CATCATTGGCTAGGACGAATGGTTCGTCTGCGTACGCAAGATTGTTGAGATCCACTGTTGTCATTCCGTACTGCGGGTCTTCCTTTACCCCGCCTCCTGTCAGATTGACCCATTTGCACCGAAACAAAGGGACCTTCAAACCACGTCCATCGTCAAGTTCCCATATCTCCTCTATGTAACCATAATATGTGTCCTTTGGCCTATTGGTGTTTGCTGCATCAAAGCGGACACCACTATTTTGGTTGGTGCTCTTTTTATCTTGGGCGATCGTGTAAAGTGTATTCCCATTTATCTCGTACCCGTTGAAAGTCAATATATTCGAAGATGGTAACTGCGACAGCAAGTACATATCATCTTCAATAGCGTTGTCATGCATGAGACGTGTCTGCAACCAACCGGCGAAAGTCCCCGCTTGTTCACTGATGTCTACTACGCAACCTTCTTCTTGTAGACTCGTGTTGGGCCTCCAAGCGCAGAGTTTTGTAGGACAGTAGCAAATTTCCCTCAAGTGGATGACCTAAGGTTTATCAATCCGTGGGAGGCGTAGGATGAAGATGGTCTCTCTCAAACAACCCTGCAACCAAATAACAAAGAGTCTCTTGTGTCCCCAACACACCCAATACAATGGTAAATTGTATAGGTGCACTAGTTCGCCGAAGAGATGGTGATACAAGTGTAATATGGATAGTAGATATAGGTTTTTGTAATCTGAAAATATAAAAACAGCAAGGTAGCAAGTGGTAAAAGTGAGCAAAAACGGTATTCCAATGCTTGGAAACAAGGCCTAGGGTTCATACTTTCGCTAGTGCAAATTCTCTCAACAATGATAACATAATTGGGTCACATAACAATCCTTCAACGTGCAATAAAGAATCACTCCAAAGTTTCTATCGGAGAATGTAGGACGAAAACGTGCATCAACCCCTATGCATAGATTACCCCAATGTCACCTCGGGAATCCGCGAGTTGAGTGCCAAAACATACATCAAGTGAATAAATAGAACATCCCATTGTCACCACAGATATCCCATCGCAAGACATACATCAAGTGTTCTCAAATCCAATACTCAATCCAACATAACGAAACCTCAAAGAGCAAGACTCAATTCATCACAAGAAGGTAGAGGGGGAAGAAACACCATATGATCCGACTATAACAACAAAGCTCGCGATACATCAAGATCGTGCCAAATCAAGAACACGAGAGAGAGAGATCAAACACATAGCTACTGGTACATACCCTCAGCCCCGAGGGTGAACTACTCCCTCCTCGTCATGGAGACCGCCGGGATGATGAAGATGGCCACCGGTGATGGTTTCCCCCTCCGGCAGGGTGCCGGAACGGGCTCCCAATTGATTTTTCGTGGCTATAGAGGCTTACGGCGGAAGAACTCCCGATCTAGGTTTATTTCTGGGGGTTTCGTGATTTATAGGAATTTTTGGCGTCGATCTCACGTCAAGGGGGTCCACGAGGCGGCGGCAAGGTAGGGGGGCGCGCCCTAGGGGGGCGCCCTCCACCCTTGTGGTTGCCTCGGGACTCCTCTCTGGTATCTTTTCGCTCCAGTATTTTTTATATTTTCCAAAAATATTCTCCGTAAATTTTCAGCTCATTCCGAGAACTTTTATTTCTGCACAAAAAACGACACCATGGTAGTTCTACTGAAAACAGCGTCATTCCAGGTTAGTTCTAATAAAATCATACCAAAACCATATAAAATTGTTGTAAACATGGCAAGAATACTTCATAAATTATAGATACGTTGGAGACGTATCTGCATCCCCAAGCTTAATTCCTGCTCGTCCTCGAGTAGGTAAATGATAAAAGAAATAATTTATGAAGTGTGAATGCTAGCAAGTGCACAAGTTTGATCAATAATAATTTCAATCACCTTTTCTAGCATCATTATATATCATAAACAGTAGCTCATATCATAAAACTTCTCATGATCAAGTAGCAAGCTATTCACATGTTAAAGCATAGACCATAAACTTTCTTCAAAACTAACAAGCTATGTTCTCAGTCATCAAACAATTGCAATTCATCTTATTTTCAGGAAGGGTCTATGTAAGAACTTTGATTTAGCAAATTCCACATACTCAACTATCATATAGTCTTCCATGATTGCTACTACTCAAAGCATATTTTTAGAACAAATAGCATCCATCGAACACAGAGAAAGATAGGGGCTTAGTGTTTCGCCTCCCAACTTATTTATCATATAGATATTTGTCAACAATAATAATTCATGATCAAATATATTTGAATGGCCATATATGCTTAGATCTTTCCCCACCACATGATGCTTGCCAACTAAAGAGTAGGTTGGAATGAGAAGGAATACTACTGACTCTTGCATAAAATTAAAAGATAGGCCCTTAGCAGAGGGAAGCAGGGATTTACAGAGGTGCCAGAGCTCGAAGCTTTTAAAACAAAAATGAATATAATTCTGAGCGGTATGCTTTCATTTTCAACATAACAATCAAGAGATCTCACTATCTTCCATGCTAGATACATTATAGGCGGTTCCCAAACAGAATGGTAAAGTTTTTACTCCCCCTCCACCAACAATCACACTCCACGGCTGATCTGAAACAACGGGTACCGTCCATACAAACAACAGTCCTGGGGGAGTTTTGTTTAATTATTTGAAATTTTGTTTTTGATCTTTTGATCATAGGACTGGGCATCCCAATTACCAGCCACTTTCTTGTGAATGACAAGTGAATCAACACTCATCGTGAGAATAACCCACCTAGCATGGAAGATACTGACAGCCCCTAGTCGCTACATGAGCAATTCGGGCATACAAAATAGATTATTATTTGAAGGTTTAGAGTTTGGCACATGCAAATTTACTTGGAACGGCAGGTAAATACTGCATATAGGTAGATATGGTGGACACTCATGGAAGAAACTTGGTTCAAGGATTTCGGATGCACAAGCAGTATTCCCGCTTAGTACAGAAATTTTGGCTAGCAAAAGATTCTAAATAGCAAGCACCACATGTTGGAGGATCCATAACAATATAACTTCTATACAAATATACCCAAGCATAACTCATTACATTGTCTTCCTTGTCCAACTTCAACTAATTTGCTCAAGTTTGAAAATAATTAATGGGGCTCACAATCATAGAAGATGTCCAAGATAGTATATTTATATGTGAAATCTCTCTTCCTTCAATATTCTTTCATGAATTGTTTAAGTGACCAATACTATGTTTGCTAACTTTCAATAAATTTACCACCTCTACTTCTTATATGTGAAGTCATTACTCCCCATGGTATAAGCATATGAAGCATATATAATTTCAGATTTATGATATTCAATTCATTCAACCATTTACTCATAGGATATAAGTGAAGCACACGAGTAAACAACAAACTACTCCAAAACGATATAAGTGAAGATCAATGAGTAGTTGAATAATTATGTAGCTATGTGAAGACTCTCTCTCATAAATAAAATTTCAGATCTTAAGTATTTTATTCAAACATCAAGCAAAATAAAATAAAATAAAATGACATTCTAAGGATAGCACATATCATGTGAAGAAGCAAAAACTTAGGCTCAGCCAAAACTGACCGATAATTCTTGATGAAGAAAGGTGGGATGCCTACCGGGGCATCCCCAAGCTTAGATGCTTGAGACTTCTTGAAATATTAACTAGGGATGCCTTGGGAATCCCCAAGCTTGAGCTTTTGTGTCTCCTTAATTCCTTTTATATCACGGTTTCCCTAAATCTTAAAAACTTCATGCACACAAAACTCAACAAGAACTTGTGAGAAAAGTTAGTATAAATCAAATGCAAAACCTTATCATTCTCTACTGTAGGAAATTACTAAAATTATTATTTAACATTGCACACTAAATGCCTCTGCATATTTAATACTCCTATCCTCAAATAGAATCATTAAACAAGCAAACATATGCAAACAATGCAAACATAACAGCAATCTGTCAAAACAGGACAGTCTGTAAAGAGTGCAATTTTACTTATACTTACCTAACTACAAAAATTCTGAAAAATTGCCAAACTGTATAATTTTTTTTGTTACTAATTGTGTAAAAATTTCAAGATTTTATCATGTTCTGACTTTCCAGAAGAATTCAGACAATGATAGAAAACTTTCTGTTTTCAAAACAGCAACATATAGACTTGCCAAATAAGCATGGTAAAGGCTATACTTGACACTTTTATTGAAATAAAAGATGCAAAGCATTAATATAAATAACATAAAGCAAATACTAATAAAATAAAATGACGCTCCAAACAAAACTCATATCATGTGACGAATAAAAATATAGCTCCAAGTGAGGTTACTGATAATGTTGAAGACGAAAGAGTGGATGCCTTCCGGGGCATACCCAAGCTTAGTTGCTTGGATCTTACTTGAATATTACCTTGGGGTGCCTTGGGCATCCCCAAGCTTAGTGTCTTGCCACTCCTTGTTCTCCTCATATCGATATCTCACCCAAAACTTGAAAACTTCAATCACACAAAACTTAACAGAACTTCGTGAGATGAGTTAGTATGATAAAGCAAATCATTCACTTTGGTACTGTCAATACAAGATTAAAAAAATTTCTCACATGATTCCTACTGTACCCTATCATTTCTACAATTTATATTAAGCAATATAAGCCATAGAAACTAGAAAACAAGCAAACTATAAATCGAAAACAAAGTCTGTAAAAAAACAGAACAGTCTGTAAAGATCTGAATTGAGGTCATACTTCTCTAACTCCAAATATTCTGAAAAATTATAAAATTTGTATACCAATCAACTGTAAAAAAATTCAGAAGTTTTCCGCATTCCAGTAAAAGATAGGAATTTCTGTACTGGACGCAAAAGTTTATGTTTTTGCACAGAATCAAGTCAACTGTTATCCACACTATCCCAAAGGCTTTACTTGGCACTTTATTGAAACAAAAGCTATAAAACATGATTACTATAGTATCCTAATCATGTGAACACACAAAATCAGTAGGGGTAAATATTGGGTTGTCTCCCAACAAGCGCTTTTCTTTAATGCCTTTTTAGCTAGGCATAGTGATTTCAATGATGCTCACACAAAAGATAAGAATTGAAACATAATGGGAGCATCATGAAGAATATGACAAGCACATTTAAGTCTAACCCACTTCCTATGCATAGGGATTTTGTGAGCAAATAATTTATGGGAGCAAGAATCAACTAGCATAGGAAAGCAAAACAAGCAAAACTTCAAGATTTTCAACACATAGAGAGGAAACTTGATATTATTGCAATTCCTACAAGCATATATTCCTCACTCATAATAATTTTCAGTAGCATCATGAATGAATTAAACAATATAACTATCACATAAAGCATTCTTTCCATGATCTACAAGCATAGAAATTTTATTACTCTCCACATAAGCAAATTTATTCTCATGAATAGTGGTGGGAGCAAACTCAACAAAATAACTACCATGTGAGGCATAATCCAATTGAAAATTAAAATCATGATGACAAGTGTCATGGTTATCATTATTCTTTATAGCATACATGTCATCACAATAATCATCATATATAGCAACTTTGTTCTCATAATCAATTGGAACCTCTTCCAAAATAGTGGATTCATCACTAAATAAAGTCATGACCTCTCCAAATCCACTTTTATCAATATTGTGAAAAGATTCAACACCCTCCAAAATAGTGGGATCAATACTACCTAGAGTTGACACTCTTCCAAACCCACTTTCATCGATATAATCATCATAAATAGGAGGCATGCTATCATCATAATAAATATTCTCATCAAAACTTGGGGAACTAAAAATATCATCTTCATCAAACATAGCATCCCCAAGCTTGTAGCTTTGCATATCATTAGCGTCATGGATATTCAAAGAATTCACACTAACAACATTGCAATCATGCTCATCATTCAAAAATTTAGTGCCAAACATTTTATAGACTTCTTCTTCTAACACCTGAGCACAATTTTCTTTTCCATCATTTTCACGAAAGATACTAAAAAGATGAAGCATCTGAGGCAACCTCAATTCCATATTTTTGTAGTTTTCTTTTATAGACTAAAATAGTGATAAACAAGAAACTAAAAGATTCAATTGCAAGATCTAAAGATATACCTTCAAGCACTCACCTCCCCGGCAACGGCGCCAGAAAAGATCTTGATGTCTACTACGCAACCTTCTTCTTGTAGACTCGTGTTGGGCCTCCAAGCGCAGAGTTTTGTAGGACAGTAGCAAATTTCCCTCAAGTGGATGACCTAAGGTTTATCAATCCGTGGGAGGCGTAGGATGAAGATGGTCTCTCTCAAACAACCCTGCAACCAAATAACAAAGAGTCTCTTGTGTCCCCAACACACCCAATACAATGGTAAATTATATAGGTGCACTAGTTCGGCGAAGAGATGGTGATACAAGTGTAATATGGATAGTAGATATAGGTTTTTGTAATCTGAAAATATAAAAACAGCAAGGTAGCAAGTGGTAAAAGTGAGCGAAAATGGTATTGCAATGCTTGGAAACAAGGCCTAGGGTTCATACTTTCGCTAGTGCAAATTCTCTCAACAATGATAACATAATTGGATACATAACAATCCCTCAACGTGCAACAAAGAATCACTCCAAAGTTTCTATCGGAGAAGTAGGACAAAAACGTGCATCAACCCCTATGCATAGATTACCCCAATGTCACCTCGGGAATCCGCGAGTTGAGTGCCAAAACATACATCAAGTGAATCAATAGAACATCCCATTGTCACCACAGATATCCCATCGCAAGACATACATCAAGTGTTCTCAAATCCAATACTCAATCCAACATAACGAAACCTCAAAGAGCAAGACGCAATTCATCACAAGAAGGTAGAGGGGGAAGAAACACCATATGATCCGACTATAATAACAAAGCTCGCGATACATCAAGATCGTGCCAAATCAAGAACACGAGAGAGAGAGAGAGATCAAACACATAGCTACTAGTACATACCCTCAGCCCCGAGGGTGAACTACTCCCTCCTCATCATGGAGACCACCGGGATGATGAAGATGGCCATCGGTGATGGTTTCCCCCTCCGGCAGGGTGCCGGAACGGGCTCCCGATTGGTTTTTCATGGCTACAGAGGCTAACGACGGTAGAACTCCCGATCTAGGTTTATTTCTGGGGGTTTCGTGATTTATAGGAATTTTTGGCGTCGGTCTCACGTCAAGGGGGTCCACGAGGCGGCGGCAAGGTAGGGGGCGCTCCCTAGGGGGGGCGTGCCCTCCACCCTTGTGGTTGCCTCGGGACTCCTCTCTGGTATCTTTTCGCTCTAGTATTTTTTGTATTTTCCAAAAATATTCTCCGTAAATTTTTAGCTCATTCCGAGAACTTTTATTTCTGCACAAAAAAACGACACCACTGTAGTTCTGCTGAAAACAGCGTCAGTCCGGGTTAGTTCTAATAAAATCATACCAAAACCATATAAAATTGTTGTAAACATGGCATGAATACCTCATAAATTATAGATACATTGGAGACGTATCAGCATCCCCAAGCTTAATTCCTGGTCGTCCTCGAGTAGGTAAATGATTAAAGAAATAATTTATGAAGTGTTAATGCTAGCAACTGCACAAGTTTGATCAATAATAATTTCAATCACCTTTGCTAGCATCATTATATATCATAAACAGTAGCTCATCTCATAAAACTTCTCATGATCAAGTAGCAAGCTATTCACATGTTAAAGCATAGACCATAAACTTTCTTGAAAACTAACAAACTATGTTCTCAGTCATCAAACAATTGCAATTCATCTTATTTTCAGGAAGGGTCTATGTAAGAACTTTGATTTAGCAAATTCCACATACTCAACTATCATATAGTCTTCCATGATTGCTACCACCCAAAGCATATTTTTAGAACAGAGTTGCCAGAGCTCGAAGCTTTTAAAATAGAGATGAATATAATTCTGAGCGGTATGCTTTCATTGTCAACATAACAACCAAGAGATCTCACTATCTTCCATGCAAGATACATTATAGGCGGTTCCCAAATAGAATGGTAAAGTTTTTACTCCCCCTCCACCAACAATCACACTCCACGGCTGATCCGAAACAACGGGTACCGTCCATACCAACAACAGTCCTGGGGGAGTTTTGTTTAATTATTTGAATTTTTTTTTATCTTTTGATCATAGGACTGGGCATCCCAATTACCAGCCACTTTCTCGTGAATGACAAGTGAATCAACACTCATCGTGAGAATAACCCTGTAGGATCGAAAGTAGGTCTAGAGGGGGGGTGATTAGACTACTTGACCAAATAAAAATCTAGCCTTTTCCCAATTTTAAGTCTTGGCAGATTTTAGCAACTTAGCACAAGTCAAGCAATCAACCTACACATGCAATTCTAAGAGTGTAGCAGCGTAAAGTAAAACATTGCATATGAAGGTAAAGGGAAGGGTTTGGAGAAGGCAAACGCAATGTAGACATGAGGATTTTTGGCGTGGTTCCGATAGGTGGTGCTATCTTACGTCCACGTTGATGGAGACTTCAACCCACGAAGGGTAACGGTTGCGCGAGTCCACGAAGGGCTCCACCCATGAAGGGTCCACGAAGAAGCAACCTCGTCTATCCCACCATGGCCATCGCCCACGAAGGACTTGCCTCACTTGGGTAGATCTTCACGAAGTAGGTGATCTCCTTGCCCTTACAAACTCCTTGGTTCAACTCCACAATCTTGACGGGGGCTCCCAAGTGACACCTAACCAATCTAGGAGACACCACTCTCCAAAAGGTAATAAACGGTGTGTTGATGATGAACTCCTTGCTCTTGTGCTTCAAATGATAGTCTCCCCAACACTCAACTATCTCTCACAGATTTGGCTATGGTGGAAAGATGATTTGAGTGGAAAGCAACTTGGGGAAGGCTAGAGATCAAGATTCTTGTGGTAGGATTGGAATATCTTGGTCTCAACACATGAGTAGGTGGTTCTCTCTCAGAAAATGAGTAGTGGAAGTGTAGGCACGTTCTGATGGCTCTCTCATGAATGGAGAGGAGGGTGGAGGGGTATATATAGCCTCCACACAAAATCTAACCGTTACACACATTTGACCCAACTCGGTCAGACCGAATAGGTGAACTCGGTGAGACCGATTAAGTTCAAAATGTGAACGTTAGGTTTTTCGATGGGACCGACATGATCAACTCGGTGGGACCGATGCGCTAGGGTTAGAGCAAAACCTCATCTCGGTGTGACCGATTGCATGAACTCGGTGAGACCGATTTCAGCAATGAGCAAATAGAGAGTTGGTCAGGCAAAATCGGTGGGACCAATCGCTCATCTCGGTGAGACCAAAATGTTATGAAAGGGAAACAGAGAGTTTGCATTGCGAACTCGGTGGGACCGATTGCTCATCTCGGTGAGACCGAAATGTTACGAAGGGAAACAGAGAGTTTGCAATCCCATCTCGGTGAGACCGAGATCCCTATCGGTGAGACCGAACTGATTAGGGTTTCTGGCTATGGCTATGTCAAGGAACTCGGTGGCGCCGGATAGATCAAATCGGTGGGGCCGAGTTTGACTTTAGGTTTAGGACATATTTGGAATTGAGAAAGTGGTTGAGGGCTTTGGAGCATATCACTAAGCATTTTGAGCAAGTAGACCATTAAGCAACACCTCATCCCCTTTTAATAGTATTGGCTTTTCCTATGGACTCAATGTGATCTTGGATCACTAAAATAGAAATGTATAGTCTTGAGCTTTTGCCAATGTTTGTCCTTATCATTTTGAGGGGTCCACATCTCTAGTCCATGACATGCCAATCATTGAACTTTCTGAAATAATCAACTTGAAAGGATATTAGTTCAATGAACTATATGTTGTTATGAATTACCAAAACCACCCAGGGATTAGTTGCACTTTCAATCTCCCCCTTTTTGGTAATTGATGACAACATATAGATCAAAGCTTCGACAAATGATAATATGAATGAAATACATCGTCGCTTTGAGGAGTATGTGATAAGCAAGAGCTCCCCCTAAATTTGTGCATTATTTAAAATTTGCTTTTGAATGCAAATGCACAATCGATTAGGATCATGGGTTACTCTTCCATGTCACATACATCTTGGTGGAGCGCTCAAAATGATAGAATATAAATAGCATGCACTCATCACCAAGACAAATATGATTGATCATACACAAGTAATACGATAGCATCATTCAAGCACACATATTAAAGCATAATATGATCAATCACATGATCATAAGAGTATCTCACACACAAGCATGAATAAGTAGCAAACAAACGACCAAATAACAAGTAGCAAGAGAGGCAAATAAAACAAAACACTCTCTCTCTCTCGAAGCCTATGATCTATACACTTTCTCCCCCTTTGGCAACAAGTTACCAAAAAGTTCGAAAATGCATAGTACTATACGACACTCTAAGCACGATCTCCGGGAGCTCCGGTGTGCGAAGATGGCGTGGAGAGGATAGCATCTACAAAGTCTTCTGCTGATGTCTGATGAACTGGAGGAGTTGCCACTGGAGGGGCAACTGGGGCAGTGGCAACAGGTGCTGAAGTGGTGGTTCTCGTGTCACTGACTGGCACAGCTGCTGACCTGTTGGCTCTAGGCACCCTCTGATAAGCATCTGTGGTAGATCTTCCTCTCCTCTCCTCTGCTTCTTCTTGGAGTTGCTCAACTACAGTTTGAATCTCTGTGACCTTCAAGTCTAGATCATAAAACTTTGTTTCAATGATTCTCTCAAGACTTTCTTGGTTTTGAGTTATGGTGGTTAGTCCTTTCTCAATCCTTACTGTGGCTTCAAGCAGATAGCTGAGCTGGTCCTGCTTGGTCTTGAGATTCATAGCTGATACATCTGGCATCTTGGATGCTTGTGTTGTCTTTGCTTTTTCTCTCTTCTCCTGAGCCTCCACAGAAGTAGGATGTGATGGATCCATGACAACCTCGTTGTCCTCAAAGTCTGGCCTCAGGGGAAGGTGCTCTCTATCTAACATATATGTGCATGTGCCCATCTTGGAGTTGATGAGCATCTGAATGTTTGGGGCATAGCCACATGATCTCTTCTGATCTGCTGCAGTTCTCTTAATTGTTTCAACAATCAAGGTCATCACCTTGAACTTTTCTGGCACATCAAACATATGCAGCAGGTTGATTGAGTGCCCTCTGATCATCCTGTCATCTCCAGATTTGGGCAACAAAGTATGCCTCAATATAGTGTTGATGGTTGGCAGCCCTGACAACAGATAGTAAACTGAGCCAAATCTGTGTGTCTCCAAGGCATCATCTGGTATCTCCTTGTACATGTGTGCCATGGAGTTGTGGTCTTTCCTGGGCTTTGCATGTACATCTGTATCATCCTCAGCCTCTTCAGGGGCATTGATCAGCTTGGTCCACTCAGCAATTGAAGATTGGTACCTTGTACCTTCAGTCATCCAGACTATCTTGCCATCTGGGTAAAAATGAGTTGTGGAATAGAACTGCATCACCATCTCATCATTCCATTTTGTCAACTTCTGACCAACAAACTTATCAACATCATTCTGTCTGAAGCTCTCATGTACTCCAGGAAAGTGATCTTCATTGTCATCAATGAACTTCCAGTCAACCCATCTCATATCACTCACTATGGGCTTCTTGTCCAGGAGAATTGTCTCATAGAAGTCCTGCTGCTCCTTGGTATAGAACCTGTAATCCACAGCAGTCCTTCTCCTTGTTGCATAAGGATCTGTTTGCCTCTATAGTCTGAGACCTGCATCTTTTCTTAACTTCATGCTTCCAGAAATGGGATGGTTGTCATCATGATCAGGTATCTTGGGCTTGAGCTTTCTGAGCACTTGGGCCTCATCATCTTCCTGAACTTCAGGCACTGGGGCCTTGTTCTTCTCTGCAGCAGGGATGTTCCTGGTGCTTCTCTTGGTTGTTGTTTGCTTTGGAGCTGTCTTGGGCTTGGATGAGGTAGCCCCAGACTTAATTGCATCACCCATAAGTTTCTGAGATTTTGGTGCTGGTGCAGCATCTTCTTCCTCTTCTTCATTTTCATCTTGCATCATTGAAGATCTGCCAATTACTCTGGCCATGGTCTTTTTGACCCTTTCCTTTCTCTTCTTGCCTCCAGCAATCTCTTCTTCTCCCTTTTCAGCACCACTTGCTGCAGTTTGAGTTGAGGCTCTAACTTTGGACATGGGCTTCCTCTGAGCAGGAGCCTTCTTCTTCATTCCTGGCTTAATGGCAGCAGCAGCATACTCTTTCTTGACTGCCTTCATCTTGGAAGTGACCTCCTCATCTACCACAAAATCTTCATCTTCAGAGTCTGAGGTTCTCTTCTTCCTCTGCCTAGTTGCAGCCTTAGGCAGATTGCTTGGGGTGCTTCTGCTACCCTCATCATAACTGCTTGAGGGACTAGTGCCCTCACTGAGATTCTGGTGCTCCCCTGACCTTGTAGGATCGAAAATATGTCTAGAGGGGGGTGATTGGACTACTTGACCAAATAAAAATCTAGCCTTTTCCCAATTTTATGTCTTGGCAGATTTTAGCAACTTAACACAAGTCAAGCAATCAACCTACACATGCAATTCTAAGAGTATAGCAGCGGAATGTAAATCATTGCATATGAAGGTAAAGGGAGAGGAGTTTGGAGAGAGCAAACGCAATGTAGACACGGAGATTTTTGGCGTGGTTCCGATAGGTGGTGCTATCATACGTCCATGTTGATGGAGACTTCAACCCACGAAGGGTAACGGTTGCGCGAGTCCACGGAGGGCTCCACCCATGAAGGGTCCACGAAGAAGCAACCTTGTCTATCCCACCATGGCCATCGCCCACGAAGGACTTGCCTCACTCGGGTAGATCTTCACGAAGCAGGCGATCTCCTTGCCCTTACAAACTCCTTGGTTCAACTCCACAATCTTGACGGAGGCTCCCAAGTGACACCTAACCAATCTAGGAGACACCACTCTCCAAAAGGTAATAAATGGTGTGTTGATGATGAACTCCTTGCTCTTGTGCTTCAAATGATAGTCTCCCCAACACTCAACTATCTCTCACAGATTTGGATATGCTGGAAAGATGATTTGAGTGGAAAGCAACTTGGGGAAGGCTAGAGATCAAGATTCTTGTGGTTGGATTGGAATGTCTTGGTCTCAACACATGAGTAGGTGGTTCTCTCTCAGAAAATGAGTAGTGGAAGTGTAGGCACGTTCTGATGGCTCTCTCACTAATGGAGAAGGGGGTGGAGGGGTATTTATAGCCTCCACACAAAATCTAACCGTTACACACAATTTACCAAACTCGGTGGGACCGAATAGTGAAACTCGGTGAGACCGACCTGGTTCAAAATGTGAATGTTAGGCTTTTCGGTGGGACCGACAATACCAACTCGGTGAGACCGATGCGCTAGGGTTAGGGCGAAACCTCATCTCGGTGAGATCGATCACATGAACTCGGTGAGACCGATTTCAGTAATAAGCAAACAGAGACTTGGTCCGGCAAACTCGGTGGGACCGATCGCTCATTTCGGTGAGACCGAAACATTACGAAAAGGAAACAGAGAGTTTGCATTGCCAACTCGGTGGGACCGATCGCTCATCTCGGTTAGACCGAAACGTTACGAAGGGAAACAGAGAGTTTGCAATCCCATCTCGGTGAGACCGATATCCCTATGGGTGAGACCGAACTGATTAGGGTTTCTGGCAATGGCTATGTCAAGTAAACTCGGTGGCGCCGGATAGATCAAATTGGTGGGGCCGAGTTTGACTTTAGGATTAGGACATTGTGGAAATGAGAAAGTGGTTGAGGGCTTTTGGAGCATATCACTAAGCATTTTGAGCAAGCAAGCCATTAAGCAACACCTCATCCCCTTTTAATAGTATTGGCTTTTCCTATGGACTCAATGTGATCTTGGATCACTAAAATGAAAATGTAGAGTCTTGAGCTTTTGCCAATATGTGTCCTTAGCATTTTGAGGGGTCCACATCTCTAGTCCATGCCATACCAATCATTGAACTTTCTGAAACATTAATCTTGAATGGATATTAGTTCAATGAGCTATATGTTGTTATGAATTACCAAAACCACCCGGGGATTAGTTGCACTTTCAATCTCCCCCTTTTTGGTAATTGATGACAACATATAGATCAAAGCTTCGACAAATGATAATATAAATGAAGTACATCATCGCTTTGAGAAGTATGTGATAAGCAAGAGCTCCCCCTAAATTTGTGCATTATTTAGAATTTGCTCTTGAATGCAAATGCACAATCGATTAGGATCATGGGTTACTCTTCCATGTCACATACATCTTGGTGGAGCGCTCAAAATGATAGAATATGAAATATGCACTCATTACCAAGACAAGATATGAATGATCATATATGAGAGATAGAATATCATCATTCAAGCACAAACATTTAAGTATGATATGATCAAGCACATGATCATATAAGTATCTCTCACACACATAAGTAGAGTATCAACAAAACGAGCAAGCAAATAAAGTAGCAAGAGAGGCAAAAGAAGCAAAACACTCTCTCTCTCTAAGCCTATGATCTATACACTTTCTCCCCCTTTGGCAACAAGTTACCAAAAATCTTGAAAATGCATATTGCTATGCGGCTCTCTAAGCACGATCGCCGGGAGCTCCGGAGTGTGAAGGTGGCGTGGAGAGGAGTCCTACAACGAATGCATCCGAAGAGGTCTGTGGAGCTGGTGGAGTAGCAACTGGAGGAACAACAGAGGCTGTATCTGTTGGTGCTGATGTAGTAGCCCTTGTGTCACTGGCTGGCACAACGACAGACCTTTGTGCCCTAGGCACTCTCTGAAATGCTTCAGTGGTAGCTCTCCCTCTTCTCTCTTCAGCTTCATCCTGGAGTTGCTCAACTGCAGTCTGGATCTCTGTGACCTTCAAGTCTAGATCATAAAACTTTGTCTCGATGATCCTCTCAAGACTCTCTTGATTTTGAGTCAGGGTTGTTAATCCTTTCTCAATCCTGACAGTGGCCTCAAGCAGATAGCTCAGCTGATCCTGCTTGGTCTTGAGGTGAGCAGTTGAAGCATCTGGAACTTGTGAAGATTGTGCTGCCTTCTCTGCTTTAGCTTTCTCCCTCTTCTCCCGAGCCTCTACTAAAGTAGGATGTGTGGCATCCATGACAACTTCATTGTCTTCAAATTCAGGCCTCAGGGGAAGGTGCTCCTTGTCCAAGAGATATGTGCCTTTGCCCATATTGGAGTTGATGAGCATCTGAATATGTGGAGCATATCCGCATGATCTCTTTTGATCAGCAGCAGTCCTCTTGATTGCCTCTACAATCAATGTCATTACTTTGAACTTCTCTGGTATGTCAAACATGTGCAGCAAATTGATGGAATGCCCTCTTATCATCCTGTCATCTCCAGACTTGGGCAACAATGTGTGCCTAAGGATAGTGTTGATTGTGGGCAGTCCAGACAGCAGATAGTACACAGAGCCAAACTTGTGAGTATCCAGGGCAGCATCAGGAATCTCCTTGTACATGTGTGCCATGGAGTTGTGTCATTTCCTTGGTTTGGCATACACATCTGTGTCATCCTCTTGCTCTTCAGGGGCATTGATAAGCTTGGCCCACTCAGCAACTGTAGACTGGTACCTAGTACCCTCAGTCATCCAAGCAATTTTACCATCTGGGTAAAAATGTGATGTGGAGTAGAACTACATCACCATCTCATTATTCCACTTGGTGAGTTTCTGGCCAACAAATTTGTCAACTCCAGTCAGTCTGAAGCTGTCATGAACTCCTGGGAAGTGATCTGTATTGTCGTCAATGTAAGTCCAGTCAACCCATCTCATATCACTGACTATGGGCTTCTTGTCCAGGAGCACAGTCTCATAGAAATCTTGTTGTTCCTTTGTGTGGAACCTGTAGTCTATAGCAGTCCTCCTTCTGGTGGCATATGGGTATGTCTGCCTCCATAGCCTGAGACCTGCATCCTTTCTTAGCTTCATGTTCTCAGCCACAGGATGTGTATCATCATGATCTGGGATCTTGGGCTTCAATTTTATAAGCACTTGGGCTTCTTCTTCTTCTTCCACTTCAGGCACTGGGGCCTTGTTCTTCTCAGCAGCTGGTATGTTCCTAGTTGATCCCTTGAGTGCTGCAGGCTTAGAAGCTTGAGCAGCAGCAGCAGCCTTGGGGGCAGTCTTGGGCTTTGATGGAGCAGCCCCTGACTTGATGGCATCCCCCATCAACTTCTGAGCTTTGGGAACTGGTGCATCATCTTCTTAATCCTCATCTGAATCCCTGACCATGGATGGTCTGCCAATTACTCTCGCCATGGTCTTCTTGACCCTTTCCTTCCTCTTCTTGCCTTCACCAGCCTCCTTTGGTTCAAGAGAGACCCCAATGGTTTCCTGTGTTGAGGCTCTGGCTTTGGACATTGGGATCCTTCTGGCTGGTTCCTTCTTCTTCATACCTGGCTTGATTGAAGCTGCTGTGCCAAACTCTTTCTTGACAACCTTTTTCCTTGAAGTGACTTCCTCATCAGCCACAAAATCTTCATCTTCTGAATCTGAATTCCTTTTCCTCCTCTCCCTAGTAGCAGCCTTAGGCAGGTTGCTAGGAGTACTTCTGCTCCCATCATCATAGCTGTCAGAGGGACTAGTGCCCTCACTTAAGTTAACCTGTTCCTCAGATCTGTTTTGGCTGTCACTGTTGTCTGACATGGCTGAAAGCTGACCCTGTGAATAGATATAGTTGAGACAGAGTGGATGAGCATCACAAAGTGCAGAGATTTTGCAAAACAAATGAGTCAAAAACTTAGTTTTAGTTTTCTACAGAAGTCATTTCGGAGCTACCGATTTGTTAAACTCGGTGACACCGAAGCAATATTAGAGTCTAAACTAGTGAAATCGGTCAGACCGAGACACAGTTCGGTGACTCCAAGATTGCTAGGGTTTCACAGAGAATCGAACTCAGTCACACCGATTTGTAAGTTTCGGTCAGACCAAAAATCAGAAGTGCAATGGCCTGGGCCAAATCGGTGAGACCGATTTCTACAACTCGGTCGGTCCGAGATGAATTCGGCGGAAACCTAACCCTAAGTTTTTTAATCAAAACTAATCTAAAGGAGTTTTTGATTGGATAGAAGTATTTCAAACATGGTAAGATTCATGGCATTGAAGTGCAGGAATCAGAGATAAAGATTGCCCAAAGGGGTCGAGTTCATACCCTAACTCAGTGGTGAACTCGCTACGGCGACAACGGCGGCGAAGATTCCATTGATGGCGGCGGAGACCAGCGGCAGGAGGTCGCTGGCGACGGAGGAGACGATCCGGAGACCTCGAGTTTGCAGAGCTGGACAGGCGCGGGCGAAGGGTTTCGGAGAAATTTCTAAAATTTGACCCGTGGGTATATATATCCAGACCCTGTCGGTGTGAGCGAGTTGAGCAACTCGGTGGCACCGAGATGCAGAATCGCAAGCGGTTACTGCAAATCGGTGAGACCGAACTGTTTAAATCGGTTGCACCGAGATTGAAACCTAGATCAACTCAATGAACTCGGTATGAACGAAAGGAATAAATCGGTCAGACCGAAATATATCGAGAGGATCTTGATTTGGAACTTCTCTCTCTGCTTCTATTCTTGTAGAATTTGTTGAAGTTCTTCACCATTAAGCTCAATTCCTCATTGAAGACTTGTTTTTCACTTGATGTGGCAGGAGCATCACATGAGGCTTTATAAGCACCACTAGACTTGTTGTGAAGCTGTTCTTTGTCCTTGAATGACATCTCATGAGCAACAATTCTTCCAATGACTTCCGTTGGCTTGAGATCTTTGTAATTGGGCATCATTTGGATCAATGTGCACACGGTATCATATTTTCCATCCAAGGCTCTTAGGATCTTTTTGATGATGAATCTGTCAGTCATCTCTTCACTTCCTAAGCCGGCAATCTCATTTGTGATGAGAGCAAGCCTAGAGTACATTTCAGCGACACCTTCACCATCCTTCATTTTGAACTTGTCAAGTTGACTTTGAAGCACATCCAACTTGGATTCCTTGACGGACTCGGTACCTTCATGCATATCAATCAAAGAATCCCAAATTTCCTTTGCATCCTCAAGACGGCTGATTTTGTTGAATTCTTCGGGGCACAATCCATTGAAGAGGATATCGCAAGCTTGAGCGTTGTATTGCAGCATTTTCAACTCTTCCGTAGTTGCTTCGTGATTTAGTTCTCTCCCATCGAAGAATTCATCTTGAAAACCAATACACACAATATCCCAAACGGCGGGGTTATGTCCAAGAATATGCATTTTCATCGTATGCTTCCAACTAGCAAAATTAGTACCATCAAAGTAAGGACCTCTACGGTGGTAATTTCCCTCGCTAGACGCCATACTCTCCTAGGTTGTGAAACCAAGGCTATGATCACCAAAGCTATGGAAATCAAGGCAAATGGAGACCAAAGCTCTGATACCACTTGTAGGATCGAAAGTATGTCTAGAGGGGGGGTGATTAGACTACTTGACCAAATAAAAATCTAGCCTTTTCCCAATTTTATGTCTTGGCAGATTTTAGCAACTTAACACAAGTCAAGCAATCAACCTACACATGCAATTCTAAGAGTATAGCAGCGGAATGTAAATCATTGCATATGAAGGTAAAGGGGGAGGAGTTTGGAGAGAGCAAACACAATGTAGACACGGATATTTTTGGCGTGGTTCCGATAGGTGGTGCTATCGTACGTCCACGTTGATGGAGACTTCAACCCACAAAGGGTAACGGTTGCGTGAGTCCACGGAGGGCTCCACCCACGAAGGGTCCATGAAGAAGCAACCTTGTCTATCCCACCATGGCCATCGCCCACGAAGGACTTGCCTCACTCAGGTAGATCTTCACGAAGTAGGCGATCTCCTTGCCCTTACAAACTCCTTGGTTCAACTCCACAATCTTGACGGAGGCTCCCAAGTGACACCTAACCAATCTAGGAGACACCACTCTCCAAAAGGTAATAAATGGTGTGTTGATGATGAACTCCTTGCTCTTGTGCTTCAAATGATAGTCTCCCCAACACTCAACTATCTCTCACAGATTTGGATATGCTGGAAAGATGATTTGAGAGGAAAGCAACTTGGGGAAGGCTAGAGATCAAGATTCTTGTGGTTGGATTGGAATGTCTTGGTCTCAACACATGAGTAGGTGGTTCTCTCTCAGAAAATGAGTAGTGGAAGTGTAGGCACGTTCTGATGGCTCTCTCACTAATGGAGAAGGGGGTGGAGGGGTATTTATAGCCTCCACACAAAATCTAACCGTTACACCCAATTTACCAAACTCGGTGGGACCGAATAGTGAAACTCGGTGAGACCGACCTGGTTCAAAATGTGAATGTTAGGCTTTTCGGTGGGACCGACAATACCAACTCGGTGAGACCGATGCGCTAGGGTTAGGGCGAAACCTCATCTCGGTGAGATCGATCACATGAACTCGGTGAGACTGATTTCAGTAATAAGCAAACAGAGACTTGGTCAGGCAAACTCGGTGGGACCGATCGCTCATTTCGGTGAGACCGAAACATTACGAAAAGGAAACAGAGAGTTTGCATTGCCAACTCGGTGGGACCGATCGCTCAGCTCGGTTAGACCGAAACGTTACGAAGGGAAACAGAGAGTTTGCAATCCCATCTCGGTGAGACCGATATCCCTATCGGTGAGACCGAACTGATTAGGGTTTCTGGCAATGGCTATGTCAAGTAAACTCGGTGGCGCCGGATAGATCAAATTGGTGGGGCCGAGTTTGACTTTAGGATTAGGACATTGTGGAAATGAGAAAGTGGTTGAG
Organism: Thinopyrum elongatum; assembly: GCA_011799875.1. NCBI lineage: Eukaryota > Viridiplantae > Streptophyta > Magnoliopsida > Poales > Poaceae > Thinopyrum > Thinopyrum elongatum. Next base: position 229,674,216 of record CM022298.1, read on the forward strand.
GGCTTTTGGAGCATATCACTAAGCATTTTGAGCAAGCAAGCCATTAAGCAACACCTCATCCCCTTTTAATAGTATTGGCTTTTCCTATGGACTCAATGTGATCTTGGATCACTAAAATGAAAATGTAGAGTCTTGAGCTTTTGCCAATATGTGTCCTTAGCATTTTGAGGGGTCCACATCTCTAGTCCATGCCATACCAATCATTGAACTTTCTAAAACATTAATCTTGAATGGATATTAGTTCAATGAGCTATATGTTGTTATGAATTACCAAAACCACCCGGGGATTAGTTGCACTTTCAGACCTTTTCTGGCTGTCACTCTGGTCTGACATCTCTGACACTGAACGCAGACCCTGTGAATAGATAGATTGAGATAGAGTGGATGAGCATCACAAAGTACAGCTGTTTTGGCAAAAGGAATGATTCAAAAACTTAATTTTAGTTTTCTGCAGAAAGCATTTCGGAGCTACCGATATGACAAACTCGGTGACACTGAAGCAGCTTTAGAGTCTAAACATGTGAAATCGGTCAGACCGAGACACAGTTCGGTGACTCCGAGATGCTAGAGTTTCACTGAGAAGGTAAACTCGGTCACACCGATTTGTACACTTCGGTTAGACCGAGTAGTACATGTGCAATGGCCTGGGCAAAATCGGTGAGACCGAATCTTTCAAATCGGTCGGTCCGAGATGAGTTCGGCGGAAACCTAACCCTAAGTTTTTGGATCAAAACTAATCTAGAGGAAGTTTTGGTTGGATGGAACTGTTTCAATTGTGGCAAGAATCATGGCATTGTCCTTAGTGCAAGAATCAGAGTTAAAGATTGCACAGGGGGGTCGAGTTCATACCCTAACTTGGTGATGAACCCGCTACGGCGACAACAGCGGCGAAGAACAGCGGCAGGAGGTCGCTGGCGACGAGGAGACGATCCGGAGACCTCGAGTCGGCAGAGCTGGACAGGCGCGGGTGAAGCGTTTGGAGAAATTTCCAAATTTTCAGCCCGTGGGTATATATATCCAGACTCTGTCGGTGTGACCGAGTGGAACGACTCGGTGGCACCGAGATGCAGAATCGCAAGCGGTTGCTGCAACTCGGTGTGACCAAAGGGTTCAAATCGGTTGCACCGAGATTAAAACTTAGATCAAATTAATGAACTCGGTATGACCGAAAGGGGTGGATCGGTCAGACCGAAATGCACTAAGAAGTTTTGGAAGTTAAGTCTATGACGAATCGGTGGCTCCGAGTGCTCCTCACTCGGAGGGTCCGAATGTGACTTGATCAAACTTTGTGATGTAGCATGAATAGAATTTGAGACGAGAAAAGCATAGATAGCTAGAGGGAGTACTTAGGCATTCTTGTCCATCCATTTGGCAAAAAGAAAAGTCAATTAATCAAAACAACAAATGGATGTCCTCGAATGGGGAAAAATATGCAATCAACATGCTCACACAATAAGATAGCAAATGAAATATGTGGCAAAGCATACAAAAACACTCTAGCATCTATCAAGCAATTTGGCGATGACTAGGTCATCTATATATGAGTATATTGACTTAGGAGTCAAATGAGAACATTTGATCATAGGTCATACTCATCGTTTAAGCACAAGTGGGGTTACCACTTTTACATAAAGCATTGTTGTGTTCACATCATTAGAGTTGCTTTAGCTCAATTCTTAGAGTAAAGCTCCCCCTAGATGTGATATCCCCCCTAAGAGGGATGAACTAACCTTGGGTTTTGTCGACGATGACTTCATGTAGATGGTGAAGATGTGGATGCTCAATGTTGATGTAGATCATTTGGAGCAATCCTTTGGAGTGAGTTGCACTTTCAATACCTACACGGGTTAGTCCCACAAGGAACATGCAAGAATATCCATAGACATAGAGTGAAGTACACACATAATGATGTCCATGAAAGCATTAAGTTACCTTGTCCCTTGACTTACCAACAAGAGGGTTTGTGACTCCTTGAACTAGTGCAAGATATGGAAGTTGATTGCACTTGTCCTCGCCAAAATGAATATGAGTGAAGTATGTTGGCGGAGTCACCCTCATGAACTCTCTAGTTCTTCTTCTTTGGGATCCACATCAGCTTGATGGGAATCCTTGGAGTTGTAGTCGTACTTGATGAAGTAGAACTTGATGTAGTCTTGGGAACCCACTTGACCAAGGCCTTAGGAGCTTCTTCAAATGCATCAGTCTCCTCTTGAAGCTTGTCCTTGCCTTTTAGCTTGAGGTCTTGTGGTGGAAGATCATCTTGAGCTTGTGTTCCCTCGAAAGAAGTGGGATCATACTTCTCTTGTTGAGGAACAAACTTTGTCTTGGGGTATTGATCTTCTTCCCACTCAACTCCATTGGCATTGAACTTGCGTTCAAAACCAACACCTTGATTCTTCCGGTGCCTTCCTTCCTTGCGTACAATTTCCTCGAATTGCTTACTTCCAGCAAGGCTCTTGTAAACACCTTTCTCTATGATTCCCTTCAATAAGCTATTTTCTTGATCAAGTGTAACTTGGCTAAGAGAATCATTAGTGGAATCAAGAGAACTACTAGAAGCAACAACATTGGATTTAACATGATTATTGTTACTACTAGAAGAAGAATCTTTCTTACTCTTGTTGCTAGATTTTACTTATGGCATGTAAGTAGACAAGAGTAAATGCTTGGCAATGTAAGAAGAACTTTTCTTACGAAGGTCATCATTGATTGCCTTTAAGAACCCATGCTCTTGCTCTAGATTGAGCTTTTCAAAGCGTAGCTTCTCATGAGTCTTTAAAAGCTCTCGATGATCTTCTAAGGTAGTTTCATGAGCTGACTTAAGAGTGTTTAGTTCTTTAGTTAGACGCTCAATCTCCTTCTTATCATTGTCATTCATTTCATCTTGATTAGCATGATTAATAGCAATTTCATCATAGTTTTCATTACTAGAATTATCAACAAGTAAATCATCATCACCTAGCAAATCATCCTCATCACTATTGAAATCAACATACTCGGGATGTGATACCTTGGGGCCTTTAGCCATGAAGCATCTTCCAATCCCTTCATTTTGTGAGTCAAATATGTCGTAGGAGTTGGATGACACAAGTGCAAGACCGGCAACACCTTCATCTTGAGTATATTCAGAATCGAAGTGATAACTTCTCTCCGAGTAGTGTTCGGAGTCAGAACCGGATACCCATTCACCAACATGAGCTTGATGCCTTCGTCTTGTGTAGCTCTTTGATGACTTGTCCTTCCTTTCCGAATCCTTGCTTCTGCGAGAGGGTCTTCGTTCATAACGATCATCTCTACTCCTTCTCTCTCTTGGAGGTGATTCCTCTCTTTTGCTTCTCCTTTTAGGTGAGTCTTCTCTTCTTTTGTAGGGAGCCGTACATTCACTAGAGTAGTGTTCGGGTCTTCCACAATTGTAGCAATTGCTATCACGACTAGAAGATCTTTTGTCATTGTAGGACCTTGACTTGTGACTTCTCTCTTTGCTTCTACTCTTGTAGAACTTGTTGAAGTTCTTCACCATTAGGCTCAATTCTTCATTGAAGACTTGTTTCTCACTTGATGATGTGGGAGCATCACATGAAGCTTTGTAAGCACCACTAGACTTGTTGCGAAGCTCTTCTTTATCCTTGAGTGACATCTCATCAGCAACAATTCTACCAATGACTTCCGTTGGCTTGAGATCTTTGTAATTGGGCATCATTTGGATCAATGTGCACACGGTATCATACTTTCCATCCAAGGCTCTTAGGATCTTCTTGATGATGAATCTATCGGTCATCTCTTCACTTCCTAAGCCGGCAATCTCATTTGTGATGAGAGCAAGCCTAGAGTACATTTCAGCGACACCTTCACCATCCTTCATTTTGAACTTGTCAAGTTGACTTTGAAGCACATCCAATTTGGATTCCTTGACGGACTCAGTACCTTCGTGCATATCAACCAAAGTATCCCAAATTTCCTTTGCATTCTCAAGACGGCTGATTTTGTTGAATTCTTCGGGGCATAATCCGTTGAAGAGAATATCGCAAGCTTGAGCGTTGTATTGCAAAATCTTCAATTCTTCTGTGGTTGCTTCACGATTCGGTTCTCATCCATCTTCGAAGAATTCATCTTGAAAACCAATACACACAATAGCCCAAACGGCGGGGTTATGTCCAAGAATATGCATTTTCATCTTATGCTTCCAACTAGCAAAATTTGTACCATCAAAGTAAGGACCTCTACGGTGGTAATTTCCCTCGCTAGACGCCATACTCTCCTAGGTTGTGAAACCAAGGCTATGATCACCAAAGCTATGGAAATCAAGACAAATGGAGACCAAAGCTCTGATACCACTTGTAGGATCGAAAGTAGGTCTAGAGGGGGGTGATTAGACTACTTGACCAAATAAAAATCTAGCCTTTTCCCAATTTTAAGTCTTGACAGATTTTAGCAACTTAGCACAAGTCAAGCAATCAACCTACACATGCAATTCTAAGAGTGTAGCAGCGGAAAGTAAAACATTACATATGAAGGTAAAGGGAAGGGTTTGGAGAAGGCAAACGCAATGTAGACACGAGGATTTTTGGCGTGGTTCCGATAGGTGGTGCTATCGTACGTCCACGTTGATGGAGACTTCAACCCACGAAGGGTAACGGTTGCGCGAGTCCACGGAGGGCTCCACCCACGAAGGGTCCACGAAGAAGCAACGTCGTCTATCCCACCATGGCCATCGCCCACGAAGGACTTGCCTCACTCGGGTAGATCTTCACGAAGTAGGCGATCTCCTTGCCCTTACAAACTCCTTGGTTCAACTCCACAATCTTGACAGAGGCTCCGAAGTGACACCTAACCAATCTAGGAGGCACCACTCTCCAAAAGGTAATAAATGGTGTGTTGATGATGAACTCCTTGCTCTTTTGCTTCAAATGATAGTCTCCCCAACACTCAACTCTCTCACACAGATTTGGCTATGGTGGAAAGATGATTTGAGTGAAAAGCAACTTGGAGAAGGCTAGAGATCAAGATTCTTGTGGTAGGATTGGAATATCTTGGTCTCAACACATGAGTAGGTAGTTCTCTCTCAGAAAATGAGTAGTGGAAGTGTAGGCACATTCTGATGGCTCTCTCACGAATGGAGAGGAGGGTGGAGGTATATATAGCCTCCACACAAAATCTAACCGTTACACATATTTGACCCAACTTGGTCAGACCGAATAGGTGCACTCGGTGAGACCGATTAAGTTCAAAATGTGAACGTTAGGTTTTTCGTTGGGACCGACATGATCAACTCGGTGGGACCGATGCGCTAGGGTTAGAGCAAAACCTCATCTCGGTGTGACCGATTGCATGAACTCGGTGAGACCGATTTCAGCAATGAGCAAACAGAGAGTTGGTCAGGCAAACTCGGTGGGACCAATCGCTCGTCTCGGTGAGACCGAAACATTACGAAAGGGAAACAGAGAGTTTGCATTGCGAACTCGGTGGGACCGATCGCTCATCTCGGTGAGACCGAAATGTTACGAAGGGAAACAGAGAGTTTGCAATCCCATCTCGGTGAGACCAAGATCCCAATCAGTGAGACCAAACTGATTAGGGTTTCTGGCTATGGCTATGTCAAGGTACTCGGTGGCGCCGGCTAGATCAAATCGGTGGGGCTGAGTTCGACTTTAGGTTTAGGACATATTTGGAATTGAGAAAGTGGTTGAGGGCTTTGGAGCATATCACTAAGCATTTTGAGCAAGTAGACCATTAAGCAACACCTCATCCCCTTTTAATAGTATTTGCTTTTCCTATGGACTCAATGTGATCTTGGATCACTAAAATAGAAATGTAGAGTCTTGAGCTTTTGCCAATGTTTGACCTTATCATTTTTAGGGGTCCACATCTCTAGTCCATGCCATGCCAATCATTGAACTTTCTGAAATAATCAACTTGAAAGGATATTAGTTCAATGAGCTATATGTTGTTATGAATTACCAAAACCACCCGGGGATTAGTTGCACTTTCAAACCCACCTACCATGGAAGATACTGACAGCCCCTAGTCGCTACATGAGCGATTCGGGCATACAAAATAGATTATTATTTGAAGGTTTAGAGTTTGGCACAAGCAAATTTACTTGGAACGGCAGGTAAATACCGCATATAGGTAGATATGGTGGACACTCATGGAAGAAACTTGGTTCAAGGATTTCGGATGCACAAGCAGTATTCCCGCTTAGTACAGAAATTTTGGCTAGCAAAAGATTCTAAATAGCAAGCACCACATGTTGGAGGATCCATAACAATATAACTTCTATACAAATATACCCAAGCATAACTCATTATGTTGTCTTCCTTGTCCAACTTCAACTAATTTGCTCAAGTTTGAAAATAATTAATGGGGCTCACAATCATAGAAGATGTCCAAGATAGTATATTTAGATGTGAAATCTCTCTTCCTTCAATATTCTTTCATGAATTGTTTAAGTGACCAATACTATGTTTGCTAACTTTCAATAAATTTACCACCTCTACTTCTTATATGTGAAGTCATTACTCCCCATGGTATAAGCATATGAAGCATATATAATTTCAGATTTATGATATTCAATTCATTCAACCATTTACTCATAGGATATAAGTGAAGCACACGAGTAAATGACAAACTACTCCAAACCGATATAAGTGAAGATCAATGAGTAGTTGAATAATTATGTAGCTATGTGAAGACTCTCTCTCATAAATAAAATTTCTGATCTTAAGTATTTTATTCAAACAGCAAGCAAAATAAAATAAAATAACATTCTAAGGATAGCACATATCATGTGAAGAAGGAAAAACTTAGGCTCAACCAAAACTGACCGATAATTCTTGATGAAGAAAGGTGGGATGCCTACCGGGGCATCCCCAAGCTTAGATGCTTGAGACTTCTTAAAATATTAACTAGGGATGCCTTGGGCATCCCCAAGCTTGAGCTTTTGTGTCTCCTTAATTCCTTTTATATCACGGTTTCCCTAAATCTTAAAAACTTCATGCACACAAAACTCAACAAGAACTTATGAGAAAAGTTAGTATAAATCAAATGCAAAACCTTATCATTCTCTACTGTAGAAAATTACTAAAATTATTATTTAACATTGCATAATAAATGCCTCTGCATATTTAATACTCCTATCCTCAAATAGAATCATTAAACAAGCAAACATATGCAAACAATGCAAACATAACAACAATCTGTCAAAACAGGACAGTATGTAAAGCAGTTGCGTCTTAATCACGTGGCAGTCATGAGACTTTAGGTTCTGGAACTTTTTCTCTGTCATATTTATTATCCCCTTTATATTCGACGAGAAGCCAGACGGGACCTTCATACTGAGTAGACATTCAAAGAATATTTCTTTCTCTTCTTTGGTAAGAGCGTAGCTGGCACAACCCTGATGTATGCCATCTTTTCCGTGCATACGTTGCTGGTCCTCCCGTGCCTCCGGTGTATCTTTTGTCTTCCCATACACGCCCAAAAAGCCTAGCAGGTTCACGCAAAGATTCTTCGTCACGTGCATCACGTCGATGAAGGAAATATGCCCTAGAGGCAATAATAAAGTTGTTGTTTTATATTTCCTTATTCATGATAAAGGTTTATTATTCATGCTAGAATTGTATTGATCGGAAACCTAAATACATGTGTGAATACGTAAACAAATACCATGTCCCTAGTATGCCTCTACTAGACTAGCTCATTGATCAAAGATGGTTAAGGTTTCCTAACCATAGACATGTGTTGTCATTTGATAACGGGATCACATCATTAGGAGAATGATGTGATGGACAAGACCCACCTGTTAGCTTAGCATAATGATCGTTCAGTTTATTGCTATTGCTTTCTTCATGTCAAATACATATTCCTTCGACTATGAGATTATGCAACTCCCGGATACCGGAGGAATACCTTGTGTGCTATCAAACATCACAACGTAACTGGGTGATCATAAAGATGCTCTACAGGTATCTCCGAAGGTGTTTGTTGAGTTGGCATAGATCAAAATTAGGATTTGTCACTCCGAGTTTTGGAGAGGTATCTATGGGCCCTCTCGGTAATACACATCATAAGCTTGCAAGCAAATGACTAAGGAGTTAGTCACGAAGGTGATGTATTACGGAACAAGTAAAGAGACTTGCCAGTAACGAGATTGAACTAGGTATGAAGATATCGACGATCGAATCTCGGGCAAGTAACATACCGATGGACAAAGGGAATTACGTATGTTGTCATAACGGTTCGACCGATAAAGATCTTCATAGAATATGTAGGAGCCAATATGGGCATCCAGGTTCCGCTATTGGTTATTGACCGGAGAGGTTTCTTGGTCATGTCTACATAGTTCTCGAACCCGTAGGGTCCGCACGCTTAACGTTCGTTGACGATATAGTGTTATATGATTTGGTGACCGAATATTGTTCGGAGTCCCGGATGAGATCACGTACATGACGAGGAGTCTCGAAATGGTTGATAGGTAAAGATTGATATATAGGACGATGGTATTTGGACACCGGAAGTGTTTCGGGGGTCACCGGGTACTTATCGGGTCACCGAAAGGGGTTCCGGGCACCCCCGGCAAAAGATATGGGCCTTATGGGCCAAGAGGGGAAACGCACCAGCCACAAGGGGCTGATGCACCCCCCATATGGGCCGGCCTAGGAGGAGAAGGAAAGTGGGGAAGGGAAAGGAAAGAGTGGAATAGGATTTCTACTTCCTTCCCTCTCCATCTCTCTTTCCTTCCCCCTCGGATAAATATGGCAGGACGAGGGGGCGCCACTTGGGAGGACCCCAAGTAGGATTCGGCCTACTTGGGGCGCCCTCCTGGCTGCTCCCCTCTCCCTCCCACCTATATATATGATGACTACTTGATAGTTTAGTGTGCCATGCATTATGGCTTAGAACCGGGACTTCAAAAACATTTTGAACGCCACAGAGCATATGAGATGTTCCAAGAGCTGAAATTGCTATTTCAAACTCATGCCCATGTCGAGAGGTATAAGACCTCTGAAAAGTACTTTGCCTACAAGATGGAGGAGAATAGCTCAGCCAGTGAGCATGTGCTCAGAATGTTTGGGTACTACAATCGCTTGAATCAAGTGGGAGTTAATCTTCCAGATAAGATAGTGATTGATAGAGTTCTCTAGTCACTATCACCAAGCTACTAGAACTTCGTGATAAACTATAATATGCAAGGGATGACGAAAATGATTCCCGAGCTCTTCGCGATGCTGAAATCGGCGAAGGTAGATATCAAGAAAGAGCATCAAATGTTGATGGTTAACAAGACCACTAGTTTCAAAAAAAGGGCAAAGGGAAAGAAAGGGAACTTCAAAAAGAATGGCAAGCAAGTTGCCGCTCCCGTGAAGAAGCCCAAAGCTAGACCTAATCCTGAAACTGAGTGCTTCTACTACAAAAGGAATGGTCACTAGAAGCGGAACTGCCCCAAGTATTTGGCGGATAAGAAGGATGGCAAAGTGAACAAAGGTATATTTGATATACATGTTATTGATGTGTACTTTACTAGTGTTCATAGTAGCCCCTGTGTATTTGATACCGGTTCAGTTGCTAAGATTAGTAACTCGAAACAGAAGTTGCAAAATGAACAGAGACTAGTTAAAGGGCGAGGTGACGATGTGTGTTGGAAGTGATTCCAAAACTGATAAGATCACCATCGCATACTCCCTCTACCTTCGGGATTAGTGTTGAACCTAAATAAATGTTATTTGGTGTTTGCGTTGAGCATGAATATGATTGGATCATGTTTATTGCAATACAGTTATTCATTTAAGTCAGAGAATAATTGTTGTTCTGTTTACATGAATAAAACCTTTTATGGTCATACACCCAATGTGAATGGTTTATTGAATCTCGATCGTAGTGATACACATATTCCTAATAATGATGCCAAAAGATGCAAAGTTGATAATGATAGTGCAACATACTTGTGGCACTGCGGTTTAGGTCATATTGGTGTAAAGCGCATGAAGAAACTCCATGCGGATGTACTTTTGGAATCACTTGATTATGAATCATTTGATACTTGCGAACCATGCCTCATGGGCAAGATGACTAAAACTCCGTTCTTCGGAACAATGGAGCGAGCTAATGACTTATTGGAAATAATACATACCGATGTATGCGGTCCGATGAGTGTTGAGGCACGCGGCGGGTATCGTTATTTTCTAACCTTCATAGATGATTTGAGCAGATATGGGTATATCTACTTAATGAAACACAAATCTGAAACATTTGAAAAGTTCAAAGAATTTTAGAGTGAAGTGGAGAATCATCGTAACAAGAAAATAAAGTTTCTACGATCTGATCGCGGAGGCGAATATTTGAGTTACGAGTTTGGCCTTAATTTAAAACAATGTGGAATAGTTTCACAACTCATGCCACCTGGAACACCACAGCGTAATGGTGTGTCCGAACGTCGTAACCGTACTTTATTAGATATGGTGCGATCTATGAAGTCTCTTACCGATTTACCACTATTGTTTTGGGGTTATGCATTAGAGACAACTGCATTCACGTTAAATAGGGCATCATCTAAATTCGTTGGGACGACACCGTATGAACTATGGTTTGGTAAGAAACCTAAGCTGTCATTTCTTAAAGTTTGGGGTTGCGACACTTATGTCAAAAGGCTTTCAGCCTGATAAGCTCGAACCCAAATCGGAGAAGTGCGTCTTCATAGGATACCCTAAAGAAACAATTGGGTACACCTTCTACCACAGATCTGAAGGCAAGATATTTGTTGCTAAGAATGGGTCCTTTCTAGAGAAAGAGTTTCTCTCAAAAGAAGTGAGTGGGAGGAAAGTAGAACTTGATGAGGTAATTGTACCTTCTCTCGAATTGGAAAGTAGTACATCACAGAAAACTGTTCCCGTGATGCCTACACCAACTAGAGAGGAAGCTAATGATAATGATCATTAAACTTCAGATCATGTTACTACTGAACCTCGTAGGTCAACCAGAGCACGATCCGCACCAGAGTGGTATGGTAATCCTGTCCTGGAAGTCATGTTACTAGACCAAGGCGAACCTACGAACTATGAAGAAGCTATGATGAGCCCAGATTCCGACAAATGGCTTGATGCCATGAAATCTGAGATAGGATCCATGTATGAGAACAAAGTGTGGACTTTGGTGGACTTGCCCGATGATCGGCAAGCCATAGAGAATAAATGGATCTTCAAGAAGAAGGCTGACACTGATGGTAATGTTACTGTCTACAAAGCTCGACTTGTCGCAAAAGGTTTTTGACAAGTTCAAGGGGATGACTACGATGAGACTTTCTCTCCCGTAGTTATGCTTAAGTCCGTCCAAATCATGTTAGTAATTGCCACATTTTATAATTATGAAATCTGGCAAATGGATGTCAAAACTGCATTCCTTAATGGATATCTTAAATAAGAGTTGTATATGATGCAACCAGAAAGGTTTTGTCGATCCTAAAGGTGCTAACAAAGTGTGCAAGCTCCAGCGATCCATCTATGGACTGGTACAAGCATCTCGGAGTTGGAATACACGCTTTGATAAGGTGATCAAAGCATATGGTTTTATACAGACTTATGGTGAAGCCTGTATTTACAAGAAAGTGAGTGGGAGCTCTGTAGCATTTTTGAGATTATATGTGGATGACATATTATTGATTGGAAATGATATAGAATTTTTGGATAGCATAAAAGGATACTTGAATAATAGTTTTCAATAAAAGACCTTGGTGAAGCTACTTATATATTGGGCATCAAGATCTATAGGGATAGATCGAGGCGCTTAATAGGACTTTCACAAAGCACATACCTTGACAAGATTTTGAAAAAGTTCAAAATGGATCAGTCAAAGAAAGGGTTCTTGCCTGTGTTGCAAGGTGTGAAGTTGAGGAAGACTCAAAACCCGACCACGGCAGAAGATAGAGAGAGAATGAAAGTCATTCCTTATGCCTCAGCCATAGGTTCTTTAAAGTATGACATGATATGTACCAAATCTGTTGTGTACCTTGCCATGAGTTTGGCAAGGGGGTACAATAGTGATCCAGGAGTAGATCACTGGACATCGGTCAAAATTATCCTTAGTTACCTAGGAGGACTAAGGAGATATTTCTCGGTTATGGAGGTGATAAAGAGTTCATCGTAAAGGGTTACGTCGATGCAAGCTTTGACACCGATCCAGATGACTCCGAGTCTCGATCTGGATACATATTGAAAGTGGGAGCAATTAGCTAGAGTAGCTCCATGCAGAGTATTGTAGACATAGATATTTGCAAAATACATACGGATCTGAATGTGGCAGACCCGTTGACTAAACTTCTCTCACAAGCAAAACATGATCACACCTTAGTACTCTTTGGGTGTTAATCACATAGCGATGTGAACTAGATTATTGACTCTAGTAAACTCTTTGGGTGTTGGTCACATGGCGATGTGAACTATGGATGTTAAATCACATGATGATGTGAACTAGATTATTAACTCTAGTGCAAGTGGGAGACTGAAGGAAATATGCCCTAGAGGCAATAATAAAGTTGTTATTTTATATTTCCTTATTCATGATAAAGGTTTATTATTCATGCTAGAATTGTATTGATCGGAAACCTAAATACATGTGTAAATACATAAACAAATACCGTGTCCCTAGTATGCCTCTACTAGACTAGCTCGTTGATCAAAGATGGTTAAGGTTTCCTAACCATAGACATTTGTTGTCATTTGATAATGGGATCACATCATTAGGAGAAAGATGTTATGGACAAGACACACCCGTTAGCTTAGCATAATGATCGTTCAGTTTATTGCTATTGCTTTCTTCATGTCAAATACATATTCCTTCGACTATGAGATTATCCAACTCCCGGATACCGGAGGAATACCTTGTGTGCTATCAAACATCACAATGTAACTGGGTGATCATAAAGATGCTCTACAGGTATCTCCGAAGGTGTTTGTTGAGTTGGCATAGATCAAGATTAGGATTTGTCACTCCGAGTTTCGGAGAGGTATGTCGGTGTACTAAGTATTGGGCCACTAGTACCCCGTACTTGTGCACGGACAGTTGTAGCCATCCTCGCGGCAAGGCTTGCCGGGATCAGCTCGGGGTCGATTCAACCCATCAAGGAAATCATCAAGTCAGAGATCTGAGGATCAGCAGATAAGCAGAGCTGGAATCCGAAGGCCAGCTTCCCCGGCAAGATCCTTGCCGGGATGGCCTTTGGGGCCTGGCAAGGCTTGGCGTCCGGCAAGGCTTGGCGCCCGGCAAGATTCGGCGCCTGGCGAGATTCTGCCACTGTGCCACCGCTTCGGCACAGTAACATGTCTGACATTCTGGGTGCTTCTCTGGATGCGTGGCGACGAGCCAGTGGAGGAGAGCTTAAGCGGTGCTGATGGGATGGCCCCTTTTTCCATCCCCAAGAAAGTGAGGACACCTAAACGGACACCTCACGGTGCATTAAATGCGCTTGTCCTAATCCGTCAGGGGTTAGGTATGATACCCTGTAGCTACTTTACACCTCAATGTATGTACATTTTGCCACTGTGGAGACCCCTTTGGGCATATAAAAGGAGGCCCAAGGCAACTGCTACAGGGGAGGAGAACTTCTGGCCCATTCTGCATGCGTAGCCGCTCTTTGAACGTGTTGTTCATTGCGAGCGCTCCTAAAGGCTGGGCTCAAGAACATCAATAAGAACGCAAAGCAGGAGTAGGGTTTTACGCTGATCAGCGGCCCGAACCTGGGTAAAAACCTCACGCGTCGATCACCGGTTATGCTCTTTGCGTATACCTCTCCCCCCGCCGAATCGTAAAGGGGTCTCTCGGGGTCCCATAGGTGTCGTGCCCCGACATCTTTGGCGCGCCAGGTAGGGGGATTGAAGGTTGCGTGAACCTGATCTGGTGGTCGGCGCCCTAGTTTCTTCATCATCTTCATCATCATGCCGCCCAAGAAGAAGAGCGCTGCGACAGCGCAACCGTCTGGGTCCGTTTTGCCTGCACCTTCGCGTACAGGCGACGGTGTGGGTGCAGAAGGAAGAGGACTAGAACCCCCGCGGCGTTCTGGTGACCCAAGCCAAGCGAGCGGTATCGTTCGCAGTGGCAATGGTAACTTGCACGCCGCTGGATCTAGAGATGGTGCTGTGTTGCCTACGGGTGGCACAACTAACTCTAGGGATCGAAGGGCGCCTGCTGGAGCTCCCGCGCCGGCGCAAGCCTCGCGACCTACTCAGGTCGTGCAAGATGAGCGACATCATGGCGCTGGTGGTTCGGGGCGTCCCCACGAAAGGTTTCTGCGCATAGATCCCAAGATGCGCGGGACCAGCATGCACACCGAGCTGCCGGCGGAGGTGGTGCGCGGTCGCGTGACCGTGGTGGTGCTCCTTCTAACTTGGTTAGGAGTCAGAGCACCTCACGTACCTCGCACTTGTCGCCACCACCTACGCCAGCGGAAGCCTTGGCACGTGCACAGCTACTCCTCGATTTTCCTCCCGCCCCGGAGAAGATGGAGGAGTGGCGAGCTACTATCCAGAGCCTTATCGGCTTCGCCAACAATGATGGACCGCAAGAGGCAGGGCCCTCGCAGCGGAGGCCCATCGATCCGGCGCGAGCCGATGCAGAGAAAACCGGAGGTGGTGCAACTACAGTGCACTCCCCTCCGCGGCACCAGCGGCGGCCGACAACTCAGCAAGTCGACCGCCATGAAGAAGTTTCCACGGCGTCGTCCGATCCACGGATGCGCCGTGATCAGCGTCTAGTTCTCCAGGAACGAGGCAAAGAGGACGCTCAAACAACCATCGAGCAGCGACGGGAAGCGCGCTATCACTCTGATAAGCGCGTGGGGCCGGCTATCGACGAGCCTGTGCCAGGGGACGTAGGAGACTTGCCTTATGAGGTAGGGACTCCAGCGTTTACCCGTGAGCTGCGGCAAGTCCGGTGGCCCAATTCCCGAACCTTTAAGCCAGAGGTTTCGGAGAAGTATGACGGAAAGACCCATCCCTCGGAGTTCCTGAGCATCTACACCATTGCGGTGCAGGCTGCCGGGGGCCGAGATGACAAGATACTTGCCAACTACTTCCCGTTGGTGCTCAAGCGCAACGTCAGGTCGTGGTTGATGCATCTGCCGGAGAATTCCATTCCTTCCTGGTCAGATCTGTGCCATCAGTTTGTTGGCGCCTTCGTTGGAGGCCACCAAGCTCCTGGCCAAGAGAGCGATTTGCACATCATCCCTCAGAAGGAGGGCGAGTCCCTGTGCAAGTTTATGCAGAGGTTCAGCCGAGTGCAGTACAACATTCCCGATGTTCATCCTGCCGCTGTCATTAGCGCGTTCCACCAGAACGTGCGTAACCGCAGAATGCGGGAAGAGCTGGCGATGAACAAAGTCAGGAGTATTGCCGAGCTTTATGCTCTGGCCGACAAATGCGCTCGAGCTGAAGAGGGGAGGAAACTCCCTGGTGAGGCTGTTGGCGCGGCAGGCAACTCCGAAGATGAAGACGCCGTGGCCCCGTCAAGGAAAGGCCGGTGGTGGAACAGGAAGCGCGGAGGCAAGGCCGTGCTTGCTGTCGAGGAATCCGACAACCCCGGCGCCGCCAAGAAGGCCAAGGTTGGTGACCCCGGCAAGGATCTTGCCGGGTGCCCTTCCTGTCAGGCCTTGGCGGCTGCCGACAAGTCGGAGAACTCCGGCAAGCAGTATTGCAAGATCCATCGCACCAAGGGCCATGATCTCCAGAACTGCCGGCAAGTTGAGAAGCTTGCCGAGAAGCAGAGGGCCGAATACGAGAGGCGAGACAAGGAGAAGGCCCAAGATGGTGCTGAGGGGTCCGACAAGAAACGCGGTGGCCGAGGGGGTCGCCGCGGCAAGGCTAAGCAGCAGAAGGATCGGCCCGCTCGGGGCCGAGATAAAGAAGGAGATGATGATGAGGAAGATGATGAATCCAGTGAGCAGGAATTCCAGAAGGCTACGGAGGCTATGTGCATTGATGGGGGTGCCTCGCTGCATTCTTCCCACCGCCAACTTAAACAGTGGATGCGGGAGGTTAACGCGGCAGAGCCATCCCCCGATGCGTGTAGGCCTCTGAAGTGGTCCAGCACGCCTATCATCTTTGACGCCGAGGATCACCCTGATCGCACAACTGCGGTCGGGTGTTTGCCATTGTTGGTTTCCCCAACAATTCGCAACCTCAAGGTGACGAAGATGTTAGTTGACGGTGGGGCCGGCCTAAACTTAATCTCGCCGGATGTGCTCACAAAGCTTCAGATTCCCGACGAAGACCTCGAGGAAACAGGTACATTTCAAGGGGTCAATCCGGGAAGAACCCAACCTAAGGGCGAGATCACGCTGCCGGTAACATTTGGCAGCGAGTTTAACTTCAGGACCGAAAAGGTGGTGTTTGATGTCGCCAAGATCCCCATGTCATACAATGGGATCCTTGGTCGGCCAGCGCTGGCTAAGTTCATGGCAGCATCACACAACGCATACAATGTTTTGAAGATGCCCGGGCCGTTGAGCGTCATCACTATCCATTCCGATAAGAAGGATGCGCTCATCTGTGCCGACCAACTTTATCGGGAAGCAGTTGCAGCACCTGCCATCAAGGCATCTGCTCCTGCCACTGGAACTCCCGGGGGGAAGACGAAGACCGGCAGGAACCTTGGCGCGAACTCCGGCAAGCGCGCCTCCTCGGAGTGCTGCGCTTCCGTCGAGGACGTACCAGAGAGTTCCACCGGCAAGAACAAGAAGTCCAAGGCTGCCCCGCCGGAAACCAAGAAGGTGCCTGCCAGGGAGGACGGAACGGGGGGAACTTTCACCATAAGTTCCGCCCTAGATGACAAATAGGAAAGCGCGCTCATTGCTTTCCTGTGGGCGAATGTCGACGTGTTTGCATGGCAACCGTCTGACATCCCCGGTGTTCCCAGGAAAGTGATCGAGCACCACCTTGCTGTATGTCCTCATGCGCGGCCCGTCAAGCAAAGGGTGAGGAAACAGGCCTTGGAGCGGCAAGAATTCATTGCCGAAGAGATTAAGAAGCTGGAGGCGGCGGGACTGGTCAAAGGAGTGCTCCATCCAACCTGGTTGGCCAACCCGGTTGTAGTGTGAAAAGCGAATGGGAAATGGAGGCTTTGTATCGATTATACAGATATCAATAAAGCTTGTCCAAAAGATCCCTTTCCCTTGCCGCGCATCGACCAGATTGTGGATGCCACCGCTGGTTGTGATCTCCTGTCCTTCCTTGATGCCTATTCAGGGTATCATCAGATTTTTATGGCAAAGGAAGATGAAGAGAAGACCGCCTTTATCACCCCATGTGGTACGTATTGTTTTATATGAATGCCTTTCGGGTTGAAAAGTGCTGGTTCAACATTCGCCAGAGCAATCCAGATTGGTTTTGAGCCACAACTCCATAGAAATATGGAGGCATATATGGATGATATAGTGGTCAAAACTAAGGATAAAGCAACGCTTATTCAAGACTTAGAAGAAACATTTGCAAACTTGCGCAAGATCAACTTGAAGCTCAATCCTGAGAAGTGCGTGTTCGGAGTTCCTTCCGGCAAGCTCCTCGGATTCTTTGTATCTTGCCGAGGAATCGAAGCGAACCCCGACAAGATCAAAGCCATTGAGCAAATTGAAGCGCCGAGACGCGTCAAGGATGTGTGTCGTCTTGCCGGCTGTGTTGCTGCTCTAAGCAGGTTTATTTCCAAATCTACTGAGCGTGCCCTGCCCTTCTTCAAAATTTTGAAGAAGGCAGGTCCAATGAAATGGACTCCGGAAGCGGAGGCTGCACTGCAAGATTTGAAGAAATACCTTTCCTCTCCGCCGACGCTAGTCGCGCCTAAACCACAAGAGTCGTTGCTGTTGTATCTGGCGGCAACAAATCAAGTGGTTAGTGCTGTGCTAGTGGCGCAGAGAGAAGCTGATGAGGAAGCAACACAAGCGGCAGGACCGCCGGATGACGCGGCAAGATCTTCCCCGGCAAGGGATGATCCCGGCAAGACAGGATCTGTGCAAACAGAAGAACTTGTGCAGAAGAAGAAGGTGGTGCAGCGCCCAGTTTATTTTGTTAGCTCTCTTTTACAAGGGGCTAGGTCAAGATATTCTGGGGTGCAGAAGCTGCTTTTTGGCCTCCTTATGGCCTCAAGGAAGCTGCGCCACTATTTTCAAGCACATGAGATTACCGTCGTCACTCGCTTTCCGTTGCAACGGATTTTGCAAAATCTGGAGGCAACCGGCAGGATCGTGGAGTAGGCGTTGGAGCTGTCCAGCTTTGGCCTTAAGTTTGAAAGCACTTCGACAATTCAGAGTAGGGCCTTGGAGGAATTCATTGCATAATGGACCCCGACGCCAGACGAAGAAGTTCAAGAAACAACTCTCCCCGGCAAGGAAATCGATCAGCAATGGATTATGTACTTTGACGGGGCTTTCTCGCTGCAAGGCGCCGGTGCTGGCGTGCTGCTTGTCGCACCCACCAGAGAGCACCTCAAGTACGTAGTCCAAATGCACTTTCCCCGGGAGAGTTCAACCAACAACACTGCAGAATACGAGGGTTTGCTTGCCGGTCTTAGGATCGCGGCAGACCTTGGTATCAAAAAGCTCGTCATCAAAGGCGATTCACAGCTTGTCGTCAGGCAAGTTAACAAGAGCTATCAAAGTCCATTGATGCAAGCTTACGTAGATGAAGTGAGGAAATTGGAAGAGCGCTTTGACGGTCTCCAAATGGAGCACGTTCTTCGGGCCGAGAACAATATTGCTGACGACCTGTCAAAGCGTGCTGCCCTCAAGTTGCCTGTGGAACCAGGAACTTTTGTGCTCCAATTGACTCAACCATCCGTGGCACCATCGATGCGGCAAGAAAAAAGAAGGAAGTTGAACTCTGGCCAGTACTTCCCGGCAGAGCTCCCCGGAGCCGCCGGCAAGGAAGTTGCCGGGATCGGCATGCCTGCCGGGGAACAACAGGCTCCGACAGGGCCCCAGGCCCTCGTTGTCGAGACAAACGTTCCCCCAGCAGAGGAGATGCCTTTAGTCCTAGTTGTCGAGCCTCAGGCTCTAGCATGGGCGCATCACATTGTCCATTTCCTTCAGACAGGTGAACTCCCTGAGGAACAAGAAGAAGCGGAGAGAGTAGCCCGTCGGTCTGTTATGTACAAGTTCGTCGATGACGTCCTGTACAGAAAGAGACCAAACGGTGTGAAATTAAAGTGCATTCCTCGGGAGGATGGACTAGAGCTGTTGGCGGAGATACATGGGGGCATGTGTGGCTCTCATATAGGGTCAAGAGTGCTTGCCGAAAAAGCATTCCGGCAAGGTTTCTTTTGGCCTACCGCCCTCCAGGATGCGACTGCACTAGTAACCAAATGTGAAGCATGCCAGTTTCATTCGAAGAAATTACATCAGCCAGCCCAAGCTCTTCAAACAATCCCTCTCTCCTGGCCATTTTCGGTCTGGGGGCTCGACATACTGGGCCCCTTCCCCCGTGCTACCGGGGGCTTTGAGTGCTTGTACGTTGCTATCGACAAGTTCACAAAGTGGCCGGAGGTGGAAGCAGTGAGGAAGGTGACAGCGCAGTCGGCTGTCAAGTTCTTCAAAGGAATTGTTTGCCGTTTCGGTGTGCCTAACAGGATCATCACCGACAACGGCACGCAGTTCACAAGTCGCACCTTCATGCAGTATGTCCAAGACCTTGGCGGCAAGATTTGTTTTGCCTTTGTTGCTCACCCGAGAAGCAACGGCCAAGCGAAGAGGGCCAATGCTGAAGTGCTGCGCGGTCTCAGGACCAGAACTTTTGACAGGCTGAAAAAGTGCGGAAGACGCTGGATTGATGAGTTGCCGGCGGTTCTTTGGTCAATCAGAACGACACCAAATTGAGCCACCGGCCAGACGCCCTTCGCTCTGGTCTACGGAGCGGAAGCAGTTCTCCCCACGGAACTCATATACGGATCTCCTCGAGTGCTCGCTTATGATGAGCTCGAGCAAGAGCAACTGCGGCAAGATGACGCTGTGCTCCTTGAGGAGAATCATCTTCAGGCTGCTATGCAAGCTGCACGCTACCAGCAAGCTTTGCGCCGCTATCATAGCCGCAAAGTTCATGCCCGAAGTCTTGAGGAAGGCGACCTTGTTCTTCGACGGATTCAGTCCGCCAAGAATTCAAACAAGTTGACGCCAAAGTGGGAAGGCCCTTATCGGGTAGTACGAGTCACCAGGCCCGGCGCTGTCCGCCTGGAGACCGAAGATGGCGTTCCAGTGAGCAATTCCTGGAATATCGAACATCTTCGCAAGTTCTATCCATAAGGCGCGGTTGCCGGGGGCTCCCGGCAACCACCCTTTTGTACAAGTCTTGCCGGCAAGGCATGTGATCCTTTGTACAAAGCCAGGCGCAGACCCTGAGCACAGATGAATAAATTTAAGTGTTGTACATTCCCTTATTGATCCCCATGTTCATATTTATATATGCATGTTTGTCTAAGATGTTGTATGACACCTGATCCCGGTAAGTTCTAACGAACCGCCAAGGTTTCATCCCTTTATTTTCTCTTCTTTCTTTTTCTCAAAGACAGAAGGATTCCTCACGTGCACATTTGCCGGGGGGGAAGGGAGATATGAATACCAGTTGGTGACGTTCGGAATCGATGCTTGCCGGAGGAAGAACAAAGCCAGAAAGCTAGGTCCTAAAAACTTAGAGCAAGCTTTTCTTTTATTACCAAGTTATTTCCTTGGACGATTCCAATTCTTGTATGGAAAATCTGCACGTGAAGGAATCCTTGTTGTAATCAGTTGCGCCTTTATTTTGTTTCGAGTCCGCTCAACGATTTAAGTGGCTGCACTGAGAACGCCAAGGAGTCTTGCCGGCTGCTGCGCCTCCAGCAGGCTGCTGAAGTCCCGCACCCAGCGCTCGCGGCAGGTTGCGCGCCGGCAAGTTTTTCAGTAAGCGTAGGATGAACTCCATACATAAAGGAATCAGACAAGGAAAGTAGCAAGCATGAGCCTAAACATAGTCAAATTATATTACATCCATGAGTTGCCGCAGTTCTAACTTGAGACCTAATTGTCTTTTACATGAGATGATGGCGGCAAGAATAAAAGGAAAGCACTCAATCCCTGCGCTGGCCTTCGATCCTTTTGATGGAGTCCACCTTCTCAAGGATTGGCGTGATGCACTCTTCAAGCGCCTCAACATTTGCATCCTTTGGCAGATGGCCGAGCGCACTGGAGAGGTCGATGCCGGGATTGCTGTGCACCACCTTGATGAGCACCTTGCGAAGGACGGCCCGGCAAAGCTGGCGAGTCTCGTTCGCCAGTTGGGTCGCCCGGCTGGACTGGAGCGCCCTCAACGCGTTGATGATGCTTTCAAAGAACATCGTCAACCTAGCACTTGGAGATATTCTTTCCTCGGAAGAATACTTGAAGTTCGGCAAGCCCATGGTTGACAGTTCTGCGGTAAGCTTCTCCGCGGTGGCGATGAGACGGCCAGTCTAGATCTCCACTCCCTTCTCGTACTCGCTTTGGGCAGCGGCGGCGCTCTTGAGCAGGTTCCTCTCTCCTTGGAGATCCTTGAGTAGAGCCTTCTCACGGGCCTTGCCGGCCTCGAGAGACTTCTGCAGCGTGGTCAGCTTCAGCTCCAGAACCGCAATACTATCAGCCGCAGAGGAGAGCTGCTTGGTCTTGTCGGACAGGGCAACTTGCATCTTCGCCAAGGAGTGGAGGGTTTTTTCCCTGTCCCCCTTGAGCGTCGAGAGCTCCTTGCCGTGCTCTTCGAGATCTGTTTCCAGCCTCTTCACTTTGTCGCTCAGCTCGTTCTTGGCGGCCTCTGCAGCTTCGGCAGCATCGACGGCTTCCTTGAGCTTGCCGGCATGACTTGCAGTCAGAGCTTCGAGCGTCTCCTTGTGTTTCTGCTCCAGCTCCTGGGTCCGCCGCGCGACAAGATTTTCGATGTCTTCATCCTTGCTACGAAGCTTGGCGGCGAGCGCCTGCTCACGTGCGGTGAGATCTTCTTCGTGAGCATCAAGAGCAACGCGGCGCCCCGTCAGGAGAGCATCTTCGGCAGCAATCCTTTGAACAGCTTCATCATGTGCCTTCTCCATATCTGATTGCTTCAGGAGGATCTCATTCCATTGCTGGCTCACTTGTTCTCGGTCGGCAACCAGCTCTTGGAGGGCCTCGGCATGCCAGATTTGCATTTGTGCGACGCGCCTTTGAAAATCCGCTTCGGCTGCCTCGACAACTGCCATTCTGGAGTCCGCCTTCTCTTTTCGGGCGCGATGGAGAGCCTGGAGTTTGCGGAAGTTCTCGCCCATGGCCTGAAGGAGCTGATCCTCTTCAGACTTGCCGTTGCTAGCACTGGGATCATCAACGACTTCGAGCCCGGCAGCGGCAATAATTTCCTCGAAAATTTTTCCTTCGGCTGGTGCCTCAGTGCTTGCCATCCCCGGCAAGTTGATGAATAGATTCTCGCCAACCTTGAGATACTTGCTGGATGAGGGGCCTTCAGATGTTGATGGCTGGTCTTCAGTGGCTGCCTCACCAGTGACAGGGGGCTCTGTGGCCGGTGCAGCGCCTGGTGCTCCTGCGGCAGGAATGCTGTCAGTGCGGTCCTCAGCCTCCCTGTCGCCCTCTTCAGCAGGTTCTTCGGCGATTTCCTCTTGTGCTGTCTTGGCAGCCTCCCCGTCAAGAGCATCACCAGCCCCGGCAACGTCATCCTTGGTGGCCTCGCTGGCAACGATCCTGTCCGCTTCAGTGGCGGCATCCCTGGCGGTCTCCTCGATGATGACGTCGACGTCCATATGTTCCATCACAGGGAACTCTGAAGGGCGAAGGAGGAAGACAGAATAAGATCGAGGTTTGGATTTTGAAGTGACTGAAGATAAAGAGATAAGGGGAAAATAATAACAAGCACTTTGAGACGGTCGAGTACCTGCGTCGGGCTGTCGAGAGGTGGCTTCGCCTCTCCCGGCAACTCCGGTTGCCGGGGGTGGGTTGCCGGGGTCCGTGCTTGTCGGCTCCTCCTCAATCAGGACGGGCTCGTCGGCAGGATCTCTTGCCGGGGATGTTCTTGTGGGCGGAGCGGTCGATGAAGGAGGCACAATGGGGATATCTTCTCCTTGTTGCCGTTCTTCTCCTGCGAACCCAAAGATATCAGTGGCAAGAATGAAAGCCTCGGCACCAGCCAGCAGAAAAGGGACGATGAACTTACGCTGGGGGCTGTGCTGGGGGCTGTGTTGAGGACTGGACTCCGGGCTGACAACGACAGTTTCCGGCACGCTCGTGGAGCCCGCCGGGGGCTCGTCGCCCGTAGAAGTCCTTGACCTTTTCGCCATCCTCTCCAGCAAGGTTTCTGTGTCACTGCAGAAACAATGCAAGCAAGTCAGTAAGATTGATGCAAATTGGAAGGTAGAAGCTGTGGCAAATACTCACTCTTCTTCCTCTCGCTCTGGACTAAAGCCGGAGATGTCGAAGTCGACCTCCGTTGCGGTGTCTGAGTGGGGAGGCGGAGGAGGAGTCCTAGGCCGCTTGGCCGTGGCAGGCGCCGGGGCAGCCTCCGACGCGGTAGTACGAGACCCTCCTGCCGCCCCCGCAGTGGTCGCTGGTGTGGGTCTCGCGCGCCGCGCGGGCTGTTGACGAGCCCCCTGCCGCGGTCCAGTCTTGCCGGCCACTTTCTTGCCGGGGGATTCGCCGCTCGAAGTAGGCTAGCTTGCCGGGATGCCTGATGCAGCCTTCCGAAGGACACGCTTTGTCTTCTTTGGGGGCGAGGGCTCTTCTCGCGTCTCCTCTTCGACCGTGTCTTCGCCGGACGAGCTCTCAGCGGCTACGCCGCCTTCTTCCCCGGCAACCTTGTTCTCCTCGGCAGGCTTTGCCTCCACTACCACCTCTGCGTCGCTGGCTTCCCACTCTGTGAAGCCAACGTTGCCGGCCTCCGCGGCAAGATTCGCCTCCTCCACTCTGGTAGCGATGTAGGCCACCTCCTGATCAGTGGTGGCGCGGATAAGATCTGACTCTTGCCGGACAGGCTTCTCCGTCAAATTGTCAAAGAACTTCTGCACTTCTTCCTCGCTTGGCTCGACCCAGGTCGGGTCAAGGCCGTGGGCGTTGAACTTCGGCAAGAAAGCAACGATTGACCCCAAGGCAGAGTTGTTACACAAGGGGACGATCCTTGTCGGCAGCCGGTGCTTGTCTTCACGCTGGAATAACTTTTGGCGGAGAGCGCCAAGCTGCATAGCGGTCAGATTGTTGTTCAGCCCGGGGCGCAGTCTCATGACATCTGCCGCGTTCTTGTACTCCCAAACTGGCCTTCCCCTGTTCTGCAGAGGGGCGATGCGGCGGCGGAGAAAGTCGAAGCCGATCATCTCCATTGTCAGCCCGGCAGCCTTCAAGCGAAGGATCCTGGTAGTGGTGATTGTAAGCTTCTCGTCTTCTGCGGCGAGATCGCCCCAATCCTTGCCGCGGACCACCTTCTGTTTCCGGGGATGACAAAAAGGATGAGGATCTGCTTCCTGGATCCAACACCATTCGGCCCGCCACTCGTCCCACTTTTCGCGGTAAACTCCCTCTGGGTATATCTCTTTGTTCCAAGCCCTTGGAATCCAGGCGATAGATCCAAAGAGAGCCTCTCCTTTTTGGATACGAGGGTAGAAATAATGGCGGAAAAGAGTAGATTTGGGGATCACGCCAGCGAAATTCTCACAGAGATGGGCAAAGATAGACATGCAAAGTACGGCATTCTGCGTGAAATCAAGAAGGCGGAAGCCATACGTGTACATGATGTCGTTGAAGAAATCGGAAAAGGGTGGACAGAGCCCACAATAGAAATATGCAGTGAAGAAGGGGTATCTGTCCGATCCACCTTTGGAGCAAGCACCTGGGATTACGCATGTGGTGGGGTGAGCTTGCGTTCCCTTCGCCCACATGC
Organism: Thinopyrum elongatum; assembly: GCA_011799875.1. Lineage (NCBI taxonomy): Eukaryota > Viridiplantae > Streptophyta > Magnoliopsida > Poales > Poaceae > Thinopyrum > Thinopyrum elongatum. The sequence continues at coordinate 229,699,097 of CM022298.1, forward strand.
ATTGATATCGCCCCTTCAAAACTTCGGCGTCGAGCGTTGGAGGGAAGACGACGAGCCTCTTCCGCATCTTCACCAGTTCGCTCTCCGGAACGTCGGCTTTCGCCTCCTTCCCCTTGCCCTTGCTGGCCTTGGGCGCCATGGCAACGGCGGGAGCAGAAGCTGGGGGTGGAGCAAGCGCGGAAGCAGCGGGCGGAAGAAGAAACGGTTTCGCTCTGAGCTCGAGAGAAGGAGGGCGATGGCGATGGCTAGATTGAAAGAAGAAGGGGATAACTAGGTTCGTGCCTCTCTGACTTCTCCTTTTTTATGGGGAAGGAGCGGGGACGCCTTGTTTATTCCCCAATATGAATGCGCCCCTATAGGCGCGAGATAGTTTGCAGCCTTTTTGGCACGCTTCCCACGTCGCGCGCTCCGTGCGCGTAGTAGGGGGGCACAGTAAAACAAGATATTTACGAGCAGTTAATTCCCTGCCACGCGTGCCCATGCACTGTTTGGGCCTAGCCCAACAACGCCTCGCACTCGTGTATGGCCTAGGCCCAGGGGCTCCTGTCGATGTACTAAGTATTGGGCCACTAGTACCCCGTACTTGTGCACGGACAGTTGTAGCCATCCTCGCGGCAAGGCTTGCCGGGATCAGCTCGGGGTCGATTCAACCCATCAAGGAAACCATCAAGTCAGAGATCTGAGGATCAGCAGATAAGCAGAGCTGGAATCCGAAGGCCAGCTTCCCCGGCAAGATCCTTGCCGGGATGGCCTTTGGGGCCCGGCAAGGCTTGGCGTCCGGCAAGGCTTGGCGCCCGGCAAGATTCGGCGCCTGGCGAGATTCTGCCACTGTGCCACCGCTTCGGCACAGTAACATGTCTGACATTCTGGGTCCTTCTCTGGATGCGTGGCGACGCGCCAGTGGAGGAGAGCTTAAGCGGTGCTGATGGGATGGCCCCTTTTTCAATCCCCAAGAAAGTGAGGACACCTAAACGGACACCTCACGGTGCATTAAATGCGCTTGTCCTAATCCGTCAGGGGTTAGATATGATACCCTGTAGCTACTTTACACCTCAATGTATGTACATTTTGCCACTGTGGAGACCCCTTTGGGCATATAAAAGGAGGCCCAAGGCAACTGCTACAGGGGAGGAGAACTTCTGGCCCATTCTGCATGCGTAGCCGCTCTTTGAACGTGTTGTTCATTGCGAGCGCTCCTGAAGGCTGGGCTCAAGAACATCAATAAGAACGCAAAGCAGGAGTAGGGTTTTACGCTGATCAGCGGCCCGAACCTGGGTAAAAACCTCACGCGTCGATCACCGGTTCTGCTCTTTGCGTATACCTCTCCCCCCGCCGAATCGTAAAGGGGTCTCTCGGGGTCCCATAGGTGTCATGCCCCGACAAGGTATCTCTGGGCCCTCTCGGTAATACACATCATAAGCTTGCAAGCAAATGACTAAGGAGTTAGTCATGAAGGTGATGTATTACGGAATGAGTAAAGATACTTGCGAGTAACAAGATTGAACTAGGTATGAAGATACCGACGATCGAATCTCGGGCAAGTAACATACCGATGGACAAAGGGAATTACGTATGTTGTCATAACAGTTTGACTGATAAAGATCTTCGTAGAATATGTAGGAGCCAATATGGGCATCCAGGTTCCGCTATTGGTTATTGAGCAGGGAGGTGTCTCGGTCATGTCAACATAGTTCTCGAACCCGTAGGATCCGCACACTTAACGTTTGTTGACTATATAGTGTTATATGAGTTATATGATTTGGTGATCGAATATTGTTCGGAGTCCTGGATGAGATCACGGACATTACGAGGAGTCTCAAAATGGTCGAGAGGTAAAGATTGATATATAGGACGATGGTATTCTGACACCGGAAGTGTTTCGGGGGTCACCGGGTACTTATCGGGTCACCGGAAGGGGTTCCGGGCACCCCCGGCAAAAGATATGGGCCTTATGGGCCAAGAGGGGAAATGCACCAGCCACAAGGGGCTGGTGCGCCCCCCATATGGGCCAGCCTAGGAGGAGAAGGAAAGACGGGAAGGGAAAGGAAAGAGTGGAATAGGGTTCCTACTTCCTTCCCTCTCCCCCTCTCTTTCCTTCCCCCTCGGATAAATATGGCAGGGGGGCGCCACTTGGGAGGACCCCAAGTAGGATTCGGCCTATATATATGAGGAGGGGGGCGCCTAGCACACACCAGACAATTGCTTAGCCGTGTGCGGCGCCCCCCTCCACCATTTACGCCCCTGGTCATATTTTCGTAGTGCTTGGGCGAAGCCCTGCGGAGATAACTTCACCATCACCGTCACCACGCCGTCGTGCTGCCAGAACTCATCCACTACCTCGCTATCTTGCTGGATCAAGAAGGTGCGGACGTCATCGAGCTGAACGTGTGCTGAACGCGGAGGTGTCGTACGTTCGGTACTCGATTGGTTGGATCGCGAAGAAAATTCGACTACATCAACCGCGTTGTGAAACGCTTCCGCTTATGGTATACGAGGGTACGTAGACACACTCTCCCCTCTCGTTGCTATGCATCTCCATGGATAGATCATTGCGTGTGCGTAGAATTTTTTTTGTTTTCCATGCAACGTTTCCCAACAGTCGATTGCAGAGCGGACCTCTAGGTCTTTCCAATAGGGTAGGTCCCAAAATATAGATTTCTTCTTCCACATGGGTGCACGTCCGTCAGCGTCATTCGAAACAGATTGTCCGCCAGGACCCTTTCCAATGATTACTTTTAAATCCTTGACCATATCAAGTACATCATCACCAGTATGGTGGCGAGGCTTCTTCTGGTGATCTGCCTCACCTTTGAAATGCTTGCCTTTCTTTCTTACGGGATGCCTGCTCGGAAGAAATCGATGATGTCCCAGGTACACATTCTTCTTACATTTATCCAAATATATACTGTCAGTATCATCTAAACAGTGCATGCATGCACGGTATCCCTTGTTTGTCTGTCCTGAAAGGTTACTGAGAGCAGGCCAATCATTGATGGTCACAAACAGCAACGCATGTAGGTCAAATTCCTCATGTGTGTGCTCATCCCACGCACGTACACCTTTTTCATTCCACAGCTGTAAGAGTTCTTCAACTAATGGCCTTAGGTACACATCAATGTTGTTGCCGGGTTGCTTAGGGCCTTGTATGAGCACTGGCATCATAATGAACTTCCGCTTCATGCACAACCAAGGAGGAAGGTTATACATACATAGAGTCACAGGCCATGTGCTATGATTGCTGCTCTGCTCCCCAAAAGGATTAATGCCATCTGCACTTAGACCAAACCATACGTTCCTTGCGTCATCTGCAAAGTCCCCCCACTTTCTCTCAATTTTTCTCCACTGCGACCCATCAGCGGGTACTCTCAACTTCCCGTCTTTCTTATGGTCTTCTCTATGCCATCGCATCAACTTGGCATGCTCTTTGTTTTGGAACAAACGTTTCAACCATGGTATTATAGGAGCATACCACATCACCTTGGCAGGAATCTTCTTCCTGGGGCGCTTGCCCTCAACATCACCAGGGTCATCGCGGCTGATCTTATAGCGCAATGCACCGCATACCGGGCATGCATCCAAATCCTCGTACTCACCGCGGTAGAGGATGCAGTCATTAGGGCATGCATGTATCTTCTGCACCTCTAATCCTAGAGGGCAGACAGCCTTCTTTGGAAGCATCTTCGTTAACATTATCAGCAACTTTTCAAATCCCTTGTCAGATACACCATTCTCTGCCTTCCATTGCAGCAATTCCAGTGTGGTGCCCAAATTTTTCTTGTCATCTTTGCAATTTGGGTACAACAATTTCTTGTGATCCTCTAACATGCACTGCAACTTCAGCCTCTCCTTTTCACTTGCGCAGTTTCTCTTTGCATCGGCAATGGCCCGACCAAGATCATCAGCGGGCTCATCTGATGCCTCTTCTTCCGCTTCTTCCCGCATTGCTGGCTCAGCTTCTTCCCCCATTGTTGTTGTTCCATCATATTCAGGGAACCCAGGGCCAGGATAGCTATCGTCATCCTCTTCTTCTTCATTCTCTTCCATTAGGACCCCTCTTTCTCCGTGCTTGGTCCAACAGTTATAGCCGGACATGAAACCAGTCTCAAACAGGTGGACGTGAATGGTTCTTGCATTAGAGTAATTTCAATCATTTTTATAGTTAGCACATGGACAACACATAAAACCATCCACCCGCTTGTTTGCCTCAGCAGCAAGCAGAAAAGTATGCATGCCATTAATGAACTAGGGAGAGCATCGGTCATCGTACATCCATTGCCGGCTCATCTTCATTACACAACACCAAAAAGACCAAATTAATACAAGTTCATACACACTTATTCTCATAAAACAACATACAAACTCTCTAGCTAAAGCATTTAAATGCAACAACAAATGCGATCAAGATCGCAACTAAGGTAACAATTGATCCAACAGCATAACGATACCAAGCCTCACTATCAATGACATACTTTCTAATCTTTCTAATCTTCAAGCGCATTGCATCAATCTTGATCTTGTGATCATCGACGACATCGGGAACATGCAACTCCAATTCCATCTTCTCCTCCTTAATTCTTTTTAATTTTTTCTTCAAGTAATTGTTTTCTTTTTTAGCTAAATTTAACCTCTCGACCAGAGGGTCGGTTGGAATTTCCGGTTCACATACCTCCTAGATAAAAATATCTATGTCAACTTGATGGGCATAATTTGTCATAAACACGAAATGCAACAAATAGTTATAAAAGAGAATATACCACATCCGAATCATAAACCGGACGAGGGCTGATAACCCACAAGTATAGGGGATCGCAACAGTTTTCGAGGGTAGAGTATTCAACCCAAATTTATTGATTCGACACAAGGGGAGCCAAAGAATATTCTCAAGTATTAGCAGCTGAGTTGTCAATTCAACCACACCTAAAAGACTTAATATCTGCAGCAAAGTATTTAGTAGCAAAGTAGTATGGAAGTAACGGTAACAGTAGCAAAAGTAACAGCAGCAGTTTTGTAGCAATTGTAACAGTGGCAACGGCAAAGTAACATAGCAAAGATCAATATGTGAAAAGCTCGTAGGCAATGGATCAATGATGGATAATTATGTCGGATGGCATTCATCATGCAACAGTTATAACCTAGGGTGACACAGAACTAGCTCCAATTCATCGATATAATGTAGGCATGTATTCCGAATATAGTCATACGTGCTTATGGAAAAGAACTTGCATGACATCTTTTGTCCTACCCTCCCGTGGCAGCGGGGTCCTAATGGAAACTAAGGGATATTAAGGCCTCCTTTTAATAGAGTACCGGACCAAAGCATTAGCACTTAGTGAATACATGAACTCCTCAAACTATGGTAATCATCGGAAAGAATCCCAGTTATTGTCACCTTGGGGTATGCGGATCATAACACGTAGTAGGTGTCTACAACTTGCAAGATAGGATCAAGAACACATATATATATTCATGAAAACATAATAGGTTCAGATCTGAAATCATGGCACTCGGGCCCTAGTGACAAGCATTAAGCATAGCAAAGTCATAGCAACATCAATCTCAGAACATAGTGGATACTAGGGATCAAACCCTAACAAAACTAACTCGATTACATGATAAATCTCATCCAACCCATCACCGTCCAGCAAGCCTACGATGGAATTACTCATGCACGGCAATGAGCATCATGAAATTGGTGATGGAGGATGGTTGATGATGAAGACGGCGATGATTCCCCCTCTCCAGAGCCTAGAACGGACTCCAGATCTGCCCTCCCGATGAAGAACAGGAGGCGGCGGCGGCTTCGTATCGTAAAAAGTGATGAATCCTTCTCTCTGATTTTTTTCTCCCCGAACATGAATATATAGAGTTGGAGTTGAGGTTGGTGGAGGTCCAGGGGACCCACAAGGCAGGGGGGCGCGCCCTCCACCCTTGTGGTCAGCCGGTGGGTCCCCTCTGGTTGATTCTTTCGCCAATATTTTTTATTTATTCCAAAAATATTCTCCGTGAAGTTTCAGGTCATTCCAAGAACTTTTATTTCTGCACAAAAATAACACCAAGGCAATTCTGTTGAAAACAGCGTCAGTCCAGGTTACTTCCATTCAAATCATGCAGATTAGAGTCCAAAACAAGGGCAAAAAAGTTTGGAAAAGTAGATACGATGGAGACGTATCAACTCCCCTAAGCTTAACCCATTGCTTGTCCTCAAGCAATTCAGTTGACAAACTGAAAGTGATAAAGAAAAACTTTTACAAACTATGTTTGATCTTGTTGTTGCAAATATGTAAAGCCAGCATTCAGGTTTTCAGCAAAGATTATGAACTAACCATATTCACAATAACATTTAGGTCTCACATTTACTCATATCAATGGCATAATCAACTAGCGAGCAATAATAATAAATCTTGGATGACAACACTTTTTCAAAACAATCGTGATATGATATAACAAAACGGTATCTCGCTAGCCCTTTCTGAGACCACAAAACATAAATGCAGAGCACCCCTGAAGATCAAGGACTGACTAGACATTGTAATTCATGGTAAAAGAGATCCAGTCACAGTCATACTCAATATCAATTACTAACAATGCATACAAATGACAGTGGTGCTCTCTAACTGGTGCTTTTTATAAGAAGATGATGACTCAACATAAAAGTAAATAGATAGGCCCTTCGCAAAGGGAAGCATGGATTTGCAGAGGTGCCAGAGCTTGAGCTTTTAAAACAGTGATGAATATAATTTTGAGCGGTATGCTTTCATTGTCAACATAACAACCAAGAGATCTCGATATCTTCCATACTACATACATTATAGGCGGTTCCCAAATAGAATGGTAAAGTTTTTACTCCCCCTCAACCAACAAGCACACTCCACAGCTGGTCCAAAACAACGGGTACCGTCCATAAAAACAACAATCCTGGGGAGTTTTGTTTGAAATTATTTTGGTTTGATTTGAGCATGGGACTAAGCATCCCAAATACCAGCCACTTTCTCGTGAATGACAAGTGAATAAACACTCATCGTGAGAATAACCCACCTAGCATGGAAGATACTGATAGCCCCCAGTCGCTACATGAGCGATTCGGGCATACAAAACAGATTATTATTTGAAGGTTTAGAGTTTGGCACATGCAAATTTACTTGGAACGGCAGGTAAATACCGCATATAGATAGGTATGGTGGACTCATATGGAACAACTTTGGGTTTATGGAAGTGGATGCACAAGCAGTATTCCCACTTAGTACAAGTGAAGGCTAGCAAAAGATTGAGGATCGACCAACTAGAGAGCGACAACAGTCATAAACATGCGTTAAGATTAACCAACATTGAGTGCAAACATGAGTAGGATATAAATCACCATGAACATAAATATCGTGGAGGCTATGTTGATTTTGTTTCAACTACATGCGTGAACATGTGCCAAGTCAAGCCACTCGAATCATTCAAAGGAGGCTACCATCCTATCATACTACATCACAACCATTTTAAAAGCATGTTGGTACACAAGGTAAACCATTATAAACTCCTAGCTAATTAAGCATGGCATGTGTAACTATAATCTCTAATTGTCATTGCAAACATGTTTCATTCATAACGGGTTGAATCAAGAACGATGAACTAATCATATTTACAAAAACAAGATAGGTCAAGTTCATACCAGCTTTTCCTCATCTCAATCATTTCATCAAATATCATCATTATTGCCTTTCACTTGCACGACCGAACGATGTGGATAATAATAATAGTGCATGTGCATTGGACTAAGCTGGAATCTGCAAACATTTATTCAAAGGAGAAGACAAGGTAATATGGGCTCTTTGTTAGATCAACAATAGTGCATATGAGAGCCACTCAACATTTTCATCATGGCCTTCTCCTTACGACCCAAAGAAAGGAAAAGAATTTCAAAGAAACACACTGAAATGTTTTTGGAGTTTTTGTTTTTCTGAAGAAAGTAAAACAAGAACAAGAAAAACTATTTATATGGGAAAGCTCCCAACAAGCAAAAGAAGAACGAGAAATCTTTTTGGGTTTTCTTTTAATACTACAACTAATTTTTTTTGGATTTTCTCAAAGTTTTTCAAACACACAAGAAGAAAGCGAGAAAGAAAAAGAAATAAACTAACATGGATAATACAATGAAAAAGTATGAACACCGACAACTGGAATGAGTGTGTGAACATGAATGTAATGTCGGTGAGAAATACGTACTCCCCCAAGCTTAGGCTTTTGGCCTAAGTTGGTTTACTCCCATGGATCAAAGTAGTCCTCTCCTTGGTACTGAGGAGGATCCTGGGGGTTCCACTGGTTAGCGAGCTCCTGTGGCTCCCACTGATAAATAGACTCCTCATACGAATCAGGTGATGGTTCTGTCTCAGGAACTGGGGATTGCGTCCTCTCCCAGTATGCATAAATGTTCTCGGGCAGAATGAGGTACGTGCTTGAATGAATATTGAACAAAGAAGGTGCAGGCAAAGTAATAATCGGACAAGTTTTCTGGCTGAATACCAGGCTATAGATGAGTCTCTTTTCCTTATCAGCGCTAATAAAATCATGTGCTACCATACTGTTATAGTCTAAATTTAAAGTGGATAGTAGCATCTCCTCTTTCTCATCGTGCCTAATGGGTATCTCGAAGCGCTTAGCAAGGCGGGAGGCATAGATACCTCCAAATATAGGACCCCTCGAATGATTTAAGCTCAACCGTCGAGCAACCATAGTGCCCAAACTAAAAGTTCTATCAGGAAGTAAAGCATGGCACAAAATAGCAAGGTCAGGAGCACTAAGGCCTCCACTCTCCCCGCGACCAATTAAACATCTCCCAGCAAATAATGAATAGTAGCGCAAAACAGGAAAAATGTAAACTAGCCACTCTCGCTTTCGACACCTTTCTCCCTTCCCCTATGGTAACTTCATCAATAAAATCTTCCACATCTCTAGGACGTGGTTCATCGACGCTGCCCTCAAAAGGTAATTTGCAAACCACACAAAAATCATAAAGCGTCATCTCCTTATACTCATCATATAAATAAAATTCTACCGTGTGTGGTGATTTCCTAGCATGAAAGTGAAAATTTTGCACGAAAGTATTAGTGAGTAGGAGGTATTGATCACACTTATCGTGGAGGAAGTCGGTGATGCCTGCATTCTCCGCCAAATAATAGAAATCATCATAAATTCCGGCAGCCCTCAAGAATGCATCACATGGCCCTTCACATGGACGAACCTCCGTGGTGCGGGGAAGGTTGTACTTGGGCTTCTTCTTCTCCTCATTCTCATTTTCTTTAGAACCCTGACTCGAAGAACCTCTCAACCATCTCTTCATCATTTCTTTTCTGAAAATTTCTGAAATTTTTAGTGACTTAAAATAAAAGTGAATCAAACTCAACAAAACTAATAGCAACTACTCCTACAAGTGCCTAGAGGCTCTATCATGCATCAAAACTACTTTGGACCATATAAATTTGACATGCAAGCTTAAGAACAAGGTCACCACAGCAGCAGAAATTTGCAATATATAAAGCACTAGAACAAAAACTAATTGGATCATTAGAGGAGTCACATACCGAAGAACAATCCCCCAAAGCAGTTTTGCAAATGGAGCTTTACACAAGGAGATCGAAAATGGCAGCAAAATGAGCTAGAACACTGGTTTGAGATACGGGATGATTTTTTCTAGAGGAAGACGAAGTGGATGGGTGCTGGAATAAGTGAGGGGGACCCACGTGGGACCCACAAGGCAGGGGGCGCGCCCAGGGGGGTAGGGCGCGCCCTCCACCCTTGTGGTCCACTGGTGCAATCTCAGTGCCAGAAATTCAAAAATATTCTATAAAAAATCATACTAAATTTTCAGGGTATTTGGAGAACTTTTATTTTTGGGACATTTTTTATTGCACGGATAATTCAGAAAACAGATGAATAATACTATTTTTGCTTTATTTATTCTAAATAACAGGAAGTAAAAGGTGGGTACAGAAAGTTGTGCTTTCTAAATTCATCCATCTCATGCTCATCAAAAGGAATCCATTGACAAGGTTGATCAAGTCTTATTAACAAACTTCTTTCGAATAACATGGAACCAGAGAATTTTTGAATAACACTAGGTTACCTCAACGGGGATATGCATGTCCCCAACAATGAGAATATCATATTTCTTTTTGACAGTAGGGAGAGGGAATTCAAAACCTCCAATAGTAATAGTTGAAATTTTTCCAATAGAATTGATACTATGAACTTGAGGTTGTTTCTTCGGAAAGTGTACCGTATGCTCATTACCATTAACATGAAAAGTGACATTGCCTTTGTTGCAATCAATAACAGCCCCTACAATATTCAAAAAGGGTCTACGAAGAATGATCGACATACTGTTGTCCTCGGGAATATCAAGAATAACAAAGTCCGTTAAGATAGTAACGTTTGCAACCACAACAGGCACATCCTCACAAATACCGATGGGTATAACAGTTGATTTATCAGCCATTTGCAAAGAGATTTCAGTAGGTGTCAACTTATTCAAATCAAGTCTACGATATAAAGAGAAAGGCATAACACTAACACCGGCTCCCAGATCACATAAAGCAATTTTAACATAGTTTCTTTTAATGGAGCATGGTATAGTTGGTACTCCTGGATCTCCTAGTTTCTTTGGTATTCCACCCTTAAAAGTGTAATTAGCAAGCATGGTGGAAATTTTAGCTTCCAGTATTTTTCTTTTATTTGTAACAATATCTTTCATATACTTGGCATAAGGAGACATTTTCAGAATATCAGTCAAACGCATACGCAAAAAGACAGGTCTAAGCATTTCAACAAAGCGCTCAAAATCCTCATCATCCTTTTTCTTGGATGGTTTAGGAGGAAAGGGCATGGGTTTCTGAACCCATGGTTCTCTTTCTTTACCACGCTTCCTAGCAACGAAGTCTCTCTTATCATAACGTTTATTCTTAGATTGTGGGTTATCAAGATCAACATCAGGTTCAATCTCCACATCATTATCATCACTAGGTTGAGCATCAACATGAACATCATCATTAACATTATCACTAGGTTCATGTTCATCACCAGATTGTGTCTCAGCATCAGAAATAGAAATATCATTTGGGTTCTCAGGTGTATCTATAACAGATTCACTAGAAGCATGCAAAGTCCTATTAGTTTTTTTTATTTTTATTACTAGGACTAGGTACATCAGTATTAATTCTCTGAGAATCTTGCTCAGCTCTCTTAGGATGGCCCTCAGGATACAATGGTTCCTGAGTCATTTTACCACCTCTAGTCACAACCCTAACAGCATTATCATTGTTCTTACTATTCAACTCATCGAGCAAATCATCTTGTGCCTTAAGTACTTGTTCTACTTGAGTCTTAACCATGGAAGCATGTTTACTAATAATTTTCAAATCACTAACAATTCTACTCGTATAATCACCCAAGCAATCAAGCATGTAAGCATTACGTTTCCATTGTCTACTAACATAAGCATCGAAATTCTCTTGTTTAATAATAAAATTATCAAACTCATCCAACCATTGACTAGCAGACTTATTATAAGGGATATCACCTTCATCAAATCTATAGAGAGAATTTACCTCTACTACCTGTGTCGGTTTATCAAGACCATGTATTTCTTCAATAGGTGGTAAATTCTTAACATGTTCAGCTTTAATACCTTTTTCTTTCATAGATTTCTTTGCCTCTTGCATATCTTCGGGACCGAGGAATAGAATACCTCTTTTCTTTGGAGTTAGCTTAGGAGTTGGTTCGGGAAGTGTCCAATCATTATGATTACTCAATATATTATTCAATAGTAATTCAGCTTACTCAATAGTTTGTTCCCTGAAAACACAACCAGCACAACTATCTAGGTGGTCCCTAGAAGCATCGGTTAGTCCATTATAAAAGATATTAAGTATTTCATTTTTCTTGAGAGGATGATCAGGCAAAGCATTAAGTAGTTGGAGAAGCCTCCCCCAAGCTTTTGGGAGACTCTCTTCCTCATATTGCACAAAGTTAAATATTTCCTTTAAAGCAGCTTGTTTCTTATGAGCAGGGAAATATTTTTCAGAGAAGTAGTAAATCATATCCTGGGGACTACGCACACAGCCAGGAGCAAGAGAATTAAACCATAACTTAGCATCGCCCTTTAATGAGAAAGGAAACAACTTAAGAATATAGTAATAGCGAATTTTTTCCTCATGAGCAAATAGGGTGGCTATATCATTCAACTTAGTAAGATGTGCCACAACAGTTTCAGATTCATAACCATGGAAAGGATCAGATTCAACCAAAGTAATTAACTCAGGATCAACAGAGAATTTGTAATCCTTATTGTTGTGGTTCTAAGTCTGACAGTAGAATAGGGGGTAAGTATGAGGAGGCAAGATCTTAACTACGGTGAGGTTGTGCACGCAAGATTTACGAGTTCAGGCCCTTCTCGGAGGAAGTAACAGCCCTACATCTCGGTGCCCGGGGGCTCAGTCGATTGGATTATGCGTGAAGTTACAGGGGGTCCGAACCCCTGTGCTAGTGGAGGGGGGCGGCTTATATAGAGTGCGCCAGGACCCCAGCCAACCCATGTTACAAGGGGTTCAATGTACATTAAGGTGAGACGTTACTGGTAACGCCAGCAATAAAGGCAAATAAATGATCATTAAGACCACGGAGTGAATGCCTGACCGTTGCCATCCTAAGTGACCTTAGATCTTCTGTACTCCGAGTGGTTTCTGGTATGGTCGAATGATTATACCCTGGTCGAATGGAATTGGGTTATCCGAGTGAACTGTTGGTCGAGTGGGTTGCACCCTGTGGTGATTTCAGTCGGTAGATGATGCTATCCTTTGAATGCCCTTGGCTTTAGAGCAGTGTCCTCGGGAAGGGTGTCTAGGTCAGGCCTATTACCCTACCCTAGGCACATGTCATCATCACTTATCAGTAACAAAGATAGGTGAAGTAGCAAACTTAGGATCATATTGCATTCTAGCATTCAAAGATTTTTCTTTCCACTTGCATAATAATTTCTTAAGATCATCTCTATCCTTACAAGCAAGAAAGTCTCTAGCTACCTCTCCATCCATAACATAACCCTCAGGTATAACAGGCAATTCATATCTAGGAGAGCTAGGTCTAGCAGGTGTCTCAAAGTGTTCAGTTTCAATAATTTCATCAGTTTCAGAAATATCATCATTTTCAACATAATCAATAGTTCTAACTCTAGCAAGATGTTCATCAAGTAATTCACCCAGTGGCACAGTTTTATCAAGCAGAGTAGTAGCATCATAAGCATCATTCATAGCAAAAGTAGCATCATCAATAACATGCGACATATCAGAATCAATAATAGGTGTAGGTGTCACAAGTTTACTCAAAACAGAAGGTGAATCAAGTGCAGAGCTAGATGGTAGTTCCTTACCTCCCCTCGTAGTAGAGGGATAGATCTTAGTTTTGGTATCTTTCAAATTCTTCATAGTGATCAACAGATATAAATCCAAGTGACTCAGAGAATAGAGCTATGCTTCCTGGCAAGGCCGCCAGAAAAAGGTCTTGATAACCCACAAGTATAGGGGATCGCAACAGTTTTCGAGGGTAGAGTATTCAACCCAAATTTATTGATTCGACACAAGGGGAGCCAAAGAATATTCTCAAGTATTAGCAGCTGAGTTGTCAATTCAACCACACCTGAAAGACTTAATATCTGCAGCAAAGTATTTAGTAGCAAAGAAGTATGGAAGTAACGGTAACAGTAGCAAAAGTAACAGTAGCAGTTTTCTAGCAATTGTAACAGTGGCAACGGCAAAGTAACGTAGCAAAGATCAATATGTGAAAAGCTCATAGGCAATGGATCAATGATGGATAACTATGTTGGATGGCATTCATCATGCAACAGTTATAACCTAGGGTGACACAGAACTAGCTCCAATTCATCAATATAATGTAGGCATGTATTCCGAATATAGTCATACGTGCTTATGGAAAAAAACTTGCATGACATCTTTTGTCCTACCCTCCCGTGGCAGCGGGGTCCTAATGAAAACTAAGGGATATTAAGGCCTCCTTTTAATAGAGTACCGGACCAAAGCATTAGCACTTAATGAATACATGAACTCCTCAAACTACGGTAATCATCGGAAAGAATCCCAATTATTGTCACCTTGGGGTACGCGGATCATAACACGTAATAGGTGTCTACAACTTGCAAGATAGGATCAAGAACACACATATATTCATGAAAACATAATAGGTTCAGATCTGAAATCATGGCACTCGGGCCCTAGTGACAAGCATTAAGCATAGCAAAGTCATAGCAACATCAATCTCACAACATAGTAGATACTAGGGATCAAACCCTAACAAAACTAACTCGATTACATGATAAATCTCATCCAACCCATCACCGTCCAGCAAGCCTACGATGGAATTACTCACGCACGGCGGTGAGCATCATGAAATTGATGATGGAGGATGGTTGATGATGACGACGGCGATGATTTCCCCTCTTCGGAGCCCAGAACGGACTCCAGATCTGCCCTCCCGATGAAGAAAAGGAGGTGGCGGCGGCTCTGTATCGTAAAACACGATGAATCCTTCTCTCTGATTTTTTTCTCCCCGAACATGAATATATAGAGTTGGAGTTGAGGTCGGTGGAGGTCCAGGGGACCCACAAGGCAGGGGGCGCGCCCTAGGGGGCGTCCTCCACCCTTGTGGTCAGCCGATGGGTCCCCACTGGTTGATTCTTTAGTCAATATTTTTTATTTATACCAAAAATATTCTCCGTGAAGTTTCAGGTCATTCCGAGAACTTTTATTTTTGCACAAAAATAACACCAAGTCAATTCTGCTGAAAACAGCGTCAGTCCGGATTAGTTCCATTCAAATCATGCAGATTAGAGTCCAAAACAAGGGCAAAAGAGTTTGGAAAAGTAGATATGATGGAGACGTATTAAGGGCCGACGGGGACGGATATCAAAACCATGCCACTATGTATAACAAACAACGTACGGGTAAGAAAATTATAGAAGTAACTATCTAAATCACACAAACATGATTTTTTATTTATAAAAAGGATAAGAACAAGAGGCTCACCAAGGTGGTGCCGGCGACGGGACGGTGCGGGCGATTGGCGTTGGTTAGGACGGGGACGGGAAGGCACTAAGTAAACCACACCTACATATGCAAACTAAGAAGTTAATTTGAGGTCAAATTGCATATAAATCAAATAAACTACCACATATAAATACTCCCAAACTAAAACCCACAAATCACTATACTTATAGAGCATTGCAAGAGCTAATCTAGCAATGAGAGATGAAAGGACAAAGTTGCTAACCTTTGTGAACACTTGGATGGATGGGGTGCCTTCAAATGTTGACAAATTTTGGCAAAAATGGAGGATGATCTCGAGCAAGAGGGGAAGAACAGAGGAGAGGAAAGGGGAAGAACAGAGAGCTCGCGGGCTGGACGAAGGGTTTATATAGGAGCATCTTTAGTCCCGGTTCGTGACACAAACCGGGACTAAAGGTTAGCCTCTAGTCCCGGTTTGTGTCACGAACCGGGACTAAAGGTGCCAGTGGGGCCCCAGCCTGACACCAGCCTGCCACCACCCCTTTAGTCCCGGTTCGTGTCACGAATCGATACTAGAGGTTCAACACGAACCGGGACTAATGATTTCCACCTCCCTAGCCGTTGGAACCGGCATTAATGGTCACATTAGTACCGATCCGTTTACAAACCGGGACTAATGTGGCTCACATAAAGTAGTTTTTCTATATTGCTAACCAGACATACTGTCCGGTGAGTTACTTATAAGATTTTATAGATCGGTGCAATGATGTGAATATAATTGGATGGTGCAACTCCAGGTCGAGTGGTTGGTGTACCTCCGATTTGCATTGAGGAGTTATTAAAGTTGTAGATTGCATATGTTTGTACAATCTCCGGGGGAAAAACTGTGTACATACTCTTGTATATATTGGTGGAAAATAAGTTGACAGTAAGGGACATATGCTTTTTCATTGTCTTATTATTTTGATTCAAAGAGGTTGTAGCGGGAAAAAAATCTGATGGACGTAAGTCGCCATAGACGCTTTCGTAATCAACGAGAACGTCTGCTTTCACTAAACGTACACCGCCGGAATGACTAAAATATATTCAGAAAATTGCATCCACCAACACCTAGTCTTTTTTTTCTCGAATATGCACGAGTGTGCATATCATATATTAAAGAAGAAAGACAAAGTATGCCTCCACCGAAGTTTACAAGTACATCAAGACACGCTACTCCTCACTACTCTCCCACCTCGTTACCATACTGAAGAAGGGGATTACATTCTCATTCAGTAAACCGGCCGACGACCGCACTATGCCCTCTAACCTTACTCTACGTAGTAACTGCTCGATCGACGACCGTACTCCCTCGAAGATGATGACATTCCTGTGCTTCCACAGCTCCAAAACTGTTAACACGAAGATGGTGTATAGATCCTTCCGGCTCATGTTGTTGGGTCCTTGCTTGCCGCACACCCATGAAGCAAGGGAGTTGTGCGGGGATGGCGTCCACTCTGGCCTACCCAATGCCTCACAAATCGCCGCCCACACCGTCCTGGCAAACACACATGTGAGTAGCAGATGGTTAATAGTTTCCTCCTCCTGATCACAGAAGGAGCACATGTCCTGGTGCGGTAGCTCTCTCCACGCTAGATGATCCAAAGTCCAACATCTACCCCAAAGAGCCAGCCAAGTAAAGAATCTGCGTTGCGAGGGGCCCCGCGACTTCCAGGTGAGGTCCGCCCTGGAGATTACTTCCCTACCTCAAAATCTGGCTGCATATGCCGACCGTACCGAGAACTGTCCGTTGGCCTCCCAAGACCATGTAATTTCATCTGGCACATTCTCAGTTGGCTCCCAAGTGACAACCCTCTGTCAAAGCGAGAAGAACTCCTGCAGTGCATCTGTTCCCAGGTTGGGGACAATATCCATCGCCCAAGACCCATCCTCCATGCCTGGCTAACCCAGTCTGGATGATCTGATACACGGTGGGATACGCCAAGTCTAGAACTTAAACTTTGGTGGGTAAGGTACCACAAAGAGCCGAACCATCTGAGCTACGCTCAGTTCAGAAGTTTTTCTAGTTTTATCATTGCCCTTTCAGAAAACATAAGAGGATTGCACAGTTTGATTTCTTTGCCGCGAAGAAAAACAATTCAGTTTCCTTACTGGATCCCAGACACACTCGACCGATGAATCTTGCACTGCGTGCATCTTTTAGCCTTTTAGGGCATCCGATACTCACCGGCACTAGAGTGGTGTGTGCGATGCTTATCATCCCACCCATCCATGTGCTGAATTAGTTTAGGTTAGGTGATTAGATCTGCAGCTCGTGAGGCCATTAAAAGATGCAGCCTGACGGAGCTCTGGATGGCCGGCTGAACTAGAGAGGGCACCAAACTGTACAACTGTCACACCGAGACAAAAGGTAACAGAGAGGAAGAAAGAAAAACTAACCAGTCCAGCAGGTGAATCTTGTACCGCGGTCACGGCTTCCAAGATGCGAGATGTTGTTTTGGATCTGATCTGAATCTGTAGACGGTCGGTGGCTGCTGCATTGCCATGGAGTGGTATCACACACACACACACACACACACACACACACACACACACACACGTGAATTCCATTTAGTTTTCAGCATTTCTCCAGGTGTCGTAGTAGGAGAGACGAGCCGCCTTCTCCGTTGCAACAAGCCAAACAAACAGAGACAGGGGACGAGTCTGAATCCACCACCGCTGCGGAGCACACGTGACGGACGCGGCTGCTAATCACCGCTCTTTTTTGTTTGTTGCTGCGAGTGCTGCGAGAGGGAGAGAGAGATGTGGTCTCAACCATGGATGCAAGTGGAGTAGTACGTGGCACGACCCGCAGGACGCACGGGCAGACTTTGACCCGGCGAAGGCAGACACCTCTCGTCCAGTTGCACGACGCTGGCCGTCGTCATTCATGCATCGGGACGACGACTTTGAAGCCACTTGTTGGATGGACGTTGGGGCCTTTCCTGGGGCGTACCGTTTTGGTGTGTCGCACGTGTGTGTCCTTGACATTCGGAAACGGCAGGATCGCTTCTTTTGGTGAGAGAGAGCTCGGAGATGGTTCTAGGCGAACGCATGCTTTGCTTTGATTTTAGGAGGGATGACGGACGTGACCACGAGTGAGGGCGGACGAGCAACTAGCTCTGATCAATCGGATCGGACGGGTCACCCGACTCGCTACGGCGTAGTAGGAGAGATGAGTGGAGCACGTCGTATAGTCTATTTGTGATACGCGGTGATCCTCGCCCACTGCCACCGCCACGGACTTCACTAGGTCGAGTGCCTTGCGCGTTATGCTACCGTGTTCTGTCGCCCCCAAACTTTAACCATCTTTATTAAAGGTCCAAGATTCTGTTTGAGAAAAGAAAAGGAAAAAGGCGTAAAAATTGTCTCAAGACAAATGCGCCTGGCCTAGTGCAGGACAGGCCTACGCGCGACTGTTGGCAACTGGAGCGTAAGAGCATCTCCAGCCGCGCCCCCAACAATGCCCCCCCAGGGCTGTTTTCTTAGCGCCGGCGCCGAAAAATCGGGTCAGTCGCGTCCTCAGGATATTGTTTATCGCCGGTTTGGGCCGAAATAGCGGCCGGCGAACCCGAGCCGAACCCAGGCGCCCGGGGGCGCCTGGGGGCGCCGGCCGAAGCCAAAAGGCGCATGGGTCCGCTCTGTCAGCGACAGACAGGTCTTTTCCCGCCGTTCCCCTACTTTTTTCCTCCATTTTTCCATTGCTTCCCCCCTTCTGCCCCTCTCCTCCCGCTCCCCGCCATCCGGCCGCCATCCCGCCATGCCACTGAAGAAGTACTCGGCCCACCGCGCGGCTGCCGCTGCCAATTCCACCCAGCCGAAGCAGAGAAAGCTGAGGGCGCCGATGGCAAAACCGCGCGGGCATGTTGAACGCCGAGTGGAGGGCGGAGGTTCAGTGCCGGGAGGCTGTCACCACCGACCAGCGGAACAGGCTCAACGTGAAGAGGGCTCAGGACGCAGCCGCGGCGGCGTCGGCGGCGGCGGAGCAGGCAGAGGCGTCCCGCACGGGGATGATGAATCCGCCCGGTGGCCACGACCTGCAAGCTGCGTGGAGCCAGCAGAGCGTCGCGTCGCCGGCCAGCTTCTCGCCGCTGCCACCGCACTGGGGGTACGCATCCTCGCCTGGCTACGCCGACGGTGACGTGCATGGTGGATTCAACCCTGTAGGATCGAAAGTAGGTATAGAGGGGGGCGGGGGTGATTACACTACTTGACCAAATAAAAATCTAACATTTTCCTAATTTTAAGTGTTGGCAGATTTTAGCAACTAGTACAAGTCAAGCAATCAACCTACACATGCAATTCTAAGAGTGTAGTAGCGGAAAGTAAACAATTCATATGAAGGTAAAGGGAAGGGTTTGGAGAAGGCAAACGCAATGTAGACACGAAGATTTTTGGCATGGTTTCGATAGGTGGTGCTATCGTACATCCACGTTGATGGAGACTTCAACCCACGAAGGGTAACGGCTGCGCAAGTCTACGGAGGGCTCCACCCATGAAGGGTCCACGAAGAATCAACCTTGTCTATCCCACCATGGCCATCGCCCACGAAGGACTTGCCTCACTCGGGTAGATCTTCACGAAGTAGGCGATCTCCTTGCCCTTACAAACTTCTTGGTTCAACTCCACAATCTTGTCGGAGGCTCCCAAGCGACACCAAACCAATTTAGGAGACACCACTCTCCAAAAGATAATAGATGGTGTGTTGATGATGAACTCCTTGCTCTTGTGCTTCAAATGATAGTCTCCCCAACACTCAACTCTCTCTCTCTCTCTCACAGATTTGGATATGGTGGAAAGATGATTTGAGTGGAAAGCAACTTGGAAAAGGCTAGAGATCAAGATTCTTGTGGTAGGATTGGAATATCTTGGTCTCAACACATGAGTAGGTGGTTCTCTCTCAGAAAATGAGTAGTGGAAGTGTAGGCGTGTTCTGATGGCTCTCTCACAAATGAAGAAGGGGGTGAAGGGGTATATATAGCCTCCACACAAAATCCAACCGTTACACACATTTAACCCAATTCGGTCAAACCGAATAGAAGAACTCGGTGAGACCGATTCTGTTTAAAATGTGAACGTTAGGAATCTCGGTGGGACCGACTGGAACAACTCGGTGAGACCGATGTGCTAGGGCTTAGGGCAAACATCAACTCGGTGGCACCGATTGCATCAACTCGGTTAGACCGAAGTGAAGCAACAAGGCAACAGAGAGGATGTCAAGCAAACTCGGTGGGACAGATTGCACATTTCGGTGAGACCGAAATAATTGCAACAGGCAACAGAGAGTTTGCAAGGCCATCTCGGTGAGACCGAGATCCGTATCAGTGTGACCGAATTGTCTAGGGTTTCTGGAAGTGGCTATGTCAACTGAACTCGGTGGCGCCGGATGGAACATTTTGGTGGGGCCGTGTTTGACTTAAAGTTTTGGACATATGTGGAAATGAGAAAGTGGCTGAAGGTTTTGGAGCAATATCACTAAGCACTTTGAGCAAGTAGACCATTAAGCAACACCTCATCCCCTCTTAATAGTATTGGCTTTCCTATGGACTCAATGTGATCTTGGATCACTAAAATAGAAATGAAGAGTCTTGAACTTTTGCCAATCTTTGTCCTTAGCATTTTGAGGGGTCCACATCTCTAGTCCATGCCAATGCCAATCATTGAACTTTCTGAAATATTCAACTTGAATGGATATTAGTTCAATGAGCTATATATTGTTATGAATTACCAAAACTACCCGGGGATTAGTTGCACTTTCAATCTCCCCCTTTTTGGTAATTGATGACAACATATAGATCAAAGCTTCGACAAATGATAATATGAATGAAATTCATCGTCGCTTTGAGAAGTATGTGATAAGCAAGAGATCCCCCTAAATTTGTGCATTATTTAAAATTTGCTTTTGAATGCAAATGCACAGTCGATTAGGATCATGGGTCACTCTTTCATATCACATACATCTTGGTGGAGCGCTCAAAATGATAAGAGCTAAATAACATGCACTCATCACCAAGGATAAAAGTGATTGATCATACGCAAATTCATGGATATAGATAAGTAAGCACACACATTAAGCATAGTAAGATCAAACACATGATCACAAGTATCTCACGAGCATAACACAAATTGTAGCATAGGGATCAAACAACCAAACAAAAAAAAGGCAAGAGAAGCAAATAAAACCAACACACTCTCTCTCGAAGCATAAGATCTATACACTTTCTCCCCCTTTGGCAACAAGTTACGAAAAAGTTTGAAAACATATAGTGCTATTCGGCACTCTAGGCACGATCTCCGGGAGCTGCTGAAGGGGTCTTCTGGCTTGTCGCTCCGATGTGCGTAGATGGCGTGGAGAGGAGTCCGTCTGAAAATGCCTCTGAAGAAGTCTGTGGAGTTGAAGGGGTTGACACTGGAGGTACAACCCTGGCAGTTGCTGCAGGTGCTGAAATAGTAGTCCTGAAGTCTCTGACAACTGGCACTGCTGATGACCTTTGTGCCCTTGGCACTCTCTGGAAAGTATTTGTAGTTGGTCTATCCTCCCTGTCCTGAACATCTTCTTGGAGCTTCTCCACAATAGTCTGTATCTCAGTGACCTTCACATCTAGGTCATGGAATTTAGTCTCAATGATCCTCTCAAGACTTTCTTGATTTTGAGTCAGGGTGGCCAAGCCCTTCTCAATTCTCACTGTAGCCTCAAGCAGATAACTGAGTTCATCTTGCTTGGTCTTGAGCATCACTGTGGAGACATCTGGTGCATTTTGTTGTCTTTGCTGCTTTTGTAGCCTTTGCTTTCTCTCTCTTCTCCTGGGCTTCTGCACTAGTAGGATGGGAAGCATCCATGACAACCTCGTGGTCCTCAAAATCTGGCATCAGGGGAAGATGCTCTCTGTCAAGAAGATATATCCCGGTTTCCATCTTGGAATTGATCAACATTTGAATGTGAGGGGCATATCCACAAGATCTCTTCTAATCAGCAGTTGTTCTCTTCACAGTTTCTACAATCAAGCTCATCACTTTGAACTTCTGAGGAACATCAAACAAGTGAAGCAAGTTGATGGAGTGACCACGGATCATTCTATGATCTTCTGACTTGGGCAAAAAAGTGTGCCTCAATATAGTGTTGATGGTGGTCAAACCAGCAAGCAGATGGTATATTGATCCAAACTTGTTAGTTTCCAAATCTTCATCAGGAATTGGTTTGTACATATTAGCCATGGAGTTGTGATCCTTCCTAGGCTTAGCATACACATCAATATCATCCTCCTCTTCCTCTGGGGCATTGATCAGCTTGGCCCATTCTGAGATAGTAGATTGATATCTTGTTCCTTCAGTCATCCAGACAATCTTTCCATCAGGATAGAAGTGAGCAGTGGAATAGAATTGCATGATCATCTCATCGTTCCACTTAGTCAACTTCTGTCCAACAAATTTGTCCACACCATTCATTGTAAATCTCTCATGTACACTTAGGAAATAGTCCTCATTGTCATCAATGTGTTTGCAGTCAACCCATCTCATGTCACAGACAATGGGCTTCTTGTCCAAAAGGACAGTCTCATAGAAATCTTGTTGTTCCTTTGTGTGAAAGCGATAGTCCACAGCAGTTCTCCTCCTAGTGGCATAGGGATCAGTCTGTCTCCAAAGTCTCAGACCCGCATCCTTTCTTAGCTTCATATTTTCTGCCACAGGATGATCATCACTATGATCTGGAATCTTTGGCTTGAGCTTTCTGAGCACTAGTGGCTCTTCCTCTTCTTGAGCTTCAGGTGCTGGGGCCTTGTTCTTTTCAGCAGCAGAGATTTTTCTTGTTGATCTCTTTCGTGCAGAAGGCTTGGGAGCTTAAGCTTGAGCTGCAGGCTGATACGTCTCCATCGTATCTACTTTTCCAAACTCTTTTGCCCTTGTTTTGGACTCTAATTTGCATGATATGAATGGAACTAACCCGGACTGACGCTGTTTTCAGCAGAATTGCCATGGTGTTATTTTTGTGCAGAAATAAAAGTTCTCGGAATGACCTGAAACTTCACGGAGATTATTTTTGGAATAAATAAAAAATATTGGCAAAAGAATCAACTGAAGGGGACCCACACCCTGTCCACAAAGGTGCAGGGCGCGCCCATCCCCCTCGGGCGCGCCCTCTGGTCTTGTGGGTCCAACGAAGCTCCATCGACCTCAACTCTAACTCCATATATTCATGTTCGGGGAGAAAAAAATCAGAGAGAAGGATTCATCGCGTTTTACGATACGGAGCCGCCGCCACCTCCTGTTCTTCCTCGGGAGGGCAGATCTGGAGTCCATTTTTGGCTCCGGAGAGGGGAAATTGTCGCCGTCGTCATCATCAACCATCCTCCATCACCAATTTCCTGATGCTCACCGCCGTGCGTGAGTAATTCCATCGTAGGTTTGCTGGACGGTGATGGGTTGGATGAGATTTACCATGTAATCGAGTTAGTTTTGTTAGGGTTTGATCCCTAGTATCCATTATGTTCTAAGATTGATGTTGCTATGACTTTGCCATGCCTAATGCTTGTCACTAGGGCCCGAGTGCCATGATTAAAGATCTGAACCTATTATGTTTTTATGAATATATTTGTGTTCTTGATCCGATCTTGCTAGTTATAGTCACCTACTACGTGTTATGATCCGGCAACCCCGGAGTGACAATAGTCGGGACACTTCCCGGTGATGACCGTAGTTTGAGGAGT
The DNA here is from genome assembly GCA_011799875.1 of Thinopyrum elongatum. Lineage (NCBI taxonomy): Eukaryota > Viridiplantae > Streptophyta > Magnoliopsida > Poales > Poaceae > Thinopyrum > Thinopyrum elongatum. Next base: position 229,722,897 of record CM022298.1, read on the forward strand.
TCATGTATTCACTAAGTGCTAATGCTTTGGTCCTGTACTCTATTAAAAGAAGGCCTTAATATCTCTTAGTTTCCATTAGGACCCCGCTGCCACAGGAGGGTAGGACAAAAGATGTCATGCAAGTTCTTTTCCATAAGCACGTATGACTATATTCGGAATACATGCCTACATTATATTGATGAATTGGAGTTAGTTCTGTGTCACCCTAGGTTATAACTGTTGCATGATGAATGCCATCCGACATAATTATCCATCATTGATCCATTGCCTACGAGCTTTTCACATATTGATCTTTGCTAAGTTACTTTTCCGTTGCCACTATTACGATTGCTACAAAACTGCTACTGTTACTTTTGCTTCCGTTACCATTACTTCCATACTACTTTGCTACAAAAAACTTTGCTGCAGATATTAAGTCTTTCAGGTGTGGTTGAATTGACAACTCAGCTGCTAATACTTGAGAATATTCTTTGGCTCCCCTTGTGTCGAATCAATAAATTTGGGTTGAATACTCTACCCTCAAAAACTGTTGCGATTCCCTATACTTGTGGGTTATCAAGACCTTTTTCTGGCGCCGTTGCCGGGGAGCATGGCTCTATTCTCTGAGTCACTTGGGATTTATATCTGTTGATCACTATGAGGAACTTTAAAGATACTAGCACCAAGATTTTTTCCTCAACTACGAGGGGAGGTAAGGAACCGCCATCTAGCTCTGCACTTGATTCACCTTCTGTTCTGAGTAAACTTGCGACACCTACACCTGCTATTGATTCTAATATGTTGCATGTTATTGATGATGCCACTTCTGCTATGCATGATGCTTATGATGATACTACTGCTTTGCTTGATAATACTGTGCCATTGGGTGAATTTCTTGATGAACAACTTGCTAGGGTTAGAGAGAATGAAATTACTGAAACTGAGGATATTTTTGAAACTGAAGATAAGATTCTCCCCCTACATATGAGTTGCTTGTTGTACCTGAGGGTTATATTATGGATGAGAAAACTGTTAGAGACTTTCTTGCTTGTAATGATAGAGATGATCTTAAGAAACTACTAGCTAAGCTGAAAGAAAAATCCTTGAATGCTAGAATGCAATATGACCCTGCGTTTGCTACTTCACCTATCTTTGTTACTGATAAGGATTATGAATTCTCTGTCGATCCTGAGTTAATTACTTTGGTTGAATCTGATCCTTTCTATGGTTATGAATCTGAAACTGTTGTGGCACATCTTACTAAATTGAATGATATAGCCACCCTTGCTCATGAGGAAAAAATTCGCTATTACTACATTCTTAAGTTGTTTCCTTTATCGTTAAAGGGTGGTGCTAAGTTATGGTTTAACTCTCTTGCTCCTGGTTGTGTGCGTAGTCCCCAGGATATGATATATTACTTCTCTCAGAAATATTGTCCTGCTCATAAGAAACAAGCTGCCTTACAGGAAATATTTAACTTTGTGCAAATTGAAGAAGAGAGTCTCCCACAAGCTTGGGGGAGGCTTCTCCAATTACTTAATGCTTTGCCTGATCATCCTCTCAAGAAAAATGAAATACTTGATATCTTTTATAATGGACTAACTGATGCTTCTAGGGACCACCTAGATAGTTGCGCTGGTTGTATTTTCAGGGAACGAACTGTTGAGCAAGCTGAATTGCTATTGAATAATATATTGAGTAATGATAATGATTGGACACTTCCTGAACCAACTTCTAAGCCAACTCTGAAGAAAAGAGGTATCCTATTTCTCAGTCCTGAAGATATGCAAGAGACAAAGAAATCTATGAAAGAAAAAGGTATTAAAGCTGAAGATGTTAAGAATTTACCGCCTATTGAAGAAATACATGGTCTTGATAACCTGACACAAGTAGGAGAGGTAAACTCTCTTTATAGATTTAATGAAGGTGATATTCCTCATAATAAGTCTGCTAGTCAATGCTTGGATGAGTTTGATAATTTTATTGTTAAACAAGAAAATTTCAATGCTTATGTTAGTAGACAATTGAAACGTAATGCTTACATGCTTGACCACTTGGGTGGTTATATGAGTAGAACTGTTAATGATCTTAATCTTATTGGTAAACATGCTTCCATGGTTACAACTCAAGTAGAATAAGTACTTAAGGCACAAGATGATTTGCTTAATGAGTTGAATAGTAAGAACAATGATAATGCTGTTAGGGTTATGACTAGAGGTGGTAAAATGACCCAGGAACCTTTGTATCCTGAGGGTCATCCTAAGAGAGTTGAGCAAGATTCTCAGAGAATTAATACTGATGCACCTGGTCCTAATAAAAAGAAAAAGAAAACGGATAGGACTTTGCATGCTTCTAGTGAACTTGTTATAGATACACCTGAGAATCCCAATGATGTTTCTATTTCTGATGCTGAGACACAATCTGGTGATGAACATGAACCTAGTGATAATGTAAATGATGATGTTCATGTTGATTCTCAACCTAGCAATGATAATGATGTTGAAATTGAACCTGCTTTTGATCTTGATAACCCACAATCAAAGAATCAACATTATGATAAGAGAGACTTTGTTGCTAGAAAACATGGTAGAGAAAGAGAACCATGGGTTCAGAAACTCATGCCCTTTCCTCCTAAGCCATACAAGAAAAAGGATGATGAGGATTTTGAGCGCTTTGCTGAAATGATTAGACCTATCTTTTTGCGTATGCGTTTGACTGATATGCTTAAAATGCCTCCTTATGCTAAGTATATGAAAGATATTGTTACAAATAAAAGAAAGATACCTGAAGCTGAAATTTCCACCATGCTTGCTAATTATACTTTTAAGGGTGGAATACCAAAGAAACTTGGAGATCCAGGAGTACCAACTATACCATGCTCTATTAAAAGAAAATATGTTAAAACTGCTTTATGTGATCTTGGAGCCGGTGTTAGTGTTATGCCTTTCTCTTTATATCGTAGACTTGAATTGAATAAGTTGACACCTACTGAAATCTCTTTGCAAATGGCTGATAAATCAACTGTTATACCCATCGGTATTTGTGAGGATGTGCCCGTTGTGGTTGCAAACGTTACTATCTTAACGGACTTTGTTATTCTTGATATTCCCGAGGACAACAGTATGTCGATCATTCTTGATAGACCCTTTTTGAATACTGTAGGGGCTGTTATTGATTGCAACAAAGGCAATGTCACTTTTCATGTTAATGGTAATGAGCATACGGTACACTTTCCGACGAAACAACCTCAAGTTCATAGTATCAATTCTATTGGAAAAATTTCAACTATTACTATTGGAGGTTTTGAATTCCCTCTTCCTACTATCAAAAAGAAATATGATATTCTTATTGTTGGGGACATGCATATCCCCGTTGAGGTAACCTAGTGTTATTCAAAAATTCTCCGGTTTCATGTTATTCAAAAGAAGTTTGTTAATAAGACTTGATCAACCTTGTTAATAGATTCCTTTTGATGAGCATGAGATGGATGAATCTAGAAGGCACAACCTTCTGTACCCACCTTTTACTTTTTGTTATTTAGATTAAATTAAACAAAAATAGTCTTTTCTGTTTGTTTTCTGAATTATCCGTGAAATAAAAAAAATGTCCCGAAAATAAAAGTTCTCCAAATGCCCTGAAAATTTAGTATGATTTTTTTATAGAATATTTGAGAATTTCTTGCACCGAGCATGCACCAGGGGGATGCACCAGTGGTCCACAAGGGTGGAGGGCACGCCCTACCCCCTGGGCACGCCCCCCTGTCTTGTGGGTCCCACGTGGGTCCCCTCCACTTATTCCAGTACCCATCCACTTCATCTTCCTCCAAAAAAAATCATCCCGTAGCTCAAACCCGTGTTCTTGCTCGTTTTGCTGCTATTTTCGATCTCCTTGCTCAAAGCTCCATTTGCAAAAACTGCTTTGGGGGATTGTTCTTCGGTATGTGACTCCTCCAATGGTCCAATTATTTTTTGTTCTAGTGCTTTATTTATTGCAAATTTTTGCTTTTGTGGTGACCTTGTTCTTGAGCTTGCATGTCAAATTTATATTGTCCAAAGTAGTTATGATGCATGCTATAGCCTCTAGACACTTGTAGGAATAGTTGCTATCAATTTTGTTGAGGTTGATTCACTTTTATTTTGAGTCACTAAAAATTTCAGAAATTTTCAGAGGAAGAAAATGATGAGGAGATTGTTGAGAGGCTCTTCAAGCCGGGGTTCGAAGGAAAAAGAAAATGAGGAGAAGGAGAAGCCCAAGTACAATCTTCCTCGCACCGCGGAGGTTTGGCCGAGTGAATGGCCATGTGATGCATTCTTGGAAGCGGCCGGAATTTATGAGGATTTCTATTATTTGGCTGAGAATGCAGGCATCACCGACTTCCTCCACGACCAGTGTGATCAGTACCTCCTACTCACTAATACTTTCATGCAAAATTTTCACTTTCATGCTAGGAGATCACCACCCACGGTAGAGTTTCACTTATATGATGAGCATAAGGAGATGACGCTTTATGACTTTTGTGAGGTTTGTAAATTACCTTATGAGGGTAGCGTCGACGAGCCACGTCCTAGAGATGTGGAAGATTTTATTGATGAAGTTACCGTAGGGGAAGGGAGAAAGGTGTCGGAAGCAAGAGTATCTAGTTTACATTTTCCTGTTTTGTGCTACTACTCATTATTTGCGGGGATATGTTTAATTGGTCGCGGGGACTGTCGAGGCCTTAGTGCTCCTGACCTTGCTATTTTGCGCCATGCTTTACTTCATGATAGAACTTTCAGTTTAGGCGCTATGGTTGCTAAACGGTTGAGTTTAAACCGTACAAAGGGTCCTATTTTCGGAGGTATCTTCGCCTCCCGCCTTGCTAGACGCTTCGAGATACCCATTAGGCATGATGAAAAAGAGGAGAAGTTACTACCCACTATATACTTAGATTATGAAAGCATGGTAGCACATAAGTTTATTCGCTATGATAAGGAAAAGAGACTCATATATAACCTGGTATTTAGCGAGGATACTTTTCAGATAATTACCTTGCCTGCACCTACTTTGTTCGATATTCATTCAGGCAGGTATTTCGTTTTGCCCACGGACATTCATGCATCCTGGGAGGGGACGCAATCTCCAGCTCCTGAGTCAGAACCATCGCCTGATCCATATCAGCAGTCTATTTATCAGTGGGAGCCACAGGAGCTCGCTAACCAGTGGAACCCCCAGGATCCTCCTCAGTACACCGGAGAGGGCCACTTTGATCCGTGGCCATAGACCAACTTAGGCCAAAAGCCTAAGCTTGGGGGAGTACGTATTTCTCACCGACATTACATTCATGTTCACACACTCATTCTAGTTGTCAGTGTTCATACTTTTTCATTGTATTATCCATGTTAGTTTATTTCTTTTTCTCGCTTTCTTCTAGTGTGTTTGAAAAACTTTGAGAAAAAAAAATTAGTTGTAGCTTAGTTTACTTTCCATGCTTAGTTGTAGTATTAAAGAAAACCCAAAAAGATTTCTCGTTCTTCTTTTGCTTGTTGGGAGCTTTCCCGTGTATATAGTTTTTCTCGTTCTTGTTTTACTTTCTTCAGAAAAACAAAAATTCCAAAAACATTTCAGTGTGTTTCTTTGAAATTCTTTTCTTTTCTTTGGGGGTCGAGAGGAGAAGACCACGATGAAAATGTTGAGTGGCTCTCATATGCGTTATTGTTGATCTAACAAAGAGCCCATATTACCTTGTCTTCTCCCTTGAAATAATTGTTTGTAGATTCCAGCTTAGTCCAATGCACATGCACTATTATTATTATTATCCACACTGTTCGGTTGTGCAAGTGAAAGGCAATAATGACGATATATGATGAAATGATTGAGATGAGGAAAAGTTGGTATGAACTCGACCTATCTTGTTTTTGTAAATATGATTAGTTCATCGTTCTTGATTTAGCTCATTATGAATGAAACATGTTTGCAATGACAATTAGAGATTATAGTTACTCATGCCATGCTTAATAAGCTAGGAGTTTATAATAGTTTATCTTGCGTGCCAACATGCTATTAAAATGGTTGTGATGTAGTATGATAGGATGGTATCCTCCTTTGAATGATTCGAATGGCTTGACTTGGCACATGTTCACGCATGTAGTTGAAACAAAATCAACATAGCCTCCACGATATTTATGTTCATGGTGATTTATATCCTACTCATGCTTGCACTCAATGTTGGTTAATCTCAATGCATGTTTATGACTGTTGTCGCTCTCTGGTTGGTCGCTCCCCAGTCTTTTTCTAGCCTTCACTTGTACTAAGCAGGAATACTGCTTGTGCATCCACTTCCATAAACCCAAAGTTGTTCCATATGAGCCCACCATACCTTCTTATATGCGGTATTTACCTACCGTTCCAAGTAAATTTGCATGTGCCAAACTCTAAACCTTCAAATGAGAATCTGTTTTGTATGCCCGAATCGCTCATGTGACGACTGGGGTTGTCAGTATCTTCCATGCTAGGTGGATTATTCTCACGATGAGTGGACTCCGCTCATCATTCACGAGAAAATGGCTGGTAATAGGGATGCCCAGTCCCATGCTCAAATCAAATCAAAAGTTAATTGCAAACAAAACTCCCCCAGGATTGTTGTTAGTTGGACGGTACCCGTTGTTTCGGACCAGCCGTGGAGTGTGATTGTTGGTGGAGGGGGAGTAAAAAACTTTACCATTCTGTTTGGGAACTGCCTATAATGAATGTAGCATGGAAGATACCGAGATCTCTTGGTTGTTATGTTGACAATGAAAGCATACCGCTCAAAATTATATTCATCTCTGTTTCAAAAAGCTCGAGCTCTGGCACCTCTGCAAATCCCTACTTCCCTCTGCGAAGGGCCTGTCTATTTACTTTTATTGCTGAGTCATCATCCTCTTATAAAGAGCACCAGTTAGAGAGCACCACTGTCATTTGTATGCTTTGTTATTAATTGATATTGAGTATGACTGTGACTGGATCTCTTTTACCATGAATTACAATGTCTAGTCAGTCCTTGATCTTCAGGGGTACTCTGTGTAACACCCCTGTGTAATAATCACTTTGATCAACTGCTAATCATGCCAAGTGATCATCTTATTCCATGTTTGATCACAGTGGTTAAACACCTCATATCAAATTCCTCTCTGAAACTCAATTCAAATTCTAGTGCAAAATAAAGTTGCACAAAAGTTGCTGGAAAAATGTTCATCATCCTGCAAATATTCCAAAACAATTATATGTTAAGGAATACAACATCACCCTTGAGCAAAGATGAGCATTAGCAATTATAACAAGTGCCAATTCAACATTTTTCAGTGCTATTTTTAATTTGGGAAAATACAAATCAAATCTACTTGCTCCCAAAATAATTGTGGCACTGTCTAAATTTGTGTTGGATTTAATGGGCCTAGTCCCATATTTTTCCTACACTATTTGGTTACCCAAATAATTCTCTCTCTCTCTGTTTATTAATAAAAAAAGGGAAAACAGGAAAACAGAAAAAGGAAAAGGGCCAAGCCACTTACCTGGTGCCGGCCCAGCCCAACTCACCTGCCCCACCTCGCTGTCGTCTTCCCCATGGCTGGGCGCGCTCGCACCGGTGAGCGTCCGACACGCCGACGGCCACCGACGGGCGAGGGGATAAGAACCTCCCCTCGGCCTCCCCTCCATCCCTATCCTCTTCTTCTCTCTCCCTGGCCACTCCTCTCCCTCTCCTCGAGCTCGCCCACTCCGCTTCCCTCTGTCCCGAGTGGGCTCGTTGCCGTCGCCGCGTTGTCTACGCGACCACCGAGCTCCTCGTCGCCTAGGATCCTGTCCAGGAGGACCGCCTTCGTCTGCTGCCTCAGGTGAGGGGATCCGTTCGACTGGAGCCGCGCCACAGCACCGGCATCGACCCGTCTTCAACCTCGGATCGCCGGAACTGCCCCGACTCGATTTGTCGCCCCTCTGCGCTACTAAGCTCTCGGCGGCCATCGTGTGCCTCTCGGTGAGCGCCTCGCCAGTTCCCCTCTGCTCCCTCTCTCTGGTTTCCGCCGTGGCTTGCACGCCGCGTTCGCCCGAGCTGAGCTCCGCCGCAACCGATGTCGCCGTCGCTGTAGTTGTTTTTGTGAGTGCCTGAGCACACTAGCATGCTCAGTGAGCTGCTAGGAGCCGAACACGGGCAGCTGTGCTTCCTCTCGTCACCCTTTTTCCCGAGCCCGATCAAAGCCCGATCCCGGCGTCCACCACGGCGGTCACCGATGACGCTGTAGCCCTCCCCGTGACCAACCAAGGCCACTGGTGTGTGCGGGATTGAGAGGCCATTCCAGAGCACTTAACCGTGCCCAAAATGATGCACCACAGCCAAAATCCGGGCTCGCCGGAGTTGTCGCCGTCGTTGCGGCTCGCCGGAGAGCTCCGGTGGCCGGCCGGCCGACGTGGCACCTCGGGTCCCACCTTTGTGCCACTGACATGTGGGACCAGCACTGTAGCATTTAGGATTAGCGCTAATTAACAACTAGCTAAGTGACTCACTGACAGACTGGGCCCATGTCTTAATTAGAGTATTAAAATTAACCTAACTACTGTTAAATTAACCAGAGGCTGACCACTGGGTCCCACTGGACCCAGTTGACTGGTCAACCAGCTGACTGGACCAGTCCAGTCACTGACTGGTGGGTCCAGTGGGCCCCCTTTGACTAGTCAAGCCCCCAGTTGACTGCTGACCAGCACTCTGTTGGGTGCACCAGTGGGTACCCATAGCATTTTCATTTTAAAAATAATTTGAAATATTAATAAACAGAAAATTCAGAATATTGCTAAAACTTTGATAATTCATAGAAAATAATTCGTAGCTCGGATGGAAAAGCTTTGTACATGAAAATTGATCAGAATGACGAGACGAAGCTGACCGTGCTGTCTTTTTCCGTGTCGGGACCCTCTAAAGAGGTGAACCCACAACTTCGAGGCCGTATCCGATAGATGATTAGTGCACATATACCGGTTAATAAATCCAGCTTTAACCCTAAAATAACTAAGCTTAGACATGCTTTTAGGCAACCCTGCACTGCACGTTAGTATAGCAAGCTCTGTGTTACCTTGTCTGCCTTGTATTTATCTGTTTCCTCCCCCTCTTCTCCCCGATAGACTGCGAGAGCGCTGATGATCTTGTGGACGACTACCTCACCGTAGAAGATCCACTTTTGTCTGCAAAGCAACCAGGCAAGCCCCCCTTTGATCATCCCGATATCGCCCATTCTATTTTCTTATGCTTGCATTAGATTTTGCTACTGTAGTTAATTGCACCTATCCTGTTGCATAGCCTGTTTATTGTAATCTGCTATTGTTACCTACCTGCTTATCCTAAACTATTTAGTATAGGTTGGGTAGAGACCAGTAGAGACCCCACTTTGTCCTGACTGCCCCGCTGGATTATCAGAAAACCCGATCAACGGGATCGAAGACCAGGCCCCGGCACCGCACTCCCCCCCCCCCCTTAGTTGTACGATACTACTGAGTTTCTATCGAGTGCCGAGGGTGATACCTCATTAGCACTTCTGACGTTAACCTTGTAGGTTAGTTCATCGGTTATGGTCATCGAGGGTGATTCCTCCTTCGCCACTCCCGATAACGACACTGTCATGCAACTCCTTAAGAGTGGACCTCGAGGGTGATTCCTCCTTCGTTTACCTTGACGATAACATCAGGTGGAATTCCATCGAGGGTGATTCCTCAGGGTTCCCCTTGGTGTTAGACACACGGTTACTATGGTTACCATGACTTTACAACTGATACCTGGAAAGGCGGGTCGACCCTGAGGGGTACCCGCGAATGATGGGATGTCGGGTTGACCTGGAGGTTACCCGTGAGACAAATACGAGGCGTGGCCGAGCATTCTTAGCCCTTGCCACAAGTCCTCGAGACGGGGCGATGGGGTCACATTGATCGTGAGTCTCTGCTCGTTACCGCAAACCCCTAATCCACTAACGATTTGGATATTTGATCCGAGCAGGCCTCTGGCCTGATAGCACTAACCATCACGTGGGAACAGTTATGGGCACTCTGCATCGTAGCATCGGCTGAAAGCTCTGTCAGACGTCCAGTTCAGCATTGCGGCACGGCTGGGCCGGCGCCATCCATGTATAGTGGTGGTACCGAGATTCGCCTTGCTCGCAACGACCCGGAGTGCACAGGGCGATGGCCCAAGACCCCTGAGCGCTTAGGAGGTAGACCGGCGGGGACCTCTCTGCTGAGCTGTAGGTAGGGCTGCGGTGTATCGTTTGGCCGAGGCCGGGCATGACCCAGAAAAGTGTGTCCGGCCGGAGTTAATCGAGCGTGGTGGGTAAGTTGGTGCACCCTTGCAAGGAAGAACTAATCTATCGATAGCCGGTCCTACGGTAAAGGACACTCGGAGTTGTATCCCGATCGATACAACTAGAACTGGATACCTGTGATGATAACTGGATATGTGGCTCCGGGATTGCTTTCTCACAGGGAGTCGAGAAAGGATCTCTGGGCGAGACTGTTACTTGATACTACTACTACTTTACATTATGCTAATCTGCACTCTTCTAATGCTGCAAGACCAATGAAGATGCTGAAGATGATAGTCTTCGATAGGATTTGGCCTTCCTCTCTATTCTGGCATTTCTGCAGCCCAGTCCACATATACAGCCTTCCTTGGAAAATGTTGCATATGTAGTGTAGATCCTTGCTTGCTGAGTACTTCGGATGAGTACTCACGGTTGTGTTACTTTCTTTTTCCCCCATATTCATTCGATGCAACCAGATGACGATGCCCCTGCAACCGCTGCCCTGGTTGACGACTTCAGCTACCACTTCTACCTCGAGAGTGGTTACTTCTACGAGCTGGCCGACGACCAGGAGTAGGATCGGAGGGTCCCAAGCAAGAGGCCTACGCCTTTCGATCATAATGTTTTATTTTGCCCCACCTTCTTAAAGGCTTATCTCTGTTTCTCTTTTATATCTGTACCCAGATATCTGATGCTTCCGCTGACGCTTGTATGCCATCGAGCTATGTATTCGAGCCCTCGAGGCCCTGGCTTGTAATATAAAGCTTGTATGACTTTATTTATGTTTTAGAGTTGTGTTGTGATATCTTCAAGTGAGTCCTTAGGCTTGATCGTACGCATTTGCGTGTATGATTAGTGCACGATTAAGCCGGGGGCGTCACACTCTGCATTTATGTTTTGCGGTCTCAGAAAGGGCTAGCGAGATACCATTTTGTTATATCATATCATGATTGTTTTGAAAAAGTGTTGTCATCCGAGATTTATTATTATTGCTTGCTAGTTGATTATGCCATTGATATGAGTAAATGTGAGACCTAAATGTTATTGTGAATATGGTTAGTTCATAATCTTTGCTAAAAACTTGAATGCTGGCTTTACATATTTGCAACAACAAGATCAAAAAGAGTTTGTAAAAGTTTTTCTTTATCACTTTCAGTTTATCAACTGAATTTCTTGAGGACAAGCAATGGGTTAAGCTTGGGGGAGTTGATACGTTTCCATCGTATCTACTTTTCCAAACTCGTTTGCCCTTGTTTTGGACTCTAATTTGCATGATTTGAATGGAACTAACCCGGACTGACGTTGTTTTCAGCAGAATTGCCATGGTGTTATTTTTGTGCAGAAATAAAAGTTCTCGGAATGACCTGAAACTTCACGGAGATTATTTTTGGAATAAATAAAAAATATTGGTGGAAGAATCAACTGAAGGGGAGAGGGCGCTCCCTCTGGTCTTGTGGGTCCCACGAAGCTCCACCGACCTCAACTCCAACTCCATATATTCATGTTCAGGGAGAAAAAAATCAGAGAGAAGGATTCATCACGTTTTACGATACGGAGCTGTCGCCACCTCCTGTTCTTCCTCGGGAGGGCAGATCTGGAGTCCTTTTTGGGCTTCGGAGAGGGGAAATCGTCGCCGTCGTCATCATCAACCATCCTCCATCACCAATTTCATGATGCTCACCACTGTGCGTGAGTAATTCCATTGTAGGCTTGTTGGACGGTGATGGGTTGGATGAGATTTACCATGTAATCGAGTTAGTTTTGTTAGGGTTTGATCCCTAGTATCCATTATGTTCTAAGATTGATGTTGCTATGACTTTGCCATGCCTAATGCTTGTGACTAGGGCCCGAGTGCCATGATTTCAGATCTGAACCTATTATGTTTTCATGAATATATTTGTGTTCTTGATCCGATCTTGCTAGTTATAGTCACCTACTATGTGTTATGATCCGGCAACCCCGGAGTGACAATAGTCGGGACACTTCCCGGTGATGACCGTAGTTTGAGGAGTTCATGTATTCACTAAGTGCTAATGCTTTGGTCCAGTACTCTATTAAAAGGAGGCCTTAATATCCCTTAGTTTCCATTAGGACCCTGCTACCACGGGAGGGTAGGACAAAAGATGTCATGCAAGTTCTTTTCCATAAGCACGTATGACTATATTCGGAATACATGCCTACATTATATTGATGAATTGGAGCTAGTTCTGTATCACCCTAGGTTATAACTGTTGCATGATGAATGCCATCCGACATAATTATCCATCATTGATCCATTGCCTACGAGCTTTTCACATATTGATCTTTGCTAAGTTACTTTTCCGTTGCCACTGTTACGATTGCTACAAAACTGCTACTGTTACTTTTGCTACCATTACCGTTACTTCCATACTACTTTGCTACTAAAAACTTTGCTGCAGATATTAAGTCTTTCAGGTGTGGTTGAATTGACAACTCAGCTGCTAATACTTGAGAATATTCTTTGGCTCCCCTTGTGTCGAATCAATAAATTTGGGTTGAATACTCTACCCTCGAAAACTGTTGCGACCCCCTATACTTGTGGGTTATCAAAGGCTTGGGGGCAGACTTGGGCTTAGATGGAGCAGCCCCAGTCCTTATGGCATCCCCCATAAGCTTCTGAGTCTTTGAAGGAGGTGCAATAGGCTCTTCCTCCTCCTCACCTTCTTCCTCATCAGAATCTCTCATCATAGAAGGTTTGCCAATGACTCTGGCAATGGTCTTTCTGACTCTCTCCTTCCTCTTCTTTTCCTTTCCAGCACCACTTGCTGGTTGTGCTTGCTCTTGAGCAACAGAGGATTGCCTAGCTTTAGACATTGGAGCTCTCTTAGCACGAGCTTTCTTGGGCATTTCAGGCTTGGTTGCAGCAGCAACATACTATTTCTTGAGTACCTTCTTCTTGGAGGTCACCTCCTCCTCAATAACAAAATTCTCATCCTCAGATTCAGATGTTCTCTTCTTCCTTGTCCTGGTTGCTGCCTTAGGCAAGTTGCTGGGAGTGCTTCTGCTCCCCTTATCATAGCTGCTTGAGGGACTAGTGCCCTCACTGAGGTTGACCTGCTCTTCAAACTTGTTCTGACTATCACTGCCCTCTGACATTGCTGAAACTGACCCTATGAATAGTTGGGTATAGATAGAATGGATGAGCATCACAAAGTGCAGCTTATTTTGCAAAAATATTGAGACAAAAACTTAATTTTAGTTTTCTATAGAAAGCATTTCGGAGCTACCGATTTGACAAACTCGGTGACACCGAAGCACTAACAGAGTCTAAACACACAGTTTCGGTCAGACCGAAATGCAGTTCAGTGACTCCGAGATGCTAGGGTTTCACAGAGAAAGTGATTTCGGTCGCACCGATCAGTACACTTCGGTCAGACCGAGTTGTACTTGTGCAATGGCCAGTGCCAATCGGTGTGACCGAGATCCTCAGATCGGTTGGTCCGAGATGAGTTCGGCAGAAACCTAACCCTAAATTTTTGCATCAAATCTATTCTAAGGAATTCTTTCGGTGGATAGATCAATCTCATGCGTGGGAAGAACATAGGCATTATACCTTGTGCAAGAATCGGAGTTATGGAAAGCACAAAGGGTCAAATCCGTACCCTAACTTGGCAACGGATTTGCTACGGCGACAACGGCGGTGAGAATTCCATTGACGGCGGCGGAGACTAGCGGTAGGAGGTCACTGGCGACGACGGCGATGATCCAGAGACCAGGGGTGGCAGTGCTGGGGCGCGGGCTCGTGCGGTTGAAGTGATTTTCAACCGTACGGGTACGCAGAGTATAAATACCCAGACGCTGCCGGTGTGACCGAGTGGAACTACTCGGTGGCACCGAGATGCAAAACTGCTAGCAGTTGCTACAACTCGGTGTGACCGAATGGTTCTAATCGGTTGCATCGAGATTGAAAACCTAGATCAACTTAATGATTTCGGTGAGACCGAATAGGGGTGAGTTGGTCTGACCGAAAGGCATTAAGAGGTTTTGGAAGTTAAGCCCTTGACGGATCGGTGGCTCCGAGTGCTCCTTACCCGGAGGGTCCGAATTCGACTTGTTCAAACTTTGTGATGTAGCATGAATAGAGTTTGAGACGAGAAAAAGCATAGATAGCTAGAGGGAGTACTTAGGCATTCTTGTCCATCCATTTGGCAAAAAGAAAAAAACAATCAAAGCAACAAATGGATGTCCTCGAATGGAGAAAATTATGCAACCAATATGCTCACATAATAAGATGGCAAATAAAACATGTGACAAAGCATGCACAAACACTCTAGCATCTATCAAGCAATTGGCGATGACTAGGTCATCTATATATGAGTATATTGACTTAGGAGTCAAATGAGAACATTTGATCATAGGTCATACTCATCGTTTAAGCACAAGTGGGGTTACCACTTTTACATAAAGTATTGTTGTGTTCACATCATTAGAGTTGCTTTAGCTCAATTCTTTGAGCAAAGCTCCCCTAGACTAACCTTGGGTTTTGTCGATGATGACTTCATGTAGGTGTTGAAGATGTGGATGCTCAATGTTGATGTAGATCATTTGGAGTAATCCATTGGAGTGAGTTGCACTTTCAATACCTACACGGGTTAGTCCCACAAGGAACACACAAGAATATCCATAGACATAGAGTGAAACACACACATGATGATGTCCATGAAAGCATTAGGTTACCTTGTCCCTTGTCTTACCAAAAAAAGGGTTTGTGACTCCTTGAACTAGTGCAAGATATGAAAGTTGATTGCACTTGTCCTTGCCAAAATGAATATGAGTGAAGTATGTTGGCGGAGTCACCCTCAAGAACTCTCTAGTTCTTCTTCTTTGGGATCCACATCAACTTGATGGGAATCCTTGGAGTTGTAGTCGTACTTGATGAAGTAGAACTTGATGTAGTCTTGGGAACCCACTTGACCATGGCCTTAGGAGCTTCTTTCAAATGAATCAATCTCTTCTTGAAGCTTGTCCTTGCCTTTTATCTTGTGGTCTTGTGGAGGAAGATCATCTTGAGCTTGTGTTCCTTTGAAATAAGTGGGGTCATACTTCTCTTGTTGAGGAACAAACTTCGTCTTGGGGTATTGATCTTCTTCCCACTCAACTCCATTGGCATTGAACTTTCATTCAAAACCAACACCTTGATTCTTCCGGTGCCTTCCTTGCTTGCGTACAGTTTCCTCAAATTGCTTACTTCCTGCAAGGCTCTTGTAAATACCTTTCTCTATAATTCCCTTCAATAAGTTATTTTCTTGCTCAAGTGTAACTTGGCTAAGAGAATCATTAGTGGAATCAAGAGAACTACTAGAAGCAACAATATTGGATTTAACATGATTATTGTTACTGCTAGAAGAAGAATCTTTCTTGCTCTTGTTGCTAGATTTTACCTGTGGCATATAAGTAGACAAGAGTAAATGCTTGACAATGTAAGAAGAACTCTTCTTTCGAAGATCATCATTGATTGCTTTTAGGAACCCATGCTCTTCCTCTAAATTTAGCTTCTCGAAGCGTAGCTTCTCATGAGTCCTTAGGAGCTCTATATGATCCTCTAGAGTTGTTTCATGAGCTAACTTAAGAGTGTTTAGTTATTTAGTTAGACGCTCAATCTCCTTCTTATCGTTGTCATTCGTTTCATCTTGATTAGCATGATTAATAGCAATTTCATCATAGTTTTCATCACTAGTGTTGTCAACAAGTAAATCATCATCACCTAGCAAATCATCTTCATCATTATTGAAATCAACATACTCGGGGTGTGATACCTTAGGGCCTTTAGCCATGAAGCATCGTCCAAGTCCTTCATTTGGTGAGTCAAATATGTTGTAGGAGTTGGATGACACAAGTGCAAGACTGGCAACACCTTCATCTTGAGTATATTCGGAGTCGGAGTGATAACTTCTCTTGGAGTAGTTGTCGGAGTCGGAACCGAATACCCATTCGCCAACGTGAGCTTGATGTCTTCGTCTTGTGTAGCTCTTTGATGACTTGTCCTTCCTTTCTGAATCCTTGCTTCTACGAGAGGGTCTTCGTTCATAACGATCATCTCTACTCCTTCTCTCTCTTGGTGGTGATTCATCTCTTTTACTTCTCCTCTTGGGTGAATCTTCTCTTTTCTTGTAGGGAGCCGTACAGTCATTGGAGTAGTGTCCGGGTCTTCCATAATTGTAGCAATTGCGATCACGACTAGAAAATCTTTTGTCATTGTAGGACCTTGACTTGGAACTTCTCTCTTTGCTTCTATTCTTGTAGAATTTGTTGTACTTCTTCACCATTAAGCTCAATTCTTCATTGAAGACTTGTTTCTCACTTGATACTATAGGAGCATCACATGAAGCTTTATAAGCACCACTAGACTTGTTGTGGAGCTCTTCCTTATCCTTGAGTGACATCTCATGAGTAACAATTCTACCAATGACTTCCGTTGGCTTGAGATCTTTGTAGTTTGGCATCATTTGGATCAAGGTGCACACGGTATCATATTTTCCATCCAAAACTCTTAGGATCTTCTTGATGATGAATCTGTCGGTCATTTCTTCACTTCCTAAGCCGGCAATCTCATTTGTGATGAGAGCGAGCCTAGAGTACATTTCGGCGACACCTTCACCATCCTTCATTTTGAACTTGTCAAGTTGACTTTGAAGCATATCCAATTTGGACTCCTTGACGGACTCGGTACCTTTGTGCATATCAACCAAAGCATCCCAAATTTCCTTTGCATTCTCAAGACGGCTGATTTTGTTGAATTTTCGGGGCACAATCTGTTGAAGAGAATATCGCAAGCTTGAGCATTGTATTGCAACATCTTCAATTCTTTCGCGGACGCTTCATGATCCGGTTCTCTTCCATCTTTGAAGTATTCACCTTGCAAGCCAATTCACACAATATCCCAAATGGCGGGATTATGACCAAGAATATGCATTTTCATATTATGCTTCCAACTAGCAAAATTAGTACCATCAAAATAAGGACCTCTACGGTGGTAATTTCCCTCGCTAGACGCCATACTCTTCTAGGTTGTGAAACCAAGGCTATAATCACCAAAACTATGGAAATCAAGGCAAATGGAGACCAAAACTCTGCTACCACTTGTAGGATCGAAAGTAGGTCTAGAGAGGGGTGATTAGACTACTTGACCAAATAAAAATCTAATATTTTCCCAATTTTAAGTGTTGGCAGATTTTAGCAACTAGTACAAGTCAAGCAATCAACCTACACATGCAATTCTAAGAGTGTAGCAGCGGAAAGTAAACATTGCATATGAAGGTAAAGGGAAGAGTTTGGAGAAGGCAAACGCAATGTAGACACGGAGATTTTTGGCGTGGTTCCGATAGGTGGTGCTATCGTACATCCAAGTTGATGGAGACTTCAACCCACGAAGGGTAACTGCTGCGCGAGTCCACGGAGGGCTCCACCCATGAAGGGTCCACGAAAAAGCAACATTGTCTATCCCACCATGGCCATCGCCCACGAAGGACTTGCCTCACTCGGGTAGATCTTCACGAAGTAGGCGATCTCCTTGCCCTTACAAACTTCTTGGTTCAACTCCACAATCTTGTCGGAGGCTCCCAAGCGACACCTAACCAGTCTAGGAGACACCACTCTCCAAAAGGTAATAGATGGTGTGTTGATGATGAACTCCTTGCTCTTGTGCTTCAAATGATAGTCTCCCCAACACTCAACTCTCTCTCTCACAGATTTGGATATGATGAAAAGATGATTTGAGTGAAAAGCAACTTGAGGAAGGCTAGAGATCAAAATTCTTGTGGTAGGATTGGAATATCTTGGTCTCAACACATGAGTAGGTGGTTCTCTCTCAGAAAATGAGTAGTGGAAGTGTAGGCACGTTCTGATGGCTCTCTCACAAATGAAGAAGGGTGTGGAGGAGTATATATAGCCTCCACACAAAATCCAACTGTTACACACATTTGACCCAACTCGGTCAGACCGAATAGAAGAACTCGGTGAGACCGATTCAGTTTAAAATGTGAACCTTAGGAATCTCGATGGGACCAACTGGAACAACTCGGTGAGACCGATGTGCTAGGGCTTAGGGCAAACATCAACTCGGTGGCACCGATTGCATCAACTCGGTTAGGGCGAAGTGAAGCAACAAGGCAACAGAGAGGATGTCAAGCAAACTCGGTGGGACCGATTGCACATTTCGGTGAGACCGAAATAATTGCAATAGGCAATAGAGAGTTTGCAAGGCCATCTCGGTGAGACCGAGATCCGTATCAGTGTGACCGAATTTTCTAGGGTTTCTGGAACCGGCTATGTCAACTGAACTCGGTGGCGCCGGATGGAACATTTTGGCGGGGCCGAGTTTGACTTAGAGTTTTGGACATATGTGGAAATGAGAAAGTGGCTGAGGGTTTTGGAGGAATATCACTAAGCACTTTGAGCAAGTAGACCATTAAGCAACACCTCATCCCCTTTTAATAGTATTGGCTTTCCTATGGACTCAATGTGATCTTGGATCACTAAAATAGAAATGAAGAGTCTTGAGTTTTTGCTAATCTTTGTCCTTAGCATTTTGAGGGGTCCACATCTCTAGTCCATGCCATGCCAATCATTGAACTTTCTGAAATATTCAACTTGAATGGATATTAGTTCAATGAGCTATATGTTGTTATGAATTACCAAAACCACCCGGGGATTAGTTGCACTTTCAAACCCCAACATCACCTTTCGACATGGCCAGCGCGCCTCGCCCTCCGATCTGAACCCCGACCAGTGCATTCCCTCGCCCGCGTTCGCCGGCGTCTAGTATCCCCCGTGCAACTACTTGCCGCCAGCGTACATAGCCTCCCCAACGCCGCCTCTACGCCGTGGCGCCGTGCCCTTCTCGCAGACCTCGTCGTCACATTTCGGCAACCCCGACGCGACAGAAGCCGACATGGACGAGATCATTACGAGCGGATCGGCCGCCGCCGCCTCCGACCCCGGGTTCCATGCGCAAGACAACACAATGGATACCACCGGTGACATGGACGACGAGCTCGACGACGGCGCCGGCGAGGAAAGGGAAGAGGAGGAGGAAGAAGAGGAGGAGGAGATGGAGCCGGCGCCGGCGCCGGCGAGGAAAGGGAAAAAGAAGAAGCGGGGGGGGGGGGCAGGACGGACGAGCCGCGCGTCAAGTGGATGTAACATCCCTAGGTTACCCCCACTCTGGTTAAGCTACTTAACCTGCCATGTCATCATGATCATCTTCATAAAATGGCATTAGGAAATAATTCAACTTCAAATTCCAATTCCAAATGCAAGTCAAATTAATATTTCTTCAAATGGCAGAATTAAATTGTTCATAATGCTTTAAATATTCCCAAGGCCTTTATAAAATTGAAAACAACTTCATATAAACTCCAAAAAATGCCCCTGGACATTTACAACAGTAGTCCAGCAGCATTTAACTCACCTCATTCAATTTTTAAAAATATTAAAACTATTCCAATTGCCTCCAAAAATATTTGTGGCACTGTCTAAACCCACCAGTGAATTAATGGGATACTTTCCATATTTTCCCAAGGTGAATAGTGTGCCCAAATATTCTGTTACTCCTCTCTGTTAATCAAATAAAAGAAAACAGAAAAGGAACTAAAGGAAAAAAAAGGGGCCAGAGGCCACTTACCTGGCGACTGGGCCGCGCTGGCCCAGCCCACCTCCCTCACCTGCTCCCCTCCTGCGTGTCACCGCCGCCATGGCCACGCTCGCCGCACCGCTCGCGGCTCGCCACCGCGACGAGGCAGGAGGCTGGAGGGGATAAGGGCGACGCCCGAGCCATCCCCCCTGGTCCTCCTCGACCACTCCTCCCATCTCCCCTCGCTTTCTCCTCCTCTCCCCATCAGAGCCCGAGCGTGCTCGCCGCCGTGCCTCGCCGATTGCCGCGGCCACCGACGCCTGCTCCACTCTCCGAGGTGTCCAGAGGATTCGCCGGGGTCGACTCCTTCGTCTAGTGCCCGCAGTCGGAGCGGGGAGGCACTCCATCCACCGAACACCGCTGCCCCCTTTTCTTCTCTGTCTCCGGTGCCCGCCGGCGACCTCGAGTCCTCTGCTGCTACTAAACCCCTCGCCGAGCCACCGTGAGCTCCTACGTAAGCTTCTCCCTCCTCTCTCTCCTTCTTGAGCTCATTCCCGAGCTCTAATCACCGTCGCCATCATCGCCTGAGCTCTGCTCCACCGGCGAGCTCGTAGCCGTCGCGCTCGGCCTCGGCAAGCCTAGCCATGGCCTCCATCAAGTTCCTGGAGGTCCGTAGAGCTCGCCAGCGCCGTCTGTTAGCTCGAACGCCACCCGTAGCATAGGTTTCTTCGATGCCCGACTCCGGCCGTCCGCCGCGGCTTGGAGCCGGCGAGATTCCGGCCACCTCCGGCCCGGAGACCACCGCCGTTGGGTGCGCGCTGCACTGCACGTTCGAAAGCACCCAAGCGCGCCCGAAACCGAGCCCCGTAGCCGTTTTCCGACGAGCTCCGGCGAACTTCCGCCGCGGGAGAGCCCGTCGGCGCAACTCCGGCGCCGGCGCCGACGTGTCCGGCCGGCCCCACCGGTCAGCGACACTGGCCGTGGGCCCAGGGGCCCCCGTTGACTGGTTTGACCAGTCAACGCGCTGACATGGCAGCACAGTGCCACTGACGTGTGGGCCCCGGCGGCTAATTAGACTAATTAAACAGTTAATTAAATAAAATTAATTAGATTAGCCTAATGTCTCACTGACAAGTGGGGCCCGCCCCCTAATTAACCCTGTGGATTAAGTTAATTCACTGTTAAGATAAACAGAGGCTGACATGTGGGTCCCACTGGACCCACATGTCATATTTGACTGGTCAGCGGCGCTGTTGACCGCTGACGTCACAATGACGTCATGCTGACGTCATAATTCATTTTCTGTAATTAAAGTAATTCCAGAAATTCAAATAAACTTCGAAAAATCATAACTTTTAAACCGTAGCTCGGATCGAAAAAGTTAAAACATGAAAGTTGCTCAGAACGATGAGCCGAGTCTGATCGTGCCGTCTGTTTCTCCATCGGAACCCCCTACGTAGAAGAACTCGTAACTCCGGATCCGAATCCGGCAGATGAATAGTGCACACATGTCGGATATTAAATCCCAGATTAATTCTAAAAATAACTAAAATGACTTAGATGCATAATTAGGCAACCCTGCACTGCATCATAGCATCACACGCACCGTATTGCATTTGTTTGCATTATGTTTACCTGTTTCTTCCCCCTCTTCTCTCTCGGTAGACCCCGACGTTGACGTAGCTCCCGAGGCCGACGCCGCACAGGAGTACGACTATGTCCCCGACGGTACCACTGAAGACCTTGTCCTTGCCCAGAGCAAACAGGCAAGCACCCCATTTTGAGCATGCCTATATCGCCTATTCTCTTCTCTCTTATGCTTGCATTAGAACTGCTACTGCTACTGTTTTCCAATATCTGCTGCATAGCCTGATTATTGTAACCTGCCTTGCTACCTTTCTGGTTATCCTAGACTGATTAGTATAGGCTGGGTAGAGACACGACAGAGACCCCCACTTGATCCCGACTGCCCCGCTGGATGTCAGAAGACCCGATCATCGGGATTGAAGATTAGACCCTGGCACCGCACATCACTTCTCCCTATGTTGCTCGACACTGCTGGGTTACCGTCGAGTGCCGAGGGTGATACCTCGTCAGCACTTCTGATGATAACCTTGTAGGTTAGTTAATCGGTCGTGGTAAGCGAGGGTGATTCCTCCTACACCACCCCCGATAACGACATCGTCGCGCAACTCCTCAAGTGTGGACCTCGAGGGTGATTCCTCCTTCGTTCACCTTGATGACAACATCGAGCGGGAATTCCATCGAGGGTGATTCCTCAGGGTTCCCTTCGGTGTCAAACACACAGGTACTGTTGTTGAGTTGGATTGCACTAAACCATGATACTAAAGACGGGTCGGCCCTGAGGGGTACCCGCGCGAGCTTAAAGCGAAGTGATGTGGAGTCGGGTTGACCTGGATGGTGCCCGCGAGATAACACGAGGCGTGGCCGGGCATTCTTAGCCCTTGCCGCAAGACCTCGAGACGGGGCGACGGGGTCACATCGATCGTGAGTCTCTGCTCGTTTCCGCGCGCTCCTAATCCACTACGGTTTGGATATTTGATCCGAGGGGCCTCTGGCCCGATAGCACTAACCATCACGTGGGCATAGTATGGGCGTTCTGCGTCGTATACTTCAGCCGAAGCTTAATAGACGTCAGCAACTGAGCGGCACACGCTGGGTTGTACTGGGAACGCAACCGCGCTTGTATTAAGGGGTTGCTAGGTCTGCTCACCGGCGGTGTACGCAACGTGCAGGAGCGTCCGGGGCGATGGCCCAAGACCCCTGGGGGCATAGGTTAGTCCGGCGTGCTGACCTCTCTGTTAAGTATTTGGTCGGGTTGCGGCGTGTTGCTTAGCCGAGGCCGGGCATGACCCAGTAAAATGTGTCCGGCCGGAGTTAAGCGAGCGTGGTGGGTAAGTTGGTGCACCCCTGCAGGGAAGAAACTTCTATCGATAGCCTGTCCTACGGTAATGGACACTCGGAGTTGTATCCCGATCGGTACAACTAGAACATGTGATGAGAACTGGATAGTACGGCTCTGGGATTGCTTTCTCGCAGGGAGTCGAGAAAGGATCTCAGGTCGAGGTTGATGATACTACTACTACTACTTTACATTATGTTCATCTGATCTCTTTTATTGCTGCAAGACTGTTGAAGATTGTTGAAGATGCTAGTCTTCGATAGGACTAGGCTTCCCCCTCTATTCTGGCATTTCTGCAGCCCAGTCCGCATATACAGCCCTCTTTGAAAATGATGCATATGTAGTGTAGATCCTTGCTTGCTGAGTACTTCGGATGAGTACTCACGTTTGCTTTATTTTCTTTTTCTCCCATATTCCATTTGATGCCACCAGACGACGGAGCCCCTGAGTCAGACGCCCCAGCCGACGACCAGTACTACTACCCGCCTGGCGAGTACTACTACTACGAGGAGCCGACTGACGACCAAGAGTAGGATCGGAGGGTCCAGGGCAGGAGGCCTACGCCTTTCGATCGTACTATTTTATTTTACCCCGCCTCTGTGAAGGCCTATTTCTCTCTCTGTAATATATCTGTACCCAGATATCTAATGCTTCCGCTGACGCTTGTATGCCATCGAGCTATGTATTCGAGCCCTCGAGGCCCTGGCTTGTAATATAAAGCTTGTATGACTTTATTTATGTTTTAGAGTTGTGTTGTGATATCTTCAAGTGAGTCCTTAGGCTTGATCGTGCGCATTTGCGTGTATGATTAGTGCACGATTAAGCCGGGGTCGTCACAGTGGACGTCCAAAGAAGACGAGTGCCTCGCCGAAGCATGGAAGACCGTCAGCCTCGACCTGGTCACCGGCGCGAACCAGAACGCCGACACGTACTGTATGCGTATCAAATCGGCGTTCGATGAGCGCAAGCTGGTCGACCCCTACTTCGCCACCATCCACATGCAGCGCGGCTCAAAGGCCATGGCGAACCATTGGGCGATCATTCAGACGCCCTGCAACAAATGGCATGGGATCATCGAGGAGATCGCGGCTCGCCCGGAAAGCGGCACCAACATCGAGGGTCAGGTATGCACAGCCGCTGGCTCTCGCTTCTTTTCGCCGTGTATGTCGCCGACACTTGTTCTTCGGCTGCGCAGATGGTTCGGATGTTCACCATATATCGCCAGGACAGCAACGACGCCGAGTTCAAGTACCTCCACGTGTTCACCCGGATCGAGAAGTGCGAGAAGTGGACGGACGTCCGGCGCACCCTCGCCAAGGCCAAGAAGACGTACAAGCCGGACGCACTCGCCCCGGGGGCGGCGGATGGGCACCCTGATGGCAACAAAAAAGCCAAGACGGCGAACGACGCTGCACCGGCTGCCGAGAGGCTACACTCGTCGATCGAGCAGTGCATCGCCGACGCCAAGAACCACGCCGCCAAGAGGGAGGAGAAATCCGAGGCGCAGTGGTCGCGGTTGATGACGAACAACGCCGTCAAACTCGACCTGCTCCGGACCAACGTCGCCGCGAAGAAAAGGAACACCGACCTGGCGTTCTTGATGGGGGCGGACATGTCGACGATGGACGAGCAGCTCAAGGCGTGGTACCTGGCGGAGCGCGGCCTCATCTTGAACCAGATGCCTTCGACCACCGCGCCTACGCCCACGCCAACCCCAACGCCTACGCCCACGCCGACCCCAACGCTGACGCCCAGCCCGAGTGGTGAAGCCACGCCAACGCCGACGCCGAACAGCCCGAGTACAGGAGCCACGGCGAAGCCGAACAGCCCGAGCACAGAAGCCACGCCGTGGCCGACGCCGGTCAGTCCCACGCCCGAGGAGCCCGTCGTTTGATGCATTCCTTTGTCTACGTGTCCTTCCTTTCGAGCGCCGAACTATCGTTTATGTTTGATCGTCGAACTGTGGCTTGGTGATCGCCGAACTTTGTGGAAGATCGCCGAACTTGGGGAGTTATTTTGGCAGCGGGAAGAGACAAATTTGAATTTATGTGTGTCTTGGGGCCGAAACCTGGGGATGCGACTGGGAACTGCATCGCCTTCAGGGCGAAAAAACCACTGGCGCATTGTCCAAACCACTATCGCCGGGTGCGCTGGGGTGCCGAACGGCTGGAGATACTTTAATTGCGCAACCGGCGCCACAACCCTCGCTCGGTTCACGCCGGCGATCAATCCCAATAAAAGCCCAGCGCAGAACCACAAGCCATGCTACCAGTACGTACGATCAGGCGAGGGAAGGGCGAGCAATTAACATAAGCTTTCACGGCACACGTTCTCGTGTCCTGCCAACAAGAATTCGACATCCAGAAAAACAGAAAAACAACTCGGCAGAAAAGCTAAGCGCCCGGCCGGCCACTACGAAATGGCCACGCTTATTAACGTCCATGACAGCCAGATTAGGCTGCCCGAGTGCACGCGCGCATGCGTTGCCCATTTCCCGGATTCCAGAGTCCCATGCATAGTGGCACTATGGCAGGCAGCTCGAGCCACGCGACACATACACGGGCGTCGCTGCCCGAATCTTGGTAGGAAGTGACGCGGTCCGGCCCGGCAGTTGTGCCATCGCGTTGGCGCGCTGCCTGCCCGCCTTTCTGTTTTCGTGCTTTTGCCCTTTGCAGTCGCCTGCTGTGTGTCATGCATGGCATGGTGCCTGAAAAAGCTCTGGTCGTGGGGGGAGGCATGCAGCCGATGAGTCACGGGCATCTCGTGAGGCCATCTATCCAGCCGCAGCACAGCACGCATGTACATGTAGGTGAACGTACTAGTACGTGTGTGGGTACGTATTATCATCCGGGGAGCAAAAATGTGCGTTTTATGGTGTGCTCACCTGCTGGTTACTGGTTAGTGCCCTGGTTAGTTCCTGTGTATTTTATCAGCTCAACCCTGTGTATTTTATCAGCTCAACAAAAGCACCTGGGAATGCATGTAGCCATTTTATTAATTATTCATAAAGATCTTACAAAATACTAATATATTAATATGTCTGAAACCACCATCTTGTCAACATCTGTTGTTACTTCTATTCATTGATGAAGGGGTGCAGAAGGTGTGTGCCGAATACCAAGACCTCTCACCTAATCCTAGCATCTAAACCCGGAGGGCCCAACTGTTAGGATCGAGAGTATATCGACCAGGGGGAGAGGGGGGGGGGGGGGTAAATGGGAGATTAAAAAATTCTTGCGAATGTTTTGAAATGATCCCAAACACACCAACGAAATAAGGTTCGGTAGAAACGAACTCAATCGAACTTGCTATTAAGGAACAAAGCCTTCTATGTAGGATGCAATAATGGTTTGAGCATATGATATAATAGGCTTGATAATAACGATGGTAATGCAATATGCGAACAGATACAATATCATGACAGAGAGCTAGAATTAAACTGCGAAGGACAACTATGAAGAAAAACTATAATGAGGTAAATGACCACAGCATAGAAAACAACAAGGATTAAGATAGCATGACAGAATGATCAGAATGCAACAAAGTGAGCAACCAATGATAACTGACACAGCGATAATGGAGGCAAATGATATGCAACAGAAAATAACAGATCAGATAACAATCGTCACATAGCACATGTGAATACTGCCGAAGGTAATGCAGTGAAGTAAATTGAACCAGTGGTGCTCGATAGCGACAGAGAGATTTGGTAGACCAGTTCACCCTTCTGCCAAAGTGCTACGTCTGGTTGGAGGGGCTGTGACTTAACACGGAAGATAAACTCTCTTCACCCTATTCTCCTTCAACTCGAAGTTGATCAGACTTCAGTTGATTTCACTCGTGGTAGATACTTGTCAGCGATCTCCAAACCTTCGGTCGACCTTCGCGAACCACAATCACTCTTGGTTGCTGAAGATCTAGCTCGGTGAAGACAACAACTCTTTAGCACTCGAGCTGAAACCTATCCGTCTAGAGAGTGCGCAGCTCTCAAGATTAATAGGTACAAGAATTCTAACTCAGAACTACTGTGATACTCAACCACTGTCTAAGTTTGGGCTCTTGATTTTCTCTCGGTGGATCTTAAACTCAAATCACTCGGAAAGGGGGTGCTCAAATCAATCTTCTCAGAAATCTTAAGCGGAGCAGCCACCGGACAAAGCCGGTGCGGGGTGGCTATTTATAGCCGCAACCTTCCCTGATGGGAAATGACCAAATTGGACATCGAGAGCAGCCAATGGACGAACGACACGAGTCCAACAGTCGGATTTTGAGCACAACGGTAACATTACTTGCGGAGCAAGTAATGCTAACTCCTCGGTCAGAGACAAATCTCTCGTAGCGAAGAAGATCACAGTCTCTTGCTGGCAAGTATTTGCTCGGAACACAAAGAGATTTCTCTCGCAGCTTTCATAGGTTTTGGGCTAAGCATCACAGCGGATCTAAGCTTTTGAGAACCTATAGCCCTCTTAATAGTACGGAGGTCCTATGATTCAAATGAACGAAAGAAGAACAACGAAAAGAATACTACGCCTTCACTTTGTCTTCGATTTTCGTTCGCTGCAGTCAATTTCTTCGGACAACAATCACCGAACCAAATGCTTCGCTTCAGCAGTAAGCTTTCGAGGGGTAATTCCTTCACATCAATCTTCTCGTCTACATAACTTCAATAGATATAGCTCGTTCTTCTCTGCTATGCAGATATGCTTCAGTGAAGTTCCTCGAACTTAGCACCGAAGACAACATTCTCTTCGGTTTTGTATGGACTATTTCTCTCTGTATGCACTAGCAAACAAATCAGTCCATACCTGTTTCTGTCAACAATCTCCAAAACATAGGAAGGCAGATATTGCACCAATAATCTTTTCCTTTTTGGACGATTGTTGACAAAACAGAACACATCGAAGGGTAGATAATGAATGGAATGTAATGCAAAGGATAATGAAAGACAAGAGATAAATACGAAGATAAAGCATGCTCTCCCTGAAGATATGCATCATTTGAGTGTGTAGTTAAATCGGAAGGAAGCGAGGTGAATCTTCGTATGAGTGTCATTGACATAAGATTTCTTCGTGGTCTCTTTCAATGCACTCGACAGTGTCTGAGATGATTCCTGTCACACAATCTGTGAAAAGAGTTAGATACAATAAATACTTTGAAATGATTTGTGATGAAGGATATGTCATGAAAGTTTTCTCAGAGCACTATTTGAATCCACACGAGATGTAGGTTCCCTGCAAGATTGATACATGAGATTTGTCAGAGCTAGGGAAATAAGGATATCGCTCGAAGGAGTTAAGTTTCAGGCGATGTTTTCCTACAACAAAGTTGATACGAAGAATATATGCTAGGAAAAACACTTTGTCAGTCATATAGATAAATCTCAAGAGATTTTAAACCGAAGCAGACTTTCTTTGCCTGCAAGGTTAGATAATCGAAAGATAATAATCATAGCATATCCAACCATAACACACATAGATTCAAGGAGTAAAAAATGTCTCTGATTAGAGAGATATGAATTCCTTTCCTCCTTGGCAAACTTTTACTTTCCTTCATGAAAGATAATGATCGAGAATAATCATTGCACAGGAGTAAACTTTCGATAGCACCTGCAAACAAATAGTTGGAAGCAAATAATATTGTAGGGGGGGGGGTTATTAACATTACATGGCGACCGAGTATTTCGACACCACATGCGGTGCGATAAGTTCAACAAGCAAATTGTTCAAGGAAAACCAAAACGTTCGTCTGTGAAAAGCAAATGGCGAATGAAAACACCCTGCAAAAATCCCGTTCATCTATCACTCGATGATCTTCTCCCTCTTTTGTCAACAAGTGTCAAAAAGGAAAGAGAACGCATACGAGGAACTACACGTCCGAAGAATCCTCAGAATCAGAATTAGCACTGATCGACGAATTAGAATTCACAGAGCGAGGAATAGTTGAGGCCGAAGCAGGTATTGCAGCATGGGCTTCGAGAAATCCTTCGGAAGAAATGGTGCGAGGTGCATCTGGCTTGTAAATGAGTGTTCCAGCTGTGTCTTCAATTTCATCGTCTGGTTCGACAAACAGCAGGTCAGTTGATGCAGAACGCTGAGGGAGTGCAGGGGTTTGCCTTCGGATACGAGAAACATCAAACAATTTTAGGTAGTCATATTCTTTCATGATGCCCTTGGCAGCCAGCTGCTTACGAGAATAATGCTGCCTTAGAAGAGTCCAGGAGCGCTTCTTTGCCTCCTTCTTATGCAGAAGGGTTTGGCGAGCATAATTATGAAGCGTATTTAACTCGGTCATTAACTCCAACTTTTCCTTTCGATTGAGCTTGATGTGACTTTCCAGAGCTTGCTGTGTGCGAATGCAAATTTCATATAGAGATGGATTTTCATCACGAGGGATTTCTGTGACGCCCTCAGCTTAATTGTGCACTAATCATACATGCAAATGCACACGATCAAGCCTAAGGACTCACGGGAAGATATCACAACACAACTCTAAAACATAAATAAAGTCATACAAGCTTTATATTACAAGCCAGGGGTCTCGAGGGCTCGAATACATAAGCTTGTGTACAAGCATCAGCGGAAGCATCAGATATCTGGGTACAGATATAAAAGAAAACACAGAAAGGCCCTTAGAAGGCGGAGCAAAAGAAAAACACTACGATCGAAAGGCGTAGGCCTCCTGCCTGGGACCCTCCGAACCTACTCCTGGTCGACGACAAGTTCGTAGTATTATCCACCCTCGGGGTAGTAGTAGCGATCGTCGGCGGGGGCAGCTGTCTCAGGGGCTCCGATATCTGGTTGCATCAAAAGGGGTATGGGGGGAAAAGAAAGCAAAGCAACCGTGAGTACTCATCCGAAGTACTCAGCAAGCAAGGATCTACACTACATATGCAACATTATCAAAGGAAGGTTGTATATGTGGACTGGGCTGCAGAAATGCCAGAATAGAGAGAAGGCCTAGTCCTATCAAAGACTAGCATCCTCAGCGGTCTTGCAGCATTAGAAGAGTGTAGATTAGTACCGTATAAAGTAGTAGTATCATTAAGTCTCAACCTCACCCAGAGATCCTTTCTCGACTCCCTGCGAGAAAGCAATCCCAGAGCCATACAGTCATCAACCTCGGCCAGAGATCCCTTCTCGACTCTCTGCGAGAAGCAATCCCAGAGCCATAGTATCCATATCTCATCTCATCAATATGTTCTAGTTGTATCGATCGGGATACAACTCCGAGTGTCCTTTACCGTAGGACCGGCTATCGATAGAAGTTTTCTTCCCTGCAGGGGTGCACCAACTTACCCACCACGCTCGCTTAACTCCGGTCGTACACACTTTTTGGGTCATGCCCAGCCTCGGCCAAACGATACACCGCAACCCTACCTACAGCTCAGCAAAGAGGTCCCCGTCGGTCTACATCCTAAGCGCAAGGGGGTCTTGGCCATCGCCCCTCGCCCTCCGGGTCGTTGCGTGCCGGGCGAACCAGGCTCCACCCCTCAGGATGGTGCCGGCCCAGCCAGGCCGCCAGGCTGAACTAGACGTCTGACAGAGCTTTAGGCTGATGCTACGATGCAGAACGCCCATACTATGTCCACGTGATGGTTAGTGCTATCAGGCCAGAGGCCCTCTCGGATCAAATATCCAAATCGTTAGTGGACTAGAGGCTTGCGGTAACGAGCAGAGACTCACGATCGATGTGACCCGTCACCCCGTCTCGAGGACTTGCGGCAAGGGCCAAGAATGCCCAGCCACGCCTCGTATTCATCACTCGGGCACCATCCAGGCAACCCGTCTTCACATCACACGCGGGTACCCCTCAGGGTCGACCCGCCTTTCCAAGTAACAATAGTACAATCCTAGTATCCGTGTGTCCATAACATCAGGGGAATCCGAGGTATCACCCTCGTTGGATTCCTACTCGATGTATCCGTCAAGGTGAACTCGGAGGAATCACCCTCGCTGGATTCACACTTGAGGTGTTGTACAACGGCGTCGTTATCGGAAGCGATGAAGGAGGAATCACCCTCGATGACCACGACCGAATAGCTACTCTACAGAGTTAACATCAGAAGTGCTACACGAGGTTTCACCCTCGGCACTCGATAGTAACGCTGCAGTGTCATTACAACTAAGGGGGGTGATGTGCGGTGTCGGGGTCTGGTCTTCAATCCCGTTGATCGGGTCTTCGGAAAATCCAGCGGGGCAGTCGGGACCAGTGGGGTCACTGATAGGTCTCTACCCAGCCTAGACTAAACAGTTTAGGATAAGCAGGTAAGGTTTCAATAGCAGGTTACAATAAACAGGCTATGCATGAGAATAGGTAAGGCAGTAGCAATAGCAATTTCTAATGCAAGCATGAGAGAGAAAGAGTAGGCGATATCGGTATGCTCAAGGGGGGGTGCTTGCCTGGTTGCTCGGCGGCAAAAGGCAAAGTCGTCAACCGTGGCATCGGGCTCCTGAGTTGCGTCGGTACCGGGAACTGCGTCGAGGTCTAACGAGAGAGAAGAGGGGGAGGAAACAGTATAAATATAGAGCAAACATGAGCAACGCAAAGTACGGCATGACAATATGCAGTGCCGGGTGTGTCCTAACGTATGGTTGTACGACACCGAGGAAGGGGGAATCCATCCGGGAATGTTTTCCCGGTTCCAGACTTTTGTCACACAGACGACCGGAGGGGAACGGTTCCATGTTCAGATAGTTAGGGACGTGTGACGGACGAACGGACCGTGTATTCGGATTCGCCTCGAAATTCTGAGCAACTTTCATGTACAAAGTTTTTCGATCTGAGCTACGGATTATTTTATATGATTTTCTAAAGTTTAATTGATTATCTGAATTTTATTTAATTATTTTAAATCAACATTATCCGAAACAGTGTATGGTGACGTCAGCATGACGTCAGCAGTCAACAGTGCAGTTGACCTAGTCAAACTGACGTGTGGGTCCCACCTATCAGTGTCAGTTTAGTTTAATTAGGGTTTAGTTAATTTAATTACTGTTTAATTAAACTAACTAATTAATTAGATTAACTTAATCAGAGTTAATTAACTTAATTAATTAATTAATTAACTATTTATTTATTTATTTATTTTATTTTTATCTTTTATTTTAATTAAACGTTCTGGGCTGGGGGGCCCACATGTCATAGGCACCGGGGGGGCGGGGCCCCTTTGTCAGTGGCCCATCGGGCCAGTGGATCGGGCGCTGGGCGCCGGGCACAGCCCGAGCGGGCGCACGCCTAGTGGGCGCCGGTGGCCATAGCGCCGTCCAGGCGGCCGGAGCGGCGGCCGGCGAGCAGCTGGAGCGGGGCGAAGCGGCGCGCTGGGGGGGAACGAGGAGGCGCGGTTAACGGCGCCAAGGGAGAAGCGAGGGCCGCGAGCGGGTGCCGTGGGTGCGGCCCGGACCCGGGTGCGCGCGGCGAGGGGCGAGCAGGGCGTGGCGGGCGCGGCGAAGGGACGGTGAGCGCGAGGCGGGACGGCGGCTGCGGCGGCAGCGCAGCGCGAGCAGCAGCGAGGAGTAGCTGGAGCAGGGGAGGCCACCGAGGACGCAGGCGAGCGTGGGGCACGGCGCGGGCGCGGGGCGTGCGAGCGCGCGCGCGCTTCGGCGCGGGCAGGCGCGGCGTAGGCAGGCGCATGGGGGCGCGGTCGCCGCGGTCGGAGCACGAGAAGGACGCGCAGGGGCGCGGCGGTGGCGAACGGGGACATGGGGAAAGGAGGAGAGGAGAGGGGCGCGGCTCACCGAGCCCTGTAGTTGAGCAAAGCGGCTCGGGAAGGAGTCGTGGACGGCGAGGCGGCGTAGGCGACGAGGGCGAGATGGCGGCGGCGGCGGACGGCGGCGAGCGCAGGGGTGCTGCGGTGGCGTCCAGGCGGCAGGCGCGGCTCGATCCCCCCTGATCCAATCGGGGGGGGGCAGAGGAGGGGCGAGGGAGAGAGTGGGGATCGGGTGGGGGCTAGGGTTTCGGTCGGGTGGGGGTTAAGGGGAGAGCGGGGTGGGCCAGTCGGTCCAGGGGGAGTTGGGCCGTGTGGCCCAGTTGGCCTGGGGGTTTTGTTTTTCTTTTTATTTTGTTTTATTTCTTCTCTTTTTATTTATTCTTTCCTGTTTTATTTCAGTTACATTTTATTTTAGTTTTAGTAAAACATATACTTAGCATCTAATTTAGCATTTCAATTTAGTCCACTGTCACAAAAAGTCTAGTCACCAAGTAATTTAGTTTGATATTTTATTAATTGAAAAGGCATCTAATTAATTGTTTTTGCCACTGTTTTATTTATTTTAGGACATTCAAACATTTTTAAAGATGTTGGTTTCAATTTTAGAATTGTCTCTGATTTACTTGCTATTTAATGAACAATTTAGTTTTTGATTTGAGCAACTTTTATTTTCCACTTTAGTTTTAAATTTGAATTTTGAGTTAGGAGCTGAATGCAATATGATGCAAAAGATGATGTGGCACTGTTGATCATGATGACATGACATTATCAAAATGGGATTACTGTGGCTAACCACTGGGGGTGTTACAATTTCAACCTTGGCTTTCTTAACTTTCGGAGCGGTTTCAGATGTAGACGCAGTGCCAGGTGCATCAAGAGGTGCCTTCCCTTTGCCAATATCCTTTACCATACAAAGAGTGTCACGTACTGGGCGCATGAAAACTTTCGGAACATGAGGGCAGAAGAATTTTTCATCAATGAGTTGCTCAAATGCATACATGATCCAAGAGGCATATGGCATTAATGATTGGGGGCTGTCAGCAGCACAAGCCAAGTTTCGAATGAATAGATCTGGAACATCAAAGCGAATTCCTTGAGAGATAGCCAGAAGGGCATTTCCCACGATGCCATAGATAGAATCTGGTCTGTTGGTTGGCGTGAGAGAATTGCATAGGACATAAAACATCACTTTGTTCTCATAGGCCAACTTCTTAGGATCTATTTCAACGCATTCATCTCCAACCAGCTTGGGGTCCATCAGCATGTGAAGTTGTGCTTCGGACACTTCCCAGTAGTGCAGCCTGTGTTCTCGATCTTTTTCAAATTCGCAACACGGAAGATTAAGCAAAGCTGAAAACTGATCTGCCCAGCATTTGATCTTTTCCCTTCCGGTCATCCATTCGAGGATCCATGTTGAGCTATCTCCAAGTTCTCCTGAGATGTACAAGGTGGCATAGAACTGATGGATTACCTCTTGATTCCATCCATGATTGAATCGAAGTAAACCCTTTAGGAATGCATGTTCAAAATGCTCGATGGCATGGTGGAAGCAGGGTAATTCCTCGAGCTCAGCAAAGTTCAATATCTTGTGATTGAAAATCCGATTCTTGCCGAACAAAATCCGGGCATAATATACAGCCTGTTCTTCTATCCAAAACCTGGATGACAGCGAAGTCCTTTCTCCTTCATAAGGGCTTGTCCCAAAGAATGCAAGCTTCGAAAGGTGAAGCTGCTCATTGAACGCAGGACCATTTGGGCCATATCCAGCAGGGAACAAGGGAAATGTTTCCTGAGGATTTTTCAGATCTTCTTCATCGCTTATTGCCATGGGCCGAGAGTCATCAGAAGCTGGCATATCTTCATCGATGGGTTTGAGAGGAGCAAGGGGCCTTTTCAACTTTTGTGGAGCAGATGGCATTGGAGCACTTATCTGACCTTCATTTTCCTTCACTGGAACTCCTTCAGCGGCTTTCTGACTATCAGGCACTAGGGCCTTTTCTTTCGGTGCATTTTCAACGAAGGGCGGCACAACAACTTCGGACTCTTGGGCTACAACTGCTTCCTCTTCGGTTGCTTGGCACACTGGGTGGTACAACTTCTCCATCGTGAGCCATGGGCTCTTCAGCTTTCTTTTCTTCCTCTTCTAACTGCGAAGCAGTAGAAGCAGGAGTAGGATCAACCTCCATCTGGGTAGGGGCACCAGATGAGGTGACCTGGGTGGTATTCTCTCGGGAAGCATTTAGCTCCCCCTCAATCTTCCCATTCTCCTCATTGTTGGAACCGGAGGGCTCAACTTCCATTTCTTTTGAAGGCGATGAAACTGCCTTCTCAACCTCAATCTCTTCATCGGTTTTCTCATTTGGGGCTTGCTGCTCGGGAAGGATATTTCCCTCATCAGGGTTGTTCAGAAAGATGTCAACAACATCAGCCTCTTGAGCAGCAGAGGTAGGAATGATAACCACAGTAGGCTCAGCTTGCTGCATGAGTTCATCCTCGTGAGGAGGGGATGGTGGTATCTGCTGCAGAGGAGCACTAGAGTCAATGGGAGCATCAGTTGCAACATTCTGAACACGGTGATCTTTGATTTCCTTCAGTTTGCTCGCTCTTGCCTTTGCCTTCTGACGCTTTTCTTCCTTTATTCTACATCGAGCAAGTTCAGCCTGGCGATTATTTTCATCATTCCTTCGGTCAAACAGCTGAGACAGCTCCATTTTCAGACGCGAGTGCCATTCAATCTTGTCCTTTCTCATGATACTTAAAGCTTTCGTGAGATCAAGAATCTCTTTGTTCAGACCTTTCCTTTCGGCTTCAGTGCTGGCATCTTTCCTCATTTGCTCGAGGGTTTTCTTGTCCTCGACAGCCTGGTTCAGTTCCTTGGACATTTTTCCCAGCTCAGCGAAATGCTTTGTTACCAGCTTGGTAACATCATCAGGAAGACCCAAGCTGCTCAGATCAACTAATTTTGCATCGTAGGCAGCACTTTCAATAACATCAATCATGAGATCGAAGTCATATTTCTGTTCCTCTGTGGAAGCAGGAACACTGGTTTTTTCTTTCTTGATGGAAGTAGCAGCTTTCTCTTCGGGCAGCAACTTTCTCTTTGCAGAAGGGGCGACAGAACCCGAAGGTTTGTCAGATACTGGAGCCGGTGCAAGCCTTGGTGACATCCTTACTGGGGGTGAACCTTTCGCTGGTGAGGGAGTTTGGTAGGGCTTGTTTAGAAGAGCTCGTTGATCATACATGGGTATTTCTTCGGGAGCATCTTCATCGGAGGATTCATCAGATGATGCAGAAGTTGCTTTCTTCGACTTTCTGGCAACTGATTTCTTTCGGGACACTCGAGGGGAAACTGGTTTCCTTGCCTTGGTTTCCTTTCGGGCAGAGGCACGTTCCTTTTCCTCTTGCACGTCTTGCTGGGTCAGCTCGACGTTTCTCTGTTCGACTTGATTTTTCTTCGCGGCCTTGGCTTCGCGCTTGGCTTTGGCCTTGGCTCTCTTTTCCACTTCTTCGGAAAATCAACAATTGTCTTGAGGGAGTCAGGATGAGCATTTTTAGTTGGAGCAGGCCTAACTTTTTCATCATACGGGCCAAGGCAGTTCTCAGCAATACAATTATTCCAAGGTGGAGTGAACGCAAACATAATTTGATATTTCCTTCGAACATTCTCATAGTTGAACCATTTCTTCGCCCAATGGCGGCGAATTCTTTGCAGCCTATTATTTCTCTCAGTAGTTGTTTCAACTCCAGGTGGATTTTTATATCTTCCGGGATCACACATCTCTGCAGTTGTGTTCTTCTCTTTGCCACGTCCACCTTTCTTCGGATTTCCATCAGAGAAAAGAGTCATTGCATCAGTGACCTGTTCATCCTCAGGCTGGCTGTGAGCTGAGGGAATATCATCTTCCTCTTCTTCTGATTCAGAATCAGACTTCTTCTTTGGCATCTTTGGTGGCTTTGATGCTTTCCTTCACCAGTCAATCTCCTTTGTTTGGACAATGCTGGCAACTGAGGCATTTCTTCTTCAGAACCAGACTGCTCTTCTGAACTGTGAGCCATGACCAACCTGTGAAGTAGAGTAGATGCGAAGGAAAACATGATAGGGTCACAAACATGCACAGAAGCAATTTTGACTGAAAACAGAAAGTTTCTCGGAAGCAGCAAAGGAATTCATGGTATATGATGAGAAGATATCATCGATAGAATTGCTATTTGCCATACAGGGCAGAGTAGCAGCTATCTAATCTTATGAGAGGAAAACACATGAACCCTAGATCCAGGATAACTAGTACGAGGAAGAACTACAATCCGTACCAGTCATAATTTAAAGAACCCTAAAGATCTACTGCAAGGAAAATAAATCACGAGAAATAGCGTTGGTAAGAACAACCCTAGAACAGAGGAGTAGACAGGGCTAGTTCCAGATCCAAGCGCCCTAACTTGGCAGCAAGGATCAACTACGGCCATGCGGAGAAGAGGATTTACCGCACTGGCATGACCAACGACGGCGAGACTTCACCGGAGTTGCACGGCGAGGCGCGTCGACGATGTTGCTTCGAGCTTGGGCTCGGGAGGATAATGGGAGAGGGTTTGAGGATGAATTGAGGAAGAAGACGCCTAAAGGGATATATATAGCCTGCAGTCGGAACCACTTCTTCCAAAAACTACGGCCGAAAAGCACGGGACGTTCCACATTCAATGGGCGAGATCATGATCGTGAGATCGTGGGCACATGTCAGCCGTTTCCTACGAATATCTCGGAAACTGAACAGAAGGCCGAAGGGTTTGAAGAAGGGCAAGCGCCAAAAATAGATTAAAGTTCGAAGTTGATTTCATTCGCGACCAAGGACATCGGACTAAAATCTTCTTCAGATGAAATTGCATGTTTATGACGGACAACAAAGATTGGACGAGAAAGAATAGAGGGAAAACAGGGTCCGAACCAAAACACTCAGCCAAACGAGAGAAAACACAAAACCACGGAGCTCTGAGTGAGTTGACATTCGAACAAAACACAAACACAATAAAAACAAAGAAATTAGAAAAAATAAAAAACACGAAGAACTAGCACCAACAATATAGATCTCAGGATAGAGAATAAGCGAATGGAATCCCTGAGATAATATATGCAAGAGAGAATTAGTTCTTTTTCGCAACCCACACTTGTGTGGCCAGCGAGGAACTCATTTGCTTTGTCTGAGCAGGAACATTCTTTTGGCGAGATCTGTAAGACACCTGTGTACTTCGAGAGTAATCATACGAATATGCTTTGAAGTTATCTCCAGAGACATGAGTATAATGATTTGAGGAGATACGCATGTATTCCTTCTATCGAGGGTTTGATCGATACCCATTCGAAAGTTTTCCTGCGTCATTCTGCGAATGATAATCATTTTTCCAAAGAGAATTGCTCTGCATATTCAAATTAGCAGTGACATATATATTTTCAATAATGCATTTTTTCACCCAGATTTGCTTCTTGGGTGAACCAAACCTGCAGTTAGTACCAACATATCGAGCGAAAACCTTACCATTCTGTTGTTTGAAGAATTTGTAGTTCGATTCATCAGACTCATCAGAAACAACAGTAATGGGAGAATCATATCCTGACAGAATTGCAGGTTCGAGTGTTTTGCTTTTAGCAAGAACCCAACTTGTTTGAGGATACTGTTCGGGAGTCGAGTAGGTTCCATCAACGTTGAGTTTTCTTTCGAAACCCAATCCTTCTTTTCGAGGATTTTTGTGTAGTATTGACTTCTTGAGCACATCACAGAGAGTTTGATGCCCTTTTATGCTCCTTAGCATTCCTGTCTCAAGCCTTTAGCTTGTGATTTTCCTCAGTAACAGCAGCAAATTCCTCGGAAGAGGGGCTAGTGATACCATTCGTAGTAGTTGCCATATTCTCTATGATAGCATTAGAAGCTTCAGCATTACTACGTTCAAAGCATTTTAAGCACGGAGGTATAAAATCATCAGGAAGCTGAACAGATTGCTCGGCAAAGAGAGAAGCATTTTCTTTCACAAGCGTGTTATGAGATTCTTTCAGAGACTCGAGTTCTTGATTCCTGTTAAGGAGTTCGTCAGATAAACTCTCGAAGTCGACTGAAAGAGAATCATATTTGTTGGAAAGATCATCAACAGTTGAGGAAAAAGCGTCATGCTCTTCCATCAACTTTTGATTCTTCTCCATCTCTTCGACCAATAATCCTTCGGTTTTCCTAAGATTCTTCTCAAGCATTTCAAGTTCATCATGTTGAGATTTAGCAATCTTGACCAATTTAGCATAGGCAATATATTCAGGAAAATATCCATTCATGGATTTTTGGTGTTTTGCCGATACCTGATCCTTAGATGATTTTGCCATGAGACAAAATGCGATTGGTTCATCATCACTTGAGGCATCATCATCGGAGTCTGAATCGAGTGAATTTTCTGATGATTCATAGGTAATGAAGGCATTGCTCCTTGCTATCCTTCTGTGAAATTCTTCATCATCAGATTCAGAGTCTGTCGCCTCTTCCTCAGAATCCAGGGTCATATCAGCACATGCTCTATTCAGCCGTGATATTCTCTTCATATTTGACTCAATTATTGCTCTGGTTTTCACGTCAGTGACTGGTCTCGTTGAAGAAGATGAGGATGGTTCATTTTTCTTCGAGAGCTTAGTGTGACGATCCATTCGTGTGAATCCACTGCAGTGAAGATATTTCCATCTGTTGCTAGGTTTTCCTTCCCAGCAGGAACAATCTGCAATGAGATGACCGAATTGTTTGCATTTGAAGCACTTCATTTCTTTCGAAGGTAGCCTTCTTGATGATTCAGGCCTATCAAACTCATCATCGTGAGGCACAATTTTTTTCTTCTGAGATCACTTAGCCTTTCCGTTAGCATCTCTAGTTCTCTGGTGATGGTGTGTTGATTCTTGACATCTTCTTCTTCTTGCGAGCTGCCATAATGTGAAAGGATTTCTCCTTCACCTTCTGAAGAAGGTTCTTGATCTGCATTTTCAAACTCCATCTTTTGTTCGTGAATGGGTATCAGCTTCATGATCTCAACATAGTGAAGTTCTTCATAGTCTGGTCTTTGCTTGATTTCAGCTACGATAGAATCAAAGGTTGCATCAAGATCACTCAGTAGCTTGTTGGCCACATCTCTATCGGTGATATCAGTTACTCCTCGCTGATTAAGTCTTTCAACAATATTTGTCAGCTGATCAGTAAGTTCCATAGCACTTTCTTTTCGAAGGCTTCGGAAGCCAGCAAACATGGCGCGAAGCATTTGAGTGTGAGGGTCAGTTCTGGCAATGAATTTTTCATGAGCATTTTTTATGGCATCCCAGAGTTGATTAGCAGTGTCTGATACGTCTCCAACGTATCTATAATTTATGAAGTATTCATGACATGTTTACAACAATTTATATAGTTTTGGTATGATTTGATTAGAACTAACCCGGACTGACGCTGTTTTCAGCAGAACTACCGTGGTGTCATTTTTCGTGCAGAAATAAAAGTTCTCGGAATATGCTGAAAATTTATGGTGATTTTTTATGGACCAAAAGAGACCCCCGAAGCACCGGAGCTGGGCCAGGAAGTGACCGAGGAGGCCACAAGCCTAGGGGGGGCGCCCTACCCCCCAGGGAGGGTGCTCCCGGCTTGTGGGCCTCTTGGGCACCCCCTTGATGTGGGACCAACGCCAAAAATTCTTATAAAAACCCAAACCTCC
Organism: Thinopyrum elongatum; assembly: GCA_011799875.1. Classification (NCBI taxonomy): domain Eukaryota; kingdom Viridiplantae; phylum Streptophyta; class Magnoliopsida; order Poales; family Poaceae; genus Thinopyrum; species Thinopyrum elongatum. The sequence continues at coordinate 229,763,111 of CM022298.1, forward strand.
GAAAAGAACCCTAGATCGGAAGTTCCACCGCCGCAAGCCTCTGTAGCCCCTGAAAAATGAATCTAGGACCTCTCCGGCACCCTGCCGGAGGGGGCCATCATCACCAGAGGCCATGGAGGAGGAAGCCGGAGGGGGCCATCATCACCATGGAGGCCAAGGACCAGAGGGAGAATCTCTCCCCATCTAGGGCGAATGCCATGGAGGAGGAAGCACAAGGGGGAGACTCTCTTCCCCTCTCTCTCGGTGGCGCCGGAGTGCCGCCGGGGGAACCATCGCCACGGCGATCGTCTTCATCAACATCACCTTCTTCATCACCATCCTCATCTCTTTTAAGCGGTCCACTCTCCCGCACCCCACTGTAGCCCCCTACTTGAACATGGTGCTTTATGCCACATATTATGATCCAATGATGTGTTGCCATACTATGATGTTTTGAGTAGATTTCTTTTGTCTTTTGGGTTGATTGATGATCTAGATTGGTTTGAGTTGTATGTTTTATTTTGGTGCTGTCCTATGGTGCCCTCCGTGCCGCACACACGTGAGGGATTCCCGCTGTAGGGTTTGCAATATATTCATGATTTGCTTATAGTAGGTTGCTAGAGTGCAGAAGCTTAAACCCGAGTAAGGGGGTTGTTTCCGTATGGGAGTAAAGAGGACTTGATACTTTAATGCTATGGTTGGGTTTTACCTTAATGATCTTTAGTAGTTGCGGATGCTTGCTAGAGTTCCAACCATAAGTGCATATGATCCAAGTAGAGAAAGTATGTTAGCTTATGCCTCTCCCTCATATAAAATTGTAATAATGATTACCGATCTTGTTAACGATTGCCTAGGACAATTCCGCACACCGTTCCATCATTATTCCACACTCGCTATTTGTAATATATTCTAACTTTATGTTAATAACACCTATTTTTATATTTTATCTCTCTGATATCATGCAAAGCTATCCTCTTTATACCCACAACGTAGTTTTATTTCTCGTTTCTAGATGAAAGCAAACGTTTGGTGTACGTAGAGTCGTATCAGTGGCAGATAGGACTTGAGAGAATATTGATCTTGCCTTTAGCTCCTTGTGGGTTCAACACTCCATACTTATCATTTTCACCTTTGGAAATTGCTATGATGATTCCTTGCACTTGGGGATTATCAAGCTCTTTTCTGGCGCCGTTGCCTGGGAGCAATAGCGTAGGGTTGATATTCTCGTGTGTGCTTGTTTGCTTTCTTCACTAAGTAGATTTTGTTTTCTCTTTTGTTTTTGTTTTCTTTAGTTGTGGGTGAAACAAACAATTTTTTTAAAGAATGCAAAACACACAAAAAAATACTTGCCTCTTATGCCTAAAAACTTTTTTCAAAAAAGAGAAGTGATTGGAAGGTTATGCATTGGAGAAGTGAGGGTCGACCTTGAACACTTGTGTTCATGCTCATGGAAACATGATGTCGCTTGAACTACGTCGGTATTTCCCCAAAGAGGAAGGGATGATGCAGTACAGCTACGGTAGGTATTTCCCTCAGTTATGAAACCAAGGTATCAATCCAGTAGGATAACCAAGCAATACTATGTAAACAGTACCTGCACACAAAGAACAAATACTTGCAATCCGACGATTAGGAGGGGTTGTCAATCCCTCTACGGATAACGGTGCCAGAAATTGTCAAGTTGACGGGATAAAAATTGTGGTAGATTGGATAAATAGATCTCGATAAAACGCGAAATAAAACAAGTAAAGTGTAGCAAGGTATTTTTGGGTTTTTGGAATAATAGATCTGAAAATAAAAGCAAATAAAAATAGATCTCAAAGCAAATATGATAAAGAATAGGTCCGGGGGCCGTAGATTTCACTAGTGGCTTCTCTCGAGAAAATAGCACACGGTGGGAAAACAAATTACTGTTGGGCAATTGATAGAACATCAAATAATTATGATGATATCCAGACAATGATCATTATATAGGCATCACGTCCAAGATTAGTAGACCGACTCCTGCCTGCATCTACTACTATTACTCCACACATCGACCGCTATCCAGCATGCATCTAGTGTATTAAGTTCATGGAGAAACAGAGTAATGCAATAAGAATGATGACATGATGTAGACGAGATCTATTCATCTAGGAATAGCCCCCATCTTGTTATCCTTAATAGCAACGATACATGCGTGTCTTGCTGCCCCTTCTGTCACTGGGAAAGAACACCGCACGATCGAACCCATCACAAAGCACCTCTTCCCATGGCAAGAAAAATCGATCTAGTTGGCCTAACTAAACCAAAGATTCGAAGAAGAAATACGAGACTATAATTAATCATGCATATAAGAGATCAAAGAAAATCAAATAACTTTCATGGATATAGATCTGATCATAAACTCAAAGTTCATCGGATCCCAACAAACACACCGCAAAAAAGAGTTACATCAAATAGATCTCTAAGAGACCATTGTATGGAGAATCAAAAAGAGCGAAGAAGCCATCTAGCTACTGCCTACGGACCCGTAGGTCTATGATGAACTACTGGCGCATCATCGAAGAGGCACCAATGAGGATGATGAACCCCTCTGTGATGGTGTCTAGATTGGATCTCATGGTTCTGGAACTTGCGGCGGCTGGAATTGTTTTTCATCGACTCCCCTAGGATTTCTGGAATATTGGGGGTATTTATAGAGCAAAGAGGCAGTGCGGGAGGCCACCGAGGTGGGCACAACCCACCAGGGCACGCCCCGGGGGGTTGTGCTCCCCTTGGGCCTCCCCTCTGGTACTTCTTTGGCCCATCTGGTGTCTTCTGGGCCAAAAAAAATTGTCAAAAAAGTTTCACTGTGTTTGGACTCCGTTTGGTACTGATATTCTGCGAAGTAAAAAACAAGCAAAAAACAACAACTGGCACTAGGCACTATGTCAATAGGTTAGTCCCAAAAAATGATATAAAGTTGCTATAAAATGATTGTAAAACATCCAAGAATGATAATATAACAGCATGGAACAATCAAAAAATTATAGATACATTGGAGACGTATCAAAACAATGTAGAATTCTTCATGGAAGTTTCTTAAAAATAATTATCCCCTTGTATATATCCATTGTATTATAAAATAATGTGCCAATATTTGGCTTTAGGATGATTAGATTGCTTGTTTGCTATGTGCGGTGCAAAAATAGAAACTTTGGCTATAGTGCGTGAATTTACATATTTTACTGGAACATCAAAAATTTCTGAAATTTTTACAAAGTACTTCTATGCAATTTTTTTATTTTTTCCTATTTTTTCAGAATTTTTGTAGTTACATAAGTATGTTAAATATTCAGATTGCTACAGACTATCCTGTTTTTGACAGATTCTGTTTTCTATGTGTTGTTCGCTTATATTGATGAATGTATGGGTTGTATCGGGGGGTATGAACCATGGTGAAGTTGGAATACAGTAGATATAATGCTAATATGAAATTGGAATGAGTTTACAACAGTACCTAAAGGTAATGATTTTCCTTATTATACTAACGGATCTCACAAGGGTTTTTGTTAAAGTTTTGTGTGGATGAAGTGTTCAAAGATCGAGGAGGTATCGATATAAGAAGAATGCGGAGAGACAAGAGTTCAATCTTGGGGATTCCCAAGACACCCCAAGTAAATATTTCAATGAGACTCAAGCATCTAAGCTTGGGGATGCCCCGGAAGGCATCCCATCTTTATTCTTAAACAATTATCGGTATACCTCGGTTTTTGTTTCGTTCACATGATATACATCTTTTGTGTTTTTCTTTTCCTTTATGCACAATGCTAGTATGAGTAGTCATTCATTGATTTATATAATGCTTCGTGCGCTTCACTTAAATCTTTAGAGTATGGCTTTATAGAATGCTCTTTGTGCTTCACTTAAATCTTTTGAGTATGGCTTTATAGAATGCTTCGTGTGCTTCAGTTATATATTTTGAACTTGGATATTGGTAAATATATATTAATTATAGAATGATCTATGAACTTCACTTATATATTTTAGAGTATGAATAAAATTATAATCGAAATTGGGCTTGGAAGAGTATCATTAAAATATCATTGCTTAGCTAAAAAGCTTTAAAGAAAAGTTCTTGTTTAGAGACAACCTAATATTTATCCCTACTATTTTTGTGTGTTCACATGATTAAGCTACTGTAGTAATAATTTTTTATAGCTTTTGTTTCAATAAAGTGCCAAGTAAAGCCTTTGGGATAGTGTGGTTGATAGTTGATTTGATTCTGTGCAAAAACAGAAACTTTTGCATGCAGTAACAGAATTGTTAAAATTCACTGGAATGTGGAAACATTCTGAATCTTTTACACAAGATTTATATAAAAAAATTCTACATTTTCCTAATTTTTTTGAATTTTTGGAGTAACAGAAGTATGAGCATAATTCAGATCTTTACAGACTGTTTTGTTTTTGACAGATTCTGTTTTTGATGCATAGTTTGCTTGTTTTCTAGTTTCTATGGCTTATATTGCTTAATATAAAGTGTGGAAATTATAAAGTACAGTATAAATTATGTGGAAACAATTATTAATCTTATCTTTGACAGTACCCAAGTGAATGATTTGTTTTATCATACTAACCCATCTCACAAAGTTCCGTTAAGTTTTGTGTGATTGAAGTTTTCAAGTTTTGGGTGAGATATCGATATGAGGAGAATAAGGAGTGACAAGACCCTAAGATTGGGGAAGCCCAAGGTACCCCAAGATAAAATTCAAGGAAGATACAAGCAACTAAGGGGCATCCCCTCTTTCGTCTTCAACACTATTGATATACCTTACTTGGAGCTATATTTTTATTCATCACATGATATGTGTTTTGCTTGGAGCGTATTTTAATTTTACTAGTTGTTTGAATAAAATCATTGGATCTGAAATCTTGAATGAGAGAGAGTCCTCACATGGCTATTTAACTAACTGACTACGCATTGATCTTCATTTATATCTTTTTGGAGTAGTTTTGTCATTTACTCTCGTGCTTCATGAGTAAATGGTTGAATGAATTGAATACCATAAATCTGAAATTATATATGTTTTATATGCTTATCCCATGGGGAGTAACGACTTCACATATAAGAAGTATAGGTGGTAAAATTTATTGAAAGTTAGCAAACACCACATTGCACTTGAACAATTCATGAAAGAATATTGAACAAAGAGAGATTTCACATATAAATATACTATCTTGGACATCTTCTATGATTGTGAGCCCCATTAATTATTTTCAAACTTGAGCAAATTAGTTGAAGTTGGACAAGGAAGACAACATAGAGATACTACTTATATTTGTATAGAAGTTATATTGTTATGGATCCTCCAACATGTGGTGCTTGCTTGGGATCTTTTGCTAGCCAAAAATTTGTACTAAGTAGAGATACTACTTGTGCATCCAAAAACCCTTAAACCCCATTTCTTGCATGAGTGTCCACCATATCTACCTATGGATTGAATAAGATCCTTCAAGTAAGTTGTCATCGGTGCAAAAAGCAATAAAAATTGCTCCTAAATATGTATGATCTTTTATTGTAAGGAAAAATAAGCGTTGTACGAACTTGTGATGGTAAAGAAATAAAAGCGACGGACTGCATAATAAAGGTTGCTATCACAAAGGGCAGTACAACGTGACATTCCTTTGCATTAAGGGTTTGCACATCCAAAATTAAAAAGCGCATGATAACCTCTGCTTCCCTTTGCGAAGGGCCTATCTTTTACTTTCATGTATTTACTTTTATTCAATAGTCAATAGTATTCCTTCTTATTTCAACCTCAATTATTCTTTAGTTGGCAACCATCATGTGGTGGGAAAGATCCAAGCATATATGGCCATTCAAATATATTTGATCATGAATTATTATTGTTGACAATTGTCTATATGGTAAATAAGTTGGGAGGCGAATAATTAAAGCCCCTATCTTTCTCTGTGTTCGACGGATGCTATTTGTTCTAAAAATATGCTTTGAGTGTTAGCAATCATGGAAGACTGTATGATAGTTGAGTATGTGGAATTTGCTAAATCAGAGCTCTTACATAGACCCTTCCTGAAAGTAAGATGAATTGCAATTGTTTGGTGACTGAGAACGTATTTTGTTAGTTTTCAAGAAACTTTATGGTCTATACTTTAACATGTGAATAGCTTGTTACTTGATCATGAGATATTTTATGACATGAGCTACTGTTTATGATATAAATGATGCTAGAAAAAGTGTTTGGAACTATCATTGATCAAATTTATGGACTATACTAGCATTTACACTTCATAAATTATTTCTTTTATCATCTACCTACTCGAGGACGAGCAGGAATTAAGCTTGGGGATGCTGATATGTCTCCAACGTATCTATAATTTATGAAGTATTCATGCCATGTTTACAACAATTTTATATGGTTTTGGTATGATTTGATTAGAACTAACCCGGACTGACGCTGTTTTCAGCAGAACTACCGTGGTGTCGTTTTTTGTGCAGAAATAAAAGTTCTCGGAATGGGCTGAAAATTTACGGTGATTTTTTATGGACCAAAAGAGACCCCCGAAGCACCGGAGTTGGTCCAGGAAGTGACCGAGGAGGCCACAAGCCTAGGGGCGCGCCTTACCCCCCAAGGAGGGTGCTCCCGGCTTGTGGGCCCCTCGGGCACCCCCTTGATGTGAGACCGACGCCAAAAATTCTTATAAATACCCAAACCTCCGAAAAGAACCCTAGATCAGAAGTTCCGCTGCCGCAAGCCTCTGTAGACATGAAAAATCAATCTAGGCCCTCTTCGGCACCCTGCCGGAGGGGGCCATCATCACTGGAGGCCATGTCGGAGGAAGCCAGAGATGGCCATCATCACCATGGAGGCCAAGGACCAGAGGGAGAACCTCTCCCCATCTAGGGGGGAGGCCATGGAGGAGGAAGCACAAGGGGTAGACTCTCTCCCCCTCTCTCTCAGTGGCGCCGGAGTGCCACCGGGGGAACCATCGCCGCGGTGATCGTCGTCATCAACATCACCTTCTTCATCACCGTCCTCATCTCTTTTAAGCAGTCCACTCTCTCGCACCCCACTGTAATCCCCTACTTGAAAATGGTGCTTTATGCCACATATTATGATCCAATGATGTGTTGCCATCCTATGATGTTTTGAGTAGATTTCTTTTGTCTTTTGGGTTGATTGATAATCTAGATTGGTTTGAGTTGTATATTTTATTTTGGTGATGTCCTATGGTGCCCTCCGTGTGGCGCACACGTGAGGGATTCCCGCTGTAGGGTTTGCAATATGTTCATGATTCACTTATAGTGGGTTGCTAGAGTGAAAGAAGCTTAAACCCGAGTTGGGGGGTTGTTTGCGTATGGGAGTAAAGAGGACTTGATACTTTAATGCTATGGTTGGGTTTTACCTTAATGATCTTTAGTAGTTGCGGATGCTTGCTAGAGTTCCAATCATAAGTGCATATGATCCAAGTGGAGAAAGTATGTTAGCTTATGCCTCTCCCTCATATAAAATTGCAATAATGATTACCGATCTTGTTAACGATTGCCTAGGACAATTCCGCACACCGTTCCATCATTATTCCACACTTGCTATTTGTAATATATTCTAACTTTATGTTAACAACACCTATTTTTATATTTTAGCTCTCCGATATCATGCAAAGCTATCCTCTTTATACCCACAACGTAGTTTTATTTCTCGTTTCTAGATGAAAGCAAACGTTCGGTGTACGTAGAGTCGTATCAGTGGCAGATAGGACTTGAGAGAATATTGATGTTACCTTTAGCTCCTTGTGGGTTCGACACTCCGTACTTATCACTTCCACCTTTGGAAATTGCTATGATGATTCCTTGCACTTGGGGATTATCAGTGTCAAGTGTTCGGAACCGAATGAAAATGTCCTTTGAGATAGTTGCACAGATAATGTCTTTCGCTTGTTCATCCAACCGCAGCATAGCTTTGTCATCAGGGGTTGGAGCATCAGGTTGCTGAATGGTGTAGCAATTTTCCACAACCTGCCACATATCAAAGTTGATAGCTTGAATTCTGATTCTCGTTCTTTCTTTCCAGTAGAGATAGTCATTTCCATCGAAGATAGGAAATCTTTCAGAGTGCGAGGATCTACCTGCAAACGACATACTCAAAACTCCAAGGACTTTAGACCTTTAATAAACAGAGACAGGGAGTACCTGCGCTGATACCAATTGTTAGGACCGAGAGTATATCGACCAGGGGGTGAATGGGAGATTCAAAAATTCTTGCAAATGTTTTGAAATAATCCCAAACACACCAGCAAAATAAGGTTCGGTAGAAACGAACTCAATCGAACTTGCTATTGAGGAACAAAGCCTTCGATGTAGGATGCAATAATGGTTTGAGCATATGATATAATAGGCTTGATGATAACGATGGTAATGCAATATGCGAACAAATACACTATCATGACATAGAACTAGAATTAAACCGCGAAGGACAACTATGAAGAAAAACTATAATGAGGTAAATGATCACAACATAGAAATCAACAAGGATTAAGATAGCATGACATAATGATGAGGGTGCAACAAAGTGAGCAACGAATGATAACTAACACAGCGATAATGGAACCGAATGATATGCAACATGAAATAACAAATCAGATAACTATCGTCACAGAGCACATGTTAATACTGCCGAAGGTAATGCAGTGAAGTAAATTGAACCAGTGGTGCTCGATGGCGACAGAGAGATTTGATAGACCAGTTCACCCTTCTGCCAAAGGGCTACGTCTGGTTGGAGGGGCTGTGACTTAACACGGAAGATAAACTCTCTTCACCCTATTCTCCTTCAACTCGAAGCTGATCAGACTTTACTTGATTTCACTCGTGGTAGATACTTGTCGGCGATCTCCAAACCTTCGGTCGACCTTCGCAAACCACAATCACTCTTGGTTGCTGAAGATCTAGCTTGGTGAAGACAACAACTCTTCAACACTCGAGCTAAAACCTATCCGTCTAGAGAGTGCGCAGCTCTCAAGAGTAATAGGTACAAGAACACGAACTCAGAACTACTGTGATGCTCAACCACTGTCTAAGTTTGGGCTCTTGATTTTCTCTCGGTGGATCTTAAACTCAAATCACTCGAAGAGGGGGTGCTCAAATCAATCTTCTCAGAAATCTTAAGCGGAGCAGCCACCGGACAAAGCCGGTGTGGGGTGGCTATTTATAGCTGCAGCCTTCCCTGATGGGAAATGACCAAATTGGACATCGAGAGCAGCCAATGGTCGAACGACACGAGTCCAAAGGTCGGATTTTGAGCACAACGGTAACATTACTTGCGGAGCAAGTAATGCTAACTCCTCGGACAGAGACAAATCTCTCGCAGCGAAGAAGATCATAGTCTCTTGCTGGCAAGTATTTGCTTGGAACACAAAGAGATTTCTCTCACAGCTTTCATAGGTTTCGGGCTAAGCATCACAGCGGATCTAAGCTTCGAGAACCTATACCCCTCCTAATAGTACGGAGGTCCTATGACTCAAATGAACGAAAGAAGAACAACGAAAAGAATACTAAGTCTTCACTTTGTCTTCGACTTCCGTTTGCCGCAGTCAATTTCTTCGAACAACAATCACCGAACCAAATGCTTCGCTTCAGCAGTAAGCTTTCGAGGGGTTAATTCCTTCACATCAATCTTCTCGTCTACATAACTTCAATAGATATAGCTCGTTCTTCTCTGCTACGCAGATATGCTTCAGTGAAGTTCCTCGAACTTAGCACCAGAGACAGCATTCTCTTCGATTTTGTATGGACTATTTCTCTCTGTATGCACTAGCAAACAAATCGTCAACAATCTCCAAAACATAGGAAGACAGATATTGCACCAACACCAACCAAGCCACATACCAGGTCTGTGGCACAAACCGGTTCGACGCAGTCGTCGCCGCCGTCTTCTATCGATCCATCTTCAGAGCAGATATTGGCGCATTGACCTTGCCAGGCCTATTGTCGACATCACCATGGCGCCAGACAACACCTCCTCCCTACGAGTGTCCATCATCACACATCCGTCGCTGAGGCCCTGTCGCGCCAATCCGTTTGACTCCATGTCGTCGATGCACCACATGGAACGCCGCTCCACTAGTCCCTCGAGCCCATGCATACCTCCATGAATGACGCCCCCAAGAGGGATACGGCACAAGAGCGCCACCATCATCCGATCGACCGATCTAGAGTTTCCCCTGGAGGTGGCGGATAGGGGTCTAGAGCTTCTCAACGATGATGCCTTCAAGAAGGGGACGACACAGAAAACGCCGCCATCTCCAGCCTTGGCAACTAGCCAAGAGTAGGGTTTTCACCCGGATTTGCTCGAGGAACCTCCATCCAGCCACGTGTCCACGGGGCCGCCACCGATCACCGCCACCGCGCATGGAGCAGGCCGCACCGGTCAGATCAGATCTGACCGGAGGCCAGACCACATGTATAGCAGATCCATCCATCAGGCCCTCCATGCCGCCACCAATTCGAGATCCGATCGGCTACAGAGCCGCCAGGCGCCGTTTGATACGTCCATTTTGCATCATGTTTTCCTATTGTTATTTATTATGTTTTGGGTCATTATTTCACTCTATGATACAAATCTTATGCATTTTCTCTATTATTTTGCAAGTTTCACATGAAGAGGGAGATTGCCGGCAACTGGAATTCTGGACCCGAAAGGGCTACATCAGAGATAGATATTTTGCACAACTCCAAATGACCTAAAAATTTACGAAGAATTGTTTTGGAATATATAAAAAATATTGGTGGAAGAAATACCAGGAGGGGGCCCACCAGAGAGCGACAAGCTCAGGGGGTGCGCCCTATCCCTAGGGCACGCCCTATGGGCTTGTGGGCTCCCTGGAAGGCCTCCGATGCTCATCTTCTCCTATATGATGTCATTTGCCCTAGAAAAAAAATCAGAGAGAGACTTTTGGGACGAAGCGCCGCCATCTCGAGGCGGAACCTGGGTGTGACGCCCCCGGCTTAATCGTGCACTAATCATACACGCAAATGCACACGATCAAGCCTAAGGAGTCACTTGAAGATATCACAACACAAGTCTAAAACATAAATAAAGTCATACAAGCTTTATATTACAAGCCAGGGGCCTCGAGGGCTCGAATACATAAGCTCGCATACAAGCGTCAGCGGAAGCATCAGATATCTGAGTACAGATATGAAACAGAAACAGATAAGCCTTGAGAAAGGCGGGGCAAAACAAAAGCTATGATCGAAAGGCGCAGGCCTCCTGCCTGGGACCCTCCGAACCTACTCCTGGTCGTCGGCCAGCTCGTAGTAGTAACCACCCTCGGGGTGGTAGTAGTAGTCGTCGGCGGGGGCAGCTGTCTCCGGGGCTCCGTCATCTGGTTGCATCAAACGGATATATGGGGAAAAAGAGGAAGCAAAGCAACCGTGAGTACTCATCCGAAGTACTCAGCAAGCAAGGATCTACACTACATATGCAACATTATCAAAGAAAGGCTGTATATGTGGACTGGGCTGCAGAAGTGCCAGAATAGAGGGAAGGCCTAGTCCTATCGAAGACTAGCATCTTCAGCGGTCTTGCAACATTAGAAGAGTGTAGATTAGCACAATATAAAGTAGTAGCAGTATTAAGTATCAACCTCGCCCAGAGATCCTTCCTCGACTCCCTGCAAGAAAGCAATCCCAGAGCCCTAGTATCCATTTCTATCTAGTTCTAGTTGTATCGATCGGGATACAACTCCGAGCGTCCGTTACCGAGGATCCAGCTATGCATAGATTAGTTCTTCCCTGCAGGGGTGCACCAACTTACCCACCACGCTCGATTAACTCCGGCCGGACACACTTTTCTGGGTCATGCCCGGCCTTGGCCAAACGATACGCCGCAACCCGACCTAGGCTTAACAGAGAGGTCAGCACGCCGGACTAAACCTATGCCCCCAGGGGTCTTGGGCCATCGCCTCGGACGCTCCTGCACATTGCGTACACTGCCGGTGAGCAGACCTAGCAACCCCTTAATACAAGCGCGGTTGCGTTCCCAGTCCAACTCAGCATGTGCCGCTCAGTCGCTGACGTCTATTAAGCTTCGGCTGATGCATACGACGCAGAGTGCCCATAACTGTTCTCACGTGATGGTTAGTGCTATCGGGCCAGAGGCCCACTTGGATCAAATATCCAAATCGTTAGTGTATTGGGGGTTTGCGGTAACGAGCAGAGACTCACGATCGATGTGACCCCGTCACCCCGTCTCGAGGACTTGCGGCAAGGGCTAAGAATGCCCGGCCTCGCCTTGTATTCAACTCTTGAGTACCCTCCAGGTCAACCCGTCTCCACGTCACTCGCCACTTAGGCTCACGCGGGTACCCCTCAGGGTCGACCCGCCTTTCCAAAGTAACAGTTGTAAAGTCCAATTATCCGTGTGTCCGTAACATCAGGGGAATCCGAGGTATCACCCTCGTTGGATTCCTACTCGATGTAACCGTCAAGGTGAACTCGGAGGAATCACCCTCGATGGGTTCACACTTGAGGTGTTGCACGACAGCGTCGTTATCGGGAGTGGTGAAGGAGGAATCACCCTTGATGACCATGACCGAATAGCTACTCTACAGAGTTAACATCAGAAGTGCTAAATGAGGTATCACCCTCGGCACTCGATAGTAACATTGCAGTGCCGTACAGATAAAAGGGATGTGATGTGCGGTGCTGGGGCCTGGTCGTCGAGTCTTCCGATGATCCAGCGGGGCAACCAGGACAAGTGGGATCACTGGGGTCTCTATCCAGCCTATACTAAGCAGTTTAGGATAAGCAGGTAGGTATCAACAACAGTTACAAAAATAGGCTATGCATCAGATATAGGATAAGCAGTAGCAGCACAAATTCTAATGCAAGCATAAGAGAGAAAGAATAGGCGATATAGGCATGCTCACGGGGGGGGGTGGGGGGGGGTGCTTGCCTGGAAGCTCTGCAGCAAAGGACTGGTTGTCAGGGGCGTAGTCGATCTCCGAAGCTGCGTCAGCCTCGGGGACTACGTCGGTGTCGGGATCTACCGAGAGAGAAGAGGGGGAGGAAACAGATAAATACACAGCAATCATATGCAACACAGAGCACGCTATGCTAACGTGCAGTGCAGGGTTGCCTAAAGACATGTCTAAATCATTTTAGTTATTTTAGGATTTAAGTTGGAATTATTAACCGGTGTGTATGCACTATTCATCTACCAGAAACGGGCAAAAAGTTGCAGGTTCACCTCCGTAGAGGGTCCCGACACGGAAACAGATGGCACGGTCGGATTCGTCTCGTTGTTCTGAGCAACTTTCATGTACAAAGTTTTTCGATCTGAGCTACGGTTTATTTTCTATGATTTTTCAAAGATTTAAACAATTTCTGGAATTATTTTATTTACTAAAATCAACATTATCCAGAACAGTGTTTGGTGACGTATGTGTGACGTCAGCAGTCAACAGTGGCTGTTGAATAGTCCCACTGGTCAGTGACTCAGCTAATTAAATAGACTTAATTTAGTTAAACTAATCCTAATTATCTAGTGGGCCCACACTGTCACTACTGTTTAATCTAATTAACTTTTAGTTAAATTTAAACTAACTTGATCTCTCGCGGGAACCACATGTCAGTGGCCCACGGGTGCCCAGTCAGCAGTTGACTGGGTCAACAGGTCAACGGGACCCACATGTCGGCGTCACAGTGGGCCCCACTGGTCAGGCCAACTCAGCGCCACCGGCGACTCATCGGAATCACGCCGGCGAGCGCGTTCGCGGTGGCGCAGCTTCGGGCACCGGTCGGAAATCGTGTACGGGCCACCATTTTGGTCACGACTTGGTGCGTTGGAACGGCAAGAAGATGCCGCGGCGAATGGCGGTGGTGCGAGGTGCTGAAATGGTCGGAGTCGGGCGGTATGAGCTCGCCGGCGGCGAGCCATTCGGGTGGTGCTCGGGTAACTCGCTACGGCGTGCAAACGGACGGGGCGAAGCGTTGGGGAGGCTCTACGCGTGCGGGCGAGCAGGATAGGCAGCAGCACGGGACCAAATGGTCGCCGGAGCCTCGTCGGCGACGAGGTCAGGCGGCGGCGTGATCAGGCATCTCCAACGCGGCGGCTACGGCGACTAAAACGCGCGGGGGAGAGAGGGGAGAGATGTGTGGGCTTACAGAGAGCCTGTAGATGTGCTTAAGCGAGCTCGGGGGAAGGGCGACGGCGGCGAATCGATGGCAGCGATGCGGGTGGCCGAAGGTGGAAGACGACGGCGCTCCCGGCGATGGAGAGGTCCTCGGCTTCGGCTTCTCGGTGCAGTCGAAGTAGCGGAGCTCGGCGGTGCCGTAGGACACGGAGAGGCGGCGAGAGGGTGACGGCGGGCGCGAGCTTCACGGCGGCGCTGCCATGGCGGCGTCGGGCGAGGTGGGGAACGAGGGAAAGGGGCGAATGGGACGGCTAGGGTTCGCTAGAAGGGCGAGGGGGGTGCCTTATCCCCTCCACGAGCCCTGTAGCCGCTCGCTGTCGAGCAGAGGAGAGGGGGGCCTGGCGCGGCGAGCGCGCGCGCGGCGACAGCTGCGCGGGGATGAGCAGTGCGAGGGAGAAGACAGGCGGGGTTGGCTGGGCCGTTTCGGTTGACTTAGGCCCAAATGCCCTGGGCCTTTTTCTTTTCTGTCTTTTTGCTTTTCTGTTTTCTTTTAACCATAGAGCAAAACAAATAATTGAGCCACCATTTCATTTTGCAAAAAAGTGGGAATTGGTCCAACCATTATGTTGCAATAAATGGTTGTGACAGAAAAAGTTTGGGACCAAAAGAATTAGTTTGAATTTTTCTACAAATGGAAAAGCATTTAAAATGCCTCCTTTGCACTATTTTAAATTGCTATGGCCCACCTTAGCTTGATGGTGATGTTCTTTTCCTTAACAATTAAATGTCATGGAATGTTAGCTAAATGATGAACATTTTTCCAGCAACTTTTGTGCAACTTCATATTTCACTTGCAGATTTGAATTTGATTTGAAAGTGGAAATTCAAATGATATTTGAATCAAAGGTGATCAAGCACTGTTTAGCAAAAGATTAGCTTAATCACTGAGGGTTACTGTAGCTCATTACAGAGGGGGTGTTACACTGGGCAGGAGCACTTTTGCTCTCCGGCGGAGCGATTCCGCCGGGGAAACTTCCCTCCAGGAGGGGAAAATCAAAGCCGTCATCATCACCAACGATCCTCTCATCGTGGGAAGACCAATCTTCATCAACATCTTCACCAGCACCATCTCATCTCAACCCCTAGTTCATCTCTTGTATTCAATCTTTGTGTCAAAACCTCAGATTGGTACCTATGGGTTGCTAGTAGTGTTGATTACATCTTGTAGTTGATGCTAGTTGGTTTATTTGGTGGAAGATTATGTGTTCATATCCTTAATGATATTCAATACCCCTCTAATCTTGAACATAAATATGATTTGTGAGTAGTTACTTTTGTTCTAGAGAACATGGGAGAAGTCTGGTTATAAGTAATCATGTGAATTTGGTACTCGTTTGATATTTTGATGATATGTATGTTGTTGCTTCCTTTAGTGGTGTCATGTGAAAAACGTCGACTACATGACACGTCACCCTACTTGGGCCTAAGGGAAGGCATTATGAAGTAATAAGAGCATGTTCAGCAACGCTCTAGCTCCTAGCTTTGTCTGCTCCACGCATGAAGCTGAGCCGAACGCTTTAGCTGCATGGAGTAGAAATCAAGAAGCTGGCGGGCGTCCCAATTGCAAAAACTGAGGAGTTGGAGAAGCTGGCCTTTCCCAGATCTCAGAAAACATTGAAGTTGCAGTTGACTGAAATTACAAGGCAGTGCCACCGCCAAGTGACTGGATCGGACCGGTACGAGAGAAATCATCACGAGCGAACATAACATGCACTAGCCAACCTACCACTTGGGCTGAAAATAACATTCACACTCACCGATCCGACCGGGCCTATAGCTCACGCCTCTTTCACAGCCACTTGGGCCCTCAGCCCACTCCAAAACTCCGACCAAATTGGCCGAATACATGGGCTATCGGCTGGGAGCTAGTATTTCAAGAAGATGACGCTGCCGAATGATTTCCAGGTCGCCACCTGAAGTGAGAAGCCACGCGAGAAGCCAGATTTGGGAAGTTTTGCATAAGTTGGGATGTTGCCGAATAGGCCCTAAGTAGATGATGGGTTGCTAGAGTGACAGAATCTTAAACCCTAGTTTATGCGTTATTTCATAAGGGGCTGATTTGGATCCATATGTTTCATGCTATGGTAAGATTTATCTTAATTCTTCTTTTGTAGTAGCGGATGCTTGCGAGAGGGGGTAATCATAAGTGTGAGGCTTTTTCAAGTAAGAACAACACCCAAGCATCGGTCCACCCACATATCAAATTATCAAAGTAGCGAACACGAATCAAACAAACATGATGAAAGTGACTAGATGATAATTCCCATGTGTCCTCAAGAACGCTTTGCTTATTATAAGAGAACGTTCCAGCCTGTCCTTTGGTATAAAAAGGATTGGGCTACCTTGCTGCACAATTTTTACCATTGCTACTTGCTATTTGTTACAAATTATCTTGCTATCAAACTATCTGTTACCGATAATTTCAGTGCTTGCAGAGAATATCTTGCTAAAAACCGCTTGTCATTTCCTTCTGCTCCTCGTTGGGTTTGACACTCTTACTTATCGAAAGGACTACGACCGATCCCCTATACTTGTGGGCCATCAAGACTCTTTTCTGGCGCCTTAGCCGGGGAGTGAAGCGCCTTTGGTTAGTGAAATTTAGTAAGGGAACATTTATATTACATGCTGAAATTTACTGTCACCTGTCACTATAGAAAATAATCTTTGAGGGGTCTGTTCGGGGTATCTTCACCTCAACTGGAAGCAATAAGAGTTGCTCCTTAAACTACTGAACCTACTGAAAATATTTACTATAAAATTCCTTCGGCTATGTTAGAGAAACTACTAGCTAATCCTTATGCAGGAGATGGAACGGTACATCCTGATATGCACTTGATATATATATATATATATATATATATATATATATGAAATTTGTGGATTGTTTAAGCTTGCAGGTTTATCCGAGGATGGAGTTAAGAAGGAGGTTTTCCCTTTATCTTTGGAGGGAAAGACATTGACATGGTATAGGTGATTGGATGATATCGGAATATGGGATTGGAACCAATTGAAGCTGGAATTTCATCAGAAGTTTTATCCTATGCATCTGGTTCATCATGATCAGAATTATATATATATAATTTTTTACCTCATGAAGGAGAAAGTATCGCTCAAGCTTGGGGGAGGCTTAAGTACATGATGCACACATGCCCCAATCATGAGCTCTCAAGAGAAATAATTATTCAGAATTTTTATGCTCGGCTTTCTCATAATGATCAATCCATGCTCCATACTTCTTCTACTGGTTCTTTTATAAAGAAAACTATTGAATTCAAATGGAATCTTTTGGAAAGTATTAAACGCACCTCTGAAGATTGGGAAAACGACAAAGGTAAAGAGTCAGGTATAAATCTTGATTTTGATTGTGTTAAATCTTTTATGGAAGCTGATGCGTTTCATAAGTTTAGTACTCAATATGGACTTGACTCTGAGATGGTAGCTACTTTTTGTGAATATTTTGCTGCTCATGAAGATCACCCTAAGGAGAAGTGGTTTAAATATTATCCACCCATTGAAGAATTGTATGAAAAACCTGTTATAGCTAAAGATGAAACTATTATCTATAATGTTGATTCAGTTGTGCCTACTGCTTATATTGAGAAACCTCCTTTCCTATTAGGATTAAGGAACATGTTAAAGCTACAAATGTGGTTAATAAAAGTAATATTAGAGCACCTAGTCCCTCTGAACAAATTAAAGTTGAACCTAATATTGCAATGGTTAAGGATCTCTTGGTTGATAATATTGACGGGCCTGTTATTTACTTCTGTGATGAAGCTGCTAGAATTGCTAAACCTGATAGAAATGAACGAGATATGCTAGATAAGAATAAACCTGTAGTGGATATGCCTGTTGTTTTTGTTAAAATTGGAGATCATTGTTATCATGGTTTATGTGATATGGGTGCTAGTGCGAGTGCTATCCCGTTTACTTTATATCAAGAAATTATGAATGATATTGCACCTGATGAAATTGATTGTGTTAAAGAAAAGATTAGAGTTAAGTTTGGTGATGTATCTCATGAGCTTAATTTCTCCAAGTTTCATAGACAACCACATGAAAAAGAATTGTCTAGTAAAGATGAAATTATTGATCTTGCTTCTATTCTTGTTCCTCCTACTGATCCTTTAGAACAATACTTGCTAGACCATGAAAATGATATGCATATGAATGAAAGAGAACAAATAGATGAGATATTCTTTAAACAAGTACCTATCCTTAAACATAATTTACCTGTTGAGACTCTTGGAGATCCTCTTCCACCTAAGAGCGATCCAGTGTTTGAATTAAAGAAATTACCTGATACACTGAAATATGCTTATCTTGATGAAAAGAAGATATATCCTGTTATTACCAATGCTAACTTTTTAGAGCATGAAGAAAAGAGATTGCTTAAAACTCTAAGAAAGAACGGTGCTGCTATTGGATATACTCTTGATGGTCTTATGGGCATTAGTCCCACTCTATGTCAGCACAAGATTAATATGGAGCCTGATGCTAAGCCAGTTGTTGATCATCAACGGCGGCTGAATCCTAAAATAAAGGATGTGGTAAGAACTGAAATATTAAAGCTTCTAGAGGCAGGTATAATTTATTCTATAGCTGATAGTAGATGGGTAAGTCCTGTTCATTGTGTCCCTAAGAAAGGATGCATTACCGTTGTTCCTAATGATAAAATTGAACTTATTCCACAAAGAATTGTAACTGGTTATAGCATGGTAATTAACTTTAGAAAATTAAATAAAGCTACTAGAAAATATCATTACCATTTACCTTTTATTCATCAAATGCTAAAAAGGTTGTCTAAGCATACACACTTCTGCTTCTTAGATTGTTATTCTGTTTTTTCTCAAATACCTGTGTCACAAGAAGATCAAGAGAAAACCACTTTTACTTGTCATTTTGGAACCTATGCTTATAGACGTATGACTTTTGGTTTATGTAATGCACCTGCTACCTTTCAAAGATGTATGACTGTTATATTCTCTGACTTTTGTGAAAAGATTGTTGAGGTATTCATGGATGATTTTTCCGTTTACTAGACTTCTTTTGATGATTGCCTAAACAACCTTGATCGAGTTTTGTAGAGATGTGAAGAAACTAATCTTGTCTTGAATTGGGAGAAGTGCCACTTTATGGTGAATGAAGGTATAGTCCTTGGGCATTAAATTTCTGAAAGAGGTATTGAAGTTGATAAAGCTAAAGTTGATGCAGTTGAGAAAATGTCATGTCCTAAAGATATCAAAGGTATAAGAACTTTCCTTGGTCATGCTGGTTTTTATAGAAGGTTCATTAAAGACTTCTCTAAAATTTCTAGGCCTCTTACTAATCTTTT
The DNA here is from genome assembly GCA_011799875.1 of Thinopyrum elongatum. NCBI lineage: Eukaryota > Viridiplantae > Streptophyta > Magnoliopsida > Poales > Poaceae > Thinopyrum > Thinopyrum elongatum. Next base: position 229,782,599 of record CM022298.1, read on the forward strand.
GCAAAAATATGTTTCATTTATTTTTGATGATGATTGTGTAGAAGCCTTTGAAATACTTAAGAAAGCCTTAATATCTGCACCCATTGTTCAACCACCTGATTGGAACTTACCCTTTTGCAATTATGTGTGATTCTAGTGACTATGATGTTGGTGCTATTCTAGGACAAAGGGTTGGTAATAAATTAAATGTTATCCATTATGCTAGTAAAACTCTAGACAGTGCTCAAATAAATTATGCTACTACTGAGAAAGAACTTTTAGCAGTTGTGTTTGCATGTGATAAATTCAGATCCTATATTGTTGATTCTAAAGTAACTGTTCACACTGATCATGCTTCTATTAAATACCTTATGGAAAAGAAAGATGCTAAACCTAGACTTATTAGGTGGGTTCTTTTGCTACAAGAATTTGATTTGCACATTATTGATAGAAAGGGAGCTGAGAATCCAGTAGCTGATAATCTATCTAGAATGGAAAATGTTCTTGATGACCCACTGTCTATTGATAATAGTTTTCCTGATAAATAATTAGCTGTTATAAATGCTTCTCGTAACACTCCTTGGTATGCAAACTATGCTAATTACATTGTTGCAAAATATATACCACCTAGTTTCATATACCAACAAAAGAAAAAGTTCTTCTTTGATTTAAGACATTACTTTTGGGATGACCCACATTTATATAAAGAAGGAGTAGATGGTGTTATTAGACGTTGTGTACCTGAGCTTGAATAGGAACAAATCCTACGGAAGTTTCACTCCGAGGCATACGGAGGACACCATGCTGGAGACAGAACTGCACACGAGGTATTACAGTCTGGTTTTTATTGGCCTACTCTCTTCAAAGATGCACGTAAGTTTGTTCTTTCTTGTGATGAATATCAAAGGATTGGTGATATTAGTAGACGTCAGGAAATGCCTATGAATTATTCACTTGTTATTGAACCATTTGATGTTTGGGGATTTGATTATATGGGACCTTTTCCTTCCTCTAATGGATATACACATATTTTAGTTGCTGTTGATTACATTACTAAGTGGGTAGAAGCTATTCCAACTAGTAGTGTTGATCATAACACTTCTATTAAAATGCTTAAAGATGTTATATTCCCGAGGTTTGGAGTCCCTAGATATTTAATGACTGATGGTGGTTCACATTTTATTCATGGTGCTTTCCGTAAACTTCTTGCTAAATATGATGTTAACCATAGATTTGCATCACCTTATCATCCTCAGTCTAGTGGTCAAGTCGAATTGAGCAATAGAGAAATAAAATTAATTTTGCAAAAGATCGTTAATAGATCAAGAAAGAAATGGTCTAAGAAACTTGATGATGCATTATGGGCTTAAAGAAGTGCTTATAAAAATCCTATGGGTATGTTCCCATATAAAATGGTCTATGGAAAAGCATGTCATTCACCTCTTGAGTTAGAACATAAGGCTTATTGGGCAATTACAGAAATTAATTGTGATTTCAAACTTGCCGGTGAAAAGAGGTTATTTGATATTAGCTCTCTAGATAAATGGAGGACACAAGCTTATGAAAATGCCAAGTTGTTTAAAGTAAAAGTTAAAAGATGGCATGATAAAAGAATTCAAAAAGAGGAATTTAAAGTAGGTGATCAAGTTCTATTGTACAACTCTCTTTTAAGATTCTTTGCAGAAAAACTTCTCTCTAAATGGGAAGGACCATACATCGTCGAAGAAGTTTATCGCTCTGGAGCTATCAAGATCAATAACGCCGCAGTAACCCGAGAGTGGTTAACACGCAAAGAATTAAACATTATATCTCAGGTATGCCCATTAATGTTGAAACCAATATTATCAAACTATGACACCGAAGAGCACATATAGGAAACCTTCTGGAACGATCCAGAACCCTGAGAAGTGGTAGGTACGTGGTACGATAAGTAAACTGACTTCAAAGGTTCCATAAAAGTACTTTTTGTTTGTTTCAGAATATATAAAAAATAAGGAAAATAATAAACAGTTCGGAAAGTGCACGGGGAAGCAACAAGCCCAGGGGGCGCGCCTTCGAGCTTGTGGCTCCCTCGTGGACTTTCCCGACTCTGGTTTTCTTCCATATTACTTGTCCTGCATGAAAAAATTTTCAGCATATATACTCTCGGATGTTTTGACCACCATATCGCAAGTTTCTCCTCTATTCTTGTTTCGGGTTGTTTTTTTGACAGATCTAGATCGCCATGGCATCTCCAAGCTCATCCAAGGACAAGTTCTAAGAGAAGTTCATCAACCCTTACCTTTCGGAGGTGATGAAACACCCTCAAGCCATTGAGATGCGTGAGGGAGTGCTTTACATCCGGGACATTCAAGGGCCTAAGAAGACCGGAAGCGAAAAGGCCAGGCTTGAAGCGGTGGAATAGGAGATCTTCAAGTGTCAAGGGATGGTGGAGCGCGGACTCAATTCTAACCACTCCATGATCACAGAATTCATCCTGAGCACAAGGTGGACAGCAAGGATATTGGGGACGTCATCTTCAAGCTCAATGACCAGATTGATTATCTTTAGGCCCAAGTTTATGACTTACAAGACCAAAAATTTTGAGTACGAAGCCAGGTTTAAAGGTATGAGTTTGGCTGCAAATTTCAGGACTCCAGAAACATGCTCATCCTTTTATGATGGAGAGCCTATGCCATGGAAGCCAGAGGACAAGCCCACCACTTCCTCACCACCACCATCACCAAAGAAGGAAACTTGAGTACACGGGTATGTACACCACCCTTGGCTTGTGCCAAGCTTGGGGGAGGTGCCCCGGTATCGTATCGCCATCACTTTTATCGTCAATATCTATTTTAGTTCGGTCCTTAGCTATTTTGTGATTTAGAAGAATAAAGTTTTAGTTTAATCTATTTTGGAGTGCTTGTTTATCTATCTATCTATCTATCTATGTAATCGAGTGTGAGAGTTATATAATAAAGAGTAGTTGGGTTGAGTTGTTTTGCTTTCTTGTTTCAATCTTAGAGATGAAAAGAATAAAGAGAATAAAAAAGATCATATGCTAATCCCATGGGGAGTGATGACTTCACATAAAAGAAGTATAATTGATGAAATTTGTTGAAAGTTAACAAACATATCATTGGTCATTGTTGTAATTCATGAAAAGTAATAAAGAAAGAGACATCTCACATATAGATATACTATCTTGGACATCTTTTATGATTGTGAGCCCCCATTAAAATATTCTATGTCAAATAGTTGACGCTGGACAAGGAAGACAACATAATGAGTTATGATTGCTTATATACACATAGAAGTTATATGGTCATGGATCCTCTAACATGTGGTTCTTGCTCACTATCTTTTGCTAGCCACAATCTCGCACTAAGTAGAGATATTACTTGTGCATCCAAAAACCCTTAAAACCAGTTTCATGTTATGAGAGTCCACTATATCTACCTATGGATTGAATAAGATCCTTCAAGTAAGTTGTCATCGGTGCAAAACCAATAAAAATTGCTCTTAAATATGTATAACTTTTATTATAAGAGAAAATAAGCTTTGTACGAACTTGTGATGGTGAAGAAATAAAAGCGACAGACTGCATAATAAAGGTTGCTATCACAAGTGGCAATAAAAAGTGACGTTCCTTTACATTAAGAGCTTGCACATCCAAAAATAAAAAGCGCATGACAACCCCTGCTTCCCTCTGTGAAGGGCCTATCTTTTACATTATGTATTTACTTTTATGCAAGAGTCAATAGTGTTCTCCTCTATTCCATTTCTGTTTTCTCTCTTTGCAAGCATCATGTGGTGGGGAAAGATCCATGCATATATATCCAGTTGAATGTAGGTGATCATGAATTATTATAGTTGACATTACCCTTGAGGTAAATAAGGTTGGAGGCGAAACTATAAGCCCCTATCTTTCTATATGTCTAACTGGAACTTTTGTTCCATTAGTATGCCGTAATTGTCAGCAATCATAGAAGACTAGATGATAGTTGAGTATGAGAACTTGCCAAACAAAGCTCTTACATATACTCTTTCTGATAATATGATAAATTGCAATTGTTTCAATGACCGAAATCATAGTTTGTTAGTTTTCAATGAAGTTTATGGTTCATACTTTATTTTGTGAATGAATTGTTACTTTAGCACGAGAAGTTTTATGATGATATATTGTTGTTATAATAATGATCATGATGCTTTCATGTCCGTATTTTGTTGATACCTCTCTCTGTAAACATATGGTCATGATTATCGATTTCGGCTTTCGCTTAAGGACAAGCGAGGTCTAAGCTTGGGGGAGTTGATACGTCCATTTTGCATCATGTTCTCGTATTGTTATTTATTATGTTTTGGGTCATTATTTCACTCTATGATATAATGCTTATGCCTTTTCTCTCTTATTTTGCAAGTTTCAAATAAAGAGGGAGATTGCCGGCAGCTGGAATTCTGGGCCGAAAAGGGCTACATCAGAGATTTCTATTTTGCACAACTCCTAAAAATTTATGGAGAATTATTTAGGAATATATAAAAAATATTGGCGGAAGAAATACCAGGTGGGGGCCCACCAGAGAGCGACAAGCTCAGGGGGCGCGCCCTACCCCCCAGGGCACGCCCTATGGGTTTGTGGGCCCTCTGGCATGCCTCTAGTGCCCATCTTCTCCTATATGATGCCATTTTCCCTAGAAAAAAATCAGAGAGAGACTTTCGGGACGAAGCGCCGCCGTCTCGAGGCGGAACTTGGGCAGGAGCACTTTTGCTCTCCGGAGGAGCGATCCCGTCGGGGGAACTTCCCCTCGGGAGGGGGAAATCAAAGTTGTCGTCATCGCCAACGATCCTCTCATCGTGGGAGGACCAATCTTCATCAACATCTTCACCAGCACCATCTCATCTCAAACCCTAGTTCATCTCTTGTATTCAATCTTTGTCTCAAAACCTCAGATTGGTACCTGTGGGTTGCTAGTACTGTTGATTACATCTTGTAGTTGATGCTAGTTGGTTTATTTGGTGAAAGATTATATGTTCATATCTTTAATGATATTCAATACCCCTCTGATCTTGAACATGAATATGATTTGTGAGTAGTTACTTTTGTTCTTAAGAACATGGGAGAAGTCTGGTTATAAGTAATCATGTGAATTTGGTATTCATTCGATATTTTGATGATATGTATGTTGTTGCTTCCTTTAGTGGTGTCATGTGAACGTCGACTACATGACACTTTACCATACTTGGGCTTAAGGGAAGGCATTGTGAAGTAATAAGTAGATGATGGGTTGCTAGAGTGATAGAAACTTAAATCCTAGTTTATGCGTTATTCCGTAAGGGGCTGATTTGGATCCATATGTTTCATGCTATGGTTAGATTTATCTTAATTCTTATTTCGTAGTAGCGGATGCTTGCGAGAGGGGGTAATCATAAGTGCGAGACTTGTTCAAGTAAGAACAACACCCAATCACCGGTCCACCCACATATCAAATTATCAAAGTAGCGAACGCGAATCAAACAAACATGATGAAAGTGACTAGATGATAATTCCCATGTGTCCTCAAAAATGCTTTGCTTATTATAAGAGAACGTTCCAGCCTGTCCTTTGGTATAAAAAGGATTGGGCTACCTTGCTGCACCTTTGTTACCATTGCTACTTGCTACTTGTTACGAATTACCTTGCTATCAAACTATCTGTTACCGATAATTTCAGTGCTTGCAGAGAATATCTTGCTAAAAACCGCTTGCCATTTCCTTCTGCTCTTTGGTGGGTTCGACACTCTTACTTATCGAAAGGACAACGATTGATCCTCTATACTTGTGGGTCATCACCGTCGCGCCGCAGGACCCGACCAGCCGCGCCTCCACACGTTGGGGGCCTCGCCCCACCCCCAGCCGCAGGAGAGAAGGAGAGACCCCCGCCACTGCCATCTGCCCCCGGGCTTAGCCCGGCGGCATCACGCGACGACGACGGGAGGAGAGGAGGGAGTAGATCGGGGCTCGGCGACGGCTAAGGTAGCAGCCCGCCCGAGTCGCCTGATGCGGAGCGACCGGGGGGGCGGGGGGGAGGTGAGCTCTGTTGCACAACAAGCTGATAGGGGATCGGTAGGGTAGAGAAAACACTAGATTCTAATGACAATGCCAAAAAATGGAGTCACAAATCAAAGAAAAATCATTACAGTAAGTGCATCTTTCATTATTTTTAAATCAAGTTTAATATGCTAACATCTCTTGATAAATGTGAGTAGGCGATAACCATTCCATTTGAAAATCATACATACAGCAATCGCTCGTCTATCGGACACGTGAGGATTATTTCATAGATTTACTAAAATTTTACAAAGGTGCCCATGTGATGGTAGGAAGGAAGATGACTGACTTACGTAATAAAATGACGATAATTTTTTTTTTAAAAGGAGGATCAGCCTGGGCCTCTGCATCAAAGTGGATGGGGGAAGAAGCAGGAAGAAAGATGTTGAGAATTTGTCACTATATGAATAATTGTCATGTTCAACGCATGTTTCAAATTCCAACCTTTCTCATCATTGTATATATTTTTATTATCCTGTGACAACGCACAGGCATTTGGCTAGTAATGCCTTAATAAGTCAAATACTACACGGATAAAAAAATGTGATTTGCTAGGAACATGTGTTTGTGTAAACTTACGGCCATGTAATTTCTAGACAACGACCCTGCGAACCAAAGGGAGGAAATGAGAAAGAAAGGGAAAAGTATATTTTTCGTCTCTCAATTTTTTTGAAAGTATAGAAATAGTCTCTCAATTATCAAAATCGGATACTTCTCATCCCTCGGCTCACTCCATGTGGTTTTGAGCAGACATGGACCCAGTATTGACTGCTGACCTCCCCCCTCATACAGAACTGGTCGCCGCCGCTGCATCTCCTGCTTGCACGTCGCCGCTACTTTGAAGAAGGCGTCGACATGCACGGCATGTTGGCCTCCGCCACGGTGATGGACGCGGGGTTGTGTGCGCAGCCAGCGGCGCATGTGGTGCCTTGCAGGGTAGCCCGCCACGGCGGTAAGGCGTCGTGCAGCAGGCACAGCGGTGGACATGGGTGTTTTCAACGGCTTTAGAAGGATGGAAGGACGCTGGTGCTGGTGCTCAGCCAAGTGCTCCAGGTTCCGGCAGGGGAGCTCCAAAACGGCACGAGTGTCGCCTTCATCGCCTGCATGGGCAGCATTCTCGTGTCGCTGGTGCTAGTGCGGAGGAGCTTGTGCGGTGACCGGGGAGCTACAGTACAGCGAGGTGTGCCGGGCTGTGCGCACGTCGAGCGGCGCTGAGGCACACAACGCCACAACGGCTTGGAGCGGGGCGTTTGCCAGTGCGCGACACGGGCTCGACCACATGTCGTAGCTAGCAGGGCCACCGATGGTGGCGGCTCATGGCTCGTCAGTTGACGGCGATGCTCGGTTGTGGCGTCGTACAGCAGGCACAACGGGAGACAAGCTGGAGAACGCGCATGCAAACTGTTCGACGAAATGCCAACTTGTCACCGAGCTCAAGCTGGCTGTCGGGAACTTGCCACTGTCTCTGAACTCACCTCCTTCGTGCGCTTGGCGTCAGGCTCCGATGCGGTCGTGGTAGAAAGTGAGAACACGAGATGGATTGAATGTTTGTATATTTATACAGAGAGTCATGGAAGTGTACATCTATACAGGGATATGCACACGCAGGTGCAGCCACTAACTCAACTAACTCCCGAGCTAGCCTCCACTAACCATGTACTCCTACATGCCGATGCGGTAATAGCGCTGAAGACTAGGCTAGGTTGTTACAAAGAGCAACGGGGTGAAGATAATCACGTGGCGGCAGCGGGACCTGAATATATGCTTCAACAGGTGAGAGGAGACGAGGGAGAGACCAGCGAGGAGGTAGTGGCGGGAGGACAGGTGCGGTGGCTCGCTGGCCGCGTCCTGGCGAAGGCGGATGTGGTGGCTCGCTGGCCTCGTTCTGGTGAAGGCGGCGCGAGCGCCGTCCCGAAGCGCGGCACGGGGACAGGACAGATTCAGACCCGTGTGTTTGACATGATGCTGACGTGGCGAGGTCAAAGGTCAATACCTGGGTCCACGTCAGCTCAAAACCATGTGGATTGAGCGGAGGGACCAAAAGTATTTGGTTTTGACAATTGAGGGACTAGGTTTTGCTGGTTTTTGAGTTAAGGGACTACTTCTATACTTCTAAAAGAATTGAGGGACGAAAAATATACTTTTCTGAAAAGAAAAGGCACTGAAATTAATCCGTGCAAACAAAAAAAAAACTTAAAAGATGAATAGATGGCGTGCTAGTTATTTCGGAACAAAATGCTCTGTTTGCTTCCCTTTCTTGACGGATTGCATGAACTCTGTCAGTGCAACCTTTAGGTAGAACGATCATGTCAATCAATCAAAAGGAATAAGATCTTTGATCGAGACTAGCCAAGGATTTCATCTTTAATTCTTGTTGCAGCTGATAACAAACACCAATAAGGACGACCAATTGATGCCCTTAATTTGGCATAGTACTGCTGCTCTCCATGACGTTGATAAGTTAAAGTAGAACGGATAACAAACAGTTCGAGGACAGGTGCAATTACGCCACACAAATACTACATTTTCGAAGAGTCATCATACCTACCATTTTGACCCCTAGAAATTTGTCTCTTGCTTGCATGAATCAGGGTTATAAAATCTTTGTGGGGGTTTGGCTTATGAGCTGTGCAGTAGTAGTTGATGTTGCAACCACCGGGGATCAAAATATATTGAAGATTGCAGACAAGTGTAGAGTGACTCGGACTGGTTCTTTGTTTGCCTACTGTCTATAGGCTGCATGCTACGTAGGGATATAAGTATTATATTAGTTATTGCTCAAGAGGAGGCCATAAAATATTAGTGAAAATTAGGTCCGTGAGACTGCAAGAAGCCAAGAGCTAACTATTACTACTTGTGTTTGTGGCTGACACTTGCAGTTGAGATGATATATCCTACAATCTCCCTTGCAAATCTCGTTGGAAGAAGTGGTAACTAAGCTGTAGCTAGAAACATAGGACTATATATATATATATATATATATATATATATATATATATATATGACGTTGTAGACCATAGTCGAGACTTTTCAAGGTCACAAAAGAAATAACATTTTTCAGGGTGCACTTTTTGCTCATTCTCTTTCTAGACCACGTACGACGATGATATACTAGTAACATACTAATAACCATTTTTGCCTTTCAGGGAAAACTAATTGGGTACTAACTAACTTGTGATGTCATCGACGGTGTCTTCTTTTGAAAAATAATTGATTGTTTTTCTTGACGGCCCTACTACCACTGCCGATAGAGTAGACAAGGGGGATCACAAACCACAAACGCAAAGGATACTAGTACTTTTCTCCTTTGCCGTCCCTTGAAGCACATCGGTACTTATGCCCAGACCATTGCATAGGAAAAAAAAAAAAAGAACACTTCCCCCATAAAGATGAGACGCATATGTTTAGATAAAGTGCTCCAACCGATGGAGCAACAACGGGTTTGTTTGCTCATGGCATCATCTCACCATGCATGCATGTACACCCCATCATACACAAGAAATTAACAACATTAGCGCTGCATGATATCCAATCATGTTCCAATAGAAGTGTCTGTGTCACACAGTGAGCGATCACTGGGGAAAAAGAGAGGAGAAGCGGTTCTCATCACCCACAGCAATCACCTCATCACGGAGCACCTCATCAGCAGCAACAAAGCCAACAAGAAGCAACATGCATGCACGAGCACCTCCTGTAGGTGGTGTTTCTACTAGCTTAGCTAGTACTACTACGTGAACGTGATCATGCATGCTCAAGCATACATGGGCATGCAACCACTACACCACAGTTTTGCTTGCGCAAGTTGCATTGGGCACCTGCTGGGCACACTCACATTTTTGGACCCCCCAACAGAAGAGGCTGAAAAAACTAAAGCCAAGATCATCTTCGATTGCGCAACGGCGCCGGCCGCTCCTTGACTCTTCTCCCGCCACTTGGCTTCTCCCCACTTAGTTTACTTTGAGGTGGCCGGACAGGTTGCGCGCCTTGACAAGATAAAGATTTCCTGGGATCATCTTGGACACCTCACCTCATCATTTGATATATGGTGCACAGTACCATGCATCTAGATGCTGACCCCTATATATACATGGCGTTGGCGTGTAGCAGCAACGAACCATTCACGTGTACCGTGTAAAGTGTAAGCACGCATACATCTATACATGTAACGCAATAACTTGTTTAAACACATCGATCCACCTCTTGATGAAACGCAACGCACGCATACCCTCCAATCAACAAGAGGTTGGTTGGTGCCTACTCTCTTTCTGGAAGAGGAGAGGGTGATTTGTTGATGTACTAATGTTACCTGAATTTAGTTGCAGTTGCAGTTAGGAGCAGATTAGGCAATCAAACTTAACCGGGACCAGCAAACAAATCAAAACAAGCTAAAAGATATCCCGGGAGACGTGGCCATGCTACCTTCCTATCGTAATCCAAGTTAAGTCCGGATTAGTTTGTCAGACAGTCGCATGGAGGTTATTCACACCAAACAAGGATTCAGACTCCTCGGCTTATTCAGAACATGCTTCAGATTGATTGTAGTTACAACAACTTGGAACACAAGAGGTTACTTCTAATTTCAAAAAGAAAGCGCACTCTGACAGAAAAAAATTGTAGCTACAATCTGGAGAGCTTACTTCAGATTGTGGTATGTGCCAGGTACATACCACAACCGAATGCTGCTACTTCTGCCATCGACAAGTTGGTTACATGTTTCAGAGAAAATACTCTTCTATTTCAGCTGCTCTGGACGCTGCAAGGTTTCCACAGCCAGAGCAAATGGAACACAAGAAAACAGCGTCATCGGTCCATCTCCACCCGTGGTTTCGGAATCTGCCACTTCAATTGCAGCAGGGCCGCGCGTTGTTCTGACTATGTTAGTCATGCAGCAGCTATGCAAGTTTTACAGCGGCAATGTAGATGGGTCTTCTGTACTGCCGATTCTTGCCTGCTGATTGCCATTAGGCTTTTTCTTGAGAGCATTCTTCACCTCCTCCTCCCTCTTGTCAACAAAAGAGATTAGCGATTTGATGCTGGTTAGCCTCGCTGGCCGGTTCACGATCGCCGCTTCAAGCTCAACCTGGTTATTATACTTGCTGTACTGAAACAATATTCGCCAGAAGAAAATCAGGAGAGCAATGGCACATGCAAGGCCACACACCACAAACAGGCCCCAGAAGCTTGACAGGCTCAAGGAGTTTGAGCTCATCCCACTATCATCTGACTCACATCCTTTCATCCCACTTAACCATTCATCATGGATCCTTTGGAGGTCGCCGTTCTCTGATAGTGTAAGGATTGCTGTCGACAAGTCGTCCGCAAGAGGGGAATCTCTTGGAAAGGCCTGCAGCAGAATACATGATATTTAGGAGAAAAAAACATCAGTTATTTCATCCTTTTTTTTTGAATTGAATGAGTTATCTGATCATAATTAATTAACTTACAAATCCCCATCCGCTTTTTGTGAAAACCTGACCAACCGTCTTGAATTTACAGTATTTTGACAGGAAGATCTCAACGTATGGTAGCTCATCGATTATTGCAGCAACACCACCATTTCCTGACCCTAGCTCTAGTGCTCTTGCATAATCAGATGGGCTGTTTAGTGGCACCAGACGGGAATCGGCGATATTCAGCTCCTCCACAAGATAATTTCTGGCAAACGATCCAACTTGATAGCCAATTGCACTTGAACTAGAGATCAAGCTATCAAGACCTTTTACCCCTGATGTTAGCTCTTGAACTGTGAGAAGTGATGTCAAGCTTGCCGTGTAGCTTGAGTTAATAATGAGCACAACAAAGAGCCACACAAGGAGCACAAATCTGCCAAGTGCGCTAGAAGTGTTCTCCCCTGTGTAAACCAATAAAAAATGTGGATATAAGAGTGAACCAAAAGAGTCTTTAATATCTTGACAAGTTTGGTTTCAGAACTTACTGTGTGCGAAAAACATGGTTGAAAAGCTAAACCTGAAAGGTGCAGAGCAGACATCATATATCAGATAACAAAAAAAATTGCACACTTTGAAAAACAGAAATGTTATGCAATACATATACTAACCAGCATACTGTCATAATTTGTTGCCTTGGGGTTCCGCGGAACTCAGTATTAGTGCGGTGTTCAAGGATCCAAACAACTGTACCCACAAAGAGGAAGAGCAAACCTAGAACACACCACATCTGAAAGGTGAATGGTTTCAGAAAAGCCCAAGCGTTTGATTCAGTCTCCCTTGCTGGAGCTACAATAATGAGACCTGATTCTGTATATGGCTGGGTAAAATCAACAAGTCTTGTTCTATTTGTCACAATAGAGATGTCCCCTATGGCAGCATCAAAGTACTGAGTGGTACCAAAAAAGAAGAACAAAATGAATAAAATCCAGTTTAATAAAGATGGTACAATAGTTTTTCAGACTCAATGATATGGAGATGTTACTCACATTTTCGGACACCTTTTGTACAAGGTCACTGTAGCTCGGATTTTTCAGTCCATCTCCAAATAAAACAAAAGTGCATCCCACGGGGTAAGGCAACAAGCTTACTGCAGATTTGAAAACATCAACTGAGAACCCCTTTACCCCATCAGGCCCATCGTCTTGCATCACAAACTCATTGTAGCTTGTACGCAGAGGTACCCCAATCCTTAGAAGCTTGCCATGATACGGGAACACCCAACCACGGGGTTTCTCAGCAGTCTGACCAGGCCAGATAACACTATGGAGCTGTATATCATCGGTTGTAGAGTTCAGTGGTACTGAATGCAAGTTTTCTGGAGCAGCAACTGAGAGACCAGAAAAGTTTGACCAATACCCAATGGTTCTGAAACCTGTACCACCGATATTCAGGATGTCATAAGCTGGATGGATCAAATTCCTGTCCAAAGTAAATTGTACTTGGCCTGAAACCCCTGTGAAATTTGCCCGCAACACTTTCTCCAGTAGTTTATCTCCATTGTTGAGAACTCTGAGAGAATCTAACTGAAGGCTACTTCCTTTTATAGCTTGCAAATTTTGGTTTGCAGAAAAAGATACTGCATTCCCTGCACTCAGGAACTGCTCAACTGCATGAGCAACCAACCATACGGAGTCATAAGCATGTGCAGTGTAGGAACTGAAGCTCGAACGGTTTCCTTTCCTTGTCAGACTGTTCAGTTTGGGCAGCAAGGACTGCTGAATGGCAGAGTCAGCAACATGTTGCCGAAGCGTAATAACCCCCTGAGTGTTTTCTGTCGCATCAGAAGCAACATGCCCAGATAAGTCTATCACTGCAGAAAGCCATTCTGTTGCTATCCATACATAGCCGCTACTCATCATCCCTAAAGATTTTGCGGCAGAGAAAACTGTCGTCCCAGAGTCAGGGTTCACATGGACAACATAGACGCGGAACTCCATTTCATTCACTTGCGTCAACATATCCTGGATTGCAGTCCTTCCAGCACCAGGTGGCAATTTTGCTTTGTAGGCTATCTTGGACATCTTTTTTGCAAGGGCATCACCAAGTGCTGTGATGCCGCCTCTACCATAGTCATCATCAACATAGATGGCGATGACTTCTCTCCATTGGTACTGACTGATGATACTAGCTACAGCAGACATTTGGTAGTAATCACTTTGTGTAGCCCTCGCAAAGTAAGGGTATTCAAGGGAAGAAAGGGTAGGATCGGAGGCTGCGAAAGAGATAAGTGGGACTTGGAGTTTGTTAACAGCATGAGAAATGATATGAGCAATTGCGGATGATTGTGGACCTAATACAGCGATGACATCCTTGGCCAGAAGCTGCAATGCTGCACAGGAACCATTGTTATCAAACTCTTCAAGATTTGAATGAGAGATAAATAAATTATATGTTCACTTACAATTTAGTATAAGAAAACTAAGGAAAGTTACAATTAGAAAAGACGATCTACTTCTAGTTTGTATAAGAACAAATACTCAGTAGGACTCAAATCTGCACACTTGCCATGATATCATGGAACTACCTTATAAAAGCTTTGCAACTTTCCAAGCCAAATTCCCTCTGTAGCTGAATTTGATTACAGTGTTGGCTACCAAGATTGAGTTAAAAAGAAGTACAAAAGAAATACAACACGTGCAAGGAAAGAAAACCAAGCAATTAGTTAAAGGGGAATGATGTTTAATTCAGGAAATGATGATTGCATGACAAGCAGATTAAACTGGCAAATTGCTAATTTCAATATGATCAGGCTCAAATACCTTCGCCATCTGCTACTCATGTCTAGTTACTAAGCGCAGTTAGAAACCTAACTTGTATATCTAGCAGTTTTGTTTTGGTTCGGTTTTGGCTTTTGCTTGCTTCTCTACATAAGTTATGTTTCAGTTTTGGTCGCAGCGAGGTACTTTGCACCTTCTTGGCGGTTTATTCTAATACAAAAAGCATTTTGGTGTGCACTCGAGGAAAAAATACGTCACTATTTGATACTGTACTAAACTAGTATACAGATAATATTCGCCAACTTCTATCTCATGTCCATTTACTAATAGGAGGAAAAAACTAGCTTGCATATCATTATTCTTTGATACTAAACTAACTTGCAGATATAGAATGCAGACAGGTTTCTGGAAAAGAAAAACTTATGAAAAGGAAAGATGTACGAACCTTCAATAGTCCCAACAAAGCCACTGCAATTGGTGTCCTGCATAAGAAGACTCAGTTTTGTCCCGGGGAGTACGGTTGGATCAGCATTGACATCCGCAACAGCGAGCTCGATAGCCGGCTTCACTGCCCTCCCGATGACCGAGTCAAATGTGAAGAGCGCACCGATGCGCACCTCAGCCGGCCTCGAGACGCCGCTGGTGCCATTCTGGCTATCTGCTATGGCACCACCGGCAATAATGCAGACACAGAGCAGTATGGCAGCAAGGCGAGCAGAACCCATCTGCCCGAAGCAAGAAAGCACAAGTGGCTTCTTGACCTCCAGAACCAGAAGCTAACGCGGATACTTTGTTCTCGATCTAGACGGCCTCTGTTTCCACCCAACAGAAGGAATTTAGAGGCCGAGATCGCACCGAGGAACCAGGAGAACAAGCAGAAGAGGAACGCAAGCGATGGAAATGAGTTCCTGCTCTGCCCGTGGCCGCCTACCAGCTGTTCGGCGAAATGCTCAGCAGGACGAAATGGCGGCGCAGCTCACCTGCAACCGCAAAGAGGAACGGAACGCGCCATCATTGGGCTGTCCAACGAGCTAAGCTAATCGACTTGCTTGCTTGAAGAAAAGACTAGGATTATCGGGCGCTTACCGACGGAAGCCAAAGAGCTCAGCCGAGAACATCACGGAACGGGACCTCACTTGGTTTCTTGGCCTTGCTGATGATCCCGGGCGGCCGAGGAGGGAAATGCTGCGGCCTCTCGGTTTTGGGGGGATATTTGTAGCCATTCTGCTGGCGAATGAAATGCCTGCCGAGGCCAGGCAGCGGCTGGCACTGTGACGGCGACCGCGGGTGCGAGACGATCGTGGCCTCGTGGGGCATGATAAAGCGGCTTTCTTTGCTGCCCTCGGCGATTGGATTCCTTTCAGCGATAAAGAGGGAAATGGGAGACACCCGGAAGCTTTGTGTCGCGGACGTCAGGCTCAGCAAAATTCAGTTTGGACATTCTGACACTGGGTAACACTCTTATCTTGCTAAGAATATTGCCAATGCTTTAGACCCTCTCGAATATCTGCTACAGCCTACATTATTCAAAGCACACTCCCCTTTCTAAAATATTCACCTTCACCGAAGCCATGTGCATCAAACCGTATAGATACACTGCATCTCTTGGTCTATGCTCTGCGCACTCGTTTTGGTCATGGTTTACGCTGAACTGAATAGTTCCAATCGATGCTCGAGGAGGTGTGTATGCTGTTGGAACGCGTGGTCTGGGAGGTTTTTATCCAACATGAGTGGCAGCATAGTCTCCGGATCGGTCCACCACCTCATTCGACATTGGCATAGTGTCGGTCCTGGATGACTCTACTGTTGATGTCGGTCTTTTTATTTATCTTTCGACACTCTCTTTGTGCTTGACTATGTGCATCGTAGTTATGCAAAGGCCGGGTGTTGCTTATCATGTTTTGTATCTGTTTGCTATATTTTGAGTTAATAAAGCGTCCTTTATCAAAAAACAGTGAACCGCACAAAACTCTTTAAAGCCATTTTCTTCTAAACCAGCAATCATGCTAGACCGAATGCCCAGCGATCAACATCATCCTCCGACCCGTTAAGCCCCTCATAGGAAGGCCACCAACATAGGGAAGCCACTGAACCATTATTTCATCACTGTCGCTGCCCCAACTTCACTGGTGATGAAGAACTAAACACCCCCTACATGACACGAACTAGACACACATATCTGAGGTTCCCCCACCCTTTCCACGCCGTAGCTGCTGGGAGAGGTCAGGGGAACCCACAGTGGCGCTGACAGGTCGAGAGGAAGTGCAGTCGCCTTCTGTTGTCGAAACTCTAGAACCCCCTTTTCTTTTCTTCCCAGCCTCGAAATACAGAAGAACTCTTTTTTCCCTTGTGTCCATGACACCTTGCCCCGATTTGGGTCATGGGGCCACGACCGTGGCGCGGCTGTCCGCCTGGAGTTGGAGCAAATACTGCGATGTGGAAGGCCCTTGACTGTGCGGCTGGAGGGAGGTGGCTTGGGGATGCGGGTTATCGGCCACGCGGGAGGTGGAAGACGGGTTGCGTGCTCTTGTTCGTGTGTGTAGTTGGTGGATCACGCCGTTTCGGCTACGATGTCGAGGTGCTGTTTGCGGCGACGAAGTGATCCAACTTGGACGGTGTTGTCCCAATCCGATGGGCGGGGATGGAGGTGTGCGATGTTACAAATGAAAGTCCTGCCAATCTTTGGTCGGTGTCGGCAGCGACTGCACCCGTGGATTTTGTTCCCATCCTTGGAGGCGTCATCAAGGTGTGCTGGCATCTCCCCCCTCCCCCCCCCCCCCCAATCGCATTTGAGTTTGGTTGTTATCTCCGGGCGAAAGCCTAGGTTCAGTTTCCGAACCGGTGATGGCGGCATCCTCGACGTCGTTCCTTTCCTGGGAGCATCGTGTACGGAGACAAGTCTTGGAGGTCATGTGTTGCGCTCCTTTTCGGTGCTCGCTGTTGTCCCAGGTCGATCTTCAGTGGCACTATGTAGGTCATCGTCGATGCGTCCAAGACGATGCCTTGCTCTAGATCAACCAAATCCCGCCACCTACTCGGCGATGTGTTGTCTTCGGAGGCGACGGTGTTGATCGAGACACGGCTTTGTCTTTCTGTTTAGGGTAGACCCTTGTGTTGTGGTGGCTTGTCTCTAGGCATATGCCCTGGTGTGGAGTATGCACTATGTTCGTTATCCGCAATATGGATAGTCTTTCATAACTTGTTTTTGCCTTCCATAAAAATATGGCACGCGTAGGCGAATTTTTGAAAAGAAAAAAAGAATCCTAGTTAGCACAATTAGTGCACGAGATATTATAGCAGCATTGGTGATGCGCAGGGTCGATTTCGTTTGCTGTCATCACATACAAGAGTTTGAGTTAATGCAACCTTTCGGTTTGTTAGGCTGGCGTCTACTCCCTTGCCAAGCTTAATGATGTGTCACACGATTTTATGCATTATGGGCACACTTATCCGCCAAATTTTAAGGCTGTTTGAAACCTGAGTTTACCTCAATCATGCGAAAAGGATATGGCAAGCATTGTCACACTAGTACCAGTAGCATTCGGTCATGTCATCGTCTCATCAATCACGTGCCATTCGCCATTCTTTCATGTCTTCCTTTTGCAACATGTGATAAAGGCCCCTTTACTTAGAGTAGCACCAATTTGCAAGTAGTGCATGCGGATGAATCCCTCGGCTGGCCGGCTTCGTGCCGTCCCAGGACGCGGGGGAACAGGTTGAGCAAGCACGTAAGTTTTTCTCTTTATTTGTGCTCAACAAGTTGGCTGCAGTCGAAGAATGTTTGTTTATGTTCCACCTGATATATATACAGAATCCGATTTTTTTTCATGGTAACACGTGTCTCATTCATATCATAAAGAACAAAGTACAAGTCACGTTACATGACAAAACTAAAAAGATAGAAGAACATCTCTGAGCTTACACCAACGCCCGTCACCTGCCTCCGGCACCACCACAGCAGCCACCGAAGAAAAGAATGACGGATCACCTCCTCACCCGAGCTCGACGCGGCTCCATCGCTGATATGCAGCTTTACGGACCTTCAAGGTGGCTCACCAAAAGTGAAGTCATTGCCATTGAACGAATCAGACCGGGACAACACCCCGAACATGCCATCGAACTCCAGATCTGGCACCCCACCACGACTAAGACGCCGAAGGAGCAAACCATACCTGCCATCCACGAACCATGAACCCAGTACACGTTCCGTCTTCCAGATGTCGTCGATGTAGACCACAATCTGCATCCGCTCCTGGACTACCTCCCAAGCTCCGCGCCGACACTGGAGCAAACGTCGTCGCAACGGCGGAGCCCGAGGACACATGTCCACCACGAGGATGCTGATGCCGCCACGCCATCCTTGTTTGAACAGACTGGTTTCCAAATCCATCCCCAACCATAGGACCGATGACCTCGTCAAGGATGGATCCGAAGAATCTTTATTCAGCGTCGTCATCGTCGCCGCCGAAGCCAAGACGATGAATAGCCTAAAAACCTAAACTACAATGGAATAAAAATGATCCACACGCGTGGATCCGACGTCCTCCTTACCACCGACGACCGAGATCGCCGGCGAAGGGGAGCCACCGGAGGACGGCACTGAAAGATGGCCTCTCCTGGCGGCGGCTAGGGTTCCAGCCGCCAGGGAGAGAAAACCGTGCGCGCAGGTGGTTACGCAACTGCGTTATCGCTGCTGCATGCGGGAGATATATAGAATCTGATCTGATACAAGCTGCTCTCAGTGAGAGAGAGAGAGACCAATACGTACGTATTTTTTTTGCGTAGACCAATACATACGTACATCTCTGTTGCAACCGTGTCTCCGTTTTTTGACCCGAAACTGTGAGAATTTCTTCTCACAATAATTTTTATAAATTTTCCCAAGTTCAAGCATACAATCAAAAGAGAAGAAGCTAGTCTAATCAAAGCTACTCCCCCGTCCCATAATGTAAGATATTTTTTTGACACCAGTATAGTGTTAAAAAAGCGTCTTACATTACAGAACAGATGTAGCACCCCCAGTGGTTAGCTACAATAATCTCATCTTAATGATGCCATGTCACCAGGCTTGCTAAGCTAAATTGCCACTTGATAGAAATCAAAGTCAAATTTAAATTTGAAATGCAAGTCAAATTATTACTTCTTCAAACTGCAAAACTAAATAGTTCATATTTTTGCAAATAATTCCTAGATAATTATGGTTAAGGAAAACAACATCACCACAATGCTAAAATGGGCTCTAGCATTTTTAAAACAGTGCCAAAATAGTATTTTAATTACTTTTCTAATTTATGAAAAATCCAAACTAATTCAAATCCTTCCCAAACTTTTGTGGCAGTGCCATGTCTTAAATAAATACAAACAATGCCTATTAAAAAAAGGCAGAAAGCAGAAAAGGAAAAAGAGGAAAACCTACTGTGCACTGGGCCTAAGTGCACAGTGCACCGGCCCAACCCACCTCTCTCTCTCCTTCAACCTCCCGCCTCTCTCTCATGTGCGTGTCGACACTACGCGCGCCCAATGCCAGCGATGGGCACGCGTCGGCCATCCCCCGGCGCCGTGGCCACCGTGGGGGAATGAGATCGACCCCAGGGCACCCCCAGGTGAACCCTAGCCCCACTCCTCCTCATTCCTCTCCTCTCTCTCTCTCTCTCTCTCTCTCTCTCTCTCTCTCTCTCTCTCTCTCTCTCTCTCTCGATCTGGCGGCTGTCCGAGAGCTGCGTCGCCGCCTCGCCATCGTCTGCGCGGCCAGGAGCCACCCCGCGCCGCCTCGCCGTGGCTAGAAGGCTCGTCGCTGCCTTCCACTTCGTCTGCAAGAGCCGAAGCAAGAGGAGCCGCCTCGCGGCCGACGCCCGACCCCGTCTTCACTGCCTCGATCGCCATCGCCTGTGGCCATTCCTCGTCGCCTCGAGCCCCCTCGGCCACGCCGATCACCGATCTGAGCCCGCTGTGAGACCCAGCTCCTTCTCCTCCGTTTCCCTGCATCGATTCGGTCCTCTAGAGCTTCCCCGTCGTCCGTCTGCATAGCACCGTAGCCGCCGCCGCAAGAAACTCATTGTCGGCGCCATTTTAGGCCTCCCCGGCACCAGCCCCTTGCGAAATTAGAGCCGTGACGTTGTGGCCGTTCTGTTGGAATGAATCCCGGATCGAACGGTCGACGGAAACGCGACTCCGGCGTGCCTCCGCCTCGGCTGAGGTCGCCGGCGGCTGACTCCGGCCTGCTGACGTGGCCGGCCTGTTAAGCCACTAATTACCCCAGTTAGACTAACCCCTAGCCACTGACTGTGGGCCCCACCCACTAATTAACCCAACTAAATAGTCTAACTAAGCTAACTAGACACTGACACGTGGGCCTCCGACCATTAGACCAGCCAACGGTCCAGTCAAATGCTGACTGGACAGTTGACCAGGGCCCCACCAGTCAGTCCACTATGCTGTTCTGCTGTGTACCTTTCTGAGTACACCTAGCATTTTACATTTAAATATTTCTATTTAAAATAAATTAGCATGATTTCAGAAATTCATTTAAACCTTGAAAATTCATATAAAATAAACCGTAACTCGGATGAAAATAATTTATATATGAAAGTTGCTCGAAAAAATAAGACGAATCCGAATATGCTATTCACATACCTGTCATACCCCTCCAACACTGCAAACATGGAACCTTCCCCTTCGGTTCACGTGTCCGATAACTGCCCAAAGCCGCGAAAACATTTCCAGATGTTTTCCCGCCCCGTCTGTAACGTGTAGCATTGCGTTAGGTCACCCCTAGCACACCATATTGCCATGCCATGCATCGTGATGCATTTGATTGCTTTATATTTATTGTTTCTTCCCCCTCTTCTCTCCGGTAGAGCCCGAGACTGACGCTGCTCCCGAGTACAACTACACCTCTGACATTTAGCCACTTGCAGCAGAGCTTCCAGGCAAGCAAAACCCCCTTGATCATTCCTATATTGCCCATTCTTTCTCTCTCATGCTTGCATTAGATTTTGCTACTGTTGTTAGATAGCTCCTATTCGGATGCATAGCCTTCGTTTGTAACCTGCTATTGTTACTTACCTGTTATCCTATATGCTTAGTATAGGTTGGTTAGTGATCCATCAGTGACCCCTCACCCTTGTCCTTCTTGCCCCACTTAGTTACCAGTGACTCGATCAACGTGATCGATGTGTAGAGATCGACACATCACCGCACACCCCCTAGTCGTACGACTCTGTAGAGCTACCATCGAGTGGCGAGGGTGATACATCGTATCGCACTCCTGATGATATCTTTGTAGTGTAGTTAATCGGCCATGGATTTTAGAGGGTGATTCCTCGTTCACCACTCCAGATGACGACTTTGTCGTACAACACCTCAAGTGTGAACCCTTCGAGGGTGATTCCTCCAAGATCACCTCGACGGTTACATCGAGTAGGAATCCATCGAGGGCGATTCCTCGAATTTCCCCCTTGATGTTATGGACACACAGTTACCTTGACTTTACCTCAGAACCTTGTTGAAGTCGGGTCGGCCACAAGGGGTACCCGCAAGAGATGTGGATTCGGGTTGACCGTGAGGGTACCCGCGAGATAATTACACGGCACGGCCGGGCAGTCTTAGCCCTTGCCGTAAGTCCGCAAGACGAGGCGACGGGACCATATATCATGGATCATTGATCGTCTTCGCGTGCTCCCAATACATTAATGGGTTTGGATATGTGAGCTGAGTAGGCCTCTGGCCTTTTCGCACTAACCACCACGCAGGAATAAGTATGGGCACTCGACGTCGTACGATTATTCCGAAAGCTCACAGACGTCAGCAGTTGAGCGGCATGCACCGGGTGGTCCGCGTAAGCACCTGCTTTGTATAAAGAGGTAGCCAGGATTGATCCCGTCCGTCCTCGCAACGCCAGGATTGCAAAGGACGATTGGCCCATGACCCCTTCGCATTTAGGATGTAGACCGGTGTGTTGGCCTCTCTGTTGAGCTTAGGTAGGACTACAGTGTGTCGATCAGCCAAGGCCGGGCATGACCCAGAAAAGTGTGTTCGACTAGAGTTAATCGAGCGTGTTGGGTAAGTTGGTGCACCCCTGCAGGGAAGTTAATCTATTCAAATAGCCGTGTCCATTGTAACGGACGCTCGGAGTTGTATCCCGATCTATTACAACTAGAACTGGATACTGGAGACACTAAACAGATATGATGGCTCCGGGATTGCTTTCTCGCGGGGAGTCGAGAAATGATCTCTGGGCGTTGCTACTACATACGTATTACTTATAATATGCTAATCTGCACTCTTATAATGCTGCAAGACACTTGATACGTCCATTTTGCATCATGTTTTTATGTTGATATTTATTGCATTATGGACTGTTATTACACTTTATGATGCAATTCTTATGCCTTTTCTCTCTTATTTTGCAAGATTCACAAGAAGAGGGAGAATGCCGGCAACCAAAATTCTGGACTGGAAAGGAGCAAATTTGAGGTCCCTATTCTGCACAACTCCAAATGTCCTAAAACTTTACGGAGAATTATTTTGGAATATATAAAAAATATTGGGCGAAGAAATACCAGGAGGGGACCCACCAGGTGGCCACAAGCCTGGGGGGCGCCCTACCCCCCAGGGCATGCCCCATGAGCTTGTGGGCCCCCTGGCCAGCCTCTGATGCCCATCTTCTGCTATATGAAGGGTTTTGACCTAGAAAAAAAATAGAGAGAAGACTTTCCGGATGAAGCGCCGCCGTCTCGAGGCGGAACCTGGGCAGAAGCAATCTAGGTCTCCGGCGGAGAGATTCGGCCAAGGAAACTTCCCTCCGAGAGGGGGAAATCGAAGCCATCGTCATCACCAATGATCTTCTCATCGTGGGAAGACTAATCTTCATCAACATCTTCACCAGCACCATCTCATCTCAAACCCTAGTTCATCTCTTGTATTCAATCTTTGTCTCAAAACCTTAGATTGGTACCTGTGGGTTGCTAGTAGTGTTGATTACTCCTTGTAGTTGATGCTAGTTGGTTTATTTGGTGGAGGATCATATGTTCAGATCCTTAATGATATTCAATACCCCTCAGATCATGAACATGAACATGCTTTGTGAGTAGTTACTTTTGTTCCTGAGGACATGGGAGAAGTCTTGTTATAAGTAATCATGTGAATTTGGTATTCGTTTGATATTTTGATGAGATGCATATTGTCTTTCCTCTAGTTTATTTGAACGTCGACTATATGACACTTTACCATGATTTGGGCCTAGGGGAAGGCATTGGGAGGTAGCAAGTAGATGATGGATTGCTAGAGTGATAGAAGCTTAAACCCTAGTTTAAGAGTTGCTTTGTAAGGGGCTGATTTGGATCCACATGTTTAATACTACAGTTAGATTTATCTTAATTCTTCTTTCGTAGTTGCGGATGCTTGTGAGAGGGGTTAATCATAAGTTGGAGGCTTGTTCAAGTAACTACATCACCCAAGCACCGGTCCACCCACATATCAAATTATCAACATAGCGAACGTGAATCATATGAGCATGATGAAAACTAACTTGATGATAATTCCCATGTGTCCTCGGGAGTGCTTTGCTTTATATAAGAGTTAGCCCAGGCTTTTCCTTTGCTATAAAAAGGATTGGGCCACCTTGCCGCACCTTTGTTACACTTGTTACTTGTTACCCGTTATGAATTACCTTGCTACCAAACTATTTGTTACCGATAATTTCAGTGCTTGCAGAGAATACCTTACTGAAAACCGCTTGTCATTTCCTTCTGCTCCTCGTTGGGTTCGACACTCTTACTTATCGAAAGGACTATGATTGATCCCCTATACTTGTGGGTCATCAAGAGTCTTTTATGGCGCCGTTGCCAAGGAGTGAAGCGCCTTTGGTTAGTGGAATTTGGTAAGGAAACATTTATATTACGTGCTAAAATTTACTGTCACTTGTCACTATGGAAAGTAATCCTCCGAGGGGCTTGTTCGAGGTATCTTCACCTCGACCGGAAGCACAAAGAGTTGTCCCTCAACCTACTGCACCTACTGAAAATATTTATTATGAAATTCCTTCGGGTATGATAGAGAAACTGCTAGGTAATCCTTATGCAGGAGATGGAACAGTGCATCCTGATATGCGCCTGATATATGTGGATGAAGTTTGTGGATTATTTAAGCTTGCAGGTTTACCCGGAGATGAAGTTAAAAAGAAGGTTTTCCCTTTATATTTGGGGGGAGAAGCATTGACATGGTATAGGCTATGTGGTGATACTGGAATATGGGACTGGAACCGATTGAAATTGGAATTTCATCAGAAGTTTTATCCTATGCATCTGGTTCATCGTGATCGGAATTATATATATAATTTTTGGCCTCGTGAAGGATAAATTATCGCTCAAGCTTGGGGGAGGCTTAAGTCAATGATGTATTCATGCCCCAATCTGAGCTCTCAAGAGAAATTATTATGCATAATTTCTATGCTCGGCTTTCTCGTAATGATCAATCTATGCTTGATACTTCTTGTACTGGTTCTTTTATGAAGAAGGCTATTGAATTCAGATGGGAACTTTTGGAAAGAATTAAACGCAACTCTGAAGATTGGGAACTCGACAAAGGTAAAGAGTCAGGTATAAAGCTTGAGTTTGATTGTGTTAAATCTTTTATGGACACCGATGCTTTTCATAAACTTAGCACTAAGTATGGACTTGACTCTGAGATAGTAGCTTCTTTCTGTGAATCATTTGCTACTCATGTTGATCTCCCCAAGGAGAAGTGGTTTAAATATCATCCACCATTGAAGTAAAAGTAGAAGAACCTACTAAAGCTAAAGAAGAAATTATTACTTATAGTGTTAATCCAGTTATTCCTACTTCTTATATTGAGAAACCCCTTTTTCCTATTAGGATAAAAGAACATGCTAAGGTTTCAAATATGATCAACAAAAGTTATATAAGAACACCTACACCCTCTGAACAAATTAAAGTTGAACCTAATGTTGCTATGGTTAAAGATCTCTTGGTTGATAATATTGATGGGCATGTTATTTATTTCTGCAATGAAGCTGCTAGAATTGCCAAGCCTGATCCTAAAGATAAAAATAGACCTGTTGTTGGCATGCCTGTTGTCTATGTTAAAATAGGAGATCATTGTTATCATGGTTTATGTGATTTGGGTGCGAGTGTTAGTGCTATTCCATTCACTTTATATCAAGAAATTATGAATGATATTGCACCTGCTGAGATAGAAGACACTAATATTACTATTAATCTTGCGAATAGAGATACTATTTCACCACTTGGGATTGTTAGAGATGTTGAAGTCTTGTGTGGGAAAATTAAATACCCAACTGATTTCTAGTTCTTGGTTCCCGATAAGAAGATTTTTGTCCCATTATATTTGGTAGACCTTTCTTGTATACGGTTAATGCTAAGATTGATTGTGCTAAGGAAACTGTCAGTGTTAACTTTGGTGGTGTGTCTCATGAGTTTAATTTCTCCAAATTCCGTAGACAACCTCGTGATAAAGAATTACCTAGTAAGGATGAAATTATTGGTCTTGCTTCTATTGCCGTGCCACCTACTGATCCGTTAGAACAATATTTGCTAGACCATGAAAATTATATGCATATGAATGAAAGAAATGAAATAGATGAGATATTCTTCAAACAAATGCCTATTTTGAAACACAATTTGCCTGTTGAGACTCTTGGAGATCCTCTTCCACCCAAGAGTGATCCTGTGTTTGAGCTTAAGCAATTGCCTGACACATTGAAATATACTTACCTTGATGAAAAGAAGATATATCCTGTTATTATTAATGCTAATTAACCTTTCAGAGCATGAAGAAAAAATATTGTTGAAAACTCTGAGAAAGCACCGTGCTGCTATTGGATATACTCTTGATGATCTTAGGGGCATTAGTTCCACTCTATGTCAGCACAAGATTAATATGGAGCTCAATGCTAAGCCAGTTGTTGATCACCAGCGACGATTAAATCCTAAGATGAAGGAAGTGGTAAGAAATGAAATGTTAAAGCTCCTAGAAGCAGGTATAATCTGTTGATACGTCTCCAATGTATCTATAATTTTTTATTGTTCCATGCTATTATATTATCCATCTTGGATGTTTTATATGCATTAATATGCTATTTTATATCATTTTTTGGGACTAACCTATTAACCTAGCGCCCAGTGCCAGTTGCTGTTTTTTCCTTGTTTTTGTCTTTTACAGGAAATCAATACCACACGGAGTCCAAACGGAATGAAACTTTTTGAGTATTTTTCTTGGACCAGAAGACAACCACGGAGCTTTGGGAAGAGGCCAGAAGACCCACGAGGGAGCCACAAGCCCTAGGGGCGCGCCCCTAGACTTGTGGGCCCTCACAGACCTCCTAACACTAATCTTGGCTCCATTAATACCCAAATATTCCTCATATACCAGAGGGAACACAAAAAATACTTTTTCGCCACTGCAAGCTTCTGTTCTCGTGAGATCCCATCTTGGGGCCTTTTCCGGCACTCTGCCGAAGGGGGATTCGATCACGGAGGCCCTCTACACCAACCTTGCTGCCCTTCCGATGATGTGTGAGTAGTTTAGCACAGATCTACGGGTCCATAGCTAGTAGCTATATGGATTCTTCTCTCTCTTTGATCTTCAATACAATGTTATCCCCGATGTTCTTGGAGATCTATTCGATGTAATCTTCTTTTGCGGTTCGTTTGTTGAGATCCGATGAATTGTGGATTTATGATCAGATTATTTACGAATATTATTTGAGTCTTCTCTGAACTCTTTTATGCATGATTAAGATAGCTTTGTATTTCACTCCGATCTATCGATTTGGTTTGGCCAACTAGATTGGTTTTTCTTGCAATGGGAGAGGTGCTTTGTGATGGGTTCAATCTTGCGGTGTCCTCACCCAGTGACAGTAGGGGTAGCGAGGCACATATTTGTATTATTGCCATTAAGGATAAAAAGATGGGTTTTTTTTTACCATATTGATTAGATCTATCCCTCTACATCATGTCATCTTGATTAAGGCGTTACTCCATTCTTGTTAACTTAATTCACTAGATGCATGCCAGATAGCGGTCGATGTGTGGAGTAATAGTAGTAGAAGGAGGTAGGAGTCGGTCTACTTGTCACGGACGTGATGCCTATATTCATGATCATTGCCTTAGATATCGTCATAACTTTGCGCTTTTCTATCAATTGCTCAACAGTAATTTGTTCAACCACCATATGTGTTCTTTCAAGAGAGAAGCCTCTAGTGAAAACTATGGCCCCCGGGTCTATTTCTCATTATATATTTTTAGATCTATAAAACCAAAAACCCAAAAATACCTTGCTGCAATTTATTTATATTTACTTTATTTTGCCTTTTTTTTATCTTTTATACCTATCTCTATTAGATCTCACTCTTGTTCGTGACCGTGAAGGGATTGACAACCCCTTTTTCGCGTTGTGTGCAAGTGTTTGTTAGTTTGTGCAGGTGCATCTATTGGGGACTTGCTTGTGCCTCCTACTGGATTGATACCTTGTTTCTTAACTGAGGGAAATACTTATCTCTACTTTGCTGCATCACCCTTTCCTCTTCAAGGGAAAAATCAACGCAAGCTCAAGAAGTAGCATCTATCCTATAGCTCATAGTAGATGGGTAAGTCATGTTCATTGTGTCCCTAAGAAGGGAGGTATTACTGTTGTACCAAATGATAAGAATGAACTTATCCCACAAAGAATTATAACAGGTTATAGGATGGTAATTGATTTTAGAAAACTAAACAAATCTACTAGGAAGGATCATAACCCCCTACCATTCATTGATCAAATGCTAGAAAGGTTATCAAAGCATACACATTTCTGTTTTCTAGATTGATACTCTGGTGTTTCCCAAATACCTGTGTCACAAGAGGATCAAGAAAAAACTACTTTTACATGCCCTTTTGGTACTTTTGCTTATTGACGTATGCCTTTTAGTTTATGCAATGCACCTGCTACTTTCAAAAGATGTATGACTGCTATATTCTCTGACTTCTGTGAAAATATTTTTGAGGTTTTCATGAATGATTTTTCCGTGTACAGAAATTCTTTTGATGATTTCTTAAGCAGCCTTGATCGAGTTTTGCAGAGATGTGAAGAAACTAATCTTGTCTTGAATTGGGAGAAGTGCCACTTTATGGTGAATGAAGGTATTGTCTTGGGGCATAAAATTTCCAAAAGAGGTATTGAAGTTGATAAAGCTAAGGTTGATGCAATTGAGAAAACGCCATGTCCTAAAGATATCAAAGGTATAAGAAGTTTCCTTGGTCATGCTAGTTTCTATAGTAGATTTATTAAAGACTTCTCTAAAATATCTAGGCCTCTTACTGATCTCTTGCAAAAAGATGTTCCATTCGTTTTTGATGATGATTGTTTAGAAGCCTTTGAAATACTTAAGAAAGCCTTAATCTCTGCACCTATTGTTCAACCACCTACTTGGAACTTACCCTTTGAAATTATGTGTGATGCTAGTGATTATGTTGTTGGTGCTTGAAAGGATCGGTATGGTTGACTAGAGGGGGGGGGGGGTGAATAGGCAACTACCAATTTTTAACTTTTCTTAACAAAATAGGGTTAGCAACAAATAGGTTGTCTAGAAATGCAACTAGGTGAGCAACCTATATGATGCTAGCAACACAAGCAAGCAAAGGATACAACACAAGTAAAGCTTGCACAAAGTAAAGGTAAGAGATAACCACAAGTGGAGACGCTGGAGACGAGGATGTGTTACCGAAGTTCCTTCCCTTTGAGAGGAAGTACGTCTCCGTTGGAGCAGTGTCGAGGCACAATGCTCCCCAAGAAGCCACTAGGACCACCGTATTCTCCTCACACCCTCACACAATGCAATATGCCATGATTCCACTAGTGGTGTACAAACAAGGTTGGGGCTCTCTCCACAACCGAATTGGAGGCTCCCAACACCACCACGGAGCTTCACCACAATGGAATGTTGCTCCGAGGTGACCTCTTCTGTCTAGGGTGCCCAAACACCCAAGAGTAACAAAATCCACACAAGAAAGTATGGGGGAATCAAATTTTCTTTGGTGGAAGTGTAGATCTAGGTCTCCTCCTTCAATCCCTAGCAAATCAACAAATTTGAGTAGCAAATCAACAAGTTTGAGTAGCTATAGAGAGATAGGGCAAGAAAGTTTGATGGACATCAATGGAGGAGAGAGAGAGGTAAGAGGTAAA
Organism: Thinopyrum elongatum; assembly: GCA_011799875.1. Taxonomy (NCBI): domain Eukaryota; kingdom Viridiplantae; phylum Streptophyta; class Magnoliopsida; order Poales; family Poaceae; genus Thinopyrum; species Thinopyrum elongatum. The sequence goes on from CM022298.1 coordinate 229,812,012, forward strand.
GTGGTAGGTGGAAGAACCCCACTTTATATAGTGACCCCCCCCCCCCAAATCCAACCGTTACAGCAGTTTTTATACAGCAGCGGTACAACCGCTCCAAGGCCCGGTACAACCGGATTTCACGGGTACCCTACAGAAACCCTAAGGGGCAGTACAACTGGTGGGGTGGCCAGTAGTACTGGTTGACACAAGCAACCAGACCGACCGCTCTACCACCACTCAACTACCGCTTCCAACCAGAATGGAATGACCCCTAAGCTGTTGTGGGAGGGGTAGTTCCACCGGTGCACACACCCTAGCCTGATTCCTGGTGGCGGCTAAGTCCCGAGCGGTAGAACCGCTCCGGGCACCGGTAGTACCAGTTAAGAGAGAGTAACCGGGACAATCAGGCCACCACCGTCCAGTAACTGCCCCACCACAGAAACTGGACCGGTGGTTGGGCGGTACCCGGCCGGTACAACCGCCCGTTAAGCAGTCCTGGGTTTTCCCATCGTATTGGTGGTACCACTGCCCGGGAGCAGCGGTACTACTGCTGGGCTTGTACCTAGGAGCTGCAACCCCAGGGTATCACCCCTGGGCGGTGGTTGTGAGGAAGAACCAGTCAGGCGGTACAATCGCCCTGTCCAGCGGTACAACCGCTGGGGGGGGGGGGGGTTAAAACCACTGTGAAGGAGGAAGTGAGGATCTCTTTCTCCTCGAGCGGAAGGGAACAATGGGTGGATAGAAATGTGTACGTGCATTGATTCACCCAATACCTTCCAATGTGAATTCCCTCTTAATAGTACGGGATTCCTACGACCAAAGAAATAAACACGTCGGAACCACCGTCTTCGATCTTTTCTGTTAGGAGGGAATGCCTAATCGTCTTGTACCAGAAGAGAGAGTACCTGAAGGACTTGGCACACGATTAGATCACAAAGTGAGTTGTCATCATCACCAAAACACTAAGGCGGGAAAAGACCTAACAATCTCCCCCTTTTTGGTGGATGATGACAACCACACGATTTGCACTAGAAGTCTAGAAAATATAGACGGGGATCCCCCTATATGTGTGCACTTATTTGATTTGTTTTTGGAATGTAAAGTGCTCACATAAGGATTAGTGCTCCCCTAGATTTTATAGACCAACCAATACGTACTAATGACAAGATAGACAATAATCATACAATAGTACGAAATAACCGGTAAGTAAATGAGACAAGACTAACGGATATAAGATAGGATAGATAGGGATCGCATGTCTCACACCATGCAAGTCTCACACCACAAAGTTCACAAACCAAAGTAAAGCAAAAAGAAGTTCAACTCGAAGCAAATGAAACACACCCATGCAAGTCCCGAGACCTATAGAACTCTCTCCCCCTTTGGCATGAAGACACCAAAAAGGAAAAGAGCGATGCTAACGCCCTAGAGCTCAGTAGTCTTCCTCTGAATCCTCGGTCTCATCTGGATCACCATCTTCAGACTTCTCATTGTCCTCCATGACATCATCGGCAGCAGCAGAAGTGGAGGTAGCAGGATGGCCAGCGGTCTCATCATCAGTCCACGTGCTATGCTCACTGATCCACTTGTCCTCTGGAGTGATGCTCTTCTCGGATCCACTAGTCACTGGCATGTTGAGGAGCTTCATCATGGCAATTTGTCTGCACCGAGCATGCTTCTCATTCACATGTGCCTCATATAGCTTCTTCTGAATGTGTGACTGGAGGCAAAATATCTTATTCACCTTAGCGGTGAGCTTAGTCACCCTAGAGGGCTTGGCCCCGGGCTCAAGCTCAAAGTGATCATCGTCAGAGGTGGCATAAACATCCTCAGGCTCATTAGCAGAAAAGCGAGGCCCAGCATGTTTCTTCTTCTTGAGTTGCTTTACCTCGTGCACGGTGAGGTTATCCGGGGAGGTGAGAGGCTCTTCAGGCCTGCGAACTGCCCATACAGAGTTCAAAAAGCACATGACAAATGGAGCATAAATGGGACACTTCCGGAACATAACCATGCTGTACATCTCCTCCCACAGCCACTTAGACACATCAAAAGTGGCACCAAAGCCCACTTTGGTCTTCATAGCCACAAGCAGATCCACCAGATATCCATAGATCTCATCTTGATTCCCAACCTTGGGCAGAAGCACATTTCTGAATACACGATGCATGATATCATATACCTTCTCCAAATCCTTGGACTCACCAAGCACACCACACCCCGAATATACAAGGGGCAAGCTTCTCCTTAGCCATAGAGGTGGGACGGTCGCGAGGACGAATACCACCATTCCTGGTAAGACCGGTGTCATCATACCCAAGAGCATTGCAGAAGGCTCTCCATGGGACCTGAAAGAGCTCATCACGGCACATGAAGGACAAGGTATGAGCCTCATCGGCGCCAAAGTGAACGGTGGCATAAAACTGATGGATAAGCTGCACATCAAAGTCACAGTTGATCGACATGAGCTTGATCAAGTCAAACTCCTCACAACGAGCCAAACCTTCTCCAAAGTACTCCATATTGCTCCTCCAATGATCAAGGTCAATGGTACATTGCTTGGCATAGCGATTCTTGTGATGCTCAAAAAGTTCATGCGCGATCCTCATTTGCATCTCATTGCGGAACTGAATGGTGGTCCACCTAGGAGCCACTAGAACCTCATAGGGATTCTGAACATGAAATTTTTCCCAATCGGTTTGCTTCCACTTGTGCAAGGGCAAGGCCACATGTTGCTTGGCAGCGGCAGACTTCTCACGGTTAGTGGGCTTGGTGGGAACCACAACTTCTTCTTCTTCCATAGAGTCATCCGGGCGCTTGCCTTTACGAGCTCGCTTCTTGGACTTATGACGAGGAGCGGAGCAAGAACCAGAGCCACCTGCAAACACACACGGGAAGCACATAAGATACCCAGAAAAGATGAGAGGATTGCACACAAGAACGAAAGAATATATTGCATGTGAATCAGAGAAAGCAAAACAGTGCAATATGGTTCAGAAAAGCCGGTTATACCGGGTCTTCAACCGGTGGAACCACTGCGGCGGTTGTACCGCCATGTAGAAGCAGTTGTACCGCCTGACGCGGGCAGTTCCACCCGTGGAAGAGCAAGTCCCAACGAGATTCGAATCAAATCGCAATATTTCAATTTCTAAAGATGCACAAAACAATAACTAGACACATATAGATCTCGTCCGCCCAATAGTTTAGTAAAAAATGCGGGATATCAAGTAATGCCCTAGGAATATGGATTCAAAGATTTAAACCCTAGAGGAAGAGATTGGGGCATTACCAGTATCCATGGGAAGAGATCGGGGAGGAGGGGGCCTCCACGGAGCGGATCCAAGGGAGACCCACAGATCTGGAGCGCCGGAGAGCACTCCAGGGCGAGGGTGACGGCGACCAGCGGCTAGGGCAGGCAAGGGGAATGGGAACGAAGGGGAGAAAGAGATACCCCTTTGACCCGACCCCTTTAAATACCCGTCAGACCGCGGAGCGGTTGTACCACCGCAAGGAGCGGTTGTACCGCCCCCTGGTACATACATGTGGTTGCAGGCGGTACTTCCGACGCCTGGAAGGCAGCAGTAGTACTGCCTAGAACTGCGTGGTAGTACTGGCCAGTAGCACAACCTGAGAGGCCAACGGTAGAACCACGGAGGCCGCCCTGGCGGTACTGCTGGGACAATACAACTAAGTGCCTGAGAGGTTGAACCGCCCTGGCCACCGGTTGTACCGCCCAGTCAACTTCACCCACACCATGATCAACTTGTGTGCAATTGGAAAAGATGGTTTGTGGGAAGAGGAAGGCTTAGGATGGAATCACGACACTGGAATATGATGAGGTAATCTCCAAGAATGCAAGAAGCAAACAAGAAAGGCTACTACTTGGAGACTACCCACACCTAGGACCCAAAAAGAGATCTAGCAAGGGAAAAATAAGATCCTAGCAATAAAGAACCAAACTTTACCAAAGGGGCGGTGTCCAGAGCCACCTATGTTTGAGTAAGTTGGTATGGCACCGCGAAGATATCAACCTTGGGCCCATGACCAAAACTCACCTTTGAAGCACAAGTACCATAAAAAATGGCTAATTTGAAAGACTTGATCAATTTATTCATGATGGGGGGAGGGAGAGCTCATTGAGAAAACATCACTCCCCCTATGTCCATGCCTACATCTAGAACAAGATAATATGATGAATGTGGTGGGGTGTGCCTAGATTCAAGCTACATTGCTCGAATCAATGATATTTAGCTCATTCCTTAACTCCCAAAATCTTTCTTCATCCAAGGGCTTCGTGAAAATGTCCGCTAGTTGCTCTTGAGTGTCGACGTAGATAATCTCAATCTCCCCAAGCTTGATATGACCCCGGATGAAATGATGATGAATCTCAATATGCTCCGTCTTGCTATGTTGCATCGGATTGTAGGAGATCTTGATAGCACTTTCATTGTCACATAGAAGAGGCACTTTGTCACAAGTGACACCGTAATCCTTTAAAGTTTGCCTCATCCATAGACACTGTGCACAACAACTTGCGGCGGCTACATACTCGGCCTCGGTGGAAGAGAGAGACACACAATTCTGCTTCTTCGAAGACCAACTCACCAAAGAGCGACCAAGGAATTGGCACCCTACGAAAGTTGACTTCCTATCCACAACATCTCCCGCACAATCCAAGTCTGAATAACCCATGAGATCAAAGCTTGCTCCTTTGGGGTACCATAGGCCAAAGTTTGGGGTATGAGCCAAATATCGAAAGATTCGCTTGACCGCCACATAGTGACTTTCCTTAGGTGCGGCTTGGAACCTTGCACACATTCCCACACTCAACATAATATCCGGTCTAGATGCACAGAGATAAAGTAAGGATCCAATCATGGAGCGATATACATTTTATTCCACCGCTTTACCATTGGGATCAATGTCAAGCTTGCATTTGGTAGGCATAGGAAACTTGACCGGCTTGACATCATCAAGCTTGAATCTCTTGAGCATGTCTTGGATATATTTGGCTTGGTTGATGAAGGTTCCTTCTCTTTTTTGCTTGACTATGAACCCAAGAAAGAACTTCAACTCTCCCATCATAGACATCTCAAACTTCTCGGCCATTAGTGCGGCAAACTCATCATTGAAAGATTTGTTAGGAGAACCAAATATGGTATCATCAACATATAGTTGGCATATGAACAAATCCCCTTTGACCCTCTTAGTTAAAAGAGTGGGATCGATTTTCCCAATTTCAAACCCATGATCTTGCAACAACTTGGTAAGGTGCTCATACCACGAACATGGGGATTGTTTAAGGCCATAGAGTGCCTTGTTGAGTTTGTATACATGATTGGGGAGCTTGGGATCCTCGAATCCCGGGGGTTGTTTAACATATACCAACTCATTCAAAGGACCATTAAGAAATGCACTCCTCACATCCATTTGTTGCAATTTGAAATCATGATGAGATGCATATGCAAGCAACATGTGAATAGATTCAAGACGAGCAACGAGGGTAAAGGTTTCACCGTAGTCGATACCCTCGACTTGGGAGTAGCATTGTGACACCAATCTTGCCTTGTTTCGAACAACCACATTGTTCGCATCTTGCTCGTTCTTGAATATCCACTTGGTCCCAATGACATTGTGGTCCTCCGCTAGCCTTGGCACTAACTCCCAAACTTGGTTGTGCTCGAAGTTGTTAAGTTCATCATGCATGGCTTCAAGCCAATCCACATCATCGAGCGCCTCATGTACCTTTTGGGGTTCAACACACGAAACAAATGTGTGATGCTCACAAAAGTTTGACAATTGTCTATGAGTAGTTACCACCTTCTTTAAGCTTTCAAGCACATTCTCCATGACATGTTGTTGATGCTTGAGCTTGGAAGCCACCTTAGCGGCACGATGCTCCAAAAGTTCTTCAATAGGAATTTGAGTATCATCATCTTGATCATCTTGAGCACCGTCTTGAGCATGCTCTTGATCTTGAGCTTGTGCTTGACCTTGAACTTGCTCGGAGTCATGAACTTGATCTTGGGCATCATTTGGTGCACCACCATCATCATGAGATTGATCTTGCCCTAGATCTTGTTCACTTTGTTGAGGTCCTTCACTTTGTTCTTCAGAAGCGTGTGGGTCTAGCGTTGGTGATGGCTCCACTTGAGTAGAGCATTGTCCTTCTCCTTCGGCCACAAGGGGTTCCTCAATGGGGAGTATTTTACCAATCCCCATTCTTCTTATGGCTTGAGGAGGAATTTCATCACCTACATCACAAAGACCACTTTGCTCCACTTGGGAGCCATTATTTTCATCAAAATCCACGTTACATGTCTCCTCAATGAGTCCATTGGACTTGTTGAGAACACGGTAAGCATGAGACTTTGTAGCATAACCAACAATATGCCCTCTTGAGCTCTAGGTTCTAATTTAGGCAAACGAACACCTTTCTTGAGAATGAAACACTTACAACCAAACACCCGAAAGTACGTGAGGTTGGGCTTGTTATCGGTAAGTATCTCATATGGAGTCTTGTTCAAGCCTTTGCGGAGGTAGAGCCGATTGGATGCATGACATGCGGTGTTGATGGCTTTGGCCCAAAAGTTGTACGGAGATTTGAATTCCTCCATCATGGTTCTTGCCGCATCCATCAACGTCCGGTTCTTCCTTTCCGCCACACCATTGTGTTGAGGGGTATAGGGTGCGGCATATTGGTGCTTGATCCCCTCATCACTAAGAAACTCATCCAAGGTGTAGTTCTTGAACTCGGTGTCATTGTCACTTCGGATCATCAAAATCTTTGCTTCGTGTTGACGTTGAGCTTCATTTGGAAAGTCAATGATGGTTTGTTGAGTCTCACTCTTCCTCTTGAAGAAGTATACCCATGTATATCTTGAGTAGTCATCAACAATCACCAAGCAATACTTTCTTCCCCCAAGACTATCGAAGGATGGAGGGCCAAAGAGATCCATGTGAAGGAGCTCCAAGGGCCTCTTCGAGTAGATGATAGTCGTGGGTCGGTGAGCCGTTTCATGAAGCTTTCCTTCAATACAAGCACTGCAAGCACGGTCTTTGGCAAAACTCACATTTGTTAGTCCACGAACGTGATCCCCCTTGAGGAGACTTTGCAAAGATCTCATATTGACATGGGCTAGTCGGCGATGCCAAAGCCATCCCACATAAAATTTAGCCATTAGGCAAGTCGCGGTCTTAGTGGGTCGCTCCAAAAACTTAACCACATAAAGACCGTTCTCGACATGCCCAACAAAAGCTACTTTAAGAGTCTTGCACCACAAAAGGGCCATGGTATCAAGATCAAAGAATGTTGAAAGCCCATGAGTGCAAGTTGACGAACGGAAAGTAAATTGTATGCAAGGGACTCAACAAGCATGACCTTCTCAATAGATAAATCTTGAGAGATAACCACCTTGCCAAGACCCAATACCTTAGATGTTGAAGCATCACCGAATTGGACATGAGTGGTCATGGATGGAATAGGTTGTACGTCCACCACCAAGTCCTTGCTCCTGGTCATATGATTTGTTGCTCCACTATTGAGCAACCATGACACCCCACCGGAAGCAAACTCCTACATGACATCAATGCTTGGTTTTAGGTACCCATTTTTTAATGGGTCCTTTGAGGTTAGCAACAAGGGTCCTAGGAACCCAAATAGAGCATTCAATGTACTCATAAGAAGAACCAACAAATTTGGCATAAACATGTCCATTACTAGCACGACACAAAACATAGGAAGGATTAAAGTCACTAGCGTTGCTAGAAGGGGTGGTTTTGCCCTTCTTGGCATTACCACTCATTCCCACGTTCTTCTTCTTCTTCTCATGAGCACACTCTCTCACTTTTATGAAGACTTCTTTGATTGAGAGAGGTTGCTTGGTCTTGTTCTTCTTCTTCTTCTTCTTCTTCTTCTTCTTCTTCTTCTTCTTCTTCTTCTTCTTCTTTGACTTGGGTACAAACCCAAGTCCTTCCTTAGCCACAACTTCCTTTTGATTGCTCAAAACTTCATTGAGGTTCTTCTCTGCTTGTATGCACGACACAAGGCCTTTCTCAAGTTGATCTTTCAACTTGACATTCTCCTCCACAAGGTGAACATGCTCACAACAAGGGTTAGTAGCATTTGCATTATCTATTAGAACAAAAGGAGGACACGTTGCTATCTCCTTGGTTAGCTTCACTTGGAGTTGATCATATGACTCCTTGAGGGAAGCATGAGCACCCTTCAAGACCTTGTGAACCTTGTCGAGTATGTCAAACTCCTCTTTGAGTTTCTCATGGCCAATCCCAAGTGCAACTTTCTTAGATTTAAGCACACAAGAAAGAACAATAGCATGATCAAGATCTTTTTGCAATTTAGCATGATCAACGTTGCGTGACTCCTCAAGAGTCAAACGAAGACCTCGCTCATCCTCAAGAGCAATGGAAAGATCCACAATATTATCAGCATAATCATGACTATGCCCCTCCAACTTGGATATCCTATCCTCATGAGACTCAATGATATCATTGGCCTCACCAAGTTGTTCCAAGAGAGTAACAAAGTGCTTCTTGGTTTCACCCTTGAGCTTGTTCAAGAATTTGTCGAACTCATTCTCATCAACTTTCACCACCTCACTATCATCTACACAATCTAACAAAGAGGGAGTAGTAGTGATGGTAGTTTTGATGTTGTGGGTTACCTTGTGATACCTTTGGCCATGAGGCACTTGGCAATGAGGTTCTCGTTCGGGGTGCCGAAGAGAGACACCTTGGAAGGGGAAGAGGTGGCAATGGCCATGGTTGCCATTGCCATTCCTTCACCATTTGTATCATCATCATCAGAGGTGTACTCTTCATGTGCCACCAAGCCCTTTGGAGGTATCTTCTTGGTGAAGTTGCTCTTGTTTGGGAAGGACTTGGATTTGTCTTTGCGAATGAGTTTGCCACCGTTGTCTTCCCTCTTCTCATCAGGACAGTCCACCACAAAGTGACTCACATTTTCACAATTGTAGCAAGTCCTCACTCATTGCTTGCTCTTTGAACCACTTGAGTTGTTCTTTGAGAAGTTGGGCCTTGAGTTCCTCTTGTTGCCCCAAAATTACCTTGACGCAAGAGTCATGTGCTCGTGGTAAGCATATTTGGTGTCTTCGGGACAAATCTCTTCTTCTTCCTCCTCCTCTTCTTCCGGAATGGCCTTCGCCTTCAAGGCAAGGTTGGGAGAGGCTTTCTTTGACCGGACACGAGCTAGAGCATTGTTGGCGGTCTTGTTCATGATGTTCATGGCAATAAACTCATCCAATACGCTTTGTTGAGGACAAGGTGTGGAAGTCCGACCTTTGACAAATCACGGAGGACATGGCTTTGTTGAATGGCATGATGACCTTGAGGAACTTGCACTTGATCCAATTGTCATCTGTATCCTTGCTCCCATGATCTTGAAGAGCGAATGCAAGTGTTTTCAATATTCGATAGAGGTTGCGTGGATCCTCATCTTCAATCATCACAAAGTCGTCGGCCTCATCAAGGACCACCTCGAAGTTGGACCTTTGAATGCTTGAGATTCCCTTGTACAAAGATATGATGTGTTCCCAACAATCCTTTGCATGAGTGAAGGGACGCAAGTGGGATAGATCTTCGGGAGGCACCGCAGATTGGAGGATGAATAAGGCGGAGTGATTGTATTGAGTGTCTGCCTCTTCTCTTGGAGTGAAGTTGTTTGGATCATGTGGGTAGAAACCTTGCTCGATGATTCTCCAAATATTTGTTGAGCTATGATTTAAATGAGACTTGATACGAAAAACCCAATTAGCGAAATCACCCTTTACAAGCTTAGGAGGAGGACCAAGATTGTTAATACGCGGTGTAGGTACCGGTCCTCCATAGATCGGGGGGGGGGGGGAACCAAGGCAAAGGTTCCCGTCCCATTCTTGTTTTGAGGGGAGGAGGTTTGAGTACCTTTAGCCGCTTCCTTGCTGGAATTGGCCTCTGACTCTGATGCGGTGGGATTAACCACAAGCAACGGACCGAGAGTAGATTTCAACCCCTCAAGTAATTCTTTTAGCATGGACTTAACCTCGGCCGTCATAGACATCTTAAGTGAAGCCATTGCTTCATTTAAGTCATCTCGGGTGATCGAGTTCAACTCCACGGCCTCGGGCACTTCCTCCTCTTCATCAACCATACTCTTCGGGTGGTGAAACCCTTAATAAAGAGACGAGGCTCTGGTACCAATTGAAAGGATCGATATGGTTGACTAGAGGGGGGGGGGGTGAATAGGCAACTACCAATTTTTAACTTTTCTTAACAAAATAGGGTTAGCAACAAAAAGGTTGTCTAGAAATGCAAGTAGGTGAGCAACCTATATGATGCTAGCAATACATGCAACACAAGCAAGCAAAGGATACAACACAAGTAAAGCTTGCACAAAGTAAAGGTAAGAGATAACCACAAGTGGAGATGGTGGAGACGAGGATGTGTTACCGAAGTTCCTTCCCTTTGAGAGAAAGTATGTCTCCGTTGGAGCGGTGTGGAGGCACAATGCTCCCCAAGAAGCCACTAGGGCCACTGTATTCTCCTCACGCCCTCACACAATGCGAGATGCCATGATTCCACTAGTGGTGCCCTTGAAGGCGGCAACTGGACCTTTACAAACAAGGTTGGGGCTCTCTCCACAACCAAATTGGAGGCTCCCAACAACACCACGGAGCTTCACCACAATGGAATGTGGCTCCGAGATGACCTCTTCCATCTAGGGTGCCCAAACACCCAAGAGTAACAAAATTCACACAAGAAAGTATGGGGGAATCAAATTTCCTTTGGTGGAAGTGTAGATCTAGGTCTCCTCCTTCAATCCCTAGCAAATCAACAAGTTTGAGTGGCTACAGAGAGAGATCAGGCAAGAAAGCTTGATGGGCATCAATGGAGGAGAGAGAAAGGTAAGAGGTAAAGTGGTAGGTGGAAGAACCCCACTTTATATAGTGACCCCCCCTCAAATCCAACCGTTACAACAGTTTTTATACTGCAGCGGTACAACCGTTCCAAGGCCCGGTACAACTGGATTTCACGGGTACCATGCAGAAACCCTAAGGGGCGGTACAACCGGTGGGGTGGCCGGTAGTACTGGTTGACACAAGCAACTGGACCAACCGCTCTAACACCACTCAACTACCGCTTCCAACCAGAAGGGAATCACCCCTAAGCGGTTGTGGGAGCGGTAGTTCCACCCGTGCACACGCACTGGCCCGATTCCTAGTGGCGGCTAAGTCCCGAGCGATAGAACCGCTCTGGGTACCGGTAGTACCGGTTAACAGAGAGTAACCGGGACAACCGGGACACCACCCGCCAGTAACCGCCCCACCACAGAAGCTGGACTGGTGGTTGGCGGTACCAGGCCGGTACAACTGCTCGTTAAGCAGTCCTGGGTTTTCCCAGCGTATTGGCGGTACCACCGCCCGGGAGCAGCGGTACTACCGCTGGGCCTGTACCTGGGAGCTGCAACCCCAGGGTATCACCCCTGGGGCAGTGGTTGTGAGGAAGAACCGGTCAGGTGGTACAACTGCCCTGCCTAGCGGTACAACCGCTGGGGGGGGGGGTTAAAACCACTGTGAAGGAGGAAGTGAGGATCTCTTTCTCCTTGAGCGGAAGGGAACAATGGGTGGATAGAAATGTGTACGTGCATTGATTCACCCCATACCTTCTGATGCGAATTCCCTCTTAATAGTACGGGATTCCTACGACCAAAGAAATAAACACGTCGGAACCACCATCTTCGATCTTTTCCGTCAGGAGGGAATGCCTAATCGTCTTGTACCAGAAGAGAGAGTACCTGAAGAACTTGTCACATGATTATATCACAAAGTGAGTTGTCATCATCACCAAAACACTAAGGCGGGAAATGACCTAACAGTGCTGTTCTAGGACAAAGAGTTGATAAGAAATTAAATGTTATTCACTATGCTAGTAAAACCTTAGATAGTGCTCAAAGAAATTATGCTACCACTGAGAAAGAATTCTTAGTAGTTGTGTTTGCATGTGATAAGTTCAGATCTTACATTGTTGATTCTAAAGTAACTGTGCACACTGATCATGCTGCTATTAATTGCCTTATGGAAAAGAAAGATGCAAAACCTAGGTTAATTAGGTGGGTGCTGTTGTTACAAGAATTTGACTTGCATATCATTGATAGAAAAGGAGCTGAGAATCCCGTAGCTGATAATCTGTCTAGGATGGAAAATGTTCTTGGTGACCCACTGCCTATTAATGATAGTTTTCCTGATGAACAATTAGCTATTTTAAATGCTTCTCGTAATACTCCTTGGTATGCAGACTATGCCAATTACATTGTTGTTAAATATATACCACCTAGTTTCACATACCAACAAAAGAAAAAGTTTTTCTTTGATTTAAGACACTACTTTGGGGATTACCAGCATCTATATAAAGAAGGAGTAGATGGTATTATTAGACGTTGTATACCTGAGCATGAACAGGAACAAATCCTACGGAAGTGTCACTCTGAGGCATACGGAGGACACCATGCGGGAGACAGAACTACACACAAGGTATTACAATCTGGTTTTTATTGCCTACTCTTTTCAAAGATGCACGTAAGTTTGTTTTATCTTGCGATGAATGTCAAAGAGTTGGTAATATTGGTAGACATCTGGAAATGCCTATGAACTATTCACTTGTTATTGAACCATTTGATGTTTGGGGATTTGATTATATGGGGCCTTTTCCTTCCTCCAATGGGTATACTCATATTTTAGTTGCTGTTGATTACATTACTAAGTGGGTAGAAGCTATTCCAACTAGTAGTGCTTACCACAACACTTCTATTAAAATGCTTAAAGAAGTTATTTTCCCAAGGTTTGGAGTCCCTAGATATTTAATGACAGACGGTGGTTCACACTTCATTCATGGTGTTTTCCGTAAACTTCTTGCCAAATATGATGTTAACCATAGAATTGCATCTCCTTATCATCCTCAGTCTAGTGTTCAAGTAGAATTAAGTAATAGCGAAATAAAGCTGATCTTGCAAAAGACTGTCAACAGATCTAGGAAGAATTGGTCTAAGAAACTTGATGATGCACTATGGGCTTATAGAACTGCTTATAAGAATCCTATGGGTATGTCTCCATTTAAAATGGTTTATGGAAAAGCATGTCATTTACCTCTTCAATTAGAACATAAAGCTTATTGGGCAATTAAAGAGCTCAACTATGATTTTAAACTTGCCGGTGAAAAGAGGTTATTTGATATTAGCTCACTTAATGAATGGAGAACCCAAGCCTATGAAAACGCTAAATTGTTTAAAAAAAAGGTTAAAAGATGGCACGACAAAAGAATACAAAAGCGGGAATTTAATGTAGGTGACCAAGTCTTGCTATACAATTCTCGTTTAAGATTTTTTGTCAGAAAACTTCTCTCCAAATGGGAAGGCCCTTACATTATCGAAGAAGTTTATCGGTCTGGTGCTATCAAGATCAATAACGCCGAAGGCACCAACCCGAGGGTGGTGAATGGACAAAGAATTAAGCATTATATCTCAGGTATGCCTATAAATACTGAGACTAGTATTATTCATTCCATAACATCGGAGGAGTACGTAAAGGAAACTTTTCAGAATGCTCCAGAACCCTGAAAAAGGAATAGGTATGTGATACGGTAAGTAAACCGACTCCAAAAGTTCCGTAAAAGTAATTTTACTTCATTTTGGAATATTTAAAAAATTAGGAAAATAAGAAGTAGTCCGGGAAGCGCACGAGCAGGCGACAAGCCTGGGGGGCGCGCCTCCCGAGCTTGTGGAGCTCTCGTGCGCTATTCGGACTCCGTTTTCTCCCAGATTACTTGTTTTACACGATAAAAATTCATTATATAAACTCTCGGAGGTTTCAACCACCGTATTGCCACAATATCCTCTGTTCTTGTTTCAAACTATTTCTGTGGAAGATTTAGAGCAATACGTCTTTGCAAGAATCAGACGGGGAGAGTCGTGTCTCCCACCTCACGGCGGATCCAAGAGCGTACGGTGAAGTTGATCCCTATGGGTGGTTGATGGATGAAGAAATAGAAGCCGACCTGGAAAGAGTGGACTCCATGGAGGAGGATCAAGAAGTCACTTCTCTGCCTCAACCTGGTGACATGCATGTGGAATTCAAGAAATCAAGCGTGCCGAATTCGGTCAAACCTCCCAATACCAAATTTATCTCTTATAATAACTTGAAAAAGAGTGTTGCTTCTTCCTCTGCAGCCAGGTTGCACCCATGGGTGGACGGTGCTTTAACTATCACAGGAAGGCTCTGCAAGGAAATTATGGATCTCAGGCAGCAAATTAATAAGCTCGAAGAGGAGAAACTCATTCTGAGAGGCATCATTGCCAAGAATATTGCACCACCACCTCCGAAGAAGGAGACTTGAGTACACGGGTATGGCCACTCCCCTTGGCTTGTGCCAAGCTTGGGGGAGGTGCTCCGATATTGTATCACCATCACATCTTTATCATTATCATTGATCTTAGTTTGATCCCTTTGGTTAAATCATGGTCTAGTAGAATAAAAGTTTTAGTATGATCTAGTCTTTAAGTTTTTCCTTCGTGATCTATCTATGTAATCGAGTATGAGAGTTATATAATAAAGATTAGTTTTGAGTTGAGTGTTCTGCTTTCTTACATTGATTTTAGAGATGAAAAAGAATAAAGAAAACAAAAGATTATATAATAATCTTATGGAGAGTGATGACTTCACATATAAGAAGTATAAGGCATGAAATTTGTTGAAGGTTGACAAACATAGTTTTGGTTATTGTTGCAATTAATGAGAAGTAATAAAGAAAGAGAGGTTTCACATATAAATACACTATCTTGGACATCTTTTATGATTGTGAGCACTCATTAAAATATTATATGCTAATAAGTTGATGTTAGACAAGGAAGACAACGTAATGAGTTATGTTTACTTATATCCGAATAGAAGTTATGTTGTCATGGATCCTCTAACACGTGGAGCTTTGCTTTCCATTCCTTGCTAGCCAAAAGTCCGCACCAAGTAGAGATGCTGCTTGTGCATCCAAAATCCTTAAGCCCAGTTTTGTCATAAGAGTCCACTATACCTACCTATGGATTGAGTAAGATCCTTCAAGTAAGTTGTCATCGGTGCAAGCAATAATTTTTTTTCTCTAAATATGTATGATCTTTTAGTGTGAGGAAAATAAGCTTTGTACGAGCTTGTGATGGGGAAGAAATAAAAGCGACAAACTACATAATAAAGGTCGCTATCACAAGTGGTAATACAAAGTGACGTTCCTTTGCATTAAGAGTTTGTGCATCCAAATAAAAAGCGCATGACAACCTCTGCTTCCCTTCCCGAAGGGCCTATCTTTTATTTTAAATACCTACCTTTATGCAAGAGTCATGGTGTTCTTCACCATTCCTTTTATTTTTTTCTCTCTTTTTGGCAAGCATCATGTGTTGGGGAAAGATCTAGGCACATATATCCAATCGGATATAGGTGATCATAAGTTATTATTGTTGACATTACCCTTGAGGTAAATGGTTGGGAGGCAAAATTATAAGCCCCTATCTTTCTATGTGTCTGGCTGAAGCTTTGATCTCAAAAGTATTGCATGACTGTTAGCAATTGTGAAAGACTAAATGATGGTTGAGTATGTGAACTTGCTAAATAAAAGCTCTTACATAGACACTTTCTGACATTATGACAAATTGCAATTGCATCAATGACTGAGATCATAGTTTGTTAGTTTTCAATGAAGTTTATGGTTCATACTTTACCTTGTGAATGAATTATCACTTTAGCATGAGAAGTTATATGACAATTTATTGTTATTCTAATGATGATCATGATGCCCACATGTCCGTATTTTGTTTTATCGACACCTCTATCTCTAAAAATGTGGTCATGATTATTGATTTGGGCTTTTGCTTGACGACAAGCGAGGTCTAATTAAGCTTGGGGGAGTTGATACGTCCATTTTGCATCATGTTTTTATGTTGATATTTATTGCATTATGGACTGTTATTACACTTTATGATGCAATTCTTATGCCTTTCTCTCTTATTTTGCAAGATTCACATGAAGAGGGAGAATGCCGGCAGCCGGAATTCTGGACCGAAAAGGAGCAAATCTGAGATCCCTATTCCACACAACTCCAAATGTCCTGAAACTTTATGGAGAATTATTTTGGAATATGTAAAAATATATAGGGCGAAGAAATACCAGGAGGGGGACCCATTAGGTGGCGACATGCCTGGGGGGGCGCCCTACCCCCCAGGGCACGCCCCCTGAGCTTGTGGGCCCCTGGCCAGCCTCCGGTGCCCATGGGTTTTGACGTAGAAAAAATAGAGAGAAGACTTTCAGGACGAAGCGCCACCGTCTCGAGGCGGAACCTGGGCAGAAGCTATCTAGGTCTCCGGCGGAGAGATTCCGCCAGGGAAACTTCCCTTCGGGAGGGAGAAATTGAAGCCATCGTCATCACCAATGATCCTCTCATCATGGGAGGACTAATTTTCATCAACATGTTCACCAACACCATCTCATCTCAAACCCTAGTTCATCTCTTGTATTCAATCTTTGTCTCAAAACCTCAGATTGGTACCTATGGGTTGCTAGTAGTGTTGATTACTCCTTGTAGTTGATGCTAGTTGGTTTATTTGGTGGAAGATCATATGTTCAAATCCTTAATGATATTCAATACCCCTATGATCATGAACATGGACATGCTTTGTGAGTAGTTACTTTTATTCCTGAGGACATGGGAGAAGTCTTGTTATAAGTAATCATGTGAACTTGGTATTCGTTCGATATTTTGATTAGATGTATGTTGTCTTTCCTCTAGTGGTGTTATGTGAACGTCGACTACATGACACTTCACCATGATTTGGGCCTAGGGGAAGGCATTGGGAAGTAGCAAGTAGATGATGGGTTGATACGTCTCCATCGTATCTACTTTTCCTAACGCTTTTGCTCTTGTTTTGGAGTCTAATTTGCATGATTTGAATGAAACTAACCCGGACTGACGCTGTTTTCAGCAGAACTACCATGGTTTTGTTTTTGTGTAGAAATAAAAGTTCTCGGAATTGGACGAAACTTTTTGGAGAATTATTTTGGAATAAATAAAAAATACTGGAACCAAGACCCACTAGAGGGGGCCCAGGCTGCCCACAAGGCACAAGGGCATGCCACCCCCCTCTGGCGCATCCTAGTGGGTAGTGGGGCCCACAAGGCTCCACTGACCCTAACTCCGCCGCTATAAAATCCTATTTTTGGAGAGAAAAATAAGAGAGAAAGTTTCATCGCGTTTTATGATACACAGCCGTCACCACCTCCTGTTTTTCATAGGGAGGCCAGATCTGGAGCCCGTTCGGGGCTCCGGAGAGGGGAATCTTCGGCCTTTGTCATCATTAACCATCCCCATCACCAATTCCATGATGCTCCCCACCGGGAGTGAGTAATTCCTTCGTAGGCTCACTGGTCGATGGTGGGTTGGATGAGATTTATCATGTAATCGAGTTAGTTTTGTTAGGGCTTGATCCCTAGTATCCACTATGTTCTGAGATTCATGTTGCTATGACTTTGCCATGCTTAATGCTTGTCACTAGGGCCCAAGTGCCATGATTTCAGATCTGAACCGTTTATGTTTTCATCATTGTATCTATGTTCTTGATCCGATCTTGCAAGTTATATGCACCTGCTACGTGTTATGATCTGCATACAACAAGGTGACAATAATTGGGATTCATTCTGGTGATTACCGTAGTTTGAGGAGTTCATGTATTCACTATGTGTTAATGCTTTGTTCTGGTTTTCTATTAAAAGGAGGCCTTAATATCCCTTAGTTTACTTATGGACCCCGCTGCCACGGGAGGGTAGGACAAAAGATGTCATGCAAGTTCTTTTCCATAAGCACGTATGACTATTTACGGAATACATGCCTACATTATATTTATGAACTAGAGCTAGTTCTGTGTCGCCCTAGGTTATGACTGTTATATGATGAATATCATCCAACAAAATTACCGATCCAGTGCCTATGAGTTTTTCACATATTGTTCTTGCTAAGTTACTATTGCTACTGTTACAAAACTATTGCTATCACCATTATTGTTACTATTACTGTTACCACTGCTATCAAAACTATCAAACTACTGTGCTACTGATCACTTTGCTGCAGATATTTAATCTCCAGGTGTGGTTGAATTGACAACTCAACTACTAATACTTACAAATTCTTTGGCTCCCCTTGTGTCGAATCTATAAATTTGGGTTGAATACTCTACCCTCAAAAACTGTTGTGATCCCCTATACTTGTGGGTTATCAAGACCTTTTTCTGGCGCCGTTGCCGGGGAGCATAGCTATATTTGTTGAGTCACTTGGGACTTATATCTATGTATCACTATGAAGAATCTGAAAGATACCAGAACAAAGATTGTTCCCTCTAAGAATAGGGGTGGTAAGGAACTGCCATCTAGCTCTACACTTGATTCACCTTCTGTTTTGAGTAAACTTGCAACACCACCACATGCTATTAATGCTGATATGTCGCAAGTAATTGATGATGCTACTTTTGCTATGAATGATGCTTATGATGATGCTAGTACTCTGCTTGATAATAATGTGCCACTAGGTGAATTTCTCGATGAACAACTTGCTAGAGCTAAAGAAAATGAAATTATTGAAACTGAAGAAATTGCTGAAACTGATGAAGTCTTTGAAACTGAAAATTATGAAACACCTATTAGACCTAGATCTCCTAGATATGAATTGCCTGATATACCTGAGGGTTCTGTTATGGATGGAGAGGTAGCTAGAGATTTTCTTGCTTGCAAGCATAGGGATGACCTTAAGAAATTACTATTCAAGTTGAAAGATAAATCTTTGAATGCTAGAATGAAATATGATCCTAAGTTTGCTACTTCACCCATCTTTGTTACTGATAGGGATTATGAATTCTCTGTCGACCTAGAGTTGATTACTATGGTTGAATCTGATCCTTTCCATGGCTATGAAACTGAAACTGTTGTGGCACATCTTACTAAATTAAATGATATAGCCACCCTATTTGCTCATGAGGAAAAAATTCGCTAGTACTATATTCTTAAGTTGTTTCCTTTCTCTTTAAAGGGTGATGCTAAGACTTGGTACAATACTCTTGCTCCTGGTTGTGTGCGTAGTCCCCAGGATATGATTTATTACTTCTTTGAAAAATATTTTCCTGCTCATAAGAAACAATCTGCCTTACAAGAAATATTTAACTTTGTGCAAATTGAAGAAGAGAGTCTCCCACAAGCTTGGGGGAGGCTTCTCCAATTACTTAATGCTTTGCCTGATCATCCTCTTAAGAAAATGAAATACTTGGTATCTTCTATAATGGACTAACTCATGCTTCTAGGGACTTCCTAGATAGTTGTGCTGGTTGTGTTTTCAGGGAACGAACTGTTGAACAAGCTGAGGATTTATTGAAGAATATATTGAAGAATTATGATGATTGGACTCTTCCTAAACCACCGCCTAAACCCACTCCAAAGAAGAGAGGTATTTTATTTCTCAGTCCTGGAGATATGCAAGAGGCAAAGAAATGTATGGAGGAAAGAGGTATTAAAGCTGAGGATGTTAAAAATTTACCACTTATTGAAGAAATACATGGACTTGACACACCACCACCACAGGTGGTAGAGGTAAATTATCTTTTAAAATTTGATGAAGGTGATATCCCTTACAATAAACATCCTAGTCAATGCTTGTATGAATTTGATAACTACATTAGAAAACAAGATCACTTCAATGCAAATGTTATGAAACAACTAAAACAAAATTCTAATATGATTGCTCGCTTGAGTGACTTGTTATTTAGAATCACTAATGATGTTAGAGGTGTAGGAAAACATGCCTCTATGGTTAGAACCCAGTTAGAACAAGTTGCTAAATCTCAAAGTGAACTGCTTAATGAAATGAATAATAAAATG
Source organism: Thinopyrum elongatum (assembly GCA_011799875.1). Classification (NCBI taxonomy): domain Eukaryota; kingdom Viridiplantae; phylum Streptophyta; class Magnoliopsida; order Poales; family Poaceae; genus Thinopyrum; species Thinopyrum elongatum. Next base: position 229,831,952 of record CM022298.1, read on the forward strand.
AATGATTATGCTGTTAGAGTAGCAACTAAAGGAGGTAAAATGACCAAGGAGCCACTTTATCCTGAAGGTCACCCTAAAAGAATTGAATAAGACTCTTAAAGAATTAATACTGATGCACCTAGTCCTACTAAAAAGAAAAAGAAAAAGGAAAATGGTAGGACTTTCCATACTTCTAGTGAACCTGAGGTAGAAAAACCTTCTGATAATGAAAACAATGATGTTACTATTTCTGATGCTGAAACTCAATTTGGTAATGAACATTCACCTAGTGATAATGAAAATGGTAATGATGATGTTCATGAAGACGCTCAACAAGATAATGATAAAGAACCAGATAATGATGTTGAAATAGAACCTACTATTGATCTTGATAACCCACAACCTAAAAATAAACATTATGATAAAAGAGACTTTGTTACTAGAAAACACAGTAAAGAACGGGAACCATGGGTTCAGAAACCTAAGCCCTTTCCACCTAAACCATCAAAGAAAAAGGATGATGAAGAATTTGAACGCTTTGGTGAAATGCTTAGGCCAGTCTTTTTGCGTACTCGTTTGACTGATATTTTAAAGATGGCCCCTTATGCCAAATACATGAAAGACATTATCACTAATAAAAGAAAAATACCTGAAGCTGAAATCTCCACCATGCTTGCTAATTATTCTTTTAAGGATGGAGTACCTAAAAAACTAGGAGATCCTGGAATACCAACTATACCTTGCTCCATCAAAAGAAATTATGTCAAAACTGCTTTGTGTGATTTGGGAGCCGGTGTTAGTGTTATGCCTTTCTCTTTATATAAAAGACTTGATTTGAATAAACTCACACCTACTGAAATATCACTGCAAATGGCTGACAAATCAACTGCTATACCCATCGGTATTTGTGAGGATGTGCCCGTTGTTGTTGCAAACATTACTATCTTAACATACTTTGTTATACTTGAGATGCCCGAGGAAGACAACATGCCGATTATCCTTGGTAGACCCTTTTTGAATACTGCATGGTCTGTTATTGATTGCAATAAAAGCAAAGTCACTTTTCATATCAATGGTAATGAGCATACGATGCACTTTCCGAAGAAACAATTTCAAGTGAATGGTATTAATGTTATTGAAAAGTCTCCGACACTTACTATTGGAAGCTTCCAACTTCCCCTTCCTACTGCCAAAAAGAAATATGAAATACTTATTGTTGGGGATATGCATATCCCCGTTGAGGTAACTTAGTGTTTTACGAAAAATCTTCGGGTTCATGTTAATCGGAAGTGGTTGTTAATAAGACTTGATCAACCTTATTAATGGATTACTTTTGAGAGGCATGTGGTCGATGAATTTAGCAAGCATAACCTTCTATCCCTACCTTTTGTTTTCTGTTATCTTTAGTTAAATACAATAAAATGCCATGTCTTTCCTGTTTTCTGAATTTTTTGTGCAATAAAAAAGTGCCCAAAAGTAAAAGTGCTCAGAATGCCCTGAAATTTTAACACATTTTTTCTGATTATTTAAGAATTTTTGATGCAAATAACACTGCAGGGGGTGCCCCTGGATCCCACAAGGCACCAAGGCACGCCAGCTACCCCAGGCGCGCCCTAGTGGGTAGTGGGCCCCATGTGGCCCCCCTCACTTATCCCTTTATCCCATGTCATCACCTACCTCCAGAAAAAAAATCACCATTGCTCTTTCTCTCGTGTTCTTGCTCTCAAACCCGCGGATTTTGATCTCTTTGCTCGAAGCTCCGTTTTTGAAACTGTTTTTGGGGGATTGCTACTTGGTATGTGACTCCCCCATTGCTCCAATTAGTTTTTGTTCTAGTGGTTTATATTTTGAGTAATTAGCTACTCTTGGTGCTGTTGTAAATGAGCTTGCATGTTGAATTCTTGGAGTTCCAAGCAGTTTGAATGCTTGATATAGCCTCTAGACATCCATATGAGTAGTTGCTATCAATCTTGTGAAGTTTTGTTAACAAAATTTTGTGGCCCAAATTTTTTCAGAAATTTGTTCTTAGGAAAATGGATTTATTTTGAAGGAGTTCATCTAAGAAGAATGCCAAGGGAGTCACCAGTGAATCATATTATGGTGATATCAACGCTCCGCGATCGACGGAGGTCCAGCCGTGCGAATGGCCGCACATTGGCTTTTATGGATGAAGCCGGATTCTGCCAAGAGTTCGTGCAATTCATTGCAAATGCTGGGCTTATCGACTTCCTCGCAGATGAGTGTGACCAACACCATGTCCTTACAAATTTCTTTGTGCAAAATTTCCATTTCTTAAACAGGAATAATCCTCCTGAGGTGCGGTTTAATTTATACTCTAAAACTCGTCAAATACCGCTTCCTGAATTTTGTGAGATATGTCTAATTCCCTCTGATGGAGAATTAAGAGAGACTAGACCGTCAAAGTTTGAGGACTTCCTCCGCACCCTAACTGTGGGTGAGGACAGGGGTGTGTCGAAAGCCACCGCCACCAACTTGCAGTTTCCTTCTATGCACTATTTTGCTCTATTTATAACCAAGTGCTTGACTGCTAGAGAGAAGGGCAGTATACTCAGTGCACCCGACCTTGCCATTTTACGCCGTGCACTTCATAATGATCACACTTATAGCCTAGGGGCTATTGTTGCACACCGTCTGCACACTAATAGAACTAAGGGTAAAATTCATGGTGGTATTTATGCAACTCACTTGGCGAGACGCTTTAACAGTCCACTACGCCAACATGATTATTTGTTGCCTAGAGTTTATCTAGACCGCCAGTCGATGGTGGACCATTAGTTTCTTGATAACACTGAGCTACTTGACCATCTCCTCTATAACTTGGTTTTCAGTGAGAACACCCGTGATATTATCCCGTTGCCTGCACCTGCTTTGTTTGATTCTATTGCCAGGAACAGATACAGGGTCATGCCAGCAGACATTACCGCCTACCGGAAAGCCCAGGCAACAACAGAGTAGGAGCCCCAAGAGTGGGATGCTCAGGTGCCGCGCTGCCGCAACACTTTTACATGGGACCGGACGGCTACTATGGATGGTGATTACCAAGCTAGGACAAAAGCCTAAGCTTGGGGGAGTACGTATTCCCACCGACATTACATTCATGTTCACACATTTCAGTTGTCGGTGCCCACACTTTTTCATTGTATCATCCATGTTAGTTTTATTTTCTCTCTTTCTTCTGTGTGTTTGAAAAACTTTAAGAAAATCCAAAAATATCTCTCACTTCTTTTTGGTTTTCCTTTTTAGTTTAATCAGTTGCAGTATTAAAAGAAAACCCAAAAATATTTCTTGATTCTTCTTTTGCTTGTTGGGAGCTTTCCCGTGTAAATAGTTTTTTCTCGTTTTTGTTTTTCCTTCCTTAATTTGCTTTCTTTAAGAAAAACTAAAAACTCCAAAAATATTTCAGTGTGTTTCTCTGAAATTCTTTTCTTTCGTTGAGTCGTACCAATGAGAAGACCAAGATGAAAATGTTGAGTGGCTCTCATATGCATTATTGTTGATCTAACAAAGAGCCCAAATTACCTTGTCTTCTCCTTTTAAATAAAATGTTTGCAGATTCCAGCTTAGTCCACGACACTCTTTCACTATTATTATTTTCACATCATCCGGTCGTACAAGTGAAAGGCAATAATGACGATATATGATGAAGTGATTGTGGCAGGAAAAGCGGGTATGAACTCAACTTGTTTTTGTTTTTGTAAACATGTTTAACTCAGTATCCATGATTCAACATATTATGATTAAACATGTTTATAATAACAATTAGATATTATAGTTGCTCATGCCATGCTTAAGTAGCTAGGAGTGGATAATGATTTATTTTGGGTGTCAACATGCATTAAAATGATTGTGATGTAGTATGATGATATGGTATCCTCCTCGGAATGTTTCAAGTGGCCTGACTTGGCACATGTTCACGCATGTAGTTGAATCAAAACCAACATAGCCTCCACAATATTTATGTTCATGGTGTTTATATCCTACTCATGCTAGTACTCAATGTTGATTATTCATAATGCATGATCATGACCGTTTTGGCTCTCTAGTTGGTCGCTTCTCAACCTAATTTCTAGCCTTCGCCTGTACTAAGTGGGAATACTGCTTGTGCATCAAAATCCTTAAACCAAAGTTATTCCAGATGAGTCCACTATATCTACCTATATGCGGTATTACCCTGCCGTTCCAAGTAAATTTGCATGTGCCACCTCTAAAAATTCAAAAGAACATCTGTTTTGTGTGTCCGGACCGCTCATGGAGCGACAGGGGGTGGTCAGTATCTTCCATGCTAAGCGGATTATTCTCATGATGAGTGTTTATTCACTCGTCCTTGCACGAGAGGGGCTGGTAATAGGGATGCCCAGTCCCGAAATCAAAAATTACAAATAATTGAACAAAACTCCCCCGGAATGTTGTTGGTATGGAAGGCACCCGTGGATTTGGTTAGCCATGGCTTGTGTTTGTTGGTGGAGGGGGAGTAAACTTTACTTTTATCGCTTGGGAACCGCCGCTAATGTGTTTAGCATGGAAGATATTGATAACTCTTGGTCGTGACGTTGACAGGAAGGGTATACCTCCCAAAATTATATTTATCTCTGATTTAAGCTTCGAGCTCTGGCACCTCTGCAAATCCCTGTTTCCCTCTGCGAAGGGCCTATCTATTTACTTTCATGTTATTTTACTTTTATGTTGAGTCATCACCTTCTCAAACAAGCACCAGTACTGAGAGCACTATTGTCACCCTCATGCATTGTGTGTAGTTAATGTTGAATGCATCATGACTGGATCTCTTCTACCATGAATTACAATGTCTAGTCGCTACTTGAACTTTGGAGGTGCTCTGCATTTATGTTTTGTTGTCTCAGAAAGGGCTAGCGAGATACCACCATCATCTATTATATCATGATTGTTTTAACGAAGCGTTGGCATTTGAAATATTTTATTATTGCTCGCTAGTTGATTATGCCATTGATATGAGTGAACTTAATTTTTAAGAGTTATCATCTACATGGTTAGCTATGATCTTTGCTGATAACCTGGGTGCTATTTAAGCATATGTATAAACACAAGAACAAAAGAGTTCATAAAAGTTTTTATTTGTCACTTTCAGTTTGTCAACTGAATTGCTTGAGGACAAGCAATCGGTCAAGCTTGGGGGAGTTGATACGTCTCCATTGTATCTACTTTTCCTAACACTTTTGCTCTTGTTTTGGACTCTAATTTGCATGATTTGAATGAAACTAACCCGGACTGACGCTGTTTTCAACAGAACTACCATGGTGTTATTTTTGTGCAGAAATAAAAGTTCTCGGAATTGGACAAAACTTTTTGGAGAATTATTTTGGAATAAATAAAAAATACTGGAACCAAGACCCACTGGAGGGGGGGCCCAGGCTGTACACAAGGCACCAGGGCGGGCCACCCACCTCTGGCGTGCCCTGGTGGCTAGTGGGGCCCACAAGGCTCCGTTGACCCTAACTCCATCGCTATAAAATCCTATTTTTGGAGAAAAAATAGGATGGAAAGTTAAATTGCGTGTTACGATATGGAGCCGCTGCCACCTCCTGTTCTTCATCGGGAGGCCAGATCTGGAGCCCGTTCGGGGCTTCAAAGAGGGGAATCTTTGGTCTTCGTCATCATCAACCATCCTCCATCACCAATTCCATGATGCTCCCCACCGGGAGTGAGTAATTCCTTCGTAGGCTCGCTGGTTGGTGGTGGGTTGGATGAGATTCATCATGTAATCGAGTTAGTTTTGTTAGGGCTTGATCACTAGTATCCACTATGTTCTGAGATTGATGTTTCTATGACTTTGCCATGCTTAATGCTTGTCACTAGGGCCCGAGTGCCATGATTTCAGATCTGAACCGTTTATGTTTTCACCATTATTCTATGTTCTTGATCTGATCTTGCAAGTTATATGCACCTGCTACGTGTTATGATCCGCATACCCCAAGGTGACAATAATTGGGATTCTTTCCGGTGATTACCGTAGTTTGAGGAGTTCATGTATTCACTATGTGTTAATGCTTTGTTCTGGTTCTCTATTAAAAGGAGGCCTTAATATCCCTTAGTTTCCTTATGAACCCCGCTGCCACGGGAGGGTAGGACAAAAGATGTCATTTAAGTCCTTTTCCATAAGCACCTATGACTATTGACGGAATACATGCCTACATTATATTTATGAACTGGAGCTAGTTTTGTGTCGCCCTAGGTTATGACTATTATATGATGAATATCATCCAACGAAATTACCGATCTAGTGCCTACTAGTTTTTCACATATTGTTCTTGCTAAGTTACTATTGCTATTGCTACTGTTACAAAACTATTGCTATCACTGTTACTATTACTATTAGTTCTACCACTGCTATCAAAACTATCAAACTACTGTGCTACTGATCACTTTGCTACAGATATTTAATCTCCAGGTGTGGTTGAATTGACAACTCAACCGCTAATACTTACAAATATTCTTTGGCTCCCCTTGTGTGGAATCTATAAATTTGGGTTGAATACTCTACCCTCGAAAACTGTTGCGATCCCCTATACTAGTTGGTTATCATGGGTTGCTAGAGTGACATAAGCTTAAACCCTAGTTTAATCGTTGCTTCATAAGGGGCTAATTTGGATCCACATGTTTAATGCTATGGTTAGATTTATATTAATTCTTCTTTCATAGTTGTGGATGCTTGCGAGAGGGGTTAATCATAAGTGGGAGTCTTGTCCAAGTAAGGACAGCACCCAAGCACTGGTCCAATCACAAATCAAATTATCAAAGTAGCGAACGTGAATCATATGAGCATGATGAAAACTAACTTGATGATAATTCCCATGTGTCCTCGGGAGCGCTTTGCTTTATATAAGAGTTCGTCCAGGCTTGCCCTTTGCTATAAAAAGGATTGGACCACCTTGCTACACCTTTGTTACACTTATTACTTGTTACCCATTATGAATTACCTTGCTACCAAACTATTTGTTACCAATAATTTCAGTGCTTGTAGAGAATACCTTGTTGAAAACCACTTGTCATTTCCTTCTGCTCCTCGTTGGGTTCAACACTCTTACTTATTGAAAGAACTACGATTGATCCTGTCATGGATTTGTCATGGCAGATGTCCAAGCGAAAGGACTTAGGTGTGGAGCCATCGCGACTAGGTTAGCTTGAAGGGGTTGAACGAGACAAAGGACACAAGGAGTTTACCCCGGTTCGGCCCCTCTCAACGAGGTAAAAGCCTACCTCCTGCTTCTAGTTGTATTGCTTGGGTTTCGATTACAAGGGAGCGAATATGCTTGACCTAGTTCTCGACTGTTTGTTTCTTGTCTTAACCCGCCGCCCGATCACCCCTTTATATATAGGTTGATGCCGGCGGTTTACAGAGTCCCGGCCGGCTCACACAAACGTGACCGACTCGGTTTCTAACTAAACCTACCTTACAGAACAAGTTATCACATGGCGGCTCACACCCTTGGGCCTTGAATCACCTCCGGGTCTTGGGCCTTCAATAAGCCTGCTTTATGAACCGCCACCTCTATATCTTCTTTAGCCTTCTTGGGCCTTCTTCACCTTAAGTCGCCACTGGTATGACTCGGCCCCTCCTGGGCAGGTCATACCTCGGAGTTATATCCCCAACATTAGGCCCCAGGTTGATTTGAACTTGTTCACATCAATCTTCATTTGAACTCAAGCAAAAATGCTCCAGTATGAACTTCTCATACCGTCCGCCGTAACCCGCCATGACATTGTGTAAACAGGATCGTTATAACCTGCCATGACGTCCCACACATTAATTCCACACAAGACCCAGGATATCTTCAACGGATCTTTATCTTTAATAGGCTTCCCGAGAATCGAGGCGTCCATATAGCCACTTAATCATTTTCACCTCCTCGATTTTCGCGATTGCCATCTCGTCATTTCCTTATAAATAGGGATAGGGACCCCCTTTTTCACTTTTTACCCCTGCCTCTTCTTCTTCCTCGCGACGTTCGACGCTTCCGGAGCTCCGCCGCCTCCATCGACCTTCTTCAACAACTCCGACCCAGGCCTCTGCATCAACCTGATCGTATCCAGAGAACAGCGGCGCTCCTCCGCTGATCATCTGCATCGCTAGGTACACCCCTCTCTCTACTTCCCATCTGCATTAGGGTTCCTCTGTTCGTCAGTGTTCATCAGCGTTCATCGTAGTTCTCTTCGCTAACGCTCACTTCAATCGAAAAATTGTAGGGAAGCTGCACGGTAGCAGTTTTAGTACCCGTTTCCAATCGTAGATGCATTCTATCTTCCTGAGATTCAAACCCAGCTTGTGTGTTCTTCCACTTTCATATTTAGGTTTAGCAATTATTCCCCTTTTCTGAACTGCGGTAGATCCGTAAATATAATCCACCACTTGTGGAACCTGTTTGTCCAACACTTAGTGAAATTTTCCTCAAACTCAGATCCGTAAATCTGGCATAAACACCACTGTGTGGGCGGCTCAAAAATATTACTTTATGACCCGCCAAACACCAGCCGGCTTATTCATGAAATACTCAAACCAGCTGTATCCGTCTGATGTTAATATCACCCAACTGTGCTTTTGTTGATTTGTCCATACTATTTCTTTTCTCATAATAATCTGTTGGTATATGAGCCAAACCTGCATAGTATTTTTACCTTCTCGTAACCATTGAGCGGTTTATTTTCTCAAATTTGACCCGCCGTTATTCCCCCTTTTAGGCCTTTTGATAAAAATGACTAAGACAGTCACCTCATGTGATTGGGTCGCTTCCACTGTTACGGAACAAGCTTTGAACGAATATGTTCAAGTGGGCGTTTTGTCAGCCAAAGAAGTTATCCACTGGCAGGCCCCATGGACAGAAATAAGACCTGATCCAAAGGACGGCGAAGTCGTGGTCTTTGCTGATCATATGAGCCGGGGTTTCTCTCCACCCGGCTCAAAGTTCTTCCGCGACGTTCTGAATTTTTATCAACTTCATAAACAAGATATCGGACCCAATTCAGTCTCCAACATCTGCAATTTCCAAGTATTTTGCGAAGTGTACCTTCAGGAGGAGCCCACTGTTGACCTTTTCAGAGAATTTTACTATTTGAACCGTCAAACAGAAATGACTGACGGGCCTAGTATTGAGGGTGGGATTTCTATCCAAAGACGAAAAGATGCTGTCTTTCCCGTGGCCACGCTTCCCAGTCACCCCAAAGACTGGAACCAGACTTGGTTCTACTTCCAAGACACCTCTCCGGCGGGTGAGAATCCTCAGCCGGGTTTCCGCGACCGCAGGCTTAACCCAAGACATCCACTTCCGGACCGGATCAGTGCCGCTGAACGGGCCAAATATGCATCCACCTTTAGCAAGTAAGAGCCTTAATGGCCAACGGTTTGACTGGCATCGATTTGGTCCGATGCTGGGTTGCCTGGAGGATCATGCCTTTGAGCCGCCGCCCCGGCTTAATGTGCGAGTATACTAGCGACACCAAAGATCCACAGCGTCATTGCCAAATACGTCTGAATGATAAAGAGATCAATGAGATGACCAAAATGCTGCTCAATGAGAGCTTAGATAATTGCATCAAGACGGGGCTGAACCTCTTTTGCACCCTTAACCCGGCTCTGGCTGTAAGTATTTCAAGCTCATTGTTATCTTATTCTTCCTTCTCATATATTGCCTTCTTACTATTACTTGCTTTCCTCAGGCTGATGATCCTTTCTGGAATAAGAAACTTCAGGATAAGCCGGCCAAAAAGGCCAGGGTAAAGAGCAAGGCTCCCAAGAGGCCCGCCAAGAAGAAAACGGACACAACGGAGTTATTTACACTGAATGATGATGAGTCGGAGGTAGAACTTGACTCCCTTGGCTCCTTTTTTGTATATCTTATTGACACTGATTGCTATCAGGATGACGCGGAGGCCAGCCACGCAGACGATGAAGAGGTAATTATCCTTTCCTCTGACTCAGAGCCTTTGCCAAGACAGAAGGTTTGACAAGTGATCTGGAAAATAAGGTTTTCTCACCCTTTAGCTTACTTGGATCCGAACTTTATTTTGAAGAAACAACAGCATGAAGCTCGACGCACAACCTGGAACAGCGGATGTGGAAATCTTTCCTCTGGCTTACCCAACACGCCAGTTCCTCGAAAACGCTGAAATGAGGTGCCACAGAATCCAACCTTGTCCTTACCTAAGGCGGGCCTTATCCGTCAGCCACTTAATTCATCCGACTCAAATTATCAGGGAACTTCTCATTCGTCCTCTGGCGACTCTACTGGAACCCAGATTCCTCCCTTCAAACTTGCTCCCGGGTGAGAATATTAAATTTCTTTGCTTTAACACTTGTATACTGATATGCTGACATCCTTATATGTCTCACTTTCAGCGGTATAGCCAAGCCTAGCAAGAAGCTGAAGGTAAATAAACCGGCCGAAGACCCCAAGGTTGCTCAGCCGGAGAAACAAATATCTGAAGCTTCCCATCAAACTCCTGAGGCTACCGCTGATGACCCGCCACCAGAGACTCATGACGTCACGGTGGATCCAATGGGTGTTGACCCATCCAGCGCTAAGCCGCCCAGTCCTATAAAACCTGCTGACGAACCTTCTTCACAACAAGCTGTGGAGGATGTTATCATTACTGGCACTGGCTACACTGAGCCTGGGAACCCCACCATTCTAGCCAAGCACTCTGCCAAAGAAGAGTTAATTGAAAAGAGCAAGGCCAAGTTTGATGTTGCAAAGTACTCACACTTGGGCGTCAATGAACTATACTCTGGTTATCTGAGCCAGCTGCACACTGGTCATGACCTGGAGGCAGAATTGGTCAAGAAACTACGCCAGAAATATGAGGTATGAACATCTGTTTCCTTTGCATATATAGTCATTCAGTCCCAAAGTCTTATCCGTAGGAAAAAGTACTTTTGAGTAGGGTTAAGACTTGTCTATATGTTTTTGCAAGCTTTAAAGTCGTAGCCCTCATGGGCCGGCTTATCTTGATAAAGACGAGCTTGCTCATTTCCATTATTTTGAAAGAACTCCAGACCCTAGCCCTCATGGGTCGGCTTATTTTGATAAAGATGAGCCGGATCATTGCCATTATTTTGAAAGAACTCCAGACCCTAGCCCTCATGGGCCGGCTTATTTTGATAAATATGAGCCGGATCAAAAAATACAAATGCGAAAAAGAACTTCCGCATACATTAGCCCCCAAGTGTCAAGTGCTTTGCTTGCAACGTACTTGAGACTTGTCTGTAGATTGTATCCTAGCAAATATGTTTATAACTTGTTTAACTCTTACTTGCAGGATGCTTTAACTCAGGCTGAATCCCAGGTAGTCGATTTAAAGACCAGGCTTGAGCAGCAAGAGGCTGAAACACGCAAAGCTGACTCCAAGCTGAAGCTTAGTCTTGAAGAGAGCGAGAAGCTCAAAACTGGATTTTCCATAGAATGAACCGCCTGGGATAAGGAGAAAACCACCTTGGTACAAAGAGCAGAAACTGCCGAGGCTTCTTTGAAGGAGATGGCTGCAGAATTGACCAGCTTAAAACGTCATATATCCCATATGACAGCTGCTATCTTTGGTAAGTAATTCAAGATGTTCCAACCACTTCCAATTTTTTACCCTTAATCCGCCCGATGACTTATCTGTGCACTTATTCAACAGGCCCCAGGAGTACCAACCTTGGCCAAGACATGTTGGTGAAGCTGAAGGTGGTTTATACTTTGGTGGAACAGCTGTATACAGGCACGCAGCGAACCATAGCGGCCATCTCGCACAATAAGCAGCCACCTTCACTCATCAGGGATGTATTGGACAAGCTATCTGTCATGCCCAATAGAATTGAAGAAATTAAGCGATCCTCAGCCTGAGCTGGTGCTATCACTGCTTTGAGCCGGGCCAAAGCATGGCAAGCGGAGTTAGACCCAGAAGAGATGGCAATTGGCTGTCCGAGTTTCAAAGAAGACGGGTCTCCCTTCGATGCCAGCGACTTTACCAAATGTGTAAAAGAGATGCGCCCTCTGGCAAGCCAATTGGCCGAGGAGACAGATTTGTCTAAGTATCAGGCGGCTTATACAAAGGAGAACGCAAAATTGAAAGCACCGGCTTATGAGATTGTAGAGCTCATTCCTCCAATACGTAAGCCAACTTTTGCTCCTGATGTCGATCCGTCCACCCTTATAGACAATGAAGCTGTATTCCAAGCTTTAACTGGCATCGACTGGACATCATCTGACTTCCAGACAATGGAGGAAGAAGAAGAATAACTGGCGCAGGGTAACCCGGAGTCTTCAACTCGCCAAGATCAAAACAACTGATCCAAAGGGCGGCTCTCAAACCGCGGCGTGGTGCTTCTTCTTTTGAAAAACTTCTTAATCATTTGGGCTTTGGAAAGCCTTGTAATAGGCTAGTTGAAACAATGATCTGCCATGCCATCGTGCATGTTTAGCCTTAAAACTGCTGATGAAATATCTTATGCACCACTGATGAGCTTGCAGGGAATATCATATTGTTTTTCAATGTTCCCGCACACATGGTAAACAACATACACCCTGGCGGTTTAAGCCAGGGCGGGTCATAACTTCCAATATAATATGCTCTAACGACTTAAAGTCTATAACCAGGGTGGGTTAGAAAAACCCAAAATATTTATTCAAATATGAAAAGTCATACGTGTAGACTAATATCCTAATGATGCTATAATGATTGTAATCCAGCATGGGTATTAACCCGTAAGTATGAAAAATCATGACTTGAATTTATTCAAGGCAAATCATCCTGGCGACTTAAAGTCTGCTTATCAGGGCGGGTTATGAACCCCACATGCTCAGATATGAGTCATAGAGTCAAGGCTACATGGCCTGAATTGTGAAAACCATATGTTAATATGGAAAAAGGATATCAATCCAAAATTTTCAGAAACAGCAAATCAGAAAAAACAAGGCTTTCATAGGCCGCCAAGCCTAAAACGTCAAGTGCTTTCATGGGCCACACAGCCACGGAGTTATTTCCAGCACACCTGTAAGCCGACCCTCACATGACAAACTGCCATTTTAACTTTAACGAGTTCAAGGTCTTATTTAGAAGATTGACTGTCAAAAGTGCGGCGGGTCATTCCAGGATTACCTGGGCGGAGTAACAACGACATACATGCCGGTTAACCCGTAATTTGGTGTTTACACCTGGCATGTAAGCCGATCAAGAGGGTAAGTATAGCTATGCTCGTTGAGCAGGAAGCCCCCAAGTGACCTGCGAAAAGGCATGTAAGCCTGATCAAGAGGGTAAGTATGGCTATGCTCGTTGAGCAGGAAGCGCCCAAGTGACCCGCGAAGAGTCAGCATGTAAGCCGGATCAAGAGGGTAATCAAGGCTCTGCTCATTGAGCAGGTCACCCCCAAGTGACCGAAGGGTCGGCATGTAAGCCGGATCAAGAGGGTAATCAAGGCTCTGCTCATTCAGCAGGTCGCCCCCAAGTGACCGAAGGGTCGGCATGTAAGCCGGATCAAGAGGGTAATCAAGGCTCTGCTCATTGAGCAGGTCGCCCCCAAGTGACCGAAGGGTCGGCATGTAAGCCGGATCAAGAGGGTAATCAAGGCTCTGCTCATTGAGCAGGTCGCCCCCAAGTGACCTTATGAACAAACAATAAAGACTCAGATACTTAGAAATGAAACGACAGAGGCCCTGAATTTTCAGGGATGCCGGCTTTATTTGATCATAATATATACATTGATAAAGGTATGTACATCACAAGAGCCGGTGGCTCAAGTGTAATAAGGCCGAAGATGAGCAATGTTCCAAGGCTGGCGGGTCTCCTCCTCCGATGTGCGTGAATCCTTATGGTCTCGAATATCAATGAGGTAGTATGACCAATTGTTTAGGTTCTTGATGACCACAAAAGGTCCTTCCCAAGGTGGGGATAACTTGTGCATATCTGTTTGATCTTGGATGAGCCGGAGCACCAAGTCACCTTCTTGAAAGGTCTGGGTCTTAACCCGGCGGCTATGATAGCGATGCAGATCTTGCTGATATATCGCCGAACGAGCCACCGCTAGGTCACGCTCCTCATCCAACATGTCAAGAGCATCCTGACGTGCCTTTTCATTATCAGCTTCAACATAAGCCGCCACGCGGAGCGAGTCATGACGGATGTCACTTGGAAGAACCACCTCGGCCCTGTAGACCATGAAGAAGGGTGTGTAACCCGTTGATCTGTTGGGGGTAGTATTGATAATCCAAAGCACTAAGGGTAACTCTTCAACCCAACAACCCGGCGTCCTTTGCAAAGGGACAATAAGCCGGGGTTTGATTCCTCTCAAGATTTCTTGATTGGCCCTTTCAGCTTGACCATTGGATTGGGGGTGAGCTACTGATGAGACGTCAAGACGAATATGCTCTTGTTGACAGAACTCTTTCATAGCACCTTTGGATATATTAGTGACATTATCAGTTATGATGCTGTGAGGGTAACCAAATCGGAAGATCACCTTCTTAATGAATTGAATCGCCATTGCCGCATCACACTTGCTGACCGGCTCTGCCTCAACCCACTTGGTAAACTTGTCAACCACCACCAAGAGGTGGGTCTTTTTATCCTTGGACCTCTTGAAAGGTCCAACCATATCCAGCCCCCAGACTGCAAATGGCCAGGTGATTGGAATCATCCTAAATTCTTGAGCCGGCACGTGAGCTCGTCTAGAAAACTTCTGGCAGCCATCACACTTGCTAACCAGATCTTCTGCATCAGCATGAGCCATCAACCAATAAAAACCGTGCCGGAAGGCTTTAGCAACCAGAGATTTAGAGCCGGCGTGATGACCACAATCACCTTCATGGATCTCCCTTAGAATCTCACGGCCCTCCTCAGGAGAAATACATCATTGGAACACACCTGTGACACTGCATCGGTGTAACTCGCCGTTGACAATGGTCATAGATTTAGACCGCCGAGTTATCTGCCTGGCCTCAGTTTCATCCTTAGGTAACTCGCCCCGGGTCATATAAGCCAAGTACGGCACCGTCCAATTAGGAATAGCATGAAGAGCCGCCACCAACTGTGCCTCCGGGTCAGGAATTGCAAGATCCTCCTCTGTTGGTAGCTTAACTAAAGGGTTATTCGATATATCGAGAAAAACATTTGGTGGTACCGGCTTACGCTGAGACCCCAGTCGGCTTAAAGCATCGGCCGCCTCATTCTTTCTGTGATCAACATGTACCACTTGATAACCCTTAAAATGACCAGCAATACTGTCAACCGTCCGGTGATAAGCCGCCATGAGTGGGACCTCAGAATCCCAAGTTCCTGAGACTTGCTGAGCCACCAAATCTGAGTCGCCAATGCATCTCACCAGGCTTAAGTTCATCTCTTTGGCCATCCGAAGACCATGGAGCAGGGCCTCATACTCAGCTGCATTGTTAGTACAAGGAAACATCAGCCTTAAAACATAGCAAAACTTATCACCTCGCGGGGAAGTCAAAATAACTCCAGCCCCCGAGCCCTCCAATTGCCTGGACCCATCAAAATGAATAGTCCAATATGTATTATCAGGCTTCTCCTCAGGCATCTGCAACTCTGTCCAGTCGTTGATGAAATCCACAAGAGCTTGAGACTTGATAGCTGTCCTTGGCATATATTTCAAACCATGGGGTCCAAGCTCAATGGCCCACTTGGCTATTTGGCCTGTGGCTTCTCTGTTTTGAATAATATCCCCCAAGGGAGTAGAACTGACCACAGTAATGGGGTAACCAAGGAAATAATGCTTCAACTTGCGATTGGCCATGAACACCCCATAGACTAGCTTCTGCCAATGCGGGTACCTCTGTTTGGATTCAATTAAGACTTCACTGACATAATAAGCCGGCCTCTGAACTGGATATTCCTTACCCGTTTCCTTCCTTTCCACTACAATCGCCACGCTAACGGCTCTGCTGTTAGCAGCCACATATAAAAGCAAGGGCTCCTTCTCCACAGGAGCTGCAAGAACCGGCGGCTCAGCTAACTGTTTTTTAAGCGCCTAAAATGCCTCATTAGCAGCATCACTCCAGACAAAGTGATCTGTTTTCTTCATCATCTGGTACAGAGGAATAGCCTTTTCTCCCAGGCGGCTTATGAACCGGCTTAAAGCTGCAATACGACTCGCCAGACGCTGAACGTCATTAACGCACGCCGGCTTAGCCAACGAAGTGATAGCCTTGATCTTCTCTGAGTTAGCTTCAATACCTCTCTCAGAGACCAGAAAACCCAAGAGCTTGCCTGCAGGCACACCAAAAACACATTTGGCAGGGTTAAGCATCATCTTGTAGACCCGGAGGTTATCAAAGGTCTCCTTCAAATCATCTAGCAAAGATTCCTTCTTTCTGGATTTCACAACAATATCATCCACATAAGGATGAACATTGCGTCCTATCTGGTTATGAAGACAATTCTAAACACAACGGAGATAAGTCGCCTGGGCACTCTTGAGCCCAAAGGGCATAGATACATAGCAGAAAGCTCCAAAAGGCGTGATGAAAGCCGTCTTCTCTTGGTCTTTAACTGCCATCTTGATCTGATGATAACCAGAATAAGCATCCAAGAAGCTCAAATGCTCACAACCTGCCGTAGCATCAATGATCTAATCAATACGGGGAAGAGCAAAAGGATCAGCTGGGCAAGCTTTGTTAAGGTCTGTGTAATCCACACACATGTGCCAAGTGTCATTCTTCTTAAGTACGAGCATTGGGTTAGCCAGCCACTCAGGATGAAAAACTTCGACAATGAACCCAGCTGCTAAGAGCCGGGCCACCTCTTCTCCAATGGCCTTGCGCCTTTCCTCATTAAAACGATGAAGGAATTGCTTGACTGGCTTAAACTTAGGATCAATATTGAGAGTGTGCTCAGCGAGTTCTCTCGGTACACCTGGCATGTCTGAAGGCTTCCATGCAAAGATGTCTCGGTTCTCAGGATGAACTCGATGAGCGCGCTTTCCTATTTCAGATCCATATTGGCACTGATGATGAACTGCTGAGATGAGTCGCCGGGGACAAAGTCAACCTGTTTGGTATCATCTGCTGATTTAAACTTCAACAAAGGATCATGCTCTATGGTTGGCTTCTTCAACGGAGTCATATCAGCCGGGTCAACATTGTCTTTATAAAACTTAAGTTCCTCTGTGGCACAGGCAGACTCAGCGTAAGCAGCATCACCTTCTTCACATTCCAAAGCTATTTTCCGGTCACCATGCACCGTGATGGTACCTTTACGACCTGGCATTTTAAGCTGCAAATACACATAACACGGTCGTGCCATAAACTTGGCATAAGCCGGCCGCCCAAATAGAGCATGATAGGGGCTTTTGATTTTAACCACTTCAAAGTTCAATGTCTCAGCCCTGTAGTCATGTTCATTGCCAAAAGCAACCTCTAAGGCTATCCTACCCACTGGATAAGCCGACTTACCAGGCACCACTCCATGAAAGACTGTAGAGGACGGCTTAAGATCTTTGTCAGTCAAATTCATCTGGTGAAACGTATCATAATAAAGGATATTGATACTGCTGCCTCCATCCCTAAGCACCTTAGTGAACTTGTAACCTCCAACTTGAGGGGCCACCACCAAAGCCAGCTTACCCCGATTATCAACCCGGGGTGGGTGATCCTCACGGCTCCATACAATTGGCTGCTCTGACCATCGTAAGTATCAAGGGACCGCCGGCTCAACCGCTCTTACTGCTCGTTTATGAACCTTCTGATCTCGCTTGCACAGGTTTGTGGTGAAAACATGATATTGACCATTATTTAACTACTTTGGATTGCTCTGATACCCTGACTGTTGTTGCAAGATGCTAGTCTTTGATCGGCTAGGCCTTTCCCTCTATTATGGCATTTCTGTAGTCTAGTCCAAAGATATAGCCCCATTCCTTTGATATCGATGCATACTTAGTATAGATCTGGTGTATGTCTTGTGAGTACTTTGGATGAGTACTCACGGTTGCTTTGCTACCCCTTTTCTCCTCTACCTAATTGCTGCGATCAGATGACGGATCCCAGGAGCCAACTGACCTCGCTGATGACTACTACTACCCCGATGGAGCCTACTAACCTCCGATGACCAGGAGTAGTTAGGAGGCTCCCAGGCAGGAGGCCTGCGCCTTTTTGATCCAGATGTCGTTGTTTTTGCTAGCCTTCTTAAGGCATACTTGTTTATTTATGTCTGTACTCAGATATTGTTGCTTCCGCTGACTCTTTTGTATTCGAGCTTATGTATTCATGCCCTCGAGGCCCCTGCCTTCCGTGTAATATAAAGCTTGTATTATTTTAATTTGTGTCTAGAGTTGTGTTGTGATATCTTCCCATGAGTCTCTGATCTTGATCGTGCGCATTTGCGTGTATGATTAGTGCATGATTAAGTCGGGGGTGTCACAAGTTGGTATCAGAGCCAAATGCCTGTAGGAAGCCCCTTTCCAACTCCTTGGCCGAAGTTGAGTCTAGTCTTTGAAAAACTATTTTACTAACATTGTTGAGTGGCTTACAGGCCCACATCGCAAATGGTTGGGCTTAGGATCTTTTATTCCGCATCCTTACTCTGGGATTCTGATCTCTCTTCTATTTGGGTTAAAGATTTTGCTAACTCTAACACTAGGTTCTCGTAATTATTTCGTCCCGGAGATCCCCTTCATTCCAGATGATCGCCTGCTTCATCAGAAGATACCAAAGATACTCTTTGTTGTTTTCCCGAGACCCTTGTGCCCACCGCCTTTGCAATCCCCTACCACCGATATATCCTTATGGATAACTAGATACACTTGCCATTCACACATTCATTCCCCATTGCTCTTGTTATTACAAGATACCCTGAAACATTTTACTATATCCCGAGGATCCATTGTGCCTGCTTCCTTGCAGCTCCATTCCCGCATGAATACATCTATGAATAATTCCTCACACTTACCGGGATCCGTTCGTCCTCAGTTGTTCGTATATTTCACAAAATACTTCGAAATGCTATCCGATCCTCCGAGTGTCCTCTGTAGCCTTCTGCTTTTGAGATTCTTCATACATGCATGCACTTGTGGTTAACTCCAAATGTCTAACAATCTGCATTGAAATTGTTTCCGATTATCGTTCTTACCCTATTGATTCAACATCTGTGTGAATGCACGCAATCATTAATTGACCCTTAGAAATTATCTTTCCTGCTCAGATGTCATTCCGGATATGAGCTGGTTTTCAGCCAATCAAACCTTGACCAATTATGCCTCTAAATCTATTCAACTTACTCATATTTGATTAGAGCATCTGCTCCTGATCCTTTGATTTGGAAATCGTAATTCCTTTATAATTAAGCACTGAATTTCATATGTTTTTATAATACGATGTCCTTGCATTCTTTCTTCATCTGGTTGAGTACTAATACTCACCCCAGATCCCTTGTGGACCGCCAGACCCTTTGTTGGATTATTATCCGCCTTCATATTCAATAACCTTGAGAGCTCATCCCCTGATACACAATGCCTTTGGTAAATTGTATCCTCTGCTTTTGTCAACGATGCTTTACTTTTGAGCTTGTGTTATTTACTCCTGTAGATTGTGGTATATGTTCCTAAGATGCTCCAATGGGTTGAACCTATGCTTTCCCTAATCCGTGTGAACCCAGAAACTTCTATGGGACATACCCTACTAGTGTTACGCCAAAAAAACCAACACTACAACTTCATCGAAAGCAAGAAGTGAAGGAAAGGTTATGCATTGATGAAGTGGGAGTCGACCTTGAACTTTGTGTTCATGCCCATGGACACGATGTAGATCTTATCATGGAAGCTTATTGTAATAATAATTATCCCCTTGTTATAAATTCATCTTGTATTTTGAATTGGTCCTTTGCAACCGTGGTTCCGACCATGATTGTTCTTCTTTGATCCCATTTCTCGGACAAGTTAAAGCACTTGTCTTCTGTAGATCAATACGCCTGCCCAACGTCTATCTTGATCTACCTTAGAGTATTGCCCCCTGTTATCTCGAGGATATCGTGCCATTGCACTATCTCTTATGAATTCTTGTTGGAATAATACTCTCACCGTTTTAGTCACTCTGCAGGTCTGCATTATCCGTCACTCGAGAACTTTGACAAGTGACTCGAATCCGCACTGTGATTCAGTACCCCTAGTAATTTGTTGCTGGGAAATTTAAACTCAATCTTGTCATTACTAGACTATCGGCTACACCACTGCCGTGCTAATTTTAACTATGCTACCTAGTTCTTCTTCCTGGTGCACAATTTTCGACGATGAGCTAAGCTTACGTCGATCTTCCCTGTCATATCATTTCGCCTTGAATAGCAAGCTTGATTCCGAGTTTGTCATATCCGTGGTTCCAATAACCTTTCGCTTCATCATTCCTTTTGCTTGATGTCGTCGTTGATCGATTACATCTTCATGGAACCTCTCGACAAAATTTTTCGTGATCATCATCAATATTTTGACTTCTTCCAGGATATGAATCAAATTCATGATGATAAATACCATCCTTGACCCTCGATGATTTGTGTTATCATCGACAACATTATTGCCTTCCTTCCAACACAAACTTGTTCATGTTTTGTGTTGTACCTTGAGTTCCTTGCCATCCAACTTATGTTATGTCCTACCTTAGAGTATGACCATCTTTTATGTCAAGAATGTTGTGAGAATTTCACCACCTCTTAAGAATTCTTCATACAAGTGATACTTCTCGCCATCTCCATTCATTTCTTGGTCCCCGTGTTGTTTATAACCGGAATACCAACAAGTGAACGGTGATGCTTGGATTCAGTACTTCTAGCAACCCTATTGCTTCGGAGCTAATGGACGATAATTTCATGCTTTGTGTGTTGGCTATTGAATCAACATTCTAACATTGATCATGCTACCTAGTCCAGATTTCCGGGTGCACCTTTCAATCAATGTTTAATTGTGGATGTTTTCCCCGAGCATACGTCAGTATATCATTTGATCTGGAAAATGCAATCTCCTTGTTCATATAAATTTGGAAATACATCCTTATTGAAATGTTGATGGATTGTTGCTGAGCCCATCAGCAACATCCTCATCTTCTCTGTGGTTCATGATGGACATTTAAGCTACTGTTGGAAACTTTTGAAAGCATTATCTTTGTGCCTAGCTCATGAAGAATATGTTTGATGCGAGAAGTGTCTTCTCTAAGTTCGTGTGCATTTGATGCAAGTTGCCACTATGAATATGAGAAAGTTTTGTTTTGCTTCCTCTGGAATCATCCCAAATCAATCATGCATGTGCGAAGTATTCTATGGTTTGATAGATTTGCTACCTTCACTCCATATGTATTTCCTAGCACGCCAAGCCACTGATTGATTTGTTCAAGGAAAAGAAGTTCCTTCATAAGAGCTAATCTAGGCTTACACATGGAACTTTCATATCCTCGATGATGGTTCCCAACCAGAACTTGATTGCTAAAAGGACCAATATGGTTGAATAGAGGGGGGTGAATAGGCAACTACCAATTTTTTTGCTTTTCTTAACAAATTAGGGTTAGCAACATGTTGGTGCAATAAACCCTAGTGTATGTTGCCCGGACTATACACAGGCTCTAGAGCAAGGTTACAGCATCCAAGACAAGGCCAAGCAGAAGATATGGCTCTTTGAGAAATCAAAGGGCGGATCAAGAAGGCCAAGACAAGCCAAAGAAGAAAGATATCAAGAAGGAAAAACCTCCCTTGCCGGGCAGGCGAGCCTGGCAAGGTCGAGGTCACCCCGAAGACAAGTCTCAAGACCCCCCCGGCAAGCTTGCCGGGGATACCAAGGGTGGATCACCCCGCCAGGGCGCCACCGCTCCACCGCTCCACCTCACAGCAAGGCAAGTCACCTATCGGTGCGGTGTCGAGCCCCCAAGTGACTAAGTGGCTGTTATTTGGCACGTGGCAACCATTTCTGAGGAAGACACCCCCAGACGACACCCGTCCAGAGGCGTGTAACGCAGGCAAGCGAGAAGATGGATGAATAGCACGGCAAGGTTTGCCGGGCTCCCCCGTGATGTGACACTAAGCGGTGCATTTAATGCACCCTGTGCTGTCTGCAGAGTTAGGTATGATAGCACTGTGGCTATCTAATCACTGGATAATGACTATTTTGCCATTGTGGTAACTCCTTGACCTATAAAAGGAGGGCCGTGGCAACCTTAGAAAGGATTCGGACCCTTGTACGCTCATATGCGCATAGCAGCTCCCGTCCCGAGGCAACCTTGCCGGGCTCGAGCGCTGCGTCTCCACCACGGTCCTTTCATCAATCCACCAAAGCAGGAGTAGGGTTTTATGCCTCGTGGCGGCCCGAACCTGGGTAAAAAGTGCTCGTGTCATCACTGCCGTGCTGCTCTACGGTCTCCGCTCTTTGTGCAATGCGCCCTTCCCCCTTGCTGAACCACAAAAGGGCCGATGGTCCCATAGGTGGCCATGTTGAACCACGACATCTTTGGTGCGCCAGGTAGGGGGAAGCGTTTGTGCGAACCCGTGGGTGTAAGCAATGCGTCATCTTCATCGTTGTCTTCTTCATTGACGGTTTCATGATCCATGGCGCCCAAGAAAAAGTCCGGTGCTACAGCTCACCCGTCCGCCTCAAAGGCCCCCTCGCATGCAGCCACTGATGCCATGGGGGCTACGGGGGTGCACGGGGACGTGGACGCCGCGGGGGACGTGACCGGCGCAGGCGGCGCCATCACTGTTCCCCCTACGGCCGAAGCGGGAGCGGGGGGCGCCGAGGGAGGACAGCGTCAACAGCATCCTAGTGGCCATGAGCCACAAGGTGCAGGTGGGGAGAATATCCCATCTTCGCCTCTCCACCTTGCTGAAGGACACAGCCGCAGCGATGGCGCTCGCTCTGGTGTGAATCGCAACCTACTAGCTGCCCCCGCTGCGGGTGCGGCTGAAGGGCACGCGCCATCACCAGGGCAAGCTGGCCAAGACGATGCGTCGAATGGGGTCGCTAATCCCCAAGCACATCCGCCTCATCGCCATGCCACCCTGGCGACCGGCTCGCGGCGACGAGAGCGCGACACCGCCACTTCTAGCACCGTCAGAAGTCAGGCGACGTCACGATCTGCGTCGTTGTCTATGCCGAGCATCGCTTCGGAAGCCATGGCGTGGGCCCAACTCCTGTTGAGATTTCCGCCAGCGGCCGATCAAATGGATGAGTGGAGAGCCACCATTCAGAGCCTGATTGGTTTCGCTGAGGCGGGAGGATCACAGCGAGCAGGCCCGTCACGGCCTGCGCAGGTAGCAACAACGGCCCGAGCCGCTGGCCGTACCAAAGGGGTCACTCCTACAATGCAGTCCCCTCCAGCGCAGGGGCCACGGCCAGAGCCACGCAATCAAGAACCCGAAGAGGTATCAATGGCTTCGTCTGATCCTCGAGCCCGTCGAGATTAGTGGCAGGTCCTGGAAGACAGGCGAGGGGAAGACGCGCGCGTCACCATAGAACGGCGCCGCGACACCCGCCGCCAGTCTGATAGGCGCAATGGTCCCGATGTCGACGAGCCCGCACCTAGTGGAGATGGATACCTACCTTTCGAGGTTGGGTGTCCTGCCTTCACTCGCGAGCTGCGGCAAGTCCGTTGGCTGTCTGCCCGTACGTTCAAGCCAGAGATACCAGAGAAGTACGATGGAAGACTGAACCCAGCAGAGTTCTTGAGCATCTACACCGTCGCTGTTCATGCTGCCGGAGGAAGAGATGAGAAGGTATTCGCCAACTACTTCCCTTTGGTACTCAGGCTAAACATGAGGTCATGGCTGATGCATTTACCGGAGAACTCCATCTCGACCTGGGCTGACCTGTGCAATGAGTTTGTTGGCGCCTTTACGGGCGGCCATCAAGAACCAGGGCGACCCAGCGACTTGCAGCTCCTCCCATAGAAGGAAGGAGAGAGTTTGCGGAAGTACATGCAGAGATTCAGCCGGGTGCACAGGAACATTCCGGACATCCACCCGGCAGCTGTGATAGCTGCGTTCCAGTCCAACGTACGCAACCGCATGATACGTTCCAAGATGAACGTCCGGTTGCCCAAGACTGTGAATGAGCTGTACACTTTGGCGGATAAGTGTGCCCGAACAGAGGAGGGGAGGCGACTCCCCAGAGAAGAAGACGGCGTCGGTGTTGACTCGGAGGACGACGATGATGCTACGAATCAGAAGAAGAAGAACAAGAAACGCAACAAGAAGCACAAGGAGAAGGCAGTTCTGGCTGTCGAAGGGTCTGGCATTCCTGGTACCGGCAAGAAGGCCAAGACTGAAGCTCCCGGCAAGGAAGTTACCGCGTGCAATGATTGCCGGGAGGCTGCGGCGGCCGAGAAGGCTGGGAAGGCTGACGGGCCGTACTGCAAGATCCATCGGACCAAGGGCCATGATCTCCAAGAGTGTCATCAAGTTGAGCAACTCGTCAAGAAGCAGAAGGCTGAATACGAGAAGCGTGACAAAGAGAGAGACCAAGATGGCGTTGGCGGGAAGGACCGAGGTGGCAGAGGAAGTCACCCCGGCAAGGTCCCTCAACATCAAGGAAAGCCTGCCAGAGGTCCTGGGAAGAAAGGATGCGATGACGAGAGCGATGAAGGGGATGAAGAGGAAACCAGTGAGCAGGAGTTCCAGAAGGCCACTAACGCCCTGTGCATTGACGGAGGTGCGTCCTTGCACTCCTCTCACTGCCAGCTTAAACAGTGGGTGCGCGAGGTCAATGTTGTGGAGCCAGCGGCAGATTCTCGGAAACCACTCAAATGGTCCCGCACGCCCATCATCTTTGATGAAGAGGATCACCCTGACCGTACCACCGCGGTAGGGTGCTTGCCATTGTTGGTTTCACCAACGATCCGCAACCTCAAGGTCACAAAGATGTTGGTTGATGGCGGGGCCGGGTTGAATCTGATTTCTCCCAAGGTCATCAGCAAGCTGCAGATAACAGAAGGAGAGCTCAAGGTTACAGGCATCTTTCAAGGGATCAACCCCGGTAGGAGTCGTCCGAAGGGGAAGATCACGCTGCCAGTGATGTTTGGGGTGAATTGAACTACCGGACTGTGAAGATTGTGTTCGATGTGGTTGAGCTTTCGTTGCCGTACAATGGGATACTTGGACGGCCTGCTCTGGCAAAGTTCATGGTGGCATCCCACTATGCCTACAACACCCTGAAGATGCCAGGACCAATGGGTGTTATTTCTATCCCATCAGACAAGAAGGACGCAATTATATGCGTGGACAAGATGTAATGGGACGCGGTCGCTACCGAGGCCACGGAAGCCGCAGTCCCCGCCAATGAAAACAAGCAATGGAGAAAAGCTGGCAAAGATACCGGCAAGGAATCTGGGAAGCGCACCTCTCCGGAGTGTGCTTCGCCTGTCGATGACTTGCTGGAGAGTTCCACTAGCAAGAGATCAAAGGTTGCTGCGCCTGCTGTGAAGAAGGTCCCGGCAGGGCTGGGTGGCGCTGATGGTACATTTACTATCAGCTCCACCCTGGATGACAAATAGGAAAGCGCGCTCGTTGCCTTCCAGCGGGCGAATGTCGTTGTGTTTTCTTGGCAACCATCTGACATCCCCGGTGTTCCCAGGGAGGTAATCGAGCACCACCTTGCTGTCTGCCCTCATGCCCGGCCCGTCAAGCAGAAGGTCTGGAAGTAAGCCTTGGAGCAGCAGCAATTCATTGCCGATGAGATCAAGAAACTTGAAGCTGCTGGTTTGGTCAGAGGGGTATTGCATCCAACATGGTTGGCAAATCCAGTGGTAGTGCGCAAGGCGAATGGGAAGTGGAGGCTTTGCATAGATTTCATAGATCTTATTAAAGCATGCCCAAAGGACCCATTCCCCTTGTCGTGCAATTATCATATTGTGGATTCCACCTCCGGGTGTGACCTGCTTTCCTTCTTGGATGCCTACTCCGGGTACCACTAGATTTTTATGTCCAAGGAAGATGAAGAGAAGACCGCGTTCATAACCCCATGCGGTACGTACTGTTTTGTACTGATGCCCTTTGGGCTGAAGAGCGCTGGATCCACTTTTGCAAGAGCAATGCAAATCGGTTTTGAGCCCCAGCTGCATAGGAATATTGAAGCTTACATGGATGATATAGTGGTCAAAAGCAAGCACAAATCAACTCTCATTCAGGACTTGGAGGAGACCTTTGCAAATTTGCGCAAGATCAACTTGAAGCTGAACCCAGAGAAGTGTGTGTTTGGCGTTCCTTCTGGCAAGCTACTTGGCTTCTTCGTATCCCACCGGGGGATAGAGGCCAACCCCGACAAGATCAAGGCGATCGAGCAGATTCAAGCACCCAAGACAGTCAAAGATGTGAGACGTTTGACTGGATGTGTTGCTACGTTGAGCAGGTTCATTTCCAAGTCTGCCGAGTGCGCCTTGCAATTCTTCAAAATCCTAAAGAAGGCAAGGCCCGTGGAGTGGACCCCGGAGGCGGATGCTGTGCTGCAAGATTTGAAGACCTACTTATCCTTTGTTCCCACCCTAGTCGCTCCTAAACCTCAAGAGCCATTGCTGCTGTACCTAGCGACAACCAATCAAGTGGTTAGCGCAGCGCTGGTGGCCCAGCGGGAAGTAGATGAAGGAGCAGCCACGGATGCCGTCCCCTCCGGTGAGGAAAGTGAGCTCATCCCGGCAAGATCAGGTGCAAGTCAGAACGAAGAGGAGCGGGGCAACGGAGACAATTCCAGGATCACGGCAAGGAAGAAGGTGGTGTAGTGGCCAGTGTACTTTGTCAGCTCCCTACTGCAGGGGGCTAGATCGAGGTACTTTGGCATGCAAAAGTTGATATTTGGCCTCATCATGGCCTCAAGGAAACTGCACCACTACTTCCAAGCCCACGAGATCATGGTTATCACCCGTTTCCCCTTGCAACACATACTGAGGAACCCTGAGCCACTGGCAGAATAATGGAATGGGCTCTGGAGTTATCAAGCTTTGGTTTGAAGTTTGAGAGCACATCAACTATTCAGAGCAGGGCTTTGGCGGAGTTTATTACAAATTGGACACCAACTGCAGATGAAGAAACGCTAGAGACAGTTATCCCCAGCAAGGAAGCGCCCCAGGAATGGATCATGTACTTTGATGGTGCCTTCTCCCTACAAGGTGCAAGAGCTGGCGTGCTTCTCGTCGCACCCACTGGGGAGCACCTTAAGTATGTGGTTCAGATGCATTTCCCTCGGGAAGAGGCAACCAACAGCACTTCAGAATATGAAGGACTCCTTGCCGGGCTCAAGATTGCAACAGAACTGGGAATCAAGAAGTTAATCATTCGTGGAGACTCACAGCTCATGGTGAGGCAAGTGAACAAGGATTATCAGAGTCCATTGATGGAGGCATACGTGGAGGAAGTGAGAAAGTTGGAGGAGCGCTTTGACGGATTGCAAACAGAGCACGTACCCCGTGCGGAAAACAGCATTGCTGATCGTGTGTCAAAGTGCGCTGCACAAAAGCTTCCTGTGGAACCAGGGACTTTTGTTCTCCATCTGACTCAGCCCTCCGTATCCCCGGCAACAATGGCCAGAAAGAGGAGGAAACTAGATTCCGGCAAACCTCTCCCGGCAGAGCTTCCAGAAGCCCCCGGCAGAGAGGTTGTTGGGAACAACTCCACTTCGCTTGATGGGCAGCACCCTCCCGCCGAACTATCAATCCTCTTGGTTGAGGCATGCGCTCCCGCGAACGAGGAGGTGTCGCGG
Source organism: Thinopyrum elongatum (assembly GCA_011799875.1). NCBI lineage: Eukaryota > Viridiplantae > Streptophyta > Magnoliopsida > Poales > Poaceae > Thinopyrum > Thinopyrum elongatum. The sequence continues at coordinate 229,859,622 of CM022298.1, forward strand.
GTCCTTGTTGTCGAGCCTCAGGCTCCAACTTGGGCAAGGCGCATAGTCCATTACCTCCAGACAGGAGAACTTCCTGAAGAGCAAGAAGTTGAAAGAGTAGCCCAGAGGGCCAGTATGTATCAGTTCGTCGACAACACGCTATACAGAAGAAGGCCCAACGGTGTGAAATTGAGGTGCATCTATCTAGAAGAAGGGAAGGAACTATTGGCAGAGATACACAAAGGCATGTGTGGCTCCCACATTGGATCAAGGGCCCTGGTTGGAAAAGCTTTCCGGCAAGGTTTCTACTGGCCCACGGCCCTCCAAGATGCAATTGAGCTAGTCACCAGATGTGAAGCCTGCCAGTTCCACTCCAAGAATATCCATCAGCCTGCTCAAGCTCTCCAGATGATCCCTTTGTCATGGCCATTTTCGGTCTAGGGGCTCGACATCTTGGGCCCCTTCCCCTGTGCTACCGGGGGCTTTGAATTCTTGTACGTTGCAATCGACAAGTTTACAAAGTGGCTGGAAGTGGAGCCCATGAGAAAGGTGACCGCACAATCAGCTATCAAGTTCTTGAAAGGATTGGTGTGCCGCTTCGGAGTACCTGCCAGAGCCGACAATGGCATCCAATTCACAAGCCGCGCCTTCATGCAATACGTTCATGCCCTCGGAAGCAAGGTCTCGTTCGCTTCTGTTGCCCATCCCAGAAGCAACGGACAAGCTGAGAGGGCGAACGCAAGTGCTGCAAGGACTCAAGACAAGAAGATTTGATAGGCTGTAGAAGTGTGGCGGGAGATGGATCGACGAGCTGCCGGTGGTTCTTTGGTCCCTCAGAACGACACCAAATCGAGCTACCGGCCAGACTCCCTTCTCCCTAGTCTATGGGGTAGAAGCAGTGATCCCCACAGAACTCATATACGGGTCACCTTGAGTACTTGCCTATGATGAAGTAGCGCAAGAACAACACTGGTGTGACAACGCTGTGCTACTTGAAGAGAACCGTCTCCGGGCTGCTACGCGCGCTGCACGCTACCAGCAAGCCCTGCGTCGCTATCACAGCCGCAGGGTTCACGCCCGGAGACTTGAGGAAGGTGACCTTGTCCTTAGGCGCGTTCAGTCCGCCAAGGGTACAAACAAGTTGACGCCAAAGTGGGAAGGCCCTTACCGGTAGTATGAGTCACCAGACCTGGCGCAGTCCGTCTGGAGACCAGAGATGGCATTCAGTTGCAGAACTCATGGAACATTGAGCATCTCCGTAAGTTCTACCCGTAAGGCGCTGCTGTCGGGCCCTGCCCGGTAGCCACCCTTTTGTACAAGTCTTGCCGATGTTGCATGTAACCCTTTGTACAAAGCCAGGCGCAGACCCTGAGCAACAGATAAATAAACGAAGCATTGGGGGCCCCCAAAAACTTGCATGCATGCATACGCATAACATGAGCATCGCATGATCATGTAGATCAGGGCATATGTAGCATTGTTTTCCTCTGCACTAAGCTGCAGGGTTCTTGCCGTGGACCCGGTCCCGAAGAGAAGAAATGAAGACAAGCCTACATATCGGTCCCTGACAAGCCAAACAGATAAGTTCTTTCTTATCCATACTTGTTCTGTAAGGTGAAAACTTGTGCATATGAAAACCTCGTCACCTTCGAAGCATTGGTGCTCCCATCCTGTGTCCCGAACGTTGGTTCGGTCAAGGTGGTTGTAGTGGCCTTTGATGGAGAAGGTTCGACGAGGAGTTGGTCCCTTTCCATAGTTTTGTGCCCAGCAGGCCAAGCCCCGCGGCAACAAACGAAAGGCACCAGCAAGATAACTTGGCGGAGAAAACTTGTTTACTTAAATGTATAGGGGCATCCCACCTCTGCATGGACATGGTACAAGCACAAGTACCCGGGAAGACTTGTCTTTTTTCATTGATATGCGGATAAGCAAGTACAGATCTTACAGGACACAAACATGGATGAAGAAGATTACATATTTTAAACTAAAGTTTGGCAAGTGCCTACATATTTTAGATTAAAAAAAGATAAGTGCCCCGTAATCCATTTCTTGTCCCTCTCCTCCTAGGAACCACAGCGGGAGGCATAGAGGGCAAAAGGAGTGCCTGGGTAGAAGCCCCGCCTGACCTCGTCAGAACCCGCGAGGCGGAGTCTGACAAGATCGAGAGGGCGCGGGCGAAGGTGATGGTGAAGAGTGTGGTGAAGACGACCTCCTGGTCACTGCCACCAGGGCCAGCAAGACGCGGCAGGGAGAACGAAGCCGGAGCCCACGAGGAAGCCTGCCGGGGCCCAGCTGGAAGGCTGCTGGAGGAGCCGGGGACACCATCTGCACCTCCACATCCAACTCCTCGCCAAATCGCCTTGCCGGAGAGGAGATGCAGGTGCAGATGGTGGTGCTGCCACCTGACGATGATGGTGCGGCTGGTGTTCAGCCGGAGTCGGAGCTGTCGTCCTCCTCGTCGGCGTTGTCGTCATCGCCGTCACTGTCCTTCTCGTCGCTATTGCTCGAGGAGGAGCTTTCATCATCGGTCGAGCTCTTCGCGCAGCACCCTAAGTGAGCACCCGAGAGTCTGAAGACTTTGACGGAAGGCAGGGTGGCATCCAATAACTTGAAATGGAGGACGTGCCCGGCCGCCAAGCTGTGGGCACGAGCAAAGGTCTTCCAACCACGCCGGAGAAGCATAACATGGGGAGCAGGGAACTCCACGTCCGCCCGCATGCTGTCATTACAGCAGCCCCTCATGTGTAGCCTCAGCCCCGGCGGCTGCTCAACTTCCATCACTCTTGCAAATGGAGTTGGGAGCCGAAGCCGGTTGCATGGAGGCCCTTGCAACTTGACAATAAACTCCAGTGGCTGGTTCCCGACGTGACCTTCGTTCGTGTCCTGGACGACCGGAGGGGGTGCGATCAGCACACCGCCCTGTCCTGCTCGACCCCAAGTGCCACGAAGACCGCATCCCCGTCCTCTCCCGCCTCCCCTCACGGCGGGCTCCGCTTCCACGTCCCCAATGGGAGCAGGGAGGCGTTGTCGAGCAGAAGCCCTCGTCACCGCTACTCGGGTACCACTACGCCCTCTTCCCCTCACCATGATGAAGAAACAAGATCAGAAGAAAGAAGGAGGAGATAGGCATGAGCTAGCGCCTCGCCCGCGTCCCCTTTTATAGGCAAACAGGGCCGGGGGCTGGCTCCTCACTCGGGGGAGGCAACTGCCCTGCTCTGCCAATCCGACTCCCCCGCGCCATCAACGGCTCATGGAATCAAGGCCGACCCCCTACGCCAATCCATGGCGTCTGGCTTTCTGCCCTGGCACACATTTCCGCGCCCTCCGCGCTCGCCACCAAACCTGGGTAATGCATGCGGCAAACATAGCAGAAAAGCCAGAAGCAGAAAAGCTAATGAAATGGCAGTTACCGCCCCGTGAACGTGGGACGTGGATAGCCCACAGATCATGGCTTGCAACTCCCTCTTAACATCATGCACGATGTGCGGAAAAACCAAAAACTGACTCAAGCACAGGTTAACGAAGAAGCAAAGAAAATCTCAAGGATGAGCGACCACAAACTCTTCGCCTGTGTACTAGATATGGCCTACCCCGACGACGCTCGACAACGCGTTTGGACTAGGCCCGGGGGCTCCTGTCGGTGCAACAAACCCTGGTGTATGTTGCCCGGACTGTACACAGGCTCTAGAGCAAGGTTACATCATCCAAGACAAGGCCAAGCAGAAGATATGGCTCTTTGAGAAATCAAAGGGTGGATCAAGAAGACCATGACAAGCCAAAGAATCAAGATATCAATAAGGAAAAACCTCCCTTGTCGGGCAGGCGAGCCTGGCAAGGTCGAGGTCACCCCGAAGACAAGTCTCAAGACTCCACCGGCAAGCTTGCCAGGGATACCAAGGGCGGATCACCCCGCCAGGGCGCCACCGCTCCACCTCACAGCAACGCAAGTCACCTATCAATGCGGTGTCGACCCCCAAGTGATTAAGTGGCTGTTATTTGGCACGTGGCAGCCATTTCTGAGGAAGATCACCCCCAGATGACACCCGTCCAGAGGCATGTCACGCAGGCAGGTGAGAAGGTGGATGAATAGCACGGCAAGGCTTGCCGGGCTCCCCCTTGATGTGACACTAAGTGGTGCATTTAATGCACCCTGTCCTGTCTGCAGACTTAGGTATGATAGCACTGTGGCTATCTAATCACTGGATAATGACTGTTTTGCCATTGTGGTAACCCCTTGACCTATAAAAGGAGGGCCGTGGCAACCTTAGAAAGGATTCGGACCCTTGTACGCTCATACGCGTGTAGCAGCTCCCGTCCTGAGGCAACCTTGCCGTGCTCGAGCGCTGCGTCTCCACCACGGTCCTTTCATCAATCCACCAAAGCAAGAGTAGGGTTTTATGCCTCGCGGCGGCCCAAACCTGGGTAAAAACTGCCCGTGTCATCACTGCCGTGCTGCTCTACGGTCTGTGCTCTTTGTGCAATGCGCCCTTGCCCCTTGCCGAACCACAAAGGGGCTGATGGTCCCATAGGTGGCCGTGTTGAACCACAACACAACAAATAGGTTGTCTAGATATGCAACTAGGTGAACAACCTATATGATGCTAGCAATGACAACACCACAAGTAAGCAAGATAAGCAACACAAGGAAAGTTTGCACAAAGTAAAGGTAAGAGATAACCACAAGTGGAGATGGTGAAGACGAGGATGTGTCACCGAAGTTCCTTCCCTTTGAGAGGAAGTACATCTCCGTTGGAGCGGTGTGGAGGCACAATGCTCCCGAAGAAGCCACTAGGGCCACCGTATTCTCCTCACACCCTCACACATTGTGAGATGTCGTCATTCCACTAATGGTGACCTTGAAGGCGGCAACCAGACCTTTACAAACAAGGTTGGCTCTCTCTCCACAACTGAATTGGAGGCTCCCAACACCACCACGGAGCTTCACCACAATGGAATGTGGCTCCGAGGTGACCTCTTCCATCTAGGTTGCCCAAATACCAAGAGTAACAAAATCCACACAAGAAAGTATGGGGGAATCAAATTTCCTTTGGTGGAAGTGTAGATCTTGGTCTCCTCCTTCAATCCCTAGCAAATCAACGAGTTTGAGTGGCTAGGAAGAGAGATCGGGCAAGAAAGCTTGAAGGGCATTAATGGAGGTGAGAGAAAGGCAAGAGTATAAGGAGGTAGTTAGAAGAACCACCCCTTATATAGTGACCCCCCAATTCCAACCGTTACAGCAGTTTTTACACTTCAGCGGTACAACCGCTCATGCACCCGGTACAATCGGGATTCATGGGTACCCTGCAGAAACCCTACAAGGTGGTACAACCGGTGGGCTGGGCGTAGTACCGGTTAACACAAGTAACGGGACCAATCGCTCCACCACCGCTCAACAAGCGCTCCAAACTAGAAGGGAATCACCCCTATAGCTGTTGTTGGAGCGGTAGTTGCACTGGTGCACGCGCCATGGCTCGAGTCCTGGTGGTGGCTAAGTCCCGAGCGGTAGAACCGCTCCGGGCACCGGTAGTACCGGTTAATAGAGAATAACTGGGACAACCGGGCCACCACCGTCCAATAACGGCCCCACCACAGAAGCTGGACCGGTGGTTGGGCGGTACCAGGCCGGGACAACCGCCTGTGAAGTAGTCCTAGGATTTCCCAGAGCTGTGGTGGTACCACCGCCCGGGGGCAGCGGTACTACTGCTGGGCCTGTACCTGGGAGCTGCAAACCCAAGGTATCACCCCCTGGGGCGGTGGTTGTGCAGGTAGAACGGACAGGCGGTACAACCACCCTGCCCAGCGGTACAACCACTGGGGGGTAAAAACCACTGTGTAGGACGAAGTGAGGACCTCTTTCTCCTCGAACGGAAGGGAACATTGGGTGGACATGAAAGTGTATGCGCATTGATTAACCCAATACCTTCCGATGCGGATTCCCTCTTAATAGTACGGGATTCCTACGACCAAAGAAATAAACACGTCGGAACCACCGTCTTTAATATTTTCTGTCAGGAGGGAATGCCTAATCGTCTTGTACCAGAAGAGAGAGTACCTGAAGAACTTGACACATGATTAGATCACAAAGTGAGTTGTCATCGTCACCAAAACACTAAGGCGGGAAATGTCCTAACAATCCCCCCTTTTTGGTGGATGATGACAACCATACGATTTGCACTAGAAGTCTAGAAAATATAGACGGGCTCCCCCTATATGTGTGCACTTATTTGATTTGCTTTTGCAATGCAAAGTGCTCGCATAAGGATCAGTGTCCCCCTAGATTTTATAGACCAACCAATACACACTACAGGAATCAGAGAATTTGCCATCATTCCACTATTTGACATCTGCTAGCGGACGACACAGATGGTCTTTGCCGTTCGTTTCCAAAAAGCAGACGAGAAAGAAAGGCCTCATGGCTAAGATAGTTTTTGCCATCAGTCCACTCTTTGTCGTCGGCTAGCAGATGACAAAGAGGCTAAAAAGCAGACGACAAAGGAAAGCGGACGGCAAATAGCCAGATAGCAGACGACAAAGAATGGACCTGGGCCCCACAGGGGCGTGGTGCTGGCTAGGTCAAACGGATGTTCCATATGCCGTCAGTCTGTTCTTTGCCATCTGCTAGCAGATGACAAAAAGCCTAAAAAGCAGACGACAAAGTAGAAGCAGACGACAGAGCTATTAAAAAAAAGATAACCCTTCGGCCATCTCTACTCTATCGCCATTTCCTCCCCCGCGCGCCCCCGCAGCCATCTGCTCTGCCCCCCCCCCCCGCCGCCGCCGCCCGTCCCCGCCTCCACCGCCGCCGATGCTTGTCCCCGCCTCCCCTGCCCTCGCGCGACCCGCCGCCCCACCATATGCGGCCCCGCCGCCCCCCTCCGGTGAGTCCTCTTTTATTCTTCTCTATTTTTTCTTTTTTTCATTTAACTGCTACTATTAGGTTAGTGCTAGGTTAGTCCTAATTAGGTTAGTGCTAGGTTAGAAAAGAAAATAGTTTGTCATAATTTAGGTTAGTCCTAATTAGAAGAAGAAGATGATGATGATGAAAAAAAGAGAAGAATAAGTAGAAGAAGAGGAAAAAGGAAAAGAAGGAAGAAGAAGAAGAAGAAGAGGAGGAGGAGAAGAAGAAAATAAGAAGAAGAAGAAGAAGAAGAGGAGGAGGAGAAGAAGAGGAAAACAGGAGAAGAGGAGAAGAAGAAGATGATGATGAAAAGAAGAAGAAGAAAATTGAATGGTCATTAGTTACTAGTCTTAACATTTGAGTGTCATCATGCTAACGAGACATTGCAAATGATCTTTGCTGCAGCATAACTCCCGAGCCACATCGCACACCCCTTCTCTTGGGCAACCTTCTCTAGGTGACTGCCAGAGCAACCCCGGTGCTTGACCTCCGTGATGACGATGACGGTAAGTTTTCTCTAGTGTTTTGCTTAACAAATGTATACTTAGCTTCGTACCTGCTAGTTAGCCCTAATATGCCACATACTTAGCTTATTTTCCCCAAAAAAGACATACTTAGCTAATTATCCTCCGAAATGACATAATTAGCTTATTTAGTTCATTTAAGACATAATTAGCTTAGTTAGGTCAAAAATGGCATAATAACCTTGGTTAGCTCATAAATGTCATATACTTAGCTTATTTTCCTCCAAAATGACATAATAAGCTAAGTTAGCTCAATAGTGACCCATACTTACCTAAGTTAGCTAAAAAATGGCATAATTACCTAAGTTAGCACAAAAATGACCTATACTTACCTTATTTTCCTCCAAATTGACATAATAAGCTTAGTTAGCTCAAAAATGGCATAATTACCTAAGTTAGCTCTATAATGACCTATACTTACCCGTATTTCCTCCAAAATAACATAATAAGCTTAGTTAGCTCTAAAATGGCATAATTACCTAAGTTAGCTCTAAAATGACACAAATAAGGAATAAGAGGAAGAAAAACAAGGAAGAGGAGAAAAAGAAAGAAGAGAAGAAAAGAGAAGAAAAAAGAAGAATAAAAGAAGTAGACTGAGAAGGAAAAGGATAAAAAGAAGAAGAGAAGAAGAAAGAGAGAAAAGGAGAGAAGAAGAAGAAAAAATCTATTCTTCCTTTTTCTCTTCTTTCTTTTTCTCCACTTATACTCCTTCTTACTATTCTTCTTTCTTTCTTTTATTATTTTCTTTTCTTTCTCTTCTTCTTCTTCTTCTTCTTCTTAGTCTTCTTCTTCTAGTCTTCTTCTTCTTCTTCTCTACTTCTCTTCTTCTTCTTCTTCTTCTTCTTCTAACTTTATTATTCCCATTTTGTAGATTTGTTTCACTTCATGGACGCTGGCATTGATGGACTACTAGTGTTTAGTTTTTGTTTTGATTTGTATTGATGAACAATGTGGAACTATGTATGTATATATGGATGAACAGTGTGAAACTATGTATGTATTGGTTCTTTTAATAGCCTATGTGTTCTCTCGTTCAATATTTCACGATGATGTTGGATAGTACATACTATTTGTTGGAATACATGGCCTATGCTTCAGCTTGAAACTATATATATCATATATGTGTTGTGAAAATGCAGGGAAATAACAGAAAACAGAAAAAAAAGTGGCAATACAGGCACTTTGCCGTCAGCCAGTAGACGACAAAGCCCTTTGCCGTCGGTAGGCGGACATCAACGGTGACACATGGCAGCAACCTGTGCAACCTGGGAGCACCATGTCTGATCCATTTGGTCATTCTGCCGTCAGGTGGCTGACGGCAAAGATTTTCCTGGCAGACGGCAAAGACAAAGCAGAAGTGACGTGCAGGCATAGGCCTGCTGACGTCATCTGGTAGACGGCAAAGGCAAGTGGTTGTTTGCCGTCCGCAGGTGGACGATAAAGTCTGCTGTTAGACACCTAACGGGGCTAACAGCTATACTTTGCCGTCCAAAACCTTTACCGTCAGCTTGGCCAGGAAGGCGGATGACAAACGTCTTTGCCGTCTGCTGTGCTTCTGCCGACGGCAAAGATAATGATTACCGTGACTTTCAGTGCTGAAAGTGGGGCTGTCAGCCAGCAGACGGCAAAGCTGTTTGCCGTCTGCTATGGCAGACGACAAATTCTCTGATTCCTGTGGTGACACACAAATGACAAGATAGACGATAATCATACATTAGTACGAAATAATTGGTAAGTAAACAAGACAAGAATAATGAATATAAATAGGATAGATAGGGATCGCATGTCTCACACCATGCACTAGGTCTCACATACAATAAGTTCACAAACCAAACTAAAGCAAATATAGGTTCCACTCGAAGCAAATGAAACACACCCATGCAAATCCGGAGACCTAATAGAATTCTCTCCCCCTTTGGCATCAAGACACCAAAAATGAAAAGAGCGATGCTAACGCCCCAGAGCTCAGTAGTCCTCATCTGACTCCTTAGTCTCATCTGGATCAGCGCCATGAGACTCCTCAACATCCTCCTTATAATCATCAGCGGTTGCATTAGCGGCGGCAACAGACGTGGAGGCAGGAGGTTAGCCAGGGGCCTCATCATCCGTCCAAGTGCTATGCTCACAGATCCACTTGTCCTCGGGAGTGATGCTCTTCTCGGATCCACTAGCCACTGGGATGTTGAGGTGCTTCATCATAGCAATCTGTCTGTGCCTAGCATGCTTCTCATTCACATGAGCCTCATAAAGCTTTTTCTGAATGTGTGTCTGCAAGCAAAATGTCTTCTTCACCTTAGCGGTGAGCTTAGTCACCCAAGAGGGCTTGGCACCGGGCTCAAGCTCGAATTCATCATCATCAGAGGTGGCATAAATATCCTCAGGCTCATTGCCTAGAAAGCGAAGCTCAGCATGCTTCTTCTTCTTCTTGAGTTGCTTGACCTCCTGCACAGTGAGGTTATCCGGTGAAGAGAGAGGCTCTCCAGGCCTGCGAACTACCCACACAGAGTTCAGAAAGCACATGACAAACGGAGCATAAGTGGTACACTTTCGGAACATAACCATGTTGTACATCTCCTCCCACAGGCACTTGGACACATCAAAAGTAGCACCAGATCCCACTTTGGTCTTCATGGCCACAAGTAGATCTACCAGATATCCATAGATCTCATCCTGATTCCCAACCTTGGGTAGAAGCACATTTCTGAACACACGATGCATGATATCATATACCTTCTCCAAATCCTTGGACTCACCAAGCACACCACACCCCCAAATGTACAAGGGGGCAAGCTTCTCCTTAGCCATGGAGGTGGGACGGTCGTGAGGACGGATACCACCATTCCCGGTGAGACCGGTGTCATCATACCCGAGAGCATTGCAGAAGGCTCTCCATGGGACCTAAAAGAACTCATCACAGCACATGAAGGACAAGGTACGAGCTTCATGGGTGCCGAAGTGAACGGTGGCATAAAACTGATGGATAAGCTGCACATCAAAGTCACAGTTGATCGACATGAGCTTGATCCAGTCAAACTCCTCACAAAGAGCCAAAGCCTCTCCAAAAGACTCCATGTTGCTCCTCCAATGATCAAAGTCAATGGTCCATTGCTTGACATAGTGTTCTTGTGGTGCTCAAAAAGTTCATGCACGATCCTCATTTGCATCTTATTTCGGAACTGAACAGTGGTCCACCTAGGAGCAACAGGGACCTCATAGGGATTCTGAATGCGGAACTTTTCCCAATCGGGTTGCTTCCATTTGTGCATGGGCAAGGCCACATGTTTCTTGGCAGCAGCAGACTTCTCACGACGAGATGGCTTGGTGCGAACCACAACTTCTTCTTCTTCCATAGAGTCATCCGGGCACTTGCCCCTACGAGCTCGCTTCTTGGAATTTGAACGAGGGGCAGAGCGAGAACCAGAGCCACCTGCACACACACACACACCGGAAGCACACAAGATATACAGAGAAGATGAGAGGATTGCATAGAAGAGCAAAGGAATATACTGCTTGTGAATCAGAGAAAGCAAAATAGTACAACAGGGTTCAGTAATGCTGGTTGTAACTGTCCTCCCACCGGTGGAACCACTGCAACGGTTTGAAAGGATCGAGAAGAGGGGTCTAGAGGGGGGTGATTAGACCCTCAACAAGTAAAAGTGGCAATTTTGAAGTTCTTCAAGTTAAGGTAGAGTTTTAGCACAAGTTCAAGCATTCACAATACATATCAAGCAAGCATGACAATAGTATATGCAGTGGAAAGAGTAAAGCATGCAAATTGCAAGAAAGTAAAGGGATGGGATTGGAGTGTGCAAACACAATGAAGACACGGAGATTTTTGGCGTGGTTCTGATAGGTGGTGCTATCATACATCCACGTTGATGGAGACTTCAACCCACAAAGGGTAACGGTTGCGTGAGTCCACAGAGGGCTCCACCCACAAAGGGTCCATGAAGAAGCAACCTTGTCTATCCCACCATGGCCATCGCCCACGAAGGACTTGCCTCACTCGGGTAGATCTTCACAAAGTAGGCGATCTCCTTGCCCTTACAAAATTCTTGGTTCAACTCCACATCTTGACGGAGGCTCCCAAGCGACACCTAACCAATCTAGGAGACACCACTCTCCAAAAGGTAACAAATGGTGTGTTGATGATGAACTCCTTGCTCTTGTGCTTCAAATGATAGTCTCCCCAACACTCAACTCTCTCTCACAGATTTGGATATGGTGGAAAGATGATTTGAGTGGAAAGCAACTTGGGGAAGGCTAGAAATCAAGATTCTTGTGGTAGGATTGGAATATCTTGATCTCAATACATGAGTAGGTGGTTCTCTCTCATAAAATGTATGGTGGAAGTGTAGGCACGTTCTGATGGCTCTCTCACTAATGGAGAGGGGGGTGGAGGGTTATATATAGTCTCCACACAAAATCCAACCATTACACACATTTGACCCATCTCGGTGAGACCGAATAGCTAAACTTGGTGGCACCGATTAGTTCAAAAATGTGAACGTTAGGAATCTCGGTGGGACCGACTGGAGCAACTCGGTGGGACCGATGTGCTAGGGCTTAGGGCAAACCTCATCTCGGTGGCGCCGATTGCATCAACTCGATGAAACTGAAGTGAAGCAATAGGGCAACAGAGAATTGGTCAAGCCATCTCGGTGAGGCTGATTGTAATTTCGGTGAGACCGAAATAATTGCAACTGATAACAGTGAGTTGGCAAGGCCATCTCGGTGAGACCGAGATCCGTATCAGTGTGACCGAACTGTTAGGGTTTCTGGCTGTGGCTATGTCATATGAACTCGGTGGCGCCGGATAGAAAGAATCAGTGTGGCCGATTTGGAGTTTAGTGTTTTGACATATTTGAATGAAGAAAGTGGTTGAGGGTTTTGGAGCAATATCACTAAGCATTTGAGCAAGCAAGCCATTAAGCAACACCTCATCCCCTTTTAATAGTATTGGCTTTCCTATGGACTCAACATGATCTTGGATCACTAAAACAAAGATGAAGAGTCTTGAGATTTTGCCAATGTATGTCCTTAGCATTTTGAAGTGGTTCCACATCCTCTTGTCCTTTCCACGCCATTGTTGAACTTGTATGAAATACACTAGATAAAAACATTAGTCCAACAAGAGATCTGTTGACATTAATTACCAAAATCACCGAGGGAGCACTTGTGCTTTCAATCTCCCCCTTTTTGGTAATTGATGACAACATACATCAAAGCTTTAAGTAAAGGATATGAAGAGTAGCAAGTAAAGCTTTGGAGGAACATGTAACATGCATAAGCTCCCCCTACATGTATGCAATCATGTGAAGATAGGATATACTAACATGTGAATGCATAACATGACAGAGTAAGCAGAGAGTTACATGTATCTTGGCTATATGCATCAGAGCAAATGATATGGTTGAGGAACATACCTCCATGTTTATGAATCCCTCTTGCAAACAATAAGTACAACAGCAAGAGATCATCATGCACATGAGTGTGATGCATATACTTACCTTGTGGTCTTGAGCTGACTTTAGAGAGAGTAGACTTGAGAAAACTGGGTTAGATAACACAAGAACACTCTAAGTAAAGCAGTTTTAAGGAACCACAAGAATACCAAGACTGGGATGACATGTAATGCGTGAGTACTATAGTAAGTACTTCATTTAGATATAGACATGTCCCCAAAGATTTAAAGATGTGCAATAAATTCCAAGGAATTTTCTCCCCTTAGGCATAGACTCTTTCTCCCCCTAAATCTGATATTGGATAATGGGAGAAGGTAGGGTGAGATAAAATTAGAGCTAATAAGGTAAGAGCAGATAAAATCAGAGCAAAAAGAAATTATCAATAGCAGTAGCTAGGATCAAGCATATTAGCCATGTCTTCCCCTCTAAAAGACATGTGACTTCTATCCTCTTTGTTAACAAGCATCTGTAGAAGAGCTTAGATGTGCTCATTTGATAAGCTTTGATGTACTCTCTCTCCCCCTTTGACATCAATTTCCAAGAAGGGTACTTTTGGAATCTGAGCTAGGTAGGTGTGGTCCTTGAGAGTCACTACAAAGCAGCAGGTAGCTTAGGATGTTGATGGAGGAAAGAATCATTGAGTGGAGCTGAAGAAAATAGGCAATAGGAAATGGCAAAAAGTTTTCTGAGAGTTGAAATCGGTGATGCCGATATGGTTCCGTCGGTGACTCCGAGATGACAGAGTCCTTGTCGGTTGAACCAATGAACTATATGCAAGGAAACCTTGTATTTCAGTCGAGCCGATAGGCTTGGATCGGAGGGACCGAGTTCAACACAGAGTAAAGATTTTGTCAACTCAGCTCACTTGGCAAATGAAATCTCACAAGGATTTGCAAGGAATTATTAGAAAGATTTGCAATGAATTAAACACAGATGAAGAACAGAAATTAAAAAGATCTAGATGAAGTTTTTTTGTTTTAGAGGGAGACACAATGACAAGAAAAACATACAAGTGGAAAAATCAACTAAGCAAAGGGACACTAGAGAACTTCATCTAGAAAAGGTCGGCGACAAAGTCACCTATGTTAGAGTATATTCACTTAGGAGTCAAGTGAGATCACTTGATCATATGTCATACTCATCGTTTAAGCTCAAAATGGGGTTGCCATTTTTTGTTTAAGCATTTTGATGTATTCACATCTTGTTGAGTTGCTTTAGCTCATGACTTGGAGTAAAGCTTTTGTAAGATGGAATGACTTACCTTGGGTTGTGGTATTGATCTTGATCATGTAGTTGAACTTGTGTTGGATGCTTGAAGTTGATGTAGTTGGGATCACCCTTTAGAGTTGAAGTTCATCTTCCTACATGCACTACAAAAAAAATACAATTCCGTGATGATACGTGTTTGTCACAGTAGGTCACGTTTTCTGTCATGCATGTACATCCATGACGATTTTATGACAGAATCAAGATAGTCATACATGTGATGTCGTAGATGTGTTCCATGACAATACCAAAATTATCATCACAGAAGTGTCCACTTCCATGACAATAAATGGCGTGTCATGGAAGTGCTTTCGTCAAGGGTAACCGACACGTGGCATCCACCGTAACGGGTCGCCGTTAAGCTATCGGGTTCCGGTTTGGATCCGATAACCCGTTAACAGCTGGGACCAATGAGGATTTTCCACGTGTAAAATTCTCATTGGCTATAGCAACCACGTGTCAGCACTGCGGAAGGACAGATGTCAACCGCCCAATGGACATGAGGCGCCTATGATACGTCGACATGTGGCAAGGCCCAACAGCGGCCCATTTAGGTTAAAAGGCTGGCGCAGTCAAAATTATCGGGCTGGCCCATTAACGGCCTGCTTGTAGACGGCTCGTACGACTAGTGTCAAATCGGCCCGTCAACGGCCCGTTCTAGACTTGTCATCATTGCGGCCCATGGTCACTTCTGGCCCGTTAACAGTCCGCTAAGTATTTGGGCCGAATTATGGCCCGGTGTGTTTCCGGCATGTTAAAGGTCCTGCTTCATTTGGGTCCATTTATTGGCCATTGAAACTTTCGGCCCATAAACTACCATGAAGGAATTGGGTCATATTTGGCCATGTCTGACATTCGGCCTGTTAGAGGCCCACTGTAGATTTGGGCCACTTCCAGCCTGTTGTATTTTTCAGCCTGTTAACGTCGGACGAAATCCATGGGCCATATGTGGCCCAACATCACATCGGGCCTATTAACGGCCCATATAAAACTGATACTAATCAAGCCTGACCGCACTTTCGGCCTAGTAAAGGCCTATGTAGTAGGTCAGCGCATTTTCGGCCCGTCTGAATTTTGGCCTGTGAACGATCCGCATTGTAAATGGGCCACCACGAGCTGAGATACATTTTGGCCTGCTAATGACCAGTGGGTTATTTGGCACAATCAAGGCCCAATCTCACTTTTAGCCTATTAAAGGCCCATGTTTAGGCCTGTTAAAGGCCCATGTTTAGGCCTGTTAAAGGCCCACTGTGGGCACATGCCTACCAAAAATAAGAAAGCTTATGCTGATTTAGGCCCAAATATTTTTAGTGGGCTACATGCAAATTACGACCCATAATCGTTTTTAGCCCAATTGGAATTGTGGGCCCGACAAATGTTGGCATGTTGGGCTCCTACGAAGCTTTCGGCCGAATACATTACTAAGATAAACCTACACTATACAAAAATAGCATCATAATTTCTACAGCCTTTGGCAGCAGGATAAATGTTGTATCACAACAAAATAAATTCCAGCCATACAACAAAAGGCCTGTTGGCATAAAGTTTACAGTCCTTGCAGATGAAAGCACCATCAGATGTATAGAAGCACAGATCATTTGACCCGAGTGCTAATGTTTCAGGCTGTAGAATCTGATGGAGCAGGTTGATCTTCCCCTTTTTTCCACCATTGCTCTTGAACAACGAAGCAAATGTCTGATAGTCTGGTTTCAAAACCATTCATATCTTGATGACATTTGTCAACCACTATTCTTGTTTCCGAAACGACCTCCATTAGGGATTGGACTTGTGTTTGGAGCACAGATATATCACTCTGTCTAGCTGGAAGATTTTGTTCAGTAGGCGATTTGGACGAGGTTACCTTGACAACCAACCCAGAATTACGCAGGAAGGTGCTTTTTGTACTGTTAGTGGAGAGATACTGACGCACTGCAGCAAGAGGTGACATTGTGCCTGTGGTAGCCTCATCACCTTCAGGTGGTTGTGGCTGTTCAATCATTTGTGCCATAGCTTGCTGAAAGTTTGAACTTGTAGATTAGTGTACCAGATAAGTTATTAATGAGACAAAAACAAACAAAGTAGGTTTCACATTTATACATAACTTATTTTGGTGAACTACTGTAATACATTAGCATGTATTGTAGTGCCAACTACATAATAAAATCACTTTCAAAACATATGTCCATGTAGCATGCCTATAGTATTGTCTATTTCCTCACATTCGTTGACATCTAAGGATAAAGAGACATGGTTTAAAGTAGGATGAACACAGTATGACATCATTCATATCATGGGCAAACATATATCAAACAAACATGCTATTGTATCATTGTGTGGGCACGTGAACATCACAACTAGATTACAGATCAAGACCAAAAGAATATACTTCCTCTCTTTTAAACCGTGTAAGGTGAAATGATACGTTAAGACAACTGTGTATAAAAGTGAACAGAGTAACCGATATTGGCTGCAAACCAAGTAGTTAAATGAACACGTCATAGTAACAAGCAGTTCAAAGGCAGGAGGAGTAAGGACTTACAACATCGGCTTGAACTGGTGTGCTCATGCCCTTCATCTTGCTGGTGTGGCAATCCTTGAAGATTTCCATTGCATTCGGTTTAGGTTCTTTTTGGTCCGCACGGGCTTTCCTCTGTATTTGGAACAAGTCAATATAGATACGATAATATGGCACAGAAAAAAGAAGGAAGTAGCAGCTATTTACAAGAGCCTCGTAGTGTGCAATATAGCTACGAGATCCTGTTGTCTGTTGGAATTTCACTTTAGAACGGTTGGTCTTGTTCTTCAAATAGTTAGCCTAGAAGAAGATACACTTGTAAGGCACATACGTAAATACGAGTTCAATATGTGATCTGATCAAATACATATACCCTACCTGATACTTTGGACCAGACTAGTGTTTAACAAGGGCTGTCCAGTCTTCATCTATAATATATTCCACTGGAGATGTTTGGGCGATTTCATTGTTAGCCTTGCCTTCAAAGTGAGTTTTTCGAAGGTGATACCAATACTGTTGCAGAGCAGACTGTAAAACATGAGTGCATGCTTGTTTAGTTGCATCATCTTTCGGATCCAACTTGAACCTCATCTGTTGAAAAAAGAATGTGAGTCTTATTAGGGGGAAGCTAAAAGTATGGGACAGAGCAAGACAATATTACAAATTGCGATGAATAACATTACTTACGGATAAATGGTCAAGGAAGGTGTTAAACTGGGTATCGTCTTTCTCATTCCTGCACTGGATCCACGTTGGGAGGATACGTGCATGACACCTAACGGCAACGGCTGCCTCTAATACTAACTTGGCTGACTCTGTAGCATCACGTGGCCTTTTTAAACCTGCCTCAAAATGGATCTCCATTCTTCCTCCTTTTGATTTTGTTAATATGTCAAGCATTATCCCTGATGTCTGTTTCCGCTTGCGCCGTGGTGCTCGTTCAACAACGAATATGGAAAGTGTTAGTGCACATCAAACTGTGAGAGTACATATAAAGGAGCATGCAACTGCAACTTGACTCGGTCAGGTACCGTCTTGATGTTGATGCTCATGAGGTTCATCTGATCTTGCCAAGTCCTGTTGTGTCAGCAGTGCTTCAGAAGTAGGGTTAGGTGTGAAGGCAGCTTGGGAACAGCCTAGTTGCGGAGCAAACGAACGAGTAACTCGTTGAGATGCCGGTATAGTTGAAGGGGATGCTGCAGCTGGTGGAGCAGGTGATACTGTGTTTGTAGATTTAGCTGGTGGACTTGGACCTTCTACTGCACTATAAGTACAAGCAGAATCTCGAGGGAAGATCCTTTTCCGTTGAACCCGACGAGTAGCACCATTCCCTAATATATTCTTTTCCTTGCTCTTTTTTGACTTTGCCATGTCAAGTCATACCCACAACACAAAAGAATAAAATTGCTCTTCAGAACTCATTGATGCATGATACAGACAAGCAATACTTTGATGTAAGACAACCGTATGAGGAGGATGGAATATGTAAGAAAAACAGGACGGCGTGACATATTCACAGCTACCATGTGTAAACTAAGAAGAAGGATTTTCAAGAAAATAGAAGTAATGCAAGCTAGACACCATATGAAAGATGCAATCAATATCACTCTGCCAAGTTAAAAGTGTCTTGTCATACTTGGCATTTCAAAAAATTAGAAGCAGTACAACCTAGAAATCAATGCAAGATGCAACCACTATCACACTGCCAAGTTAAAAGCGTCCAATCATGAGTGATTGATGCAGGATACACAACAACAATACTTTGATGTAAGAACATGGTATGATAGATAGATGCAGTGTATTCTAGACACAGAAAGGCATGTCATATGCACATGTATAACGTATAAACTCAGCAGGTGCAATTTAATCAAAATAGAAGAAATGCAAGCTAGACAACGTATGCAACATGAAACCAATTATCACACTGTCAACTTAGAGCAAGCACCTGCGATGGTGGAGTAGGGGAGATGAACTCATCATGTAGACTTGGGACTTCAACTGCATTAGCAGTAGCAGTGGCAAATCTAGAGAGTCTCCGTCCGCGTCGGTCCGGAGGACCACCAACATCCCCTAACTTACACTTTTCCTTCCTCTTTTTTGATATTGCCTTCTGAAGTCAAAACCACAAGAAGAGGAATAAAATTAGCTCTGCATAACTGGTTGATGCACGATACAGACGAACACTACTTCAATGTAAGCAAGCACATGATAGGAGGATGGAATATATACAAAAAAACGACAGCATTGCATATTCACACGTATGATAGGAGGATGGAATATGTATGAAAAACAGTAAGCAGAAGGCATTTCAACAAAATTAGAAGAAATGAAAGCTAGGCACCATATGAACATGCAACCAATATCACTACCAGGTAAAAAGTGTCTCGTCATAAGAGCCATTTCAACAAATTAGAAGCAGTACAAGCTAGAAGACAATGCAAGATGCAACCTACATCACACTCCCAAGTTAAATGTGTCTCATGGGTAAGTGATTGTTGCAGGTATAAGTTGTAAGCTACGCAGATGCAATTCAACAAAATTAGAAGCAATACAAACTAGACATCATACGGAACACGCAACCACATATAACAGTGCCAAGTTAGAGCAAGCACCTGTGATGGTGGAGTAGGGGAGATGTGCTCATCATCTACACAGCTACGTTGACTGTCCAGCCTTGTGTTGTTTTGTGAATCTTGTTGGGAGGATGGTGGAGTAGAATCTGTAGAGACCCTATGTTTGAGTTGCTCCGAAGGACCACCATCATCCACTGCCTTACTAATTGCCTTCAGCTGTATTGATTTTGCATTGTGAAGTCAAACCGATAAGAAAAAGGAATAAAATTTGCTCTTCAGAACTCATTCATGCATGATACTGACAAACACTACTCGGATGAAAGGCAAGCACATGATACGAGGATGGAATATGTACGAAAAACAAGACGGCGTGACATATTCAGACCTATGATGTGGTAACTAAGCATAAGGCATTTCAACAAATTAGAAGCACTGCAAGCTAGACACCATATGAAAGATGCAACCAATACCACTCTGCCAAGTTCAAACTGTCTGGCATTTCAACAAATTAGAAGCAGTACATGCTAGAAATCGTATGCAAGACGCAACCAATATCACAGTGCTAACTTAAAGGTGCCTCATCATAAGTGACTGATGCGGGATACGCAAGAACAGTAGTCTGATGTAAGAACATGGTGTGATCAGATATAGTATGTTCTAGAAACCGGAACACGTGTCATATTCACAGGTATGATGTGTAAAGTAAGCAGATGCAATACAACAAAGTTAGAAGCAATACAAGCTAGACATCATACGCTACATGCAACCACATATAATAGTGCCAAGTTAGAGCAAGCACCTGTGATGATTGAGTAGGGGAGATGTGCTCATCATCTACACAGCTACGTTGGCTATCTAGCCTTGCGTTGTCTTGCAAATATTGTTGGGAGGATGGCGGAGTAGAATCTGTAGAGACCCTCCGTTTTAGTTGCTCGGAAGGACCACCATCATCCAATGCCTTACCAATTTCCTTCCGCTTTATTGATTTTGCATTGTGAGGTAAAACCGACAAGAAAAAGGAATAAAATTCGCTCTTCAGAACTCATTCGTGCATGATACTGATGAACACTACTCTGATGAAAGGCAAAGTAATGATACAAGGATGGAATATGTACGAAAAACTGGACGGCATGACATATTCATGCCTATGATGTGGTAACTAAGCAGAAGGCACTTCAACAAATTAGAAGCACCGCAAGATAGACACCATATGGAAGGTGCATCCAATATCACTCTGCCAAGTTAAAACTGTCTCGTCATAGGTGGGGTTCATCAAATTAGAAGCACTACATGCTAGAAATCATATTCAAGAAGCAAACCAATATCACAGTGCCAACTTAAAGGTGTCTCATCATAAGTGACTGATGCAGGATACACAAGAAGAGTAGTTTCATGTAAGAACATGGTGTGATAGACAGATATAGTATGTACCAAAAACAGGAAGGCGTGTCATATTGACACGTATAATGTGTAAGCTAAGCAGATGCAGTTTACACTAATTAGAAGCAATACAAGCTAGACACCATATCCAACATGCAACCAGATATCACACTGCCAAGTTAGAGCAAGCACCTGGGATGGTGGAGTAGGGGAGCGGAGACTTGGAACTTGTGATGCACTAGCAGTACAAGGAGAATCCATACAGATGCTCCGTTTACGTTGCTGCAGAGGACCACCATCATCGCCTTCCTTACTCTTTTCCTTCCTCTTTTTTGATTTTGCCTTGTCAAGTCAAACCCACAATAAAAAGGAATAAAATTTGCTCTTTAGAACTCATTTATTCATGATACTGACGAACACTACTTTCATGTAAGGCAGTCGCATGATAGGAGGATGGAATATGTATGAAAAACAGGACGGCATGACATATTGACATGTGTGATGTGTAAAGTGTAAACTAAGCACAAGGTGTTTGAACTAATTAGAAGCAATGCAAGCTAGACACCATGAAAGATGAAACCAATATCACTCTACCAAATTAAAAGGGTGGCCTCATAAATGTATTTGACCAAATTAGAAGCAATACATGGCAACAGGCTAGAAATAATATGCAATATGCAACGAATAAAGGTGTCTCATCGTAAGTGATTGATGCAGGATACAGAAGAGCGATAGTTTCATGTAAGAACATGGTTAACAGATAGATATAGTATGTACCAAAAATAGGAAGGCATGTCATATTCACAGGTATAATGTGTAAACTAAGGAGATACAATTTACCCTAATTAGAAGCATTACAAGCTAGACACCGTATGCAACATGCAACCACATATCACACTGTGAAGTTAGAGCAAGCACCTGTGATGGTGGTGTAGGGGAAATGCGGTCTTCAAGTACAGAGCTACGTTCAATATCTTCATTTAGACTTGCTGTTTCTTGAGAATCATGTGGGGAGGATGAAACTGCACTCTTTATAAGAGTAGCGCGTCTCATACTAACCCACGGGCGTGACTGTCTCATCATAAGTGATAGATGCAGGATACACAAGAACAATAGTTTGATGTAAGAACATGGTGTGATAGGCAGATGTAGTATGTACCAAAAACAGAAAGGCGTGTCATATTCACATGTATAATGTGTAAGCTAAGAAGATGCAATTTAAAAAATTAGGAGCAATACAAGCTAGGCACCGTATGCAACATGCAACCAGATATCTCACTGCCATGTTAGAGCAAGCACCTGGGGTTGTGGAGTAGGGGAGATGAGATTTGGAACTTGCACTGCAGTAGGAGTAGCAGGAGAACCTGCAGAGATCATCTGTTTCGGTTGCTCCAGAGGACCACCATCATCCCATGCGTTCATCCTTTTAGATTTTGCCTTGTCAAGTCAAACACACAAGAAAAAGGAATGAAATTCGCTCTTCCAAATTCGTTGATGCATGATACTGACGAACACAACTTTTATGTAAGGCAACCATATTGTAGGAGGATGGAATATGTACGAAAAATGGTAAGCAGAAGGCATTTCAACAAATTGGAAGCAATGCGAGCTAGACACCATATGAAAGATCCAACCAAAATCACTCTACCAAGTTAGAAGTGTCTCATTATAAGTGGCATTTCAACAAATTAGAGGCAGTACATGCTTGAAATAATATGCAAGATGCAACCAATATTACACTGTCAATTTGAAGGTGTCTCGTCAGAAGTGATTGATGAGGGATACACAAGAAAAGTAGTTTGATGTAAGAATATGGTTAAAAGAAAGACGTAGTATGTACCAAAAACAGGAAGGCATGTCATATTCACAGGTATAATGTGTTAACTAAGCAGATGCAATTTACCCTAATTAGAAGCATTACAAGGTAGACACCATATGCAACATGCAACCACATATCACATAGCCAAGTAAGAGCAAGCACCTGCGATGGTGGTGTAGGGGAATTGTGGTCATCAACTACAGAGCTACATTGACTATCTTCATTTAGCTTTGCTGTTTTTTGAGAATTATGTGGGGAGGATGACACTGCACTCTTTAAAAGAGTAGCACGTCTCACGGTAACCCACTGGGGTGACTGTCTCATCAGAAGTGATTGATGAGGGATACACAAGAG
Source organism: Thinopyrum elongatum (assembly GCA_011799875.1). Taxonomy (NCBI): domain Eukaryota; kingdom Viridiplantae; phylum Streptophyta; class Magnoliopsida; order Poales; family Poaceae; genus Thinopyrum; species Thinopyrum elongatum. The sequence goes on from CM022298.1 coordinate 229,882,395, forward strand.
CATTAGTTTGATGTAAGAACATGGTTAATAGACAGATGTAGTATGTATCAAAAACAAGAAGGCATGTCATTATCAAAGGTATAATGTGTAAAGTAAGCAGATGCAATTTAACCAAATTGGAAGCAATACAAGCTAGACACCATATGCAACATGCAACCACATATGACAGCGCGAAGTTAAAGCAAGCACCTGGGATGGTTGTGTGTGGCAATTGAGATCATCAACTGCAGAGCTACGTTTACTGTCTCCATCTGCTGGCACTACACCCTTTAGAGCACTTAAATGCTTAGTGCTTATCGTCGAACTACACAGGAGCGACTTCTGTCTTTTCTTTTGTGTATTCATCAACAGTGCGTCAGAGTCTGAAATACCCATGCATAAAAAAACAATAGTGTGAGTATGGGTGAAGTATGTGCACAAGTAGTATAGTGTAAAAGTAGCAGATAGCAGGTGGGTGAGAAATAAATGACGGGAGACATATGATAGCTCTACAACATGCATGGCACACGAAATTAGATTCTAGGATTTTGGAATATGAGCACAGGGATGGCTGGGAAATGCAGATACTCCTCCAGCAAAGGTGGGGTCATATGAAAATAACAGTCGACTGAAAACAAATAGGCCAGTCCATTGTTTCTGCACCGTCCGATGTACAAAGAACAGATAGATCGCCCTCATCTACCTCCAGTCAGTGTTGACGATCTTCCTCGAAACACTAGCGACCACCGGCCCAGTCCCCTGCCTCCGTCCTTCCCTCGACCTCACCGCACCGCCGTGCTTGGCACCGCCCCGACCATCCCTTCAAGCCCCGATGTCCTCCAAATCGGGCGCAAGCAGCTCCTGCGCCCCACACCCCTATGATAGACACCGATGCGCCGCTTCCCCGGTGAACAGGCGGACTAGGTGCTCCGTGTGCCTAAGTGGGTGCTGCTTCTTTTAAATGCGAATCAACTGACCCTGAATTGAAATCCAGGTGAGCGACTGACCTCTAGCTAAGGTGAAATAGTAAATGGGAGGAAACCTTGTGCATTTAGTATCATGAAGAAGGTGCAGTAAGAAGCGCTCAACTAGTTTCTTTCGTGGGATGAATACGGTGTGAGCAGAGATGTAAGATTTGCACGATTAAGGGAAGAGGAGTACCTCTTTCTGCTGGCAGTGCTGTGTCCTCCTTCTGTTTTTCCAACGATCTTCTTGTGGTTCGCTGGAAACAAGAAGTTCTGGAGGATGGTGGAGCCTTGGACAAACCCATGGCCAAGTTGTTGAGTGTGGTGCGATGGCCGTTTGTCAGTGGCGGGGAACCAGATCCGAGGCGGCAAATGATGGCGTAGCGGGAACAGCTCCGGTGCGGTGGACGGTTGCGACAGTGGAGCGGCAGCGGTGAGGCGCAGGACGGCATGGTCGAAGTGGTTCTGGTACGGCGCACGTCGGCGTCGTCGTCGTGGAGGCAACTCTGCCTCGGCTTCAGCTGCTAAGTCCTTGAGGGCGTTGCGGTTGCGGTTGCGTTGGACGACGAAGTCGGGGTACCGGCTCCGGAGTGATGGAGGAGGGCGGCGGTGGATTGGGTGCGATGCGGTGGAGGACAGAGGAGGCTGGGGTTTCACGGCTGGTGGAGAGGGCGTTTTGGCACCCACGGAGTATGAATGGGGAAACGGAGGGAGGGGGAACTAAGGGGGAACAATGTTTCGGTTTGGGACGCGCTTGTTTGAAATTTGGGGAAAGTTACTAACTTTGCCCCCATCTAAAATTTCAGACATATTGCGGGTCGGGGGTAGGACAGTAATCTCAGGTGTCCCAAATAGTGGGCGGGATAGATTTTGGCCGAGCGCATGAGTGTTTAGGCGCCCACGGTGTATGAATGCTTCTCGGAGGCGGTTGACTGGCGTCTTGGTGAAGTTACAAACCTACCCCGGTTTAGACCTTTGGACATCGGCCGATAGGCTACACGGGTCAGAGTCAGGACAGTAATTTCCTACCATCAAACATTAGTCTCGCACGGTTTCGGGCGACCAAAGGCTTATTTGGTGCTTCGTTCAATATTTGGGAGCAGAAGCATTAATGTTTACAGTTCTCTTGAATTGAACTTTCAGGATTTGTCAAACTTAAAAAATCTTGACCCTTGAAAATCCTAAAACTACGATTATTTTGGAATGGAGGGGGTACATTTGAATATACATTGTACATGAGTATATATTAAAAAATATGCAGCTTAGCTCAATTCATGCATGGTTCCAGATATAATCTCCTTGGTTGCAAAAAAATAGTTAGACATGCGTATGAATATATAGCATGTTAAAACGCACAACAAAGATTGATGCCCCTGTTTAGATCTGATTTACAAATGCCATTATCTTGAATTCAAATAGATGAATGCACTTCCTATGAATTTGAATCTTCGAAACCATCTTTTTTTGCGGGGATCTTCGAAACCATCTTTATGTTGAATTGAACATGTATTGTATTTCGTAGCTAGCAATTTGGAATGTATCCATGTATGTGACAAATGTATAAAGTGTCTGACACTAACAATAGGGAGTGCACTAATTAATGTTTATATATGAATTTCAAAAGCCATGCATTGTCTGTATTTCAAACCACTCTCACTCTATGGATTGATAATATGAAATAAACCCATACACATGCTCGAATTCAATAGAGTATGGGTGTCTGATAGACCAATGTTCGTTCATAGGCAAATTGCAAAATTCATGATCTAATCCAAAAAAATTAATGCAATTTATATTTTAATTTAATGTGTAGAACCGCCTTTTACGCATAGATGCACTATGCCTCGGCCCGTCCTCACACACGCGCTATATATCTCTCTATCTGACACATAACTGCACACACTTTATATACATCGGCATTTCTCTCTCACACATGCTCACACACTCTTGCGGGGTGTATCGCACACACACTCTCTATATATCTCCCTCTTTCTCTCTTACTACTACGTACCACTCTTTTCACTAATCTCAGTTGGAAAACACTATTTCTCTCACATGCCTATATACACACGCACGGTCTCTGCTGGCCATCTATATGCACATACATGTGCCTAAGTGTCTCCCGCACTCACATTATCTTTAGGCCTCTCTCACACACATTGCCCCCCCCCCCACACATACACACCTCTCTCTTGTTGGCGGATATGATTCCATCAGATCATTCGGTAAGATATCCCTGACTATTAGGCTGGATGGTAATACGAGGCAAAGTTTTACCCAAGTCTGGGCGCCCTTGCAGTTGAGGAAAAGGCGTACTCCTGGTATTGTATATTTGTGATAGGGGTGTGTACAAAGTACACGTGAATACCAGGCATTGTGTGTGTGTATACTATCGACGAACTAGCTCGCGGGCTTATATAACATAGTCAGGGCCTATGGTTACAAATCATATATAGTCGGCTTATCATCAGTGGGGATAGAGTCCTCCACGACTCTGGTAGCTTCGCCTTGTACGCCGAGTCCTCCATGGGCTTTGTATAACACGTCTTGGTCCAACCTATGTGGCGCAGGATGGAACCGACCCATGTGTCCTCACGTCGACCCACCACAACTAGAAATGATGTGCCCACCACACCCCACACACAATCGACCACTAAGAAAATAAGCATATACCATATTACAAAGTTATACGGAGTACATGAAAATTAATTGCATGGTGCATCCAATAATATTTGTTCCGCATTGTGAATGTTTATATCTTCTCCTAAAAAAATAGTCACAGGAAAGAGAAACGAAGGGCATATCTCTCTTTTTCTCCACCGCACCCCCCTCTCTCTACACCACTTTCACGTACGCACTCAAACTATCTCTCGGCCCTCTAAAAGTATGCCCCTGACACATTCACGCGTGACGGTCACTGTATTTCAAGTGAAAGCACTATACGATCACTGGACTTTAGAATATGCTCATTACGGTCACCGTATACATTCTTGTGGTCATCATACGGTATGTAGCTCACCATACGTCTCTGTATTTTGTTGATGACACTTACGGTCATTGTATTTGATGCGTGCTCCGTATTTTGTTGACGACACTTACGGTCATTGTATTTGAAGTGAAAGCACGATATGGTCACTGGACTTCATAATAAGCTCATTACGGTCACCATATACATTTTGTGGTGCTAACCAACCTGTGGTTGGATGCTTAGGAGGACAATGGTATCCCCAGCCCACCAGGGTTAAAGTCCTGCTGCTCGCATTTATCCTGTATTAATTTCAGTATTTCCGCCGATGTGCGTTCAGTGGGAGGAGACGTTCCCCTCAACTACGAGGCGCCTATGGTTACTTCGTAAAATGTCAAGATGATATGCTGGCTCACTCTCTCGAAGGTGCTCATAGGGGTAGGGTGTGCGTGTGTGCGCTTATAGCGGTGACTGTTTGCGCGTATATATGAGCGCTTGCGTCTGTACTATGTTAAAAAAATACATGTCGTGATTATACGGTCACTGGATCACCGTACAACTCCGTAATATGTTGATGACACGATCAATTGACCAGTCAAACGTTCCACGTGGCGCAACTAGTGTTGCACCATCAGCGCACGTAACCGTGGGGCCCACCTATCAGCGCGTATATGAAAGAAAGAAATGGTAGCTTGTGTCTGTAATGTGTTAATAAAATACATTTTGTGGTGATCATACGGTCACTGGCTCACCATACAGCTTCGCAATTTGTTGATGACACGATCAATTGACCAGTCAAACGGTCCACGTTCATCAGTGCACATTACCGTAGGGCCCACATGTCAGCGCGTATATGAAAGACAGAAATGGTAATAAATTAGTGGTCGATGGGGATTCGAAGTCGTGAGACCTCTGGTTGGCAGCCCACGCGCCCTAACCACAGCGGGCAAGGTCGCCTTGTGATGATATGTTGAGCCGACCGTTTTAATTGCACGCACGCACGAGCCACTGTGGTGAATACAAGCACATCACACATGCGCACAAACATGCCCGCAACGCCCGCCCGCATGCATGCATGCAATACTCACACATACACATGCACGCACGCAACACTCGCACGAACACACGCATGCATGTAGGCGTGCAACACTGACACGTACACATGCACGCACTAACACACACATGCATGCAACACTGAAATGTACACATGCACGCACGCAACACTCGCATGCCTGCATGCACACAGCACACGATGCAAGACACACGCTCAACCTATACGTGCATGCACCCTTTGTTAAGGACATGTATTGTTACTAGTATTAATCAATCTTATCTGTGATAAGCAGAACATTGATGTTTGCAGCGGTCTTTATGAATCACAACATATCAAACGGGCTATCAACGTATATACATTATGATTTTTTTTTAAATTCTCTTACATTATATAGTAGGCTTATCAACCTACATGAATTAGATAACATCACACTCAATGAACAATCATCGGTTTATGAAATGCCCGCTTCTCACCGTGCTGGCCCACCAAAAGCTCATCTGCCGTGCGCTGCCAGTGTTGGTTCACTGACATGCAGGCCAGGTACCTAATGAGCCCACACGTCAGTGGAAGAACGGCGCGGTGTCGTACGTCAGAGTCGAGGGCGCCGCTCGCTGCACGCCCGGCTGAACACGCCTCCTTGCCGCATTCAAACGCCTCCATGAAACCCGTGTGGAAGCCGAGAAACCCACTCCGGTCACATGTCCGTTCATGACTGGGCCAGCATTAAACACAACGCCGGCCGAGCTCCTCCCGTCCGCTGTCTATTTAATCTCCTATTTAAACGAGGCCAGACGCCGGCCAAGAATCGCACACCTCCGCTGCTCCCCTATCTCCTCCTTCACCATTTTGTCCACTCTTACAATGGCTTATGAAGAGTAGTTATCCGGCATCCAAGCTGGCTGGGTGGCCCACCGAGCCCACCGTATACGAGCTATGCAGCTCGCTGATCCACCTCCCTCCCCTCGCCCGACGGAGCCAGTTGCCGCCCCAAGCCGACGCGTGGTTCAGCAACTCACTGCTCCAGGCCAACTCGACGAGGAGCGGCGAGCTACTCCACGTCGGCACGGTGGGGAACATAGGCGTCGTCACTGCCGTCCACACCGCCACCTCGTACCGCGCCTCCCGTGTCTGTGACCGCGTCTCCCGTGTCTGTGGCCGAGACTCCCATGCCTGCGGCCGCGCGATGCAAGCAGAGACAGAAGCTGGGTGCGCGGAGAGCGACGAGTCGGTGGCCAGCGCCTCCACGTCCACTGCCATCATCGAGGAGTAGAACATGGGAGGCCGCCGCCGCTTGGGTCCCGTGAAGGCCACCGCTGAGGCAACGCCGGTGTACACAGCAGGTGTCTTGCCGGATCCTTCTGTTGCCGACAAATGGATCCGCGGGTGACCATTTAGGCTAGGTATTATTATACATGTGATGTTCAGGAGTAGCACCGCTTAGTTGATTTAAATGTAATGAAATTCGTCATGTTTATATGAAAATCCAGTATTTTATATGAATTCTGTCATTGTTTATATGAAATATCGCCGTGTTTGCATGAATTTCCTCCGGTTGGTTGAGTTGCTATCAGAATGTGTGCGGCTACGGTTGCATGGCGTAATTTGCGGGTCGCCGGTCGGTCTGCGGCCAGCTCGGGCGGCGAGGTGGGACAAAAAAAAAGCACATGTCGTGCGAGCTCGTCTCCAACGCGCACGCTGGAGGATGCATGAGCACCCGAGCTCTACCTCGTTCATTGGTGGCAAAGGCACGGGTGGACAAAAGGGTCGCCAATATTTTGGCTACCCCAGGCAAGATCCAAACAACCCCTTCCAGCCCCACCCCTCCCAGTACATTCAAATCCCTCGTTCGTCGTAAAATTTTGCCATGTGTTGTTTTCATGGATATTTTGCTGTGTGAAAACAAATTTAAATATGAACGAATAATCGGTGCCCACGGTCTTCTGTCGGGACACAGTTGGATGGCCTGATAGTAGTAGTAGTGTAGAGTACTAGTACTACTAGATAGTGAGTGTTTACTACTGTATCATGTATGTACTAATTGCAACGCATGCATGTGTTAGCAGTACAATGACCACGTACGAATTTGATGGTAAGATTTGTGTAAGTTAGATGTCATATTATTGCTCTAACATGTGGTCAAAGTTAGCCTCCAAAACGCATTTTAGACCCTATATGGATTGAGGGAATACATGCATTGCTGAGTGTCGGATTCAGGGCTCCGCTGAGCCAAGAAAGGTTCGAACTCTGGGGCGTGTGCGAATACCTCGACCTCTCCAGCCAACCGATTCATCGCTCTCATGGCCTAGCTTGATGAACAGGAAAGGAAGGAGACACGGCAGTTTACCCAGGTTCGGGCCACCTTGCGGTGTAAGACCCTATTCCTGCTTTGGGGTGGATTAGCCTCGCGAGGGGCTGAGGATGAACTAGTACAGAGGAAGAACAACCTCACGAGGTCTATTCTTGTGTGGGTTTGAGTTGAGGATTCGATCTCCTTCCTACGGTGGTGGCTAACCTATATATAGTGGCCTTGGTCCTCTTCCTCCAAAATGAAGGCGGGAAGGGATCCCACAACGGCCAATTTTGAGGGGGGACAAGTAGTACATCTTATCCTGATGAAAGGTGGTCTTCGCCTGCAAAGCTTCTGGTCATGACGTCGTGGTGGGCTCGGCGATGACATCCGTCCTGCCGTCCTGGTGGTCTTGGTCTTGTTGCACGGGAATGGAAACCTTTGGGTGATTCCTCGGGACTCCGTGCCTGCACTTGCCTCCTTAGCACAAAAGAGGAAACCTGCTACGCTGCGCCCGCTGGCGCCCGCCTGGCCTTGGTCATCATGGCTTGCGTCACCCGAACCTCATGAGATGGGTGCTTGCATAGGAATCTCTGCTCCTCAGGAGCCAGCCTAGGGAGGCCGCTCCCTCCGGAGGTCTTGGTGTCGTCCGCCTTGCGAGGGTCTTGTCTTGCCGATGCTAAAGAAGGGTCATAGAAGGCCGTCGATGGAGCCACGCTGTGGGCCGCAGGCAGGCAAGTCTGGGTACCCTGGTTCCCAGAACACCGACAGTAGCCCCCGGGCCCAAGGCGTGCTCGGACTTGGCTTCGAGGTGAAGCCAAAGGGCAAGGGCGAAGCGCCACGGGCCTCAATCGCCTGCGGACTGAGTTGACGCGTGGTGCCTGACGGGACGTGGGCGTCTCCGCTTCCCCACGCTGCCTCAGCAACCATCCGACTTGACTACTGCCTGTTGCATGAAGAAAAGCCATCATTACTCGAGATCGTGGGAGGCCGGCGGTTGGCCTTCCTCCGACTATAAATGGGAGAGGGGGCGGAGCCCCCTCCTCATCTCTGTCTTCTCACTGCTTGCTCCTCCTTCTTCCTTTCCATCCCACTGTCTTGTCGAAGCGTCCATGGCGCCGGTGAGAATGTTTTCTGCTGCGAAAAAGGGGAAAACCCCTCAGGTGGAACCTGAGCTACTCCCGCCGAAGAAGAGGCCTGGTTGCTCCCGTGATGCCGTCGCGGAGCCCACGACGACGCGGCCTTGGCATGAACGGGCTCCACCAGGCTTCCCGGTCCCCGTGTATGCTCGCGCGCAGAGCCTTGTTCATGGAGGCGATGGACGTGGCGAGGAGCGGGGCCGCGGAGAAGGACAAGCGGTGGTTGTACGGCCACCCCACTTGCATACCCAAGCCGAAGGCACGGCCTGCGAGTTTGTGGTGTGGGCGGCAATGCCGCCGCGCACATGGATCTGGCTCCCACGATCCCTTGTGAGGGAGATACCGCCGAGGGGGCCCGTCGAGTTGTGGCTGCAACACGCTGGATGCTGCAGCCAAGCTTCTGAGTCGGAAGTTGAGGTGGTCGACTCCGGTGATGTCTTCATGACCCGGGGATGGAGCGCGATCGCCCGTGCCTGCCGCCCTGAAGGAGGGCACGCCATCCACTTTGAGTACGACGGAGCTTTGACGCTCTCCTTCAAGGTCTTCGGCAACGACGGCCGGTGCCTGGAATGCTGCCCCAGGGGAGGCGGCCAAGGCAGCGATGCCAGGGGCGGTGAACTTGCCCTTGGCCTTGTCCGCGACTCCTCCGCCAGCAGCAGCGCCTCGTCGGACTCGAGCGACGACGATAGCTACGAGCCGCCGAGCCGCCCTGCTCGGACCGCTGCAGCAGCGCTGCCCCGGCGTCGCCGATGACGCCACCAAGTCCGTGGCTCTTTAGGGGATTTTTCCTTTTGCTTCATCTCTGCACAAAACCATGACGAGCCCCGTGGGGGTATGTAAAAAAACTGTGGCATTTTTAGATTAATGCTTATTATTTCCAATCAATGCCGCGTTTTACGCTTCTTGCTATGGCATGGTTGCCCCTTTCATCCTCGCGGTAGCTTAGTGCTCTATGTCGACAGGACCCAATCCCCAGGCAGGCTTTAGCCATCGCTGGTATGCCAGGTCGCGATGCCGTGGTCAAGGCCAGGAGGTGAGCAGCCCGAGGTCCAATAAGAGCCCCTGAGGCACGATGCTCAGGGGGTCCCCTTTGGCACGCAAGCGGCTTTCGAAAGACTGAAAGGGAAACATCCTTGCCCGAGCGAGATCGCGAGAGGCAGAACACTGATCGTAAGGTTCACGTCTGCGTGTATGGGGTGACTTATCTTTGGCGAGCCTGCGGTGATCTTTTCGCTGTGAGCACAGCTTTTGGTGCAACGCCTGGCTGTCCTGGTGGCAGTGGCGCTCCCAGGCAAGACTCGTGCCGACCCCTTCTTCCTTGCTCATCTGGGTGCTCTACATCCTTGGGTCCCAGCCCTCGAGCGGGGCTCAGCCGCCGCTGGTATGCCAGGTCATGATGCCGTGGTCAAGGCCAGGGGGTGAGGGCTCAAGAGCCAGTAGGAGCCCCTGAGGCGCGTTGCTCAGGGGCCCCCCTTTAACGTGCAAGCGATTTACATGAAAAAGGGGTGGCTGGCCTTGCGAGGGGTTGCGGCTCGAGGTGCTGGCTGGGCCGTTGATCCCGGCTCCGGAGGTCCCTGCAAGTTAGCCGAAGAAAGGAAACATAGCCGTGCTTGCTGTCCTGCCGGTGATATTCCCGCAAGGAGACGAAGGCTCTGAGGACCCGGTGAGGTGACATGCGGGGGGCTGGCCGTGAGCCAGAGCTCAGTCTCTCAGGCTCTGAGGACCCGGTGAGGTGACATGCGGGGGTCTTGCAGGGACGGACCTGAGCACAGGCGCCGTGCCAGTAGCCTCCGTTGCGGGGTGAGCAAGAGGCAGGTTAGCAACGTGTAGAGGCCGCGAGGGGCGACTCCATAGGTAACGAGATGGCAGGGGTAACGTTGAATAACCATGATTACACAGTCATGCATACTGGTCCGAAGTACATGAATCAAGATGGTGCGGCTGCGGGGCTAGCCCTGGCAGCTTGAGGATAACGCAGCCCGAGGGGCGCCCTTAATTGAACGAATGGAAAAGTCACCTGGCAACTTCGTTGTAGAAGTGTTGGAGCAGCTGAAGATGCGTGCTGCAGAAGTCGCTCCTCATGAGTCGTCTGGCTCCCGAGCCTCGTGAGGCTCCGGAGGTCCGAGGGGCTCGCGAGGGTCCGGCACCTCCTCCGTCAGGATTGCCTGGCGCCGGGCCTCGTGAGCCACCAGAACTCTCCTCATGTGGTGCTGGTGCGAGGCAGCTGCGTTCGGCAAGCCGAAAGGCATGCGGACATAGCTGTGAGGGCGGCCTCCACACCGGCCGACGGGGGACGGCCAGAAGAGCTCCTGAGAAGCAGCCCTGTTGAGTCCTGGGATGTTGACGTAGGCATGCAGCTCGCTACCCACGTCAGGGGCGGCAGCTGCACTGGGTGGTGCGGGGCGACGGACACCACGCATGGCTCGCGCCTCCTGAAGCTCCTTGATCGCCTTGGTGATGAAATCTTGAGCGCCTGGCGCCTGGCGCCCTACGCCTTGTTCGCGGGAGCGTGCATTGAAGCACGCCTCCACATGGTGCCCGAACGCCTCCCTCGTGACGCTGGCCAGGTCAGAGGCCCTCCAGAGGAGAGCCCCCGAGCCCAACCTGAGGGGGGCGCCGGGCACGCCTTCCTATGTGAGAGAGGAAGGCGCCCCAGCAGTGGGCGCAAGACCTGAGGCATGATCATCGGACGCACCAGCCTCCTGAGGGCCTCTGAGGAGGAGCTGCTTCTTCTTCTTAGGGATGGCCTCAGGAGGATGGATGGCGCCCTCGTCATCTGAGTTCTCGACTGTCGCGGCCTGGTAGGCGCGCTCGAGGGAGCACACCACATCCTTCTCGTCGCAGGCGACCATGATGATGCCGCCGCTTCCCGGCATCTTGAGGACATTGTAGCCATGATGAGTCACTGCCATGAACTTGGCTAGAGCCGGGTACCCGAGGATGGCGTTGTACGGGAGGCAAATGTGGGCGACGTCGAAGTCGATGAGCTCGGTGCGGTAGTTGTCGCGCTTGCCTAAGGTGACAGGGAGGCGAATCTGCCCCAGGGGGATAGTGGAGCCGTCGGTCACCCCTGAGAAGGGCTTGGTGGGGAGGAGCTGGTCGTAGGGCACCTGGAGCCTCTCGAATGTCTCAGCAGAAAGGACGTTCAGCCCCGCACCTCTGTCGATGAGTGTCTTGGTGATGAGGACGTTGCTGATGGTCGGCGAGCAGAGCATTGGGAGCGCGCCGGCGGTGGCTGCACACTTGAGCTGATCCGTAGAGTCAAAGGTGATGGCGATGATGGCGACGCCGGCGATAGCGCATCCCGCTAGGCTTGTAATTCCCTGCTTTTCCTGCACAGATTTCAGGCACGGCCCCACGGGGCGTGAAAGCATTTTTGGAGGGGGCTCCCCTGTAATGTATGAAACAATGATGTGCCCTCTAGGTTAATTTTGAATGTGCCGTCGTGAGCCAGAAGGCTCCCGACTAAAGTAGTTGACGCGACTTATCTTTTGTGTTCACGACCTTGGACGGGTTCTTGTATCGCAGAGGCACATCTCTCCTGAGGCGAGCCCTTCGGGGGCTCGTGAGAGCTTAAGCCCCCCTGGCGCGCCTGCTAGCTTGCTTGAGGGCGCCGTGCGAGGAGTCGAACGCCAAAGCTTTGGCAAGGTGTGCGCGCAGGTGGGCCTGCGGCAGTTACATCCTTGGCCCCGAGGGGGCCTTGACGCTGCCCAGGCTAGCCCAGATGCTCACACCACACCCAGCCCCCGCTCGCGGGGCACTCGCAGAGGGAGTAGCAGGCAGGAGCCAGGCCTCCAACATAAATCAAAGAGCAAAGAACACCGTGAATCGAAAAATCCCCCCTTTTTTCTTTTAATAGGCGCGTGAAACTCCAAATTTCATTCCAAAGGCAACAAACCGGGTTACAAAAGAGAGCAAAGAAGGCGGCCGCATCCGGCGCCTACACTAGTCTTCTCACCAGCGCGGAGCTCAGTGCTTCCACTGGGCGTGGGCATAGTCATTGGGGGACAGTGTCGACTGCCAGCCTGGAGCATGGTGCTTCCACTTGGATGTGGGTGGGAGCCCCCGTGAGGCCCGAGGGCGGCGCTCAAGAGACTCCGGGGCATGTACAGCCCCACTCATTATTACGTGAGAGTGTCACGAGCGGAGATCTTCACGGGCGCATGGCCTTGGTCATGGCGAGTTGAGGAACACTCCTCGCGCCCTGGGCAGGAACCCCGCTCCGTGCATCCCCCGGCCATCGTTGGGGCGTCCGGAAACCAGGACAGGACCAAGGGGCAAGGGGCCACGCGAGCGGTGGCGACTGGGCGGTGGGCCTCCTCCGGGGGAGAGGGCTCGCCGGCGTCTTCCCCAGGAGAAGACCCGCTTCTGGCTTGCACACACCGGGGTGGGGGCTGCGCTGCTCGCCCCGCAGCGTGGGGGAATCCTTCGCGCCGAGCTGCCGATGCGCGCGGGGCGCGCCTCTTGTTCGGGGTGAGGCCAACCTCCGGGCGTGTTCTGTTGGCCCGAGGTGAGGCCAACCCCCGGAGGTGCACCGTCTTGACACGATCTACCTGCAATCCAAGGTTAGCGTGTCATATCCCAATGGTGTTGATCGTAACTGACTGTTGTTGACGCAGGAGGCATCCTCGGGGCGCCGGGCCGGCTCGTAAAGGACCCCGGTCATGGGCGACCTTGGCGACTCCGTCGTCCGAGCCGATGAGGGGAGTGCGCACGGGCTTCCCCTGTGCCCGTACAACGAACCCATTGGCGGCGGTATGGGGGCGCTGGGTGCCGTCGTCCTGAGGCCAGCCCCTAGCCCCCTAGCTCTATCGCCCATCATCCTTAGTGCCTGGTCATGTCGATCAGGGGGCGGCCCTTCGGCGTGGCTCCAGGAGGGGTCGCCTACCCCGGCCGTGTCCCGGGGAAACGCACATTGGGTCGGGTCAGCGGCGCCTCGCACCAGACCCCTGCCGCGAGGTCCTCCGTGCTCTCCTCGGAAGGGCGAGCGGACTGCACGGGGGCAGGCGCAAGCTCTCGACTACGTCCGCGACATGGGCGTGATGTAGAAAGGTGATGCGCCCTCACAGGCGGCGTCGAGCAGCTCGGCAACTCGACCGAGCAAAGCGTCGTCTCCGCTTTCCACCAACCTGCATCGCAGTAACTCACGCGCCACGAGGAGCGTTGCGTGCTTGTTCGCCTGCTCTCAGCGAGTGCGTAGGGATGATGCCTAGGCGTAACCAGAAGACCGCGTGGTGACGCGAGTGCGGCGCTGCACAGGGGGTGGTGGAAGTAGCTTGTGCCGCCGATGGTGGAGCGCTCCAACGGTCACGATTGTCACGGGGAGCGTGGGGCATCGAGCTCCATGGCCGGCAGGCGCCACCTGAGCAGCTCTGGCAGCCCAATGCTCAGCGTAAACCCGGGGACCTTCCTCCATGAAGGTGGCGGGGGCGGAAACGGGGCAAAGGTCGGAGAAGAGCCTCGACACACCCCTACCTAGCGCGCCAAATGTCGGATTCAGGGCTCCGCTGACCCAAGAAAGGTTCGAACTCTGGGTCGTGTGTGAAGAACTCGACCTCTCCAGCCAACCGATTCGTTGCTCTCATGGCCTAGCTTGATGAACAAGAAAGGAAGGAGACATGGCAGTTTGCCCAGATTCGGGCCACCTTGCGGTGTAAGACCCTACTCCTGCTTTGGGGTGGATTAGCCTCGCGAGGGGCTAAGGATGAACTAGTACAGAGCAAGAACAACCTCACGAGGTCTGTTCTTGTGTGGGTTTGAGCTGAGGATTTGATCTCCTTCCTACGGTGGTGGCTAACGTATATATAGTGTCCTTGGTCCTCTTCCTCCAAAATGAAGGCGGGAAGGGATCCCACAACGGCCAATTTTGAAGGGGGACAAGTAGTACATCTTATCCTGACGAAAGGTGGTCTTCGCCTACAAAGCTTCTGGTCGTGACGTCATAGTGGGCTCGGCAATGACATCCGTCCTGCCGTCCTGGCGGTCTTGGTCTTGTTGCACGGGAATGGAAACCTTTGGGTGATTCCTCGGGATTCCACACCCGCGCTTGCCTCCTTAGCACAAAATACGAAACCTGCTACGCTGCGCCCGCTGGCACCCGCCTGGCCTTGGTCATCATGGCTTGCGTCACCCGAACCTCATGATATGGGTGCTGGCATAGGAATCTCCGCTCCTCAGGAGCCAGCCTAGGGAGGCCGCTCCCTCCGAAGGTCTTGGCGTTGTCTCGTCCGCCTCATGAGGCTTGGCCCCTCGCGAGGGTCTTGTCTTGCCGATGCTGAAGAAGGGCCGTGCCAGGCCATCGATGGAGCCACGCCATGGCCCGCAGGCAGGCAAGTCTGGGTACCCTGGTTCCTAGAACGCCGACACTGAGGTTTCTCTTAATCTTCCATGCAACGTTTTTATTGAAGCTTGAAATGTGAACATGTGAATTGGAGGGACTACTACAACCCTACCAAAATAATTGTAGTACTAATGGTATCGTACTCCCTCTGTTCACCATCTCACATGCTCAGTACTTTTGCGAACTATGGAAGTAACAAATTTATTCCACCACTCAGCATCTATTATGGTTAGGGAGATTTCAAATTGAGTCATATAGACTGGAAAGTAGGCACTTAGGGAATCCGCAATGTATGCTTTTTGTTGCCTCTAAGCCCTCTCTCTCCTATTAGAGGCAGGCCTCTATACATTGCATGAATTGCCTCTAACAAAAAATTGGCTAGCATCGCGTCTAACCTTAGAGGCTGCCTCTAACAATGTACCAATCCATCTGGTCCCACTTCTCAGCCTTAGGAAGCATGAGAAAGTACAAGAGAAATATTACTTATTGGACAAATGTGGTGCTAATCAATACTTTTTAAATTTTTGCTAGGGCCCGCCTTAGAGGCTGGTTAGAGTCTCTATACATTGTGGTTTTTTCCATTTGATAAGAGGCAAACCATGTGGGGCCTACCTTAGAGGCAAGGCTCTATACACTGGAGATGATCTGTAGTACTACTTTTGATGTGTCCTGTCAACTCGCAGAACGAGGAGAAGCTTGCTTAGTACGCCCTCTCCCCCGCCCATGGGTGCGGTGGCTTGCAGAGTCGCAGGACGAGGAGAAGCTTGCTTACTATGCCTACGCCCACTCCCTCGCCCACGCGTGCGGTGGCTCATAGGACGAGGAGAAAATTTTACTACTCCCTCCGCTAGAGCAAGTACAATAGGGTGACATAAGCAGGCTACAAGAAATAGAATAATATATCTTTGCTTAGTTGGAGGAGAGAGAAGAGGAGAGAGAAGAGAAGCGGGCTCTTGGTTAGTAGCCAGCTGCAACACGAGACCCAAGATGCTTTGTGAGGATGTAAGATGGGCCAACTATTGATAAACTATTACATGTTTAAAACTTACTTTGTACATGTCGGCTAAGAGGTTGGCTGTAAATGACATGGCAACTTCTTATAGCCGACCGTTGCCTGTATTATTAACCATGCTCTTAGACATATACTCCTCGTCCCTACCTTAATTAGAGAGATTATCATATTGTTTGAAATATATGTCTTTTAGTAGTAGGAGTACTACAGTGGTAGGAGTAGTACTACAGCAATTTCCTTGGAGTCCGTGCTGCAGCAAGCTACCCTAGGCTATGTTACTACTCCCTCCTTTCCGGTTTATAAGGCTCAATTTCAAAATCTCTCCAACCAAGGTAGACGGTGAGTGGTGGAATTAATTTCGTAGTTTGCACAAGTACTTAATTACTATGCTTGTTTTTCTCAAAAAGTTATGTTTACCGATGCATTAATTACAATGAATGCATGCATGACCACTAAATTTCCATGAACTCCTACATGCATTGGTGAGTTTTCTCTTGATACTGCTCGCATCGGGTGATTTAATGCACCTCGAAATCCAAACATGTGATGGTAAGTACTAGTAGAATTGAGACTTATAAAACGGAAAAAAGGATTTTTTTTAGATGAGCCCTATAAGCCGGAAAGAAGGGAGTAGTAAGTAGTACTACCTCCATAGTGGGTACATACTCCGTAAAATCAGATTTTCCCAAAACTAAGTCGCTCAACCTTTATTTGCTTGTTTCCCTTCCTTCCTGCCTCATTGCCTCGAACAGACTATATGCCAGACTCCCCTGCCTGCCGTGCGGGAAAATACCCGCCCTCGCCTTTTTTAGTCTGGGTTTGTATCGATGGATCACGCGAAGCAGCAAAAACCAAGACGTGTCTTGTACTCCTCCGTCGTACTAAAAGAGTGGAGACGCTCGCTTTCATGAATGATGTAGTTCCTCTCGCCAACATGTGGGTCATATAGCAACCGGGTCGACGTGTCATGCACCAAATAACAGTGCAGAATAGCAGGGTGGCGCACCCTAGTCGTAGCGCCCCAGTATAGTAGTAATGAGCACTGAGACGTCAAATCACAAAGCCACACCTTTCCCCCAGACGGACGAAGCAACCATTATTTCACACTTTGTTGAATCCGCTTCTCCATCATCTCCTTCAAGAAAACCACGTATTGCTTCTGCCATTGTTCTGCCTCAAGAGGGACGCGCATCGCCTTGGTACATCATGACACGTGGGACCGCATGATAGGCCATGCTCCCCTGCCCACCACTCGGTAAGATCACCACATTTTTACTAATCTGGATACTATCTTTTTAGATCAATACTAGCAAGATGCCCGTGCGTTGCACGAAACATGAAGATGCATTTATATGAGTAGTTTATCTTGTGGGAGAAAAGGATGAACGAGGGAAGGCCTTATTTGCAAATGTGGAGAGGGGTGTGGGTATCTTTTTGCAAAATTGCCATAGTTTCCTTCCTATCCGTTAGATATAAATCGGATGGCCTATATTGCAGGATGGCAGGCACACCATCATCACCAACTCTGTTTTTCATAAGATTAGGGATAGTCGGGATTCACCAAGGAGCAAAACCAAGTGGTAGGCTGCTCCTGTCATGTTGGCATAGCAACTTAGCAGGGTCAGTCCGCACACGAAATGGCGACACACTTACAGGACCCCTTTGGCCGACGTGTGGCTAATCCACCGTCTAGTTCGGAGCAGCGGTTGGACTTGGAGGCACCCCGGTCGTAGCGCCGCAGTAGTAGTAAATGAGCGATGAGGGGTCAAATCACAAAGCCCCACCTTTCCCGCATTAAGCTGGACGGACGAAGCAACCATCATTTCACTCTAGGGCGCAAGAGCATAAAGAAAAAAGAAAACCAATGATGCGTGCGGCAGCTACCTAGGGCGCCATAGGGTAGGAGCCTCCGCTACAGATCCGCTTCTCCCTCGTCCTCTTGAAGAAAATGGATGATGCGTGCGGCGGTAGGGTTTGTAGGAGTAGGATTGAGGGGCCACACCGTAGTAAACGAGAGAGGGATTGATTTCGAGTCGACACCTTAATATGGGTGGGCCGCTCGGTTTTACCGGAACGAGGCAGAATTTTGGGTTTGGGGAGCAGTGGAGATATACGTACAAAAAATTGTGGACGCAGGTTCGACCGGAAGGCAATGACGCATGGGCCCCGCATTTTGATATACCTGCAGCCGCGTGAAATTTGCTACTCAAAATAATGCATAAAAGTTCCTCCAAAAACATCTATAACTAATGGGAAGTGAATGTATGCTTAAAATGAAAATGTAATACAAAGAGAAAAAATGAATTGCAGTTAAAAGAATGACATTTCTAACAAAAATGTGAATGTGAACTACATATGTGTGCACGTGACCAACACATATATTGTCAATACAAAATCTAATGCAAGAAATAACTTATGAGTAACATGCACGAATTGATGATGTGGTGCTTGCATGCATAGAGTACAAAAACAATGTGATTTATGACTTGCATGCATGACGTGTTCATGTGCCATAGTTGCATGTCCAGGAAAAAAGCTAGTGGGTTGTACTAGCTATTTAGGAATAGAAGATGTATATATGGAAGTTGTCGGGAAAGAGATAACATGTATCTCAATTCCTATGAGTAGGGATTGGAAAAGATATGTCATTTGGTTCACATCGTAGGAACTTTTCTATTGAATCTAGAGATGACATGTATCTCAATTCCTATGAGGAGGGATTGAAAAAGATATGTCATTTGGTTCATATCATAGGAACTTTTCTATTGACTCTAGGCTAATGTTTATTTTCCTTTGAAATTGTGGGAGTATAGGAATCCATTCATATGAACCAAGTGGCTCTAAAGCTATAAAAATGATATCATGTTTATTTTCCTTTGAAATGTGGAGTATATGAATCTATTCCTATGAACCATTTGGCTCTAAAGGAAAAATTCCTATAAAAATCATATCATATAGAGTTTCTATGATATATCTCCACACCAAAGGATGGTTGAAATTACTGCAGGTGATACGACGGTCTTTCTTTGTACACTCCTCCCCCATCTTTATAGTTACCTCTCGAAGATGAATGAAATGATATATACTGGGTATTCTATATGTGCATTTTGGTATACGAAAACTCGGTAAAAGTTTGCGAGGTTTGAATTTTCAATAAAGCTATATGCACTACATTTTGGAATGGAGGGAGGAGCATACGGCAGTTGCTAACACTCAGGTGGAAGATTTGTGTGTTGGAGGAGTGGTTGTTCTGTTAAATGCCATGGCAAAACTGACACTGTTGGATGCCGATCTAACGGTTCTTACGGCGTCCGTCAGGAAACGGCTTGTGGCGAACGTCTGTCAGATATGATTTACGGACACATGCATTGCATTGATACGTGTTCCCTTTCTCTCATGCACACACGCACCCTCACGAGTCACGACTCTCCCGAGTCCTCTCGCACCCACCGTCTATCTGTAGGTAGACATCATACACATATGTGCTCTTCACACCCTACCCTCAGAACTTCTAAAAAATAAAAGACGTCGCACACCTTATATTTTAAGTCACACATCACACACTTATACTATTACTCTTGTGGCGAACGTTCTTTGGGCGTAGTATATTGTACTCTCACGAAGAGAAGTGGTGCACGCACGCACTAGTTCTCTCACACCCACTCACGGGTACACGTAGGAGCGCATTTTTTTTTGAAGCTAGGAGTGCATTTGTTTACAAAGAGGCATCCCAATTGACATTTTGACTAGTCTAGTTTTCAACTTGATGGAGGGTCGGGGACCGCACATGAATGATACAGTACTTAGTGCGTCTTGGACACGATGATTTGATAGTGCAACCTAGAAGCGGTGGCACGTTATTGATCGAGTTTTATTTTTACTTGAACTTTAAATGAAAATAGTGGTTCGCGTGTATTCAATTTAATAACGGTTGCTACAACAAAATCACTCCACTATATATATATAAGCAGGAGCCTCAGCGCTTGCTTTACTAGGGTTCCTCTCTTTCACTCTCTCATGCTCTCCAGATCTAAGCAAGACATAGGTGGCCACACTCTCTCTCTGCTCACCGCTGGTCACAAATCCGGCCGGACCACCTCGGCCGGGGCAGGGGTGTAGGTGCATCGTTCACGCGGTCGTCGGCGGCGAGGGAGGAGACCAACAGCTGCCCGCGCGCCCCGATCGGCGGTCGTGCCGTTCTCTCTGAGACAACACCGGCTCGAGAGGGCCTCCGACCCCTTCTTCCTTCGTGCGGCATTGTGGCCAAGATGCGGCCTCCCGACACCGTCGTTGCCACATCCTGATGACCCTCAGGTATATATTCCTTCGAAACCTGCCTTGCTCTATTGCCCCAGCTCCCCACGTGGCTGCGTGTGGATCTTTTTCTACTTTTGTCGACTGTTCCAAAGCCACCTAGACTTTTACTATTATTAGAGGTAAAGCTAGCTCACACAGTCAAATCTAAGAGTTGGTTCAAACAAGGAAGAAAGTGGGAAAGTTGTAGCATGAATCTAGGACTTGGTTCTAAGGGGAAACGGGGGAAAGTAGTAGATACTGGCTACCCAACCGGTCTCTTGGTTGAAAAGGCGAAGAAAGCGGGGTGGATGGCGAAGGTTGGGTGGGAAGTGGACCTGTCTCTTGGTCGAAAAAGGAAAGAAAGTGAGGGGTGTTGGGGGGACAACGCAAATGAGAACGAGCAGGTCTAGATTTCCTGTGCTCACATAGGAAAATGTCACCGAGGAGATAAAAAATGGGACAAATGCAGACATGCTGCCTGAATGTTTGCCGCTCTCAGCAACCACATCTGCCTCACAACTTTATGCCCCTACTGTCCCTACACCCATATCGCTACCGTTAATGTAAAATCACATGAAGCATGAAGCAATGCCACCTAATGTCACTATTAAGTAATGGTCTAGTGCTATCGATAAATTGAAGCAATGCCACCTAATGTCACTATTAAGTAATGCTGCTGTCGGTCTAGTGCCGTCGATCAATCGAAGCAATGACACCACCATTTTATGAAGTGCTTCTGTCTTGCTTTATTTCCCATGAATTGTGTTTTTGCGGTTACACTTAAATCTCACACCGCTAACATTGCTTCATCCCAGTGGAACTGCACAAATTTGATTGCACATTTACTGACCATGTGCTACTCTCATGACAGTAATACTAATGCTATTGTTCTGCATGTTAATCTAGTGGCAGTGTTGATGTGATGTGATGCTACTTCTTACTTAATGGCACTTTCATACTGTCAATGTAGTGCCAATTATAACACAATAGATGCTGTTGTTAATCATATGCCACTGCAAATAACTGTCACTGCTTAAATAACCGTATTTCATATTTGCGCAAACAGGGATGTCTGTCTCCATATCATTTCTATTTGTGCAATCAAAAGTACACACGTCAGTTTTAGTAGAACTGCACAAAATGAGATGGCTATTCCTAGCTGTCGTCGTCTAACCTCCCGTCTTCCAGGTATTCCTACATTGGTAGTAACTAGGTAGAATGACCAACGCAATCTAAAAGAAGCTGATTCGTACGTTTTACTTCCTGATTGCAGTGCAGGGTCGAGCGAAAACAACTGCATCCTAGTCGGGAATGCACTTTCTCCCAATTCATGGATGGACAGAGGACTAGCTTTGGTGCTCTCACCGTCGTCCACAGCCTTGGTGCTCTCGCCGCGGCGGGGTCAACGTGGTCAAGGAACGACTTACATCGGAAGAGGACTGTACGTGGAGAGGTTGACAGCTGGGTCCACGGCCGCAACAAGGAAGTGCCTCCTTATTACGCGCAAAATAATGATTCCTCCACCTGACAGCGGGGACCTACCGGAAGGGCCTATGTATTTTGCGAAAAAACATTTCCCCCCTAATAGCTAGGACCCACCATCTATATCTTCGCACGCAAGGAAGTGCCTCCTTATCCTCCCTGACAGCTGGGACCCACCCGGTCGAACCGTACGTAGGGTTCTCTGTCTGGTCGCGAACGTGTACGTACATACTGGTCGATCGGTCTCTCTGCAACGATGAACCGTGGCCGAAAAAGCAGCGGCACGTGTAGTAGTAGAGCCCCCGACGTAGCAGTTCAGGCAGTCCAGTCAAAACCATGTACACGTACGTACAACCAGATGCTAAAAAATACGGCCACGTACATACATACGGGCGAGGTCTCAAACGCGTACTCGTGGATACGTACGGCCAGGGCTCTTATACATGGAGAGGCAACGGACGGTAGCAACGGTGTCCTATTCATCGAAAGCCAACCGGCTGGGTCAGAACAGAGAAACTACGTCGTGTTCATCGGGAGGCAATGGAATGCGTCGTGTTCATCGGGAGCCAACCGGCTTGGACAAAACAGCCGAAACGGGTCTGACGTACCGCAGAACGGAGCGAACGGCCTTCTGTTCGAGTGCCTGCGGTCGTAACGGGGTGCTGTTGATCGGGAGGGGTGTGGCATACCGCAAAACGGTGGAAACGGACTTGTGTTGAAGCGCCTACGGACAAAACGGGGTCCTGTTCATCGAGAGGGGTGTGGCGTACCGCAAAATGGGACTCAACGGGCTACCATTCATCCACCATCTACTGCCTTGCTCCAGCCTCCACGGGCTACTGTTCATCCACCGTCGACTTCCTCCAGCCTCCACGGGCTACTGTTCATCCACCATCGACTTCCTCCTGCCTCCACCAGCTACTGTTCATCCATGGGGTCCTGTTCATCCAGCCTCCACCGGCTACTGTTCAACCAGCCCTCCACGGGGTCCTGTTCAACCAGCCCTCCACCAGCTACTGTTCAACCAGCCCTCCATGAGGTCCTGTTCATCCACCCCCAACCGGCTCGATCGGGTGGTTGTGGTGGCCTCCTCTCGATCAGGGTCTTGTTCATCCAGCGACAATGACCTCTACTACCACGGAGTCCTGTTCATCCAACCCCCACCGGGAACTGTTCATCCAACCCCCAACAATGGTCACTATTCATCAAGAGGCAACAGGTTCGATCGGCTTCAGTTAGCAGCAGTAGCGAAGGAATCGCTCGGGTTCAGTTAATAGCCAGGGATCGATCGCTCGGGTTCAGTAATGTAGCTAGTGCAATCGCTCGGGTTCAGTAAGTGAACACCTCGCTTGGGTTTAGTTAGAGCCCAACGCCTCGCACACGCGCGTACATACATGTACGAGAGAAACGTGCAATCCCTCCGTGCATCGCTTGGCCCTGACCACCCACCGTAACCGGGAACTCCCCGAAATTTTCCTCGCCCTCGCTTCTACCATGATTTTTTCCATCATGGACAGCCCAAAGAATGTCATGTAGATGCATCCCCGGCCCGCCCAGGATGAAAAGCCCATTTTCTGTCATGTTTTTTTTTCATAGAAGTAGGAACCCACCACATCTATGATGATATGTGGTTTTGTCACAATTATCGTCATAGAAGTGTCATAAGCATGACAGGAAAAAATTCGTTCGGGCCAAAATGTCACGGATGTATCTTTTTTTGTAGTGATGGGTTAGTTTTGCAAGGAAGAGCACTTGTGTGTCCAAGTTGACAATCATGAAACTTGATTCCAATTGAAATAGTCAAAGGATATGTTGAGTGAGTTCATGCTTCCTTGAATTCAACAACCAAACCATAGGAACTTGGTGATGTAGAAATTGCTCAAAATGTGAGTGACTTGCAATTTCATAGATTTGGGCTCATCCAATTACCTACATGGGTTAGATAACATGCAAGGTACAAATGTACTTCCAAGACAAATGATCATCATTGTAAGAGAAATATCAAGGATTAGTCACAAAGGCTCATGCCTTGCATGTATCCAAATGGAGCTTCTACTCCAAGTTTCAGGCATCAATGATATTCAATTCACCTCTCAAATGGCAAAATACTTTCTCATCAAGCGGTTTGGTGAATATATCCGCCAATTGCTTATCGGTGCGAACATGCTTAAGATTGATGTCTCCTTTAGCAACATGATCCCGAATGAAATGATGACGAACTTCAATATGCTTAGTTCGAGAATGTTGCACGGGATTATGAGCAATCTTAACAGCACTCTCATTATCACATAGCAATGGAACCTGTCTCACATGTATCCCATAATCTTTAAGAGTTTGGGTCATCCAATGTAATTGAGCACAACATGCTCCGGCGACAATGTATTCTGCTTCGGCAGTGGATAAGGATACCGAGTTTTGTTTCTTGGAGGACCAAGACACAAGGGATCTACCAAGAAATTGACAAGTACCTGAAGTGGACTTCCTATCAACCTTGTCACCGGCATAGTCCGAATCGGAGTAGCCAACAAGATCAAAAGATGACCTCTTAGGATACCAAATGCCAAAGTTTGGTCTATGAATTAAGTATCTCAGTATCCTTTTCACGGCCTTAAGATGACACTCTTTAGGAGCCGCTTGATATTGTGCACACATGCACACACTTAGCATAATATTGAGATGGGAGGCACATAGATATAATAATGAACCAATCATAGAACGGTAAACCTTTTGGTCAACCGGTTTGCCATCCTTAGTCAAGTCAAGATGTCCGCTAGTAGGCATGGGTGTTTTCATACCTTTGCTTTCATGCATGTTGAACTTCTTGAAAAGATCCTTGGTGTACTTTGTTTGTGAGACAAAGGTATCTTCCTTAGTTTGCTTGATTTGCAAACCAAGGAAAAATTTGAGTTCACTCATCATAGACATCTCAAACTTCTCCGACATTAGCCTTCCAAACTTCTCACTAAAATGGGGGTTAGTAGAACCAAATATGATATCATCCTAATAAATTTGGCACACAAATAATTCACCATTAACCCTTTTAGTAAAAAGTGTGGAATCAATTTTCCCAATTTCAAAGCCTTTTTCAATGAGAAACTTGGTCAAGCATTTATACCAAGCTCTAGGGGCTTGTTTAAGACCATAAAGAGCTTTATGAAGTTTGTAGACATGATTAGGTTTCTTGGGATTAACAAAGCCGGGAGGTTGTTTAACATAAACTTCCTCCTCAATTTCTCCATTTTGAAAAGCACTTTTAATGTCCATTTGGTATAAAGTAATATCATGGTGATTGGCATAAGCAAGTAAGATGCGAATGGACTCAAGTCTAGCAACGGGGGCATATGTCTCACCATAGTCCATACCTTCAACTTGAGTGTAGCCTTGAGCAACAAGATGGGCCTTGTTGCGTACAACTTTTCCATCTTCATCTTGCTTATTCCGAAACACCCATTTGGTTACAAAGACATTGTGATTGTCGTTCGGCTTTTCAACCAATGTCCACACTTGATTCCTCTCGAAGTTGTGTAGCTCTTCGTGCATAGCATTTACCCAATCTGGATCTGCAAGAGCTTCTTCTACCTTCATGGGTTCAACACTAGAAATGAATAAGTAGTGTTCACAAAAGTTAGCCAAACGAGTTTTAGAGCGAGTGATTCTCCCGGTTGGAATGTCATCGAAGATTTGTTCGACGGGATGGTCTCTTGTGACTCTTGCTCTAACTCGTGAGTGCTTTTGTTTGGGTTGGGGTGGAACATCCACTTCATTGTCTTATTCTTCTTCTCCTCCTTCATTGTTGTTGGCGTTGTCGTTCTCTTGTGGAGGTGGAGAGGGAGGTTGAGGTGGTTCATCTTGTTGCACTTCCTCATCTCCTCCATCTTGACGTGTTCCACTTGTTGATGCCTCCAAGTCAACTTGTGGTTCACCTTGATGTGAAGTCGAGGCGTCCACTTGAACGGATGAAGTACTCTCCTTCACCTCCGTTGGGCGAATCTTGCCAATGGACAAATCTTGGATTGCTTCTGGAGGATCTTTGTCTCCTACATCAATTGGCAATTGCTCTACTTGCGAGCGGTTAGATTCATCAAACTTCACATCTACCATCTCTTCAACCTTTTGGGTCAAATTGTTGTAGACACGGTAAATGTGAGAGTTTGAGCCATAACCGAGTAGGAAACCTTCATGAGATTTAGGAGCAAATTTTGAGCGACGATGCTTATCAAGAATGTAATACTTTGAGCCAAATACTCGAAAGTATCCAACTTGGGGTTTGTTACCGGTGAGAAGCTCGTATGTCGTCTTGCTGAGAAGCTTGTGAAGATATAGACGATTCGTAGCATGACAAGCTGTCTCAACCGCTTCCGCCCAAAAGTGTCTTGGTGTCTTGTATTCATCAAGCATCGTTCTTGCCATCTGATAAGTGTCTGGTTCTTCCTCTCAACAACTCTGTTTTGTTGAGGCGTGTACGTAGCTGAGAACTCATGTGAAATCCCTTCTTCGTTAACAAAGGTATCCACATTGGCGTTCTTGAACTCCGTTCCGTTGTCGCTTTGAACCTTTCTGATCTTCACTTCAAATTGGTTTTGGGCCTTCTTAGCGAAGTTCTTGAAGATCTTTTGGACCTGCAATTTGTCATCAAGAAAGAACACCCACATAAATCTTGAAAAGTCATCAGCAATGACCAAACTGAACGAGTAACCACTGAGACTCTTGTAGGCATTGGGACCGAAAAGATCCATAGGAAGTATCTCAAGCGGTCTTCTCGTGGTCATGATGTTCTTCACGGGATGACTTCATCCAACCTGTTTTCCTACTTGACAAGCACTACAAAGTCTATCCTTGTCAAATATGACATCTTTAACACCAAGGATATGATCACATTTAATAAGCTTATCAAGATTTTGCATGCCCACTGTCGGGGGGATGGACCCCAGGCAGGCAGCGGAACCTGGATCCCTTCAAAAGAATCAGGGCTGGCAACGCCCCTCAATCCGGTGCGCCCCTGGCCGGCTTCCCAACACAACCCGGCCAGGTGCGGCAACCCAGCCAAGCCGGCTGGCGCATGTCGGCCGGTTCCCACGCAAGTCAAACCTTCATCGACAAGCAAGCATGGCTACAGTGCGCCCCCCCTTTACGCCGGCCCCGGTGGGCGCGGCTGTCTCGGAGGCGCAACCCTGTAACAGAACGGCGTGGCCATACCATGACGTCCCACACGGCATGACTACAATGCCCAGCCGCCGGCCGTACCCGCGCCCGGCGGGCCCGGTACGGCCCGCACCCGACGGACCCGGCGAAACCCGCACTCGACGGACCCGGCAGACCCGGCGCCCTAGTGGCCCCCACTGCCGGCTCCTAGAAACTGACAACACGGCCCCGCGCCTGTGTAACTTTACCATTGTAACCCCGGGGGGCCAACCTATAAGACCCCTCGGAGCTCCTCCATGCAGGAGAGATCGATCATTAGTTGAACACTCATACTCACACGGAGAAGGAGCAGCTTATGCACTGGCCTACCTTCCTTCCTCCTCAAAACGGCTCTAGGAGCAAGCCTGTACCATCTTCATACAAACCACACTCGGCAGGACTAGGGGTATTATCTCTCCGGAGAGCCTCGAACCTGGGTACGTCTTGCGTCTCACACTCGCTCGTACCAACCTCGCCTCTGGAGCCCACCGGTGGCCTCTTGCCTATCCCTCTCTTTAGCCATCCCATGGCATCTGCCGTGAGCCCACCACGACAGTTGGAGCCCATCGTGGGGCAGCTTGAGGTGCCGACCGGAGACATGTTCCAGCCGGGGCCCTTCGCCAACTCCGGTGAGCTCTACGTGCACGATCTGGTCCCTTCACCCGGCATGGCGCCGGTCGGCCTCGCCGGCTCGCTCATCGCCCCCTTCGGCGCGCTGCGCATCTTCGATGCTCTCGCCGCCGACGAGTACCCCAGCGAGGTGCTCGACGTCACCGACTCCCCCGTTCCCGTTGGCCGCGACCCCTCCGATGGGGCGGCAGATCCTTGCGTCCGGGTAGAGGTGCTTGTCACCGACTCCGGCTCCACTTCGTCCAGCGCTGTGAAGAAGGCCGCTGACGCCAGGGCCGCAACACAGCGTGACAACCCGCTGCGCGCCACAATGCAGAACCTCAGTGTCCCCATCGCCACCAACATCAATGCCACCAACGCCGCCCAGGCCCGGGCCCAGCTCAAGGAGGAGGGCAAGCGCCTATGGGATGAGGCCGCGATGCTTGCTGCTACGCAGCGCCGGTTGGAGTCCATCCAGCGGGAGCGCGACGCCACGTACGGCTTCACGCCGGCCGATGCTGAGCCCAGCCGGGTTGCCGAGGTGCGGACCCATGGCGCCGCCATCGGCCGCGCGCTGGGTGCGAACTCGCCCATCTACGACACCCCCGTCCAGAACATGTGCGCCGCGCAGGCGGCCACCGTTGGCATGGAGCAGCTACAGGGTGAGCAGCTACAGGTGCGCCTGCAGCGCATGACGGAGCTTCTCGGCACTACGAACGCGCAGCAGAACCACCTTGACTGTCCCGCGGGATCCGTCTCGCACCGCACCAAAGACCCCGAGTAACCGAACACGGCATCCTCTCCGCCCCCCAGCGAAGCTCATTCTGGCAGAACACGAACCCGGCGCAACCGTGCCTTGATGACTGGAGATGACCTGGGCAATGAGCCGGCTCCAAGAGACCGGCGCCAGCAAGAGCCTCCCCCGCAATCCGGCCGGCACGCCTGTCCGGCTTCCGCTAACCCAGTTCCCCATGGCCCGGACGCAAGCCGGCTGGGCCCGTGCGCCATCGACGACACCGACGCCCGTCACCGCATCGAGCAGCTCGCCCTCTCTCTCGAGCTAGAGGAGGACAACGTGGCCGGTCCGGCTTGTTTTGGCCCGCACTTCTGGGATGAGCCCTTCTCCAAAGGGTTCACGCTTCCCCGCGACACCCTGAAGTACAACGGGACCGTCAAGCCGGAGGGCTAGATCATCGACTACACCACCGCCATCGGCATCGCAGACAGCAATCGGCGCCTAGCCGTGCGCTACGCCCCGCTCATGCTCCAGGGCTCGGCCCGGACATGGCTGAACAGTCTGTCGGCTGGCAGGGTCAACTCATGGGTTGATTTCGAGCAAGCCTTTGTGCGCAACTTCACCGGCACCTACAAGCTTCCCGGCCGTCCCAGTCAGCTCGCCATGTGCGTACAGGGGCCGGGTGAAATCTGCCACGAATACCTCGCACACTGGACCGATCTCCGGAACAACTGTGAGGGCATCCGCGAGGTTCAAGCCATTCAGTACTCTGTGAGCGGCTGCCGGGATGGCACCCTATCGGATTCAGGGCTCCGCAGACCCAAGAAAGGTTTGAACTCTGGGGCGTGTGCGAAGAACTCAACCTATCCAGCCTACCAGCCCGTCGCCCCACGGCCTAGCTTGATTCACACGAACAAGGAAGAAGATGAACACGACAGTTTACCCAGGTTCAGGCCACCTTGCGATGTAAGACCCTACTCCTGCTTTGTGGTGGATTGGCCTCACGAGGGGCTGAGGATGGACTAGTACAAGGGATGAACAACCTCACGAGGTTTGGGGGTGAGGGAATGAGTCGACCCCTTCTACGGTGGTGGCTAACCTATATTTATAGTGGCCTCGGTCCTCTTCCCCCCAAAACGTAGGCGGGAAGGGATCCCACAGTGGCCAATTTGAAAGGGGACAAGTAGTACATCTTATCCTGATGAAACGTGGTCTTCGCCTATAAAGCTTCTGGTCGTGACGCAGCGGTGGGCTCGGCGATGACATCCGACCTGCAGTGCTGGCGGCCTTGGTCTCATTGCACCGGAATGGAAACCTTTGCCAGATTCCTCGGGAACCCACGCCTGTCCTTGCCTCCTTAGCACAAAAGAGGAAACTGCCTCCTCTACGCTCGCTGGCGCCCGCCTACCTTGGTCGTCATGGCTTGCGTCATTGTAGCCTCATGAGGCTGGGTACCTGCGTAGAAATCTCCGCTCCTTGGGAGGCCGCCTGGGGAGGCCACTCCCTCGGGAGGTCTTGGTGTTGTCCGCCTCACAAGGCTTGGCCCCTCCCGAGGGTCTTGCCTTGGCGGTCTTGTAGACGGGCCGTACCAGGCCGTCCATGGAGCCACGCCGTGGGCCGCAGGCAGGCAAGTCTGGGTACCCTGGTTCCCAGAACACCGACAGTAGCCCCCGGACCCAAGGCGTGCTCGGACTTGGCTTCGAGGCGAAGCCAAGGGGCAAGGGCGAAGCGCCGCGGGCCCCAATCGGCTGCGGGCCAGGCTGACGCGTGGCGCTTGACGGGACATGGGCGTCTCCGCTTCCCCACACCGCCTCGGCAACTGCCCGACTTGATGACTGCCTGGTGCATGCAGCGGGGCCATCATTACTTGGGGCATGGGAGGCCGCCGGTTAGCCTTCCTTCGCCTATAAATGGGGGAAGGGGGGAGGAGCCCCCAGCCCATCTTCATCTTCTTGTTGCTCGATCCTTCTTCCTCTTCGCCGTGCCGCCATCTCGCCAAGGCATCCATGGCACCAGTGAGGAGGTTCTCAGCCGCCGAGAAGGGAAAGGCCCCAAGGAGGGACCAGGCTCGCCACCGCCCAAGAGGGGCCGCGGCCGTCCCTGCAAGTACGCCGTGTCGCCAGCGGTGGCTCCCCGAGGGTGTGGGCACACCCCCTTGAAGGCTGGCACCACCTTTGGCAGTCGTGGGAAGGCTCCCTCCAATGCCAGAGCCTGTCGCGGATGAGGTGGTCATAGCCAAGGAGGGATGCATGTGGCAGCCATTCGGCCACCGCGCCCGTGATCCCATTCGGCCGATGCGTCCTCGGAGTTCGTGGTGTGGGCGGAGAGGCCTGGAGGCGTCTGGTTCTAGCTCCCACGCTTCTTCGCGGGCGCGCTGCCGGCCGGGGGACCGGGCGGCCTCTGGCTGCAGGTCGATGATTGCTGCAGCAAGGCCTCGTGGGTGGAGGTCGAGGTCACCCTCGCCGGTAACGTGTTCCTGAACCGCGGGTGGCAGCCGTTCGCCCGCGCACATGGCCTGCAGGGGAGGTGTACTCTCCACTTCAGGCATGACGGTGCTGCGACCCTCTACATCAGGGTCTTCGGGGAGGACGGCGGGCGTCGGGGGTGTTACCCCGAGGGCGATGACGACGTTCATTCCTCCGACGGCGATGGCGGGGGGGGGGGCGGGCGCCGGCATCCTCGGGCGTGAGCTCGCCCTTGGCGATGGTCGTGATGCCTCCAACAGCGGAGGCTCCCCCTCCGGGGAGAGTACGAGCGATGGTGACTACGACGAGCCGCCACGTCGCTGAGCTCAGACTGGGGAGGGCGACGAGCCGCCTCACCATCGCGCTCCGGTGAAGCAGGAGGAGGACTCTGACTAAGCGCAGGTGTCGCTGGAGCCAAGCCTCAGGAGCCGTGGTGGTCACGAGGCCATTTTTGCTTTTTCTTTTCCCTGCATCAAGAAACGTAGAAGGCCCTGCTGGGGCGTGTAATGGACCATGGCCCTTGCGCCGTTTATGTTAACGTTTTATCTCGTATCTTAGCATTCGTGTTGCTATCAATCGATAGGTTCTTGTTGATCGTGGTCAGGATAACTTAGCTTGGTGTGCTTGTGGTAGACTCCCATGCCGCGAGGGTATGCTTCTCTTGAGCTTGGACCTCCTGCGTGCCCCTCGTTCTAGAGAGATCCTACCAGGGGTTTCCTTCTTGAGGAATCGAAGGTTCTCAGACCTCCGGAGGCACCCGGTGGCCGCGAGGTTTCCAGCGAGCCATAGGGCCTCTGGAGATGTTCCACAGGGAGCCGCGCCTCGCGAGGACCGATCGCCACTGGTACACCAGGTCGCGAGGCCAGGGGATGAGCGCTCATGGGGAACGCACACGCCCGTTGGCTCGTTCACGTGCGCCGCGCGAGGATTAAGATGCCAAAGGCTGGGGCACCAAGGCTTTGGTGAGGTGTGTTCGTGGGCGGACCCAGACATACACACCGTGCCCAGCCCCCGCTCACGAGACGCGCGGGGAAGAGCGACGGGCAGCTGCCGCTCTCCGAAAGCAAGGTTTGAAAAAGTAAACGCTGCAAGGAGAAAAATTCCCATCCCTTTCAAATAAAGACGCGGGAACTTCGAATTTCATTCCAAGATGTGGCAAACCAGCTACAGAAAGCAAGCAAAAGAACAGCCGCGTCTGGCACCTACACTAGTCTTCTAGTCTTCCCGCCAGCGCGAAACATGGGGCTTCCACTAAGACGAGGGTGGGAGGCCCCGTGAGGCTCAGGGGCAGCACTCAGGAGACTCCGGGGCGTGTACAACCCCACTCATTATTACATGAGAGTGTCACGAGTGGAAACTTGAGAGGCGCATGGTGCTCGCCTGTTATGAGTAGAACTTCCGGAGGTGCTGAATGTTCCAGGCATTCTGGATGGGGACCCCGTCCTGCGTCTCCAGGCGCACGGCGCCAGGCCTGGAGACACGGGCGATCTTGAATGGGCCCTCCCACATGGGCGAGAGCTTGTGAAGCCCCTCTCTGGAGAACACCTGCCTCAGGACGAGGTCACCCACCTCGAGGGTCCTGGAGCAGAGGCTGCGGCAGTGATACCGCCGCAGCGACTGTTGGTACCTCGCGGCACGGAGCGAGGCTTGGCGGCGGGCCTCCTCCCCGAGCACGAGATCTGTCCCCCACGAGGCATCCTGGCGTGCCTCGTCAAATGCCAAGACCCTTGGGGGGTGATGTTTGACGTCATGTGGGAGGACCGCCTCAGCCCCGTAGACGAGGAAGAACGGGGTCTCACCGGTGGGCTTAGTCGCGGTGGTGCGGATGGACCACAGCACGGACTGAAGCTCACCGAGCCAACCCCTGCCGCAGGCCTCGAGTTTCTTCTTGAAGCTCCTCATCTTGAGGCCCCTCAGGTTCTCCGCCTTGGCGCGTTCGGCATGGCCGTTACTCCGTGGGTGCGCCACTGAAGCGTAGCATATCTGCATTCCAAGGTTAGCACAATATGTTTTGAAGAGGTTGCTCGTGAACTGAGAGCCATTGTCAGTGATGATACGGTTGGGGACCCCAAAGCGGCTCACGAGGCCCTTGATGAACTTCACGGCCGAGCCAGCTGGGGTGGTGCGCATGGGCAACACCTCCGCCCACCTGGTGAATTTGTCGATGGTGACATAGAGGTAGCAGTAGCCCCCGGCTGCTCCGGGAAACGGGCCCAGGATATCCAGCCCCCAGACCGCGAACAGCCATGAGAGCGGGATGGTTTGGAGGCCCTGAGCGGGCTGGTGGATCTGTTTGGCATGGAACTGACAGGCCTCACATGATCGCACCAGCTCGGTGGCATCGTTGAGCACCGTGGGCCAGTAGAACATGTTGCGGAACACCTTGCCCACGAGGGTGCGTGATGAAGAATGGTGCCCGCAATCCCCGCCATGGATGTCAGCCAGCAACTCCACCCTTGCTCCTTGGAGATGCATCGCAGCGAGACGTTGTTTGGGCACCTTCGGTAGAGCTTGTCGTCCTGCAAGCAGTAAGCAGTGGCCTGACGGGCCACGCGTTGTGCATCTTCCTCCTTCTCCGGCAGGGTGCCTCGGAGCAGGTACGCCTTGAACTCTTCGGTCCAGCACCCCTCCTGAGGTTCGAGCGCCAGGAGCAGGCGGGCTCCTGAGGTTGGACCGCAGGCCGGGGCGCCTATGGAGGGGGCTAGGGGCGGCTCCTCCCGGAGCAGTGCAGGGCCTACAGCGGGGGGAGGGGGGGCTGCCGATGGCTTGAAGAGCCGCTCCTCGAAGACACCAGGCTTTGAGGGCTCGCATCGGGATGCCCTCTTGGCGATGACGTCCGCCTCCTTGTTCGTGCCATGTGGGACGTGCTGCAATTCCAAGCCCAAGAATCGTTTTTCAATATTGCGTACCTCTTCTAGGTATGCCTCCATGTGCTCTTCCTTAGGCTTGTATTCCTTGTTGGAGAAGTTGACGAGGAGCTTAGAATCTCCCTTGATGGTGAGATGCTTGACCCCCAGGGCCACTGCAGCCCTGAGGCCAGCAATCAGGCCCTCGTATTCCGTGATGTTGTTGGAGACCTTCTCTCCATGCTGAAAGCAGAGCTGCACGACATAGTATAGCTTGTCCTGGGTCGGCGAGATGAGTACGGCCCCAGCCCCTGCGCCCTGGCGCGCAAATGCGCCGTCGAAGTACATGATCCAGCCATTGGGCGCCTCGTCTCCGGGCGCGAGGGAGTGATCTTCACCCATCCCCTAGTCAGGGGCGTCAGTCCATTATGCCACAAAGTTAGCGAGGGCCGCGCCCTTGATGACCCTGGTGGCGCTGAACTCCGGCTGGAACGCCTGCAGCTCGATATTCCACTCGGCAACCCTCCCCGTGGCATTGGGGCTACGGAGCACCTTCTCCAGTGGGTACGTGGAGACGACCTTGATGGGGTGGCCTTGGAAGTAGTGGCGCAGTTTCCTGGAGGCGACAAGGAGCGCGAGCAGGAGCTTCTATGGCATGGGGTAGCGTGCGCGCGCTTCACGCAACACCATGCTGACAAAATACACAGGGTGCTCGATGAGGGAAGAGGTGTTGACGACGTCCCACGCCGCTTGAGACGAGGGGGCCTCGGGAGCCTTGTCGTCCGAGGGGGTAGTCGAGGCCTCAGGAGTGCCATCCTGAGGTGGCGATGGCGCATCTATACGCGGGGCACTGCACCACGCACCCGCACCTGCGCGCTCTTCCCGGACCGCCACGAGCGCTGCGGTAGCCGAGTGGGGTGTGGCGGCTTGGTAGAGCACCAGGGGCTCAAGAGGACGAGGCGCCACCATTACCGGCGGGCTCGTGAGATACCTCTTGAGGTCTTGAAAGGCCGCCTCAGCCTCCGAAGTCCATTCAAAGGGGCCCTTCTTCTTCATCAGCTTGAAGAACGGGAGGGCTCAGTCGCCAAGCTTGGAGATGAAACGCCCCAGTGAGGTCTCGCAGCCCGCAAGCTTCTGCATCTCCTTGAGGGTCTGTGGCGGGCTCATCCTTTCTATCACCTTGACCTTCTCTAGGTTAGCCTCGATCCCTCTATGCGACACCAGGAAACCCAGCAATTTTCCAGACAGGACACCGAACACGCACTTCTCCGGATTGAGCCGCAGGTTTACCTTGCACAGGTTGGCGAACGTTTCTTCCAGGTCTTCGACAAGGGTCCTTGCTTCCCGCGACTTGACCACTATGTCGTCGACGTATGCCTCGGCGTTCCTCCCGAGTTGCCGGCCCAGAGCGATATGCACCAACCGCTGGAAGGTCGCGCCGGCATTCCGCAGCCAAAGGGCATGCAGGTGTAGCAGTCCACCCCGCACGGGGAAAGGAAGGCTGTTTTCTCGATGTCCTGCACCGCCATCTTGATCAGGTGGTAGCCCGAGAAGGCGTCCAGGAAGCATAACAAGTCGCACTCGGCGGTGGAATCAATGATCTGATCAATGCGCGGAAGAGGGAAGGGGTCCTGAGGGCACGCCTTGTTGAGGCTCATGAAGTCGACGCACATGCGCTCCTTCCCGCCCTTCTTGGGGACAATGACCTGGTTGTCCAGCCAATCCAGGTGCCGCACCTCTCGAATGACTCCAGCCTCTTGCAGCTTGTGGACCTCCTGGACGATGGACTGCTTCTCTTGGGCTTGCCGCCAGTGCGCGCCCGGTGAAGCAGAAGGCGCGGTGGCAAGCCCGTGGGACGCCGACCAAGTCCGTCGCCTCCCATGCAAACACATCCTTGTTCGCACGGAGGAAGCCAACCAACGCCTCTTCCTGATCTGGAGGGAGGACGGCACCTATGGTGAAGGTGGGGCCTGAACCTCCGTCGTCGACGGGCACCTGCTTCGTCTCGGCCCGGTCTTGGGAGAACAATTGCTTCTTCTTTGCGGGTGCGGCCTCCGGGACCTCTGGTGCGTCCCCAGCGACCGGCCGCATGGTTGCCGCCGCTTTGAAGGCGAGCTTGAGGGCCAGGAGTGCATCCTTGGCGTCCCCCGCCACGGTGATGATGCCACTACTTCCTGGCATCTTGACAACATTGTAGCCAGGGTGCGTCACCGCCATGAACTTGGCAAGGGCCGAATACCCAAGGATGGCGTTGTACGGGAGGCTGATGCGGGCGACGTCGAAGTCAATAAGCTCGGTGCGGTAGTTGTAGTGCATGCCGAAGGTGACTGGGAGGCGGATCTGCCCTAGGGGGACAGTGGAGCCGTCGACCACCCCTGAGAAGGGCCTGGTGGGGGTGAGCTGGTCGTAGAGCACTTGAAGCAGGTCGAAGGCTTCCACAGAGAGGACGTTGAGGCCAGCACCGCCGTCGATGAGGGTCCTAGTGACCGCAACGTTGCTGATGGTGGGCGTGCACAGCATGGGGAGTGCGCCGGCGCCGACTGTGGTCCTGGGGTGATCCCTGGAGTCGAAGGTGATGGCGGTCTCAGGCACAACGCGGCCCGGAGGAGCCCCCTGCCGCGGCTGAACGTCTCCCAGCCGACGGAGGAGTTACTTGACATGGCGGCTCGAGGATGGCGCCTGCGACCCGCCAAGGATGGACGCAACAATGTGGGGCACTGGCGCCACGAAACGCGCGATGAACAAACCGCGCAGCTCCTCCCAGGAGTCCACCGAAGACTCCGGCAGGCTGAGCATCCAGGAGCGCGGCGCGCCCAAGAGGGCCATAGGGAGCCAGTTAGCCATGACCTTGTCATCGCCGCCCGCCTCCCAGATGGCCTGCGCGTACAAACAGAGGAACTCCTTGGGGTCCCTCGTGCCATCGTACCGCGGGGGCAGCGCCGGCCTGAACTTCTGTGGCCACCGCACCCGCTGCAGGTTGGGGGTGAAGGCCTGGAGGCCCACCATGAGAGCCGCAAAGCGCGAGCAGGGCGCGGTTGATGAAGAGGATGAACTTTGACACACCCCTACCTGGCGCGCCAAATGTCAGATTCAGGGCTCCGCAAACCCAAGAAAGGTTCGAACTTTGGGACGTGTGCAAAGAACTCAACCTATCCAGCCTACCAGCCCGTCGCCCCACGGACTAGCTCGATTCACACGAACAAGGAAGAAGATGAACACGGCAGTTTACCCAGGTTCGGGCCACCTTGCGGTGTAAGACCCTACTCCTGCTTTGTGGTGGATTGGCCTCAGGAGGGGCTGAGGATGGACTAGTACAAGGGATGAACAACCTCGCGAGGTTCGGGGGTGAGGGAATGAGTCGACCCCTTCTACCATGGTGGCTAACCTATATTTATAGTGGCCTTAGTCCTCTTCCCCCAAAACGTAGGCAGGAAGGGATCCCACAGTGGCCAATTTGAAAGGGGACAAGTAGTACATCTTATCCTAACGAAAGGTGGTCTTCGCCTGCAAAGCTTCTGATCGTGATGCAGCGGTGGGCTCGGCGATGACATCCGACCTGCCGTGCTGGCGGCCTTGGTCTCGTTGCACCGGAATGGAAACCTTTGCTAGATTCCTCGGCAACCCACGCCTGTCCTTGCCTCCTTAGCACCAAAGAGGAAACTGCCGCCTCTGCGCTCGCTGGCGCCCGCCTGCCTTGGTCGTCATGGCTTGCATCATGGTAGCCTCATGAGGCTGGGTACCTGCATAGAAATCTCCACTCCTCGGGAGGCCGCCTGGGGAGGCCACTCCCTCGGGAGGTCGCCTGAGGAGGCCACTCCATCGAGAGGTCTTGGTGTCATCCGCCTCGCGAGGCTTGGCCCCTCACGAGGGTCTTGCCTTGGCGGTCTTGTAGACGGGCCGTACCTGGCCATCGATGGAGCCACGTAGTGGGCCGCAGGCAGGCAAGTCTGGGTACCCTTGTTCCCAGAACACCGACACATCCTCCTCAAGCACAAGCTCCTGCGCTCCGAGCCGACCACCATGGCCGCGCTCATGGTCACGGCGGACAAGTACGCCACGGCCGATTCTGCCATGAAGATCCAAGTGGTGCTGGACGAAGCTGGCAAGGCATTGTTGGAATCTCCCTCCAAGCGGGCTGGCGAGAGCAGCCGCCAGTAGAACAACCAGCAGAACAACAAGTGCAAGGCCGAGCAGCAGGCTCCCCACTACGACAACCGCCTCGTTGCAGCGGCCGATCAGGCGCCCGCAGCCGAGCCGGTCAGCAAGCACCGGCAAACCGGAAAGACCGCATGGCAACCCGCCATGAGCTTTGAGGAGATGCTTGACGCTCCCTGCAAGCACCACAGCGGCGCAAGGCCATCTACGCACACGCTTCGGCAGTGCGCCATCACCAAGCGTATCATGAGGGGCGACATCCCGCCACCTCCAGCTCCGGCTCCGGGTGCGGGGCAGCCACCTCCGGCAAACGGCACCATGCGCGATGAAGTCTTCCCCGACCAAAACGCAAGGTATGTCATCTTCACCAGCTTTGGTGACGACAAGCGTAGCTAGCGCCTGCTCCGGCAGGAGGTGAACACCGTCATCCCGGCCAAGCCTGAGTACATGCACTGGTCGGATCGCCCGGTCAGCTGGACCCGGGAGGACCACCCGGCCGTCATGCCCAACCCGGGTGGCTACGCCCTCGTCCTCGACCCCACCATAGTCACCGCAAGACACACCTGCAAGTTTTCGTGAGTCCTCATTGATGGCGGCATCATCATCAACATCCTCTACCGCGACACCATGACCAAGCTCGGCATCAAGGCCAAGCAACTGGAGCCATCCCGGATGGTGTTCCACGACATCGTGTCGGGCCTCTCCTACTCTCTCGTCGGCCGGATCCGGCTTGACGTCCTGTTCGGCACGAGCGATCATTTCCAGCGTGAGCCTATCTGGTTCGAGGTGGTGGACTTGTCTAGCGTGTACCACGCGCTGCTGGCCTGACCCGTGCTGTCGAAGTTCATGGCGGTCCCCCACTACGCCTACCTGAAGATGAAGATGCCAGGTTCTAAAGGCCTCATCACTGTTGCCGGTGACTATAGAAGGTCCCTAGAATGCGCCCAAGCCGGCACCAAGTTGGCCGGATCACTCGTCATAGCCGAGGAGCGGTGCCAGCTCGACCGAATTGTCGCACTGGTCGGTGAGCAGCCGGCCGTGCCGGCTTCGGCCAAGGAGTCGGCCGGCGAGGCCTCGTTCCAGCCATCGAAGGACACTAAGAAGATCCCACTCAATGGTGCAGCAAGTACGTTGTTGTGGGCACCCGCCTCAGCAGCAAATAGGATGGCGAACTCGTCGACTTCCTCTGTGAGAATCGGGATATCTTTGCATGGTCCCCAAAGGTCATGCCGGGTGTTCCGAGGAAGTACGCCGAGCACAAATTACACGTCCGCAAGGACGCCAAGCCTGTCCATCAACCCCTACGTCGCTTTTCAGAAGAGAAGAGAAGAACCATTGGTGAAGAAGTCGCCCGGCTGCTCGCAGCCGGCTTCATCATGGAAGTGTTTCACCCAGAGTGGCTGGCCAACCCCGTCCTCATCCTGAAGAAGAACAACACCTAGCGCATGTGCATAGGCTACACCAGCTTAAACAAGGCATGCCCCAAGGATCCTTTTGGTCTACCACGGATAGATCAAGTGATCGACTCCACGGCCGGCTGTGAGTTCCTGTCCTTCCTGGATGCTTACTATGGCCATCATCAAATCAAGCTGGACCCGAACAACGCCCTAAAGACGTCCTTCATCACGCCCTTTGGGGCGTACTGCTACATCACCATGTCGTTTGGCTTGAAGAATGCCGGTGCCACCTTCCAGTGCTGCATGCAGAAATGCTTGCTGATGCAACTCGGCTACAACATCCACGTCTACGTCGATGACATTGTGGTGAAGACCAAGCAGCACCTCATGCTCCATGACAACCTAAGAGAAACTTTCGCCAATCTGCGCCAGTACCAAATCAAGCTCAACCCGAAGAAGTGCGTGTTCGGCGTGCTAGCTGCAAAGCTGCTCGGCTTCCTCATCTCGGAGCACGGCATTGAGGCAAACCCGGAGAAGATCAAGTCCATCGAACGGATGCACAAGCCAACCCGGCTACGCGATGTCCAGAAGTTCACTGGCTGCTTGGCCTCGGTCAGCCGGTTTCTCAGCTAGCTGGGCGAGAGGGCCTTGCCCCTATATCAGCTGATGAAAAAGACGTCGTCATTCGAATGGAACGACCAGGCGGATGAAGCGTTCTGGATCTCAAGCGCATGCTCTCCACCGCACCCGTCCTGGCCACGCCGGCCGACAAGGAGCCGCTATTGCTATACATCACTGCCACCTCGTGGTCGGTCAGCATAGTGCTGGTGGTCGAGCGTCCAAAGAAGGGCAAGATCCAGTCCGTCCAGCGCCCGGTCTACTACCTGAGCGAGGTGCTTTCCGCCTCCAAGCTGAATTACCCGCACTATCAGAAGATGTGCTACGGCGTGTACCTCACCACCAAGAAGCTGAAGCAATACTTTCAAGAGCATGTTATCACCGTGGTCAGCACGGCCCCCATCGGTGAGATCATGGGCTACCGGGATGCCTCCAGTCGGGTTGCCAAGTGGGCCATCGAGCTGGCCAGCCACACCATTCTCTATGAGCCCCGCACTACGATCAAGTCCCAGGCGCTGGCCGACTTCCTCGTCGACTGGACAGAGACCCAGTACCTACCGCCGCCGCCGGATTTGACGCACTGGCGCATGCACTTTGACGGCTCCAAAGTGTGATCCGGCTTGGGAGCCGGCATCGTGCTGTCTTCCCCGAAGGGCGACTGACTGCGGTACGTGCTCCAGATCCACTTCGCCGCCTCCAACAATGTTGCCGAGTATGAAGCCCTTGTGCACGGCCTCCGGCTTGCCAAGGAACTCGGCATCTGGCGCATCCTCTGCTATGGCGACTCAGATCTGGTGGTGCAGCAGTGTTACGGTGAGTGGGACGCTCGGGATGCCAACATGGCCAGCTACCGCTTCCTGGTCCAGCAGTTTTTCGGCAACTTCGATGGCTGCGAGTTCCTCCACGTCCCACACATGGAAAACGAAGCCGCCGACATGCTACCCAAGATTGGCTCCTCCCGGCAAGCCATCCATCCGGCGTCTCCCTCGAACACTTGTGAAAGCCATCTGTTAAGCCGTCTCCAGATTCCGAGTCCATCTTCATCCCGGACGACCCTGCAGCGCCCCTCCCCAACCTGGTCCCGGGGGCTGCCGTCTCCAACCCGGCGACTGTCGTCCCCAACCCGGGGGCTGCAAATCCCGACCGGGGACTGCCGTCCCGGATCCTGCCTTGGTGGCCGTGTTCACCGCGGTGACGGCTCTGTCATGGGCCAAGCCAATCCTGGCCTTCCTGGAGAGTGGAGCGCTCCCCATGGACGAGACTGAGGCCCAGCAAGTGCAGCGCCGGGCGTCCACCTACAGCATCATCAACAACGAGCTCGTCAAGCACAGCTCAACGGGCGTTTTCCAGCGCTGCGTCGAGCAAGACAAGGGCATAGAGATCCTCCTCGACATACATCAGGGCGAGTGCGGGCACCACGCCACCTCCAGGTCCCTGGTGGCCAAGGCTTTCGCCATGGTTTCTACTGGCCCACGGCCCTCAAAGATGTCGAGTCACTCGTCCTCAAGTGCGAAGGTTGTCAACGCTTCAGCAAGCGCAGCCACCAGCCGGTTTGAGCCCTCCAGACCATCCCGATTACCTGGCCTTTCGCCGTCTGGGGGATGGACATGGTGGGGCCCTTGAAGACCGCTCGAGGCGGCATGAAGCACTTGCTGGTGGCGGTCGACAAGTTCACCAAGTGGATGGAGGTGCGACCGATCAAGAAGTTGGATGGGCCGACGGCCGACCGGTTTGTCAAAGACATTGCGGTTTGCTACGGCGTCCCGCACAGCATCATCACGGACAACGACACCAACTTTGCTAAGGGCGCGCTGGCGTAGTACTCTTCCGTCTCTGGCATCCGGCTTGACTTGGCCTCCATCGCTCATCCTCAGTCCAACGGCCAAGTCGAGCAGGCCAACAGTCGGACACTGTCCGTCATCAAGCCGCGGCTTGTCGAGCCCCTCATCCGCTCGCCTGGCAGCTGGCTCGATGAGCCGCCGGCTGTCCTCTGGAGTCTCCGAATGACCCCAAACCGGTCGACCTGGTTCACCCCGTTCTTCCTCGTCTACGGAGCAGAAGCCATCAT
Source organism: Thinopyrum elongatum (assembly GCA_011799875.1). Taxonomy (NCBI): domain Eukaryota; kingdom Viridiplantae; phylum Streptophyta; class Magnoliopsida; order Poales; family Poaceae; genus Thinopyrum; species Thinopyrum elongatum. Next base: position 229,923,989 of record CM022298.1, read on the forward strand.
CCCGACCGACATCGAGTTTGACTCACCATGAGTCACAATGTACACAGAAGCTCAAGCCAAAGAAGCCTGAGAAGACGGCGTCGACCTACTTGAAGAAGCACGCCTGTTGGCCCTTAGCTGATCGGCCATCTATCAGCAAGGCCCGAGGCATTACCACAGTAAGAAAATCAAACCCCTCGCATTCCGCGAGGGAGACCTCATCCTCCGACTCGTCCAGGAGCAAGCCGGCTAGCACAAGTTGGCCTCCCCATGGGAGGGCCCCTTCATCGTTAGCAAAGCCTTGTGTGATCGCAACGCCTACTACCTCATCGACATGCGCAAGCTGAACAAATGCAAGAGAGACACCGCCGGCGAAGAAACAAGATGGCCTTGGAATGCAGAGCTCCTCCGCCCATTTTATAGTTAGCTGTATGCATGTATGTATCACTGCCTTTTGTTGTTTAGTGAAAAACAGCTGGACCCCCGAACGACACTCGAGGGTTACCTTTTCCTATCAATTATTTTGTCTCGCACACCCTTGTTATTTTTTGCCCTCCACCACCAGGTCGGTCCGTCCGGCTCGGGAGCTCGGGAGCTAGCCGGCTTGGCCGCGCTCCGTCATCCCCCTTATTCCATTTCGGCGTGTCCGAGTTGCCGAGGCCCTCCCCTTCGCCCTAAGCCACAGTCCGGCTTCGGCTGTCGGCCGGCAAGAACCAAGGGCCACAGCGCCGGCACGCAGAAAAATGCTAAGTTGGACTTGCCGGATCGGTCAACCCGGCCTCACCGCACTAAGTTGCCGCACGACCGGCGGTGCGCCAGCCGGCCCAGTGGGTGTTTCGCTCGTGCTCAACATTCAAAAGGCATAAGTACTGCGCACTCCTTCTCAAGGCTGAACTCCTTGTCATAGACCGGAACCCGGCTGTCTGACTCCCGGGGGGGGGGAGCCCAAAGAAGGAGCAAGCAAGAAAAACGCTCAAGGACAAAGAACAAAAGCGCAAACACTCGCGAAAATATTTACATTACAGAAATAAGGGCCCACGGCCAGAGTTCATTACATTCACCATACACCCCAGTGGGCGGGTGGACTTGTCACTTAACAAAATTCGATAAAAAGTAAGAGCAAGACGGCTTCAAGCAGCATCCGCGCCGGCTTGCGCGACAGCCGGCTCCTCTGCGGCGGCCTCTAGGTTCACCGAGGCACCGGTGTTGTCCAACCCGGCCCTATCATCCGCATAGGGACCCGACTCCTCGGAGCTGCACGCCGGGTCATCGAGCGCCAGGCCGAAGTTCTCGGGCAGCACCTCCACGCCATCTTCGGTCTGCTTCGGCTGGAACTCGTCGTGCGAGGAAAACGAGGCAAGGTAGCTGGCCCGCGCGGTAATCTGGCCCGCCTCCGCCTCCAGCTGTGGCTCGGTGCCGGCTCGCTGGGCTGCTAGCTGGTTCAGGTTCAGACCTGGATACCAAGACATGATGAACCGCAGTGCCAAGTCTGCACCGGCACGAGCTGTGGAGACACGCCACGCGTGGAGTCGCGTCGGTCTGGCTTCCAGCCAGCACGCCAGCCGCGAGAAGCTGCTGGGCTCAACAGCACCCGGCCAGAGGGCAGCCGCCATCCTCAACCTGGCTTCAGACAGCCGTGTCGTCTGTTGTCCAGGGCCCTTAGGCCGGCCTCGGCAGCGTGCATGATCTCCGAGAAGCTCCAGGCGACGTTCGGATCAAGTCCGGCACCCGCATCCACCTGGGTTGACCGGTGGGCGAGCACGGCCTCCTCCGCCGTCTCCTGCGTCTCCTAGAAGTATTCTGACGAAAGAAAAAGGGAAAACAATCAGCCTTGTGAGAACTCAGACGGCTCGCAACCTGGCAAAATCAATGAAGAAACACTTACTGACGAGGAGCTCGTCCAGATGTTGCGCCTCACACAACATACCATGCCACTCCAAGTCCTCGGCGCGGCCGCGGGCTTCGAGCACCTTCTCAAGCTTGGCTACCTTGTCGACGGCCGCCTTCAGCTCGTCGCCCCTTGCGGTGGCCGCCTTGTCGCGCTCGTCCCTAAGCTGGACGAGCTCTGCCTGGTGGGCCTCCGCCGCCTTGGCGACCTCCGCCTTCAGCCGCCCCACCTCGGCCTGGAGCTAGCCATTGTCGGCGGCCGCCTGATCGCGCTGCTGGCCGGCTTCAACCAGCCAGGTTCGCAGCTCCGGCACCTCAGCCGCGGCAGCTGCATGGCAAAACTTCAAGTCAAAATGACAGAAGAAAAGAAACACACTTTAAGATTCTCCCCAACTATTTCATAGTTGGTCCGAATCTCAGGGGCTACACCCAATGGGTGCGCTAGGGCGCCCCCACTAAGAGAATGCCAAACATACCTTCAGCAAGGAGGAGCACCTCCTCCTTGGCAGCAAGCTGCGCCGTGACCTGGTGGTGCTTCTCCAGAAGCCGATTGTGGATGCCGACTCGGAGGCCGTCCAGGTGCTGCAGGAGAGCAAGGATTAGTACAAACCACAAAGACATATTTTAAGGTTTGACCCAACTACTTCAAAGTTGGCCCGAATCTCGGGGGCTACACCCAGTGGGTGCGCTAGCGCGCCCCCACTGACCAGCTGAAAAGACAAGCAAGAAAACTTATGATCACAGAGCGCTCCAGCTCGCTCTGGGCGAAGGCCTGAAACCGGTCCGCGCGCCCGCGAAGATGCTGGCGCACGGTATCCATCGCCGCCACCTCTTGCGTGCGTGGCCCGAAGACGGCTCTGCTAGACCCGGCATGGGCTTGCTGTGACCCGACGACGGGGCCGCTTCCCGGCGCTTGCTCCGGGTTCACGACAACCCTCGGTGGCAGAACCACCAAGGTGCGCTCGTTCCCTGCCGGCTCCTTCGCAGCCGGCGTCGACTCCGACGCTTCGGCCAGCGTCGCCTGCGGCGCTCCACATGGGGCGGCATCCCCAGTGCGCCCCTCCTCCGCCCGCTCGACCGGGTCATCCCGGGGTGGGGTGTCCACGACTATCTCCTCCACCTCCGGGTCGTCAGCGGCCGACTCCGGGTCGTGCCCCTCCTCTGTCGGCGGCTTGACGACCGTCTCTGCCGACTCCATGCCCTCCGGCATCTCCGGCCAAGCCGGATCCGCGGTGGCCTCCCCCTCGCCTCCGTGGCCCTGGCCCAAGCTCGGGCCGAGGCTGCCTCCAGCTCCTTCAGGGCCTTGTTCCGGTCCCGCCAGGCGCAGAGCTCTGCGTCCTCCGGGTCCAGACCAAGGTCCTCCTCGGGCGAACCCTCGGGCAGGTCAATGACGCTGCTCCGGGTCCTCCAGAATGAGAAGCCGCCCCCAGATGCGGCATCCATGGTCGCCAACGCCAGGTCAAGAGGTGTCTTGGGCCACAACAAGAAAACATAAGAAAGGTGCAAGCAAGCAGCATGCAAAAATCGTCAAAGGGAACTTAACCGATCACCGTCGGGACGGCCTGCCTCGCCGGCGGCGCCGGGACAACCCGGCGTACTCTCTTGGCGCCCGTCTTGCCACGCGCGGCCGGTCCCTTCGTCGCGTGCTTCACGGCCGGCTTTGGCGGCACCTCGTCCTTCCTGTGTGGCCGGCTTGTCGCTGCCGGCACGCGGGACGACCCGGCGTCGGCCGTCTTCTTCAGCCGCCTTGGGGGGTCGACGCTGCCGTCTCCTCCCCAGCCGGCGCTGGACCATCATCGTGCATCAAGATCTCCAGATCGTCGTCCGACCAGTCTCACAAGAGGTCTGGACGCAGAGACTTACCCGCGGGACGCCCCTAACCGGCTTCAGCATGAGCCGGCTCCGGGTTCTCAGCGAAGGACTCCGCCCCCTCCGAGCGGGCCTGCTCAATGGCCCGTACCTGTGCCCTCGTCCCATCATGCGTTGGCTGGATAGCATTCAGCAGCACCTCCGTTGTTGCATCAGGACGGAGAAAGAGTTGAGACATTGCAAAGAAGGGGGACCAAGGACTCACCGCTGGCGCTGGGTACTCTGCGTTGTAGGGTGCCTTCCCGAAGCGCCAGTCAGGGGCCATCCCGGCCAGTGGAGATGGCGTTAACCCGGTCGGTGACCTGCTCCGGCAAAAGCCTCCCGGACGACATCCGGGTGGTATCCCGCCGGTCCCCCATCTGGCCAATAATGTGCCCCCGGTGCTGTAGCGGCAGCACCCTGCGCGCGATGAAGGCGGCAATGAGATCCGTCCCGGTGAGCCCCTCCCGTGCCGCCATCTCCGCGACCCGGTCGCTCAGGTTCCAGACCTCCTGCGTGGCTTGGGGTAGTAGGACCAGTTATTCCTGGCCAGCAGCGCTGCATTGACGAACGGCGGCAAGTTGATGCGGTCTGCGCCAAGATTGCGGACGTACAAGAACGAGTTTTGCCATTTCTTGGCAGAATCGTCGAGCGGCATCTTGGGGCACACCCAATGTGGCCAAGTCGAGACGACAGCGGCCCCGCAGGTGGACATCGCCCCAGCCGTCGGCCCCTACTATTTCAGGAAGAAGAAGCAAACCTAGAGGTCGATGCTGGGCTCGACGCCCAGGTAGCCCTCACACAAGCTGACGAAGCCAGAGAGCTGCAGCACGGCGTTTGCGCCCAAATGGTGCGGGTGCAGCCCAAAGAAATCCAGGACGGAGCGAAAGAAGTCACTAGCAGGGAGGCCGAACCCATGCTTGAAGTGAGAGAGGAAGACCACGCGTTCGTCTCCCTCCGGTCGCGGCACCGCCTCGTCGCCCGGCGCACGCGCGGCCACCTCCGTCGCCGGCGGCAGCCAATTGGTGTCGCGCAGATACTAAATGTCGTCCTCCGTGGCCTCGGACCTCTCCCATGACCCTTTCGACCGCGCCATTGGCAGAGGTGGCTGAAGGCAGGCAGTGCGGCGGTGGGCGAGAAGGCTGGACGGCAGCTAAGTGCTACAGAGCGGTGGCGGCGTGATAACCCACAAGTATAGGGGATCGCAACAGTTTTCGAGGGTAGAGTATTCAACCCAAATTTATTGATTCGACACAAGGGGAGCCAAAGAATATTCCCAAGTATTAGCAGCTGAGTTGTCAATTCAACCACACCTGAAAGACTTAATATCTGCAGCAGAGTATTTAGTAGCAAAGTAGTATGGAAGTAACGGTAACGGTGGCAAAAGTAACAGTAGCAGTTTTGTTGTGATTGTAACAGTAGCAACGGCAAAGTAACTTAGCAAAGATAAATATGTGAAAAGCTCATAGGCAACGGATCAGTAATGGATAATTATGTCGGATGGCATTCATCATGCAATAGTTATAACCTAGGGTGACACAGAACTAGCTCCAATTCATCAACATAATGTAGGCATGTATTCTGAATATAGTCATATGTGCTTATGGAAAAGAACTTGCATGACATCTTTTGTCCTACCCTCCCGTGGCAGCGGGGTCCTAATGGAAACTAAGGGATATTAAGGCCTCCTTTTAATAGAGAACCGGACCAAAGCATTATCACTTAGTGAATACATGAACTCCTCAAACTACGGTAATCACCGGAAAGAATCCCAATTATTGTCACCTTGGGGTATGCGGATCATAACACGTAATAGGTGTGTACAACTTGCAAGATAAGATCAAGAACACAAATATATTCATGAAAACATAATAGGTTCAGATCTGAAATCATGGCACTCGGGCCCTAGTGACAAGCATTAAGCATAGCAAAGTCATAGCAACATCAATCTCAGAACATAGTGGATACTAGGGTTCAAACCCTAACAAAACTAACTCGATTACATGATAAATCTCATCCAACCCATCACCGTCCAGCAACCCTATGATGGAATTACTCATGCACAGCGGTGAGCATCATGAAATTGGTGATGGAGGAAGGTTGGTGATGATGACGGTGACGAATCCCCCTCTCCGGAGCCCCGAACGGACTCCAGATCTGCCCTCCCGATGAAGAACAGGAGGTGGCGGCGGCTCCGTATCGTAAAACACGATGAATCCTTCTCTCTGGTTTTTTTCTCCCCGAATAGAATTATATGGAGTTGGAGTTGAGGTCGGAGGGGCTCCAGGGGGCCCACAAGCCTGCAGGGCGCGCCCCAGGGGGGTGGGCGCGCCCCCAGGGCTTATGGCCTCTGGGTGGCCCCCCTCTGGTTGATTCTTTCACCAATATTTTTTATATATTCCAAAAATATTCTCCATAAATTTTCAGGTCAATCCGAGAACTTTTATTTCTGCACAAAAATAACACCATGGCAATTCTGCTGAAAACAACGTCAGTCCAGGTTAGTTCCATTCAAATCATGCAAATTAGAGTCCAAAACAAGGGCAAAAGAGTTTGGAAAAGTAGATACGATGGAGACGTATCAACTCCCCCAAGCTTAACACATTGATTGTCCTCAAGCAATTCAGTTGACAAACTGAAAGTGACAAAGAAAAACTTTTACAAACTCTGTTTGATCTTGTTGTAGCAAATATGTCTAGCCAATATTCAAGTTTTCAGCAAAGATTATGAACTAACCATATTCACAATAACACTTAGGTCTCGCATTTACTCATATCAATGGCATAATCAACTAGCAAGCAATAATAATAAATCTCGGATGACAACACTTTTTCAAAACAATCATGATATAATATGACGAAATGGTATCTCACTAGCCCTTTCTGAGACCGTAAAACATAAATGCAGAGCAGCCCTGAAGATCAAGGACTGACTAGACATTGTAATTCATGGCAAAAGAGATCCCATCACATTCATACTCAATATCAATTAATAACAATGCATACAAATGACAGTGGTGCTCTCTAGCTGGTGCTTTTTATAAGAGGATGGTGACTCAACATAAAAGTAAATAGATAGGCCCTTCGCAGAGGGAAGCAGGGATTTGCAGAGGTGCCAGAGCTCAAGCTTTTAAAACAGGGATGAATATAATTTTGAGCGGTATGCTTTCATTGTCAACATAACAACCAAGAGATCTCGGTATCTTCCATGCTAGATACATTATAGGCGGTTCCCAAACAGAATGGTAATTTTTCAACTCCCCCTCCACCAACAATCACACTCCATGGCTGATCCGAAACAACGGGTACCGTCCATACCAACAACAATCATGTGGGAGTTTTGTTTGAAGTTATATTTTGATTTGATTTCAAGCATGGAACTGGGCATCCCGATTACCAGCCACTTTCTCGTCAATGACAAGTGAATCAACACTCATCGTGAGAATAACCCACCTAGCATGGAAGATATTGACAGCCCCCAGTCACTACATGAGCGATTCGGGCATACAAAACAGATTATTATTTGAAGGTTTAGAGTTTGGCACATGCAAATTTACCTGGAACGGCAGGTAAATACCGCATATAGGTAGGTATGGTGGACTCATATGGAACAACTATGGGTTTAAGGAAGTGGATGCACAAGCAGTATTCCCGCTTAGTACAAGTGAAGGCTAGCAAAAGATTGAGGAGCGACCAACTAGAGAGCGACAATGGTCATAAACATGCATTGAGATTAACCAACATTGAGTGCAAGCATGAGTAGGATGTAAATCACCATGAACATAAATATCATGGAGGCTATATTGATTTTGATTCAACTACATGCATGAACATGTGCCAAGTCAAGCCACTTAAATCATTCAAAGGAGGATACCATCCTATCATACTACATCATAACTATTTTAATTTGCATGTTGGCACTCAAGACAAACCATTAAACTCCTAGCTAATTAAGCATGGCATGAGTAACTATAACCTCTAATTGTCATTGCAAACATGTTTCATTCATAATAGGCTGAATCAGGAACGATGAGCTAATCATATTTACAAAAACAAAATAGGTCGAGTTCATACCAGCTTTTCTCCATCTCAAACATTTCATCATATATCATCATTATTGCCTTTCACTTGCACGACCGAATGGTGTGAATAATAATAAGACTGCACATGCATTGGACTAAGCTGGAATCTGCAAACATTTATTCAAAGGAGAAGACAAGGTAATATGGGCTCTCTATTAGATCAACAATAATGCATATGAGAGCCACTTAACATTTTCATCGTGGTCTTCTCCTTACGATCCAAAGAAAAAGGAAAATAATTTCAAAGAAACACACTGAAATATTTTTTGAAGTTTTTTGTTTTTATGAAGGAAGTAAAACAAGAATGAGAAAAACTATTTACACGGGAAAGCTCCCAACAAGCAAAAGAAGAACGAGAAATATTTTTGGGTTTTCTTTTAATACTACAACTAAATTAAACTAGAAAGAAGCGAGAACTAATTTTTCTTTTTGATTTTCTCAAAGTTTTCAAACACACAAGAAGAAAGCGAGAAAAAGAAATAAACTAGCATGGATAATACAATGAAAAAGTATGAACACCGACAACTGAAATGAGTGTGTAAACATGAATGTAATGTCGATGAGAAATACGTACTCCCCCAAGCTTAGGCTTTTGGCCTAAGTTGGTCTAGGGCCATGGCTGGCCTGGACAGTATCCAAAATCGTAGTTGGGGTTGTACTGAGCTGCAGCCGCCACTGCCTAAACGGCTGCAGCGTGGAGGCGAGCGGCCTCCCCCTCTCTCTCATACTCGTCTGCCTCCTCTCTAGTTATGAAGTATCTCTGTTTTACCTGAAAGTTAAAGAAGGCAGGAGCGGGAAGCGTAATAAAGAAGACGCGCTCCCTGTCAAAAATTAGTCGGTACAAGAGGGCTTGTTTGTTCCTCTCAAGAAACTGATAGCGTACCATAGCATTATAATCAAGGAAAGAAGGTGGTAACTCAATGTCATTTTCCCTTATAGGTACCCCAAGATAATTATCTAACCGGGTGGCATAAATCCCACCAAAGAAATCACCATCTTTAGCATTATTATGTAACCTTCTTGCAATAATAGCCTCCAAGTTATATCGTTTATCACTCACTACCGCACACTTGAGGACACTAAGATCTGATGCACAAAGGTGGCTATGATCATGTTTACCATTAATGCATCTACCTATAAAGAGAGCAAAATAATGTATAGCAGGAAAGTGAATGCTCCCTATAGTAGTGTAACACCCCAAAAACCAGGTTATCGATTTTTGTGCTGTTATTCCTTCCTAGCTTTCCTCTCCTAAATTTTTCCTCTGGAATGTGGTGAGTGACCAGGTGAATCCAGACAATCCTCAACCTCTCAATGCCTTTCTCATGCTCTTGTGCCAGCCAACCTACTGCAGTAAACCCCGAATCTCACTCAAACCCTAGTTCCAAAATATTGGAACTGGAAACCCTGTCTTTGTGTTTACAAAGGAGCTATCATTTTCCTTGCTCTGTTAATCCTCCCAAAATTTCCAGAGATCCTCCTTCACTCATAAACCCTAGATGTGCAAAAATATTGCCAAGTCATATGCAATATTTCTCATCTAGAATTAATTCCTTTTTCTGCCTTTCTGAGGAATTAAATCCAAGAAAATATCTATCCATCTCCAAAGTTCATGAAAACTTCTGGAGATATTCTTTATGATCACATTGAGCTCTCATAAAAATATGGGCCATAATTAAATAGGGAAAATTGCATTTTCCTATTTAAAGCCAATATTTCAATTTGGGCCCTTCCTAAAGGAACTACCATTTTGGTAGCTAGGAAGATTCCCAAATTATTTGTGGAGCTTCTCCTGGATATATCTTCACCATTTCCATCCAAAACCCTTGTTCTACAGTTCAAAATTTGAGCACAACATCACTTTGCAAATTCTGTCCAGATTTCCTGTTTGCAAAATAAGTGCTTGATTCCTTGATCTCCTTGGGCTGAGATTTTGCAGGGTGATTCATTATGATATATTACACCTAGATACCAAAAACCAGACCATTCCATCTAACCAATCTTCCTCAGCAAATTTACTAAGTTTCTGCCCAGAGGAAAGCACTGTGAAGGAAGTACCATTTAGGAGTATGCAAATGGTATGAAATTTTTACAGTGCCTCCATATGCCTAAATTATTGGCCTCCACCAAATTTGGGCCATTTTTATTGAGCCATTTGATCCCAGCATCTTCATTTTCATTTCTGGCCAGTTTTCCAAGTTGTACAGGAAGTGCCAGCTAGGCTTGCCCATTTGTGCTGAATCTTTGCCAGGTTGGTTAACTTAGTGGATGATTAACCCCTGCCCAAGGTCAGACCAAGAGGAGGACTGTGGTGGCCACACCACATGACAAACACCTTCCTGCTGGAAACTGTTTGACCTTGGTTCAGTCACATCAGAACTCTCCCGTGCCCTCCAGCTACGACAGCCAACTACTTGAGGATTGTACAACATCCTGGACATTGTTTGGCAGCGAGCAGAGCGTGGCAATGCCGTGGCCATGTGGTGACCACGCGCAGAGCACGCCAAACCAGTGCATTGTGCACTGGATCCTTTGGGAGGCCGTCTACGGCGAGCTCCGGCTCGTCCGGGAGCGCCGACGCGCTGCCCACCGCACACGTGCACCTTCTGGAGCCCTCTCCCCCTCGTCCTCTAGCTCGTGGATGGCTGTGCTGACACGGATTCGCCGTCGGAATGCCGCCACCTTGCCAAGCTCTCGAAGCTCTGGCCGCCGTCCCGCTCCTTCCCGAGCCCTACTCCCCGAGCCTATTTAAGGCGTGCCCGAGCCCTCCTCCACACCAGCGACCTCCCCAGCCCCTTCTCCTCGAGCTCATGGAGCTCATCTCCCTCGCCCATGGCCGAGCTCTGCCTCCGCTCGATTCCCCTCGACCGTCCCCGCAACCAGGCCCTCCCTCTCCCTCTCTTCTGCTCCCAAACCCTCCTCGGGTTCCTACGGATCCGCCGCCGACCTCAGCTCCGGCGGGGAGCGTTGCCGGCGCGGTCCCGCACAACGCTTCGGCCGCTGCAGCCCGGCCAGTGGCGACGACACTGCTGTCCGCCTCCGGCGACCCCGCGACCATCCCTGGGCGCGGCGAGGAGCGGCGGTGCCCCTGCGCACTACGGCCGGCCCTGGGGAACAGCGTGGCGACGGCTACGCCGGCGACCGAGCCGCTGTGGCGCCCTCCCCTGTGTCTGTCGATGGAGGAAAGCGACAATAGGAGGAGGAAAGAGAAAGGGAGAGAGAGGAGGTAAGGCGGGCCCCGCCCGTCAGCCAGAGGAAAAGCCAACCGGGCCCGCGCGTCAGTTTAAGTGGAGGCGCATTTCATAAAAGGCGTTTTCGCTTTGCCGAAGATGTATTTCTGAAAATGCGCTTTAACTTTTTTTCAGCCAGCGGCCGAATCCACTAAATAGTGAATGTTCACTCGCTAAGCACAGAAATGAACAGTTTCTGTCTGTTTTTATGCTTAACGAACGAATGGGCATTTCTTCGCAACCGTAACTCCGATTGAGCCCCTCCGAGAGGGAAATTTTTCCGGCAAATCTTCCTGGAGTTTTATCGCACTTCCACCCGGCGTATTCCTTCACCCCCCAGGCAAGCCAACCTCTTATCATGAGCTTCGGACTTGCGTGATTACTTTGCATGCACTCTGTGTGTTTATTACATTACGCTTTAGATCATCCGTTAGTCTACACCAACATAGTTCTGTTATTTCATCTGTACCAGATGCTAGTAACATTTATCATATAATATCATGACTTGCTTTCATGTCATATTTGCCCATGCTAGTAACAAACATTTGTGCCATTATTATCATGTTAATACTATGACTTGATGCCGTGACTGTCATTACTATGATATTGATATGCTGTTATTAAGTAATGATTCTCACATATAATTGTCGATGTAATGGTGCGATGATGGAGATGTTGAATTGAATTCATAACTAAACTTAGTCGATTGATCTAGAGTCACCTGTCCGGGCTTATCCGTGCAGCCACATTTGCCGGTATGGGACGGCCTTGTCTTGGTCGGGCTCCGTGCTCTTTCACCGGTACCTCCAGACAGGGAGGGTTATGCGTGCTACCCTGATCAGGTAGGCGGCGATAACCCTGTGAGCCCAGTTGATTGTTTAACCCGGGAGTCCCTGTTTGGGACAGTTTAGTTTGGCCACGACGGTGGTAGGTGTCACGAGGTGACACAGGGGCCACCCAGGGTAGGACTCCGGGGGAGGATGATTGCCGGTGGTACGATGGGAGAGTCACAGGTCAGGCTGGTTTCATTGGAGCAACACTGGTCCACCCGAATGGGATCACGAGGCTAGGTGCCACATGGTGTGGGTAAAGTGCACAACCTCTGCAGAGTGAAAAATCTATTCAAATAGTCATGTCCACGGTATTGGACAGTCCGTCCAGGCCTCACTAGGTGGTCAACCATAACAATGGTAATAATGATGGAAGAACTTGTCTTATGTTCAGAAGTGCTCAGTGGATCATGAGTATTCCGAGGGTTGTGGGACAACCCAGAAGAGAGTAAGTTGGTATTCGGTAACAAGTAAGCAGTTTAAGCACCTAATGTTATCATTGCCATGCTATGCTATGTAGATTATATGCCTAATCCATGTTATGCCATGCTTGATCCATGTTTTCCTTTTCATTCCATGCCATGTTTAGAATAAATTCTTATATAAGCATTGGGCTTGCTTTGTCATCTGCTTGTTTGGATGCTATGTATTTGGTTGTCTTGCGAGTACATTCAAAGTAATCACCTGGGCTTGCACGTGGCCAGTTGTAGCAGAAGATCCGTCATGCTAGATCGTAACCCAGCCTGTCCTGTGAGTTGTGGAGCCCAGCTAGAGACATTGTTGCCGCTGAACCAAGACCTCCGCTGCCATTTTAGTTAGCCTTGGAGCCATGTAATATTGTTGTAAGCAACAGTATTGTAATACTCCATTTCATAAAATAAAGCCATCTCTGTGCCTGGAATTGCTGTATCATGTCTTTAACATGCGCCAGGTCTTATCCTGGGGCTGGCGTGCGTCGGCCCTCTATCGGGGTGCCACAGGACATGGTATCAGAGCCAGGCTGGCTGTAGGTTACCCTAGCATCAAACCACCCCTATTTTCAACCGGTAGTGAGCCCAATAGAGTTGACCCATCCCTGGCATCTGACACGGCCACTGTTGATCAACAGGCGGCGCAGTCGGAATGGACGTGTCCCTACCTAGCTGTCCGCCCACCCAGCCATCCCTGGATTGGACCGCGACCCTACTCAGTTGTCGGCCGTGCCGGCGTATCTTCTACCCGGCACGAGAAGGATCCACGCCATGCTGGTGTGTCCTAGCCTGACTGCCTATTTAACCCCTCCCACCTGCGAGTCGCATCCCTCTTCATTCGGTAAGCTAGATCCCCGCAAGAGAACCCACACTAGTATCCTCCAACCAGCAGCCATGGCTAGTTCTTCCAAAGCACCCACTTTCCATAGCCAAACTTTGGCTGATGGTTATCCCGACTTTCCGCCCATCCTTTCGAGTATGCTCACCCAAGCCCTTGGTTGTAGTACCCCTCCAGTGTATCTGGTGTTCCAATCGGAACCCATTCCCCACCTTTGCCGATTCTATGTGAAGGAGCATATCAATCCAGGTTCAGAAGTGGATGGGAAGCCCATGATTTTTCAAGGCAAACCCATGCCCACCCCCGCATTGGCTGTCCAGATAGCTGCTGCGGAAGCCATCGCTCGTCTTCGTTTCCAGTGTCCGCAAGCAACAGAGATGCGGGAGTTTCGCTACTTTCCCTCTGCAACCAGCACAGGCTGTGATTTCTTTAGCACAGTCGAAGACGCTGACCTAGCAATAGCTCGCCTAGTCCAGTTCATTGCTGCCCAGGGGCTACTGCTCTCCGGCATTCTTGGAGAGTTTAAATCCATTGACCGTGACACCCTTCGGGTTGTTACGGAAGCATACCGTGAGGCTCGTCAAACTGCATCCCAGGCCACTAGTTCCCTGTCGCCAAACCCAGTGCCACCTTCGCAGCTAGTACCACTCTTGCAATCTGTGAACCTATATCGACCAGGCAACATCCACCCAAATTCCATTCGAGGAGCTATTCGGCGTCTTCATCATCGGGATGTGTTCCGTCAAGTTCCCACTGCAGCTCCAGCAGTTGAGTCCCAACCTATAGAGGTGTCCGATGATGAAGATGGAAGTTGGCTCAGCCTTCGTCCCCCAGGAGAGCCCCAGCAAGAGTAGGCTCATTTGTGGCTCTGGCAGTGAGCGAAGCCAGGAGATGCCGCGAGAATGTGTGTGTTGCGAAGACTATTTCTTCGCCCGCATTTAGGATTAAGACCCTGTAGTTCGGAGTGAGTTGTTGTTGTTAGCTGCCTAGTAAGGTTTTGCTTTGCTGTATGCTTGTATTGCTTGTGTGCTGTTGTAATGTTATGTATGTCAGTTTGCTTTGTGTGTTTGGTTCATCCGTCACCCTACTAAGTAGAAATGTTTAGCAGAGCTGACAATGGTTTCTTAACAAGATGTTAGTCAGTAGAGCACTTACACCTAATAACAATGGACTCGCTCGGAGTCCCTAATGAAATACGAGCTGGTGTAGGTATATGTATACCAGGAGTACATACACCCACTAGCATTAAAACACATTAGTGTAATCTGCTCGATATGCTTCTTTCTTCTGTCTATATTTTGCTACGAGGTGCATTCTGCATTTGCTTGCATATTAGTCTGAATAGATTGCATGTGTATCATGTGAGCAATGTCTGCACACCAAGTTCTTTCTCCTGGGTACATTTGTAGCAGTACTCGGGTATAATGCAAAGCCACCCATCCATACCTATCTGTGCTTACTCCGTTTCCAGTTTTCCGAACCCAGCGTTCTGGAAAACCAGCTCTATTCAATAATACCCCGGCCCCAAGATCTTTTCTCAGCACCCGGTTGCAATCTCAGAGAAATTCTGAAATTTTTTATTGCAGAATAAACCGTTACAACCCCTCCAATCCAAGATCTAAACCTCGAATTCCACCCCAGCAACCACTCATTGTGGACGCTGCTCGACGAGGAGTTACCAGCAGCGTGGTCTCTGCATTGATGCCTAGTCCTCATGATCACCGCCGCCTCGGGGAGCCACCACTCGGGTAGCGGCATCCCAGCGATCATCGAGGATCATCGCACACAGCAGCAGCGAGGAGCCAACCAATGCCGCCAGCAGACTCACCAAGAGGATGGTGATCAGCTCTGAACCCACGTCCACCATTAACGCCTTGCCTCACGCTCCTGCAACCAGAAGGAGAAAGAGAAGAGGAAGAAGAGGTGAGGTAGGGTGCGAGGTGGAAGAGAGAAGAAAACCGCCGTCGTTTTTATAGCCCAAGCCCGGTGTATGGTGAGCGAGGTCCAGGAGGACCGCATGTCGCTAGATCACCGGCGTCCAAGAGGCGAATCCGTGAGCAGTGCCGACCGGTGTTGGCCCACGATGGGAGTGCTCTCTGCGTCGACCTCGTGCATGTCGTGCACTATCGCCGTAGGGTGCTTTATGCCCTAGGAGCTAGGCGCGCGCTGTGCCCAGCCACATGCGGAACAGCGCGGGAACGAGAGAGAGCCGTTGGCCGGAGAAAGAAGAAGAAGGCTGCTAGTGGGCCCTGGGCCCACCTGTCAGTGAGAGAGACCACTGTTCATTGTGGTACCCTGAGCATTTTTGGGAAAAGGAAATTCTGCTTTTTCTAAAAATGTCAGGGCTACGAGAGAAACCCAGCGGCCCCTACCCGTGGAGTAGATCCCGCGATATCCGTATCTCGATCTGGGTGTACCAGTTTTCGGTACTCTTAACTCGGTTGTTTTCAACTGCCAGGTTAAGACCCAACCCAGAGGTTTTTTCAGGAGGCGTAATATTTGTTCTGAGCTAACCCTAGGAATCTCGAGGACGAGATTCTCTTAAGGGGGGAAGGTTTGTAACACCCCAAAAATCGGGTTATCGATTTTTGTGCTGTTATTCCTTCCTAGCTTTCCTCTCCTAAATTTTTCCTCTGGAATCTGGTGAGTGATCAGGTGAATCCAGACAATCCTCAACCTCTCAATGCCTTTCTCATGCTCTTGTGACAGCCAACCTACTGCCAGTAAACCCCGAATCTCATTCAAACGCTAGTTCCAAAATATTGGAACTAGAAACCCTGTCTTTGTGTTTACAAAGGAGCTATCATTTTCCTTGCTCTGTTAATCCTCCCAAAATTTCTAGAGATCCTCCTTCACTCATAAACCCTAGATGTGCAAAAATATTGCCAAGTCATATGCAATATTTCTCATCTAGAATTAATTCCTTTTTTGCCTTTCTGAGGAATTAAATCCAAGAAAATATCTATCCATCTCCAAAGTTCATGAAAACTTGTGGAGATGTTCTTTATGATCATATTGAGCTCTCATAAAAATATGGGCCATAATTAAATAGGGGAAATTGCATTTTCCTATTTAAAGACAATATTTCAAGTTGGGCCCTTCCTAAAGGAACTACCATTTTGGTAGCTAGGAAGATTCCCAGATAATTTGTGGAGCTTCTCCTGGATATATCTTCACAATTTCCATCCAAAACTCTTGTTCCACAGTTCAAAAGTTGAGCACAACATCCCTTTGCAAATTCTGTCCAGATTTCCTGTTTGCAAAGGAAGTGCTTGATTCCTTGATCTCCTTGGGCTGAGATTTTGCAGAGTGATTCATTATGATATATTACCCCTGGATACCCAAAACCAGCCCATTCCATCTAGCCAATATTCCCCAGCAAATTTACTAAGTTTCTGCCCAGAAGAAAGCACTGTGAAGGAAGTACCATTTAGGAGTATGCAAATGGTATGAAATTTTTACAGTGCCTCCATATGCCTAAATTATTGGTCTCCACCAAATTTGGGCCATTTTAATCTAGCCATTTGATCCCAGCATCTTCATTTTCATTTTTGGCCAGTTTGCCAAGTTGTATAGGAAGTGCCAGCTAGGCTTGCCCATTTGTGCTGAATCTTTGCCAGGTTGGTCAACATAGTGGATGATTAACCCCTGCCCAAGGTCAGGCCAAGAGGAGGACTGTGGTGGCCACACCACATGACAAACACCTTGCTGTTGGAAACTATTTGACCTTGGTTCAGTCACATCAGAACTCTCCCGTGCCCTCCAGCTACGATAGCTAACTACTTGAAGTTTGTAGAACACCTTGGACATTGTTTGGCAGCAAGCAGAGCGTGGCAATGTCGTGGCCACGTGGTGACCATGCGCAGAGCGCGCCAAACCAGTGCACTCTGCACTGGATCCTTTGGGAGGCCGTCTCCGGCGAGCTCCGGCTCGTCCAGGAGCGCCGACGCGCTGCCCACCGCAGACGTGCACCTTCTGGAGCCCTCTCCCCCTCGTCCTCTAGCCCATGGATGGCTGTGCTGACACGGATTCGTCGTCGGAATTCCGCCACCTTGCCGAGCTATCGAAGCTCTGGCCGCCGTCCCGCTCCTTCCCGAGCCCTGCTCCCCGAGCCTATTTAAGGCGTGCCCGAGCCCTCCTCCACACCAGCGACCTCCCCAACCCCTTCTCCTCGCGCTCATGGAGCTCCTCTCCCTCGCCCATGGCCGAGCTCTGCCTCCGCCCGATTCCCCTCGGCCTTCCCTGCACCCAGGCCCTCCCTCTCCATCTCTTCTACTCCCAAACCCTCCTCGGGTTCCCACGGATCCGCCGCCGCCCTCAGCTCCGGCAGGGGAGCCCTGCCGGCGCGGTCCCACACAGCGCTTCGGTCGCTGCAGCCCGTCCAGTGGCGACAGCGCTGCTGTCCGCCTCTGGCGACCCCGTGACCATCCCTGGGCCCGGCGAGGAGTGGCGGTGCCCCTGCGCACGACAGCCGGCCCTGGGGAACAGCGGGGCGACGGCTACGCCGGCGACCAAGCCGCTGCGGCGCCCTCCCCTGTGTCTGTCGAGGAGGAAAGCGACCAGAGGAGGAGGAAAGAGAAAGGGAGAAAGAGGAGATAAGGCGGGCCCCGCTCATCAGCCAGAGGAAAAGGCAACCTGGCCCACGCATCAGTTTATGTGGAGGCGCATTTCATAAAAGGCGTTTTCGCTTTGCCGAATACGTATTTCTGAAAATGCGCTTTAACTTTTTTCAGCCAGCGGCCGAATCCATTAAATAGTGAATGTTCACTCGCTAAGCATAGAAATGGACAGTTTCTGTCTGTTTTTAGGTTTAACGAACGAACGGGCATTTCTTCGCGACCGTAACTCTGATTGAGCCCCTCGAGAGGGAAACTTTTCCGGCAAATCTTCTCGGAGTTTTATCGCACTTCCACCCGACGTATTCCTTCACCCCCAGGCAAGCCAACCTCTTATCATGAGCTCCGGACTTGCGTGATGACTGTCGGCGTCCTGGGACCGGGGGTGCCCAGACTTGCCTGCCTGCGGCCCGTGGCGTGGCTCCATCGACGGCCTTCTACGGCCCAGCTTCAGCAACGACAACTCAAGACCCTCACGAGGGGCCAGGCCTCGCGAGGTGGACGACACCAAGACCTCCATGAGGGGCGGCCTCCCTAGGCTGGCTCCCGAGGAGCGGAGATATCAATGTAAGCTGCACCTCGCGAGGTTCACCTGACATGAGCCATGACGACCAGGACCAGGCGGGCGCCAGCGGGCGCAGTGTACCAGTTTCCTCTTTGGTGCAAAGGAGGCAAGCGCAGGCGCGGAGTCCCGAGGAATCAAGCAAAGGTTTCCATATCAGTGCAACAGGACCAGGACCGCCAGGACGGCATGACGAAGGTCATTGAGGAGCCCACTGCAGTGTCACCACCAGAGGCTTTTGCAGGCGAAGACTACTTTTGTCAGGATAACTTGTACTAGTTGTCTCCCTTCGAATTTGGCCGTTGTGGGATCCCTTCCCGCCTACATTTGGGAAGAGGACCAAGGCCACTATAAATAGGACTTAGCCACCACCATAGAAAGGGGGGCAACCGGAGCTGGACCAGATCCATTCCACCCTCACCACCTTACCAGCTCATCGAGCTCAAGAACACCTCACCTCCTGAGGTCGTTCCACCTCTGTACTAGTTCATCCTCAGCCCTCCGAGGCAATCCACCACAAAGCTGGAGTATGGTATTACACCGCAAGGTGGCCCGGACCAGGATAAACTGTTGTGTCTCTAGTTCCTTGGGTTCGTCGAGCTAGGCTGTGGAATCGTTGAGCAGGCAGACTAGGGAGAGAGAGTTCTTCGCACGCACCTCAGAGTTCGAACCTCTCAAGGGTCTGCGGAACCCCGAATCCGACATTTGGCGCGCCAGGTAGGGGTGCGTCGGAGCCTTTCTCCCGTCGGTCGACCCGCCACTGCTCCACCGCTTCCATGGCTGACGCCCGCCGAGCCCATGCTGAGCGTCGGGCCGCCCTCGCCGCTCACGTCGCCCAGACGACGCCCGCCGGCAGGCCTCCCCGCCGTTCTCCATCGCCTGCTGCTAACGCCGCCACCGGCCCGGCGGGACACGAGCAGCAGGCTTCGTTGCTGCACCCCTCCGTGCGGCATGATGGGCGCACGGCCACTCTGTCGCTGACCCCGGCAGGTTCGTCGTCTCACGCTCATCGCGGGCCGGCGGACGCGCAAGCTGCGTTGCTCATGGCACGTGAGCTCTTGCGCTACCGCCCCATCGATGACTTCTACGAGGATTGGCTCAAGCGCATCGCCGAGCTCGTCAGCGCCGCAGGAGGCTCGCCCGCGCCCTCTCTCTCACTGCCTCGCCCGCCACCTGCCGCGGGCGACGTAGCCCACGGGGTGCCTCCACCACCTCCCCGTAAAGACGTCACCCTCGCACCAAGGCGCGCGGCCTCACGGCGTGACCCGCCGCGTCGGGCGCTCGCGCGCGAAGAAGCAAGCTGCCAGGAGGTCCATCGGCCGCAGGAAGATGCTCCTGCACTCCCAGCACCCCCACACCAAGACCGCGCGCCGCCTGTGGTGGTGGCGCGCAGGCGCCAAGATCAAGCTCCACTTCCACGTCGGGCTCCCGTAACCACCACGGGCTGCCGAGCCTTCACTCCCGAGCTACGCAGCGTCGTCTGGCCGGGGAAGTTCAAGCCTGACCTGCCTCCGCGCTACGACGGCACCTCCGACCCTGCTGAGTTCCTACAACTCTACGAGCTGAGCATCAAGGCGGCTAACGGCGACGAGAAGGTCATGGCGAACTGGTTCCCCATGGCTCTGAAGGCTGGCGCACGCTCATGGCTCATGAACCTGCCCGCAGCATCGATCTCCTCCTGGGACAAGATGCGCGAGCGTTTCGTCGCCAACTTCCAGGGCACCCGTGACCGCCCGCCTGCCGCGGGTGACCTGCGACGCATCAAGCAACAGCCAGGGGAAACCCTGCAGAAGTACATCCAGTGCTTCAACAACGTCCATCTCAAGATCCCCAAGGTGTCGGACGAGGCCATCATCTCAGCATTCTCTGATGGCGTCCACGATGTCAAGATGAAAGAGGAGCTCGCCATACACGAGGACCTGTGCACGGCTCTGGAAATGTTCAACATGGCGACCAAGTGCGCGAGAGCTGAGGAGGGACGCCTCTCCCTCCTCGAGCTCCCAGCGGCCAACCCAGAAGACAAGAAGGCCAAGGCCAAGGACGTGAAACGCAAGGGGACGGCCGTGCTAGCGGCTGAACCAGAGATGAAGTGCGGCTGCGACCACCCAGAGTCATCCAAGGGCAGTCGTTCGTTCTGCGTCTTCCACAACATACACAGTCACAACACCAACGACTGCCATGAGCTCAGGGCCATCCACGACGGGCGCCTGGGCCGACGCCCCGAGCGCAACGATCGAGGCTATGGCCGCGGAGGAGGCCGAGGCGGAGGACGCTGGGACGACCGCAGGCCTCGCGAGGGCGCCTGGAGAGATCAGCCTCACGAGGGAACCTGGAGAGATTAGCCTCGCGAGGACCGTCCTCAGGGCAACACCGGCCTCCCTCCGCTCCCACCGCCACAAAGGAGGAATGACGACCACCACTAGGGTGAGGGGGCTGGGGGCTTCTAGGAGCCTCGTGCCGTCGCTTGCATCCTGGGCGGTGCTCAGGCCCCAGCCTCCCAGCGCATCTTCAAGCAGTTCGCCCGTGAGGTGAACGCGGCTCTCCCCAGGCTCGAGGCCACACGCCCGCTTAGGTGGTCCAAGTGCATCATCACCTTCAGCTCGGTAGACCAGCTCAAGTGCGCGGCAACCACCGGCGCCCTCCCAATGCTCTGCTCTCCCGTCATCAGCAACGTCCTCGTCACCAAGACCCTCATCGATGGCGGTGCGGGGCTCAATGTCCTTTCCATCGAAATGTTCGATCGCCTCCAAGTGCCCTATGATCAGCTGAAGCCTATCAAGCCCTTCTCAGGAGTGACCGACGGCTCCACCACCCCGATAGGGCAGATCCGCCTCCCTGTCACCTTCGGCCAGCGCGACAACTACCGCACCGAGCTCATCGACTTTGACGTCACCCACATTCGTCTTCCATACAATGCCATCCTTGGGTACCCAGCCCTAGCCAAGTTCATGGTGGTGACTCATCATGGCTACAATGTCCTCAAGATGCCAGGGAGCCGCGACATCATTACGATCGCCTGCGAGGAAAAGGACGCGGTGTGCTCTCTCGAGCGCGCCTACCAGGCCGCGGCGGTTGAGGACCCAGACAACGAAAGCACCATCTACCCTCCTGAGGCTATCCCCAAGAAGAAGAAACAGCTGTTTCGCCAAGGGCCTCAGGAGAACGGCGTCTCCACTAGCACCACCTCAGGACCAGTGCCCTCGGACGGGGTGCCACCCTCTCTCGCATAGGAAGGCGTGCCCGGCGCCCCTCTCAGGCTGGGCTCGGGGGCTCCCCTCTGGAGGGCCTCTGAACTAGCCAACGTCACGAGGGAGGCGCTCGGGCACCACGTGGAGGCGTGCTTCAGCGCGCGTTTCCACCAAGAGGGCACAAGGCATGAGGTGCCCGGTGCTCAGGAGTTCGTCATCAAGGCAATCGAGGAGCTTCAAGGGGCAAGAGCCATGCGCGGCGACCACCACCCGCCACCTGGCTTGGCTCCTTGTCCTGGCGAGGACGGTGAGCTGCGCGTCTACATCAACTACCTCGGGCTAAACAGGGCTGCGTCTCAGGAGCGCTTCTGGCCATCGCGTGTTGGTTGGTGCGAGGGCCCCCCTCACAGCTATGTTTGCATCCGTACGGCCTACCGAACGCGGCTGTCACCTTCCAGCGCCACCTGCGGCGCGTCCTGGCGGCTCAGGAGACCAGGCACCAGGCGGTCCTGGTGGAGATGGCGACGGTTCTCCGCGAGCCCCCTGAGCCTCCAGAGCCTCTCGAGGTTCAGGACCCAGGCGACTCGTGAGGAGCGACTTCTTCAGCACACATCTTCAGCTACTCCAACATCTCTTCAGCAACGATACCAGGTGACATTTTCTAGTTTATTCAGTTGGGGGCGCCCCTCAGGCAGCATTGGCCCAGATCGCATGGGCCTGTCCCTGCAACATGTATCCTTTTGCATCTTGATTCACTCCATTGGGGGCGCCCTTCGGGCTGCATCATCCCCAAGCCGCGTGGGTCCGTCCCTGTGGCAGGTATCACTTTGCATCTATCAGAACTAGCCTTATTTTTGCCTTCGGTCGCTTTATGATTATCACCTACTTGCTCGTTGAATTTCACAGCCTCCCGCATTGCCGGCCTGCCTCCTGCTCATCCCGCAACGGGGGCTACACATGCTGGCATGGCGCTTGTGCTCGGGTCCGTCCCTGCAACACTGACAAATCTGAAGGATCGAGCTCTGGCTCGCGGCCCGCCCCGCGCACGTCACCTCACCAGATCCTCAGTGCCTTCATCTTCTTGCGGAAAGATCAGCGGCAGGACAGCAAACGCAACTATAAGTTATATCCTCTCCTTGGACTAACCCGCAGGAATCTCCAGAGCTTAACTACAGGCAGTCCCGCCGGCCGCCCCTTTTTTACGCGATTCGCTTGCGCTTTAAAGGGGGGGCTCCTGAGCACCGCGCCTCAGGAGCTCCTACTGACTCTCCAGCCCTCACCCCCTGGCCTTGACCACGGCATCGCGACCTGCCATACCAGCGGCGGCTGAGCCTCGCTCGAGGGTCGGGACCCGAGGATGCAGAGCATTCAGATAAGCGAGAAAAGGGGAGGCCGGCGCGAGCCCTACCTGATAGCACCACCGCCAAAGCGCAAATTGGGCGCCGTGCGAGGGAATCACCTCAAGTTCATCAAGATAAGTTACCTATGCAAATCAGCGGGAACCCGCTGCCTGGAATTTTTAAATTTCGTAATCTCGCTCTGGCAATGCCACTTCTCTTTTCGGCCTTTAGGGAGCTTCTTGCACGCCAAAGGGGACCTCTTGAGCATCGTGCCTCAGGAGCTCTTACCGGACCTCGGGCCACTCACCTCCTAGCCTTGACCACGGCATCGCGACCTGGCATACCAGCGACGGCTGAAGCCTGCCTGGGACTGGGACCTGCCGGCGTAGAGCGCAAAGCTACCGCGAGAACAAAAAGGGGGGCAATGCTGAAGTGAGAACACGCAGTTATAACCTCATACCAGGAATAACAAACATTGAAGCAAAAGCATTACAATTCCCTTACGTACCCCCACGGGGTTCGCCTTGGCTCGTCGCAGGGAACAAAAGAAGAAAAATCTCGAGAAACCCTGGCAGCGGCCATCGCCGTCGACGCCATCATCAACAGTGGGCCACATGAGGCCGATGCCAACCCCATCCAGGTCATCGTCGATGTCGAGCGGACGCTGCCGCCGCGCTCCGGGCATGGCAGGAGCTTGGCGGCACGTAGCTGTCGTCGCTCGACTCCGGAGACTCGCTAGGCTCGGGAGAGTCGCTGGACTCCCAGGAGCCGTCGCTGCTACTGGAGGAGCTGTCGGCAGGCCCGAAGGCGGGCTCGGCGCCTGCAGCCGTGCCACGAGGGCCGCTTCCTTCGGGGCAGCACTCCAGGCGGCGGCCCTACTCGTCGAAGACCTTGAAGAACAGTGTGGAGGCGCCGTCATACTCAAAGTGGATGGTGAGGGCTCCCTCCGCGCGGCAGGCGCGGGCGACCTCGCCCCATCCTCGGGTCATGAAGATCTTGCCGGGGGGGACGACCTCGACCTCCGCCCCCATGGCCGGACTACAGCACCCGGTGCACTGCAACCGCAGCTTAAGTGGCCCCCTCGGCGGCATCTCCTCGGCAAAGAACCGCGGGAGCTGGATCCACGAGCGCGGTGGCATCGCCGCCCACACCACGAACTCGCGCGAAGAACTTTCGGCGTGGGTTCGCGGGCCAGTCGCCCGTACGACCTCAGCCTGGCCACCACGGCCGTGGCTCGCGCGGCGCGGGGCGTCGCCACCTCCTCCGGAGTCTTGAGCTCGGGCGTACAGAGGGAGCAGGAAGCCCGGCGGAGGCCGCTCGAGCCTGGGTCGTGTCACCTCCAGCCTCTCGCCAATGTCGCGGGGACGGCTGAGCCTCTTCTTCGGTGGGAGTGGTCCCTGCTCCTCGTGAGGGGTTTTCCCTTTCTCCGCGGCGGAGAACCTCCTAATCGGCGCCATGAGCACCACGGCAAGACGGCGAGGTAAGAAGGAAGAAGGAGGAGCGGGTGGCGAGAAGACGAAGATGAGCAAAGGGGGCTTCGCCCCTCTCCTCATTTATATCCAAGGGAAGGCCGATCGCCGGCCTCCACGATCGCGCGTAATGATGATTTTTCTCTGCATGCAGCAGGGACTCGTCAAGTTGAAGCAGTTGCCGAGGCAGCGTGGGGAAGTAGAGGCGCCCACGTCCCATCAATCGCCAAGCGGTAACCAAGGCCGCAGGTGGTTAGGGCCCGCGGCGCTCCGCACTTGCCCTTTGGCTTCACCTCGAAGCCAAGTTCAAGCACGCCTTGGGCCCGGGGGCTACTGTCGGCGTCCTGGGACCGGGGGTGCCTAGACTTGCCTGCCTGCGGCCCGTGGCGTGGCTCCATCAACGGCCTGGTACGGCCCAGCTTCAGCAACTACAACTCAAGACCCTCGCGAGGGGCCAGGCCTCGCGATGCGGACGACACCAAGACCTCCACGAGGGACGGCCTCCCCAGGCTGGCTCCCGAGGAGTGGAGATATCAATGTAAGCTGCACCTCGTGAGGTTCACCTGACGTGAGCCATGACGACCAGGACCAGGCGGGCGCCAGCGGGCGCAGTGTACCAATTTCCTCTTTGGTGCAAAGGAGGCAAGCGCAGCCGCGGAGTTCCGAGGAATCAAGCAAAGGTTTCCATATCGGTGCACAAGACCAGGACCGCCAGGACGGCATGATGGAGGTCATTGAGGAGCCCACTGCAGCGTCACCACCAGAGGCTTTTGCAGGCGAAGACTACTTTTGTCAGGATAACTTGTACTAGTTATCTCCCTTCGAATTTGGCCGTTGTGGGATCCCTTCCCGCCTACATTTGGGAAGAGAACCAAGGCCACTATAAATAGGACTTAGCCACCACCATAGAAAGGGGGGCAACCGGAGCTGGACTAGATCCATTCCACCCTCACCACCTCACCAGCTCATCGAACTCAAGAACACCTCACCTCCTGAGGTTGTTCCACCTCTGTACTAGTTCATCCTCAGCCCTCCGAGGCAATCCACCACAAAGCTGGAGTAGGGTATTACACCGCAAGGTGGCCCGAACCAGGATAAACTGCTGTGTCTCTAGTTCCTTGGGTTCGTCGAGCTAGGCTGTGGAATCGTTGAGCAGGCAGACTGGGGAGAGAGAGTTCTTCGCACGCACCCCAGAGTTTGAACCTCTCAAGGGTCCGCGGAACCCCGAATCCGACAATGACTTTGCATGCACTCTGTGTGTATATTATAGTACCCTTTAGATCATCTGTTAGTTTGCACCAGCATAGTTCTGTTATTTCATCTGTACCAGATGCTAGTAACATTTATCATATAATATCATGACTTGCTTTCATGTCATATTTGCCCATGCTAGTAACAAACATTTGTGCCATTATTATCATGTTAATACTATGACTTCATGCCGTGACTGTCATTACTATGATATTGATATGCTGTTATTAAGTAATGATTCTTGCTTATAATTGTCGATGTAATGGTGCGATGATGGAGATGTTGAATTGAATTGATAACTAAACTTAGTCGGTTGATCTAGAGTCACCTGTCCGGGCTTATCCGTGCAGCCACATTTGCCAGTATGGGATGGCCTTGACTTGGTCGGGCTCCATGCTCTTTCACCGGTACCTCTAGACAGGGAGGGTTATGCGTGCGTGCTACCCTGATCAGGTAGGCGGCGATAACCCTGTGAGCCCAGTTGATTGTTTAACCCGGGAGTCCCCGTTTGGGACAGTTTAGTTTGGCCACGACGGTGGCAGGTGTCATGAGGTGACACAGGGGCCACCCAGGGCAGGAATCCGGGGGAGGATGATTGCCGGTGGTACGATGGGAGAGTCACGGGTCAGGCTGGTTTCGTTGGAGCAACACTGGTCCACCCGAATGGGATCACGAGGCTAGGTGCCCCATGGTGTGGGTAAAGTGCGCAACCTCTGCAGAGTGAAAAATCTATTTGAATAGCCGTGTCCACGGTATTGGACAGTCCGTCCAGGCCTCACTAGGTGGTCAATCGTAACAATGGTAATAATGATGGAAGAACTTGTCTTATGCTCGGAAGTGCTCAGTGGATCATGAGTATTCCGAGGGTTGTGGGACAACCCAGAAGAGAGTAAGTTGGTATTTGGTAACAAGTAAGCACTTTAAGCACCGAATATGATCATTGCCATGCTATGCTATGTAGATTATATGCCTGATCCATGCTATGCCATGCTTGATCCATGTTTTCTTGTTCATTCCATGCCATGTTTAGAATAAATTCTTATATAAGCATAGGGCTTGCTTTGTCATCTGCTTGTTTGGATGCTATGTATTTGGTTGTCTTGCGAGTACATTCAAAGTACTCACCTGGCCTTGCACGTGGCCAGTTGTAGGAGAAGATCCGTCATGCTAGATCGTAACCGGCTAATCCTGTGAGTTGTGGAGCCCAGCCAGAGACGTTGTTGCCGCTGAACCAAGACCTCCGCTGCCATTTTAGTTAGCCTTGGAGCCATGTAATATTGTTGTAAGCAACAGTATTGTAATACTCCATTTCATAAAAAAATCCATCTCTGTGCCTGGAATTGCTGTATCATGTCTTTGACGTGCGCCAGGTCTTATCCTGGGGCTGGCGTGCGTCGGCCCTCTATTGGGGTGCCACAAGTAGCTTGTGTTACATTTCTAGTTTCTCCCCTGGTGATGCTAGCAAGGAACTCAGAACAATCAATTTTACGAGGCTCACTATAAATGCCCCATTGTGGAATTTTGCATGCAACACTAAAATCTTCTAGGTCCATGGTATAAGATTTATCATAAAGATCAAATAGAACAGAATGAGTATTGAGCTGGGATGTAAACTTAAATCTTCGCACAAATTAATCAGTGAGGTGATAGTACTGCCGACACTTATCTGACACGAAGTCCTCAAGGCCAGCATTTTGTACGTATGCGTCAAATTCCTCCTTAAAACCAGCATGAACCATGAACTGATCCGATGGCCATTCACAAGGCTGCACTAGAGCTTCCCTCGGTGGTTCAAGGTCTGGCTCATGTATTGCAAGTCTTGGGGCCTTCTTCGTCGAGGAACCCCCTTGGTATATCTTCCTAAACATTTTTCTTCCTCTGAAAAAATTCTGAAATTTTTAGTGACTCAAAATAAAAGTGAATAAAACTCAACAAAATCGATAACAACTACTCCTACAAGTGTCTAGAGGCTATATCATGCATAAAAACTACCTTGGACCATATAAATTTGACATGCAAGCTCAAGAACAAGGTCACCATAGCAACACAAATTTGCAATAAATAAAGCACTAGAACAAAAACTAATTGGACCATTGGAGGAGTCACATACCGAAGAACAATCCCCCAAAACAGTTTTGCAAATGGAGCTTTGAGCAAGGAGATCGAAAATGGCAGCAAAACGAGCTAGAACACGGGTTTGAGCAACGGGATGATTTTTTCTGGAGGAAGACGAAGTGGATGGGTGTTGGAATAAGTGAGGGGGGCCCACGTGGGGCCCACAAGCCACCCAGGCACGCCCAGGGGGGTGGGCGCGCCCTGTGGGCTTGTGGCCCACTGGTGCTGCCCCCTGGTGTGTTGTCAGTGCCAAAAATTCTTAAATATTCTATAAAAAATCATACTAAATTTTTAGGGCATTTTGAGAACTTTTATTTTCGGGACATTTTTTATTGCACGGATAATTCAGAAAATAGGCAAATAATAGTATTTTTGCTTTATTTATTCTAAATAACAAAGAGTAAAAAGTGGGTACAGAAAGTTGTGCTTTCTAAATTCATCCATCTCATGCCCATCAAAATGAATCCATTAACAAGGTTGATGAAGTCTTATTAACAAACTTCTTCCGAATGACATGAAACCGGAGAATTTTTGAATAACACTAGGTTACCTCAACGGGGATATGCATGTCCCCAACAATAAGAATATCATATTTCTTTTTGACAGTAGGAATAGGGAATTCAAAACCTCCAATAGCAATAGTTGAAATTTTTCCAATAGAATTGATGCTATTAACTTGAGGTTGTTTCTTCGGAAAGTGTATCGTATGCTCATCACCATTAACATGAAAAGTGACATTGCCCTTGTTGCAATCAATAACAGCCCCTTCAGTATTCAAAAAGGGTCTACCAAGGATGATCGACATACTATCATCCTCGGGTATATCAAGAATAACAAAGTCCGTTAAAATAATAACATTTGCAACTACGACAGGCACATCTTCACAAATACCGATGGGTACAACAGTTGATTTATCGGCCATTTGCAAAGAGATTTCAGTTGGTGTCAACTTATTCAAATCAAGTCTACGATATAAAGAGAAAGGCATAACACTAACACCGGCTCCCAAATCACATAAAGCAGTTTTAACATAATTTCTTTTAATGGAGCATGGTATAGTTGGTATTCCTGGATCTCCTAGTTTCTTTGGTATTCCACCCTTAAAAGTGTAATTAGCAAGCATAGTGGAAATTTCAGCTTCCGGTATCTTTCTTTTATTTGTAACAATATCTTTCATATACTTAACATAAGGAGACATTTTCAGAATATCAGTCAAACGCATACGCAAAAAGACAGGTCTAAGCATTTCAACAAAGCGCTCAAAATCCTCATCATCCTTTTTCTTGGATGGTTTAGGAGGAAAGGGCATGGGTTTCTGAACCCATGGTTCTCTTTCTTTACCATGCTTCCTAGCAATGAAGTCTCTCTTATCATATCTTTTATTCTTAGGTTGTGGGTTATCAAGATCAACAGCAGGTTCTATCTCCACATCATTATCATTACTAGGTTGAGCATCAACATGAACATCATCATTAACATTATCGCTAGGTTCATGTTCATCACCAGATTGTGTCTCAACATCAGAAATAGAAATATCATTTGGATTCTCAGGTGTGTCTGCAACAAGTTCACTAGAAGCATGCAAAGTCCTATCAGTTTTCTTTTTCTTTTTATTACTAGGACTAGGTGCATCAGTATTAACTCTCTGAGAATCTTGTTCAATTCTCTTAGGATGGCCCTCAGGATACAAAGGTTCCTGAGTCATTTTACCACCTCTAGTCATAACTCTAACAACATTATCATTCACCTTGTTATTCATCTCATTAAGCAAATCATTTTGTGCCTTAAGAACTTGTTCTACTTGAGTTTTTATCATGGAAGCATGTTTACTAATAATTTTGAGATCATTAATAGTTCTACACATGTAGTCTCCCAAGCAGTCAAGCATATAAGCATTTCGTTTCAATTATCTACTAACATAAGCATTGAAGTTTTCTTGTTTAACAATAAAGTTATCAAATTCATCCAAGCATTGACTAGCAGACTTATTATGAGGAATATCATCTATAGAGAGAATTTACCTCTACTACCTGTGTCAGAATATTAAGACCATGTATTTCTCCAATAGGTGGTAAATTCTTAACATCTTCAGCTTTAATACCTTTTTCTTTCATAGATTTCTTTGCCTCTTGCATATCTTCAGGACTAAGAAATAGAATACATCTTTTCTTCGGAGTTGGCTTAGGTGGTGGTTCGGGAAGAGTCCAGTCATTATCATTACTCAATATATTATTCAATAGCACTTCAGCTTGCTCAACAGTTCGTTCCCTAAAAACACAACCAACACAACTATCTAGGTGGTCCCTAGAAGCATCGGTTAGTCCATTATAAAAGATATCAAGTATTTCATTTTTCTTGAGAGGATGATCAGGCAAAGCATTAAGTAATTGGAGAAGCCTCCCCCAAGCTTGTGGGAGACTCTCTTCTTTAATTTGCACAAAGTTAAATATTTCCTGTAAAGCAGCTTGTTTCTTATGGGCAGGAAAATATTTTTTAGAGAAGTAATATATCATATCCTGGGGACTACGCACACAACCAGGAGCAAGAGAAATAAACCATATCTTAGCATCACCCTTTAACGAGAAAGGAAACAACTTAAGAATATAGTAATAGCAAAAAATTTCTTCATGAGCAAATAGGGTGGCTATATCATTCAATTTGGTAAGGTGTGCCACAACAGTTTCAGATTCATAACCATGGAAAGGATCAGATTCAACCAAAGTAATTAACTCAGGATCGATAGAGAATTCATAATCCTTATCAGTAACAAAGATAGGTGAAGTAGCAAACTTAGGATCATATTGCATTCTAGCATTCAAAGATTTTTCTTTCCACTTGCATAGTAATTTCTTAAGATCATCTCTATCCTTAAAAGCAAGAAAGTCCCTAGCTACCTCTCCATCCATAACATAATTCTCAGGTATATCCATCAATTCTCGGAGAGCTAGGCCTAGCAGGTGTCTCAAAGTGTTTAGTTTCAATAATTTCATCAGTTTCAGAAATATCATCAGTTTCAACATTAACTCTAGCAAGTTGTTCATCAAGAAATTCACACAGTGGCACAGTATTATCAAGCAAAGAAGTAGTATCATCATAAGCATCATGCATAGCAGAAGTAGCATCATCAACTACTTGCGACATATCAGAATGAATAGCAGGTGGTGGTGTCGCAAGCTTACTCAAAACAGAAGGTGAATCAAGTGCAGAGCTAGATGGCAGTTCCTTACCTCCCCTCGTAGTAGAGGGAAAAATCTTGGTTTTGTTACCTTTCAGATTCCTCATAGTGATCAACAGATATAAATCCCAAGTGACTCAGAGAATATAGCTATGCTCCCTGGCAACGGCACCAGAAAAAGGTCTTGATAACCCACAAGTATAGGGGATCGCAACAGTTTTCGAGGGTAGAGTATTCAACCCAAATTTATTGATTCGACACAAGGGGATCCAAAGAATATTCCCAAGTATTAGCAGCTGAGTTGTCAATTCAACCACACATGAAAGACTTAATATCTGTAGCAAAGTATTTAGTAGCAAAGTAGTATGGAAGTAACAATAACGGTGGCAAAAGTAACAGTAGCAGTTTGTAGTGATTATAACAGTAGCAACGGCAAAGTAACTTAGCAATGATCAATATGTGAAAAGCTCGTAGGCAACGGATGAGTGATGGATAATTATGTCGAATGGCATTCATCATTGTCGGTGCAACAAACCCTGGTGTATGTTGCCCTGACTGTACACAGGCTCAAGGGCAAGGTTCTAGCATCCAAGACAAGGCCAAGCGGGAGAGATAGCTCTTTGAAGAATCAAAGGGCGAATCAAGAAGACCAAGACAAGCCAAGACAGCAAGATATCACCAAGGGAAAAGCCTCCCTTGCCGGGCAGGCGAGCCTGGTCAGGTCGAGGTCACCCCAAGAGCAAGTCCCAAGACCTCCCCAGCAAGGGTTGCCAGGGCGTTGGCGGCCTATTATCCCGCCAAGGCTCCACCCCTCCACCTCACAGTGACGCAAGTCGCTTATCGATGCGGTGTCGAGCCCTCAAGTGAATAAGTGGCAGTCATTCAGCACGTGGCAGCCATTCCTGAGGAAGATCACCCCTAAATGACACCCATCCATGGGCATGTCACGCAGACAGGCGAGAAGGTGGTTGAATGGCACGACAAGGCTTGCCGGGCTGCATTGTCGACGTGACACTAAGCGGTGCATTTAATGCACCTTGTCCTGTCTACAGAGTTAGGTATGATAGCACTGTGGCTATCTAATCACTGGATAATGACTGTTTTGCCACTGTGGTAACCCCTTTACCTATAAAAGGAGGGCCGAGGCAACCTTAGAGAGGATTCGGACCCTTGTACACTCATACGCGCGTAGCTGCTCTCCTCGAGGCGACCTTGCCGGGCTTGAGCACTGCGCGTTCGCCATGGTCTTCCACTCAATCCACCAAAGCAGGAGTAGGGTTTTACGCCTCACGGCGGCCCGAACCTGGGTAAAAACCACCCGCGTCATCATTGTCGTGCTGTTCTATGACCTCCGCTCTTTGTGCAACGTGCCCTTCCCCCTTGACGAACCACAAAGGGGCCGATGGCCCCATAGGTGATCGTGTCGAACCACGACATCTTTGGCGCGCCAGGTAGGGGGCAGCGCTTGTGCGAACCCGAAGACGTAAACAACGCGTCGATCTTCATCACCATCTCCTTCGACGACGGCTTCATCACCCATGGCGCCCAAGAAAAATACCGGTGCAGCAGCCCGTCCTTCCACCTCGAAGGCCCCCTCGCACGCGGTCACCAATCCCATGGGGGCTACGGTGGCGTCGGGGGACACGAACACCGCGGGGGACGCGACCAGCGCAGGCAGCGCCGTCGTCATTTCTCCCGCGGCAGAGGTGGGAGCGGGAGGCGCCGGAGGAGGACATCGTCAACAACATCCTAGCGGCCACGCTCCCAAGATGCGGGAGGGGAGAACATCCAATTCTCGCCTCTCCACCTCAATGAAGAACACAGCTGCAGCGATGGTGCCCGCTCCGGCGCGAACCGCAACCTCCTAGCTGCCCCAGCTACGGGTGCAGCTATGAGACGCACGCCTTCCCCAGGACAAGGCAATCAAGACGAAGCGCCGAATGGAGCCGTCAACCCCCAAGCGCGTCCTTCTCATCGTCATGCCGCCCTCACGACTGACTCGCGACGACGAGAGTGCGACGCCACCACGGCCGGTACCATCAGGAGTCGGGTGATGTCGTGATCTGCGTCATCGTCCATGCCAAGCACTGCTTCGGAGGCCATGGCTCGAGCCCAGCTCCTGTTGAGATTCCCGCCAGCTGCCGACCAAATGGATGAATGGAGAGCCACCATTCAGAGTCTAATTGGTTCCGCTGAGGCAGGGGGATCGCAACGGGCGGGCTCGCCACGGCATCCGCAGGCAGCTGCAACGGCCTGAGCCGCTAGTCATGCTGAAGGGGCCAACCTCACGGTGCAGTCCCCCTGCGACAGCCAGCGCAGGGGCCGCGGCCAGAGTCGCACAACTAGGAACATGACGACGTGTCGATGGCTTCGTCTGATCCTCGAGCCCATCGAGATCAGCGGCAGGTCTTGGAGGACAGGCGGAGGGAAGATGCGCGCATCACCATAGAACGGCATCGCGAAACCCACTGCCAGTCCAACAGGCACAATGGCCCCAACGTCGACGAGCCTACGCCCGGTGGAGACTGATACCTACCCTTCGAGGTTGGGTGTCCTGCCTTCACTCGTGAGCTGCGGCAAGTCCATTGGCCATCTGCCCGTACGTTCAAGCTAGAGATACCAGAAAAATACGATGAAAGACTGAACCCGGCAGAGTTCTTGAGCATCTACACCATTGTTATTCAAGCCGCCGGGGGAAGAGATGAAAAGATATTCGCCAACTACTTCCCTTTGGCGCTCAAGCCAAATGTGAGGTCGTGGCTGATGCACTTGCCTGAGAACTCCATCTCGACTTGGGCTGATCTATGCCACGAGTTTGTTGGTGCCTTCACGGGCGGCCATCAAGAACCAGGGCGGCCCAGTGATTTGCAGCTCCTTCCACAAAAGGAAGGGGAGATTTTACGGAAGTACATGCAGAGATTCAGCCGGGTGCACAGGAACATTCCAGATATCCACCCGGCAGCTATGATTGCCGCGTTCCAGTGCAATGTGCGCAACCGCAGGATACGTTCCAAAATGAACGTCCGGTTGCCCAAGACTATGAACGAGCTTTACACCTTGGCGGATAAGTGTGCCCGTACGGAGGAGGGGAGGCGTCTCCCCGGAGAAGAGGATGGTGTCGACGTCGACTCAGAAGATGACGACAATGCTGCCATCCAGAAGAAGAACAAGAAACACAACAAGAAGCGCAAGGATAAAGCAGTGCTGGCTGTTGAAGGATCAAGCGCTCCTAGTTCCGGCAAGAAGGCCAAGATCGAGGCTCCCGGCAAGGAAGTTGCCGCATGCACTGATTGTCGGGAAGCTGCGGTTGCCGAGAAGGCTGGGAAGGCATAAGGGTCGTACTACAAGACCCATCGAACCAAGGGCCATGATCTCCAAGAGTGTCATCAAGTTGAGCAACTCGTCAAGAAGCAAAAAAGCAGAGTACGAGAAGCGCGACAAGGAGAGAGACCAAGATGGCGTTGGCGAGAAGGGCTTAGGCGGCCAAGGAGGCCACCCCGGCAAGGTTCCCCAACGTCAAGAGAAACCTGCCAGAGGTCTTGAGAAGAAGCAATGTGGTGACGAAAGCGGTGAGAGGGATGAAGAGGAAACCAGTGAGCAAGAGTTCCAGAAAGCCACTGACACCCTATGCATTCACGGGGGTGCATCCTTGCACTCCTCCCACCGCCAGCTGAAACAATGGGCGCGCGAGGTCAATGATGTGGAGCTAACGGCAGATTCACGGAAACCGCTCAAATGGTCTCGCACGCCCATCATCTTTGACGAAGAGGATCACCCTGACCGCACCACTGCGGTAGGGTGCTTGCCGTTGTTGGTTCACCAACAATTCGCAACCTCAAGGTCACAAAGATGTTGGTTGACGGCGGGGCCGAGTTGAATCTGATTTCCCCCAAGGTGCTCAGCAAGCTACAAATAACAGATGAAGAGCTCAAGGTTACTGGCACGTTTCAAGGAATCAACCCCGGCAGGAGTCGTCCAAAGGGGAAGATCACGGTGCCGGTGACATTTGGAGGAGAATTGAACTTCCGAACTGAGAAAATTGTGTTCGATGTGGTTGAGCTTCCGTTGCCGTACAATGGGATACTTGGATGACCTACCCTGGCAAAGTTCATGGCGGCATCCCACTATGCCTACAATACCTTGAAGATGCCAGGACCAATGGGCGTTATTTCCATCCCATCAGATAAGAAGGACGCAATTATATGCGTGGACAAGATGTACCGGGATGCGGTCGCTGCCGAGGCCGCGGAGGCCGCAGTCCCCGCCAAGGAATACAAACAAGGGAGAAAAGTTAGCAAGGAATCCGGGAAGCGCGTCTCTCCGGAGTTATGCTGCACCCGTCGATGATTTGCCAGAGAGTTCTACTAGCAAGAGATCCAAGGTTGCTGCACCCGCTGTGAAGAAGGTCCCGGCAGGGCTGGTTGCGCTGATGGTACATTCACTATCAGCTCCACCCTTGATGACAAATAGGAAAGCGTGCTCGTTGCCTTCTTGCGGGTGATTGTCAATGTGTTTGCTTGGCAACCATCTGACATCCCCGGTGCTCCCAGGGAGGTACTCGAGCACCACCTTGTTGTCTGCCCTCATGCCCGGCCCGTCAAGCAGAAGGTCCGGAAGCAAGCCTTGGAGCGGTAGCAGTTCATTGCCGAGGAGATCAAGAAACTTGAGGTGGCTGGTTTGGTCAGAGGAGTATTGCACTCGACATGGTTGGCAAATACAGTGGTGGTGCGCAAGGCGAATGGGAAATGGAGGCTTTGCATAGATTTCACAGATCTGAATAAAGCATGCCCGAAGGACCCGTTCCCCTTGCCGCGCATCGACCAGATCATGGACTCCACCTCTGGGTGTGATCTGCTTTCCTTCTTGGATGCCTACTCCGGGTACCACCAGATATTCATGTCCAAAGAAGATGAAGAGAAGACAGCGTTCATAACCCCCTGTGGCACGTACTGCTTCGTACGGATGCCCTTCGGATTAAAGAG
Organism: Thinopyrum elongatum; assembly: GCA_011799875.1. Lineage (NCBI taxonomy): Eukaryota > Viridiplantae > Streptophyta > Magnoliopsida > Poales > Poaceae > Thinopyrum > Thinopyrum elongatum. The sequence goes on from CM022298.1 coordinate 229,959,850, forward strand.
CGCTAGAGCCACTTTTGCAAGAGAAGTACAAATTGGTTTTGAGTCCCAGCTGCACAGGAATATTGAAGCTTACATGGATGACATAGTGGTCAAAACCAAGGACAAGTCAACTCTCATTCAGTACTTGGAAGAGACCTTTGCAAATCTGCGCAAGATCAACTTGAAGCTAAACCCAGAGAAGTGTGTGTTTGGTGTTCCTTCCGGCAAGCTACTTGACTTCTTCGTGTCGTACCGGGGGATAGAGGCCAACCCTGACAAGATCAAGGCGGTCGAGCAGATTCAAGCACCCAAGACAGTTAAAGATGTGAGGCATTTGACTGGATGTGTTGCCGCGCTAAGCAGGTTCATTTCCAAGTCTGCCGAGCGCGCCTTGTTGTTCTTTAAAATCTTGAAGAAGGCAGGGCCCGTGGAGTGGACCCCAGAGGCCGAAGCTGTGCTGCAAGATTTGAAGACCTATATTTCCTATGTTCCCACCTTAGTTGCTCCTAAACCACAAGAGCCGTTGCTGCTATACCTTGCAGCAACCAATCAAGTGGTTAGTGTGGCACTGGTGGCGCAGCGGGAGGTAGATGAGGGAGCAGCCGCGGCTACCGTCCTCTCTGGAGGGGAAAGTGAACTCGTCCCGGCAGGGTCAGATGCAGATCAGGACAAAGGGGAGCGAAGCGATGGAGACAATTCCAGCATCACGGCAAGGAAGAAGGTGGTGCAGCGGCCAGTGTACTTTGTCAGCTCCCTACTACAAGGGGCTAGGTCAAGGTACTCTGGCATGCAAAAGTTGATCTTTGGCCTCCTCATGGCCTCAAGGAAGTTGTGCCATTACTTCCAAGCCCACGAGATCACAGTTGTCACCCGCTTCCCCTTGCAACGCATACTGAGGAACCCTGAAGCCACCGGCAGAATAGTGGAATGGGCTTTGGAGTTGTCAAGCTTTGGTTTGAAGTTTGAGAGCACATCAACCATTCAGAGCAGAGCACTGGCAGAGTTTGTTGCGGAGTGGACACCTACCCCATACGAAGAGGCACTGGAAATGGTTATCCCCGGCAAGGAAGCACCCCAAGAATGGATCATGTACTTTGACGATGCCTTCTCACTACAAGGTGCAGGAGCTGGTGTGCTCCTCATCGCGCCCACTAGAGACCACCTCAAGTATGTGGTCCAGATGCATTTCCCCCGGGAAAAGGCAACCAACAACACTACAGAGTATGAAGGACTCCTTGCCGGGCTCAGAATCACGACAGAGTTGGGGATTAAGAAGATGATCATACGAGGAGACTCACAGCTTATGGTGAGGCAAGTGAACAAGGATTATCAGAGTCCATTGATGGAGGCATATGTGGAGGAAGTGAGAAAGCTGGAGGAGCACTTTGACGGATTGCAAACAGAGCACATAGCCCATGCGGAAAACATCATTGCTGATCATCTATCAAAGTGCGCTGCGCAAAAGCTTCCTGTGGAACCAGGGACTTCTGTTCTCCACCTGACTCAGCCCTCCGTATCCCCGACAACAATGGCCAGAAAGAGGAGGAAACTGGACTCCGGCAAGCCTCTCCAGGCAGAGCTTCCACAAGCCCCCGGTAGAGAGGTTGGCGGGAACAACTCCACTTCGCTTGGCAAGCAGCACCCTCCCGCCGAACTACCAATCCTCGCGGTTGAGGCATGCACTCCCATGAACAAGGAGGTGCCGCTGATCCTTGTTGTCGAGCCTCAGGCTCCAACTTGGGCGCGACACATAGTCTGTTACCTCCAAACAGGAGAACTCCCCGAAGAGCAAGAAGAAGCTGAAAGAGTAGCCCGGAGGGCCAGTATGTATCAGTTCGTCAATGACGCACTATACAGAAGGAGGCCCAACGGTGTGAAATTGAAGCACATTTGCCGGGAAGAGGGGAAGGAACTGTTGGCAGAGATACACGAAGGCATGTGCGGCTCACATATTGGATCAAGGGCCTTGGTTGGAAAAGCTTTCCGGCATGGTTTCTACTGGCCCATGGCCCTCCAAGATGCTATCGAGCTAGTCACCAGATGTGAAGCCTGCCAGTTCCACTCCAAGAATATCCATCAACCTGCTCAAGCTCTCCAGACGATCCCTTTGTCATGGCTCTTTTCGGTCTGGGGGCTTGACATCTTGGGCCCCTTCCCCCGTGCTACCGGGGGCTTTGAGTTCTTGTACGTCGCCATCGACAAGTTCACAAAGTGGCCGGAAGTGGAGCCCGTGAGGAAGGTGACCGCACAGTCAGCTATCAAGTTCCTGAAAGGACTGGTGTGCCGCTTCGGAGTACCCGCCAGGGTCATCACTGACAACGGCACCCAGTTCACGAGCCGCGCCTTCATGCAATACATTCAAGCCCTCGGAAGCAAGGTTTCATTTGCCTCTGTTGCTCATCCTAGAAGCAATGGACAAGCTGAGAGGGCGAACGCTGAAGTGATGCGAGGACTCGAGACAAGAACATTTGATAGGCTGCAGAAATGCAGCAGGCGCTGGATTGATGAGTTGCCGGTGGTTCTTTGGTCCCTCCATACGACACGAAATCGAGCTACCGGCCAGACTCCCTTCTCCCTAGTCTATGGGGCAGAAGCAGTTGATACGTCTCCATCGTATCTACTTTTCCTAACGCTTTTCCTCTTGTTTTGGACTTTAATTTGCATGATTTGAATGAAACTAACCTGGACTGATGCTGTTTTCAGCAGAACTACCATGGTGTTATTTTTGTGCAGAAATAAAAGTTCTCAGATTGGAATGAAACTTTGCGAGGAAATTTTATACAAATAAAGAGAATTTCTGGAGCCAAGAACCACCAGAGGGGGCACCTGGGTGGGCACAACCCACCAGGGTGCGCCCCCCTCCAGGCGCGCCCAGGTGGGTTGTCCCCACCTGGTGGCCCCGCAGACTCCAACCCTGATACTATAAAATCACATTTTCGGAGAAAAAAATGTAGGAGAAAGAATTACTACGTTTCGTGAGACGGAGCCACCGCCACCTCCTGTTCTTCATCGGGAGGCCAGATCTGGAGTCTGTTTGTGGCTCCGAAGAGGGGGGTCTTCGATCTTCGCGATCATCAACCCTTCTCAATCGCCAATTCCATGATGCTCCCCATCGGGAGTGAGTAATTCCTTTGTAGCCTCGCTGGTCGGTGAGGAGTTGGATGAGATTCATCATGTAATCGAGTTAGTTTTGTTAGGGCTTGATCCCTAGTATCCATTATGTTCTGAGATTGATGTTGCTATGACTTTGCCATGCTTAATGCTTGTCACTTTGGGCCCGGGTGCCATGTTTTCAGATCTGAACCGTTTATGTTATCACCATTATATCTATGTTCTAGATCCGATCTTGCAAGTTATAGTCACCTACTACATGTTATGATCCGGCAACCCAGGAGTGACAGAAGTCAGGACACTTCCCGGTGATGACCGTAGTTTGAGGAGTTCATGTATTCATTATGTGTTAATGCTTTGTTCCAGTTCTCTATTAAAAGGAGGCCTTAATATCCCTTAGTTTCCATATGGACCCTGCTGCCATGGGAGGGTAGGACAAAAGATGTCATGCAAGTTCTTTCCATAAGCACGTATGACTATTTACGGAATACATGCCTACATTATATTTATGAACTGGAGCTAGTGCCGTATCGCCCTAGGTTATGACTGTTATATGATGAATATCATCCAACGAATTCACCGATCCAATGCCTACGAATTTCTCTCATATTGTTCTTGCTAAGTTACTACTGCCACCATTACTGTTACACTTGCTACAAAATCATTGCTATCACTGTTACTGTTACTATTGTTGTTGCTACTACTATCCAAATTATCATATTACTTTGCTACTGATCACTTTGCTGCAGATAATTAATCTCTAGGTGTGGCTGAATTTACAACTCAACTGCTAATACTTGCAAATATTCTTTGGCTCCCCTTGTGTAGAATCAATAAATTTGGGTTGAATACTCTACCCTCAAAAACGGTTGCGATCCCCTAAACTTATGGGTTATCAAGACCTTTTTCTGGCGCCGTTCCTGGGGAGCATAGCTATATTTGTTGAGCCACTTGGGATTATTATCAAGTTATCACTACGAAGAATCTGCAGGATGCTAAGACTAAGATTTTTCCCTCTAAGACGAGGGAAGGTAAGGAACTGCCATCCAGCTCTGCTTTAGATTCACCTTCTGTTATAAGTAGACTTGCAACACCACCACATGCTATTAATTCTGATATGTCACAAGTCATTGATGATGCTACTTCTGCTATGAATGTTACTCATGATGATGCTAGTACCTTGCTTGATGATAGTGTGCCACTAGGTGAATTTCTTGATGAACAAATTGCTAGAATCAGAGAGAAAGAAACTATTGAAACTGATGAGATCACTGAATCTGATGAAGTAATTGAAACTGAAAATCTTGAAACACCTGCTAGACCTAGCTCTCCTAGGTATGAACTGCCTAAGATACCTGAGGGTTATGTTATGGATGAGGAGACAACTAGAGACTTTCTTGCTTGCAATGATAGGGATGATCTTAAGAAATTATTATGCAAACTAAAGGAGAAATCTTTGAATGCTAGAATGAAATGTGATCCTAAGTTTGCTACTTCACCTATCTTTGTTGATGATAAGGATTATGAATTCTCTGTCGACCCAGAGTTAATTACTTTGGTTGAGTCTGATCCTTTTTATGGTTATGAAACTGAAACTGTTGTGGCAGACCTCACTAAGTTGAATGACATAGCCACCCTTTTTGCTCATGATGAGAAGATTCGCTATTATTATATTCTCAAATTATTTCCATTCTCATTAAAGGGTGATGCTAAGGCTTGGTATAATACTCTTGCTCCTGGTTGTGTGCGTAGTCCCCAGGATATGATTTACTACTTCTCTGAAAAATATTTTCCTGCTCATAAGAAACAAGCTGCCTTACAGGAAATATTTAACTTTGTGCAAACTGAAGAAGAGAGTCTCCCACAAGCTTGGGGGAGGCTTCTCCAATTGCTTAATTCTTTGCCTGATCATCCGCTTAAGAAAAATGAAATACTTGATATCTTCTATAATGGACTAACCGATGCTTCTAGGGACTTCCTAGATAGTTGTGCTGGTTGTGTTTTCAGGGAATGAACTATTGGACAAGCTTAAGAATTATTGAATAACATATTGAAAAATTATGATGATTGGATCCTTCCTGAACCACCACTTAAACCTACTCCGAAGAAGAGGGGCATTTTATATCTCAGTCCTGAAGATATGCAAGAGGCAAAGAAATCTATGAAGGAAAAAGGTATTAAAGCAGAGGATGTTAAAAATTTACCACCTATCGAAGAAATACATGGGCTTGAAACACCACCACCACCCAAGGTGGTAGAGGTAAATTCTTTATTGAAGTTTGATGAAGGTGATATACCTTATAATAAACATCCTAGTCAATGCTTATATGAGTTTGATAATTATATTAGAAAGCAAGATCACTTCAATACAAATGTTATGAAACAATTGAAATACAATTCTGATATGATTGCTCGCTTGAGTGACTTGTTATTTAGAATCTCAAATGATGTCAGAGGTGTAGGAAAGCATGCCTCTATGGTTCAAACTCAATTAGAACAAGTTGCTAAATCTCAAAGAGAGTTGCTTGATGAAATGAATAATAATATCAATGATCATGCTGTTAGAGTAATGACTAGAGGAGGTAGAATGACTCAGGAACCTCTTTATTCCGAGGGACACCCTAAAAGAATTGAACAAGACTCTCAAAGAGTTAACACTGATGCACCTAGTCCTTCTAAAAAGAAAAAGAAAAAGAAAAGTGGTAGGACTTTGCATGCCTCTAGTGAATCTGAAGTAGAAAAACCTCCTGATAATGATAATGAAGTCTTTATTTCTGATGCTGAAACTCAATCTGGTAATGAACACTCACCTTTTGATAATGAAAAAGATAATGATGAGGTTCACAAAGATACCCAAACAAATAATAAGGAACCAGACAATGATGTTGAAATAGAACCAGCTGTTGATCTTGATAACCCACAACCCAAGAATAAGAGGTATGATAAAAGAGACTTTGTTGCTAGAAAACATGGTAAGGAAAGAGAACCATGGGTTCAAAAACCTATGCCCTTTCCACCTAAATCAACTAAGAAGAAAGATGATGAAGAATTTGAACGCTTTGCTGAAATGCTTAGGCCAGTCTTTTTGCGTACGCGCTTGACTGATATCTTGAAAATGCCTCCTTATGCAAAGTATATGAAAGACATCATCACCAATAAGAGAAAAATACCGGAAGCTGAAATCTCCACCATGCTTGCTAATTATACTTTTAAGGATGGAGTACCTAAAAAACTTGGAGATCCGGGAATACCAACTATACCTTGCTCCATCAAAAGAAACTATGTGAAAACCGCTTTGTGTGATTTAGGAGCTGGTGTTAGTGTTATGCCTTTCTCTCTTTATAAAAGACTTGACTTGAATAAACTCACACCTACTGAAATATCTTTGCAAATGGCTGACAAATCAACTGCCATACCTATCGGTATTTGTGAGGATGTGCCCGTTGTTGTTGCTAATGTTACTATCTTAACTGACTTTGTTATACTTGAGATGCCCGAGGACGACAACATGTCGATTATCCTTGGTAGACCCTTCTTGAATACTGCAGGGGCTGTTATTGATTGCAATAAAAGCAAGGTCACTTTTCATATCAATGGTAATGAGCATACGGTGCACTTTCCGAAGAAACAATTCCAAGTGAATGGTATTAATGTTATTGAAAAATCTCCGACAATCACTATTGGAAGTTTTCAACTACCTATACCTACTGTCAAAAAGAAATATGAAATGCTTATTGTTGGGGACATTCATATCCCTGTTGAGGTAACTTAGTGTTTTTACGAAAGTTCTTCGGTTTCTTGCTAACCGAAGGTGGTTGTTAATAAGACTTGATCAACCTTATTAATGAATCATTTTTGGGAAGTATAAAGTTGATGAATTTAGTGAGCACTACGTTCTGTCCTTTACCTTTACTTTTGTTTTCTGTTTTTCTTAGTTAAATAAAATAAAATGCCTTGTTTAGTCTGTTTTCTGAATTTTCCGTGCAATAAAAAATGACTCAAAAATAAAAGTTCTCAGAATGTTCTGAAAATTTAATACGATTTTTTTCTCATTATTTAAGAATTTTTGGTGTAAATAACATCAGAGGGGGGTGCACCAGGTGGGCACAACCAACCTGGGCGCGCCCTAATGGGTTGTGGTCCCCACGTGGGCCCCCTCACTTATCTCTTTAGCCCATGTCATCACCTACCTCCAGAAAAAAATCACCATTGCTCTCTCTTTCGTGTTCTTGCTCTCAAACCCGCGGATTTTGATCTCTTTGCTCGAAGCTCCGTTTCCGAAACTGTTTTGGGGGGTTGCTACTTGGTATGTGACTCCTCCATTGGTCCAATTAGTTTTTGCTTTAGTGGTTTATATTTTGAATAATTAGTTACTCTTGGTGCTGCTGTAGATGAGCTTGCATGTTGAATTCTTAGAGTTCTAAGTAGTTTGAATGCTTGATATGGTCTCTATGCATCCCTATGAGTAGCTGCTATCAATCTTGTAAAGTTTTGTTGAGAAAAATTTTGTGGACTAAAATTTTCAGAATTTTATTCATAGGAAAAGGATGGTATCTTTAGGAAGTTTGCTTCCAAGAAGAACTCCAAGGGAGTTATTGGGGAGTCATCTGACAGTGATCTCCGCACCCGGAGAATGGCGGAGGTACGGCCGTGCGAATGGCCGCATAACCCATTCATGGAGGGAGTCGAAATTCGTCAAGAGTTTGCACAATATGCTGCTAATGCCAGCCTCACTGACTTCATCGCAGCTGAGTGTGAACAGTATCATCTCCTTACAAATTCTTTTGTGCAAAGTTTCCATTTTCTGAGTAGGAATAACACTCTTGAGGTGTAGTTTAATCTTTATGCTGAACCCCATCAGATACCGCTTACTGAATTTTGTGACATGTGTTTGATCCCTTCTGGTGAGGAAATAAGGGAGCCTAGGCCCGCAGAGTTTGATGGTTTTTACCGCACTCTGACAGTGGGGGATGAGAGAGGGGTGTCAGGTGTCACCGCCACTAGCTTACATTTTCCTGCCGTGCATTATTTTGTTCTATTCATTGCAAAGTGTTTGCTTGCTAGAGAGAAGGTAGGTGCACTTAATGCCCCAGACTTCGCTGTTTTACGCCGTGCACTTTACAACGACAACACTTATAGCTTGGGGGCTATTGTGGCACGTCGCCTCCACATTAACAGATCCAAGGGTAAAATACATGGTGGTATTTATGCTACTCGTTTAGCGAGTCACTTTAATATTCAGATACGCCAGCATGATTATCCTTTACCCAAGGTTTATTTAGATCGTCAGGCTATGGCACACCACCAGTTTATTGATGGCGAGAACACTGACATTCCTGTTCCTTATAACCTGGTTTTCAGTGAGAACACTCATGATATTATTCCATTGCCTGCACCTGCTTTGTTTGATCCTATTGCTAGGGGCGGATACAGGATTATGCCTGAAGACATTGTCACTTACCGGAACAACCTGGCTGTGGCCAAACAAGAACCTCAGGAGTGGGACCCTCAGGTGCCCGCTCCCCAGCACTTTAACATAGGACCCCATGGTTTCTTCGATTGGTGATTACCAAGTTAGGCCAAAATCCTAAGCTTGGGGGAGTACGTATTTCCACCGACATTACATTCATGTTTACACATTTCATTCCAGTTGTCGGTGTTCACACTTTTTCATTGTAATATCCATGCTAAATTCATTTTCTCGCTTTCTTCTTGTGTGTTTGAAAAGCTTTGAGAAAATCCCAAAAAAAAATCTTGTTTCTTTTCGGTCTTTCTTTCTAGTGTAAGTAGTTGTATTATTAAAAGAAAACCCAAAAATATTTCCTTGTTCTTCTTTTGCTTGTTGGGAGCTCTCCCGAGTAAATAGTTTTTCTCGTTTTTATTTTTCTTTATCTTTAATTTGCTTTCTTCAAGAAAAAACTAAAAACTTCAAAAATATTTCAGTGTGTTTCTCTAAATTTCTTTTCTTTTTATTGAGTCATACCGAGGAGAAGGCCACGATGAAAATATTGAGTGGCTCTCATATGCATTACTGATAATCTAACAAAGAGCTCAAATTGCCTTGTCTTCTCCTCTTGAATAAAATGTTTGCAGATCTCAGCTTAGTCCATGGCATTCTTGCACTATTATCATTTTTATATCGTTCAGTCGTGCAAGTGAAAGGCAATAATAACGATTTTTGGTGAACCAGCTGTGGCAGAGAGAAACGGGTATGAACTCGACTTGTTCTGTTTTTGTAAATATGTTTAACTTAGTATCCATGATTCAGCCTATTATGATCAAACATGTTTCCAATGACAATTAGAGATTATAGTTTCTCATGCCATGCTTAAATAGCTAGGAGTGGATAATGATTTATCTTGGATGTCAAAATTGCGTTAAAATGATTGTGATGTGGTATGATGATATGGTATCCTCCTCTGAATGTTCAAGTGGCTTGACTTGGCACATGTTCATGCATGTAGTTGAATCAAAACCAACATAGCCTCTATAATATTTATGTTCATGGTGTTCATATCCTACCCATGCTAGTATCCAATGTTACTTATGCATAATGCATCTTCATGACCGTTTTCGCTCTCTAGCTGGCCGTTTCTCAACCTATTTGCTAGCCTTTGCCTGTACTAAGTGGGAATACTGCTTGTGCATCAAAATCCTAAAACCCAAGTTATTCCAGATGAGTCCACCCTACCTACCTATATGCGGTATTACCCTGCCGTCCTAAGTAAATTTGCATGTGCCACCACTAAAAACTTCAAATAAATATCCTTTTTGTGTGTCTGGATTGTTCATAGAGCGACGGGAGGTAGTCAGTATCTTCCATGCTAAGCGGGTTATTCTCATGATGAGTGTTTATTCACTCGTCCTTGCATGAGAGGGGCGGTAATAGGGATTCCCAGTCCCGAAATCAAATTGCAAATAATTAAACAAAACTCCCCCAGGACTGTTGTTGGTATGGATGGCACCCATTGTTTCGGACAAGCCTTGGAGTGTGATTGTTGGTGGAGGGGGAGTAAACCTTTACTTTTATCGCTTGGGAACCGCTACTAATGTGTTTAGCATGGAAGATACCGATAACTAATGGTCACGAAGTAAACGAGAAGGGTGCATTTCTCAAAATTTCATTTACCTCTGTTTTAAAAACTTGAGCTCTGGCACCTCTGCAAATCACTGCTTCCCTCTGCGAAGGGACTATCTATTTACTTTTATGTTGTGTCATCGCCTTCTCAAATAAGCGCCAGATCCTGAGAGCACTATTGTCATCCTCATGCATTGTGTGTAGCTAATGTTGGGTGAATCATGACTGGATCTTTTCTACCATGAATTACAATGTTTATTCGCTGCTTGAACTTTGGGGGTGCTCTGCATTTATGTTTTGTGGTCTCAGAAAGGGCTAGCGAGATACCACTATTGTCATATTATATCATGGTTGCTTTGACAAAGTGTTGTCATTTGAGATATCTTATTATTGCTCGCTAGCTGATTATGCCATTGATATGAGTTAATATAATATTTAAGGGTTATTGTCGACATGGTTAGTCATGATCTTGGCTGAAAACCTGGGTGCTACTTAAGGTTATTTATGTAAACAAGAGCAAAAGAGTTCGTAAAAAAATTTCTTTTTCACTTTCAGTTTATCAACTGAATTGCTTGAGGACAAGCAAAGGTTTAAGCTTGGGGAGTTGATACGTCTCCATCGTATCTACTTTTCCTAATGCTTTTCCTCTTGTTTTGGACTTTAATTTGCATGATTTGAATGAAACTAACCTGGACTGACGCTGTTTTCAGCAGAACTACCATGGTGTTGTTTTTGTGCAGAAATAAAAGTTATCAGATTGGAATGAAACTTTGCGAGGAATTTTTATACAAATAAAGAGAATTTCTGGAGCCAAGAACCACCGGAGGGGGGCACCTGGGTGGGCACAACACACCAGGGCGCGCCCAGGTGGGTTGTCCCCACCTGGTGGCCCCGCAGACTCCAACCCTGATACTATAAAATCACATTTTCGGAGAAAAAAATGAAGGAGAAAGAATTATCGCATTTCGCGAGACGGAGCCGCCGCCACCTCTTGTTCTTCATTGGGAGGCCAGATCTGGAGTCCATTTGGGGCTCCGGAGAGGGGGGTCTTCGATCTTCATCATCACCAACCCTTCTCCATCGCCAATTCCATGATGCTCCCCACCGGGAGTGAGTAATTCCTTCGTAGGCTCGCTGGTCGGTGAGGAGTTGGATGAGATTCATCATGTAATCGAGTTAGTTTTGTTAGGGCTTGATCCCTAGTATCCATTATGTTCTGAGATTGATGTTGCTATGACTTTGCCATGCTTAATGCTTGTCACTTTGGGCCCGGGTGCCATGATTTCAGATCTGAACCGTTTATGTCATCACCATTATATCTATGTTCTAGATCCGATCTTGCAAGTTATAGTCACCTACTACGTGTTATGATCCGGCAACCCCGGAGTGACAGAAGTTGGGACACTTCCCGGTGATGACCGTAGTTTGAGGAGTTCATGTATTCATTATGTGTTAATGCTTTGTTCCGGTTCTCTATTAAAAGGAGGCCTTAATATCCCTTAGTTTCCATATGGACCCTGCTGCCACGGGAGGGTAGGACAAAAGATGTCATGCAAGTTCTTTCCATAAGCACGTATGACTATTTACGGAATACATGCCTACATTATATTTATGAACTGGAGCTAGTGCCGTATCGCCCTAGGTTATGACTGTTATATGATGAATACCACCCAACGAATTCACCGATCCAATGCCTATGAATTTCTCTCATATTGTTCTTGCTAAGTTAATACTGCCACCATTACTGTTACACTTGCTACAAAATCATTGCTATCACTGTTACTGTTACTATTGCTGTTGCTACTACTATCAAAACTATCATATTACTTTGCTACTGATCACTTTGCTGCAGATAATTAATCTCCAGGTGTGGTGGAATTGACAAATCAACTGCTAATACTTGCAAATATTCTTTGGCTCCCCTTGTGTCGAATCAATAAATTTGGGTTGAATACTCTACCCTCGAAAACTGTTGCGATCCCCTATACTTGTGGGTTATCAGCAGTGATCCCCACGAAACTCATATACGGGTCACCTCAAGTACTTGCCTACGATGAAGTAGAGCAAGAGCAGCACCGGCATGACGATGCCGTGCTCCTCGAGGAGAACCGTCTCCGGGCTATTACGCGTGCTGCACGCTATCAGCAAGCCCTGCGCCGCTATCACAGCTGCAGGGTTCATCCTCGGAGCCTTGAGGAAGGAGACCTTGTCCTTAGGTGTGTTTAGTCCGCCAAGGGTACAAACAAGTTGACGCTGAAGTGGGAAGGCCCTTACCGGGTGGTACGAGTTACCAGACCGGGCGCAGTCCGTCTGGAGACCGGAGATGGCATTCAATTGCAAAACTCATGGAATATTGAGCATCTCTGTAAGTTCTACCCGTAAGGCGCGGCTGTCGGGCCCTGCTCGGTAGCCACCCTTTTGTACAAGCTTTGCCGATGCTGCATGTAACCCTTTGTACAAAGCCAGGTGCAGACCCTGAGGAGCAGATAAATAAACGAAGCGCCGGGGGCCCCAAAAACTTGCATGCATGCATAGCATAACATGAGCATGGCATGATCATGTAGATAAGGGCATATGTAGCATTGTTTTCCTCTGCATTTAACTGCAGGGCTCTTGCCGCGGACTCAGTCCCAAAGAGAAGAAACGAAGACAAGCCTACATATCGGTCCCCGACAAGCCAAACAGATAAGTTCCTTCTCGTCCATAAATGTTCTGTAAGATGAAAAATTGTGCATATGAAAACCTTGTCGCCTTCGAAGCATAGGTGCTCCCATCCTTTATCACGAATGTTGCTTCGGTCAAGGTGGTTGTAGTGGCCTTTGACGAAGGAGGTTCGATAAGGGGCTGGTCCCTTTCCATAGTTTTGAGCCCGGCAGGCTAAGCCCCGCGGCAACAAACGGAAGGAACAGGCAGGATAGCTTGCCGGAGATAACTTGCTTACTTAAATGTATAGAGGCATCTCACCTCTGCATGGACATAATACATGCACAATTACCCCGCAAAGCTTGTCTTTTTCATTAATATGCGAATAAGAAAGTACATATCTTACAAAACACAAACATGGATAAAGAAGATTACATATTTGAGACTAAAGTTTGGCAAATGCCTACATGTCTTAGACTGAAAAAAGATAAGTGCCCCGTTATCCCTTTCTTGTCCCTCTCCTCCTAGGAACTACCACGGGAGGCGAAGAGGGCAAAAGGAGTGCCTGGGCAGAAGCCCAGCCTGACCTCATCAGAATCCGCGAGACAGAGTCTGACAAGATCGAGAGGGCGCGGGCGAAGGTGATGGATGGGGGGAGCGACTAGGCGACGCCCTGATCACCGCCACCAGGGCCAGCAGGACGCGGCAGGGCGAATGAAGCCGAAGCCATGAGGAAGCCTGTCGGGGTGCAGCTGGAAGACTGCTGGAGGAGGCAAGGGTGCCACCCACACCCAACACCCCGGCAAATAGCCTTGTCGGGGAAGAGATGCAGGTGCAGATGACGGTGCCGCCGGCTGACGGTGACGGTGCGGCTGGTGTTCAGCCAGAGTCAGAGCCATCGTCCTTCCCACCGGCTCCGTCGTCATCGCCGTCGCTGTCGCTCGAGGAGGAGCTTTCGTCGTCAGTCGAGCTCTCCGCGCAGCACCCTAAGCGAGCACCCGAGCGTCCGAAGACCTTGACGGAGAGCAGGGTTGCGTCCATTAACTTGAAATGGAGGACGTGCCTGGCCACCAAGCTGTGGGCACGGGCAAAGGTCTTTAAGCCACGCCGAAGAAGCATGACATGAGGAGCGGGAAACTCCACGTCCGCCCGCATGCTGCCATTACAGCAGCCCCTCATGTGCAGCCTCAACCCCGGCGGCTGCTCAATCTCCATCACCCTTGCGAATGGAGTAGCAAGCCAAAGACGGCTGCGCGGGGGCCCTCGCAGCTTGACGATGAACTCCAGCGGCTGGTTCCCGACGTGGCCTTCATTAGGGTCTTCAGCAGCCAGAGGAGGTGCGATCAAAGCACCGCCTCGTCCTCCTCAACCCCGAGCGCCGTGGTGACCACGACCTCATCCTCTCCCGCCTCCCCTCACAACGGGCTTTGCTCCCGCATCCCCGACAGGAGGAGGGAGGCGCTGTCGAGCAGAAGCCCTCGTCGCTGCCACTAGAGTGCCACCACGACCTCTCCCCCTCACCATGATGGAAAAGCGATGCCAGGAGAGAGGAGGAGGAGATGGGTGTGAGCCAGCACCTTGCCCACGTTCCCTCTTTATAGGCGAACAGGGCCAGGGGCTGGCCCCTCACCAAGGGGCCAACCGCCCCCGCTCTACCAATCCGGCTCCTCCGCACCTCCAACGGCTCATGGAATTAGGGCCGACCTTGTGTGCCAATCCAAGGCGCTTGGCTTTCTGCCATGGCGCACATTTCCGCGCTCCCCGCGTCTGCCACTAACCCTGCGTAATGCATGCAGCAAACATGGCGGAAATGCCAGAAGCGGAGAAGCTAGTGGAATGGCAGTTTCCACTCCGTGAACATGGGACGTGGGTAGCCACGGATCATGGCTTAAAACTCCCCCCATAACGTCTTGCACGACGCACAGAAAAACCGGAAACTGACTCAAGCACTGATTGATGAAGAGGCAGAGAAAATATCAAAGGATGAGCTACCACAAACTCTTCGCCTATGTACTAGATAGGGCCTACCTCGATGACGCTTAGCAGCGCATTCGGGCCAGGCCCAGGGGCTCCTGTCGGTGCAACAAACCCTGGTGTATGTTGCCCTGACTGTACACAGGCTCAAGGGTAAGGTTCCAGCATCCAAGACAAGGCCAAGCGGGAGAGATAGCTCTTTGAAGAATCAAAGGGCGGATCAAGAAGACCAAGACAAGCCAAGATAGCAAGATATCACCAAGGGAAAAGCCTCCCTTGCCGGGCAGGCGAGCCTGGTCAGGTCGAGGTCACCCCAAGAGCAAGTCCCAAGACCTCCCCGGCAAGGGTTGCCGGGGCGCTGGCGGCCTGTTATCCCGCCAAGGCCCCACCTCACAGTGACGCAAGTCGCTTATCGATGCGGTGTCGAGCCCTCAAGTGAATAAGTGGCAGTCATTCAGCACGTGGCAGCCATTCCTGAGGAAGATCACCCCTAAATGACACCCGTCCATGGGCGTGTCACGCAGATAGGCGAGAATGTGGTTGAATGGCACGGCAAGGCTTGCCGGGCTGCATCCTCGACGTGACACTAAGCGGTGCATTTAATGCACCTTGTCCTGTCTGCAGAGTTAGGTATGATAGCACTGTGGCTATCTAATCACTGGATAATGACTGTTTTGCCACTGTGGTAACCCCTTTACCTATAAAAGGAGGGCCGAGGCAACCTTAGAGAGGATTCGGACCCTTGTACACTCATACGCGCATAGCTGCTCTCCTCGAGGCGACCTTGCCGGGCTTGAGCACTGCACATTCGCCATGGTCTTCCACTCAATCCACCAAAGCAGGAGTAGGGTTTTATGCCTCGCGGCGGCCCGAACCTGGGTAAAAACCACCCGCGTCATCATTGCCATGCTGTTCTACGACCTCCGCTCTTTGTGCAACGTGCCCTTCCCCATTGCCGAACCACAAAGAGGCCGATGGCCCCATAGGTGATCGTGTCGAACCACGACAATCATGCAACAGTTATAACCTAGGGTGACGCAGAACTAGCTCCAATTCATCAATATAATGTAGGCATGTATTCCGAATATAGTCATACGTGCTTATGGAAAAGAACTTGCATGACATGTTTTGTCCTACCCTCCCGTGGCAGTGGGGTCCTAATGGAAACTAAGGGATATTAAGGCCTCCTTTTAATAGAGAACCGGACCAAAGCATTAGCACTTAGTGAATACATGAACTCCTCAAACTATGGTAATCACCGGAAAGAATCCCAATTATTGTCACCTTGGGGTATGCGGATCATAACACATAATAGGTGTCTACAACTTGCAAGATAGGATCAAGAACACAAATATATTCATGAAAACATAATAGGTTCAGATCTAAAATCATGGCACTCGAGCCCTAGTGACAAGCAATAAGCATAGCAAGGTCATAGCAACATCAATCTCAGAACATAGTGGATACTAGGGATCAAACCCTAACAAAACTAACTTGATTACATGATAAATCTCATCCAATCCATCACCGTCCAGCAAGCCTATGATGGAACTACTCACGCACGGCGGTGAGCATCATGAAATTGGTGATGGAGAAAGGTTGGTGATGATGATGGCGACGAATCCCCCTCTCCGGAGCCCCGAACGGACTCCAGATCTGCCCTCCCAATGAAGAACAGGAGGTGGTGGCGGCTCTATATTGTAAAACGTAATGAATCCTTCTCTCTGATTTTTTTCTCCCCGAATAGGGTTATATGGAGTTGGAGTTGAGGTCGGAGGGGCTCCACGGGGCCCACAAGCCTGCAGGGCGCGCCCCAGGGCTTGTGGCCTCTAGGTGGCCCCCCTCTGGTTGATTATTTCGCCAATATTTTTTATATATTCTAAAAATATTCTTTGTAAATTTTTAGGTCAATCCGAGAACTTTTATTTCTGCACAAAAATAACACCATGGCAATTCTGCTGAAAACAGCGTCAGTCCGGGTTAGTTCCATTCAAATCATGCAAATTAGAGTCCAAAACAAGGGCAAAAGAGTTTGGAAAAGTAGATATGATGGAGACGTATCACGGCGCGCTGCTTGGTGGCGGCGGAGCACTGCGGCGAGAGGCGAGCTTGGGAGTTGGAGGCGGAGAAGGAGAGCAAGGCGAGGGGCGCGTGCGTGAGTGTTTCCGCCGCCCCCTCCCTCCATTTTTATAACCACGAAAGAGACGTGGGGAAGTGGGATCGGCTGCGCCCGCTTTTCCACTTCCCCGCATTATGTGGGCACATTTCCCCCATGAATTAATCACCCCGAGAAGCGCAACCGTCCGCGGCGGTGGCAATCAATCCCCGCGCGTGGGCCGAGGGCACGGCGTGGCGGGGCCCAGCCCGCTGTTACGTCCTGTCGCGCGCGTGGCCTGGCAGGGCCTCGTCAGCCCCCGTTCACCACGTCGCGCCTACGTCGCGCCGCGGGAGGCACGTCCCTTCCCCTTTAAGACTCGGCGGACGCCTCGGTTTCCCGCTCACACCGGGGTGCCGCGATCCGGCTTCCGGAAGCCTGCACACAGTGGGTGTTGCCGGACCCGGCGGCCCCAAGCTTCATCAACCCAGCCACCTTCTCAAGGGGGTGAAACTGCGAAGGCCCCCCTACCTGAAGCCAGCGAGCCTTCACAGCTTCGGGGACTACTGTCGGGGGGATGGACCCTGGGTAGGCAGCGGAACCCGGATCCCTTCAAGAGCATCAGGGCTGGCAACACCCCTCAATCCGGCGCGCCCCTAGCCGGCTTCCCAACGCAACCCGGCCAGGTGCGGTAACTCGGCCAAGCCGGCTGGTGCATGCCGGTCGGTTCCCACGCAAGTCAAACCTTCATCGACAAGCAGGCATGGCTACAGTGTGCCCCCCTTTACGCCGGCCCTGGCGGGCATGGCTGTCGTGCCGACCAAGCCACCGCCTGGGGCGGGCAGCATCTCAGAGGCGCAACCCTGTAGCAGAAAGGCACGGCCGTACCATGTCGTCCCACATGGCGTGACTACAGTACCCAGCAGCCGGCCGTACCCGCGCCCGGCGGGCTCGGTATGGCCCGCACCCAACGGACCCAGCGAAACCCACACCCGACGGACCCGGCAGACCCAGCGGCCCCCACTGTCGACTCCTAGACACTGACAATCCGGCCACGCGCCTGTGTAACTTTACCATTGTAACCCCGGGGGGCCAGCCTATAAGACCCCCCGAAGCTCCTCCATGCAGGAGAGATCGATCATCAGTAGAACACTCATACTCACACAGAGAAGGAGCAGCCTATGCACTGGCCTGCCTTCCTTCCTCCCCAAAACGGCTCTAGGAGCAAGCCTATACCATCTTCATACAAACCACACTTGGCAGGACTAGGGGTATTATCTCTCCGGAGAGCTCCGAACCTAGGTACGTCTTGCGTCTCATGCTCGCTCGTACCAACCTCGCCTCTGGAGCCCACCGGTGGCCTCTTGCATGTCCCTCTCTTTAGCCATCCCATGGCATCTGCTGTGAGCCCACCATGACACCCACATGACCTAACCTTCTATGCCATAACCAACCTTTAGAAGATTTAGCAATTAAGCAAGTACAAGGTTGGGCTCTCTTAGTGAAATCAACAATGTAAAGATCACCTCTGCGAATACCGCTAAAGACCATATTATGATTATCTCTACGAAACACTTGGCAATCTACTTCAGTAAATAGAACATTGAAACCAAAATCAGCTAATCTAGATGGAAAGGAGATTGTAGCCAAGAGATTCAATGAGCATAACATTTTGGATAAAGCTATCATTGGAAATGGCCACCTTACCAAGGCCAAGTACCTTACCCTTGGAGTTATCTCCAAAAGTTACATACTTGCGTGGGCTGTCATTTTTGGCAAGCTCACGGAACATGTCCTTATCTCCGGTCATATGATCAGTACATCCACTATCGAGAATCCATTATTTCCCTCCGGCCATGTAACCACGAAGGTTATCCATAAGACCAAAATGTCTCATCGACTCCTCAAGTTCAAAGTCACTATCTTCATCTTCATCATAATATACATGCTCAATATCATCATGTAAGTGATCATCACCTAGAGCAAGTGATTCATTAGATTTATGACCATGACAATGTGCATGTTTATGAATTCTAATAGTTTGTGAGATGATGCTACTAATGACCCCAACATTTCCTTTAGCACGCATAAGATCACAAACTCAAATAGACAATCACCAAACTTAGGATCACTAGGCTTCATTTTATGAAAAGCAATAGACTTTTGAAGAATATCATCTAGATTTTTCAAGGAGTAATTTGGAAAGCACTCCTCAAGATATTTCCATATAGTATAAGCACATTCAAAGGTAGGCAAGCAAACAAGCAAATTTCTAGGCAATCCCCTAATGATAAGATCAATAGCTCTAAGATTGCGAACCATGTCAAGATACTCATCGAGGGTAGGATGCAAAGGATCAATAGGAGGCACATAAGGGCTAGTAATATACTTGTTCAAATCATATTCATTGAAAATCTCAAGCATCTCATTCTTCCAAGAACTATAGAACTCTCCGTCAAGCATAGGCACTCTACGTCTAATACTCCCAATCGTAGACTCATCCATCTTCCTCCAATGGTGATTAAAACAAAGCAACAAAGACCAAAGCTCTGATACCAATTGAAAGGATCGAGAAGAGGGGTCTAGAGGGGGTGATTAGACCCTCAACAAGTAAAAGTAGCAGTTTTTAAGTTCTTCAAGTTAAGGTAGAGTTTTAGCACAAGTTCAAGCATTCACAATACATTTCAAGCAAGCATGACAAGAGTATATGCAGCGGAAAGAGTAAAGCATGCAAATTGCAAGAAAGTAAAGGGATGGGATTGGAGTGTGCAAACGCAATGAAGACACGGAGATTTTTGGCGTGGTTCTGATAGGTGGTGCTATCGTACATCCACGTTGATGGAGACTTCAACCCACGAAGGGTAACGGTTGCGCGAGTCCACGGAGGGCTCCACCCACGAAGGGTCCATGAAGAAGCAACCTTGTCTATCCCACCATGGCCATCGCCCACGAAGGACTTGCCTCACTCGGGTAGATCCTCACGAAGTAGGCGATATCCTTGCCCTTACAAACTTCTTGGTTCAACTCCACATCTTGACGGAGGCTCCCAAGCGACACCTAACCAATCTAGGAGACACCACTCTCCAAAAGGTAAAAAATGGTGTGTTGATGATGAACTCCTTGCTCTTGTGCTTCAAATGATAGTCTCCCCAACACTCCACTCTCTCTCACAGATTTGGATATGGTGGAAAGATGATTTGCGTGGAAAGCAACTTGGGGAAGGCTAGAAATCAAGATTCTTGTGGTAGGATTGGAATATCTTGATCTCAACACATGAGTAGGTGGTTCTCTCTCAGAAAATGTATGGTGGAAGTGTAGGCACATTCTGTTGGCTCTCTCACTAATGGAGAGGGGTGGAGGGGTATATATAGCCTCCACACAAAATCCAACCATTATACACATTTGACCCATCTCGGTGAGACCGAATAGCTAAACTCGATGGCACGATTAGTTCAAAAATGTGAACGTTAGGAATCTCGGTGGGTCTGACTGGAACAACTCGGTGGGACCGATGTGCTAGGCCTTAGGGAAAACCTCATCTCGGTGGCGCCGATTGCATCAACTCAGTGAGACCGAAGTGAAACAATAGGACAACAGATAATTGGTCAAGCCATCTCGGTGAGACCGATTTGCAATTTTGGTGAGACCAAAATAATTGCAATTGATAACAGTGAGTTGGCAAGGCCATCTCGGTGAGACCGAGATCCGTATCGGTGTGACCGAACTGTTAGGGTTTTTGGCTGTGGCTCTGTCATATGAACTCGGTGGTGCCGGATAGAAAGAATCGGTGGGGCCGAGTTGGAGTTTAGGGTTTTGACATATTTGGATGGAGAAAGTGGTTGAGGGTTTTGGAGCAATATCACTAAGCATTTGAGCAAGCAAGCCATTAAGCAACACCTCATCCCCTTTTAATAGTATTGGCTTTCCTATGGACTCGGTGCGATCTTGGATCACTAAAACAAAGATGAAGAGTCTTGAGCTTTTGCCAATGTATGTCCTTCGCATTTTGAAGGGGTTTCACATCCTCTTGTCCTTTACACGCCATTGTTGAACTTGTCTGAAATACACTAGATAAAAACATTAGTCCAACAAGAGATATGTTGACATTAATTACCAAAATCACCCAGGGAGCACTTGCGCTTTCACGGTTGTACCGCTTCTCATAGGCAGTTGTACCGCTAGAAGCGAGTAGTTCCATCTGTGGGAGAGCCAGTACAGGCGGGATTTGAATCTAATCGCAATATTTCAATTTATACAAATGCACAAAACAATAGCAGGATGCATATAGATCTCTTCCACCCAAAAGTTTGGTGAAACAAATGCGGCATATCAAGTAATGCCCTAGGAAGATGGATTCAAAGATTGAAACCCTAGAGAGGAGGAACGAGGCATTACCGGTATCCATGGGCAGAGATCAGGGAGGAGAAGGCCTCCATGGAGTGAATCCGAAGGAGACCCATAGATACAGAGCACCGGAGAGCACTCCTGGGTGAGGGTGACGACGACCGGCGGCTAGGGCAGGAGTGGAGAATGGGCACGAAGGGAAAAGGTGATACCCCTTCGGCCTGACCCCTTTAAATACCCACCCAGACATCGAAGCGGTTGTACCGCTACAAGGAGCGGTTGTACCGCCACCTGGTACAGACATGTGGTTGTGGGCGGTACTTCTGATGCCTGGGAGGCAGCAGCAGTACCGCCTGGAACCGCCTGATAGTACCGGCCAATAGCACAGCCTGAGATGCCAGCGGTAGAACCACGGAGGCTACCCTGGTGGTACTGCTGGGACGATATAGCCAAGTGCCAGAGCAGTTGAACTGCCCTAGAAACCGGATGTACCGCCCGGTCACCTTCACCCACACCAAGATCAATTTGTGTGCAATTGGTAAGGATGGTTTGTGGGAAGAAGAAGGCTTGGGATGGAAACATGGCAGTGGAATATGGTGAAGTACACTCCAAGAATGCAAGAAGCAAACAAGGAAAGGCCACTACTTGGAGGTAACATGCACCTAGGACCTAGAAAGATGAGCAAGAGTGAATAAGGTCCAACTAAACCAAAACACAACTAAAGCCCAAAGCGACTAGAATAAACAATGAAGACCAACTCGAACACACCTCTCCCCAAGGGGAGGTCGGTTGCCGAAGCCACCTATGTTTGAGTCAATTAGTATGACACCGTGAAGATTTTAACCTTGGGTCTATGACCAAAACTCATCTTTGAAGCACAAGTACCATTAAGAATGGCCAATGTGAAAGTCTTGATCAATTTATGCATAATGGGGGGGAGGGAGAGTTCATTGAGAGAGCAACACTTCCCCTATGTCCATGCCTACATCTAGAACAAGATAATATGATGAATGCGGTAGGGTGTGCCTAGATTCAAGCCACATTGCTCGAATCAATGATATTTAGCTCATTCCTTAACTCGCAAAATCTTGCTTCATCCAAGGGCTTCGTGAAAATATCCGCTAGTTGCTCTTGAGTGTTGACATAGATAATCTCGATCTCCCCACTCTTGATATGATCCTGGATTAAATGATGATGGATCTCAATGTGTTTCGTCTTGCTATGTAGCACTGGGTTGCGGAAAATCTTGATTGCACTTTCATTGTCACATAGAAGAGGCACTTTATCACAAGTGACACCGTAATCCTTTAAAGTTTGCCTCATCCATAGCAATTGTGCACAACAACTTGCGGCGGCTACATACTCGGCCTTGGTGGAAGAGAGACACACAATTTTGCTTCTTCGAAGACCAACTCACCAAAGAGCGACCAAGGAATTGGCACCCTCCGGAAGTTGACTTCCTATCCACAACATCTCCCGCCCAATCTGAGTCCGAATAGCCCATGAGATCAAAGCTTTCTCCTTTGGGGTACCATAGGCCAAAGTTTGGGGTATGAGCCAAATATCGAAAGATTCGCTTGACCGCCACATAGTGGCTTTCCTTAGGTGCGGCTTGGAACCTTGCACACATTCCCACACTCAACATAATATCCGGTCTAGATGCACAAAAGTAAAGAAAGGATCCAATCATGGAGTGATATACCTTTTGATCCACCACTTTACCATTGGGATCAATGTCAAGCTTGCATTTGGTAGGCATAGGAAACTTGACCGGCTTGACATCATCTAGCCTGAATCTCTTGAGCATGTCTTGGGTATATTTGTCTTAGTTGATGAAGGTTCCTTCTCTTCTTTGCTTGACTTCAAACCTAAGAATGAACTTCAACTCTCCCATCATAGACATCTCGAACTTCTCGGTCATTAGTGCGGCAAACTCATCATTGAAAGATTTGTTAGGAAAACCAAATATGATATCATCAACATATAGTTGGCATATGAACAAATCCCTATTAACCCTCTTAGTAAAAAGAGTGGGATCAATTTTCCCAATTCCAAACTCATGATTTTGCAACAACTCATTAAGGTGCTCATACCACGCACGTGGGGCTTGTTTAAGGCCATAGAGTGCCTTGTTGAGTTTGTATACATGATTGGGGAGCTTGGGATCCTTGAATCTCGGGGGTTGTTTGACATATACCAACTCATTCAAAGGACCATTAAGAAATGCACTCTTCACATCCATTTGTTGCAATTTGAAATCACGATGAGATGCATATGCAAGCAACATGCGAATAGATTCAAGATGAGCAACGGGGGCAAAGGTTTAACCATAGTCGATACCCTCGACTTGGGAGTTGCCTTGTTTCGAACAACCACACCGTTCGCATCTTGCTTGTTCTTGAAGATCCATTTGGTTCCAATGACATTGTGGTCCTCCATTGGCCTTGGCACTAATTCCCAAACTTTGTTGCACTCGAAGTTATTGAGTTCATCATGCATGGCTTCAAGCCAATCCACATCATCGAGCGCCTCATGTACCTTTTGGGGTTCAACACACGAAAGAAACACGTGATGCTCACAAAAGTTGGCAAGTATCTTGTGGTGGGGAAAGATCCAAGCATATATGCCCATTCAAATATATTTGATCATGAATTATTATTGTTGACAATTATCTATATGATAAATAAGTTGGGAGGCGAAACATTAAGCCCCTATCTTTCTCTGTGTTCGATGGATGCTATTTGTTCTAAAAATATGCTTTCAGTGTCAGCAATCATGGAAGACTATATGATAATTGAGTATGTGGAATTTGCTAAATCAAAGCTCTTACATAGACCTTTCCTGAAAATAAGATGAATTGCAATTGTTTGATGACTGAGAACATAGTTTGTTAGTTTTCAAGAAAGTTTATGGTCTATGCTTTAACTTGTGAATAGCTTGCTACTTGATCATGATAAGTTTTATGAGATGAGCTACTGTTTATGATATATAATGATGCTAGAAGAAGTGATTGAAATTATCATCGATCAAACTTGTGCACTTGCTAGCATTCACACTTCATAAATTATTTCTTTTATCATTTACCTACTCGAGGACGAGCAGGAATTAAGCTTGGGCATGCTGGTACGTCTCCAACGTATCTATAATTTATGAAGTATTCATGCCATGTTTACAACAGTTTTATATGATTTTGGTATGATTTGATTAGAACTAACCCGGACTAACGTTGTTTTCAGCAGAACTACCGTGGTGTTGTTTTTTGTGCAGAAATAAAAGTTCTCGGAATGGGCTAAAAATTTACGGTGATTTTTTATGGACCAAAAGAGACCCCTGAAGCACCGGAGCTGGGCCAGGAAGTGACCGAGGAGGCCACAAGCCTAGGGGCGCCCACCCCCCTAGGGCGCCCCCCGGCTTGTGGGCCCCTCGGGTACCCCCTTGACGTGAGACCGACGCCAAAAATTCCTATAAATACCAAAAGACCCGAAAAGAACACTAGATGAGAAGTTCCACCGTCGCAAGCCTCTGTAGCCACAAAAAAACAATCGGGACCCTGTTCCGGCACCCTGCCGGAGGGGGAAATCATCACCGGAGGCCATCTTCATCATCTCGGTGGCCACCATGATGAGGAGGGAGTAGTTCACCCTCGGGGCTGAGGGTATGTACTAGTAGCTATGTGTTTGATCTCTCTCTCTCTCTCGTGTTCTTGGTTTGGCACGATCTTGATATACCGCGAGCTTTGTTAATATATTTGGATCTTATGGTGTTCTTCCCCCTCTACCTTCTTGTGATGAATTGAGTCTTGCTCTTTGAGGTTTCGTTATGTTGGATTGAGTATTGGATTTGAGAACACTTGATGTATGTCTTGCGATGGGATATCTGTGGTGACAATGGGATGTTCTATTGATTCACTTGATGTATGTTTTGGCACTCAACTCATGGATTCCCGAGGTGACATTGGGGTAATCTATGCATAGGGGTTGATGCACATTTTCGTCCTACGTTCTCCGATAGAAACTTTGGAGTGATTCTTTGTTGCACGTTAAGGGATTGTTATATGCTCCAGTTATGTTATCATTGTTGAGAGAATTTGCATTAGTGAAAGTATGAACCCTAGGCCTTGTCTTCAAGCATTGCAATACTGTTTTTGCTCACTTTTGTTACTAGTTACCTTGCTGTTTTTATATTTTCAGATTACAAAAACCTATATCTACTATCCATATTACACTTGTATCACCATCTCTTCGCCGAACTAGTGCACCTATACAATTTATCATTGTATTGGGTGTGGTGGGGACACAAGAGACTCTTTGTTATTTGGTTGCAGGGTTGTTTGAGAGAGACCATCTTCATCCTACGCCTCCCACAGATTGATAAACCTTAGGTCATCCACTTGAGGGAAAATTGCTACTGTCCTACAAAACTCTGCGCTTGGAGGCCCAACACGAGTCTACAAGAATAAGTTGCGTAGTAGACATCATATACCCATGTGTATCTTGAGTAATCATCAACAATCACCAAGCAATACTTCCTTCCCCCAAGACTATTGAAGGATGGCGGACCAAAGAGATCCATGTGGAGGACCTCCAAGGGCCTCTTCGAGTAGATGATAGTCGTGGGTCGGTGAGCCATATCATGAAGCTTTCTTTCGATACAAGCACTGCAAGCACGGTCTTTGGCAAAACTCACATTTTTTAGTCCACAAACATGGTCCCCGTTGAGGAGACTTTGCAAAGATCTCATATTGACATGGGCTAGTCGGCGATGCCAAAGCCATCCCACATCAACTTTAGCCATTAGGCACATCACGGTCTTAGTGGGTCGCTCCGAGAAGTTAACCACATAGAGACCATTCTTGACATGCCCAACAAAGGCTACTTTAAGAGTCTTGCTCCACAAAAGGGCCACGGTATCTAGATCAAAGAATGTTGCAAAGCCCATGAGTGCAAGTTGACGAACCGAAAGTAAATTGTATGCAAGGGACTCAACAAGCATGACCTTCTCAATAGATAAATCTTGTGAGATGACCACCTTGCCAAGACCCAATACCTTAGAGGTTGAAGCATCACCAAATTGGACATGAGTGGGCATAGATGGGATTTTTTGCACGTCCACCACCAAGTCCTTGCTCCCGGTCATATGATTTATTGCTCCACTATCAAGCAACCATGACACCCCACCAGAAGCAAACTCCTACAAGAGATTAATGCTTGGATTTAGGTACCCATTTTTGAATGGGTCCTTTTATGTTAGTAACAAGGGTCTTAGGAACCCAAATAGACCATTCAATGTACTCATAAGAAGAACGAACAAATTTGGCATAAACATGCCCAGCACTAGCACGGCATAAAACATATGAGGGGTTAAAGTCGACGGCTTTGTTGGTAGGGGTAGTATTGTCCTTCTTGGCATTACCACCCACTTCCTTGTCCTTCTTCTTCTCATGGGCACCCTCCCCCGCCTTGACAAAGGCTTTCTTAAGCAGGAGAGGTTGCTTGGCCTTGTTCTTCTTCTTCTTCTTCTTCTTCTTTGACTTGGGTACAAACCTAAGTCCTTCCTTTGCCAAAACTTCCTTTTGATTGTTCAAAAGGTCATTTAAGTTCCTCTCACCTTGTATGCAAGTCACAAGACCTTTCTCAAGTTGCTCTTTCAACTTGGCATTCTCCTCCACAAGATGCACTTGCTCACAACAAGGGTTAATAGCATGGGCGTTATCAATTAAAACAAAAGGAGGACACATGGAGATCTCCTTGGTTAGCTTCACATGGAGTTGATCATGAGACTCCTTAAGAGAGGCATGAACACCCTTCAAGACTTTCTGAGCCTTGTTGTGACGCCCCCAGCCCGATCGTGCACTAATCATACACGCAAATGCACACGATCAAGCCTAAGGACTCACGGGAAGATATCACAACACAACTCTAAAACATAAATAAAGTCATACAAGCTTTATATTACAAGCCAGGGGCCTCGAGGGCTCGAATACATAAGCTTGCGAACAAGCGTCAGCGGAAGCATCAGATATCTGAGTACAGATATGAAATAGAAACAGAAAGGCCTTTAGAAAGGCGGGGCAAAAGAAAACACTACGATCGAAAGGCACAAGGCCTCCTGCCTGGGACCCTCCGATCCTACTCCTGGTCGTCAGTCAACTCGTAATAGTATCCATCCTCTGGGTAGTAGTAGTAACGATCGTCGGGGCATCTGTCTCAGAGGGCTCCATCCTCTGGTCACGTCAAACTGATATGGGGAGAAAAAGGAAAACAAAGCAACCGTGAGTACTCTGAAGTACTCAGCAAGCAAGGATCTACACTACATATGCAACATTTTCAAGGGGAGGCTGTATATGTGGACTGGGCTGCAGAAATGCCAGAATAGAGAGAAGGCCTAGTCCTATCGAAGACTAGCATCTTCAGCGATCTTGCAGCAGTAGAAGAGAGTAGAACAATACCATATAATGTAGCAGTAATAATATCAACCTCACCCAGAGATCCTTTCTCGACTCCCTGCGAGAAAGCAATCCCAGAGCCATACATTCATCAACCTCGTCCTGAGATCCCTTCTCGACTCCCTGCGAGAAGCAATCCCAGAGCCATATATACAGGTCTCATCACAGGTATCCAGTTCTAAATTGTATCAATCAGGATACAACTCCGAGTGTCCTTTACCGTAGGACCGGCTATCGATAGAAGTGTTCTTCCCTGCAGGGGTGCACCAACTTACCCAACACGCTCGATTAACTCCGGCCGGACACACTTTCTAGGGTCATGCCTGTCCTCGGCCAAACGACACATCGCAACCCTACCTACAGCTCAGCAGAGAGGTCCCCGCCGGTCTACATCCTAAGCGCAAGGGGGTCTTGGCCATCGCCCCTCGCCCTCCGGGTCGTTGCGTACATGGCCCAGATCCAAGCACCACCGAAATGGCGCCAATCACTCCATGCCGCACTGCTGAACTGGACGTCTGACAGAGCTTTCGGCTGATGCATACGATGCAGAACGCCCATACTATGCCCACGTGATGGTTAGTGCTATCAGACCAGAGGTCTGCTCGGATCAAATATCCAAATCGTTAGGACTAGGGCTTGCGGTAACGAGCAGAGACTCACGAAAGATGTGACCCCGTCGCCCCGTCTCGAGGACTTGCGGCAAGGGCCAAGAATGCCCGGCCGCGCCTCGTATTCACCACTCGGGCACCACACTGGCAACCCGCTTTCACATCACACGCGGGTACCCCTCAGGGTCGACCCGCCTTTCCAAGTGACATTGTAAGGTCCAAGTATCCGTGTGTCCATAACATCAGGGAATCCGAGGTATCACCCTCATTGAATTCCCACTCGATGTATCCGTCAAGGTGAACTAGGAGGGATCACCCTCACTGGGTCCACACTTGAGGTGTTGTAGGACAGCGTCGTTATCGGAAGCGGTGAAGGAGGAATCACCCTCGATGACCACGACCGAATAACTACTCTACAGAGTTAACATCAGAAGTGCTACCTGAGGTTTCACCCTCGACACTCGATAGTAACGCTGCAGTGTCGTTACAACTAAGGGGGGTGATGTGCGGTGTCGGGTCCTGGTCTTCAATCCCATTGATCGGGTCTTCTGACGATCCAGCGCGGCAGTCGGGATAAGTGGGGTCACTGATAGGTCTCTACCCAGCCTAGACTAAACAGTTTAGGATATGTAGGAAATTATCAACAGCAGGTTACAATGAACAGGCTATGCATCAGAATAGGTAAAGCAGCAGCAGCAGTAATTCTAATGCAAGCATGAGGAATTTAGAATGGGCGATATCGGGATGATCAAAGGAGGGGCTTGCCTGGTTGCTCGGCGGCAAGGGCAAGGTCGTCTATGGTGTCTTCGGGATCCGGAGCTGCGTCGGTCTCGGGGACGACGTCAGGGTCGGGGGGCTATCAAGAGAGAAGAGGGGGAGGAAACAGTATAAATATATAGCAAACATGAGCATGACAAATACGATACACGGTGCTAGGGGTAGTCTAACGCAGCATCACACGTAACAGACGGAGCGGAAGAATATCTGACGATATTTCCCGGGTCTTTGGAATTATCGGACAGAGGATAAGAGGGGAACGGTTGCAAGTTCGGATAGTTAGGGACGCGTGACGGACGAACGGACCGCTTATTCAGATTCGTCTCGTCGTTCTGAGCAACTTTCATGTACAAAGTATTTTCATCGGAGCTACGGATTATTTTATATGATTTTCTAAAGTTTTTAATATTTTCTGAATTTATTTTTATTATTTAATTTCGAATTATCCAGAATAGTAACTGATGACATCAGCATGACATCATGCTGATGTCAGCAGTCATTAGGGTTAAGTTAATTAATTACTGCTTAATTTAACTAACTAATTAATTAGACTAATTAATTAAATTAATTAATTATTTAATTGACTAATTATTTTTATTTTTATTTATTTATTTTGTAAAATCATTTTGGGGGCGGGCCCCTCGTGTCATAGGCCCAGGGGGCCAAATCGGGCGCCGGGTGCGGTTGCTGGGCGCCAGCGGGCACCACCCGTGCGGCGCCGAGCCGACCAGGGGAACGGGGCGAGGCCACCGGGGCGCGGTGCGGCTCCCCCCCCCCCCCCCCCCACCCCCCCCAACCCCCCACCCCCCACCAGCGGGCGGCGGTGGAGGCGGCAATCGGGGCCGCGGGGCAGCGCGGACATGGCGCGTGGGGACTCGCGCCGGTGCGCGAGGTCAGGCCACGCGGTTGGTGCGCGAGTGGGCGCGCAACAACAGCAGGACGACGGGGTCGCGCGAGGGGCGGCAGCAGCGCGGCAACGCGCGCCGGGCGCGTGAGCGTGCAGCAGCAGGGGGCGAGCGCGGCACGGGGGCGCGAGCACGGGGCGGAGCGCGGCGATGGGCTCGGGGCGGCGCGAGCAGGCACGGGCCGGCGACAGAGGCGTGGCGAGGCGCCGCGGAGCGAGGGGAGAGGCTAGAGCCTCACCGGCGTTTGCAGGGGCACGGGGTCGTCGAGGCTCGATGGAGCAAGGCGAGGGGGGGGAAACGAGGACGCGAGCGACGGGGACGAGCAGTCGGGCGGGGTCCGCGTCGCGGCGAGGGGGCTCCGGGAGGTGGGCGAGGCGTTCCGGCGAGGTCGGCACGGGCGGCGGCGACGAGTCGACGGGCGCTGGTGCGCGGCGGCGTCGTCGGGCGAGGGAGGGACGAGGAGGAGTGGGGGGGGGTCGGGGTTAGGGTTCGAGTGGGGAGGGGCGAGGCCTATAAGGCCAGGCGCGCGGGGTGGGCCGGCCGGTTGGGTGTTTGCCCATTGGGCCGGTGGCCTGTGGGGCCGGAGCCCAGTGGGGGGGGGGGGTTGCTTTTCCTTTTTATTTTGTTTTAGCCTTTCTGTTTCTCTTTTTCTTTTTATCTATTCTTATTTTCTGTTTTGTAATTAGTTAGGCCTCACACTGACTTTTGTAAAATATGTGACTGGTCCAAATATTAACAGTGCAAAATTAGTCACTGCTAGAAATTGGTTTGGCGTCCATATCTTTTTGTTTGGATTTTATTTAATTTGAAAAGGATTAAATAGTGCTATGTTGCTGCTGTTCCTTGTTGTTTGAGTCCTTCTATAATTCCAATAAATGTTGCAATCATTTTTATAAATGCTATGGGAATATTTGCAACATGAGGCACATTTTAGTTTTCAGGTTTGGACAACTTTTATTTTCCACTTTTATTTAAATTTGGATTTGACTTAGGAGTTGAAATGCATTATGATGCAAATGATGATCATGCACTGTTAATCATGATGACATGGCATAATCTAAAAGGGTGATTACTGTAGTTAACCACTGGGGGTGTTACACTTGTCAAGTGTGTCAAACTCTTCCTTGAGTCTATCATGGACAACCCCAAGAGCAACCTTCTCAGATTTAAGCACACGAGTAAGAACAATAGCATGATCAAGATCCTTTTGTAATCTAGTAAGATCAACGTTGTGTGACTCCTCAAAAGCCAAACGAAGACCACGCTCTTCCTCAAGAGCAATGGAAAGATCCGCTATCTCATCGGCATAGTCACGACTATGCCCTTCTAACTTAGAGATGGTATCCTCATGAGAATCAATGATATCATTGGCCTCACCAAGTTGTTCCAAGAGAGAAACAAAGTGCTTCTTGGTCTCACCTCTTATCTTACTCAAGAACTTATCAAATTCATTCTCATCCAACTTAGCCCCCACATGATTGTCCACACAATCCAACAACGAAGGAGTAGTAGTGATGGAAGTTTTGATGTTGGAGGTTACCTTGTTTGTACCTTTGGCCATGAGGCACTTGGCAATGAGGTTCTCGTTGGGGGCATCAAAGAGAGACACCTTGGTTGGGGAAGATGTGGCAATGGCCACGGTGGTTGTTGTCATTCCTTCACCACTTGTATCTTCATCATCATCATTGGAGGGGCACTCTTCATGTGCCACCAATCCTTTTTGAGGCACTTTCTTGGTGAAGTTGTTCTTGTTTGGGAAGGACTTGGCCTTGTCCTTGCGGATAAGATTGCCACCATTGTCTTCCCTCTCCTCATAGGGACAATCCACCACAAAGTGACTCACATTGCCACAATTGTAGTAAGTTCTCACATGTTGCTTGCTCTTTGAGGCACTTGAGTTGTTCTTGTAGAAGTTAGGCCTTGAGTTCCTCTTGTTGCCCCAAAATTGCCTTGACGCAATATCCATGTGCTCGTGGTAAGCATATTCGGTGTCTTCGGGGCAACACTCTTCTTACTCCTCCTCTTCTTCTTCCTTCGGAATAACCTTGGCCTTCAAAGCAAGGTTGGGTGAGGCCTTCCTTGACCATTGGACACGAGCTAGAGTGTTGTCGGCGGTCTTGTTCATGATGTTCATGCTAATAAACTCATCCAACACCTCACTTAAAGATGAGGTATGGAAGTCCGGCCTTTAACGGATCATGGACGACATGGCCTTGTTGAATGGCATGATGGCCTTGAGAAACTTGCACTTGATCCAATTGCCATATGTATCCTTGCTCCCATGATCTTGAAGAGCAACCGCAAGAGTTGTCAACCTTCGATAGAGATCGCGAGAATCCTCATCTTCAATCATCACAAACTCATCGGCCTCATCAAGAACCACCTCAAAGTTGGACCGTTGTATGCTTGAGCTCCCCTTGTACAAAGATATGATGTGTTCCCAACAATCCTTTGCACGGGAGAAGGGATGCAAGTGAGATAGATCTTCGAGAGGCACCGCGAATTGGAGGATGAACAAGGTGGAGTGATTGTATTGATTGTCCACCTCTTCTCTTGGAGTGAGGTTGTTTGGATCATGCGAGTAGAATCCTTGCTCGATGATTCTCCAAAGATTTGTTGAGCTGTCATTCAAATGATACTTGATACAAAAAACCCAATTAGCGAAATCACCTTTCACAAGTTTAGGAGGAGGACCAAGGTTGTTAATATGCGGTGTAGGGACCGGTCCTCCATAGACCGGGGGAGGGGGAACTGAGGCAAAGGTTCCCATCTCATTCTTGTTTTGAGGGGAGGAGGTTTGAGTACCTTTAGCCACTTCCTTGCCAGAATTGGTCTCCGACTCCGATGCAGTGGGATTAACCACAAGCAATGAATCAGGAGTAGTTTTCAACCCCTCAAGTAATTTTTTAAGCATGGACTTGACCTCGGGCATCATAGATGTCTTAAGTGAAGCCATAACTTCATTTAAGTCATCTCGAGTGATCGAGTTCAACTCCACGGCCTCGGGTACTTCCTCCTCTCCGTCAACCATACTCTTTGGGTGGTGAAACCCTTAATTAAGAGATGAGGCTCTGATACCAATTGAAAGGATCGATATGGTAGACTAGAGCGGGGTGAATAGGCAACTACCATTTTTTTGCTTTTCTTAACAAATTAGGGTTAGCAACAAATAGGTTGTCTAGATATGCAACTAGGTGAACAACCAATATGATGCTAGCAATGACAACACCACAAGTAAGCAAGATTAGCAACACAAGTAAAGCTTGCACAAAGTAAAGGTAAGAGATAACCACAAGTGGAGACGGTGAAGACGAGGATGTGTTACCGAAGTTCCTTCCCTTTGAGAGGAAGTACGTCTCCATTGGAGCGGTGTGGAGGCACAATGCTCCCCAAGAAGCCACTAGGGCCACCGTATTCTCCTCACGCCCTCACACAATGCGAGATGTCGTGATTCCACTAGTGGTGCCCTTGAAGGCGGCAACCGGACCTTTACAAACAAGGTTGGGGATCTCTACACAACCAAATTGGAGGCTCCCAACACCACCACGGAGCTTCACTACAAAGGAATGTGGCTCTGAGGTGACCTCTTCCATCTAGGGTGCCCAAACACCCAAGAGTAACAAAATCCACACAAGAAAGTATGAGGGAATCAAATTTCCTTTGGTGGAAGTGTAGATCTAGGTCTCCTCCTTCAATCCCTAGCAAATCAACGAGTTTGAGTGGCTAGGAAGAGAGATCGGTCAAGAAAGCTTGAAGGGCATTAATGGAGGTGAGAGAAAGGCAAGAGGTAAGGAGGTAGGTAGAAGAACCACCCCTTATATAGTGACCCCCCAATTCCAACCGTTACAGCAGTTTTTACACTGCAGCGGTACAACCGCTCATGCACCTGGTACAACCGGGATTCACAGGTACCCTGCAGAAACCCTACAAGGCGGGACAACTGGTGGGCTGGGCGGTAGTACCGGTTGATACAAGTAACCGGACCAACAGCTCCACCATCGGTCAACAACCGCTCCAGACCAGAAGGGAATCACCCCTATAGCGGTTGTAGGAGCGGTAGTTGCACCGGTGCACATGCCCTGGGCTGAGTCCTGGTGGTGGCTAAGTCCCGAGTAGTAGAACCGCTCTGGGCACCGGTAGTACCGGTTAATACAGAATAACCGGGACAACCGAGCCACCACCGCCCACCACAGAAGCTGGACTGGTGGTTGGGCGGTACCAGGCCGGTACAACCGCCTGTGAAGCAGTCCTAGGTCTTTCCATAGTTGTGACGGTACCACCGCCCGGGGGCAGCAGAGCTGCAACCCCAGGGTATCACCGCTGGGGCGGTGGTTGTGCGGGTAGAACTGGCCAGGCGGTACAACCGCCCTGCCCAGCGGTACAACCGCTGGGGGTAAAAACCATTGTGTAGGAGGAAGTAAGGACCTATTTCTCCTCGAATGGAAGGGAACATTGGGTGGACAGGAAAGTGTACGTGCATTGATTCACCTAATACCTTCCGACGCAGATTCCCTCTTAATAGTACAGGATTCCTACGACCATAGAAATAAACACGTCGGAACCACCGTCTTCGATCTTTTTCGTCAGGAGGGAATGCCTAATCGTCTTGTACCAGAAGAGAGAGTACCTGAAGAACTTGGCACACAATTAGATCACAAAGTGAGTTGTCATCATCACCAAAGCACTAAGGCAGGAAATGTCCTAATGCTACTTCTTGAGCTTGTGTTGATTTTTCCCTTGAAGAGGAAAGGGTGATGCAGCAAAGTAGAGATAAGTATTTCCCTCAGTTAAGAACCAAGGTATCAATCCAGTAGGAGGCACAATCAAACAACTTGCACCCAACGCGATAAATGGGTTGTCAATCCCTTCACGGTTATTTGCAAAAGTGAGATCTGATAGAGATAGATAAATGATAGAGTAAATATTTTTGGTATTTTTGTTTTATAGATCGGAAAGTAAAAGATTGCAAAATAGTAGATCGGAAACTTGTATGCTGAAAAGTAGAAGATTATATGATGGAAAATAGACCTGGGGGCCATAGGTTTCACTAGAGGCTTCTCTCAAGATAGAAAATAATACGGTGGGTGAACAAATTACTGCCGAGCAATTGATAGAAAAGCGCAAAGTTATGACGATATCTAAGGCAATGATCATGAATATAGGCATCACGCCCGTGTCAAGTAGACCAAAACGATTCTGCATCTACTACTATTACTCCACACATCGACCGCTATCCAGCATGCATCTAGAGTATTAAGTTCATAAAGAACGGAGTAACGCATTAAGTAAGATGACATGATGTAGAGGAATAAACTCAAGCAATATGAAATAAACCCCATCTTTTTATCCTTGATGGCAACAATACAATACGTGCCTCGCTACCCCTTCTGTCACTGGGTGAGGACACCGCAAGATTGAACCCAAAACTAAGCACCTCTCCCATTGCAAGAAAAACCAATCTAGTTGGCCAAACCAAACCGATAGTTCAAAGAGAAATACAAAGATATCTTAATCATGCATAAAAGAGTTCACAAAAGACTCAAATAATATTCATAGATAATCTGATCATAAATCCACAATTCATCGGATCACAACAAACACACCGCAAAAATAAGATTACATCGGATAGAACTCCAAGAACACCGAGGAGAACATGGTATTGAAGATCAAAGAGAGAGAAGAAGCCATCTAGCTACTAGCTATGGACCCGTAGGTCTGTGGTAAACTACTCACGCATCATCAGAAGGGCAGCAAGGTTGATGTAGAGGCCCTCCGTAATCGAATCCCCCTCCGGCAAGGTGCCAGAAAAGGCCCCAAGATGGGATCTCACGGGAACAGAGGCTTGCGGCGGCGAAAAAGTATTTTGGTGGATGCTTCTGATGTTGGGGGAATATTTCTGAATTTATAGAGGTGGAATTAGGGTTGGAGGACACCTGAGGGGCCCACAAGCCCTCAGGGCGCCCCCCTGGGGCGCGCCCTAGAGGCTTGTGGCCTCCTCGCCCTGAGGGCTTGTGGCCTCCTCGGGACTCTTCTGGCCCTCTCTCCAAGTTACGTAGGTGTCTTCTGGTCCAAGAAAAATCATCATAAAGTTTTATTCCGTTTGGACTCCGTTTGATATTCCTTTTCTGTAAAAGTCAAAAACAAGGAAAAAAACAGAAACTGGAACTGGGCTCTAGGTTAATAGGTTAGTCCCAAAAATAATATAAAATAGCGTATTAATGCATATAAAACATCCAAAACAAATAATATAATAGCATGGAACTATAAAAAATTATAGATACGTTGGAGACGTATCAAGCATCCCCAAGCTTAATTCCTGCTCGTCCTCGAGTAGGTAAATGATAAAAACAGATTTTTTGATGTGGAATGCTACCTAACATATTTATCAATGCAATCTTCTTCATTGTGGCAAGAATGTTCAGATCCATAAGATTCAAAACAAAAGTTTAATATTGACATAAAAACAATAATACTTCAAGCATACTAATAAAGCAATCATGTCTTCTCAAAATAACATGGCCAAAGAAAGTTATCCCTACAAAATCATATAGTCTGGTTATGCTCCATCTTCATCACACAAAATATTTCATCATGCACAACCCCGATGACAAACCAAGCAAATGTTTCATACTTTTGGTGTTCTCAAACTTTTTTAAGTTTCACGCAATACATGAGCATGAGCCATGGATATAGCACTATAGGTGGAATAGAATATGGTGGTTGTGGAGAAGACAAAAAGAAGGAGAAAGTCTCACATCAACTAGGCAAATTAATGGGCTATGGAGATGCCCATCAATTGATATCGATGCAAGTGAGTAGGGATTGCCATGCAACAGATGCACTAGAGCTATAAGTGTATAAAATCTTAAAAAGAAACTAAGTGGGTGTGCATCCAACTTGCTTGCTCACCAAGACCTAGGGCAATTTGAGGAAGCCCATCATTGGAATATACAAGCCAAGTTCTATAATGAAAAATTCTCACTAGTATATGAAAGTGACAAAATAGGAGACTCTCTATCATGAAGATTATGATGCTACTTTGAAGCACAAGTGTGGAAAAAGGATAGTAACATTGTCCCTTCTCTCATTTCTCTCATTTTTTTTTGTTTGGGCTTCTTTGGCCTCTTTTATTTTTTATAAAGTCAGGAGACTCATCCCAACTTGTGAGGGAATCATAGCTTCCATCATCATTTCCTCACATGGGACAATGCTCTAGTAATGATGATCATCACACTTTTACTTACTTACAACTCAAGAATTACAACTTGATACTAGAACAAAATATGACTCTATATGAATGCCTCCGGCGGTGTACCGGGATGTGCAATGATCAAGAGTGACATGTATAAAAATATGAATGGTGGCCTTGCCACAAATACTATGCCAACTACATGATCATGCAAAGCAATATGACAATGATGGTGCATGTCATAATAAAATGGAACGGTGGAAGTTGCATGGCAATATATCTCGGAATGGCTATGGAAATGCCATAATAGGTAGGTATGGTGGCTGTTTTGAGCAAGGTTGATGTAGAGGCCCTCCGTGATCGAATCCCCCTACGGCAGGGTGCCGGAAAAGGCCCCGAGATGGGATCTCACGGGAACAGAGGCTTGCGGCGGTGGAAAAGTATTTTGGTGGACGCTTCTGTTGTTGGGGGAATATTTCTGAATTTATAGACCTGGAATTAGGGTTGGAGGACACCTGAGGGCCCCACAAGCCCTCAGGGCGCCCCCTAGGGCGTGCCCTAGAGGCTTGTGGCCTCCTCGGTACTCTTCTGGCCCTCTCTCCAAGTTACATAGGTGTCTTTTGGTCCAAGAAAAATCATCGTAAAGTTTTATTCCATTTGGACTCCATTTGATACTCCTTTTCTGTAAAAGTCAAAAAACAAGGAAAAAACAGAAATTGGCACTGGGCTCTAGGTTAATAGGTTAGTCCCAAAAATAATATAAAATAGCATATTAATGCATATAAAACATCCAAAACAGATAATATAATAGCATGGAACTATCAAAAATTATAGATACATTGGAGACGTATCACCTAACAATTGCATTCCATTCTAAAAACTTCCATGTGGGCACGAATGTCTTGACATTGGTTCATGTGTCTTGCAATCCAACTCATGATTCAAAACTAGCTTCCATAGTTCATTTCCCGAGAATCTTGCAACGTCATCTCGTCAAATTGTGTTGCACCTTTTCTTCTCAGGCATCCTGAGTCTGAGGTATCCTGACACCAATCAGATCTGAATCTCAGGTAGATATGATGGTTGGAACATTTTCCAAGAATTATAACATTAGTCTTTATGTACCCCGGTAAAGTGATATCATGGCTAGCACGCCTTGCCGGAGGACCTATTGTTATAGTATCTTGTTCAGGAAGATTAGCCATTCTTCCATGAGGAAATTGTATGACTTATTTTATAAGTTGTTCCTGTTGGATCCTTTGTGTATCCAAAGTCTGACCTTTACCTGATGACCATGTCAATGCTATCCCGAAGCATGTCTGTGGTACTCCTATCATCAACAAGAACATTAGAAGTGCAATGCTATTTTTTTCTTGGTTAATTATCCAAACAATGTTGTATGGGTAAATATCGTAAATTCCATGCCCCTATGTCTATTACATACTTGGAGTCCTATCATGTATATCATGCTCTGCTTTTCCTTGGGAAGGATATACTCTTGTTACTCGGGTATAAACACATTTTTATTTCCATTGGTCTATTTAATCTGGTAATCACATTTTCCTTTCCATTGTTTTGTTTCACCTTTCTTGTGATTTATATGATCTAAGCAATAATAATTCCCTGCTTATGTAAACACCTC
Source organism: Thinopyrum elongatum (assembly GCA_011799875.1). Classification (NCBI taxonomy): domain Eukaryota; kingdom Viridiplantae; phylum Streptophyta; class Magnoliopsida; order Poales; family Poaceae; genus Thinopyrum; species Thinopyrum elongatum. The sequence continues at coordinate 229,998,640 of CM022298.1, forward strand.
AGTGTACAACTCTGTCAGTAAGATCATGTTACTATTGTTGTTGACATTCCGGAAAGCACCGATGGACGAGAACTTTGCCTATTGGTCCGCCTCATCTTGCGAGCAGGAAAATGGTTCTCTTCGTCCCCGGCCCTTGGTACCGACGTGGTTGCCAACATAGCTAACAAACTTTCCTATAACATGCCTTACTATCGTGACCGTGCAAGATGTCACCGCCCTTCCTACTTATAATCCACACTATCCATAGTTCCACAGGATCGAAACCTGACTCATGTACATCCCTGTTTCCAAAGATATTCCTCGCGCTTGGCTTCGTATGTAATTCACGAGCCACCGTCCTTGGGATGATCTATTCTAGTATCAGGCGCAATATTTTTCGTTGCTCTGAACCCATTCACGCTCTGTTTCAGGCATCAAACTATTGTTTATCCACTTGAAACTTCTTATTGTACTTTCTTATTATGCTCTCGATGTTCTATTAAGTTCAATTCGAGAGATACTTTCTACCACATTCCCTGAGCTATGTACCAGATAATCAACCTTGTAAGGTCCGTTCTTTCAAAGTTACCCCTTGTCCTTCACAAGTATGATGAAAACTCCGAAGAAAGGATGATGACTTCATCATGATGACCTAAAGCAGAGAAATGAAGACATCAATGAAAGGGATCAACTTCTTCGAGAAGGGCAATCAAGACAGAGAAGACCCGTTAGAATTTCGTAACCAGAACTTCCCCCTTACTCCACCTCTTAAATCTCGGGACGAGATTTCTTGTATTGGAGGAGATTTGTAACACCCCCAGTGGTTAGCTACAGTAACCTCACCTTAATGATGCCATGTCACTAGGCTTGCTAAGCTAAATTGCCACTTGATAGAAATCAAAGTCAAATTCAAATTTGAAATGCAAGTCAAATCATTACTTCTTCAAACTGCAAAACTAAATAGTTCATATTTTTGCAAATAATTCCTAGATAATTATGGTTAAGGAAAACAACATCACCATAATGCTAAAATGGGCTCTAGCATTTTTAAAACAGTGCCAAAATAGTATTTTAATTACTTTTCTAATTTATGAAAAATCCAAACTAATTCAAATCCTTCCCAAACTTTTTTGGTAGTGCAAAATATTGTAGGGCATTTATATGGCAAATTCCATATTTTGCAAAAATCATTTGATATCTTAAATAAATACAAACAGTGCCTATTAAAAGAAAAAGCAGAAAGCAGAAAAGGAAAAAGAGGAAAACCTACTGTCCAGTGGGCCTAAGTGCACAGTGCACGGGCCTAGCCCACCTCTCTCTCTCTCCTTCAACCTCCCGCCTCTCTCTCCTGTGCGTGTCGACACCGCGCATGCTCGATGCCGGCGATGGGCATGCGTCGGCCATCCCCCGGCGCCGTGGCCGCCGTGGGGGGGAGGAGATCGACCCCAGGGCACCCCAGGCGAACCCTAGCCCCTCCCCTCCTCGTTCCCCTCCTCTCTCTCTCTCGATCTGGTGGCTGCCCGAGAGCTGCGGCGCTGCCTCGCCATCATCTGTGCTGCCAGGAGCCACCCCGTGCCGCTTTGCCATGGCTAGAAGGCCCGCCATTGCTTTCCACTTTGCCTGCAAGAGCCGGAGCAAGCAGAGCCGCCTCGTGGCCGACGCCACGGCCCCGTCTTCACCGCCTCGATCGCCATCGCCGGTGGCCATTACTCGTCGCCTCGAGCCCTCTCGGCCACGCCGACCACCCATCTGAGCCCGCTGTGAGACCCAGTGTTAGGACCGAGAGTATATCAACCAGAGGGGGGTGAATGGGAGATTCAAAAATTCTTGTAAATGTTTTGAAATGATCCCAAACATAACAGCGGAAATAAGGTTCAGTAAAAATGAACTCAATCAAGCTTGCTATTGAGGAACAAAACCTTCAAAGTAGGATGCAATAATGGTTCGAGCATATGATATAACAGGCTTGATGATAACGATGGTAATGCAATATGCCGACAGATACAATATCATAACAGAGAGCTAGAATTGAACTACGATGGACAACTAAGAAGAAATACTATAATGAGGTAAATGATCACAGCACAGAAAATAACAAGGACTAAGATAGCATGACAGAATGATGAGGGTGCAACAAAGTGAGCAACGAATAATAACTATCACAGCGGTGATGGAGCCGAATGATATGCAACAGAAAATAACAGATCAGATAACTATCGTCACAGAGCACATATGAAGACTGCCGAAAGTAATGTAGTGAAGTAAATTGAACCAGTGGTGCTCGATGGCGACACAGAGATTTGGTAGACCAGTTCACCCTTCTGCCAAAGGGCTACGTCTGGTTGGAGGGGTCGTGACTTAACACGGAAGATAAACTCTCTTCACCCTATTCTCCTTTAACTCGAAGCTGATCAGACTTCAGTTGATTTCACTCGTGGTAGATACTTGTCGGCGATCTCCAAACCTTCGGTCGACCTTCGTGAACCACAATCTCTCTTGGTTGCTAAAGATCTAGCTCGGTGAAGACAACGACTCTTCAACACTCGAGCCGAAACCTATCCGTCTAGAGAGTGCGCAGCTCTCAAGAGTAATAGGTACAAGAACTCTAACTCAGAACTATTGTGATGCTCAACCATTGTCTAAGTTTGGGCTCTTGATTTTCTCTCGGTGGATCTTAAACTCAAATCACTCGGAGAGGGGGTGCTCAAATCAATCTTCTCAGAAATCTTAAGCGGAGCAGCCACTGGACAAAGTCGGTGCAGGGTGGCTATTTATAGCCACAGCCTTCCCTGATGGGAAATGACCAAATTGGACATCAAGAGCAGCCAATGGCTGAACAACACAAGTCCAACGATCAGATTTTGAGCACAAAGGTAACATTGCTTGCGGAGCAAGTAATGCTAAATCATCGGTCTAAGACAAATCTCTCGCAGTGAAGAAGATCACAGTCTCTTGCTGGCAAGTATTTGCTCGGAACACAAGAGATTTCTCTCGCAACTTTCATAGGTTTTGGGCTAAGCATCACAACGGATCTAAGCTTCGAGAACCTATACCCCTCTTAATAGTACGGAGGTCCTATGACTCAAATGAACGAAAGAAGAACAACAAAAAGAATACTACGTCTTCACTTTGTCTTGGACTTCTGTTCGCTGCAGTCAATTTCTTCGGACAACAACACCGAACCAAATGCTTCGCTTCAGCAGTAGATCTTCGACGGGATAAATCCTTCACAACAATCTTCTCGTCTACATATCTTCATTAGATGTAGCTCGTTCTTCTCTGCAATGCAGATATACTTCGGTGAAGTTCCTCGAACTTGGCACCGGAGTCAACATTCTCTTCGGTTTCTGTATGGACTATTTCTCTCTGTATGCATCAGTCCATACCTATTTCTATCAACAATCTCCAAAACACAGGAAGGCAGATATTGCACCAACAATCTCCCCCTTTTTGGACGATTGTTGACAAAACAGAACACATCGAAGGATAAATAATGAATGGAATGTAATGCGAAGGATAATGAAAGACGAGAGATAAATACGAAGATAAAGCACGCTCCCCCTTAAGATATGCATCATTTGAGTGCGTAGTTGAATCGGAAGGAAGCGAGGTGAACCTTCGCATGAGTGTCATTGACATAAGATTTCTTTCGTGGTCTCTTTCAATGCACTCGACAGTGTCTGAGATGATTCCTGTCATACAATCTTTGAAAAGAGTTAGATACAATGAATACTTTGAAATGATTTGTGACGATGGACATGTCATGAAAGTTTTCTCATAGCACTATTTGAATCCACACGAGATGTAGGTTCCCTGCAAGATTGATACTCGAGAATTTTCAGAGTAGGGGAAATAAAGGATATTGCTCGGAGGAGTTAAGTTTCAGACGAAGTTTTCCCGCAACAAAGTTGATACGAAGAATATATGTGAGGAAAAACACTTTGTCAATCATATAGATAAATCTCAAGAGATTTTAAACTGAAGCTGACTTTCTTCGCCTGCAAGGTTAGATAACAAGAGATAATAATCATAGCATATCCAACCATAACACACATAGATTCAAGGAGTAAAAATGTCTCTGATTAGAGAGGCATGAATTCCTGTCTGAGGGAGTCCTGGATTAAGGGGTCCTTGGACTGTCGACCCTCTGGATATGGGCCGGACTGATGGGCCCCTATGGGGCTGAGCCAGAGTGTGGACCCGTGATTGGACAGGAGATCTTCAGAGCCGTGGTGTGCCCTCCAAGCCAAGATTAGGCAGGATCTTCCTTTCTTTGTAACCGATCACGTGTAACCCTAACCCTACCGGTGCCTATATAAACCAGAGGGTTTTAATCTTTAGGGCCAGAGCTACATTCATCACCTCATTGCCTTAGGGTTTAGCTCGCCTGATCTCGAGGTAGATCTACTCTGTAACCATACCATACATCAAATACAATCAACCAGGACATAGGGTTTTACCTCTTCGAGAGGGCCCGAACCTGGGTAAATACCGTGTTCATCGTCCCTTGTTCCCCATCGATCCTAGATCCACAGCTCGGGACCCCCTACCTGAGATCTGCCGGTTTTGACACCGACATTGGTGCTTTCATTGAGAGTTCCGTTGTGGATCACCAAAGGATCGATGGCCCAACTGTTCATCGGAAACCCCTCCAGCGCCGAGGACATCTTCGTCCCCGGCCAGATCTTTATGTTTGGCCGCATCACTTTCCACGCCGACCCCACCGGTCACTTGAGCCCGGTTGAAAATCTCACCACCGATCACGAAATCAGCCACCGGAATTTGGAGTCCGGCACCGGCCCTTGGCGAAGCCCCGCTTCTGAAGAACCCGCTGAGCCCGACGCTTTGACCTCGGGTTCGGTGGATGTAAAGGGAGCCGACTCAATCCGGGGCCTGGCCTTAAAGCCAGATCCCGTTGAAGTATCCAAAGAACATCCCACCAAATATCCCGGAGGCTTGACCCCGGTGAGAACCGCTTCGGTAGACAACCTGTCGGATCGATTCTGAGCTATGGGAATCTCCGTTAGTAGGCCTACGGCCTACGACCAGATCGGGCTTAAACCTGATAATAGGGAGATCCGCATCCACCCCATCACTCACCTCGTTGCTACCATCGAAGAGAGGACGAAGGGATCGCGATCTCCGAAGCTTATGACAGTATACACCCGGGTCTCTAGCCCGGAAACAGATACCCGTCAAGATAAGAGTTCGGACCCAGCCTACGACACCGGATCCGACCTTGAGTCGACCCGACCACACGTAGGCGTACGTCCGAACACTGCGCTAATAGAGCCGGACATAGCCCAGGCGCGGCTCGCCGCTGCCGACGCCCCGGACGCGCAGAAGATGGGAATACTAAAAAAGTTCCCACCCACCTCCCACGCCGAATACTGTCCGGATGCGGGAAGACCGGACATATGGGACCTAATGTACGTCAAGCAGCAGCCCGAAGAAATGGTCCATCATTACTGGGCCAGATTTCTCCTGGTAAAAAATGAGATAATCGACTGCCGCGACGAAGAAATAATTGAAGCCTTCTGACTCAATTGCCGGGACGCATGGATCTTAAATGCCCTCACCCGCCACCGCATGCAAAATTTCGCCAAATTATCGGACATGGTACGCAAATACTACACCATGGAAAGCACCTGGAAATTACAACAAATGCGCAGGGAGTCAATCCCCGGCCCGAGGCCTAGCAAGGCCCAAGCAAAACGGGCGCATGTGTTAGTTTCACCCGAACACAACCCCGTCCAAAAAAGAAATAAACCCAGAACGGTTCTGGATGAATTGCTGGATAAACCATGCCCTATACACTTGGCCCTGCTTAACGCAAATCCGACTCACGGGCTTCGAGCTTGCTGGGTGGTAAGGCAGGTGGCCAAAAGTGGTGAACACATCCTCGGCCTCACACCCCCCGATAGGCAATCAACAACGCCACCTCACGACGACGTCCTGACAGTCTACGAGACTTTCTCTTCCAACAATCAAAGGAAAAGGGCTCTTCGAGAGCTCGGCCAAGTCTACCAGGTGATGGCCACACAGCCATGGGCAGACGTACCTATCACCTTCAATCAGAAGGACGAGCCAATATCCCGCTCTGCCCACACGCCCGCAACACTAGTCCTCGACCCCATAATCGACGGCTTCGGGCTAACCAAAGTGCTGATGGACGGGGGCAGCGGCCTAAATCTCATCTATGAGGGCACGCTCGATAAAATGCAACTCAACAGGTCCCGCATCGCGCACAGTCATACCACATTCCGAGGAATTATACTCGGAAAGGAGGCGCGTTGCTCTGGACGCATAACCTTGGACGTAGTATTCGGTACTCTCGATAACTATAGATCCGAACCCTTGTTGTTTCACATCGTGCCCTTCCGCAGTGGATACCATGCCCTCTTGGGACGTGAGGCATTTGCATGATTCCAAGCTGTACCACACTATGGATACATGAAGCTCAAAATGCCGGGGCCTAACGGCATGATTTCGCTCGCCAGCGATCCGAACACAGCCCTCCGAGCAGAAAATAAGACCGCATCGCTTGCCCTCGCGGCACTATCCGAAGCTCTAGCAGCCGAAGAGTTAACAACACTCCGCACCACAGTCAACAGGGAAGACGTGGTCCTCAGTAAAAGGCCAAAATCCACGTCATTCAAACCAGCTGACGAGATAGTAAAATTCCAAGTACACTCGACAGACCCGAATAAAACGGCGTCCATCGGAGCACAACTAGATCCCGCAGAGGCGCTGCGTGCGTTTCTACATGAAAATTGGGACATATTCGCCTGGCATCCTTCCGATATGTCGGGCATCCCACGGAGGCTAGCGGAGCACTGCCTGAATATCATCAAAGGCTTTAAGCCAGTCAAACAGACATTACGCCGATTCTCCGAATATGGGTGAGGAGCTGGCAAAACTACTAGAGTCTTGATTCATCCATGAAATAAAGCATCCGGAGTGGCTGGCAAATCTGGTCATGGTGCCCAAGAAGGACAAGTCATGGCGTCTCTGCGTCGACTTCAAGGACCTAAACAAGGCCTGTCCCAAGGATCCCTTCCCTCTACCTCGCATAGACCAGATCATTGACGCCACTGCCGGACACGATTCACTATGCTTTCTCGACGCATACTTTGGATATCATCAAATAAAGAAGAAGGAGTCCGACCAGGCGGCAACCGCGTTCATCACCCCCTACGGGCCATTCTGCTTCAACACGATGCCTTTCGGGTTAAAGAACGCAGGAGCCACATACCAACGCATGATTCAAACATGCCTGGAAAATCAAATTGGCAAAACGGTCGAGGCATACGTAGACGACGTGGTCATTAAAACCAAAAAAGTCGATCAACTCGTGGAAGATCTTCGCTTGACCTTCGAAAACCTGCGGTCCTACGACATACGGCTCAACCCGGACAAATGTGTGTTCGGGGTACCCGCCGGTAAGTTTCTCGGATTCATTGTCTCCCATCGTGGAATAGAGGCTAATCCGGCTAAAATCAGGGCCCTGTGCCAGCTTGCAATACCAACGGAGCTCAAACAGGTACAGAAGCTGGCAGGCTACGTGGCAGCCCTAAGTCGTTTCATTTCCCACCTCGGCGAGAAGTCACTGCCTCTCTACAGGCTACTTAAGAAAACAAAAAACTTTGAGTGGATTGACGAGGCGATAGCTGCACTAGAAGAAATCAAAACACTCCTGGCAAGCAACCCCATCCTGGCCGCACCAGGTGTTGGCGAACCTATGCTGCTGTACATCTCAGCCACCAACCACGTGGTAAGTGCGGCGCTCATCATAGAACGGGAATCAGAGGGACACAAGTTCCAGGCCCAAAAGCCAGTCTACTATGTGTCAGAGGTCCTCACACCATGCAAGTCCCAATATCCTCACTATCAAAAAATAGCATACACGGTCTTCATGGCGCGTCCCGGAAACTGCGACACTACTTTCAAGAGTGTTCGGTGATAGTCGTATCCGAGGTACCCCTCAATGATATAATAAACAATAGGGATGCCACGGGCCGCATTGCAAAATGGGCCATAGAGCTCCTTCCCTTCGAGATCGTATACAAACCACGCCAAGCTATTAAATCTCAGGTGCTGGTCGATTTTTTATCCGAATGGATAGAAGCCGAACTCCCCAAGGAATACAGCACATACGCACACTGGACAATGTACTTTGATGGCTCCAAGATGCTGGCCGGATTGGGGGCTAGGGTAATCCTAATATCCCCTATAGGTGATAGTATCCAGGTATGTTTTACAAATCATGTACACGGACTCCAATAATGCAGCCGAATACGAGGCATTGTTGCACGGTCTTCGGATGGCAACATCGATGGGTGTTCGGCAGCTGGAGGTGCGAGGAGATTCGAACCTTGCCATCTCACAGGTCAACGGCGAATTTGACGCCAAAGATCCAAAAATGGCGGCATATCGAAACACCGTCCTCAGGATGTCAGCCCGATTTGAGGGTCTAGAATTCCATCATGTCTCTAGAGACAGTAACCAGGCCGTGGATGTTCTTGCCCGCATGGGTGCCAAGCGAGACCCGGTACCTAAAAACACCTTCCTGGAAAGGCTATTCAAGCCATCCGTAGTATGGCAGGACGGGGACAATGACACCTCAACAAATGAGTCTGCCCAGATCGCCCCACTGGAAATCGAACCAGATGATCATATCGTCGGAGGCTCCGAACTTGAAGAAACACCCTCGGCCCATGAAATCATGGCCATAATCGCCCCTTGGGCTGAACCACTGCTCGCCTTCCTCTTGCGACAAGAGCTTCCTGACGATCAGACAGAGGCGCGACGCATAGTACGACACTCTAAAGCATACAAAGTCCACGAGGGCGAGCTCTATAAACATAGCACTATGGGGGTCCTTCAAAGGTGCATCTCCGAAGAGGAGGGGCAGTAGCTCCCCGCCGAGATACATGCCGGCATGGGTCGTCACCACGCAGCAGCACGGGCCCTGGTCAGCAAAGCCTTTTGAGCAGGATTCTTCTGGCCCACAGCTCGCGAGGACGCACGTACCCTAGTCCAACATTGCGTTGGGTGCCAGCTATTCGCAAATCAAAGCCACATGCCTCCCACAGCTCTTCGGACTATACCCCTAACATGGTCGTTCGCTCTCTGGGGGCTTGACATGGTCGAACCACTTAAAGGGGGGACCAAGAAAAAGAAATACATACTAGTCATGGTGGATAAATTCACCAAGTGGATCGAAGCAAGGCCGGTAACCTCTGCGGAATCCGGACCTGTTGTGGACTTCATATCCAGTGTTGTACACCATTATGGTGTCCCCCACAGCATAATCACCGATAACGGGTCTAATTTCACCGCCCAGGAGGTCAAAGATTGGTGTGCTAAGATGGGCATAAAGCTCGACTACGCTTCGGTATACCACCCGCAAACTAACAGGCAGGTGGAATGAGCAAATGGATTAATTATGAGTGGCATAAAACCTCGCTTAGTCTGCTCCCTTGAGGAATCAGATTGTCATTGGGTAGAGGAGCTGGACTCCGTGCTATGGGGGCTGCGCACTACTCCTAATCAATCGATAGGATACACCCCGTTCTTTATGGTGTACGGTGCCGAAGCAGTCCTCCCATGTGACTTGATCCATGATGCACCCAGGGTACGTATGTACAAAGAGAAGGAGGCCGAGCTAGACCGGCAAGATGACCTCGATGCACTAGAAGGAGAGCGTGACATCGCTCGGGCGCGCTCCGCATTCTATCAGCACTAAGCACGACGTTACCAAAATCGAGAAGTTCGGGCAAAGACATACAATGTGGGAGAGCTCGTCCTGCGCCTCCCGAAGAAGCAGAAGCATAAGCTTTCACCTAGGTGGGAGGGTCCGTTCATTATAGATGAAGTACTCGCAGGGGGGCATATCGCCTTCGCAGACCATCGGATCGGGGTCTCGAACCGAACCCATGGAACGCCGCTCGACTTCGGCGTTTCTACGCATAACCCGGCTTAGTCATCAACACTCCCTCGGCCTGTCTTCATTTTTTTTGCTTTGTTTTAAATTATGGGACTTTAGCTTCCCCGACCGAGAGTTCGGATAAACCGTAACACGACAGGTCACCATTGTACACATCTTCGGATGTATTACCCAGCTTTACCTAGGGCTCCACTTAAAAGTGGCCAATTATAATATACTTGTTACAACCTCATTTTTGTTGTTCTCCTTCCCGTATCTTTCAAGCCATCATATGCACCTATTTGACTTAAGTCCTTTGCTACGCTGGGTTGCCTGGCTCCTGTGTTTACCCCTACGTTCCCGATTGATCGGCTAGGGAGTAAAGGGAGCACCTCTGCGATTGCTACGCCCGGGTAATCCGGATACGTACCTCAGACGGGTGAAGCCGAAAGCTAGCATTCTTACAGAAAATAATGGGTCGGCCTCCAGGGAAGTGAAAATAAGCAGGTGCTAGCCGCCATTTAATTGTTCCTAGTTCCTAAAAACCACGAACATCCGTGTGCCACCGGCTTCCGAACTCATGGCTTATGGTCAACACACCTTACCCGAAGAAAGGAACCCTTGGAGGAACTATTTTCTTCAAAAGATGTTTCTTACGTTACACAGTAATATAACATTACTCGCCGCACGCGTTTTGTCTGTTCGTACAAAATGGCCGGATTGCCTGGTTACCGGAATTACCCCTGTTCGTCAGGGCATATAGTATGGAACACTCCCCGATCACTGGTCAGGGAGGCGGAAGCCGATGGCCGGTTAAGACAACGTTTTTTCCACGGTTTGAGAATTGCGCGATGTAAAGTACATGGATACATAGAATCACGCACTCTACTCTTTATCAACGCCACCTATCAAACTGTCCAAGGCGCAATCTTTCTGGGATTACCGTGCTGCGGGCATCACTTGGTCACACACTAAGCTAAGCGGTATTTCCTGCCCATACGGCCCCACGGGTCCCACCGGGCCTTATGTTCGGGCTCGAGTTTGGTAAACCGGGTCTTCACCATTGCCCAGGCCTCGCGCGCTCCTTCCCGGCAGGCTGATATCTTACATAATTCAAAGCGTCGCCTCGCCCCTTTAAAGCGGTTAGCCAGCTCAGCCATGTTATCCGCTGGCACTTCCAGTGGCCATAATGCTTTAACCATGCTTTTCATGGCCTTTCGGGCTCTCTCATGCGCCTTGGTTAGTTCCTTCAAAAGATTCCCACTCAAGGAATCGACCTCCTCTTCCGGCCGTCCTATCAGGAGACCTAGCAAACAGGGGCAGCATGTTTCAAAACAATTCTTCATCTGCAACACAGGTAATACCGAATTCGTGCCTTACCAAATATGCCACCTTTCAGCTTCTGGTTCTCCTCCAAGGCTTGCACCAACTGAGATTTTAAACTTTCAATTTCTTCGGTTTTCCATTGACTTTCCACCTTGAGCTCATTCTTCTCTTCCTGACTTCGTGTCAGTACTCGCTTGCCAGCCTCTAGTTCCCTGCGCATTTGATTCATCGCTTCGGCGGCTGTGGGGACAGTGTGGCATCAGTATACTGGAAGCGTCATGCAGTTTTTAGCACTTTAAAGCCTTTCCACTTACTAGGATTTTTGCTGGTTGCTCTTTTAGCCGCTTCCAATTCGGCCTTAACGTCGGCTAATTGTGTCCGGCTCAGCTTGAGGTCTTCGGACAACTTCCTGTTCTGCTCCCTCGTGGTCTGCACACTCAAGACAATATAAGAATCCTTAACTCGGCCGTCCCGCCCAAATTAAGGCTTGGGGGCTGCTAGGTTAGGAACTATAAAACGCTTTTAAGCTATCTCACACCTGCATTCCGGAAGAAAAAAAGACCGGTGATCCCTTCAAGCCCGGTTCGGGCCGCTCCAAGGTATGCGTCCATCGAATTAAACGCATTAAACTCCTTATCGGTAAAAGTAGCGTGGTGCAAGGACTCTCTCCGGCGGCGGTGATTCATTACACTCTTGACCTCAGAGTTGGTCACCGAAACATCGTCGAGGTCCTCTGGATGGGTGCCAGCAGCTGTGTGTTCGGCAGGGCCCCCAGCTTGCGCTGAAGGCCCAAGGTTGGAATCATGCCTCGGTGCGCTCGGGCAGTCCTCGGACTTGCGCGCCGGAACTCTTCTCCTGCAAAGTTAAGCGAACGTCAGACAAAAGATATTAAGGACAGACCCTCTCGTCATCCCAGAGCATGTTACCTCTGAGCCGAGGGGGCGGTTGCTTCTGCTCCAGCAGAAGCCTTCCTCTTGAGCGCCTCGTTAGGGGCCGGGGCCAGCGTATGTCGTGCTCCTCCCATAGTTGTTCGCCGTATGGTTCAGCGACCCTTGGGAGTAGACGTTAGAGTGTGCGGGATGGCGCGAGATGGTCGTTCAGTTCGGGAAGAGGTCCTCCGTTCACTTACAGTGGAGGAAGGAAGGGCCCCTGGATGATCAGCCATCACGACAACTTTGGTGCCGTCAAGGCTTTCTTGGTAAAAGACCCTGTCTTCGAAATCAATTGACGTTTCCGGATTGTCATGATAGCCCAGGTCGTCATCGCGGGAATGATTCTCCGGTTGAGGGGAAGGATAGTGGATGGACTTGACCTCGCGCCTCCAACTCTGTGCAAGAATAAAGTACCGTCAACAGGTGTTCGGACGTAATGATCAAATTATGGACAGAGAATTGAAGCTTACCCAATCTGCCGGATTATAACCGGAGTAACCCTCCCGAATACTCAATTGAGCAAGGTCTTCCTCTCCTTTAAAGAGGTCGGCTAAAATCTTGGCCATGGCTGCTTTATTATCCGGCCCCAGTCGCTTATAGCGGGTCGCGTCGCTAGTCCCATTGTAGCACCATAAGGGATGCCCCCTCTGCTGAAGGGGTTGTATGCACCAGGATATGGCAATGGGCATCACCTCAATCATGGTCAGTTTGCTATGGGCCAGCAGCCGAACTTTGGTGGCCAGACGATGCACTTCTGCGCTGTCTGGTTGGGAGGGACTCTTGGGTCGCCAGTTGACCCACTTCTTCGGTGGGGAGCTTGAGAATTCGGGCAACCCTCTCCGAACTGGGTCTGAGAGGAGAACGTCTTCAATATAAAACCATTCCGAGGTCCATCCTTCGGGATCCTTTCACGGGTTCCAATAGGGTAGCCCGTCCCGACTATCCGCCACACCTCTGCTCCTCCCACTTCAAAGATTGACCCCTCACGGGTACGAGGGACGAGGCAGAAGTATTTCCTCCATAAATCAAAATGGGCTTCGCAGCTCAGGAAAATCTCACAGAGGGCCACAAAACCAAAGATATGCAGTATAGACCCTAGGGTGAGGTTGTGGAGCTGGATGCCATAGAACTCTAATATACCCCGAAGGAAGGGGTGAATGGGAAAACCAAGGCCTCTTAGAAGAAAGGGCACGAAGCATACCCTCTCTCCCTTGCTGGGAGCAGGCGAGCTCTCGGCGAGTGCTTGACCATCAACGGAGATTAATCCAGCGCGGACAAGAATGAGATCCACCGTGGGAAGATAGCCCTGTGTCTGCAGACGGCTCGGCTGGAGGCGCGAAACTGAACAGCTCACACAATCACCGGGGAGAGGGCCATGTGGGCGCGAGGATGAACTGGGAATATCGGCCATCGCGCCCGAGGATTTCTTTGACGCTGTTTTTTGCGAAGGGGATGGGTTAACCACCCCCTCATAACTTTGGATCTATAAATAAGTGTTTCGCCTCAAAGTTGAAAGGACGGGTTTACAGATGGCGGCATTGGGTCGCGTGCCTTCTAAACAGGTGTGCGATGGTCAAAGTTGACCCTCGCCCCAAGGTAGGCATCAAGCTCCTAGGGGCCCACTATGTTTTGGGGTCGACCTGAGAATCCGGATTGTCAAACTGGTCAGGCACAAATACAGCTTTGATCCAAACTATACTAAGTGACAAACCTCCGATGTCGATCCGAATAGTTTTCGGCTATGATACACTTATCTGAACAATATGAGTCAAGGCGAAGAACTCACCTCGCAAGCCGAAGATTTGGAGCTCGCCAAAAGATAATCCCCGGCGTTGGAGGCTAGTTCGGGGGCTACTGAGGGAGTCCTGGATTAAGGGGTCCTTGGACTATCGACCCTCTGGATATGGGTCGAACTGATGGGCCACTATGGGGCTGAGCCAGAGTGCGGACCCATGATTGGACAGGAGATCTTCGGAGCCGTGGTGTGCCCTCCAAGCCAAGATTAGGCAGGATCTTCCTTTCTTTGTAACCGATCGCGTGTAACCCTAACACTACCGGTTCCTACATAAACCGGAGGGTTTTAATCTTTAGGGCTAGAGCTACATTCATCACTTCATTGCCTTGGGGTTTAGCTCGCCTGATCTCGAGGTAGATCTACTCTGTAACCATACCATACATCGAATACAATCAAGCAAGATGTAGGGTTTTACCTCTTCGAGAGGGCCCGAACCTAGGTAAATACCGTGTTCATTGTCCCTTGTTCCCCATCGATCCTAGATCCACAGCTCGGGACCCCCTACCCGAGATCCGCCGGTTTTGACACCGACAGTGTCCTCCTTGGCAAACTTTTACTTTCCCTGCACGAAAGATAATGATCGAAGATAATCATTGCATAGGAGTAAGCTTTCGATAGCACCTACAAACAAATAGTTGGAAGCAAATAGCATTGTAGGGGGGGTTATTAATAGTACATGGCGATCGAGTATTTCAACACCACAGGCGGTGTGATAAGTTCAACAAGCAAATTGTTCGATAAACACCAAAGAGTTCGACTGCGAAAAGCAACTGGCGAATGAAAACACCCTGCAAATGCCCTGTTCGTCTATCACTCGATGATCTTCCCCTCCTTTTTGTCAACAAGTGTAAAAAAGGAAAGAGAATGCATACGAGGAACTACACATCCGAAGAATCCTCAGAATCAGAATTAGCACTGCTCGACGAATTAGAATTTGCAGAGCGAGGAATAGTTGAGGCCGAAGCAGGTGTTGCATCATGGGCTTCGGGAACTCCTTCGAAAGAGATGGTGCGAGGTGCATCAGGCTTGTAGATGAGTGTACCAGCGGTGTCTTCAATTTCTTCATCTGGCTCGATAAACAGCAGGTCAGTTGATGCAGAACGCTGAGGGAGCACAGGGGTTTGCCTTCAGATACGAGGAACTGCAAATAATTCCAGGTAGTCATATTCTTTCTTGATGCCCTTGGCAGCTAGCTATTTCCGAGAATAATGTTGCCTTAGAAGAGTCCAAGAGCGCTTCTTTTGCTCTTTCTCATGCAGAAGGGTTTGGCGAGCATAATTATGAAGCGAATTCAGTTCAGACATCAATTCCAGCTTTTCTTTTCGATCGAGCTTGATGTGAAATTCTAGAGCTTGCTGTGTGCGAATGCAAATCTCATACAGAGATGGATTTTCCTCACAAGGAATTTCAACCTTCAATTTCTTAACTTTCGGAGCAGTCTCAAAAGTAGAAGCAGCGCCAGCAACATCAACAGGAGCCTTTCCTTTGCCAATATCCTTCACCATTCGAAGAGTGTCACGAACTGGTGGCATGAAAACTTTCGGAACATGAGTGCAGAAGAAGTTTTCTTGAATGAGCTGCTCAATTGCAAACATGATCCAAGGAGCATATGGCTTTAGTGATTGGGGGCTATCAGCAGCACAAGCTAAGTTGCGAATGAATAGATCTGGAACATCAAAACGAATTCCTTGAGAAATAGCTAGAAGAGCATTTCCCACGATGCCATTGATAGATTCTGGTCTGTTGGTTGGCATGAGAGAATTGCAGAGGATGTAGAACATCACTTTGTTCTCATAGGACAATTTCTTAGTATCTATATCAATGTATTCATCTCCAACAAGCTTGGGGTCCATTAGCATGTGAAGTTGTGCTTCGGAGACTTCCCAGTAGTGCAGCTTGTGTTCTCGTTCCTTATTAAATTCACACCGAGGAAGATTTAGCAAAGCAAGAAACTGATCAGCCGAGCACTTTATCTTTTCTTCTCCAGTAATCCATTTGAGGATCCAAGTAGAGCTATCGCCAAGTTCTCCTGAGATGTACAGAGTGGCATAGAACTGAAGGATGACTTCTCAATTCCATCCATGGTTGAAGCAAAGAAAACCTTTCAGAAAAGCATGCTCAATATGTTCGATGGCGTGATGAAAACAGGGTATTTCTTCAGCGAAGTTCAGAAACTTGTGATTGAAAATTCGATTCTTGCCGAAAAGGATCCGAGCATAATATACTGCATGTTCTTTTGTCCAGAACCTGGGTGACATCGAAGTCCTTTCTCCTTCATACGGGTTGGTCCCAATGAATGCCAGCTTCGAAAGATGAAACTGCTCATTGAATGCAGGACCATTTGGGCCATCTTCATCAAGGAACAAGGGAAATGTTTCTTGGGGGTTTCTCAGATTTTCTTCATTGCTTACTGCCTTGGGCCGAGCATCATCAGATGCTGGCATATCTTCATCAATGGGCTTGAGTGGAGCAAGGGGTCTTTTCAGCTTCTCTGGTGCAGACGGCTTTGAGGCACTGGTCTGACCATCTTTATTCTTCATTGGAACTCCTTCAGCGGCATTCTGACTATCAGGCACTAGCACTACTGGAATCTGGGTCTTTGCCATCTGCCAGCTCTTTGCCGTCTGCCAGCTGATGGCAAAGAGGCTCTTTGCCGTCTGTCTTCTCAAAGCAGACGGCAAAGAACCAGCTGATGGCAAACAGGGTCTTTGCCATCTGCCAGCTCTTTGTCGTCTGCCAGCAGACGGCAAAGAGTTCTTTGCCATCTGCCAGCAGACGGCAAAGTCCAAAGTGGACCCCACGGGGGTACTGCACTGGGTAGGTCACACGGGCCACTTCTTTGCCGTCTGCTGGCAGACGGCAAAGATTTCTTTGCCGTCTGCTGGCAGACGGCAAAGAGGTAAGAGGGGCCCACAGTTTCACGGCGGTGGCGGTCTAACGGTCATCCTCTTTGCCGTCTGCTGGCGGACGACAAAGAATTCTTTGCCGTCTGCCAGCAGACGGCAAAGAGAAAAAAACAAAAAAAAAACAGACGGCAATGCGGGGGGTTAATTTGGCCCCCCGCGCGCGCGCCCTCCTCCACATCTCTTTCTCCCGCCTCCCCACCCTCTGCCTCCCGCGCAGCGGCCCGCCGCCCGCCGGCCCCCCTCCCGACCGCAGGCCCCGCCGCCCCCTCCCTCCTCCCCCTCCCCCCCCGCCCTCCTCCCACCCCCCCCCGCCGCCGCCCCCTTCCCTCCACCCACCGTCCGCGTCCCCCCTCCCCCCTCCCCCTCCACCCCCCCCCCCTCCTCCCCTCCTCCACCCCGCCCCCTCCCTCCCCTCCCTCCACCGTCCTCCCCCCTGCCCTCCCCCCTCCCCCTCCCTCCCCCTCCCCCGTCCCCCTCCCCTCCCCACCCTCCCCCTCCACCCCCTCCCCTCCCCTCTCCACCCCCACCGTCCCCCTCCCCTCCTCCCTCCATCTTCCTCCCCCCCTCCCTCCTCCTCCCCCTCCGCCCCTCCCTCCCCCTCCCTCCTCCTCCCCCCCTCCACCACCGCCGCCCCCCTCCTCCACCACCGCCGCACCAGCTCCTCCTTGCCCTCTGCCCCCTCTGCCCAGCCCACGGTGAGCATCGGTCCCCTCTGCCCCCTCCCCCTCCTCCACGGTCTTTGCCATCTGCCGGCAGACGGCAAAGGAGCAGGCTCTTTGCCGTCTGCCAGCAGACGGCAAAGAAGGAAAGCTCTTTGCCGTCTGCTGGCAAACGGCAAAGAGCGCCGTTAGCCCCCTAACGGGGTTGTCACCTTTTTTGTGCCGTCCACAAGCTTTGCCGTCTGCTAGCAGACGGCAAAGAACTTTCCTTCTTTGCCGTCCGCCAGCAGACGGCAAAGCGGCCTTTACCGGCATCGGCTTTGCCGGAGTGTTTGCCGTCTGCTGGCAGACGGCAAAGCCTTTGCCGTCCGCCAACAGTGCCTTTGCCGTCTGCTTTGGCAGACGGCAAAGCAGCTGATTCCAGTAGTGTAGGGCCTTTTCTTTCGGTGCATTCTCATTGGTGGGAGGCACAACAACCTTTTCAGACGCCTGGGTCACAACAGCTTCTTTCTCGGTTTCCTGGGGTACAACGGGTGCAACATTTCCTTCATGAGCCATGGGCTCTTCAGATTTCTTTTCTTCCTCTTCTAGCTGCGAAACAGTAGAAGCAGGAGCAGGATCAACCTCCATCTGGGTAGGGGCACCAGATGAGGTGACCGGGGTAGTATTCTCTCGGGAAGCATTTAGCTCCCCCTCAATCTTCTCATTTTCCTCCTTGTTGGATCTGGAGGGCTCAACTTCCATTTCCTTCGGAGGCGATGAAACTGCCTTCTCAACCTCAATCTCTTCATCACTTTTCTCATATGTGGCTTGCTAGTCAGGCTGAGCATTTTCTTCTTTAGATTTGTTCAGAAAGATATCCACAACATCTGGTTCCTCATGGGCAGCAGCATCAGGAATGTGAACTTGTACAGGGCTGGCTTGTTGCATGGGTTCATCCATATGAGATGGAGATGGTGGAACTTGCTGCAGAGGAGTGCTTGAATCAATCAGAGCATCAGCAGCTGTCTGAGGGCGAGGAGGCTTGATTCCTTTCGGCTTGCTAGCCCTAGCCTTAGCCTTTTGACGTTTCTCTTCCTTTATTCTTCGTCGAGCAAGTTCAGCCTGACGGTCAATTTCATCATTCCTTCGGTCACACAGCTGAGAAACTTCCATTTTCAGACATGAGTGCCACTCAATTTTCTCATTTCTCATACCACTAAGAGCTTTTGTGAGATCAACAATTTCTTTGTTCAGACCTTTTCTCTTAGATTCAGTGCTGGCATCTTTCCTCATTTGCTCGAGGGTTTTCTTGTCCTCGACAGCCTGGTTTAGCTTCTTGATCATCTTTCCTAGCTCAGCGAAATGTTTCGTTACCAGCTTGGTAACATCATCAGGAAGACCCAAACTGCTCAAATCAATTGATTTTGCATTGTAGGCAGCACTTTCAATAACATCAATCATGAGATCGAAGTCATATTTCTGTTCCTTTGTGGAAGCAGGAACATTGGTTTTGGCTTTCTTGACAGAGGCAGCAGCTTTCTCTTCGGGCAGCAGCTTTCTCTTTGCAGAAGGGGCAGCGGAACCCGAAGGTTTGTCATAGGCAGGAGCGGGTGCAAGTCTTGGTGACATCCTTAATGGGGGTGAAACTTTCACTGCTGAGGGAGTTTGGTATGGCTTGTTTAGAAGAGCTTGTTGATCATGCATGGGTATTTCTTTGGGAGCATCTTCATCGGAGGATTCATCAGATGAGGCAGAAGCAGCCTTCTTGGATTTTCTGGCAATAGATTTCTTTTGGGGAGCTCGAGGGGAAACTGGTTTCCTTGCCTTGCTTCCCTTTCGGGTAGAGGCACGTTCCTTTTTCTCTTGTACGTCTTGCTGAGTCAGCGCAACGTTTCTCTATTCAACTTGATTCTTCTTCGCAGCCCTTGCTTCATGCTTAGCTTTGGCCTTTGCTCTCTTTTCCACTTCTTCGGGGAAATCAGCAATTGTCTTGAGGGAGTCAGGATGAGCATTTTCAGTTGGAGGAGGCCTGACTTTTTCATCATCCGGGCCGAGGCAGTTCTCAGCAATACAATCATTCCAAGGTGGAGTGAATGCAAACTGAATTTGATATTTCCTTCGAACATTCTAATGGTTGAAACATTTCTTTGCCCAGTGACGGCGAATCCTTTGTAGCCTGTTGTTTCTCTCAGTGGTTGTTTTGACTCCAGGTGGAGTTTTATAGCTTTCGGGATCAGACATTTCTTTCGTTGTATTCTTCTCTCTGCCACGACCACCTTTCTTTGGATTTCCATCGGAGAAAAGTGTCATAGCATTTGTGACCAGTTCATCCTCGGGCTGACTATGAGCCGAGGGGATATCATCATCTTCTTCTTCTTCTTCAGATTCTGAGTCAGATTTCTTCTTCGGAATCTGAGGTGGCTTTGATGCTTTTAATCCACCAGTCAACTTCAATTGTTCACACAAAGGAGGCAACTGAGGCATTTCTTCTTCAGAACCATACTGCTCTTCCGAACTATGAGCCATGACCAACCTATGAAGCAAAATAGATGTGAGGGGAAAACAGGATAGGGTCACAAACATGCACAGAAGCAATTTTGACTGAAAACAGAAAGTTTTTTGAAAGCAACAAAGGAATCCATGGTATATAATGAGAAGATATCATCGATAGAATTGCAACATGCCATATGAGGCAGAGTAACAACTATCTAATCTTTCGAGAGGAATACACATGAACCCTAGATCCAGGATAACTAGTACGAAGAAAAACTACAAACCATACCAGTCGTAACCTAGTAGAACCTAAGGATCTACCGCAAGGAAATAAACCAGGAAAAATGCGTCGGTATGAACTGCCCTAGAACAGACAAGGGATAGGGCTAGTCCTAGATCCAGGCGCCCTAACTTGGCAGCTAGGATCAACTACGGCAATGCGGAGGAGAGGATTTACCGCACTAGCATGACCAGCGATGGCGAGACTTCATTGGAGTTGCACGGCAAGGCGCTTCGATGGCGTTGCTTTGAGCTCGGGCTCGGGAGGAGGTGGATGAGGAACTGGCGAACTAGAGAAGAATAAGACACCGGGAGGTGTATATATATAGGGGCAAGAATAGAACCACCTCTCCGAGATCTACGGCCAACAAACGTGGGACATTCCACATTCAATGGACACGACAACGATCGTGGGGGTCGTGGGCACATGGCAGCCGTTTCCTGCGAAAATCTCGGAAACTGAACGGGAGACCGAAGGGTTTGAAGAAGGGCAAACGCCAAAAACAGATTAAAGTTCGAAGTTGATTTCATTCGCAACCAAGGACGTCGGACTGAAATCTTCTTCAGATCAAATTGCATGTTTATGATGGACATCATAGATTGGACGAGAAAGAATAGAGGGAAAACAGGGTCCGAATCAAAACACTCAGCCAAACGAGAGAAAACATAAAACCACGGAGCTCTGAGTGAGTTGATATACGGACAAAAAACAAACACAACGAAAAACAAGGAAGAACAAAAGAAAACACAAGGAACTAGCACCAACAATATAGATCTGAGGATAAAGAATAGGCGAGTGCAATCTCTGAGATAATATCTGCAAGAGAGGATTAGTTCTTTTTTGCAACCCATACTTGCGTGGGCAACAAGGATCTCATTTGCTTCGTCTGAGCAGGAGCATTCTTTCGGCGAGATTTGTAAGACACCTGTGTACTTCGAGAGTAATCATATGAATATGCATTAAAGTTATTTCCAAAGACATGAGTATAATGATTTGAGGAGATACACATGTATTCCTTCTGTCAAGGGTTTGATCGATACCCATTCGAAGGTTTTCCTGCGTCATTCTGTGAAAGATAGTCATGGTCTCGAAGAGAATTACTCTGCATTTTCAGGTTAGCAGTGACAGATAGATTTTCAATAATGCACTTCTTTACCTAGATTTGCTTCTTAGGTGAACCAGACCTGCATTTAGTACCAACATATCGAGCGTAAACCTTACCATTCTGTTGTTTGAAGAATTTGTAGTTTGAGTCATCCGACTCATCAGAAACAACAGTAATGGGAGTATCATATCCTGACAGAATTGCAGGTTCGAGTGTTTTTCTTTTAGCAAGAACCCAACTCGTTTGACGATACTATTCGGGAGTCCAGTAGGTTCCATCAACGTTGAGTTTTCTTTCGAAACCCAGTCCTTCCTTTCGAGGATTTTTGTGCAGCATTGACTTCTTGAGCACATCACAGAGAGTTTGATGCCCTTGTAGGCTCTTTAGCATTCCTGTCTTAAGCAAGTCCTTTAGCCTGCAATTTTCCTCAGTAACAGCAGCAAATTCCTCGGAAGAGGGGTTAGTGATACCATTCGTAGTAGTTGCAATACTCTCAAAGATAGCATTAGAAGTTTCAGCATGAGAATCAGCATTACTACGTTCTAGGCAATTTAAGCAAGGAGGCACAAAATCATCAGGAAGTTGAATAGATTGCTCGGCGAAGAGAGAAGCCTTTTCTTTCGCAAGCGCGTTATGAGATTTTTTCAGAGACTCGAGTTCTTGATTCCTGTTAAGGAGTTCAGCAGATAAACTCTCGAAGTTGACTAAAAGAGAATCTTATTTGTTGGAAAGATCATCAATAGTTGAAGAAAAAGCGTCATGCTCTTCCATCAACTTTTGATTCTTCTCCATCCCTTCGACCAGTAATCCTTCGGTTTTCCTGAGATTCTTCTCAAGCATTTCAAGTTCATCATGTTGAGATTTCGCAATCTTGACCAATTTAGCATAGGCAATATATTCAGGAGAATATCCATTCATGGATTTTTGGTGTTTTGCTGATACTTGATCCTTAGATGATTTTGCCATGAGACAGAATGCGATTGGTTCATCATCACTTGAGGCATCATCATCGGAGTCTGATTCGGGTGAATTTTCTGATGATTCATAGGCAATGAAGGCATTGCTCCTTCCTATCCTTCTGTGAAATTCTTCATCATCTGATTCACTGTCTGTCGCCTCCTCTTCAGAATCCAGGGTCATATCAGCACATGCTATGTTGTGCTGTGAAATTCACTTCATATTTGACTATATGGTTGCTCTGGCTTTCACGTCAGTGACTGGTCTCGTTGAAGAAGATGAGGAAGGTTCATTTTTCTTCGAGAGCTTAGTATGACGATCCATTCGTGTGAATCCACTGCAATGAAGATATTTCCATTTGTTACTAGGTTTTCCTCCCCAGCAGGGACAGTCTATAATGAGATGACCGAACTGTTTGCACTTGAAGCACTTCATTTCTTTTGGAGGTAACCTTCTTGATGATTAAGGCAAGTCAAACTCATCATCATTTGTGAGGCATAAATTTTGTCTTCTGAGATCACTTAGCCTTTCTGTTAGCATCTCTAGTTCTCTGGTGATGGTGTGTTGATTCTCGACATCTTCTTCTTCTTGTGAGCTGCCATAATGTGAAAGGATTTCTTCTTCACCTTCTGAAGAAGATTCTTGATCTGCATTTTCAAGCTCCATCTTTTCTTCGTGAATGGACAACAGTGTCATGATCTCAACATAGTGAAGTTCTTCATAGTCTGGTCTTTGCTTGATTTCAGCTACGATAGGATCGAAGGTTGCATCAAGAGCACTCAGTAGCTTGTTGACCACATCTCTATCGGTAATATCAGTTACTCCTCGCTGATGAAGTCTTTCAACAATATTTATCAACCGATCAGTAAGTTCCATAGCACTTTCTTTTCGAAGGCTTCAAAAGCCGGCAAACATGGCACGAAGCATTTGAGTGTGAGGGTTTGTTCTGGCAATGAATTCTTCATGAGCATTTTTTATGGCATCCCAGAGTTGCTTAGCAGTGTCAAGTGTTCAGAACCGAATGAAAATGTCCTTTGAGATACTTGCACAGATAATGTCTTTCGCTTGTGCATCCAATCACAGCATAGCTTTGTCATCTGGGGTTGGAGCATCAGGATGCTCAATAGTGTATCCATCTTCCACAATCTGCCACAATTCTAGATCGATGGCTTGAATTCTGATTCTCATTCTTTCTTTCCAGTAGAGATAATCATTTCCATCGAAGATAGGAAATCTCTCAGAGTGCAAGGATCTACCTGCATACGACATACTCAAAACTCCAAGGACGTTAGACCTTTAATAAACAGAGACAGGGAGTACCCGCTCTGATGCCAATTATTAGGATCAAGAGTATATCGACTAGAGGGGGGGTGAATGGGAGATTCAAAAATTCTTGTGAATGTTTTGAAATGATCCCAAACACAGCAGCGGAAATAAGGTTCGGTAAAAACAAACTCAATCAAGCTTGCTATTGAGGAACAAAACCTTCGAAGTAGGATGCAATAATGGTTCGAGCATATGATATAACAGGCTTGATGATAACAATGGTAATGCAATATGCCAACAGATACAATATCATAACAGATAGCTAGAATTGAAATGCGATGGACAACTAAGAAGAAATACTATAATTAGGTAAATGATTAAAGCACAGAAAATAACAAGGACTAAGATAGCATGACAGAATGATGAGGGTGCAACAAAGTGATCAACGAATAATAACTGTCACAGCGATAATGGAGCCGAATGATATGCAACAGAAAATAACAGATTAGATAACTATCGTCACAGAGCACATATGAAGACTGCTGAAAGTAATGCAGTGAAGTAAATTGAACCAGTGGTGCTCGATGGCGACAGAGAGATTTGGTAGACCAGTTCACCCTTCAGCCAAAGGGCTACGTCTGGTTGGAGGGGCTATGACTTAACACGGAAGATAAACTCTCTTCACCCTATTCTCCTTCAACTCGAAGTTGATCAGACTTCAGTTGATTTCACTCATGGTAGATACTTGTCGGCGATCTTCAAACCTTCGGTCGACCTTCGCGAACCACAATCACTCTTGGTTGCTGAAGATCTAGCTCGGTGAAGACAACAACTCTTCAACACTCGAGCCAAAACCTATCCATCTAGAGAGTGCGCAGCTCTCAAGAGTAATAGGTACAAGAACTCTAACTCGGAACTACTGTGATGCTCAACCATTGTCTAAGTTTGGGCTCTTGATTTTCTCTCGGTGGATCTTAAACTCAAATCACTCGGAGAGGGAGTGCTCAAATCAATCTTCTCAGAAATCTTAAGCGGAGCAGCCACCGGACAAAGCCGGTGCGGGGTGGCTATTTATAGTCGCAGCCTTCCCTGATGGGAAAAGACCAAATTGGACATCGAGAGCAGCCAATGGCCGAACGACACGAGTCCAACGGTTGGATTTTGAGCATGACGGTAACATTGCTTGCAGAGAAAGTAATGCTAACTCCTCGGTCTGAGACAAATCTCTCGCAGTGAACAAGATCACAGTCTCTTGCTGGAAGTATTTGCTCAGAACGCAAAGAGATTTCTCTCGCAACTTTCGTAGGTTTTGGGCTAAGCATCACAACGGATCTAAGCTTCGAGAACCTATACCGCTCTTAATAGTACGGAGGTCCTATGACTCAAATGAATGAAAGAAGAACAACGAAAAGAATACTACGTCTTCACTTTGCCTTCGACTTCCGTTCGTTGTAGTCAATTTCTTCGGACAACAACACCGAACCAAATGCTTCGCTTCAGCAGTAGATCTTCGAGGGGATAATTCATTCACAACAATCTTCTCGTCTACATATCTTCATTAGATGTAGCTCGTTCTTCTCTGCAACGCAGATATACTTCGGTGAAGTTCCTCGAACTTGGCACCGGAGACAGCATTCTCTTCGGTTTCAGTATGGACTATTTCTCTCTGTATGCACTAGCAAACAAATCAGTCCATACTTGTTTCTATCAACAATCTCCAAAACACAGGAAGACAGATATTGCACCAACACCTAGCTCCTTCTCCTCCCTTTCCCTGCATCGATCCGGTCCTCTAGAGCTTCCCCGTCGTCCGTCCGTGTAGCACCGTAGCCGCCGCCACAAGAAACTCGTTGGCGGCGCCATTTTAGGCCTCCCCGGCACAGCCCCTTGCGAAATTAGAGTTGCGACGCCGTGGCCGTTCTGTTGGAACGAGTCCCAGATCGAACAGTCGCCGGAAACGTGACTCCGGCGTGCCTCCGCCTCGACTGAGGTCACCGGCGGCTGACTCCAGCCTGCTGACGTGGCCGACCTGTTAAGCCACTAATTACCCCAGTTAGACTAACCCCCTAGCCATTGACTATGGGCCCCACCCACTAATTAACCAAGCTAAATAGTCTAACTAAGCTAACTAGACACTGACGCGTGGGCCGCTGGGCCATTTGACCAGTCAATGGTCCAGTCAAACGCTGACTGGATAGTTGACCAGGGCCCCACCAGTCAGCCACTGTGATGTTCTACTGGGTACCTTTCTGAGTACACCTAGCATTTTACATTTAAAATATTTTGATTTAAAATAAATTAGAATAATTTCAGAAATTCATTTAAACTTTGAAAATTCATATAAAATAAACCATAACACGGATGAAAATAATTTATATATGAAAGTTGCTCAGAAAAACAAGACGAATCCGAATATGCTATTCACACACCTATCACACCCCTCCAACACTGCAAACATGGAACCTTCCCCTCTGGTTCACGTGTCCGATAACTGCCTAAAGACGCGAAAACATTTCCAGATGTTTTCCCGCTCCATCTGTAACGTGTAGCACTGCGTTAGGTCACCCCTAGCACAACATATTTCCATGTCATGCATCATGATGTATTTGATTGCTTTATATTTATTGTTTCTTCCCCCTCTTCTCTTCGATGGACCCCGAGACCGACGCTGCTCCCGAGTAGGACTACACCTCTAACGTTCAGCCACTTGCAGCAGAGCTTCCAGGCAAGCAAAATCCCCTTGATCATTCCTATATCGCCCATTCTTTCTCTCTCATGCTTGCATTAGATTTTGCTACTGTTGTTAGATAGCTCATATTCTGATGCATAGCCTGCTTTTGTAACCTGCTATTGTTACTTACCTGTTATCCTAAATGCTTAGTATAGGTTGGTTAGTGATCCATTAGTGACCCCTCACCCTTGTCCTTTTTGCCCCGCTTAGTTACCAGTGACTCGATCAACGTGATCGATGTGCAGAGACCGGCACATCACCGCACACCCCCCTAGTTGTACGACTATGCAGAGCTACCATCAAGTCACGAGGGTGATATGTCGTATCGCACTCTTGATGATATCTCTGTAGTGTAGTTAATCGGTCGTGAATTTTAGAGGGTGATTCCTCATTCACCACTCCCGATGACGACTTTGTCGTACAACACCTCAAGTGTGAACCCTTCGAGGGTGATTCCTCCAAGTTCACCTTGACGGTTACATCAAGTAGGAATCCATCGAGGGTGATTCCTCGGATTCCCCCCTTGATGTTATGGACACACGGTTACCTTGACTTTACCTCAGAACCTTGTTGAAGTCAGGTCGGCCCCGAAGGGTACCCGCGAGAGATGTTGAAGTTGGGTTGGCCCCGAGGGGTACCCGAGGGAGTCCTGGACTAGGGGGTCCTCGGGTGGCGGGCCTGTCTCTCATAGGCCGGACTGCTGGGCCGCACTGTATCCGGACCGAAGACCTTTTGTGCCCTGGTGTGTACTCCAAGACAAGATGGAAGATCCGGCGTTTCCCTGATGTAACCGACTATATGTAAACCCTAGTACCCCTGGTGTCTATATAAACCAGAGGGTTTAGTCCGTAGAGGCCAAGAGAACAATCGCCATCCTACTGGTTAGGGTTTAGTTCGTCTGATCTCATGGTAGATCTACTCTATAATCTTCATATACACAAGCAATATGATCAAGCATGACATAGGGTTTTACCTCTTAGAGAGGGCCTGAACCTGGGTAAACATCGTGTCCCACGTCTATTGTTCCCCATCGATCCAAGATCCACAGTTCGGAACCCCCTACTTGAGATCTGCCGGTTTTGACACCGACATTGGTGCTTTCATTGAGAGTTCCGCTGTTAGGATCGCCGAAGGATCGATGGCTCGCCTAATCATTGGAGACGGTATCGCCACCGGGGATGTCTTTGTCCCCGGGCAACTTTTCATGTTCGGCAGCATTGTCCTGCACGCTGACTCGACCGATCATCTCAACCAGCTCGACAATTTTGCCCCTGAGCATCAGATCAGGTTCGGTAACTTCGAGTACATTGCCGATGCTTGGGGCGATCTGATCTTCACTGGATTTTTAGCCTTACCTGCAACAACCACGGCTTCCGGGGCATTGACTCCGGGGTCTCTCCCTAATCTGATCTCCGGATCAGCCCCTACCGCACTACCAGCTTCGAGCTCGGAAGCAACCCCCATGTCCGAAGACTGGGAATCAATCATGTCCGGACCCTTCCTCCCTATTGTGGATCCGGCTTTGAGCCCTCACAAAAGTTCGGTGTCTGAGGACTGGGAGTCAACCCCAGCCGGACTCGCCCTCCTCACTACAGATCCGGCTTTGAGCCTCGACGCTGGCACGATGTCCGAAGACCAGGGTTCTGCCTTGGCTGGACTCGTGCCTCACCCCATCGTAACGACGGAGGTCAGCCCCGAAGAAACTTCATACGCTAATCCGGCCAGCCTCGCCTTGTTGAACGAGGCGCTTGACTGGATCCAGATGATGACTATTGTCGATGGACCGTCCTCGACTTGCGCTCGACGGAGCCTTGAGGAAGGCCACATGGAATTTTACGTCCCACCCACCACCCACTTAATAGCCAGTGTCGAAGACTTAACCGACATGCTGAACTATGCCTCCGAGGAGGCCGACGACATGGACGATGACGGCGAGGCCACGGCCCGCACGGACGCCGCCCCTCCCGTCACTGGCCGATGGACGGCCACGTCCACCTATGACGTCTGCATGGTGGACACCCCCAAGGACAAAGGCGATGTCGCTAATGGAGATGGCACCCCCAGAAGGGACAGTAACAAGCCAGGAGAGGAGCCCCCCAAGCGCCGGAGACAACACCAACGATCCAAGGGGCGACGCGGCAGGGAAAGCAACATGGGCATCGGAGAGGGCGATACTCAGGACAACATGGAAGACCTCGGTGACCCCACCCCCGAGCACCAGTCTGATGGCTTAGAGGGGCACACTGGTCAATATAACGCCGAGGACCCCAGTGATTCCGAAGATAGCAACTACATGCCTCTCTCCGAAGAGGAGGTCAGCCTTGGAGCCGAAGATTTCATCGTCCTAGAAGATCCATTGGAACAAGAGCGATTTAAGTAGCAGCTCATAGCGACCGCGCGAAGCTTGAAGCAAAAGTAGCAATAGTTAAAGGCCAAACATGACACCCTCAACGACAGATGGATGAAAGTTCTAGCAGCCGAAGAAGGGTATGGCTACGAACAGCAAACAAAAAGCTACCCCAAGCGCAAATTGTTGCCACAATTCGATGACGAGGCTTTCAAGCCCGCACCACCCAAAATAACGCAAGGTGACCAGCCTGACCGCCCCCCTCGAGGGAGAGATAGGCTGGATGGTGATACCGAACACCCACCCGCCCCTCCTCGCCATAAAGGCAAGGAGGCGGCACAGCCAGAATATCAATACGATCTTCGGCACGACCTGGCTGCTAGAGCAAGTCAGTCATGGTCCATCTACGGATCAAGAGGCTACCCTCCCGACAGACGAGACGGATACCAAGCATGGCTCGACCGAAACAATAGAGTTCGGGATCAGCACCGGGCTAAGATGGAATCTGAGGTTCGACGCGATGTGGCCCGAATAAAGGGCGCCGCTCACCCAATGTGCTTCACCGACGAGGTGATGTAGCACCAATTCCCAGAAGGGTTTAAACCCATAAACATCGAGCCATACGATGGAACCATAGACCCGGCCGTGTGGATCAAGGATTTTCTTCTCCACATCCATATGGCACGAGCAGATGATCTCCACGTCGATAAATATCTGCCCTTAAAGCTTAAAGGTCTGGCCCGACATTGGTTGAACAGCCTGCCCAAAGACTCCACAGGGAGCTCGGAAGAGCCCGAGGATGCTTTTCGAGCCAACTTTCAAGGCACCTACGTCCGGCCTCCGGATGCTGACGACCTGAGCCACGTGGTCCAATAGTCCGGCGAGTCAGCCCGACAATTTTGGAATCGGTTCTTGACCAAAAAGAATCAGATAGTTGACTGCCCGGATGCCGAAGCCATAGCCGCATTCAGACACAGCATCCGGGACGAATGGCTCGCACGACAGCTCGGCCAAGATAAGCCGACGACAATGGCGGCCCTTACCTCCCTCATGACCCACTTCTGTGCGGGTGAGGATAGCTGGTTGGCTCGTACAGGCACCAACCCAGAAGACCCCGGCACTTCGTAAGTCTGGGACGGCAACTGAAAGCCGAGGCACAATAAAAATAAGCGCCGACACAATGGCACCGAGGCCGATGACACGACAGTAAATGCCGTATTCCGCAATCCCAAGTCAGGGCCGTGAAAATAGCCCTCTAAAGGAAACCAAAATAGACCTACCAAGTTGGATGTCATCCTGGATAGGCCTTGCCAGATCCATGGCACCTCCGACAAGCCTACCAACCACACCAACCGTAATTGTTGGGTTATTAAGTAGGCCGGCAAACTTACAGTCGAAGACACGGGCAAAAGCCCCCGCAGTGAGGACGATGAGGAGCCTCACAGGCTTAATAGTGAAGGCCAGAAGCAATTCCCTCCTGAGGTTAAAACGGTGAATATGATCTATGCCACTCATATACCCAAGAAGGAGAGGAAGCGCGCACTTCGGAACGTCTACGCCATAGAGCGTGTAGCGCCGAAATTTAACCCATGGTCGGCATGTCCGATCACCTTCGACCGCAAGGACCACCCGACCAATATTCGTCACGGAGGATCGGCAGCTTTGGTCCTTGACCCCATTATCGATGGATACCACCTTACCAGAGTCCTTATGGACGGTGGCAGCAGCCTCAACCTGATCTATGAAGATATAGTAAGGAAAATGGGAATCGACCCGTCAAGGATCAAGCCCAGCAGCACCATCTTCAAGGGGGTCATCCCCGGCATTAAAGCTCGTTGTTCGGGCATTCTCACCTTGGAAGTAGTATTCGGCTCTCCAAATAACTTCCGGAGCGAAGACTTGATCTTCGATATCGCCCCCTTCCGCAGCGGCTATCACGCCCTCTTAGGCTGAAAAACGTTTGCTTGTTTCAACGCCGTCCCCCACTATGCATACCTCAAATTGAAGATGCCCGGACCAAGAGGCGTCATCACAGTTAATGGCAACTAGATGATTCCCCACACATTGCTGCCGGAACCCCATGTTCAAAAATAGATATATAGTCACTGGAAAAAGGTAGTTGATGGTGTATCAAATACATTGGCACAGATAATAGCCTGCCATGCGAAAGCAAGTGCCTCCAGTATATTGCCGAATAGCATAAATGATGCGAGGATGATTGCATTAACGATTCTAAAATTGAGATCGATGCACATCAGTAGAACAACTGGTACATACAATCTGCATTTCTGATACAGTTCAGCAACCATGTTGTACATTCGGTAATTCTCTTAGAAAGGCAAGGAATGATCTGAAGTAGTTTGACTTCCAACAATACAGCACAAATGTCAAAAAATAGAGTATTTGAACAACAGGGGGATCTAGAGACACGTTAGTAGGAAAAAAACTTTGTCTGCTAACATTGATATTGTTACATGTAGGCTAGTCAATAACAACGTTGGTCGGTCTGAAGGTAGCAGCAAACCTACAATAAAACTGAGAGGATTCCTGTCGAATACCTGGAGGCCAGGAGGAGCATCATAAATCAATAGATTTTTCAGCATCAAATTGACACCCGTCAGCATGAATGAGTCGCAAAACAGAAAGGAGAACCAAAATTTTGAAGACACGCACATGCATATATGAGATAAAAGGAGAAATACGGGTCTGAAGGCAGTAGTAGTCTGCTTGTGGCCTTAGTAGCACCATGGACATGATAGGGTAATTAGATACAATGTTTTAACATATAACGAATTAAAATTCCAGGATATATTCTTCAATCAACCAAAATAAAATTCAGATCTGGATCAAGCAATAAAATCCAGAATAGGCAATGTATGCAAGGCTATGTGTTCGATCAAGCTAAATTAAATTTCAATATTAATCAAGTACACAAAGATGCAGAAGTAGAAATGGATGGGAACAATGTGTACCTGACGCGCTTGGGTATGCAGTGAGGGTAGAAGAACGAAGATGACTGCCTGAGCATCCAAGTCATCCAACACCTGAGGAATTCCAAATTTGTGATTCAACCGGCAATATGTCATGCAAGGCTATGAATTCAGTAAAGCAAAATTAAATTTAGATGTTAATCAAGCACACAAAATTAAAAATTAGCAATAAATGGGAACTATATATACCTATAGGAACCATAAATCCGAGACACGTGGGTATGCAGCAAGGGAATTACAACTAAGATTATGGCTCCGGTGTTCAGATTATGGCTCAGGCGTTCAAGCCATCTAGTACCTGAAGAAATCCAAATTTGTGATTCAACCGGCAATATGTCATCGGGAATGTCTGAATGTGGAGGACGGGGGAGGGAGATGTTCACCAGCGGCGAGTATGAGTGCCCTATGGCAAACATCCACCTATACTGGAGGGTGTACCAAAGCGGGGTAAGCACTTTATATGGGGATCCATCAGTTTCTTGTTGAGATAGTGGGGAGTGGAAGTGGAGCGTCATGCATTAATTACCTGCAGCAGAAAGGTTTTCGCTGGTCCCAGATGGCAACGGAGAAGATAAACAGGGTGGGATGATTATAGAATTGGGCTACACAGGGCTTGAAGCAGTGGGCTGTGTACGGTTGCTGTGAGGCAAGTAAAATGTAGTACTGAAGAACAACAGGGCTTCAACTGCAGAAGCGTTGTTGCTGTAGTCCAGTCCGTAGGTCACCGTCCTCGCCCTATTGAAGCTAGAAAGCACCTCAAGAGCTACCAGCAAGCGCCAAGAAATTATTACACTTCAGGACTCCGCAAGTGTGGGACACGATGGTTGATGGTAGGCAGAAGCCTGATGAAACTGAAGAAATGTCAGGGAGAAAGAACTGCAGTCTAAGAAGTCTAAAGAACAGGGTAAGATACACGTACCTTGGGCATTGATGGCGACGCCGAGGAGGCGAGGGGATGCCCGCAAGGTTCTCATTCCTGAGATCATCCCGCTGGAACGGAGGCCGCCGCGGGGGCGGGGACGGCTGCGTTCGGTGCGCCCTAGTCCGGTTGTGCGAGGGCGCCAAGCAAACCAGCAGCATGCGCATAGGCTGAACCGACTGCCCTGGGATGGCTTGCAGGCCTTAATGGCGGTGGCAAAGCAAGCTTCTCCTTGCCTAGCTCATCCCGCTAGAACCGGGGCCGCGGCGAGGACGGCCACATCAGCCGCGCCCGAGGCCGCCGACGCGATGAGGGCCAGGAGCACATCAACGGCTTGAGGGAGCTCCTCTGGATCTTGCAGGCATTGATGGCGGCAAGTAGGAGATCGGGGGAGGCCAAGCTCCTTCTCGATCCCGCTGGAAGTGGGGATGCGCCTCAATGGCCGCTTCCGATCTGTCGGAGGCCGCAGGCGCGAGGACGTTCTGGAGCATAGCAAGGACATGAGGGAGGTCCTCCAGCTCTGACCCGCCGGCCCGAGGAGGGCTTCGCTGACTTTGACCGCCGGCGTGGGGGGAAATTGGCAGAAATTGGGGGAAAGAATGAAAGATGGTTACGGGCTTTGGCCTTTTTTAGATTTTATAGACTTGGTGGGTTCACGCAAGACGGCACGAGGTGGCCTGCTGTACTCTGTGTTGAGAACCGACATCAACAAAGCGTCATTATAGGAAACGTAGTTAGCGGTTATTAGTGTCCGAGCGTCGTATGGACGCATCTGTCCGTACAGGCACCTCTTTGTACAGACGCTTTCACAATGCGTCACAAATCTTGTATAAATATGTGATTCTCAATCAATGAAAGCATTAGATCATTCGTATAATCATTTTTACTTTTACACGTTATCAGCACTGCTCTGCCGAAAAAGACATAGAGCCATCACGGGAAAGGACAGGAAAAGGTAGGTCATGGCAGGGAGAAACCTGTCATCACTGGCTTTCGCTTTCGCTCGCTTTATCCAAAGAGAGAGCCGTCGCCTTTCCCGCACTCCTCGCCACCGTGCCGCACGTCGCCGTCATGGCCTTGGTGTAAGGAGCGGCCCACGTCGCCGCTTCTTCGCCGGGAACCATCGCCAGAACCGCCGTCGTGGATATGCACGCCATGGCAACCACCCGGGGCACCAGGCTGGGCCTTCCGCCATGGCCACTGCTGCAAATGGAGAGATACCTGCAATGCACCAGGCCGGGCCTTCGGCTCCGGCAGTCTCCAACGAGTACGCCGGACAGGCGACTCCACCAACTGTCTTCTCCATCCCTCCGATGGAGTGGTTGTTTGCAGGGCCATCGGCGTCGTTTCTCGGAGAAGAGTAGATGTTCCCTTGCGAACTCGCGCCGCCACCACTGCCCCCTTACTGCCTGCAGCACGAGTTTGGACCGTGCCCAGCGCGTACGGGCGCACCACCGCGGCTGCCGTCACCGACGCCGTCGGATGAACTGCCGGAGCACTTCTTCCCTCCTGGATACGGTCCCGTCCCGGATCTCCCGTCCCCGACGCCGGCAGCAGTGGAAGTCCACGGCTACTCCACCGTCCCCGATCTAAACATGGCCATCAAGGTGGAAGAAGAGGAGATGGAAGGACAGGGCTCGTCGTCAACGCCGCCGCCTCCTCCATCACCGGCGACACCACCCCTGCCTCCAGCGCCACCCCTCCCTCCCACGCCTCCACCGGAGGCGCGTCGGATCCTGCGGCAGTTCGCCGCGACCATGGCGCAAAACCGCGCAGCCGTCCGGGGCGCGTGGTCGCCGGCGGCCCTCGGCCTCACCGGCGCCCCCGGGGCGTGCAGCAGCGGCAGGGGCCGTGCGGAGACGCGGGGCACACCCCGCCTCCCTTGAAGACGACGCCATGAGCAGGGAAGAGACGGTGTGGTGAGGTGTTGTGCCAGATCGAGCAGAGAAGTGGGGAACGGGAGAAGCGGCGCTGTGTGGGAAACCCTCGTGCGTGCTATCCTTATCCTTCTCTCTGTCGGTGCATGGGCCAGCCCAAGTCACGTACGTTCTCACTAAACAGGCCTACAGGCCAAGAAATCCAATAAATGGCTGCTGGCGCTGTGGCGTTTTCAACAGGAAATAGCCATAGTGTATATATTGTACAGCAGCTTGTTCTTCCTATTTAAGAGTAGTATTTTATTGTATTAAGAACCTCTGCTTATCATATTCAGTACTGTATTATAAGTGTGAATATTTAGACTATGTATTGTCTAACATAAAATCTCAGACTATGTGTACATATTCTATATGATTGCTTCAGCATTTTTTTTTAGAATATGTAATTCTTAAGTACAATAATTTTTATTTTACAATTCAAATTTTGGGATCACAAGGTAGATGAGGCATCTACTGCACTTTGCAGATTATCCTCATCGCTGAAAGATCTACATTTTGCCTTTTCTATTTATTTTGGCAAAATGACTATCTTCGAGTGCTCTCCCAAATATACGAAATTGATGTGACTACCTCGAATTTTATACTTGCAAATCACAAGGTAATTGTGTGATCTACTGCATCAAATTGCAGACTATCCACTCTTGCTGTGAGGTCTACATCTAGTCTTTTGACAGATGACTACCTTCAAAGTATTTTTTGTAAAATATAGTATGACACAAGGTAATGGACATATGAACATCTACTGGTCAAAACCAGATTATGCTCTCCATTACTGTGAGATCTACACCGCAATGGTGACTATCTTCAAAGTGTCATATACATAAAATGAGGTCTACACATATAACTATAAAGCATCAGCTATACTTGAAAATTTTGCTTCTTCGAAGCATTTGTTGTACTTATATTTTACTCTCATAGTAAAACTAAAATTATGCATGATAATACCATGCAGGAAATGGCTGGCGTCATGAACAGGGAATTTCATGAACTTGAACTAGATGGTAGTAACTATTTACCATGGGCTATGGATGCAAAGATAGGCCTTGAAAGTCGTAAACTCGGTTCCACCATCATCACACCCATTGAAGGCGCCGGAGAAATCCCCACGGCAGCCAAATATACAGCTTTAAGTTTCTTAAGGCACCATCTTCATCCGGACTTAAAGTCAGAATATTTGATGGAAGAAGATCCACTAGCTTTGTGGAACTCTCTCAAGGAGAGATATGACCAACAAAGAGCAGTTATGCTGCCGGAAGCACAGAGAGAATGGTCCCTCATAAGGTTCCAAGATTTCAAATATGTGGCAGCATATAACTCTGCAGTTCACAAGGTTAACTCAAAACTAAGGTTTTGCAATCAAGCAATTTCCGAAGAAGACCTTATTGAGAAGACCTTGTGCACTTTCCACCCCTCGATAAGAGTACTACAACAGCAGTACCGTCAACAAAAATACAAAAAGTATTCTGAGCTCATATACACTTTACTTCAGGCTGAGAAACATGATGAACTTCTCATGAAGAATCATCAGACACGCCCAACGGGCTCAATGCCACTCCCTGAAGCACATGCTAACACTCAATTTACTAAAAAGTATGGGGGCAACAAAAAGAATTTCAAGAAATTCAATGGAAAGTGGAAAAGGAACAACAAGCAGAAAAGCTTTGGTCTATCTAAAGGTAAGGGTCACTTCAAGAAAAATGACCGAAACACCAACTCCGAGATTTGTCAAAGGTGTGGATGTACTAACCATCGTACTAGCAAATGCCGAACTCCCAAGCATCTAGCGGATTTATACCTCAAATCCACTGGGAACGGCAAACAAGTTCATGGAAAAGCCGAAGCTCACTTCAATGCCTTACAACAAGAAGAAAACCTTGAAGCTAGCGCTTCTCAAAGCGCTCCTAAGGAAACAAGGCAGAAGGATGAAGATCTTCTTGATGTTGACAACATGATGGTGGAATACACCCAAGACGCATATGGAGATCTTATATAATCTCCACATCACTCATTTGATGTTATCAGCTATTTTATTGTAATAATGGATGTTATAAGTAGAATAAAGTCCTACGGACCAATCGTATTATGTAATTTAAACATAATGTCATATTTATATTTGTAACTGTAATATGAATACTTTGTATATATATATATTTATATGTGAGTAATATGAAGAAAGTTTCATCCTAAAATATTCTCTTACTCTATATAGATTTTACGGGAAAATAATCCAATGGAAGAAGAATTATGTTTGGTGGACAGTTGTACCACTAACACAATATTAAGGGAAATAAAATATTTCCAAACTATAACTAAGAGAAAAGGGAATATTATGACCATCGCCGGTCGCGATGCGTCGATTATTGGTTCAGGACGAGGCACACTCGTTCTACCTATGGGTACTACAATTGTAATTGAGGATGCACTCTTGTATCCTGAATCTACACGCACCCTTCTAAGTTTCAAAGACCTCAGATCAAATAATTTCCATCTGGAAACAATTTTTGAAAATAATTCTGAATATTTGCTTTTAACAAAGAGTACTGGGTCTGAGAAACAAATTCTTGAGAAATTCCCCTCACTTTCATCTGGATTATATTACAGTTATATAAAACCCGTACCACATGTTGCGTACAAAATAATTTTTCAAGACCTTGATAAATTCAAGACTTGGCATGATCGCCTAGGTCATCCTGGCATAGGGATGATGAGAAAAATTATTGACAATTCTATTGGTCACAGCCTTCCAACTAAAAAATTCCCTAAATCATCAGATTTTGTGTGCACCGCATGTGCAACTGGGAAATTAATTATAAGACCATCTTATCTTAAAGTAAAAAATGAGTCACTTAATTTTCTTGAACGCATTCAAGGAGATATATGTGGTCCAATTCAACCACTATCGGGACCTTTTAGATATTTCATGGTACTCATAGATGCATCTACTAGATTGTCACATGTGTGTCTATTGTCCACACGAAATCATGCTTTTGCCAAGATAATTGCTCAAATTATCAAATTAAGAGCAAATCATCCTAAAAATAGGATAAAAACAATTCGAATGGATAATGCCGCTGAATTTTCTTCACGTGCATTCAATGACTATTGCATGGCTATGGGCATTCATTTAGAACATTCTGTGCCTTATGTTCATACTCAAAATGGTTTGGCTGAATCTCTCATCAAAAGAGTAAAATTAGTTGCTCGACCACTATTACAGAATTGTAATTTACCAGCATCTTGTTGGGCACATGCGATATTACACGCCGCAGATCTGATACAAATCAGACCAACTGCATATCATACAACCTCCCCGATACAGCTAGTATGTGGCACTCAGCCAAGTATTTCCCATCTGCGAAAATTCGGTTGCGCAGTACACGTACCGATATCACCACCGCAGCGTACAACCATGGGCCCCCACAGAAAACTAGGGATCTATGTGGGTTATAATTCTCCGTCAATTATAAAATATCTTGAACCTCTTACAGGGGACCTGTTTACTGCCCGCTACGCTGATTCTATTTTTGATGAGGACCATTTCCCGGCATTAGGGGGAGAATCAAACCACAAAGAATGCCAGGAAATAGATTGGAATGTAACAGGCATTCAGTCCTTAGATCCACGTACTAAAGAATCCAAAACTGAAGTTCAGAGGATCATAGATTTGCAACATATTGCAAATAATCTGCCAGATGCATTTACTGACCATAAAGGTGTCACTAAATCACATATTCCCGCTGTTAATGCACCAGAACGAGTGGATGTACCAACTAAAACCACTCAAACCCCAAATGAGAGTAAGAGGGGGAGAAATCTGGTTAGCCGGAATATAGCTTCTCAAAAGCCTCCGCGGAAACAGAGGAAATCAAATCCTCTACCAGCAAATGCAATTCAACCTCAAGTTGAAGGACACCAACCAGATGCTCAACATCTTGAACCCAGCATAAATGTGCATACAAACATAATAGCTGGGACATCGGAACACCATGACTCTATTGTTGTGGGAAATCACATAGAGTCTGAAGGTATAAAAGAAATTTCCATTAACTATATAGAATCAGGAGAATCATATAATAGAGAGACTACAATTGTCGACATATATTTTGCCTCCGAAATTGCCGAAACCCTTCAACTGGATCCAGAACCAAAGACCGTCAGGGAGTGCCTCAAGCGTCCTGATTGGCCTAAATGGAAGGAAGCAATCGAGGCAGAACTGCGCTCGCTCAACAAAAGAGAGGTGTTTTCCTCAGTAATACCTACTCCTCATAATGTCTTCCCTGTGGGAGCAAAATGGGTTTTTGTTCGGAAAAGGAATGAAAACAATGAGGTGGTGAGATACAAAGCGAGGCTTGTAGCACAAGGGTTCACGCAGAGACCCGACATCGATTACGATGATACATACTCTCCTGTTATGAGTGGAATAACGTTTCGATACTTAATATCTATGGCAGTACAAATGAGTTTATCTATGCAGTTGATGGATGTAGTGACAGCATACTTATATGGGTCACTCAAATCGGACATATATATGAAAGTCCCTGAAGGACTTAAAATGCCGAATCCAAAAGCAAATCGCAACGCATATTGTGTAAAATTACAAAAGTCACTCTATGGCTTAAAACAGTCGGGTAGAATGTGGTATAACCGACTGAGTGAGTTCCTTATTCAGAAAGGCTACTCAAATAATGATGATTGCCCTTGTGTATTTATAAAGAAGTCCTCAAATGGATTTTGCATCATCTCTGTGTACGTTGATGACCTCAATATCATTGGGAGTATACCTGATATAGAAGAAGCACGCAATCATCTAATGGCGGAATTTGAGATGAAAGATTTGGGAAAGACCAAATTCTGCTTAGGCTTACAGCTTGAGCACCTTCCCTCAGGAATTTTAGTATACCAACCTGCTTATATTCAAAAGGTTTTGGAGAAATTTAATATGGATAAATCATATCCAACCAAAACACCCATGGTTGTCAGATCCCTTGATATGAATAAAGATCCTTTTAGACCTCGGGATGATGACGAAAATATATTAGGACCTGAGTTCCCATATCTCAGTGCCATTGGTGCGCTAATGTACCTTGCAAATTGCACCAGGCCTGATATTGCATTTGCGGTAAATTTACTAGCTAGACATAGCGCTGCTCCAACAAAACGTCATTGGACGGGAGTAAAGAATATCCTTAGATATTTACATGGCACAAAAGATCTTGGCTTATTCTATCAGAAAAACCAATATATGACTATGGTAGGATATACTGACGCTGGCTATCTATCTGATCCTCACAACGCCAGGTCACAGACAGGTTTCGTATTCTTATATGGTGGAACTGCTTTTTCATGGAAGTCAACAAAACAGACTCTCGTAGCAACTTCCACTAATCATTATGAAATTATTGCATTATTTGAAGCATCAAAAGAATGTGTATGGCTTCGCAGGATGATTAACCATATTCAAACTGCATGTGGTGTTGGTTCATTAGGATCACCAACTATTATTTATGAAGATAATGCAGCTTGTGTTGCTCAAATGCAAATGGGTTATATAAAAAGTAATATCACAAAACACATTTCTCCTAAGTTGTTCTATCCTCATGCATTACAGAAAAATGGAGAAATTGATATTTTGCAAACTAAATCATGTGACAATCTAGCAGATTTGTTCACAAAGTCTTTACCAAATTCAACATTCCAGAAATGCATTCATGGAATTGGTATGAGACGACTTCGAGATTTGCAAATTTCAGGGGGAGAAATCTCCTGAAAATATAATCCTTTATGAGTTTTTCCAACAGGTTTCTCATAAGAGGTTTTTAACGAGACAATTAAATACAAGCGTTAATGCATGCCATATCATATTTCTCCTTATATTTTTCCTACTAGGTTTTAAAGGAGTTTTTCATGGCACATCTCATTGCATTCTTTTCATTATGAGTTTCTTTGAAAATTTCTCTCATGATGTTTTTAATGAGGCAATATCTTCATAAAGATCATATGCTATACTTTCTATTTTTCCTATGAAGGTTTTTAAAGGAAAGTATCTAAAGCATGTTTATTGTTCTCTAAACTCACTAATAATTTTCTCCTTCTTTGAAGGTTTTTCTCATATGAGTTATCAAGAGACAATAATCACTATATGTTGCATCATTTTCTCCTTATTATTTTTTCCACTGGGTTTAAAGGAGTTTTAACAACATATCTATACCATTCTCCTCATATTTTTTCCCACAGGGTTTTTGGAGGAGACTCTCAAGAGATGAATGATAAATATACAAGAAGCTTTCAAAGATGAATCAAAAGAAGAGACGTTGTACAAGGGGGAGTGTTGAGAACCGACATCAATGAAGCGTCATTAGCGAAACGTCGTTAGGAAACGTAGTTAGCGGTTATTAGTGTCCAAGCGTCGTACGGACGCATCTGTCCGTACAGGCACCTCTTTGTACAGACGCCTTCACAATGCGTCCCAAATCTTGTATAAATATGTGATTCTCAATCAATGAAAGCATTAGATCATTCATACAATCACTTTTACTTTTACACTCTGTACCACTGGTGAGCGTCCCTTCGGTCCTCCGGTAACTGGTAACTGATCGCTGAGGTGGCCTGCTGAACTTTTGGTTGGTCCCATCTGTAAGCCGGTTATAAATGATGATGTGGTTGATTTGCTGATGTGGACAGCTTGCATGTTGAGATAAATCATATAGTGGGGATGAACTTCTTATGTACTCCTATATAGGATACGGAGTGCTTTCTTCAGACTGAGGAACACACTGCGGCCTTGGCGGCTGAATACTAAGGGCCGAAAGGTCAGCTCGCCGTCAAGGCGCGAGAGGCGAATAAGCGAGCGCATGCCCTATCCCTAGCCAAGGGGCCTCTCTACGTTCGAAGTGCATAGGGATATGCCCCCATGGCAGGCCCACCTTAGCAGCACATTACGTGCCTAGATGTCATAACTTTGCACTCAAGATACCATAGGCAGCTGTGGGGATTAAACCAATAGTTCAGTTTGATCACACCATGGAATAACCCGTCTTCAGACGACGAACAGGTACCATCTAGGACCTATCCGGCATCAAGCCCCACCAATGCAGCAACCCCTTGAAGACTCCTTGTTAAGGACCCATCACAGGACAACCACCTAATGAAGTTGTTCCTCCCAACAGACTCAAAGGCGCAGACATGCAGTAGGGCACAGTTCGGGTGTTAACCCACATGTCAAGGCCCTACGTAAACCTTGCATCTGTAAATTTATCTCTCTCTTTTTTTACAACGTATACCTATCTGAGGTCTTGTTCGGCAGTTCAAATTGTACGGCTAAACGTCATGAGCTTCTTGGAAATAAAGCAAACCTTTTTACGGTTCCCTTACAGTTTTCCATGTTGTACCCTTCCCTTTTTGCTCCTACTCGCTCTTCGAATCTGTCTCGATCAAGTGTGATACACTTCGGATATTATACATATACCGGCTATTAGACCGGGGGCTTGACCTAGACGCTCGCCCTATACATCAAAGACCGACACCTTTCTTTTTCACTGTGTTCGCCGTCTCAGATATTGCATTATATGCACCGGTTCCGAATTATGTCTTGGGTCAATAGTTGGGTTGCCCCGCTCCTGTGTTTATCACCTTACGTTCTGCACGTTCGGCTAAGAAGGTAATGGGAGAACCACTGCGATTGTACTTCCGCCTAGTTCGGTCAAGTACCTTAGTGGAGAAAGCCAAAAATTGACTGTCCTAATACGCGAGAACTGGTCGGCGATCCGATGACAGGTCTTCAAACTAAAAATCGTTAGCGATTGACCCGTGTACTACAAAGGATTTGTCTTTGAACAAATCAAGTGATTGATGCCTGGCCCTCGGGTTCGCCGGACATCTCACCACACTGGGGGCTGTTCACCAGCCCCCAAAGTCAAGCTCCTATGGTTAAGTGAAAGTAATAAAGTCGCATAGTCTGATTGCCTGGTTCCCCTCCTGCACTACCGCCTCCGGGCACTGAGACGTTGGCTAAGGGTTACCGTGCAGAGGATGGAACACCCCTCATAGCATCTACATGGGTGTTGAAGCCGACGACTGGTAACTTTCAGAATAAAACGGCTGCACAGGAGTCAAAATTAACATCAACACACACAAGTATGATAAACCATACATGAACAACTGCATCATAAAGCATAAAAGTTCAAACCATAGTTTAATACATAATGGCACAACTACTCAAGGACTACATCCTTGGAACACAGTGCCTCTACTGCTCGAGCACCGTCCATCACGGCGGCGAAGTATTGCTCCGGGCGCTGATACGTCTCTGTCATATCTACTTTTCCTAACGCTCTTGCTCTTGTTTTGGACTCTAATTTGCATGATTTGAATGAAACTAACCCGGACTGACACTATTTTCAGCAGAACTACCATGGTGTTGTTTTTGTGCAGAAATAAAAGTCCTCGGATTGGAACGAAACTTTTTGGAGAATTGACAATAAAAGAAAAAACTGGAGCCAAGAACCACCGGAGGGGGCCCCCTGGTTGAGCACAAGACACCAGGGCGCCCCCCTCCAGGCGCGCCTTGGTGGGTTGTGCCCACCTCATGGCCCCACTAACCCTAATTTCGACGCTATAAAATCCTATTTTCGGAGGAAAAAATCAGGGAGGAAGTTTCATCGCGTTTCACGATGCGGAGCCGGCGCCACGTCCTATTCTTCATCGGGAGGCCAGATCTGGAGCCCGTTCGGGGCTCCGGAGAGGGGAATCTTCGGTCTTCGTCATCACCAACTCTCCTTCATCACCAATTCCATGATGCTCCCCGCCGGGAGTGAGTAATTCCTTCGTAGGCTCGCTGGTCGGTGAGGAGTTGGATGAGATTCATCATGTAATTGAGTTAGTTTTGTTAGGGCTTGATCCCTAGTATCCACTATGTTCTGAGATTGATGTTGTTATGACTTTGCCATGCTTAATGCTTGTCACTTAGGGCCCAGGTGCCATGATTTTAGATCTGAACCGTTTATGTTTTCACCATTATATCTATGTTCTAGATCCGATCTTGCAAGTCATATTCACCTATTACGTGTTATGATCCGTAAACCCCAATGTGACAGTAATTGGGATACTTTCCGGTGATGATCGTGTTTGAGGAGTTCATGTATTCACTATGTGTTAATGTTTTGTTCCGGTTCTCTATTAAAAGTAGGCATTAATATCCCTTAGTTTCCTTATGGACCCCGCTGCCACGGGAGGGTAGGACAAAAGATGTCAGGCAAGTCCTTTTCATAAGCATGTATGACTATTTACGGAATACATGCCTACATTATATTTATGAACTGGAGCTAGTTTTGTATCGCCCTAGGTTATGACTGTTATATGATGAATATCATCCAACGAATTCACCGATCCAATGCCTAAGAATTTTCCACATATTGTTCTTGCTAAGTTACTACTGCTGCTGTTACTGTTACACTTGCTACAAAATCATCACTGATATTACTGTTACAATTGCTACTATTACCACTGCTATCAAAACTATCGTATTACTATGCTACTGATCACCTTGCTGCAGATATTTAATCTCCAGGTGTGGTTGAATTGACAACTCAACTGCTAATACTTGCAAATATTCTTTGGCTCCCCTTGTGTCGCATCTATAAATTTGGGTTGAATACTCTACCCTCGAAAACCGTTGCGATCCCCTATACGTATGGGTTATCAGGCGCCTATGCTCTTTCCCAGTTGGGGGAGGTCCGGTGGCCATCTCGACGGGTCTGATCATTGGCCAATGCACCATGGTCTTCGAGAACGCCATCCGAGCCCCCTCAATGCACACCGAGCGCTTAACGGTCTCAACACGGCCAGTAGCGTCCCACAGCTTCGCCACCAGACCAAAATAGCTGCTCGGC
Organism: Thinopyrum elongatum; assembly: GCA_011799875.1. NCBI lineage: Eukaryota > Viridiplantae > Streptophyta > Magnoliopsida > Poales > Poaceae > Thinopyrum > Thinopyrum elongatum. The sequence goes on from CM022298.1 coordinate 230,043,059, forward strand.
AGGGGATCGGAGGGCCACAACCGGTCACAAAGGTCCTTCATGGCCGGCTCCGCCATGCGGTGCAGCTCCATCAATTGTTTCATTTGATTCACAAGGAGGGGAGGGTGCTCGGGCGCCTGGAACTGCGCCCAGAATAGCCTCAGCTCGGAGTCACCCTCCCGAGCCGCATAGTGCCTTACTGCATCAGCAGCACTCTTCGGGAGCTCCGCAAATGCGCCCGCGAAACGCCAGACCCATGTAAGCAACGCGAATCTTTGGCCGCCAAAGACACTCTGCAGTAAGTACTGCTTACCATTCGCAATCTGCTTTACTTGCCGGAGCTCTTCCTGAGCACCTTGCGCCTCCGTCCGCGCCTCCTGGACCTCTGTCTTCATCTTGGCCAGCTCAGTGGCATGATCCTTATTCTTCTGCTCAAGGTCCTCACATTTAGTGATGGCATCCTTGAGCTCTTGTTGCACCTCGGCCACTCTGGCCCCATGCTTCTCACAGTCGGCCTTCACCGACGTGAGTTTGGCGGCCGCCTGTTCGGCCGCCGCCTTCTGCTCGGCCGTTTCCTTCTTGGCCTTCAGCAGCTCGGCCTTGAGACTCTCGACCTCCGCGGTGGAAGCTGTAAATCATGACTTGCTCAGGGATAACACCGAACACTTTGGTTGACAAAGAAAATCAAGGAACTACGTTTTGCACGAACTAACCTTGTGTTTTGCCAAACCGTTTGTTGACGAGGTCGAGCTCCTCATCGGAGCTCTTGAGCTTCTGATTCATCTCAGCCAGCTCCGCGGCGTTGGCGGCAACTGCCAACGCCGATGCCTGCAAAAACAAACCATGCCTCACATTTAGACTAATTGTCTCGACAATTTTCGAGCCTCAGGCAGGTTTTTTCCAAAATCTGCCAAAGTCTCGGGGGCTGTTATATATAAGGACTGTTTAAAATTTTGTCCACCAAATGCATTTTTATGAAGAGAAAGCATTACTTTGTTTACCTCAAAGCCTGTTAACAGGCCACCAAAAACATCTTTCAGTCAGCTGTTAACGGACCGAATGCTTTGCAAAACCGCACTCATCAGGGCGCAATGTTCTGCGACTATGGAGGAGTTGTTCATAGCCTCCTCCATTATGTCCGGCCACTCTGCCATGACTCAGCCCCCGGTGTTCAGCACCAGCGGCGGGGCACCGGCTCCCCCTTCGGTGGGAGGCGGCTGTGATGCTTCTGAGGGCCGTGAAGGCTCCGAAACCGTCTTTTGAGAGGGCTCGGCTTTCCCGAGCTCCTTCTCCTGGTCTTCAGCGGCCGAAGCGTTAGCTTCGTCCATGTCGATGTTGCCATCACCCCCCGTGTTCGGCACGGGTGGTGTCCTTTGGGACAGCACCTCCCCGGTCTCTCTAATGACCGGAGGAGGCACGGAGTGCGATGTGCCTCCAATCTCCGCCAGATCGGTTGGCGGAGAAGTGCCCTCCGACATCTGGTCATTAGGGAGGTCGCGGGGCGGGCTGCAGCACAATAGCGCACATACTTTTAGTAATAGGTTAGTAAAACCAACGCCCGGACAGTCTTTGGATTCTCACCTTTCAGCACGGGGCTTGACCCTGGGAACCCTTTTCGGGATCTTCTCGGAGGCTGCGGACTCCTCATCGGAGCCCGAACTGTCATCGAGTATGACCAGTTTGCCCCTGCTCCTCTTCTTCGGAGCTGGGGAAGGATGCTCTCCTTCGGCTTCGGCCGACACCGCTCTCTTCCTGGTGCGGGAGGAATCGCTCTCCTCCTCCTCTTCTTCTTCCTGCTCCCCCTCCTGTGCAGAGGGGGCGTGGGTGTCCCCGGACTTGGTGTCCGGAGGGACTCGCGGGCGGAGGCCCTCCCTGGCCTCCCTTGCGGGGTTCTTCTTCTTCTCCTCCTTTTTCTCTGACGTCTTGTAAGGCGCCACTGTCAGCATCTCCTCTAGTGGGGCCGACACAGGGTCTTCGAGCAGGGGGGCCGGACAGCTCATCTGCATGGCCTTCTTAAGCCATCCCTGGGGAAATAAGAAGAAGGAGTTGAGGACCATAGTGGGAATACAAATATTCGAACATAAAGAAGAACAAGTGTTATGTTACCTCCCTAGGGGGGTTCTCGGCGTCAAGGCCGATGTCCTCCTTCTCGGCCGGCCAAGTCTTCTGCGGTTTGAACAACGCCCTCCACAATTTCTCGTGGGAGGTGCCGTAGAAGTATTGCACGGTGCGGGGGTCTTCGGGTTTCCAGGACCACATTGGGGCGGCCCGAAGCTGGCAAGGCAGCAGACTGCGATAGAGCATGATCTGGACCACATTGGTCAATGCGGCCCCCGCCTCTATCATATCGGAGACACGTTTTTGCAGCGCCTTCACCTCGGAGGTAGACCCCCAGTCAAGGCCTTTTCTGGTCCATGAGGTTAACCTCCTGGGAGGTCCGGATCTGAATTCCGAAGCAGCTGCCCAGGCCGCCTCGTGCGGCTATGTGATGTAGAACCATTCTTTTTGCTAGATCTTGCCCATGTCTATAAACACGCCCTCCGGCCAGCCGAGTCAGGTGAGCCTGCTCACCATGGCGCCCCCGCAATCCGCATGTTGGCCGTCGACGATCTTCGGCTTGACATTAAAAACCTTCAGCCATAGGCCGAAGTGCGGCTGGACCCGAATAAAGGCCTCGTAGATGATGATGAAGGCCGAGATGTGGAGAAGGAGTTTGGAGCCAGGTCGTGGAAATCAAGCCCGTAGTAGAACATCAACCCTCGAACGAACGGGTGGAGTGGGAAACCTAGTCCCCGGATAAAGTGGGGAATGAACACCACCCGTTTGCCGGCACGGGGCGTCCGCACGACCTGGCCCTCCTCAGGGGCCCGATGAGCGATGTTGGGGGAGAGGAAGACCGCTTGCTTCAGGTCCTTGCTGTCGTTGTTGGTGACATACTAGGCCTCCCACTTGCCCTTCGCTCCAGATCCGGCCATCGCCGAACTCGACTTCACGGGAAATTGGATGGGGGCACCCGAGCTCTGTAGATTGGGAAAGGCTATGGCGAGAGGAAGAAGAGGGCGTACGGGGATAACTGTGGCTGGTTTCTTTTTATAAGCAGCCATGATACCAAGAGTCCTTTAAATGCGTCGTCGACCTAGCCACTTCCCGATGTACCCACGGCGTTATGCGCGAGTAGGATACCGTGAATCATTGATCAAATCCCTTGAAAAGTGGGACACGATCCCCACCCCGATGGGACATGCTATTGAAGGGGCCGCCTCGAGCCGCGCATCGATTCCTCATGTTTATGACCGATTGCGACCCTTCGCCAAAAAGTTGTCAGTCGGAGATATTGTTCACACCTGAACGGTTGGCCTTCAAGGCTAAGTAAAATCGATAGTTCGGAATTCGGATACGGCCCGACGTATGGCCGAATTAGATCGAGCACCGTTTGAAGATTTAACTGGGGAAAGATTATTCCGAATACTCAAAAGAAAGAGAACTCGCTTGCAAGCCGGAGTCTGCAGTCATGGGAGTTACCGAAAGCCAGCGTTGAAGGCTAGTTTGGGGGCTACTGAGGGAGTCCTGGACAGGGCCAGTCCTGAGGGGGGCAGGAGGGGCGACCGCCCCAGGCCCCTCAAACCAAGGGGCCCCCAGCTCTGTACTGCGTACAACCTACAAGGCATGGCCCAAGCAATTCCACACAACAACAAAGTCCATCGCCCTGGTTAACTCGGGAAAAGGAAAGCGTCTAGGTTAGCGATCTGATGCATCGTATAGCCGCTGAGGTTTCTCGCACAGAAAACAAGCGCTCAATCTTTCCCTACCCCAATTTTCCAAATTACTCCCTCCGTCTCAAAATTCTTGTCTTATATTTGTCTAGATACGGATGTATCTAACACTAAAATGTAACTAGATACATCCATATTTAAAATGTAACTAGATACATCCATATCTAGACAAATCTAAGACAAGAATTTTCGGACGGAGGAAGTATGTATCTAGGTTTTCTAGTTCTTCTCCAATACGCTGACTACTCCTTACTCTCCAAGAACTCAAGATCTACAATAGCAATCAAAAGTAACGCCGCGCCAGTGCTCTCCCAGAAGTTCTGCTCGATGGACCAGAACAAAAATCAATCTAGGTTTGTCAAATATTTGTGGTTGTTCTTTCCTTACCTAGCATGTATTCTTTTGACTACTTCGTTGTCATATACAATTGTTTCAAAGTAAAATATTTGTTCCCATGTACTAATTATAAAAATAAGAAAAGCACCATCCGGATTCACAGATTATTTTCCAGTGAAGAACCGTGTTGTATACCCATTGGCAATTTTGGATTTTATTAATTAGATTCCTAGACATAAAATGATAAGCTTTCTTGGTCTGCTCTTTCAGCTCATCAACATTTTCTTGTAAGGATTTAGGTTATTGTGGTCCAAGATACAAATTCAGTCATATACTACAAAAGAAAATAAACCGATGCAACTGTTGAAAATCTTTCATCGCCTAAACCTTGAGTTCTAAATCTTGTTTTTTTTAGGATACTAAATCTGAATAGTTCCTTTGACATGGCATTTCGTGAACCAATTTACATATGTCCAGTACAAATGTTCGTATTGTTAAGCAATTGTCCATGTCTTAACTATTTGTCACACGCCACCACCATGCAGCAACATTGCCTTCCTAGCACGGTTCGCCCGTACGATTGATCTCTTGTGCGCCCTACTTGTGATGGTGTCACTACCGCTTGATCTCATGTGCACCCTCGCCGGAGATGCCCCATTCTACGCCCACTCTACTATGCATCACCAAGAACAGATCGCGCAAACTAGAGAAGGTATGTCTCCAATTCGCTATCTATAAAAACCCTATGCCATGCCCCTATGTTATTTTGCCATGAAAATTGATAATCAATATTAAAAGGGCCCCGAGTCTTAACTTTGCCCCGGGCCCCCGAAATCTCAGGATCGGTCCTGGTCCTGGACTAGGGGGTCCTCGGGTGGCCGGCCTGTCTCGCATAGGCTGGACTGTTGGGCCACACTGTATCCGGACCGAAGACCTTTTGTGCCTTGGTGTGTACTCCAAGACAAGATGGAAGATCCAGCGTTTCCCTGATGTAACCGACTATATGTAAACCCTAGTACCCCTGGTGTCTATATAAACTAGAGGGTTTAGTCCGTATAGGCCAAGAGAACAATCGCCATCCTACTGGTTAGGGTTTAGTTCGTCTGATCTCGTGGTAGATCTACTCTGTAATCCGCATATACACAAGCAATATAATCAAGCAGGACGTAGGGTTTTACCTCTTAGAGAGGGCCCGAACCTGGGTAAACATCGTGTCCCACGTCTAGTGTTCCCCATCGATCCAAGATCCACAGTTCAGGACCCCCTACCCGAGATCTGCCGGTATTGACACCGACAGTACCCGCGAGAGATGCGGAGTCGGGTTGACCGTGAGGGTACCCGCGAGATAATTACACGGCACGGCCGAGCAGTCTTAGCCCTTGTCGTAAGTCCACGAGACGGGGTGACGGGACCATAGATCGTGGATCATTGATCGTCTCCACGCGCTCCCAAGACACTAACGGGTTTGGATATGTGATCTGAGTAGGCCTCTGGCCTTTTCGCACTAACCACCATGTGGGAATAAGTATGGGCACTCGGGGTCGCACGATTCTTCCGAAAGCTCACAGACGTCAGCAGTTGAGCGGCACACGCCCGGGTGGTCCGCGTAAGCACCTGCTTCGTATAAAGAGCTAGCCAGGATTGATCCCGGCCGTCCTCGTGATACGTCTCCAACGTATCTATAATTTTGATTGTTCCATACTATTATATTATCTGCTTTGGATGTTTTATATGCATTAATATGCTATTTTATATGATTTTTGGGACTAACCTATTAACCTAGAGACCAGTGCCAGTTTCTGTTTTTTCCTTGTTTCAGAGTTTTGCAGAAAAGGAATACTAAACGGAGTCCAAACGGAATAAAACTTTCGCGATGATTTTTCTTGGACCAGAAGACACCCAGGAGACTTGGAGTGCAAGTCAGAAGAGTCGCGAGGCGGCCACAAGGGTGGAGGGCACGCCCAGGGGGTAGGGCGCCCCCCCCCAACCTTGTGGGCCCCTCGTAGCCCCTCTGACCTAGATCTTTCGCCTATATATACTCTCATACCCCAAAACCTTCCAGGGGAGCAAAAAAACCACTTTTCCACCGCCGCAACCTTCTGTACCCGTGAGATCCCATCTTGGGGCCTTTTTCGGCGTCCTGCCGGAGGGGGATTTGATCACGGAGGGCTTCTACATCAACACCATTGCCTCTCTGATGAAGCGTGAGTAGTTTACTTCAGACCTACGGGTCCATAGCTAGTAGCTAGATGGCTTCTTCTCTCTCTTTGATTCTCAATACAAAGTTCTCCTCGATGTTCTTGGAGATCTATTCGATGTAATACTCTTTTGCGGTGTGTTTGCTGAGATCCGATGAATTGTGGATTTATGATCAGCTTATCTATGAATATTATTTGAATCTTCTTTGAATTCTTATATGCATGATTTGATATCTTTGCAAGTCTCTTCGAACTATCGATTTGGTTTGGCCAACTAGATTGGTTTTTCTTGCAATGGGAGAAGTGCTTAGCTTTGGGTTCAATCTTGTGGTGTCCTTTCCCAGTGACAGTAGGGGCAGCAAGGCACGTATTGTATTGTTGCCATCGAGGATAAAAAGATGGGGTTTTCATCATATTGCTTGAGTTTATCCCGCTACATCATGTCATCTTACTTAATGCGTTACTCTGTTCTTATGAACTTAATACTCTAGATGTAGGCAGGAGTTGGTCGATGTGTGGAGTAATAGTAGTAGATGCAGAATCGTTTCGGTCTACTTGACACGGACGTGATGCCTATATTCATGACCATTGCCTTAGATATCGTCATAACTTTGCGCTTTTCTATCAATTGCTCGGCAGTAATTTGTTCACCCACCGTAATAATTTCTATCTTGAGAGAAGCCTCTAGTGAAACCTATGGCCCCCGGGTCTATTTTCCATCATATAAGTTTCCGATCTACAATTTCCGTTTCCTATTTCTTTTACTTTGCAATCTTTACTTTCCGTTCCATAAACCAAAAATACCAAAAAATATTACTTTACCATTTATCATCTCTATCAGATCTCACGTTGCAAATAACCGTTAAGAGATTGACAACCCCTTTATCGCGTTGGGTGCAAGGTTGGTGTTTGTTTGTGCAGGTATTCGGTGACTTGAGCGTTGTCTCCTACTGGATTGATACCTTGGTTCTCAAAAGCTGAGGGAAATACTTACTCTACTTTGCTGCATCACCCTTTCCTCTTCAAGGGAAAAACCAACGCAAGCTCAAGAAGTAGCAGGAAGAATTTCTGGCGCCGTTGCCGGGGAGGTCTACGCCAAGCCAAGACATACCAAGTACCCATCATAAACTCTCATCCCTCGCATTACATTATTTGCCATTCGCCTCTCATTTTCCTCTCCCCCACTTCTAAAACGATTTTCGAAAAGATTTGCCTTTCCTTCGCACTCCTTTTTGTTCATCTCTTTTTCCATGGCCGAATCTAGAAGAGCATTGGGTTTTCTCCCAGGTTCAAGTACCTTGGACAACCCATCTGTCCTTTCTAAGCTTATAAATAATGATGCTTTGGAAAAACTTGCTGGGATAGTTGAGGAGGACTTCAATCTTGATGAAGATGACCCCGGAATTTTCGTTATTTGCTTGATGCATCTTTGAAAGATGCTTGGGATCGACTGTTGAGGATTCGAGCCAGCTATGTGCCCCAATATCAAATTGAGGTTTACTTAAAAAGCTTTTATTTTGGCCTTCCCCCTTCTTTTAAGCAAGTTTTGGATTCTATTTTTGAAAACGGTTTTCTTGGAGGGGATGCCATTGATACTTATGAGAAGATGAAGTCCATATTCGGGCACCCCAAGGAAAAGGATGTTGAATCTTCCGCCATTATGAGTTTTTATCAAAACGAAATAATCAAAGAGATGAAGGCAAGTTTAGATGCAAATTTTCGCAATGTGCTTAATCTTTCTTCTACGATCAATGGCCATGTGCTCTCACAAAACAGAAAGATAAATGCCATAGATAAGAAATTTTCTCTTTTCTTCCCAAATACCAAAGATGACAACACCTAGATCTATTCGTGTTTTATGCCTAGCTAAGGGCGTTAAACAATAGCGCTTGTTGGGAGGCAACCCAATTTTATTTTTGTTCTTGATTTTTAGGTCCTGTTTTGCTTTGAATAAATCATCTAGCCTCTGGTTAGATGTGGTTTTGTGTTTTAATTAGTGTTTGTGCCAAGTAAGACCTTTGGGATAGCTTACGGTGATGGTTGATTTGATCCTGCTGAAAAACAGAAACTTTTGTGCCCAGTCCCAGAATTGTTTAAATTCACTGGAGCGTGGAATAACTCTGAATTTTTTTACATAATATTTATATACGAATTTCCTATGTTGTCCTAGTTTTTCAGACATTTTGGAGATAGATAAGTATTAGAACAATTCAGATATTCGCAGATTGTTCTGTTTTTGACAGATTCTGTTTTCTATGTGTTGTTTGCTTATTTTGATGAATCTATGGCTAGTATCGGGGGGTATGAACCATGGAAAATTTTGAATACAGTATATATTACACCAATATAAATAAATAATGAGTTCACAACAGTGCCAAAAGTGGTGATTTATTTTCTTATACTAACGGAGCTTATGAGATTTTCTGTTGGAGTTTTGTGTTGTGAAGTTTTCAAGTTTTGGGTAAGGATTTAATGGACTATGGAATAAGGAGTGGCAAGAGCCTAAGCTTGGGGATGCCCAAGGAACCCCAAGGTAATATTCAAGGATGTCAAAAAGCCTAAGCTTGGGGATGCCATCCCCTCTTTCGTCTTCGTCTATCGGTAACTTTACTTGAGGCTATATTTTTATTCACCACATGATATGTGTTTTGCTTGGAGCGTCTTGTATGATTTGAGTCTTTGCTTTTTAGTTTGCCACAATCATCCTTGCTGTACACACCTTTTGAGAGAGACACGCATGAATCGTGATTTATTAGAATGCTCTATGTGCTTCACTTATATTTTTTGAGCTAGGCAAATTTGCTCTAGTGCTTCACTTATATCTTTTTAGAGCACGGCGGTGATTTTATTTTATAGAAATTGATGAACTCTCGCACTTCACTTATATTATTTTGAGAGTTTCTAAATAGCATGGTAATTTGCTTTGGTTATAAAACTAGTCCTAATATGATAGGCATCCAAGAGGGATATAATAAAAACTTTCATATATAGTGCATTGAATACTATGAGAAGTTTGATTCCTTATGATTGTTTTGAGATATAAAGATGGTGATATTAGAGTCATGCTAGTGAATAGTTGTGAATTTGAGAAATACTTGTGTTAAAGTTTGTGAGTCCCGTAGCATGCACGTATGGTGAACCGTTATGTGATGAAGTCGGAGCATGATTTATTTTTTGATTGTCTTCCTTATGAGTGGCGGTCAGGGACAAGCGATGGTCTTTTCCTACCAATCTATCCCCCTAGGAGCATGCGCGTAGTACTTTGTTTCGATGACTAATAGATTTTTGCAATAAGTATGTGAGTTCTTTATGACTAATGTTGAGTCCATGGACTATATGCACTCTCACCTCTCCGCCATTGCTAGCCTCTCTTGTACCGCGCAACTTTCGCCGGTGCCATAAACCCACCACATATCCTTCCTCAAAACAGCCACCATACCTACCTATTATGGCATTTCCATAGCCATTCCGAGATATATTGCCATGCAACTTTCCACCGTTCCGTTATTATGACACGCTTCATCATTGTCATATTGCTTTGCATGATCATGTAGTTGACATCGTATTTGTGGCAAAGCCACCGTTCATCATATTATTTTATACATGTCACTCTTGATTCATTGCACATCCCGGTACACCGCCGGAGGCATTCATATAGAGTCATATCTTGTTCTAGCATCGAGTTGTAAATTTTGAGTTGTAAGTAAATTAAAGTGTGATGGTCTTCATTATTAGAGCATTGTCCCATGTGAGGAAAGGATGATGGAGACCATGATTCCCCCACAAGTCGGGATGGGACTCCGGACGAAAAAAAAAGAAGAGGCCAAAAAAAAATGAAAGAAGGCCCATAAAAAAATGAGAGAAAAGAGAGAAGGGACAATGTTACTATCCTTTTTACCACACTTGTGCTTCAAAGTAGCACCATGATCTTCATGATAGAGAGTATCCTATGATATCACTTTCATATACTAGTGGGAATTTTTCATTATAGAACTTGGCTTGTATATTCCAATGATGGGCTTCCTCAAACGCCCTAGGTCTTCATGAGCAAGCAAGTTGGATGCACACCCACTTAGTTTCCTTTTTGAGCTTTCATAAACTTATAGCTCTAGTGCATCCGTTGCATGGCAATCCCTACTCACTCACATTGATATCTATTAATGGGCATCTCCATAGCCCGTTGATACGCCTACTTGATGTGAGACTATCTCCTCTTTTTTGTCTTCTCCACAACCACCATCTATTCCACCTATAGTGCTATGTCCATGGCTCACGTTCATGTATTGCGTGAAAGTTGAAAAAGTTTGAGAACGTCAAAAGTATGAAACAATTGCTTGGCTTGTCATCGGGGTTGTGCATGATTTAAATATTTTGTGTGATGAAGATGGAGCATAGCCAGACCATATGATTTTGTAGGGATAAGCTTTCTTTGGCCATGTTATTTTGAGAAGACATAATTATTTTGTTAGTATGCTTGAAGTATTATTGTTTTTATGTCAATATTAAACTTTTGTTTTGAATCTTATGGATCTGAACATTCATGCCACAATAAAGAGAATTACATGGATAAATATGTTAGGTAGCATTCCACATCAAAAATTCTATTTTTATCATTTACCTACTCGAGGACGAGCAGGAATTAAGCTTGGGGATGCTTGATACGTCTCCAACGTATCTATAATTTTTGATTGTTCCATGCTATTATATTATCTGTTTTGGATGTTTTATATGCATTAATATGCTATTTTATATGATTTTTGGGACTAACCTATTAACCTAGAGCCCAGTGCCAGTTTCTGTTTTTTCCTTGTTTCAGACTTTCGCAGAAAAGGAATACCAAACGGAATAAAACTTTCGCGATGATTTTTCTTGGACCAGAAGACACCCAGGAGACTTGGAGTGCAAGTCGGAAGAGCCGCGAGGCGGCCACAAGGGTGGAGGGCACGCCCAGGGGGTAGGGCGCGCCCCCCAACCTTGTGGGCCCCTCGTAGCCCCTCTGACCTAGATCTTTTGCCTATATATACTCTTATACCCCAAAACCTTCCAGGGGAGCATCAAAGCCACTTTTCCACCGCCGCAACCTTCTGTACCCGTGAGATCCCATCTTGGGGCCTTTTCCGGCGTCCTGCCAGAGGGGGATTCGATCACGGAGGGCTTCTACATCAACACCATTGCCTCTCCAATGAAGCGTGAGTAGTTTACTTCAGACCTACGGGTCCATAGCTAGTAGCTAGATGGCTTCTTCTCTCTCCTTGATTCTCAATACAAAGTTCTCCTCGATGTTCTTGGAGATCTATTCGATGTAATACTCTTTTGCGGTGTGTTTGCCGAGATCCGATGAATTGTGGATTTATGATCAGCTTATCTATGAATATTATTTGAATCTTCTCTGAATTCTTATATGCATGATTTGATATCTTTGCAAGTCTCTTCGAACTATCGATTTGGTTTGGCCAACTAGATTGGTTTTTCTTGCAATGGGAGAAGTGCTTAGTTTTGGGTTCAATCTTGCGGTGTCCTTTCCCAGTGACAGTAGGGGCAGCAAGGCACGTATTGTATTGTTGCCATCAAGGATAAAAAGATGGGGTTTTCATCATACTGCTTGAGTTTATCCCGCTACACCATGTCATCTTACTTAATGCGTTACTCTGTTCTTATGAACTTAATACTCTAGATGCAGGCAGGAGTCGGTCAATGTGTGGAGTAATAGTAGTAGATGCAGAATCGTTTCGGTTTACTTGACACGGACATGATGCCTATATTCATGATCATTGCCTTAGATATCGTCATAACTTTGCGCTTTTCTATCAATTGCTTGGCAGTAATTTGTTCACCCACCGTAATAATTTCTATCTTGAGAGAAGCCTCTAGTGAAACCTATGGCCCCCGGGTCTATTTTCCATCATATAAGTTTCCGATCTACAATTTCCTTTTCCTATTTCTTTTACTTTGCAATCTTTACTTTCCGTTCCATAAACCAAAAATACCAAAAATATTACTTTACCGTTTATCATCTCTATCAGATCTCACGTTGCAAATAACCGTTAAGGGATTGACAACCCTTTTATCACGTTGGGTGCAAGGTTGGTGTTTGTTTGTGCAGGTATTCGGTGACTTGAGCGTTGTCTCCTACTGGATTGATACCTTGGTTCTCAAAAGCTGAGGGAAATACTTACTCTACTTTGCTGCATCACCCTTTCCTCTTCAAGGGAAAAACCAACGCAAGCTCAAGAAGTAGCACCTCGCAACGCGCAGGATTGCAAAGACGATTGGCCCATGACCCCTTTCGCATTTAGGATATAGACCAGCGTGCTGCCCTCTCTATTGAGCCTAGGTAGGTAGGTCTACGGTGTGTGGATCAGCCGAGGCCGGGCATGACCCAAAAAAGTGTGTTCGGTCAGAGTTAATCGAGCGTGTTGGGTAAGTTGGTGCACCCCTGCAGGGAAGTTAATCTTTTCGAATAGTTGTGTCCACGGTAACAGACGCTCGGAGTTGTATCCCGATCTATTACAACTAGAACTGGATACTGGAGACACTAAACGGGTATGATGGATCCGGAATTGCTTTCTCGCAGCGAGTCAAGGAAGGATCTCTGGGAGTTGCTACTACATACTTATTACTTATAATATGCTAATCTACACTCTTCTAATGCTGCAAGACGCTGCAAGATGCTAGTCTTCGATAGGCAAGGCCTTTCCCTCTATTTTGGCATTTCTGCAGTCTAGTCCAAAGATATAGCCCCATTCCTTTGATACCGATGCATACTTAGTATATATCTGATGTAAGTCTTGCGAGTACTTTGGATGAGTACTCACGGTTGCTTTGCTACCCCTTTTCTCCTCTACCCGATTGCTGCGATCAGATGACGGATCCCAGGAGCCAGCTGACCTCGCTGACGACTACTACTACCCCGACGGAGCCTACTACTACGTGGAGACCATCGACTACCAGGAGTAGTTAGGAGGCTCCCAAGCAGGAGGCCTGCGCCTTTTCGATCCAGATGTCATTGTTTTTGCTAGCCTTCTTAAGGTAGACTTGTTTATTTATATCTGTACTCAGATATTGTTGCTTCTGCTGACTCTTGTGTATTCGAGCTTATGTATTCGAGCCCTCGAGGCCCCTGACTTGTAATATAAAGCTTGTATTATTTTAATTTGTGTTAAAGTTGTGTTGTGATATCTTTCTGCGAGTCTCTGATCTTGATCGTGCGCATTTGCGTGTATGATTAGTGCACGATTAAGTCGGGGGCGTCATGATACGTCTCCAACGTATCTATAATTTTTTATTGTTCCATGCTATTATATTATCCATCTTGAATGTTTTATATGCATTTATATGCTATTTTATATTATTTTTGGGACTAACCTATTAACCTAGAGCCCAGTGCCAGTTTATGTTATTTCCTTGTTTTTGAGTTTTACATAAAAGGAATATCAAACGGAGTCCAAATGACCTAAAAATTTACGGTGATTTTTTTATGGACCATAAGAAGCCCCCGAAGCAAAAGAGTTGGGCCAGAAGAGTCCCGAGTCAACGACAAGAGTGGAGGGCGCCCCCACCCCCCTAGGGCGCGCCCCCCTGCCTTGTCGCTGACTCGTGGACCCCCCTGACGTGAAACCGACGCCAAAAATTCCTATAAATCCAGAAACCCCCAGAAAGAAACCTAGATTGGGAGTTCCGCCGCCGCAAGCCTCTGTAGCCACCAAAAACCAATCGGGACCCTGTTCCGGCACCCTGCCGGAGGGGGAGACCATCACCGGTGGCCATCTTCATCATCCCAGCGGTCTCCATGACGAGGAGGGAGTAGTTCACCCTCGGGGCTGAGGGTATATACCAGTAGCTATGTGTTTGATCTCTCTCTCTCTCTCTCGTGTTCTTGATTTGGCACGATCTTGATGTACCGCGAGCTTTGTTATTATAGTTGGATCATATGGTGTTTCTTCCCTCTCTATCTCTTGTTGTGATGAATTGAGTCTTGCTCTTTGAGGTTTCGTTATGTTGGATTGAGTATTGGATTTGAGAACACTTGATGTATGTCTTGCGATGGGATATCTGTGGTGACAATGGGATGTTCTATTGATTCACTTGATGTATGTTTTGGCACTCAACTCGCGGATTCCCGAGGTGACATTGGGGTAATCTATGCATAGGGGTTGATGCACGTTTTTGTCCTACGTTCTCCGATAGAAACTTTGGAGTGATTTTTTGTTGCATGTTGAGGGATTGTTATATGATCCGATTATGTTATCATTGTTGAGAGAACTTGCACTAGTGAAAGTATGAACCCTAGGCCTTATTTCCAAGCATTGCAATACCGTTTTTGCTCACTTTTGTTACTAGTTACCTTACTGTTTTTATATTTTCAGATTACAAAAACCTATATCTACTATCCATATTACACTTGTATCACCATCTCTTCGCTGAACTAGTGCACCTATACAATTTACCATTGTATTGGGTGTGTTGGGGACACAAGAGACTCTTTGTTATTTGGTTGCAGGGTTGTTCGAGAGAGACCATCTTCATCCTATGCTTCCCACGGATTGATAAACCTTAGGTCATCCACTTGAGGGAAATTTGCTACTGTCCTACAAAACTCTGCACTTGGAGACCAAACACGAGTCTACAAGAAGAAGGTTGCGTAGTAGACATCAAGCTCTATTCTGGCGCCGTTGCCAGGGAGGCTAGGTAAGCGGCACTCACATCCCGTCAACGAAACTCTTTTCTGGCGCCGTTGCCGGGGAGGTGAGTGCTTGAAGGTATATCTTTAGATCTTGTAATTGAATCTTTTAGTTTCTTGTTTTATCACTAGTTTAGTCTATAAAAGAAAACTACAAAAAAATGGAATTGAGGTTGCCTCATATGCTTCATCTTTTTAATGTCTTTCGTGAAAATGATGGAAAGGAAAATTGTGCTCAAGTGTTAGAAGAAGAAGTCAATAAAATGTTTGGAATAAAATCTTTGTATGATGAGCATGATTCCAATGTTGTTGGTTTGAATTCTTTGAATATCCATGATGCTAATGATATGCAAAGACACAAGCTTGGGGATGCTATGTTTGATGAAGATGATATTTTTTGTCCCCCAAGTTTTGATGAGCAAATTTATTATGATGAAAGCATGCCTCCTATTTATGATGATTATATTGATGAAAGTGGGTTTGGAAGAGTGTCAACTCTAGGAAATAATGATCCCACTATTTTGGAGGGTGTTGAATCTTTTTACAATATTGATGAAAGTGGATTTGGAGAGGTCATGAGTTTATTTAGTGATGAATCCACTATTTCGGAAGAGGTTCCAATTGATTATGAGAACAAAGTTGCTATGTATGATGATTATTGTGATGACATGTATGCTATAAAGAATAATTATAACCATGAAACTTGTCATCATGATTTTAATTTTCAATTGGATTATGCCTCACATGATAGTTATTTTGTTGAATTTGCTCCCACTATTATGAATAAGAAGAATTTTGCTTATGTGGAGAGTAGTAAATTTTCTATGCTTGTGGATCATGAAAATAATGATTTATGTGATGGTTACATTATTGAATTCATTCATGATGCTACTGAAAATTATTATGATGGAGGAATATATGCTTGTAGGAATTGCAATAATATCAAGTTTCCTATCTATGTGTTGAAATTTTTGAAGTTGCACTTGTTTTGCCTTCCTATGCAAGTTGATTCTTGTTCCCATAAGTTGTTTGCTCACAAAATCCCTATGCATAGAAAGTGGGTTAGGCTTAAATGTTCTAGTCATATTATTCATGATGCTCCCATTATGTTTCAATTCTTATCTTTTATGTGAGCATCATTGAAGTCATCATGCCTAGCTTAAAAAGGCATTAAAGAAAAGCACTAGTTGGGAGACAATCCAACGTTTATCTCTACTGTTTTTGTGTGTTCACATGATTAAGCTACTGTAGTAATCATGTTTTATAGGTTTTGTTTCAATAAAGTGCCAAGTAAAGCCTTTGGGGTAGTGTGGATGATAGTTAACTTGATTCTGTGCAAAAACAGAAACTTTTGCGTCCAGTACAGTAATTCCTATATTTTACTGGAACGTGAAAAAATTCTGAAATTTTTACAGTTGATTGGTATACAAATTTTATACGTTTTCCTTATTTTTCAGAATTTTTGGAGTTACAGAAGTATGATTTCAATTCAGATCTTCACATACTATTCTGTTTTTGACAGATTTTGTTTTCGATGCATAGTTTGCTTGTTTTCTAGTTTCTATGGCTTATATTTCTTAATATAAATTATAGAAATGATAGGGTACAGTAGGAATCATGTGAGAATTTTTTTGAATCTTGTCTTGACAGTACCAAAGTGAATGATTTGTTATACTAACGGAGCTTACGAGTTTTCTGTTGAGTTTTGTGTTGTGAAGTTTTCAAGTTTTGGGTAAAGATTAGATGGACTATGGAATAAGGAGTGGCAAGAGCCTAAGCTTGGGGATGCCCAAGGCACCCCAAGGTAATATTCAAGGACAACCAAGCATCTAAGCTTGGGGATGCCCCGGATGGCATCCCCTCTTTCGTCTTCAATCCATCGGTAAATTTACTTGAGGCTATATTTTTATTCACCACATGATATGAGTTTTGCTTGGAGCGTCATTTTCTTCTATTAGTAGTTACTTTCTGTTACTTATAGTAATTTTTTGCATCTTTTAGTTCAACAAAAAGGTCAAGTGTACCTTTTACCATGCTTATTTTGCAAGTCTATATGTTGCTGTTTTGAAAACAGAAAGTTTTCTATCATTGTCTGAATTCTTATGGAAAGTCAGAACATGATAAAATCTTGAAATTTTTACATAATGAGTAACAACAAATTTTATACAGTGTGGTAATTTTTCAGAATTTTTGGAGTTAGGTAATTATGAGTACAATTGCACTATTTACAGACTGTCCTGTTTAGACAGATTGCTGTTATGATTGCATTGTTTGCGTATGTTTACTTGTTTAATGATTCTATTCGAGGATAGAAATATTAAATATACAGAGGCATTTAGTATGCAATGTTAAATAATAATTTTACTGATTTGCTACAGTAGAGAATGATAAGGTTTTGCATTTGATTTATACTAACTTTTCTCACGAGTTCTTGTTGAGTTTTATGTGGATGAAGTTTTTAAGATTTAGGGAAACTGTGATATAAAAGGAATTAAGGAGACACAAAATCTCAAGCTTGGGGATGCCCAAGGCATCCCTAGTTAATATTTCAAGAAGTCTCAAGCATCTAAGCTTGGGGATGCCCCGGTTGGCATCCCACCTTTCTTCTTCAACAATGATCGGTTAGTATCGGTTGAGCCTAAGTTTTTACTTCTTCACATGATGTGAGCTATTTTTATAAAGTCATTTTATTTTGTTTTGCTCGCTGTTTTAATAAAATACTTAGATCTAAAAATTTAAATGAGAGAGAATCTTCACATAGCTAATTAATTATTTGACTACTCATTGATCTTCACTTATATCTTTTTGGAGTAGTTTGTCAGTTGCTCTAATGCTTCACTTATATCTTTTTAGAGCACGACGGTGGTTTTATTTTGAAGAAATTGATGAACTCTCATGCTTCACTTATATTATTTTGAGAGTCTCTAAACAACATGGTAATTTGCTTAGGTTATGAATTTAGTCCTAATATGATGGGCATCCAAGAGGGATATAATAAAAACTTTCATATAAAAGTGCATTGAATACTATGAGAAGTTTGATTCCTTATGATTGTTTTGAGATATAAATATGGTGATATTAGAGTCATGCTAGTGAGTAATTGTGGATTGGTAGAAATACTTGTGTTAAAGTTTGTGATTCCCATAGCATGCATGTATGGTGAACCGTTATGTGATGAAGTCGAAGCATGATTTATTTTTTGATTGTCTTCCTTATGAGTGGCGGTCGGGGACGAGCGATGGTCTTTTCCTACCAATCTATCCCCCTAGGAGCATGCGTGTAGTACTTTGTTTCGATAGCTAATAGACTTTTGCAATAAGTATGTGAGTTCTTTATGACTAATGTTGAGTCCATGGATTATACGCACTCTCACCCTTCCACCATTGCTAGCCTCTCTAGTACCGCGCAACTTTCGCCGGTGCATTACACCCACCATATACCTTCCTCAAGATAGCCACCATACCTACCTATTATGGCATTTCCATAGCCATTTCGAGATATATTGCCATGCAACTTCCACCGTTCCGTTTATTATGACACGCTTCATATTGTCATATTGCTTTGCATGATCATGTAGTTGACATCGTATTTGTGGCAAAGCCACCATTCATATTTTTTATACATGTCACTCTTGAGTCATTGCACATCCTGATACACCGCTGGAGGCATTCATATAGAGTCATATTTTGTTCTAAGTATCGAGTTGTAATTCTTGAGTTGTAAGTAAATAAAAGTGTGATGATCATCATTATTAGAGCATTGTCCCATGTGAGGAAAGGATGATGGAGACTATGATTCCCCCACAAGTCGGGATGAGACTCCGGACGAAAAATAAAATAAAAAATAAAAAAGAGGCAAAAAAAGAGAGAGAGAGCCCAAAAAAAAACAAAAAACAAAAAAAAATGATTGAGAGAAAAAGAGAGAAGGGGCAATGCTACTATCATTTTACCACACTTGTGCTTCAAAGTAGCACCATGATCTTCATGATAGAGGGTCTCCTATGTTGTCACTTTCGTATACTAGTGGGAATTTTTCATTATAGAACTTGGCTTGTATATTCCAACGATGGGCTTCCTCAAATTGCCCTAGGTCTTCGTGAGCAAGCAAGTTGGATGCACACTCACTTAGTTTCTTTTTGAGCTTTCATAAACTTATAGCCCTAGTGCATCCGTTGCATGGAAATCCCTACTCACTCACATTGATATCTATTGATGGACATCTCCATAGCCCGTTGATACGCCTAGTTGATGTGAGACTATCTCCTTCTTTTTGTCTTCTCCACAACCACCGTATTCTATTCCACCTATAGTGCTATGTCCATGGCTCACGCTCATGTATTGCGTGAAAGTTGAAAAGGTTTGAGAACATCAAAAGTATGAAACAATTACTTGGCTTGTCATCGGGATTATGCATGATTTGAATATTTTGTGTGATGAAGATGGAGCATAGCCAGACTATATGATTTTGTAGGGATAGCTTTCTTTGGCCATATTATTTTGAGAAGACATAATTGCTTTGATAGTATGCTTGAAGTATTATTGTTTTTATGTCAATATTAAACTTTTGTTTTGAATCTTATGGATCTGAATATTCTTGCCACAATAGAGAAGGTTACGTTGATAAATATGTTAGGTAGCATTCCACATCAAAAATTCTGTTTTTATCATTTATCTACTCGAGGACGAGTAGAAATTAAGCTTGGGGATGCTTGATACGTCTCCAACATATCTATAATTTTTTATTGTTCCATGCTATTATATTATCCATCTTGGATGTTTTATATGCATTTATATGCTATTTTATATTATTTTTGGGACTAACCTATTAACATAGAGCCTAGTGCCAGTTTCTGTTTTTCCCTTGTTTTTGAGTTTTACAGAAAAGGAATATCAAACGGAGTCCAGATGACCTGAAAATTTACGGTGATTTTTTATGAACCAGAAGAAGCCCCCGAAGCAAAAGAGTTGGGCCAGAAGAGTCCCGAGTCAACGACAAGGGTGGAGGGCGCCTCCATCCCCCTAGGGCGCGCCCCCCTGCCTTGTCGCTGACTAGTGGACCCCCCTGACGTGAAACCGACGCCAAAAATTCCTATAAATCCAGAAACCCCTAGAAAGAAACATAGATCGGGAGTTCCGCCACTGCAAGCCTCTGCAGCCACCAAAAACCAATCGGGACCCTGTTCCGGCACCCTGCCGGAGGGGGAAACCATCACCGGTGGCCATCTTCATCATCCCGGCGGTCTCCATGACGAGGAGGGAGTAGTTCACCCTCAGGGCTGAGGGTATGTACCAGTAGCTATGTGTTTGATCTCTCTCTCTCGTGTTCTTGATTTGGCACGATCTTGATGTACCGCGAGCTTTGTTATTATAGTTTGACTATATGGTGTTTCTTCCCTCTCTATCTCTTGTTGTGATGAATTGAGTCTTGCTCTTTGAGGTTTCGTTATGTTAGATTGAGTATTAGATTTGAGAACACTTGATGTATGTCTTGCGCTGGGATATCTATGGTGACAATGGGATGTTCTATTGATTCACTTGATGTATGTTTTGGCACTCAACTCGCGGATTCCCGAGGTGACATTGGGGTAATCTATGCATAGGGGTTGATGCACGTTTTCGTCCTACGTTCTCCGATAGAAACTTTGGAGTGACTTTTTGTTGCACGTTGAGGGATTGTTATATGATCCGATTATGTTATCATTGTTGAGAGAACTTGCACTAGTGAAAGTATGAACCCTAGGCCTTATTTTCAAACATTGCAATACCGTTTTTGCTCATTTTTGTTACTAGTTACCTTACTGTTTTTATATTTTCAGATTACAAAAACCTATATCTACTATCCATATTACACTTGTATCACCATCTCTTCGCCGAACTAGTGCACCTATACGATTTACCATTGTATTGGGTGTGTTGGGGACACAAGAGACTCTTTGTTATTTGGTTGCAGGGTTGTTCGAGAGAGACTATCTTCATCCTACGCTTCCCACGGATTGATAAATCTTAGGTCATCCACTTGAGGAAAATTTGCTACTATTCTACAAAACTCTGCGCTTAGAGGCCCAACACGAGTCTACAAGAAGAAGGTTGTGTAGTAGACATCACATCACAACAGAGGGAGTACAAAAGAACGAAGACCAAAACTAAGCTATGCTAGCAAAGAGGGGGGAAACTAAGCTAAGCTAGCTAACAAGGAAAATCAAACACAATAAGGCTATGTTTGGCTAGTGGGGGAGATTTCCCTAGGTTACAAAGCACGAGTGTGATTTCCCTTGTCACATGCTAATCCACGGGGGAATTTCTCAACAGCATTTGACACTTCGGGGACAAAGCTAGGCTCCGTGGCTGTCCTATACAGACGAGAAAAAAATACTTACAGAAAATGACATTGTGGCCTTGTTTGTTTCAGATTTGATCTGATTCGAATCACTTAGAAATTCATTTTAGTGGCAAAGCTGATTCACAATTATATAAGATCATGTTTATTTCAGCTTTGATTGGATTTGAACCATCTATAGATCGCTTTAGTGTGCGAATCAGCTTCGCCATCAAAGTATACTTTGAGGTGCTTCAACAAATTACACTAAAAATGACCCAAATCCAGATCCAGCTTCATTGGCAAAGCTGATTTGAAATAACTGTTTGTTTCAGATTTCAGATTCAGTTTCACTGGCAAAGCTGGCTTCACTGATAAAGCTAATCCAAAATAACTATTTGTTTTAGATTTCAGATTCAGCTTCACTGACAAAGCTGAATCTAATTCCTGAAGCTCAAACAAACAGAGCCATAGTCCTCAATGGCCGAGCAGATTCACCATGCAATTGAGGAAACATATCCCGCTTCACCAAGCTAATCATCACCGCCGCTGAGCAAAGCGCCAGCGTGCGGCTGCTCCTGCTCTCTGTGGTCATCGACAAGCTAGAGCTCCAATTGATGCCATGGAGGGCAGGCAGCACAGCAGCTACGAGCGCAACGGACCAACCACGACGAGGCAATGGCGCAGACCTTGACAAGACCAAGGAGCGAAAGCGCGTGCGAGACAGTGCCAGGGCGAATTCTTCCACGAGTCAGCACTAGTTTATTTTTAGCCCGGGGATTTGAAGCCAATTTGCCCAGGGAGAGTTGTCCACGGGTGGCAGCTACCCAGGGATCAGGCGGGGATCCCGGACTTTCCCCCCACAACCAAACATGCCCTGGAGTCCAAAATACAACACTTCCAACATATGTGCAGCAGGAAACATGAGACTGAAATATCAGTTCAACAGACAAAAACTATCAACACTGATGCCCCTTTTGCAAGAGCAAAGAAAACACTGAAACCAAAGCAAAAGATCTGGTTCGGATTTGCAGACCTCATACCAAAGAACACCCAAAATTATGTTTTCATTACACTGATGTTTAGGATAGTTTCCCTTATTATTCATAAAATCTGCAGGATTGATAAGACGTTATGACAACTGCACCTACAGTTGCATTATGCCCAACGACGAAACCGTCACAGCAATGTTACCCCTCATAGTTGCAGGCTGCATTTCATTCAGACCTCAAACATGACGCTGAACCTGGTAGCAAGAGGAATGGATATGATGGCAGCACCCAGCGCAACGCCAAAAATACGGTGTGAGATGGAGAACGTAGCGCTCAGCTGTGGCTTCTTCAGAGGAAGATGGGGAGAAAGTGGGCGGTTCGCAACAGGAGCCGACAGGGGACGACTTGTATGTAGGGATCGGTTTCCAGATGGAGGCATCTTCTGTCGCAGAGCTCCCAAGGGAGAAGATGTGTAGCTCCTTGCTTGCCCAATGCTTGAGGAGTGTCTAAGGCCATCCATGTTGTTGAAAGATGAGTTGGAGGTACCAAAGGCACCTGAAGATAAAGGCAACAAATGTGACCGGCCTTATTAGAAAAGTAAACTGCAGATTCCTATAGAGAAGAATAGCAAGAATGATGAAAACAATGTTGATAATAGTATAGTACCATTTACACATAGCAATTGCATGCCAAAGATTCATGAACTAAAAACATGGATGTTCTTCAGTAAACAACAACTGACTTACGAACACATATGCAGAAAAAAGAGATATAGATGCACTCTCTCATAATACACGAATCAAACCACTCTATCTAATATTCTTTCCAGCTGTTAGTCCATTACACATCCTACACAAGTACACAACAAGAATGCACTTGAAAGGCGCATATGTGCACCCACTACGACCTATATTAGTATTGAATTGTGGTGTGTTTGTTTGATATCTCCAAACTATTTCAGAATTCAGAGGTACAAATAACATAGCAAATTCCTCCAAGAGCGCTTACCACGGAGAGCAAATGGGGCGTCTCTCAGGGGTGCAAAGCGGGTGTTACTGTGATACTTGTCCATTCCTGCACAAAGAAGAACCAATATCAATACATGAGCATCAGCACACTTCGGTCATAAGGAAAATGGTCACTTTCTCTACTGAACTTGGAAAGATCAGATTCATGTCCATACTGCTAAATACCAATACCAACTGGACCTACTGAGTTCTATTTTTTGAAATACAGATCAAATGATGCATTTTAATGAATTTCCAGTAAACCCCGAAACTAAGGGTGCCATAAGCCAGCTGTCCAGATAAGCCACAGCAAAAATAAGCTAGTGGAATTAGTGATCGCCTGTTTGGAAAGACTTACGGACACAAATTTCATAAATATGTATCCTACATTCGACGGGAAAGACTTATGGAACAAACTTGCTGTCTATGGTGAATGGTAGAGAGTCTTAAATACCCCTAGACTAATTTGTTTGGTGTTTAATAGATGAAATTCTTGCTTTGGACTGGCAGGTTCACAAGACAAAAAAAAAAAAAAAAAACAGAAAGCCCCATCCACTAGACCAACAAGAAATTAGTAATTCACTAACTTTGCAGATTAGCGAAAAATCCTCTCAATTTGTTACCGGCATTATACTCAACATTTGTATTACCTCAATCGAGAATTCGGTACAACACACATGCATCTGAAATAAACACATCACATAATAGAATTTCACCATCTACCATCAATCAACCGCTTCATAGGTATGGCTCATTACATAGACATGGAATCACCGTACAAATCCTTCTCAATCCACACAAAACCCCACTGAATAACCAGATTCTTATGTGCTGCCGGACGGCCCTATTTCTGAAAGAGGAGAGGGGGGGTGGGGGGGGGGGGGGGGGGGGGGGGGGGGGGGGGGTGGAAGGGAAGGATGTGCAGATCTGTCCAGACCTGCAAGTGGAGGAAGGAGCGGACGGAAGTGGAGGCCGACGTGGATCGGCACCGTCTGGTGAGGTCAGGACGGCGGCGAGCGACGAACTGAGGCAGAGTTCGGAGACAGGGCAACGACCTGGTCCTCGGGCGGAGCGGCGAGCTGTTCGCGGAGGGAGGCGATCTGGGGTAGGGAGGGAAGGGGTGGAGCGACCTCTCGACAAGCTCGTAAACCCTAAGCGGCCGCCTCTGCTACGAGGAGAAGGAGAAGGTTGATTCGCGGGATGGGGATTGGGGAGAGAGCAACGCTATGAAGAAGAAATCCACGTACGCGTACCCAAACGAGGGGATCACAAGCAGGCAAGCAGCAGGAACCAATAAAAACAAGGGAGGCAGAAAATGGAAGATCTATACCTTCCTCCGCGTTGCTGCGCGGGGCGAGAGCGGAGCGGAAGCTCGGTGAAGATTTGGGGACGAACGAGACGACGGCGACGGAGACGGCGCCTGCTTCCCTTCTGGCTTCCCTTCCGTACCGCTTGGACGAAGGAAGATGCACGACGGGATGGGGAGGAGATAGATTTTTTTTTTTTTTTTTTTTTTGAGGAGGGGAGGAGATAGATAGATGGCTGGGCTTAAGAGTGAGGACAATTGGGCTGGGCAGCACAGCTGAGGGAACTAGGCCCATGTATGGATGAGGCCTCGCCTCTCCAGCTGTTTGCAGTTGGGTAGCCTAAAAAAAAAACAAAGCTGTTTGGAGTTGGGGGTTTCGTTAATTTCGGGTAGGAAATGCTGTCCTGTGGACCCGTACAGTGTCGGTAGCGGAGTTTGGAAGGTAAAACCCCAAACAGAAAAGAGACGCAAAGAAATGACGCGGAAAATTCCGCAGGGCCAAACCAAACGAACCCACACGCGCAACGCCCACACTGCGCTCCTCTGATCTGCGCTCGTCTTCCTCCTCACACCACTTCCTCCCAATCCCCCCGTGCCTCCTGCCGCCCTGATTCGAACCCTAGCGCCCGCCATTTGATGCGGCGGCGCCCGCCATGTCGTCATGGGGCCTGGGCTGGAAGCGCAGCTCCGAGATCTTCCACCTCACCCTCGACTACGGCGACTTCGCCGACGAGCCCGATCAGGACCCCTCCTCGCCCCCGGCCCCGCCCCCGCAGTCCCCCACCGCCGCGTCGCCCACCGCCTCCTCCTCGCCCGTCGCCACCATGAACGGCGACCTCGGCTTCCGCATCGAGCTCGACTGGTCCACCAGCGACGACGAGGACCAGGTCGCGCTGCGCCTCCAGTCCCAGCTCATGGTCGCACTGCCCCCGCCCCACGACGTCGTCTGCGTCGATCTCAAGCCCGCGGACGACGGGGACGACGTGGGGGTGGAGATGCGGGTCGTCAGGAGACGGGAGGCGCTGCGCTCGGTGCGGGTCGCGCGGGCGCTGGGGTCCACGCAGAGCACCGGCGACGGCGCCGTTGTCCTCGCGCGCCTCATCAGATCCAACCTCGCGCCCGCACCGGCTGCTGATGGAGCCGTCGCCGCAGGGGTGCCCGTGCTCGCCGACCACTGGCGCTCCGTCGCGGTGCTCAGCCTCTGCAACTGCGGCCTGATGGTCAGTCCATTCGTTCCTCTCTCATTCCCACACATTCGAATTCGTTGTCGTTTTCCATGCGCGCGTGATTAATGTAGCTACGGGAAGTGCCATCGTGGATTTGGGATTTATGTAGAAGCTCCTGGGCGCTGTGTTTGGATGCTTGCTCTGCAGTCTGCACTGGTCTGCTTTTGGTTGTAGAGATTCTGATCAGGTTTAACCTCGGGCACGGGTGTATAGCTTGGCGCCATGTTACTGTGCTTTGTGGTGGACACATGCAGCATGCTGATGGCGTGTGAACATTTCTTGGTCATATGTGGCTGTTAGCTTTTACTAGAAACCCTGCTGTTCCAGTGTGAAATTCAGCATCATGTGTTGTGTAATGACTGGTGGTGTGGAATCATGTCTGATCTAGCTGTCTGTTTGATGCTTAATGCTGATCATTTTGTAGGAAGATGCCTGTTCTGTGCATTCAGTATTGAACAATCAAGCCTAACATTTGCAGTAGGACAGCTTATGGACTCTTTTGTCTAATGAGTGAAATCTTATAGTTAACGTGCCAATTATCTTATTAATCCTGAGCTTACGACCCCTTAGGGCCTTTAATGTGTTATTAACAGTTTCACTAGTGTTGTCGACTGTGACTTGTTACGTGCTTCTCAATTTTGAAATACTATTTTTTACCTTTTTGTCGGCTGCAAGGCTATGAAATTTGAGACTGATTGGCATCCAAAGGCAACTCTAACCATGAAATGTTATATGAAAACTTGGCAGGTGCTTCCGGTTGAACTAACTCGCCTTTTGTTTCTTGAGAAGCTATATATTGACAACAATAAATTGTCAGTTTTGCCACCTGAAGTTGGTGACTTGAAGAACTTGAAAGTGCTTACAGTTGACAACAACATGCTAGTTTCTGTCCCTGGTTAGTGAGCACACCTTTAATTCATTAATAACTCTAAAATTAGTGTTTACAGCTTTGTAGTATCTCAAGACTTCTTGCCATTCAAGGTTATGCATATCGACTGTCCTTGCAATTATCTAAGCTTTCTCCCCTCCTTTACCAAGCAGTAGAACTGCGGCAATGTGTTTTGCTGGAGGAATTATCACTAGAACACAACAAGCTTGTCCGCCCATTATTGGATTTCAGGTTATTAAATATTATTTATAGAGGTTATTTTCTGTAGCTTCTATTAATTTGTGCTATTTTCCTCACAATTCATTGTCGATTTCCCGCAGGTCAGTGCCTAAGCTCCGTGTATTGCGCTTGTTCGGAAATCCCCTAGAGTTTCTTCCAGAAATTTTGCCGTTGCATAACCTTAGACATCTCACACTTGCAAACATTAGAATTGATGCACTTGAAAGTCTTAAGTCTGTCACTGTGGAAATAGAGGTAGATAAACTATCTTGGAATTCTATCATTCTGCTAGCTAGGTCATCTCATTACTTGCAACTCTTTTCTTGACAAGTTTGCCTTTGGGTTTTGTTTCCAGACTGAGAACTATTCCTACTTCATTGCGGCCAGGCACAAACTTAGTGCCTTCTTTTCGCTTGTTTTCCGGTTCTCTTCCTGTCACCACCCTTTGCTGGCCTCTGCGTTGGCCAAAATAATGGAAGATCGTACCAATCAAGTTGCCATTAGCAAAGAAGAAAATGCTGTCAGACAGCTTATCAGCATGATAAGCAGTGATAATCGTCACGTGGTACCTACTCAACCCTGAACATCCATATATTTGATGAATTTTGTGAAAATAGTTGTATATTTCAAGCATACCACATTTTTTTTATTTCAATAATTGACAATCACCTTTTCAGGTTGAGCAAGCATGCCTTGCTCTTTCGTCACTAGCGTCAGATATTTCATCAGCAATGCAGCTGATTAAGTGTGATATTATGAAGCCTATAGAAGCTGTACTGAAATCATTTGATGATGAAGAATTAATATCAGTATTGCAAGTCGTAGTCACGTTAACTTTTGTTTCTGATCATGTTGCTCAAAAGATGTTGAGAAAAGATGTGCTCAAGTCACTGAAAGCACTTTGTGCGCACAAGAACTCTGAGGCAAGATGATCTGGATTTAGACTCTGGTTGATGGTTGATATGTTGTTTGGATAACCACTGGGGGCTCACCGTTATTTGCTTCCTTTTGTTAGGTGCAACGCTTATCTCTATTTGCAGTTGGCAATTTGGCTTTCTGCTTGGAGACTCGTCGCACCCTCATTCACTCTGAGAGCTTACGTGACCTCTTAATTCGCTCTACTTTTTCACAAGAGAAGCGTGTCAGCAAGGCAGCTGCTCGTGCTCTCGCAATTCTTGGTATGTATATTGTTGGTTCTGATTGATTTGTTTTCTCGTGATCAGTCAGTAACCATAACATGTGTTGATGTGTTTGTGGATCTCTTTAGGGGAGAACGAGAACTTGCGTCGGGCAATAAGAGGGAGACCAGTTGCAAAGAAGGGTCTGCGCATTCTTTCAATGGATGGTGGTGGCATGAAGGGCCTTGCAACTGTCCAAATGCTAAAACAGATAGAGCAAGGAACTGGGAAGCGCATACATGAAATGTTTGACCTCATATGTGGTACATCAACAGGTGGCATGCTTGCGATGGCTCTTGGAATCAAGCAGATGAGTTTGGATCAGTGTGAAGAGATATATACAAAACTTGGTGAATGTTTTTTTGGTTCTTCATGTTTCATTACTTCTTTAATTATATTAACACTAATGTGCTGTCAATTAAACTGCTGGTTTTTTTACTTTTTTTAGGTAAACTTGTATTTGCGGAACCTGTCCCTAAGGACGAAGCTGCTACATGGAAGGAGAAACTTGATCAACTTTTCAAAAGTTCTTCACAAAGTTTTAGAGTGGTTGTACATGGGTCGAAGGTATAAATGAACGATTGAACTTCTTTGTGGCGTTTCATGTTCTGCAGTGTGGTGAGGTATTGACTAAGAGATTTTAATTACAGCACAGCGCAGATCAATTCGAGAGGTTACTAAAGGAAATGTGTGCTGATGATGATGGTGACCTTCTAATAGAGTCTTCTGTGAAAGGCATTCCGAAGGTTTTTGCTGTATCAACTTTAGTCAGCGCCATGCCTGCCCAACCATATATATTCCGGAACTATCAGGTTCTTTTTATCCTCCATTATTGCTCTATCGTTTTCAATTCCAACTGTAGTTTGTACAGCTGTATGCTGGGACTATTTAGTTATCAAAATTGAAATCAGAAAGAAAGATACAAAGTATTATTTAGTAGTATTACTTTAGTTATCAGCGTCCTCGTGCTTCCATTCTCTGTCTTCTCTTTTTATGTTTTGTGTCATATGATAATCTGATAATGTATTCCAGTATCCACCTGGCACTCTGGAGGTATCACCAGGAATGGCAGAAAGTCCATCTACTGGTGCAGTTGGAACGGTTGTTTCTGGTGCACCAGTTGGGATTAAACGTGGAGCTTTTATGGGGAGCTGCAAGCATCACGTATGGGAAGCCATAAGAGCATCATCTGCAGCTCCATATTATCTGGATGATTTCTCTGATGGTAAACATTCCTAAACTCGCTATTGGATTTCAATTTGTGCAAGAATTATTATGTCTCTATTATCTTGGAGCATGTACCTCTGTACTCATTTATCTTGTTTACTGTTTTCTTCCTCTCTCTTTTTTTTCCTTATCAGATGTAAATCGCTGGCAAGATGGAGCTATTGTAGCGAACAATCCCACGATCTTTGCAATAAGAGAAGCACAACTTTTGTGGCCTGATACGAGAATAGATTGCCTAGTTTCAATAGGGTGTGGCTCAGTTCCAACTAAGGTAATACGTGTCATAGTTCTTGAATTTGCTGCTTCAACAACTTCATCATTAAAATATTCAATGTTGTGCGATAGGTATCCATGTGCAACCAGTTCTTTACTAGATTGGTACTTTCCTTTTTCCTGTGGGAAATTACTTTTCCTATTCTACAAATATTAGAATATCACGCAACAGAGCACTAGGCTTGTAAATTTTATGGTTAAGGTCTAATTATTTTCAATTAATGCAGGATTTTCCATTAAGTGGCATTATAAGTAATTTATCAGTCTAACCTGCTCTATATTTAGTGGTCACAGATCTCCCTCTTCCAGAAATAACAAATCCAGGCATAAATGTACTATGAGGAAACACCTAAGTCATCCAAGAGGAATACTGATTGCTTGTAAATTTACTATGCGTAGATTCCAGTGAACTTCGATCTGAGATATATACCTTTGGCACACTGTTCTCATAGAATTCTGTTCTGTGTCTTCATCTAGAGCCGGAGAGGTGGATGGCGCTACTTGGACACTGGGCAAGTTTTAATAGAAAGTGCATGCTCAGTGGAGAGAGTGGAAGAAACTTTGGATACACTGATACCTATGCTTCCTGAGATGCAATATTTCCGCTTTAATCCAGGTAATCTAACTTTCAAGGAAGCTGTACGTTTGACCCATATCAACATAACCATAAGTATTTTTTAGTCATTTTGGCACTTTTAAAGTAATGATCTTGGATAATCAAATGAGTGAGATCTTGTTATGTTGTCAGTTGATGACCGGTGTGGTATGGAGTTAGATGAGACTGACCCGGCTGTCTGGCTTAAGTTGGAGGCTGCAACCGAAGAGTACATTCAGAAAAATTTAGATGTTTTTAAGAATGTTTGTGAGCTTTTAGTTCCAAGATATCAAGAGGAAGAGAAGTCTTCTGGAATTGTCAAATCCCTGTCATTTTCAAGATTGAGTACATCAAAATCAGGTTCGTCTTATCTACATTCTGGCACCTTCAGGTAACATTTAATGGGATATGGGGTTGAAACATCTTATAATCATCTCTCAGGTTTAAGTGAAAGTAATCCTACCTTGGGATGGAGACGTGTGGTTCTACTTGTAGAGGCTTCATTTAATCCTGATTTTGGAAAGAAGATAAATCATACTCGTTCGCTTGAAGCATTCTGTTCTCAGAATGGTATTAGGCTTACTCTAATGAATAGCACTTCTGGATTTGGAAAGCCAACTACTGCACTCCCAACTCCAATTACCTCTCCCTTGTTTACTGGGAGTTTTCCATCTAGTCCACTTCTGTATAGTCCAGAAGGCACTCAACGGATTGGTCGAATTGACCTAGTTCCGCCGCTTAGCCTGGATGGTCACCCAGCTATGAAGTCATCACCACCAACATCGCCAATAAAGTCATGGCAGCCATCTGGACATGTTCGGTCACTGTATGACAAGTTGCAAAATATGCCTCAGGTTGGTGTGATACACCTGGCTCTTCAAAATGATTCAACTGGTTCGATATTGAGGTATTGTTTGTATATTTTTGTTTAGTTAAACAAGCATTTCTGTACCTGTAGTTCTGGTTATGTGATGCAGAACTTGCTATTGCAGCTGGCAGAATGACGTATTTGTAGTTGCTGAGCCAGGGGAACTTGCAGACAGGTTTCTGCAGTATGTCAAAACAAGCTTGTCTACCATGCTGCATGGGTCTAAAAGAAAGGGTGCATATTCTGTTTCAAAGATTTCATGCTTGTCTGAGTTAGTTGCGGAATGGCCATCATTTGAAATCGGTGGGATACATCACCGCTATATAGGGCGCCAAACACAAGTAGGAACTGCCTTTTCCTTTTCTTTGTTTCCTAGACAGGTCATTGGGTATGCTAAGTTTCCTTGTTGCAGGTGATGGAAGATAACCAAGAAATTGGTGCCTATATGTTCAGGAGGACAGTGCCTGCTTGTCACATGTCACCTGAAGATGTTCGCTGGATGGTAAGCCATTTTGGTAGATTGCACTTCTTTTGAACTAGCCTTCATATGTCCATAGATAGGAACTGTTGTACAAAATGCCTACAGTGGAATGTAGTTAATTATGAAATGCAAGAGCATCTCCAACTAAAATCTGTATACATTATTGCTAGTTGATTCCTCAAATCAACTAGGAATACGGGGTCAAACATGCATATTTTTTCATGGAGCCGTTATCAAAAGTTGACATGGTAAATGTACAGCTGACTTGAAAGATTTGTCATGAACCAAATTGTAGCAAAACATTGGTGGTTGGCAATGTTGTAGCAAAGAGGCACCGTCCACGTATAAGACAGTGCAGGGGAATGGGTATATTCACACCAGCCAAATATGGGTGGACCTAGAGCGGAAATAACCCAGTATCACAGTACGCATCACACGTCACCTAAAGTAGGGGTGTTAGATACTATATATAGATATAGATAAAATATATCAAGAAAATCTATTTTGACCTGCTTTGCACCCTGGTAGCATAACCTGGGTACACCCAGAAATATGTGTTGCGGGACAGATGTACTCTTTCAATAGCTGCCATATCGTAGGGTCTTTTTTCTGTTTGCCATGTTTTCTACAATGCATATCCAGAGTTCACGGCGCTCTTGATTTGTTACCTTAAACTCATATATTTGGCTCAGGTTGGAGCATGGAGGGAGAGGATTATTGTGTGCAGTGGCAAGTATGGTCTTGTTCATGGCCTCATCAAGGCATTCGTGGATTCTGGTGCCAAAGCAGTCATCTCGTCATCTGTCGAGCCTCCAGATTCCCAGGCAATCGCATACCATGGGATGGATGTAAGTGGAAGCCTCGAGAATGGGAAGTTTGTCATTGGGGATGATGAAGCTGATGAATCGGAGCCTGAACCTGTTAGCCCTATAAGTGACTGGGAAGACAGCGATGCTGAGAGAAACGGTGAAGGCAACAAAGATATTGATGACGAGGAGTACTTGGCTCAGTTTATCTGCCTCTTATATGACAAGTTGTTCCGTGAGGGAGTCACAGTGGACACTGCTCTTCAACAAGCACTACGCGCACATCCTAGGTTGAAGTACAGCTGCCATCTACCGAATGTTTCGTAGTTAGTGATATTCACAACCCATACAAAAATATGAAGTTGATAATACTAGAAAAAAATAAGGATTGTGTGGATTCGTAATGGGGTTATAGAATTCTTTTTACGAGGAAGGGGTTATAGAGTTTATACTCGTGTTCATTGTGCAGGCGGAGGAAAGTGAATGTTCCCCAATTGAATCTTTTGGCGAATGCCATTGTAAAACTGTAGTACATAGATCATGTACTGATGGAGGCTAATAGAAAAGCAAATGAAATAAAGGTTGAAGGCTTTGTACTGTGTAGTAGTGCTTCTGTTGAGATTCAAGTGCCTGAGGTGTTATTGTTGTATTTTGGGTTTTAGTTTTTGTGATTTCTTTCTTCTCAGCAAATCTGGCCAAAAAAAAATACTGTTTGATTTTCATTTTTCTTTTATTTCTTTAAATCTTGTGTTTTTGGTTTAGCAGATTCGAAGTGTGTGTAGAAACTAGATCCAATTGTAGTCGTTTTGGTGTAGATGCTGGTCAGAAAGAACTGTTGACCGGCACAGGTTAGTGTAAGCCACTAATGCCGGCTCAAATATACATGAATGATTTCTTGATATGCTTCAGTTTTATGTGAGGGCACATTTGACACTCTTCCATTTCTGAGATTTCATTTACAAAAAAGAGAGGTTGAAGTAAGTGAATATATGCACCTACAAATTTTACATCGTCGCATAACATTAGCAAGCTGAAGCAAGGTTCTTGTTCCGAATAACGTTATATATCAATTGCCTCAGTTCAAGGATGACGCAACGAAACCTGCTCGTCAGGTTCAGCAACTACTCAAACTTTCAATGGAGATCAGCTCCTTCACAAAGCAAGGTCAGTCGTTGTACCGTGCCGACCCGAGCAGCTCGTGAATCTCCCGGCTAAGCTCACTCTACCAACCGCAGCAAAACGGACGAGAATCTACACACCCCAAACCGGAATCTCCAAGCATGAGTGATCACGCCTTCTTGGCCACGGCGAAGCCGGTGATGAACTCCCTGACCTCGCCGCTGGCCCGGTCCAGCGCCGTCCTCCCGTCGGCGTCCTTGACGTCGTACTTGGCGCCGGCCTTGAGCAGCTCCTCGATCTTGGGCAAGTCGCCCTCGGAGGCGGCCAGAATCAGCAGGATGTCCACCGGGTGGATGCTCTGGTTCAGCAGCGCCTCCATCTTGTCGTAGGTGCCCTCCACCGCCAGCATCCCCATGTAGTTGAAGTACTGCCGCCCATTCTTGTCAGATGCCGAGCGCATGCAGCAACGGAGATTCAGAGGCAGTTCAGGGAACGGGTTCTCACCTGCTCGACGTCGTCGCGGTCGAAGTCGTCCCTCGCCTGGCTGCCGTAGATGCCGGCGCCCTCCGCGTCCTTGTTCCCGAACTTGAAGAACCCCACCTTGCCGCTCTCCCTCGCCGGCGCCACCTTGCTCAACAGTGACGGCCGCAGCCACGCTGCGCCGCCGCCCAGCTGCGGGGTCCTCAGCACTCCCCCCACCGCCCGCGGCGACCTCCACCCCGACGACGAGGACGCCGTCTTGGTCGCGAGCTGGATGGTGCACGGGATGGAGGCCATGGCGCTTTGCTGCTTGTTGGAGTGCGAGCAGGTCTGGGACTGGGAGCGAGAGGTGGAGAGGGGCAGATATATGCAAGGGAAAGGATAAGTAGCACTGAACTGTTTGGTATGTACTTTGGCTGTGTGTGAAGACTGAAGAGCTTAGAGCATTACAGTCGAACTTGGCAAATCCGGCTTCTCAAATCCTCGCGGACGCGGTCACTGATCGGACTCCCCTCAAATTTCCACAGTTGCAGCTGGACATCTTATACTAGATTCTCAAATTCATACAAAGATATGCAAACTAAAATAAACCTACGCTACTCGTCGTCGTAGATGTCGACGATCTCCGTGCCCGGCTCCGGTAGCATGAGCGGCAGCTGCAGCTCCGGCGCCTCCGCTCCGGCCTCCTCCGCCTCTATCTCCGCGTCGAGTTCGGTGAAGAGCGCGTCGGACTCCTCCTGCTCCTGCCGGAGGAACGCCCGGTTGGCCTCACATAGGCCTCATTCTGGATGGACTACAGGATGACCTGCTGCTTTGCCATCTTCTCTGACTGGGCGACGGCGAACTCCGCCTCCGCCTGCTCCATGTTGAAGCCCGGCAGCTGCTGCTCCGGCTGCTCCGGCTCCTGCTGCTCCGCCTCCTCCACCTTCATTGGAGACATCTCCTCCTCCTCTTCCCCCGGCTGCTCCTCCTCCTCCTCCGGCTCTGGCGAGTCCGGAGGCAGCCCGACAGCGATGCGGGCGGCTTGCCTCGCCCGGATCTCCTGCTGGATCTCGTAGCGGCGCTCCGGCGTCAGCATGGCGTAGTAGGTGATCTTGCTCCAGACCATGGCGGAGTGCCAAAGCGTGGGCGGAGCGTCGGACCGTGGGCAGAGTGCCGGAGCGGGAGAGGGAGGAGGTGGATGGGCTCGGACTGGCGGCACGGAGAAGGAGAAGGTGGATGGGTTAGGGTTGCGGGACGCCGGCGAGCTTAAATAACCGGATTTGGTCTTGGGCGGCGAGCCGGAGCGGTGCCACGCGGCGTTCACACCGTGGCGATGGACGCGGCGTCCGTCGGACAGCCGGGTTTCCGGGCGTTTCCGCGTGGGAACCCGTCGTCAGACCGACGTGGCGGGCGTGCCCGGACACGCCCGGGCACCCCCATATTCGCCCCATATTTGGGCTGGATATGTGGGTGCCGGTCAGCCCGGGCGTTTTAAGGCCCGTTTAAGGAGCCCGTCTGGGCCAAAAAACGTGATCGGACTGTGACCGGGCGGCCCATCCGGACGTATAAGGCGGGTTTGAGAGGTCCGGATGTAGATGCTCTTAGCCTGAACTTTCTGAATCTTTTGTCTGCCTCCCTGTTTGGAGATATACTAGCGCCGAAGAAGCGTGGCGCACGCCACGCCCGTGGCAGATGTCGTCTGTATTTTGCGCAAGTTTTTGTTGTTGTTGTTTTTCTTGCATGCAATCCGTCTATGCTTTTATCTGGGTGTTGGTTGCATCATGACTTTCTTGTTATTCCTTTATTTTCCTGCCTATTAATGACATGCCATTTCTTTGTTTTTGTTTCTGGTTAACGATTTAGAAACAACACGGTTCATACATTGTTAGATTGCAGCTACACAATATATACACGCATCTGACTTGATACCATGACAGGTCAATGTAGATCTAAGGGATGAGTGGTGGCCAAGGGGAAGAGGATGGAGCAAAAAAATGAAAGAGAAGCTACAGAACCTTTGAGAAGAGGAAGAAATAAGTGTATGGCTGGACACGTGTATCTAGAATGGAGGACACGTGGGTTATGCTCCGTGTGTAGTCTGAATTGAAATCTCTAAAAGGCTTATATTTACAACCGAAGGAGGTATGATTAAGCGGCCGGTGCATGGTCACTGCTCTGTGAAGATCCAGTCGATCCTTCTTTCCGGAGCGAATTTCCCCCTCACACTTTGCTCACAGAATTGTCCTTGACCGAAGTCCTTCCTTGTAGTTGGTGAGTACACTTTGCTTGGCTTAGATATTAATATCTCATTCCTTTTCTTCTGATATATAATCCAATCTTACTTTTTGTTCTACATGAAATGGAGAACTATAGATTTTGTCAATGGGCGCTTGTAGTTTATGTACTCTTAGATACATGGGGTTGATATATTAGTGGATGAAATACAAATTTCACCAAATCTTTGATGTACCGTCAATTTGGTGCTCCATGCTCCCTGTCTTCTGCAATGGATAAACTTAATAGTTTCCCCCATACTCCTTCAAAAAAGAAAATAGAAAAAAGGAAACTTTATAGGTTTACTTCATCTATCAAGATCAGAGACATCCTCCGTCTGACACATATTTTGGCATTTGCTAATAGGAAGAAATGAATCAACCAACAGACGATCACCAGCCTATCACGCTTGTGCTATCTGGGAATCTTCTACGGACTTGGGTATATGGTAATACTGTCAACCCACTCGTAGTTGCTGAAGCTGCCCTCCGTTCTTATTATTCTGGCGATTCTTCCATGTTGAAGTACCTAACGTTACTCATATCGGTAGATCAATGTTTTGGATTAATGGCACTATTGTCTATATCTTTAGAACACTTATAGTCTCCTTGTATATCCAGAAGATTCAACCTGGCTTACTATCAGCATCTGATGTTAGCATGCACTATATATGTAGAGCATGATTTGCAGTATTAAACTGGCACTGATAAGTGTTGCCTCTAATATGTCTTATTAGGGAAAATAGTGGGCAAAACCAATCTATTTAACTGGGATCCCAGATATAAACACTAAATATAGGCAAGAGCAGAAAAAACATAGGGTCACCAACTTGGATACTGATATTTTGGAATACCGTGGATGCAACCAAAGTTTCTTGTTCTCTTCATTTTGAGAAAACAGAGCAAAATAGACAAATAGATAAATAGACTGGGTGCAATGTGTGTACATTAGGCATTGTCCGACCCTTTTACATCTAATTAGAGTAATAAGCCTGAATAATGTAGCTGTTAGAGCAAAGTGTGTGATCATTAAGTCAAAATAGAATGATAGAACCAAACTAAAAACTGGAAGATAGAAGGGTGGCTAAACAAATAAAAAGTTGATAATTATGTCATTTTGTACAATCTGTAGTGTTACTTTTTTGACTGCTGCGTGGAGTATCCAGTTCAGTGCAAGCAATGGCACAACTGAAGCACCTGCAAAAAACAGGACTAAGCCATGAATATTAAGGAGACAAAGAAGAACTTCCAAAGTTATTTAACCAAGGATCATATCAGCCATGGCAATATACTGAGAACACAACGATACATGAATTTCTATCTCTACAACTCCTCTCTGATTTAAGCTTTCATTTTTTATCACTAAGATCAAAGAAACAAAACCATCTTTCTACTTGGAAGAATCCAAAGGCACGCATTGTTATAACACCCTTGTGCCACCATATTAACAGAACCTCCTGTCCCAATGAGGAAACTACTTCAAAATGAACAAACAAACAATACAACCAGTATCCATGTGTCCCGTATGTATTTTCTTCACACAGAACCAGTTGCAACCTCACTGATTCTTTGTTAGTAACACAATATCTCCTATCAAAACATAATATTATAGTAACAATCGGCATAATATGATAGTAATAATCAGCAAAAGGAGCCCACTACTTGAAAGCACCAAGCCACTCATTCACTCATTTCTAGAGATCTAATCAAACTGTACTTCCTAATGAACCAGTGTGGTCAACTGCTGTACGTTCCATGATCCAAAACTGAAGCTAGCATTAAACAGTAACAACGACCTACAAACCAACACCGTCAATTTTAAACGACAAAATACCTGGATAAATATTGCATGAAGGCATACCAGATTAACCAACGACACTCTACGCTCTTAAGTTCAATACACATCTTCCCTTATTTTATTATTTGATCCAGTGTAACTCTCCCTCTAATCCAGTATCCAGACCTAGCATCTTTCACTTGGATGACTTCCATTGACCTCATATCCTGCAGGCAACAGTGAATAATTCAGATACTAATAGCGGTGGTAAACACACATAAGTAGATCAGCAGTACAGCTCGCAAGTAGCAACCATGGAGCAGCTTCAGTGCTTCTGGTCTGTACACAACATTTCAGGTGACGATGACATTACATGTCTGCGGTTAAACTTAACACCCTATTAGGATTTGATGTTCGCAATATCTCACTATTATTAATATCGATGCCTGTAGTGTTCCAAAATATGCAGCATAAATAGGAGTTAACCTCTGCTAGCAACATATAGTGTAATGTTTTTAAAAAGTCCCTTATGCAAGATTAGATGCTTAACTGAATTTTAGCAAGTCTATGCCTCAGATATGTATCACAACACATGGCATCAGTACACTTCAGACTATTAATCTCCACATATGACTTTCAGTTTGGTGGTCAAGGTTAATTGCCGCTAAGCATTTCAGAAGTGTAATCAAACAGTTGCATAGAATTTATGACCAAAAAAGAAAATCGCCTTCAAACAGAACCATATGTGTAGCGAATTTCTTGCCATGTCTGTCTCCATTGAACACACGTCTGTCTCCATTGTACGGGTTGTTGTTGATCGTTGCTTTATATATAAACTGAGGCGAAAGCCTTTTTCAGTATATATGGCATACAATGCGCCTCTCCTAAACATCATACATACATGATAAAAAGGTCACAATTAAATGGAAAAGAAAACAATACAGAAAAAGTCGAAATTCCTGGTCTAGTGTTACCTGCTTGGCTGCCCCGTGTTCATTTCTTGCATCAGCAACTCCGGAATGTTTGAATCAAAATCAATAAATCAATTTGAGAACTGGAAAAAAATAGAAAACATGATGAGGTGAGAGAGATTGGGATGAGAGAAATAAAGGTGTGGGAAGAACCTCACCAGCTGATCGTCCATGCAGGGAGAGTAGTTCATGTGGTGGTGGTGGTGGTCACCATGAGTTGTACGCCTTCGGCCTGATCTGCCATTCCCCACCATGAGGCAGGAACCTAGACGTAGGATTTGTTTCCGTAGGACTCCTCTGGCCTATGAGAGGTGGAAGAAAAAGAAAGAAGATGCAGCACTGGTGGAGCAGGATGGAAGGCGGAGGGCGCACGCGTGGTCCCCGTGCAAGTACATCCGCCTGCCTCCTTTGCCCAGCAGGGGGATTCTTCGCGCCGGTGAGGATCAGTGGTAAAGATCGAAAGAAAACGGGGCGTGCGAGGAGGAGGAAGGGAGAAGATGTACCGCCGCCGCCGCCGCTGCTTTGTTGTGGCCATTGCTCGAGATTAGAGAAGGAGATGAGGGAAGGAGCGATGGGAGATGATGGGGCGATTTGTGTTGGCTGAGGGCGGTGCGCAGGAGAAAGCGGTGAGGTGGCTTCCCGAAGGATCGTAAGCGGTTGGCCTCCTCAGATCGGTTTCCTCTCAGCCTCCCGCGTAGACTCTTCAGATCCCACGTAACCCCCCCACGTAAATCCCCAACAGTAAATGATAAAAAAATAAAAAAAAGGAGAAAAACCAAATCACTCCCGCTTTAGTATTGTTATACTTATTGGACACTAGAGATATTCCGAAAGTGCAGGATATATGTTGGAGCGGTGCTATGTCTTGTACTACTGGACAACACGGGAGAGATTGACAGAATGGAGCTTTAGAAGTTTGTTAGAGTTAATGTGAAATTTGTACCGGAGTGAACATGTCTGGTTTTTGAGTCATTTTGTTTGTAAGGAAGCCGGTATCATCTTTTGAGCAGCTAACCTATCCATTACCCCCTTTGTACCCCAGAATTTAAGGGACTCTGATTCGAAGGATTTTCATAGAATTTTTGGAGAATTCGAATACATAGATTTTTTTTCTGTCTAAATTGTTTGATTCATCATAGGCATTTTTCCTTGAGTTTCATTTGCACTAGATTTCGTAGAAAAATGTTCATCCACTCTAATATCTTGTGAAAAGCCCTTAAAAAAACAACTTGTGAAAAATCTTATGTTTTTCCATCTACACAATCAAATGACCATGCAATCATGTAGTACCCCTCAACTGCATAGGATTTGTGGCAAGATGTTACTCCTTAGTTTTTTCTTCCTTTTCATGTCGCCACTGCTGCCGTTCCTTCCTTCCCGCCTCTGATGGCCTTTGAGGTGCAGAGGACCTCGCGCCCCGGCCAGTGGGAGGAACCCCGCTCTTGTTTGTTAGGTTTAATGTCTTGGTTGGGGCTGTGTGGCGATGAACAATGCCTCTCAATAGGAATAATGTCTCTCACGTTCGATCCCCGTCCGATGGTGCATCTAAGCGTCATCCGAGGGGTTTGTGAAGGTGCGTTTTCGCTGGATCTCGCATGATTAGATCAGTGCTGGTCTTCGGTGGATCTGTTTGGATCCAGTCTGCGTTCTTCTTTATTCATGTGTTTACATGTTTGATCCTATCAATCTACGACTCTCTTCATCAGCGATGGTTGCTGCTCTGGTGCCCTGGTCCTGTTGGGCCTTAACACGACGACTCCTCGACTGTCTATGTCTATGTCTGTCTTCGATGAGGGAGGGCGATGACGGCGGCACGCCTTCGACTCGCTCCAATGTTTGTAGCCGTTGCTAGATGGTCCACGGACCTAGTTGCATTTTTTTACCCCTCTTCTGTCATGATTGATTATGAATAGATTAAAAGGCGTCCAGACCATGCTCATTGCATCTGACTGCTCAACAGTTGTGAAACACATCCATGAAGCATCGGGAGGCAACTATGGAGCTGTGATTAAAGAGTTTAGATCATGGCAGAACGCTTTTATTTCTTGTACTTTTACTCATGAGAATCTAGGAGCTTAAATGTTGATTCTCATAGTCTAGCTAGGCATGCTCTTATGTTGGATCAAGGACGACACTTTTGGTTGGGTCAGCCACATGATTCGAATGTAATATCAGTTTTTATACCACTTGATGAATAAAGTCTAACAGATTTCTAAAAAAATTATTTCTTTTGAAAAATCTTGCAAAATTAAATTATTGTGTTTTACTTTCCTGAATACATTACATTTTCTATTTCTGCGTATATAGAATCATGTGTCCCAAATTTGAACTTAGACATGGTGAGTACTACGGTGGAGATTCTACGAATCGTAAAAGGACAACGGCACACCGCCTGTCACCCTGTCTATCATTGGAAAAGGATTTTTTTAGAATCACCAGGGGAGGAGTCCCTCCACCTGAATATATTGCCCAAAGTGGCCATAATGCTAGAAGAGTGATCCAGTTTATAAGGAAAACCAGATCGAAAACCTTAACAAATTGACCCCGTTTATAAGAAAAACCGAGCTAAAAACCATATAAGTAACAAGTGTTACAAGAAGAAGAGAGGAATAGGACGCCCAACATAAGGCAAGACCTAGCTTGCAGACTAACAGGACCAGGTAGATGAGTGGTGCGTCGAGGGATCACAATACCAAGACTCTACAAACAACCTAACGCACCGCACCGGCGTGCGTATCAAACCCAACGGCACAACAGAGGAGCATTCACAATCAACGAGTGCCAAAGCTTAACACGAACCTTGACTGAGAGCTCCCACGGAAGTTCAAGATGATTAGCAAGTTGGGGAGACGTCATTACGTCGTCATTGAGCAAAGATGAACCAAGATGAGACCAAGAGCCCGAATCTCGCCTCAATAGAACAGGGTCTTGAGCATGCATAGCAACAGGACGGAGACCACACATAGGACAACCGAAGAGAAACACATGAATATGAGACAGTATACGCATTTATTTTGTACAAATACTTTCGTGAGACATTGTTATACATCTTTCTATTTGTGTGTATGCCACATCCGTCATTCTTACATACTCTGTTTGATGAGTTCCCTATGTTGTTCACCTTCTTCTTCCTTGGTTTCTATCATGTTCCGCTCTCACTGTTTGATCATCTTCTTTCTCTATTTTTTTTCCTTATGTGTAATTACTTTCGTTCACGTCATGTGGGTTCCTCCTGTCCTGCCGCTTCACAAATTCATGCCATCGTTCTTCCCATGAAAAAAATGTTGTATTGTATTTGTCAATTTTTTATTTTATCTTCCATTAAATTTCCATCCTTCTATTTGACACGTTCATACTTGTACTGTGAAA
Source organism: Thinopyrum elongatum (assembly GCA_011799875.1). NCBI lineage: Eukaryota > Viridiplantae > Streptophyta > Magnoliopsida > Poales > Poaceae > Thinopyrum > Thinopyrum elongatum. The sequence goes on from CM022298.1 coordinate 230,085,378, forward strand.
TCCTATTTCCTCGGAAGTGTCCTGTACTGTGAAATCTCAATTTGTCAAAAGTTCATGACTTTCTTATGAATTTTCCCAAATGAGATACCATTTCAATTTCGGTACTCGAAGTGCACTGTTTTTTCTATGATTTGATTTCATTTTTAGTCCTAAGATTGTTTTGTTTTTGTTCTCCCAAGTTACATTATAAGAAAATGACTTTTTTTAGCAAACTTATCCGGTACCTTGATTTTTGTACGTACGAACTTGTGCCCATTTTGTTGCTTACTTTTTTAATGATTTATTACTGCACGCAGCCAATGACCTGTTACGCCGAGTTAACTAACATTTATTTTTGCAGTGCGCAGTGCATAGACACCTCAACTTCTTTCTCGTTCCTCTTTCCCCCTCGTCTTGTTCCTTTCTACTGTCATGCTTCAGACTCCTTTTGGATGTTGCTTCCACCGGTTGCCGGATGTCCATGGCCACAAGTGTCGACAAGGACTGCAGCTACTGCAGGTATTCGTGTATGTTGCCGTCACAACTTGCAGTTCATGAATTAGAGGTAAATCAACATGTATCCTTATTAATATCGTCCAAATCAGGCCTGACTACTTTCTTTCTACTAAATTGGTTGTTCGTATTTTTCTAGTGCCCAATTTGTTATGTCGTCAGAAACTTGTGTGACGAGGACAACATTCTGAAGAACAACTGCTTCTCCCTCTTTTTCTCGACCAGACTGTAAAATAAGAACAACAAGAAATAGTTATTCGAATATTTTTCATGAGATGTCATTCTAGGCTGTTAACGGGTATCAGATCTGAAACCCACACCCGGTAGCTGTCATGTGTTGGTTACCATTGATGAAAACACTTCCATGACGCGTCAGTTATCATCATGGAAATGGACACTTCCGTGATGAAAAAGCAAGTATTTTCATGGAACATATCCTCGACAGCACAGGTATAAATATTCTTCATTTTGTTATAAAACCATCATGGATGTATATGAGTGACAGAAAATGTGGCCCACTGTAACAAATGTGTATCATCACGAATGTGTCTCTTTTTTTTTGTAGTGCATGCAGGTATTTACGGGATTTCTGCCTTTTAGTTTGGGGATTTCGATTTTGGGGTAGATGTGAAGAGCGGGTCACTGGTCTATGAGTTGTTGTAGTAAAATTTCATATCCTCAAAGTGTCGCAGTAACTATTATGCTCCAATTTGTTGGATTCTTGCTGACTGTCAATTTTACCAATGTAGCTCCAAAAAGTAAACAGTTCAATGTACAAGTGAACTACGGAGGATGGTTCCTTGGCGACGGCAAAAATAGATCTTATTGTTGGAAATGTAGTAGAAAACAAAAAAAATCCGCGCCTACGCACACCCAGGAAAAATATGAAGATGCATATTGGGTAGGGATCACGATCGTTACCTTCACTGGGTTGCAGCGGAAGAAGAACGTGTCGGTGTAGATCGTACTTGGAGTCCCTTGAACCATCGATGAACAATCCTGCAAACTGCCCACGAACAGTCCCTCGAACCGAAGATGAAAAGCACAGCCTCTCTACTTGGTTGCAAGCGTGCAGCCTTCACGGTCCAGCAGCGCTTCGCCGTCCAGAGCTAACCGTCACCGGAGAATTAGAGGGAGGAGATTAGAACCACACTGGACTTCTAACTATGGGAGACTGTTGGAAAATATGTCCTAGAGACAATAATATTATATTATTATATTTCCATGCTCATAATTAAGAGTTTACATTTCATGCTATAATTGCTATGATCCTGGAATATGCGATTCAGTGGAAAACTCATATGCACGTGTGAAATGATAACCAGATAAAATAAAGCTTCCTAGTCTCACCTCTAAGACTAGCTCAAGTGTTGTTGGTGATCATGTTTAGAATCCTTGTGTGGTTCTAATATCCTCCTTCTAATTCTCTGGCGACATTAGCTCTGGACGGTGAAGCGTTGCCGAATCATGAAGGCTTCACGCTTGCAACCAAGTGGAGAGTGAAAGGATCGAGATGGACCTAGAAGGGGGGGGGGGGTGAATAGGCACAATTACAAATTTTAATTCTTACTTAGCAATTTTAGGCTATAATGCGGAATATGAAGGTGAGCCTAACAATTGCAAAGGTGATACAAGAGCTAAGCAATGTAAGCACGATCAACAAGTATATGAGAGAGCAAGCACAATATAATTCAAGTAAATACTTAGAGACAAATAACCACAAGTAGGAAGCTAGGGTTAGGGATAACCGCAACTCTGAGAGATGAGGATGTATGCCGATGTTCACTTCCTTGGAGGGAAGCTACGTCACTGTTTAGAGAGGTGGGTGTTACCACGAAGGCACACCAACACCACGAAGGCTCACCCTATTCTCTCTTTGAGATATCACCACGGAGGCGATTCTTAACCACTAGTGGTAGACCTTGGGGTGGTCTCCAAACCCTCACAAACTTTTCGGGGGTAATCACAATGAACGATTCCTCGCCGGAGTACTCCTGCCGCCTAGGAGTCTCCAACCTCCAAGAGTAATAAGATGCACCGCAAAAACAAGGGGGAATCAACTTTTGCTTTGGTGAATGTGTAGATCAGACACTCCTCCTTCACTTCTCAAAAGATCAAGAGCTTTGGTTGGCAAAGGGGGGAGAACTCCAAGAAATCAAGGTCTGAAAATGGAGGAGAGAGAAATGGAGTCGTCAACCTCTTCATGGGGAAGAAGAAGACTATTTATAGGTTGGGACAAAATCCAGCCGTTGGAGCCAGATTCCTGCGAAGCCCGGAAGTTCCGTCGATGCCCGGAAGTTCCGAACCCCGGAAGTTCCGGACAGGTTCCGGGCTACACAGAGAATTTTCCACCTCTCTGGAGTACCCCAGAAGCTGCTTGAACAGGGTACAGAAGTTCCGGCCAACCCGAAAGTTCCGGCCAAGGTCCGGCAAGGTTCCGGACTACACACAGAGTTTGCACAAAAAGAGCAGTTTCTCTGGGTGGCCCGGAAGCTTCCCGGAACCGTTCCGGACCTTCTGGTCCCCGGATCCGGCCGACCCAAAAGTTCCGGCCTGAGCAGAAACATTTCGCTGTGAGATTTTTCAGATCATATGTGTAAGTGAAGTTGATTCCCAGATGTTTTCATGATGCACCCCCTCTTAATAGTGCGGCTGCCCTAGGGACTCAAGAAATAATAAAACAATATGGCACTCCATGAAGAAAACAATATGGCACTCCGCCTTTTTCCTTTTTCCGAGCTGAGGGGAAATAACCATCCATGCTTCACTTCAAGTTTAACGATGATGTTTGCACTAGAGCATGTGGTTAGAAACACAAATGAAATTGTCATAGATGTCAAAAACTATTCAGGGCAACAATGCACTTTCAATCTCCCCCTTTTTGACATAGATGACAACAATGCTTGAGAGGGTAGTCACACGGAGTATGTATGATATAAAGCAGTTTTAATGAAAGGCAGAAACTCCCCCACAACCTATGCCTTATTTTAGAGTTGCATTTGAAGACAAAAGACACGGTTGGAAAGAGCCCCCCCTCACACTGTGCTTACCCACACAAGAAAAATATAGCGACATAGAACGTTTTACTAACCTTGTTTTTCATATGTGACAAGACATATATGGATATATCGTTCATGATAGATGTCGCTCACGGTATGAGATGAGAATATAGAATATGCCATGTAACACCTTGTATACACTACTGCAGGATGCTGCTAACGCGACACTATAATCAGAGACCCTTCGACGAAACTGTGTGTGATGCATTAATCGCAAACGGTGATGTAAAAGAACCGTAAAAAATGATACGAAACATTTGCGATGACTGAGACATCAAACACGATCCAGATTTTAGTTGCGTGTGTGATGCGTGACATACGGTTGATCCATACGAACTGTTTGCGATGATCCAGAACAACAGAAACGGTCAGGCAGATGAAGGTGTGTGCGATATACGGCATACATTTTGCTCCGATGAACCGTTTGTGATGATTGAGTTGAACACAAATGATTCGGCGTAAGAAGATGTGTGTGATACCCGGCAAATAGGTCTGTAATCAAAATTGTGTGCGATCATTATAGACAGCGCATACGTTTTTTTTGTGAAGTGTGTGCTTGACAGGGCACATAATTCAAGAAACCAACCTGTGGGTGATAATGTAAAAGATCTCTGTCGAATACGTATTGCTAATCGTCTGCGATGAGATTGACAGGGGAAATAGAGATAACGAATTAATATGATCGAACGGAAGTAGAGATATATACAGTCTGCTTAATTTAGTCCTTCTTGTTGTTGTTGGATGGCCCCGCGACATCGTCTTGGCAAGGACGCTTCTTGACGCTGACCGTTGGCTTTTCATCGCCGCCGCCGCCATCATCGCCGTTGCTGTCGTCGTCCTCCTCCTCCTCGTTTGACCATTCCTCCTCCTCCTCCTCATCGTCGTCCTCTTCTTCGTCCTCCGACGGCTCATTGTCCGTCTAGTTGTCGTCTGACAATTTCGGAGGCGGTGTCCCTTCCATGATCCGGATATAATCGAGGTCTGGGCTCGACGCCGGACTCATGGAAGACGAGCAGGATGATTCCGATGTTGACCTATCATCGGGCGCCAGACTGCTGGCCGAACTGTCGTCCTCGCTGTCGGTCGACATGGCTGCGGTACGTATACAAACCACGAGAGAGCGAGATTGCAGAGTGTGTGCAAGTGTGTAGCGCGGCCGACCGGGGACGATGAAGATGGTGGACACTTAAGCGGGGTATGCAGAGGAGAGGAATGTCAATTGAAGCGGGGATTGACGTATTATCTAACCGCTGATATAATCAACCGCAATTATTTGTACCCATTCGCTCCAAATTCTTAGGGTTGCGCAGTTCTCAATGTGATAATTACGCACACGCGTTGAAGCGTCCAAATATGAAACAAGCATTTTTTATACTACTCCCTCCGTACCGACGACCTAGGTGGGGGAAAATGAGAGAACTTGATGATTATTTGCTAATCAATACCATTGCGTGCAGAGAATTGACCACTGCATGTTATGCTAAGTAGTCTAAAGTCATTGAATGCATACAAGCCCCACGACTCCTATTGGCTGATTTCTTTTTTCAGGACAACAAACAAGGAACGAGTTTTGGGATTATTTGGTTTTTGTAATGTGACTTATGCACCGGTACGAACGGAGTAGGACAATTGGCAAGCAATACATTGAGCTCTTCTTATTGATGAAGCCAGTAATAATCAAACAAAACCCGTAATCATCATTGCAAATAGCGCATAGAAGATGGCCAATGCGACAACCACAACTGCACATGCTAGTTCCTTCTTGTCTCTTGCTTTCAGCTGTTGCCTGTGATTGATTCTTTCTTGCTTCATCGTACTAATTGTACACTCCAGATCAGTTGGTTTCTTCTTCAGCTTTATGTTACCTTCTGTGAGCTTGGTGATAACACTTCGAGCCCTGCCATGCCATTCTTCATCCAGCCAGTCAACAAAGGCACAAGCCACATATCCCTGCCAATGTTAAATAGTATTCAGGATGAGCGGTGGCATTAACTCAACTAAAATGATGAACTTAGCACTAATCTCTAAGGGGCAACTGAGAAACCGTCTGCCAATGTCGAATCCCTCCGTGCATACACGTCGAGCGGGAGTGTGTCCCAGCACACAACTCAGCTTTTGGTACTTCTCGGTGGCGCAAAACTCGGAGTCGAACTCATGTTGCGGGAGTCTGGAGTCATACTCCGGATCCGGTGGTTGATCGCTTTCCTGGGGGGGGGGGGGGAGGAGTGATGTCTACTACACAACTTGTTCTTGTAGACTCGTGTTGGGCCTCCGAGCGCAGAGTTTTGTAGGACAGTAGCAAATTTCCCTCAAGTGGATGACCTAAAGTTTATCAATCCGTGGGAGGTGTAGGATGAAGATGGTCTCTCTCAAACAACCCTGCAACCAAATAATAAAAAGTCTCTTGTGTCCCCAACACACCAAATACAATGGTAAATTGTATAGGTGCGCTAGTTCGGCGAAGAGATGGTGATACAAGTGTAGTAATGATAGTAGATATTGATTTTTGTAATAGGAACAATAAAAAACAGCAAGGTAGCAATTGATAAAACGGAGCACAAACGGTATTGCAATGCTTGAAAATGAGGCCTAGGGTCCGTACTTTCGCTAGTGCAATCTCTCAACAATGCTAATATAATTGGATCATATAACCATCCCTCAACATGTGATGAAGAATCACTCCAAAGTTCTTATCTAGCGGAGAACATAAGAAGAAATTGTTTGTAGGGTACGAAACCACCTTAAAGTTATTCTTTCTGTTCGATCTATTCAAGAGTTCGTACTAAAATAACGCAAAGTTATTCTTTCCGTTCGATCTATCCAAGAGTTCGTATTAAAATAACACCATATGATACGCATCAACCAACTCTAATGTCACCTAGATACTCCAATGTCACCACAAGTATCCATGAGTTAATTATACGATACGCATCAAACAATTTCAGATTCATAATACTCGATCCAACACAAAGAACCTCAAAGAGTGCCCCAAGATTTCTACCGGAGAAAAAAAGATGAAAATGTGCATCAACCCCTATGCATAGATTACCCCAATGTCACCTCGGGAATCCGCTAGTTGAGTGCCAAGACATAGATCAAGTGCTCTCAAATCCATAAAAGTGTTCAATCCGATAAAACGAAATCTCAAAGGGAAAACTCAATTCATCACAACAAAATAGAGAGGGGAAAACACCATATGATCCAACTATATTAACAAAGCCCGCGATACATCAAGATCGAACATCTCAAGAACACGAGAGAGAAAGATTAAACACATAGCTACTGGTACAAACCCTCAACCCCGAGGGTGGACTACTCCTTCCTCATCATGGTGGCCGTCGGGATGATGAAGATGGCCTACGGTGATGATTTCCCCCTCCGGTGGAGTGCCGGAATGGGGTCTAGATTGGTTTTTCATGGCTATAGAGGCTTGTGCCGGCGGAACTTCTGATCTAGTGTTACCCCTGATGGTTTCTCTATTTATAGGAATTTTTGGTGTTGGTTTCACGCTAAGATGGGCCTCTAGGTGAGCACAACCCACCGGAGCACGGGCAAGGGCCCAGGCGCGCCCCGATGTCTTGTGCCCTACTCCTTCACCTTTTGGTCCTTCCACGAAGCTTCGGGGGTCTCTTTTGTTCCAAAAAAAATCGTCAAAAAGTTTCAGCTCATTTGGAGAACTTTCATTTCTGCACAAAAAACAACACCACGGTAGTTCTGCTGAAAACAGCGTCAGTCCGGGTTAGTTCCATGCAAATCATACCAAAACCATATAAAATTGTTGTAAACATGGCATGAATACTTCATAAATTATAGATACGTTGGAGACATATCAGCATCCCCAAGCTTAATTCCTACTCCTCCTCGAGTAGGTAAATGATAAAAGAAATAATTTATGAAGTGTGAATGCTAGCAAAGTGCATAAGTTTGATCAATGATAATTTCAATCACTTTTCCTAGCATCATAACAGCAACTCTTTCTCATAAAACTTATTATGATAAAGTAGCAATTGAAAACGGAATTTTTGTTGTGGAAAGCTACCTATCATATTCATCATATAATCTTTCTTTTGTAGCATGGACATTTGGACTTGAATGATTCAAAGCAATAGTCTATAACTTGACATGAGGACATCAATACTCAAGCATATCAACAAGCAACCATGTCTTTCAAAATATCAACACTAAAGAAAGTTATCCCTAGCCCGTCATGCTCAATCATTGATCCATTCATGAGACACACTCGAATATTAGCAACATCCAATGCTCAAGTACGATCATAGTGCCCCTTAGTTGGTGCTTTATAAGATAAGATGGAGACTCAATTTTTTTTTGCATAAAGTAAATAGATAGGCCCTTTGCAGAGGGAAGTAGGGATTTGTAGAGGTGCCAGAGCTCAAAGCTTAAATTGAGAGATAAAAGATTTTGGGAGGCATACTTTTCCCGTCAACGAAAACGACAGAGTAATTCCCAACACTTTCCATGCTAGATATATCATAGGCGGTTCGCAAACAGAAAATAAAGTTTATTCCTTTTTCCACCATTCTTTCACAATCCATGGCTAGCCGTATCCACGGGTGCTCTCCATACCAACACTTTCCAAGGAATTTATTATTTGACAACATAAAGTAAATTTCTTTTTCATTTCGGGGTTGGGCATCCCTAATACCTTTGCCGTACTCTCGTGTAATGACAAATGAATAAACACTCATCTTGAGAATAACACATCTAGCATGGAAAATATTGGCCACCCCCTGCCGCTTCATGAGCGGTACGAGCACACAAAAAGGAAAATTATTTTGAAAATTAGAGATGGCACATACAAATTTGCTTAGAACGGCACGGGAATACCGCATATAGGTAGGTATGGTGGACTCATGTGGCAAAACTGGGTTTAGGGATTTTGGATGCACAAGTAGTATTCCCACTTAGTACAAATGGAGGCTAGCAAATAGATTGAGAAGCAACCAACCAAGAAACAAAAATTTACATAAACGAGCAGTGAGCATAACTAACACCAAATAATGCACCATAAGTAGGATGTAATTTCATTGCATAACTATTGACTTTCGTGCTTGCATAGGGAATCACAAACCTTAACACCAATATTCTTACTAAAGCATAATTACTCACCAACATGACTCACATATTATTATCTCCATATCGCAAAACTATTGCAAGAAATCAAACTATCATATCCAGTGATCTACATGAAAGTTTTTATTATATCCTTCCTGGATATCCATTACTTTGGGACTAAATTTATGTATTACCATTGCTACTAACAAGCTCTCAAATAAATTTAAGTGAAGCACGAGAGCATAAGTATTTCCTCAAAATTTTCAACTCTCAAAATAATCTAAGTGAAGCATGAGAGTAAATGACAAACTACTCCAAAAAGATACAAGTGAAGATCAAATGAGTAGTTAAGTAAATGGGTAGCTAATTGAGGACTCTCTCTTATTTAAAACTTTCAGATCTAAGTATTTTATTAAAACAGCAAGCAAAACAAAATAAAATGACATTCTAAGAATAGCACACATCATGTGAAGAAGCAAAAACTTAGGCTCAACCGAGGCTAATCGATAATTGTTGATGAAGAAAGGTGGGATGCCTACCGGGGCATCCCCAAGCTTAGATGCTTGAGAATTCTTGGAATATTAACTTGGGATTCCTTGGGCATCCCCAATCTTGAGCTCTTGTGCCTTCTTCATTCCTCTCAAATCACGGTTTCCCTAATTCTTAAAAACTTCATCCACACAAAACTCAACAAGAACTCGTGAGATAAGTTAGTATAAATCAATGCAAAACCTTATCATTTTCTACTGTAGCAAATCACTAAAATTATTATTCAGCATTGCATACTAAATGCCTCTGCATATTTAATACTCCTATCCTCAAATAGAATCATTAAACAAGCAAACATATGCAAATAATGCGAACATAACAGCAATCTGGCTAAACAGGACAGTATGTAAAGAGTGCAATTGTACTCATACTTCCCTAACTCAAAAAATTCTGAAAATTTACCACACTGTATAAAATTTATCAGATATTATTGTGCAAAAAGTTTCAACATTTTATCACATTCTGAATTTTCTGGATAATTATTGCAACAGCGATAAACTTTCTGTTTTGAAACAACAACTCATATATTTGCAAAATAAGCATGGTGATGGCTATCCTTGCCACTTTTATTGAAATAAAAGATGCAAAACATTATTCTAAATAACAGCAAGCAAATCCTAATAAAATAAAATGACTCTCCAAGCAAATCTCATATATGTGATGAATGAAAATATAGCTCCAAGTGAGGTTACCGATAATGTTGAAGGCGAAAGAGGGGATGCCTTCCGGGGCATCCCTAGGCTTAGTTGCTTGGATATTCCTTGAATATTGCCTTGGGGTGCCTTGGGCATCCCCAAGCTTAGTTGCTTGGATATTCCTTGAATATTTCCTTGGGGTGCCTTGGGCATCCCCAAGCTTAGGGTCTTGTCACACCTTATTCTCCTCATATCAATATCTCACCCCAAACTTGAAAACTTCAATCACACAAAACTTAAAGGAACTTCGTGAGATGGGTTAGTATGATAAAGACAAATCATTCACTTTGGTACTGTCAAAGACAAGATTGATAATTGTTCTCACACAATGCCTACTGTACCTTATCATTTCCACAATTTATATTGAGCAATATAAGCCATAGAAACTAGAAAACAAGCAAACTATGCATTGAAAACAGAATCTGTCAAAAACAGAACAGAATGTAAAGATCTGAATTAAGTCCATACTTATGTAACTCCAGAAATTCTGATAAATTGGGAAAACTTATAAAATTTTTATACCCATCAACTGTAAAAAATTCAGAATTTTTCGACGTTCCAGTAAAATACAGGAATTTCTGCAATGGACGCAAAAGTTTCTGTTTTTGCACAGAATCAAGTCAACTATCATCCACACTATCCCAAAGGCTTTACTTGGCACTTTATTGAAACAAAAGCTATAAAACATGATTACTACAGTAGTATAATCATGTGAACACACAAAAACAGTAGGGGTAAATGTTGGGTTGTCTCCCAACAAGCGCTTTTCTTTAATGCCTTTTTAGCTAGGCATGATGATTTCAATGATGCTCACATAAAAGATAAGAATTGAAACATAACGGGAGCATCATGAAGCATATGACTAGCACATTTAAGCCTAACCCACTTCCTATGTATAGGGATTTTGTGAGCAAACAATTCATGGGAGCAAGAATCAACTAGCATAGGAAGGCAAAACAAGTGTAACTTCAAAACTTTCAACATAAAGAGAGGAAACTTGATATTATTGCAATATGTGAAAGCATATGTTCCTCTCTCATAGTAATTTTCAGTAGCATCATGAATGAATTCAACAATATAGCTATCACATAAAGCATTCTTTTCATGATCTACAAGCATAGAAATTTTATTACTCTCCACATAAGCAAATTCATTCTCATGAATAGTGGTGGGAGCAAACTCAACAAAATAACTATCATGTGATTGGAAATTAAAATCATGATGACAAGTTTCATGGTTATCATTATTCTTTATAGCATACATGTCATCACTATAATCATCATAGATAGGAGGCATGCTTTCATCATAATAAATTTTCTCATCAAAACTTGGGGGACCAAAAATATCATCTTCATCAAATATAGCATCCCCAAGCTTATGGCTTTGCATATCGTTAGCATCATGGGTATTCAAAGAGTTTAGACCAACAACATTGCAATCATGCTCATCATTCAAAGATTTTTTGTCAAACATTTTATACAATTCTTCCTCTATCAATTGAGCACAATTTTCCTTTCCATCATTTTCACAAAAGACATTATAAAGACGAATAATATGAGACCACCTCAACTCCATTTTTTTCTAGTTTTCTTTTATAAACCAAACTAGTGATAAAACAAGAAACTAAAAGATTCAATTGCAAGATCTAAAGATATACCTTCAAGCACTCACCTCCCCGGCAACGGCGCCAGAAAAGAGCTTGATGTCTACTACACAACTTGTTCTTGTAGACTTGTGTTGGGCCTCCAAGCGCAGAGTTTTGTAGGACAGTAGCAAATTTCCCTCAAGTGTATGACCTAAGGTTTATCAATCCGTGGGAGGTGTAGGATGAAGATGGTCTCTCTCAAACAACCCTGCAACCAAATAATAAAAAGTCTCTTGTGTCCCCAACACACCAAATACAATGGTAAATTGTATAGGTGCACTAGTTCGGCGAAGAGATGGTGATACAAGTGTAGTAATGATAGTAGATATTGATTTTTGTAATAGGAACAATAAAAAATAGCAAGGTAGCAATTGATAAAACGGAGCACAAACGGTATTGCAATGCTTGAAAATGAGGCCTAGGGTCCGTACTTTCGCTAGTGCAATCTCTCAACAATGCTAATCTAATTGGATCATATAACCATCCCTCAACGTGTGATGAAGAATCACTCCAAAGTTCTTATCTAGCGGAGAACATAAGAAGAAATTGTTTGTAGGGTACGAAACCACCTTAAAGTTATTCTTTCCGTTCGATCTATTCAAGAGTTCGTACTAAAATAACACAAAGTTATTCTTTCCGTTCGATCTATCCAAGAGTTCGTACTAAAATAACACCATATGATACGCATCAACCAACTCTAATGTCACCTAGATACTCCAATGTCACCACAAGTATCCATGAGTTAATTATACGATACGCATCAAACAATTTCAGATCCATAATACTCGATCCAACACAAAGAACCTCAAAGAGTGCCCCAAGATTTCTACTGGAGAAACAAAGACGAAAACATGCATGAACCCCTATGCATAGATTACCCCAATGTCACCTCGGGAATCCGCGAGTTGAGTGCCAAGACATAGATCAAGTGCTCTCAAATCCATAAAAGTATTCAATTCGATAAAACGAAATCTCAAAGGGAAAACTCAATTCATCACAACAAGATAGAGAGGGGAAAACACCATATGATCCAACTATATTAACAAAGCCCGCGATACATCAAGATTGTAACATCTCAAGAACACGAGAGAGAGATTAAACACATAGCTACTGGTACAAACCCTCAACCCCGAGGGTGGACTACTCCCTCCTCATCATGGTGGCCGCCGGGATGATGAAGATGGCCTACGGTGATGATTTCCCCCTCCGGCGGAGTGCCGGAACGGTGTCTAGATTGGGTTTTTCATGGCTACAGAGGCTTGCGGCGGTGGAACTTCTGATCTAGGGTTACCCCTGATGGTTTCTCTATTTATAGGAATTTTTGGCGTTGGTTTCACGCTAAGATGGACCTCGAGGTGGGCACAACCCATCGGGGCACGGGCAAGGGCCCAGGCGTGCCCCGGTGTCTTGTGCCCTACTCCTTCACCTTCTGGTCCTTTCACGAAGCTTTGGGGGTCTCTTTTGTTCCAAAAAAATCGTCAAAAAGTTTCAGCTCATTTGGAGAACTTTCATTTCTGCACAAAAAACAACACCACGGTAGTTCTGCTGAAAACAACGTCAGTCCGGGTTAGTTCCATGCAAATCATACCAAACCCATATAAAATTGTTGTAAACATGGCATGAATACTTCATAAATTATAGATATGTTGGAGACGTATCAAGGAGGGGGGTCATTCCGGACGGATTGGGCAGCGAGCTACTTTGGACATGCTAAAAAAGATCGGGATAGATTGGAACCTGACAGGACGATTCAGATCCGTAGTACACCTGCCTTCTGATGACCTTAGGCAAGTGCTCGGCGGTGACCGCCGTCGTGGCGGCGCTGCCGAGAGCGGCGATACGAGCAGGAGCAGCCGCACCGAAACAATCAACACCACTTGTCCGCATTCCCCCAATGTCAGCGCCACGCGAGGTGATTTGGAGGCTATCTAGGGATTTGCGGGAAATGGGGGAAACTGTGGGGATATGCTAACGGTCGGGAACTACTTATCGCACTATGTTGTATACGGCACACGGTTTATACATGTCGTTTGTGTTAGGTATTACAACTTCACACATGATTTCCGCGCCAAACCGTGTGAGAAGACAACATAGCAGAGACACGGTTGCCGTGATATAACCGTATGTGATGTACTACCCTGTACATATGGGGATGCAACAATTGAGTTACAGTAATACTTAGGGTAAATAGCCGCTCTGCGGATACCCATCAAAAAAATAAAAATAGCCGCTCTGCAGATAGAGATGGCGGCGGCGGCCGAGGCAGCAGCTACCGGATAAGAGGTCAATCCTCAGTCGGTGGGCGGTGGTGGCGTCATAGGAGGTCAATCCTCGGTCAGCGATGGGAGATAGGAGGAGCTCAACCATCGAGGTCGGCCGCGGCGTGATTGGAGCACATACATCGCGGTCGATGGCAAGATAGTAGATGTTGAACTTTAGGCTGTTGCCCCACTAAGCTTTGCTCCTCGACCCTGCTGTCTCGGCGTGCCGCCGCAACACGCTTCTCTGTCTGTTGGGTGGAGGTCACCGCGCGGCTAATTAAATAAGGTATTCTTTTCGTTGAGTGGCTTAATTAAGGTATTCAATTCATAAGGGTTGTGCTGTACTACTCTGCGTGTAAATTGACTGGCCATTAATTTTTGTCATCGCACGGCTGGATAACAATATGGAGCGCCCTCAGTAATTATGAAAATAAAATCTTGTGATTTATGCACGCATCTTTGGGCATCAGTTAATCCGTGTGTTAATGTTGTTGTCTTGTTTTTAATTACCCTTCATGTGGTGTAGATGGAACGATCTGAATGAATGAAGAATCGGAGAAGCTCAGATTTTGTCAGTGGCGTGTCGGAGTTCATCAATTTGGCTGAAAGTACAAAGAAGAGAATTGGTAATGAGGATTACATCCTGTGTCCATGCCGTAATTGTGCCAATACAGAGTCACATAAAGTTACAGTTGTCGAGTTCTGATGTCTACTACACAACCTTCTTCTTGTAGACTCGTGTTGGGCCTCCAAGCGCAGAATTTTGTAGGACAGTAGCAATTTTCCCTCAAGTGGGTGACCTAAGGTTTATTAATCCGTGGGAGGCGTAGGATGAAGATGGTCTCTCTCAAACAACCCTGCAACCAAATAACAAAGAGTCTCTTGTGTCCCCAACACACCAAATACAATGGTAAATTGTATAGGTGCACTAGTTCGGTGAAGGGATGGTGATACAAGTGTAATATGGATAGTAGATATAGGTTTTTGTAATCTGAAAATATAAAAACAGCAAGGTAACTAGTAAAAAAAGTGAGCAAAAACGATATTGCAATGCTTGGAAACAAGGCCTAGGGTTCATACTTTCACTAGTGCAAATTCTCTCAACAATGATAACATAATTCGATCATATAACAATCCCTCAACGTGCAACAAAGAATCACTCCAAAGTTTCGATCGGAGAATGTAGGACGAAAACGTGCATCAACCCCTATGCATAGATTACCCCAATGTCACCTCGGGAATCCGCGAGTTGAGTGCCAAAATATACATCAAGTGAATCAATAGAACATCCCATTGTCACCACAGATATCCCATCGCAAGACATACATCAAGTGTTCTCAAATCCAATACTCAATCCAACATAACAAAACCTCAAAGAGCAAGACTCAATTCATCACAAGAAGGTAGAAGGGGAATAACACCATATGATCCAACTATAATAACAAAGCTCGCGATACATCAAGATCGTGCCAAATCAAGAACACGAGAGAGAGAGAGAGAGAGAGATCGAACACATAGCTACTGGTACATACCCTCAGCCCCGAGGGTGAACTACTCCCTTCTCGTCATGGAGACCGCCGGGATGATGAAGATGGCCTCCGGTGATGGTTTCCCCCTCCGGCAGGGTGCCGGAACGGGCTCCCGATTGGTTTTTCGTGGCTACAGAGGCTTGCGGCGGCGGAACTTCCGATCTAGGTTTCTTTTCGGGGGTTTTGGTATTTATATGAATTTTTGGCGTTGGTCTCACGTCAAGGGGGTCCACGAGGCAGCGACAAGCCGCCTAGGCGCGCCCCCTGGCTTGTCTCTTCCTCGTGAAGCTTCTGGTCCAGCTCTTGTGCTTCGGGGGTCTCTTTTGGTCCATAAAAAATCACCGTAAATTTTCAGTATATTCCGAGAACTTTTATTTCTGCACAAAAAAAACGACACCACGGTAGTTCTGCTGAAAAGAGCGTCAGTCCGGGTTAGTTCTAATCAAATCATACCAAAACCATATAAAATTGTTGTAAACATAGCATGAATACTTCATAAATTATAGATACGTTGGAGACGTATCAGCATCCCCAAGCTTAATTCCTGCTCGTCCTCGAGTAGGTAAATGATAAAAGAAATAATTTATGAAGTGTGAATGCTAGCAAGTGCACAAGTTCGATCAATAATAATTTCAACCACTTTTTCTAGCATCGTTACATATCATAACAATAGCTAATCTCATAAAACTTCTCATGATCAAGTAGCAAGCTATTCACATGTTAAAGCATAGATCATAAACTTTCTTGAAAACTAACAAACTATGTTCTCAGTCATCAAACAATTGCAATTCATCTTATTTTCAGGAAGGGTCTATGTAAGAGCTTTGTTTAGCAAATTCCACATACTCAACTATCATATAGTCTTCCATGATTGCTACCACTCAAAGCATATTTTTAGAACAAATAGCATCCATCGAACACAGAGAAAGATAGGGGCTTAATGTTTCGCCTCCCAACTTATTTATCATATAGATAACTGTCAACAATAATAATTCATGATCAAATATATTTGAATGGCCATATATGCTTAGATCTTTCCCCATCACATGATGCTTGCCAACTAAAGAATAGGTTGGAATAAGAAATTGACTCAACAAAAATAAAAGTAAAAGATAGGTCCTTCGCAGAGGGAAGCAGGGATTTGCAGAGGTGCCAGAGCTCGAAGCTTTTAAAACAGAGATGAACATAATTTTGAGAGGTATGCTTTCATTGTCAACATAACAACCAAGAGTTCTCACTATCTTCCATGCTAGACACATTATAGGCGGTTCCCAAACAGAATGGTAAAGTTTTTACTCACCCTCCATCAACAATCACACTCCACGGCTAGCCGAATTCACAGGTGCCGTCCATACCAACAACTTTCCTGGGGGAGTTTTGTTTAATTATTTGCAATTTTATTTTTGATCTTTTGATCATAGGACTGGGCATCCCAATTACCAGCCACTCTCTCGTGAATGACAAGTGAATAAACACTCATCGTGAGAATAACCCACCTAGCATGGAAGATACTGACAGCCCCTAGTCGCTACATGAGCGATTCGGGCATACAAAACAGATTATTATTTGAAGGTTTAGAGTTTGGCACATGCAAATTTACTTGGAACGGCAAGTAAATACCGCATACAGGTAGATATGGTGGACACTCATGGAAGAAACTTGGTTCAAGGATTTTGGATGCACAAGCAGTATTCCCGCTTAGTACAGATATTTTGGCTAGCAAAAGATTCTAAATAGCAAGCACCACATGTTGGAGGATCCATAACAATATAACTTCTATACAAATATACCCAAGCATAACTCATTATGCTGTCTTCCTTGTCCAACTTCAACTAATTTGCTCAAGTTTGAAAATAAATAATGGGGCTCACAATCATAGAAGATGTCCAAGATAGTATATTTATATGTGAAACCTCTCTTCCTTCAATATTCTTTCATGAATTGTTCAAGTGACCAATACTATGTTTGCTAACTTTCAATAAATTTACCACCTATACTTCTTATATGTGAAGTCATTATTTGTAGCGACCCGACCTCAAACGGTCAAGTCTCTGTGTATCTGTGCCATCCCTGGATTAGTATGCTGGCACACACAGTACATCAATGTATATATCAAAGTGCAATCACATGTATAAATAACGTAAAACTGATATATACCTTATAAGTCTCAGCGGAAACAAACAATCGGGTGTGGAGTCCCATCAACGCCATCGGCAAGTTGAGTGTAGACCGTAACCCTGTATCGTAACTCTTACTCATCGAAGAAATATCTGCAACATGAGACATTGCAGCCGTGTAGGTCAGTACATTGAATGTACCGGCAAGATCACTGTAAGAAAAACAGATGATAAACTATACTATATGCAGTATGGCTTTGTGGCTCTGTATCTGAGTTTTGTTTTGCGTAAAAGCTGGTTTTATTTTTCCCTACATCAAAGGAAATAACCGGAGTCTCTACTACGGAGTTATCTATCATGACATGGTTCCGC
The DNA here is from genome assembly GCA_011799875.1 of Thinopyrum elongatum. Lineage (NCBI taxonomy): Eukaryota > Viridiplantae > Streptophyta > Magnoliopsida > Poales > Poaceae > Thinopyrum > Thinopyrum elongatum. The sequence goes on from CM022298.1 coordinate 230,103,173, forward strand.
CAACCGATGTCTCATAGCCCAAATCATCATAAGTTGCCCATAATTAATTTTTTTTCGATCTGGCGTTGAGAGTTCCGAGATATATCCAAGTCCAGAGGCTCAAGTTGTCCGTAACCGGGCACACGGCTAATCGATTAGGTTTCAACCCTCTGCAGAGGTTTGTACACTTTACCCACAAGATTCGATCCCTCCCGTTTCATCCTCACACTTCATGATGTTTGAGAACAGGACGATCGAAACATGGTCTTTCGAAGAGTTCCTCTGACCACTGTCCGGTGCTCATCCAATCCTACCGTAGTTCTACATCTGCTAGCACCGTCCCAGCAAAAGTCACCACTAAGGTCAACCAAGCCAGAGCCCATAATGACTTGCGGTTGCACAGGTAAGCTTCCGGGCATGAAATATTCTTTCGTCTCTTTGAGTCTGGGTGAAGCTTTCCGCAAGATGTCATGGCGCTTCTCCATGCATCCCGGCCATCCACTGGTTGCTCCAGGGTGCCCATCAAATCCGTCCTTCACCCAGTAGTGTGTATTGAATTCTTGTCTCGAGTCTCAAAATCTTGAGGTCTTGAAGTCCTGAAGATGCAGTCCTTGCCGATGCCATCATGAAGTTGTCGCCATTGACGTAGGGGGTCCTACATACTCACACCACTCCCGAACACTCATACCAACCCCGTCTACCATAGCGTAGCATAAAAATAAATAACGTCCCGGGCTTGATAACAGGGAGATGGGTTCCTACCTCATGCATTCTACTCAACTACAAGAAGTCAATAACACTACTGGAGGGATCATGAATGGTGACACTAAATGCAATAAAAACATGGGTATGAATAACATGGTCAAAGTGAACTTGCCTGGTATAACTTGTTGAAGATAATAACGCTCTCAGAATAATGACTTGGTATAACTATTCGTCACTCCGTTGAAATCTATATAATCAAACATAGTATTCACATAAGCAATTAATTCTAGCAATAAATACTATCAATCAAAATAACACTCAACCAAATAAAAGAAATAAAGAAAACAATAATGAAATCAAAGAAGGCCATCATAAATATCCAAAGAAACTTTAAAGAAAAACTAGGGAAAACCAACACACACAATATCAACCAATAACTCTCATAACCACACTAAATTAATCTAAACAATTACTAAACAGAAAATAAAATCTATTTCCATCAAAACAACAGAAAGAATTACCTAAATAATTTCTAGCAAAAATAACTACAATACTAGCTATTACTACACTATATACTAGCTATGCAAAACTGAAATCTAAACAGTAGCAAAACTAATCAAAATAATTTCTAAAATTAGCTACTGAAGTCTAACGAAGTATATTACATCACCAAAACTTTGCAAAAAGAATTAATTAAATCTGAATAAAAATCACTAAGTTACAAACAAAACAAAACTATATAGAAAATAGTACTATTTTCACTAAAACCCTACTTTAAAATACCCTAAAAACAAAATACTAAATACTACTGGATAAACAATTCTACTAGTGACTAGGAGCAAAAAGAATCAAACAAAAACCTATTTTAAAATAAAAGTTACAAGCAAATTAAGGTTTTAAGTAAATCTGTTCAAATTCAAATTTAGAATCTTCAAACATAAAAACTTTTGGATCCAACAGAAGCTGCACAATTTTATGAAACCGTAGCAATTTGAATCACTCAATTTGGATAAGTAGTCTAATAGATATGAATTTTCTAAGATCGCTACTTTTCTGGAAAAAAAGAATTACGGGATTTTCTTTGATCTCAGCGGAGTAGTCGCCGGAGTTGGGGAAGAAGATCGGATCCGGGGTTTTGTGGGCTCCTAGAGGAAGGAGAGAACGGGGCGGTGCAGAGGAGATCTCAGCAACCTCAGGGGAGTCCGAGGAAGGACCAACCGAGCCTCGGTCGGCGACTGAGAAGCCGCCGGAGTTTATGAACTCCGATGAGTAATTATGCGGGATAGGGAGGAGGATAAGCTCCCATAGGAGAGGGCTTTGGACGAGAGCAGAGAGGGAAACACGAGGCAGGTATTTATAGGGCGAGGGGGTGTCCAGCTGCGTGCAGCCATGGCGAGCAAAAACGACAAGTTCGGATTCTCCGGCGAGAAAATCCGAGGCATTAATGGCCTCTTTACTTGGAGAAGGAGGTGTAGGGAAAGGAGGTGGATCCATTCAGAGGATTCTTGGGGAAGGGGAAGGAGGGAAGGGGGTGGGGCACGGGGTGGGGTGCGGGCATGCGTGCCTTATGCTCCTGCCAGGAACGTTCCTAGGAGGAAGACGACCCTGTTGGGTCGTGGAGGAGGCTGGGCCTCACGTGGGCTTGTGTGAGTTTGTTTTTTTAACACAAAAGAAAAGAAAACATAAATCAAACAAAATACAAGTATTATATAGGCATATAATATATCAAAATGTTCAGAAAAAGAAATCCCAAAACATGGACTATTTTCCAAACTAAGATAAAATTGACACAAAAATACAAAATTCAAACAGTGCTACTGATGCAATAAAACCTATTAAAAATCATTTTTAAAATACCAAAATTATTTCAAATTTATTTTCTCCAAATTTTCTATTGTAGGGAATCATTTTACCCTATTTTCCATATATTTTATTTTTGGAAAAAATAATTTGAATAAAACCAAATAACTCCAAATTGGATTTGAAGTTGAATTTCAAGCCCATTTCAAATCTTTTCTGTTTTTCCTCATTCAAATATATTTCAAATTGCCCCTGGTTTGGAGTGTCATATTGCTCCTCTCTTTATTTTTGAAATGCGTTCGAGGAATTTGAGATTATTCAAATGGGAAGGATTCCAATTGAAATTCAAAAGTGGTTTAACTTCCCACTCTCTTTCATTTAAAATTTGGAGAAGTCATTTCATCTCCCCTCTTGAAAGTCCTTGAGTGGCATGAAGTTTGAATTACTTTCAAATGGGGTTTATATTATTTCAAATGGAAATACTTTTGGGAAAGTCCTTTTATTCCCTCTCATTCAACTTTCAAAAGTTTCAATTTTCACTCAATTTCACACAATCAATCACTCAACAATCCAACAAACAATCAGAAATATTGATTTAATATAACATTCCAAAATTTAGAATTTTGGGATGTTAGATTATTCCCCATGGGATAAGCATATGAAACATATATAATTTCAGATTTATGAAATTCAATTCATTCAACCATTTACTCATAGGATATAAGTGAAGCACACGAGTAAATGACAGACTACTCCAAAAAGATATAAGTGAAGATCAATGAGTAGTCAAATAATTAGGTAGCTATGTGAAGACTCTCTCTCATAAATAAAATTTTAGATCTTAAGTATTTTATTCAAATAGCAAGCAAAACAAAATAAAATGACATTCCAAGGATAGCACATAGCATGTGAAGAAGCAAAAATTTAGGCTCAACCAAAACTGACCGATCATTGTTGAAGAAGAAAGGTGGGATGCCAACCAGGGCATCCCCAAGCTTAGATGCTTGATACTTCTCGGAATATTAACTAGGGATGCCTTGGGCATCCCCAAGCTTGAGCTCTTGTGTCTCCTTAATTCCTCTCATATCACGGTTTCCGTAATTCTTAAAAACTTCATCCACACAAAACTCAACAAGAACCCGTGAGATAAGTTAGTATAAATCAATGCAAAACTTTATCACACTCTACTGTATAAAATCACTAAAATTATTATTTGATATTGCCTACTAAATGCCTCTGCATATTTAATACTCCTATCCTCAAATAGAATCATTAAATAAGCAGACATATGCAAAAAATGCAAACATAACAGCAATCTGTCTAAACAGAACAGTCTGTAAAGGACTAAGGAAGATCCATACTTATTTAACTCAAAAAATTCTGAAAATTTACCACACTGTAGAGAATTTATCATTGCATATTTGTCAAAATTTTAAGCTTTTATCACATTCTGAATTTTCTAGGGAATTTTTGCAATAGCAACAAACTTTCTGTTTTGAAACAGCAACTCATATACTTGCAAATTGTGCATGGTGAAGGCTATCCTTGACAATTTTATTGAAATAAAAGATACAAAAACTTATTCAAAATAACAGCAAGCAAATATAAACAAAAGAAAATGATGCGCCAAGCAAAACACATATCATGTGATGAATAAAAATATAGCCCCAAGTAAGGTTACCGATAATGTTGGAGACGAAAGAGGGGATGCCATCCGGGGCATCCCCAAGCTTAGTTGCTTGGGTATTCCTTGAATATTAGCTTGGGGTGCCTTGGGAATCCCCAAGATTAGGGTCTTACCACTCCTTATTCTCCTCATATCGATATCTCACCCAAAACTTGAAAACTTCAATCACACAAAACTTAACAAAACCTTCGTGAGATCCGTTAGTATAATAAAACAAATCATTCACTTGGGTACTGTCAAAGACAAGATTCATAATTGTTCTCACACAATGCCTACTGTAACTTATCATTTCTACAATTTATATTAAGCAATATAAGCCATAGAAATCATAAAACAAGCAAACTATGCATTGAAAACAGAATCTGTCAAAAATAGAACAGTACGTAAAGATCTGAATTAAGGTCATACTTATGTAACTCTAAAAATTCTGAAAAATTAGGAAAACGTAGAAAATTTGTATACCAAGAAACTGTAAATAATTCATAATTTTTCCACATACCAGTAAAAGATAGGAATTTCTGTACTGGATGCAAAAGTTTCTGTTTTTGCACAGAATAGAGTCAACTATCATCCACACTATCCCAAAGGCTTTACTTGGCACTTTATTGAAACAAAACCTATAAAATATGATTACTACAGTAGACTAATCATGTGAACACACAAAAACAGTAGGGGTAAATGTTGGGTTGTCTCCCAACAAACGCTTTTCTTTAATGCCATTTTAGCTAGGCATGATGATTTCAATGATGCTCTCAATAAAGATAAGAATTGAAACATAACGGGAGCATCATGAAGCATATGACTAGCACATTTAAGTCTAACCCACTTCCTATGAATAGGGATTTTGTGAGCAAACAACTTATGGGAACAAGAATCAACTAGCATAGGAAGACAAAACAAGCATAACTTCAAAATTGTCAACACATAGAGAGGAAACTTGATATTATTGCAATTCCTACAAGCATATATTCCTCCCTCATAATAATTTTCAGTAGCATAATGAATGAATTCAACAATATAAATATCACACAAATCATTCTTTTCATGAGCCACAAGCTTAGAAATTTTATTACTCTCCACATAAGCAAATTTATTCTCATGAATAGTAGTGGGAGCAAATTCAACAAAATAGCTATCATGAGATACTTGATTAAAATCATGATGACAAGTTTCATGGTTATCATTATTCTTTATAGCATACATGTCATCACAATAATCGTCATAGATAGTAACTTTGTTCTCATAATCAATTGGAACCTCTTCCAAAATAGTGGATTCATCACTAAATAAAGTCACAACCTCACCAAATCCACTTTTATAAATATTGTGAAAAGATTCAACACCCTCCAAAATAGTGGGATCGTTATTTTCTAGAGTTGAGACTCTTCCAAACCCACTTTAATCAATATAATCATCATAAATAGGAGGCATGCTTTCATCATAATAAACTTTCTCATCAAAACTTGGGGGACTAAAAATATCATCTTCATCAAACATAGCATCCCCAAGCTTATGGCTTTGCATATCATTAGCATCATGGATATTCAAAGAATTCATACTAACAACATTCTAATCATGCTCATCATTCAAATATTATATGCCAAACATTTTATTGACTTCTTCTTCTTCTATCAATTGAGCACAATTTTCCTTTCCATCATTTTCAAGAAACACATTATAAAGATGAATAATATGAGGCAACCTCAATTCCTTTTTTTTGTAGTTTTCTTTTACAAAATAAGCTAGTGATAAAACAAGAAACTAAAAGATTCAATTGCAAGATCTAAAGATATACCTTCAATCACTCACCTCTCCAGCAATGGCGCCAGAAAAGAGCTTGATGTCTACTACGCAACCTTCTTCTTGTAGACTTGTGCTGGGCCTCCAAGCGCAGAGTTTTGTAGGACAGTAGTAATTTTCCCTCAAGTGGGTGACCTAAGGTATATCAATCCGTGGGAGGCATAGGATGAAGATGGTCTCTCTCAAACAACCCTGCAACCAAATAACAAAGAGTCTCTTGTGTCCCCAACACACCAAATACAATGGTAAATTGTATAGGTGCACTAGTTCGGTGAAGAGATGGTGATACAAGTGTAATATGGATAGTATATATAGGTTTTTGTAATATGAAAATATAAAAACAGCAAGGTAACTAGTAACAAAAGTGAGCAAAATCGATATTGCAATGCTTGGAAACAAGGCCTAGGGTTCATACTTTCACTAGTGCAAATTCTCTCAACAATGATAACATAATTCGATCATATAACAATCCCTCAACATGTAACAAAGAATCACTCCAAAGTTTCAATCGGAGAACATAGGACGAAAACATGCATCAACCCCTATGCATAGATTACCCCAATGTCACCTCGAGAATCCGCGAGTTGAGTGCCAAAACATACATCAAGTGAATCAATAGAACATCCCATTGTCACCACACATATCCCATCGCAAGACATACATCAAGTGTTCTCAAATCCAATACTCAATCCAACATAACAAAACCTCAAAGAGCAAGACTCAATTCATCACAAGAAGGTAGAGGGGGAAGAACACCATATGATCCAACTATAATAACAAAGCTCGCGATACATCAAGATCGTGCCAAATCAAGAACACGAGAGAGAGAGAGAGATCAAACACATAGCTACTAGTACATACCCTCAGCCCCGAGGGCGAACTAGTACCTTCTCGTCATGGAGACCACCGGGATGATGAACAAGGCCTCCGGTGATGGTTTCCCCCTCCGACAGGGTGCCGGAACGGGCTCCCGATTGGTTTTTCATGGCTACAGAGGCTTGCGGCGGCGGAACTTCCGATCTAGGTTTCTTTTCGGGGCTTTTGGTATTTATAGGAGTTGTTGGCGTCGGTCTCACGTCAAGGGGGTCCACGAGGCAACGACAAGCCGCCTAGGCGCACCCCCCTGGCTTGTCGCTTCCTCATGAAGCTTCTGGTCCAGCTCTTGTGCTTCGGGGGTCTCTTTTGGTCCATAAAAAATCACCGTAAATTTTCAGCACATTCCGAGAACTTCTATTTCTGCACAAAAAAAAAACGACACCACGGTAGTTCTGCTGAAAAGAGCGTCAGTCCGGGTTAGTTCTAATCAAATCATACCATATAAAATTGTTGTAAACATGGCATGAATACTTCATAAATTATAGATACGTTGGAGACGTATCAAGTTCCACTTAGTCACTCAGGGATACATGAATGGATATACACGTTGGACCAGACACGGTGAAGAGCAGGTCATGGATGAATATACCCAGGGTTGCGAGATGCCAAACCCCGGTCAGAGTGACATGGATGTTGAATCTAACATTAGGGCTGAGGCGGCAAGCTACCAATGGAACACCGGAAAGTCGAAACCCCCACTGGAAAACCAAGACGGCGACGACCTTGAAATGCCAGATTTTGCTGCTATGATTGCAGATTTCAAGGGCCCAAAAAAATATATGATTGGGTACAAGGATCTGCCAGCCATTGCTGTGGACTCCAAGAAAGATTTGTATCCAGGTTGCCAAAAGAAATATTCCAAGTTGAGTGCCACACTGGCGCTTCTCAGATTTAAAGCAGCAAACGGTCTATCAAACAAGGGCTTCACAGAGTTGTTAGGACTTTTCAAAGAAATTCTTCCGGAAGATAATGTGCTCCCCAAAAGCACGAATGAAGCGAAGAAAATTGTTTGCCCATTGGAACTTGAAGTGCAGAAGATACACGCTTGTGTGAATGATTATATATTGTACCATGGTGAGTACAAAGATTTGCGTGCATGTCCCACATGCAAGCATGCATGATACAAGCGCAGGAGAGCAAATGACAAGTACAAATTGGACGGCGAGATCAAGACAGGAATCCCGTTCAAGGTTGTTTGGTACTTGCCTTTAATTCGAAGGTTGAGGCATTTGTTTGCAAACTCTAGAGAGGCAAAGAGGTTGCGGTGGCATCATGATGAGAGAACTGCGGATAAATATATGAGGCACCCAAAAGATGGGGCTCAGTGGGAATTAATCGACAACAAGTTTGAAGACTTTGCCAAGGATCCTAGAAGTATAAGGCTCGGGGGTGTACTAATGGGATGAATCCTTTTGGCGATATGAGCACCAAACACAGCACATGGCCGGTGCTTCTGTGCATATATAACCTTGCTCCTTGGTTGTGTATGAAGAAAAAATACATCATGATGTCAATGATTATCCAAGGCCCGAAGCAACCTGGAAATGACATCGACATTTACTTTCAGCTACTGGTAGAAGAACTGCTGACATTGTGGGTAAAAGAGCCTGCTGTAAAAATGTTATGATGCTTACAAAAAGGAGATTTTCGATCTACATGTGATGCTGCTGCACACCATTCAAGATATCCCAACATTAGGCAACACATCGGTGCAGAAAACAAAGGGAGATGTAGGGTGTGTCACATGCATGGATAGGACAGCTAGCAGATTTCTTCCCAACTTGCACAAAACCATGTATTTGCGTCATCGTAGGTTCTTATGGAGAAATCACCCATACCGAAAGATCAAAGCTGAATTTGATGGTACGACAGAGGTAGGTTTGGGCCCAAGACCTTATGCTGGGGAGGTGGTCCACGACATGGCTAAAAAAATTAATGTTGTGCTTGGCAAGAACCACGCTTTGACGGTGAAACAAACACCCAGGAGTCAAGTGTTTAAGAAGAAATCGATGTTCTGGGATTTACCTTACTGGGAGATTATACGTGTACGTCACTGCATTGATGTCATGCATGTAGAGAAGAACGTATGTGAAAGCATCTTTGGTACTCTGCTCAAGATTAAAGGTAAAACAAAGGATGGTGACGGTGCACGACTTGATATGCTTGGTGATCAATCAAAACACAAGAGTGAAGCAGAAGATGATAACAAATTCCTCCACGCTCGCCAGAGTTACAATTTTAGTACAAAAGAAGCAACAGAGTTCTTCAACTATTTGTTGTCAGTTAAGACACCCTCTTCCTACTCCGCAAACATCAGAAGTCTCGTGGATGTGAGATCAGGTAAAATGAAGTTGGGACACATGAAGTCACATGATTGCCACGTAATGTTGACACAAATCCTCCCGGTGGCCATCAGGAATCTGATGGACAAAGATATAAGAAACACACTCATTGAGCTCTGTGATTTCTTCAACAAACTATGGCAGAAAGTTGTAGATCTTGAAGAGTTGGATTATATGCAGGAGGATATTGCAAGAATATTGTCCAGCCTAGAGATGTTTTGCCACCGTCATTCTTTGATGTCATGGTCCATCTCACTGTGCACCTTGTCGACGAGATAAAGTATTGTGGTCCTGTGTTTCTTCGCAACATGTATCCCTTCGAGCGGTTCATGGGAATACTGAAGCGCTATTGTCGGAACCGAAGCCATCCAGAGGCAAGCATCCTACAAGGTTATACCGCGGAGGAGGTGGTTGAGTTTTGCACCGAATACATGAAACAGAGACCTATAGGTTTTCCCCTCTCTCGCCACAAGGGAAGGTTGAAAGGTAAGCCGGTCCTTGCTGTCACGCAAAAGGCTACACTCGAAGATTTGGCCGACAAAGCCCATTTGATGGTACTGCTTAACAGCCTAGTTCTCAGCGTTTATGCTGAGGAACACTTGGCAGGGATACGCCAAAGCTTCTTACCAATGGTGTATCCATTAGATGTGGAGATGAAGGAGCACACTAAGGACTACGCCAGATGGCCGAAGAATCGTTTGGCACAAGGATCCATGGATGGCATTGCTACGTGGTTGGCACAAAAGCCATCACCTACGGTGTTGACGTACCAAGCGTATGACATAAATGGCTACACATTCTACACTGAGGAACGTGATGAGAAGTCCTCATATCAGAACAACTCTGTTCGAATAGAATGCATGACTATAGATGAAGCTGATAAAAGGGTATACTATGGAACCATCAAAGAGATTTGGGAGCTTAACTATGTGAAAGTTAAGGTGGCATTATTCAGGTGCACATGGATCCCTCTTAGTCAGGTAAAGGTTGACGATTACAGGAAGACCTGTGTTAATAGGACAGCGATGGCATATCACGTGGACCCATTCATTCTTGCCAGCGATGCTACCCAGATTTTCTATGTGGAAGACCCCTTGCATAAAAACTGCCATTTAGTGATGCATGGGAAGAGGAGGGTATTGGGCGTCGAGGATGTTGTCGATGAGGACGAGTACAATGAATTTGCTGAGTTGCCAGCCAATGGATCACGCACCCTCCAAACAGAGAAGCGTAAAATCATCAGAAAACCTAAGTTCATTCGGGGTCAACGTAATGATCCCAGTTCCCCGATGTACATGGGAATTAAGCCGTAAGACTAGTTTTTATGCCTACCCTGCAACTTAATTCGTTCAATTTAGAACTATCACGTGTACTGAATTTGTGAGTTATGCATGATCTTCTGTTGATGTAAGAACCGTTAATACATTGACCTTGATATGCTGTCAGCTCAGGCAATGAATTTGAACTGTTTATTATTATTGTCGGAGTAAATGACCACGGGTAGCCCCATCAGCTCCCTTTGGTATTTCAAGACATCGGGGCAGGCTGCGCCCCTCAAACATCAAGGACAAAGGGCCGCCTTCTTGAGGCCGGCTGGTCCAAGCAGCCGGTTGCCGGGAGGCGGCGGAGTCCACAAGACGGCCATGAAGTAGGCCGACTCCTGGCAGGCGGCCTCCTGGGATGCCGAGTCGTAGCAGGCGGCCCCTCGCGCCCTCAAAGTCAGCGCCAACATAAATATGATGAGACAGGGCATGGCTACAATACAGGCCTGCCACCCCCGAATCCAGGGCAGAGCGTGACCACAGTACTGCGTACCGAGCAGACATCCCGCGCCCAACGCAGGACTGTTGCCATGCCGCTCATGACATCACCCATGGCAGAGGAAGCCATGCTCCCGTGACGGGCGGTCAGTACGGCCCGCAGGCGGCGGGCCCTACCTGTCCGTGACAAGCCAGAAGGCGGCGAGCCCAGACCAGCCGGCTCAGAGGGAGGCCGGCTCCCAGCAGGCGGCCCTCCTCCTCCCTCGAAGTCTGTGCGCCATTAACCAGATGCAATGGGGTATGGCTACAGTGAGCTCCCGCCAGGCGGCGGGACTATATCCACGCTCCCCCTGACGAGGCCTTCGTCATCAGGGGCAATGCTACAGCATAAAGCAGTCAACGCAACCCATGGACGGCGGGACCCACCTATCGGCTGAGATCGCGGCAGTCGGCGGACCCACCAGGCGGCGGGCCCCGGCGATCAGCGGAGAAGCCGGCGACCAGTGACGCTGACTGCCGGGCCCCGCATCTGGCCAGATTACCATTGTACCCCTCGGGGGTAGGCTTATATAAACCCCCCAGGTCACCCCATGCAGGGGGTTGGCTCTTTGGCAGAGGCCTCGTCGAGCACTCACAGCACCACACACACACGCAGAGAGAGTGGAGTAGAGCTAGCCTTGCCCTTCTTCCTCCTCCAGCCAGATAGCTCAAGGAGCAACCCTGTAGCCACCTGTTGAAATAGTGATCATGCGGAGACCCCGCAGAGCAGGACTAGGGGTGTTATCTCCTAGGAGAGCCCCGAACCTGGGTAAGATTCGCAAGCGTACGCGGTCTCGCTCACTCCCGCTTCTAGAGCCCGGCGACGTACTTTTGTCCCCATCCATGATAAGCCATCCCCTGGCATATGTTGCACGATATCCCTGACATTTGGCGCCCACCGTGGGGCTAGGTGCACCGTCGTTCGGAAACACGTTCTGGACGGGAACCCTCTTCCTCCCTGGCGATCGCAGCCAGCCCGGCACGCCCGACGGCGTTTGCGCCGACACGCTGCACGGCGTGGAAGTTGTTTGCGCCGCAAGCAACCTCGCTGATCTCATCGGCGGGATCCGCCTCTTCGACGAGCCCGCACTCGACGCGGGCGCAGCTAGCTCCGAGAGCTGCCTCGTCGATCTCCTCAGCAAGCTTCACATCGCCGACGAGCCGGTCTCCGACCCGGAGTCCGTTGGCTCCACCGACCTGCTCGTCGACATGGTCGTCGACGCCAACGTCGCGCTTCCTGATGCTTTCCCTGGTGACGTGGTGATCTTCAACGATCCACTTCCCGCTGCAGACAGCAGCGCTGGCACCAGCACCGTCACTGAGGTGCTGGTCATCAGCCACGACAGAACCTCCGACCAGGCCGGCCGGGACCCGTTGCAGGCGGCAATGCGGGACCTGTCCGCTCCCGTAGCGCCCGGTGTGAGCGGTGAAACGCTGGAAGCATGCCGTATCGCACTTCTCGACAGCGCCAACAAGTTGGCGGCCATGAGACGCCTCACCGAGGCTTACCACCGCGAGATCGACCGCGCCGTTTGCGGCACACCGGCTGCTGACGAACCCAGCCGCGTGGGCACGGTCCGGCAGCGCGGCGCCGCCATCGCCAGCATGTTGGGGGCCGACCACCCGGTCTACGCCACGCCCATGGAGAACTTGCGCGCCGCCCAGGCAGCGGCAGATGAGCTGGACCGCCTGGAGGGCGACGAGCGTCGCTGCATGACGGAGCGCGTCCAGCAGCTCATCGACACGGCCGCCGCGCAGCAAGAAGCCGGCTGCCGCATGGTGGAACCCAGCCTACAGGCTGGGAACCTTCCCCCTCGCCGGGAGCACGGCGCGACCTCCCGGACGCCGACAGCCAGCGCCCGCGACCGAGGAGACCCAGAGCCGGTTGCTAGCCGCACCCGCACCCGCATCTCCATTGAGCGCGACCAAGACGGCCGCCCACGAGCAGTAGAACGGCGGGATGATCGTCAGCCCCCTCCCCCGCGCAGGGAGAGGCGCGCCTCTCCGCCGCCTGTTGAGCATCCGACTCTCGGGCGTCGGCTGGGCCCCCGCGAAGGAGTCGGAGAGAACGACGCCCGCAACCGGATCGACCGCTTGGCTCGGTCCCTGGCGTTGGAAGAAGAAGATGCAATCGGCCCGCCTTGTTTCGGCCCCCGCATTCGCGACGAGCCCTTTCCCAAAGGGTTCTCGCTCCCTCGGGACATTCCTAAGTACAACGGCTCTGTGAAGCCGGAAGATTGGCTGGTCGACTACTCCACTGCCGTCAACATAGCGAATGGCAACAAGCGTGTCGCCGTGAAGTATGTTCCGCTCATGCTCCAGGGCATGGCCCGGACATGGCTGAACAGCCTCAAGCCCTACAGCGTCAACAGCTGGCTAGACTTCACCGAAGTTTTCATCCGCAACTTCACCAGCACCTACAAGTGGCCGCCCAAGCCTCGCCAGCTCTCCCTGTGCATCCAAGGCCCGATCGAGTCCACCCGCGAATACTTAACACGGTGGGCCGAGCTGCGCAACTCCTGCGAAGGGGTTCATGAGGTGCAAGCCATTGAATACTTCACTGCCGGGTGCCGAGAGGGCACCCTATTCAAGCACCGGCTCCTCTGCGACGAGCCGGCCACGCTCGACGAGCTGTTGATCATAGCGGACAAGTACGCCACTGCCGACTCCTCCATGAAGTCGGAACTCCGAGTGGATGCGTCAGGAAAGATGCTCCCTCTGGCCCCTCAGACACCAGCTGGTGATTCCAGTCGGCGCCAACAGTCAAACGACAATAAGCGCAAGGCCCCGCAGCCGGCTACCACCAGCCGGCAGGTGGTGACAGTTGAAGACCAACAGCCAGAGGAGCAGCCCGGCCCCAAACGCCAGAAGGGCGGCAAGCCTGCCTGGTTGTCCGCCTTCTCGTTTGAGCAAACCCTCGACGCTCCCTACAAGTTCCACAGCGGCGTGAAGCCATCCAACCACACCACCCGGAAGTGCCACTGGCTCACCCGCATCGCCAGAGGCGAAGGACTGCCTCCGCCGCCTGCTGGCCCGCCGCCTCCGCCTCCCCAGCAGCCGGCGGTTCGACCAGTCGGCGTGATCCAAGACGAGTTTCCTGAAGAGCATGGAGCTTACGTCGTCTTCACCAGCGTGACTGACGACAGGCACAGCCGGCGTCAACAGCGCTGAGAAGTGAATACTGTCACCTCTGAAGCCCCAGAGTTCATGCACTGGTCAAAGAAGCCGATCAGTTGGAGCCGAGCTGACCACCCGGAGGTGATGCCTTCTCCGGGTTCCTATGCCCTGGTGTTGGATGCCACCTTCGCAACAGAGAGGCGAGCTGCTCGTTTCTCCCGAATTCTGATAGACGGCGGTAGCAGCATCAACATCCTCTACCGCGACACCATGGAGAAGTTGTGCATCAAAGAGAAACAACTCCAGCCCAGCCGGACTGTCTTCCATGGCATTGTGCCTGGCCTATCCTGCTCACCAATCGGCAAGATCAAGATAGATGTCCTCTTTGGAGACAAGAGTCACTTCCGCCGAGAGCCAATCTGGTTCGAGGTGGTTGACCTTGAGAGCCCCTACCACGCGTTGCTTGGCCGGCCTGCTCTGGCCAAGTTCATGGCGGTCCCCCACTACGCCTACCTCAAGATGAAGATGCCGGGCACCAAGGGCATTATCACCATAGCCGGCGACTACCAGAAGTCTGCCGCCTGTGCCACTGCCAGCAGCCGGCTGGCCGAGTCCCTTGTGATTGCTGCCGAGAAACGGCTCCTTGACCGGGTTGTGGCCATGGCCGGTGAGCAGCCGGACCTGTCACCAGATCCCAAGGGGTCAGAAGCTCAGGGCTCTTTCCAACCGGCCAAAGAAACCAAGAAGATACCCTTGGACCCGGAGCACCCAGAGAGGTTCGCTGTCATAGGAGCTTGCCTCGACAACAAATAGGAAAGCGAGCTCGTCGATTTCCTCCGTGAGAATCGGGACATCTTTGTGTGGTCTCCAAAGGACATGCCGGGTGTTCCGACGGATTTCACCGAGCACCAGCTACATGTCAGAGCAGATGCAAAACCAGTCAGGCAACCCATCCGCCGCCTGTCGGAGGAGAAGAGAGGAATTGTTGGTGAAGAGATAGCCCGGCTTCTAGCAGCCGGCTTCATTATGGAAGTATTCTTCCCAGAATGGCTAGCCAACCCAGTCCTCGTACTAAAGAAGAACAACAAATGGCGCATGTGTATTGACTACACCAGCCTCAACAAAGCTTGCCCGAAGGATCCGTTCGCCTTGCCTCGGATTGACCAAGTGATAGACTCCACAGCCGGATACGAGCTGTTGAGTTTTTTGGATGCCTATTCGGGGTACCACCAGATTAAGTTAAGCCCGACCGACCGCCTGAAGACCGCCTTCATCACACCATTCGGAGCCTTCTGCTACCTGACCATGACATTCGGCTTGAGAAATGCCGGTGCCATGTTCCAGTGTTGCATGCAGAAGTGCCTCCTCAAGCAACTCGGCAGAAATGCCCACATCTATGTAGACGATATTGTGGTGAAGACAGAGAAGCGCGGTACCCTCCTGGAAGATCTCAAGGAAACTTTTGATAATCTGCGCCATTTTCAAATCAAGCTCAACCCAGAGAAGTGTGTCTTTGGAGTACCAGCTGGCCAGCTCCTCGGTTTCCTTGTCTCAGAGCGCGGCATAGAGTGCAACCCTGTCAAGATCAAGGCCATCGAGAGGATGGAGAGGCCCACCCGACTGCGAGACGTTTAGAAGTTCACCGGCTGCTTGGCATCCATCAGCCGCTTCATCAGTCGGCTGGGCGAGAAGGCTCTTCCCCTGTACCAGTTGATGAAGAAAACCACTCATTTCGAGTGGAACGACAAGGCGGACGAGGCTTTCCTCCAGCTCAAGAAGATGTTGACCACGCCACCTGTCCTGGCCGCTCCGGCTGCCAAGGAGCCCATGCTTCTCTACATCGCCGCCACCAGCCGGGTGGTCAGTACAGTTATGGTGGTAGAGCGCCAAGAGGACGGCAAGGCGCTGCCGGTCCAGAGGCCCATCTACTACTTGAGTGAGGTGCTGTCAGCTTCCAAGCAGAACTACCCCCACTACCAAAAGTTGTGCTATGGCGTGCATTTTGCCGCCAAGAAGCTCAAGCCATACTTTCAAGAGCATCCCATCACGATCGTCTGCACCGCCCCGCTTGCGGAGATCATAGGCAGCAGAGACGCATCGGGCCGAGTGGCCAAGTGGGCCATCGTGCTGGCCCCCTACACCATCTTCTACCAGCCTCGCGCCGCCATCAAGTCCCAAGCACTGGCCGACTTCCTCGTCGACTGGGCCAAGACCCAGTACCTGCCGCCAGCTCCAGACTCCACTCATTGGCAGATGCACTTTGATGGCTCGAAGATGCGCACCGGTTTGGGAGCCGGCGTCGTCCTCACCTCTCTCAAAGGAGACAAGCTCAGATACACGCTGCAAATCCACTTTGCCGCCTCCAACAACGTGGCCGAGTACGAGGCGCTAGTGCATGGACTCCGGCTGGCCAAGGAGATTGGCATCTGCCAGATTCTTTGCTACGGCGATTCGGACTTAGTGGTCCAACAGTCGTCCGGCGACTGGGACGCCAAGGATGCAAATATGGCGAGCTACCGCTTCCTCGTCCAGCAGATCAGCGGATATTTTGATGGATGCGAGTTCCTTCATGTGCCACGGGCCGACAACGAGCAAGCAGATGCCCTGGCATGGATCGGCTCCACCAGGCAAGCCATACCAACCAGCGTGTCCCTTCAGTGCCTCCGCAAGCCGTCTATCAAGCCTTCCACGGAATTAGAATCCATCTTCGTGCCGGCTGCTCCCGAAGCAGTCGGACCTGGCCCGGGGGCTGCAGCAGCCGGCCCGGGGACTTCGGCAAGCGGCACGGGGACTGCAGCAGTCGCACCCGGCCCGGGGACTTCGCAACCCGGCCCGGGGGCTGCAGCAGCCGGCCCGGGGACTTCGGCAAGCGGCTCGGGGACTGCGGCAGTCGCACCCGGCCCAGGGACTCTACAACCCGGCCTGGGGGCTGCAGCGGCCGTCCCGGGGACTTCAACAACGCAGCAAGACGCGGCCGACTCCACCCCACCACCTCCCGACCCAACCGCCCTAGTTTCAGTAGCCGTAATGACAGTGGATGAAGTCAAAGCACCATCATGGGCGCAGCCCATCCTCAACTTTCTGGTAGGTGGAGAGCTGCCAGTTGATGAGATCTCGGCCCGGCAGGAGCTTACACGATAGTAAACAGAGAGCTTGTCAGGCGCAGCGTGACCGACGTTTTCCAACGCTGCGTCGAACCAGAGAAAGGCAAGGCAATCCTCAGAGACATACACCAAGGCGAATGCGGCCACCACACGGCCTCCAGATCCCTTGTCGCCAAAGCTTTCCGCCATGGTTTCTTCTGGCCGACTACTTTGGAGGACGCCAAGGATCTGGTCAAGAAATGCAAGGGGTGCCAAAAATTCAGCTCCAAGCAACATTTGCCGGCTTCTGCACTCAAGACCATCCCCCTTACCTGGCCCTTTGCCGTCTGGGGGCTGGACATGGTGGGCCCATTCAAGACAGCACGCGGTGGCATGACCCATCTGCTGGTCGCCGTGGACAAATTCTCCAAGTGGATTGAAGCAAAACCAATCAAGAAACTAAATGGTCTGACTGCTGTGACCTTCATTGCAGATATCACCGTCCGGTACGGTGTACCACACAACATCATCACCGACAATGGCACTAACTTTGCCAAAGGCGCCTTGGCCCATTTCTGCTCGACACAGGGCATCCGACTGGACTTAGCGTCCGTTGCCCATCCGCAGTCAAACGGCCAAGTAGAACAAGCAAACGGCCTCATCTTATCCGGCATCAAACCCCGACTGGTCGAGCCACTGGAGCGCTCGGCCGGCTGCTGGATCGACGAGTTGCCGGCCGTCCTCTAGAGTCTCCGCACCACTCCGAACAGATCAACCGGTTTCACTCCCTTCTTCCTCGTATACGGGGCCGAGGCCGTCATCCCAACTGACATCGAGTTCGACTCGCCTCGCGTCACCATGTACATGGAGGCGGAGGCGAAGGAAGCACGAGAAGACGGCATCGATCTACTGGAAGAAGGCCGGCTGTTAGCACTCAGCCGGTCCGCCATCTACCAGCAGAGCCTGCGGCGCTACTACAGTCGGAAGGTCAAGCCACGATCCTTCCAAGAGGGAGACCTTGTGCTCCGGCTGATCCAGCGAACAGCCGGCCAGCACAAGCTCTCAGCCCCTTGGGAAGGCCCCTTCATCATCAGCAGAGCCTTGGGCAACGACTCCTATTACCTCATCGACGCGTAGAAGCCCAGGGCGCGCAAAAGGGACGATTCCGGCAAGGAAGCAGAGCGCCCATGGAACGCAAATCTCCTCCGAAGATTTTACAGTTAAAAGCAGTATGTACCATGCTGCCTTTTGTACTAAGGGCAAAGGCACCGGGTCCCTCAAGGAGCACTCGGGGGCTTCCTTTCTTATCTATATGATAAGTTTCATGCCTGTGAGTATGTTATTTCATTCCTACGCCCGGCATCGGGTCCGACCAGTCGGCCCGGGGGCTTGCCGCCTTGTACTATGTTGGCTCTACCTGCAGTCGAACAAGTAGTGTGCCGGCATCTAAGCCCACTCTTGCCATAAGCCGCAGCTCGTAGAGCGACTGTCTGGCAGGCAAGGGTCAAAGGCAGGAAATGGTGCTCACATGAAAAATGGCTAAGGACGAAAGCACCCACATAGCCCAAGTCGGCTCCTCGCCTAACCGTCCGGTTGCTGAGCAGCCAGCCGGCCGGCTTCTTACTTAAACCGCTACGTTCTAAGCGGCCAAAGTACTTGTCTTCCCAAAATGGCCAAGTACTTGACCCGGCCAGTAGACCGAAGAATGGCTGTCTGGCCGGCAAGGCGGCAGCCAAGGGAAAGCGGCAAAGGAAAAAGCCAAAAGAACAGAAAGCAAGACAAGTCAGAGCTCGGCGAAGCACATCTTGTGCGAGAATTAAATCACATAGCAAGAGGCCCTCGGCCAGCATTCAACAAAGTTTGAATACACCCAGCGGGTGGAACTGCGCGAATTTAACAAAGTTTGTTCTAAAGATTACCAAAGCAGGAAAAGATAAGATAAGTTGGCAGCCTAGGCCAAATGAGCAACAGGCGAGTCCGGCAGGTTGGTGGAGTCGGCGGCGCCAGCTGGTGGAGTGGCCTTCTGGCGAGTCTCGGCTTGGTCGCCTTCAGCAGCAGTCGATGCACTCGCACGCGGCTCGTTGCTCGAGGCCCGATCAAGCTGAGGCTGGGCGTCCGCTCCGCCCTCCGGTGCGTCGCCTTCACCATCCTCATCTTCCTCGTCCTCGCCTTCATCGCTTGAGGCGATTTCTTCCGCCGAGTCCTCGCCGTCATCCGGGTTCAGCCCGAACCAGTCCATCGGCACCTCGGCACCCTCCTCGTCCAGCTCGGGGAAGAAGACGCTGGTGTCGGTGTACTCGGCGATCGCCACCGCACGATGGGTGAGCGCGGGCCCCGCTGCCACCAACTCTTCCATGGCCTCCTGCCGGAACGTGGCCAACTGGGCTAGGTCCAGCCCAGGATACCACGCCTTGACGAACTCCAAGGCTCTTCGGGCGCCTGCCCGAGCGGAGGAGCCCCTCCAAGCCTCGAAGCGGCCGATTGCCGCCTCCAACCAGTCGGCGGTCCGACTGGGGGTGCGTGGAGCTTGGCCGCCTGGCCAGAGGGCGGAAACCAGCTGAGACCCGGCATGCTGAAGGCGGCGGAGCAGACGGTGAATCGGCTGTAAACGCGTCCTGACGGCCAGGAGCTGCTCGTTCATGTTCCGAGGCGCGTCGGGCGAGATCTCCACTCCTTCCCTCCTACGCCGGTCGCGCCGTGCCTCGATGGCCTGGCTGACGGCGACGGCGTGGCCAAGAAAGAAGTCTACGCAAAAGAAAAACAAAGATCAGAAGCCGACTCCCGATGCAGTCGGCAGCTATTCCAAAGAAAGAAGCTTACCGTCGATCATGTCCTCAATCTCGCCGTAGCCAGCGGCGAGAATCGCCTCCTTCTCGGCCCACTTCGAGCGTTCAATCTCAAACTCGGCCTGAAGGGCGCCTTCCGCCTCCTTGAGCTTCTGGAGCTCCGCCTTGTGCTGGTCCGCCTGGTCCGCTAACTTCTTGGCCAGACGGTCGCGCTCCAGGGCCGCCTTACGGCGCTCCTCCTCCTTGACGCGCAGCTCGGTCTGGACTTCGCCCAAATGCTGCTGCAGTGTGGCGTTGGCTCCTGCAAAAATGAGAAAGAGAGGGCAATCAACAAAGATGACCAAAAAATAAAAGTGGTTGCCAGAAGATCCGGCCCGACTGCTCAGCAGTCGGCCCGAATCTCGGGGGCTACACCCAGCGGGTGCCCTGACGCACCCCCGCGAGGAAGTAGACAGAATGCTTACGCCGGCTTTCGGTGAGGTCGGCGGTCCTCTTAGCCAACTCCTGGACCTGGGAGTTGAAGGCGGCTGCGCGGATGTTGTGGTAGTCCTGCAACGAAGACAAAAGAAGAGAAAACAAGTTAGCACTCGGAACCTACCTTAAAGTTCCGAGCCGCCTGCTCAGCAGCTAGCCCGGAACTTGGGGGCTACACCCAGTGGGTGCGCTGGCGCGCCCCCACGGAAGACTGCAAGAATAAAAAAACAAAGCAAAGAAGCATACCCGAACGGCCGTCCGCGTCGCCAAGAACGCCTTCGTACACTGCTAGAGGGCGGCGCCTTGGGCCTGGAGCTGGGCCTGAACGTCCTGCGCGGCCTTGTTCAGCACGCCCGTCCCGCCCCCAGGCGTCCATTCTGGTGGGGTGGCACTGGTGGCCTCTGCTTTTAGGGCCGACGAGCTCGCGGCCCCGACCTCCTGCGCCCGCGGCGCTGAGGCCGCCTTCGCCGCATGCCGGCGCACCGAAGGGCGGACCACGGGAGTCGCCCCCACCACCAACTCGACACTGACCGGCGGCGCCGGTGGCACGTCAGGCCGATTGCCTCGGGCCCCGGCAGTCGGCGCTTGCGGGGGCACCTCCGCCTCCGAGACGATGGCGTCGCCTCCTCCCCTCTCCATGACCGGCTGGTCATCGCCGGCTCCTCTAGTCGGCATCGGGATCTCTGGCGCTGGCGGCGCCGCGCGCAATGGAATGACAAGTTGCGGGGCCTGGCCGCACGCGGTTTCTTCTGCTTGCGCCCTAGCGGCCGTGTCCGCCCGAGCCTTGGCGGCAGCGTCCGCTCGCGCTGCCTTGGCTGCCTCCGCCTCCTGCCTCTCCGCCTCCTCCCGCTCCTCGCGCGCCTCTCGTGCATTCCTCTCCGTCGCCGCCCGGAGGTCGGCGAGCGGGTCCACACGGCGGGTATTGGCGGAGCCTTCCGCCTCCCCGATCACAAAAGCAGCGGCAGACCGCTCAAGAGTGAGTGGGGCCCTGATTCAAGCAAGACAAGAGAAAAACTCAAAAAAAGTTTGCAAGGAAGAAGAAAGGAAAACACAACCAAGCACTTACGCGGACACCATCGGGGGCTGCTTCGGGGCCCTCTGGAACTGGGCCGCTCTTGCGGCGGCCTCTTGCCGCCTGGTCGCGGCGGCCGCGTTCTTGGACTTCTTCGGCCGGCTGCCGAACGAGCCGGCCCGGCGCTTTTTTGGGCCGCCTGGTGCGGTCGGCGTGGCTGAGGAGCTCGCGCCCGCCCTGTCGGTGCCGTGCGGGCGGCGTGGCTCGTTCTCCTCCTCATCATCATCCGCCCAGTCCTCAAGGCCGCCTCCTCCCCCGGAGCCGCCTGCTCCACCGCCGCCACCTGTGGCGTCGTCCTCCTCCATGGCGGCCGCCCCCAAGTCGGGGTCTTCGACGTCGCTCCTCGTTCGATCCGGCATATACTCCTGACCTGGATCCAGAGCGCCGTCGGCCGACTGGGCCGGGAGGACCTACACCATGGCCGACTGGTCAGGCGGCAAAACAAGAACTCGGACCAGCAAAGAGAAAAGAATTACAAGACTCACCGCAGGCGGCGGATGTGCGCGGTCGTACGGCCGCATGCCGAACCGCCAGTCCGCCTCCGACAGCTTGTAGTTGGAGATATAGTTGACCAGCCGGACCACCTCCACGTCCGGCAGGTCCCGTGTGCACATCCGGCATGGGTCCTGGTGCCCGCTCATGCAGCTGATGATGTGAGGCCGGGCTTGGAGGGGGAGCACTCGGCGCGTCACGAAGGCAGCCAGCAAGTCCGAGCCCTTCAGGCCCTCCGACTCCGACATCGCCTGAAGTCGGGCAAGGGCGGCGGAGGAGGCGGCCGACAGGGAACTCGGCCTGTACTGCCAGTTGGCGCGTGGCTCGGCTGGCGGGCCGGCTGCGTAGGCCGGCAAGTTGACATAGTCGCTTGTCGGGTGGATGTTCTTGACGTAGAAATAGGATTTCTGCCACAGCTTGGCCGACTGCAGCAAGGAGATGGGCGGGAAGCGGTTCCTGGTGCCCGGGCGCCACACCGCCACACAGGCTCAGCATTGAGCCGCCTGGCCCTTGGTGGTGGTGCCAAGCTTGAGGTAGAAGCACTCCCCCCAGAGTTCGAGAGTGGGGAGAGTGCCGAGGTATCCTTCGCACATGGTGACGAAGGCGGCCAGCAGTACCACCGTGTTTGGCGTGAGGTGGTGTGGCTGGACTCGGTAGAAGTCAAGGAAGGAGCGGAGGAAGCCGCTGGCCGGAAGGCCGAAGCCGCGAAGGAAATGGGACCGGAAGACGACGCGTTCATCGTCCTCCGGCACCGGCGAGATTTCTACTTCGGGGGGAACACGCACCTGCACGTTCGCCTCCCGGGGCAGCCGCCGTGTTTGACGGAGGAAGGAGAGATGATCATCATGGACGTTAGGAGCCGTCCCAGTCGCCAGCTCATGAGCGCGTCATGGATGAAGGAGCTCGTCGCAGGCGCGGCGCGATGGTGAGCGGGCGAGGCTGCGGCGGAGCAAGGAAGCCGCAGCGAGAGGATGCTCGACGACGGCGGGCTGCGGCAGCACTTCGACGGCAGCAGAGAAGATGAAGAACGGCGAAGGGAGAGGAGGGCGCGCATGCATCTGCCGCCCCCTCCTCCCCCTACTTATAGCCCCAGGCGGCGAAGCTGAGGGGACAGGGGCATGGGGGATCGTGGGATTAACTACGCCCACTCCCCCACGTTCCCACTATTGCGGCGCCGGTAAAGGCGTGTATTAACTACCACAGAAGTCCAACTGTCCACCTTGGCCGCAGCAGATCCGCGCGCGGGCCGAGGCACTGTAGTGGCGGGCCCCAGCCTACGGCGTCGTCCCGTCACGCGTGTGGGCTGGCAGGCCGGCTTGACCTGATGACGCCACGTGGCCGACATGCGCGGGCGGCAAGCCTGACGCCTGGCTAGCATGCCACCTGGTCCCCACCACGACGTTTCGAAATCGCTAGGCGGCCTGCTTGGTCATGGCCGACACCTACCAGTCGGCACCTCGGAAGACGGACGAAGCAGAATACCAGACGACCCAGAATATGAAGCTGCTGAGGCTTCTCGCCCCTTCAGCCGCAGTGCCTCATCAGCTTCGGGGACTACTGTCTGAGTAAATGACCACGGGTAGCCCCATCAGCTCCCTTTGGTATTTCAAAACATCAGGGCAGGCTGCGCCCCTCAAACATCAAGGACAAAGGGCCGCCTTCTTGAGGCTGGCTGGTCCAAGCAGCCGGTTGCCGGGAGGCGGCGGAGTCCACAAGACGGCCATGAAGTGGGCCGACTCCTGGCAGGCGGCCTCCTGGGATGCCGAGTCGTAGCAGGCGGCCCCTCGCGCCCTCAAAGTCAGCGCCAACATAAACATGATGAGACAGGGCATGGCTACAGTACAGGCCTGCCACCCCCGAATCCAGGGCAGAGGTGACCATAGTACTGCATACCGAGCAGACATCCCGCGCCCAACGCAGGACTGTTGCCATGCCGCTCATGACATCACCCATGGCAGAGGAAGCCATGCTCCCGTGACGGGCGGTCAGTACGGCCCGCAGGCGGCGGGCCCTACCTGTCCGTGACAAGCCAGAAGGCGGCGAGCCCAGACCAGCCGGCTCAGAGGGAGGCCGGCTCCCAGCAGGCGGCCCTCCTCCTCCCTCGAAGTCTGTGCGCCATTAACCAGATGCGACGGGGTATGGCTACAGTGAGCTCCCGCCAGGCGGCGGGACTATATCCATGCTCCCCCTGACGAGGCCTTAGTCATCAGGGGCAATGCTACAGCATAAAGCAGTCAACACGACCCATGGACGGCGGGACCCACCTATCGGCTGAGATCGCGGCAGTCGGCGGACCCACCAGGCGGCGGGCCCCGGCGGTCGGCAGAGAAGCCGGCGACCAGTGACGCTGACTGCCGGGCCCCGCATCTGGCCAGATTACCATTGTACCCCTGGGGGGTAGGCTTATATAAACCCCCCAGGTCACCCCATGCAGGGGGTTGGCTCTTTGGCAGAGACCTCGTCGAGCACTCACAGCACCACACACACACGCAGAGAGAGTGGAGTAGAGCTAGCCTTGCCCTTCTTCCTCCTCCAGCCAGATAGCTCAAGGAGCAAGCCTGTAGCCACCTGTTGAAATAGTGATCATGCGGAGACCCCGCAGAGCAGGACTAGGGGTGTTATCTCCTAGGAGAGCCCCGAACCTGGGTAAGATTCGCAAGCGTACGCGGTCTCGCTCACTCCCGCTTCTAGAGCCCGGCGACGTACTTTTGTCCCCATCCACGATAAGCCATCCCCTGGCATATGTCGCACGATATCCCCGACAATTATTGTTATTATTATTATACCATAGAGGTAGCACACTCAATTGATCTCACTCCAGTGTGTATGAATAGAAGATATACAATCTGGTTTGCGAATAGCACATGGTTCATTCATGAAAGCCGTGTGCCGACCAAACCGCGCGAGGGATCTGAGTCGTGTGTTCTGATTGGCCAGAACCCAAACCCCATGGATCATACGTCTGCATCGTTGGATGCTCCCAGATCGAATGGCAATCCTCATCCCTTTCAACAGCACACGCAGTTGCGGTTGTGATTTGATTTATATGCACAAAACGCACGTTAAATTCAAAAAATGTCTTACATATAGCAAACGATACCTGAATCAAACCCGTGGTATAATGGTGATTGCGTACCGTGGAAACTTTTATGAGGCCAAACGATGAAGTCACCGGCCAGTGGAATTTGAATTGACACGTTTCCTTTTGGAAATCATGATCCTTCTTGTGAGATGCTCCGGTTTCCAAGGAACGATCAACAAAACTTGTGCCAAACTTTACCAATTTTTTCCACGGGGTCGTGAGAGCACGCCACGGGCACACACCAATTTTCTTGATGTCCGGACTCCATCTGAATTCCCTATAATTAAAATACCAACTAGGCATACACCTGTGGCCGCACCTCAGAGCCGAAACGTTTGAAACTTCTTCCCGCTTCTCGGACAATGGATGAAAACTCGCAAAGCGACACACAAATGATTTGTACACCTTCTTTGCTAACTAACACCCACATGTAGTTGTAGTAGGGTTTTGATTTTGTATGCACTAAATGCAACGTAAATGCAAGAAAATGGCTTAAAGATAGTAGACGAGACCTGAAACGGGCCAGAAAATCAAACCTAGGGTATATCCGTGATTAGTGTTTACCGTGAAAAAAAATTCGAGGCGGAACGATGAAGTCACCGACGATTGGAGTCTGAAGTGCCGCGTCTCCTTTTGGAAACTATGATCCTTCTTCTGAGATGCTCTGGTTTGGAAGGTGCGAGCATCAAAAGTTGTGCCAAACTTTACCAAAATTTTTCCATGGGATCGTGAGAGCATGCCATGGTGACACACCTATTTTCGTTATTTGCGGACTCTATAAGCATTTCCTGTAATTAAAATACCAACAAGGCCTATGCCGGTGGCCGCACCGTGCGCCCGAATTGTTTGAATTTTTTCCCGTTTCTCGGACAATGTATGAAGACTCGCAAAGCGACACACAAATGATCTTGCTAACACCCACGTGTAGTTGCGACATGGTTATACTATATATGCACGGTAAATGCAAAAAATGACTCAAATATAGCAAACGAGATCTCAAATGCACCATAAAATCAAACCTTAGGGTACAATAGTGATTTCTTACCGTGGAAAAAAATTCGAGGCGAAACCATGAACTCATGTTTTCATTCAAACGAAAATATGTTGTTAGTTGATGTAAATGTTTTCAAATAGCACACGGTTCATTCACGATAGCCGTGTGCCTACCAAACCGTGGCCGATGCCCCTCCGGCTGCGCGCGCGATCTGAGTCGTGCGTTCTGATTGGCCAGAACCCAAACCCCGCGGATCGTACGTCTGCACCGTTGGATGCTCCCAGATCGAATGGAAATCCTTATCCCTTTCAATAGCACATGCAGTTGCGGTTGGGATTTGATTTATATGCACAAAACGCATGTTAAATTCAAAATATGTCTTAAATATAGCAAACGATACCTAAATGTGCCAGAAAATCAAACCCGTGGTATAATGGTGATTGCATACCGTGGAAATTTTTATGAGGCCAAACGATGAAGTCACCGGCCACTGGAGTTTTAATTGACACGTCTCCTTTTGGAAACCATGATCCTTCTTGTGAGATGCTCCAGTTTCCAAGGAGCGATCATCAAAACTTGTGCCAAACTTTACCAAATTTTTTCCACGGGGTCGTGAGAGCACGCCACGGGCACACACCAATTTTAATGATGTCCGGACTCCATCTGAATTCCCTGTAATTAAAATACCAACTAGGCCTACGCCGGTGGCCGCACCTCACAGCCGGAATGTTTGAAACTTCTCCCTACTTCTCGGACAATGGATGAAAACTCGCAAAGCGACACACAAATGATTTGTACACCTTATTTGCTAACTAACACCCACATGTAGTTGTAGTAGGGTTTTGATTTTATATGCACTAAATGCAAGAAAATGTCTTAAAGATAGAAGACGAGACCTGAAACGGGCCAGAAAATCAAACCTAGGGTATATCCGTGATTGTTTACCGTGGAAAAAAAATTCGAGGCGGAACGATGAAGTCATCGACGATTGGAGTCCGAAGTGCCGCATCTCCTTTTGGAAACTATGATTCTTCTTGTGAGATGCCTCGGTTTGCAAGGTGCGAGCATCAAAACTTGGCCAAACTTTACCATTTTTTTCCATGGGATCGTGAGAGCACGCCATGGTGACACACCTATTTTCATTATTTCTGGACTCTATGTGCATTTCCTGTAATTAAAATACCAACAAGGCCTACGCCTCTGGCCGCACCCTGCGCCCGAACTGTTTGAATTTTTTTCCCGTTTCTCGGACAATGAATGAAAACTCGCAAAGCGACACACAAATGATCTTGCTAACACCCACATGTAGTTGCGACATGGTTATACTATATATACATGGTAAATGCAAAAAATGACTCAAATATAGCAAACGAGATCTCAAATGCACCAGAAAATCGAACCTTAGGGTACAATGGTGATTTCTTACCATGGAAAAAATTTGAGGCGAAACGATGAACTCATGTTTTCATTCAAACGAAAATATGTTGTTAGTTGATGTAAATTTTTTTCAAATAGCACACGGCTCATTCACGATAGCCGTGTGCCTACCAAACCGTGGCCGATGCCCCCTGCTGCGCGCGCGATCTGAGTCGTGCGTTCTGATTGGCTAGAATCCAAACCCCACGGATCGTATGTCTGCACCGTTGGATGCTCCCAGATCGAACGGCAATCCTCATCCCTTTCAACAACACATGCAATTGCAGTTGGGATTTGATTTATATGCACAAAACACATGTTAAATTAAAAAAATGTCTTAAATATAGTAAACGATACCTGAAATGCGCCAGGAAATCAAACCCGTGGTATAATGGTGATTGTGTACCGTAAAATTTTTTATGAGGCCAAACGATGAAGTCAGCGGCCGCTGGACTTTGAATTGACACGTCTCCTTTTGGAAACCATGATCCTTCTTGTGAGATGCTCTGGTTTCCAAGGAGCGATCATCAAAACTTGTGCCAAACTTTACCAAAAAAAATTCATGGGGTCTTGAGAGCACGCCACGGGCACACACCAATTTTAATGATGTCCGGACTCCATCTGAATTCCCTGTAATTAAAATACCAACTAGGCCTACGCCGGTGGCCACACCTCACAGCCGGAATGTTTGAAACTTCTCCCCGCTTCTCGGACAATGGATGAAAACTCGCAAAGTGACACACAAATGATTTGTAGACCTTCTTTGCTAACTAACACCCACATGTAGTTGTAGTAGGGTTTTGATTTTATATGCACTAAATGCAAGGTAAATGCAAAAAAATGGCTGAAAAATAGAAGACAAGACCTGAAAATGGGCCAGAAAATCAAACCTAGGGTATATCGGTGATTGTTTACCATGAAATTTTTTTTGAGGCACCACGATAAAGTCACCGATGATTGGAGTCCGAAGTGCCGCGTCTCATTTTCGAAACTATGATCCTTATTGTGAGATGCTCCGATTTCGAAGGTGCGAGCATCAAAACTTGTGCCAAACTTTACCAAATGTTTTCCATGGGATCGTGGGAGCACGCTACGTTGTGCACACCTATTTTCGTGATTTCCGGACTCTATATGCATTTCTTGTAATTAAAATACCAACAAGGCCTACGCCTCTCGCCGCACCCGGCGGCTGAAATGTTTGAAAAAAGTTCACGTTTCTCGGACAATGAATGAAAACTCGCAAAGCGGCACACAAATGATCTTGCTAACACCCATGTGTAGTTGCGACACGGTTATATATATATATATATATATATATATATATATATATATATATATATATATATATATATATATATATACACATACACATACATGGTAAATGCAAAAAATGTCTCAAGTAAAGTAAATGAGATCTCAAATGCACCAGAAAATCAAACCTTAGGATACAATGGTGATTGCTTACCATGGAAAAAAATCCGAGGCGAAACGATGAACTCATGTTTCCATTCAAATGAAAATATGCTGTTAGTTGATGTAAATGTTTTCAAATAGCATATGGTTCACTCACGAAAGCCGTGTGCCTACCAAACCGTGGCCGATGCCCCCCACCCCTGCTGCGCGCGTGATGTGAGTCGTGCGTTCTGATTGGCCAGAACCCAAACCCCATGGATCGTAGTTCTGCACCGTTGGATGCTCCCAGATCGAACGACAATCCTCATCCCTTTCATCAGCACATGCAGTTGCGGGTAGGATTTGATTTATATGCTAAAATGCACGGTAAATGCCAAAAATGGCTTAAATATAGCACACCAGACCTGAAATGCGCCAGAAAATCATACCTGTTGTATAATGGTGATTGCTTACTGTGGAACAAAATTCAAGGCGAAACGATGAGCTCACAATTTGCACGTCTTCATTTCAAACGAAATTACGCTATTTGTGCACACGGGCGCTTAGAGGCAACCATTTGCATAGGCCTTTCCGCGCGGCGGCCGGGGATCTTTTTTCACCCTTTTCACCTAGGCCGACAACACCCGCCACCGCCCGCCCCGTTCCACTCAATAGTCCACCCAATCTCCATCGCCAGCTCCCCCTCCCCCAGATCCACAGTAGAACCCTCTCTAGCGCCGGCGTGCTCAACCCGGCCGTGCGCCCGCTCTTCGGCGTCAACCCTACCTCCACTGCCGTTCCCAACACGCGGCTGCCCGCGCCTCGCCGTCTTCGTTTGCTCACCAGCCACCCTCGAGCACATTGATCCTGTAACCCTCGCCTCTCCCGTGGTCCTGCCGGGTTTGCACAAGAAACCTGTTAGTTACTGCTCTCCATCTCGGTGAGGCATATTTCCTCGCAATCCCTCTTCATATGTCATTCGGTTTGTTCCCAAATTGGCTATAAAATAACGGAGAGCGTATATATGTTCATTATCTACGTTCCTAACTAGTACATATAAGCTGTATTTGTTCCAATTAGTTATTATCGATTTACAGATCGTGGGCGCCCGAGTCACACAAACTTAACAAATTAGCCATACAGTTTCTAAATTATTGCATGACATGTTTAGACAGCTTGATACCAAGTTGTTATCTTTATGCTTAGCCTCCTTTCCTGAGTTTCACATGTGTTCTCTGTAGATGCCGAGTAGCAGCGACAACACTCATGCTTCAGGCAATGTATCTTCATCTGATTCCGACAACCCTAGGTCTCCAATAGATGGTGAGGGATCAAGTAATCTGGAATGGGATAGAGCTGCGGCAATTACCCTTCTAGTCAGGACACGGAGGAGCGCTCCAAGGAAGCCCACACACCAGCCTAAAGGTGTATATGAAGTAACCGACATCGATTTAAAGTATTGAGCTCAAACTAAACCAGTTAAAGCACGCACGAGGTTCAGGAGTGTGTGTGGATTTGTTAGCAGGGCAAGGCTCAACATTAATCTGCCGGGGTTTCAGAAGGCTGGCACAGAAACATGGCAAAGGATAGTCCAGGAGATCATGGATCACTTCAACGTTCCAGAGCAGTGGAGAATGTAGGTGGAACACGCTGCACTGAAGAAGGTGAGGGATGCTTGGAGAAACTGGAAGCACGTGTTGTACAAGAAGTACTTGAGTGAAGGTAAGGACCCAATCCCCGCATACCCCCAAATTACAAAGGCAAACTGGGCCGAATTCAAAAGGGTCAGGGCGACTACAGAGTTTACTGAGAAGAGTGCCAAGCAATCGACACTTCAGAAGAGGAACACACACCCCCACCGTATGGGTGTGGCAGGATACTATGGCATGAAATCAATATGGGACCAGGAGGACAAAGAAACAGTAGCTGCGGGTGGGAAACCGGCCTTTAGTGAAATCAGGGGCGAACGCGCTAGTGACTACTTGCGGGCACGTGCAAGGAGGTGTGATGACGGAACTTATTACTTTGAAAACTCACATGACGAAGACCTGTATCGCATGATGTTAAAGTGTTCCAAGATCCCTGGAAGGTTCTACAGGAACTCAGGGCCATGTGACATTCTGTCCGATGCTCCAGAAACAAGAGAGCCCCTTGGTCGTGCAAGGGTATAGGTGTCAATGTCCCGCACAAGAGGGCTTTCACACTCAGCTAAGAAGAGAGGCTCAACATGAAAAAAGCGAGGAGTGAAATGAAGCAGAATGAATTGTATGGAAGGTTGAGGAAGGACATGTATCCAACTGTTCGAAAGGAAATTGAGGAGTCAATGATGATGCAGAAGACTCTAACACTGACACATAGCCAGCAGATGGGAGGGGAGGTGGGCATGGAGGATGTTGGTTATTGCGCGACAACACCGCAAAAGAGTAGCTGTGCATCAGCTACCCTAGCGACGCTGAGAATGCAGCTGCTCATGATGATGCTATAGCTGATCTATCTGGAATGAAAGACAGACTGAAGGGCGTGCTTACACATTATGAAGGTACATTAAAATGCGCAACAGTCTGGGTTTGCCCACCCTTCTTGGAAGAGGGCCTCTTGTTGGACAATGTGCCATTGAAGCCGGGCTGTGTGAAGTGCTACGTGACTGAAGTAAAGCCTGGATTCAATGAATTTGCCCTGAAGAATGTCCTAGGGGACTTTGATGAGCAGAGGACCTTGGGAGAAACACTGTTACATCACATCAAGTGGCCACGAAAGGAAATAGACTTCATGGATGAGATCCTTGAAGCCCCGCCAAGAGCAACCGATGTCGACCCTCAACCGGTGACGCTCTCCTTGCCACAGCAGCTCTCGCGTGCTTCCCCAAGGAACCTAATACTCATAATCCGACGGCTGATGCATCAACCTATGATCAGCCCGCCCGACTTTGTGCCGTACAGGCCATGTCATCGTCCGCCCCAGAGCAGGCAGTGGCAAGGCCTACAACTACTGAAGATGCACCACCGGTTCAGATGCCGGCCACTGAAGCAGCGGGGGGATACTCAGCCGCACCACATGCTCAGCAGACCAACCTGGTGGAACGTACTGCTAAGCATTCTGATGCTTCGGAACCGCCT
Source organism: Thinopyrum elongatum (assembly GCA_011799875.1). Taxonomy (NCBI): domain Eukaryota; kingdom Viridiplantae; phylum Streptophyta; class Magnoliopsida; order Poales; family Poaceae; genus Thinopyrum; species Thinopyrum elongatum. The sequence goes on from CM022298.1 coordinate 230,135,185, forward strand.
GCTAAGCAGTCTGTAGGTCCAGAACCGACTGCTCATCAGTCCGTCGGTCCACAGCCGCGTGATCAGCATACCAATGCGTCAGCACTGCCTGCTTGATGACCCACAAGTATAGGGGATCAATCGTAGTCCTTTCGATGAGTAATAGTGTCGAACCCAACGAGGAGCAGAAGGAAATGACAAGTGGTTTTCAGCAAGGTAATTTCTGCAAGCACTGAAATAGTCGGTAACAGGTAGTTCGATAGCAAGATAATTAGTAATGAGCAAGTAACGATAACGTTAAATAAAGTGCAGCAAGATAGCCCAATCCTTTCGTGGCAAAGGACAGGCCAAAACAGTCTCTTATGATAAGCAAAGCGTTCTTGAGGGTACACGGGAATTTCACCATATCACTTTCATCAGGTTGGTTCGATTCGTGTTCGCTACTTTGATAATTTGATATGTGGGTGGACCGGTGATTAGGTGCCATTCTTACTTGAATAAACCTCCTACTTATGATTAACCCCCTCGCAAGCATCCGCAACTACGGGAAAAGTATTAAGATAAAATTTAACCGTAGCATTAAATGTTTGGATCCAAATCGATCCCTTACAAAGTAGCGCATAAACTAGGGTTTAAGCTTCTGTCACTCTAGGAACCCATCATCTAATAACTACTCCACAATGCATTCCCTTAGGCCCAAATATGGTGAAGTACCATGTAGTCGACATTCACATGACACCACTAAGGGAATCACAACATACATATCATCAAAATATCGAACACATATCAAGTTCACATGATTACTTGCAACATGACTTCTCCCGTGACCTCAAGAACAAAAGTAACTACTCACTAATGATAATCATGCTCAAGATCAGAGGGGTATTAAATAGCATAATAGATCTGAACATATAATCTTCCACCAAATAAACCATATAGTAATCAACTACAAGATGTAATCAACACTACTAGTCACCCACAGGTACCAATCTGAGGTTCCGGTACAAAGATTGAACACAAGAGATGAACTAGGGTTTGAGAGGAGATGGTGCTGTTGAAGATGTTGATGGAGATTGCCCTCCCAAAGATGAGAGGGTTGTTGGTGATGATGATTTCCCCCTCCGGGAGGGAAGTTCCCCCGGCGGAATCGCTCCGCCGGAGGGCAAAAGTGCTCCTGCCCAAGTTCCACCTCAAGACGGTAGCGCTTCGTCCCGAAAGTCCCCCTCTGATTTTTTCTAGGTCAAAATGACCTATATACTAGAAGATGGGCACCGAAGGTGGGTCGAGGAGGGCACAACCCACCAGGGCGCGCTTGGGCTGCCTGGCGCGCCCAGGTGGGTTGTGCCCACCTGGTGGGCCCCCTCTGGTAGTTATTTGCTCCAGTATTTTTCATATATTGCAAAACAATTCTCCGTAAATTTTCAGCTCATTTGGAGATGTGCAGAATAGGTAACTCTGACGTAGCTTTTTCAGGTCCAGAATTCCAGCTGTCGGTATTCTCCCTCTTTTTGTAAACCTTGCATATAATGAGAGAAAAGGCATTAGAATTACTCCCAAAAGCATTATAAATAACAGTAGGAAAACATGATGCAAAATGGACGTATCAACTCCCCCAAGCTTAGATAATTTGGCATTTTCATAAGCTTGTGTTCTCCATTCATCTAATGAGCTAACATCAAATAACCAATTTTCACTGGCAAGTTTGAAATCATAGTTGAGTTCTTTAATTGCCCAATATGCTTTATGTTCTAACTCAAGAGGCAAATGACAAGCTTTTCCCTAAACCATTTTATAGGGAGACATACCCATAGGATTTTTATAAGCTGTTCTGTAGGCCCAAAGTGCATCATCCAATTTCTTAGACCAATTCTTTCGAGACGTATTAAGTGTTTTTTGTAATATTAATTTTATTTCTCTATTGCTAAGTTCAACTTGACCACTAGATTGAGGATGATAGGGTGATGCAATTCTATGGTTAACATCATATTTAGCAAGCATTTTATGGAAAGCACCATGAATAAAGTGTGAACCACCATCAGTCATTAAATATCTAGGGACTGCAAACCTTGGGAAAATAACTTCTTTAAGCATTTTAATGGAAGTGTTATGATCAACACTACTAGTTGGAATAGCTTCTACCCACTTAGTAACATAATCAACAACAACCAAAATATGTGTATACCCATTAGAGGAAGGAAAAGGTCCCATGTAATCAAAACCCCAAACATCAAATGGTTCAACAGCAAGTGAATAATTCATAGGCATTTGACGCTTACTGATACGTCTCCAACGTATCTATAATTTTTGATTGTTCCATGCTATTATATTATCTGTTTTGGATGTTTTATATGCATTAATATGCTATTTTATATTATTTTTGGGACTAACCTATTGTCCTAGAGCCCAATGCCAGTTTCTGGTTTTTTTCGTTGTTTTTGAGTTTCGCAGAAAAGGAATACCAAACGGAGTCCAAACGGAATAAAACTTTCGCGATGATTTTTCTTGGACCAGAAGGAAACCAGGAGACTTGGAGATGAAGTTGGAGGAGCCACGAGGCGGCCACAAGGACGGAGGGCGCGCCCCCCACCCTTGTGGGCCCCTCGTGCACCTCCCGACCTAATTCTTTCGCCTATATATACTCATATATCCCCAAACCAACAGAGGCATCCACGAAAAGACTTTTTCACCACCGCAACCTTCTGTACCCGTGAGATCCCATCTAGGGACCTTTTTCGGCACCCTCTCGGAGGGGGATTCGATCACGGAGGGCCTCTACATCAACACCATTGCCCTTCCGATGAAGCGTGAGTAGTTTACCACAGACCTACGGGTCCATAGCTAGTAGCTAGATGGCTTCTTCTCTCTCTCTTTGATTCTCAATACCATGTTCTCCTCGATGTTCTTGGAGATCTATTCGATGTAATACTTTTCTGCGGTGTGTTTGCCGAGATCCGATGAATTGTAGATTTATGATCAGCTTATCTATGAATATTATTTGAATCTTCTCTGAATTCTTATATGCATGATTTGATATCTTTGTAATTCTCTTCGAACTATTGGTTTGGTTTGGCCAACTAGATTGGTTTTTCTTGCAATGGGAGAAGTGCTTAGCTTTGGATTCAATCTTGTAGTGTCCTTTCCCAGTGATAGTAGGGGCAGCAAGGCACATATTGTATTGTTGCCATCGTGGATAAAAAGATGGGGTTTTCATCATATTGCTTGAGTTAATTCCTTTACATCATGTCATCTTACTTAATGCATTACTCCGTTCTTTATGAACTTAATACTCTAGATGCATGCTGGATAGCGGTCGATGTGTGGAGTAATAGTAGTAGATGCAGAATCATTTCGGTCTACTTGACATGGACATGATGCCTATATTCATGATCATTGCCTTAGATATCATCATAACTTTGCGCTTTTCTATCAATTGCTCGGCAGTAATTTGTTCACCCATCGTATTATTTTCTGTCTTGAGAAAAGCCTCTAGTGAAACCTATGGCCCCCGGGTCTATTTTCTATCATATAATCTTCTACTTTTCAGCATACAAGTTTCCGATCTACTATTTTGCAATCTTTTACTTTCCGATCTATAAAACAAAAATACCAAAAATATTTACTCTATCGTTTATCTATCTCTATCAGATCTCACTTTTGCAAATAACTGTGAAGGGATTGACAACCCCTTTATCACGTTGGGTGCAAGTTGTTTGATTGTTTGTGCAGGTATTCGGTGATTTGTGCGTTGTCTCCTACTGGATAGATACCTTGGTTCTCAAACTGAGGGAAATACTTATCTCTACTTTGCTGCATCACCCTTTCCTCTTCAAGGGAAAAACCAACGCAAGCTCAAGAAGTAGCAGGAAGAACTTCTGGCGCCGTTGCCGGGGAGATCTACGCCAAGTCAAGACATACCAAGTACCCATCATAAACTCTCATCTCTTGCATTACATTATTTGCCATTTGCCTCTCTTTTTCCTCTCCCCCACTTCTAAAACGATTTTCGAAAATATTTGCCTTCTTTCCGTTTGATCTTTTGTTTGCTTGTGTTACCATGTGCCTTCTTTTTGCTTGCATCTTCGCTTGCTAAAAGTTTATGGATCCTCATCCACTTGCTAATCTTTTTAAAAGATCCAACTATGATGAACCAATTGCTAGTGAGTTGAGTGCACTAGATTATCTTTATGATGTTTTGCTTGAAATCCGTGAATCTAAAAATTGTGATGAAGTGCTTTATGAAGCGATTCACGATTGATCTTTGAATGAAAAGCATGATTGCAATGATGTTATTATAAATTCTATTAATGTCAATTATGTTAATGATATGCAAAACCCCAAGCTTGGGGATGCTAGTTTTGCTATGTCCACTACTTGTTGCAATGATCATGATTGGGGTGATTCTTCTTATGATCTTGAAAATTTATTTAAGCCCCATGATGAATATGAGATTGATAATAATGTTTGCTATAATATTGAAAGTGGGTTTGGAAGAGTGTCAACTTTAGATCCCACATATTTGGAGAATGTTCAATCTTATGAAATTTTTGATAAAAGTGGGTTTGGAGAGGTCATGACTTTAGTTAATGTTAATCCCACTATTTTGGAAGAGTGTCAACTTCGCATGCATGTGGATCGTGTTGAGAATATGTTATGTGATAGCTATATTGTTGAATTTGCTTATGATCCTACATGTAATTATTATGAGAGAGGAAAATATGGTTGTAGAAATTTTCGTGTTACTAAATTACCTCTCTTCATGTTGAGATTGCTATCGTCTCTTTCTTCTTCCTTGCATATGCTAGTTTTTGCTTGTCTTGATAATTTGTTTGCTTATGAAATGCCTATGCATAGGAAGTATGTTAGACTTGATGTGTATGTCACGTGTTTTATGATGGTCTCTTTGTGCTTCAATTCTTCTCTTTTATGTGAGCATCATTGAAATTATCAAGGCCTAGCTAAAAGGCTTTAAAGAAAATTGCTTGTTGGGAGACAACCCAATATTTTTCTTTCCTGTTTTTCAATAAATAATTCATCTAGCCTCTGGTTAGATGTGGTTTTATGTTTTAATTAGTGTTTGTGCCAAGTACGACCTTTGGGATGGCTTACGGTGATAATTGTTTTGATCTTGCTGAAAAACAGAAACTTTTGTGCCCAGGAAAATAACTTTCATTTTTTTACAGAAGCGTGCTTTTAATCTGATTATTTTTGCACAAGATTGGTACACAAATTTCCTCTGTTGGCCTAATTTTTCAGAATTTTTTGAGTTACAAAAGTATTAGAACAATTCGGATCTTCGCAGACTGTTCTGTTTTTGACTGATTCTGTTTTCTTTGTGTTGTTTGCTTATTTTGATGAATCTATGGTTAGTATCGGGGGCTATGAACCATGGAAAAGTTGGAATACAATAGATATTACACCAATATAAATAAAGAATTAGTTCACAACAGTACCAAAGTGGTGATTTATTTTCTTATACTAACGGAGCTTATGAGATTTTCTGTTGAGTTTTGTGTTGTGAAGTTTTCAAGTTTTGGGTAAGGATTTGATGGACTATGGAATAAGGAGTGGCAATAGCCTAAGCTTGGGGATTCCCAAGGCACCCCAAGGTAATATTCAAGGACAACCAAGAGCCTAAGCTTGGGGATTCCCCGGAAGGCATCCCCTCTTTTGTCTTCGTCTATCGGTAACTTTACTTGAGGCTATATTTTTATTCACCACATGATATGTGTTTTGCTTGGAGCGTCTTGTATAATTTGAGTCTTTGCTTTTTAGTTTGTCACAATCATCCTTGCTGTACACACCTTTTGAGAGGGACACGCATGAATCGTGATTTATTAGAATACTCTTTGTGCTTCACTTATATCTTTTGAGCTAGGCAATTTTGCTCTAGTGCTTCACTTATATCTTTTTAGAGCACGGCGGTGGCTTTATTTTGTAGAAATTATTGAACTCTCATGCTTCACTTATATTATTTTCAGAGTCTTTAAACAGCATGGTAATTTTCTTTGGTTATAAATTTAGTCCTAATATGATAGGCATCCAAGAGGGATATACTAAAAACTTTCATATAAAGTGCATTGAATACTATGATAAGTTTGATTCCTTATGATTGTTTTGAGATATAAAGATGGTGATATTAGAGTCATGCTAGTGAGTAATTGTGAATTTGAGAAATACTTGTGTTAAGGTTTGTGAGTCCCGTAGCATGCATGTATGGTGAACCGTTATCTAACGAAGTTGGAGCATGAGGTTTTTTTTGATTGTCTTCCTTATGAGTGGCGGTCGGGGACGAGCGATGGTCTTTTTCTACCAATCTATCCCCCTAGGAGCATGCGTGTAGTACTTTGTTTCGATGACTAATAGATTTTTGCAATAAGTATGTGAGTTCTTTATGACTAATGTTGAGTCCATGGATTATACGCACTCTCATCCTTCCACCATTGCTAGCCTCTCTTGTACCGCGCAAATTTCGCCGGTACCAAACACCCACCATATACCTTCCTCAAAACAGCCACCATACCTACCTATTATGGCATTTTCATAGCCATTCCGAGATATATTGCCATGCAACTTTCCACCGTTCCGTTTACTATGACACGCATCATCATTGTCATATTGCTTTGCATGATCATGTAGTTGACATCGTATTTGTGGCAAAGCCACCGTTCATAATTTTTTCATACATGTCACTCTTGATTCATTGCACATCCCAGTACACCGCCGGAGGCATTCATATAGAGTCATATTTTGTTCTAGTATCGAGTTGTAATTTTATTTGAGTTGTAAGTAAATAGAAGTATGATGATCTTCATTATTAGAGCATTGTCCCATGTGAGGAAATAAAAAAAAGAGGCCAAAGAAGCCAAAGAAAAAAAAGAGAAAAGAAAGAAAAAAAGAAGAAAGAAAAAAAAGAGAAAAAGAAAAAAAATGAGAGAAAAAGAGAGAAGGGGCAATGTTACTATCCTTTTTCCATACTTGTGCTTCAAAGTAGCACCATGATCTTCATGATAGAGAGTCTCCTATGTTGTCACTTTCATATAATAGTGAGAATTTTTCATTATATAACTTGGCTTGTATATTCCAACGATGGTCTTCCTCAAATTGCCCTAGGTCTTCATGAGCAAGCAAGTTGGATGCACACCCACTTAGTTTTCTTTTTGAGCTTTCATACACCTATAGCTCTAGTGCATCCGTTGCATCGCAATCCCTACTCACTCATATTGATATCTATTGATGGGCATCTCCATAGCCCGTTGATACGCCTAGTTGATGTGAGACTATCTCCCCCTTTTTGTCTTCTCCACAACCACCTTCTATTCCACCTATAGTGCTATGTCCATGGCTCACGCTCATGTATTGCGTGAAAGTTGAAAAGGTTTGAGAATGTCAAAAATATGAAACAATTGCTTGGCTTGTCATCGGGGTTGTGCATGATTTGAGTATTTTGTGTGATGAAGATGGAGCATAGCCAGACTATATGATTTTGTAGGGATAAGCTTTCTTTGGCCATGTTATTTTGAGAAGACATAATTGCCTTGTTAGTATGCTTGAAGTATTATTGTTTTTATGTCAATATTAAACTTTTGTTTTGAATCTTATGGATCTGAACATTCATGCCACAATAAAGAAAATTACATGAATAAATATGTTAGGTAGCATTCCACATCAAAAATTCTGTTTTTATCATTTACCTACTCGAGGACGAGCAGGAATTAAGCTTGGGGATGCTTGATACGTCTCCAACGTATCTATAATTTTTGATTGTTCCATGCTATTATATTATCTATTTTGGATGTTTTATATGCATTAATATGCTATTTTATATTATTTTTGGGACTAACCTATTAACCTAGAGCCCAGTGTCAGTTTATGTTTTTTTTCCTTGTTTTTGAGTTTCGCAGAAAAGGAATACCAAACAGAGTCCAAACGGAATAAAACTTTCGCGATGATTTTTCTTGGACCAGAAGGAAACCAGGAGACTTGGAGATGAAGGCGGAGGAGCCACCAGGCGGCCACAAGGACGGAAGGCGCGCCCCCCACCCTTGTGGGCCCCTCGTGCACCTCCTGACCTAATTCTTTCACCTATATATACTCATATATCCCCAAACCAACAGAGGCATCCACGAAAAGACTTTTCCACCGCCGCAACCTTCTGTACCCGTGAGATCCCATCTAGGGACCTTTTCCGGCACCCTGCCGGAGGGGGATTCGATCACGGAGGGCTTCTACATCAACACCATTGCCTTTCCGGTGAAGCGTGAGTAGTTTACCACAGACCTACGGGTCCATAGCTAGTAGCTAGATGGCTTCTTCTCTCTCTTTGATTCTCAATACAACGTTCTCCTTGATGTTCTTGGAGATCTATTCGATGTAATACTTTTTTGCGGTGTGATTGCCGAGATCTGATGAATTGTAGATTTATGATCAGCTTATCTATGAATATTATTTGAACCTTCTCTAAATTCTTATATGCATGATTTGATATCTTTGTAATTCTCTTCGAACTATCGGTTTGGTTTGGCCAACTAGATTGGTTTTTCTTGCAATGGGAGAAGTGCTTAGCTTTGGGTTCAATCTTGCGATGTCCTTTCCCAGTGACAGTAGGGGCAGCAAGGCACGTATTGTATTGTTGTCATCGAGGATAAAAAGATGGGGTTTTCATCATATTGCTTGAGTTAATTCCTCTACATCATGTCATCTTACTTAATGCGTTACTCCGTTCTTTATGAACTTAATACTCTAGATGCATGCTGGATAGCGGTCGATGTGTGGAGTAATAGTAGTAGATGCAGAATCGTTTCGGTCTACTTGACACGGGCGTGATGCCTATATTCATGATCATTGCCTTAGATATCGTCATAACTTTGCGCTTTTCTATCAATTGCTCGGCAGTAATTTGTTCACCCACCGTATTATTTTCTATCTTGAGAGAAGCCTCTAGTGAAACCTATGGCCCCCGGGTCTATTTTCCATCATATAATCTTCTACTTTTCAGCATACAAGTTTCTGATCTACTATTTTGCAATCTTTTACTTTCCGATCTATAAAACAAAAATACCAAAAATATTTACTCTATCGTTTATCTATCTCTATCAGATCTCACTTTTGCAAATAACCGTGAAGGGATTGACAACCCATTTATCGCGTTGGGTGCAAGTTGTTTGATTGTTTGTGCAGGTATTCGATGATTTGTGCGTTCTCTCCTACGGGATTGATAGCTTGGTTCTCAAACTGAGGGAAATACTTATCTCTACTTTGCTGCATCACCCTTTCCTCTTCAAGGGAAAAACCAACGCAAGCTCAAGAAGTAGCACTTACCGATATTACCAGTTCGTTGACATTCATCACAAGATAAAACAAACTTACGGGCATCCTTGAAGAGAGTAGGCTAATAAAAACCAGATTGTAGTACCTTGTGAGCAGTTCTATCTCCCGCATGATGCCCTCCATAAGCTTCGGAGTGACATTTTTGTAGGATTTATTCCTTTTCATGCTCAGGTACACAACGTCTAATAATACCATCTACTCCTTCTTTATAAAGATGTGGGTCATCCCAAAAGTAATGTCTTAAATCATAAAAGATTTTTTTCTTTTGTTGGTATGTGAAACTAGGTGGTATGTATTTAGCAACAATATAATTAGCATAGTCAGCATACCAAGGAGTTTTATGAGAAACATTTATTGCAGCTAGTTGTTCATCAGGAAAGCTATCATCAATAGGTAGTGGGTCATCAAGAATATTCTCTAACCTAGACAAGTTATTAGCTACGGGGTTCTCAGCTCCTTTTCTATCAGTGATATGTAAATCAAATTCTTGTAGCAAGAGAACCCACCTAATGAGTCTAGGTTTAGCATATTTCTTTTCCATAAGATATTTAATAGCAGCATGATCAGTGTGAACAATTACTTTGGAATCAACAATGTAAGATCTGAATTTGTCACAAGCAAACACAACTGCTAAAAATTCTTTTTCAGTAGTAGCATAATTTCTTTGGGCATTGTCTAGAGTTTTGCTAGCATAATGAATAACATTTAATTTCTTATCAACTCTTTGTCCTAGAACAGCAACAACAGCATAATCACTAGCATCACACATAATTTCAAAAGGCAAATTCCAATCAGGTGGTTGAACAATAGGTGCAGAAGTTAAGGCTTTCTTAAGTGTTTCAAAGGCTTCTACACAATCATCATCAAAAACAAATGGAACATCCTTTTGTAAAAGATTTGTAAGAGGCCTAGAAATTTTGGAGAAGTCTTTAATAAACCTCCTATAGAAACCATCATGACCAAGGAAACTACGAATACCTTTAATATCTTTAGGACATGGCATTTTCTCAATTGCATCAACTTTAGCTTTATCCACCTCAATACCTTGTTCAGAAATTTTATGCCCCAAGACAATACCTTCATTAACCATAAAGTGGCACTTTTCCCAATTCAAGACAAGATTAGTTTGCTCACATCTCTGCAAAACTCGATCAAGGTTGCTTAAGCAATCATCAAAAGAAGTTCCATAAACAGAAAATTCATCCATGAAAACCTCGACAATCTTTTCACAAAAATCAGAGAATATACCAGTCATACATCTTTGAAAGATAGCAGGTGCATTGCATAAACCAAAAGGCATACGTCTATAAGCATAAGTTCCAAAAGGGCAAGTAAAAGTGGTTTTCTCTTGATCAGGTTGTGAAACGGGTATTTGAGAAAAATCAGAATATCCATCAAGAAAGCAAAAGTGTGTGTGTGCTTAGATAGTCTTTCTAACATTCGATCAATAAACGGCAGAGGGTAATGATCCTTTCTAGTTGCTTTATTTAATTTTCTAAAATCAATCACCATTCTATAGCCAGTAATAATTGTTTGTGGAATAAGTTCATTTTTATCATTAGGAACAACAGTAATACCTCCTTTCTTAGGGACACAATGAACGGGACTTACCCATCTACGATCAGCTATGGGATAGATTATACTTGCTTCCAGAAGCTTTAATATTTCAGTTCTTACCACTTTTTTCATCTTAGGATTCAAACGTCGTTGATGATCAACAACGGGTTTAGCATCAGGTTCCATATTAATCTTGTGCTGACAGAGAGTGGGACTAATGCCCTTAAGATCATCAAGAGTATATCCAATAGCAGCACGGTGCTTCTTCAGAATTTCAATAATCTTTCTTCTTCATGTTCTGAAAGGTTAGCACTAATAATAATAGGATATATCTTTTTCTCATTGAGATAAGCATATTTCAAAGTGTTAGGCAATTGTTTTAGTTCAAACACGGGATCACCTTTAGGTGGAGGAGGACCTCCTAGAGTTTCAATAGGCAAATTGTGTTTGAGCAGAGGTCGTTGTTCAAAGAAACTTTTATCTATTTCATTTCTTTCATGCATATGCATATCATTTTCATGGTCTAGCAAATATTGTTCTAGTGGATCAGTAGGAGGCACAGCAATAGAAGCAAGACCAATTATTTCATCCTTACTAGGTAATTTTTTTCTTATGAGGTTGTCTATTAAACTTGGAAAAATTAAATTCATGAGACTCATCACCGAAGCGAACACTCACAGTTTGTTTATGACAATCTATAGTAGCATTGATAGTGTTCAAGAAAGGTCTACCAAAGATAATGGGACAAAAGTCATCTTGTGGGGAACCAAGAACTAGAAAATCAGTAGGGTATTTTATTTTCCCACACAATACTTCAACATCTCTAACAATCCCAAGTGGTGTGATGGTGTCTCTATTAGCAAGTTTAATAGTAACATAGATATCTTCTATTTCAGCGGGTGCTATGTCATTCATAATTTCTTGGTATAAGGTAAAAGGAATAGCACTCACGCTAGCACCTAAGTCACATAAACCATGATAACAATGGTCTCCTATTTTAACTGAGACAACAGGCATGCCAACAACAGGTCTATGTTTATCTTTTTCATCGGGTTTGGCAATTCTAGCAGCTTCATCACAGAAATAAATAATGTGCCCATCAATATTTTCTACCAGGAGATCTTTAACCATAGCAAAACTAGGTTCTACTTTAATTTGTTCAGCAGGTTTAGGTTCCCTAATATTACTTTTGCGAACCACAGTTGAAACCTTAGCATGTTCCTTTATCCTAACAGGGAAATGTGGTTTTTCAATATAAGCAGTAGGTACAACTAGATCAACATTGTAAATAATAGTTTCATCTTTAGCTATGTCTGGTACTTTAATTTCTTCTTTAATAGGGGGATAACATTTAAACCACTTCTCTTTAGGGAGATCAGCATGAGTAACAAATGATTCACAAAAAGAGGCTACTATCTCAGAGTCAAGTCCATATTTAGTGTTAAACTTGTGAAAAGCAATGGTATTCATAAAAGATTTAACACAATCAAATTCAAGCTTAATACCTGACTCTTTACCTTTGTCGAGTTCCCAATCTTCAGAGTTGCATTTAATTCTCTCTAAAAGATCCCACCTGAATTCAATAGTCTTCTTCATAAAAGAACTAGTACAAGAAGTATCGAGCATGGATTGATCATCATGAGAAAGCCGAGCATAAAAATTCTGAATGATAATATCTCTAGAGAGCTCATGATTGGGGCATGAATATAACATTGACTTAAGCCTCCCCAAGCTAGAGTGATACTTTCTCCTTCACGAGGCCAAAAATTATATATATAATTCCGATCACGATGAACTAGATGCATAGGATAATTTTTTTTGGTGAAATTCCAATTTCAATCGATTCCAGTTCCAAGATCCAATATCATCGCATAGCCTATACCATGTCAATGCTTTTCCCTTCAAAGACAAAGGGAAAAAAAATTCTTCTTAGCTTCATCTCCGGATGAACCTGCAAGCTTAAATAATCCACAAATTTCATCCACATATATCAAGTGCATATCAGGATGTTCAGTTCCATCTCCTGCATAAGGATTAGCTAGCAGTTGTTCTATCATACCCGAAGGAATTTCATAACCAATATTTTCCGTAGGTGCAGTAGGTTGAGGGGCAACTAATTGTGCTTCCGGTCGAGGTGAAGATACCCCAAACAAACCCCTCAAAGGATGGTTCTCCATAGTAACAAGTGACAATAAATTGCAGCACGTAGTAATAATTTTTCCTTACCGATTTCCACTTACCAAGAGTGCTTCACTCCCCGGCAACGGCGCCAGAAAAGAGCCTTGATAACCCACAAGTATAGGGGGTCAATCGTAGTCCTTTCGATAAGTAAGAGTGTCGAACCCAACGAGGAGCAGAAGGAAATGACAAGTGGTTTTCAACAAGGTAATTTCTGCAAGCACTGAAATAGTCGGTAACAGGTAGTTCGATAGCAAGATAACTTGTAACGAGCAAGTAAAGATAACCGTAAATAAAGTGCAGCAAGGTAGCCCAATCCTTTTGTGGCAAAGGACAGGCCAACACAGTCTCTTATGATAAGCAAAGCGTTCTTGAGGGTACACGGGAATTTCACCATATCACTTTCATCATGTTGGTTCGATTCGTGTTCGCTACTTTGATAATTTGATATGTGGGTGGACCGGTGCTTAGGTGCTATTCTTACTTGAGCAAACCTCCTACTTATGATTAACCCCCTCGCAAGCATCCACAACTATGATAAAAGTATTAAGATAAAATCTAACCATAGCATTAAACGTTTGGATCCAAATCGGCCCCTTACGAAGTAGCGCATAAACTAGGGTTTAAGCTTCTAACACTCTAGCAACCCATCATCTAATAACTACTCCACAATGCATTCCCTTAGGCCCAAATATGGTGAAGTGCCATGTAGTCGACGTTCACATGACACCACTAAGGGAATCACAACATACATATCATCAAAATATCGAACACATATCAAGTTCACATGATTACTTGCAACATGACTTCTCCCATGACCTCAAGAACAAAAGCAAATACTCACTAATAATAATCATGCTCAAGATCAGAGGAGTATTAAATAGCATAATGGATCTGAACATATAATCTTCCACCAAATAAACCATATAGTAATCAACTACAACATGTAATCAACACTACTAGTCACCCACAGGTACCAACCTGAGGTTCCGGTACAAAGATTGAACACAAGAGATGAACTAGGGTTTGAGAGGAGATGGTGCTACTGAAGATGTTGATGGAGATTGCACTCCCAAAGATGAGAGGGTTGTTGGTGATGACGATGACGATGATTTCCCCCTCCGGGGGGGGGGGGGAGTTCCCCCGGCGGAATCGCTCCGCCGAAGGGCAAAAGTGCTCCTGCCCAAGTTCCGCCTTGAGACGGCGGCGCTTCATCCCGAAAGTCCCCCTCTGATTTTTTCTAGGTCAAAATGACCTATATACCAGAAGATGGGCACTGGAGGTGGGCCGATGAGGGCACAACCCACTAGGGCGCGTCTAAGGGGCCTGGCGCGCCCAGGTGGGTTGTGCCCACTTGGTGGGCCTCCTCCGGTAGTTATTTGCACCAGTATTTTTATATATTGCAAAATAATTCTCCATAAATTTTCAGCTCATTTGGAGATGTGCAGAATAGGTAACTCTGACGTAGCTTTTTCGGGTCCAGAATTCCAGCTGCCGGTATTCTCCCTCTTTGTGTAAACCTTGCATATTATGAGAGAAAAGGCATTAGAATTACTCCCAAAAGCATTATTATGCATAAAAACATTATAAATAACAGTAGGAAAACATGATGCAAAATGGACGTATCATTGCTCAGCAAACCAACACGTTGGCACGGCCTCCTCAACACACCGACAAGTTGGCACCACCTGCGCATAAACCCGACATAGCTTCAACACATGGTCAGCAGTCCGATGCCTCTGCTCCTACAACCCAACAGTCCGTCACAGCAGCACCACCAGCTGAGCAGTCCGGCGTAGCTAAACCGTCTGCTAAGCAGTCCATCGAAGCTTCACCATCTGGTCGGCAGTCCGCCTTTCAGCCATCTAGACCTCAAACCAGAAGTGCTTCAAATAACAAGAAGGAAGCGGCCAAAAAGCTGCACCCGTGAGGAAGCGCCCACCGAGAGCGAAGAGGAATGAGAACGATTGCCTCTTACTTAAGGCACTCATCACCCTGAACCAAATTAACAGCAAGTTGTTTGAATCAGAGAGTAATATTATTTCTGACTGCATGGACGATGCACACATACAATTGGCACTTGCTAAAAATAAAGCAGACGTACTTGAAGCACGCAATTACATCCATGGCCAGCCATTTCTTGTTGGCGAATACTTTGATGAGTGCAGTTCCAGTTGCCGCGAGTTACATAAATATTGCATGGATCAAATGCCAGTAGGTCATCTTGTTCTGCTAGTCTGCTACAACAGCGATCATTTCCGACATGATCCTGGTTCCATCAGTGTGGATTTCGAGGACTTACATCTCTTCTTCAACTTCAACGTGCTCGATGCCACTCTTGTTAGATGCCTGATTTTGTAAGTACTTAACAAACTCTAATCAACTTCTCCATACAAGGCTGATAATGATAAACAGCTAGCTGCATTTTATTCCTCTCAGGGGATTGACCGCGCAAAGAAGAAAAAGGGAGAGTGTGTATTTCATAGATCCTGCATTAGCAAATGGCACAACATTGCTTGGTAAGGATGAACGGGAGTGGGCCATTAACACGGTCGCACGTATCTTCGAAAACACATCCCATGCAAAATCATTTCTCTGGCCATATCATGAGCGGTAAGTCAAATAAACAACCACACATACACTGATTGTCTTTCAGATTTTGACATAATTCGTAAGTTCATGGTTTTCTTAATCTGTAGCAATCACTGGATCTTGATATTCATTGTTCCTAACAAGAACATAGTTTACTACATAGATTCTCTCAAAGAGTCAATAAAGCCTCAAGATCTGACGCATCTTCAGCAATTCATGGATAGGTATTGAATTCTATGATGTTGAAATTAATTTGCATTCATATCTTGTTCAAGAATTGATGTTGTGAAAATTCATCTTCATTTGTAGTGTGTTTGCATTGCGGAAAACTAAACTAGGGAACCTGTTCAAGAGGGAACTACCTCTGCAGCACGAGATTGTTTCTCTGGTAAGACACCGAAATCCGTTATTTTAAAAAAATGTATCCAATAGCAAATACCTTTTCTTACGCTAGTCAAATGTTCAAGCTTCTAAATAAACCTCTTTCTATTTCTGTCCAAAGAAAAAAATACATCTAACACCGGTTAGGTTGTTCCTAGCAGGGCAAATACATGACTAATTGTGTACAAAAAATTTAAGTGTCCTCAGCAACAAGCAGGGACCAACCTTTGTGGATACCATATTTGCAGACACATGATCCCCATCTGCAAATCTGCTGATAGTTGTGAAGATGCTCACAAATTAGTACCAGTAAGTCTATCTTAATTAATATCTTCTACTCCACTCATATGGCACATTCTGATCTTAAAAATACTGTAGCTCATCTTAGAACCGAGGACCCCTGAACCGCTCCCCGCTGGTGAATTGCTGATGGTTCAGAAATTTATCAGCAACTTCTTCCGGAATCACTACATCAATCCCACAGGTGATAATGAAGATTTCAGCGTGCCTTCTCCTGAAACACTGAGTAAGAGTTAGCCACTAAACATATATGCATGGATCCATTGTTTTCCATGTGATGAGGTCTTCATATTTGGTACACTATGATTAATTATGTAATGCATATATATGTCGACAAATCATTGGAATTTAGCTACCATTTGTTCAATTGCAATTGTTGTGAAATCTGATGAATGTTCTTCCTGTGGACACTATTTGTTCAATTGCGTATTGTGGCGAATTTGCTTTTTGCATGCTGATTCAAATGGGATATTTTAGCTTTAACCTGGCAATTGCTACGCACACGGTTCAACTAAATCAGTGTGTGCGATCCACATCGGGAAGCATACGTCAATCGTAGCGGAACCATCGGTGATACACAACAGATCGCAGACGGTTTGCAGCACTACTACGTATGCGTAGGGGCTCCGGAACCGTTTGTGATACCACATTATCACACACGAGAGCTCAGGGTAAACCATGCCCAATGTAAAATACAATTCCACTCTTAAATTTTTCAGGAAACGTGTGGGATCCCAAACAAAAAGCACACGTCACACTTACCGCAACCGTCGGTGATACACAACAAATCACAAACGATCTGCATCACTTGTACGTGTGCGAAGGGGCTCCTGAACCATTTGTGATAGTACATTATCGCACACGGTAATTGTTCGGAAACGTGTGCGATGGAGTCATGCATGGTAAACGAGTTCTGCATAAAACTCGAGTGTGATGGGGCACATATTGCACACAGTTCATATGTTGGCCCGTGTGCCTTAGAAACTGTTTCCCAAACGGTTCAGTACGAAACACCGTTTGTTTTCTTTGCGCCATTAGAAATGTTTAATCACCAATCCCACATGTGTGATAGAATTTAGTGTGTATTGCATCACATATGATTATATTTGGCAAGGCGTCTGCATCATGGCTCCCCTATCCCAGACAGTTTTTGGGTCATGTGGGAAGGACCCTCTATCGCCCACACTCACTAGGCAACGGTTCAAAATGTCGTCATGGAAAGGGGTTAAAAACCGTTTGTATAGCATCTCACTGTACTAGTGATCCCATAAAATGCCCACACATAGATAGATAGCTAATGAAACATAAAAGGTTCAAATAACAAGCTAAGGTTCAAATAGGAGCAAATAAGAGTAAAGGTTCAAAGGTTCAACAACAACATAAAATAGGCAAATGATAAAACGAGAATGACAAGCCTATCAAGCAACACAATATCTCCCCCTTTTGTCATCAAGATGGCAAAAAGGAAAATTGAAGGTTGCAACAGACCAGCCCCTAGGTAAGGGACATAGAAGAGTCGCCGGACAACTCTCCAGGAGACACTGAGCCGTGAGGGCGGTGAGAAGACGCTTCATCTCCAGCTTCGACATCAAACCGAGCAAACTTGGACTGGTATTTATCAAACAGAGTCACATTAGACTCAGAACCGTGAGCAAGGGTCATACCAGATGCACGCATACCATCCTTAAGAGCCTTCATGCCCTCCTTCCTAGACTTGTGCTCCTCCCACTACTTCTTGTGCATATCTTGCTGCAGACAGAACATGTTCTTGAGAAGATGCCAAAGTTTGTTGCTCTTCCTTGACCCGGAGTCACTAGGCTCCCCACGATAATAAGTATGAGAGCGAGAGTGAAGTTCAGAGTGGTGTGGATTTCCAGCATGAAGCTCCTCTTCCTCATCATCACCACCCTCATTAACAGTTGCCTTGCCTTTCTTAACCAACAAGTTAACACTAGAGTGAACAGTCAAACGCCGACCAACAAATGCGTCAGGAGCAATCTCAGCAATCAAGGCACTGATATAGGGAGCATAGATCAGAACTTTGCGGTTCATCACCACACTGTACATTTCATGCCATATAAAATCCATCACGTCAATGGGGCCCTGCTCAGAGTTGTGGCAAGTGTAGTGAAGAAGGTTGATGAGGTGACCACGAATCTTGTTTTTGTCACCCACTTTGACTGCAAGAATTTCCCAAAAAATCCGGTGCATGATATCATAGAAAGGTAGAAGATCACCAACAGAGCCAACCTTTCCGGTAGGAGGATATAAATCAGCCAAGTGAAGAGCCTGATAGACCCCTTTGTCATGGATCTTGTAGCCACGATCAATAGTAGTGTCAGAATACTCATATCCCAAGAGACTAGCCACCACGGAGAATGGGGCAGAGCACTTCTCCTCACCACTCATCCAAGTAAGAGTGCGCTGCATATCAGTCCCAAAATGCACAGTACCATAGAACTGAGCCACAAGAGGTGGAGACACATCATGTTGAAAACGCATGAGCGGAAGGAGGTTGAGCTTAACACACATGGTTTGGATCCCATCAAAATAAGCAGCATTGGTGGGAGTCTTGTCAAAGTGAGCAATGTTCATACACTTCTGAATGACACACTTGTTGACAAACTGAGTGAAAATCTCCTCATAGTTGTGTTGCTGGAATAGGGTCCAAAACTTGGGGTCAGCCACATTGTCACGGTCGTGGCGATAAGGATTGACTCGGCGAAGAGCAATCCACTCAGGTGCTGGCATCTCCCTCATTGTGACCGGCTTAGGTGGAGGAGGTTGAACATTAACTGGCTTGGCCTTCTTGGAAGTAGTCTTCCACTTCTTGGAGTGTAAGGGAGCAGCAGGAGAAGAGGCATTGTCTTCAGCCTCAGCATCGTCCTCAGGATGGCAGTCAAACATGTTCTCACGCCCTAAAACAACAGCCCTTGTCTTCTTGACCCGCTCTTTGGTTTTCCGTTCATACACCTTTGATGGGCGAGCACTAGAGCCAGACCCTCCTGTTGAAAGAGATGAGAGAAATAGCACGGGGATAGAATAAGTTCACAAGCTTCAAAAAGAAATCAAAGGATCTCATCATGCAAAAATATGTTAGGACTCTGCTTAGGCCGGAAGTTCCGGGGGATGGGAAGTTCCGGCGGCCGGAAGTTCTGGCTAGCGGAAGTACCGGCCCTGGCCTGGATGTGGAAGCCCTAGCGAGGCCGGAAGTTCCGTCTTGCCTGGGAGTTCCGGGCACCAACATGGTCGCAGGACTCCTTCTGGATCTAAGGAGAGGACAAGCATAATTCGTACAATGGATATGAAATGAAAGGAGTACCGCAGATCTAATGTGGATGCAGTACTGGAGATTGGGTGTTTGTTTTTATCCTAATACCATAAACTTGAACTACAATCCCTAGGAGAGAATCCAGAGAGAAAGCAGAGAAATCGCTTAGGTTACCTTCCTCCATGGAGATGGCGGAGAACACATGAGATGCCCTCCGAACACGATTAAGGGGAGGAAGGCCGGAGGTTCCGGGGGCCGGCAGCTTGCCTGGAAGTCATCGATGGGAGAGGGGGTGCCGTAGGAAGAGGGGAGGAGTGGCAGAGGAATAGATGGGGGAATACCCCTTTTGCATCCCCTGCCCACCGTTAAGTGCCCCAAACCCGTGACGCCCGAAAGTTCCGGGCAGGGCCGGAAGTTCTGGGCCACACCCCGGAAGTTTCGGGTTATCCAGAGAGAACACGGTCTCTCTGAAATCCCGAGAACTTGAGGGAGAGGGTCCGAAAGCTCCCAGGACCACCAAAAAGCCAATCAACATATATGTGGATGGATGAAGCTTGTGAACCAAGAAAAATATCAAAGGGTTTCGAGACGAGAGAGGCTTAGGTAGAACCTGAGCTATGGTCTAAATGATCGAGAACACTCACTTTCCAAAATGGGAAAAATCAAACAGAGAGAAAACCAGATAAGACACCATAAGAGATGAAGATAGTCCAACCTCTCGGGGAGAGGGCGGTGGATGGATCCACCATGTTTGAGTATATGTGACTTGTCACTGCGAAGATTTTAACTTTGAGCCCAACATCACAACTCCATCATTTAAAGTACCAGGTCACAAGAGTGAAACATAGTAACTTTTGAGAGTGTTTGGTTTGTTTATGCATCATATAGTGTGAGAGAACTCATGAGTTGAATGTCTCCTTCTAAACACATGCCTACATCTAGACAAGACATGAAGTAATTGTATGCATGTGGACAAGATTTCACATAATGCTATCAAGCTACAAGATACCAAGTTCACGCCTAAGTTGACAAAACCTTGATTCATCCAATGGTTTGGTGAAAATTTCAGCAACTTGCATATCCGTACCAACATGAGCAATATCAATGTCACCCTTTTGCACATGGTCTCTTAAGAAGTGATACCGAATGTCAATGTGCTTGGTGCGAGGATGATCAATAGGGTTTTCAGCAATCTTGATGGCACTTTCATTGCCACATAAGAGAGGCACATTTCTATAAGTGATACCATAATCCTTCAAAGTTTGCCTCATCCATAGTAATTGTGTTGCACAACTTGCGATTGCAATATATTCGGCTTCAGTGGTGGATAGGGAGACACAATTTTGCTTCTTCGAGGACCAACTTACCAAGGAGCGTCCAAGAAACTGGCATGCCCCGGAGGTAGACTTACTTCCCACTTTCTCTCCAGCCCAATCTGCATCCGTGTACCCAATGAGATCAAACTTTGCATCCTTGGGGTACCATAGGCCCAACTTTGGGGTGTGAACAAGGTATCTAAGAATATGCTTAACCGCCTTATGATGACTTCCCCTAGGGGAATCTTGAAATCTTGCACACATGCCTACACTTAACATGATGTCTGGTCTAGATGCACAAAGATAAAGCAATGAACCAATCATAGAGCGGTAAAGAGATGGGTCAAAAGGGATACCGTTGGTGTCTTCAGTGAGAACATGTTTTGTTGGCATGGGTGTCTTACATGGGATAGCATTGGTCATTCCAAACTTCTCCAGAATTTCCTTGAGGTATTTTGTTTGGGACACGAAAATTCCTTCTTGAAATTGTTGAATTTGAAATCCGAGAAAGAACTTCAAGTCCGCATTGAGTGATATTTCAAAGGCCTTTGTCATTGAGGCCACGAACTTCTTGCACAAATGAATGTTAGGAGAACCAAAGATGATGTCATCTACATAGATTTGGCATAAGATCAAATCACCTTTTTCCCTCTTAGTAAAAAGAGTGGGATCGATCACCCCTCTCACAAAACCATCATCGAGTAGAAACTTCTTAAGATGATCATACCAAGCACGAGGTGCTTGTTTGAGGCCATACAAAGCCTTATGAAGTTTATACACATAGTCTTTGTGATCGGGATCAACGAACCCAGGTGGTTGTGATACATATACTTCTTCTTGTAGAGGACCGTTAAGAAAAGCACTCTTCACATCCATTTGATGTAAAGTAAAACCATTGAAAGCAGCATAAGCAAGTAAGATGCGAATAGACTCAAGACGGGCAACGGGAGCAAAGGTCTCATCAAAGTCCAAACCTTCAACTTGTGAGTACCCTTGTGCCACTAACCTTGCCTTGTTTCGGATGATTACGACATTCTCATCTTGCTTGTTTTTGAAGATCCTTTTTGTTCCAATGATATTGTGTTCCTTAGTTGGTCTCTTGACTAAAGACCACACTTTGTTGCATTCAAAACTGTTCAACTCTTCTTGCATAGCAATGAGCCAATCATTGTCCGTCAACGCATATTGTACCTTGAGTGGCTCAACACTAGAGACAAACGAGAAGTGAGCACAAAAGTTTGTCAATTGTTTACGAGTGACTCTACCTTCCGATATGCCGGTAAGAATTTTATCAACATCAACACGACCGGCCACTCATGGCATGATGGAGGTTAGTGTTTCACCAGGTTCAACTTCGTTTCCATCATCCACATCCTCAACATATGGATCATTAATGTGTGGTAGAAGATCTTCTTCTTCGTGTTGCATTTGTTGAGGTTCATCATCGAGGGTTGCACTTCCTTATTCTTGCTCTTGATGACGATCTTATTCTTGAATGTGATCATGATGAGGGTCTTGTTCTTGAACAACAGGCTCCATTTGAGCAATTTGATCTTGTGGTGGCATGGGTGTTGTAGTGGCTTGATGGTGAGTGAAGCACCCATCTTCTTCTTCATTATCATGAGGTTCTTGTTCCATTGGAAGAAGACACCAACACCCATGGTCAAAATAACTTGAGAGGTATCTTATTCACCTACATCACTTAGATCAACTTGCCCCTCATGGGAGCCATTAAATTCATCAAACACCATGTCACAAGTTTCTACAACACATCCATTGGATTTGTTGTAGACTCTATAGGCGTGAGAGTTTGATCCATAACCAACAAATATGCCCTCAATTGTTTTGGATTGAAATTTTTCTAACCGTTCTCTCTTGTTGAGAATGAAGCACTTGCACCCAAATACACGAAAGTACTTGACATTTGGCTTGTTCCCGATTAGGATCTCATATGGAGTATTTTCCAATATCGTGCGGAGGAAGAGCCGGTTTGATGCATGGCATGCTGTGTTGACGGCCTCAGCCCAAAAACTATGTGGTGACTTGTACTCATACAACATGGACCTTGCCATTTCCATAAGTGTACGGTTCTTCCTCTCAGCTACACCATTTTGTTGAGGAGTGTAGGGTGCGGAATATTGATGCTCAATCCCCTCATCACTAAGAAATTCTTCCAAGGTGTCATTCTTGAACTCGGAGCCATTGTCGCTTCTTATTGCCAAATTTTCTTTGTCAAACTTGCGTTGGGCTTGCTTGGCAAAATCAATGAAGGTGATCTTCGTCTCTTCCTTGGAATTGAGGAAAAACACCCATGTGTATCTTGAGTAATCATCAACAATGACAAGTCCATACTTTTTCCCACCAAGACTATCCCATGAAGGAGGCCCAAAGAGATCCACATGAAGGAGCTCCAAATGCCTTGAAGTAGATACAATATTCTTGGGTGGGTGCATTGATTGTTGTTGCTTCCCGGCAATGCATGCACTACACACACGATCTTTCTCAAAAGAAACATTGGTTAGTCCAAGAATGTGATTACCCTTTAAGAGATCTTGAATATTTCTCATGCCGACATGGGCTAGCGGCGATGCCATAGCCACCCGCCTTGGCCATTAGACAAGTTGTATGGAATGTGCTCTCTTTTGAGAAATCAACCATGTAAAGGTTGCCATCCAACTCTCCAACAAAGGCCACTTTGAGAGTGTCTCTCTTAAAGACTTTCACATCCGTTAGTCCAAATAGTGTATCATAACCAACGGAAGCCAATTGACGAATGGAAAGAAAATGGTATTTAAGGGATTGGACAAGCATGACATTTGCACGAGACATGTCATTTGTGATAGCCACCTTGCCCAACCCAAGTACCAGTCCTTTTGATCCTCCACCAAACACAATGCTCATAAATGGTTGAATAGCTTCCATGAAATCGAAGAGCAAATTGCTATCTCCGGTCATATGGTTGGTGCATCCACTATCTATCACCCATTTGACTCCGCCGGAGAAAGCAACCTACACACAATTCACAACTTGGTTAGAGGCACCCATTTTGCAATGGGACCTCTCAAGTTAGTCACATTGGTCTTAGGAACCCAAATAGCATAGAAACGGAATGCATTATGAGGACCAACAAATTTAGCATAAACTTCTCCATCCTTTGTTTTATGAAGTACCTAGGATGGAGGCATAAATCCTTTGGTTTGTTGAGAGTGGGCATGCCCCTAGTGGCCTTCCCGCTCACAACCTTACCTTTCTCCTTGTGCCCTTCATGTACAAATGTCTCCTTGAGAGGTGTGGTGCACTTTTGAGAAGACGTTTTCTTCTTGCTTGTGCTTGGGTCAAACCCAACCCCTTCCTTGGAAACCACCTCATTCTGTTGGCTCAATACCTCAATAAGATTCTTTTGTCCTTGAGAACATGCCATGATGTAGGATCGAAAGTAGGTCTAGAGGGGGGGGGGGTGATTAGACTACTTGACCAAATAAAAATCTAGCCTTTTCCCAATTTTAAGTCTTGGTAGATTTTAGCAACTTAGCACAAGTCAAGCAATCAACCTACACATGCAATTCTAAGAGTGTAGCAGCGAAAAGTAAAACATTGCACATGAAGGTAAAGGGAAGGGTTTGGAGAAGGCAAACGCAATGTAGACATGAAGATTTTTGGCGTGGTTCTGATAGGTGGTGCTATCGTACATCCATGTTGATGGAGACTTCAACCCACGAAGGGTAACGTTTGCGCGAGTCCACGGAGGGCTCCACCCATGAAGGGTCCATGAAGAAGCAACCTTGTCAATCCCACCATGGCCATCGCCCACGAAGGACTTGCCTCACTCGGGTAGATCTTCACGAAGTAGGCGATCTCCTTGCCCTTACAAACTCCTTGGTTCAACTCCACAATCTTGTCGGAGGCTCCCAAGTGACACCTAACCAATCTAGGAGACACCACTCTCCAAAAGGTAATAGATGGTGTGTTGATAATGAACTCCTTGCTCTTGTGCTTCAAATGATAGTCTCCCCAACACTTAACTCTCTCTCACAGATTTGGATATTGTGGAAAGATGATTTGAGTGGAAAGCAACTTGGGGAAGGCTAGAGATCAAGATTCTTGTGGTTGGATTGGAATGTCTTGGTCTCAACACATGAGTAGGTGGTTCTCTCTCAGAAAATGAGTAGTGGAAGTGTAGGCACGTTCTGATAGCTCTCTCTTGAATAGAGAAGGGGGTGGAGGGGTATATATAGCCTCCACACAAAATCTAACCGTTACACACATTTGACCCAACTCGATCAGACCGAATAGAAGAACTCGGTGAGACCGATTCAGTTCAAAATGTGAACGTTAGGATTCTCGGTGGGCCCGATATACTCAACTCGGTGGGACCGATGTGCTAGGGTTAGGGAAAAACCTCATCTCGGTGTGACCGATTGCATGAACTCGGTGAGACCGATTTCAGCAATGAGCAAACAGAGAGTTGGTCAGGCAAACTCGGTGGGACCAATCGCTCCTTTCGGTAAGACCGAAACATTACGAAAGGGAAACAGAGAGTTTGCTGCAAACTCAGTGGGACCGATCGCTCATTTCGGTGAGACCGAAACGTTACGAAGGGAAACAGAGAGTTTGCAATCCCATCTCGGTGAGACCGAAATCTCTATCGGTGAGACCAAACTAATTAGGGTTTCTGGCAGTGGCTATGTCAAAGGAAGTCAGTGGCGCCGGATAGATCAAATCGGTGGGGCCGAGTTTGACTTTAGGTTTAGGACATATTTGGATTTGAGAAAGTGGTTGAGGGTTTTGGAGCATATCACTAAGCACTTTGAGCAAGTAGACCATTAAGCAACACCTCATCCCCTTTTAATAGTATTGGCTTTTCCTATGGACTCAATGTGATCTTGGATCACTAAAATAGAAATGTAGAGTCTTGAGCTTTTGCCAATATTTGTCCTTAGCATTTTGAGGGGTCCACATCTCTTGTCCATGTGCCATGCCAATCATTGAACTTTCTAAAATATTTAACTTGAAAGGATATTAGTTCAATGGGCTATATGTTGTTATGAATTACCAAAACCACCCGGGGATTAGTTGCACTTTCAATCTCACCCTTTTTGGTAATTGATGATAACATATAGATCAAAGCTTTGACAAATGATAATATGAATGAAATATATCATCGCTTTGAGAAGTATGTGATAAGCAAGAGCTCCCCCTAAATTTGTGCATTATTTAAAATTTGCTTTTGAATGCAAATGCATAATCGATTAGGATCATGGGTTACTCTTCCATGTCACATACATCTTGGTGGAGCACTCAAAATGATAGAATGTAAAGCACATGCACTGATCACCAAGGGAAACATGATTGATCATACACTAGTATTATAGATAGCATCATTCAAGCACACATTAAAGCATAATGATCAACCACATGATCATAAGTGTATCTCACACACAAGCACAAACAATGTAGCAACCAAACGAACAAATATCAAGTAGCAAGAGAGGCAAACAAAAGCAAAACACTCTCTCTCTTGAAGCCTAAGATCTATACACTTTCTCCCCCTTTGGCAACAAGTTACCAAAAAGCTCGAAAATGCATAGTGCTATTCGGCACTCTAGGCACGATCTCTGGGAGCTCCTGAAGTGGTCTTCGGGCTGGTGGCTCCGGTGTGCGTAGATGGCGTTGAGAGGAGTCCGTCTGCAAAGGCTTCTGCTGATGTCTGAGGAGCTGGAGGAGTTGCAACTGAAGGTGCAACAATGGCAGTTGCTGCAGGTGTTGAAGTTGTAGCTCTGGAATCTATGACAACTGGCTCTGTTGCAGACCTCTGTGCTCTTGGCACTCTGTGAAATGCATCTATGGTGACTCTTCCTCTCCTGTCCTCTGCCTCTTCTTGAAGTTGCTCAACTGTGGTTTGGATCTCTGTGACCTTCAAGTCTAGATCATAAAATTTTGTTTCAATGATCCTCTCAAGACTTTCTTGGTTTTGAGTCAGGGTGGCTAGTCCTTTCTCAATCCTCATTGTAGACTCAAGCAGATAGTGAGCTGATCTTGCTTGGTCTCGAGATTCACAGCTGATACATCTGGCATCTTGGAAGTCTTTGCTGCCTTAGCTTGCTCTCGCTTGTCCTGAGCCTCTATAGATGTAGGATGTGATGCATCCATGACAACAACATTGTCCTCAAAGTCTGGCCTCAGGGGAAGGTGTTCTCTGTCTAGTAGATATGTGCCTGTTACCATCTTGGAATTGATGAGCATCTGAATGTGTGGGGCATATCCACATGACCACTTCTGATCAGTAGCAGTTCTCTTGATGGTTTCAACAATCAAAGTCATCACCTTGAACTTCTCTGGCACATCAAACATATGCAGCAGGTTTATTGAGTGACCTCTGGTCATCCTGTCATCTCCTGACTTGGGCAACAAAGTGTGCCTCAGTATAGTGTTGATAGTGGGCAGCCCTGACAGCAGATAGTAGATGGAGCCAAACTTGTGAGATGCCAAGGCATGATCAGGAATTTCCTTGTACATGTGAGCCATGGAGTTATGATCTTTCCTGGGCTTGGCATAGACATCTGTGTTATCTTCACCTTCTTCAGGGGCATTGATCAACTTGGCCAATTCTGCAATAGATGATTGGTATCTTGTGCCTTCAGTCATCCAGACTATCTTGCCATCCGGATAGAAGTGTGCAGTTGAATAAAATTGCATGACCATCTCTTCATTCCATTTAGTCAGCTTCTGACCAACAAACTTGTCAACTTCATTCATCCTGAAACTCTCATGAACTCTAGGGAAGTAATCTTCATTGTCATCAATGAACTTCCAGTCAACCCATCTCATGTCACTGACTATGGGCTTCTTGTCCAAAAGAACTGTCTCATAGAAGTCTTGCTGCTCCTTGGTGTGAAATCTGTAGTCCACAGCTGTCCTTCTCCTCACAGCATATGGGTCTGTCTGTCTCCATAGTCTGAGACCTGCATCCTTTCTCAACTTCATGTTTTCAGCTATGGGATGATTGTCATCATGATCTGGAATTTTTGGTTTGAGCTTCCTGAGCACTTGCTGCTCCTCATCCTCTTGAACTTCAGGCACTGGGGCCTTGTTCTTTTCAGCAGCTGGGATGTTTCTGGTGGATCCCTTGGGTGCTGTAGGCTTTGGGACTTGAGCTTGGGCAGATGGCTTTGGAGTTGTCTTGGGCTTAGATGAATCAGCCCCAGACTTGATTGCATCTCCCATAAGCTTCTGAGACTTTGGTGCTGGCTCAACAGCTTCTTCCTCATCATCTTCATCTCGATCTTTCATCATTGATGATCTGCCAATAACTCTAGCCATGGTCTTCTTGACCCTTTCCTTCCTTTTCTTGCCTCCAGCAGCCTCTTCTTCTCTTGGTTCAAGAGTGAACTCCATAGTTTCCTGAGTGGAGGCTCTGGCTATTGACATAGGCACTCTCTTGGCAGGAACTTTCTTTTTCATGCCAGGCTTGGTGGCAGCAGCAGCAGCATACTCCTTCTTGACTACCTTCTTCTTTGAGGTGACCTCCTCATCAACCACAAAGTCCTCATCTTCAGAATCTGAGGTTCTCTTCTTCCTTTTCCTAG
The DNA here is from genome assembly GCA_011799875.1 of Thinopyrum elongatum. NCBI lineage: Eukaryota > Viridiplantae > Streptophyta > Magnoliopsida > Poales > Poaceae > Thinopyrum > Thinopyrum elongatum. The sequence continues at coordinate 230,163,672 of CM022298.1, forward strand.
TTGCAGCCTTAGGCAAGTTGCTTGGGGTGCTTCTGCTACCCTCATCATAACTGCTATTGGAGGGACTAGTGCCCTCACTGAGATTTGCTTGCTCCTTTGACCTGTTTTGGCTGTCACTGTTGTCTGACATGGCTGACACTGACCCTGTGAATAGATAGGTATAGGCAGAGTAGATGAGCATCACAAAGTACAGCTATTTTGGCAAAAAGTTTGACTAAAAAACTTAATTTTAGTTTTCTGCAAAAAGCATTTCAGAGCTACCGATATGACTAACTCGGTGGCACCGAAGCAACTTTGGAGTCTAAACAGGCAGTTTCGGTCGGACTGAGACGCAGCTCGGTGACTCCAAGATGCTAGGGTTTCACTGAGAAAGTAAACTCGGTCACACCGATTCGTACACTTCGGTCAGACCGGGTAGTACATGTGCAATGGCCTGGGCCAAATCGGTGAGGCCGAATACTTCAAATTGGTCGGTCCGAGATGAGTTCGGTGGAAACCTAACCCTAAGTTTTTGTATCAAAACTAATCTAGAGGAAGTTTTGGTTGGATAGGATGATCTCAATCGTGGCTAGAAGCACGGCATTAACCTTTGTGCAAGAATCGGAGTTAAGGAATACACAAAGGGATCGAGTCCATACCCTAACTTGGTGGCGGACTCGCTACAGCGACAACGGCAGCGAAGAATCCCGTTGACGGCGGCGGAGACCAGCAGCAGGAGGGCGCTGGCGACGACGGCAATGATCCGGAGACCAAGGGGGCGGCAGAGCTGGGCAGGCGCGGTTGGGAGTTTGAAGGAATTTCCAAATTTCAACCCGCGGATATATATACCCAGTCACTGTCGGTGTGACCGAGTGGAACGACTCGGTGGCACCGAGATGCAGAATTGCAAGTAGTTACTGCAACTCGGTGTGACCGAACTGTTCTAATCGGTTGCACCGAGGTGAAAACCTAGATCAATCCAATGATTTCGGTGAGGCCGAGATGGATGAATCGGTCAGACCGAAAGCCATTAAGAGGTTTTGGAAGTTTAAGCCCTTGATGGATCGGTGGTCCAAGTGCTCCTCACCTGGAGGGTCCCAATTCGACTTGATCAAACTTTGTGATGTAGCATGAATAGAGTTTGAGACGAGAAAAGCATAGATAGCTAGAGGGAGTACTTAGGCATTCTTGTCCATCCATTTGGCAAAAAGAAAAACCAATCAATCAAAACAACAAATGGATGTCCTCAAATGGAGAAAATTATGCAACCAACATGCTCACACAATAAGATAGCAAATGAAATATGTGGCAAAGCATGCACAAACACTCTAGCATCTATCAAGCAATTGGCGATGACTAGGTCGTCTATATATGAGTATATTGACTTAGGAGTCAAATGAGAACATTTGATCATAGGTCATACTCATCATTTAAGCACAAGTGGGGTTACCACTTTTACATAAAGCATTGTTGTGTTCACACCATTAGAGTTGCTTTAGCTCAATTCTTAGAGTAAAGCTCCCCCTAGATGTGATATCCCCCCTAAGAGGGATGAACTATCTTTGGGTTTTGCCGATGATGACTTCATGTAGATGTTGAAGATGTGGATGCTCAATGTTGATGTAGATCATTTGGAGCAATCCATTGGAGTGAGTTGCACTTTCAATACCTACATGGGTTAGTCCCACAAGGAACACACAAGGATATCCATAGACATAGAGTGAAATACACATATGATGTTGTCCATGAAAGCATTAGGTTACCTTGTCCCTTGTCTTACCAACAAGAGGGTTTGTGACTCCTTGAACTAGTGCAAGATATGGAAGTTGATTGCACTTGTCCTTGCCAAAATGAATATGAGTGAAGTATGTTGGCGGAGTCACCCTCAAGAACTCTCTAGTTCTTCTTCTTTGGGACCCACATCAACTTGATGGGGATCCTTGGAGTTGTAGTCGTACTTGATGAAGTGGAACTTGATGTAGTCTTGGGAACCCACTTAACCAAGGCCTTTGGAGCTTCTTCAAATGAATCAATCTCCTCTTGAAGCTTGTCCTTGCCTTTTAGCTTGTGGTCTTGTGGTGGAAGATCATCTTGAGCTTGTGTTCCATCAAAAGAAGTGGGGTCATATTTCTCTTGTTGAGGAACAAACTTCGTCTTGGGGTATTGATCTTCTTCCCTCTCAACTCCATTGGCATTGAACTTGCGTTCAAAACCAACACCTTGATTCTTCCGGTGCCTTCCTTGCTTGCGTACAATCTCCTCAAGTTGCTTACTTCCGGCAAGGCTCTTGTAAACACCTTTCTCTATAATTCCCTTCAATAAGCTATTTTCTTGCTCAAGTGTAACTTGGCTAAGAGAATCATTAGTGGAATCAAGAGAACTACTAGAAGCAACAATATTGGATTTAGCATGATTATTGTTACTACTAGAAGAAGAATCTTTCTTGTTCTTGTTGCTAGATTTTACTTGTGGCATGTAAGTAGACAAGAGTAAACGCTTGGCAATGTAAGAAGAACTTTTCTTACGAAGATCATCATTGATTGCTTTTAAGAACCCATGCTCTTGCTCTAGATTGAGCTTTTCAAAGCGTAGCTTCTCATGAGTCTTTACAAGCTCTCGATGATCCTCTATCATTGTCATTCATTTCATCTTATCATTGTCATTCGTTTCATCTTGATTAGCATGATTAATAGCAATTTCATCATAGTTTTCATCACTAGAGTTGTCAACAAGTAAATCATCATCACCTAGCAAATCATCTTCATCACTATTGAAATCAACATACTCGGGGTGTGATACCTTGGGGCCTTTAGCCATGAAGCATCTTCCAATTCCTTCATTTTGTGAGTCAAATATGTCGTAGGAGTTGGATGACACAAGTGCAAGACCGGCAACACCTTCATCTTGAGTATATTCGGAGTCGGAGTGATAACTTCTCTCGGAGTGGTTGTCGGAGTCGGAACCGGATACCCATTCACCAACATGAGCTTGATGTCTTCGTCTTGTGTAGCTCTTTGATGACTTATCCTTCCTTTCTGAATCCTTGCTTCTGCGAGAGGGTCTTCATTCATAACGATCATCTCTACTCCTTCTCTCTCTTAGAGGTGATTCCTCTCTTTTACTTCTCCTTTTAGGTGAGTCTTCTCTTCTTTTGTAGGGAGCCGTACATTCACTAGAGTAATGTCTGGGTCTTCCACAATTATAGCAATTGCGATCATGACTAGAAGATCTTTTGTCATTGTAGGACCTTGACTTAGAACTTCTCTCCTTGCTTCTACTCTTGTAGAACTTGTTGAAGTTCTTCACCATTAGGTTCAATTCTTCATTGAAGGTTTGTTTCTCACTTGATGTTGTGGGAGCATCACATGAAGCTTTGTAAGCACCACTAGACTTGTTGTGAAGCTCTTCCTTATCCTTAAGTGGCATCTCATGAGCAACAATTCTACCAATGACTTCCGTTGGCTTGAGATCTTTGTAATTGGGCATAATTTGGATCAAAGTGCACACGGTATCATATTTTCCATCCAAGGCTCTTAGGATCTTCTTGATGATGAATCTGTCGGTCATCTCTTCACTTCCTAAGCCGGCAATCTCATTAGTGATGAGAGCAAGCCTAGAATACATTTCAGCGACTCCTTCACCATCCTTCATTTTGAACTTGTCAAGTTGACTTTGAAGCACATCCAATTTGGATTCCTTGATGGACTCGGTACCTTCGTGCATACCAACCAAAGTATCCCAAATTTCCTTTGCATTCTCAAGGCGGCTGATTTTGTTGAATTCTTCGGGGCACAATCCGTTGAAGAGGATATCGCAAGCTTGAGCGTTGTATTGCAACATCTTCGATTCTTCCGCGGTTGCTTCACGATTAGGTTCTCTTCCATCTTCGAAGAATTCACCTTGCAAACCAATACACACAATAGCCTAAACGGCAGGGTTATGTCCAAGAATATGCATTTTCATCTTATGCTTCCAACTAGCAAAATTAGTACCATCAAAGTAAGAACCTCTACGGTGGTGATTTCCCTCGCTAGATGCCATACTCTCCTAGGTTGTGAAACCAAGGCTATGATCACCAAAGCTATGGAAATCAAGGCAATTGGAGACCAAAGCTCTGATACCACTTATAGGTTCGAAAGTAGGTCTAGAGGGGGGGGGGGTGATTAGACTACTTGATCAAATAAAAATCTAGCCTTTTCCCAATTTTAAGGCTTGGCAGATTTTAGCAACTTAGCACAAGTCAAGCAATCAACCTACACATGCAATTCTAAGAGTGTAGTAGCGGAAAGTAAAACATTGCATATGAAGGTAAAGGGAAGGGTTTGGAGAAGGCAAACACAATGTAGACACGAAGATTTTTTGCGTGGTTCCGATAGGTGGTGCTATCGTACATCCACATTGATGGAGATTTCAACCCACGAAGGGTAATGGTTGCGCGAGTCCACGGAGGGCTCCACCCACGAAGGGTCCACGAAGAAGCAACCTTGTCAATCCCACCATGGCCATCGTCCACGAAGTACTTGCCTCACTCGGGTAGATCTTCACGAAGTAGGCGATCTCCTTGCCCTTACAAACTCCTTGGTTCAACTCCACAATCTTGTCGGAGGCTCCCAAGTGACACCTAACCAATCTAGGAGACACCACTCTCCAAAAGGTAATAGATGGTGTGTTGATGATGAACTCCTTGCTCTTGTGCTTCAAATGATAGTCTCCCCAACACTTAACTCTCTCTCACAGATTTGGATATTGTGGAAAGATGATTTGAGTGGAAAGCAACTTGGGGAAGGCTAGAGATCAAGATTCTTGTGGTTGGATTGGAATGTCTTGGTCTCAACACATGAGTAGGTGGTTCTCTCTCAGAAAATGAGTAGTGGAAGTGTAGGCACATTCTGATAGCTCTCTCTTGAATAGAGAAGGGGGTGGAGGGGTATATATAGCCTCCACACAAAATCTAACCGTTACACACATTTGACCCAACTCGGTCAGACCGAATAGAAGAACTCGGTGAGACCGATTCAGTTCAAAATGTGAACGTTAGGATTCTCGGTGGGACCGATATACTCAACTCAGTGGGACCGATGTGCTAGGGTTAGGGCAAAACCTCATCTTGGTGTGACCGATTGCATGAACTCGGTGAGACCGATTTCAGCAATGAGCAAACAGAGAGTTGGTCAGGCAAACTCGGTGGGACCGATCGCTCCTTTCGGTAAGACCGAAACATTATGAAAGGGAAACAGAGAGTTTGCATTGCGAACTCGGTGGGACCGATTGCTCATTTCGGTGAGACGAAATGTTACGAAGGGAAATAGAGAGTTTGCAATCCCATCTCGGTGAGACCGAAATCCCTATCAGTGAGACCGAACTGATTAAGGTTTCTGGCAGTGGCTATGTCAAAGGAACTCGGTGGCGCCTGATAGATCAAATCGGTGGGGCCGAGTTTGAATTTAGGTTTAGGACATATTTGGATTTGAGAAAGTGGTTGAGGGTTTTGGAGCATATCACTAAGCACTTTGAGCAAGTAGACCATTAAGCAACACCTCATCCCCTTTTAATAGTATTGGCTTTTCCTATGGACTCAATGTGATCTTGGATCACTATAATAGAAATGTAGAGTCTTGAGCTTTTGCCAATATTTGTCCTTAGCATTTTGAGGGGTCCACATCTCTAGTCCATGTGCCATGCCAATCATTGAACTTTCTGAAATATTTAACTTGAAAGGATATTAGTTCAATGAGCTATATGTTGTTATGAATTACCAAAACCACCCGGGGATTAGTTGCACTTTCACATGAGTCCTCTCTCGAGTTGTGCCTTTAGAAGGCAATTTTCCTCAAGAATAGATGCTAGGTCACCACTAGAGTTAGTAGTACAAGCATCAATATTGATAATAGGTGAGGAGTAAACCTTGGCTAGAGTTTCAAGATAAGTAAGTTTGAGCATCTCAAAGCTCTTTGTAAGAAGGGTGAGCTCCTCTTCCTTAGTCTTGAGGGACACGGATAGAAGATCACAATCCTTAGAGAGAGAAGCATGAGATTCCACAAGCTTACTGTTATCATTCATCAACTCCTTGCAAGAGTTCTTGGCCTTTTTCAAGGAGGCAAGTTCTTTAGCATGAACATCAATGTTTGCACCAATTTTTAAGCATAGTTCATCATTTCGTGCTTCCTCATATTGGACTTTCCACTCAAGGATTTCATATTTTTCCTTTTCCTCAGTGACGAGGGTTTCGAGTTCCTTAATGGTGATGGTGTGCTTACTCACCATCTCCATAAGCATATGAAACATAGTGAGCTTCTTTCCTTTGAGGGAGCACATGAACTTATTTAGTTTAGCAAGCATAGGATCATCTATATCATCATCATCATAATTATCCTCCACATCAAGATACTCATCACTAGGAGTAGACGAAGTGAAAAGAGAAGGATTTGAACGTGGGGTTACCTTGACCTTGTCAGGAGAGTTTTGGTTCTCTCCATCTTCCACCACGGCCTTTGCCATTAAGCACTTGTGAGTGTTGCCCTTGTAGTCTTTCATGTAGTTGTAGGTGACAACATCACCACTCTTGTTGACTAGCCTCAAAGTGTTTTGAGAATCTTGAGCTACTCCGACAACACCACCAACATCATCCGGGTTGGATTCTTCTTGAGCAACCATTGCCTTCCCATCTCTCTTCTTGAACTTGGAGTTCAGAGGATTTGGCAACTTCTTCTTAGGAAAGGTCTTGGGAAACCTTGGTTTATCTTCTCTCTTCTCATAAGGGCCATTGTTGGAGAAGTGGTTGGTTTCTTCACAGTTGTAGAACTTTCTCACTTTCTTCTTCTGGAATCTTCCCTTGAATTTTCCCGCACTAAACTTCTTGACAAAGAGGGCAATGTCTTCATATGAAGGGCCCTCATGGGAGTCAATCTCATCACCATCTTCATCATCATCATCATCTTCTTCTTCTTCTTCTTCTTCTTCTTCTTCTTCTTCCTCTTCTTCTTCACTTTGCTCTTCCTCACATACATGCTTGGCCTTCAAAGCAAGATTGATCTTTGATGTTGAGGTACCATGCATGGCAAGATGTTTTGTAGCATTTGCCTTGGATTCTTTGAATAGTTGTGGATATGATGTCATCCGGAGTCATTTCCTTGAATCCATGGTGTTGCCTTATGTCCCACACCATTTGGTGATGATATGGAGCAAGAGCATGAAGTAATTTGTTCACGAGAAATCGCTTAGTCAAGTTGAATCCATCTTGTGTCTTGTCACAATCACAAGATTCGATGTCGGCAGAGAGGGTCATGAGACGCTCAAGGAGCTGCTTGGGGGATTCACCTTTCTCCGTACATTTTTTTTGCAATTGACCCTTGGCAATTTCATATTGAGCTAGCCGGAGAGTGGAGGTACCAGTCTTGGTCCTCACAATACTATCCCATAACTCCTTGGCACTTGTGATGTGTATGTAAGGTCTCCTTTGCTTATCATTCATTCCTTTCCTTATGCACATGATTGCGGTGTCGTTGAGATGCTTGTCATATGTTTCTCTTGGAGTGAGATTCTTTGGGTCGACTTGTAACCATGCTCCAAGATGTCCAACATTTCATCATTGGCGTACCTAAGATGGTCCTGCATACCAACTCTCCACAAAGCAAAATCGAAACTGTCATAAAGAAAAGGGGGTTTTCCCCCAGGGTTATACTTAGGTTTCTCTACTTGAGGTCTTGCATAAAGCCATGGAACACTAGAGTGATCATTACTAGGAGGTTGTTGGCCAAGTGAGGGAGTAGGCGCAGTTGACCTCGAGGCCGCACCGCCTGGATTGGCAGGTGGTGCGAGAATCGTTGTTAATGCGGCTAACCTCATTTGGACCAAGGCCTCAAGAGAAGCATCATGCTCCTCATTTTTCTTAGCAAGGGCCCGTTCCAAATCCTCAGAGGTGAAGGACTTGACGTCCGTAGAACACGAATCCGTCTCCTTCGGATTTGGAACAAGGGGAGTCCCATCTGGGTTCATCTCGTTCTAGGGCGGTTAAGCCACACGAATAGAGCACGAGGCTCTGATACCAATTGAAAGGATCGAGATGGACCTAGAGGGGGGGTGAATAGGTACAATTACAAATTTTAATTCTTACTTAGCAATTTTAGGCTATAATGCGGAATATGAAGGTGAGCCTAACAATTGCAAAAGTGATACAAGAGCTAAGCAATGTAAGCAAGATCAACAAGTATATGAGAGAACAAGCACAATATAATTCAAGTAAATACTTGGAGACAAATAACCACAAGTAGGAAGCTAGGGTTAGGGATAACCGCAACTCCGAAAGACGAGGATGTATGCCGATGTTCACTTCCTTGGAGGGAAGCTACGTCACTGTTTAGAGAGGTGGGTGTTACCACGAAGGCACACCAACGCCACAAAGGCTCGCCCTATTCTCTCTTTGAGATATCACCACAAAGGCGATTCTCAACCACTAGTGGTAGACCTTGGGGTGGTCTCCAAACCCTCACAAACTTTCCGGGGGTAATCACAATGAATGATTCCTCGCCGGAGTACTCCTACCGCCTAGGAGTCTCCAACCTCCAAGAGTAACAAGATGCACCGCGAAAACAAGGGGGAATCAACTTTTGCTTTGGTGAATGTGTAGATCAGGCACTCCTCCTTCACTTCTGAAAAGATCAAGATATTTGGTTGGCAAAGGGGGGAGAACTCCGAGAAATTAAGGTCTGAAAATGGAGGAGAGAGAAATGGAGTCATCAACCTCTTCGTGGGGAAGAAGAAGAAGACTATTTATAGGTGGGGAGAGAATCCAGCCGTTGGAGCCAGATTCCTGCGAAGCCCGGAAGTTCCGTCTATGCCCGGAAGTTCCGGACCCCGGAAGTTCCGGACAAGTTCCGGGCAGGTTCTGGGCTACACAGAGAGTTTGCCGCCTCTCTGGATACCCCGAAAGCTGCTTGAACGGGGACGGAAGTTTTGACGCCCGGAAGTTCCGGCAAGGTACCGGGCTACACAGAGAGTTTGCACAAAAAGAGCAATTCCTCTGGGTGGCCCGGAAGCTTCCCGGAACCATCCTGGACCTTCTGGTCCCCGGAAGTTCCGACCAACCCGGAAGTTCCGGCCTGAGCAGAAACATTTTGCTGTGAGATTTTTCAGATCATATGTGTAAGTGAAGTTGATTCCCAGATGTTTTCATGATGCACCCCCTCTTAATAGTGCGGCTGCCCTAGGGACTCAAGAAATAAGAAAACAATATGGCACTCCATGAAGAAAACAATATGACACTCCGCTTTTTCCTTTTTTCGTGCCGAGGGGAAATAACCATCCATGCTTCACTTCAAATTTAACGATGATGTTTACACTAGAGCATGTGGTTAGAAGCATAAATGAAATTGTCATAGATGTCAAAAACTATTCAGGGCAACAATGCACTTTCAGAGAGGCCTTGCTTTCGATCTTCGATTCGAGGGACTGTTCGTGGGCGGTACGAGGGATCGTTCATCGACGGTATGAGGGACTCCATGTACGATCTACACCAACATGTTGTTCTTCTGATGCAACTCGGTGACGGTAACGATTGTGATCCCAACCCATTATGCATCTTCATATTGACCTTGGGTGATCGTAGGCGCGAATTATTTTGTTTTCTACTACATTTCCCAACAGTGGCATCAAGAGCAGTTTTATGAGTAGGTGCAGGTTGCGATCTAGATCATATATATATGATTGCGAGGGTTGATATTCTTGCTATGCTTCCCTCGATCGTTGCTTTGGCTCAATTCATCGACAACATGGTGTTGCTTTGTTACAAGGTTCGGACAAGCGATCGGCTCTAGCTATTGACGATCTGCTAATAGTTCCTTGGGCTTCACCATAGTTGAGAATAGTGAACCGTAGCGTACACAAGAGGGTACCGAAATTGGATGATCTTCTAGGGGGTCTCGCCTATTTGAAGAAGTTTAGTGTGGGGGACGAGACTTTTAATTAAGTCTGTTCTTTCACACACCCTGAAACTTAATCTAGCCTCAAGAATCATCACCTATGTTGTGGACGTAGGTAGCTAGTACTATTTGTTAAAACTGGTTAACCGTGTAACTAAAATTTTGAAAAAACCGATCAGAGGACGTCTAACTTGATTTTGTAGGCTATGCATAGGATGTGGTATAGCTTCGTCATGATAATGAGTCTATGTATGAGATGGTTATATGTTGTAATGTTAAGTAGACCGCGTGTCACGACATGATGGTTGGAGCCACAAGACTTCCACGTTAATGTATATTTCGTAGAGATAGCCTACATCTTACAGGTGATTCCACCCTTAAAAACAAACTTGTGGGGATTCCACCGCCTTTTCATTCTCTGATGGTTCTTCATCAAGCTCAGTCATGTGTAAGTACTGAACTTTTACTTAAAAGAACAAGTCCTGCTCAAAATCCAAAAATTCCAAAACTACCTATCGAGACTCTCATGGTGGTCGATAGCTTCTGATGGAACTTCTTGAAGATCTTCACATTTTTCCTCACTGTTCTTCTATGTTAGGCATGGTTGCCTATCTATATTGGTAATACATCTTACCATTCTACGGTTTTAGGATTGTCGCAACGACACTCAGCTAGGTTGTCAAATCTCTCTGATTTACCAATCACACAGAGGAAAGTATATAATAAGAGTCTCCGGTATGGGGGCCAATCCATCCCGTACTCAAATCACTACTTCATATGTAGACAGGTGAATCGCTTATTCTAACACTCGGTCTTTTCTCACTCCTCTTTAAGAGGTCTTCACCTGCAAAGCTAATAAAATGTCTTTGGGTGGCGATTATCCTACGTGGATTGCGTTAAAATTGCATCCATAAAATAACAGAATTTTCCTTGCATCTTCACTTGTTTTTTTGAACATCGTCTGACAAGACGAGATTGAAATAGAGACTTATCGAACTATTCCCATATAATTGCCTTTGGAATTCATCGATGGCTATAAGCCTCTTACACCATGTGTGAGTCTCTCGGATGAAATACCGAGAAGCATAATCCATATTCTCCTTTGGATGTACTTTGATGTCTTCCATTATTCCTATATTCTGAATCCACTCTTGTACTTCTGAATGTGCCACTCGTGTCATCAAAATAATTCCTTCCCTCTATGGGGTTTAAGGTTTGGTCATAGATGAGGTAGAGCTTAGAGAAAGAGAGATGGATACACACACAACAATCAATAAACAACTCATATCTTAATGTTTATAATGGGCTCGTGTTCTACGGTTTTGTCATAGGGTCTTCATTTCTTTGGTTCTTGGAAATCTTCTATGCTTGAAGGTCCTCCCTTATGAAGATCTTCCGTTACATCTTTCGTAACTCACACCTCTCAAGGTTGAATAAATAGTAGATGCCTACGAAGTTCGTTTTCTAATAACGTAAGATTATAAATCACATAATTCAAATGACAATAAAAATCAAATCAATGGCAAAGAACTCCAACAAAACTCCAAATTCACTCATAGATGTCAAACATCTCAAAATTCACTCATAGATGTCAAACATCTCAAAATTCACTCATAGATTTCAACACACAATTCCTATGGTACCTTCATCCACATGAGTTGGCATGGTCGGGTACACTACTCGCACTCTTTCGTTTATTTCTCAACTCTCATAGTGGGCTTGGGTACTATTTGAATCATGTGGGACATTCCTTGGTAGTGGTAATCTTCAGCTTCTTCATAGCCATCTTAGTTGTGAGTGTCTCCAGTTCTTCTTCAACCTTTTGGATGTATACTTCAGTATTGGAGACGCCTTTGATTGGCATAATCTCCGTGAAGTATCCTGATGTGCTCTTGAAAATCAGTACCACATATAATTGTCAAGGGCATTGGAGATTAGGAGGTTGGTCATCTAAGTTTTTGAAAGCAGACGAGAACTTAGTAAAGAAAAGCAGAGGATACGAGAATGCTATTAATACTACTGAAAAATATAAGTTGTTCCTATCAAGGTCTTCCTATTTCTAAACCATTTTCTAGGGTCACATCCTACAGTCAACGTATGCTCTGACACCATTTTGTCATGACCCAGATTTGGTATAATCCAAGTCTCTATGCTTACTGTGCTATCCCTGGATTGTAGCTAGGACACACAGTAACAATAATGAATATCAGTAAAACATACATTATTTTACTACAATGATAGATCCATAATTAAGTAAATACATACCATTGGCACAGCTCAATGTTGGCACGTAATACAGTGGAATAATACGTAGTCGCTAAGTTAGGGCTCCATCAACGCCACTGGGCTCGTTGAGTGTAGACCATAACCCTATCGCCTCTTAATATGTCGAGATATGCACATGACAGGTGCAGTTGAGTACGTGGAATGTACTCGCAAGTTGCAAAGGAAAGTTTAACCGAATATATATGCAGGGTAAGCATTGGTGGAGATTTCCTTTGCATAAAGCCAATTTTCTGCTATACTAAATTTTGTAAGCTTCTTTAAAAAAATAGTTTTTAGTATAAAAGGTAGGAGTGAGACACTTGGATATACGCACCAGTGCTCATTCTCCAAATTTTGGTAAAACATACATAAGGTTGAAGTGAAACACATTCACTATGCTCATTCCTCAACTTTAACCCTTAAAACAGACTTTTAGAAAAGAAAGGGGAGATTCTTCTTCAGTCCAAGTCTTCAGTTGCTCAAAATTGCCCGTAACTGGGGGCACAGCTAATCGATTAGGTGGTTTAACCCTCTGCAGAGGTCGTACACATTCCCCGCACGACACAATCAACCCCGTTTATCGTTACACACTTGGGTGCACGACTAGGAGGAGATTGTGACGAAGCCTTTCCGTAACAGCCCCCTATACCAACCAAGCCACCCGCAACTTCGGCACGAAGGCCTCTCTCCGATGGCGGTCCTGGGGTAGGGTTTCCCGTTAGTACTAAGCTAAGCTAGAACCCATAGTAGCATGCAGATGTACTGGAAGCTACATCAAACTGTACTTGGAAGATCTCAGTTCCCTGTACGGTGATCCCCACCAAAAACCTGTGTGCAAGACCCCAGTCGGGGCATTCACTGCAAGACCCCGGTTGGGCGCAATCACTTGTAGACGCTCCCGTCAATACCATTCCGCCCAGGGAGTAGAAGTAAAATAGTATATATATTTTTTTGTTTTTCAAAAGTTTTCACAAAACATTGCCCCAAAAAAAGGGCAAGTTTATTCGTTTAAAACTTGTTTGATTCCCAACCCATTCTTTGTAAGCATGGCTAAGCATAGCTACAAGTTCCCAGGGCTTTAGATAGCAATAATACTTTGCAAAACTTTTTAGTAAAATATGCATAATAATAAAATTTAAAGAGATATGCATAATATGAAAATATAGGTGAAAGCATGATCAATTTGCAACTTGCCTGGGTCTCTTGAAGATGAAATGTTCTACTCTTAGTCATCTCTCCTTCTCCTTACGATATATCTAACGATAGAATAAAATAAATCAACACACAATAAAAACAAAACGAATATCCAAATAATAACACAAGTTATTCGATTGCCACTACGATAAATCTTAGGGCGTGGTTAGGGTTGGTATAGGATCGAGTTTGGTTTTTTTAAGAAAATATGACATGGTCATATTCTAGGGTCGAATCCATTTGATACTAAGTGGGATCATGGTTTGATAGAAGGAGATTTGTGAAGCAAAGTTCTACGACAATTTCGTAATGGGTTTGTTTGGAATATTTGACTTGCTTAAGCGGAAATGGGTATGTCATAAGTTTCAAGACAAAGAATTAAATTCTTAATCTTGTAACTCCAAATTTTTGTGGTGATATCAAATGACCAGAGAGGTTCCCTAGGGATCAATCTAAGAGATTTATCCTAGGATTAAATTTTAGTTCAATGAAGTTATTAAACGATGATCAAAGAGGGTCAAATTAAGGTGTTGACGTTAAAACAACAACTAAACATGGCTGAAAAAGTATGCAATGAGTTCTAACAGAAAGGTGAGGTCCTAAGGTCCAACTTTCCTATATAAAACATTTTTATATGATTTACATAATAAAAGATATAGCAAAATTACTCAAATTCGTATTTAAACCAAAACTAAATTTTAGTTTGCTCAAAAGTGAAATTATATATTTTTATAATCAACTACAGGTTCCAACAAATCCGAGGATATCTTATTTGTTAAAATCGGACTTACGGTTTAGGAGATATGAATTTCCGAAGTTTGAATATTTTTCTTATTTTTTTTAGGGGATTTAAAGGGAGCTCACCGGACTTGGTCGCCGGAGAAGAGGAAGAAGGTGGATCGGGCGAATTCCGGCGAAGGACGCATGTAGACCGATGTACAGGAGGTCGAACCGGACTCGGATGACAAAACAACTTCGTCCAAAATGACCTCGGACGTCGTTGAGGAGCCGCCGGAGTTAGAAAAAGCTCCGGTCGGACGCGAGCCACGTGTAGGACGTGCTCTGGCTGTGCTAACATCAGGTAGGCCATATTAGGATGATGCGCAAAGTAGATATATGAAGGATTGGAGAGTTAGAAGGCCTGATTAACCTTGAACTCGTCGGAATCTTTTATGAACAGCCGCGGCGGTAAGCAACTCCGGCGAGAAATTCACGATGATTGGAAGGGTTAGAAACTACCGAAGCAGAGGGCTTTGGGCAAGAAGAGATTTGTGAGGGGATGGAGCCTTTTATAGGATGCAGGGGATGTCAGAATCGAGCAGAGCATCGTCGGTTTCATGGGTGTTAATGGCGGCTGTTACTAGCTCGTCTAATGGTCATTAGAGGTGCTTCAAGGCGCACTAAAGGATGGTAAGGGTCGAGAGAGGCGAGGAGGTTCCATCCAGAGGAGTTTGGGGCGAGGGGAAGAAGGGGAGGGGGTGGGGTGGGGCGCTGGATGGGGTGCGTTCTCCTTGCTCCTGCCATGAACGTACAAGGAAGAAGACCACCAGGGTGGTCGTGAGGATGCTGGGCCTTCCGTGCGTGCACTGCTGCGTACATTTTTTTTTTAATTTAGGATTTCGGTGAAAAAATGTTTAATGAAAATAACTATTAAAAATGTTCATAAATACCAATGTAATATTTTACTCGGAAAAAATAGTTTTGGCACTGAATAAGTTTTTATTGGGCACATAATTCCTTTAAATTACTCACAAAAATCATTTTAGAGTTTTGCAACCTCACAAAATGATAAGTGGGTATCATTCAATATTTCCAAATATATCTTGGAGAAGTCATATTATATTCCATCATAAATTCTATTTGAGTTATTTGGAAATATTTAAAGGACGCTAAAAACTCCCAAATAATTTCCAATTTCAAGTGGAACCCCAAAATTCAAAAGAACTCCAAATTTTCAAATAACCCTTTTATGAAATATCTATCCACCATATTTGAGAAAGTCATTTTATTCTCACTCCATAATTTTGAATGTGGTTTCAAAATATTTCATAAGGGTCAAAAAGAAATGAATGCCCTTTGAATCTTCTATATCTAAATAGGGGCACCCCACTAGATGATTTTCTTACATTCTCATGAAGCCACATCACCCGAATTGTTCTAGCCGTTGATGCAGCACAGATCGGTAGTCTACAGCCGTCCGATCAAGTGTTGGTCGAATTTACTAAGAGCTGCCACTGCGGAGTGAACATATACCGTTTCGTTCTTACCGCTCGCTGCTGGCCCCGACACCATCTTTTGGGCTGGGCATAAGATCTCCTGATGGGGCTGTTCGTGCGAGCCCATGGGAAATTAAAGCCCGTAGACATCAAGCTAGCCCATATAACTGTTCGCAGTAGGTTTCCAGCGTTCGTCTTCCAGTTTCGCTCACCGCCGCCGCCGCTCTCTCTTCTTCTCAACGCCGCCGCTCTCTCTTCCTCTGCCATGAAACGGCATCCACTAATACACATGAAACAGCAGCATTCATTGCCCTTCAATACCCCGCCCCCATTACCTTGCAAATGCAACCAGCCGCTGTCTTTAAAGGGACGTCATCGACCACAGAAGACTGCTCGGTTTCTCCTACCCTCCGAGCCAGCCTCCAGCCGTCAACTCTGTTAGGTGGATGCTACCTATTGTCAGCCACCGTTAGCCTTTCCTTTCCCCGAGCTCATGGTTTTTGAATTTGCCATCTTGCGCTTTGGATCCAAAGGTGTTTTGCTCATCGAATAAAAAGATCACACAACCTTTCTCGGTTCCCATATTTTGTCCTGATAGGTATGTGTTTTCATGTACGATTGATTATATTCGTTTCTAACAACATGTTGGGGAATAGAGAACTAGAGTTTCAGTAACTATTCATTTTATTGCTTTCTTTCAATGCTAGAGTTTAATAACATCAATATTACATACGCAGTTTGTCCAAGATGGGGAAGAGAGAACATTATCCATGCCTGCCTGATGAACTGACTGAAAAGAGGCCACAAGGGTAAGGTTATCATTGTTTGCATGCTATTGGAAGTATCATGGAACTCCATATGGACTTTCCTCAAGTTGGGCAACTTATATTACCAAATCAATTTTATTCTTTAGAAAACTGATACAGTGTGCTGTGTCGAGAAGTTAATTTTTTTCAATGCATGTTATTGAAGAGACTATCTAGCAGATATTCCGATTGCCACCCGATATAATACATGCTTACAGAAATTGTTTTTTTTACTGATGATGTTGATCTTCCTCCTTTTGGGGTATGTCTATATGTGTGTGCGAGTATATAAGCTTTTGCAGGTCACCAGTTCATCACACCCAATGTGATCTAACACCACGAATGAAAAGTTATGTGTTGCTTCTGTGAGTTCCGTCCAAGATACTAATGACCTATCATAGAGGTCATGGCCTATCGTTGTGTCGGAGTTCTTGCCTCCGGGGTTTTCAATTTTGTCTCGAGCGGATACTTGAGCAGCTAGCCTCCCATTATACATATTTTCTGAAGCACTTAGACAGGAGGACACTAGAAAATTTCATTTGTTTTTTTCTGGAAATATCTTACTAATAGTTTTGTGTTTTTCTTTCATACAACTGCAGTGAAGAGATTTCATATCAAAATTCTTGTCCGTCAATGAATTATCTAAGTTACGAGTTCATGTTAGCAAGTAATTATATGTAAAATACAAGGCTTTTTCCATCATTCCTCCTATGTAGATTATATACTACAGTTTCTCGGCTTTGATGGTCTTATGGTCTGCTACCTTCTTTTTAAAGTTGCATATACTAAACAAGAGGACTAACTTCATTGTGTGTACATAAACATGCTATAAGATCAATTGTCATATATCAAAAAATGTGCCATATGTATAATGAGATGGCCTTTCTCTCCCAACTACAATGCGTGAAAAATGTCAAGATCTAATGATTTGTTGGTAAATTGGAAATAGTTATAACAATATTTCTTGATGGGGCATTACATTACTGCACCTAAGTGTGCATTTAGTTATTCATTTTTCACATTCAGAAGTTGAAGACGTCTCCAAACTTTTCAGTCTATTTTATGGTCTGATATATTTGAGAATCCAATCCTATAATTAACCTAACATATCACCTTGGTACACAATTAGTGTCGTGCATTATAGCTAACCATCTCCCGCCACAATGCGCGGGGTACGACGAACACGCCAACAATAGTTCCAATTCAGATCATTAATCCAATCAAGAAACATATATTCTCCTTCATGATCTTTAATATTTATCATTGCATCAAGCCTCCTCTATAATATCTCGCAGCAACGCGCGGGGTATCACCTAGTTCTTGAATAAACTCTCCAACCATAGTTTTCTTTATTGGATGAATGATCAACCAACCTTTATGACATGGTTTGAAAAGTTTAAAGAAGGACTCAAAAAGTTTTAATTCCCCTGAAATATGAAGCAATTCACACAATATTACTTATTATTAACATTCCAAAATTTAGAAAATTTTGGGATGTTACAGGCAGAATCATTCTGAGCTCAGAGCACGAAGCATCGAAAGATGAATAAGAGTCATATGAAGATATGATCGGCAAAAGTTTGCCCACCGGTCAAACTTCTCGTCATGAGTGATGTCGACATCAATGGCTGGGAACTAGATTTGGATCTTGAATAACTTAAAAACAATTATGAGAGATATTGATTTGAGTGACATAGTTCATAATTAATTTGCACTGGTGATTAAACTAAATTAATACATAATTGTGCACTCCCACTCAAATAAATATCTCTTATAATTGATAGTTAGTGATTCAAGATCCAAATCTAGTTCTCAATCATTGATCTGGACATCACTATTGATGAGAATTTTGACCGGTGGGCATGCTATTGCCGATCATATCACCATATGACTCTTGTTCATCTTTTGATGCTTCGTGCTCTGAGCTCAGAACAATTCTGCTAGAACTTCAAGACAACCGAGTGCTATCTGCATACATGGTCTGACCATCTCCGCTTTACACCTCTAACCATGTTTGTACTCATGTGGACATGACGTACTCCGTGATGTTAGAATGTTGTGGACGGTTGCAACACTAGGAAGAGCAGCTTTTAACTTGATATTTGCTGTGAGAGATCACCCTAATAATTTACTACTACGCAATCAAAGGGTGCAAACAACAAAGGGATAACATCTCAGGCAGTTCATAAAAGCATGATATGGTATAGCCCTGGGCGCAGGGAATCCACCGTAATCATCTTCAGTCTTCTGTTGAAGCATCGTGACGGCCAATATTTCGTTGCCGTGGCAACCGTTTCAAAAACATTGTCGTGGCAGCAATTCCAGAGAACGTTGCCATGGCCACTATTTCCGAAAATGTTATCATGGCACCATATTCAGAAATTCTTTCGTGGCATGAAATTATAGCTCCTCGTCTCGCACCAAGTACACCTTCTCCACGCCGGGGTCCTTCGTGTACGTTTGCCATCGTCACCTGTGACCTGTAGGATATCTCTACAATATTTACATTAACATGGCAATCTCGTGGCTCTAGCCATCATGCTGTGACACGCATGCCACCTAACATTACAACATATAACTGATAACCCACAAGTATAGGGGATCGCAACAGTTTTCGAGGGTAGAGTATTCAACCCAAATTTATAGATTCGACACAAGGGGAGCCAAAGAATACTTGTAAGTATTAGCAGCTGAGTTGTCAATTCAACCACACCTGGAGACTAATTATCTGCAGCAATATGATCAGTAGCACAGTAATATGATAGTTTTGATAGCAGTGAAAATAGTAATAGTAACGGTAACAGTGATAGCAATGATTTTGTAGCAGTTGTAACAATAACAACAGCAGTAGTAACTTAGCAAGAACAATATATGGAAAATTCGTAGGCATTGGATCGGTGAATTCATTGGATGATATTCATCATATAACAGTCATAACCTAGGGCGATACGGCACTAGCTCTAGTTCATAAATATAATGTAGGCATGTATTCCGTAAATAGTCATACGTGCTTATGAAAAGAACTTGCATGACATCTTTTGTCCTACCCTCCCGTGGCAGCGGGGTCCATAAGAAAACTAAGAGATATTAAGGCCTCATTTTAATAGAGAACCGGAACAAAGCATTAACACATAGTGAATACATGAACTCCTCAAACTACGGTCATCACCGAAAAGTATCCCGATTACTGTCACACCGGGGTTAACGAATCATAACACGTAATAGGTGAATATTACTTGCAAGATCGGATCTAGAACATAGATATAATGATGATAACATAAACGGTTCAGATCTGAAATCATGGCACCCGGGCCCAAAGTGACAAGCATTAAGCATGGCAAAGTCATAACAACATCAATCTCAGAACATAATGGATACTAGGGATCAAGCCCTAACAAAACTAACTTGATTACATGATGAATCTCATCCAACTCCTCACCGACCAGTGAGCCTACAAAGGAATTACTCACTCCTGGTGGGGAGCATCATGGAATTGGCGATGGAGAAGGGTTGGTGATGATGAAGATCGAAGATCCTTCTCTTCGTAGCCCCAAATGGGCTCCAGATCTGGCCTCCCGACGAAGAACAGGAGGTGGCGGCGGCTCCGTATCGTGAAACGTGATAATTCTTTCTCCCTGATTTTTTCTCCAAAAATAGGATTTCATAGAGTCGGAGTCAGGGTCTGCGGGGCCACCAGGTGGGCACAACCCACCTGGGTGCGCCCTGGTGGGTTGTGCTCACCTAGGGGCCCTCTCCGGTGGTTCTTGGCTCTAGTATTTTTCTTTTATTCCATAAAAAATCTCCAAAAAGTTTCGTTCCATTCCGAGAACTTTTATTTCTGCACAAAAACAACACCATGGTAGTTCTGCTGAAAACAACGCCAATCCGGGTTAGTTTCATTCAAATCATGCAAATTAGAGTCCAAAACAAGAGCAAAAGCGTTAGGAAAAGTAGATACACCGGAGACGTATCAACTCCCCCAAGCTTAAACCTTTGCTTGTCCTCAAGCAATTCAGTTGATAAACTGAAAGTGAAAAAGAAAAACTTTTATGAACTCTTTTGTTCTTGTTTACATAAATAAGCTTAAATACCACCCATGTTTTAAGCAAAGATTATAACTAACCATGTCAACAATAACTCTTAGAAATTATATTAACTCATATCAATGGCATAAGCAACTAGCGAGCAATAATAAAATATCTCAAATGACAACACTTTGTCAAAACAATCGTGATATAATATGACAACAGTGGTATCTTGCTAGCCCTTTCTGAGACCGCAAAACATAAATGCAAAGCACCTCCAAAGTTCAAGCAGCGACTAAACATTGTAATTCACGGTAGAAAAGATCCAGTCATGATGTAGCAATCATTAGCAACACATAATGCATGAGGATGACAATAGTGCTCTCAGATGTGGCGCTTATTTGAGAAGGCGATGACACAACATAAAATTAAATATGTAGTCCCTTCGCAGAGGGAAGCAGTGATTTGTAGCGGTGCCAGAGCTTAGATTTTTAAAACAGAGATAATTGAAATTTTGAGAAATGCACCCTTCCTATTTACTTTGCGACCATTAGTTATCGATATCTTCCATGCTAAACACATTAGTGGCGGTTCCCAAGCGATAAAAGTAAAGGTTTACTCCCCCTCCACCAACAAACACACTTGATACGTCCATTTTGCATCATGCTGTTATATCAATATTTATTGCATTATGGGCTGTTATTACACATTATGGCACAATACTTATGCCTTTTCTCTCTTATTTTACAAGGTTTACATGAAGAGGGAGAATCCCGGCAGCTGGAATTGTGGGCTGGAAAAGGAGCAAATATTAGAGACCTATTCTACACAACTCCAAAAGTCCTGAAACTTCACGGAGAGTCATTTTGGATTTAATAAAAAATATTGGGCGAAGAAAGTACCAGAGGGGGGCCACCTACCATCCACAAGGGTGGAGGGCGTGCCCTACCCCCTGGGTGCGCCCCCCGTCCTTGTGGGCCACCTGGCAGGCCCCCGATGCCCATCTTTTGCTATATGGTGTGTTTTGACCTGGAAAAAATAAGAAGGAAGCTTTCGGGACAAAGCGCCGCCATCTCGAGGCGGAACCTGGGCAGAACAATTCTAGGGCTGCGGCGGAGCTGTTCTGCCGGGGAAACATCCCTCCGGGAGGGGGAAATCATCGCCATCGTCATCACCATCAATCCTCTCATCGAGAGGGGGTCAATCTCCATCAACATCTTCACCAGCACCATCTCCTCTCAAACCCTAGTTCATCTCTTGTATCCGATCTTTGTCTCAAAACCTCAGATTGGTACCTGTGGGTTGCTAGTAGTGTTGATTACTCCTTGTAGTTGATGCTACTTGGTTTATTCGGTGGAAGATCATTTGTTTAGATCCTTAATGATAATTAATACTCCTCTGATTATGAACATGAATATGCTTTGTGAGTAGTTACGTTTGTTCCTGAGGACATGGGAGAAGTCTTGTTATAAGTAATCATGTGAATTTGGTATTCGTTCGATATTTTGATGAGATGTATTTTGTCTCTCCTCTAGTGGTGTTATGTGAACGTCGACTACATGACACTTCACCATGATTTGGGCCTAGGGGAAGGCATTGGGAAGTAATAAGTAGATGATGGGTTGCTAGAGTGACAGAAGCTTAAACCCTAGTTTATGCGTTGCTTCGTAAGGGGCAGATTTGGATCCATATGTTTCATGCTATGGTTAGATTTATCTTAATTCTTCTTTCATAGTTGCGGATGCTTGCAAGAGTCATAAGTGGGAGGCTTGTCCAAGGAAGGGCAGCAACCAAGAACCGGTCCACCCACATATCAAATTATCAAAGTAACGAACGCGAATCATATGAGCATGATGAAAACTAGCTTGACAACAATTCCCATGTGTCCTCGGGAGCGCTTTGCTTTATATAAGAGTTCGCCCAGGCTTGTCCTTTGCTACAAAAAGGATTGGGCCACCTTGTTGCACCTTGTTTACTTTTGTTACTTATTACCCATTACGAATTATCTTATCACACAATTATCTGTTACCGATAATTTCAGTGCTTGCAGAGAATACCTTGCTGAAAACCGCTTGTCATTTCCTTCTGCTCCTCGTTGGGTTCGACACTCTTACTTATCGAAAGGACTATGATAGATCCCCTATACTTGTGGGTCATCAAGACTCTTTTCTGGCGCCGTTGCCGGGGAGTGAAGCGCCTTTGGTAAGTGGAATTTGGTAAGGAAACATTTATGTAGTGTGCTGAAATTTACTGCCACTTGTTACTATGGAAAATAATCCTTTGAGGGGTTTGTTCGGGGTATCTTCACCCCGACCGGAAGTGCGAAGAGTTGCCCCTCAACCTACTGCACCTACTAAAAATATTTATTATGAAATTCCTTCGGGTATGATAGAGAAACTGCTAGCTCATCCTTACACAGGAGATGGAACATTACATCCTGATATGCATCTAATCTATGTGGATGAAGTTTGTGGATTAGTTAAGCTTGCAGGTTTGCCCGAGGATGAAGTCAAGAAGAAGGTCTTCCCTTTATCTTTGAAGGAGAAGGCATTGACATGGTATAGGCTTTGTGATGATATTGGATCATGGAACTACAACCGATTGAAATTGGAATTTCATTAGAAGTTTTATCCTATGCATCTGGTTCATCGTGATCGGAATTATATATATAATTTTTGGCCTCATGAAGGAGAAAGTATCGCTCAAGCTTGGGGGAGGCTTAAGTCGATGTTATATTCATGCCCCAATCATGAGCTCCCAAGAGAAATTATTATCCAAAAATTTTATGCTCGGCTTTCTCATAATGATCGATCCATGCTCGATACTTCTTGTACTGGCTCTTTTATGAAGAAGACTACTGAATTCAAATGGGATTTATTGGAAAGAATTAAATGCAACTCTGAAGATTGGGAACTCGACGGAGGTAAGGAGTCATGTATAAACCTTAAGTTTGATTGTGTTAAATCTTTTATGGATACCGATGCTTTTCGTGATTTTAGCACTAAATATGGACTTGACTCTGAGATAGTAGCTTCTTTCTATGAATCTTTTGCTACTCATGTTGATCTCCCTAAGGAGAAGTGGTTTAAATATCATCCTCCCATTGAAGTTAAAGTAGTAGAACCTATTAAAGTTGAAGAAGAAACTATTACTTATAATGTTGATCATATTGTTCCTACTGCTTATATTGAGAAACCACCTTTTCCTGTTAGAATAAAGGATCATGCTAAAGCTTCAACTGTGGTTCGTAAGAGTTATACTAGAACACCTACACCCCCTGAGCAAATTAAAGTTGAACCTAGTATTGCTATGGTTAAAGATCTTGAAAGGATCGATATGGTTGACTAGAGGGGGGGGGGGCGGAGTGAATAGGCAACTAACAATTTTTAGCTTTTCTTTACCAATTTAAACTTTGCATCAAAGTAGGTTGTCTAGATATGCAACTAGGTGAGCAACCTATATGATGCAACAACAACAAGCACACAAGCAAGCAAGGAATACAACACAAATTAAGCTTGCACAAGTAAAGGTAAGAGATAACCAAAAGTGGAGCCGGCGGAGACGAGAATGTGTTACCGAAGTTCCTTCCCTTTGAGAGGAAGTACGTCTCCGTTGGAGCGGTGTGGAGGCACAATGCTCCCCAAGAAGCCACTAGGGCCACCATATTCTCCTCACGCCCTCACACGATGCGAGATGCCGTGAATCCACTATTGGTGCCCTTGGAGGCGGCTACCGAACCTTTACAAACAAGGTTGGGGCAATCTCCACAACTTAATTGGAGGCTCCCAACGACACCACGAAGCTTCACCACAATGGAATATGGCTCCGCGGTGACCTCAACCGTCTAGGGTGCTCAAACACCCAAGAGTAACAAGATCCGCAAGGGATTAGTGGGGGGAATCAAATTTCTCTTGGTGGAAGTGTAGATCGGGGCCTTCTCAACCAATCCCTAGAAAATCAACAAGTTCGATTGGCTAGGGAGAGAGATCGGGCGAAAATGGAGCTTTGAGCAACAATGGAGCTTGGGAAGGGAAGAAGTAGTCAACTTGGGGAAGAAGACCCCCCTTTTATAGTGGGAGGAAAGATCCAACCGTTACCCACTGATTCAGCCTGCGACATGCGGTACTACCGCACAAAGCCGCGGTACTACCGCAAGGCATCGCGGTACTACCACTCAATGATGCGGTACTACCGCTCTCGCGGCAGAGACCAGACGAGGCCCTGTTGTGTTGAAACAACGAGCGGTAGAACCACCGGAGCGGTACTACCGCGCGCCCTTGCGGTACTACCGCAAGGCAGGGTTCGACTAGGCTGGGAAGGCACGGACTAATAAAATTACATCCGTGGCTACTTCCGCTGAATCTTGGTCTGTGCAAAAATCCGGCACGGTACTACCGCATGCTGAGAGCGGTACTACCGCGTAGGACGCGGATGTAAAAAATTACTTCCGCTCCTACTTCCGCGCTTGCTAGTGTTCTGGGCTAGAGGCCACGGTACTACCGCACCTGAGGAGCGGCACTACCGCTTCCCTGGCCGGTACTACCATGGGCCACTGCGGTACTACTGCTCCATTGAGCAGTACTACCACATGCCACAGAACAATAGCACTTGGGAGCCTTCATTTTGTAAAGACACGGATAAACGGACGGTGCTCCAAAGAAGCAAAGGAAAGGTGGTGCAAAGGAACAGACGTGTACGTGTTGATTCCACCCAAACCTTTCCGACGCGGACCCCCTCTTAATAGTACGGCTTTCCTACGACTCAAATCCACCGAAAAGAAACATAGAGAAACGCCGTCTTCACTAGGCTCCGAGGGGCACCGAATCGTCTTGTGCCTAGACATGAGATATCTGAAATGCTCAATGCACACGATTAGTCCGCAAATGCATTGTCATCAATCACCAAAACCACATAGGGAAGAATATGCCCTTACAATCTCCCCCTTTTTGGTGGATTGATGACAATACAGGATTTGCACATAAGGATATAAAATGAACATAAGCAAACTCAACATCTATAAAATATAGACAGGCCCCCCTAGATGTGTGCACTCTATAGATGTGCTTTGGACTGCACGGCACACATACTAGGATCAACACTCCCCCTATATTTTATAGACATGGCAATCCTTACAACAATATAAACTACACTAAGCATGGATGCAAGGTAAAGTGCGAGAGCAAGAGGTAAAGGGCACATGATAGCACAAGCTACTAAACATACTAGACAATAAGATAAGATAAGCTTGAGTGCATATGTCTCACACCATATGAAAGTCTCCTGGACTCACACAAACATAACCACAAACCAAAGCAACGAGAGATCAACGAAAGCAAAACGACACAAGACGAAAGACTCGCAAATCCTACACTCTGTGACGACCCCGGCTTAATCGTGCACTAATCATACACGCAAATGCGCACGATCAAGCCTAAGGACTCACTTGAAGATATCACAACACAACTCTAAAACATAAAATAAAGTCATACAAGCTTAATATTACAAGCCAGGGCCTCGAGGGCTCGAATACAAGCTCGATGGCATACAAGCGTCAGCGGAAGCATTAGATATCTGAGTACAGATATATTACAGAGAGAGAGATAAGCCTTCACAGAGGCGGGGTAAAAATAAAAACTACGATCGAAAGGCGTAGGCCTCCTGCCCTGGACCCTCCGATCCTACTCCTGGTCGTCGAACGGCTCCTCGTAGTAGTAGTACTCGCCAGGCGGATAGTAGTACTGGTCGTCGGCTGGGGCTTCTGGCTCAGGGGCTCCGTCGTCTGGTGGCATCAAATGGAAAATGGGGGAAAAAAAATAAAGCAAACGTGAGTACTCATCCGAAGTACTCAGCAAGCAAGGATCTACACTACATATGCATCATTGTCAAAGGAATGGCTGTATATGTGGACTGGGCTGCAGAAATGCCAGAGTAGAGGGGGAAAGCCTAGTCCTATCGAAGACTAGCATCTTCAACAATCTTCGACAGTCTTGCAGCATCAGGAGAGAGCAGATGAACATAATGTAAAGTAGTAGTAGTAATATCATCAACCTCGACCTGAGATCCTTTCTCGACTCCCTGCGAGAAAGCAATCCCAGAGCCGTACTATCCAATTCTCATCACATGTTCTAGTTGTACCGATCGGGATACAACTCCGAGTGTCCGTTACCGTAGGACAGGCTATCGATAGAAGTTTCTTCCCTGCAGGAGTGCACCAACTTACCCACCACGCTCGCTTAACTCCGGCCGGACACACTTTTCTGGGTCATGCCCGGCCTCGGCTAAGCAACACGCCGCAACCCGACCAAATACTTAACAGAGAGGTCAGCACGCCGGACTAACCTATGCCCCCAGGGGTCTTGGGCCATCGCCCCGGGAACTCCTGCGCGTTGCGTGGGCGGCCGGAAGCAGACCTAGCAACCCCTTAATACAAGCGCGGTTGCGTAACCAGTCCAATCCAGCGCGCGCCGCTCAGTCGCTGACGTCCATTAAGCTTCGGCTGAAGTATACGACGCAGAACGCCCATACTATGCCCACGTGATGGTTAGTGCTATCGGGCCAGAGGCCCCTCGGATCAAATATCCAAACCGTAGTGGATTAGGAGCGCGCGGAAACGAGCAGAGACTCACGATCGATGTGACCCCGTCGCCCCGTCTCGAGGACTTGCGGCAAGGGCTAAGAATGCCCGGCCATGCCTCGTAGTTATCTCGCGGGCACCATCCAGGTCAACCCGACTCCACATCACTTCGCGTTAAGCTCGCGCGGGTACCCCTCAGGGCCGACCCGTCTTTAGTATCGTGGTTCATAGTCAAGTCATAATATCCAAGGTAAATGTGTGTCGGACACCGAAGGGAACCATGAGGAATCACCCTCGATGGAATTCCCGCTCGATGTTATCATCAAGGTGAACGAAGGAGGCATCACCCTCGAGGTCCACACTTGAGAGGTTGCGCGACGATGTCGTTATCGGGGGTGGTGTAGGAGGAATCACCCTCGCTTACCACGACCGAGTAACTAACCTACAAGGTTAACATCAGAAGTGCTGACGAGGTATCACCCTCGGCACTCGATGATAACCCAGCAGTGTCGGCAACTAAGGGGAAGTGATGTGCGGTGCCATGGTCTAGTCTTCAATCCCGATGATCGGGTCTTCTGATGTCCAGCAGGGCAGTCGGGATCAAGTGGGGGTCTCGGTCGTGTCTCTACCCACCTTATACTAAGCAGTCTAGGATAACCAGTAAGGTAGCAAGGCAGGTTACAATAAACAGGCTATGCGGCAGATATAGGAAAACAGTAGCAGTAGCAGTTCTAATGCAAGCATAAGAGAGAAGAGAATAGGCGATATAGGCATGCTCAAAATGGGGGTGCTTGCCTGTTTGCTCGGGGGCAAGGGCAAGGTCTTCAGTAGTATCGTCGGGGACGTAGTCGTACTCCTGTGCGGCGTCTGCCTCGGGAGCTACGTCAACGTCGGGGGCTACCGAGAGAGAAGAGGGGAAAGAAACAGGTAAACATAATGCAAACAAATGCAACACGGTGCGTGTGATGCTATGATGCAGTGTAGGGTTGCCTAAATATGCATCTAAGTCATTTTAGTTATTTTTAGAATTATTCTGGGATTTAATATCCGACGTGTGTGCACTATTCATCTGTCGGATTCGGGTCCGGAGTTACGAGTTCTTCTACGTAGGAGGTTCCGATGGAGAAACAGACAGCACGATCAGACTCGTCTCGTCGTTCTGAGCAACTTTCATGTTTTAACTTTTTCGATCCGAGCTACGGTTTAAAAGTTATTAATTTTTAAAGATTATTTGAATTTCTGGAATTATTTTATTTATCAGAAAATGAATTATGACGTCAGCATGACGCGCTGCTGACGTCAGCAAGTCAACAGGACGGTTGACCAGTCAAACCTGACATGTGGGTCCAGTGGGACCCACATGTCAGCCTCTATTTCTTTAATCAGTGATTCAGTTTAATTACCAGGATTAATTAGGGGGTGGACCCCACATGTTAGTGAGACATTAGGGTAATTAGATTATTTTTATTTCTAATTTGTTTTAACTAATTAAACAGGAAGGCGGGGCCCGCCTGTCAGTGGCTCTGGGTCGGCCACGTCAGCATAGTTGACTTGGTCAACTAGTCAACGCGGGCCCCTGGGCCCACGGGTCAGTGACCCAAGGGGTGGCCCCGGACCGGCCACGTCGGCGCCCGGCGCCGGAATTGCGCCGGCGACCAGAAACGCGGCGGCGCGTCGCCGGAGCTCGCCGGAATCATGCTACAGAGCTCGTTTCGGGGCGCGCTTGGGCGCGTTCGATAGCTGGCGTCCTCGCGCATCTAGCTGAGGCACTCGCCGGACCAGAAGATGACCGGAGCTGGGCCGGCGACGAGGTTTGGCGGCGGTGGAGTTCGGGAGATCGGGGGAATGACGTTAGGAGGCACGGGAGGCTCGGGCTCGAGCTCGCCGGGCTCCTGGGAGCACCAGGAGCTCAATGGTGACCTCTGTTGGCGATGACAAGGACCACGTCGACGGCACCGAGCTCACCGGCGGCAACCAGAGCACGGCCTCGGGGACAGCTAACTACGGCGCGCGTAAGGATGAACGTAGGGGAGCGGAGGACGGGTAGCTCACCGTGCGGCACACCGAAGGCCCTCGGAGGTTTAGTAGCTGCAGAGGCTTCGCCGGAGACGACGGAGCTCGTCGGAGCAGAGGCAGAAGGGGATGACGTCGCGCGGCGCTAGCGGAGCTCCTCAGCTCCACCTGAGGGCGTCAGGAGCTCGAGCAGATGACGGCGGAGGTGAGAGACAGCTCGGGTGGACGGATCGGCGCCGGCGGCCACGGGATCTCGCCGCTGCGGCGGCAGCTCCGCTCGGCGTCGACGGAACCGAGACAGAGGAGGGTCGAGGGAAAGGGATAGAGTGGCGGCTAGGGTTGGAGAGGGTGAGGGGGAGCCGGGGCTGCTTCTTAACCTAGCCGGGGCGCCGCGGATGGTCGACGTGTGCGGCATCGCCGACGAGCGCACGCGTGCGGCCGACACGCGAGGAGAGAGAGCGGGAGGAGGGAGAAAGGGGCTCGGCGGGCTGCTGTTGGACTGGGCCTGCACACTGTGCACTTAGGCCCATCCAACAGTGGACTCCCTCTTTTCCCTATTTCTCTTCGACCTTTTCTTTTATTCCCTTTTTGTTTCAAAATGTTTAGGCCACTTGTGCTTTTTTGAAAAATGTGAGAGTTGACCCAAATATTGCAATGCAATATTATCTCTCACCAAAAAGTGGTTTGGACTGATTTGAAGTTTGTTTGAATTTAATATTAATTTAATAGATGTAAATAGTCTGTTTTGAGTGCTGTTTCAGGTTGTTTCACTCACTTAGCTAACTCCAAAAATAATGATTATGATTTTGTCATGACCACTGGATTATTTGCTAATTAAATAACATTTCTCCAGCAGAGTTTGATCAACTTCAATTTGCACTTTGGAATTTAATTTGATTTTCAGATTTGAATTTGAATTGGATTATTAACCCAAGTGACTAGGCAAAGCAAATGATGATGACATGGCATTATTAGCAGTTGATCACTGTGGTCATTACAAGGGGGTGTTACACACTCTCTCCCCCTTTGGCATCGAGACACCAAAAAGGCAGAGAGGACACCTACGACACAGGTGGTAGCTCCCTCAGCAGAGATCACCCATCAATCTCCTCATCGGTCTCGGCAGCGGGAGGGGACTCCTCCTCTGACTCAGTCCACTAATAGCCTTGCTTCGCCATCCAGTCAGCCTCAGGAGTGATGTTCTTCTCTGACCCGCTCGACACGTGCTCGTCGAACGTCCTCAAGATCCTCTTGTCGCGCTGGCGAGCCTCCTTCTAAGCAACATGGGTCTTGTACTGCCCCTTGGCCTGCATGCAGAACAGAGCCTTCATCTTTGCCTTCAGCGTCTTAGCCCAAGAGGGCTTAGAAGAGGGAGGAGCGTACCCCGCAGAACTGTCCTCAGCCTCCTCCTCCTCAAACTCGTCCTCATCAACATCCATCCGTGCAGCCTCAGCCTCATCCCTGGTTGTGGTATTAGCCCACTTGTTCTTCTGACGCAGCTTGATAGGCTCATGACGAACCCAGTTTGGAGCAAGAAATTCTTCATCCGGAAAGAGCTTCTCCCAAGTCTTCGAGATCAAAAGGTGCAAATATGGTCCATAGATGGGAACTTTGCGATTGAAGACCGCAAACCGAAGCTCACACCACATGATGTGAGAGACATCAAGTGGTCTAGGAATTTGATGACGCGCCTCCTCACAAAGAAGCATCATGTCCACGAGATAGGCATGCACTTTGTCCTTGTCACCAATGCGCGGAAAGAGAGTGTTGCGGAAGATCCGATGCATGACGTCAAGAAAAGGGTTGAGCACCCAAGTCTTCGTGCCATTGGCTAGCGTCTTCTCCACAAGGAACGGTTGAAGCTTGTTCTTGTTGGCGGACTCTTGGTTGCCATGAGGGCGGACACCAACGGGCACATTGAGCCCCTCATCGCGAACGTGCAGCATCTCCATGAGTTCCTTCCACTTAGCAGTCAGCCTCTTCCCATTGGTCATCCAAGTCATGGTCTGCTCCTCATCCGTGTGGAAGTGGACGGAAGCAAAGAACTGAGCCACAAGCTCCGCGTCAAAGTCCATGTGGAACGTGATAAAATCTTCAATGCCAAACTGCTCCACCAAATCCAACGCCTCGCCAAAGTATGCCCGGTCCTTCTTCAAATGACCCATATCAATCCACTGAACTGGAACATAGATGTTGTGCTTGGACTTGATCACATCGAGGTATATGAGATTCTGCTGCTTGGTCCAGAACAAATCATTTCCTCTGACATTCTCACGAGGCTTCACATAGGGGTTGAGCCTTCTTCGAGTGATGAACTCGGCTAGAGGCATCTCATCCATGCCCATATTTGGCTCCTTAAACTTGCTAGCTGTGGACTTGATGTTGCGTTGGGGGGTGGAGCCCTCGGGAGCATCTTGTTTGCGAAGCCGCTTGGAGCTTGTGTCGCAGCTGGGATTCGAGCGACGGACATTGGAGCCACCACCTATGACACAAAACACAAACACACGAGAAGGACGAGAAGGGTCATTGCAAAGTCCACGGCCAAAACCAAACGAAACACGTAGAAATGAGTTTGAGTGGACAAAACAAGGCAATTGTTAACTCAACGGTAGTACCGGGCCAGCTTACGGAAGTAAAATTTTACAGCCGCTCCATCCGCGGTAGTATCGTGCTGGGGTGGCACGGTAGTACCGCGCCTGGAGCGGAAGTAAAATTTTACTTCCGCGCCCGGGCGGTAGTACCGCTCCAGCAGAGTGGTAGTACCGCGTGGGGCGGTTCACGAGCAAGCGGGCGGTAGTACCGCTCCAGGAGGAGCGGTAGTATCGCACGGAAACAAATTGCACATGAACAACCTCTTACGGATCTAAAAACATCCGTAAAAGTAGATCGGTACTACTGTTGATCAAAACTACACTGTTGTATCACACCAAATATCATATCTACAGCACTAACATTCTCCTACAATCTCCTCTTGCAAAGATTTAGCCGAAAATCACATGAACAACACATGCATCTCCCCAAGACCTAGAAGCACAAAACAGGGCAAAAAGGAGAGGGACTAGGGGAAATACTGGGGTCCATGGCAAGAGGGCGAGGTGGGGAACGATCCCACCGGTCGGAATGCGAGGAGAGCGGCCGGAGACGGAGATCCGGCGAGGTCCCCCGGCGCCGTTCTTGGGCAGGAGAGAGAGAGACGAGGTGGGGAAAAGAGATGAATGGGTATGGGGGAGTTGGAACTCCCCCTGCCCACTCTTAACCCCCACGCGCTCGCGACAGCACGGTAGTACCGCGGGTCATCGCGGTAGTACCGCCCGGGCGGACGTACCACACGCAGGGCGGTAGTACCGCTCTTCCAGCGGCAGTAAAAAATTACTGCCGCGATGGAAGCGGTAGTACCGTGCCTAGGATGCAGCTGTGCGCGCACAGGGCAGCCCATCTCCTGCGGTAGTACCGTGGCTCACCACGGTAGTACCGTAAACCCAAGAAAGTGCATGAATTGACAAAACCAGAAAAAACACGGCCTTTGCAATGCAACCTTCAAGCAACCGGACACGCAGAAGAGCACACACACACGACGCTCAAGGGAAAGCAAGAGACAATAAAGCCAACCAAACACGAATCACAACCTCTTCAAAGAGAGGGCGGTGGCCGGAGCCACCTATGTTTGAGTCAATTGGTATGGCACCACGAAGAATTATCCTTGGGCCCATGACCAAAACTCGTCTTTGAAGCACAAGTACCATCAAAAATGGCTAATGTGAAAGAGTTGATCAATTTATGCATAATGGGGGGAGGGAGAGTTCATTGAGAGAACAACACTCCCCCTATGTCCATGCCTACACCTAAACAAAACATCAAGATGAGTATGGTGGGGTGTGCAAGGGTTCAAGCCACATTGCTCGAATCAATGATATTTAGCTCATGCCTTAACTCGCGAAATCTAGCTTCATACAAGGGCTTCGTGAAGATATCTGCAAGGTCATCATGAGTGTTGACATAGTTGAGCTCGATCTCCCCTCGCCTAATATGATCCCGGATAAAGTGATACCGAATCTCAATATGCTTCGTATTGAAGTGTTGCACCGGGTTCAGAGAGATCTTGATGGCACTTTCATTGTCACACCAAAGAGGCACTTTGTCACAAATGACACCGTAATCCTTTAAAGTTTGCCTCATCCAAAGAAGTTGAGCACAACAACTACCGGTGGCCACATACTCCGCTTCGGTGGACAAGAGAGACACACAACTTTGCTTCTTAGAAGACCAACTCACCAAAGAGCAACCAAGAAATTGGCACCCTCCGGATGTTGACTTCCTATCCACTTTGTCTCCCGCCCAATCCGAGTCCGAAAAGCCCACAAGGTTGAAGTTTGCTCCTCTTTGGTACCATAAGCCAAAGTTTGGGGTATGAGCCAAATATCGAAAGATTCGCTTGACCGCCACATAGTGGCTTTCCTTAGGTGCGGCTTGAAACTTTGCACAAATTCCCACACTCAACATGATATCCGGTCTAGATGCACAAAGGTAAAGCAAGGAGCCAATCATGGAGCGATATACCTTTTGATCCACCGCTTTACCATTGGGATCTATGTCAAGTTGGCATTTGACAGGCATTGGAGTGGAGGCCGGCTTGACATCACTTAGCTTGAATCTCTTGAGCATGTCTTGAGTGTATTTGGCTTGGTTGATGAAGGTTCCTTCTCTTCTTTGCTTGATTTCTAACCCGAGAAAGAACTTCAACTCTCCCATCATGGACATCTTGAACTTCGAGGTCATGAGAGCGGCAAACTCCTCATTGAAAGCTTTGTTAGGGGAACCAAAGATAATAACATCAACATATAGTTGGCACACAAACAACTCCCCTTTGACCTTCTTAGTAAAAAGAGTGGGGTCAATTTTCCCAATTTCAAACCCACGATCTTGCAACAACTCGGTAAGGTGGTCATACCACGCACGTGGGGCTTGTTTAAGGCCATAGAGTGCCTTATCGAGTTGGTACACATGATCGGGGAAATAGGGATCCTCGAACCCTGGGGGTTGTTTGACATACACCAACTCATTAATAGGACCATTAATAAAAGCACTCTTCACATCCATTTGTTGCAACTTGAAGTTATGATGAGAAGCATAAGCAATCAACAAATGAATAGATTCAAGGCGAGCAACGGGAGCAAAGGTTTCACCGTAGTCGATACCCTCGACTTGGGAGTAGCCTTGTGCTACCAAACGAGCCTTGTTGCGAACGATAATTCCATGATCATCTTGCTTGTTCTTGAATATCCACTTGGTTCCAATGACATTATGGTTCCCCGTTGGCCTTGGCACCAATCTCCACACCTTGTTATGCTCGAAGTTGTTGAGTTCTTCATGCATGGCATTGAGCCAATCCAGATCCTCGAGCGCCTCATAGACCTTTTGGGGCTCAACACAAGAGACAAACGCGTGATGTTCACAATAGTTTGCTAATTGTCTATGAGTGCTTACCCCCTTTATTAAGCTTCCAAGCACATTCTTCATGAGATGATCTTTGGTAGTGAGCTTGGAGGCAATCTTGGCGGCACGACGCTCCAATTCCTCCTCAAGAGATAGTTGAGGCACGATAACTTGATCATCTTGAGCGTCGTCTTGAGCTTGTTCTTGATCTTGAGCTTGCTCTTGATCTTGAACTTTCTTGGTGGTGAGAACTTGACCTTGGGCATCACATGGTGGTTCACCACCATCTTGAGGTTGATCTTGCCCTTGATCTTGTTCATTTGGTTGAGGGCCTTCACTTTGTTCTTCGGAAGCGTGTGGGTCTTGCGTTGGTGATGGTTCCACTTGAGTGGAACATTGTCCTTCTCCTTCGGCCACAAGGGGTTCCTCAATGGGTAGGATATGACCAACACCCATTCTTCTTATGGCTTGGGGAGGAATTTCATCACCTACATCACAAGTACCACTTTGCTCCACTTGGGAGCCGTTATTCTCGTCAAACTCCACGTTACACGTCTCCTCAATGAGTCCGTTAGACTTGCTGAGGACACGGTAAGCATAAGAGTTTGTAGCATAACCAACAAATATGCCCTCATGAGCTCTAGCCTCAAATTTAGACAAATGAACATCTTTCTTGAGAATGAAACACTTACACCCGAACACCCGAAAGTACTTGAGGTTAGGCTTGTTACCGGTGAGTATCTCATATGGAGTCTTGTTCAAGCCTTTGCGGAGATAGAGCCGATTGGAAGCATGACAAGCGGTGTTGATGGCTTCGGCCCAAAAGTTGTACGGAGACTTGAACTCCGCCATCATGGTCCTTGCCGCATCCATCAACGTCCGGTTCTTCCTCTCCGCTACACCATTTTGTTGAGGGGTGTAAGGAGCAGAATATTGATGCTTGATCCCCTCATCACTAAGAAACTCATCCAAGGTGTAGTTCTTGAACTCGGTGCCGTTGTCACTTCTTATCGTCAAGATCTTTGCATTGTGTTGGCGTTGAGCTTCATTTGCAAAGTCGATGACGGTTTGTTGGGTCTCGCTCTTCCTTTTGAAGAAATATACCCAAGTGTATCTTGAATAATCATCCACAATCACCAAGCAATACTTTCTACCCCCAAGACTATCAAAGGATGGAGGTCCAAAGAGATCCAAGTGAAGGAGCTCCAAGGTCCTCTTCAAGTAGATGATAGTCGTGGGAGGGTGAGCCTTCTCATGTAGTTTTCCTTCGATACAAGCACTGCAAGCACGATCTTTGGCAAAACTAACATTTGTTAGTCCACGGACATGGTCCCCCTTGAGAAGACTTTGCAAAGATCTCATATTGACATGGGCTAAACGGCGATGCCAAAGCCAACCCACGTCAACTTTAGCCATTAGGCATGTCGCGGTCTTAGTGGGTCTCTCCAAAAAGTTAATCACATAAAGACCGTTCTCGACATGCCCAACAAAGGCTACTTTAAGAGTCTTGCTCCACAAGAGGGCCACGGTATCAATATCAAAGAAAGTGGCAAAGCCCATGAGTGCAAGTTGACGAACGGAAAGTAAATTGTATGCAAGGGACTCAACAAGCATGACTTTCTCGATCGTGAGATCATGAGAAATGACAACCTTGCCAAGACCCAATACCTTAGAAGACGAGGCATCACCCCACTCGACATTGGTGGGCATAGATGAAATCTTGTGCACGTCCACCACCAAGTCCTTGCTTCCGGTCATATGATTTGTGGCTCCACTATCGAGCAACCATGATCCCCCACCGGAAGCAAACACCTACAAGAGATCAATGCTTGGTTTTAGGTACCCATTTTGTAATGGGTCCTTTGATGTTAGCAACAAGGGTCTTAGGAACCCAAATAGACCATTCAATGTACTCATAAGGAGAACCAACAAATTTAGCATAAACATGCCCATCACTAGCATGGCATAACACATAGGAAGGGTTAAAGTCGCCGGCTATGTTGGAAGGGGTGGCATTGCCCTTCTTGACACCACCACCCTTCACATTGTTCTTCTTCTCCTTAGGAGCACCCTCTCCCTTCTTCACAAAAGTTTGCTTGAGAGGAGGAGGTTGTTTGGCCTTGTCATTCTTCTTCTTGTTCTTGGACTTGGGTGCAAACCCAATTCCCTTCTTGCCCACCACTTCCTTTTGATTGCTCAAAAGTTCGTTGAGGTTCTTCTCACCTTGTATGCAAGACACAAGGCCTTTCTCAAGTTGCTCCTTCAACTTCGCATTCTCCTCCACAAGATGCACATGCTCACAACACGGGTTAGTAGCATTTGCATTATCAATTAGAACCATATGAGGAAATGTGGCTTTCTCCTTGGTTAGCTTCACTTGGAGTTGATCATGAGACTCTTTGAGGCTAGCATGAGTACCCTTCAAGGACTTGTGAGCCTTGTCAAGTATATCAAACTCCTCCTTGAGTCTAGCATGTTCAACCCCAAGTTTAGCCTTCTCGGAATTGAGCACACGAGATACAACAAGAGCATGATCAAGATCTTTCTTTAATTTAGCATGATCATTGTTGTGTGACTCCTCAAGAGCCAAACAATGACCACGCTCTTTCTCAAGCGCATTAGAGAGATCAGATATCTCATCGGCATAGTCACGACTATGCCCTTCCATATTAGAGATGGTTTTTTCGTGAGCCTCGATCATGTCATTGGCTTCACCAAGTTGTTCCAAGAGAGCAACAAAGTGCTTCTTGGATTTACCCTTGAGCTTACTCATAAAAGACTCAAATTCATTTTCCTCCTCATTCGACCCCTCACTTTCATCAATGCAATCTGTCAAGGAAGGATTAGTAGTGATGGTAGTTTTGATGTTGGGGGTTACCTTGTTGGTGGCTTTAGCCATGAGGCACTTGGCGGTGATGTTCTCGTTGGGTGAATCGAAGAGGGACACCCGTGGAGTTGTTGCAATGGCAATGGAGGCCATGGCAACCGTCTCACCGTCTTCATCATCATCATCATCATCCTCATTGTACTCTTTTTGTGCCACCAACCCCTTGGGAGGAGTCTTCTCGGCGAAGTTGTTCTTGTTGGGGAAGGACTTGGCCTTGTATTTCAGATAAGCTTGCCACCATTGTCTTCCCTCTTCTCGTATGGGCACTCTGCAACAAAGTGGCTCACATTGCCACAATTATAGCATGTCCTCACGCGTTGCTTGCCCTTAACGCCACTTGAGTTGTTCTTGTTGAAGTTGGGCCTTGAATTCTTCTTGCTCCAAAATTGCCGTGAAGCGAGAGCCATGTGCTCATGATATGCGTACTTGGTATCTTCGGGGCAACACTCCTCTTCTTCCTCTTCACCCTCTTCTTCCATGCTAGCCTTGGCCTTCAAGGCAAGGTTGGGCTTCTTTGCTCGTTGAGAATGCAACACCGCATTCTCGGCGGTCTTGTCCAAGATCCTCATTGCAACAAACTCATCCAACACTTCACTTGAGGACAAGGAGTGAAAGTCCGGCCTTTGATGGATGACGGAGGACATGGCCTTATGGTAAGGCATCATGGCTTTGAGAAACTTGCGCTTGATCCAATTGTCATCCGTATCCTTACTCCCATGATCTCGGAGTGAGACCGCGAGAGTGGTTAGTCTCCGGTAAAGCTCTCGAGGTTCTTCATCTTCAATCATAGCAAACTCATCTGCTTCATCTTGCACCACTTCAAAGTTTGAACGTTGAATACTTGTGCTTCCCTTGTAAATGGAAACAACATGTTGCCATGATTCCTTGGCCACGGTGAATGGTCGGAGGTGCGCAATATCTTCGGGTGGAATTGCTTCTTGGAGAATGAAGAGAGCGGACTCGTTGAATTGATGATCCGCGGCTTCTCTAGGAGTGAAGTTGCTTGGGTCGTGCGGGTAGAAACCTTGCTCAATAATTCTCCAAAGATTAGTAGAACTATGATTTAAATGACGCTTAAAGTGATAAACCCAAGAGGCAAAATCCTCATTTTTCGCAAGCTTAGGAGGAGGACCAACATGATTTATATGCGTGGAGGGAACCGGTCCTCCATAAACGGGTGGAAGTTCAACATGGGCAAAGAAGCCGCTTCCACTTCTACCACTAGGCAAAGGAACTTGATCACTAGTAGCTTCCCCCTTTTTGGAGTTAGCATCCGTCACCTTGTTAGTGGGATCGACCACTTCCAACGGTGCGGTGGATAATTTAAGACCATCAAGAAACTTCTCAAGCATGCCTTTGACCTCGGCCGTCATGGAGGTTTTCAATGTGTCCAAGGCCACATTGAACTCCTCACAAGAGACCGAGGAACCCCCATCGGCCGCGGACAAGATGGGACTAGCACCGGAGTGCTCCTCCCCACCGTCTACGATGTCAACCATACTCTTCGGATGGCAAAGTCCTTAATAAAGAGACGAGGCTCTGATACCAATTGAAAGGATCGATATGGTTGACTAGAGGGGGGGGGGGTGAATAGGCAACTAACAATTTTTAGCTTTTCTTTACCAATTTAAACTTTGCATCAAAGTAGGTTGTGTAGATATGCAACTAGGTGAGCAACCTATATGATGCAACAACAACAAGCACACAAGCAAGCAAGGAATACAACACAAATTAAGCTTGCACAAGTAAAGGTAAGAGATAACCAAAAGTGGAGCCGGTGGAGACGAGAATGTGTTACCAAAGTTCCTTCCCTTTGAGAGGAAGTACGTCTCCGTTGGAGCGGTGTGGAGGCACAATGCTCCCCAAGAAGCCACTAGGGCCACCGTATTCTCCTCACGCCCTCACACGATGCGAGATGCCGTGAATCCACTATTGGTGCCCTTGGAGGTGGCGACCGAACCTTTACAAACAAGGTTGGGGCAATCTCCACAACTTAATTGGAGGCTCCCAACGACACCACGAAGCTTCACCACAATGGAATATGGCTCCGCGGTGACCTCAACCGTCTAGGGTGCTCAAACACCCAAGAGTAACAAGATCCGCAAGGGATTAGTGGGGGGAATCAAATTTCTCTTGGTGGAAGTGTAGATCGGGGCCTTCTCAACCAATCCCTAGAAAATCAACAAGTTTGATTGGCTAGGGAGAGAGATCGGGCGAAAATGGAGCTTTGAGCAACAATGGAGCTTGGGAAGGGAAGAGGTAGTCAACTTGGGGAAGAAGACCCCCCTTTTATAGTGGGAGGAAAGATCCAACCGTTACCCACTGATTCAGCCCGCGACATGCGGTACTACCGCACAAAGCCGCGGTACTACCGCAAGGCATCGCGGTACTACCGCTCAATGATGCGGTACTACCGCTCCCGCGGCAGAGACCAAACGAGGCCCTGTTGTGTTGAAACAACGAGCGGTAGAACCGCCGGAGCGGTACTACCGCGCGCCCTTGTGGTACTACCGCAAGGCAGGGTTCGACTAGGCTGGGAAGGCACGGACTAATAAAATTACATCCGTGGCTACTTCCGTTGAATCTCGGTCTGTGCAAAAATCTGGCATGGTACTACTGCATGCTGAGAGCGGTACTACCGCGTAGGACGCGGATGTAAAAAATTACTTCCGCTCCTACTTCCGTGCATGCTAGTGTTCTGGGCTAGAGGCCACGGTACTACCGCACCTGAGGAGCGGTACTACCGCATAGAGCGGTACTACCGCTTCCCTGGCCGGTACTACCGTGGGCCACTGCGGTACTACTGCTCCATTGAGCAGTACTACCGCACGCCACAGAACAATAGCACTTGGGAGCCTTCATTTTGTAAAGACACGGATAAACGGATAGTGCTCCAAAGAAGCAAAGGAAAGGTGGTGCAAAGGAACAGATGTGTATGTGTTGATTCCACCCAAACCTTTCCGACGTGGACCCCCTCTTAATAGTACGGCTTTCCTACGACTCAAATCCACCGAAAAGAAACGTAGA
The DNA here is from genome assembly GCA_011799875.1 of Thinopyrum elongatum. Classification (NCBI taxonomy): domain Eukaryota; kingdom Viridiplantae; phylum Streptophyta; class Magnoliopsida; order Poales; family Poaceae; genus Thinopyrum; species Thinopyrum elongatum. The sequence continues at coordinate 230,204,008 of CM022298.1, forward strand.
GAAACGCCGTCTTCACTAGGCTCCGAGGGGCACCGAATCGTCTTGTGCCTAGACATGAGATATCTGAAATGCTCAATGCAGACGATTAGTCCGCAAATGCATTGTCATCAATCACCAAAACCACATAGGGAAGAATATGCCCTTACAGATCTCTTGGTTGATAATATTGATGGGCATGTTATTTATTTCTGCGATGAAGCTGCTAGAATTGCTAAACTCGATAGTAAAGATAAACATAGACCCATTGTTGGCATGCCTGTTGTTTAAGTTAAAATAGGAGATCATTGTTATCATGGCTTATGTGATATGGGTGCTAGTGTGAGTGCAATTCCTTTTTCCTTATATAAAGAAATTATGAACAATATTGCACCTGCTGAGATTGAAGATATTGATGTTACTATTAAGCTTGCCAATAGAGATACTATTTCACCAATTGGGATTGTTAGAGAAGTTGAAGTCTTGTGTGGGAAAATAAAATACCCTACTGATTTTCTTGTTCTTGCTTCCCCACAAGATGACTTCTGTCCCATTATATTTGGTAGACCTTTCTTGAATACTGTTAATGCTAAGATAGATTGCGAGAAAGATATTGTTCCTGTCAGTTTAGGGGATATGTCTCATGATTTTAATTTCTCTAAATTTCGTAGACAACCCCATGATAAAGAATTGCCTAGTAAGGATGAAATTATTGGTCTTGCTTCTATTGCCGTGCCTCCTACTGACCACTTAGAACAACATTTGCTAGACCATGAGAATGATATGTTTATGAATGAAAGAAGGGAAATAGATGAAATATTCTTTAATCAAGGGCCTATCTTGAAACACAACTTGCCTGTTGAAATCCTTGGGGATCCTCCTCCACCCAAGGGAGATCCCGTGTTTGAGCTTAAACAATTACCTGATACTTTGAAATATGCTTATCTCCACGAAAAGAAGATATATCCTATTATTATTAGTGCTAACCTTTCAGAGCATGAAGAAAAGAAATTATTGAAAACTCTGAAGAAGCACCGTGCCGCTAGTGGATATACTCTTGATGATCTTAAGGGCATTAAACCCACTCTATGTCAGCACAAAATTAATTTGGAGAATGATGCTAAACCAGTTGTTGATCACCAACGACGGTTAAATCCTAAGATGAAAGAAGTGGTAAGAAATGAAATACTAAAGCTTCTGGAGGCAGGTATAATTTACCCTATTGCTGATAGTAAGTGGGTAAGTCCTGTACATTGTGTCCCTAAGAAGGGAGGTATTACTGTTGTTCCTAATGATAAGAATGAATTGACCCCACAAAGAATTGTTACAGGTTATAGAATGGTAATTGATTTTCACAAATTAAATAAAGCTACTAGAAAAGATCATTACCCTCTACCTTTTATTGATCAAATGCTAGAAAGATTATCCAAACATACACATTTTTGCTTTCTAGATGGTTATTCTGGTTTTTCTCAAATACCTGTGTTAAAAGATAATCAGGAAAAGACCACTTTTACTTGCCCTTTCGGTACCTTTGCTTATAGACGTATGCCTTTTGGTTTATGCAATGCACCTTCTACCTTTTAAAGATGTATGACTGCTATATTCTCTGATTTTTGTAAAAAGATTGTTGAGGTTTTCATGGATGATTTCTCCGTTTACGGAACTTCTTTTGATGATTGCTTAAGCAACCTTGATCGAGTTTTGCAGAGATGTGAAGAAACTAATCTTATTTTGAATTGGGAGAAGTGCCACTTTATGGTTAATGAAGGTATTGTCTTGGGGCATAAAATTTCTGAAAGAGGTATTGAAGTTGATAAAGCTAAAGTAGATGCTATTGAAAAGATGCCGTGTCCTAAAGATATCAAAGGTATAAGAAGTTTCCTTGGTCACACTGGTTTTTATAGGCGGTTTATTAAAGACTTCTCTAAAATTTCTAGGCCTCTCACTAATCTCTTGCAAAAAGATGTTCCTTTTGTTTTTGATGATGATTGTGTAGAAGCATTTGAAATACTTAAGAAAGCATTGATTTCTGCACCTATTGTTCAGCCACCTTATTGGAATTTACCCTTTGAAATTATGTGTGATGCTAGTGATTATGCTGTTGGTGCTGTTCTAGGGCAAAGAGTTGATAAGAAATTAAATGTTATTCATTATGCTAGTAAAACTCTAGACAGTGCCCAGAGGAATTATGCTACTATTGAAAAAGAATTTTTAGCAGTTGTCTTTGCTTGTGATAAGTTCGGATCCTATATTGTTGATTCCAAAGTAACTGTTCACACTGATCATGCGGCTGTTAAATATCTTATGGAAAAGAAAGATGCTAAACCTAGACTTATTAGATGGGTTCTCTTGCTACAAGAATTTGATTTGCATATTATTGATAGAAAGGGAGCTAAGAACCCCGTTGCAGACAACTTGTCTAGGTTAGAAAATGTTCTTGATGACCCACTGCCTATTAATGATAGCTTTCCTGATGAACAATTAGCTATCATAAATACTTCTCGTAATACTCCATGGTATGCTGATTATGCTAATTATATTGTTGCTAAATTTATACCACCTAGTTTCACATACCAGCAAAAGAAAAAGTTTTTCTATGATTTAAGACATTACTTTTGGGATGACCCACACCTTTATAAAGAAGGAGTAGATGGTGTTATTAGACGTTGTGTACCTGAGCATGAACAGGAACAGATCTTACGCAAGTGCCACTCCAAGTCTTACGGAGGACACCACGCTGGAGATAGAACTGCACATAAGGTATTGCAATCTGGTTTTTATTGGCCTACTCTCATCAAGGATGCTCGTAAGTTTGTCTTGTCTTGTGATGAATGCCAGAGAATTGGTAATATTAGTAGACGTCAGGAAATGCCTATGAATTATTCACTTGTTATTGAACCATTCGATGTTTAGGGCTTTGATTATATGGGACCTTTTCCTTCCTCTAATGGGTATACACATATTTTAGTTGCTGTTGATTACGTTAGTAAGTGGGTAGAAGCTATTCCAACTAGTAGTGCTGATCATAACACTTCTATTAAAATGCTTAAAGAAGTTATTTTTCCGAGGTTTTGGAGTCCCTAGATATTTAATGACTGATGGTGGTTCACATTTTATTCATGGTGCTTTCCGTAAAATGCTTGCTAAATATGATGTTAACCATAAAATTGCATCTCCATATCATCCTCAGTCTAGTGGTCAAGTAGAATTGAGCAATAGAGAGATTAAATTGATTTTGCAAAAGACTGTTAATAGATCTAGAAAGAATTGGTCTAATAAACTTGATGATGCATTATGGGCTTATAGAACTGCTTATAAAAACCCTATGGGTATGTTGCCGTATAAAATGGTTTATGGAAAGGCATGTCACTTACCTCTTGAATTAAAACATAAGGCATATTGGGCTATTAAAGAGCTCAACTATGATTTCAAACTTGCCGGTGAGAAGAGGTTATTTGACATAAGCTCGCTTGATGAATGGAGAACCCAAGCCTATGAGAATGCCAAGTTGTTTAAAGAAAAAGTTAAAAGATGGCATGACAAGAGGATACAAAAGCGTGAGTTTAATGTAGGTGATCATGTTTTGCTATACAACTCTCGTTTAAGATTTTTTGCAGGAAAACTTCTCTCTAAATGGGAAGGTCCTTATATTATCGAGGAGATCTATCGTTCCGGGGCCATAAAAATCAACAACGCCGAATGCACAAATCCGAAGGTGGTGAACGGTCAAAGAATCAAACATTATATCTCAGGTACTCCCATAAATGTTGAGACCAATATAATAGATACCGTAACACCGGAGGAGTACATAAGGAACACTTTCCAGAATGTTTCAGACTCCGAAAAGGAATAGGTATGTGGTACGGTAAGTAAACCGACTCCAAAACATTTCCAATGATAATTTTTCTCCATTTTGGAATATTTAAAAAATTAGGAAAATTAAAAGTAGTCCAAAAGAGACACGAGGCGACCACAAGGGTGGAGGGAGCGCCCTACCCCCTGGGCGTGCCCCCGACCTTGTGGCCACCTCGTGTGCCCTCTAGACTCCGTTTTCTTGCATGATACTTCTTTTGGTCAGTAAAAATTCATTATATAATCTCCCGAAGGTTTTGACCACCGTACCACGACAATATCTTCTGTTCTTGTTTCAAGTTGTTTTCTGCCAGAGTTTTCAAGACCAGACATCATGTCGTCCCCCTCCTCCAACAACGCATGCGATGATGCTGGGCTGATGAAGATAGAGATGAAGAGAGAAAAACTTGGGGAAACTAACAAGGACGATAAGATCAAGAAGGCTGAGGGAGATCAAGTTCCGGCAGCAGAAGAAGAAGACATCCTTCAACCTTACTACAATCAGCTTACCCCTACTGAAATTGAAGCTTTCAAGATTATTGAATTAGTTCGTGTAGAAAATAAATATCTCACTCGCGAAAATATTCTGTTGCAAGAGTACATCACCGCACTCAAGGGCATTATTCGTAAACTGGAGCATCTCCTACACTTGATGTGTGGCACTACTTCATCAACAACTCCATCATCACCACCTCCGAAGAAAGAGACATAAATACATGGGTATGGGCACTCCCCTTGGCAAGTGCCAAGCTTGGGGGAGGTGCCTCGGTATCGTATCACCATCACACCTTTACTTTTATCATTTTTCTTAGTTCGATCCTTTTGGTTATATCTTGATCTAGTAGAATAAAGTTTTAGTATGATCTAGCTTTGAGTTTTGATTTGATCTTTATCTATGTAATCGAGTCCGTGAGTTATATAATAAAGAGTAGTTTTGAGTTGGGGGCTTTGTTTTCTTGCTATGATCTTGAGGGAATAAAATAATAAAAAGAAATAAAAAGATCATATATTGATCTTATGGAGAGTAATGACTTCACATATAAAGAGTATGATGAATAAAATTTGTTGTGAGTTGACAAACATAGTTTTGGTCATTGTTGCAATTAATAGGAAGTAATAAAGAAAGAAAGGCTTCACATATAAATATACTATCTTGGACATCTTTTGTAATTGTGAGCACTCATCAAAATATGACATGCTAAGAAGTTGATGTTGGACAAGGAAGACAACATAATGGGTTATGTTTTCTTATATCCGAATAGAAGTTATATTGTCATGGATCCTCCAACATGTTGAGCTTGCCTTTCCCTCTCATGCTAGCCAAATTCTTTGCACCAAGTAGAGATACTACTTGTGCTTCCAAACATCCCTAAACCCAGTTTTGCCATGAGAGTCCACCATACCTACCTATGGATTGAGTAAGATCCTTCAAGTAAGTTGTCATCGGTGCAAGCAATAAAAATTGCTCTCTAAATATGTATGATCTATTAGTGTAAAGAAAATAAGCTTTATACAAACTTGTGATATGGAAGAAATAAAAGCGACGGACTGCATAATAAAGTTCTTTATCACAAGCGGCAATATAAAGTGACGTTCTTTTGCATTAAGATTTTGTGCATTCAACCATAAAAGCGCATGACAACCTCTGCTTCCCTCTACGAAGGGCCTATCTTTTTACTTTTATCTCCTACCCTTATACAAGAGTCACACTACTAGGGAAAACCTTATACACAGAATCTTACCAGCAGCGCGGTTTAAAATAAGGCGCTACTGCTACTTAGCAGTAGCGAGTGGAAACAAACCGCGCTACTGCTACCCACGACGTTGCCGCCAGACTAGGTATAGTAGCAGCGCCGGTTTTGTAAACGCGCTACTGCTGTTGAACTTAGCAGCAGCGCTTTTCACCAACCCGCGCTACTGCTAAGTTCGATACTATCTTCCCCAACCGGCCGCCCCCACTCTCCCTCTCCACTCTCACTCTCACTCCCCTGCACCCCCAGTCGTCCGCCGCCGCCGCCATTCCCCGACCACCGTCGTCGCCCGCCGCCGCCGACGCTCCTGCTCCTCCTCCACTGAGGTAGTCCCTCCATCCCTCCTCCTCCCTCCTCCTCCTATCTCCTACCTCCTACCTCCTCCCTCCTCCCTACCGTGCCCCTCCCTCCTCCTTCGGCCGCCCCCTCCTCCCTGCTCCTCTGGCCAAGCCCTCCGCCGGCAGCCCTCCTCCCCCTCCTCCTCTCTCCTCCCTCCTCCCACCGCCCTCCTCCCCCTCCTCCTCTCTCCTCCCTCCTCCTCCCTCCTCCTCCCTCCTCCCACCCCCTCCTCCCTCCATCTCTCCTAAACCCTAAACCCTAAACTATTTTTTACTGTTCTTGTATAATGTAGTTTTTTTTTACTATTTTTAGTAGGAAAATTAATTATTTTTATTTATAGTAAGTGCTTAGTTGAACTAGTTGAATGAATAGAACTAGTTTATTTTTAGTAAGAAAATTTAGGTATATGAGATTTGATGATCTAATTAAAATTTTACTATAGAACTAGTTTATTTTTAGTAAGAAAATTAATAGAACTAGTTTATTTTTAGTAAGTGCTTAGTTGAACTAGTTGAATTAATAGAACTAGTTGAATTTATGTCATTATCACTTTGTCATCAAAGAATGCTATATGAGATTTGAAGATCTAAAATTTTACTCGATGGAATATGCAGGCTTTGTAGAGTCATATCTCCTTGGAGTGATCGTCATCCGAGCTACCTCTACTTTCTCTACACCCGATTCGGTGAGCTAAAAGTCCACCTCCTCCTTCTCTACTCCTCGGTGTTGAATAGAGTAGAACTAGGGTATTTAGTTATGCTTCTTAACCAAATGAAATGTTCAGGTTATAAGATATATTGAAATGTTTTTGTCAATATTGAACCATTGAAATGCAATGAGCACCAGTTTAAGCATCGTTGTATGTGTATGGACATCTTTGTATCGCAGGGAAAATCTGAGTGGCCTATGTTTTGCCGGAGTATTGATTCATTTCCGTTCCGGCAAATTTCAGGCGCTTGATATGTCCTATTTTAGCAAAGGTCATGCTGGATTTTTCCGTGAATTTAAGCATGACTTGTGCTAGAATATGTAGGAAATATCGAGTGCCCCGGATTTGCTAGAAAGAGAATTAAACGACATTTCGAGTTGACTTTAAGTCTGCCGGGGCTCCATAGATGACAGTCAAAAAATCAGTGAGGGAGTCTCCACCATATATAAGAGAAGAAGAATCCCAACTGTTATCGTGGGGGTAGCTTCTCCTTCATTCCCTTGTGCTAGACAAATTGGTGTAATGCACTCGGGAACGAAGGGAGGAGCTACCATCACCGACGGTCGAATATATACACCACGTGAGCTGAGAGTTTTCAAGAAAATACTCGACAGACCGATAGTCAACCCGTGATGAATAATAATGATCTAATTTAGTTTTTGTAGTACATATATTTAATTTTAGAAGTTTAATCTTTGAATTATGAACATAGGAAATGTCATCCGACGACGATAGGCTCCCGGAGTGCGACTGGTGCGACGATGACCGGGGTATGTGCGACAGGCCTCACCTGGTACAAGGTCGGTGCTTCAGTATTAAACTCCAGGAGACCTTCGATGTTGAAACGGTACGCAACGACAACAAGTATTTTTTCGTAATTAAGCCCGACTTCTGCTTCTTCAACGTGTAATTATCATCTTTTATAATTCGACTAGCTTATCCCATGCCATGCAAGACGCTATGTCTTGGAGAGGATGAATTTTGAAGATCATGAAAGTATGGAAACAAAGATAGTTCACCTAAGGACCCATCATGGTATAGATTTTGCTGTAAATCTTTACAATTCTGAGAGCGTATCCCATTTTGGTTGCCCGAATTGGGAAGCACTTTGCAAGATGTATGATTTTCATGAGGGTACGCTTGTCACCTTGGATCTTGGTGATCCTGACGAAGATATTATGGACATTTGGGTCCTTGTTGATACGCTTCCAATTCTACCGCTATGTGAGTTTCTCAAACATAGTTATTAAGTAATTTATATTGTTTATTTCAAAATAGTTGACAGCTTATTTTCATTGATAGCTTATTTTCATTCTTCAAAGAATGTGCGGAAGATGGTAGACAGAACCTACTACACCGATGGTGCAGAATTAACTTATCGGGAGAAAGATCATCTGATCTCATTTATTAATGATCTTGAGAATTACAATATCTATTATCAAACTCCTACAAATTATGGTCAATACGTGCCACTAGTGCACGTGCTGAACTATGGTAACATCCATGGAGATGTCATGGTAAGATTTTTTACTATTACGACATCCGAGCATCTTTTGCATAAATTCTTCTAAAACTAAACTACATTGCTAACTACGAAGTTATTACTATGTTTTTCAATAGAAAATCCCGAAGGATTGTGTGCCTCATCTGATGTTTCTGAAAGGTCGCCTTGATGTTATGAGCTTACGGCCAGGTCATCCTACGCATCACTGCTATTCATATCGGATTTCTAAAACCGATGAAGACATGACAATCAAAGACTGGAAAAAATGTATGGTCACTCGTAGGGAGCTGCTTGGAAGCAACATTGTGCGAAGCGCAAGAATTGGAGACAGGATAATCTCCATTCCCCATAATGGAGAGTCGGGGCCTATCTTGTTTTATGCTATTTTACCTAAGAGAAGGTAGTTGGTCCTATAAAAGAGGAGTAGGTCCTAGGTACAATGTGTTATTATGTGCTACAATGTGTTAGCTAGAGTTGATGATGATGATCATGAGGAGTTGTTATATGACAATGAGGAGTTGTTATATGACAATGAGGAGTTGTTAGATGACAATGAGGAGTTGTCATATGACAATGATGATCATGAGGAGTTGTTATATGACAATGATGTATTATGATGATAAGTTGTTAATGATATGATGATGATGATGATTTATTATATCATTGGGTGAAAGAACCGTGGATTAGTTTCAAGTGATCCGTCCACTTGAAATAATCCACGGTTCTTTCACCTAGTGATGTAATAACTCATTATGATGTAAAAACAATCTCTAAATTGCTACTGTATGAAAACTTGTATAATGGTGTATGAATACGACATAAAATAAAAAAGAAATAGAATACGCAATAATAGTAGTAGCGCGGGCACAAAGGCGCGCTGCTAGTATTTACCAGTAGCGCTTTCTGCAAAACGCGCTACTACTAAGTACATATAGCAGAAGCGTGTGTAAGCCCGCGCTACTGCTAACCTTTAGCTGTAGCGCCGTATCAGTAGTGCGGCTCCCCGCACTACTGATAGGCCAAAAACCCGTGCTACTGCTAGGCTTTTCCCTAGTAGTGTCAAGGTGATCTTCACCTTTCCTTTTTACACTTTTTCCTTTGGCAAGCACTATGTGTTGGAGAAAGATCCAGATATATATATCCACTCGAATGTAGGTCATCATAAAGTATTACTGTTGACATTACCCTTGAGGTAAAAGGTTGGGAGGCGAAACTATAAGCCCCTATCTTTCTCTGTGTCCGATGGAACCTTTGAACCCATAAGTATCGCGTGAGTGTTAGCAATTGTGAAAGACTAAATGATAGTTGAGTATGTGGACTTGCTGAAAAGCTCTTATATTGACTCTTTCCGATGTTATGATAAATTGCAATTGCTTCAATGACTGAGATCATAGTTTGTTAGTTTTCAATGAAGTTTTTGATTCATACTTTGCTTTGTGAATGAATTGTTACTTTAGCATAAGAAATTATATGACAATATATGTGCTGTTCTAAAGATGATCATGATGCCCTCATGTCCGTATTTTATTTTATCGACACCTCTATCTCTAAACATGTGGACATATTTTTTGATATCAGCTTTCGCTTGAGGACAAGCGAGGTCTAAGCTTGGGGGAGTTGATACGTCCATTTTGCATCATGCTTTTATATCAATATTTATTGCTTATTACACATTATGGCACAATACTTATGCCTTTTCTCTCTTATTTTACAAGGTTTACATGAAGAGGGAGAATGCCGGCAGCTGGAATTCTGGGCTGGAAAAGGAGCAAATATTAGAGACCTATTCTGCACAACTCCAAAAGTCCTGAAACTTCACGGAGAGTCATTCTGGATTTAATAAAAAAATATTGGGCGAAGAAAGTACCAGAGGGGGGCCACCTGCCATCCACAAGGGTGGAGGGCGTGCCCTACCCCCCTGGGCGCGCCCCCCGTCCTTGTGGACCACTTGGCAGGCCCCGACGCCCATCTTCTGCTATATGGTGTGTTTTGACCTGGAAAAAATAAGAAGGAAGCTTTTGGGACAAAGCGCCGCCATCTCGAGGCGGAACCTGGGCAGAACCAATCTAGGGCTCCAGCGGAGCTGTTCTGCTAGGGAAACATCCCTCCGGGAGGGGGAAATCATCGCCACCGTCATCACCATCGATCCTCTCATCGAGAGGGGTTCAATCTCCATCAACATCTTCACCAGCACCATCTCCTCTCAAACCCTAGTTCATCTCTTGTATCCGATCTTTGTCTCAAAACCTCAGATTGGTACCTGTGGGTTGCTAGCAGTGTTGTTTACTCCTTGTAGTTGATGCTACTTGGTTTATTCGGTGGAAGATCATTTGTTCAGATCCTTAATGATAATTAATACTCCTCTGATTATGAACATGAATATGCTTTGTGAGTAGTTACATTTGTTCCTGAGGACATGGGAGAAGTCTTGTTATAAGTAATCATGTGAATTTGGTATTCGTTCGATATTTTGATGAGATGTATGTTGTCTCTCCTATAGTGGTGTTATGTGAACGTCGACTACATGACACTTCACCATGATTTGGGCCTAGGGGAAGGCATTGGGAAGTAATAAGTAGATGATGGGTTGCTAGAGTGATAGAAGCTTAAACCCTAGTTTATGCGTTGCTTCGTAAGGGGCAGATTTGGATCCATATGTTTCATGCTATGGTTAGATTTATCTTAATTCTTCTTTCGTAGTTGCGATTGCTTGCGAGAGGGGTTAATCATAAGTGGGAGGCTTGTCCAAGGAAGGGCAGCACCCAAGCACCGGTCCACCCACATATCAAATTATCAAAGTAACGAACGTGAATCATATGAGCATGATGAAAACTAGCTTGACAACAATTCCCATGTGTACTTGGGAGCGCTTTGCTTTATATAAGAGTTCGTCCAGGCTTTTCCTTTGCTACAAAAAGGATTGGGCCACCTTGCTGCACCTTGTTTACTTTTATTACTTATTACCCGTTACGAATTATCTTATCACACAACTATCTGTTATCGATAATTTCAGTGCTTGCAGAGAATACCTTGCTAAAAACCGCTTGTCATTTCCTTCTGCTCCTTGTTGGGTTTGACACTCTTACTTATCAAAAGGACTACGATAGATCCCCTATACTTGTGGGTCATCAACACTCCACGGGTAGCCGAATCCACGGGTACCGTTCATACCAACATCATTCCTGGGGGAGTTTTGTTTAATTATTTGCAATTTTTGATTTCGGGACTGGGAATCCCTATTACTGCCCGTCTTGTGCAAGGATGAGTGAATAAACACTCATCATGAGAATAACCCGCTTAGCATGGAAGATACTGATTACCTCCTGTCACTCTATGAACAATCCAGGAACACAAAAACGGTTGTTTATTTGAAGTTTTTAGAGGTGTTACATGCAAATTTACTTAGAATGGCAGGGTAATACCGCATATAGGTAGATATATGGTGGACTCATCTGGGATAACTTGGGTTTTAGGATTTTGATGCACAAGCAGTATTCCCGCTTAGTACAGGCAAAGGCTAGCAAATAGGTTGAGAAGCGGCCAGCTAGAGAGCCAAAACGGTCATGAACACGCATTATGCATAAGTAACATTGGATACTAGCATGAGTAGGATATGAACACCATGAACATAAATATCATAGAGGCTATGTTGGTTTTGATTCAACTACATGCATGAACATGTGCCAAGTCAAGCCACTTGAAACATTCAGAGGAGGATACCATATCATCATACCACATCATAATCATTTTAATGCATGTTGACATCCAAGATAAATCATTATCCACTCCTAACTACTTAAGCATGGCATGAGAAACTATGATATCTAATTGTCATTGCAAACATGTTTGATCATAATAGGCTGAATCATGGATACTAGGTTAAACATATTTACAAAAACAGAACAAGTTGAGTTCATACCCGTTTCTCTCTGCCACAGCAAGTTCATCAAATATCGTCACTATTGTCGTTCACTTGCATGACCGAATGATATGAAAATAAAAATAGTGCAAGAGTGCCATGGACTAAGCTAGAATCTGCGAACATTTTATTCAAAAAGGAGGTGACAAGGTAATATGGGCTCTTGTTAGATAAATATCAATGCATATGAGAGCCACTCTTCATTTTCATCGTGGTCTTCTCCTTGGTAAGACTCAATAAAAAGTAAAGAAATTCAGAGAAACATACTGAAATATTTTTGGAGTTTTTAGTTTTTCTTGAAGAAAGCAAATTAAAGAGAAAAACAAAAACAAGAAAAACTATTTACACGGGAGAGCTCCCAAGAAGCAAAAGAAGAACAAGGAAATATTTTTGGGTTTTCTTTTTAATACTACAACTAGCTAAACTAGAAAGAAAAACCGAAAAGAAGCAAGAAACATTTTTTGGATTTTTTCAAAACTTTTCAAACACACAAGAAGAAAGTGAGAAAATAAATCTAGCATGGATAATACAATGAAAAAGTGTGAACACCGACAACTGGAATGAAATGTGTGAACATGAATATAATGTCGGTGGAAATACGTACTCCCCCAAGCTTAGGCTTTTGGCCTAGCTTGGTAATCACCAACCGCGGCCTGCATAATAGTCAGAGTGGTAGCTCACGGAGGCTCTTGGTACAGCCTCCTCGGCTTGTCGAGCAGCCACGACCTCAGCGTTGTGCGCACGGGCCTCGTTCTCAAAAACATAATACCTTCATTTGCTGTGAAAATCAAAGAGAGCAGGCGCAGGCAAAAAGGTATGCACAACGGATTCTTTATTGAACCACAAATTATAAGTATAATCATTGATTTTGCCCTTAAGGAACTTATGGCGCTTCATGGCCTCAAAGTCTAAGTACTGAGTGGGCATGATAGGGTCATTAGGCCAAGATGGTACACCCAGCTCCTTTGCTAAACGTGAAGCATAAATCCCACCATAAAAATATCCACTACCAGCGTTGTGTTGCAGTCTGCGTGCAATAATCGCTCCAAGGTTATACATTTAATACCGATGAGAGCAGTGTGTATGAGGTTCAAGTCAGGAGCACAAAGTGTACTACAGTCTTGCTTGCCTACGATGCATTTGCCATTAAACAGTGCAAGGTATTGATTGATGGGAAATGAATACTTTTTATTCTACCTTGTGTTACTCCTCTGTCCTCGCCATAACAAAGATTGATCAAGAATGACTCATACTCAGATCTTGGTGGCTCGTCCAGCGAACCCCAAAATGGAATTTTACACACCACTAAACGCGTCTAGAGGCAGGGTAATTGGGCGGTCATAAAGTTTAAACGAAACTCTAGACTCATGAGGATGGAATTTAAATTCTTTAGTAAATGGTTCTGTGAGGCTGAGATGTTGGTTGCACTTATCTTCAATGTACGGACCGAGCTCGGCATTGTGAATATATTGCTCAAATTCTTCTTTAGTACCTGCACTCATCATGAAATCGTCGCTCGGCCATCGGCATGATTTGATAGCAGCATCCCGTACTGAACTTGCACTTGGTTCAACATAAGACCGACGAGTTGAGCCACTGCTAGACGATGCCTCCGAGGACCTCCTCCTTGAAGAACTCCTTCCAAATAAGTTCATTTTATTCGTGTACAATTTCTGAAAATTTTCTGGGACGTAAAATTTTGTTAACAAAACTTCACAAGATTGATAGCAACTACTCATAAGGAGGCATAGAGGCTATACTGAGCATTCAAACTACTTAGAACTCTAAGAATTAAACATGCAAGCTCATCTACAGCAGCACCAAGAGTAGCTAATTATTCAAAATATAATCCACTAAAGCAAAAACTAATTGGAGCAATGGAGGAGTCACATACCAAGTAGCAATCCCCCAAAACAGTTTCGGAAACGGAGCTTCGAGCAAAGAGATCAAAATCCGCGGGATTGAGAGCAAGAACACGAGAGAGAGAGAGAGAGAGAGAGAGAGAGAGAGAGAGCAATGGTGATTTTTTTCTGGAGGTAGGTGATGACATGGGTTAAAGAGATAAGTGAGGGGGCCCAGGTGGGGACCACAACCCACCAGGGCGCGCCTGGGGCTGCTGGCGTGCCCAGGTGGGTTGTGCCCACCTGGTGCACCCCCCTCTGATGTTATTTGTACTAAAAATTCAGAAATATTAAGAAAAAATCATATTAAATTTTCAGGGTATTCTGAGAACTTTTATTTTTGGGTCATTTTTTATTGCACGGGAAATTCAGAAAATAGACAAAACATGGCATTTTATTTTATTTAACTAAGAAAAATGGAAAACAAAAGTTGGGAGCAGAAGGTTGTGCTTAGTAAATTCATCAACTTCATACCTCTCAAAAAGTATCCATTAATAAGGTTGATCAAGTCTTATTAACAACCACCTTCGATTAACATGAAATCGAAGAACTTTCGTAAAACACTAAGTTACCTCAACGGGGATATGCTTGTCCCCAACAATAAGCATTTCATATTTCTTTTTGGCAGTAGGTAGACGTAGTTGAAAACTTCCAATAGTGAGGGTCGGAGATTTTTCAATAACAGTAATACCATTCACTTGGAATTGTTTCTTCGCAAAGTGCACCGTATGTTCATTACCATTGATATGAAAAGTGACATTGCTTTTATCGCAATCAATAATAGCCCCTATAGTATTCAAAAAGGGTCTACCAAGGATAATCGACATGTTGTCGTCCTTGGGCATCCCAAGTATAACAAAGTCAGTTAAGATAGTAATATTTGCAACAACAATGGGCACATCCTCACAAATACTTCTGGGTATGGCAGTTGATTTGTCAGCCTTTGCAAAGATATTTCATTAGGTGTGAGTTTATTCAAATCAAGTTGTTTATATAAGGAGAAAGGCATAACACTAACACCAGCTCCTAAGTCACACAAAGCAGTTTTGACATAATTTCTTTTGATGGAGCAAGGTATAGTTGGTATTCCTGGATCTCCAAGTTTTTTAGGTACTCCATCCTTAAAAGAATAATTAGCAAGAATGGTGGAGATTTCAGCTTCCGGTATTTTTCTCTTATTAGTGATGATGTCTTTCATATATTTTGCATAAGGGACCATCTTTAAAATATCAGTCAAGCGGGTGCGCAAAAAGATTGGCCTAAGCATTTCAGCAAAGCGTTCAAATTCTTCATCATCTTTCTTCTTAGTTGATTTAGGTGGAAAAGGTATGGGTTTTTGAACCCATGGTTCTCTTTCCCTTCCATGTTTTCTAGCAACAAAGTCTCTTTTATCATATCTTTTATTTTTAGGTTGTGGGTTATCAAGATCAATAGCTGGTTCTATTTCAACATCATTATTTGGTTATTTATCATTGTCTGGTTGAGTGTCTTCATGAACATCATCATTATCCTTTTCATTATCACTAGATGAGTGTTCATAACCAGATATCATTCAGCATCAGAAATAGAAACATCATTTTCAGGAGGTTTTTCTACTTCAGGTTCACTAGAGGTGTGCAAAGTCCTATCATTTTTCTTTTTCTTATTCTTTCTAGAAGGACTAGGTGCATCAGTGTTAACTCTTTGAGAGTCTTGTTCAATTCTTTTAGGGTGACCCTCCGGATAAAGTGGTTCCTGAGTCATTTTACCTCCTCTAGTTGCTACTCTAACAGCAAAGTCATTTATATTATTATTCATTTCATCAAGCAACTCTCTTTGAGATTTAGCGACTTGTTCTAAATGAGTTTGAACCATAGAAGCATGTTTTCCTACACCTCTAACATCATTGGAGATTCTAAATAACAAGTCAATCAAGCGAGCAAGCATATTGGAATTGTATTTCAATTGTTTCATAACATTT
The DNA here is from genome assembly GCA_011799875.1 of Thinopyrum elongatum. Classification (NCBI taxonomy): domain Eukaryota; kingdom Viridiplantae; phylum Streptophyta; class Magnoliopsida; order Poales; family Poaceae; genus Thinopyrum; species Thinopyrum elongatum. The sequence goes on from CM022298.1 coordinate 230,219,922, forward strand.
TCATTGAAGTGATCTTGTTTTCTAATGTAGTTGTCAAACTCATAAAGGCATTGCCTAGGATGTTTATTGTAAGGGATGTCACTTTCATCAAATTTCATTAAAGAGTTTACCTCTACCACCTTTGGTGGTGGTGTGTCAAGTCCATGTATTTCTTCAATAGGAGGTAATTTTTTAACATCCTCCGCTTTAATACCTTTTTCCTTCATACTTTTCGTTGCCTCTTGCATATCTTCAGGACTTAGATATAATATACCCCTCTTCTTCAGAGTGGGTTTAGGAGGTGGTTCGGGAAGAGTCCAATCATCATAATTTTTCAATATATTATTCAATAATTCCTCAGCTTGTTCAACAGTTCGTTCCCTGAAAACACAACCAGCACAACTATCTAGGAAGTCCCTAGAAGCATCGGTTAGTCCATTATAGAAGATATCAAGTATTTCATTTTTCTTAAGAGGATGATCAGGCAAAGCATTAAGCAATTGGAGAAGCCTCCCCCAAGCTTGCGGGAGACTCTCTTCTTCAATTTGCACAAAATTAAATATTTCCTGTAAGGCAGCTTGTTTCTTATGAGCAGGAAAATATTTTTCAGAGAAGTAATAAATCATATCCTGGGGACTACGGACACAACCAGGAGCAAGAGTATTGTACCATATCTTAGCATCACCCTTTAATGAGAACGGAAATAATTTGAGAATATAGTAGTAGCGAATCTTGTCATCATGAGCAAATATGGTGGCTATATCATTTAATTTAGTGAGGTGTGCCACAACAATTTCAGTTTCATAGCCATGGAAAGGATCAGATTCAACCAAAGTAATTAGCTCTGGGTCGACAGAGAGTTCATAATCCTTATCATCAACAAGGATAGGTGAAGTAGCAAACTTAGGATCACATTTCATTCTAGCATTCAAAGATTTTTCTTTCAGTTTGCATAGTAATTTCTTAAGATCATCCCTATCACTGCAAGCAAGAAAATCTCTAGCTGTCTCCTCATCCATAACATAACCTTCAGGTATCTTAGGTAATTCATATCTAGGAGAGCTAGGCCTAATAGGTGTTTCAAGATTTTTAGTTTCAAGTACTTCATCAGTTTCAGCATTCTCAATATATTTAGCTCTAGCAATTTGCATCAAGAAATTCACCTAGTGGCATATTATCATCAAGCAAGGTACTAGCATCACCATGAGTAGCATTTATAGAAGAAGTAGCATCATAAATAACTTGTGACATATCAATATTAATAGCATGTGGTGGTGTTGCAAGTCTACTCACTACAAAAAAAAGACACATCCGTGACATTTTGGGCCGAACGAAATTTGTTTCTGTCATGCTGTTGACACTTCTATGACGATAATTGTGACAAAAGCACGTATCATCATAGATGTGGTGGGCTCCTACTTCTATGACAAAAAATCATGACAGAAAATGGGCTTTTCGTCCTGGGCGGGCCGGGGACGCACCTGCATGACATTCTTTGGGCCGTCCATGACAGAAAAAATCATGGTAGAAGCGAGGGCGAGGAAAATTTCGGGGAGTTCCCGGTTACGATGGGTGGTCGGGGCCGAGCGATGCACGGAGGTTTGCGCGTTTCTCTCATAGACATTTGCGCGTGTGTGCGGTGCGTTGGGCTCTAACTGAACCTGAGCGAGGCATTGGGCTCTAATTGAACTCGAGCGATTGCACTAGCTACGTTACTGAATCTCGATCGATCCTTGGCTGTTAACTGAACCCGAGTGATTCCTTCGCTACTGCTGCTAACTAAAGCCGATCGAAGCTGCCTCTTGATGAACAGTCCCCGGTGGGGGTTGGATGAACAGTTCCCGATGGGGGTTGGATGAACAGGATACCATGGTAGTAGAGGCCATTGCCACTGGATGAACAGGACCCCGATCGAGGAGGTGGGGGTGGATGAACAGTATCCGGTGGAGGGACCCCGTGGAGGGCTAGTTGAACAGGACCCCGTGTGGAGGGCTGGTTGAACAGTAGTCGGTGGAGGCTGGATGAACAGGACCCCGTGGTGAACAGTAGCTGGTAGAGGCTGGAGGAAGTCGACGGTGGATGAACAGTAGCAGGTGGAGGCTGGAGGAAGTCGATGGTGGATGAACAGTAGCCCCGTGGAGTCCTGTTTTGCGGTACGCCACACCCCTCGATGAACAGGACCCCCGTTTCGACTGTAGGCGCTCCAACACAAGTCCGTTTCCTCCATTTTGTGGTACGCCACACCCCTCCCGATCAACAGCACCCCGTTTCAACCATAGGCACTCGACACAAGTCCGTTTCCTCCATTGTGCGGTACGCCAGACCCTTCCCGATGAACAGGACCCCATTTCGACCATACGCGATCGAACAGAAGGCCGTTTTCCTCCGTTTTATGGTACGCCAGACCCCGTTCCGGCTGTTCCGTCCAAGCCAGTTGGCTCCTATTGAACACGACCCATTCTGACCCAGTGGCTTCACTCCCGATGAACAGGATGCGTTCTGACCCAGTCACTTGGCTCCCGGTGAACACGACGCTGTTTCCTCCATTCCGACCCTGCCGGTTAGCTGCCGATGAATAGGACAACGTGGCTGCCGTCCGTTGCCTCTCCATGTACACGAGCCCTGGCCGTCCGTATGCGTGAGTACGTGTTTCGAGATCCCGCTCGTATGTACGTACGTGGACGTATATTTTGGCGTGTGGCTGTATGTACGTGTACACGGTTTAGACGGGACAGCCTGAACTGCTACGTGGGGGGCATTACTATGACATGTGCTGCTACTTACTCGGCCACGGTTCATCGTTGCAGAGCGACCGATCGACCAGAATGTACGTACAAGTTCACAACAAGACAGACAATGTTACATACGCTTCGACCGGGTGGGTCCCAACTGTCAGGGAGGATAAGGACGCACTTCCTTACGTGCGAAGATATAGCTGTTGGGTCCCAGCTGTTGGCGGAGGAATCATTTTTTTGCCTGCAATAAGGACACACTTCCTTGCATGCGAAGATGTAACTGGTGGGTCCCAACTGTCAGGGGGAGAAAACATTATTTTTGAGGGTAAAAAGGATGCAGTTGCATGCATGCGTCCATGGGCGTGGTGCGTCCCCACTGTCAGCCTCTCACGTGCAGTCATCTTCCGATGACTCTCGTTTGTTGACCACGTTGACCAAACCGTGCCGAGCGCACCAAGGCCGTTGGACAATGGCGAGGCCCCAGACTGGAACGACCCGGAGATGGAGAAGACGCGGCAGTGGAGTCACAGATGGAGAGGAGTGGGAAACTTGACTGGTTCGGGTGCGCGGCAGCACTGCCGCCCACGGGAGACAAGAGCAAGTACAGAGGTTGAAGAAGTAGCACGGCTGTTGGATTAACATCCAACGGTCCAGCTGCAAGAATCATTTGTTGATTAAGTTGACAAAGCCCTGCGTACGCGTCAGCTTTGTAGGCCCACAAGTCAGCCACCAAATCTGCCGGGTCCCAGCTGTCATCGGGAGGAATAGTTTTTTTTGCATAACAAGGAGGCACTTCCTTCCATGCGAAGATACAGCCGATGGGTCCCAGCTGTCAGGGGGAGGAAACATTTTTTTCAGCTTAATAAGGAGGAACTTTCCTTGCGTGCGACCATGGACCATGTGGGTCCCAGCTGTCAGGCTCTCCACGTACAGCCCTCTTCCGATGACTCTTGTTTGTTGACCACGCCGCGCCGAGCGCAGCAAGGCAGTGGACGACGGCGAGGCCCCGGACGGGAACGACCCGGAGATGGGAAGACGCGGCAGTGGAGTCGCAGATTGAGAGGAGTACAAGGGTTATAACTGGTTCTGGTGCGGCGTGGGGCTACAATGGGGGAAAATAACAGGAGGTGTGGAGGGGTGGAGGGATAGCCTGGCCGGCGGTGGGGTAGCGCTTCGCAGTGATGCGTGCTAAGCAGAGCCGCTAGCCGCCGGAGGCCGGAGCAGACGGTCCCGGCGACGCTGGTGGAAGAAGACGAGAGATTGAAGGTGCATGCCAGCCGTTGGATATAAATCCAATGGCTGTGGATGTCAAAATCATTTGTTGACTAAGTTGACAACGCCTTGCGTAGGCTTTGACCTATTGGCCCACATGTCAGCCTGCAAAAATGTGGCATATATTTAACCCATGTTTTCTAGAATTTACAGTCCATTTTCTGGGCTGGGTGAACAAATAATTTCACGTCAATGCGGCCCATTTAATATTTTCTAAGAAATCCCATCCCATTTGCACTTTCTTGAAATACACGAATTAGCTAGGCTTGTTCTATATTTAATGTCAGGTTAGAAGGAGCAATTAATATCAAAAAATAAACCGGAGCTACACATATTATTATATATAAAATTAACAAATTAGCGAGTTATTGCACAAAAGAAAAATGAGCGCGTTATTATTACATTGGTCCTTAAAATCTTTGCAAACTTTTGTACGCAATCACCAGGATTTTCCTTGCTTGTGAGTCAAAAACAACCAGGATTTTCCTTGCCAACTTCTTTTAAACATTTACTTTTATAAGTTAATAAGAAGTGGGATGTTTTTATAATGTATATATAAGTCTCTATTAAATATACAATAATAGTAATAATATAAATATATATAATGTGGTTAGAAGGGAAAACATAAATTGGACACTGCATTATTATTCTTATATATAGATAAATAGAACAGAGATCTGTGTTTTATTAAAAATACATTGGGCTGCCGATGTTTAAGAAAAAGTAAAACCTACGCTGGGAGGCCCATAGGCCGGTACGTACATGATGGACCTCAAAAAATAAGTTGAAACCACTGTCTCAGTATGTCGTGGGCTATGCATGTTATAAAACAAAACCTAGGCCTAGCTGATACTTGTTCGCCCTCTGAAAAAAATGATACCAGCTAGATACCTGATACCCCTTTCTCGCAACAACAAAAAATCCATGATACCCCTAAAAAAAACTCCCCGATGATAGTCATCGTTGGAAACTTATTTCGTTTATTGACTAGGTTGACAAACCCGTGGGCCCCAACGTCAGTTTACAATTAGGAGGAAGCTTTTTTTTTCAATGAGGCACTTGCTTGCGTACGGCTTGGACCTGGTGGGTCCCCACTGTCAGCCTCTCGGCGTACAATCCTCTCCAGATTCCTCTCGTTTGTTGAGCATGTTGACAACGGCATACGATGGCGCCACGGCGAGCGCACACGGACGGGGAAAAAAGGAGCCGGGGAAGACGCGTTCATTCTTTCGAACATACCGCACTAGCCAGGTGGCTGCAGCCCTCTCACCCAAAAGCTGTGCTGCCCAGGTTCGATTCCAATTGGTGCAGTTGAAAAATATCTAACACTTGCCAAAATTTCATCCCTAGTTCACCCAGTTTTTCGCACACTCAACATTGTCTTGCCATTTTGAAAATAGCATATCTTTTTGACTTTGCATCATATGAAGATGTGTTACACATGAATGTTGATCAACATGATGTTAACTTGTTGTTAGTTCCATTTTTTACCATGAATAAAATTTCCAACATTCTGTTATCCATGTTTGAAAACTCCGTGTTGATTTAAATGCTCTGCCTCTGAAACATGCAGTTTCTTATCTGAAAATCACTTGGAGAAGCAGCCATCACTGGTGTTGGATCCGATGCCACGCCTTTTCAATCCCCTGGCAGCGCGAGGGGGGAATAAACTTCCGTCCCATGCTTCCGGTTGGGGAATGGAGCGAACTGGATTAAAGAGGGGGCCGGCGGCGCGACTGAAGAAGCACGTCATACATGATTTTTTTTCCAGTGGATGGCTCTCGATGGCTTTTTTTACTTGCCTCTGCAACATACAACTTGTAATTTTAGCCTACCAGTCCGTGGTGGACCAGTAGCCCATTTGCTGGGCGGGCCAACCTACAGAAAGCAGCACTTGATTTTTCATCAAGGCCCAAAAACAACGTTGTACTATGTTTGTTTTGAGGCCGAAAACATTACGACAGGGGTTGAGCGGGGGAGGGGGGAAGACAGAGCAAAAAGATAAAAAAAGAGCTGATGCATCATTGCTACCCTAACAAGCAGGTGCAATTCTTCTCGGGAAGAAGGTGTGCCATTGACACTCACACGTCACAATCCCACAGTAGACATTCTAACAAGTTTACACACAAGTACAACAGAAAAGGTAAAGATTCATATCAAACTCAGGTTCACAGGACACGTTCATATTCATAGCCAACATTCACAATCAACAACTCAAAAGATTCATATATACACAAGTTCAGCATGTCTATGCATCCAAATGATTGATAGATCACAAGGCAATATTCATAGATAATTCACAAAAAGATTCAGATATACACATGTTCAGCATGTTTATGCATCCAAATGATTGAGATCACAACCAATATCATCCATGGACAAACTTTAATTACCTAGGGTACAAACTGGTAAATGGTGTTCACCTGGTGGTACTTCTTGCTAAAATTAATGCTTGTACGAGTAAACTTTCGAGTACATAAGAGGCAGCACAGACAATCTGAACTTTGCTTGTAGGTTTATCCTCGAGATAGTGGCCTCGATGCTGAGGGAGGTTTGAGAAACTTGGCCACTAATTTCATCCAACTAGTTTACTGGCTCATCTTGGTCCTATAGCTCGCCAAAATTCTACATCGCAGACAAGAAAGGAGGCGGTTGATAAAATGAACCACCTAAATTTTTTGTGTAGTTCAACTGAAATGGAGCATCCCTGGCGTGCAGACTGATTAAGTGCCAGATGAATATACGCATCAACCAACTTGTCTGGAATCTTTAGACTCCATGCCATGCAGTTCGCTACCATATGTGCCGATAACCAAAAGGCACAAGTTGGGACCAAAGACTGGACTGCGTTTTTCTGGGCTATGCGGCAAGCAATATTGTTGGCGTTCACTCTGGCACTTCTTCTTGTCAACATCGATGCTTGTCTGTGTGAACTTTGGAGTACATAGCAGCAGCATAAGTATCTGTCCATCTGATTTTTTTGTGCAGTTCTACTGAAATCGCCCAATGTAATGATTTTCCTATGAGTTCAGGCTCCAAGTTACTCCTTTATGAAATCGGCAAACAGTAGCACAATACCAAATTACCAATACATATGACAAGCACAATAATCAGGATAAATACCGGTACCAACCTGTGTGAGGTAGCATATCAAATACTATTTCCTTTGACCGGAAGCCGAGATAAGCGACTGACAGGAAAGGAAGGATGCAGTCGAGGCAATGAAGCACCCAAAGTTTTTGTGCAGTTCCACCAAAATCGAGCATCCCTGTTGGCACATATATTGAGAGAGTGAGATTACTGTAATAGTGGGACTAGTTGATGAAACATACACTAACAAATAGAAGCACCCTCATTATCTTAATGGGTAAAGTTAGCAACATAGTAGTCTTGCTTAAAGAGAGGTTTTAGTTTATTTAATCAGTGCCAATTAGCTCAACACTCAAAACATTGCCATGTATCATAGGTTGCAAAACTTTAACATGCAAAGATAAAGGAGTTTCTCATGACAGTAGCAACACAGTAGCACGATACAAATAGAGATGACAACAAACTAATATGGATGAAGGCCTTAGGCCGGTACCAACCTGAGCAAAAAAGCTTATTCAAGTAGTCCCATAAGAGATGATAAAGCACTCACTGGAATCATTCAATAGTATATATTTTTGTGCACTTCAAATGTATGGTTGACATCACTCTTGTTTACCAATGGTGAGATTATATCAAAAGATTATCAAGAACTTCCAGCAGAGTTAAAGCACTGGTTGGGATACAGCTCATTGTATTCTCTTGTGTAGTTCCACTAAAATGTACGATTGGCACAATATGATCCCTGTTTGCACAAGTAGGAACAAGGTGAAACCTTCATTAGCTTAGTGAGAAAGGATAGAAAGACATTAGCATATTACTTTAACAGTAGCATCAAATTCATGATGGACAATACGCAAAACATTGCCTCATTGAACCAGTGGCAATAAATTGACATGCAAAATAATAGCATTATTATGTCATGACACTACCAAGATTTCCTCCCTGCTCCACCACATGATTTACCTCCATAGACACACATACACACGTACATGATTCAGCATAGGGTGCTACTAAAGATTTGTTTAACTCGACAGGAAAATTAGGCAGCAATAAATTAGTGCCACTTAAGTACTCCTAATTAATTAAGTGAACTTACATGAGTGTCGTGGTAATATCTCGACAGATGCCAGGGGGTGGCTTATCATGGTTGGGGCCATGAGATCGTCGTCGGGTCCTGGAAGCGGGAGTGGGCACAAGCTCGGATGGACACGAGATCTACCCAGGTTCAGGGCTCTCCTAAGAGATGAAACCCTACTCCTGCTCTGCGGGGTCTCCGCATGATCACTATGAAGCAAAGAGTACAATGGTGCTCCTAGAGCTATTCGACCAGAGGAGGAAGAAGGGCAAGCCTAGCTCTCTCCTCTCCCTGGCTATGGTGTGTGTAGAACTGAGGTGGAACATGAGAGGAACCCTCTGCATGGGTGTGTCCTGGGGGGTTTTATAGGCTAACCCCCCAGGGGTACAATGGTAATAGGGCCGGGTGGTAGGCCCCGGCTGTCAGCGTCTACGGGGGCCGAGTTCTCCGCCGGCTGTTGGGGCCCGCCTCTGCCGGGCCCTGCTGGCGGCCAAGGAACCGGCCGACAGGAGGGGCCCGCCGCCTGCGGGCCCCGCTGACGGCTCTTCACTGTGGCGCCGCCGCGCTGATAGAGGCCGTGTCGGGCGCGCCATGGCTACAGCGCCGCGCCGGGCGGGTCGGCGGCCGCCGGGCGGTGCCTACTGTGGCCATACGGCCGTGATTTGGGGGAGGCATGGCGTACTGTGGCCATGCCCCAGCTTGTCGCCTGGTCGGGCTCAAACTCCTAGGAAGGGGACGGGCTGCCTGCTAGGAGCCGGCCCATACCCTCGCCGCCTTCTGGAGTGCACCGTCTTCTGGAGTCTGGCTGTGTGGCACCAGCCGGCTCTGGGGGCCGGTCTTGCGACCAGCCGGATCGAGGGGCTTGGCCAGCCCCGATATCTTGAAAGATGGTTAAGTGCTGACGAGGCTACCTGGGGTCCATCCCCCCGACAGTAGTCCCCGAAGCTAGTGAGGCTCTACGGCTTTAGCAGTTGGAGTGCCTCAGCAATTTCCCCTTTGAGAGGTCTTCCGCCTTCTGCTCCGTCTGGCTGGGAGGAGCCGGACGCTAGGAGCCAGCCACGGCCGCAGCCGCTTGGTGGAATTCGAATCGACAGGCGGGAGTTGGTGCGGCGCCGCCCGCCGCACGCGCGCCACGCGGCGCCCGCAGGCCAGGCCGGCCTGCTAACCCACGCGCGCGACGGGACGTCGCCGCAGGCTGGGGCCCGCCGCTATAGGGCCTCAGCCCGTGCGCGGATCCGCTGCGGCCGAGGTGGACGGTGGCCCTTCTGCGGCTCGTTAACTGCGCCATAACCGCGTGGAATACGCGGGGTCGTGTGGGGCGTGGGGCGCAGTTAATCCCACGCCCCCACATCGCCTCGGCTTCGCCCCCGCTGGTTATAAAGAGGGGGAGGAGGAGGAGGGACGCCAGAACGCATGCGTGCCCCCTCCTACTCCCTCTTCTTCCTCTCGCTGCCGCTGCTCTTCCGCTGCCGCTCCGCCGCAGCCACTACTCCGCCGCGGCCGCCGCGACGCCCCTGTTTCTCTGCGCCGCCGCAGCGTCGCTTGTCGTCCTCATCCCCGAGCTCCTCCTCGCCGTCCTCAGGCCATGGCGAAAAGTGGCTGGCTAGGCTCCAATGTACATGAAGACCACATCGACTTCCTCCGCGCGACGCGGAGGCTTCCCCACGCCGACAACGTGGGCATGCGTCTCCCCCCCGAGCGGGAGATCTCACCGCGGTCGGAGCCCGGTGAGTTCGTCGTTTTCCGCACGCATTTCCTTCGCAGCTTCGGGCTCCCGGTTAGCAACTTCTTCCGAGCCTTCCTCGACTTCTACCACCTGCAACCGCATCACCTCACCCCCAACACGGTGGTGCTCATGGCGGCCTTCGTCACGCTCTGCGAGGGGTACCTCGGTGTCTTGCCCACGCTTGAGCTCTGGGGTAGATTCTTCTACCTCAAGCTGGGCACGTCGACGAAGGATGAGTCGGCCCAGTGCGGGGCATGCGTCGCCGTGAGGCGCTCAGGAGGCGGCACCCACTTCCCGGCCATCCCTCTGCATGAGTCGACCAAGCTCTGGCAGAAGTCCTATTTCTATGTCTGAAATCTCCACCAGGTCAACGACTACATCAACCTGCCGGCCTTCGTGCCCGGGCCGCCTACTGGTCCACGGGACAACTGGCAACAGCAGCCGCCCAAGCACCTGCCGGCCCTTATTGTCAGTGTCCTCGCCCGGCTTCAAGAGATGACTGACCGGGAGGGGCTCAAGCCGGCCGACCTGCTGGCCGGCTTCGTCATGCGCCAGGTGTCGCCCCTCCAACTTCGGCCGCATCTTATCAGCGAGATGAGCGGCCGCCGGGACCCATGCCGGATGTCCACCAAGGAGATGCCGGAGGTGGAGGTGGTCCACCATGTGAACTACTTCTCCAACTGCAAGCTCAGAGAGGAGGAGTGGCACATCGGCAAGGAGCCATACAGTCGGGCCAACCTTCCCCCAGCGGTAAGTACCAGGTCCGACTGCTTTACTCCGTCCTGACCAGCCGGCCTTGAGGCAGCGCTTCCCGGGCCAAGGCGGGCCGGCTGCGGACCAACAGTGGATGCTGGACTGCGAGAACAGCGACATGGGCGACCCTGAGCTGGGGGCGGCCGCCATGGAGGAAGGTGGCGATGACGATGCCACCGGAGGAGGCAGCGCCGGAGCAGGCGGCTCCTTAGGAGGTGGAGGAGTCGGCGATGTCCGGTCTTGGCCGGACGACGACGAGGCCGACGAGGATCGGCGCCGACCTGGCGGAGGCGCGGGGGCGGGAGCCGGCCCTTCCGCGCCGCGGCCGGCTAACGCCGCCTCCTTGCGGGGAGGTTTGGCAGCCACCCGGCAAAGAAGGCCAAGCAGGCGGCAAGAGGCCCTGAAGGTGGCCGCCGCCCGGAAAGGGCCCAAGCCCATGTCGTACACGTCCGGGTACGCGCGCTTGCTGCCCTCACTTCATGTTTTTCTTCTCCCCTGGGGGTTTCCTCATCTTTGCTTTCTTGTTGGGCAGGACGGCCTGCGTCATCACGCGGGCTCCGTCCGCCTCATTGATGGACGCAGCGGGCGGCTTCGAGGAGGCCAGGCGCGTGGATACCGCTACCGCTCTTCAAGAGGCGACGGCAAGGAACGTGCGGGAGGCGCGCGAGGAGCAGGAGGCCGCGGAGAAAGCGCGGGCCGACGCCAGGGCTACGGTGGATCCGGCCGGTGGTGAGGTCCCGGAGACCATCACTCTTGGGCAGCCGGAAGTGCAGGTGGCGGAGAACCGAACGCCGCCTGGGCCTGCCGGAGCCGACCAATCGGTGCCGGAGCTTGTGGTCCCCGACACCGTGCGCGCGCCGGATGCCGAAGGACGAGGAAGCGGCAAGCCCAACCAGCCGGAGGTACCATCGGCCGGTACCGTGCAGGCGGCGAGCCATGCCTTGGTGGCGCGCGCTCCTGCGCGCCGACGTGCGACGCGGGCGACATAGGAGCCCAGGCGGCAGGTGGAGGCTGCGGCCTCGAGCTCGCGGGGAGCCGACGCCAGGGCCACGAGCGCCCCTCCTTCAGGCTGGGTGGCGGGGGCCGGCTCGGCCGCCTTGAACCTGGCGGTGCGCGACCTGGAGGACCGGTTCCTCGCCCAGAATGCCACTCTGCAGAGGGCGAGGGAGGAGCTGTTGGCGATGCGGTCGGCCGTCCGGGTACGTACACCTTATTTTGCTATGTTTTTTGTCTTGTAATCTTCCGTGGGGGCGCGCCAGCGCACCCACTGGGTGTAGCCCCCAAGTTCCGAGCCGGCTGCTGAGCAGGCGGGTTGGAACTCCAAGGTATTCTTCTCTTTGGCTGAAATGCTTGCTGCTGTTGCAGGACTACCACAACATGCGGGCGGCCGCCTACAATACGCAGAACTGGACGCTCACCGCCCGGACCACTGAGCTGACTCAGAGCCGAGGTACGTAAGCTGTCTTTCAGTGGGGGGCACGCCAGCGCACCCACTGGGTGTAGCCCCCGAGATTCGGGCTTGTTCTTGTTTTTCTTGGAGTAGATGGTGATGTCTCTTGCTTGTTTCAGCGGCTGCCGCCCAGTTGAGGGAGCGTGTGGCCGAGCTCGAGGGCCAGCTCCGGGTTGTGGTGCAGGAGCATGACCAGGTGGCCTCAGGGCGCGACCGATTGGAGAAGGAGCTGGCGGACCAGGCCGAGCGGCACGTGGAGCGGGTCCGGCAGCTGAACGCGGACGAGGAAAATCTCACGGCCGAGTTCGAGATCCAGCGCTCGGACTGGTTCGAGAAGGAGAAGATCCTTCGGGACGGCTACACCGTGGTCGAGGATCTGCTCGACGGTGCGTCCCTTTCTTTTTGTTGCTGGCTACTGGCTGCCAGCTGTTGCTGGAAGCCGTCTTGTGACACTTTCGTCTTTTTTTAACAGAGCTCCTCCCGGGCCACTCTGTTGCTGTTTGCATGGCTATCTATGCCCAGCACGAGGAGTGCAGGCGGCGGGGCAAGGAGATCGCGCAGGACCGACCTCAGACCTTGCGCGAGCAGCTTATGGCCGTCCGGATGCGCCTCGAGCCAACGCGCCGCCTACTCCGCCGACTTCAGCGGGCCGGGTCGCAGGTCTTGGAGGGCTTGTGGCCGGGTGCTCGGATCCCGCGGACTCCCAGTCGGACGGCCGACTGGCTGGAGGTGGCGGCCAACCGGCTCGAAGCCTGGAAGAGCTCCACGGCGCGGTCTGGGGCTACGAAGGCGCTGGAGTTCGTCAAGGCCTGGTACCCCGAGCTATGCCTGGCGCAGCTGGCCACCTTCCGCCAGGAGGCGTTGCCGGAGCTGGCGGCGGAGCGCGACGCCATTGCCATCCGAGTGTCGGCTCTTGCCGACTACACTGATGTCAGCGTCTTCGTCCCGGAGCGGGAAGACAACGGCGCCGAAGTGCCCCCGTCTTGGTTCGGCCTGAATCCGTCGGACGGGAAGGACTCGGTGGAGGAGATTGCCTCCAGCGACGAAGGCTATGAGGACGACGAGGACGAGGGCGGCAACTATGCCGCACCAGGTGGTGGAGCGACCAGCCGGACTCGGCCCGACCCGGCGCCGACTGGCGACCAGCCGGAGACCACGTCAGCCGCCACCGACCGCTAGGCCGAGACTCCGCAGCCGGCAGCGCCACCAGCCGGAGCTACACCTGCTGCCGACCAGTCCGTGCAGCCCGAGGGGCCGTCCGCCTAGATGGCATGTTATCTTTTTTCGAGTTTCTCTGTCTTGTGCTTGAAAACAATGTCAGTTATGCGCGGTTCCACCCACTGGGGGTGTATCTCTAAACTTGATGAATGCTGGCCTTGGGCCCTTTTGCAATGTACAAAGTTTAACTCCCCACATTTTGCATGTGTTGCCGGGTTTTAGCTTGAGTTTGCTTTTGCCCTCTTTGGCTTTTTCCTTCACCGCGTTCCCTTGGCCGCCTCCCTGCCAGCTGGACAACCGCGTTGCGGTCTGTGGCTGGGTCAGGGACTTGGTCATTTTAGAGCGGGCAAGTTACTTCAGCCGCTTAGAGCGTAGCTTAGTCGAGCGAGAAGCCGGCCTGCCGACTGCTAAGCAGCCGGACGAGGGAGGCGAGAGGCCGGCTTGGCCGTAGTCAGCGTTTTCCTTAGTCGCTTTTCGTGTGGACAGCATTTCCGACCTTTGACTCTTGCCAGTCAGATAGCCGCGCTGCGAGCTGCGACATGGAGTGAAGAGAGGGCTTTGGCGTCGGCACACTACTAGTCGGCTCCGGCTGGTGCGGACTTAGGCCAAGACGGCGAGCCCCCGGGTCGGCTGACCGGAACCCGGACGGGGCAAGAATATATATTAAAAAAACTCAATTCATGGTATAAGCTTATCTCGTGGATAAAAAGGTAGCCCCCGAGTACATCTCGGTGGACCTAAGGTCTTTACTTAATACAAAAGTTGGCATGGTACATACACTCGCTTTAACTGTGAAACGGATGGAGTAGGTTCGCGTTCCATGGCCGCTCCGTCTCTTCACCGGCTGTGCTTCGCTTGCGTGCCCTGGGCTTTTGGGCGTCGATGAGGTAGTACGAGTCATTGCCCAGGGCCTTGCTGACGATGAAGGGGCCTTCCCAAGGTGCTACGAGCTTGTGCTGGCCGGCTGATCGCTGGATCAGGCGGAGCACAAGGTCGCCTTCGCGGAAAGTACGCGACTTGACCTTCTTGTTGTGGTAGCGGCGTAGGCTTTGCTGGTAGATGACGGACCGACTGCATGCTAGCAGCCGGGCCTCTTCCAGCAGGTCGACGTCGTCTTCTCACGCCTCCTTTGCTTCCGCCTCCATGTACATAGTGACACGAGGCGAGTCGAACTCGATATCCGTGGGGATGATAGCCTCGGCACCGTACACGAGGAAAAAGGGCGTAAAGCCGGTTGATCTGTTGGGCGTGGTCCGCAGACTCTAGAGGACGACCGGCAGCTCGTCGATCCAGAAGCCGGCGGATCGCTCCAGCGGCTCGATCAGGCGGGGCTTGATGCCGGACAGGATGAGGCCGTTTGCTCGCTACACCTGGCTGTTTGACTGTGGATGGGCAACGGACGCTAGGTCCAGTCGGATACCCTGGTTTGCGCAGAAACGGGCCAAGGCGCCTTGGCGAAGTTGGTGCCGTTGTCGGTGATGATGCTGTGGGGAATGCCGTATCGGACGGTGATGTCGGCGATCAACATGACGGCAGTCGGACCATTCAGCTTCTTGATTGGCTTGGCTTCTATCCACTTGGTGAATTTGTCCACGGCGACTAGCAAATGAGTCATGCCGCCGCGTGCTGTCTTGAAAGGACCCACCATGTCCAAACCCCACACGGCAAACGGCCAGGTGATGGGGATGGTCTTGAGGACAAAGGCCGGCTGGTGTTGCTTGGTGCTGAACTTCTCGCACCCTTTGCACTTCTTGACCAACTCCTTGGCGTCGTCCAATGCGGTCGGCCAGAAGAAACCATGGCAGAAGGCTTTGGCTACGAGGGACCTGGAGGCGGCATGGTGGCCACATTCGCCTTGGTGGATGTCTCTGAGGATCTCCATGCCCTTCTCCGGTTCCACGCAGCGCTGATAAACGCCGGTCACGCTCCGCCTGGCGAGCTCTCTGTTGACGATGGTGTAGGCGCCTGCCCGGCGCTGGATCTGTCGGGCTAGCACTTCGTCTGCTGGTAGCACGCGGCTTACCAGATAGTCACGGATGGGCTGCGCCCAAGATGGGGCCGCCAGCACTGTGAAGACAACGACTGGCACGAGGGTGGCCGGGTTGGGAGGCGGCGGGCTGGAGCCGGCCGCTCCTGGTGGTGTCGATGAAGTCCCCGGGCCGACTGCTGTAGTCCCCGGGCCGTCTGCTGGAATTCCCGGGCCGACTGCTGAAGTCCCCGAGCCGGATCCGACTGCTCCGGGGCCAGCCGGCACGAAGATGGAGTCAGACTCTAGCAATGGCTTGATGGACGGCTTGCGCACACACTCGAGGGAGACGTCGGTTGGTATGGCCTACCGGGTGGAACCAATGTGGGCGAGGGCGTCTGCTGCGTCGTTGTCGGCTCTTGGCACATGGAGGAACTCGCACCCATCGAAGTGCCCGCTCATCTGCTGGACGAGGAAGCGGTAGCTTGCCATGTTGGCATCCTTGGCGTCCCAGTCGCCGGACGACTGCTGGACCACCAAGTCCGAGTCACCGTAGCAGAGGATGCGGCGGATGCCGATCTCCTTGGCCAGTCAGAGCCCAAAGATGAGCGCCTCATACTCGGCTACATTGTTGAAGGCGGCGAAGTGGATTTGCAGTGTGTACTTTAGCTTGTCGCCCTTGGGAGAGGTGAGGACGATGCCGGCTCCCAAGCCGGTGCACATCTTTGAGCCGTCAAAGTGCATCCGCCAATGCGTAGAATCCGGCGCGGGTGGCAGGTACTGGGACTCGGCCAAGTCGACTAGGAAGTCGGCCAGCGCTTGGGACTTGATGGCGGTGCGGGGCTGATAGAGGATGGTATGGGGGTCAGCTCAATGGCCCATTTGGCCACCCGGCCTGAGGCATCTCTGTTGCCCATGATCTTGGCAAGGGGGGCGGTGCAGACAACCGTGATGGAGTGCTCTTGGAAATATTGCTTCAGCTTCTTGGCGGCAAAGTATACGCCGTAGCACATCTTCTGGTAGTGGGGGTAGTTCTGCTTGGAGGCGGACAAGACCTCGCTCGGATAATACACTGGCCTCTGGATCGGCTGCACCTTGCCGGCTTCTGGGCTCTCGACCGCAATCACCGTGTTGATGACTAGGCTGGTAGCGGCGAAGTAGAGGAGCATCGGTTCCTTGGTAGCCGGAGCCGCCAGGATAGGCGGCGTGGACATCATGCGCTTGAGCTGACGAAAAGCTTCGTCCACCTGGTCATTCCACTCGAAGCAAGTGGTTTTCTTCATGAGCTGGTATAGGGGGAGCGCCTTCTCGCCCAGCCGACTGATGAAGCGGCTGAGGGATGCCAGGCACCCGGTGAACTTTTGGACGTCACGCAGCTTGGTGGGTCTCTCCATCCGCTCGATGGCCTTGATCTTCACGGGGTTGCACTCGATGCCGCGTTCAGAGACAAGGAAGCCGAGGAGCTGGCCAGCTGGTACTCCAAAGACGCACTTCTCCGGGTTGAGCTTGATTTGAAAATGGCGCAGATTTTCGAAGGTCTCCTTGAGATCCTCTAGGAGGGTGTCGCGCTTCTCCGTCTTTACCACAATGTCATCCACATAGACGTGGGCATTGCGGCCGAGTTGCTTCAACAAGCACTTCTGCATGCATCGCTGGAAGGTGGCGCCGGCATTCCTTAAGCCGAACATCATGGTGATGTAGCAGAAGGCGCCGAATGGTGTGATGAAGGCGGTCTTCAAGCGGTCAGCCGGATCTAGCTTGATCTGGTGGTAGCCGGAGTATGCGTCCAGGAAGGATAGCAGCTCGCAGCCGGCCGTGGAGTCTATCACTCGGTCGATCCATGGCAGGGCAAACAGATCCTTGGGGCAGGCCTTGTTGAGGCTCGTGTAATCGATACACATGCGCCACTTGTTATTCTTCTTCAAGACGAGGACTGGGTTGGCAAGCCAGTCTGGGTAGAACACTTCCATGATGAAGCCGACTGCTAGAAGCCAGGCGATTTCTTCACCAACGATCCTTCTCTTCTCTTTTGCTAGGCGGCAGAGGGGTTGCTTGACCGGCCTAGCATCTGGCCTCACATGTAGTTTGTGTTCGGCGAAATCCATCGGGACACCCGGCATGTCTTTGGGGGACCATGCGAAGATGTCTCGGTTCTCATGGAGGAAATCGACAAGCTCGCCTTCCTATTTGCTGTCGAGGTTGGTCCCTACGACAGCAAACCTCTCCGGATGCGCCGGGTCCAAGGCGATCTTCTTGGTTTCCTTGGCTGGCTGGAAGGAGGTTCCTACTTCCGTCTCCTTGGGATCAGCCGGCATGGCTGGCTTCTCACTGGCCATGGCTACCATCCGGTCAAGGAGATGCTTCTCCTGGGCGATGACGAGGGACTCGGCCAGCCGGCTGCTGGCGGTGGCGCAATCCAGCGACTTCTGGTAGTCACCAGCAACAATAATGATGCCCTTGGTACCCGGCATCTTGGCCTTCAGGTAGGCGTAGTGCGGGACCATCATGAATTTGGCCAGCGCAGGTCGGCCCAAGAGCACGTGGTAGGGGCTGTCCAGGTCGACCACCTCGAACCAGATTGGCTCACGACGGAAGTGGCTCTTGTCGCCGAATAGGACATTGATCTTGATCTTGCCGATGGGAGAGCAGCAAAGGCCGGGAACTATGCCGTGGAAGACAGTCCGGCTGGGCTGGAGCTGCTTGACCTTGATGTCC
Source organism: Thinopyrum elongatum (assembly GCA_011799875.1). NCBI lineage: Eukaryota > Viridiplantae > Streptophyta > Magnoliopsida > Poales > Poaceae > Thinopyrum > Thinopyrum elongatum. Next base: position 230,237,901 of record CM022298.1, read on the forward strand.
AACCGCTCCATGGTCTCGCGGTACAGGATGTTGATGCTGCTGCCGCCATCTACAAGAACTCGGCCGAAGCGGCAAGTCCGCCTCTCTGTTGAGAAGGTTGATTCCAGCACCAAGGCGTATGCACCCGGCGAGGGCATCACGGCCGGGTGGTCAGCTTGACTCCAGGTGATGGGCCTCTCGGACCAGTGCATGAAGGTGGGGACCTCGGAGCTGACAGCATTCACCTCGCAATGCAGCTGCCGTCTGTTGTGCTTGTCGTCGGCTTGGCTCATGAAGACGACGTAGGTGGCGTTCTCTTCGGGGAACTCGTCTTGAAGCATGCCGGCAGCTCGGGCCGGATGCTGAACAGTCGGAGCTACCTGGCCGGCTGGTGGAGGTGGTGGCAGGGCCTCGCCCTTGGCAATCCGGGCGAGCCAGTTGCACTTTCGGGTGGTGTGGTTGGACGGTTTCGCGCCGCTATGGAACTTGCATGGGGCATCGAGGGCTTGCTCAAAGGAGAAGGCAGGCTGCCAGGCACCCCTGTCGCCCCGCTGACGCTTGGGGCGGGCTGCCCGGCCGGCTGCTGATCCTCGATAGTGGCCACCTGCCGGCTGTTGGAAGCCGGCTGCGGGGCCTTGCGCTTGTTGTTGTTCGGTTGCTGGCGCCGGTTGGTGTCACCTGCCGGAGTTTGGGGACTCGGCTGGACCACCCTGCCGGTCAAATCAACCCGGATCTCTGAGTTCATGGAGGAGTCGGCGGTGGCGTACTTGTCGGCCACGACCAAGAGCTCGTCCAAGGTTGCCGGCTCATCGCACAAGAGCTTGTGCTAGAGCAGAGTGCCCTCTCTACACCCGGCGGTGAAGTACTCAATGGCCTGTACCTCGTGGACCCCCTCGCAGGAGTTATGTAGCTCTCCCCAACGCGTCAGGTAGTCACGAGTAGACTCGGTCAGCCCCTGAGTGCACATGAAGAGCTGGCGTGGCTTGGGGGGCCGCTTGTATGTACTGGTGAAGTTGCGGACGAAGGCGTCACTGAAATCTACCCAGCTGTTGATGCTGCTGGGCTTGAGGCCGTTCAGCCATGTCCGGGCCGTGCCCTGAAGCATGAGCAGGACGTACTTGACGGTGACGCGCTTGTTGCCGTTGGCGATGCCGACTGCCGTGGAGTAGTCGATTAGCCAGTCTTCCGGCTTCACGACGCCATTGTACTTGGGCGTGTCTCTGGGGAGCGTGAACCCTTTGGGAAAGGGCTCATCGCGGATGCGGGGGCCGAAACAGGCCGGCCGGATTGTGCGCTCCTCTTCCAACAACAGGGATCGAGCCAGCCGCTCGATTCAGTGGCGTGCGTCGTTCTCACCGACTGCTTCGTGGGGGCCGAGCCGGCCGCTGAGCATCGGGTGTTCAGGCGGCGGCGCGGGAGTGGCCGCACTCTCCCTCCGAGGAGGCAAGCGCTCTTCCGGCCGGCGTCGAGGCTCCGGGTTTTGGAGCACTTGGTGGCTGTCCGCTATCATGCGGCGCGTACGCCGGCTGTTGCTAGCAGCCGGCTCTGGGTCTCGCGGCTGCACGCGGCCTCCGCCGCTAGGGGACCGAGAGGTCGCGCCGTTCTCGCGACGAAGCACGTGGGTGTCGACCCGTCGGCCTGCTCCCACCACACGGTTGCTCGTGTCCAGCTGTGCGTTCGCAGCGTCGATGAGCTACTGGAGGCGCTCCAGTTGCTCGCGTAGCTCGTCGCCCTACAAATGCTTGAGCTCGTCTGCGGCCGCCTGGGCGGTGCGCATGTTCTGCGTTGGGGTCTCGTAGACCGGGCGTTCAACCCCCAGCATGCTGGCAATCGCAGCGCCGCGTTGCCGGATGGCGCCGGCCAGGCTAGGCTCAGCCGCGGCCGGCGTCCCACCGACCACGCGGTCGATCTCGCGCTGAGTGGCTTCAGCGCCGCCATCTTGGAGGTGATGTCGAAAAGCTTGACGCGGAACTCCTCCAGCTCCTCCTGGCTGGCGCCAGGGGGAGGAGGCGTCGCCAGGGCGTGTATGGTCGCGTCCAGCGGATCCTGGTTGGATCCGCCAGCGCCCAGGCCGTCGCCGATGACCATCACCTCTGCGAAGGTGCTGGCGTCGGGCGCGCCGTCATGAGCGTCGCTGGCGGCAGGAGGGAGGGGATCGTCGACGATCTCCACATAGCTGGGGAAGTCATCGGTGGAGGCCGTGTCGATGAGAGCGAGCTTGCCGAAGAGCTCGGTGAGGGACTCGGCCGCTCGTGCGTCGGCGGCGGGCTCGTCGAAGAGGCTGAGATCGCCGAAGAGACTGGCGAGGTGACCCGCGGGGAAGGCGGCTCCCACGTCAGGCGATGCGCCAAGGCCGGCGCGGGCGGGCGCATCGGCCGGCTGATCTCGCCAGCCGCGGCACACTCACTGGAGAGGAACAAGGTTCCCATCCAGAACGTGTCTCTGGCCGACGTCGCTGCTGGCCCCATGGTGGGCGCCAACTGTCGTGGTAATATCTCGATAGATGCCAGGGGGTGGCTTAGCATGGTTGGGGCCATGAGATCGTCATCGGGTCCTGGAAGCGGGAGTGGGCACAAGCTCGGATGGACACGAGATCTACCCAGGTTCAGGGCTCTCCTAAGAGATGAAACCCCTACTCCTGCTCTGCGGGGTCTCCGCATGATCACTATGAAGCAAAGAGTACAATGGTGCTCCTAGAGCTGTTCGACCAGAGGAGGAAGAAGGGCAAGGCTAGCTCTCTCCTCTCCTTGGCTATGGTGTGTGTAGAACTGAGGTGGAACATGAGAGGAACCCTTTGCATGGGTGTGTCCTGGGGGGTTTTATAGGCTAACCCCCAGGGGTACAATGGTAATAGGGCCGGGTGGTAGGCCTCGGCTGTCAGCATCTACGGGGGCCGGGTTCTCCGCCGGCTGTTGGGGCCCGCCTCTGCCGGGCCCTGCCGGCTGCTGAGGAACCGGCCGACAGGTGGGGCCTGCCGCCTGCGGGCCTCGCTGACGGCTCTTCACTGTGGTGCCGCCGCGCTGACGGAGGCCGTGTCGGGCGCGCCATGGCTACAGCGCCGCGCCGGGCGGGTCGGCGGCCGTCGGGCGGCGCCTACTGTGGTCATACGGCCGTGATTTGGGGGAGGCATGGCGTACTGTGGCCATGCCCCAGCTTGTCACCTGGTCGGGCCCAAACTCCTAGGAAGGGGACGGGCTGCCTGCTAGGAGCCGGCCCGTACCCTCGCCGCCTTCTGGAGTGCACCGTCTTCTGGAGTCCGGCTGTGTGGCACCAGCCGGCTCTAGGGGCCGGTCTTGCGACCAGTTGGATCGAGGGGCTTGGCCAGCCCCGATATCTTGAAAGATGGTTAAGTGCTGACGAGGCTACCTGGGGTCCATCCCCCCGACAAGGAGAGACAGCAGAAGTGGAAGGGCTCCTGGAGGATCGTCTCACATGTAAGGGAGATGTTGCCGGAGCCCTTGAATGGCCTCGACTGAGGCCTCGGCTTCAGCAAGATCACCTTGGCACTGTTGATCGTGTAGAGCTGGGTCACACATGCATCCAAAATCCAGTTAATTAGTATGATGTGTCATCAAGCCAAGTACTACTCTGCTGCATTTCTCTAGCTATCTCTACTCTTATAAAAAACAGAGTTGGTGATGATGGTGTGCCTGCCATCCTGCAATATAGGCCGTCCGATTTATATCTGACGGATAGGAAGGTAACTATGGCAATTTTGCAAAAATATACCCACATCCCTCTCCACATTTGCAAATAAGGCATTCCCTCGTTCATCATTTTCTCTCACAAGATAAACTACTCATACAAATGCATCTTGATGTTACGTGCAACGCACGGGCATCTTGCTAGTCTTCCAAGTAAAGTAAGACTAATAGCAACACAGCAATACAATACCACTAACAAGATGTCAGGATAACATAGGACGGTACCATCGTGTGATCTTCTTCATTTCCTCCTTCTTCTTCTTCTTCTTCTTCTTCTTCTTCTTCTTCTTCTTCTTCTTCTTCTTCTTCTTCTTCTTCTTCTTCTTTGTCTTCCTCTTCATGCTCTGTTTCTCTTTCTCCTCACCAGTTGGTGAAACCAAGTACATGATTGGCCTTCTATTTCAGAATTGGTTTTGTCAGTGAGGGAGTACAAGTGTACTAGTAAACAATAGCATTATTTTCTCATGGCGGTCACAAAATAGAGGTGAACACATGCATTAAATATCATTCTTACTTAAAGGAAGGTTATGGTGCCAATATGGAGGATGAAGATTGGAACACAGATCTCCCTTTGTGCAGTTCCACAGAAATGAACCAACGGTTCCATTTTGACATTCCAGTTAAACAACACAAAAGTCACTTCTTTTAAGAAGTGTTTTGTGCAGTGCACCAAAAGGTCACAATAGCAACGAGGTGAAATGGATATCCCTGTTTGCACAAAAAGCTACAGATGAAACAGTCAAAGTCTCAAACAATTACTGGCAAAAACAATTGGTTAAACTTGTCATGGCTTATAACAGTGGCATGGCTTCATTTTACCAGGGGCATTAGATTAAGAACAGCTAAATATTTGCTATAAGGGCATGGGACAGTGGGTGCACCAGCAGTCCAGCACGATGTACCTAAACCAGGGCATAAAGTGGTGATTCAGAGTTTGTTGCCCCGAGAAACAAACATCCAAGAAACATATCTGGGTTGGTCCCATTTTTGTTCACTCTAGCCACCTATTCCTATGCGTGGATAGCAAATCTAGTCATGTTCATACCACTGTGTACATCGTTTCCCCTATATTTCCCTTTTCGACCAAGAGACCAGTTGGATGACCAGTATGTACTACTTTCACCCCCTTTCTTTCATGTTTGTACCAAGTCCGATGTACATACTAAATTTCCCCCCTTTATTTCTTGTTTGAACCAAGTACAAGATTCAACTCCATGAAGTAGCTTTACCTCTAACAATAGAAAAAATGAGGTGACGTTGGACCATCCAATCGAGCCTAGCTACGAGGAGGGCTGAGAGGTAGAAAATGATGCACATGCAACGACGTAGCGAGCTGGGGAAGAAGAGCTAGGCCAGTTTCGAAGGAAGATATACCTGAAGGTCGTCGGGGTGTGGATAGGTGGGCGGCGGGAGGCCGGATCCGCCCACACTAGGGCAGCGATGAAGGGATCGGAGGACCTCCCGCGCCGGCGCTCGGCCAGAGATAACAGTGCGGCCGGCAGTGGGTCTCCTCCCTCGCTGTCGACGATGGCCTAAACGCTGCCTCTCCTCCCCTTCACCGGCGGAGGGGGATACGTCCGGATCTGTAACCAACGGTGAGGATAGAAAGACAGTGTTACCACCGCTATCTTGTTTAGATCTGGAGAGGATGAGAGTGTGTGAATAGAGCAACCCTATCAAGCAAGCGCGGAGGCTCCTGCCTATATATATACGTATAGTGGGGTAGTTTTCTTTTTTCACTCCATCAAAACAATCATTTAAAATTGTGTACGTGCCAGGTCGCCCTTTTTTTTAGTTGTTGATTGTTTTTTGAGATAGCTACCCGCTTATTCCAAGTGGTGTTACGGTGTGCCAGGTCGCACTTTGTATCATTCAAATCTGGTACTAGACCCTCCATTAAGTGAACAACCACCGCCTCGTAAAAATTGTGAACAAGCCCACGACTAAAATTATCGGAAACGTGGGCTGCACCAACATGCATTATTATTTATATTTTCTATGTGGGAGTATCCTCAAAACAAAATGTGAGAGTACAATCTTTATTGGGCCCTTTTGTAATTTGTGCTAAATTTTGACCAAAGATTTAACTGGCAAAATGTTAGCACATGTTAACAAAAATTATATCCTTGGATTCGTATTTGAACATAGTTTTCAATGATGTAATTTTTTGTGACATGCATGAACATTTGGTTAGTTAAATTTATAGTCAAAATTTGGCATAGATTATCATAGGGACCAAGGACCAATAAACCAGGATGGAGCTCCTCGTCTGTCATCCAAACTACTATATGACTAGCCGCTCTATTACATGCGGGACATCAAGCATCCGGGCCCGCGTGCCATCCACCAAATCACATCGAGGTGCTACAGTCGAGACTCACTAGTCACCCCGGTGTGGCCATCATGACCCGTCATATCACAAAACCCACACCTTTACCAGCAGTGGTAAAGTGGCCTCGAAGTTGGACTAGACGAAGCAACCATCATTTCACTAGAACGCTCGTTGAAGCCCTTTCTCCCCTTTCTTGAAGAAAGCCTCACTCCAGGCTACTCACTTCTGCCATTTTTCTTCTGTACCGATGAAGGAAAGGTGGGCGAATCAGTGATGCTACTATATTTTCATTCCAAGAATCTTCATTTTGTGAAGCACTAACCGATTCTCACTGCCTATTCTTTTCACGTTTTCATTGCGATTGTGGTTTCCTTTCGATTGCTTTTTGTTTGTCAGTTTATTGATGGATCCTAGAGCACTAGGCAAAGAGTTGCCGGCGGACAACCCACTCGAGACAGAGATCTCCAGAAAGCAAGCACCGACCAACGAGTTGGCCATGTTGGCGGGCCAACCCATGGAGACGAAGAACTCCAAGAAAAAAACACCGACCAAAGAGTTGACGACATTGGTGGACGAACTCCTCAAAGAAAGCTGGAAGAACAGCAAGGGACCCACCGTGCCTACCCTAGAAACTATAATGGCCACCTATGAGAGGCTCAAGGCCGAGTTTGAGGAAATAGTCGCCGTTGAGAAGCAGTATTTCCCTGGCAAGGCGATGGCCCCCATCGAGGACATGGCCCCCGGAGGGATGGGATCCCCCGGTGAGCTGCACAAGGTAAAAAAATGGCTTACCATAGTTGTGGTTTTTGATTATTTGCAATGTGCTTGCTAATATGTTAGGGTTGTGCAGGTGCCGGTGGACATCCTTGATGATTCCGATGTCGCGGTCCATCCTATGGACATCGCCCCAGAGATCGTTTTCGATGTCGCGGTCCGTCCTGTGGACATCGCCCCGGAGATCGATTCCGATGCCACTGTCCGTCTTGTGGACATCGCCCCAGAGATCAATTCTGATGTCGCGGTCCGTCCTGTGGACATCTCCCCAGAGATCGATTCCCATGCCATTGTCCATGCTGTGGTCATTGCCCGAGAGATCGATGACAAGAAATAGTTGGTCGCGCTAATCCTTCAAGGTAGTTTGCATTGTGTTTAATTAGCAGAATGATGCATGTTATCAAACCATCTTAGGGCTAGTGCACTGTCTTGTGTGGGCGGTACTTGCTACTTTTGTTTGATAGTGAATCATGCGAACCCTCTCCGAGTTATGGAAACAGATGTATCCTCACCAGCTTTTGATGTAATATATGCCATGCTTAGATGTAAGTTTTAACTGTTTATCATATCAGCAGGGCTTGTTTGATGATTCTTGGTGTTAGTAGGCTAGCTACTGTGTGAGCTATAGTACTTGCAAACACTCAACAAAGAGAAATGTTGGGGCTGATAAGCTCGTGGTACGCTTATAGGTCTGATCCGTCGTCGATCAGCCAATAGCCCAAGCTCCTAAAATTGTAGGCTTGGCGATCGATCAGACAATAGTCCACAATTATACATTAATTCACATCAAACTCAAAGAGTTGGTTCACGGATACATTCACATTAATAGCCAGCAAAATTGGCACGTACTTGTAACATGCGTGAATGTGTAAATTTTTTCTTGGAAGCATGAATTTGTAGTGACGTTGTACTTTCGGAGTGGCTATAGAGAGTGTGTACATGTGCTAGAGGGGTTGTGGGATGGAGAGAGATCTAGAGAGAGAGAAAGACCCTCCGGCCTCCTTTGGTTTGTAGACACTCTATAGGATAGGATTTGAAAAGGAAAAATTTCTTTGAAGCCCTTTGGTTTATAGGAATGGATTCCTATTCCTATGTAGGATAGGAATCAATCCTTTATATTTTGGAGGAAAAAAATTAGCCTAGACTCAATGGAAAAATTCCTATCCTATGCACCAAATAACATCTCTTTCTCTATAGGAATTGAGATGCATGTCATCTCACTTCCTATGATTTTCCTATTCCTATAAAATTCCTATCCTATGAACCAAAGGAGGCCTCCATTTCTTTCTACTCCTAATCGTTAGATTCACAAAGGATATTTTTTGAGAACACAAAATCATAGCAGTACAGAGATGTACAAATCCTAGGTGGGCTAGTTTGGCCCAGTGGGTTTCAATGATATGACGTGCTACAGTGCCATCCAGTCTTCGCGTGTGGTAGCAGTATTGTGGGTACAGTAAGTTTTCTTGAAGAAGCGGAATTCAATGAAGTCATGATGGTTCCTTCATCCAACCAACTTACAGTGGGAAAGGTTGGGCCTGCACTACGACCGAGGTGGACCAGGATAATTTTTTGCATGGCAAGTGGACCAGGATGGTCGACGTCCCACATGTCGGCGAATGAAAGTATTCTTTCCGATATCAAGGATGAGCAAGGAGTATTCATTGTTTATTTTTTATGAAGGCTATTGTCTCCACTGTTACGATGGAGGAGTGTGAAACACGGCAGCCCAGTGAACTTGGCATGTGCACAACTCCCTCCTTCCTCATGTACCATAGTGTTGACTATAAGGTTGGCTATAAGGTTACAACTTTTTCTCACTTTTTCTCTATCTATTTCCTCTCAAATGTTTTTTACCTTCTTTTTTTTAGACACAATTGTTTTTTATACCTTTTCTTTTTGAGAATTAGTTTTTTTATACCTAGGAGCACGTGTAGAGACGAGCTCTTGCAGAGCCCACTCCTTCACTTTTTCAATGCCTCTCTCCTCCACATAAGCGGGCTTATAGCCTAGTATTGTACTCGCTATGAATGCGGGCAGCTGGCGCCTGAGGGGGGAGCGTGCGCGGGAGGGGGGAGGGGTTTACTTGTGGGCCAGGGCGGTCAGAAGCGGGCTTGGAAGCGGTCCGGACTCTCGCATGGCCCACCTCACATTATCACCATATTTCTTGGAGTCCGTGCGCGGCGGGCGGGCGATCTCTTCTCCCTCCCCCGTCTCTCTCTTCTCAGCCAACGGCCGCCGAGCGAGTAGATTTCGGCTATCGACGGTTTATTCAATTGCAGTCCCACATGTCAGTGAAAATGCAAGACAACGCGTGTCCCCTTTGGTGAGCGGCGTGCGAGCTGGACTGTCGGGGGTGCGACGCGAACGCGACAGGTGTGCTTTAAGTGTGCCGCCTTTTCCTTTTGAACTTGCAAAGTGTAACATTTTCGTGCGATCGATCAATAGAAATCCAGAACAAAATGACGAGGGCGGGGCTTTCCCGCGCGTTAGGCGGGCTAGTTTGGCCTAGTGGGTTTGAGTGATATGACGTGCTACAGTGCCATCCACTTGCTCCATTTTTATGTAAGCAAGTGTCTCCACTCTTATGTGGGAGGAGTGCGAAACACGGCGGATCTGATTTTGATCGAGGGATAACTGTTCCCTGCGAAATAATGGAGCACTGTAGCGATTATAGCATGATAGTTAGGGCATCTCCAGCACTGACCCACAAATTTACACCGGCATCTATCCGAGGACACTGATGCTAGAGGATGCCATCCAATGCTGCCCGCATACCTTTCGACAACTATATGAACTAACCAGACGAAATTCGTGCAAACAAAGCAAATTTCAAATTAACCGGATGAAATTCATTACATTTTGAAAACTTTTCCTATAAACTGGACGAACTTCATTACATATTTCGCACAAACCGTACTAAAACCTACTGTAAACCTAATCTAAACGGCGCCGGCGCCCGACCACCATGTCCGGCCATGAGCCTCGAGAACTGACGCTCCGGCTATTGCCTTTGCCTCCTCCTCATCCGCCTCGGCTTTGTCCAGCTCCGCCTCGATAACCTCCTCCTCTGGAGCACAAGGTTCTGAAGATTTCCGCCTCCACGCCGCCGTCAAGCAGCTAATCGGCCGCCAATGTTTACCCCACCAAGCTTGGTGTCGACTGAGTGGAGGAGCGGCGGCCTTCCTGGGACCAGAGCGCGCGGTGACCTACCATGTACTACTCTTCCTCGCTGCCGGCTACGCCCGCGCCCGCGCCCGCGCGCCGGCTTCATGGTCGTGGCGGCGGAGGGCGGCCGGGGGGGAGCCGGCGATGTCCTTCGTCTGCTCCTGCGACAGTACGTCCAAGAGAGCTTTGGAGTGCACCCGGAGCGGAGCCGGCGATGTCCTTCATCTACTCTTGCGACAGTACGTCCAAGAGAGCTTTGGAGCGCAGGAGGCCATGGTTGGAGTGGTGCCGACAGAAGGAAGGGTCCGGAGGAGAATGACTGTGGGTCTTTGGCTATGGCTGGGGGCTGGGGCTGAAGTTAATATAGCGGGCGAATGGCAATGAGCCGCGGCAGACGGATGGACGGCTGGCGCCGGAGTAGGTTCATCGGCAGCCGCGTGTCATTAATGTGGGCAGTGGACGGACGGATGGCCGTGGTGTCGTTAACGCGGAGCAGTCTCTTGCACCGGGATGCTGTGCGGGTGGCGTTCTCTCGGTCGTCACGCTACTGCAATGCCGGCGCCAGTGAGAGGTCCCGTCAGGCATGAATGCGGCATTGATGTTCTGGAGCGACGGTGACCGTTTTAGGCGGGAAGCGCGCGCTAGCGATGGAAGGGGTTTCGGTAGGCCAGGGCGGTCAGACGCTGGTGTGGTGATATATTGTTTTTGTAGTTTGCAAAAGTACTCAATTAATGTGGCAGTTCACTTTTTTTTCTATGATCAACATACACCCTACAAAGCACCGTGTTCAAATTTGGCACTTCTCCGGGTTCATTTACCATATTTAGGCCATTATGTGCATTTTGTAGAAATTTACTACCACTATAAGAATTAACGAACATCTACATCATGCATATATGACTTAAAGCTTACATGCTATAGTGTGGTATTTATTCATAATTTTGTTGCCAAATCTCATGCGTGCAATGCACGTGTACCTTACTAATAAACATAGTTTCTAGAGAGATTATTTGTAGTTACATGCATCAACCAAGACGGAGGTGCAGAAACATCAAATCCCAGCTACAGCTACACGGGTGTGATGATAGGGACGTGGAATGCCGTTCGATCACGGTGCACGCGCGCGATCCGCGTGGCTGGAGTGGCGGCCAATCAGAAAGCAACCCACAATAGGGTCAGCGCACACAGTTTTCACAGGCAACGGAAAGTAACCGTGTGCGGTAATAAAGATGCACTAGCGGTCATCGAACTTGTCTCGATAGCTCACTTTGGTCACTGTTCTTAAGAATACGATCAATACGGTCACTATATACGACTTAAGATGATTATATGGTCACTGGCTTAGCGTATAGCTTCGTATTTTGTCTGGTTGACCGGTCAAACAGTCCACATGCGCCTCACCCAGGTTCTATGGCCCCACCCGTCAATGGGTCAGAAATAAATAAATTAGAAAAGCTAAATTATGCATTGCATGGGTGGGGAATTAACCCCGAACCTCTCCAGTAAAGCCCCACGAGCTAACCAAATGAGGTATTTTTGCAAGGAGCAAACGCGACGCACATGCATGCATGCGGACGACCCACACGCACGCAGTACGCATGCGCATGCACACAATACATACTAGCACGCACGCGGACGCACTTACGCAGTTACGCTTATGATTGTACTGAAATAAATTATGTGAACACATGGATGACGAGCCTTTGAAGTGTATGCGGCACGTATAGACAACCAGGCGTCCATGCAACCGCTCTTGTCGCCAGCTAGCCTTCGACGACCACCATTAGACACACACAACCATGCATAACTTATGAATAATGGATGAATCGATCAAACACACACTCGTGTGCAGTGGCACTATGATCGGTCGCTCACGATACATATATAGGTACCGTAGTACCCTCTCTAGCTAGGTTGTTTATAGATTGTCGTTGTGATGGATGATATACATGAGCAAGGCACCTAGTCACGTCGTCGCATCATGTGCAGAGCCATGGCTAATGTCGAGCAGCTCGGCGCCCAAGCACGAGTATGACGTTGGTGTTGAGCCAGGTGAATACATGCTCGGTGTTCACGGAGGCCGCCAGCAAACGTCTAAACAATAATGTCAGGCACCACCAGGGCTCATAGGTGACGGGCTCGCCGTTTGTGTTGCGCCATGAGCAGGACTTTGATTGAGAGGGCGACGTGCATGCATTACCATGGTTTGACAGCGTGAGCGTGAGTGTCTGCACGCGTACATGCTACTTGCGTCTGTGGACGGTGTGCGCTAATATGTGCATCACGTACAATATAAAAAAATCGGTTTGTGCATTTAACGCAAAGTATTTCATTTTCATCTGGCTGACGAGTGTGCGTTGCAGCGACGAGTCTGTGGTTTGATTCCTCACATAAGCATAATTTTGGTTTTTATTTCTTTCTCCACTGACAGGTAGGCCCGCATAGATAGATAGATACAGAACACGAGCTGATGAGGCACATATGGACTGTTTGACTGGTCAACCAGATAAATATGGAGCTATATGCCGAGCCAGTGACCATATAATCACCATATCTCGTATAGAATGACCGTATTGACCGTATTCTTAAGTACAATGATGAAAGTGAGCTATCAAGACAAGTTCGATGACCGCCAATGCATTTTACTCGGTAATAAATGACCAGGATTGAAGGGGAATCCAAATTTCCTTCGTCGTCTGTCCTTGAGCTCTTGACAAACCAATGCACTATATGGTTGTCCGGCCACTCTGCCCTAGAGCTCTCACCAAGCGTCATTCATGCCACCGCGCCGCACACTAACCGGTAAGGAAGCGATGGCATCCCGCCGCGCCGAGTTCCTCGCCGCCCACGACCGCACACAAAATGGTAGGGAAGCGATGGCATCCCGCCATGTCGAGTTCATCGCCGCTTGCGACCTCACACCTACGTGGGCGGACTTTGGAGCTGCCAAGGCCGAATGGGCGGTAGAGCAAGAGGTGGCCAAAGCCGCACAGAGGGAGCGGAAAAGGCAGAAAGCACTCAGGAAAAGAGAGGCCCGCCGCCGCAAGAAAGAAGATGACACACGCGCTGCTGCGGAGAGCTCGGCAGAGATCCAAGGACGGTGGGGTGTCGCCGATAAAGCCGGGAAGGAGAACGACGACGTCTGGCCAGCATGTGAGAAGTAGTAGTACTAGTAGTTAGTGTGTGTGTCTGTGTCGCCCGTACGTTTGTTTAATTAATTACGAGCATGTACCAGTACTAGTTACTACTGTAATTTTTAGAGCAAATTACCAGTATATTAGCCTAGACTCAATGGAAAAATTCCTATCCTATGCATAAAATGACATCTCTTTCTCTATAGGAATTGAGATGCATTTCATCTCACTTCCTATGATTTTCATATTCCTATAAAATTCCTATCCTATGAACCAAAGGAGGCCTCCGCTGGAGTACAGTACTACTGTAGCTAGCGGTATTGCTGTTACAGCAGTTTTCTTCAAGAAGCGGAATTCAATGAAGTCATGATGGTGCCTTCGTCCGAGCAACTTTACAGTGGGAAAGGTTGGGCCTATGATTTGACGGCTCATTAGTCATTATTACTGTGGCGCGACGACCGGGGTGACTCTCCCTTGGAGTTCTGCATGCATGGCAAGTGGACCAGGATGGTAGACGTCCCACATGTCAGCGAACGGAAGTATTCTTTTTGATATCGAGGAGCAAGGAAACCGCGTGGTATAGTATCACTGTTGATTTATATTTATTTTTTATTTTTGATGAAAGCTAGCATTTTAACTCTTACGACGAAGGAGTACCAAACACGGCACATGCTGGATGTCCCACACGTCAGCGAAAGGAGTGGGACATGAACAGCATGGTAGAGCGTCTCCACTTCTTCCACTTCTAGGTCAGAGACCACATGTAGTACTAGTAGTATGAACGATACAAAGTGCGACCCGGAGAGAAAGACTCGTCTAGTTGGAAGGTCTCGGGCCATACACGTAAACAAATATAAAACCTAATATGTGCCTCCAATTAATATAGTAGTAGAGTACTTAGGCACGTACATCATAATATCACCGTGCATTGCATGTATAACATTTAGAGGTAGTAAGAGACAAATGCCTATATGCCACGCATGTTCATACTATTTGTTCCTTTCTACTTCACTTACTGCGTTACATTACTCAGGTTCATACATCCCTGGGTACATGTCCATCTCGTAGTTTCAGTCCCATGTGTTCTTCATAGATGGAATGATCCATAACGGTGGGCAACGGGAGTCCATATCATCGCAGCTTCTTAAGTGTGGCTCCCCATGATGGAGACTCATCCAAACTGAAGCGGCATAGATCAGGGATAGGGGCGTTCCAGATATGAATCTGTCGGTGCGCAATGAAAACGCACCCATTCTTCATGAACGGCAGGCCGTCGGCGTCGTGCACATAAGGTGGCATCGTTTGCATTATGGGGTAGTTGTCCCCGATGAAAATCGAGTACTCTTCAAGTGTGTTCATCCGCACCCAGGTAGCATCACGGGGGTCGAACACACTGTCGTCCATCTGGTACACCTGTCATCTCAAACCTGGATACAAGCTGACGTGCAAGGTTATGGTCCATGCAATATAATAAGGTGACGTAAGTAGGGGATACAGATTAAAATAAAATACTTTATATTGCTTATTTCTGTGAGGGGGAACGGAAGCAATGTATAGACCAGCTGCGGCACGGGCGACGACAAATAATTTGAGAGTGTTACCTGGGCCATGTACATTAATTAAAGTAGGAGTAGTTTTGTTTGATGGGATTATGGCTACCTAGCTAGTACTACACGGAATTGAAATTGTTAAGTCCTTTATAGTTTATACAACTGACATTATAAAGTTGCGTAAATGACTATCCCAGTCAATAAAAAAAAGAAGGAAAGAACTACTCCTGCTCCTGGAGTACAAAGAGACATGTACTGAAATGTTATAAGATGACATGGCAATAAGATATGGGAGACGAAGATGAACGAGGGAATGCCTTATCTGCAAATGTGGAGAGGGGTGCGGGTATCTTTTTGCAAAATTGCCATAGTTTGCTTTCTATCCGTCAGATATAGATCGGACGATCTATATTGCAGGATGGCAGGCACACCCTCATCACCAACTCGGTTTTTTATATTTTATTATTATTTACTACTAGCAAGATGCCCGTACGTTGCACGTAACATCAAGATGCATTTGTATGAGTAGTTTATCTTGTGAGAGAAAAGGATGAACGAGGGAAGGCCTTATTTGCAAATGTGGAGAGGGGTGTGGGTATCTTTTTGCAAAATTGACATAGTTTCCTTCCTATCCGTCAGATATAAATCGGACGGCCTATATTGCAGAATGGCAGGCACACCATCATCACCAACTCTGCCCTTTATAAGAGTAGATAGATATTATTATTATTGTAAGAGTAGAGATAGAGATTAGGGAGCTGGCGGGCAGTTCATTGTACGGCATGTTCGCGTCCATCCACTAGCCCGGAATTAAAGCACGCACGACATTTACAGCGACTGGGATTAGTTGTTTTCCGGGCGCATGGACCAACATGGACTAGCGGACCTGGTCGCCCTTTTTCGAGCACGCCTTCGACAAGTACATGCGTGACATGCGTGCATGCAAATCTTGCGTGACCAAACCATGTGAAGCGGAGTGGTAGGCTGTCAAACTGCAGCCTGCATGTTGCAGCCATGTCATCCACACGCAACCTAAAGGCCAATTCATACTCCGCTGGACTATACTGTACTACTATGCATTGTTTGGCACGAACGTTCCTTAGAGCTCGTGCTGCAACTGGCGTACTCCACAACCCGCTTCCCTTCTCCTTCCTCTTCCGCCGCCCGCGCATGTCCGCGGGAAGCGACCGGTCAACCCTTATATAGGAGTGCTAGCACAAAAAGATGCATGCATGACCACTAAAATTTCCTTTCTTTATCTCTATGAAATAAATGTGGCATGAAACTCAAAGCCCTTTATGTCTGAGTATAATGGAAATCATCGTCCTCCTCCGGCTCCGCTTCGCCCGCATTGTCGTCCTCCTGTTCCGGCTTCGCGTCGTCATTCTCCTCCTCCGGCTCCGCGTGCTGCTCCGCCTTCAATGCCTCCTCGTCCGGCTCCGGCTAGTACGGACTCTGGAGGTAGGCCGGCTGCGATCCGGGCTTCGCGCCGCCTCCAGATCAAAGCGCCGCTCCAGCGGGAGCATGGCGTATGTCGTTACCTTCGGCCGGGCCATGGCTATCGGGCGACGGCGACCAGAGAAGAGGCGGCGGGAGGGGAATGAATGCAGCTACTGTTTGGGTTTGCCGTCCGGCTTAAATAAATGTGCACCATCACGTGTACCCGCAGGTGCACAAATTGTAACATACGGGTCTGCTTAGGGGGCGTCACGTAACTGGTATGTGTGTGAGATTCTGAGAGACAGCGTGCATGTGTGCGACTCTACTCTTCGTACATGTACTCCACCTTTTGCATCGGGATATAAGTATAATGGTATTACACTTAAGCTTGTGATTTACGTGGCCATGTTAACCTGGTTGTGTAAAAAAATGTCACTTCCTGCTCGTGATTTGCGTTATATAATTATGAGAACTTTGCTAACTACTAAAATAAAGTGGAATTTGTCCATGTTATATAAGTAAATTAAGGTGATTGTTTATCATACGGGTAAGGTTGGACAAAAGGTGGTAGGAACAAATGCTCCACCTAGAGCATGTGTGTGTGAGATGGAGTCTATGTGTGTGTGTGTGTGTGTGTGTGTGTGCGTGTGTGTGTGAAGCGGAGTCTTCGGTGGCGAAAGTAATTTAAGTGTGTGTGGCTTCATCGTAGAGAGGTGATGTGTATGGCAGAGGCCACCAACGAGGGGGGTGCGAGAGAGAAGAGGCCCGTAAAGAGGGAAGAGAAGGCGTGTGCGCGTGAGAGGAGTCGACATCGAGATAACGTGTTTGTTTGAGAGACACCGAGGAAGACTACTATATATCGATGGTGCATGTAGGCGGGAATTAAACGAAGGGATGGTCTTATTGGTTTCGGGGATATAGGGGAAGAGTGAGAGAGGGCGGTAGCTAGAAGGAGATTGTTAAGTGTGAGTGTGTGTTTTAGAGAAGAGACCCATCCAGGCGGAAGTCATGTGCACACAACAAGAGAACGATTCGATGTGGGGTTAGGGCTGAGGGTAATTAACTACGTATAGAGACATAGGAGACCTTGAACGTGCATGTGCAAGAGGTATACATGTATACGTGGGATGTGTGTGTGTGTGCGCGCGTGCATGATCGAGAAAAAAGAAAAAAAGACATAAGTCATAAGATCAATGACATGGGAGAGACGAATCGGTATGACAATATGCATGCATGTGAGAGTGGAGGGAAGAAGGCCCGATAATTGAGCATGTGTTTTTGTCTTTAAGAGATAGTGCCGTGGGCTGGAGCATGCATCTATGGCGAGCAGAGGGAGCGAGACACAATGATTGTGCAAAAGAGATCAACCTATAGATGCATGTATAGAGAGACAGATATAGTGTGCGTGATAGGAACAAAGAGTGCGTGCGGGAAAGAAAGGTTGACGGAGAAACTACAGATAGATAGAGAGATAGAGATGCTAGCTAGAGGGACATCGGCTAGTTTGTGTGTTAGAGATGACCGCCGAGTGGTTCAGAGGGGTGAAGTTATGTGTGTGTGAGAGAAAGATAAAAAGAGGGCGCATGACTGCATGTAGAGAGAAACATATATAGTGTGCGTGATAGGAAGCAAGAGTGAGGGCGAGAAAGAAGGTTGATGGAGAAACAGATAAATAGAAAGATAAAGATGCTAGATAGAGGGAGATCGGCTAGCTAGTGTATGTGTTAGAGATAAGAGTCGAGTGGATCAGAAGGCTGAGTTATGTGTGTGGGTGTGAGAGAGATAGAGAGAGGGTGCATGTGAGTCACATACAAACAAATATCAGAGAGAAATGAGATCCCGAGAGATGGAGTTTTGTGTTTGCGAGAGAGAAAGATATTTCACAAGGAGAGTGATAGATAGAGAGACATATCAGGGAACGCAAGATATCTCTAGGGGGAGAGAGTGTGTGTGAGCGACATACAAGGGAATAGTGGAGAGATATGAGACCCTGGGAGATAGAGTTTGTGTTTGTGTGTGAGAAAGAGATATTTAAGAGGGAGAGTCGTAGCTTCTCATACCTAAGGAGCGCAAGACATCTCTGTGTGAGAGGGGGTGTGCGAGTGGCACACACGGGAATAGTAGAGAGAAATGAGACCCCGAGAGACGAAGTTTGTGTTTGTGTGAGAGAAAGAGATTTCACAGGGAGAATCATAGTTAGAGGCACATAGCAGGGAGCGAGATATACTTAGAGAGAGATAGAATGAAGGTCGAGGGAGAGAGTACCGTCAGTGTGTTACGAAGATAAAAGATCATTGTCGACATACAAGTAGCACGAGAGATACCCGAGAGACGATGAAGGCATATAGGTCTAGAGAGATATACAAGCATGAGTGATAGCTATATGAGACGAATATCTGGATTAAAGGGGATTCAAATATTTAAACTAGAGATCACAACATCGATAATATCATAACAAAAATTGGTCTATCAAACATGCATATTCATTTGAATTTGGGGACACGTGTAATCTTATATAGTTTATTAATATTAGTGATCCATAGATTCTTTAATTAGAGACAACGCATGGTTTATATGCAATTAATGTCTAAACGGAATTACACTATATGTTGCGTGTGTCAAACACATTATACGTGTTTGAGAAGTAAAAAAACCCGCATGAAACACACATTAATTGGAGACAGTTAGCGAGGAATGCATACATTGGATTTCAACATAAAGTGGTTTCAAATATTTGAAAATCCAAATTAAGATGGATCCAGCCTTATGAATCTGAGATCATGCCATTTGTAAACCATATTTATGTATAAAGGGTGTTGTGCTTTTGAAAGTATATATAAAAAATGATATATATATAGATTTGTATTCGAATACAAAATGGATCATGCTTGAAAAAAAATACAAACTGGATTCGAATTGAGTTGGCACGGTAAACGTGCACTCTTTCTCTACAAAAATTTGAACGAAACAGGGAAACTCGCAGTAACCGCCCGAAACCAAAATCTGCGAGATGGAAATTACTGCCTATCCCTGACACGCAAAGCCTATCGGCTCGATTTCTATAGGTTTCGATAGGGGTAGGCTTGTAATTTTACTCAAACATGACATAACCGCCTCCGCCTCTCACCTCCCTGGATTCATACATGGTGGGCGCCAAAACACAGTTTCTCCTCGGCCGAAATCGCCTCTCACCTCCCTCCCCGATTCATACACGGTGGGCGCCAAAACAAACTCTCCTCGGCCAAAATCTTCGTCGGCAAATATTCGGTGTATGCGAGATTACCGTCCTATCCCCAACCGACTAATATTGCTGTGATGTAGGAAATTTTAAACGGGGGCTAAGTTTGTAAATTTCCTCGCATTTGAGACAAGCGCGCCCTGAAGACATGGTTCCCCCCTTCCTCTCTCCCTCCATTTCCCCATGCGTACTCCGTGGGCGCCAAAACACCCTCTCCACCGCAGTCTCCTCCGTCCGCCACCCCATCCACTGCCGTCCTCCTCCACCATGCCGGAGCTGATACCCCGACATCGTCATCCATTACAAGAGATCGACCTCTCTCATCCACGGCTTCGGACCAGGATCCTTGCATCGCGTCCTCTCGCTTCATCCGCGTCGTCGTCCACCTTGCCGAGGCCGCTCGTACGACCGTCTCGTCCATAGCGCCGGGATATTTCCCTCGCCGCCACCGTCTGCCCTCCTAGATCTGCTTCCATGCCGCCGACAGCCATCGCTACCATAGCACCCTCAACACCTCAGCAGATGCTTACATGGCACCACACCAGAGGCGGTACTCTTTCGTATCTGCTCAAGTTATTTATCTCAGCAAGAAAATAGATCGCCATTGCTTTACTGTGATTTCTTGTCCATCACTTAGAATCTTACTTGTTAGTTGAAACCAAACATTGGTTGTGAAGTTGCCTTTGTCCGGTTTGCACCTTCAGATCCGCCATGGCACACGCACCGCTATACTCGCAATGCTTATGGTTTTCCCGTTTTATATTCCACATTAGCTTAAACGGCAGTCGACTGAATTTCAAATTGGGGTCAGTCCATTTTTGGGAGTTCGCCAGAGGAAAGGAAGGGGCTCGCCGGAGGGCTGCCCCATTACCTATCTTAGGGTTTCTGGTGGGGACCGTGGTTGTGGGGGGCTGTCGTTGGGCTATGGTGGGGCCTCACCGAAGGCAAAACTCGACACGGGTGGGGGTGGGGTTAGCTAAAGGGATGGTCGGGGGCAGCGGAAGACCGGAGGTGGTGGGCGGTTTAGGGGAGGGCGGGGCCGCTGGTTCGGCCGGTGGCCCATGCGGTGGTCTTTAGGGGAAGAATAAGAGGCGAGGAAGAAGAAGGGTTAGGAGACATAGGATCTTCATCCAACCGCCTGAAATGGTCGACTGACCCAAATGAGGAAAGTCAGGCAACTTGCATGTAGACATTCCCATATATTCAGTACCATTATCGTAGGTGCTTCGAGACGTACGTGCAAGCAGTGCTCCTCAACCCATCAAGCTAAACAACATGCCACTCATAATTCCAAACTTAGTTGCTCAAATACGAATCTGATATGATGCTAACATGTACTAAAATGTAACATCCCAAAATTATAAATTTTGGAATGTTATATTAAATAAATATTTTTGTTTGTTTGTTTGTTTGTTGAGTGATTGATTGTGTGAATTGGGTGAAATTTGAAACTTTTTGAAAGTCGAATGAGAGGGAATGAAATGACTTTCCCAAAGATTTCTCTTTGAATTTATGATCTCCATGAAATTCATATTCATTTCATCACAAAACCCTAGAGTGAAGATGATATGACTTCTTCCATTTAAATAAATGAAAAGGGTTTTGAAAAGATTTGAATTCCATTTGAGAATATTTTAAATTTGGAAACTTTATGCAACTCAATGAGTTTCATGAGAGAACATAAAATGACTTCTTCAAATGCTAAGAAAGAGAGTTGGAAGTTTCAAAGAATCAAATTGAAAGTCCCTTTGAAGTTATTTTGAAACCCACTTTCAATTTGGAGTTATTTGGTTTTTATTCAAATTATTTTTCTTCGAAAATAAAATATATGGAAAATAGGGTAAAATGATTCCCTATAGTAAAAAAATGGAGAAAAATAAATTTGAAATAATTTTGGTATTTAAAAAATGATTTTATTGGGTTTTATTGCACTAGTAGCACTGTTTGCCTTATTTAAATTTTTGTAGATTTTTGTTGCCTCTGAAAATATGTTCATGTTTTAGGATTTCTTTTTCTGAAGATTTTGATATATTATATGCCTATATAATATAGTTTTTATTTATTTGTGTTTGTTTTATTGTCTGTGCTTTATTAAAAAAAAGCAAACGATCGAAGCCACCGAGGCCCACTTCTCTCTCTCTCTCTCACCCGCGGCCCACTAGCTAGCCGGCCCAGTCGCGTCGCGGCCGACACCGACATGCCAAAGGGATCGGGCACCCGATCCGGTGGATCCCTCTCTCTCTCGCTGACGCATGGGTCCCCCGACCGAATCCCACCCCGCGCGGTCGCCTTCTTCCCCCTCCGCAAGCCACGCACATCGCCGCCACCGCCGCCGTATCCCGTGATCCTCGGGATCGCGAATCTCCCTTCGCCCCCTTCTCCAAGTCGACTTCCCCCTATATATACTCCTCCTCCTCGATCGATTCCGCCCCAAAGCCCCCTCCGAGAACCGCATACCTCGCCGCAATCCCTCGCCGGAGTTCGCCTCCGCCACCGCGCCATTTTTGCCCTCGCCGTCGTCGTAGTGCTCCCCGAGCTCCACTGAGACCACCAACGCGCTTCCCTCCCTTGGCTACACCTTCCCAACCACTCGCCTAAGCCTCAGAACCACCCGTGTGCCGTCGCCGTTGATCACCGGCGCCATCTGCCGCCTCGAGCTCGCCGTCGACCGCCTCCGACCATCTCCGCCGACTCCACGACCACCATTGGACTCGCCATCGTCCGCTACATCCTCCTGACGAGTCCACCGAGCTCGACGACAACCGAAGCGCCGTCCCCGTCGACCACCGAAGCCAAAGCACCTCGTCGGAGTTCATCACCACCGTGGTGAGCTTCTCCTCCCTCCGATCTAATTTCAACGGCCCAGATTAGTTTACGTGAACAGTTAGGTTTTATTTTATTAGATCGGTTTTAGTGCGGTTTATTTACGGTTGATACTCGGTTTAAATCGAACCGGGTTGCCAATTTTTTTTTAAACGCACGTGCACGTTTCTGTTAAGTCGTGGCCGAGCGCCGTTTAGCTTCGCATCGCCCACCTCCCTGGCCCAATAGCAGTAGGCCACGTAGCTAGTGCCCGATTGTTTTTTTTTAGTTTTTTTTCATTTCTGTTTTAAAAACAGAAATAGTTTCAATTTTAGATTGCTTATATCTTTTAGGTTTTTAATCCAAATTGAGTGATTCTTTTTGCATTAGATTCAAAATTTCTTTAAGTTTCTGTTTGTGTACTTAGTTTTCAAATTTGAGTAGTTTAAATTTGTATTGTTTCAAATATGCTTCAAACACTGTTTTGGCTCTAGTTTGAGTTTTATAAAATATTTTTGATTGATTCTTTTCGCTACAGTTTTGTTATTGTTTTGTATATCCAGTAGCAATATAGATTTATTTTTAGTTTATTTTAAAGTAGGGTTTTAGGCAAAACAGTACTGTTTTAGTTCTAGTTTGTTTTAGTCTTTTCTTTATAGTTTTAATTGTTTTTAAAATTATTTCTTTTTGTCACTTTTGAAAAATTTAGTATTGTTTCTGTTACTTAACAGTAGACAATTTTATCTTTTTAAAAAAAATTATTTTGTTAGTTTTGTAGGAAAACTGGATAGGTCATAGTTAGAGTTTGTAAAAGCTTTTCATTTGTTTCTTTTGCTAATAAAATTTTATGAAAAATACTTTTGTTAACTCAGTTGTTTACTTTTATTTTCTGTTAACTTATTAGTTTAGTGTTAATTGCTATTAAGTTTTTACTTAGGGCAAAACTATGTTAGATGTTTGTAGCAAAGTCATAGATTTTTTTTAGTAGTTTTATTTCTAGTTTTATTTGAAGCTTCTTTGGAATTTGTTGGAGTTTTATTATTGAGCTTTTATTTGTTGTTTTAATTGTTATTTTGAGTGTTAGTATTGCTTGCTAGAATGTTTGCTTATATGAATGCTATGTTTGACTATATAGATTTTCTCGGAGTGACGAATAGTTTATCAAAGTTTCCAAGAGCGTTATTATCTTCATCAACTTACCAGGCAAGTTCACTTTGACCATGTTATTCATACCCATGTTATAACATACCCATGTTTTTATTGCATTTAGTGTCACCATTCATGATCCCTCCAGTAGTGTTATTGACTCTTGTAGTTGAGTAGAATGCATGAGGTAGGAACCCATCTCCCTGTTATCAAGCCCGGGACGTTATGTAGTTTAAATGCTACGCTATAGTAGACGGGTTTGGTATGAGCGCACGAGAGTGGTGTGAGAATGAAGGACTCTATGTCAAAGACGACAACTCCATGATGGCATCTGCAAGGACTGCATCCTGAAGACCTCAAGATTTCAAGACTCGATACAAGAATTCAATACACACTACTGGGTGAAGGACGGTTGACGGGCACCCTGGAGCAACCAGTGGATGGCCGGGATGCATGGAGAAGCGGCATGACATCTTGCGGAAAGCTTCACCCAGACTCAAAGAGACGGAAGAATACTTCATGCTCGGAAGCTTACATGTGCAACCGCAAGTCACTATGGGCTCTGGCTTGGTTGACCTTAGTTGTGACTCTGGCTGGGACGGTGCTAGCAGATGTAGAACTACGGTAGGATTGGATGAGCATCGGACAGTGGTCAGGGGAACTCTTCGGAAGACCATGTTTCGGTCGTCTTGTTCTCAAACATCCTGAAGTGCGAGAACGTAAAAAGAGGGATCGAATCTTGCGGGTAAAGTGTACAAACCTTTGCAGAGGGTTAAAAACCTATTCGATTAGCCGTGTCCCCGGTTACGGACAACTTGAGCCTCTGGACTTGGATCTATCTCGGAACTCTCAACACCGGACTGATAACTTAATTGTAGGCAACTTATGATTGTTCTGGGCTATGAGACATCGGTTGGCGGAACCATGTCATGATAGAAAACTCTGTATTATAGACTCATGATATTCCTTTGATGTAGAGAAAATAAAACCAGCTTTTACGCAAATAAAACTCAGACACAGAGCCACAAAGCCATATTGCATATAGTATAGTTTTATCATCTGTTTTCTCATGTTGTGATCTTGCCGGTACATTCAATGTACTGACCTACACGGCTGCAACGTATCATGTTGCAGATACTTTCTTCCAACGAGTAAGAGTACGGTACAGGGTTACGGTCTACACTCAACCTGCCGATGGCGTTGATGGGACTCCACACCCGACTATTTGTTTCCGCTGACAATTATGAGGTATATATCAGTTTTACGTTATTTATACATGTGATTGCACTTTGATATATACATTGATGTACTGTGTGTGCCAGCATACTGATCCAGGGATGGCACAGATACACAGAGGCTTGACCGTTTTGAGGTCGGGTCGCTACATAAAACAGAGAATGTTTAATTGGTCAGCTAATGTTCCTACTTTACTTTCGAAAAGCACATGCGCCACATATTGAGGGACAACAGGGAGTTGCGTTCTTAATGCGCTCTGGTTCATCATGTGTGGCCAACCAACATTTTATTATCCAAAATCTACTTGCTCTTCTTTAGCATGCTCCTCTTCTGTTCTTCTTTTGTAAGTACTCTCTCCGTACCTAAATATAAGTCTTTGTAGAGATTCCTCCATGGACTACATACGGAGAAAAATGAGTGAATCTACACTCTAAAATGTATCTATATACATCTGTATGTGATCCATAGTGGAATCTCTGCAAAGACTTGTATTTAGGAACAGAGGGACTATAATAGTTGTACAGTATGTACTTTGTAGTGAAGAGGAGCAGGGACATTTGCAGTGTACAGGTCTATTCGGTCGCTTGTCATGGACGCTTTCAACTCTTCGTGTTGGTCTTCATGTCGATTGTCATGGACGCTTTCAACTCTTCATATTCGATCGTATGTGTCGCCTTTGAGAGTTAGACTAATAGTAACAGTACTGCGCCTTCAGTTGTAGAGAGCTGGTATCCGAAGCCTTTCTAGCCGTACCAGCAATACTAGCACATATATTCCAGCAAGTTCCACTTTTCTGATTTTACTCCTGATGCTTAGGGTTTTCCCATTATATCTGCACTATGATATGCGTAGGTGCTTTGTGTCCTACTAGCAGTTGTCCACCCTTTAAAGCTAAATACACACCAATCATATGCCCTAAGGTTCTTCAAATACGAATGTGATATGATACTGACATTAGCTAACAGACACACATTTAATTGGTTAGCTAATGCTCCCACTTGAGTTTCCAAATGCATGTGGCCACATATAGAGAGACATCATGGAATGGCATTTCTTTGGGCGCTCTGATTCATCATGGGTGGGCAACCAACATTGTATAGAAAGAAGGGGAATCTCAATAATATGCTTCCCCTTCTATTCTTTAACATGTTCCTCTTCTGTTCTTCTTTAGTAAGTATAGTATGTTCCTTGTCAGGAAGGGGGGCAGGGACATCTACAGTCGACAGCTCTATTGGGCCGGTTCTGCTACATGATTTCGCACTTCGAGTTGGTCTGCCATAATATCCCAGAAATGGTGGGAGCCTCATGGTCTTCAGATGAATAGAGCTGGCCTGTAGGTGATCGATAGGCTGCATATTAGTAGCGGCAAAACCCTGTATTTTCCAGCTAGTTCCGCTTTCCCGATTTATTTATGGTGGTTATGGTGTACCCCTATTATCTACACTACGATCTGCCTAGTGGCTGTGCACTCTCGTTATCATGGTTTGGCAATAAACTTTCAATACGGTATATTATGAACCTATCATCTGCCAACTATCGTTACATCTAGAGCTCCCAACAGGGAGCCTATTTTTTTGTGTAGTTGTGCCAGATTATATTAATCTACTCACCGTATTACAGCACACATGGGCTCTCTCATCAGAATCCAATGATAGCACACAAGGGTTTACAGGGAGCCCCTATTATATTACAATATCCTCTGCATCACAAAGATAATCTCACTACTATTTATGTTTTCATGCTTTTCAGATATTGTACGTAATCACAATGAATATAAGAATGCGCACATCAGAAGAATATTGCGGAACAGTTCAATGGGTAACAAACTTGGCATCAAGGGATTGAGGTCCATTGTGGATGCAATGAAACCCACATGCTCCCGACCTATAGATTTGTATTCAGAATATGATCCTAATGACTATTCTGAGCTCAAGGAGTCAAAGGCAGATGGCCTATCCTATTCACCCAATAAGGTGTCTGTTCTAATTTGGCAAGGTTTTATTGGTTGCACATATCTTGCATAAGGTGTCTTGCATTTCTTTTGCTTCGTTGCACCGCCATCTGCTTAGTTTACTCATGATATATGTGAAGATGCCATGCTCATCCATTATCAATTCCTATTCCATTTGTCGTCATACCATGTTTTTCCATTCAAATGTTGTTCTTGTGTTTTAGACATCCAAAAGGAAGAGGGTGATTGCAGAACCTGAAGGAGTACAAGCAAAGTCATTGAAAAAGGTGGTGCTACCGGAGAAATTAGATAGCACCCCACGTATATTGGCGATAGAATCAGCGCCGCAAAACCTAGGATATCGCAACTATGCTGGTCGCTGCTTTGCTCTTGTGAGTACCTATTGTCCTATCGCTGCACTTACATTCATACCAGGTGGATTATGTGACATCATTGTGCATTATAGCTTGCTTATCCACTGTTCGCTCCAAATTATCAGATCTATATTAATGCTTACATTAATGTAGAATAAACCCAATGCTTATGAAGAAATTTAGTTCTGCGTTGTTCTTGTAAGTATCTGCTGTCCTTCATCACTGTACTTATATTGTCAGCTAGTTCTTCATGTACACTTTGCAGCTTATTTTTCCTTGCCCTCCATTTTCTACACATCAGATCTACATTTACTCTTGCGAAAATATTGAATAAAACCAATGTTACTGAAAAGTTTAGCTCTGCATTGCTCTTGTCAGTGCCTTTTGCCTGTATGCTGTATTTACATTCGTACTCTGCATCTTAGGTTAAATAATCACCATTTGTTCCTATATTTTCACATCTATATTTACTCTTAACAAAATGTAGAATAAAGGCAATGCTCTTGAAGAAGAGTGTGCGGTAAACTTCTTGAATTGCCCCCCATCAATATGGACAAGGGCTTTATAGAGCCGGTCTTCACTCCTAATGTAAGTTTGTCCTCCTCGAGCCTTCAAACTTTGTTGTGTATATTTGGATAGCTATGAGTGCAAATGCTGTTTATTTTTGTTGTCTGCATCAAATTGCTTGTTCAAAGTTTATAATGAAGAAGTACATAAACATAAGTTTGTCCGTCTCAATTTCAGTCTTTAGTTGTACAACCTAGTTCCTTATTCATACCATGTAAATTAAACTAAACATAGCAAGTTATCTTCTTTAGCACTGTGTGTATGCTTGTGTTCTTGATCTGTAATCCAGTGGTGTGGTGAAACTACCAACTCCAACACAATGTCATATCCTGCTATGTCTCAACTATGAACAATGCCATATTATATTAATGTTATTTAAATCATGTCTCTTTATTTACCAATCTGAAATGGTATAAATTGACAGTACACTCACCATTCATGCTTATACGTTGTTTAGCACTACATGTATGCTTGTGTTCTTGATCTGTAATCTAGTGGTATGGTGAAGCTGGCCGCTCCTGCACAATGCCATTTCCTGCCGTCTTAACTATGAACAATGCCTATTATGTTAATGCTATTTTAAACCGTGTCTCTTTATTTCTGACAAAGAAATGAGATGAATTGACAGCGCTGATGCTTATACGTGCAAAACCTGTTATCTACCTACTTGTTTCTCTTTCAGGGTGATAGCACTGATGCTAGGAAGAACTGCCATAATGATAGTGAGACGAACCCATTGTTTGTCCCTCTAACATATATTGCAGAGACGAAGGTAACACATCTTAAGGGTAGGGATACAACCAAAAAGTCATGTCTTGATGTAGTGTCAAACTTACTCAGTGACACAAGCTCGATGAAGTCGCCGCATGAATCTGTTCGACTTCTTCAGTCTGAAATTCAAGCAGAAAGACATGCTTCCACTCAAATCCGATTGGAACTCCAATCTCTATGCAAGATTAACCATAAGTACATGAAGTCTATTGATGCTATGCAGCTTAAGTTGGTGGATATAAGCGTCAAACAAGCGCAGTCTCATCAGGTTGCTAAGCTGCTTGCGCTGCAGCTCCTAGGCCAGGCTAACCTTTCTTGAACTGTGTTGAAGTGCTGTCGGTTCTGTCTATTATTTTGTCGGCCTGTTTACTTCCACTGGTGGCGACCTGCCCAGTTTATGGAATCTACTGTCTGGTTGCCCTTTATTATCACTGGCAGTGAACTTTGATGCCCAGGGGATGTAATATGCTGTAATTTCTTTGTTGTATAGTCTAGGTTTATTCTTCGTCATGATGCTGTAATTTATTTGCTGTTTATGTTGTCGTCACTCTGAGAAAAGGTCATAATCTTCGATCGGAGTGCAATGAGCCAATAGGTTAGATTTATAAAAAAATAATTTCAGTACTAAAACTGGTCGGTCGCCAATCTCTAGTACGGGCCGAACCGTGGGCCTACAATCATCTTGGGCCATTAGTTAGGTCTAGTCTTAATCTGGCCCACTATTAGTTTCGGGCTTTTAAAAGGCCGAGTAAACCGCTTGCCTTAATTGGGCTGGAAAATTAAATAGGCTTTTAACAGGTTGAGAACTAGATTGAGCCTTAACTGTGGCGAACAATTCACGGGCCGACAGCATGCTGTAATATACATCGGCCCATTATTGGCCCATTTGTGTGACGGGCCATTAACAGGCTGAAATGTTTCTGGGCCTTGACTGACCCAATTACATGACGGGCGGGAAGTAGGCCGGATGTATAGTAGGCCAAAATTAGGCCCAACACTCTCAAGGGCCATTAACGGGCCGATAGGCAGTTTGGGCTAGAATGTATCCACGAAGACTACGGGCCGTTAAGAGGCCAAAAGTAACTACAGACCAGAATTAGGCCCAGGTGCAACTCGGGCCTTTAAATGGCCGAAAGTGAAACTGGGCCGAAAGAGGCCCATATGTAGACAGAGCTGCTGACAGGCCGAAACTAATATCGGGCCGAACTATTAAACGTGCCACTAAGAGGCCGAAGAGCAAATCAGGCCCCCAATGGGCCCAATGGCACAGTAGTTGTTAAAGGGCCGTATCTGTTATGGTCCGTAATTTGTCCCAAGAAATGAAAGTTAGTTAACGGGCAGGATCAGGAATGGACCGTAATTTGGCCCAAACTATTGCAGGCTGTTAACGGGCCGGATCTAATATGGGTCGTAAACTGGCCCAGAATATTGCAGTCCTTTAACGGCCCGTATCTGATGTGGGCCATAATTTGGTCCAGAAAATGTTAGGCTGTTAATAGGCGGGCCCATTAGATCTGATGAAATCTTGTGGGCCTGTTCCTGGGCCGGCTTTTAAACCTATATGGGCCTCTATTGGGCCGTCCCACGTGTCAATGTTTCATTGGCGATTCTTGTCCAATGGACGGTTGACATCTATCCCAACGCTGAGCTGACACGTGGATCGTCGGCGAATGAGAATTTTACACGTGGAAAATCACCATTGGTCCGGGCTGTTAACGGGTTATCGGATCCAAACCGGAACCCGATAGCTTAACGGCGACCCGTTACGGTGGATGCCACATGTCGGTTACCCTTGACGAAAGCACTTCCATGACGCGGCATTTATCATCATGGAAGTGGACACTTCCGTGATGATAATTTTGGTAATGTCATGGAACACTTCTACGACAGCACAAGTATGACTATCTTGATTCTGTCATAAAATCGTCATGGATGTACATGCATGACAGAAAATGTGACCTACTGTGACAAAAATGTATCATCACGAAAGTGGTTTTTTTTGTAGTGACTCAAAATGGAAGGTGAATCAAGTGTAGAGTGTGATGGCAGTTCCTTACCTCCACTCGTCTTAGAGGGAAAAATCTTAGTCTTGGTATGCTTCAAATTCTTCATATTGATAAATAGATAATAATCCCAAGTGACTCAACAAATATAGCTATGCTCCCCGGCAACGGCGCCAGAAAAAGGTCTTGATAACCCACAAGTATAGGGGATCACAACAATTTTTGAGGGTAGAGTGTTCAACCCAAATTTATATATTCGACACAAGGGGAGCCAAAGAATACTTGTAAGTATTAGCAGCTGAGTTATCAATTCAACCACACCTGGAGACTAATTATCTGCATCAATATGATCAGTAGCATAGTAATATGATAGTTTTGATAGCAGTGATGATAGTAATAGTAACGGTAACAGTGATAGCAATGATTTTGTGTCAATTGTAACAGTAACAGCAGCAGTAGTAACTTAGCAAGAACAATATATGGAAAATTCGTAGGCATTGGATCGGTGAATTCGTTGGATGATATTCATCATATAACAGTCATAACCTAGAGTGATACGGCACTAGCTCCAGTTCATAAATATAATGTAGGCATGTATTCCGTAAATAGTCATACATGCTTATGAAAAGAACTTGCATGACATCTTTTGTCCTAGCCTCCCGTGGCAGCGGGGTCCATAAGGAAACTAAGGGATATTAAGGCCTCCTTTTAATAGAGAACCGGAACAAAGCATTAACACATAGTGAATACATGAACTCCTCAAACTACGGTCATCACCGGAAAGTATCCCGATTACTGTCACACCGGGGTCTACGGATCATAACACGTAATAGGTGAATATGACTTGCAAGATCGGATCTAGAACATAGATATAATGGTGATAACATAGATGGTTCAGATCTGAAATCATGGCACCCAGGCCCAAAGTGACAAGCATTAAGCATGGCAAAGTCATAGCAACATCAATCTCAGAACATAATGGATACTAGGGATCAAGCCCTAACAAAACTAACTCGATTACATGATGAATCTCATCCAACTCCTCACCGACCAGCGAGCCTACGAAGGAATTACTCACTCCCGGTGGGGAGCATCATGGAATTGGCGATGGAGAAGGGTTGGTGATGATGAAGATCAAAGATCCCCCTCTTCGGAGCCCCAAACAGGCTCCAGATCTGGCCTCCCGACGAAGAACAGGTGGTGGCGGCGGCTCCGTATCGTGAAACGTGATAATTCTTTCTCCCTGATTTTTTTCTCCAATAATAGGATTTTATAGAGTCGGAGTCAGGGTCTACGGGGCCACCAGGTGGGCACAACCCACCTGGGCGCGCCTGGAGGGGGGCGCGCCCTGGTGGGTTGTGCTCACCCCGGGGCGCCCCTCCGGTGGTTCTTGGCTCCAGTATTTTTCTTTTATTCCATAAAAATTCTCCAAAAGGTTTCGTTCCATTCCGAGAACTTTTATTTCTGCACAAAAATAACACCATGGTAGTTCTGCTGAAAATAGCGTCAGTCCGGGTTAGTTTCATTCAAATCATGCAAATTAGAGTCCAAAACAAGAGCAAAAGCGTTAGGAAAAGTAGATACACTGGATACGTATCAATAACCATCTCATAAATAAACTCATTATCATGGCGAAGGTTATAGCACATCATATGCATACCTCCAAAACCATGTTCGACGTCCTCTAATTGGTTTTAGCAAAATTTTAGTTACGTGGTTAACCAGTTTTAACAAATAATACTAGCTACCTATGTCCACAAATTAGGCGATGATTCTTGATGCTAGATTAAGTTTCGGGGTGTGTGAAACAAGAGACTTAATTAAAAATCTCTAGCCCCACACTAAAGTTCGTCAAATACGCGTGACCCCCTAGAAGATCATCCATCTTCAGCACCCTCTTGTGTACGCGACGGTTCACTATTCTCAACTATGGTGAAGCCCAAGGAACTGTTAGTAGATCGTGGACAGCCAGAGTCGATCGACTGTCAGAACCTTGTGAAAAGCGACACCATGTCGTTGATGAATTAAACCAAAGCAACACTCGAGGGAAGCATAGCAAGAACATCAACCCTCACACTTACATGTGGTCTAGATCGCAACTTGCACCTACTCATATAACTGCTCATGATGCCACTATTGGAAACGTAGTAGAAAACAAAAAAAAATCACGCCTACGCACACCCAGGAACAACATGAATATGCATATTGGGTTGAGATCATGATTGTTACTGTCACCGAGTTGTAGCGCAAGAAGAACGTGTTGGTGTAGATCGTACTTGGAGTCCCTCGAACTGTCGACGAATGATCCCGCGAACCGCCCACGAACAGTCCCTCGAACCGAAGACCGAAAGCATGACCTCTCTACTTGGTTGCAAGCGTGCAACCTTCACGATCTGGCAGCGCTTCACCGTTAAGAGCTAATTGTCGTTGAAGAATTAGAGGGAGGATATTAAAACAACATGAAGCTTCTAATTTTGAGGACAAGAGGATTATCCTAGCTCTAATTAGTCAACTAGGACCAACAAGAACTAGAGGCTCCAAAACTTGTGTGTCCAAAAGAGCAAAAAACACTAGTATATATAGGTTGGAGGGGAGAAGGAGGGCTGCCAGCAAGGAGGAAGGAATCCTCCACGCCGGCCAGGGGGAGGAGGAGTAGGACTCCTCCCCTTTCCCAATTCGGCCTCCTTCCTTAGGGAAGGAGGTGCCTCCCCACTTGGGCCTTTGATATTTAATTATATATAAAATAGTTCTAAATACTTTCAAACCATTTTATATATAATTTAACATCCCCAGAAACATTTTCCACTTATATATTTATTTATTTATTTATCGGTAATACCCGGTATTACCCGATATTCACCGAAACCCTTCCAGTGACCCCGAAACGCTTCTGGATCCTCTTGGAACTATTTCGAATATTAATGAAACAATTACACAAATATATTCTCATCACTCCCTTCCTAGTAACACTCATCAGATTGTGATTTCCTTAAGCTTGTGACCCTGCAGGTTTGGTAACTCATAGACATGGACGAAACTCCTTCGTTCAATGACCGACAGCAAGATCGTGGACGTCCATATTGATCCTGATGAGCACACGAATGATATTGATCC
This sequence comes from Thinopyrum elongatum, assembly GCA_011799875.1. NCBI lineage: Eukaryota > Viridiplantae > Streptophyta > Magnoliopsida > Poales > Poaceae > Thinopyrum > Thinopyrum elongatum. The sequence continues at coordinate 230,271,184 of CM022298.1, forward strand.
CCAGAAACATTTTCCACTTATATATATATATATATATCGGTAATACCCGGTATTACCTGATATTCACCGAAACCCTTCCGGTGACCCCAAAACGCTTCTGGATCCTCTTGGAACTATTCCGAATATTAATGAAACAATTCCACAAATATATTCTCATCACTCCCGTCCTAGCAACACTCAGTAGATTATGATTTCCTTATGCTTGTGACCCCGCAGGTTCGGTAACTCATAGACATGGACAAAACTCCTTCCTTTAATGACCGACAACGGGATCGTGGACGTCCATATTGATCCTGATGAGCACACAAATGATATTCGAGCGAATCTTTGGTTATCATGTAATGTTCCCTTTGCTTCGCAATGCTTTACAAAACCCAGGATGCATCGGTATCCTCCTGAGTCATCACATGCTCACTATATCGAAATCCTCGTTACCGGTTGTTCCTTTTTCTCGTTGTTGTGTTCCGTCATCCCCGTGACGTAGTCACCTATGTCTGGCTAGACGATGATGGTCGTCATCACACCGAGAGGGCCCTAAGAATATCTTTCCATCATGGGAGGAGCAAATCCTACTCTCGAGTTATCTAGTCCCTTGTCAAACTTTCCGATGAACCTATAAGTTGTCGTTATGATCATCGTGTTACAGGTGAAGTTTGAGCAACCCCAAAGCCCACCATATGGTAAGATGTGACTATGATACTCTGATGGTCTAAGGAGCAAAATCACATGTTAACACTCCGTGTTATTACAATTGATTACAGACGATATTATCTCAGTGCATAACAAACAAGTTTGGGTCGATTCAATATGATCGTTCTTCCAACGTCATAATCTCAATGTTGTTTTAGGACTATCGTTACATTTAACGATGTCCTAAGATCCAGAAAACATGATCACCAACAACACTTGAGCTAGTCTTAGAGGTGAGACTAGGAACCTTTATTTTATCCGTTTATGATTTCACACATGCATATGAGTTTTCCACTGAATCACATATTCCAGGATCATAGCAATTATAGCATGAAATATAAACTCTTAATTATGAACAAGGAAATATAATAATACAATATTATTGCCTCTAGGGTATATTTCCAACACTTATGTGGGTGGAAAATCAGTCTGTTATGATTTCTATGACAAGGAGCAGTGGACAACATAACAAGTTCATGGTTTGGTTAAGCAAGTAGGTTCGATCAGCTAGAAAATATATATGCTTACTATTGCAAACCGTGGCAAAGTGTGAAATCCAACAGACTGGCAAAGCTAATTTCGATGGATGGCACTCAGGATATTATGTCTTATGTACCACAACATTTTCTCAGAATTTACACTAACCACACCAACAGTATGGTGCCAAAACAAACCTGATGATATGGCGCAACACCTATTGTTCACTTGCCTGCTGTGATCACACCTATCTACCACCTGGATGAGGTCAAACCTGATGAAATGCTTAAGCCAAACATTGGCAAAGGAAATAAGAGGCATGCAGTTTCGGAGTCAATGGGCACCTACTGCAAGACCAACATAACCAATTGATCTGGAAGAAGACACTACATGCTCTACTAAATTTGATGATGCATTGTACTAAACTTGATTCTCTGAAACTTGCACTACATTGAACTTGTAGGAATTTGATCATGTTATTGAATTTATGTGAATTTGATCAAGCACTTTTCTGAACTAGTTCTTTACCGATGCAGTCTGAATTAGATCATGCACTTGTCAGTGGGTTAAGATTTTGAAGCATGGAAATTAAACAACCCTCTCTCTAACTTCAACATCCATTTTATCACTTACCACAAGCATAACATAGTTCTTTACATTGCCAAAATAGACATTATATAAACATAATTGCAGTACCAACCTACCTAAATATTTCTTATGATACTAATCATTGAATACATGATCTACTAAACCATTTTTCAGCAATGCAAAGAATATGATATCACATGACACTAAACCAACATCAACACCTATCTTAATAAGAGACAACATCTCTCCTCCTAAAACTAACATGTCACTCATCACCCTCAACAGTCTAGCATCTCTACCTTTCACACTCGCAAGTACATCAACAACAACATTGGTAGCACTGTTGGTTTTTGCATAGGTAGCACTTTTACCACTTCTCATAGTTTTTTCAGTCATACGATCTCTGGACTCATTCCCAAAGTTCTGCATGGTAACAAAATTGCAGAAATGGTAACAAAATTGCAGAAATGGTGTAAATTCTGGCACTGGGAGCTTCAATACGTGCATTATTTGATTAAGCATAGATACCTCCTAGGTAATGATGTTGTTGATGCACTTGTCTAGGCTACAGATAGAAGTATCGGGATGAAAATGCCGTATCAGGATGTGTACACCAACCACAACAAGAACATAAAAGATCGACCAAGATAACTTACTCCATCATACTCGCATTTGTAGAACACCCAACCTTCATGCTCAGACGACCCCGAGACGAGCACAAGAACCTCACGGTTCTCTTGGCTGGCCATGCGGAACCGTTGTTGGACTTCAGACCGCCTGGTGTGTCAAGGACTCCCACACCAAGCGACCTGCCTGTTTTGCAACAAACAGGTAGAAACAATCAATCACATCCTCCTCACCCGCGTCTTTGCGAGAACATTGTGGTTGTGGACTTCGAGCGCCCTTGGTGAGCCGAACCAAACACTAGTGGTGACCGACGAGGTGGTGGAGTGGTGTACCATATGAGTAGTGGCTCAATGCTCACGGAGAGACCTAAAGACGATCATCACTCTTTGCTTATGGGAGCTTTGGAAACGCCGGAATGCCATAGTATTCGATGTAGCAACCCCATCACTACAGCAAGCCCTATGGGATATTGATCGTGAAGGATGGACATGGAGATCCGCGGGTCTGCTTAAGGGTGATCTTGACTTCTTTTTGGGGATTTGAGTAGGCGGGTTAAAGACAAGTAGTCCCGTAGTGATATAACATGCTTGTGGAGGCTGTAGTTACAACCTTGTAAATCTCTTGTAAACCTTATGGAGGGTCTCTCACCCCTTTCTTTTCTAATATATGAGATGCACACTCATGCATATTGTAGAAAAAAAGGACCTCACGACGACAGTCGGGGCAGGGGGTAAGTCGGGGAACGCACAGAGAAGAGCTTGCGACGAACATGGTGAGGGGAGATGACAGAAGCAGCGGCCAGCATACACAACACAGGATGACTAGGGATTTCTGACTTGGAGATTTCAGGAAGTGACGAGAAAGAAATGTGTGCGCTCTGTGTTCCCGCTTGCTCGGGGTCCTAAATAGATTGGGAGCAATGAATAAGAGGACAAGATCACAAAATGAAAATGACAGGGGCTAAGTAGCACGAGTTCATTTTGGTAGACGGTGGGGGCGTATCTATAAGATTCCAACAGTTGATGAGAGCGTAGGCAATGGGGATGCCAATGGGAACGCAGTGATTGGCTGGTGATCTTTTCGTATGTCCAAGTTAGCACAACACTTTTGAAGTTCTTTCTTTTTGAATGTTAGCAGAAGAACTGCTAAATTCATTGAATAGAAGGTTGGTCCAGTTTATGAGGGAAACCGGACCCAAAAACCATACAGATGACACCTTTCGGCATACAGCACACACGTCCACACGGGCCATGGGTCCCTCTGACCGGATCCACCTCTAGGACGATGCCCCCGAGATGGAATGCAACGCCAATAGCGCCGCCATCGTCCGATCTAAACTAGATCAAGGGTTTCCCTCGGAGCACATTGGGAAAGGCAAGGTGGGAGCTGCTACATCGATGCTTCCAACGAGGGAGCGCCGCCAGAAGGCGCCGCCATCGACGACTCCGGCCACAACTGGAGTATGACTTTCACCGGTAGTCTCACCTGCATACCCCGAGCCTAGGATCCGATCAGCCTACACACTAAACCACTACCCCTGCCTCTATGGCCAACCACACCTCCCTGACAAGCTCGACGTGCTTCCAACCATGCGTCCGCGTCCCCCACTTGATGGAGGATGCAACCCCTGCAGCGGCACCATTCTTCTCCCATCGAAAGGATGCAACCAAGAAAGACGCCATTCGTATCATCGAGGATGCAACGCCTGCGGGCCATTCATCTCACGACGAAGGATGCAACAATGGCCGCGACGCCATTCCTCTCCCTCCAGCCACCACCATCTCGTCCTCCCACCCGTGATGGCTCGTATCCACGTCAGTTTTTCCCCAAAGAGGAAGGGATGATGTAGTACAGCTTTGGTAGGTATTTCCCTCAGTTGTGAAACCAAGGTTATCGAACCAATAGGAGAACCAAGCAACACTATGTAAACGGTACCTTCACACAAAGAACAAATACTTGCAACTTGACGCGTAAGAGGGGTTGTTAATCCCTCACGGGTAAAAGATTGGTAAAGATATAATTTGGTAGATGCAAATAGAATAACGGCAAATAAAATTCAGCGAGGTATTTTGGGGTTTTAGATAATATAGATCTGGAAATAAAAGATGCAAATAAATAAAAAGGCAAATAGCAATATAGATCTGAAGATATATGATGAGAAAATAGACCCGGGGGCCGTAGATTTCACTAGTGGCTTCTCTCGAGAAAATAGCATGTGGTGGGTAGACAAATTACTGTTGGGCAATTGATATAACTTCAAATAATTATGACGATATCCAGGCAATGATCATTATATAGGCATCACATCCAAGATTAGTGACTGACTCCTGCCTGCATCTACTACTATTACTCCACACATCGACCGCTATCCAGCATGCATCTAGTGTATTAAGTTCATGGAGAAATGGAGTAATGCAATAAGAACGATGACATGATGTAGACAAGATCTATTCATGTAGGAATAGACCCCATCTTGTTATCTTTAATAGCAATGATACATACGTTTCATGTCCCCTTCTGTCACTGGGATTGAGCATCGTAAGATCGAACCCATCACAAAGCACCTCTTCCCATGGCAAGAAAAATCGATCTAGTTGGCCTAACTAAACCAAAGATTCGAAGAAGAAATACGAGGCTATAAGTAATCAGGCATATAAGAGATCAAAAGAAGACTCAAATAACTTTCATAGATAAAATAGATCTGATCATAAACTCAAAGTTCATCGGATCCCAATAAAACACACCGCAAAAAGAGTTACATCAAATAGATATCCAAGAGACCATTGTATTGAGAATCAAATGAGAGAGAGGAAGCCATCTAGCTACTAACTACGGACCCGTAGGTCTACAATAAACTACCCACGCATCATCGGAGAGGCACCAATGAGGATGATGAACCCCTCTGTGATGGTGTCTAGATTGGATCTGGTGGTTCTGGAACTTGCGGCGGCTGGAATTGTTTTTCGTCGACTCCCCTAGGGTTTCTGAAATATTTGGGTATTTATAGAGCAAAGAGGCGGTGCGGGAGGCCACCGAGGTGGGCACAACCCACCAGGGCGCGCCTAGGCCCCTAGGCGCGCCCAGGTGGGTTGTGCCCCCCTCGGGGCACCCCTCTGGTACTTCTTTGGCCCATCCTGTGTCTTCTGGCCCAGAAAAATCTCCAAAAACTTTTGCTGCGTTGGACTCCGTTTGGTATTGATTTTCTGCGAAGTAAAAAACAAGCAAAAATAGCAACTGGCACTGGGCACTATGTCAATAGGTTAGTCCCAAAAAATGATATAAAGTTGCTATAAAATGATTGTAAAACATCCAAGAATGATAATATAACCGCATGGAACAATAAAAAATTATAGATACGTTGGAGACATATCAGCATCCCCAAGCTTAATTCCTACTCGTCCTCGAGTAGGTAAATGATAAAAACAAAAAATTTCATGTGGAATGCTGCCTAACATGTTCATCACATTCTTTTGTTTTGTAGCATGGACATATGGACTTTTATATGGTTCAAAGCAATAGTCTAGTTTTGACATGAAGATTTCAATACTCAAGCATATCAACAAGCAACCATGTCTTTCAAAATATCAACACTAACGCAAGTTATCCCTGGCCCATCATGCTCAATCATTGATCCATTCATGAAACACACTCGCATATTAGCTACATCCAATGCTCAAATACGATCATAGTGCCCCTTAGTTGGTGCTTTATAAGAGAAGATGGAGACTCAAATAAAAATAAAAATTACATAAACTAAATAGAAAGGCCCTTCGCAGAGGGAAGTAGGGACTTGTATAGGTGTCAGAGCTCGAAGCGAAAATTAAGAGATAAAACATTTTGAGAGGTATACTTTTCCCGTCAACGAAAACAACCGAGTAATTCCCAACACTTTCCATGCTAGATATATCATAGGCGGTTCCCAAACAGGAAATAAAGTTTATTCCTTTTTCCACCATACTTTCGCATTCCACGGCTAGCCGTATCCACGGGTGCCGTCCATACCAACACTTTCCAAGGAATTTATTATTTGACAACATAAAGTAAAGTTCTTTTTCATTTTGGGACTGGGCATCCCTAATACCTTTGTCGTACTCTCGTGCAATGACAAGTGAATAAACACTCATCTTGAGAATAACACATCTAGCATGGAAAATATTGGCCACCCCCTGCCGCTTCATGAGCGGTACGAGCACACAAAAAGGAAATTTATTTTGAAATTGGAGATGGCACACACAAATTTGCTTAGAATGGCATGGAAATACCGCATATAGGTAGGTATGGTGGACTCATATGGCAAAACTGGGTTTAAGGGTTTTGGATGCACAAGTAGTATTCCTACTTAGTACAAGTGAAGGCTAGCAAAAAGATTGAGAAGCATCCAACCAAGAAACGAAAAATCTCATAAACGAGCATTAAGCATAACTAACACCGAATAATGCACCACAAGTAGGATGTAATTTCATTGCATAACTATTGACTTGCGTGCTTGCATAGGGAATCACAAACCTTAACACCAATATTCTTCCTAAAGCATAATTACTCACCAACATGACTCGTATATTATATCATCATATCACAAAACTATTACAAAGAATCAAGTTTAATTTGTCCAATGATCTTCATGAAAGTTTTTATTATATCCCTCTTGAATATCTATCACTTTGGGAGTAGTTTCATATGTTGCTTTTGATAGCTCAAACAAATCTAAGTGAAGAACATGAGCATAAAAAAATTTGTCTCTCAAAATAATATAAGTGAAGCATGAGAGCATTTCTTCAAAAATTTACTAACTCTCAAATAAATCTAAGTGAAGCATGAGAGCATTTCTTTTAAAAATATTAAAGCACACCGTGCTCAAAAAGATATAAGTGAAGCACTAGAGTAATTTCATAGCTCAAAAAATTTAAGTGAAGCACATAGAGCAATTCTAACAAATCATAGTATAATTTTGGCTCTCTCAAATAGGTGTGTCCAGCAAGGATACTTGTGACAAACGAAAAAGAAAGACAAGCAAAGACTCATATCATACAAGATGCTCCAAGCAAAACTCATGATATGTGACGAATAAAAATATAGCTCCAAGTAAAACACCGATGGTCGTTAGAAGAAAGAGGGGATGCCACTCAGGGGCATCCCCAAGCTTAGTTGCTTCTTTCTCTTTGGATAATAGCTTGGGGTGCCATGGGGCATCCCCAAGCTTAGGCTCTTCTTACTCCTTATTCCTTCATCCATCATGATCTCACCCAAAACTTGAAAACTTCAATCACACAAAACTTAACAAAACCTTCGTGAGATCCGTTAGTATAAGAAAACCAATCTTTACTTTAAGTACTATAGAAAACCCATTCAAATTTTGTTATTGCATTATATCTACTGTATTCTAACTTTACCATGGCTTATACCCCCCGATACAAACCATAGATTCATCAAAATAAGCACACAATGCAAAGAAAACAGAATCTGTCAAAAACAGAACAGTCTGTAAAGATACTCCAAATTTTTTGAAAAATTGGCACAACAGAGCAAATTCCTATATCAATCTTGTGTAAAAAAATCAGAATTTTTTGTCGCTTCTGTGAATCTAGACAATTATTTTATTGGACGCAAAAGTTTCTGTTTTCCAACGAGATCAAATCAACTATCACCAAAGCTATCCCAAAGGCTTTACTTGGCACAAACACTAATTAAAACATAAAAAAACACAATCATAACAAAGGCATAATTGTGAAAACACTCAAGAACAAAAAGAAAAAGGCAAAAATAGGGTTGCCTCCCAACAAGCGCTATCGTTTTACGCCCCTAGCTAGGCATAAAGCATAGATTCAAGTATTGTCATCTTTGGTTTTGGATCCATAGGATGCCCTCCTGATTGATTCATATGGTGGCTTAATTCTTGTTCTAGGGAAGTGTTCCATACCCTTTCTCAAAGAAAATTGAAATTTAATATTCCCATCTTTCATATCAATCACGGCACCAATAGTGCGTAAAAACAGTCTACCAAGAATAATTGGACAAGAAGGATTGCAATCAATATCAAGAACAATAATATCTATGGGCACATAATTCCTATTTGCAAGAATAAGAACATCATTAACTCTTCCCATAGGCTTTTTAATAGTAGAATCCGCCAAGTGCAAGTTTAAAGAACACTCTTCAATATTGGTAAGACCAAGCACATCACATAAAGATTTCGGAATTTTGGAAACACTAGCACCCAAATCACATAAAGCAAAACACTCATAATTTTTTATCTTGACTTTGATGGTGGGTTCCCATTCATCATGTAATTTTCTAGGAATTGAGATCTCTAATTCCAACTTTTCTTCAAAAGCTTTCATCATGGCATCAACAATATGTTTAGTAAAAGCTTTATTTTGTTCATAGGCATGAGGTGAATTGATCATGGATTACAACAAAGAAATACAATCAATCAAAGAGCAACTATCATAATTAAAGTTTTTGTAATCCAAAAGAGTGGGCATGTCACTAGTTAAAGTTTTGACCTCTCCAAACCCACTTTTATCAGTTTTCTCAACAAGATTTTCACCCTCCGAATTATTGGGATGCCTTCTAACTAAAGTTGACTCTTTTTTAGTCCCTTTATCATCAATTTTAATTTTACTAAACAAGGAATCAGTAGAAGAAATACCAACCACTTTAAGATCTTCATCACTTTTATGAAAGCAATCACTAGAAAACGCTTTTTCTAAAAATTCTCTTTTAGCTCTAAGCATAGCGGTTCTTTTCTTACTTTCATCCATAGAAACATATAAAGCTTTAATTGATTCCTCAACCTTAGGCACAAAAAAATTTATCTTGAGTTTTTCTACATCATGAGAAATTCTATCAATGCTTCTAGACATATCATCAATCTTATTCCACTTTTCTTCTATCGTATTATTGAAAACCTTTTGGGCATTGACAAATTCTTTAATATTATTCTCAAGATCAGAGGTGTTCCTATTATTATTATAAGAAGGATTACCATAGGAGCCACCATAATTATTAGAGGAATTTCCAAGAAAAGGCCTAGGATTAAAATTACCTCAATAAGCATTGTTATTAAAATTGTTTCGCGAGACAAAATTCACATCTACGGGATCACTATTTTGCTCAATCAAAGTAGAAAAGGGCACATCATTAAGATCAATAGGAGCATTTTTATTAGGGTTTTTTACATCTGTGCCCCTGGTTCCTTAGCTCTACTCATTCATCCCCGCGCTCTTAACTTTTGCTCAGTTTTCCCCACTCCCTTGCCCGAAACCCTCAGAACAGGTCACAACGGACATTGTCGTCGGGTCAATGGCTTGACCGTTAACTCTGACGAGTGGGGCCGCGTTGGGCGGTGTCGCTGTTCGACCGTTGGGCCATGGTTTCGTTGGGCCGTCCCTTGCATTAAACGCCTGCGCGCGCTGCCACGACAGAAGCCTGCTATGCATGCACCCAGCAAGCGTGCCTGCATGCGTCGATGCGCGCCACCACGATGCGCCGACCAAGCATGCATGCGCCGACCGAGCCTGCGTGCCGCCACGATGCACTGACCGAGCCACTTTCATGCATGCCAGCCGCCACGGATGCAGCAACGGTCGCTGCCACTGGTTCCTCTCTTCTCGCACGCTTGTCTCCTCGATTTAGAGCATTGTTTTTTTATGATCAGTTTCAGCCTTTTCGATCCACTCGCATCTGCACCCGTTTTGCTACAACAAATAAATTGAACAATATGTTTTATATTTTTGTGGCTGCATGCACTAGCTAGGTGGCTACATATTTGTGGCTTGTGTAAAAAAAGAGAAGGGTTCATTGTGGCTGCATGCACTAGGTGGTTACTAACAAAGCGAGCTCTCTAAGAAAACAATCAACAAATATGTAGATAGGGCCAACAAGCCCATAGCACGATCACATAGTTCAAACTAGGAAGAACTTAATAATAGAATAGATAGGAAACTTAATAATAGAACTTAATAAAAGGGCCAACAAGCCCATAGCATCTCCAACATAGTTCAATTACAACTTAACATAACATAGACTCGAAAAAAAAAAGAAAAATAGATAGAGGGTTTAGAACCCTAGCCACCGCCTTCTCCACCTCGCTCCTCCTCCAGGCGCCCTTCACTGCTCCTCCGGGGCGTTGTCGATGGGGTACGGAAGAGTGTGCATGCGCGACGCAGTGGGGAAGATTTTGGTGTACTCCGTGAACATGTTGTAGGTGGTGAAAGCGATGAACTCGCAGCCACACCAAAACAACCGGCCGAGGAGGTAGAAGGCGTCAAATGTGTTGGTGAAGTGGGCAAGGAGAGCAACCACCACCCCGTTTTGGATGACCTCCTCGACGCGGAACATCGTTGGAGATCTCCGCAGGAGGTGGCGGTAGCCGGCCGCGAGGAAGAACTCGGTGAAGTTCCTTGCGGTCCTCCACCTTGATATCGCCCACACACGTAGTGTGCGCTCAACGTACACGCCGGTAGGGTAGAGCCTCTCCGGCACGGTGGGTGGGAAGCGGTAGGTTGGTCCGGTGTACTGCATGGCTGAGGGATGTGCAGAAGAAGGAGAAGGGGTCAAAGAGCAAGAAGGGCAGATGGCAGAGGATGGGAGATGGATGAGGGATGGCAGAGGCAGAGGGTGGCTTAAATAGCCATAGTGCTACGTGTTATTTCGCTGTGGCAATAACTGGGACAAATGTGAAGTAGCCCGTTTTCACACCCATCGCGGCATCGGGAGTGTACACGCGTGGGAAACCGTGGTTTGAAAAGAAGAAGAAAAAGAAGCTAATTACACGCGTGGGAATCTGTGGTCATATATATTATATGAACAAAAAGAGACAATTTTTGAATAGTTTGTGGCCATTTTGCATGATAAAAATAAATTTGGCCCTTATAAATTTGGTCATTTTGCATTTGTACTGAACAAAAAGAACTAAATTTTTTAGGCAATGTCAATTGTTGTGTAATTTCAAACGATGCAAAAAAACAGAGCCAGCACGTTCACAAAAAACAGAGCAAATGATGCAACAAAACGACGCAATTCGACAGCCCAACCAGAGCTTGGTTTCCTTTTGGGCCCAATAACTATGTTTTTTTTCGCGGAGTCAGTGGTGCGCGAGCAGCCGAGCACAACCAACAGGATCGCCTCTCGCGGATCGCCCCACGATCCAACGATGCAGAGCCGTCCATGTGATCCAACGGCGCGGAGCCTGCACGCAGCCTGCCCACCGAATTCCTTCTAGAAGACCATATCTGAGGGCTGTCGCTTGGCGCCAGGGTATGATCGGACGGCTGACGTTCGGAGCTAGGGTTAAGCGAAACCCCGCGCGGTTTAGAGGGGTTTTGAGCTGGTCAACGGGGTTTCCAAGGCTTTGACTGAGCATAACTAATTTAAAAAAAATCAAAAAAATATGAAACCTTCGCCGTTCGTCGTCTTATAAGACACACTAACGAGGAAAAATACTAAACTTGGTATACGGACATTTTCAAAAAAAAATCTAGCTGGCACGATCGAGGTCAAATGAGCACCATTAATTTAAAAAATATATAAAACCTGCGCACAATGTTGTCTTATGTGACACGTTACCAACCAAAAATCATAAACTTGGTCTATGGTCATTTTCATGAAAAAAACCTTCACACATATGAGCTATCACGTACAACATTTCATAGAGTTCAAGGAGAGGAGGTAGGGTTACCTTCTGTTTTTGAAAAATTTAAAAAAAATCACCAAAGCTTTATTTCAAAGTGAATAAGAAGGATCTGAACATAGTTTTCCATTTTCATATTTTAAACATGTTTTTAATAGTTTTTATATTAAAGCATATTTTTTCAAAAGAAAATGTAAAAATATGAAGATTAATTCAAAAAATAGCGAGACTTCGAATCTACACTATATAGATTGAATAGGTGTTAATAAAAAACATTTGGCTCGTTTAGAGTAGGTCCAAAAAAAACTTGATTACAAATGGGGCTGTTTACCCTAGGCTGGGAGCTCATTTGGAGCACATTTCTCAAATTCAAATTTCTTTGACCATATCTAAATCACCTCAAATTTTGCACACATGATCTCCTACACAAACATAGATAGGTTGCCAAGGTTTTTTTTCTTTGCATTTTTTTGAAATTATACTGTCCTGTCGAATGTCAGTTCAAAACATCGGATAATGAGACATGCTGGTGGGAAAAAGCATGCATTTGATTAATAAACATGAGACAAATAATTAGGATAATACTCCTTTATTACAAAAATCATTACAGCTTCATTCAAATGTTGTTTTTTGCTCTGTTATTGGAATATTTGATAAAATGATGGACTATTTGCTCTTTTTTCTTATTCTTTGTAGCATGTCTGATCAGTGAAGCAACACTGAAACAGCATGTGTGATCATTGCAGCACCTAAACTTTGAAAATAAACACTGAAACAAATCATAGTAGACAAATTTAAAAACACACAAATACCCAATATAGATAGCCACATGCATATATAGAACACATCATAGTACCATACCATCCATAGAACACATCCAGTTCACACACAAAGTTCACCAAACAACCAAAAGTAATTAAAACACATCATCACATCAGTTGGGAAGGGGAGTCAAGACTTTCGCGAGGGCAGCATGCTGCCCCCTGATCTTGTAGTCCTCGTCGTGGATGGCTACATGTTCTGCATGAGCTAGAAGGTGAACGAAGCGGCCGGACTTTGGCTTTGGCTTGGTGGTGCAGTAGGGGCGGCGCCAAATTTTGGTCTTGCTCTTGTAGTAGTAATCATCTCCCTTGGCCCTGGTCTTCTCCTCTTCCTTCGCTTTGTAGGACGCGAAGTTGCCGTCGTCCACATCCACATCTTCTCCAGAGACATACTGCACACATGAATGAATTACATTAATACATTATAGGTTCATATACACCATGTCAAAGGAACTAAATGAACAATCTAAATTTCAAGTAGGCTTACCTCATACTCTTCGTCGTCACTATACCCTGGATTGTACGGGTCCTTGAACCCAGTAAGGTCCAGCTTCCTCTTTTTCCCCCAACCATCATCGTCCTGAATATACAATTACATCCATCACTAGTAAATATAGAAGCCAATTGAAAATTTAGATATGCACACATGACACATTGATCATAGGGCTAATATACTATGATCCTATTTGCTTTTTCCATTGTCATGCACACACATTGAACAACAGAGCTAATATAACTACATATTGTGGACAAATTTATATACTAATGAATCAAATAACTTCTTAATCAATGGATTCCATTTGGGCATATGACATTCAAAACCCCAATCTGCGTAGCATTCAAAAACAAATCTAATAGGGACCCAATCTAATAAGCATACATGTCTGTAGCATTAAAACCCCCAATCTGTGTAGCATTAAAAACAAATCTAATAAGCATACATCTGTGCAGCATTGAAGCACAGAGATCCCTATCTCTCATACAGATCTATCTAGCATTTTTGCAACGAATGTAATCCAAAAAACCCTAGTACAAAAAACCCCATCCCCCCCCCATATAGAAAACCCCGGCCCATCCGTCAAACCAACTACTCTAACCATCTGTACTACCGTACAAATCACAATCTAACCAATGCAACTAACTCTACAAGCTAATATCCTAAATATTGAAACTAACAAGCAAGTGCAAATACCTCCTGCTCCTCGCCAGGCTGCGCATCGGGATAGACTGCGCCGCTCGACGTCGTCACCTTCTGCTCCGGCAGCGCTGAGGCGGAGCCCGCCACCTCCTTCTCCACATCCGCAGCGGTTGCGAGTTTCCCCGCACCGCCGTGGACGCCGCCAACGTCCTTCACTTCATCCGCGGTCACCGCACCCTGAAGCTCCACTACATCTCCGGCCGCTGCGCCGGCGTCGCCACGAGCGTCCGCCATCGGACAGATGGAGGCGATGAAGGTGAGGAAGAGGATGCGGTGGGGGAGAGCGAGACGGTGCGGTGGAGGCAGTGGAGGAGAGCGAGACGACGCGGTGGGGGAGAGGAAGACGATGTGGCAGGGAGGGGATTTGGGGGAAGGGGAAATGGTAGGGGCGATGCGCCGGGAGGTGGTTCCCCCTCTTTATACGATGGGACGTTTTGGGCATGTCCCATGGACACGTGCTACCCCACGACCGCGGTCAGTTGCATGCGGCCACGTATACGAATACCACTGTACGATCAGCATACGAAACCACTATACAGGTTCATCCAGGGCGGCGCGGGAGCGGCCCCACTCGTCAGAGTTAACGGTCAAAGGTGGACTCGGCCCTACGCGGCCCCACTCGTCAGAGTTAACGGTCAAAGGCATTGACCCGACGGCAACGTCCGTTGTAACCTGTTCTGAGGGTTTCGGGCAAGGGAGTGGGGAAAAGTGAGCAAAAGTTAAGAGCGTGGGGATGAATGAGTACAACTAACGAACCAGGGGCACAGAAATAAAAATCCCTTTTTATTAGCAACCAATTCATAAGAGCATCAACATTTTCACTCAAAGTACTAATTTCTTCAACCGAATTAACTTTTTTACTAGTAGGCGCTCTTTCGGTGTGCCATTGTGAATGATTTGCCATAATATTATCAAGCAATTTAGTAGTTTCACCCAAAATAATTTCCATAAAAGTACCACCCGCGGCGGAATCTAAAAGATTTCTAGAGACAAAATTCAATCCCGCATAAAAAAATTATATGATCATCCAAAGATTTAAACCATGAGTGGGACAATTTCTTAGCATCAATTTAATTCTTTCCCAAGATTGCGCAACATGTTCATGCTCAAGTTGCTTAAAATTCATGATCTGAGTTCTAAGGGAAATAATTTTCGCGGGTGGAAAAACTTAGTAATAAAAACATCTTTGCACTTGTCCCAAGAATCGATACTATTGCGAGGTAAAGAAGAAAACCAAATTTTTGCACGATCTCGCAAAGAAAACGGAAATAATTTCAACTTCACAATATCATTGTCCACATCTTTTTTCTTTCGCATATCGCATAATTCTACGAATGTGTTCAAATGGGACGCAGCATCCTCATTAGGAGTACCAGAAAATTGATCTTTCATGACAAGATTCAACAAAGCGGCATTAATATCACAAGATTTCGCACTAGTGGCGGGAGGAGCAATCGGAGTGCTAATAAAATCATTGTTGTTGGTATTGGAGAAATCACACAACTTAGTGTTCTCTTGAGTCATCGTGACTACGCAAACAAGATTGCACACAAAAACAGATCTGACAAAAAAAGGGGAACGAAAAAAAAAGAGGGCGAATAAAACGGCAATTTTTTGTGAAGTGGGGGAGATGAAAACGAGAGGCAAATGGCAAATAATGTAAATTGCAAGGAGATGAGATTTGTGATTAGGAACCTGATAGATGTTGATGATGTCTCCCCGGCAACAGCGCCAGAAATTGGCGAGTTGTCGGGAGACTATCTTGACTTGATCCACCCCGGCAACAGCGCCAGAAATTGGCGAGTTGTCGGGAGACTATGTTGACTTGATCCTCCCCGGCAACGGCGCCAGAAAAACTTTCTTGATGGCTCGTATCCGCGTCAGTTTTTCCCCGAAGAGGAAGGGATGATGCAGTACAACTTCGGTAGGTATTTCCCTCAGTTACGAAACCAAGGTTATCGAACCAGTAGGAGAACCAAGCAACACTATGTAAATGGTACCTGCACACAAAGAACAAATACTTGCAACCTGACGCGTAAGAGGGGTTGTCAATCCCTCACGGGTAAAAGATTGGTAAAGATATAATTTGGTAGATGCAAATAGAATAACGGTAAATAAAATTCAGCGAGGTATTTTTGGGGTTTTTGATAATATAGATCTGAAAATAAAAGATGCAAATAAATAAAAAAAGGCAAATAGCAATATAGATCTGAAGATATATGATGAGAAAATAGACCCGGGGGCCGTAGATTTCACTAGTGGCTTCTCTCGAGAAAATAGCATACGGTGGGTAGACAAATTACTGTTGGGCAATTGATAGAACTTCAAATAATTATGACAATATCCAGGCAATGATCATTATATAGGCATCACGTCCAAGATTAGTAGACTGACTCCTGCCTGCATCTACTACTATTACTCCACACATCGACCGCTATCCAGCATGCATCTAGTGTATTAAGTTCATGGAGAAACGGAGTAATGCAATAAGAACGATGACATGATGTAGACAAGATCTATTCATGTAGGAATAGATCCCATCTTGTTACCTTAATAGCAATGATACATACGTGTCATGTCCCCTTCTGTCATTGGGATTGAGCACCGTAAGATCGAACCCATCACAAAGCACCTCTTCCCATGGCAAGAAAAATCGATCTAGTTGGCCTAACTAAACCAAAGATTCGAAGAAGAAATACGAGACTATAAGTAATCATGCATATAAGAGATCAAAAGAAGACTCAAATAACTTTCATGGATAAAATAGATCTCATCATAAACTCAAAGTTCATCGGATCCCAACAAACACACCGCAAAAAGAGTTACATCAAATAGATCTCCAAGAGACCATTGTATTGAGAAACAAATGGGAGAGAGGAAGCCATCTAGCTACTAACTACGGACCCGTAGGTCTACAATGAACTACTCACGCATCATCGGAGAGGCACCAATGAGGATGATGAACCCCTCCATGATGGTGTCTAGATTGGATCTAGTTGTTCTGGAACTTGGGGCGGCTGGAATTGTTTTTCGTCGACTCCCCTAGGGTTTCTGGAATATTTCGGTATTTATAGAGTAAGGAGGCGATGCGGGAGGCCACCGAGGTGGGCACAACCCACCAGGGTGCGCCTGGGCCCCCAGGCGCGCCCAGGTGGGTTGTACCCCCCTCGGGGCACCCCTCTGGTAATTCTTTGGCCCATCCTATGTCTTCTGGCCCAGAAAAATTCTTCAAAAACTTTAGCTGTGTTTGGACTCCGTTTGGTATTGATTTTCTGCGAAGTAAAAAACAAGCAAAAAATAGCAACTAGCACTGGGCACTATGTCAATAGGTTAGTCCCAAAAAATGATATAAAGTTGCTATAAAATGATTGTAAAACATCCAAGAATGATAATATAACAACATGGAACAATAAAAAAATATAGATACGTTGGAGACGTATCAGCCCGCAGCAGCGTCGAGCTTACCAAACCACCAACAGAAGGATGCAACACCAAGCAAGGGTGCCATTCATCTCCCACGGCTTCTCTGCATAGCTTGTGGCCAGCAGCAACTCCGACCACGTCGCCGGCCAAGCCGCCTCCAGACCCCCAGCCACCAAGGCGCCAAATCCGGCTGACAAGGGTCCGCCAGATCCGGCCGCACCAAGCCAGGGGCCGCCTGCCAGGAGGGAGCTCGCGTCGTCCCGCAGCAACCCATGATGGCGACGCGCGCGGCCGCGCCGCCCTGGGCCCGCAAGCCACACAGGTCACGCGCAGCAACACAACCGCGCAGCCAGCCGCCTCCATCTCGCAGCCGCAGATGCTCAATGGGCCGTAGATCTCCTCGACGCGCCATGTCGCCGTCCTCCTCGTCGCGCCGCACCGGCAAGGGCTAGAGCTCCGCCGCCGCCTTCCTAGGGGCCGGCCCGGACTTCGCCGGTGGGCGCCCTATGGGGGTGGTGAGACGGGTGGGAGGGAGGGGGAGAAGGTGGCGGCGCTAGGGTTTCTCCCCCCGTGTCGCTAGAGCGAGGCGACGTGGGGGTCGGTTGGTTCTGGTGGAGCCCCGTCTCGTCTCGGGGTTTGGCGTACTTTTGGAGTTCTTGTATGTCCAAGTTTGTGACCTGTACGGCTATTATAACTCTTAATTAAATTCCATCAGGTCTCTCTTTTCTCCGTGGGAGAGAAATTTTCGTGTTTTGACCCTTTTCCGAAACCTATTCAAGATCTGACCCTAGTTTGAAAAAAATCGAGATCTGACCCTTTTGCTACCGCCAGGGTCCATGGCGGTAGGATGTAACAGCCTACCGCCAGGGGCCTTGGCGGTAGGAAACATCCCTACCGCCAAACAGACTGGCGGTAGCCTGTGCAACCCTACCGCCAAGGTGCTCGGCGGTGGGCACGAGCACGCACTGTGTTTAACACTTAGGAGGAATTTGCGGTAGGGCATGCAACCCTACCGCCAGGGACCTTGGCGGTAGGCTGTTATACCCTACCGCCATGGATCCTGGCGGTAGCAAAAGGGTCAGATCTCGAAAAAAGACTAGGGTCAGATCTCGAATAGCTTTCAGAAAAGGGTCAAAACACGAAATTTAGCCTCCGTGGGACTCACCTCTCTGTTGGCTCAGAAAACACGACACTGACCACCAATCATGCTTGTTCAGTAAAGTAAAGCTGCTATTTAGGCTATACTTGCAAGTTCTTCCACTGCGAGTTGCAGCAGTAAATCTGTCAAATACTGAATATCATGACAGAATCATTATCAGACAAATATTTGGGCCTCCCTTCAATGATTGAAGTTGACAAGGTGAGCTATTTTAAACATTTAATAGAAAGGATTCAGAAACTGGTAAATGGATGGAAAGAAAGGACTCGCCATCGGCGTACCTCCCGCGGCAGGTTCCTAGCGCCAATCATGTCGAGTGTCTGTTCTTGGAAGCTATCCTTGGGAAGCTCGGATTTGACGAGAGATGGATAAAACTGGTGATGGCATGTGTCAATTCTGTTGAGTATAAGGTATGATTCACTTCTAATGAAACACTACATTTTGCACCAACAAGAGGTCTTCGTCAGGGGGACCCTCTCTCCCCATATTTGGTTTTCCTATGGGCGGAAGGCCTCTTTGCACTTATTGCCCATGAGGAGGGAGTTGGTAACTTGAAGGGTGTTCAGGTGTGTCGTGACTCCCCAAAGATTTCTCATTTATTGTTCGCTGATGATTCACTCATTTTAATGAGAAGATCAGGTAAATGCCCAGACACTGATAACAATCCTAGATGAGTACTATTCGGCGTCTGGTCAGTTGGTAAGTGAAGTAAAATGTTCGATCTTCTTCAGTCCCAATACAGAGGTGGAGGTGAAGGCAGAAATCTGTCAAATACCGAATATCATGACAGAATCATTATCAGACAAATATTTGGGCCTCCCCTCAATGGTTGAAGTTCACAAGGTGAGATGTTTTAAACATTTAATAGAAAGGATTCAGAAACTGGTAAATGGATGGAAAGAAAGGACTCTCTCCTTTGGTGGTAAGGCGAGTCCTTTCTTTCCATCCATCCATTCTGTCATGATATTCAGTATTTGTCTAATAAATGGATCGTTGAAAATTTACGGATGAAAAGAAAGGATTCAAAATCCACAGCAAAATCCACAACGATACATGCGTTGGCCCTAAATTTCACTCGTGTGGCTGTGAAAGCAACTCCTACCCCTAGACAGAATAGATGGCCTACTGTTCTAGCTTCACAATAATTATTGAATGTTGATGCTTCGTTCAGCGAGGGATTTCACTCAGGATCATGCAGAGCTATCGTTAGAGACCACGGAGGTAATTTTATCGCAGCTTCCACTTCACGTTTCGAGAATGTTGCGGATGTTGTATTAGCAGAAGGAGCGGCACTTCAGGAAGGATTGAAGCTAATCCAAAGCCTTGGATGCAACAATGTGCTAGTGAGAATGGACAATATCATTGTGGTGGATTCTGTACGTCTTAACGAGGGACGTTCTATGGTCACGGCTCCAATACTAGATGATTGCAGAGAGTTATTGTGTGAAGTCGGAAAGGTTACTATTGAGCTTGTAATAGAGTCTAATGTAGTGGCTCATGAGGGACATTCTATGGTCACAGCTCCAATACTAGATGATTGCAGAGAGTTATTGCGTGAAGTCGGAAAGATTACTATTGAGCATTGTAATAGAGAGTCTAATGTAGTGGCTCATGAGCTAGCTGAATGGGGGCGTACGAACAATCCGACTGTGTGGATGGACGTACCACCGAGTTTCATTGTTAAATTTTTAGCAGACGATGTAAGTATTATTCGAAGTTAATAAAGCTAGCCATGAAGGCTAGCTCTTAATTAAATTCCATCGGGTCTCCCTCTCCTCCGTGGGACTCACCTCTCTGCTGGCTCACAAAACACGACACTGACCACCAATCATGCTTGTTCAGTAAAGTAAAGCTGCTATTTAGGCAGTACTTGCAAGTTCTTCCACTGCGAGTTGCAGCAGTAAAGGGTACATTGGTTCTAGTCTCTATCTCATGAAAATCTAACGGTGACAGAAACTGCATTGTTCACATAAGAGCATCAACTCAATTCAAGAGTCTAGGAATCTTATCTGCTACTCCAGAAGCGCAAGGTTTTCCGAGAACACGCGCACCATTACATTATACTATCATCCATTGACAATTTGACATCTAGCTTCTGATGGGAAATGCTTTTCATAGACTACCTTTCCACGCATCAGAGCACATGAGCAGGAAAGCTGACCTAAACGGGATCGCGACACACAGGAATGCAGTCAGGTGGATGAAATGATCGGCTCACCAAAGATGGCATCGTACTGCCCTCCAAAGGCTTGCACAAAGAAACCCAAGATGCCCTCCAGGAAAGGGCAGCAGCAGCAGCAGCAGCAGCTTTGATTTCAGTCATCTTCCGTTAGGGCTAGGCAAAGGTCTCCGACAGCTTGGAGAAACCCAGCTTCCTGAGGCGGCTGCTCATCGGATGACCGCACCTGACATCCACCACCTCGACGCCATGCACATTTCCCTTCTTCTTGGCCTTCTCGAAGTTGGGGCTCCTGTCAACCAGCGCGCCATCCGAGTGCAGCATCGGGGAGCTCGACTTGTTCCGCTGAGAGCTCCTCCTCGTCTTGCAGGCTTCTTCAGCGCTCACACGGTCAGCTCTGCCATTGGTGCTGCTGGAGACACTGGACGAGCTCTTCCTTGGGATGATCTTCCGGGGGCTAGCGCCGCAGGGCACCGAAACCGGACTGCTTTGGCGTCTCAGGCGCGGGGTGGCAGCTCCTTGCGGCGTGACTTTGATGGCCTCCAGTTCTCTCGTCATGAGCGAGCCGATGGTGCCGGTTGTGCCCACTTTGATGGCGCCCGCCTCACCGTTGACAAGCTCGGCGGCACACGGCATGATCTGTTTATGACAAGAGACTGGTAACTGGTTAGGCTCTGTCACAAATGAGGAAGGTAATGAAGCAAGATTTACTGACAAGAGAGAAGACAGGGGCAGTTTACTGCAAAGGTGAAAAACCAGGGAGAAAGTTGCATGACAACTAGGATGAAATCATGGTGTTCTCTCCATGCAAGATGAGAGGTGTATAATAGCAGACACTTGCCTCCATGATTGTCACTTGAGAAAACATGGAGAAGGATAGGGCTGTCATGATTATACCACTAGGGGAGTAACATGCATGGCATGGCATGGCAGTCAACCCCTTTCTGTTCCGAGATGAGGACTTGTGGTATCCACACAACAAATCAGCCTAGTTTGTGTTTCTAATTCAAGAGTTATCATGTCCACCCAACAAATCTAATCAATTCATTCTCCTAATGCAAGAGTTACGACAAATTTAACTGAATCATCGCAGAAATGACACCTTTGTTCCGATATAATCTGATGGGCAGTCACATCATGTACCAATACGATTTTCGCAATAAAAACACTGTAAATATGCTTAAGAACGACACCACTTTCCCCAGAAAAACTGATATATTTTTTCTGCACAACGTTGAGTTGAATTACATGATGCGACCGAGCACCGACAGTCTGGAACTATAATACATTACCCTAGTACCAGAAGGCGGAAGCAAATGGACAACCAACCTGTTGCCACAACCAATGCAGTGTTGACAAACAATTACAAGGATTAAAAAAAATCTCAGCATGCTTTGAAAAGTATTGTTCATGTTATCTAAGCCTCTGATTGAGGGCCTTTTCAGGACAATTTGACCAGCATCTGAGGTGTAAAGATGCAGTAGACACAAACATTTTTATCCCCTTTTCTCAAATGCTTTCTGCTCCTTCTTTTCTGCCTTAATTTCCTCAGTGCATCTACTGATGCCTACCTTTAGACCATACAGTATATCATGTAGGCCTACTTCTCAGACAAAAATGTTTTACTAGCTTACAAAAAACTAATAAGTAGGCCACATTGGTATGTTATCCCCTTTCAGAGAAGTAGCACTAGTACTACTAATAAGTATAATGATTTTTGGCACCAACAGCAGCAATAAGAAACAAATGGCATCAAGCATCACTTGATGGGATGCCAACTGGGCAAAGCAAAGAACCTACTACTTCCTTCCTCCTGCCGCATTCTTTTTCTGCATATCTATTCTTGGATTCCTTGGGCTACTGGTCTAGTGATTGATTAAAAATCTAATGCGGCACCAAATCATGTGGCAGCGCCGGCCAAGCTCATTAATCTAAGGAACACTGAAACGGACGAACACACAGAAGATTTCGTTGAGAAGAAGCACCAGACGAGCGGCTCTGGTCAAGAGCTCTCCATAACACAATCTTGCTAGTTAAGGAGAAAATGAAGAAATAATGGACTAGTCTACACACAAGTGACAAATTGGGAGAAGAAAAAACATTTGGAACCAGCACAGACAATTAGCAATCCGGGACAGATTCGAGGGAAATGGCACCAAGCCAAACCATCGCAAGAAGAAATGGTGCGAGGGGCAGGACCTCTGGATTGGATCCCCAAAGGAGCTCCAACCAACAATTTCGCGTAAAATCTTTCCCCCCAAGAGCACAGCCGTTGGAGACACCACAGAAAGCAACGAGATAAAAAGGATGCTGCGGCGTACCTACCAGCCTGCTGAATCTTGAAGCGCTTGAAGATCTTTGCGCACCAGGAGGGGTGTGGGATAGAAGGGAGAAGGGAGGAGGAGAAGGGGGGCAGCTTCTGGCCAGAATTGAATTGAAGAACACAAGGGAAGGGTGAGGAGAGTAGATATCGACAATGGGGTCACACCAAACGCCCTGTGTGTTTTGAAGACCGCAACCTATATTATTATTACCTCGCCCGCATTTATTGCCTGCCTCGCTCTTCTTCCCTCTCCTCTCTTCTCTGTCATTTTGCCATGTGCGCGAGGACAATGCTTGTCTTTTCTAGGACAGCTTATCGGCGAAAGACGAGTGGTGTGTGGTCAGGGGGTTATTTGCATGTTGCACATTCTTGGAAATTTCTAATTGAGAACTCCTCGGTGAAAACGTTATTTGTTGAAAAGGGTACACGCGCAATTTACATGCTCTTAGAGCAACTCCAACGCATGACCCCAAACTAATGAGGTGGCATCCGGTCGTTTTTCTAGATGCGCTGGGCATGCGCCCAACGCGCGAACGCATCTGGTCCGACCGTCTGAATTATTTTTCAAATGAATTTTTTGTCCATCGCAGCCGTAGTTCATGCCGCCAACAAAGTCAGCGGCCGGCAAACGTATGCCAGCCTACAAAATGGTCAACCCTCAAGTTTTTACACCGGCAACAAAGCCAGCGGTCGGTACACTAGCCAGCCTTCAAAATGAACAAGTTTTCTCGCTGGTAATAATGTCACCGGACGGCACACTTGCCAGCTTTCAAAAAGAACGGCCATAGTCCACAGCCGAGGCCTCCCTAGTTTAGGATGTCTTGGTCAAACATCTCCTTTTGCCAGTTCGCTAACCAAATTCTTCTCTTCGGGAACATGTTGGTCAAGTTCACGCTCATGATTGGTAGCACCGCCTCTTTTGCTTTTGTGTCGGCATTGGTGGCCTCGATCGCGAGCTTCCTCCTCTTGGCGGCCTCCTCCATGTCAACCTTCTTCGTTTGAAGCTCCAAGTATATCTTCATTTCCTTCGCGCTTCCTCTCCTTCCTCACTTCCTTTTGAGTCATCATGCCATGCAAAGTTTCTTGCAAGGCGATAGATGTCTCATCACGCTTCTCGTCAAGCTTCGAGTTGGTCTTTCCCTCGGCCTCTTGAGCACATCTCCATTCCCAGCCATGGCCGTCGGCCCTCCTTTCTTCTTTAGAGCGGCATATTGATCTTTGAACTTGGGACAATCTTTGATGAGCGACCAACAATGGGTGAGAGTGAATGGCTTGTTCTTATGCCGGGCCTTGAAGGCTTCCAAAGATTGGAATGCCTACATAATAAAAGAGATGGCCACAGATGTAATAGCGAAGGACACAAGATGCAACAAACATGAACATGGCATATCAATGAAATAGAAGAGGTCATACCAATTCACCCATGCCTAGGCCACTCACAGGACGACGCTCTCAAGCGCGACGTAATACTTGTTGCATTCTTGTTGAATGAACCCCCATCTCTTTTGGATCGAGTTGATGCCACGGTTGCTCGCAAACTTGTAGGGCGCAAACTTCCTCCGTTCATGAAAGGTCGTATGAACTCTCATCCAAAAGGCGGATCCTTTTTGTTCGGCACCGGTCTTGGGATCTTGGCCTATCTCCACCCAACTCTCGCGTGTCCTCTTCTTTGTTGTATGATCCCGTGTGAATGCTTTGCTTCCTCCTTTGTGCCTCGGCTCTTTGGGTGAGATCATCGATAAACAATGGCTCACCCCCAACAGCACAGTCGTTCGAGATATCACACAAAGCAACGAGATAAAAGGATGTTGCGGCATACCTACCAGCCTTCTGAATCTTGAAGCGCTTGAAGATCTTTGCGCACGAGGCGGAGTGTGGGATAGAAGAAGTGAGGAGGAGAACGGGGCAGCTTCTGGCCAGAATTGAATTGAAGAACACAAGGGAAGGGTGAGGTTAGGAGAGGAGAGGAGATATCGACAGCGGGGTCACACCAAATGCCCTGTGTGTTTTGAAGACCGCAACCTATATTATTATTACCTCACCCCCATTTATTGCCTGCCTAGTTCTTCTTCCCTCTCCTCTCCTCACTTCTCTCTCATTTTGTCATGCGCGCGTATACATTTTTTCTCGAATACGCACGAGTGTGTGTATCATTCATTAAAGAAGAAGAGGGAAGACTCCCCAAATCCTCGGTTACAACATTATTTACATGTCGGAATTATCCGACACCACCTAACGAGTCATAAACGAACTACTCCTCGTCGTCCCACATGCCATCCTCCACCTCAAAACATTTGATATTGACTTTGATTAGGCCCGCCATCTGCGCGCGTGTTCATGCTTGTCTTGTCTTAGGATGGCTTATCGACCAAAGATGAGCGGTGTGTGCTCAGGGTGTTATTTGCATGTTTCACATTCTTGGAAATTTCTACTTTATCTATTTCTAAATATATGCCAAAAAGATTTCAATAGAGACTAGCACGGAGCAAAATAAGTGAAACTACACTTTAAAATATGTCTATATACATCCATATGTAGTCCATATTGAAATCTCTAAAAAAAATTAGAAACAGAAGGAGTAATTGAGAACTCCTCAGTGAAGACGTTATTTATTGAAAAGGGTACAAGCGCAATTTACGTGCTCTCTAACAGCATCTGCAGCCAGCCATCCCCAACACCCACCCTCACGAACGGTCCGGTCACTGACCGATAAAAAAACCCGACCCAGACGGACCCCTCATACCAGCATCCCTCATATCCAACCAAAATACAGGGCGGATATGGAGTGGCATGGGCGCGTCCGCTGATGGTGTCCTGGACTAGGGGGTACCAACCTACGTGACCCACAGTCCATGGGCCGAGTTTACGGCCCGCCGGTCTCCACAAGGAAGGACTCCAGAAGCAACGAATCCTGGCGTGATCAAGACGGACAACGCCGAAGACATGGCATATGCTTCAAGGACAACTCTAACAGTCGTCTGGTTATTCCTAGTTGGTAACCGACCATATGTAACCCTAGATACCACTGGTGCCTATATAAGTCGAGGGGTTTCGTCCACCATGTCGAAAAGCCCATGTTGGCCCACCCCAACCCCATATTCGTCCCCATCCGCTCCCCGAATCAAGCCCTAGACACGTAACTCCGTTTCACCCCCAAGCTCTCTTCTGGCGATCTCCGGCCTTCTCCGGCATGGCGGGCTGCGGATCCGACTCCAACAACTACTGATCCGTCGATTGGAGTGTCGTCCCATGCAGAGAGTAGGAGGCTATGGCCCTCTGTCGCTCCCGGGACAAGTGCGCCCGACCCAACTCAGATTTGATCCGGTGGGAATCCATTGCGTCGCCGCAACTAGTGCTCGGATCCGCCGGGGCTAGAAGCTCGAGGTCCGCCGATTGCCCCTTCTCCGGTCCGGAGGAGTACGAGGGTTATAGGGATCGGTGTAACCGCCAAAACAACCAGAGGAGGTGGGAGTGTGAGGCCGCCTCGCTATCAATGTGGCTGAGGCGGAGGCGGTGCGCGCTGCCGCAAAAGAGGAAGCCATTCGTGCCCACATCCTTCAAAAGCGGCTGAGGAGGAACACGTGCACCCTCACTCGAGAGCAAGCATGTGCGAACCGTGCCATGGCCGGACTGCCTCCCCCCACCCCACCCCTCCCCAAAGAGGAGAAGGAGGACAGTGATGGGGCGAACAACTCCGGCGAGAAGGAGATTCGGTTTGATCCATATTGTGTCTTCGACCGCTACTTTCACGACAAAGATGCTAAGGGTGCCGGTAAGGGCAAGCGTGTATGATCTTTGTACATAGCATAGTATGTGTAGAACCTGCCAAATTTTGGTAGTCCAATAACATGTATGATGTAGTAGTCAGACGTCCTACTGTATCGGAAGTTTATGATGCATGTGTAGTATGGATTTTGAGTTTGCTAATTAAGGCACCCAAATGTAGGAACGGAAATTTAAGGTGTGACCGGCCATTGTCCGCATATGTGCACGGTCGCGTCATGGACGTATGAGGGGTCGGTTTAGATGCATGTGTTGGTCATTTAAATCAACAACATTTTCTGCGAACATACAACAACAAAACAAAAAATTAATACTTAAACATGCACATTGGACAACATGTCGATGCCTAAGACATCAATCATAGCGAGTATGCTATATGGAAATTATACTAAATGTGGCGTCCTGTAACCGAATGCAGATCTAGCATACCTCACTAGCCTCCACGTAATATCGATTCCCAAACTTCACTTTCACATAATGTACATGTGAAAAACATGCATGCTACGTGGTGTAGTGTAACATCGTTCATCATCATACCTGTAAGTGTTTGTTGTAGCAAGGCGAGTACATGGTGTCCTACGCAAGTCACATAACCAAAGGTACTCGCACTAACAACACATTAGGTATGAAGGGATAATTGGTGAAGTTGCAAGCACCTAAGCATCATACTACAACTTACGTCAATTACTCCTATAAAGGATGCTGAAGTACTCGCCTCCTAGGGGGCTTCGAGGGCAAAGAGGGCCTCCGCGCCATCTGTTTCACAAAGGCCTTTTGGGGTCTCTCCCCGTCATCTGATCTTCTCGTATGATGCACACCGGGCGACCCGCTCGGGGGTCCATGACGACTGGACCATGGACTGATACGTCTCAAACATATCTACACTTTCTAATTGTTAAATGCTATTATATTATCATTCTTACATACTTTGGCCATCATTTTATATTATTTTTCTGGACTAACATATTAATACAGTGCCCGGTGCGAGTTGCTATTTTTTTGCTTGTTTTTTGTTTTGTAGAAAATCAATATATACGAAGGTCCAAACACGACGATATTTTTGACGATTTTTTCTAGAACATAAGAGACCCTAGAAGCTTTGGGAAGAGACCAGAAGACCCACGAGGGGGCCACAAGCCAGGGGCGCGCCCTAGGGGGTAGGGTGTGCCGGGCAGGTTTGTGGGTCCCCTGATGCTCCGTTTGCCAAAAGCATCTGTTCCGACGCAGTCCCATCTAGAGCCCTGTTCTGGCACTCTGCCGGAGGGGGTCATTTGGGAGGCCATCTTCATCAACCTTGTTGCCTCCATGATAATGTGTGAGTAGTTATTTCAGGACCTACGGGTCCATAGTAGTAGCTAGATGGCACTCTCTCTCTCTCTCTCTCTCTCTCTCTCTTGATCTTCAATACAATGATCTCTTCGGAGATCCATTCGATGTAATTCTTGTGGTGTGTTTGTTGGGATCCGATGAATTATGAATTTATGATTAGATTGTTCATTGAATTTAAATGAATCTCTTGAGGTTTATTTGTTGCGTAGTTTTATAGCTATCTATGCTTTCTGATCTATGAGTCTTTTTTGGCCAAGATAGATGAGTAGTTCTTCAGAGGGAGGGGTGCATAGTTGTAGGTTCAATCTTGTGGTGGTCTTGTCCAATGATAAAAAGGACAAAGGCATGTATTGTGTTGCTGCCAGTAAGGATAAACGATGGGGTCAATCTTATTTCTAGGTTTTTTCTGTCTACATTATGTCATCTTGCTTATTGTGTTACTCTGTTTCTTGCAAACTTAATACTTTGAGATGCATGTTGGATAGCAGTCTTGGGGTGGAGTAATAGTTGTAGACGTCAGTAAGTTTAATGGTCTACTTATCACGAACGTAATGCATATGTGAGATTATGCCATCAGTGATCATAGTTATAATTTGCGCTATTCTGTTAATTGTCCAACAATAATTTGTCTACCATACCATTGCATGCTTTCGAGAGAGATGTCACTAGTGAACCTATGGCCCCCGGGTCTATTTTCCATCAATACAAAAACTCCTACAATAATTGCTTTTTGATTTCTTGCCTCTTTGCCCTATCACTATTTGCTTTTAATCTTGTAGCTAGCAAGAACAAGGAGATTGACAACCTCCTTGCCTTTGTTGGGTGCAAGCAAATTATTTGTTTGTGTGCAGGTACTGCCAATATTTTTAGCTTCGTGACTCCTACTGGTTCGATAAACCTTGGTTCTTAACTAAGGGAAATACTTTTTTGCTGTTGTGCTACATCATCCTTCCTCTTCGTGGAAATCCAACAACTTCATCATGAGTAGCATGGACGCGTGCGGGGCCACCTTCATGTAGCGGTCTCAGACGCGCCTGTGATGGCCCTGTCGCGAGCGAGCAGCCATCTGGATCCGCCTGTTGGCGTCCTCACCCTGTGTAAGGTTGGTCCGGTCGCGGCGGGCGGGAACTGCGTCGACTCAAGCGTGGGGGCATGCGTCGCGCCCGCATGAGCTGGCACACGCATGGGGCCATCCGGTCAGGTTTCGTTGGTCCCACACGGGTGCGCGCGGGTAGCGGGCTCGGTGCGACTGACGGTGCAAAATACCGTGAGATCCCTTGGTAGGGTTCATGATGAGGTTGGAAGTATCGGTACGGAGCCCACACGCACAAGCTACCTAGGTTCGGGCCTCCGTAGAGTAATACCCTACATCCTGCTCTATTCATAGTGGTGGGATACCTTGTGCGAGGGATTCTAATGATGTTCGAGATTGCTACCAAGAGTTTTGTCTATGTGAGATTAGAGACATAGGGGGTTCCCTGACCTCTCTTATATAGATGAAGAGGTATAGGGTTTATAGAGAAGTAGATGTGATCTAGGCCGCTGCCTTCCTTGTCTTGGGGAATAGGTCACAACAAGGTCGATTTCGCCCTCTGCTTGGCCTTGGGCGTAAGCCCATCTCTATACTTGATCCGGCTTGGTAAGCCACCCCCAGGCCGTGACCCCGTTAGTAGCACCTGAGCGTGGCGGAGGTCGCAGGTGAAGTGGCTTGAGACCTCCGTCAGGCTAAACACATCATATATCGCTCCATGTGGATCCTTTGCTTCGAAGCTCCTGTCTCCTTTGAGCGAGATCCACGCACGTACCTTGGGCCCTCTTCTAGCACCAATTCACCTGGTGGGGTTGCTTACAGGGCCGTCTGTTCACACACGTACACGTCACCGTGTACCTCCAACGCCGAGGGTGATGCACCGCAGCTCACGTCGAAGGGGACCCATTCAGAAGCGTGGTATGCAAGCAATCCGGCGGGTGCTTTTGAGGACCCGAAACCCCACACGCCCGGGAGGGACCCCATCAGGGCGCGTAGTGGCTATGGGCTGCCCTAGGTCGACCTGATCACCCCTAGGGGCTCGAGGTTTGTTGCCCTGCAACAAGAAGAACGAACGAAGAACAAGGAAGAAGAAGAACAAGGGAGAGAGATGAAAGTAAAGGTAAAAGTGGTATATGAATTGATAGATTGTGTGTTGTTCAATCGGCCATCACCTCTCATCTGTTTATGAGGCGGCTGGACTTCCCGTACAATAAAAAGACTCCAAATCGCGTCCAAATCTTTTCAAAATTAACCGAACTCGGATTTAGGTAAGTCTGAGACAGCAGTTAGGTTTCTAGGTCCCACAGGCCACAAATGACCTCGGATGAAGATGAGCTCAAAATAATATTTGTCCATTTCGATGAGACGAACAAATTTCATGTTGAACATTTTCCGATTTGAAGTCATCTTCAAGTCTGAATCGCCCTTGTACCGATCAGATTCGTAAAAAACTGCAGTTTCGATCCGGACCAGACTGTCCGGAAGTCCATACCGGACTGTCCGGTCATAATAGAAGGTTTGGATGATTTTAGTGAGCCTGATCGGACAGTCTGGTCCCGATTCCCGGACAGTCTGGTCGCAACATAAGGTTTTGGGCGTTCGGACATCTCCATAGTTTTTGCAGCGTTGCACTATTTTGGCTACAACTTTTGCATACGACCTCGGATGAAAACGATTTGTATATCAGAATCATTCGTTTCGATGAGATGAACAGCTTTCATGTTGAGACTTTTTCCATCCGAGGTGATCTTAATTACGTTTCATGCCATTTCATGATCTGATGTCAACACAGGCATCTCTGAAATTGTCATACTTCTTGCATCCGAGCTCCATTTTGGACTATCTTTGTATCCATCTTGATCTTCTCGAAGAGAGCCATCCCATGGTGACTTCCAATCATAAGTTTGAATTAATCTTGACATAGCTTTAAGAAACTTTTACGATTGTGCCACTTTTGAGTGTCAACACATGCCCCCTGTTTTTCGGCAAAGCTAGCGTGCTGGAAAAATAACTTGTGCCGTATTTACTCTAAGGACGATGTCAACACTCCATCGGCCATGTCTGCTTAGGGCGATAAGTATATATCGGCCATTGCTTGTGTGAACTTCTTGATGCAAACTTGGGCGAAATCTTCTCAACTTCATTAACAATCCGGTGATAAAGTTCCATCGATATGTATCTCAAAGCCATCCTCCGAACCATATTGTTCACCCTTTCGCTAGGATTTTCCAGATAACCAATAATGAACTTCCTCTAATCCTTGCGTTCGCCTTGTCTCGCTTTCCAATCGAACTAAGGACGATGTTAGGATACTAGACCGGTCATGCTTTGACATATTCTTAGGGTGATAGATAAATATCGGCCATTGCCATAAGGTCCATGTAGAATTCACCCACCAAAGTATGTATAGCCGAAATAAACAAATGAAATAGCAATAAAATAGTTCGGCCCCTTTGTATTAGCAACAAAAATGTAACTAACCAAATGTATAGTGATTTGGTAACACCCTCTCATGATATAGAAAATTATGTTGCATCCATGGATCAAAATAAATCCATTGAGGGTAATTTATCATACCTAGGGATGAATTCCATGGCAAAGGCATCAATGACATGGTTGAAGAAAATGGATGATGTGCTAACCAAAGGTTATGATGTTGTGATGCACACCTTCGGCTTAATTGTTTGTTGCTTCCATCCTTCTCTTCCTTCACTTTTATTGTACTTGTTGCAATAGAAGCATGCACATTATTTTTGTTTTGATTGATCCTCTTGGGAACCCATGCCATGTTCTTCTTTCTCAGCTCTTGTGCACTAAGATTTTGTAATTCCTTATTTTGCCAATACGATAAGCCAAGTGGGCATCTCGGCTGTGATTCTGTTTCGACCAATGGCAATTCTGTTTTGGCCTTGTGCACTCTCAACTTCTTTTCTTCAGATTTGTCACTTTGACTCTGAACAGTTGATTGCTTCATCTCATTGCCTTTAGTACCTAATGTCAACACTTTAATTGGCCCTTTTTCATTTGAGATCAAATCTGAAGTAGCACTCCTACGACCATCTTTTTTAACACGGTAAACTTGCTTGACCACCTCTTTCTTGTTCCTTGAGCTCCGGACTGATTCCTTATGATTGAAACGGTCTTTGACGTGTGATTGTTCATCAAATGTTGATCTTTTTGGAGCTACATAATGTTGGAGAGATGGTCTAAAATAAGATGGATAATGTGCCCTTGTATCATACCTGTCCCATGATGGATATGGGTTTGCATGAGCATAGGTAGGTATCCACGACATTGGCATTGGTGGCCCAAAATATGGATATGAATATGCTGCATTGGGCTTCTCATTTTGCCAATACTGATCCTTAGATTTGCGCCCAGGGGGTGATCTTGATGCTCTTGAATTACTTGGCCGATAAGCATTCTTCTCCTCACTTATCTTCTGATATTTTTCCAATAGCTGCGCAAAAGTGACTTTCGGCTTTTTACCTTTGTAGTTACCTCGGCCTTTGCTTTCTTTGGTTGTGCTTGCATCGATCTTTGGATTTTCTTGTTGCCCCCCAGTACTTGGCGTCTTTTGTGCAACCTTGATGGAATTTCCGCCTTCAAGAATATTTTCATTGTGCTCTTGAACAACTTATTTGCTTGAAAACTTGATCCCATCATGCACAGTTTTTACCTTCTCATGTTTAAATGGATCGGCTTGAAGCAGCTGATGCAAAAATTGTTTGCCATCAGGACCAATCGGAATAGACTAATCATCTCTTGGTGTCTCAACAAATTTCAATCGTCCTTTATGAATGGCCGAGTTAACTATTTGACGAAACATATTGCAATCCTCAAAATTATGATTGAACGAATGATGCAACCTACAATACATTCATCCTTGAATTGATGGCTTGACATGGTGATCAAGAATTCTTATGTAATTATTTTTCAGCAACAAATCAAATATTTGATCACACATGCTTGAATTGAAGGTAAACTTTTTATCCTCTAGCCAATCTTGCTATGAGAACGGCTTTGGTGTTAAGCAAACGAATGGTTCAGATTTTGCATTACCCCATTCGGCTATGCATTGTGTTTTGCACTCTATCTCCGATGTCTTTGAAAAGGAAATTATACTATCATCGGTTTTCTCAATGGAGTATAACCTTGGCTTTAAATTTTTGAAATCAAAGTAGTTAGAACATACATGTCTCAATTGAGACCATGCGTAAGCCAAGTATGAAGCAAGCAAAGCTACCCAATTAGATATGAACTTTAAATAAAGCAACGGGAAAAGCTTTGGCTGTAGTAGTAAGTCACTATTGGTCTCTTTGAATGGTACAATATATTGACCGATATGCTTAGTAACAATTTTATTGCTAACAAGTAAATTGCCCTTCATCATTGGTCTTTCAAAATTACTTATAAGATTTTTCCTAATAGATGCATCAACAATAAAGTTGTGACCAAATTTGAAAATAGGTAAATCACTTGCTAGACATACCTCTTCATACACGCTAGGAGAGAATGATGGTTGTATCACTTGAATAATACTTTGCTCCACTTTTGAATGACTCTCCAATGCCTTGGCATCCTCTTTTTCTTCAATAGATTCGGTACGCATACTATTTGATTCGGCTTTTTTAATAACCGAATTTTCTTTGTTACCTGAATCAATACTTTTATCTTTTTGAATTTCCAAGGCTTCTCGCTCTTGTCTAATTTTAGCCCACATCTCAGCTTGGCGAGCTTTAAACTTTTTCATCTCAATTTCCATCCACTCCTCATGAGATTGCCCCCCAATACTTTGAGACTCTTCTGGCAATGAGGTGCCAAAACTTTGCAATTATTTAGGGGGTACACTGGATGGTACAACACTGGGCGAATGCATCATTTGCACAACTCTAGCTTTTACAGCAACAAATCATGAGGCTTCCCTCCTTCTATTAGTTCCTGTCGAATGGAGTTGCATAAATCCCAAAAGAATGTAAGCTTGATATCAATTACCCAGTCTGGATATAGTTGCCCCCCGATGCTTTTAGACTCTTTCGGCAATGATATGTTGCCGAAATTATGTAATTGTGTAGGGGGAACATGATATGCCACGGTAGTAGGTGAAGGCATTTGTGCTCCTGTAGAAGTTTCACTTATTAGACCATGACCATGAAGGTGGAGAGCCGAATTATGGACATCAACAGTTGCGTATGGTGCCAAAAAATTAGTAGCATGAGGTGTAGCATATGATGTTTGAGGGTAATTGGCCGAATAACTAGTAGTGGCATGGCCAATTCCCCTATCCACCGGCACGTTTGGATTAACATACTGCAAGTTATTTGCCGATGAATAAAAAGTTGAAACACTCTGTTGCCTACTATTGGAAGTTCCTACATGGGGTGTCTCAACTTGATTAACCGAACTCATCATGTTGTTCATCGGCATATAGATTTGTGGGTTTGCCGATGCATGAGAGTTAGGATACATATGTCGAACGTTGCTAAAATTATATGAATTTGAAGCATGAATATTATTTTGCATTGGCCCTTGCACATGATTAGATGCATGATTGATAAAACTAGGGCTAGCCGATACATTATTCTCATTAGGCGATCTAGCAACAACATATGGATTATTTGCATCTACAAAGGGGAATTGGGTATTCATATTACCTTTGTATATTGCAAACCCTAGATGACGATCTCTTCATAGCAAGAATGGGCTGGAGACTGTTCAAAGCTTCTTCCCCAGTGGAGTCGCCAAAAAAGTGTGTTCGCACATGAACACGTCACCGTGTACCTCCAACGCCGAGGGTGATGCACCGCAGCTCACGTCGAAGGGGACCCGTCCAGAAGCGCGGTACGCAAGCAATTCGACGGACGCTTTTGAGGACCCGAAACCCCACACGCCCGGGAGGGACCCCGTCAGGGCACGCAATGGCTATGGGCTGCCCTAGGTCGACCTGATCGCCCCTAGGGCCTCGAGGTTCGCCGCCCTGCAACAAGAAGAACGAGGAAGAAGAAGAACAAGGGAGAGAGATAAAAGTAAAGGTAAAAGTGGTAGATGAATTGATCGATTGTGAGTTGTTCAATCGGCCGTCACCTCTCATCTATTTATGAGGCGTCTGGACTTCGCGTACAAGAAAAGGACTCCAAATCACGTCCAAATCTTTCCAAAATTAACCGAACTCGGATTTAGGTAAGTATGAGACAACAGTTCGGTGTTTAGGCCCCACAGGCTTCAAATGACCTCGGATGAAGATGAGCCCAAAATAATATTTGTCCGTTTCGATGAGACAAACAACTTTCATGTTGAACATTTTTTGATTTGAAGTTGTCTTCAAGGCCGAATCACCCTTGTACCGATCAGATTCGTAAAAAACTGTAGTTTCGATCCGGACCGGACTGTCCGGAAGTCCATACCGGACTGTTCGGTCATAACAGAAGGTTTGGATGATTTCAGCGAGCCTGACTGGACAGTCTGGTCCCAATTCCTGGACAGTCCGGTCGCAACAGAAGGTTTTGGGCGTTCGGACATCTCCATAGTTTTTGCAACATTGCACTATTTTGGCTACAACTTTTGCATACGACCTCGGATGAAGACGATTTGTATATCAAAATCATCTGTTTTGACGAGACGAACAACTTTCATGCTGAAACCTTTTCCATCTGAGGTGATCTTAACATGTTTCATGCCATTTCAAAATCTGATGTCAACACGGGCATCTCTGAAATTGTCATACTTCTTGCATCCGAGCTCCATTTTGGACTATCTTTGTATCCATCTTGATCTTCTCGAAGAGAGCCATCCCATGGTGACTTCCAATCATAAGTTTGAATTAATCTTGACATAGCTTTAAGCAACTTTTACGATTGTTCCACTTTTGAGCGTCAACACCTTCTGAGCTTTACTCCCCTTTTGCACGGCCTAGAACCGTCGCGGGCCGGCCCACCACCGGCAGGGTGGTTTCTGTTGATACGTCTCTGTCGTATCTATAGTTTTTGATTGTTTCATGGCATTATTTTACAACTTTCATATAATTTTGACAACAATTTATATTAGTTTTGGGACTAACATATTGACCTAGTGCTTAGTGCCAGTTCCTGTTTTTTTGTGCATTTTTTTGTATTTCGTAGCAAATCCATATCAAACAAAGTCCAAACGCAATAAAAATTTGCGGCGATTTTTTATGAAATATATGTGATTTTTTGGCGTAAGAAATCAACAGAAAGGGTGGCCCATAGGCCCCACAAGCTCGCGTGCCCCCTACCCTGGGGTGCACCAGGCAGACTTGTGGCAACCTCGAAGGTCGGTTGGGGTGTCCTTCGACCGCAAGGAAGCTAATATCCGAATAAAAATCCCCTCAAAATTTCAGCCAATCAGAGTTATGGATCACCGGGAATATAAGAAACGGTGAAGGGCCAGGAAACAGGAACACGAAATAGAAGAGAAACAGAGAGAGAGAGACCCAATCTAGAAGGGGCTCCTGCCCTCCGGGAGCCATGCCGACCAAGGACCAGAGGGGAAACCCTCCTCCCATCTAGGGAGAGGCCAAGGAAGAAGGAGGGGGGCTCTCTCCCCTCTCTCCCGATGATGCCGGAGCGCCGCCGGGGGAACCATCATGACGGCAATCTACATCAACAACTTCACCGCCGTCATCACCAAGTTTCTGCCCCTTTATGCAGCGGTGTAGCCTCTCTTTTCCTGCTGAAATCTCTACATGAACATGGTGCTTTATGCCACATATTATTATTCAATGATGTGTTGCCATCCTACGATGTTTGAGTAGATTCCTTTTGTCCTACAGGTTAATTGTGGTATTGTGTGATTCATATGAGATGTATGTTAATATGGTGTTGTCCTATGGTGCCCTCCGTGTCACGCACATGTCTGGGAATTCCTGCTGTAGGGTGTTTCAATAGGTTCATGATTCTCTTATAGTGGGTTGCGAGAGTGATAGAAGCTTAAACCCAAGTAGGGGGGTTGTTGTGTATGGGAGTAAAGGGGGCTTGTTACTTAATCCTATGCTTGGATTTACCTTAATGATCTTTAGTAGTTGTGGATGCTTGCTAGAGTTCCAATCATAAGAACATGTGATCCAAGTACGGAAAGTATGTTAGCGTATGCCTCTCCCTCATGGCATATGCTAAGTATCTATCGTGTTATATTCAATTAACTAGGGACAATCTTTCTCATCGTTCTCCAAAATGCTTCTAGTTTTATTTATTATCTCGCAAAGTACTTCTAGTTTTATTCCCCAAAGTATTTTTTTCTTGTTGTAGGTAAAGTGAATGTTAAGTGTGCATATAGTTGTATCGGCGGTCGATAGAACTTGAAGAGAATATAAATTCTACCTTTAGCTCCTCGTTGGGTTCGACACTCTTACTTATCATAAAAGGCTACAAACGATCCCCTATACTTGTGGGTTATCAAGGCCTTTTTCTGGCGCCGTTGCCATGGAGCAATAGCATGGGGTGAATATTCTTGTGTGCGCTTGTTGGCTTTATCTCTAAGTAGATTTTATTTTCTGTTCTAAGTTGTTTTATATGTTTAGTTATGGATATGTAACACAAAACACCAAAAATATTAGTTGTACCTGCTACTCATAGAATGGGGAACCTCCTAAAACCCTTGATATTGGTTATGTGGCAAACACTAAATACTACTTTAATAATCCTAATAAATTCCCATTCAACTTGATAATGGGAGATACTTTGGATCACCAGGAATACTTTAGGGATTATCGCTTGTCTCAAAAAGGGAAACACTTATGGGGTCAAATTAAAACATTGTGTTGGTATTGCGTTGGTATGCTTGCGAAGGATGAATGCTTGTTATGCTTGTGGACATGATGTTGATATGAATGATGCTTATGGAGATGAACTTGTTATAGTTCCTTATGTTAAACATGAAATTGTTGCTATTTGCGCCCACACATGATAGTCCTATTATCTTTTTGAATTCCCCCAACTACACTATATCGGATAAGTTTGCACTTATTAAGGATTATATTGATTGGTTGCGTCTTACCGTTACACATGATGATTTTTATGGATATAATATGCATGTGCTTGCTGCTCCTACTTGCAATTATTATGAGAGAGGAACTACATCTCCACCTCTCTATGTTTCTAGTATGATAACATTGCAAGAAGCTATTTATACTATGCATTGACCTTTACTTGGTGCGCATGAATTGTTCTTTTATGACATGCCAATGCATGGGAAGAGAGTTAGACTCTGTTGTTCTATGATATATGTTGCTTTGTGCTCACCACTAAATTATAAATCGTTGTTAACTAAAATTTGTTTTGATATACCTTGGGATCCGGGTGGATCAATTACTTGAGCACTTTATGCCTAGCTTAATGGTTTTAAAGAAAGCACTGCCTGGGAAGTTTTAGAGAGTCATTTTATTTTGTTTTTTTCTTGTAAAAAGTTTAAAAATATATAGAGAGGGGAACCAAAAACTTTTTCAAAAAGAAAAGTGAAAGTGAGACAGATGAGCAATGTGGAACTGGGGGACGTCCTTGAATTTTGTTCATGCCCATGAAAACTTTGTGAACCTTGATTACATAAACTTTTAAACAAAAATAATTATCCCCTTTACAAATCCATTGTATTATAAACATAATGTGCCAAGATTTAGCGTTGGGGTGTTTTAATTGCTTGTTTGGCATGTGTAGTGCAAAAACAGAAACTTTTCATTATGTGTTTGAATTTTCATATTTTACTAGAACATGGAAGTTTTTTTTACATTTTTACATAGTACTACTATACCAATTGTTTATTACTTCCTAAATTTTCATAATTTTTGGAGTTACAGAAGTATATGTACCATCTGCATCTTCGCGGACTGTCCTGTTTTCACATATTGGTGTTATAGTTTCTTTATCTACTCGTGTTTGCAATTTTGCCAAGCCCCATTGATGTGGGAGCATTAGAATTGTGTTAGCATACAATAGTTAATGTTTGGAATGTAATTATACAATATTGTTACAGCAAGACATGATGGGATTTGATGTTATATGTATTAAACCCCTCTAATAAAAGTTTGGTTAAGTTTTGTGTGGATGAAGTGTCCGTAGACCGAGGAGGCATTGATATGAGAAGAATAAGGAGAGGTAAAAGTTCAAGATTGGGGATGCCCAAGGCATCCCAAGTAAATATTTAAGGAGACTCAAGCGTCTAAGCTTGGGGATGCCCCGATCCATCTTTCTTCCTCGACAATTATCGGTATGTCTCTGTTTTTATTTTGTTCACATGATATGTGTAAAATTTTGGAGCATCTTTTGTGTTTGCTTTTTCCCTTTTCTTTGATGCAACAAGCTGGTATGAGATAGTCCTCAGTTGATTTGTAGAATGCTCTTTGCACTTCACTTATATCTTTTGAGTACGACTTTATAGGATGCTTCATGTGCTTCACTTATATCTTTTGAAGTTTGGATGCTCGTTTCTCTACATTGGGAACACCATTATTTGTAGAATGCTCTTTTGCCTCAACTATATTTGTTAGAGCTTGGTCGAGTCTTTTGTATAAAGAATTAAACTCTCATTCTTCACTTGTATCTATTTAGAGAGTTAACAGGAATTGGTCAATCACATGGTTAGTCATAAAATTCTGCATAAAACTTGCAGATCACTAAATATGATATGTTTGATTCCCTGCAATAGTTTTGCAATGTTAAGATGGTAATATGTGGGTGTATTAGTTGATAATCATGGTTTAGTAAACATATCAATGATAAAATTTGTGATTCCCGAAGCATGCACGTATAGCCTCTAGTTTTGCGATGAAGTTGGAGCATAATTTATAATTGATTGAAATCCTTCATATTGCTCGAATGGGGGCGCGATGGTTAACTCCTCCCAACCTCCTCCCTAGGGGCATGCGAGTAGTAGCTTCGAGGGCTTTGAAATTTTCACAATAAGTATATGAGTTCTTTATGTATATGAGTTTGTGGACTTAAGCACTCCCACCTATCCATATTTTGCTAGCCTCTCCGGTACCGTGCATTGCACGTTCTCACCTTGAGACTTGGTGCAAACTTCACCGGTGCATCCAAATTTCGTGATATTATATGCTCTATCACACATAAGCCTCATTATATCCTTCCTCAAAATAGCCACCATACCTACCTATCATGGCATTTCCATAGCCATTC
The DNA here is from genome assembly GCA_011799875.1 of Thinopyrum elongatum. Classification (NCBI taxonomy): domain Eukaryota; kingdom Viridiplantae; phylum Streptophyta; class Magnoliopsida; order Poales; family Poaceae; genus Thinopyrum; species Thinopyrum elongatum. The sequence goes on from CM022298.1 coordinate 230,311,589, forward strand.
CAAGATATGTTGCCATGCAACTTCCATTGTTACTATTCACATGACTTGAGTGTTCATTGTCATATTGCTTTGCATGATCATATAGAGCTAACATGATATTTGTGGTGCAACCACCGTTCATCATTGTTATACATGTTACGCTAGATCTTTGCACATCCTGGTACACCGCCAGAGGCATTCATATGTATTCATCCTTTTCAGTTTATCGAGTTGTAAGTAAATAAAAGTGTGATGATCATCATTATTAGAGCATTGCCCCAGTGAGGGAAAGAATGGTGGAGACTAATGAGTCATAAAAAATGTGGGGATGAGGTCCATGAGACTGTTCTAAAAAAAGAGGCCAAAGAGCCAATAAAAAGGAAAAAAATGGGAAAACAAAAAAATGAGACTAAAAGAGAGAAGGGGCATGCTACTATCCTTTTATCACACTTGTGCTTCGAAGTAGCACCATGTTCTTCATATAGAGAGTCTCCATGAGTTGTCACTTTCATTTACTAGTGGGAGTTTTACATTATAGAACTTGGCTTGTATATTCCGATGAGAAGCTTCCTCAACTGCTCGAGGTCTTCATGAGCAAGCAAGTTGGATGCACACCCACTTAGTTTCATAGGGATCTTTCATACACTTATAGCTCTAGTGCATCCGTTGCATGTCAATCCCTACTCCTCACATTAACATCGATTGTAAGGCCTCTCCATTTCCTAACGATCAGCCGCATTGATGTGAGACTTTCTTATATTTTTGTCTTCCCCTACAAACCCCAATCATCACTCTCTTTGCCATCCAAAGTGCTAAGTCCATGGCTCCGCTCATGTATTCAGTGAAGTTGAAAAAGCTGAAGCGAGAAAAAGTATGATACAATTGCTTGGTTTGGCACCGGGCTGCTCATGATTTATACTTTATGCTAGGAAGATTAAGCATGCTAAGTTATATGATTTTGTAGGGATAGTGTTCTTTAGAATTCTTTATTTTGAAGGGCATGATTGTTTGTTAGTATACCTGAGTATTGATGTCTTAATGTCAAATGATAGACTATTGCCTTGAATCAATCGCATCCTAATATTCAAGTATGATTAGACTATTTGATCAATATTATGTTAGGTAGCATTCCACATCAAAAATATCTTGTTTTATCATTTACCTAGTCGAGGACGAGCAGGAATTAAGCTTGGGATGCTGATACGTCTCCGTCGTATTTATAATTTTTGATTGTTTCATGCCATTATTTTACAACTTTCATATACTTTTGGCAACAATTTATATTATTTTTGGGACTAACCCAGACTGTCGTTGTTTTCAGCATAACTACCGTGGTGCTATTTTTTGTGTAGAAATAAAAGTTCTCGGAATTGGACGAAACTTTTTGATGATTTTTTTGGAAGAAAAGAAAAATACTGGAGCAAATAACCACTGGAGGGGGTCCTACTGCCCACTAGGCACCAGGGTGCGCCACCCCCCTCTGGCACGGCCTAGTGGGTAGTGGGCCCCTCGAAGCCCATCTGGACGTGACACGGACGCCAAAAAATCCTATAAATTAAGAAACCCCCAGAAATAACCCTAGATCAGAAGTTCCGCCGCCGCAAGCCTCTGTAGCCACAAAAAAACAATCTGGACCCTGTTCTAGTACCCTGTCGGAGGGGGAAATCATCACCGGAGGCCATCTTCATCATCCCGGCGGCCACCATGATGAGGAGGAGTAGTCAACCCTCAGGGATGAGAGTTTGTACTAGTAGCTATGTGTTTAATATCTCTCTCTCTCTCATGTTCTTGAGTTGGCACGATCTTGATGTATCGCGAGCTTTGTTAATGTAGTTGTATCATATGGTGTTTTCCCCTCTCTATCTTGTTGTGGTGAATTGAGTTTTTCCTTTGAGATTTCGTTATTATCAGATTACTTTTATGGATTTGAGAGCACTTGATGTATGTCTTGCTATGAATACCCGTGGTGACAATGGGGTATCATATTGATTCACTTGATATATGTTTTGGCACTCAACTCGCGGATTCCCGAGGTGACATTGGGGTAATCTATGCATAGGGGTTGATGCACGTTTTCGTCCTTGTTTCTCCAGTAGAAATCTTGGGTCACTCTTTGAGATTCTTTGTGTTGGATAGAGTATTATGAATCTGAAATTGTTTGATGCATATCGTATAATCAACTCATAGATACTCATGGTGACATTAGAGTATCTAGGTGACATTATAGTTGGTTGATATGTATCATATGGTGTTATTTTAGTATGAACTCTTAGATAGATCGATCGAAAAGGATAACTTGGTGTTATTTTAGTACGAACTCTTGGATATATCAATCGGAAAGGATAACTTTGAGGTGGTTTCGTACCCTACAAACAATTTCTTCTTATGTTCTCCGCTAGATAAGAACTTTGGAGTGATTCTTCGTTGCATGTTGAGGGATGGTTATATGATCCAATTATATTAGCATTGTTGAGAGATTGCACTAGCGAAAGTATAAACCCTAGGCCTCATTTTCAAGCATAGCAATATCATTTGTGCTCACTTTTTTTACATGCTACCTTGCTGTTTTTTATTGTTACTATTACAAAAATCAATATCTACTATCATTACTACACTTGTATCACCATCTCTTCGCCGAACTAGTGCACCTATACAATTTACCATTGTATTTGGTGTGTTGGGGACACAAGAGACTCTTTGGTATTTGGTTGTAGGGTTGTTTGAGAGAGACCATCTTCATCCTATGCCTCCCACGGACTGATAAACCTTAGGTCATCCACTTGAGGGAAAATTGCTACTATCCTACAAAACTCTGCGCTTGGAGGCCGAACAGGAGTCTATAAGAATAAAGTTGCGTAGTAGACATCAAGCTCTTTTCTGGCTGGAGGTGAGTGCTTGAAGGTATATCTTTAGATCTTGCAATTGAATCTTTTAGTTTCTTGTTTTATCACTAGTTTGGTTTATAAAAAGAAAACTAAAAAATGGAATTGAGGTTGCCTCATATTATTCGTCTTTATCATGTATTTCTTGAAAATGATGGAAAGGAAAATTGGGTTCAATTGATAGAAGAAGAATTCAATAAAATGTTTGGCATAAAATCTTTGTGTGATGAGCATGATTGCAATGTTGATAGTATGAATTCTTTGAATATCCATGATGCTAATGATATGCAAAGCCATAAGCTTGGGGATGCTATGTTTGATGAAGATGATATTTTTAGTACCCCAAGTTTTGATGAGAATATTCATTATGATGAAAGCATGCCTCCTATCTATGATGATTATATTGATGAAAGTGGGTTTGGAAGAGTGTCAACTCTAGGTAATTATCCCACTATTTTGGAGGGTGTTGAATCTTATTGTAATAATTATGAAAGTGGATTTGGAGAGGTCATGACTTTATGTAATGACGATTCCACTATTTCGGAAGAGGTTTCAATTGATTATGACAACAAAGTTGATATCTATGATGATTATGGTGATGACATGTATGCTATATTGAATAATGATAACCATGAAACTTGTCATCATGATTTTAATTTTCAATCTCATGATAGTTATTTTGTTGATTTTGCTCCCACCACTATGAATGAGAATAAATTTGCTTATGTGGAGAGTAATAAAAATTCTATGCTTGTGGATCATGAAAAGAATGCTTTATGTTATAGCTATATTGTTGAATTCATTCATGATGCTACTGAAAATTATTATGAGAGAGGAACATATGCTTTTACATATTGTAATAATATCAAGTTTCCTCTCTATGTGTTGAAAATCTTGAAGTTTTGCTTGTTTTGCCTTCCTATGCTAGTTGATTCTTGTTGCCATGATTTGTTTTCTCACAAAATCCCTATGCATAGGAAGTATGTTAGGCTTAAATGTGCTTGCCATGTGATTAATGATGCTCTCTTTGTGTTTCAACTCTTTACTTTTATGTGAGCATCATTGAAATCATCATGCCTAGCTAAAAAGGCATTAAAGAAAAGCGCTTTTTGGGAGACAACCCAACATTTACCCCTACTATTTTTTTTGTGTGTTCACATATTAGGCTACTGTAGTAATCATGTTTTATAGCTTTTGTTTCAATAAAGTGCCATGTAAAGCCTTTGGGATAGTGTGGATGATAGTTGACTTGATTCTGTGCAAAAACAGAAACTTTTGCGCCCAGTAACAGAATTGTTAAAAATCACTGGGCGTTGAAAAATTCTGAATTTTTTACAGATCATTTATATACAAATTTCCTACGTTTTCATAATTTTTCAGAATTTCTGGAGTTACATAAGTATAGTCATTATTCAGATCTTTCAGACTGTTTTGTTTCTGACAGATTCTGTTTGCAATGCATAGTTCACTTGTTTTATGGTTTCTATGGCTTATATTACTTAATATAAATTGTGGAAATTATAGAGTACAGTAGGAATTATGTGGAAGCAATTATGGATCTTGTCTTTGATAGTACCCAAGTGAATGATTTGTTTCACTATGCTGACCCATCTCACGAAGTTCCATTAAGTTTTGTGTGATTGAAGTTTTCAAGTTTTGGGTGAGATATCGATATGAGGAGAATAAGGAGTGACAAGAACCTAATCTTGGGGATTCCCAAGGCACCCCAAGGTAATATTCAAGGAAGATCCAAGCAACTAAGCTTGGGGATGCCCCGGAAGGCATCCCCTCTTTCGTCTCCAACATTATCGGTAACCTTACTTGGGGCTATATTTTTTTCGTCACATGATATGAGTTTTGGTTGGAGCGTCATTTTTTTTTAGTATTTGCTTGCTGTTATTTAGAGTAATGTTTTGCATATTTTATTTCAATAAAAGTGTCAAGGATATCCTTTACCATATTTTGTATATTTTGCAAGTCTATATGTGGCTGTTTGAAAACAGAAAGTTGCATGCTAGTGCGTGAATTCTTGAGAAAAGTAAGGATGTGATAAAATGTTGATTTTTTTTGGAAAATAAGATATGATAAATTTTCTACATTGTGGTAAGTTTTAAGAATATTTGGAGTTGGGGAAGTATGAGTGTAATTGCACTCTTTACAGACTATCATGTTTAGATAGATTGCTATTATGTTTGCACTGTTTGCTTGTTTAATGATTCTATTTGAGGATAGGAGTGTTAAATATGCAGAGGCATTTAGTATGCAATGTTAAATTATAATTTTAGTGATTTGTTACAGTAGATAATGATAAGGTGTTGCATTGATTTATACTAACATATATTACGAGTTCTTGATGAGTTTTGTGTGGATGAAGTTTTTAAGATTTAGAGAAACCGAGATATAAGGGGAATGAGGAAGACACAAGAGCTCAAGCTTGGGGATACCCAAGGCATCCCAATATATCATTTCAAGATGTCTCAAGCATCTAAGCTTGGGGATGCGCCAGTAGGCATCCCACCTTTCTTCATCAACAATTATCGGTTAGTATCGGTTGAGCCTAAGTTTTTGCTTCTTCACATGAGTTGTGCTATTCTTGGAATGTCATTTTATTTTGTTAGTATTTGCTTTATGTTTTAATAAAATACTTAGATCTGAAAGTTTTGAAATGAGAGTGAGTCCTCAAATAGCTACCCATTTACTTAACTACTCGTTTGATCTTCACTTATATCTTTTTGGAGTAGTTTGTCTTTTGCTCTCGTGCTTCACTTAAATTTATTTCGGAGCTTGTTAGTAGCAATGGTAATATATAAATTTAGTCCCAAAGTGGTAGATATCCAAGAAGGATATAATAAAAACTCTCATGTAGATCATTGGATATGATAAGTTTGATTCCTTGCAATAGTTTTGCGATATGGAGATAATAATATGTGAGTCATGTTGGTGAGTAATTGTGCTTTAGTAGGAATATTGGCGTTAAGGTTTGTGATTCCCTAAGCAAGCACGAAAGTCAATAGTTATGCAATGAAGTTATATCCTACTTGCGGTGCATTATTCGGTGTTAGTTATGTTTAATACTCGTTTATGATCATTTTTGTTTCTTGGTTGGTCGCTTCTCAATCTATTTGCTAGCCTTCATTTGTACTAAGCAGGAATATTGCTTGTGCATCCAAACTCCTTAAACCAAGTTGTGCCAAATGAGTCCGCCATAGCTACCTATATGCGGTATTTCCATGCCGTTCCAAGTAAATTTGTATGTGCCAACTCTAATTTTCAAAATGAATTCCTTTTTGTGTGCCTGTACCGTTCATGAAGCGACAGGGGTGGCCAATACTTTCCATGCTAGATATTTTATTCTCAAGATGAGTGTTTATTCACTTGTCATTGGACGAGAGTGTGGCAAAGGAATAGGTATGCCTAGTCCCGAAATGCAAAAAATTTATTTATGTTGTTCAATAATAAATTCCGTGGAAAGTGTTGGTATGGAAGGCACCCGTGGATATGGCTAGCCATGGATTGTGAAAGAATGGTGGAAAAGGGAAGAAACTTTATTTTATGTTTGGGAACCGCCTATGATTTATCTAGCATGGAAAGTATTGGGATGTAACATCCATTTCAATTTGGAATGTTTACAATATTAGCTAAGCATCTATGCATTTTTGTTTGAATTGAGTGGCATTTGGAAAGAATCAGAGGCATTTGAGTTTTATTTCAGTTTGGATTCAAATGGCATTTTGAAATCCCTAACAAGTACTTTGTTCTGAAGTATGAGAGGAGCTAATATGACACTCCAAAAATGTCAGAAAAAAATAATGCCAAAAGTTTTGGATTCAAATTTGTTTTATTTGGATTTTTTCAAAAAGATGTTTTTTCTAAAGTTTGTTTTATGCCTCTAAAAAATAGTTTATCTTATAGGGTTTATTTTTCAGAGTTTTTTGATATATATATATGTCCTATATAAAACTATTTTTATTTTCTCTATTTTATTTTTTCCCTGTGTCTTATTTCAAAAAAACCAGCGCCTGGGCCGGCGCTCGCCAGCCGGCCCAGCAACCAGCCACCCGATGCGGCCCACCAGCGACCACAACGGCCTCCCCCGCACCGAAAACTCTCCCGATCGCTCGCTCAATCCCTCTCTTCCTTCTCTCTCTCACCGACCCGCGGGGCCCGCCCCATCTCTTTCCCCTTGCCCACGCCGCACCGCGCCAGTGCATGACCAGAGCGTGCCCGTCGCCGTGATCTTCTCGGGATCGCGCTCCGAGACCTTCCCCTCCTCCAAGGCTATGCCCTATAAAAGCCCCTACTCCTCCCTCGGACCCCTTAATCCCCGACGCCAAAACCCTCTGCACCGCCCACACCCACCTTTCCGATCTCACTCCTGCAGCCGCCGTTCGTTGCCGCTGCCATCAACGGTGAGCAATGCCCGGCCCCCAAATTTCGCTAGCTCAACCCCGTCAGCCATGCGCACCCCATTGATATCTTTGTCGTGCCCAGGAATCACCGACGACGCCGCCCCAAGAATCACCGACGACCACCGGAGCACTGGAGCTTCGCCACCTCCTGTTGCTCCGTCCCGACGCCCCCGACCGCCACTGACTCCACCCCCGAGCCCCTCTCGCCCGGCCAAACCTCCCCGACACCTCCACCAACGCCAGAGACCACCGTTTGCCGCCGCCCCATTCGCCGCCCGAGCCGTCCGTCGAACACCTCTGTAAGACGCCCGCCCCCTCAGCCGTTCGATCCTCCTTAGATGGTGTAGATTAGATCAGTTTAACCGTTCGGTTTTTTATTAGGTCGGTTTGTTTCCGTCTATTCCCTGTTTAGATCTAGTTAGTTAACAGATCGGTTTTCTTCTTCTTTTATTATCCTATACGCGGTTTTGTTAGTTATCGCTTGAGCGCTTATTAGTTACAGATCGCTCGCCCTCCTGGCCCAATAGCGCCCGTTTTTTTTGCATTTTCGTTTCTGTTTTAAAAACAAAAAAGTTCCAATCTTGTAGAATCAATATCTCCTAGGTTATTTAGTATTTTATTTTGATACTTTTGATCTAGATTGGAATTTTCCTAAAGTTTCTGTAGATGTCAAATTTGACCATGTTTGAAATTTGATTTACATGAATTTTGTTCAGATCACTATTTTTGCAATATCTTGAGCTAGGATTAATATTTTTTAGTGTTTCTTTTTGCTACTATTTTCTTATGACCTTGTCTATCAGTAGGAGTAGATTGGGGAATTTTAGAATTATTTAAAATTAGTTTATCATGAAAATAGTACTGTTTTGCTTTTTTATACCTTTTGTATGGTTCTTTTATTTTAAATTGTTTTAAATTAATTTTCTTTTGTTTTTTCAGTTTAGCTTCTGTAGAGTAACAATAGAAATTTCTATAGTTCAAAAAATATATTTTAGTAGCTTGTTTTCTTTTGTTCTACTAGGAAAACTATTTTAAGCATATTAGTAGTTTCATAAAAGGTTTTAAAATGATTCTTTTTGCATAAAATTTTATTTGTGTTTTTCTTTCTGTTATTTAATAAAAACCTTATTTTGTTCTGTTAAGTAAAATTTTAGTAGTAGAAAACTATTTTATAGCTTATTTTACTTGTAGTAAAAACCTTGCTTTGATTTTGATGAGTTTCTTTGGTTTTGTTTTGGTTTTCCTTTGTGTGTTTTGATGATTGTGTGATAACTACTTTTACTTGTTGTTATGTTATTATATTGTATGATGGTATGCTTATTGTGCTTTGTTTGTTTCGATAGAGTACCCAGAGTGCGAGGCTTGTTACTGCGAGTCATTAGCGTTCGAAGATCGTCAGCAAGGAAAGTCTTTGATCATGAAATTTTATTACCTATGTTTTATTGCATTAGAAGCTATCCTCCTCACCATTCATTCAAGTAGGAGAAATTGAATCAAGTTCTTGATTAGTATCATGTGGTAGGTTGACCCAAATCCCTATGTTACCATTGCTCGGGGCATTGTAGTATTTATGCTATGCTTCATAGACGGGGTTGGTTGAGTGGTTCATATGGGAGATGTGAGAGTCAAGATGATGACAACCTCAAGATTTCAAGATGCTCAAGACGGACTTCAAATTCACTACTGGGTGGAGGACGGAAGGACGGGTACCCTGGAGCACCCAGTGGTTGACCCAGGGATGCATGGAGAAGCGCCATGACATCTTGCGGAAAGCTTCACCCAGCCACGAAGAGACGGATGGGTATACCTTGACCGGAAGCTTACCTGTGCAGCCGCACACCATTATGGGCTCTGGCTTGGTCGACCCTAGGCGTGACTCTGGACGGATGGTGCCAGCAGATGTAGATGAACGGTAGGATACGGATGGGCACCGGCAGTGGCCCAGAGGAACTCTACGGAAGACCCTATTTCATTCGTCCCGTCTTCAGTCACCAGTCAGTGCGAGAATATAAAGGAGGGAACGATTCTTGCGGGTAAAGTGCACAAGACTCTGCAGAGTGAAATCTAATCGATTAGCGGTGTCGCCGATTACGGACATCTGAGCCACTGGAATGGGACTTATTTGGAACTCTCAACACCAAACATAAATAAATTGATGGGTTATTAATGTTTTCAGGTATGAGACACTGGTTGGCGGAACCATCTCAATAACAACCAATATTTTATAGTAATTGCAAGCAAGCCCTTTTGTTGTAGGAAAAAAATTGGCTTTTTCGCAAAAACTTAAACTTAGAGCCCCACAACCAAATTGCATATAGTGGTAGTATTTTATTATTATTCCCTCTCTATGACTTGCCAGCATATTCAAAATGCCGACCTACACGGCTGCAATGTCTTATGTTGCAGAGGAGTATTCCAACCAGGAGTGAGGCTACGATCTACGCTTGGTGATTGCCCTATGGAGTCGGATGGACTCGTTTATTGTCTACGCTTCTGCATTAGTTTTTCTCATGAGTTGGCCTTCGGCCGAATTTATTATGATGTAATAAAGACTCCATATGAGATTCGTGTAATAAATCAGGTGTGATTGAAACTTTGATATTTTCATCAATGTACTGTGTGTGCCAGCATGATCTTGGGATGGTAGAGATACATAGAGACTTGACCGATTTTGAGTCGGGTCGCTACAAAGATGGAATCAGAGCACATGCTGACCGTAGGGCGTAACCCCTAGGATCGAAAATCCATAGGAAGAAATTAATTTATTTTATGTCTTTATTTTATCCATAATTCTCCCAAGTTCATTTCTGACTTCCCTCCGATTTCAACATTCTAGATGGCCGTCGAGTACACCCCAGTTCTGCTGCCGGAGTTTTGCCAGCCAGATGAGGAGATGCCTTTCGGCAAGAAGCTGGTTCAGATCATCAAGAAGTTAAAGATTGCTCTGCCCTCCATCACCAGGAAGCCTACCAATGCACTTCCAACGGACACTCGCTATAGGATTGTGGTGCACATCCAAGTGAGGACTTTCGGAAGTTTCCAAGAGCCCATCGACTTCGAGTTTACCGCTCCCACTTGGATCCTCGGGAGAGACATGGCTATTCATCGTGCACTTGGACATCTCTGAGAAGAGTACAGGGCCGAGCTCGACGCATCAGACCTCACGATGATTTCTCACGAAGCTAGAAATGGAGATATCGTGCGCACCGTGGATGACGACTCCATTCTCTCATATGTCCAAGACCTGGAGACTCACGTCAGGAATCTAGAGGTTCAGACGCGCAGAAGCTTGAAGGTATTCAGGAGGTTGACCTTCCGTGAACTGGAACTGGATGATAAAGCCCGCGACGACTTCAACGAGCATGAAGAGGAAGTTAAGGATTTTTTGGAGAGAATCAAGAACCTGAAGACTTATGTTGCTGCAATGGAGGAGAGGATGGAACTGGGAGAAGACCTCTTTCCGGGTGGTGATGATGGACCCCTTGTGAGCATTGATAAGGATTACGAGGAGAGCTCCACTAAAGGACGCAACAAGAGGAGACGCACCACCAGAGGACGCCGCACCGGAAGACGCACCGCTGGAGGACGCAAGGATATCTGAGGAGAACATTTAGTCATGACTGCCATGTTTTTATTTTTTATTGTTGTTCGATTAGGCCATTTTTTTATTAGTCGTGAGATTTGTAATCCGAGATTGAACTATGTTTGAGTTGAATGAATAAATGATTGGTGTGATAATGATTGTTGCATGCATTTGGGTAGTGTTTATTTCCCTTTAGACCCTTGATCAATTCTAGTTTCTCATCCACTCCAAAACATCATATGCCTCCGGGACGTGACCCCGAATTCACTTTCTCGCCGGAGCTCACCCAACTGATCCAACAGCAAAATGCCTTGATGCAGATGCTCATCCAGAACCAAGGCAACAACAACAACAATCCACCGCCACCACCCCCTGTCGACAACCTGACCCATTTCTTAAGAATGAATCCGCCGGTGTTCTCTAGCAGCACCGAGCCGATAGTAGCTGATGATTGGCTCCGCAAGATTGGAAGGGAGCTAGTAACTGCTGGATGCACGGATGCAGAGAAGGTGCGCTTTGCCGCACATCAGCTTGATGGACCCGCAACCTCTTGGTGGGAGAACTACACCGCCACCTATCCCATCGCCACAATCACATGGGATCAGTTTTAGCAGGCCTTCCGCTCCGCTCATGTCTCAGCTGGAGCCATGAGTTTGAAGAAGCATGAGTTCTGCAACTTACACCAGGGGAATCGTTCTGTGGGGCAGTACGTGGATGAGTTCAGCCAGTTAGCTCGCTATGCCCCAAATGATGTGGCCACAGATGCCGCAAAGCAGGAGAAGTTTCTCGAGGGACTCAATGATGAGCTGGGAATGCAGCTGATGGTGGCTAACTTCAACAACTACCAGGAGCTGGTAGACAAGGCCATCATCCTTGAAGGCAGGCAGCAACAGTTTGATAGCCGCAAGCGGAAGTATGGCCAGGGAAAGTACAGCTCCGGAGCTCAGCAGAAGCCCCATTACACCCCATACTCGGGAGGACACACTCATCACACCCATGGAGGACATAATCATCGAGGACATAACCATGGAGGGAATGGGAATAATCGCCAGAACAACAACAACTTCAAGTCTGGCAATGGAGGCAATGGAAACCAACACCGTCCGGCTCCGGCTCAGAAGGATCTGAGTCATATCACCTGTTTCAAGTGTAGGAAGACGAGACACTATGCCATCAATTGCTCGGAGTTCAAGCAAGGAAATGGAAACGACAATGGCAATGGAACCTCAGCAACCAAGAAGCCCAATCCTTTTCCTCGTGCTCAGGTGAACCACATCGATGTGGAGGACGTCTATGATTAGCCAGAGACTGCAGTTGGTAAGTTTTTATTAAATTCACGTCCAGTATTGGTACTCTTTGATTCTCGTGCAACGCATTCATTCATATCAAGTGTAGTTGTGGAAAAAGTACGGGTTGCCCACTAGAACCCTTGGGAGCCCTATTCAGGTCACTTCCCTAGGAGGTGAGATGACAACAGGCTTAGGCTGTCACTCGACCCTCAGCATCGGAAATCATGAGTTTCCTGCAGACCTCATAGTATTGGAATCCCAGGGATTGGACATGATCCTAGGCATGGAATGGATGACAAAGTTTGAAGGAAACATCGACTGTGCCCGCAAGACGATTTTGCTCACCACCCCGGAGTAGAAGCGAATCAAGTATGTATCCAGGCGCACGCTAACGAAGACTCAGATGAATTCCCTCACGGGAGTTGTTCAGGAGGAAGTGCCAGTAGTGCAAGATTTTCCCGATGTATTCCCGAAGGAATTACCAGGAATGCCACTGGACAGAGACATTGAATTTTTGATTGAGTTATTGCCTGGCACAGCCCCAATATCCAAGAGACCTTATCGGATGCCTCCTAACAATTTGGAAGAGATCAAGAAGCAGAACAAGGAATTATTGGAGAAAGGATATATTTGCCCAAGTTCTTCACCTTGGGGAGCCCCAGTTCTTTTGGTCGAGAAGAAGGATGGAACCCTGAGAATTGTTGTGGATTATCGTTCGTTGAACGAAGTGACCATCAAGAACAAGTACCCTCTATCGATGATTAATGATTTATTTGATCAGCTAGTTGGAGCCAAAGTATTCTCCAAGATCGATCTTCGATCAGGATATCATCAGCCAAAGATTCGTGAACAGGATATACCCAAAACTGCTTTCACCACAATGTATGGTCTTTATGAGTATGCCATCATGTCATTTGGATTGACTAATGCCCCTGCGTATTTTATGAGCATGATGAACAAGGTATTTATGGAATATCTAGACAAGTTTGTCGTGATGTTCATCGATGACATATTGGTTTTCTCCAAGAGCGAGGAAGAACACAAGGAGCACTTGCGTCTAGTTCTGGAGAAACTCCAAGAACATTAGCTATATGCCAAGTTCAGCAAATGTGAATTTTGGTTGAAGGAAGTCGGATTCCTCGGTCATGTTATTTCAAGAGAAGGAATAGTAGTCGACCCCACTAAGGTTGAGTCGGTCACCAAATGGAAGTCACCCACCTCGGTCAAGGAGATCCGCAGTTTTCTCGGACTTGCAGGATATTATCGTAGATTTATTGAGAATTTCTCCAAGATTGCTAAGCCCATGAGTGAGCTGTTGAAGAAGGAGACTAAGTACATTTGGACTGAGGATTGTGAAGCCAGTTTTCAAGAGCTGAACAAACGATTGGTTACAGACCCAGTGCTAATTTTGCCGGGCATACACAAGGATTACCAGGTGTATTATGACGCTTCTCGTCAAGGACTCGGAGGAGTGCTCATGCAGGAAGGAAAGGTTGTAGCTTATACCTCCAGAAAGCTACGACCTCACGAGTTGATCAAGGACTATGACATGAGATTGCATTATCACTCAGGGAAGGCAAATGTTGTTGCAGATGCTTTGAGCCATAACAGCTATGTGAACACCCTCATAGTAGGAGGATTACCTCAGGAGTTAGCCAATGATCTCAGAGATCTCCGACTGGAGATAGTACTGAGATGATTTGTCGCCACCCTGGATATACAGTCTACTCTGACCGAAAGAATTCGTGAAGCCCAGAAGACGGACAAGGAAATTGCAGAGATAAAGGAAAGGATGAGTAACGGAAAGGCTAATGGTTTTCGTGAGGATGAGCACGGAGCTTTATGGTTTGAGGATCGTATCTATGTGCCAAATGATCCAGAGATCAGGAAGTTAATTCTTCAGGAGGCCCATGATTCACCATACTCGATACACCCAAGAAACACCAAGATGTATCTGGACTTGAAGGAAAGTTTCTGGTGGACAGGTATGATGAAGGATATTGCCGAGTACGTAGCAATATGCTATGTTTGTTAGCGAGTAAAAGCAGAACACCAGAAGCCGGCAGGGTTACTTCAACCTTTGCCGATACCCAAGTGGAAATGGGAAAAACTTGGAATGGATTTTATCACAGGATTACCCAGGACTCGTTCAGGTTATGATTCAATCTGGGTAGTGGTTGATCGCTTGACCAAGGTAGCACATTTCATTCCCGTGAAGACCACATATACCAGCGCTAAGTTAGCTAAGATATACATGACCAATATTGTATGTGCATGGAGTTCCAAGGAGTATCGTGTTCGATAGAGGAACACAATTTACCTCAAAGTTTTGGAATCAGTTGCATGAAACTTTGGGTACGAGGCTAGAGTTCAGTACAACTTTTCATCCACAGACAGATGGACAGACCGAGAGAGTCAACCAGATCCTGGAAGACAAGTTGAGAGCCTGTGCGCTAGACTATGGAGCTAGCTGAGATGATAATTTGCCCTATGCAGAGTTCTCGTACAACAACATCTATCAGATCAGTCTGAATATGGCACCTTTCGAAGCTCTATACAGAAGGAGGTGCAGAACACCATTGTTGTGGGATGGTGTTGGAGACCAAAAAAATTTTGGTCCCGATCTTATCAGAGACCCCAAAGAGAAGGTCAAGCTGATTCGTGAAAGACTCAAGATAGCTTAGTCGAGGTAGAAGAGTTATGCCAACAGTAAACGCAAGGAGGTAACATACGAAGTGGGAGACCGAGCATATCTCCGTGTGTCTCCACTTCGAGGAATCAAGAGGTTCGGTGTTAAAGGAAAGTTAGCACCCTGATTCATAGGCCCATACAAAATCCTCAAACACAAAGGAGAAGTTGCATACAAGCTGGAATTGCCGGAAGGATTGTCCGGAGTTCATGATGTCTTTCATGTTTCCCAGCTGAAAAAATGCCATGCTGAGATGGTCGATATTCCTTTGAGAGACACAGTGCCCCTAGAGGCCATACAGCTTGACAGTGATCTGACTTATGAGGAGAATCCCGTCAGGATTTTCGAGACTGCGAATAGAGTTACCCGCAACAAGATCATCAAGTTCTGCAAGGTTCTGTGGAGCCACCACTCCGAGGAGGAAGCCACCTGGGAACAAGAAGAAGACCTCCGTCGAGACCACCCGCACCTATTTGCTAGCCAACCCGAATCTCGAGGGAGAGATTCATCTTAAGGTGGGTAGGTTTGTAACATCCCAAATTTTCAATTTGGAATGTTTACAATATTAGCTAAGCATCCATGCATTTTTGTTTGAATTGAGTGGCATTTGGAAAGAATCAGAGGCATTTGAGTTTTATTTGAGTTTGGATTCAAATGTCATTTGAAATCCCTGACAAATACTTTGTTCAAAAGTATGAGAGGAGCTAATATGACACTCCAAAAATGTCAGAAGAAAATAATGCCAAAAGTTTTGGATTCAAATTTGTTTTATTTGGAATTTTCCAAAAAGATGTTTTTTTTCTAAAGTTTGTTTTATGCCTCTTAAAAATAGTTCATCTTATAGGGTTTATTTTTCTGAGTTTTTTTGATATATATATATATGTCCTATATAAAACTATTTTTATTTTCTCTATTTATTTTTTTCCCCTCTGTCTTATTTCAAAAAAAAAAGCCAGCGCCCGGGCCGGCGCTAGCCAGCTGGCCCGGCAGCCAGCCACCCGACGCGGCCCACCAGTGACCACAGCGGCCTCCCCCTCGCCGAAAACTCTCCCGATCCCTCTCTTCCCTCTCTCTCTCACTGACCCGCGGGGCCCGCCCCATCTCTTTTCCCATGCCAACGCCGCGCTGGGCCAATGCACGACCAGAGCGCGCCCGTTGCCACGATCTTCTCGGGATCGCGCTCCGAGACCTTCCCCTCCTCCAAGGCTATGCCCTATAAAAGCCCCTACTCCTCCTCCCTCGGACCCCTTAAACCCCGACACCAAAACCATCCGCACAGCCCACACCCACCTTTCTGATCTCGCTCCTGCCGCCGCAGTTCGTCACCGCTGCCATCAATAGTGAGCAACAACCGGCCCCCAAATTTCGCCAGCTCAACCCCCTCAGCCACGCGCACCCCGCTGACATCTTTGTCATGCCCAGGAATCACCGACGACGCTGCCTCAAGCATTACCGATGACCACCGGAGCACCGGAGCTCCGCCACATCCTGTCGCTCTGTCCCGACGCCCCCGACTGCCACTGACTCCACCCCCGAGCCCCTCTCACCCGGCCAAACCTCCCCGACACCTCCACCGACGCCGGAGACCGCCGGAGCTGCCTCCCCATTCGCCGCCCGAGCCGTTCGCCACCGTCGAACACCTCTGTAAGCCGCTCGCCCCCTTAGCCGTTCGATCCTCCTTAGACAGTGTAGATTAGATCAGTTTAACTGTTCATTTTTTTATTAGATCGGTTTGTTTCCGTCTATTCCCGGTTTAGATCTAGTCGGTTAACAGATCGTTTTTTTCATTTATTAACCTATACGCGGTTTGTTAGTTATCGCCTGAGCGCTTATTAGTTACAGATCGCTCCCTCTCCTGGCCCAATAGCGCCCGTTTTGTGTTTTTTTGTATTTTTGTTTCTGTTTTAAAAATAGAAAAGTTCCAAACTTATAAAATCAATATCTCCTAGGTTATTTAATATTTTAGTTTGATTCTTTTTGCTCTAGATCTTAAAGTTTATGTAGATATAAAATTTGACCATGTTTGAATTTTGAAATTTGATTTACATGAATTTTGTTCAGATCACTATTTTTGCAATATCTTGAGCTAGGATTAATATTTTTTAGTGTTTCTTTTTGCTACTGTTTTCTTATGACCTTGTCTATCAGTAGGAGTAGATTGGGGAATTTTAGAGTTAATTAAAATTAGTTTATAATGAAAATAGTACTGTTTTGCTTTTTTATACCTTTTGTGTTATTCTTTTATTTTAAATTGTTTTAAATTATTTATTTTTTGTTTTGTTCAGTTTAGTTTCTATAGAGTAACACTAGCAATTTCTATAGTTCAAAAAAAAATATTAGTAGCTTGTTTTCTTTTGTTCTACTAGGAAAACTGTTTTAAGCATATTAGTAGTTTCATAAAAGGTTTTAAAATGATTCTTTTTGCATAAAATTTTATTTGTGTTTTTCTTTCTGTTATTTAATAAAAACTTTATTTTTGTTCTGTTAAGTAAAATTTTAGTATTAGAAAACTATTGTATAGCTTGTTTTACTTGTAGTAAAAACCTTGCTTTGATTTTGATGACTTTCTTTGGTTTTGTTTTGGTTTTCCTTTGTGTGTTTTGATGATTATGTGATAACTAGTTTTACTTGTTGTTAGGTTATTATATTGTATGATGGTATGCTTATTGTGCTTTGTTTGTATCGATAGAGTACCCGAGTGCGAGGCTTGTTACTGCGAGTCATTAGCGTTCAAAGATAGTCAGCAAGGCAAGTCTTTGATCATGAAATTTTATTACCTATTTTTTATTGCATTAGTAGTTATCCTCCTCACCATGCATGCAAGTAGGAGAAATTGAATCAAGTTCTTGAGTAGTATCATGTGGTAGGTTGACCCAAATCCCTATGTTACCATTGCCCGGGGCATTGTAGTATTTATGCTATGCTTCGTAGACGGGGTTGGTTGAGTGGTTCACATGGGAGATGTGAGAGTCAATATGATGACAACCTCAAGATTTCAAGATGCTCAATACGGACTTCAAACTCACTACTGGGTGGAGGACGGATGGATGGGTACCCTGGAGCACCCAGTGGTTGACCCAGGGAGGCATGGAGAAGCGCCATGACATCTTGCGGAAAGCTTCACCCAGCCACGAAGAGACAGATGGATATACCTCGACCGGAAGTTTACGTGTGCAGCCGCACGGCATTATGGGCTCTGGCTTGGTCGATCCTAGGCGTGACTCTGGACGGACGGTGCCAGCAGATGTAGAAGAACGGTAGGATATGGATGGGTACCGGCAGTGGCCCAGAGGAACTCTACGGAAGACCCTATTTCATTCGTCCCATCTTCAAACACCAGGCAGTGCGAGGACATAAAGGAGGGAACGATTCTTGCGGGTAAAGTGCACAAGACTCTATAGAGTGAAATCTAATCGATTAGCCGTGTCCCCGGTTATGGACATCTGAGCCTCTGGAATTGGACTTATTCGGAACTCTCAACACCAAACATAAATAAATTGATGGGTTATTAATGTTTTCGGGTATGAGACACTGGTTGGAACCATCTCAATAACAACCAATATTTTGTAGAAGCAAGCCCTTTTGTTGTAGGAAAAAAATGGCTTTTTCACAAAAACTTAAACTTAGAGCCCCACAGCCAAATTGCATATAGTGGTTGTATTTTATTATTGTTCCCTCTCTATGACTTGCTAGCATATTCAAAATGCTAACCTACATGGCTTCTTAAATTGCAGAGGAGTTTTCCGACCAGGAGTGAGGCTACGATCTACGCTCGGTGATTGCCCTATGGAGTCGGATGGACTCGCTTATCGTCTACGCTTTCGCATTAGTTTTTCTCATGAGTTGGCCTTCGACCGAATTTATTATGATGTAATAAAGAGTCTATATGAGATTCGTGTAATAAATCAGGTGTGATTGAACTTTGATATTTTCATCAATGTACCGTGTGTGCCATCATGATCTTGGGATGGTAAAGATACACAGAGACTTGACCGATTTCGGGTCGGGTCGCTACATGGGAATTCTTGGTCGTTGATACATCCATTTTGCATCATGTTTTTATGTTAATATTTATTGCACTATGGATTGTTATTTCATATTATGGTACAATACTTATGCCTTTTCTCACTTATTTTACAAGATTTACATAAAGAGGGAGAATGCCGGCAGCTAGAATTCTGGACCGGAAAGGAGCAAATCTGAGATACCTATTCTTCACAACTCCAAATGTCCTAAAACTTTACAGAGAATTGCTTTGGAATATATAGAAAATATTGGGCGAAGAAACAACATAAGGGGACCCACCAGGTGGCCACAAGCCTGGGGGGGCGCCTCCTGAGCTTGTGGGCCCCCTGGCCAGCCCCAGTGTCCATCTTCTGCTATATGGAGGGTTTTGACCTAGAAAATATCAGAAGGGAGCTTTCGGGATGAAGCGCTGCCGTCTCGAGGCGAAACTTGGGCAGAAGCAATCTAGAGCTCCGACATAGTGATTATGCTGGGGAAACTTCCCTCCGGGAGGGGGTAATCGAAGCCATCATCATCACCAATGATCCTCTCATCGTGGGAGGGTCAATCTTCATCAACATCTTCACCACCACCATCTCCTCTCAAACCCTAGTTCATCTCTTGTATTCAATCTTTGCCTCAGAACCTCAGATTGATACCTGTGGGTTGCTAGTAGTGTTGATTGCTTCTTGTAGTTGATGCTAGTTGGTTTATTTGGTGGAAGATCATATGTTCAGATCCTTAAAGATATTTATTACCCCTCTGATCATGAACATGAACATGCTTTGTGAGTAGTTACATTTGTTCCTGAGGACATGGGAGAAGTCTTGTTATAAGTAATCATGTGAATTTGGCATTCGTTTGATATTTTGATGAGATGTATGTTGTCTTTCCTCTAGTGGTGTTAAGTGAACGTCGACTACATGACAGTTCACCATGATTTGGGCCTAGGGGAAGGCATTGGGAAGTAATAAGTAGATGTTGGGTTGCTAGAGTGACAGAAGCTTAAACCCTATTTTATGCTTGCTTCGTAAGGGGCTGATTTGGATCCACATGTTTCATGCTATGGTTAGATTTACCTTAATTCTTCTTGCATAGTTGTGGATGCTTGCGAGAGGGGTTAATCATAAGTGGGAGGATTGTCCAATTAAGGACAGCACCCAAGCACCGCTCCACCCACATATCAAATTATCAAAGTAGCGAATGCGAATCATATGAGCATGATGAAAACTAGCTTGACGATAATGCCCATGTGTCCTCGGGAGTGCTTTGATTTATATAAGATTTCGTCCAGGCTTATCCTTTGCTACAAAAAGGATTGGGCCACCTTGCTGCACCTTTTTTACACTTGTCACTTGTTACCCGTTATGAATTATCTTACTACCAAACTATCTGTTACCGATAATTTCAGTGCTTGCAGAGAATACCTTGCTGAAAACCGCTTGTCATTTCCTTCTGCTCCTCATTGGGTTTGACACTCTTTACTTATCGAAAGGACTATGATAGATCTCCTATACTTGTGGGTCATCAAGACTCTTTTTCGGCGCCGTTGCTGGGGAGTGAAGCGCCTTTGGTAAGGAAAAATTTATATTACGTACTGAAATTTACTGTCACTTGTTACTATGGAAAATAATCCTTTGAGGGGCTTGTTTGGGATATCTTCACCTTAACCGGAAGCACAAAGAGTTGTCCCTCAACCTACTGCACCTACTGAAAATATTTATTATGAAATTCCTTCAGGTATGATCGAGAAACTGCTAGCTAATCCTTATGCAGGAGATGGAAGGAAACATCCTGACTTGCACCTTATATATGTGGATGAAATTTGTGGATTATTTAAGCTTGCAGGTTTACCCGAAGATGAAGTTAAGAGGAAGCTCTTCCCTTTATATTTGAAGGTAAAGGCATTGACATGGTATAGGCTATGTGATGATATTGGGGCTTGGGATTACAACCGATTGAAATTGGAATTTCATCAGAAGTTTTATCCTATGCATATGGTTCATCGTGATCGGAATTATATGTATAATTTTTGGCCTCGCGAAGGAGAAAGTCTCGCTCAAGCTTGGGGGAGGCTCAAGTCAATGTTATATTCATGCCCCAATCATGAGCTCTCAAGAGAAATTCTTATTCAGAATTTTTATGCTCGGCTTTCTCGTAATGATCAATCCATGCTCGATACCTCTTGTATTGGTTCTTTTATGACGAAGACTATTGAATTCAAATGGGATCTCTTGGAAAGAATTAAATGCAACTATGAAGATTGGGAGCTCGATGAAGGTAAGGAGTTAGGTATAAAGCTCGAATTTGATTGTGTTAAAACTTTTATGGATACCGATTCTTTTCATGATTTTAGCACTAAGTATGGACTTAACTCTGAGATAGTAGCTTCTGTCTGTGAATCGTTTGCTACTCATGTTGATCTCCCTAAGGAGAAGTGGTTTAAATATCATCCTCCCATTAAAGTAAAAATAGTAGAACCCATTGAAGCTAGAGAAGAAACTACTACTTATAATGTGGATCCAGTTATTCCTATTGCTTACATTGAGAAACCACCTTTCCCTGTTAGGATAAAAGAACATGCTAAAGCTTCAGCTGTGGTTTGCAAGAGTTATACAAGAACACCTATAGCCTGTGAAAAAAATTAAAGTTGAACCAAATGTTGCTATGGTTAAAGATCTCTTGGTTGAAAATATTGATGGGCATGTTATTTATTTCTGTGATGAACTACTAGAATTGCCAAAATAGATGAAAAAGATAAACATAGACCTATTGTTGGCATGCCCATTGTCTTTGTTAAAATAGGTGATCATTGTTATCATGGCTTATGTGATTTGTGTGCTAGTGTGAGTGCTATTCCGTTTACCTTATGTCAAGAAATTATGAATGATATTGCTCTTGCTGAAATAGAAGATATTGATGTTACTATTAAACTCGCGAATAGAGATACTATTACACCACTTGGGATTGTTAGAGATATTGAAGTCTTGTGTGGGAAGATAAAATACCCTACTGATTTTTCTCGTTCTTGGTTCCCCACAAGATGATTTTTGTCCCATTATATTTGGTAGACCTTTCTTGAATACGGTGAATGCTAAGATAGATTGTGAGAAAGAAATTGTTAGTGTGAATTTTGGTGATGTATCTCATGAGTTTAATTTCTCCAAATTCCATAGACAACCTCGTGATAAAGAATTACCTAGCATGGATGAAATTATTGGTCTTGCTTCTATTGCCATTCCTCCTACTGATCCATTAGAGCAATATTTGCTAGACCATGAAAATGACATGCATATGAATGAATGAAATGAAATAGATGAGATCTTCTTTAAACAAATACCTGTTTTGAAACACAATTTGCCTATTGAGACTCTTGAAGATCCTCTACCACCCAAGAGTGATCCTGTGTTTGAGCTTAAACAATTACTCGATACTTTGAAATATACGTATCTTGATGAAAAGAAGATATATCCTGTTATTATTAGTGCTAACCTTTCAGAGCATGGAGAAAAGAGATTATTACAACTCTGCGAAAGAACCATGCCGCTATTGGATATACTCTCGATGATCTTAAGGGCATTAGTCCCACTCTATGTCAGCATAAAATTAATATGGAGCCTGACGCTAAACCAGTTGTTGATCACCAATGACGGTTAAATCCAAAGATGAAAGAAGTGGTAAGAAATGAAATATTAAAGCTTTTGGAAGCAGGTATAATTTATCCTATTACTGATAGTAGATGGGTAAGTCTTGTTCATTGTGTCCCTAAGAAGAGAAGTATTACTGTTGTTCCTAATGATAAAAATGAACTTATCCCACAAAGAATTATCACAGGTTATAGAATGGTAATTGATTTTAGAAAATTAAACAAAGCTACTAGGAAAGATCATTATCCTCTACCTTTTATTGATCAAATGCTAGAAAGACTATCAAAACATACACATTTTTGCTTTCTAGATGGATATTCTGGTTTTTCCCAAATACCTGTGTCACAAGAGGATCTAAAAAAAACTACTTTTACATGCCCTTTTCATACTTTTTCTTATAGATGTATGCCTTTTGGTTTATGCAATGCACCTGCTACCTTTCAAAGATGTATGACCGCTCTATTCTCTGACTTTTGTGAAAAGATTGTTGAGATTTTCATGGATGATTTTTCCGTTTACGGGACTTCTTTTGATGATTGCTTAAGAAACCTTGATCGGGTTTTGCAGAGATGTGAAGAAACTAATCTTGTCTTGAATTGGGAGAAGTGCCACTTTATGGTTAATAAAGGTATTGTCTTGGGGCATAAAATCTCTGAAAAAGGTATTGAAGTTGATAAAGCTAAATTTGATGCAATTGAAAAAATGTCGTGTCCTACAGATATCAAAGGTATAAAAAGTTTCCCTGGTCATGCTGGTTTCTATAGGAGATTTATTAAAGACTTCTCTAAAATTTCTAGGCCTCTTACTAATCTCTTGCAAAAAGATGTTCCATTTGTTTTTGATGATGACTGTGTAGAAGCATTTGAAATCCTTAAGAAAGCCTTAATTTTTGCACCTATTGTTCAACCACCTAATTGGAACCTACCCTTGGAAATTATATGTGATGCTAGTGATTATGCTGTTGGTGCTGTTCTAGGACAAAGAGTTGATATGAAATTAAATGTTATTCATTATGCTAGTCAAACTCTAGACAGTGCTCAAAGAAATTATTCTACTACCAAAAAGGAATTTTTAGCAGTTGTGTTTGCTTGTGATAAATTCATATCTTACATCGTTGATTCCAAAGTAATTGTTCACACCAATCATGCTGCTATTAAATACCTTATGGAAAAGAAAGATGCTAAACCTAGACTCATTAGGTGGGTTCTCTTGCTACAAGAATTTGATCTACATATTACTGATAGGAAAGGAGCTAAGAACCCTGTAGCAAACAACTTGTCTAGGTTAGAAAATATTCTTGATGAACCACTACCTATTGATGATAGTTTTCCTGATGAACAATTAGCTATCATAAATGCTTCCCATAATACTCCTTGGTATGCAGACTATGCTAATTATATTGTTGCTAAATTTATACCACCTAGCTTCACATACCAACAAAAGAAAAAGTTTTTCTATGATTTAAGACATTACTTCTGGGATGACCCACATTTATATAAACAAGGAGTAGATGGTGTTATTAGACGTTGTATACCTGAGCCTGAACATGAACAAATCCTACATAAGTGTCACTCTGAGTCATACGGAGGACACCATGCGGGAGACATAACTGCACACAAGGTATTACAATCTGGTTTTTATTGGCGTACTCTTTTCAAAGATGCTCGTAAGTTTGTCTTGTCTTGTGATGAATGTTAAAGAATTGGTAACATTAGCAGACGTCAAGAAATGCCTATGAATTATTCACTTGTTATTGAACCATTTGATGTTTGTGGATTTGATTATATGGGGCCTTTTCCTTCCTCTAATGGGTATACTCATATTTTAGTTGCTGTTTATTACGTTGCTAAGTGGGTAGAAGCTATCCCAACTAGTAGTACTGATCATAACACTTCTATTAAAATGCTTAAAGAAGTTATTTTCCTGAGGTTTGGAGTCCCTAGATATTTAATGATTGGTGGTGGTTCACACTTTATTCATGGTGCTTTCCGCAAATTGCTTGCTAAGTATGATGTTAACCATAAAATTGCATCTCCTTATCATCCTCAGTCTAGTGGTCAAGTAGAATTAAGTAATAGAGAAATAAAATTAATCTTGCAAAAGACTGTTAATAGATCTAGAAAGAATTGGTCTAAGAAACTCGATGATGCATCATGGGCCTATATAACTGCTTACAAAAATCCTATGGGTGTGCCTCCATATAAAATGGTTTATGGAAATGCATGTCACTTACCTCTTGAATTAGAACATAAAGCTTATTGGGCAATCAAAGAACTCAACTATGATTTCAAACTTGCCGGTGAAAGGAGGTTATTTGACATTAGCTCACTTGATGAATGGAGAACCCAAGCCTATGAAAATGCCAAACTATTCAAAGAAAAGGTTAAAAGATGGCATGTTAAAAGAATAAAAAGGCGGGAATTTAATGTAGGGGACCAAGTCTTGCTATACAATTCTCGTCTAAGATTTTTTGCAGGAAAGCTTCTCCCTAAATGGGAAGGTCCTTACATTATCGAAGAAGTTTATCGTTCCGGAGCCGTCAAGATCAACAATGCCGAAGGCAATAACCCGAAGGTGGTGAATGGGCAAAGAACCAAACATTATATCTCAGGTACGCCCATAAATGTTGAGAGTAATATTATTCATACCATAACACAGGAAGAGTACATAAAGGAAACCTTACAGAACGCTCTAGAACCCTGAAAAGGAATGGGTATGTGATACGGTAAGTAAACCGACTCCAAAAGTTTTTCAGAATCAATTTTACTCCATTTTTGAATATTTAAAAATTAGGAAAATAAAAAGTAGTCTGAAAAGTGCACGAGCAGGCGACAAGCCTGGGGGGCGCGCCCTACCCCCCTGGGCGCACCTCCCAAGCTTGTGGCCACCTCGTGTGCCCCCCGGACTCCGTTTTCTTCCAGATTACTTGTTTTGCATGATAAAAATTCATTATATAATCTCCCGAAGGTTTTGACCACCGTATCACGACAATATCCTCTGTTCTTGTTTCGAGCTATTCCTACACCAGATTTAGAGCAAGATGTCTTCGCAAGAGTCGGTCGGGGAGAGTCCTGTCCCTCACCCAACACCGGATCCAAGAGCATATAGCGAAGCTAATCCCTTTGGGTGGTCAACGGAGGAAGAAATAGAAGCAGACTTGAAAAGAGTGGATGCCATGGAATAGGATCCAGAAGTCACTTCTCTCCCTCAACCTAGAGCCATGCTTGAGGAACTCCAGAGCTCATTCCTATCGGATTCGGTCATACCTCCCAATGCTAAGTTTATCTCTTATAATAACATGAAAAAGAGTGTTGCTTTTTCCTCGTAGCCAGGATGCATCCATGGGTGGATGGCGCTCTAACTGTCACAGGCAAACTCCGCAAGGAAATTATGGATCTCAAGCAACAAAATCATGAGCTTGAAGAGGAGAATTGCATTCTGAAAGGCATTATTGCCAAGAACATTGCACCATCACCTCCGAAGAAGGAGACTTGAGTACACGAGTATGGGAACTCCCCTTGGCTTGTGCCAAGCTTGGGGGAGGTGCCCCGGTATCGTATCACCATCACTTCTTTATCATTATTGTTCATCTTAGTTTGATCCTTTTGGTTATATCGTGATCTAGTAGAATAAAAGTTTTAGTATGATCTAGTATTTAAGTTTTGCTTCGTGATCTATCTATGTAATCGAGTTTGAGAGTTATATAATAAAGATTAGTTTTGAGTCGAGGGCTTTGCTTTCTTGCCTTGATCTTGGAAAAAAAGAATAAAAGAGAATAAAAGAAATAAAATGATTATATAATAATCTTATGGAGAGTGATGACTTCACATATAAGAAGTATGTCGCATGAAATTTGTTGAGGGTTGACAAACATAGTATTGGTCATTGTTGCAATTAATAGGAAGTAATAAAGAAAGAGAGGTTTCACCTATAAATACACTATCTTGGACATCTTTTGTGATTGTGAGCACTCACTAAAATATTATATGCTAATAAGTTGATGTTGGACAAGGAAGACAACATAATGGGTTATGTTTTCTTATATCCGAATAGAAGTTATATTGTCATGGATCCTCCAACATGTGAAGCTTGCTTCCACCTCATACTAGCCAAAAATTCCTCATCAAGTAGAGATACTACTTGTGCATCCAAACATCCCTAAACCCATTTTCATGCCATAAGAGTTCACTATAACTACCTATGGATTGAGTAAGATCCTTCAAGTAAGTTGTCATCGGTGCAAGCAATAAAAATTGCTCTCTAAATATGTATGATCTTTTAGTGTGGGAAAATAAGCATTGTACGAACTTGTGATGATAAAGAAATAAAAGTGACGGACTGCATAATAAAGGTTGCTATCACAATGGGCAATACAACATAACGTTCCTTTGCATTAAAGGGTTCTGCATCCAAACAAAAAGCGCATGACAACCTCTGCTTCCCTCTGCGAAGGGCCTATCTTTTACTTTTAGTACTTATCTTTATGAAAGAGTCATGGTGATCTTCACCATTCCCTTTATTTCGCCTTTTTTCTTTTTGGCAAGCATCATGTGTTGGGGAAAGATCTAGACACGTATATCCACTCGGATGTAGGTGATCATGAGTTATTATTGTTGACATTACCCTTGAGGTAAATGGTTGGGAGGCGAAATTATAAGCCCCTATCTTTCTATGTGTCTGACTGAAGCTTTGATCATAAGTATGGCATGAGTGTTAGCAATTGTGAAAGATTAAATGATGGTTGAGTATGTGAACTTGATAAATAAGATCTCTTACATTGACTCTTTCCGATGTTATGATAAATTGCAATTGCTTCAATGACCGAGATCACAAAAGATTTCAATAAAGTTTTTGGTTCATACATTACTGTGTGAATGAATTATCACTTTAGCATGAGAAATTATATGACAACATGTAGTTGTTCTAAAATATGATCGTGATGCCTTCATGTCCATATTTTATTTTATCGACACCTCTATCTGTAAACATGTGGACATGATTATCGATTTCGGCTTTCGCTTGAGGACAAGCGAGGTCTAAGCTTGGGGGAGTTGATACGTCCATTTTGCATCATGTTTTTATGTTGATATTTATTGCATTGTGGACTGTTATTTCATATTATGGTACAATACTTATGCATTTTCTCTCTTATTTACAAGATTTACATAAAGAGGGAGAATGCCGGCAGTTGGAATTCTGGACCGGAAAGGAGCAAATCCGAGATACCTATTCTGCACAACTCCAAATGTCCTGAAACTTTACGGAGAATTGTTTTTGAATATATAAAAATATTGGGTGAAGAAACAACAAAAGGGGACCCACCAGGTGGCCACAAGCCTGGGGGGCACGCCCTACCCCCTAGGGCGCGCCTCCCGAGCTTGTAGGCCCCTTGGCCAGCCCCTGGTGTCCATTTGGTATATGGAGGGTTTTGACCTAGAAAATATCAGAAGGGAGCTTTTGGTACGAAGCGCCGCCGTCTCGAGGTGGAACCTAGGTAGAAGCAATCTAGAGCTCCGGCAGAGCAATTCTGCCGGGGAAACTTCCCTCCGGGAGGGGGAAATCGAAGCCATCGTCATCACCAACGATACTCTCATCCTAGGAGGGTCAATCTTCATCAACATCTTCACCAACACCATCTCCTCTCAAATGCTAGTTCATCTCTTGTATTCAATATTTGCCTCAGAACCTCAGATTGGTACCTGTGGGTTGCTAGTAGTGTTGATTACTCCTTGTAGTCGATGCTAGTTGGTTTATTTGGTGGAAGATCATATGTTCAGATCCTTAATGATATTTATTACCCCTCTGATCATGAACATGAACATGCTTTGTGAGTAGTTACGTTTGTTCACGCGGGCATGGGAGAAGTCTTGTTATAAGTAATCATGTGAATTTGGTATTTGTTCGATATTTTGATGAGATGTATGTTGTCTTTCCTCTAGTGGTGTTGTGTGAACGTTGACTACATCACACTTCACCATAATTTGGGCCTAGGGGAAGGCATTGGGAAGTAATAAGTAGATGATGGGTTGCTAGAGTGACCGAATCTTAAACCCTAGTTTATGTGTTGCTTCGTAAGGGGCTGATTTGGATCCACATGTTTCATGCTACGGTTAGATTTATCTTAATTCTTCTTTTGTAGTTGCAGATGCTTGCGAGAGGGGTTAATCATAAGTGGGAGGCTTGTCCAAGTAAGGACAGCACCAAAGCACCGGTCCACCCACATACCAAATTATCAAAGTAGCGAACGCAAATCATATGAGCATGATGAAAACTAGCTTGACGATAATTCCCATGTGTCCTCGGGAGTGCTTTGCTTTATATAAGAGTTCATCCAGGCTTATCCTTTGCTACAAAAAGGATTGGGCCACCTTGCAGCACCTTTGTTACACTTGTCACTTGTTACCCATTACGAATTATCTTACTACCAAACTATCTGTTACCGATAATTTCAGTGCTTGCAGAGAATACCTTGCTGAAAACCGCTTGTCATTTCCTTCTGCTCCTCGTTGGGTTTGACACTCTTACTTATTGAAAGGACTACAATATATCCCCTATACTTGTGGGTCATCAGTCATTTTCTTTGACTGGAAAAGCATGCCTCTCAGAACAATTTTATCTCTCAATTTAAGCTTTGAGCTCTGGCACCTCTGCAAATCTCTGCTTCCCTCTATGAAGGGCCTATCTATTTATTATGCAATTTTTATTTTTATTGAGTCTCCATCTTCTCTATAAAGAACCAACTAGGGAACACTATTATCATACTTGTGCATTGGGCATAGTTAATATTCGAGTGTGTTTCATGAATGGATAAATGATTGAGCATAATGGGCTAGGGATAGCTTTCTTTAGTGTTGATATTTTGGAAGACATGGTTGCTTGTTGATATGCTTGAGTATTGATGTCCTCATGTCAAATATAGACTATTGCTTTGAATCATCTAAAAGTCCAAATGTCCATGCTACAAAACAAAATAGTATATGATGAATATGATAGGTAGCATTCCACATCAAAAATTGCGCTTTCAATTGCTACTTTATCATGATGAGTTTTATGAGAAAGAGTTGCTGTTATAATGCTAGGAGAAGTGATTGAAATTATCATTAATCAAACTTATGCACTATGCTAGCATTCACACTTCATAATTTTTTTTATCATTTACCTACTCGAGGACGAGCAGGAATTAAGCTTGAGGATGCTGATACGTCTCCAACGTATCTATAATTTATGAAGTATTCATGCCATGTTTACAACAATTTTATATGTTTTTGGTATGATTTGCATGGAACTAACCTGGACTGACGCTGTTTTCAGCAAAACTACTGTGGTGTTGTTTTTTGTGCAGAAATAAAAGTTCTCAGAATTGGACGAAACTTTTTGATGATTTTTTTGGAAGAAAAGAAAAATACTAGAGCAAATAACCACTGGAGGGGGGGGCCCTGCTGCCCACTAGGCACCAGGGCGTGCCACCCCCCTCTGGTAGCCGACGTAGGCCCAAATCATCTACTTATTACTTCCCAATGCCTTCCCCTAGGCCCAAATCATGGTGAAGTGTGATGTAGTCGACCTTCACATAACACCACTAGAGGAAAGACAACATACATCTCATCAAAATATTGAACGAATACCAAATTCACGTGATTACTTATAACAAGACTTCTCCCATGTCCTCATGAACAAACGTAAATGCTCACAAAGCATATTCATGTTCATGATCAGAGGGGTAATAAATATCATTAAGGATCTGAACATATGATCTTCCACCAAATAAACCAACTAGCATCAAATACACGGAGTAATCAACACTACTAGCAACCCACATGTACCAATCTGAGGTTCTGAGGCAAAGATTGAATACAAGAGATGAACTAGGGTTTGAGAGGAGATGGTGCTGGTGAAGATGTTGATGAAGATTGACCCTCCCACGATGAGAGTATCATTGGTGATGACGATGGCTTCGATTTCCCCCTCCCGGAGGAAAGTTCCCCCGGCGGAATCGCTCCGCCTGAGGGAAAAAGTGCTCCTGCCCAAGTTTCGCCTCGAGACGGCGGTGCTCCATCCAGAAAGTCCTCTCTTTATTTTTTTTCTAGGTCAAAAGAACTTATATACCAGAAGATGGGCACTAGAGGTGGGCTAGGGCCCCCACTACCCACTAGGGCACGCCAAAGGGGGGCACCCTGGTGCCTTGTGGACGCCTGGGTGACCCCCTCCGGCAGTTCTTTATTCCAATATTTTTTATATATTCAGAAATAATTCTCCGTGAAATTTCAGCTCATTTGGAGATGTGCAGAATAGGTATCTCTGACATAGCTTTTTCAGATCCAGAATTCCAGCTGCCGGCATTCTCCCTCTTTGTGTAAACCTTGCATATTATGAGAGAAAATGCGTTAGAATTACTCCATAAAGTGTTATAATGAATAAAAACACTATAAGTAACAGTAGGAAAACATGATGCAAAATGGACGTATCAACTTCCCCAAGCTTAGACCTCGCTTGTCCTCTAGCGAAAGCCAATGTCGAAAATCATGTCCACATGTTTAGAGAGAGAGGTGTCGAAAACAAAATACGGACATAGTAGCATCATGGTCATTATTATAACAACAAATAAACGTCATCATACAACTTTATCATATAACTTCTCATGAGCAAGTAACAATTCATCACAACATTGAAGTATAAAGCATAAACTTTCTTGAAAGCAAACAAACTATGTTCTCAGCCAACTTTGCAATTACAATTAATCATATTTTTAGGAAGGGTCTCGTGTCGAATCCTTTTGGCAAGTACACATACTCAACCATCTTTTAGTCTTCTATGATTTCTAACACTCACAACATATATATGAGCAAAAAGTTTGAACCGGACACATAGAAAGATAGGGGCTTATAGTTTCGCCTCCCAACTTATTCACCTCAACAGTGATGTAAACAATAATAACTCATGATCACTCACATTCAACTGGATATATGTGCCTAGATCTTTCCCCACCACATGGTGCTTGCAAAAGAGAAAATAAAAAGGAATAGAGGAGAATACTTTGACTCTTGCATAAAAAATTAAATACATAAAAGTAAAAGATAGGCCCTTCGCAGAGGGAAGTAGAGGTTGTCATGCGCTTTTTGGTTTTATATGCACAATCTCTTAATGCAAAAGAACATCGTGTTATATTGCCCCTTATGATAGCAACCTTTATTATGCAGTTCGTCGCTTTTATTACTTTGCCATCACAAGTTCGTACAACGCTTATTTTCCCTTACACTAAAATATCAAACACATTTAGAGGCAATTTTTATTGCCCTTTTTGCACTGATGACAACTTACTTGACGGATCTTACTCAATCCATAGGTAGGTATGGTGGACTCTCAAAACATGGATTTGGGTTTAAGGTTTTTGGATGCACAAGTAGTATCTCTACTTAGTGCGGATATTTGGCTAGCAAAGATATTGGGCAAGCACCACATGTTAGAGGATCTACGACAATATAACTTCTATGTGAATATGAAAAAACATAAATCATTACGTTGTCTTCCTTGTCCAATGTCAACAATGTGGCATAAGATATTTAATGGTGGCTCACAATCATAAAAGATGTCCAAGATAGTATATTTGCATGTGAATCTTCTCTTCCCTTATTAATTCTTTCATGAATTGCATCATTGACCAATGATATGTTTGTCAACTTCCAATAAATTTTACCACTTGTACTTTTCCTTATGTAATGTCATTACTTTCCATAAGATTAGGATATGATCTTTTTCATTATTTCCTTTCTTTTTATTGAAACAAGAAAGTAAAGAAGCAAAAACTCAAACCAAACTTTATTATATAACTCTCACTCGATTACATAGATAGATAGATCACGAAACTAACATTCGAAAATAGATCATACTAAACTTTTATTCAACTAAATCATGAAATAACTAAGAATCAAACTAAGATATGTAATGGTAATAAAAGTGACGGTGATATGATACTGGGGCATCTCCCCCAAGCTTGGCACAAGCCAAGGGGAGTGCCCATACCAGTGTGCTCAAGTCCCCTTCTTTGGTGATGATGATGATGATGGTGGTGGTGCATTCTTCTTCTCCAGCTTGTGTCTGAGGCTAAAATTATCCTCCATCAAATCATCGTTTTCTTGCTCGAGCTTTAATATCCTCTTGCATAATCCTGCCTTGCTTTCCTGCAGAAAACGGGAAGGGATAAACTGGATCTTAGATTTGGTTGCTCTGTTGGGGAGGCTTGACTTCTTAAACTTCACGTGCATATCTCCTGGTTGAGGTAGTGGGACTTCATCTTCATCAGAGGAGGCATCCTTGATCTCCTCCAGATTGGTGTCTTCCTCCTCATCTGTGGCCCACAAATAGGGAAAGGTGTCCTTAAATATATTTGGATCTGGAGTACGGTGGAAAAAATAGCTCTCTCCATCTGAATCTTGAGACGACATATTTTCAGATCTGTCAGAAAAACAACATGAAACAAGAACAGAGGATTTCTCCATGATGCGGTGGTCAATACGTCCTGGGGAGTATATAAAGAATTTTTATCTTGGGAAACAAGCATACCAGAGGAAAACGGAGTCGGGAAGGTGTCCGAGGGGCCCACTACCCACCAGGGTGCGCCAGGTGGGGCAGGCGCGCCCTGGTGCCTTGTGGGCACCTGGGTTTCCTTCCTGGGTGTTTCTTATTTTTTTATTTTTTCTAATATATTCAAAACTGACAGAAAATATTTTTGTGGAATTTTCGGAGTCCGTTTACTTACCGTATCACGTACCTCTTCCTTTTCAGGGTTCTGGAGTGTTCTGTAAGGTCTCTCTTATGTGTTCCCCCGGTGTCATGATTTGAATAATATTAGTTTCAACATTAATAGGTGTACCTGAAATATAGTGCTTTATTCTTTGTCCATTGACCACATTCGGATTAGTGCCTTCGGCATTATTGATTTTAATGGCTCCAGAACGATAAACTTCTTCGATGATATATGGTCCTTCCCATTTGGAGAGAAATTTTCCTGCAAAAAACCTAAAACGAGAATTGTACAATAGAACATATTCACCAACTTTAAATTCCCGCTTTTGGATTCTTTTGTCATGCCATCTCTTAACTTTTTCTTTGAATAGTTTGGCATTCTCATAGGCTTGGGTTCTCCATTCATCTAGAGAGCTAATATCAAATAACCTCTTTCACCGGCAAGTTTGAAGTCATAGTTGAGTTCTTTAATTGCCCAATATGCTTTATGTTCTAATTCAAGAGGTAAATGACAAGCTTTTCCATAAACCATTTTATATGGAGACACACCCATAGGATTTTTATAAGCTGTCCTGTAGGCCCAAAGTGCATCATCTAATTTCTTAGACCAATTCTTTCGAGACCTATTGATAGTTTTTGGTAATATTAACTTTATTTCTCTATTGCTAAGTTCAACTTGTCCACTATATTGAGGGTGGTAGGGTGACACTATTCTATGGTTGACATCATATTTAGCAAGTAGTTTACGGAAAGCACCATGAATAAAATGTGAACCACCATCAGTCATTAAATATCTAGGGACTCCAAACCTAGGGAAAATCACTTCTTTAAGCATTTTAATGGAGGTGTTATGATCAACACTACTAGTTGGAATAGCTTCTACCCACTTAGTGACATAATCAATAGTAACCAAAATATGTGTATACCCATTAGAGGAAGGAAAAGGTCCCATATAATCAAAGCCCCAAACATCAAATGGTTCAATAACAAGTGAATAATTCATAGGAATTTCCTGACATCTACCAATATTACCAATTATTTGACATTCATCACAAGATAAGACAAACTTACGGGCATCCTTGAAAAGAGTAGGCCAATAAAAACCAGATTGTAATACCTTGTGTGCAGTTCTATCTCCCGCATGATGCCCTCCATAAGCTTCGGAGTGACATTTTTGTAGGATTTGTTCCTGTTCATGCTCAGGTATACAACGTCTAATAATACCATCTACTCCTTTATAAAGATGTGGGTCATCCCAAAAGTAATGTCTTAAATCATAGAAGAATTTTTTTCTTTTGTTGGTATGTAAAGCTAGGTGGTATAAATTTAGCAACAATATAATTAGCATAGTCAGAATACCACGGAGTACTATGAGAAGCATTTATGACAGCTAGTTGTTCATCAGGAAAGCTATCATCAATAGGTAGTGGGTCATCAAGAATATTTTCTAACCTAGACAAGTTATCAGCTATGGGGTTCTCAGCTCCTTTCCTATCAGTGATGTGTAAGTCAAATTCTTGTAGCAAAAGAACCCACCTAATGAGTCTAGGTTTAGCATCTTTCTTTTCCATAAGGTATTTAATAGCAGCATGATCGGTGTGAACAATTACTTTAGAGTCAACAATGTAAGATCTGAATTTATCACAGGCAAACACAACTGCTAAAAATTCTTTTTCAATAGTAGCATAATTTCTTTGGGCACTGTCTAGAGTTTTACTAGCATAATGGATAACATTTAATTTCTTATCAAGTCTTTATCCTAGAACAACACCAACAACATAATCACTAGCATCACACATAATTTCAAAAGGCAAGTTCCAATCAGGTGGTTGAACAATAGGTGCAGAAGTTAAGGCTTTCTTAAGTGTTTCAAAGGCTTCTACACATTCATCATAAAAAAAGGAACATCCTTTTGCAAAAGATTACTAAGAGGCCTAGAAATTTTAGAGAAGTCTTTAATAAACCTCCTATAGAAACCAGCATGACCAAGGAAACTTTTAATACCTTTAATATCTTTGGGACACGACATTTTCTCAATTGCATCAACTTTAGCTTTATCCACCTTAATACCTCGCTTAGAAATTTTGTGACCTAAGACAATACCTTCATTCACCATAAACTGGCACTTCTCCCAATTCAAGACAAGATTAGTTTGCTCACATCTCTACAAAACTCGGTCAAGGTTGCTTAAGCAATCATCAAAAGAAGTTCCGTAAACAGAAAAATCATCCATGAAAACCACAACAATCTTTTCACAAAAAAACAGAGAATATAGCAGTCATACATCTTTGAAAGGTAGCAAGTGCATTACATAAACCAAAAGGCATACGTCTATAAGCATAAGTTCCAAAAGGACAAGTAAAGGTGGTTTTCTCTTGATCGGGTTGTGATACAGGTATTTCAGAGAAACCAGAATATCCATCAAGAAAACAAAAGTGTGTGTGCTTAGACAGTTTTTCTAACATTTGATTAATAAAAGGTAGAGGGTAATGATCCTTTCTAGTAGCTTTGTTTAATTTTCTAAAATCAATTACCATTCTATGGCTAGTCACTATTCTTTGTGGAATGAGTTCATTTTTATCATTAGGAACAAGAGTAATACCACCCTTCTTAGGGACACAATGAACATGACTTACCCATCTACTATCAGCTATGGGATAGATTATACCTACTTCCAGAAGTTTTAATATTTCAGCTCTTACCACTTCTTTCATCTTGGGATTTAATCGCCGTTGATGATCAAGAACTAGTTTAGCATCAGGTTCCATATTAATCTTGTGCTGACAGAGAGTAGGACTAATGCCCTTAAGATCATCAAGAGTATATCCAATAGCAGCACGGTGCTTCCTCAGAATTTTTAATAATCTTTCTTCTTCATGCTCTGTAAGGTTAGCACTAATAATAACAGGATATATCTTCTTTTCATCCAGATAAGCATATTTCAGAGTATCAGACAATTTTTCAACTCAAACACATGATCACCCTTAGGTGGAGGAGGACCTCCTAGAGTTTCAACAGGCAAATTATGTTTAAGGATAGGTTGTTGCTCAAAGAATATTTTGTCTATTTCATTTCTTTCATGCAAGTGCATATCATTTTCGTGGTCTAGCAAATATTGTTCTTGTGGATCAGTAGGAGGCACAACAATAGAAGCAAGACCAATTATTTCATCCTTACTAGGTAATTATTTATTTTGACGTTGCCTATGAAACTTGGAGAAATTAAAATCGTGAGACACATCACCAAAATTAACACTGACAGTTTCTTTCTTGCAATCTATCTTAACATTAACAGTGTTCAAGAAAGGTCTACCAAAGATAATGGGACAAAAGTCATCTTGTGGGGAGCCAAGAACTAGAAAATCAATAGAGTATTTTATTTTTCCACACAAGACTTCAACATCTCTAACAATCCCAAGTGGTGTGATAGTATCTCTATTAGCAAGTTTAATAGTAACATCAATCTCTTCTATTTCAGCAGGTGCTATATCATTCATAATTTATTGGTAAAGATTAAAAGGAATAGCACTGACACTAGCACCCATGTCACATAAGCCATGATAACAGTGATCTCCTATTTTAACTGAGACAACAGGCGTGCCAACAAATGGTCTATTTTTATCTTTAGTATCTGGTTTAGCAATTCTAGCAGCTTCATCACAAAAATAAATAACATGCCCATCAATATTATCAACCAAGAGATCTTTAACCATAGAAACACTAGGTTCTACTTTAATTTTTTCAGAGGGTCTAGGCGCTCTAATATTACTTTAAAGAACCACAGCTGAAACCTTAGCATGTTCCTTTATCCTAACAGGGAAAGGTGGTTTTTCAATATAAGCAGTAGGCACAACTAGGTCAACATTGTAAATGATAGTTTCATCTTTCACTATATCTTGTTCTTTAATCTCTTCTTTAATTGGGGGATGATATTTATACCAGTACTCCTTAGGGAGCTCAACATGAGTAGCAAATGATTCACAAAAGGAGGCTACTATCTCAGAGTCAAGTCCATATTTAGTACTAAACTTATGAAAAGCATCGGTATCCATAAAAGATTTAACACAATCAAACTCAAGTTTTATACCTGACACTTTACCTTCATCGAGTTCCCAATCTTCAGAATTGTGTTTAATTCTTTCTAAAAGATCCCACCTGAATTCAATAGTCTTCTTCATAAAAGAACCAGTACAAGAAGTATCAAGCATGGATTGATCATTACGAGAAAGCCGAGCATAAAAATTCTGAATAATAATTTCTCTTGAGAGCTCATGATTGGGGCATGAATATAACATTGACTTAAGCCTCCCCCAAAGGTAGAGCGATAATTTCTCCTTCATGAGGCCAAAAATTATATATATAATTCCGATCACGATGAACTAGATGCATAGGATAATTTTTTTGGTGAAATTCCAATTTCAATCGATTCCAATCCCAAGCTCCAATATCATCACATAGGCTATACCAGCTCAATGCTTTCCCCCCAAAGATAAAGGGAAAACCACCTTCTTAACTTCCTCTCCGGGAAAGCCTACAAGCTTAAACAATCCACAGATTTCATCCACATATATGAGGTGCAAGTCAGGATGTTTTGTTCCATCTCCTGCATAAGGATTAGCTAGCAGTTTCTCTATCATACCCGAAGGAATTTCATAGCCAATATTTTCAGTAGGTGCAGTAGGTTGAGGGACAACTCTTGGTGCTTCCGTTCGAGGTGAAGATACCCCGAACAAACCCCTCAAAGGATTGTTTTCCATAGTGACAAGTAACAGTAAATTTCAGCACGCTATATAAATTTTTCCTTACCAATTTCCACTTACCAAGAGCGCTTCACTCCCCCGGAAATGGTGCAAAAAATGAGTCTTGATGACCCACAAGTATAGGGGATCAATCGTAGTCCTTTCGATAAGTAAGAGTGGCGAACCCAACAAGGAGCAGAAGGAAATGATAAGCGGTTTTCAGCAAGGTATTTTCTGCAAGCACTGAAATTGTCGGTAGCAGGTAGTTTGATAGCAAGATAATTTGTAATGAGCAAATAATAGTAATGGTAAAAAAAGTGCAGCAAGGTATCCCAATCCTTTTGTGGCAAAGGACGGGCCGGAACGGTCTCTTATAATAAGCAAAACGTCTCGAGGACACACGGGAATTTCATCTAGTCACTTTGGTTTGATTCGCGTTCGCTACTTTGATAATATGGTATGTGGGTGGACCGGTGCTTGGGTGCTATTCTTACTTGAACAAGCCTCCCACTTATGATTAACCACCTCGCAAGCATTTGCAACTATGAAAGAAGAATTAAGATAGAATCTAACCATAACATTAAACATATGGATCCAAATCAGCCCCTTATGAAATAGCGCATAAACTAGGGTTTAAGCTTCTGTCACTCTAGCAACCCATCATCTCATATCTACTCCACAATGCATTCCCTTAGGCCCAAAGATGGTGAAGTGTCATGTAGTCCACGTTCACATAACACCACTAAGGGAATCACAACATACATACCATCAAAATATCCAACGAATATCAAATTCACATGACTACTTGTAACATGACTTCTCTCATGGCCTCAAGAACAAAAGTGGCTACTCACAAATAATATTCATGCTCAAGATCATAGGAGTAATAAATATCATAATGGATTTGAACATATAATCTTCCACCTAATAAACCGGCTAGCATCAACTACAAGATGTAATCAACACTACTAGTCACCCATAGGTACCAATCTGAGGTTTTGATGCAAAGATTGAACACAAGAGATGAACTAGGGTTTGAGATGAGATGGTGTTGTTGAAGATGTTGATGAAGATTGGCCTCCAAAAATGAGAGGGTTGTTGGTGATGACGATGGCTTAGATTTCCCCTACTGGAGGGAAGTTCCCTCAGCGGAATTGCTCCGCCGGAGGGCAAAAGTGCTCCTGCCCAAGTTCCGCCTCTAGACGGCGGTGCTCCATCCCGAAAGTCCTCTCTTTATTTTTTCTAGGTCAAAAGACCTTATATACCAGAAGATGGGAACCGGAGGTGGGCCAGGGCCCCCACTACCCACCAGGGCGCGCCAGAGGGGGGCGCCCTGGTGCCTTGTGGGCGCCTGGGTGACCCCCTCCGGTAGTTATTTATTCCAATATTTTTATATATTCAGAAATAATTCTCTGTGAAATTTCAGCTCATTTGAAGATGTGCAGAATAGGTATCTCTGACATAGCTTTTTCAGGTCTAGAATTCCAGCTGCCATCATTCTCCCTCTTTGTGTAAACCTTGTATATTATGATAGAAAAGGCATTAGAATTACTCCATAAAGTGTTATAATGAATAAAAACACTATAAATAACAGTAGGAAAACATGATGCAAAATGGACATATCACACATTGAGGGATGGTTATATGATCCAATTATATTAGCATTGTTGAGAGATTGCACTAGCGAAAGTATGAACCCTAGGCCTCATTTTCAAGCATTGCAATACCGTTTGTGCTCACTTTTGTTACTTGCTACCTTGCTGTTTTTTATTGTTACTATTACAAAAATCAATATCTACTATCATTACTACACTTGTATCACCATCTCTTCGCCAAACTAGTGCACTTATACAATTTACCATTGTATTTGTTGTGTTGGGGACACAAAAGACTCTTTGTTATTTGGTTGCAGGGTTGTTTGAGAGAGACCATCTTCATCCTACGCCTACCATGGATTGATAAACCTTAGGTCATCCACTTGAGGGCAAATTGCTACTATCCTACAAAACTCTGCGCTTGGAGGCCCAACATGATTCTACAAGAATAAAGTTGCGTAGTAGACATCAGGGGGTGTCCTTCAGCCGCAAGGAAGCCAATATCTGGATAAAAATCCCCTAAAAAATTTAGCCAATCGGAGTTACGGATCTCTGAGAATATAAGAAATGGTGAAGTGCCAGAAAATAGGAACGCGAAACAGAAGAGAGAGAGATAGAGAGAGAGAGAGATCCAATCTCGAAGGGGCTCCTGCCCTTCGGGAGCCATGGCGGCCAAGGACCAGAGGGAGAACCCTCCTCCCATCTAGGGGGGCAAGGAAGAAGAAGAAGGAGGGGGCTCTCTCCCCCTCTCTCCCGGTGAAGCCGGAGCGCCGCCGGGGGAACCATCATCACGGCGATCTACACCAACAACTTCACCATCGTCATCACCAAGTTTCTCCCCCTCTATGCAGTGGTGTAACCTCTCTTTTCCCGTTGTAATCTCTACTTGAACTTGGTGCCTTATGCCACATATTATTATCCAATGATGTGTTGCCATCCTATGATGTTTGAGTAGATTCCTTTTGTCCTACGGGTTAATTGTGGTATGGTGTGATTGATATGAGTTGTGTGTTAATATGGTGTTGTCCTATGGTGCCCTCCTTTCCGCGCACACGTGTGGGAATTCTCGATTTAGGATGTTGCAATACGTTCATGATTCGCTTATAGTGGGTTGCGAGAGTGACAGAAGCTTAAACCCGAGTAATATGGGAGTAAAGGTGACTTGTTACTTAATTCTATGCTTGGGTTTACCTTAATGATCTTTAGTAGTGGCGGATGCTTGCTAGAGTTCCAATCATAAGAACATGTGATCCAAGTACGGAGAGTATGTTAGCGTATGCCTCTCCCTCATTGCATATGATAAGTATCTATCATTTTATATTCAATTACCTAGGGATAATCTTTCTCATCGTTCTCCAAAAAGCTTTCTACTAAACAACTAATTATTTATTACCTTGCAAAGTACTTCTAGTTTTATTCTCCAAAGTATTTTTTTCTTGTTCTAGGTAAAGTGAACGTTAAGAGTGCATAGAGTTGTATCAGTGGTCGATAGAACTTGAAGAGAATATAAATTCTACCTCTAGCTCCTTGTTGGGTTCGACACTCTTACTTATCAAAAAAGGCTACAAAATATCCCCTATACTTGTGTGTTATCAGCTGTCATTGGCAAGATTTGGGTGCTCTTCCCATTATAAGTACGAAAATAGGAGGTGGTGCTTTGTCCGCCCGTTCTTCTTCATCCAAACAGCTGACGAGTCCAATTTACGTGATGTTTTTCCTTTATATTTTGTGACTACAAGGTCGGCTTTGTGGAATTTTACCGCCTTCACTCACTTCTTTTTGTTGATAATCTTTCAGGTGGCATCTTTTGGAGCAATATACATTTAATGAATAAAACCCTCCAAAATGGCAGTGGAATCACGTATTAAAGGTGATAAACACTTTCCATAAAAATAAAGGAAGAAGGCCAAAGAAATAGCCGTTGTCGCGCTTCTAGAGCGAACGACGATGTTCCATGCGACCGCGTGCACTCGCATGGGCGGTCGTTTGGTGTGCCGCCGCCTCAGGGGGGGGTCAACTATTTTCACCCCATCG
Organism: Thinopyrum elongatum; assembly: GCA_011799875.1. NCBI lineage: Eukaryota > Viridiplantae > Streptophyta > Magnoliopsida > Poales > Poaceae > Thinopyrum > Thinopyrum elongatum. The sequence goes on from CM022298.1 coordinate 230,353,182, forward strand.
AAACGGATCGGGGAGAGGATGAACCGAGCCTCCAGAAACTCATCCAGAGGGCAGAACCCTAACCTTTTGAGCCCATCCTGAGGGAGGATCGACCGGGAGTAGAAGGGGATTCCTCTCACCACGCGAGGAAAAACATCATCATCATCATCATCACCCACGTCATCACCGCCTTCATCATCATCATCATCATCTACATCCACAACATCAAGAACCCAAGTGTATCCTTCGGTGTATCGGTTGAATCATCCACCCATGTATTCCATTACCATCACCATGATGATTATTGTTCTTATGTGTGAGTAGACCCCTAGTTCTCGAGGAGATGGATGAACCTTGGCATGTGTAGGATCTGAAACGTTTATTGTGGATATGAGATAACCTGCTGAGTGCTTAGTTAGTAACTTCGTGAATGTTGTCAAGGGGCCCCACTCAACATTTGTGCCTTTATTGGCCACAAAGTATATCACTGTATTTGCATAGATTTAGGATGTGGTGGTAATTCGAGGTGATAGTAAAAGCCTACTGCTCCTAACCTTTACAAGTGACAGGGGATCATAGAGAACCCTTAGTGAGGCCGCGTCCATGGGGAAACCCTTAATTATCATGAGTTGTACCCTCAGGGGGAGACTATGATGGTGGCATGCATGCCACGAAGTCTACCACGAGTAGAACGTGTACTGTACCCGGCTCCGCCTAGCATAATCATCAATAGTGGCTCAAGTATCCGCTCCATGCTATGTGTATGCATAGTAGTAGTAGAAACATACCATGGGGATTCCAGACTCCCTGAGAACGCCTTTTTTAATTCTGTTGTTTCACTGTTATTTATCATCCTTGCTTTTAATTTACTTTTATGTTATATAGTTACAAGTCACCATATTACTCAATCCTTATTTAAATCTGCCCTCACCCTTCTTCAGGTCTACAATTATCTGCAGGCACAAAGTCACATAATTCCTTACAAAGGGCAAAAGCCTGATTCATATGCTCCCTGTGGGATCGATACTCTTACTTCGAAAAGGCTACAACTAAACCCTATGCACTTGCAGGCTATCAAGCTTTTTCTGGCGTCGTTGCCGGGGAGCTGAGCGCTTCTGGGCCTTGCCTTGAGTTTTTGTGATCTAACTATTTTCGCAGACAAAGAGCAGCCATGGTCTTTCAAGAACAAGTTTGTCAGGTAGGTGTTGAGTTAGTAGCAGGACAGGCTCGAGGAGAGAACTTTATAAAAACTCATCCTAACCTACCTGGTAAAGTATATGAGATAAAACCTCGGTTAATTTCCATGATAAAGGAAAATATATTCTGAGGTGATGCAACTGAATGTCCTTATGAGCATATGGACAATTTTGATCTCGCATGCGGAACTCTTCAGTTGCAGGAGTTAACAAACGACGAGCTGAAAACAAAAGTATTTCCCTATTCTCTCCAGGGAGCAGCTAAAAGATGGCTAAGATGTCAAGATGTAAATACCTGAAGTAGCTGCCCAAAATTATTGGCTGCTTTTTCCTCTTATTATTTTCCTCAAGTGAAGCTATATACAATCAGGAGGAAGATAAGCAGATTTGGACAGCGGGAAGGTGAGAAACTAGTGGAGGCATATTTAAGGTATCGTGAAATACTTCTTGCATGCCCTGAACATCATTATCCTGACTTTTTAATAGTCAACTTCTTTTATGGTGGGCTTATGTAACACCACTTGTCATTAGCCACAGTAATCACTTTTGATAATGACAAGTCAGCATGATTAACAGTGCCTAATCATCATTTGCATCATATTGCATTTCAAACTCCTAGTTCAAACTCCAATTAAATTCAAAGTGGAAAATAAAAGTTATTCAAAACAGAAACTAAAATGTTCAATAAATAGCAAATATTCCAGAAGCAATGCTAAAATTGTAACCAACATTTAATAAGTTAGTTAAGTGACTCAAACAACTTCAAACAGTAGCAAACAGCCACCTATAATAACCTTTTATTTAAATCTAAATTAAATATGAAATTATGTTTTGCCCAAACTAGTTTTTGGTGTTAGGATATAATGCACTGTGATTTATGAACTAGGTCACACTTTTTACAAAATTCATTTAGTGCCCAAACAATTAGCAAAACAGAGTTGAAAAGGAAAAAGGAAAATAGGAAAAGGCCTAAAAGCTACTGTGCACTCGGGCCTGCTTGCTACAGCGCCGGCCCCGCCCACTCCCCACGTCGTCTCCTTCCTACTGCTCACCCCCCCTCGCTGTCGAACGCGCACGCGCGCGTGCACCCGGCCCCCCTCGCTCGCCGCTCGACAGCGCGTCGCCACGCGCGTTGGGGATAAGAGCAGCCCCCCGCACCCCCTGGCGAACCCTAGCACCTCTCCCCTTCCTCCCTCGCTCTCTCCTGCCTCACCCGACGCCGCCATGATCGGCCTCCGTTGAACCTCGCGGCCACCGTACCCTGTTTGCCTCCCTGACGTGTCCCCGAGGCTCACCGCCGTTCGCTGCATCGCCTGCGCCAACGAGCCGGAGCCGAGGCCCACTCCATCGCCAGGAACGCCACCTTCCTCCTTCGGCCGTCTGCGTTGCCGCTGTCGATTCGCCACCTCGAGCCTTCCCCGAGCCCACCATTGTACATCTGCAGGAGCACTGTGAGCCTCCGCTTCCTCCCCTCTCTCTCTCGTCGCCGTTCGCTAGCTGTAGGCGCCGCCCCCCTTCTTGCTCGAACGCGCCGCCTTGTAGCTCATCGCCGGCGTCGTTCCGGCGACCATTGGGCCCCGTGCTGCTGCCCATTTTGCTCGCCGCAGCCCGTAGCGCCTCCCTAGTGCTTTGCCTCGCCCGTTTGCTTGCCGTGGCAACTAGCACAAGCACCGCCCGAAGCACCTCGCCGCCGGTGAGCTCGTAGTGCTCAGCTCCGGCCACCGCAGCCCCTCGCACCAGCGCCATTCGACGCGGCGTCGTCCCGCCGTTCGAACGCACCAAGCCACGCCCCCGGAAACCCCCTGTGCACGAAACCCGAACCCATCCCGACACGCGCCGCCGCGTTTTGGCTCGTCGGAGCCAGCTCCGGCGCTTCTTCGGTCGCCGTCCGACGTGGCCTGATCGGTGGGGCCCGCTGTGCCACTGACCAGTGGGTCCAGTTGACCTGTTGACTGGGTCAACTGCTGACTGGGCTGGCCCTGTGTCTATGACATGTGGGTCCCGCCTAATAAATGAATTTAAATAAATAAATAATCTGTTAATTAATTAATTAAGTTAATTAGTAAACTAAGCACTCACTAACAGTAGGCCCCACCCACTAATTAACCTAATTAGTTTAATCTAACTCTGTTTAATTAGTTGAGTCACTGACATGTGGGTCCCACTGGACCCACAGGTCAGGTTTGACTCTGGTCAGCCGGGTTTAACCTGCTGACATCATGGTGATGTCATGCTGATGTCATCAATTACTGTTCTGGATAATGTTGGATTAAATAAATAATTAAATTCAGAAAACCAATTAAAACTTTAGAAAATCATATAAAATAATCTGTAGCTCCGATGAAAATAATTTATATATGAAACTTGCTCAGAATTTTGACATGAATCTGAATACGCCCTCCGTATTCCTGTCAGATGCGCCTAGCTAGATGAACATGGAACTTTTAGACTGATTTCAATAAATGAATAGTGTCCAACTTTAATTAAATAAATCCGGATAAATTTCTAAATTAACTAACTCATTTAGTTAGGCAGTAGAACACCTCTGCATAGCATTTAGGCATGGCATACATATTGTTTGAATTTTTGCCGTGAATTTATTGTTTCTCTCCCCCTCCCTTCTCTCTCGGTAGACGCCGAGACCGACGACATTGCAGCTGGGTACGACTACGCTACAGACGAGCAGCCCGTTGACGACCCCTCTTTCTTGCCAGAGCAACCAGGCAAGCCCCCCCCCCCCTTGAGCATCCAGATTTTGCTACTGTTAATGTTTGCTCCTATTCTGATGCATAGCCTGCTTTTGTAACCTGTTTATTGTTACCTTACCTGCCTATGTTAAACTGCTTAGTATAGGTTGGTAGTGAACCATCAGTGACCCCCACCACCTTACCCTTGTTGCCCCTGCTTGATCATTGATGACTCGATCAATGTGATCGTCGACCAGAGACCGACGCATCACTTCACCTCCCTTAATTGTATGACTCTGCATAGTTACTATCGAGTGCCGAGGGTGATACCTCGTAACGCACTCCTGATGGATACTCTGCAGTATAGCTGTTCGGTCGTGGTCATCGAGGGTGATTCCTCCTTCACCACTTCTGATACGACTCTGTCGTGCAACCCCTCGGTGTGAACCTCGAGGGTGATGCCTCATACGTTCACCCTGAGGATTTCATCGAGGGGAATCCATCGAGGGTGATTCCTCGGGGTTTCCCCCTTGATGATATGACCACACGGTTACTTTGACCTTTGTTACAGGCGGGTCGACCCTGATGGGTACCCGCAGGGGATCTATGATGTCGGGTGTGCCGGAAGGGCACTTGAGTGTGATATTGTGGCGGAGCTTCAAAAACTCTGATTGTCTCCGCGTGTTACTAAATGAGCCTATTGGATTTGGGTGTTTGAGCTGAGTGGGTCGACGTGCCCTATACACACTACCACCACGCGGGATAATGGTTATGGGGCCCTCTGCGATGTACGTTTCTCCCGAAAGCTCTTCAGACGTCACGTTTCACCTTGCGGGCTGATCGCCAGGATTGGGCTGGATACTTCACTGACGAGTTCAGTGTCGCGCCTGCACCCCGCCCAGCCGCGCAACGCGCAGGGTGCCCAGGGCGATGGCCCAAGACCTCTGGGTGCATAGGTTAGTCTGGCGTGCTGACCTCTCTTCTGAGCCTAGGTAGGGCGCTGCTTCGTGTTGATCTCCCGAGGCCGGGCATTACCCAGCAAGTGTGTCTGGCCAGAGGTGATCGAGCGTGTTGGGTAACAGTAGTGCACCCCTGCAGGGATGAATAATCTATCGATAGCCGGTCCTACGGTAAAGGACGCTCAGTTTGTGTATCCCGATCTACTACTTGAACTGGATACTTGTTACTTAATTGAAGCTTCGGGATCGCTTTCTCGCAGGGAGTCGAGGAAGGATCTTTAGGCTTTGCTTCAACATGTTTGCTTAATAAAATGCTATTCTACTCTCTTCTATTGCTGCAAGATGGTGGCTCGTGAAGATGTTTGAAGATGCTAGTCCTCGGTAGGACTAGGCCTTCTCTCTATTCTGGCATTTCTGCAGCCCAGTCCACATATACAGCTTTTCCCCCTTTGATAATGTTGCATATGTAGTGTAGATCCTTGCTTGCTGAGTACTTCGGATGAGTACTCACGGTTGCTTTGTTACTTCTTTTTCCCCATACCCCACTTTGATGATACATCAGACGATGGAGCCCCGGAGCCAGATGCCACCTCAGGAGCTTACTACCAGGAGGGTCCGGATGGCACGTACTACTGGGTCAAGCCAGCCGACCAGGAGTAGGATCGGAGGCTCCCAGGCAAGAGGCCTACGCCTTTCGATCTAGAGTCATTGTTTGTGCTAGCCTTCCTAAGGCAAAAACCTGTCTAACTATGTCTGTACTCAGATATTATTTGTATGACTGACATATGTATTCGGATCTTCGGATCCCTGGTCTGTAATATTGTGGATCTCCGTTTATTTGTGTTAGAGTTGTGTTGTGATATCTTCCCGTGAGTCCCTATGCTTGATCGTGCATGTTTGCGTGTATGATTAGTGCACGATTGAGTCGGGGGCGCCACAAGTTGGTATCAGAGCCAACTGCCTGTAGGAAGCCCCCTTCCAATTCCTTGGCCGAAGTTGAGTCGAGACATCGAAAAACTAATTTACTAACTTGGCTGTGTGGCTTACGGGCCCACGTCGCCAACTGGGTGATATTAGGATCTTTTATTCCTCGTCTATACTCTGGGACTCTGATCTCTCTTCCATTCGGGTTAAATGAATTTTACTAACGCCGACACTTAGGATCTCGTAAATCCCGTCTACCCGGAGAGCTGGATATCTGTGTGATTTCCCTGTCATTGATCTGATTAGTCTGATAATCATTTTCCTTTCCATTGTTTTGTTTAACCTTTCTCTCCGAGTTGTATTAAACTTCTCATTGTCATTTGACAATCCTGAATTTCCTCTGTTTCAGATGGATCGTTTGTTTCCACCACATCCTACGACACAGCTTGTGCTTCGCACTTGGGCTCGTGATGCCCCTGGGTTTCCAGCTGTCCTGATCGCCCTCCTGACCAGACTTGGCTACCGCTGGTACCCCGAGTACATGCTCTACGAGGATTACCGTGAGTTCAACCAGGAGCAATACCATGCTGATGTTCGTATCTATGATCAGCAAGATGACTCAGACACCGAGCTGCACCTTTTCCATGGTATCGGCATGACGATTGAGATGGCAGTCCATGATGCCGCCTACTCTGCTGTCGCACGTCTCCGAGGAGAGTTCAGCGATATCTTGGATGACTCTGAGTTCCGATACATTCCATATGCCCCTGCTGGAGATACTACTGGATATTACACAGCTATCTGTGCCCCGTACGAGCTGCGTCGCTACGACCCGCGCGTTCTGATTCAGTGCACTCAGGCTCTGGATCGCACTGTTCGGGCTCTTTTCGTCGAGTTGGTTGCCACTCGAGCATGTCTCTACGATGCTATGACATGGTTGCTACCCGCTGTTCGTGCAGGGATACATCCGGAGCACATCCTTTATTCGCGCAGGACTCAGATGTATGCTGGTATTGATTGGCCTGTTGTTGGAGGACACGCACCTACACGTGGACCTCTTCTTACCGCTCGAGACCGGGTCCTGCATCAGAGTGCACATGGAGCGCAAGATCCTTCCGCGACGAACATTCGTCGTCCGCACTCGCAGTTACCCCATTTCGGTGGTTTTCCCCGACGTTGATGTAGCCTTTGCTATGTCTCGTTGTGTACTTCCTTACCGCGTGCCTGCGCGCCACCTAGTATGTCTAGCCTTTAAATTTGCGCCGTTATGCTGTCCGCATGTACCCGACTCTGTGTATGGATCTGTATGTCTTAATTGACTACTGTTATGTATCTGTTACACTGCTTAATTGTTGTCGAGTTACATCATGCTTGTCGCTAAACACTCGCATTTGCTTTTACTAAACTACCCCCTGTTGATACTTAGCAGGATGGTTAGACCAGGTGGTCGTGGTCATGGTCGTGCCCCTGATCGCCCACCACCGCCAGACTATATGGCAGCTATGATGCAACAATTTGAGCTCAACCGCCAGTTCATGACTGGGATTATGGCTCAGTTTCCGCATCAGAACAACCAGAACCAAAACCCGCCTTCAATAACTTTGACAGAGTTTATGCGACTCAACCCCACTCAGTTCCACAACTCTGACAAGCCCCTGGATGCTGATGACTGGCTCCGCGACATCACTCACGAGATGGAGTCTGCTAATGTCGCCCCTGCCAACTTTGTCACCTTCGCGGCTTTTTTCCTAAAGGGTCCCGCTGCTCAATGGTGGGACACCCACAAGCGTACACTTCCTGTTGGAACAGTCGTTACCTGGTACGAGTTCTAGGCTACTTTTCGTGCCCGTTATATTCCTCAGGGAATTATGGAATGGATGAAGACCCAGTTCCGCAACCTCACTCAGGGCAACAAGACTGTCGAAGCGTATCAGCGGGAATTCCTTGAACTCTCCCACTATACTGAAGAAGACATCGCCACGGATGCTCGTAGACAAGAGAAGTTCCGTAATGGACTCCACCCAGACCTCAAGCTTGCACTTGCTACTCAAGACTTCAACGACTTTTCTACTCTTGTGAACAAGGCTATTCTGGTTGAGACCGCTCAGATGAAGCACAAGGACTCGCAGAAGCGCTATCATGATGCTGGCTCATCTTCGGGCTCAGCACAGAAGCGTCGAGTCTGGATTCCCAACAACGTGTTCCGTCCAAATGCCCCTGCGCCAAAGAACAACTATGCTGCACCACGTCTGCCTCCTCCACCACCGAGGCAGCCAAGAGCTCAAGCTATTCAACACAATGCTCCTCTTCATCCTGAAGACGGTCTGTGCTTCAAGTGCCGCAAACCAGGTCACCTTGCTAAGGACTGCCGCCAGACTCAGAATCAGTTGGCTTTTCCTTGTACTGGCCGTGGCAATGGTCGTGGCAACAATCAGGCCCGCAACTATAATACTGGGTCTGCTGCACATGGTCGTGGACACGCTTACAACATTGATATTGAAGAAGTCCAAGATCAACCTGCTACTATGATGGGTACCCTTGTTGTTAACTCAGTACCCGCTTCTGTATTATTTGATTCAGGAGCATCACATTCTTTCATGTCAGAAGCATTTGCATTATCGCATGACATTGCATTTCAAAAGATGAACCTGCCAGTAGTTATCCGCACCCCTGGAGGCCAGTGTCAAACCACTATGATGGCACACAATGTCCCCGTTGAAATTAAAGGGTTGGAATTCCTTGTTTCGCCCATTATCTTGAAGTCTTCCACCATAGACCTCATCCCCGGAATGGATTGGTTGAAAGATCATATAGCTTCGATCAATTGTGCTACAAAAGTCATCCAACTTCTTCACCCCTCCGATGAGATAGTGAACTACACCGCCCGAATTACTCGAGATGCTGAAGCTCAGATATATGCTCTGAATGCTTTGAACGCCTCACCTCTGGAAGGAATCGAGAACGTTCCTGTTGTTCGAGATTTTCCAGACGTCTTTCCGGAAGAACTTCCATGAATACCCCCGGTTAGGGCTGTCGAGTTTGTCATTGACTTGAAGCCTGGCACTACCCCTATTGCGAAGCATCCTTACAAGATGCCTCCACACCACCTTCTCGAGCTTAAGGAAGAAATCAACAAGTCACTTAAGAAAGGTTTCATCCACACCAGTTCCTCTGCTTGGGGAGCCCCTTCACTCTTCGATAGGAAGAAGGATGGAACTAACCGATTGATTCAGGATTATCGGCCCATTAACCAAGCCACAATCCAGAATAAATACCCATTACCCCGGATCAATGATCTTTATGATCAGCTTGTTGGATCCACTGTCTTCTCGAAACTCGACCTGAGGTTGGGTTATCATCAGATCCATGTTCGCGAAGAGGATATTCCGAAGACTGCCTTTGTTACTCGATATGGCTCTTATGAGTACACTGTCATGTCATTTGGCTTAACAAATTCTCCAGCAACCTTCTCCCGGTTGATGAACTATATCTTCATGGATTACCTCGACAAATTCGTCGTGGTTTATTTGGATGATATCCTTATATATTCCAAGAATGAAGAAGAACATGCTGAACATCTTCAGCTTGTATTGGAGAAGCTACGAGAACATCAGTTATATGCTAAATTCTCCAAGTGTGAGTTCTGGTTATCTGAAGTGACCTACCTTGGTCATGTGATTTCCAAGAATGGCATTGCTGTTAACCCCGAGCGAGTTCAGTCTATTCTTGATTGGACTCCCCCGAATAATGATCTCTGAGGATAAAGATTGTCCTATTGTTTTTGGAACCTTTTTTTTAATGTTGCAGGAGCCTGCATAAAGAAGAAATCCACTCCATGAAGTGGGGAGATGAAATGATAAAGTTACCATTTTCCTCTGCATTAAGTAAGCCGTATGAAGAGGAAGCTCAGGATAATGAAGAGCAGGAATTAAATCAATTAGCTAAAATCCATCTCCAAACACCAGAGGATGAAGTTGAATGGGTACTGGTAAGTCCAGGATCCTTATATGAAGATGAAGAAAAAGAGGAGATTGAAATGATAATGGATGCTACACCAATCGTATGCTTGCAGCTTAATAAAGTTTATGAAGCACTCAACAGAAAGGGAGATGAGTATTTACCTCCTCTGCCTTTAAAACCACTACCTAAGGGGTTGAGGTATGAGTTCATGAATAATACAAAAAGATTGCCTATTATTGTTAATGTTGACCTTACAGGTAAAGAGAAAGAAAAACTCTTAGCAGTACTAAGTAAGAATCGAAAGGCTTTGGGCTATTCAATCCTAGATGTAAAAGGGATACATCCTTATATATATTCTCATGCAATACCTATTCAAGAAGGGGCTAAGCCAGTTCTTGAGAGCCAAAGGAGACTTCATTCGACTTCCAAGAATGTGTTAAGAAAAGAAATAATACGTCTCCTTGATGCAGGGGTAATTTATCCCATATCTGATAGTAAATGGGTAAGTCTGTTCCATTGCATTCCAAAGAAAGGAGGAGTTTCCTTGGTAACTAACGAAAATAGTGACCTAGTTCTAACTAGGGCGGTTATTGGATATGGGATGTGTGTTGATTTCAGTAAATTAAATAAGTATACGAAGAAGGATCACTACCCATTGCCATTTATAAATGAGATATTGGCCAACAATTCTTATTTTTCTTACCTTCATGGATATTCTAGGTTCTCTCAAATACAAATCCGACCTGAAGATCACGAAAAGACCTTCACTTGCCCATACGGTACATACCGCATATCAAAGAATGCCATTTGGTCTAAGTAATGGACCACCCTCGTTTCAAAAATGCATATCTAAAATCTTTTCCTGATTATATTGAAAAAATTGTTGATGTGTTCATGGACAGTTTTTCTGTCCAAGGCACATCCTTTGATAACCGAAACTATAATCTCGCAAAGGTTTTGCAGAGATGTGAAGAAACGGGTTTTGTGCTGAATTGGGAGAAGAGTCATTTTATGGTCACCGAAGGTGTTGTATTGGGACATAGAGTCTCAGGAAGGAGTATTGAGATAGACCAAGATAGAATTGAGGTAATTGAAAATTTACCTTACCCTCAAGATGCGAAAGGTATGCAAACTTTTATGGGACATGCTAGTTTCTATAAAAGATTTATCAAAGCTTTCTCCAAAATCTCTAAACCTTTGGTTGACCTGTTGCACAAAGATGTGCCTTATTCTTTTGATAAGATATGTGTGCAGGCTTATGAGAAATTAAGAGATGCCTTTATTACAACCCCCATCATCCAACCTCCAAATAAGTGGGATGCCCTTTGAGATCATGTGTGACGCTAGCAATTATGATGTTGGTGTTGTTCTGGGACAGCGGGCTGATAAAAAACTTAATGTGATCTTTTATGCTAGCAGGAATTTGGATGAAGACCAAGTACACTTGGCAACTACTGAAAAAGAATTGCTAGCTATTGTTTTTGCTTGTGACAAATTTTGTCCTTATATTATTAATTCAAAAGTGATAATCCACACCGATCATCATGCTTTATGTTACCTCCTTGCAAAGAAGGACGCTAAACCCCGGTGGATTAGGTGGATATTACTACTTCAGGAATTTGATTTGCAGATAGTAGACCGTGATACGTATCCAATGTATCTATAATTTTTTATTGTTCCATGCTGTTATATTATCATTCTTGGATGTTTTACAATCATTTTATAGCAACTTTATATCGTTTTTTGGGACTAACCTATTGACATAGTGCCCAGTGACAGTTGCTGTTTTTTGCATGTTTTTTTACTTCGCAGAATATTAGTACCAAACGGAGTCCAAATGCCACGAAACTTTTTGGATATTTTTTTGGACCCGAAGACACCTTGGGGGCCAAGAAAGTACTAGAGGGGAGGCCCGTGGGGGGGCACAACCCACCAGGGCGCGCCCAGGAGCTCAGGCGCGCCCAGGGGGGTTGTGGTCCCCATGTAGACCTCTGCACCGCCTCTTCGCCCTATAAATTCCCAAATATTCCAGAAACCCAAGGGGAGACGTCGAAACACAATTCCATCCGCCGCAAGTTCTAGAACCACGAGATCCAATCTACACCATCACGGAGGGGTTCATCATCCTCATTGGTGCCTCTCCGATGATGCGTGAGTAGTCCACCATAGACATACAGGTCCGTAGGAAGTAGTTAGATGGCTTTCTCTCTCCCTCTCTCTCTCTCTCTCTCTCTCTCTCTCTCTTTTGATTCTCAATACAATGGTCTCTTGGAGATCTATTTGATGTAATGACTTTTTGCGGTGTGTTTGTTGGGATCTGATGAAGTTTGAGTTTATGATCAGATCTATATCCATGAAAGTTATTTGAGTTTTCTTTGATCTCTTATATGCATGATTACTTATAGCCTCATATTTATTCTTTGAATATTTGGTTTAGTTAGGCCAACTAGATCGATTTTTCTTGCCATGGGAAGAGGTGCTTTGTGATGGGTTCGATCTTGCGGTGTCCTCTCCCAGTGACAGAAGGGGCAGCGAGGCACGCATGTATCGTTGTTATTAAGGATAACAAGATGGGGTCTATTCCTACATGAATAGATCTTGTCTACATCATGTCATCGTTCTGATTGCATTACTCCGTTTCTCCATGAACTTAATACACTAGATGCATGCTGTATAGCGGTCGATGTGTGGAGTAATAGTAGTAGATGCAGAATCGTTTCAGTCTACTAGTCTTGGACTTGATGCCTATATAATGATCATTTCCTGAATATCGTCATAAGTATTTGATCTTCTATCAATTGCCCCACAGTAATTTGTCTACCCAACGTTTGCTATTTTCTTGAGAGAAGCCACTAGTGAAATCTACGGCCCCCGGGTCTATTCTTTCATCATATTGCTTTCTGATCTATTTTTATTCACTTTTATTTTCAGATCTATTATTCCAAAACCCCAAAAATACCTTGCTGCACTTTTTCTTTATTTATTTTGTTTTGTTTTATTGCGAGATCTATTTATCCAAAATCATACAAACCAATCTATCTTTGCCCGAGGAGGGATTGACAACCCATCTTCTGCGTCGAGTTGCAAGTATTTGTTCTTTGTGTGCAGGTACCGTTTACATAGCTTGGCTTGGCCTCCTACCATATTGATACCTTGGTTTCATAACTGAGGGAAATACCTACCGTAGCTGTACCGCATCATCCCTTCCTCTTTGGGGAAATACCGACGTAGTTTCTAGCCGCATCAAATGGAATTTCTGGCGCCGTTGCCGGGGAGGATCAAGTCAAGATCTATCATGTTCCTAATCACAAACTCATCTCCTTGCAATTTACATTATTTGCCATTTTCCTCTCATTTTCATCTCCCCCACTTCACAAAAATTTGCTTTTTTATTCGCCTTCTTTTTCGTTTGCCCTTTTTCTCGCTAGATCTTTTGTTTGCTCGTTCGTAGTTGTCATCATGAGTGACTTTGGTATGGCAGAAACAGATGATGGCCGAACTCCTAAAATTGGATGATCTAGCAATCTGGATGCTAAAACTTTTGTTTTCGGGCAAGGGAATGTTGTGGGAAAAGAACATATCCAAGATTTTTTTTAATTGTGTTGGAAACTTGACTTTAGATGATGCCCCTATACTTAAAAGAACTAAAACTTATGCAGAGGCTATTTCAGCACTAGTTCTGAAACTTGAAAATAGATTTATCCGTACCCATCCTACCTTGCAAAGATTGTTTTATGAGCTACTCATTATAAAAGACCCAAAAGCTAAAAAGATAGCTACCCATGTTCTTATGAATGAATTTGATTACATAATACGGGAAGCTAGCGATTTTTTTTAGTTTTTATGGTATGAGCAGTGGAAAACTGGTGATAGATGAGATCCTTTACAATAGTGACTATATGTTGAGACATTTGCTTGGTAATAATCAAATTTTTGATGAGAACCGTAAAAACGAAATCCCAGTTTTAGATGTGATCCAACAAGTTTTCAATGATGTAATCAACAATACTCTTGGATCGTAGCCGGAAATCAAAGGGGTTATGTAGATGGACAACTTGATAATGCTAAGATTTCTATGGATAATGGGTTTCAAGTTATATTTACAAAACCTCATGATAAAAACACATCTTGGGAAAATAAGAAGAAAGATGACAATACTTGAATCTATGCATTATGCCTAGCTAAGGGCATAAAACGATAGTGCTTGTTGGGAGGCAACCCAATGAATAAAATTTATTTTTGCCTTTTTCTTTCTGTTCTTGAGTGTTTGCACAATTATGATACAGTTATGATTGTGTTTTTTATGTTTTAATTAGTGTTTGCGCCAAGTAAAGCCTTTAGGATCATGTTGGGTGATAGTTGATTTGATCTTGTTGGAAAACAGAAACTTTTGTGTCAAGTAGCAGAATTTTGGAAATTAACAGAAGTAACGAAAAATTATGAATTTTTTAAAAAAGATTGATATACAAATTGCCTACGTTTTCCTAATTTTTCAGAATTTTTGGAGCAGAAAGGTATGAGATCAATTTGTGTCTTTACAGACTGTTCTGTTTTTGTCAGATTCTGTTTTCGTTGCATTGTGTGCTTATTTTGATGAATTTATGGATTGTATCGGGGGGTATAAGCCATGGTAAAGTTAGAATACAGTAGGTATAATGCAATAATAAAATATGAATGGGTTTGCAACAGTACTTAAAGTGAAGATTGGTTTGCTTATACTAACGGATCTCACGAATGTTTTTGGTAAGTTTGTGTGATTGAAGTTTTCAAGTTTTGGGTGAGGTCACGATGGATGAAGGAATAAGGAGTAGAAAAATCCTAAGCTTGGGGATGCCCCATGGCACCCCAAGTTAATATCCAAAGAGAACCAAGCAACTAAGCTTGGGGATGCCCCGGAAGGCATCCCCTCTTTCTTCTAACGACCATCGGTATTTTACTTGGAGCTATATTTTTATTCATCACATATCATGAGTTTTGCTTGGAGCGTCTTGTATTATATGATTATTTGCTTGTTTTGATTTTTAGTTTGTCACAAGTACACTTTCTGGGCACACCTATTTGAGAGAGCCAAAATTATGCTATGATTTGTTAGAATTGCTCTATATGCTTCACTTAAATGTTTTGAGCTATGGAATTGCTCTAGTGCTTCACTTATATCTTTTTTAGCACGGTGTGCTTTAATATTTTTGAAGAAATACTCTCATGCTTCACTTAGATTTATTTGAGAGTTAGTAATTTTGAAGAAATACTCTCATGCTTCACTTAGATTTATTTGAGAGTTAGTAATTTTGAAGAAATTCTCTCATGCTTCACTTATATTATTTTGTGAGATGAAATTTTTTATGCTCATGTTCTTCACTTAAATTTATCTGAGCTTGCCAAAAGCAATGGCAATATATGAAACTAGTCCTAAAGTGATAGATATTAAAGAGGGATATAATAAAAACTTTCATGAAGATCATTGGACAAAATAAACTTGATTCCTTGTAATAGTTTTGAGATATGGTGATAGTAATATGTGAGTCATGTTGGTGACTAATTTTGCTTTGGTAAGAATATTGGTGTTAAGGTTTGTGATTCCCTATGCAAGCACGAAAGTCAATAGTTATGCAATGAAATTACATCCTACATGTGGTGCATTATTTGGTGTTAGTTATGCTTAATGCTCGTTTATGAGATATTTTGTTTCTTGGTTGGTTGCTTCTCAATCTTTTGCTAGCCTCCACTTGTACTAAGTAGAAATACTACTTGTGCATTCAAAATCCTTAAAACCAGTTTTGCCATATGAGTCCACCATACCTACCTATATGCGGTATTTCCATGCCGTTCCAAGTAAATTTTTATGTGCCAACTCTAATTTTCAAAATAATTTCCTTTTTGTGTGCCCGTACCGCTCATTAAGCGGTAGGGGGTGGCCAATATTTTTCCATGCTAGATGTGTTATTCTCAAGATGAGTGTTTATTCACTTGTCATTGCACAAGAGTACGACAGTAATAGGGATGCCTAGTTCCGAAATGAAAAAGAAATTTACTTTATGTTGTCAAATAATAAATTCCTTGGAAAGTGTTGGTATGGACGGTACATGTGGATACAGCTAGCCATGGAGTGTGAAAGGATGATGGAAAAAGGAATAAACTTTATTTTCTGTTTGGGAACCGCCTATGATATATCTAGCATGGAAAGTATTGGGAACTACTCGGTCGTTTTCGTTGACAGGAAAAGCATGCCTCTCAAAATGTTTTTATCTCTCAATTTTTTGCTTTGAGTCTGGCACCTCTACAAATCCCTACTTCCCTCTGCGAAGGGCCTATCTGTTTACTCTATGCAATTTTTATTTTTATTTGAGTCTCCATCTTCTCTTATAAAGCACCAACTAAGGGGCACTATGATCGTACTTGAGCATTGGATGTAGCTAATATTCGAGTGTGCTTTGTGAATGGATCAATGATTGAGCATGATGGGCTAGTGATAGCTTTCTTTAGTGTTGATATTTTGGAAGACATGGTTGCTTGTTGATATGCTTGAGTATTGAAATCTTCATGTCAATTATAGACTATTGCTTTGAACCGTTTAAAAGTCCAAATCTCCATGCTACAAAAGAAAAACAATATGTGATGAACATGTTAGGCAGCATTCCACATCAAAAATTCTGTTTTTATCATTTACCTACTCAAGGACGATCAGGAATTAAGCTTGGGGATGCTGATACGTCTCCAACGCATCTATAATTTTTTATTGTTCCATGCTGTTATATTATCATTCTTGGATGTTTTACAATCATTTTATAACAACTTTATATCATTTTTTGGGACTAACCTATTGACATAGTGCCTAGTGCCAGTTGCTATTTTTTGCTTTTTTTTACTTCGCAGAATATCAGTACCAAACGGAGTCCAAATACCATGAAACTTTTTGTAAATTTTTTTTTTGGACCAGAAAACACCTTGGGGGCCAAGAAAGTACCAGAGGGATGCCCGTGCGGGGCACAACCCACCAGGGCGCGCCCATGGGGGTTGTGGTCCCCACGTAGACCCCCTGCACCGCCTCTTCGCCCTATAAATTCCCAAATATTCCAGAAACCCTAGGGGAGATGTCGAATCACAATTCCAGCCGCCGCAAGTTCCAGAACCACGAGATCCAATCTACACCATCACGGAGGGGTTCATCATCCTCATTGGTGCCTCTCCGATGATGCGTGAGTGGACCACCATAGACCTACGGATCCGTAGGAAGTAGCTAGATGGCTCTCTCTCTCTCTCTTTCTATTCTCAATACAATGGTCTCTTGGAGATCTATTTGATGTAATGACTTTTTGCGGTGTGTTTGTTGGGATCCGATGAAGTTTGAGTTTATGATCAGATCTATATCCATGAAAGTTATTTGAGTTTTCTTTTATCTCTTATATGCATGATTACTTATAGCCTCGTTTCGAATCTTTGGTTTAGTTAGGCCAACTAGATCGATTTGTCTTGCCATGGGAAGAGGTGCTTTGTGATGGGTTCAATCTTGCGGTGTCCTCTCCCAGTGACAGAAGGGGCAGCGAGGCACGCATGTATCATTGCTATTAAGGATAACAAGATGTGGTCTATTCCTACATGAATAGATCTTGTCTACATCATGTCACCGTTCTTATTGCATTATTCCGTTTCTCCATGAACTTAATACACTAGATGCATGCTGGATAGCGGTCAATGTGTGGAGTAATAGTAGTAGATGCAGAATCATTTCGGTCTACTAATCTTGGACGTGATGCCTATATAATGATCATTGCCTGGATATCGTCATAAGTATTTGATCTTCTATCAATTGCCCAACAGTAATTTGTCTACCCACCGTTTGCTATTTCCTTGAGAGAAGCCACTAGTAAAATCTACGGCCCCCGGGTCTATTCTTTCATCATATTGCTTTCTGATCTATTTTTATTCGCTTTTATTTTCAGATCTATTATTCCAAAAACCCAAAAATACCTTGCTACACTTTTTCTTTATTTCTTTTATTTTGTTTTATTGCGAGATCTATTTATCCAAAATCATACAAACCAATCTATCTTTTGCACGGTGAGGGATTGACAACCCCTCTTACCCGTCGGGTTGCAAGTATTTGTTCTTTGTGTGCAGGTACCATTTACATAGCTTGGCCTGGCCTCCTAGTGGATTGATACCTTGGTTTCATAACTGAGGGAAATACCTACCGTAGTTGTACTGCATCATCCCTTCCTCTTTGGGGAAATACCGATGCAGTTTCTAGCCGCATCAAACCGCAAAGGGGAGGACAACCCAGTAGCAGACCATCTATCACGTATGGAAAGAATACCTTATGATCTAGTACCTATAAATGAATCCTTTCCAGGTGAGAGTTTGGCTATGATTAAAAAGATAGAACCTTGGTTTGCAGATTATGCTAACTTCCTTGTAGGAAAGTACGTGCCGCCTGATATGAGTTATCATCAAAGGAAAAAAGTTCTTCAGTGATCAGAAGTATTACTTTTGGGATGACCCATTTCTCTATCAGCATGGACCAGATGACATGATAAGGCATTGTGTTCCAGAACATGAAATGAATGCTATACTGGAAGGGTGCCATAGTAGCCCTTATGCAGGACACCATGCTGGAGATAGGACCGCCGCCAAGGTGCTTTGATCGGGATTTTACTAGCCTACACTCTTCAGAGATGCTCACAGGTTTGTTAAAAATTGTGACGTGTGTTAACGCACAGGTAACATTGGAAGGAGACAAGAAATGCCTACGAACTATAGTCTAGTTTCTGAACCTTTTGATGTTTGGGGATTGGACTATTTAGGACCTTTTCCTATCTCGGATGGGTACACTCATATTATTGTGGTTGTAGATTATGTTACAAAGTGGGTTGAAGCTCTTCCAACCAAGCATGCAGATGTGGCTACTTCGCTGAAAATGGTAAAGAACATCATTTTGCCCATGTTTGGAGTTCCTAAAATTCTTATCACTGATGGTGGATCTCATTTTATACAGGGAATATTCGAAAGAGTACTTCGTAAGTATGGGGTGACTCACTGAATAGCTTCACCATATCATCCACAAACTAGTGGGCAGGTGGAACTCTGAAAGCACAAGTGCTCCTTGTAAAAGCACAAGTGCTCCCTGGGTGATTTTGGTAATTAATGTCAACATATCTCTTGTTGGACTAATATTTTCATCTAGTATATTTCAGATAGTTCAGCAAAGGCGTGGCATGGACAAGAGGATGTGGAACCCCTTCAAGATGCTAAGGACAGAAGATTGGCAAAGGATGAAGACTCTTCATTTCTATTTCAGTGATCCAAGATCACATTGAGTCCATAGGAAAAGCCAATACTATTAAAAGGGGATGAGGTGTTGCTTAATGGTCTACTTGCTCAAAGTGCTTAGTGATATGCTCCAAATCCCTCAGCCACTTTCTCAAATCCAAATATGTCCTAAACCTAAAGTCAAACTTGGCCCCACCGATTTGATTCATCCGGCGCCACCGAGTTTCCCTGACATAGCCACTGCTAGAAACCCTAATCAGTTCGGTCTCACCGATGGGATCTCGGTCTCACCGAGATGGGCTTGCAAACTCTCTATTGCCTATTGCAACTATTTCGGTCTCACCAAAATATGCAGTCGGCCCCACCGAGTTTGCTTGACCAACTTTCTGTTTGCTTATTACTAAAATCGGTCACACCGAGTTTGTGTAATCGGTCAAACCGAGACGAGGTTTTACCCTAACCCTAGCACATCGGTCCCACCAAGTTGATTATATCGGTCCCACCGAAAAGCCTAACGTTCACATTTTTGACTAGATCGGTCTCACTGAGTTTACCTATTCGGTCTGACCGAGTTGGCTCATTTGTGTGTAACGGTTAGATTTTTGTGTGGAGGCTATATATACCCCTCCACCCTCCTCTCCATTAGAGAGAGAGCCATGAGAACGTGCCTACACTTCCACTACTCATTTTCTGAGAGAGAACCACCTACTCATGTGTTGAGACCAAGACATTCCAATCCAACCACAAGAATGTTGATCTCTAGCCTTCCCCAAGTTGCTTTCCAATCAAATCATCTTTCCACCATAGCCAAATCTGTGAGAGAGAGAGTTGAGTGTTGGGGAGACTATCATTTGAAGCACAAGAGCAAGGAGTTCATCATCAACACACCATCTATTACCTTTTGGAGAGTGGTGTCTCCTAGAATGGTTAGGTGTCACTTGGGAGCCTCCGTCAAGATTGTGGAGTTGAACCAAGGAGTTTTTAAGGGCAAGGAGATCGCCTACTTCGTGAAGATCTACCCGAGTGAGGCAAGTCCTTCGTGGGCGATGGCCATGGTGGGATAGACAAGGTTGCTTCTTCGTGGACCCTTCGTGGGTGGAGCCCTCCGTGGACTCACGCAACCGTTACCCTTTGTGGGTTGAAGTCTCCATCAACGTGGATGTACGATAGCACCACCTATCGGAACCACGCCAAAAATCTCCGTGTCTCCAATTGCGTTTGCACACTCCAATCCCATCCCTTTACTTTCTTGCAAATTGCAAGCTTTACTTTCCGCAGCTCATATACTCTTGCCATGCTTGCTTGAAATGTATTGTGAATGCTTAAACTTGTGCTAAAACTCCATCTCAACTTGAAGAACTTAAAAACTGCTACTTTTGCTTGTTGAGGGTCTAATCACCCCCCCCCCTCTAGACCCCTCTTCTCGATCCTTTCAATTGTTATCAGAGCATTGGTCTCCATTGCTTTGGTTTAATCGCCATTGGAGGAAGATGGATGAGTCTACGATTGGGAGTATTAGATGTAGAGTACCTATACTTGATGGAGAGTTCTATCATGCTTGGAAAAATGAGATGCTTGAGATTTTCAATGAATATCACTTGAACAAGTACATTACTACCCCTTGTGCGCCTCCTATTGATCCTTTGCATCCTACCCCCGATGAGTCTCTTAACATGATCCGCAATCTTAGAACTGTTAATCTTATCATTAGAGGATTGCCTAGAAACTTGATTGCTTGCTTACCTACTCTTGAATGTGCTTACACTATATGGAGATATCTCGAGAAATGCTTTCCAAACTATTCCTTGAAAAATCTAGATGAGATTCTTCAAAATTCCATTGCTTTAAGTAAGATGAATTCTGGTGATCTTAAGTTTGGTGATTGTCTATTTGAGCTCCGTGATCTCATGAGTGCCAAAGGAGATGTTGGAATCATTAGTGACATCATCTCTCAAGTTATTAGAATTCATAAATATGAACATTGTCATGGTCATAAATCTAATGAATTGCCTTCTCTAGGTAATGATCATTCATATGATGATGATGTTGAACATGGATATTATGATGAGGATGATGATAGTGACTATGATCTTGATGAGTCTATGAGACACTTTGGTCTTATGGCTAACCTTCGTGGCTACATGGCCAGAGGAAAGGAATGGGTTCTTGATAGTGGATGTACCGATCACATGACCGGAGACAAGGATATGTTTCATGAGATTGCTGAAAACGACGGCCCTCGAAAGTATGTCACTTTTGGTGATAACTCAAAAGGTAAAGTGGTTGGCCTTGGTAAGGTGGCCATCTCACATGACAGCTCTAGCCAAAATGTTATGCTCGTTGAATCTCTTGGCTACAATCTACTTTCCGTATCTAGACTAGCTGATTTCGGTCTCAATGTTCTATTCACTGAAGTAGATTGCCAAGTGTTTCGAAGAGATAATCATAATATGGTCTTTACCGGTATACATAGAGGTGATCTATACATTGTTGATTTCACTAAAAAGGCTCGACCTAGAACTTGCTTAATTGCTAAATCTTCTAAAGGTTGGTTGTGGCATAGAAGGTTAGGCTACGTGGGCATGCGAATTCTTGACAAGCTTATCAAAGGTGATCATATCCTTGGTGTTAAAGATGTTGTATTTGACAAGGATAGACTTTGCAGTGCTTGTCAAGCAGGAAAACAAGTTGGAGGAAGTCATCCCGTGAAGAACATTATGACCACGAGAAGACCGCTTGAGCTACTTCATATGGATCTTTTTGGTCCCAATGCCTACAAGAGCCTCGGTGGTAACTCGTTTGGTTTGGTCATTGTTGACGATTTTTCACGATTTACGTGGGTGTTCTTTCTTGATGATAAATCACAGGTCCAAAAGATCTTCAAAAACTTCGCTAGGAAGGCCCAAAATCAATTTGAAGTGAAGATCAAGAAGGTTCACAGCGACAACGAAACGGAGTTCAAGAACGCAAATGTGGATACCTTTGTTGACGAAGAAGGGATTTCTCATGAGTTCTCGGCTACGTACACACCTCAACAAAATGGAGTTGTTGAGAGGAAGATCCGGACACTCATTGAGATGGCGAGAATGATGCTTGATGAATACAAGATGCCAAAACACTTTTGGGCAGAAGCGGTTGAGACAACTTGTCATGCAACAAATCGTCTATATCTTCACAAGCTACTCGGCAAGATGGCATACGAGCTTCTCACCGGTAACAAACCCCAAGTTGGATACTTTCAAGTATTTGGCTCAAAGTGCTATATTCTTGATAAGCATCATCGTTCGAAATTTGCTCCTAAATCTCATGAAGGTTTCCTACTCGGTTATGGCTCAAACTCTCACACTTACCGTGTCTACAACAATTTCACCCGAAAGGTTGAAGAGACGGTGGATGTGAAGTTTGATGAATCTAACGGGTCGCAAGTAGAGCAATTGCCAATTGATGTAGGTGACAAAGACCCTTCGGAAGCAATACAAGACTTGTCTATTGGCAAGATTCGCCCAACGGAGGTGAAGGAGAGTGCCTCGTCCATTCAAGTGGAAGCCTCAACTTCACGACAAGGTGAACCACAAGTTGACTTGGAGGCATCCACAAGTGGAACACGACAAGATGAAGGAAACAAGGATGTACAACAAGATGAACCTCATCGACCTCCTTCGCCACCTCCACAAGAGAACATCAACGCCAACAACAATGAAGAAAGACAAGAGGAAGAACAAGATGATGAAGAGGATGTTCCACCCCGACCCAAACAAAAGCTCTCGCGAGTTAGAGCAAGAGTTTCAAGAGATCATCCTATTGAACAAATCTTCAATGACATTCAAACCGGGAGAATTACTCGATCTAAGTCTCGCTTAGCTAACTTTTGTGAACATTATTCTTTCATCTCTAACATTGAACCTATGAAGGTTGAAGAAGCTCTTGATGATCCGGATTGGGTGAACGCTATGCATGAAGAGCTACACAATTTGGAGAGGAATCAAGTATGGATGCTTGTTGAAAAGCCCGATGGAAAGCACAATGTTATTGGAACCAAAAGGGTGTTTCGGAATAAGCAAGATGAATATGGACAAGTTGTACGCAACAAGGCCCGTCTCGTCACCCAAGGGTATACACAAGTCGAAGGTATGGACTATGGTGAGACATATGCCCCCGTTCCTAGACTTGAGTCCATTCGCATCTTACTTGCTTATGCCAATCATCATGATATTACATTATATCAAATGGACATTAAAAGTGCCTTTCTAAATGGAGAAATTGAGGAGGAAGTTTATGTTAAACAACCTCCCGACTTTGTTAATCCTAAGAAACCTAATCATGTTTACAAACTTCACAAAGCTCTTTATGGTCTTAAACAAGTTCCTAGAGCATGGTATAAATGCTTGACAAAGTTTCTTATTGAAAAAGGCTTTGAGATTGGGAAGATTGATTCCACACTTTTTACTAAAAGGGTTAATGGTGAATTATATGTATGCCAAATTTATGTGGATGATATCATATTTGGTTCGACTAACCCTCATTTTAGTGAAAAGTTTGGAAGGCTAATGTCGGAGAAGTTTGAGATGTCTATGATGAGTGAACTCAAGTTCTTTCTTGGTTTGCAAATCAAGCAAACTAAGGAGGGTACCTTTGTTTCCCAAACAAAGTATACCAAGGACTTATTCAAGAAGTTCAACATGCAAGAAAGCAAAGGTATGAAAACACCCATGCCTACTAGTGGACATCTTGACTTGACAAAGGATGGCAAACCGGTTGACCAAAAGGTTTATCGCTCTATGATTGGTTCATTGTTATATCTATGTGCCTCCCATCCCGATATTATGCTAAGTGTGTGCATGTGTGCATGTGTGCACGATATCAAGCGGCCCCTAAGGAATGTCATCTTAAGGCTGTGAAAAGGATAGTGAGATACTTAATTCATACACCAAACTTTCGCATTTGGTATCCTAAGAGGTCTTCTTTTGATCTTGTTGGCTACTCCGATTCGGACTATGCCGGTGACAAGGTTGATAGAAAGTCCACTTCGGGTACTTGTCAATTTCTTGGTAGATCTCTTGTGTCTTGGTCCTCCAAGAAACAAAACTCGGTATCCTTATCCACCGCCGAAGCGGAATACATTGCCGCCGGTTCATGTTGTGCTCAATTACTTTGGATGACCCAAACTCTTAAAGATTATGGGATATATGTGAAACATGTTCCATTGCTTTGTGATAGTGAAAGTGCCATTAAGATTGCTCACAATCCCGTGCAACATTCTTGAACTAAGCATATTCAAGTTCGTCATCATTTCATTCGAGATCATGTTGCTAAAGGAGACATCGATCTTAAGCATGTTCGTACCGATAAGCAATTGGCGGATATATTCACCAAACCGCTTGATGAGAAAGTATTTTGCCGTTTGAGAGGTGAATTGAACATCATTGATGCCTCAAACTTGGAGTAGAAACTCCATTTGGATACATGCAAGGCATGAGCCTATGACAAATCCTTGATATCAACAAGATGTGAAAACATCAAAATGCTTAAACGATAAATGGTAACCCCATTTTGAGCTTAAACGATGAGTATGACCTATGATCAAGTGTTATCACTTGACTCCTAAGTCAATATACTCTAACATAGGTGACTCTGTCGCCGACCAACTCTAGATGAAGTTCTCTAGTGTTTCTTTGTGTTCTTGCATTTGTCTCTTGCTTGCTTGTTCCCCTTTCAAAAAAAACTTCATCTAGATTTCAACTCTTTTAGTTTGTTATTCTCTGCATTCCCTGCATCTAATTCATTGCAAATATTTCAGTTAATTCCTTGCAAATCCTTGTGAGATCTTATTTGCCAAGTGAGCTAAGATGACAAAAAATTTCCTCTATATTGAACTTGGCCTTACCGATTTCTGCCTATTGGCTAGACCGAACTGCAATTTACATTGTAGTTTGTTCATCGGTACAACCGACAAGGACAAACCCGGTCTGACCGATATGCATCATCTATGACACAGCTAACTCAGTGTCACCAATGAAAATGAATCGGCATTACCGATTTCACTACTAAGAAAACATTTTGCCATTACAATGTTAGTTCTTCTCCAGCTCCACTCGATGATTCTTTTCCTCTACTAGCATCTTAAACTACATGCTGCTCTGAACTGTGACTCAAGGATCAAACCTATTTGACTCATGCTCTAGAAGATCCCTTCTTGGAAATTGATGTCGAAGGGGGAGAGAGAGCACACATCAAAGATAATCACATAAGATAGAAGCACATCTAAGCTTCTCCAGATGCTTATTAACAATAGAGGAGAGAAGTCGCATGTCTTTAAGAGGGGAAAGACATGTTAATACCTAGTTGATTGTACTATTTCTTGCTCTGAGTTTCTTGCTCTGATTTTCTTTTACCCTACCTTCTCCCATTATCCAATATCAGATTCAGGGGGAGAAATATCCAAGGGAAGAAAATCTTTGGAATTCATTGCATATCTTTAATCCTTGGGGACATGTCTATACTAAATTAAGAGTACTAAGTACTCACTCACTACATGTCATCCCAGTCTTGGCACTCTTGTGTTCTTCTGAGTTTGCTCTGTTTAGTGGTGCTTCTGTGTTATCTAACCCTGTTTTTTCAGAGTCATCTCTTCCAAAGCTAGCTCAAGACCACAAGGTAAGTATATGCATCACACTCATGTGCATTATGATCTCTTGCTGATGTACATATTATTTGCAAGAAGGACTCATGAACATGAAGGTATACTCTCTGTATCTACATCTTTTGCTCTGATGCATATAGCCAAGATACATGTAACTCATTGCTTGCTCTGACATGTTTATGCACTCACATGTTCTTATATTCTATCTTCACATGATTGCATACATGTAGGGGGAGTTTATGCATGTTACATGTCCTTCCAAAGCTTTACTTGTTACCTTTCTTATCTTTATCTAAAGCTTTGATGTATGTTGTCATCAATTACCAAAAAGGGGGAGATTGAAAGCACAAGTGCTCCCTGGGTGATTTTGGTAATTAATGTCAACATATCTCTTGTTGGACTAATATTTTCATCTAGTATATTTCAGATAGTTCAGCAAAGGCGTGGCATGGACAAGAGGATGTGGAACCCCTTCAAGATGCTAAGGACAGAAGATTGGCAAAGGCTCAAGACTCTTCATTTCTATTTCAGTGATCCAAGATCACATTGAGTCCATATGAAAAGCCAATACTATTAAAAGGGGATGGGGTGTTGCTTAATGGTCTACTTGCTCAAAGTGCTTAGTGATATGCTCCAAATCCCTCAGCCACTTTCTCAAATCCAAATATGTCCTAAACCTAAAGTCAAACTCGGCCCCACCGATTTGATTCATCCGGCGCCACCGAGTTTCCTTGACATAGCCACTGCCAGAAACCCTAATCAGTTCGGTCTCACCGATGGGATCTCGGTCTCACCGAGATGGGCTTGCAAACTCTCTGTTGCCTATTGCAACTATTTTGGTCTCACCGAAATATGCAGTCGGCCCCACTGAGTTTGCTTGACCAACTTTCTGTTTGCCTATTACTAAAATCGGTCACACCGAGTTTGTGTAATTGGTCAAACCGAGACGAGGTTTTACCCTAACCCTAGCACATCGGTCCCACCGAGTTGATTATATCGGTCCCACCAAAAAGCCTAACGTTCACATTTTTGACTGGATCGGTCTCACCGAGTTTACCTATTCGGTCTGACCGAGTTGGCTCATTTGTGTGTAACGGTTAGATTTTTGTATGGAGGCTATATATACCCCTCCACCCTCCTCTCCATTAGAGAGAGAGCCATCAGAATGTGCCTACACTTCCACTACACATTTTCTGAGAGAGAACCACCTACTCATGTGTTGAGACCAAGACATTCCAATCCAACCACAAGAATCTTGATCTCTAGCCTTCCCCAAGTTGCTTTCCTCTCAAATCATCTTTCCACCATAGCCAAATCTGTGAGAGAGAGTTGAGTGTTGGGGAGACTATCATTTGAAGCACAAGAGCAAGGAGTTCATCATCAACACACCATCTATTACCTTTTGGAGAGTGGTGTCTCCTAGACTGGTTAGGTGTCACTTGGGAGCCTCCGTCAAGATTGTGGAGTTGAACCAAGGAGTTTGTAAGGGCAAGGAGATCGCCTACTTCGTGAAGATCTACCCGAGTGAGGCAAGTCCTTCATGGGCGATGGTCATGGTGGGATAGACAAGGTTGCTTCTTCATGGACCCTTCGTGGGTGGAGCCCTCCGTGGACTCGCGCAACCGTTACCCTTTGTGGGTTGAAGTCTCCATCAACGTGGATGTACGATAGCACCACCTATCGGAACCACGCCAAAAATCTCTGTGTCTCCAATTGCGTTTGCACACTCCAATCCCATCCCTTTACTTTCTTGCAAATTGCATGCTTTACTTTCCGCTGCTCACATACTCTTGCCATGCTTGCTTGAAATGTATTGTGAATGCTTAAACTTGTGCTAAAACTCCACCTTAACTTGAAGAACTTAAAAACTACTACTTTTGCTTGTTGAGGGTCTAATCACCCCCCCTCTAGACCCCTCTTCTCGATCCTTTCAAACTCCCTAACAGGGAAATAAAGACAATACTACAAAAGACGGTGTAGAATTCCAGGAAGGATTGGGCAGCAAAGTTAAATGAAACACTCTGGGCCTACCGCACCGCCTATAAGAATCCCATGGGGATGTCACCATACAAAATGGTGTATGGTAAGGCTTGTCATCTACCTTTAGAGTTAGAGCATAAAGATTTTTGGCAATCAAAAATATCAACCTTAATCTCAAGAAGATGGAGGAAAAAGGTTGTTGGATATGCATGCTCTAGGTGAACTTTGCAGCAGTGCTTACGAGAGTGCCAGGTTGTTCAAATAAAATGTTAAAATGTGGCATGATCGTAAGATACTAAAATGAACCTTCACTGTGGGGGACAAGGTCCTGCTATTTAACTCTCGTCTCAAGTTGTTTCCAGGAAAGCTTAGGTCCCGCTGGGAAGGGCCTTATGAGATAGAAGAGGTGTACAATTCTGGAGCTGTTCATCTTAAAGGAGGAAAGAATGGTCCCTGGACCGTGAATGGACAACGCTTGAAGATATACCTTGCGGATGAACAAAAGGAAGAGCGGGATATAGAAGAGGTAAGTCTCCTCACGATCGAGCTAGCTGAAGCCCTCCATAAGGAACAACGAGTATAGATCGACACTCCGATAAGGTAGATGTGAATATGTAGATAGAAATTATTTTGTTTTGATAGATTTGTTAAGTCTCAATTCTCAGAACTTGGAATTTTTGTCTCTAGTTGGGAACTTTGGCACTAATCTTTTAGGAGCAAAAATTTTCTAAGGAAGAAATTGGCACAGCAGCCAACAGAACCAAAGACGGACTTTAAAACGATGGTGAGCGCCTGTTTGGGTAGTCGCATGAAAAAGAGATGCCAGAGCTGTGGGAGACAGAGACAAAGACAGTGTTTCAAACGGACGCGAGCGCCCGTTTGGGCGGTCGTTTGGAATGCCCTTGACGAACGTCGTAAGTATAAAGCCAATGACGGTGTTCCTAACAACCGAACGTGGCTGTATGAGCGGTCATTTGGTCCCTTGTCTGCCATAGGTAAAAAAAGAAAAAGGATGTAGCAGCTGGTTAAACGACTGGCCATACGGGCGCAAGCGCCCGCATGGAAGGCTGTCGTTGAGCCTGCTGGCATGATTCTCTCCCGATTTCGTTTTGATTTCTTTCTAACTAACTCTTTATCTCATATCTCGTGATTACCTATAGGTTTAGCCTTTATAAAAGGGAAGAAAGGATGCCCATAACATAAAACCATCTAATCTCTCGTTTCCTTTGCTTTCCATCTCCTCCAAAAAGCTTGAGTTGCAAAAACAAGCACGATCGCCGCCATGAGTAAGAAGACTTCGTCCACCTGTGCTCGCATCATCCCCTTCCCCAACTTGGATGATGTTGTGCCCTCGGGATGGGAAGACCTGAGTAATCTTAGCATCAAGGAAGAACCTTGTGAGGAGAAGAAGGGCATGGAGGAGAAGGTCGAGGTGGTGGAGATCGGGGAGGAACAACAAGCCATGGAGGGAGATGATGACACTACTTCAAATGGGTACCCTCCTAATCCTACCAATTGATTATCCATGGATCTATTCCGTTATATCCTTTGGAGACTCCTCAATCTAAGTGGGGAAAGGAGCCACCAACTCTAGAGGAGATGAATGAAAAGATTCGGGAGTTTGGGAAAGTTTCCAAGGCTTGTGTTAATGTGATCGGAGATGGGATTGATTCTTACTGGTTGATGAGTAAAGACTTGGAGGCACAAGTTGATGGCCTTCTTCATAAGGTCAGACTTATGATTGAGGCTCTTAACAACAACACTGCACAACTTGAGTTTTTGACAGGTTGGAGATGATCAGCAAGGTGTGACCGAGGGGATGAAAAAGAAACTCAAGAGCATATGCGCCGCCTTTGAAGATCCCCAGGAGTGAGCATATAATTCTTAGTGCCTGGATCTACCCAGCTTAATTGTAAGCTTGCAGGAGATTCATGTGCACTTTGTATCTTTACTATTATGAATTTCCTTTTCACAAAATAAAATTAAGATTTATTTTCAATAAGATGGAACTATCAATTTTCCTCTTGAATAAGGGATGATCCCTTCCAATGAGTTTAGGGATATCTTGATGTGTGAGATCATTGCTTTCTTTTGAAGAACATGCTTGATGGTTGATGTGACCTAAATAATTAGTACATTTTTATTTTTCTGATGATTATAAGTCCCCCACATCTTAGTTGTGTAAATTTTTGAAGGGAGATAAAACAACTATATATGCTAACTCATTTAAGATTTCAACTTACTTAAGGGCAAGTAAATAAATTAATCCTCTATTAAAAATAATTTGGGAAATGAAGTCTCTCTGAGAAATAAGGCTGGCTTACACTTAAAGTTTTTCTTAAGCCCTCTCCTAATTCAATGAGGAGAGACAGAACCCTTTTTCGGTAAAAGCTATCTACGAGAAAAATAAAGGGCAAAAACTACTTGACTAATTGAAACAATAATGAGCTAGGATATGAAGTTGTTGCTTTTCCTTAGTAAAATTAAATGATAAGATGTGGATGATGATTATTGTTTACCACACATACTCATCAATAAGCGTCCCTCTTGGGAGTAATGGACTCATACCTTTTGATATTCGTACCTTATAGACACAAGGGGAACCTTGTTCTTTACAAGCTTCGGTACTTGCTCAGGGACGAGCAAGACTTAAGCTTGGGGGAGTTGATGAGTCCAATTTATGTGATGTTTTTCCTTTATATTTTGTGCCTACAAGGTGGGCTTTGTGAAATTTTACCGCGTTTGCGCACTTCTTTTTGTTGATAATCTTTCAGGTGACATCTTTTGGAGCAATATTCATTTAATGGAGAAAACCCTCAAAATGGCAGTGGAATCACGTATTAAAGGTGATAAACACTTTCCATAAAAAAATCAAGCAAGAAGGCCAAAGAAACGGTCGTCGTCGTGCTTCCAGAGCGAACGATGGCGTTCCATGCGACCGCGCGCGCTCGCATGAGCGGTCATTTGGTGCGCCGCCGCCTCAGGGGGATTAGCTATTTTCACCCCATCAAAATGGATTGGGGAGAGGAGGAACAGAGACTCCAAAAACTCATCCAGAAGGCAGAACCCTAGCCTCCGTAGCCCATTCGGAGGGAGGACCAACCGGGAGAAGAAGGGGATTCCTCTCACCACTTGAGGAACGGCATCATCATCATCACCCACATCATCACCTCCTTCATCATCATCATCATCATCATCATCTACATCCTTATCATCTGCAACATCAAGAACCCTAGTGGATCCTTCAGTGTATTAGTTGAATCATCCACTCATGTATTCCATTACCATCACCATGATGATTGTTGTTCTTATGTGTGAGTAGACCCCTAGTTCTCGGGGATATGGATGGACCTTGGTATATGTAGGATCTAAAATGTTTATTGCGAATATGAGATAACCTATTGAAGGCTTAGTTTAATAACTTCATGAATGTTGTGAAGGGGGGCCACTCAGCATTTGTGCCTTTATCGGCCATGAAGTATATCACTGTCTTTGCATAGGTTTAGGATGTGGAAGTAATTCAAGGTGACAGTAAAAGCCTACTGCTCCTAACCTTTACAAGTGACTGAGGATCACAGAGAACCCTTAGTGAGTCCGCGTCCATGGGGAAACCCTTAATTATCATGAGTTGTACCCTCAGGGGGAGACTATGATGGTGGCATGCGTGGCACGAAGTCTACCATGAGTTGAACATGTTCTGTACCCGGCTCCGCCAAGCATAATTGTCAACAGTGGCTCAAGTATCCGTTACATGCTATGTTTATGCATAGTAGTACTAGAAACATACCAATGGGGATTCCGGACTCCCTGAGAATGCCTTTTTAATTCTGTTGTTTCACCCTTATTTACCATCCTTGATTTTCATTTACTTTTATGTTATTTAGTTACAAGTCACCATATTACTAAATTCTTATTTAAATCTGCCCTCACTCTGCTTCAAGTCTACAATTATCTGCAGGCACAAAGTCACATAATTCCTTACAAAGGGCAAAAGCATGATTCTTGTGCTCCCTGTGGGATCGATACTCTTACTTCGAAAAGGATACAACTAAATCATGTGCACTTGCAGGCTATCAACAGCCTCCGCCCTCCGTTGCCAGACTCAAAAAGGCGAATAGAAAGAGAGATGGCTTCTTCTTCTATGCTTTCCAGGGAGGATTGATACCTTGATACGCCTCCAATGTATCTATAATTTTTTATTGTTTCATGCTATTATATTATCAATCTTGGATGCTTTATGTGCATTTTTATGCTATTTTATATCATTTTTTGGACTAACCTATTAACCCAATGCCCGGTGCCAGTTGTTGTTTTTTGCTTGTTTTTGGCTTTTCAGAAAATCAATAACAAACGAAGTCCAAACACGATGAAACTTTGCGCTGATTTTTTATGGGCCATAAGGGACCCTAGAAGGTTTGGAGGGAGGTTAGAAGAGCTATGAGAGAGCCACGAGCTCATAGGGCGTGCCCTGGGGGGTAGGGCATGCCCCCCTGAGCTCTTGGGAGCCATGCAACTTCGTTTGACCTAATTCCACCTCTATAAATTCACATATATTCCCAAACCAACAGAGAGCCACTTGAAACACTTTTTCTGCTGTCGCAAGCTTCTTTTCTTCCTCGATCCCGTCTGGAGGCCTTTTCCGATACTCTGTCAGCGGGGGAATCGATCACGGAGGGCTTCTACATCATACTTGCTACCTTTCGATGATGCATGAGTAGTTCACCATAGACCTACGGGTCCATAGCAAGTAGCTAGGTGGCTTCTTCTCTCTCTTTGATCTTCAATAACATGTTCTCCCCGATCTTCTTGGAGTTCTATCTGATGTAATCATATTTTGCGGTGTGTTTATTGGGATCTGATGAATTATGGGCTTATGATCAGATCATTCATTGGAAGTAATTGAGTCTTTCCTGAACTTTATTATGCACGATTGTCATAGCTTTGCATTTCTCTCTGGTCTATCCGTTTGGTATGGCCAACTAGATTGATTTATCTTCAGTGGGGGAGGTGCTTTGTAATGGGTTTAATCTTGCGATGTCCTCACCCAGTGACAAAAGGGGTAGCGAGGCACGTATACTGTTGTTGCCATTAAGGGTAAAATGACGGGGTTTAATCATAATTCTTGAGTTTACTTTGTCTACATCATGCCATCTTGCTTAAGGTGTTACTCTGTTTGTCATGAACTTAATACCATAGATGCATGCTGGATAGCGGTCGATTGGTGGAGTAATAGTAGTACATGCAGGCAGGAGTCAGTCTACTTATCACGACCGTGATGCCTATATACATGATCATTGCCATGAATACGTCATAACTATGTGTTTTTCTATCAATTGCCCAACAGTAATTTGTTTACCCACCGTATGCTATGTGTGTGAGAGAGAAGCCTCTAGTGAAAAGTATGGCCCCTGGGTCTACTTTTATCATATTGCTAAAACCAAAAATACTTTGCTGCAATTTTTTATTTTTTATTTTACTTTTCTTTCTATCTATCTATCATTGTCAGAATTAATCCTTGCGAGTAACGAGTTCAAGGGGATTGACAACCCTCTTGCCCATGTTGGGTGCAAGTATTTACTTTTGTGTGTGTAGGTGTTGTCGAAAAGAATTTGCTTGGTTATCCTATTGGTTCGATAACCTTGGTTCTCACTGAGGGAAATACTTATCTCTACTATACTGCTTCACCCCTCCTCTTCAGGGAAAATCCCAATGCTGTTTACAAGTAGCATACCTCTCCAGCGTATCTATATTTTTTATTGTTTCATGTTATTATATTATCAATCTTGTATGCTTTATATGCCATTTTATATTCATTTTGTGGACTAACCTATTAACTTAGTGTCGAGTGTTAGTTCCTATTTTTTTATTTCTTTGTTTCGCGAAAAAACCATACCAAACAAAGTCCAAACATGATGAAACTTTACGGTGATTTTTTCTGGACCAGAAGATACCCTAGAAGCTTCGGGATGCACCAAACGATGATCGAGGGAGGCACGAGCTCACGCGGCACGCCGTAGGGGTAGGTGCAGAGCCAAAAAATTTGGTCATTGGGTTCACTCCATGACTCGTTGTGAGAACTTACTACTAGTATGTGAAGTGTAAAGTCTAATTTAAAATTATCTTACAACAAAATTATAGCACCCAAAAACAACATAATGAATAGAAATATGGCATCATATATCACACATTGTGTTGCATTAAAAACTGAAAAGTGCAAGACATACCCGTTCAATAAAATTATAAAATCACTTGTTTACATATTATAAATAGAGTAGTATCAAATAACTTTGTAGCTCCAGGTGTAGCTTCTCATCTTCCTGGAACACTGAAAAACGAGAAGTTAGTTTGACAAGTTTAGAATAAGTACTAAAAAGATAAATAATCTTGTAAAGGTGCCCACATTTTAGAGTGTCCCCCCTTTTGATCTTTCATCGCCTTAAAAAAATTAAACACTCCATCATTGGTAATGGTAGAAAATATATCTTTCTCCACATAGGACATTAGACAATCACTCATGAATTGATCACACATTTTGTAGCGTAACTTTTTTTGACAACATTCATAGCTGAAAAGCATCTCTCCACTGATGCTGTGGCAACTGGCAATATCAGTACTAGCTTTAAAATATGATAAACCAAAGGAAACATAATATGCTTATTTATTTCCACCATTAGTTTACCAAGATCAGCGGTTCCGTCCAAATTGGCGAACCTTTCATCTGCTCGCACATTGTCAATGTAAGTGTGAAGTTCAGGACCAAGATCATCCATTTTTCTTGAATCAAAGTCATCTGGATAAAACTCAGCTATCTTCACTAAGTTGTTCAAGTTAAAAGCAGCAAAGAGTCTTTTGGGTTGAAAGAAGCCACGTGTCCAAGCAATGCAGAATTTACCTCATTGAAGCGGTCATCAAACTCTTGAAGCTGCAAATCAATAACAGAATTAAGACACTCAATTTGGTAATGTTGAAGGTTTGTACTCTTGAAGATTTTTTGGATTTCTTATGTACTCTAAAATTCTCTTCCGATCAGCCGGATCATAAGGCAACTCATCTAAGTTAATTTTTGTATGAATAGTAGGCTTCGGGAGACTAGCTGCAGTGACATTTGATGCACTTAGCATACGTCTAATGGGTGACCTTGATGTGCCTGTATCATTATCTCGATCTGGTGACCGAGTTTTCTTCAAAAAATACTGTTCCATAGCCTAGATCAATCAAAGTTCATGGAGAAAAACAAATCAAATACTAGGGCAAAACACTCACTGTCGTACTGGTGTTTTAGGGTAGATAGAACATACAAAAAGGAGAGGAGATGCATCTATATAATCTAATTACCTCAATTTTTGGGCTTCAATATTGCCGATGTCGGCCTGCAGCCGTCTACATACCGCGGGCGTGCGGTGACGGTAGAGGAGCCGAGCAACACGAACAGGCGAGATGGGAATCAGAGAAACGAACAGACGAACGATGAAAAAAAAGTCTTCGATGAGGCGTGCCGCGTGCGGCTGCGTCCGCTTTTGTCGTAAAAATGATTATGTTTTTTAGTGGAGTAAAAATGATTACTTGACTCACACACTCACGGTTCTCGTAAAACAATTACGTGGGCTTTTGCCTTTTGGGCCCTTTGTTCCACGTACGTGAGGTGTGTTGGGGTTAGCCAAATATTGTATTGGGTTCACATCGATCAAACATGTATAATACGCATGTACCAGGCAAGATTCATTGGGTTCAGTTGAACCCAATAGCTATACGTCGGCTCCACCGCTGCCTAGGGGGGAGGAGTGCCTTGTGAGCTTGTGGGTCCCACGTGGATCTGTTTGACCTAATTCCAGTCCTATAAATTCCCTAAAATTCGGAAATCTATAGAGAGAGACCCGAAACAATTTTATCACCGCCGCAAGCCTCTATTCTTCTATGATCCCATCTAGAGGCCTCTGTCGATACTCTGCTGGAGGGGGAATCCATCACGGGGGCCATCTTCATCAACCTTGCTCCCTCCATGACGATGTGAGATTAGTTCCCATAGGACCTACGGGTCCATAGTAGTAGCTAGATCTCTCTCTCTCCCCCTCCCTCCCTCTCTCTCTCTCTCTCTCTCTCTCTCTCTCTCTCTCTCTCTCTCTCCGAAGATCTCTTGGAAGATCTCTTCGGAGATCTATTCGATGTAATTTTTGTGATGTGTTTGTTGGGATCAGATGAATTGTGGGTCTATGATCAGATTATTTGTTGAAAGTATTTGAGTCTTTTCTGAGATTTATATAGTGTGATTTTATAGCCTTGTATTTCTCTCTGATCTACCTATCTCTTTTGGCCAATTAGATTGATTTATCTTCAGTGTGAGAGGTGCTCGGTAGTAGGTTCAATCTTGAAGGGTCCTTACTAAGGGTAAAACTATGGGGCTCAAACATATTATTTGATCTTGATTTGTCTACATTATCTCATCATGCTTCAAGAATTACTTGTTTGTTATGAGCTTAATACCTTAATATGCATGCTGGATAGCAGTTGAGGGGTGGAGTAATAGTAGTAGATGCTGACAGATTTTAGTCTACTCGTCTTGGACGTAATGCCTATATATTGATCATGGCACGAAGAATCATCAAAACTATGCGCTTTTCTATCAAATGCCGAACAGTAATTTGCCTACCTACCGTTGCTAAGCTCATGAGAGAGATGCCTCTAGTGAACACTATGGCCCCCGTGTCCATTCACATCAAATATACTAAAACCCTAAAAATACTTTCTACAATTTATTTACTTTTATTTTATCTATCTGCCACTATCATATTTAATTCTTGCAATTGGTAAGAACAAGGGGATTGACAACCCTCTCACTATCGTTGGGTGCAAGCATTTGTTTTGTCTGCGTGCAGGTACGGTTTATCTTATCTGTGTGGTGTCTCCTATTGGTTCAATAAACCTTGGTTCTTAACTAAGGGAAATACTATCTGCTACTATACTACTTCATCGCTTCCTCTTCGGGGAAAGCCCAACACTATCACAAGTAGTAGAAGGATTTCTAGCGCCGTTGCTGGGGAGGCTTCACCAAACAACTCAGGTACCTACACACACACAAACCTTATTTACTTGGTTTATTTCTTGCCTACTTATGATATCTTTATTATTGACTCTATGACAGAAGGAGTTGCAAGGCACGTATTTGTATTGTTGCTACTAAGGGTAAAACGATGGGGTTTAATCATATTGATTGATCTTACTTTTTCTACATTATGTCATCATGCTCCAAGCATTACTCTATTTGTTATGAAATTAATACCCCAAGATGCATGCTGGATACTGGTCAAGGGGAGGAGTAATACTAATAGATTTAGTAAGATGAATGGTCTACTTGTATCAGACATAATGCCTATATATTGATCATGCCATGAATATCGTCATAACTATGCGCTTTTCTATCAATTGCCCAACAGTAATTTGTCTACCCACCGAACCATGCTCATAAGAGAAATGCCTCTAGTGAACGCTATGCCCCCCCAGTCCATTCACTTTATATTTACTAAAACACTAAAAATACTTGCTGCAATTTATTATCATTCATTTTCCTTTTATATCTATCTATCTATCTACCACTATCAGAATTAATCCTTGCAATTAACGAGTACAAAGGGAATGACAACCCTCTTGCCCGTGTTGGGTGCAAGTATTTGTTGTGTGTGTGTGCAGGTACTGTTAACATTTGCTTGCGTGTGTCTCCTACTGGTTCGATAAACCTTGGTTCTTAACTGAGGAAAATACTATCTGCTACTATACTACATCACCCTTCCTCTTCGAGGAAATCCCAACGCCTATCACAAGTAGGAGAAGAATTTTTGGCGCCGTTGTCGGGGAGGCTTCACAAAACAAATACATGTTCCTTCACACACACTTAACATTACTTGTTTTACTTTTATTTGCAATTTGCTTTCATTTGACTTCTCTTTTTCATCTCCCTCTACCTCTCTAAAAATTTAAAATACCAAAAATACCTTCTGTGCTTTTTTTGCTTGTTGCTATGGCTAGTTCTTCGCTTGTTACTTCTACCCTTGAAATGAAGTTCTTAATTATAAACAACCAGGAGGATAACATTTAAAACATGCTTGGTATAGGATTTGCGATGCTCAAAATAGATCTACTCATAAGCAATCCACCACTGTTCTTCTCCAAAAAAATTATGTGGGTGTTACTACTTCGTATAGATTTGTGCTTGACACTATTACTAGAGGAAATTTTTTGAGTAGTCATCCTATGGATGCTTTTAATGTTATGGGGAATTTAGTGGGATCACCGCCTATTACTATCAATGAAATGGGATTAACTCTGGAACGTGTTATGCGAAGGTTAGAAATTATTGAAACCAAAATGCCGACTACTGAACACATTGAAAATTTGGATTAAAAGGTGCACAACCAAGTCACTAAATTTGGGTCATCGGTGGGAACTACATTAAAGTTGTTAAAGGATAGAGATCCAACTACTGATAGAGTAGAACAAAGTCCCTCTATTATTGATAAACTGGAAGATATCATTAATAATTTGGGTTCAAATTTTTCTTTCGTTAAAACTAATGAGGGGACTCCTAAAAATGCTAAATCTATGTATGTTCCTGAAGATAAGGATGCTTCTTCTAGCAAGGAGAAATGAGATATTAAATTGATTAGCGTGCACCCTATTTTATTGATATAATAAAGGAGCCTATGCCTGATAGAAAATTTCTTGGCTTTGTGCCTAGGAGTGTCATGATTGGGAAAATGCTTGCTAAATCTCCTAAGAAATCACGTTGTGTAATCAAGGAATTAGATAAGGATGATGATTATGCATTATGCCTAGCTAGGGGCATTAAACAATAGCGCTTGTTGGGAGGCAACCCAGTAATTATCTTTTTATTTTATTTTATTTTTGTTGAGTCAACATGATTATTGCTACTATAATGATTGTGTTTGTATATTTTCTTTTGAGTTTTGTGCCAAGTAAATCCTTTAGGATGATTTGGATGATTGTTGAATTGATGTTGTGCAGAAAGAGAAACTTTTACGCCCAGTGTTGGAATTTTAATTCTGTACTAGAACATGATCAATTTTTGAATTTCTTATACAATATTGGTATATAAATTGTGTTCGTTTTCCTAACTTTTTAGTATTTTTGGAGTTACAAAAGTATGGATAAAAATTCTGTCATTACTTATTGTTCTGTTTTAAACAGATTCTGTTTTTATTATATAGTGTGCTTATTTTGATGATGCTATGGATTATATCGGGGGGTAAAAGTCAAGGAGAAGTGAGAATACAATAGGTATTATGCAAGGGCAATTATGAATCTATTTATAACAGTGCCTAAAGTGGATGATGATTTCATTATACAAATGGATCTCACGAGGTTTCTGTTGAGTTTTGCATGCTGAACTTTTCCAGTTTTGGATAACATCATGATGGATGATGGAATAAGAAGCGGCAAGACCCTAAGCTTGGGGATGCCCAAGGCACCCCAAGGTAATATTCAAGGAAGACCAAAGCATCTAAGCTTGGGGATGCCCCAGAAGCTGATGACCCACAAGTATAGGGGATCGCAACAGTCTTCGAGGGTAGTATTTCACCCAAATTTGTTGATTCGACACAAGGGGAGCCAAAGAATATTTATGAATCTTAGCAGTAGAGTTTTCAATTCAACCACACCTGGAAAGTTATTTCTCTGCAACAAAATTTTTACTAGCATAGTAATATGCTAGTTTGATAGTAGCGGTAGCAATAGCAATAGTGATGGTAACAGTAACACTACCTATTTTGTAGTAATTATAACAGTAGCAGCAACAATAGTAACTTAGCAAAGAAAATATGAGCAAAGCATAGGCATTGGATTAGCGACGGATATTTGTATGGATGACATTCATCATGCAACAATCGCAACCTAGAGCGATACACAATACTCCAATTCATCAATTCAATGTAGGCATGTACTTCGTATATAGTCATACATGCTTGTAATAAGAAATTGTATGATATCTTGTGTCCTACCCTCCTGTGGTAGCAGGGTCCATAAGGAAATCTAAGGGTAATTAAGGACTCCTTTTAATAGAGAACCAGATCAAAGAATTAACACATGATGAATACATGAACTCCTCGAAATACAGTCATCCCCGGAGAGTATCCCAATTATTGTAACCTTGGGGTCTACAGTTCAGAACAATAACAAGTGCATATAACAAGCAGATAGGATCAAGAAATCAAATATATTGATGAAAAAAAATAAAGGGTCAAATTTGAAATCATGGCACTCGGGCCCTAGTGACAAGCATTAAGCACAGCAAAGTCATAGCAACATCAATCTCAGAACATAGTGGATACTGGGGGTCAAGCCCTAACAAATTGACTCGATTACATGACAAATCTCATCCATCTCCATCACTGTCAGCAAGACTACGAAGGAATTACTCACTCCCGGTGGTGAGTATCATGAAATTGGTGGTGAAGAATGGTTGATGATGATGACGACAATGAATCCCCCTCTCCGGAGCCCCGAACGGACTCTAGATCAGCCTCGCAATAAAGAACATGAGGTGGCGGCGACTCCATATTGTAAAACATGATGAAACTTCTTCTCTCATTTTTTCTCGGGAAGACGGTACTTATGTAGGTGGAATTAGGTCAAATGGAGCCTCGTGGGCCCCACAAGACATCAGGGCGCGCCCTGGGGTGGTATAATAATAGGTATACAAGAGTGGTATAATAAAAAAATCATGTAGATAACTGAATATGATGCGATTGATCAACGATATTGAAGTTATACTATGGAAGTTTACTAGTTAATAAACATTAGTTAGTAAAAATATCGATGTTAAGGTTTGTGATTCACTATTTCACTGAAGTATCAGTTGTGCTTTGGCTAGGAAGTTGGTGCGTAATTTATCCTTGATTGATATCCTTTGTGTTGTCCGGATCGGGGGCGTGCGATGGTTAACTCCTCCCAACCTCCTCACTAGGGACATGCGGGTAGTACTTTGCTTCAAGGGATAATAGACTTTCA
Organism: Thinopyrum elongatum; assembly: GCA_011799875.1. Taxonomy (NCBI): domain Eukaryota; kingdom Viridiplantae; phylum Streptophyta; class Magnoliopsida; order Poales; family Poaceae; genus Thinopyrum; species Thinopyrum elongatum. Next base: position 230,393,791 of record CM022298.1, read on the forward strand.
CAATAAGTATTTGAGTTCTTTATGACTAATGTGAGTTTCTGGACGAAAGCACTTCTACCTATCCATATTTTGCTAGCCTATTTGGTACCATGCATTGCCCGTTCTCACCTCAAGACTTGGTGCAAACATCGTTGGTGCATCCGAACCTCGTGATATGACACGCTCTATCACACATAAGCCTTATTATATCCTTCCTCAAAACAGCCACCATACCTACCTATCATGGCATTTCCATAGCCATTCCGAGATATATTGTCATGCAACTTCCATCATTACTATTCACATAACTTGAGCATTCATTGTCATTTTGCTTTGCATGATCATACAGAGCTGACATAATATTTGTGGCGCAGCCACCATTCATCATTGCTATACATGTTATGCTAGATCATTGCACATCCTGCTACACTGCCAGAGGCATTCGTATGTCATCATATCATTTAGTGTATTGAGTTGTAAGTAAATAGAACTATGCTGGTCATTATTATTAGAGCATTGTCCCAGTGAGGAAAAGAATGATGGAGACTGATGAGTCCTCAAAAAACTGGGGATGAGGTTCATGATATTATTCTTAAAAAATGAGAAAAAAAAGATAAAAAGAGAGAAGGGGCAATGTTACTATCCTTTACCACACTTGTGCTTCAAAGTAGCACCATGTTCTTTATATAGAGAGCCTCCATGATTTGTCACTTTCATATACAAGTGGGAATTTTTTACATTATAGAACTTGACTTGCATATTCTAATTACGAGCTTCGTCAAATGCTCGAAGTCTTCATGAGCAAGTAAGTTGGATGCGCACCCACTTAGTTTCAGTAGAGAGCTTTCATACACTTATAGCTCTAGTGCATTCGTTGCAAGGATATTCCTAATCCTCACATCGATATCGATTGAAAGGCTTCTCCATTGCCTAACGATCCGCCAAGTTGATGCGAGACTTTCTCAATTTTTGTCTTCTCTTATAAACCCCTACCATATTCTCTTTGCCATCCAAAGTGCTAAGTACATGGCTCACACTCAGGTATTGAGTGGAGTTGAAAATGCTGAAGCGAGAAAAAGTATGATACAATTTCTTGGTTTGGCACCAGGGTGTTCATGATTTGTACTTTACGCTAGGAAGACCGAGCTATGCCATGCTTACATGATTAAATGAGCAGGAATAACGTTCTTTAATATTGTTTATTTTGAAAAGTAATGATTATTTTCTAGCATTCTTTTATATTATCATTTTGATATCTATTAAGTCATCATTTCTCAACATTGATACCCAAAAGAATTACATGATAAGACATGTTAGGTAGCATTCAACATCAAAAAATTTATTTTTATCATTTACCTACTCGAGGATGAGCAGGAATTAAGCTTGGGGATGTTGATACGCCTCCAATTTATCTATAATTTTTTATTGTTTCATGCTATTATATTATCAATCTTGTATGCTTTATATGCCATTTTATATCATTTTTGGGAACTAACCTATTAACTCAGTGCCCAGTACCAGTTCCTATTTTTTGCCTATTTCTTTGTTTCATAGAAAAACCATACCAAATGAAGTTCAAACACGATGCAACTTTACGGTGATTTTTTCTGGACTAGAAGAGATCCTAGAAGCTTTGGGAGGAGGCCAGAAGATCTATGAGAGATCCACAAGCTCACATGGCATGCCTAGGGGGGTACATGAGCTTGTGGGTCCCTCAGAGCCTCCCCTGGCCTAATTCCAACGCTATAAATTTAGAAATATTCGGAAACCCCTAGAGCGAGACCCGAAACAATTTTATCGCCACTGCAAGCCTATGTTCTTTCATGATCCCATCTGGAGGCCTCCGCCGGTACTCTGCCAGAGGGGGAATCGATCATGGAGGCCATCTTCATCAACCTTGTTGCCTCCATGATAATATGTGAGTAGTTCCAACAGGACGTATGGGTCCACAATAGTAGCTAGATGGCTCTCCCTCTCTTTGTTTATGATCTTAAATACAATTGTGACGCCCCCGGCTCAATCATGCACTAATCATACACGTGAATGCACACGATCAAGCCTAAGGACTCACGGGAAGATATCACAACACAACTCTAAAACATAAATAAAGTCATATAAGCTTTATATTACAAGCCAGGGGCCTCGAGGGCTCAAATACATAAGCTTGCGAACAAGCGTTAGCGGAAGCATCAGATATCTGAGTACAGATATGAAACAGAAACAGAAAGGCCTTTAGAAAGGCGGGGCAAAATAAAACACTACGATCGAAAGGCGTAGGCCTCCTGCCTGGGACCCTCCGAACCTACTCCTGGTCGTCAGCCAACCCGTAGCAGTATCCACCCTCAAGGTGGTAGTAGTAGTCGATCGACGGGGCATCTGTCTCAGGGGGCTCCGTCCTCTGGTCACAACAAACTGATATGGGGAGAAAAGGAAAACAAAGCAACCGTGAGTACTCATAAGTACTCAACAAGCAAGGATCTACACTACATATGCAACATTTTCAAAGGGAGGCTGTATATGTGGACTGGGTCGCAGAAATGCCAGAATAGAGAGAAGGCCTAGTCCTATCGAAGACTAGCATCTTCAGAGGTCTTGCAGCAATAGAAGAGAGTAGAACAGTACAATATAAGGCAGCAGTAATGATATCAACCTCACCCAGAGATCCTTTCTCGACTCCCTACGAGAAAGCAATCCCAGAGCCTCATATCCAGGTTTCATTTCAAGTTCTAGCTGTATCGATCGGGATACAACTCCGAGTGTCCGTTACCGAGGATCCGGCTATGCATAGATTAGTTCTTCCCTGCAGGGGTGCACCAACTTACCCACCACGCTCGCTTAACTCCGGCCGGACACACTTTCTGCGTCCTGCCCGGCCTCGGCCAAACGACACACCGCAACCCTACCTACAGCTCAGCAGAGAGGTCCCCGCCGGTCTACATCCTAAGCGCAAGGGGGTCTTGGCCATTGCCCCTCACCCTCCGGGTCGTTGCGCACAGGGTGGATACCAGCATCGCCTCGGGTGGCCGACACGATCCGACCGTGCCGCAATGCTGAACTGGACGTCTGTCAGAGCTTTCGGCTGATGCATACGATGCAGAACGCCCATACTATGCCCACGTGGTGGTTAGTGCTATCGGGCCAGAGGCCCACTCAGATCACATATCCAAACTGTTAGTACCTTGGGGTGCGGTAACGAGCAGAGACTCACGAAAGATGTGACCCCGTCGCCCCGTCTCGAGGACTTGCGGCAAGGGCCAAGAATGCCCGGCCACGCCTCATATTCTCACTCGGGCACCACACACGCACCCGTCTTCACAACACTCGCCTCTTAGGCGCACGCGGGTACCCCTCAGGGTTGACCCGCCTATCCAAGTAACAGTGTAAAGTCCAAAAATCCGTGTGTCCATAACATTAGAGGAATCCGAGGTATCACCCTCGTTGAATTCCCATTCGATGTATCCGTCAAGGTGAACTCAGAGGAATCACCCTCGATGGGTTCACACTTGATGTGTTGCACGACAGCGTTGTTACCGGAAGCGGGGAAGGAGGAATCACCCTCGATGACCACGACCGAATAGCTACTCTACAGAGTTAACACCAGAAGTGCTACAGGAGGTTTCACCCTCGGCACTCGATAGTAACGCTGCAGTGTCGTTACAACTAAGGGGGGTGATGTGCGGTGTCGGGGCCTGGTCTTCAATCCCGTTGATCGGGTCTTCGGATAATCCAGCGAGGCAATCGGGATAAGTGGGGTCACTAATAGGTCTCTACCCAGCCTATACTAAGCAGTTTAGGATATGCAGGTAATTATCAACAGCAGGTTGCAGTAAACAGGCTATGCATCAGAATAGGTAAAGCAGTAGCAGCAGCAATTCTAATGCAAGCATGAGAAAATAGAATGGGCGATATCGGGATGATCAAAGGGGGGGCTTGCCTGGTTGCTCGGCGGCAAGGGCAGGGTCGTCAACGGTGGCGTCGGGCTCCTGAGTTGCGTCGGTCTCGGGGACGACATCGGTGTCAGGGTCTACCAAGAGAGAAGAGGGGGAGGAAATAGTATAAATACACAGCAAACATGAGCAACACAATGTACGACATGACAATATGCAGTGCCGGGGTGTTCTGACGCGGTGCTACACGATACCGACGAAGGGGGAAAACATCCGAGAATGCTTTCCCGAAGTCTGGCCTTTTCGGACAGACGAACCGGAGGGGGACGGTTGCAGGTTCGCTATGCTAGGGACGCGTGACAGACAAACGAACTGCGTATTCGGGTTCGTCTCGTCTTTCTGAGCAACTTTCATGTACAAAGTATTTCGATCCGAGCTACGGTTTATTTTATATGATTTTCTAAAGCTTTATTAATTTCTGCAATTTATTTAATTATTTAAATCAACATTATCCGAAACAGTGTATGTTGATGTCATCATGATGTCAGTAGTCAACTGTGCAGTTGACTGGGTCAACCTGACAAGTGGGTCCCACATGTCATTGACACAGAGTTAATCCAGGGTTAGTTTTGATTTAAACTAAGCTAATCTGTGGGGGGGACCCACATGTCATTGACACATCTAACTAAACCTAATTAAATTAACCCATTTGAATGAGCATCTAATTAACAGAGTCGTGGGGCCCATTAGTTAGACCAGTTGACCAAGTCAACGGTCAACAGTTGGCCCCACGGGCCCACCTGTCAGCGGCCTAGGGTGGGGCCCAGGGGTGGTCCACGTGGCGGCCACGTCGGCAGGGCCACCGGAGTGCCTCCGGCGCGCGCGCGCACGGTGGCAGAGAGCCGACGCGGCCCGGGTTTCGCCTGTGGGTAGCCGTTCGTGATGCGGTCGGCGGCGTTGGCACCGCGCGAGGGCCGCGGTTCGAATGGTGGCGGCGGGGTGGCCGGAAAATGGTCGGAGAGGGACCAGCGACGACCCGAGCGGAGGTGTGCTCCAGTGAGTGGTGCGGGAGGGGCTACGGCGAGGTTTTGCGCGGGGTTTTCGGTGGCATTCGAACCGGCGGACACAACGGCGATGAACCGAGCCAAACGCAAGGCAAAACGTGCGACGGAGGTGGCCGAACGGTGAGGCACGGCGGCCGGCCGAGCACGGCAACGCGACGAGCGACCTACGGCTAGCGAGCGGGCGAGCAAAGAGGCAGGAGAGGACGGGGGGCTCACGGTGGGGCGTAGCCGTTCGCATGTGCCCGGGGAAGACGTGGAGCAGCCGGCGGCGGTGAAGATCGACGGCGGCGGCCCGAGGAAGGGGGCGAGGTAGGTGCGGCGAAGGAGATCCTCCCGGCTTGATTTGACGACGTGGGGCGACGTAGTCGAGCGCGAGGGAACCGGTGGTCAACATGGCGGAGCGAGACGGAGCCAGTGGCCGCGACGTTTACTGCACCGTGGCCATGGCTGCGCGGCGAGGTGAGCAGCGGTGGTGGCGGCGGATCTGGGAGAGGGGAGGAGGAGTGCTAGGGTTGGGGAGGTCAAGGGGGAGCCAGGGGAGGCGGCTTTATACCCCCAGGCGCCGGCGGTGAGCGGGTCCGGCGAGGACGACGAGCGGGGCGCGCCTGTAGCGACTGCCCTGGTCGCTACAGGGAGGGGATGGGCGAGGGGGGGCTGGGCTGGTACTGTGGACTCAGTCCAGTGCCCTGGGCCTTTTCCCCTTTTCTATTTTCCTTTTTCTGTTTTCTCCTCTTTTTCTTTCTCTGTTTTTCTTTTCTTTTTACTCCAAATGACTTTTGTAAAACATGGCACTTGCCCATATAATATCAGTGCAATATCCAACCCTGGTATAAAATGGTTTTGGGGCCAAATGTTTTCATATGGATTTTATTTAAATAAAAAGGTATTAACCAACTCTGTTTTCCTACTGTTAGAGTCACTTAGTTAATTTATTAATTGTTGATTATAATTTTAGAACAGTCTCTGGAATATTTGCTATTTATTGAACATTTTAGTTTCTATGTTAAGCAACTTTTATTTTCCACCTTCATTTAAATTTGAATTTTGACTTAGGAGTTGAAATGCAATATGATGCTAATGATAATCATGCACTGTCAAACATGCTGACTTGTCATTATCAAAAGTGATTACTGTGGCGTAACCTCTGGGGGTGTTACAACAATGATCTCTTTGGAGATCTATTCAATGTAATCTTTGCGGTGTGTTTGTTGGGATCCGATGAATTGCGGGTTTATGATCAGATTATTCATTGAAAGTAGTTGAGTCTTTTCTGAGATTTATTATGTGTGATTTTATAGCCTTTTATTTCTCTCTGATCTATCTATATTCTTTGGCCAATTAGATTGATTTATCTTCAGTGGGAGAGGTGCTTGGTAGTAGGTTAAATCTTCCCGTGTCCTTACTCTATGACAGGAGGAGTTGCAAGGCACATATTTGTATCGTTGCTACTAAGGGTAAAATGATGGGGTTTAATCATATTGATTGATTCTACTTTGTCTACATTTTGTCATCATGCTCCAAGCACTACTCCGTTTGTTACGAACTTAATACCTCAAGATGCATGTTGGATAGCCACCATTGCAGGATGCTGCTAACACGACACTACGATCAGAGACCCTTTGACGAAACTGTGTGTGATGCATTAATCGCAAACGGTGATGTAAAAAACCTGTAAAAAAAGATGCAAAACATTTGCGATGAAGGATACATCAAACACGGTTCAGATTTTAGTTGCGTGTGCGATGCAGGGCATACGGTATTATTTTTTCTTTGGACAGAAATAGAAAGAGGTTTATTTAGAAGCTTGAACATTTGACTAGCGTAAGAAAAGGTATTTGCAGACTATTGGATAAATTTTCTGAAAATAACGGATTTCGGTGTGTTACCGGAGAAACGATCTCGTGCTGCAGAGGTAGTTCCCTCTTGAACAGGTTCCCTGGTTTAGTTTTCCACAATGCTAGCACACTGCAAATGAAGATGAATTTTTACAACATCAATTATTGAACCAGATATGAATGCAAATTAATTTCAATATCATAGAATTCAATACCTATCCATGAATTGCTGAAGATGCGTTAGATCCTGAGCGTTTGTTGACTCTCTAAGAGAATCCATGTAGTAAACTGTGTTCTTGTTTGGAACAATGAATACCAATATCCAGTGATCGCTACATATTAAGAAAGCCATGAACTTACGAATTATGTCAAAATCTGAAAGACAATTAGTGTATGTGTGGTTGTTTACTTGACTTACCGTTCATGATATGGCCAGAGAAATGATTCTACATGGGACGTGTTTTCGAAGATACGGACGACCGTGTTAATGGCCCAGTCCCGTAGGTCCTTACCATCTAATGTTGTGCCATTTGCTAATGCAGGATCTATGAAATACACACTCTCCCTTTTTCTTCTCTGTGCGTTCAATCCCCTGAGAGGAATAAAATACAGTTAGTTGTTTATCATTTACAGCCTTGTATGGAGAAGTTGATCAGAGTTTGTTAAGTACTTACAAAATCAGGCGTCTAACAAGAGTGGCATCGAGCTCGTTGAAGTTGAAGAAGAGATGTAAGTCCTCAAAACTCACATTGATGGAACCAGCATCGTGTTGGAAATGATCTCTGTTGTAGTGGACTAGCAGACCATGATGACATGTTGACATTTGATCCATGCAATATTCCTGTAACTCGCGGCAACTGGAGCGGCACTCATCAAAGTATTCGCCAACAAGAAATGGCTAGCCATGGACATAATTGCGTGCTTCAAGTACGTCTGCTTTATTTTTAGCAAGCTGCAAATCTATTTCTTCATCATCCATGCCGTCAGAAATAATATTACTCCCTGATTCGAACAACCCGCTGTTAATTTGGTTCTGGGCGATGAGTGCTTTAAGTAAGAGGCAATCATTCTCTTTCCTCTTCGCTCTCCCGTCGTGCTTCCTCACGGTTGCAGCCTTTTTGGCTGCTTCCTTCTTGGTACTTGAAGCATTTCTCGCAGAATGTCTGGTTGGCTGCAAGGTAGACTGCCGAGCAGACGGTGAAGCTTCGATAGACTGCTTAGCAGACGGTTTATCTATGCCGGACCGCTGAGCTGGCGGTGCTGCTGTGACGGACTGCTGGGCTGTAGGAGCAGAGGCATCGGACTACTGACCATGCGTTGAAGCTATGTCGGGTTTCTTGGCAGGTGGTGCCAACTTGTTGGTGTGCTGAGGAGGCCGTGCCAACGCGTTGGTTTGCTGAGCAGGAAGTGCTGGCGCATTGGTATGCTGATCACGCGGCTGCGGACGGACAGACTGATGAGCAGTCGGTTCTGGACCTACAGACTGCTTAGCAGGCGGTTCTGAAGCATCAGACTGCTTAGTAGTCCGTTCCACCAGGTTGGTCTGCTGAGCATGTGCTGCAGCTGGGTCTCCCCCCGTTGCTTCAGCGGCCAGCATCTGAACCGGTGGTGCGTCTTCAGCAGTTGTAAGCCTTGCCACTGGCTGCTCTGGGGCGGAGGATGACATGGCCTGTACGGCACAAAGTCGGGCCGGCTGATCACAGGTTGATGCATCAGCTGTCGGATTACGAGTATTAGGTTCTTTGGGGGAAGCACGTGAGAGCTGCTGTGGCAAGGAGAGCGTCACCGGTTGAGGGGCGACATTGGTTGCTCTTGGCGGGGCTTCAGGGATCTCATCCATGAACTCTATTTCCTTTCGTGGCCACTGGATGTGATGTAACAGTGTTTCTCCCAAGGTCCTTTGCTCATCAAAGTCTCCTAGGACATTCTTCAGGGCAAATTCATTGAATCCAGGCTTTACTTCAGTCACATAGCACTTCACACAGCCCAGCTTCAATGGCACATTGTCCAACAAGAGGCCCTCTTCCAAGAAGGGTGGGTAAACCCAGGCTGTTGCACATTTTAATGTACCTTCATAATGTGTAAGCACGCCCTTCAGTCTGTCTTTCATTCCAGATAGATCAGATATAGCATCATCATGAGCAGCTGCAGTCTCAGTGTCGCTGGGGTCAGCTGATGCACAGCTACTCTTATGCGGTGTTGTCGCGCAATAAGCAGCATCCTCCATGCCTGCCTCCCCTCCCATCTGCTGGCTACCTATCAGTGTTAGAGTCTTCTGCATCATCATTGACTCCTCAATATCCTTTCGAACAGCCGGATACATGTCCTTCCTCAACCTTTCATACAATTCATTCTGCTTCATTTCACTCCTCGTTTTTTCATGCTGAGCCTCTCTTCTTTGCTGAGTGTGAAAGCCCTCTTGTGCAGGACATTAACACCTATACCCCTTGCACGGCCAGGGGGCTCTCTTGTTTCTAGAGCATCGGACAGAATGCCACATGGCCCAGAGTTCCTGTAGAACCTTCCAGGGATCTTGGAAGCCTTTAACATCACTTGATACAGTTCTTCATCACGTGAGTTTTCAAAGTAATAAGTTCCGTCATCACGCCTCCTTGCACTTGCCCGCAAGTAGTCTCTGGCGCGTTCGCCCCTGATTTCACTAAAGGCCGGTTTCCCACCCGCCGCTACTGCTTCTTTGTCCTCCTGGTCCCATATCGGTTTCATGCCGTAGTATCCTGTCACACCCATACGGTGGGGGTGTGTGTTCTTCTTCTGAAGTTCCGATTGCTTGGCACTCTTCTCAGCAAACTCTTTAGTTGCCCTGACCCTTTTGAATTCTGCCCAGTCTGCCTTTGTAATTTGGGGGTATGCGGTGATTGGGTCCTTGCCTTCACTCAAGTACTTCTTGTATATCACGTGCTTCCAGTTTCTCCAAGCATCCCTAGCCTTCTTCAGTGCAGCGTGTTCCACCTGCATTCTACACTGCTCTGGAACATTGAAGTGATCCATGATCTCCCGGACTATCCTTTGCCGTGTTTCTGTGTCAGCCTTCCGAAACCCTGGTAGATTAATGTTGAGCCTTGCCCTGCCAACAAATCCACACACACTCCTGAACCTCGTGCGTGCTTTATCTGGTTTAGTTGGAGCCCAGGACTTTAAATCGATCTCGGTTACTTCATATACACCTTTAGGCTGGTGTGTGGGCTTCCTTGGAGCGTTCCTCCATGTCCTGACCGGAACAGTAATTGCTGCAGCTCTATCCCGTTCAAGATTACTTGATCCCTCACCATCTGCTGAAGACCTAGGGTTGTCGGAATCAGATGAAGATACATCGCCTGAAGCATGAGTGATGTCGCTGCTATTCGGCATCTACAGAGAACACATGCGGAACTCAGGAAAGGAGGATAAGCATAAAACTAACAACTTGGTATCAAGCTGTCTAAACATGTCATGCAATAATTTAGAAAATGTATAGCTTATTTGTTAAGTTTGTGTGACTCGAGCGCCAGCGATCTGTAAATCGGCAGTAACTTATTGGAACAAATACAGCTTATATGTACTAGTTAGGAAGGTAGATAATGAACATATATACGCTCTCCGTTATTTTATAGCCAATTTGGGAACATACGGAACGAAATAGGAAGAGGGATTGCGAGGAAATATGCCTCACCGCGATGGAGAGTAGTAACTAACAAGTTTCTTAATGCAAACCCGGCCGGACCACAGGAGAGGCAAGGGTTACAGGATCGATATGCTCGAGCGTGGCTGGCGAGCAAACTAAGACGGCGAGGCGCGGGCAGCCGCGTGTTGGGAATGGCAGTGGAGGTAGGCTTGACGCCGAAGAGCGGGCACACGGCCGGGGTGAGCACGCCGGCGCCGGAGAGGGTTCTGCTGTGGATCTGGGGGAGGGGGGAGCTGGCGATGGAGATTGGGTGGACTAGTTGAGTGAAACGTGGGCGGGCGGTGGGGGGGTGTTGGTGGCCTAGGTGAAAAGGGTGAAAAATATCCCCGGTCGCCGCGCGGAAAGGCCTATGCAAACGGTTGCCTCTAAGCACTCGTGTGCAAAAAGAGAATAATTTCATTTGAAATGAAGACGTACTAATTTTGAAATGAAGACGTGAGTTTATCGTTTCTCCTCTAAATTTTTCCCACATTAAGCAATCACCATTATACCACGGGTTTGATTTGCTGGCGCATTTCAGGTCTCGTGTGCTATATTTAAGACATTTTTTGGCATTTACCATGCATTTTGGCATATAAATCAAATCCTAGCCGGACTGCATTTCCTGTCGAAAGGGATGAGGATTGCCGTTCGATCTGGGAGCATCCAACGGTGCAGACGTACGATCTGTGGGGTTTGGGTTCTGGCCAATCAGAACGCACGACTCAGATCGCGCGCGTAGCAAGGGGCGCATCGGCCACGGTTTGGTAGGCACACGGCTTTCGTGAGTGAACCGTGTGCTATTTGAAAACATTTACATGAACTAACAACATATTTTCGTTTGAATGAAAACAAGAGTTCATCGTTTCGCCTCCAAATTGTTTTCCACGGTAAGAAATCACCATTGTACCCTATGATTCGATTTTCTCATGCATTTGAGGTATCATTTGCTATATTTGAGTCGTTTACTATAGTCACAACTACACGTGGGTGCTAGCTAGCAAGATCATTTGTGTGTCGCTTTGGGAGTTTTCATTCATTGATTGAGAAACGGGAAAAAAATTCAAACAGTTCGGTCGCAGGGTGCAGCCAGAGGCGTAAGCCTTGTTGGTATTCTAATTACAGGAAATGCATATAGAGTCCAAAAATAACGAAAATCGGTGTGTCACCGTGGCGTGCTCTCAGGATCACATGGAAATTTTTTGGTAAAGATGGCACAAGTTTTGATGCTCACACCTTCCAAATCGGAGCATCTCACAAGAAGGATCATAGTTTCCAAAAGGAGACGCGGCACTTCGGACTCCAATCGTCAGTGACTACATCGTTCCGCCTCGAATTTTTTTCACGGTAAACAAACACGTATATACCCTAGGTTTGATTTTCTGGCCTATTTCAGGTCTCGTTGCTATATTTGAGTCATTTTTTTGCACTTACCTTGCATTTAGTGCATGTAATTAAATTCAAAACCGTTCTACAACTACATCTGGGTGTTAGTTAGCAAAGAAGGTGTACAAATCATTTGTGTGTCCCTTTGCGAGTTTTCATCCATTGTTTGAGAAACGGGGAGAAGTTTCAAACATTTCGGCCGCGAGGTGCGGCCACCGGCGTAGGCCTAGTTAGTATTTTAATTACTAGGAATTCAGATGGAGTCCAGAAATCATCAAAATCGGTGTGTGCCCGTGGCGTGCTCTCACGACCCCGGGGAAAAAATTTGGTAAAGTTTGGCACACGTTTTGATGATTGCTCCTTCCAAACTAGAGCATCTCACATAAAGGACCATGGTTTCCAAAAGGAGACGTGTCAATTCAAACTCCAGTGGTCGGTGACCTCATCGTTTGGCCTCATAAAAATTTCCACGGTGCGCAATCACCATTATACCACGGGTTTGATTTTCTAACGCATTTTAGGTATCGTTTGTTATATTTAAGACATTTTTTGAATTTAACGTGCAATTTGTGGATATAAATAAAATCACAACCGGAACTGCATGTGTTGTCGAAAGGGATGAGGATCGTCGTTCGATCAAGGAGAATCCAACGGTGCAGACGTACGATCCGTGGGGTTTGGGTTCTGGCCAATCAGAACGCACGACTCAGATCGCATGCGTGGCAAGGGGGGCATCGGCCACGGTTTAGTGGACACATGGCTTTCGTGAGTGAACCTTGTGCTATTTGAAAACATTTACATTAACTAACAGCATATTTTCGTTTGAATGAAAACATGAGTTCATCGTTTCGCCTCCAATTTTTTTTCCACGGTAAGAAATCATGATTGTACCCTATGGTTCGATTTTCTGGTATATTTTACCAGGCGGCAGGCCTGGCTAGCAATCTCAAACTTTGAATATGCAAAAAAAAAGAGATCTCGTTTGTATATATATAGTCGCAACTACACGTGGGTGTTAGCAAGATCATTTGTGTGTCGCTTTGCGAGTTTTCATTCATTGTCCGAGAAACGGGAAAAAACTTCAAACAGTTCGGCCGCAGGGTGCGGCCAAAGGCGTAGGCCTTGTTGGTATTTTAATTTCAGGAAATGCATATAGAGCCGAAAAATAACAAAAATCATTGTGTCACTGTGGCGTGCTCTCACGATCACATGGAAAAAATTTGGTAAAGTTTGGCACAAGTTTTGGTGCTCGCACCTTCCATACCAGAGCATCTCACAAGAAGGATCATAGTTTCCAAAAGGAGACGCGGCACTTTGGACTCCAAATCGTCAGTTACTACATCATTCCACCTCAAAAAAATCATGGTAAACAATCGTGGATATACCCTTGGTTTGATTTTCCGGCCCATTTCAGGTCTCGTCTGCTATGTTTAAGTCATTCTTTGCACTTACCTTGCATTTTAGTGCATATAAAGTCAAAAACCATACTACAACTACATGTGGGTGTTTTAGTTAGGCTATACTTAGGCTACTCATAGTGGAGAGTATCATATACTAGTATCATGCATATATATGATACTAGTGTATGATACTACCTTTAATTATAGTGCATAGTATAATAGAGTAGTATCATAGATGATCATATTTATTGCCATGCATGACACAAATTAGCATCGCATTTAACATGATACGGTATCTACCTATATGTTACTCTAACCCTCTCTATCTTCTTTAATTCTTTGCCACATCAGCATACTTGCTATTTCCAAGTGCATGATATCGGCTATGATACCACCACTATGGCCAGCTTTATAGTGGGGAGTATCATATACTATAGTATCATGCATATGATACTAGTGTATGATACTACATACGTACCTTCATAGTGCATAGTATCATAGAGTAGTATCATAGATGACCATATTTATGGCCATGCATGACACAAAGTAGTATAGCATTTATTATGTTACGGTATCTACCTATGTTACTCTAACCCACTCTCCCTTATTTAATTCTTTGCCACATCATCATATTTGCTATTCCCGAGTGCATGATACCGGCTATGATACCCCCACTATGGCCACCCTTAGCAAAGAAGGTGTACAAATCATTTGTGCGTCGCTTTGCGAGTTTTCATCCGTTTGTCCGAGAAGCGGGGAGAAGTTTCAAACATTTCGGCCGCGAGGTGCGGCCACTGGTGTAGGCCTAGTTGGTATTTTAATTACAGGAAATTCAGATGGAGTCCGGACATCATCAAAATCGATGTGTGCCCGTGGCGTGCTCTCATGACCCCGTGGAAAAAAATTGGTAAAGTTTGGCACAAGTTTTGATGATCGCTCCTTCCAAACCGGAGCATCTCACATGAAGGATCATGGTTTCCAAAAGGAGACGTGTCAATTCAAACTCCAGTGGCCGGTGACTTCATCGTTTGGCCTCATAAAAATTTCCACGGTACACAATCACCATTATACCACGAGTTTGATTTTCTGGCGCATTTCAGGTATCGTTAGCTATATTTAAGACATTTTTTGAGTTTAACGTGCATTTTGTGCATAAAAATAAAATTACAACTGGAACTGCATGTGCTGTCGAAAGGGATGAGGATCGTCGTTCGATCTGGGAGCATCCAACGGTGCAGACGTACGATCTGTGGGGTTTGGGTTCTGGCCAATCAAAAAGCACGACTCAGATCGCGGAAGGGGTTTGGTCGGCACACGGCTTTCATCAACGAACCATCTGCTATTCGCAAACCAGATTGCATATTTTTGTTCACACATACTGTAGTGAGATCAATTGAGTGTGCTACCTCTATGATATAATAATAATAACAAAAAACAGTTCATATTCATTGCCTGAGTTGACAGAATATCAAGGTCAACATATTAACGGTTCTTACATCAACAGAAAACCGGGCATAACTCACAAATTCAGTACACGCGACAGTTCTAAATTGAACGAATTAAATTGCAGGGTAGGCATAAAGACTAGTCTTATGGCTTAATTCCCATGTACATGGGGGAACTGGGATCATTACGTTGACCCCGAATGAACTTGGGTTTTCTGATGATTTTACGCTTCTCTGTTACACGGGTGCGTGATCCCTTGGCTGGCAACTCAGCAAATTCATCGTACTCATCCTCATCGGCAACATCCTCGACACCCAGTACCCTCCTCTTCCCATGCATCACTACATGGCAGTTCTTACGCAAGGGGTCTTCCGCAAAGAAAATCTGGGTAGCATCGCTGGCAAGAATGAACGGGTCCGCGTGATATGCCATCGTTGTCCTGTTAACACAGGTCTTCCTGTAATCATCAACCTTTACATGACCAACAGGGATCCATGTGCACCTGAATAATGCCACCTTAACTTTCACATAGTCATGCTCCCAAATCTCTTTGATGGTTCCATAGTATACCCTTTTATCAGCTTCAACTACAGTCATGCATTCTATTCGAACAGAGATGTTCTGATATGAGGTCTTCTCATCACGTTCCTCAGTGTAGAACGTGTATCCATTTATGTCATATGCTTGGTACGTTAACACCGTAGGTGATGGATTTTGTGCCAACCACATAGCAATGTCATCGATGGATCCTTGTGCCAAACGATTCTTCAGCCATTCGGCGTAGTTCTTAGTGTGCTCCTTCATCTCCAAGGAGCAAGGTTATATATGCACAGAAGCACCAGCCATGTGCTGTGATTGGTGCTCATATCGCCAAAAGGATTCATCCCGTCAGTACACTCCCCGAGCCTTATACTTCTAGGATCCTTGGCAAAGTCTTGAAACTTGTTGTCGATTAATTCCCACTGAGCCCCATCTTTTGGGTGCCTCATATACTTATCCGCAATTCGCTCATCATGATGCCACCGCAACCTCTTTGCCTCTCTAGGGTTTGCAAACAAACGCCTCAACCTTGGAATTAAAGGCAGGTACCAAACAACCTTGAACGGGATTCTTGTCTTGATCTCATCATCCAATTTGTACTTGTCCTTTGCTCTCCTGCGCTTGTATCGTGCATGCTTGCATGTGGGACATGCACGCAAATCTTTGTACTCACCACGGTACAGTATACAATCATTCACACAAGTGTGTATCTTCTGTACTTCAAGTTCCAATGGGCAAACAATTTTCTTCGCTTCATTCGTGCTTCTGGGGAGCACATTATCTTCCGGAAGAATTTCTTTGAAAAGACCTAACATCTCTGTGAAGCCCTTATTTGATAGACCGTTTGCTGCTTTAAATCTAAGAAGCGCCAGGGTGGCACTCAACTTGGTATATTTCTTTTTGCAACCTGGATACAATTCTTTCTTGGAGTCCGCATCATATCCTTTTTTGGGCCCTCGAAATCTGCAATCATAGTAGCAAAATCTGGCATATCAAGATCGTCGTCATCTGTGTCGACGTCTTGGTTTTCCAGTGGGCGTTTCGGCTTTCCGGTGTTCCATTGGTATCTTGACGCCTCTGCCCCGATGTTAGATTCAACATCCATGTGACACTGATCGGGGTTTGGCATCTCGCAGCCCTGGGTATCTTCATCCATGACCTCCTCTTCACCGTGTCTGGTCCAACGTGTAAATCCATCAATGAATCCCCGAGAGACTAAGTGCCACTGGACATCTGCAATTTCACGTGACTCTGTATTGGCACAATCAGTACATGGACACAGGATGTAATCCGCATCACCAATTCTCCTCTTTGTCCTTTCAGCCAAATTCATGAACTCTGTCATGCCACTGATAAAATATGCGGTTCTCCGATTCTTCATCCATCGAGATCGTTCCGTCTGCACCACACGAATGGTAATTAAAAACAAAACAACAACATTAATACACGAATTAACTGCTGCCCAAAGATGCGTGCATAAATCACTAGGTTTTATTTTCATAATTACCGAGGGCGCTCCATATTGTTATCCAGACGTGCAATGACAAAAATTAATGGCCAGTCAATTTACACGCAGAGTACTAGTACAGCACTACCCTTAGGAATTGAATACCTTAATTAAGCCACTCACGAAAAGAATACCTTAATTAATTAGCTGCGCGGTGACCTCCACCCAGCAGACAGAGAAGCGCGATGCGGCGGCACGCCGAGACAGCAGGGTCGAGGAGCAAAGCTTAGTGCGGCTGCCGCCTGAAGTTTGAGCTCCACTATCCCGCCATCGACCGCGATGGATGTGCTCGAATCACGCCGCCGCTGACCTCGATGGTTGAGCTCCTCCTATCTCCCGCCGCAGATAGAGGATTGACCTCCTATGACGCCGCCACCGCCCACCGACTGAGGATTGACCTCTTCTCCGATAGCCGCTGCCTAGGCCACCGCCGCCATCTCTATATGCAGAGCGGCTGTTTTATTTTTTGACGGATATCCGCAGAGCGGCTGTTTACACGGTATCACTGTAACTCAATTATATGTACAGGGTAGTACATCACATACGGTTATGTAACGGCAACCGTGTCTCACCTATGTTGTCTTCTCACACGGTTTGGTGCGGAAATCGTGTGTGTGACATTGTAATATCTAACACAAACGACATGTATAAACAGTGTGCCGTATACAACATATAGTGCCATAAGTAGTTCCCGACCGTTAGCTTATCCCCACAGTTTCCCCTTTTCCCCCAAATCCCTACATAGCCTCCAAATTCCCTCACGTGGCGCTGACATTGGGGGAATGTGGACGAGTGGTGCTGATGGTTACGGTGCGGCTGCTCCTGCTCGTATCGCCGCCTCGACGGCGGTCGCCGCCGAGCACTTGCCTAAGGTCATCAGAAGGCAGGTGTACTACGGATCCAAATCGTCCTGTCAGGTTCCAATCTATCCTGATCTTTTTTAGCATGTCCAAAGTAGCTCCTTGCTGAATCCGTCCTGAATGACCCCCCCCCCCCCCCAGGAAAGCGATCTGCCGCCGGATCCGGAGCATGACTCCAGACTCATGCAACACGAGTTCGACTCCGAGTTCTGCGCCACCAAGAAGTACCAAAAGCTGAGTTGTGTGCACGGGCACACTCCCGCTCGATGTGTATGCACGGAGGGATTCGACATTGGCAGGAGGTTTCTCAGTTGCCCCTTAGAGGTTAGTGCTAAGTTCATCATTTTACTTGAGTTAATGCCACCGCTCATCCTGAATACTATTTAACATTGGCAGGGATATGAGGCTTGTGCCTTTGTTAACTGGCTGGATGAAGAATGGCATGGCAGGGCTCGGAGTGTTATCACCAAGCTCGCAGAAGATAACGTAAAGCTGAAGAAGAAACTGGTTGATCTGGAATGTACAATCAGTACGATGAAGCAAGAAAGAATCAATCACAGGCAACAGATGAAAGCAAGAGACAAGAATGAACTAGCATGTGTAGTTGTGGTTGTCGCATTAGCCATGTTCTATGCGTTGTTTGCAATGATGATTAGGGATTTTGTTTGACAGTATTGCTAAAGCACATCTAGATGTGCTCTAAGTGATGCACATCTAGGTCCTATGCCATTGATGTTACGCGAAGATTCGTGCAGATATTTTCCTTTGTCTTTTTTTCTTTTCCTTTGTAGTTTGATTATTACTGGCTTTATCAATAAGAAGAGCTCAATGTATTGCTTGCCAACTGTCCTACTCCGTTCGTACCGGTACCGGTGCATATTCCCAAAACTCGTTCCTTGTTTTTGTCCTAAAAAAAGAAACCAGCCAATAGGAGTCCTGCGCAACCCCGAGAATTTGGAGCGACTGGGTACAAATAATTGCGGTTGATTATATCAGCGGTTAGATAATACGTTAACCCCCGCTTCCATTGGCATTTCCTCTTCTCTGCATACCCCGCTTAAGTGTCCACCATCTTCATCGTCCCCGGCAGGCCGCGCTACACACTGGCACACACTCTGCACCATGTCAAGCGACAGCGAGGATGAAAGTTCGGCCAGTAGTCTGGCGCCCGATGATAGGTCAACATCGGAATCATCCCGCTAGTCTTCCATGAGTCCGGCGTCGAGCCCAGACCTCGATTATATCCGGATCATGGAAGGGACGCCGCCTCTGGAGTCGTCAGACGACAACCAGACGGACGAGGAGCCGTCGAAGGACGAAGAAGAGGACGACGACGATGATGAGGAGGAATGGTCGAACGAGGAGGAGGACGACAATGACAGCAACGACGATGACGACGGCGGCGGCGATGAAAGGCCAACGGTCAGTGGCAAGAAGCGTCCTCGCCAAGACGATGTCGTGGGGCCATCCAACAACAACAACAACAAGAAGAAGGACTAAATTAAGCAGACTATATATATCTCGGTTTCCGTTCGCTCATATTAATTTGTTATCTCTATCTATCCTGTCAATCTCATCGCAGACGGTTAGTAATACGTATTCGACAGAGATCTTCTACATTATCGCCCACAGGTTGGTTTGTTGAACTATGTGCCCTGACGGGCACACAATTCACAAAAAAAGACTGTATGGGCTGTCTATAATGATCGCACACAATTCTGATTACCGACCTGTTTGCCGGGTATCACACACATCTTGTTATGCCGAATCGTTTGTGTTCACCTCAATCATCGCAAATGGTTCATCGGAGTGAACTGTATGTCGTATATCGCACACACCTTGATCTGGCTGCCCGTTTCTATTGTTCTGTCTCATCGCAAATCGTTCGTATGGATCAACCGTATGCCCAACATCACACACGCAACTAAAATCTGAACCGTGTTTGATGTATCATTCATCGCAAACATTTTGCGTCTTTTTTGACGGTTTTTTACATCACCATTTGCGATTAATGCATCGCACACAGTTTCGTCAAAGGGTCTCTGATCGTAGTGTCGCGTTAGCAGCATCCTGCAGTAGTGAAGGTCAAATGACCCCTGAAATTTTCCCAAATTTGACATGACAGTTGTATTAGTACTACAAATTTTCTCGTACATTTAAAACACCATCTATTGCCACTTTACACCAAATTCGTCTTTCACAGCTAATAAAAAATATCAACAACATCAGAAAATTCCTGGGTCTATTTAAGTCTTCCTCCTTAAGCTTCGCCGACTCGTCTGCTCCAGTGCCGGCAACCCCCAAATCCACGAATCCCGATCCCCATTCCCGCAACCCCTTCTTGCAAAGATGACACCATGGAAACGCTTCGTGAAGGCCCGTACGGTGGTCACGTCCTCCCCGAGCGCTGCCGCCTGCGCCAAGAGCGCGACCGCCTACGCCGAGAGTGCTACCGCATCCGCATTGAGCGCGGCCGCATCTGCCGAGAGGGCGTCTGCGGTAGCCGACAGGGCAGCTGCAGCAGCCGAGACAGCTGCAGCTGCTGCTGCGACGGCGGCTGCAAATGCTAAGAGCGCTCGAGCTGCCGTCCGTGCCGCCGATGTCGCCCTGGCCCGGGTCGAGGCCATCCACGCCAAGATCAAGGACGCACACGCCAAGATATTCTAGGCCACCTCGGAATCCAGCATGCAACCCATGTCCGAAAAGGCGGCGGTGGCCATGGAGCACCTGCTTCCTCATGAGATTGCCAAGCGGGAGCTGGAGATGCAGGAGGTGGCGGAGATCGAGGAGCGCCGGGAGGAGGAGTTGCGCGTGGCCGGGGTCGAGGTAGAGAAGAGTCTGTCCGTCGAGGAATCGGCGGTGGAGTACCAACGCGAGCTCTGGCACAGCCACTACTACGAGTACTACAACCTTGAGGGCGGTGCCGAGGACGAGGACGAGGATGCGGTCGACTTCAGCAGGGGGGACACGGAGTCCACCAACGGCGGCATGTCGCCAGGACAAGTCATCGATGTCTCATCTCACACCGACGATGCATAGGCCGGTGCGGCGGCGGATTTGTTAAAATTATGCGTACTTAGGCTTTGTTTTTAATGCTGGTCTTTTGTTAGAGCAATGTTTAGGTCAACTGGCTCTATTTAATTACTAAAATTGCTCGATTTAGTAAGTGTGGTCTGTGTGCTGTACGCTCTTTTGTGTGCCCAAATTAGCAAGCGATGTTAAATTATGCAATGACGTGGATGAGGAGAGTACCCGGGGAAATTTCCACCAAAATTTGAATTATCAAACTCATCCCATGCACGTAAAGTAGAAGAATCGTTTGCGATGCACACAATCGTTCAAAGTAAATGGTGTCCTGCGGCACCGCGCGCAAAGTTTCCCTCCAAATTTCAAAAAAATTGGCCTACCGCCGACATATCTACCCCCGCCCCCCCCTCCCCACCCCCTTTTCTCCCCAACCACAAGTCACATTTCCCCTGTTTCCTCCTTCCTTCCTTCCTTCCTAAGCTATAGCCGCTTCCTCGCTTGCTTCCTCGCTCTCGCCATCTCGCATCCTACCACCAGGGTCACCATGGTCTTCTTCAATGACCTCTCCAGCGGTTCCTCCTCCGACGATGACTCCTTAACCACCCGGGTATGCCTCTCTTCTCTCTCTCAGGCTATGACTTGGAATGAAGGATTTTTAACCCGACGGTCGATTTGAGTCATTTCTTCCTCTTGTAGCTCCCTAGGACCATCAGTTGCAACGAATGGAGCGGGGTGGCTGAAGATCTGTCTGCTCGTTGTCACCATCAATCTCCATGCATGAAGCTAGTTGCATTTGAATCTGTGGACAGTGGGAGGAAGTTTCTGGCATGTGCAGAGAAGGTTAGGCACTCTTTCGTTGTTACAAATCATTTGTTAGATGTGATTCAGACACTGTCACGGTCCCAACTCATTCATACCACACCTTCAACCAAACGCATCCTAAGACAGTGTCATAGTTTGTACCTAGTATCTAAAAATGTTGCCATCTCATCAGCGGTGCCATTAGAAAATTATTTGGCACCTCTTCAGCAGTTTGTGCAGCCAACTTTGTCCACACATCCGAGCAGCGAAGCAGTAAAATACTAAATCTTTATGGCACGAAGGAACTGGGCATCGGAGCAACTAGGTGCTCCGGAGTCCGGGTCCCTGATTTTTTTCTGCTGCATCAGCTTGCCAGTGTAGGGCACCGGTGCAAAATGTAGCAACAGTTGTCTTTACACCGGTTTTGGCATATATAGTGGACGGCCTTAGTGTAATTAGTTCTATGTTACTAAATTTGTGCATGTACACACCTGTTAGTATCAATTTGCTATCATCCAAACACTGTCGCTATGTTGTTGTAGTTATATTTAGCTTCCTCATAAAATGTTCAATTTATTATTTATAGTACATGAGTAAGAACTTGTAGCATTGTTGTAGTTAATTACAACTTCTGATGTTTCAGAATTTGGTTGTTGTCTCAGTAGCAATTAATTCATTTGCACATTGATCTTTTTGAGAAGATATGTCATAATTAACATGTTTCTTCAATTTTTCAAAATAAGTATTGGTGATTTTCTATGTTGCTATAAACCCATTTCCCCTACAATTATTACCAATCTAGTTTTAAATATTATAAGATGAACGGAAGTGTTCTTACTTGGAGTGGGTTGATCAAGAGTGGCCACAGTCTTTAAAGATGTGCCTAGCAAAGCTCTGGAGCATGTATGAGGAAGAGAACAGAGGTAGGCTTAGAGAAAGTGTTGTCAACGCTGAAGAATATTTGAAGATGCGGGATAAAAAGAGGAAGGTGGAGAATGAGCTCAGATTTTTTAAATCAGACTTTGCTAAGATGGTGTTGGCGAAGGAGGAGGCACTTTCCTAGTTGGCCAGTGCAAAACAGGTTCTTACTGCACTGAAAGCAGAGGTAGATAAGACGAGCCTGGATGATCTCGTTTAGGGAAATGAATATATTGTTCTAATATTGTTCTTATGAAGATGAACTAGCTATATGCTGAACTGTGCTGTTTTCAGGTAGCTATCGTACTGTGATGTTAAAATATATTTATGTGCCTGATATGAAATTGGCAAATAGTTGTTTGATATGAAATGTGAATTTGCGTAATAATTGAATTATTAATTGTAAACTAATAAACCTGCTAAATGGGTCATGGAACTTTGCAAACGGTTCTAGCAGTAAAAGCGCTTGTGATGGATAGCCCAATGCCATACAGTTTTCTTCATCAAATCATGTGTGATGTAGTTAAATAAAAGCAAATGGTTAACCGAGGCAGAGCGTGTGTGATAGTTACACCTATCACATAATAGGCTATACATAAAACTGTGTGGGATGTATATACGAACGAAAACGTTTCCCTGGATTGACTGTGTGGGATGTACATACGAATGGAAACGTTTTCCCTGGATTGACTGTGTGGGATGTACATAAGAACGGAAACATATTCCTTGGATTGACTGTGTGGAATGTACATAACAAACGGAAACGTTTGTTTGGGACTGACTGTCGGGGCCGGATTTCGGGGACACAATATATTCCCAGAAATTAACCCCTCGTGTCATCACCAGCCCAGGATTACTGTTACTGGTGGACACGTCCTTGTTACAGATTACCAAGCTATTACAAGAGTTGAATACAAGACCATAAAGGTCCAATGATACAACAATGATGTCTGGTAGTGGATGACAGAATTAACTCGTGGTTCTCCAACGTCGATGGGGCTCCATTCCCACAGGAACAGCTGACCCGGATAATTCCTATCCCGCATGGTTGCTATCCTAGGCTCCGCACGGTCGTCGCTGTGGTACTCCTCGTAGAAATCCTGACCTGGCCAAGTAAATAGCCAGGGACAAGCCTGTGAGTATGTTTGAATGTACTCGCAAACATCAGGAACAAAAGATATACCGAATGTAACAATTAAATTATATGATCATGATGAACCACACTATATGTGTATGCTCATGATGGACTTAAATGCCTACTGACAGGAATTAAATCATGGCATGATAAAATATTAGCATATGCAAATAAATGAATATATGGGAATGTTAGTGATAAATAAGGAAAGTCAAAGGAAACAAAATAAAAGAAATGCCGGTCGGATGTCAAGTGACACCATGGTAGGTCTTGAAGAGAAATGCCAATCGGGTGTCTAAAAGAGAAATCGGACGAGACAGGACCATCCGAGAACTCAGGCGATGCCACGAGAGGTCTTGAAAAGAAATGCCAGTCGGGTGTCAAGTGACGCCACGGTCGGACTTGAAGAGAAATGCCAATCGGGTGTCCACAAGAGTAGTGGCGTGATAAACCGCCTGTTAACTCGAGGGACGCCACGAGAGGTCTTGAAAAGAAATGCCAGTCGGGTGTCAAGTGACGCCACGGTCGGACTTGAAGAGAAATGCCAATCGGGTGTCCACAAGAGTAATGGCATGATAAACCGCCTGTTAACTCGAGGGACGCCACGAGAGGTCTTGAAAATAAAATTGAGTGCCCGGGGTAGTCTAGCCAGCCCGTGAGATACTCAGGAAAATTAAAATAAGAGAAACAGGTTAGTTCACAATAATATGCATAACCATAAAAAATTTCACAGCAATAGTATTCAAATAACCATGATGGCTTTAGTGATGATAACAATATCCTGCAAAAAAATAGTTCAGGCCCAATTAATTATTTTCCTCCGAAGACCGACACTAAGACCGACACTTGACCAACCCAGACTGTAGCCCTTAACCGCGGACACGGCTATTCGAATAGGTTTAAACTCTGCAAAGGGTGTACTCTTTACCCACAAGTAAAGGATTTCTTTAGTCAGCACCGTGACACTGACTAATTCCCATTACGGTCTTTGGGTTGAAAACACACCTGACCAACACACACCAGGTTAACTTTCCGGATGCCAGGAATCACCCAAAGCATCGTTCAAGAAAAACTCTAAGACGGAGAGACCAACGTCCTGCATGGGATCACTATTAATACGCGCGGATTCCAAGGGGTGCCCCCCTCTCAGTCACTACTGGAAACACCCATGCCCCCTGACCCGATGACAGGATTTAGTCCGCGGCCGCAGAAACCCTCATCGTGGCCCTCTGTATGGTGTGTGCATGGAAAGGGGTTATCAACTTACTGAACCATACCCTACCTGTGGCAGGAACCTGTGGCAGCACGAAACAAGTATGGGGGTTACCGGAACAAGACTCGATCTACGGTCGACTCAGGAGGCATTAAGTTTCCTGCAACGGTTAGCACAACAAGGTATTCCTTCAACAGCAATCCCAACAGGGCCACAACCCTTGCATGCTCCAACATGCACAACAAACAAGGCATGATCATGCTCCAACATGATCATCCTCCTGCTGGTAACGGTATCTCTCTTATGCCTGCTCCTGCAAGTTAGTCATGACAACACATGATACACGGTACGATGAAACATGCCAACACTACACACATGCAAAAATTAGCCATATGCCAGTTTTATTTGAATTCAACATAGTCATCATCAAATTATTCTAGTAAATAAACTACCATGCATTCACCATATCAAGTGTTCAAGATGCTTGCCTTGAGCATGCAGAACTATTGGGTGCACTCCAAAAGTTTTGAGAATTTTATCTTCCCTCCATTTCCTATTTTCAAAAATATTTGAATTACCATATGAAACAAAAACAGTGCTAAAAAGTGTTTCAAATTTTTTTCAATAAATACTAAAATAAACTAGATGAAAAATAAAAAATAACAGAAAAAGAATCAATTTATTTGGAGTTAATATGAATTAATTATGGGATTTATAAGTTGAAAAGAATAAAGAAAAGGACTATTTAATAGATTCAGTAGGGACAAAGCCTAGGAAAAATGTTCACCTAGGCTTAAATAATAGGGCATGATTTTAGAAGTATTTAGAAACTTTAATCATCGGATTTGGATTCGAAATGGTCACTGGGGAATTATTTGAATATTGCTGGAAAAAGATAAAGAAAAGACCAAGGAACGCCCTGTGCGCGTTTTAGCTGTACGGCATCGCTGGGCCGAGCCCAGCTCCTAGCCCACGGGGAGGCGGCGCGTCGAAGGCGTACCCCCTCAGAGTACGTTTTCCCCAGAGGGAAAACGCACCCACGGGGATGTGCTTCTGGAAAGAATGGTTGGCTCGCCGACAGGTGGGACCCACCTGTCGGGTTTATCTTCCCCATCTCGCGCGCGCCTGGACAGGAACAGAGGCGAGCTCCAGCGAGGATTGCCGGTGTTGTAGGGCATCTCCGGCGACGTTCGGCACATGGTTGGGTTCAGGGAAGAGTGCCGCATCCGTGGGAGGTGGAGATAGCCGTTGAGGGGCTCGGGTTCGAGTACGGCGTCAACCATGGCGGAGGAGAGCTACGGGTGGATTTGCCGAGCTCAACTCGACCTTGGGGAGGAGGAATTGGAGCGCGGAAAGGATCTGTGGGACCGTGGGGAAGTTCCTGGTGTAGCTAGTTGAGAGGGGGAGGTACTGGAGAGGTGGAAATCTTCGCGGATGCGGTGGCGGCTGTGGTTGCCGGAGTTGAAGACGATGACACTCCGGTCGTTTTCCTTCCACGGGGAGCTTACACAGGGAGAGGGGAGGGTGATGATGCTCGACGGCGAGCTCACGGTGGCCTTTTATAGGCGGGGAAAGGTGATGCCGTGGCTTACCGAATAAGTCACGACGGCGGCGGCCATAACTGCGCCGTCGAAGCAGTTGTGGTCGGTGGCATGGGTCAGCGTGGTAGATGAGGGCGGTGGATGAATGGATGAGCACTGGACGTTGGCCATTATGGTGAGACGGCGCCGACAGAGACGTGGCCAAGTGGTCGTCTTCGGGCGGCGGACAGAGGCGGCGCTGGTCGATGGGGGCGGCGCTAGGGGATGAGGTAAGGTGTCGGTGAGGCTTGGGGATGATCAGGTGACCCAGGCGTGGACTCGGGCGAGCAGGGGAGGCAGCAGCGGATCAGCAGCGGCTCGATGCCACGGCAGCGGTACTAGCGCTCTGGGCATGCTCATCAAGTGCTCGATTAATTGCCAGAGCAAGCTAGATAGGTACATTTGAGCTGATTTTTGGCATGATGATGCTAGCAAGTGTGAGGGGTGTGTTGGACATGCCAGCTTAGCAAATGGAGCTAGAGCCATATGGAGGTTTTAGTGATGACAGAATTTTGTCATGCACTCAAGGTGTATGATGAAATGAAATGGTGCCCTAGGTATTTTTGTTGATCATGAAACTTGGCAGTATGATGCCTCTTTGAGTGATAGAGATGTTGGTGGAGTTGGTTGGGCAAGAGGAGAAACTTGCTAGTGCTAGTTTTACTGATATTCATTTCTGGACAGAAAGTTCAGAGGAATATTTGGTGAACTAAAATGACGCAAATGAAGTTGATCTTCTGGACTTAAGGTTTTGGTTGGAAGGACTATGAGTGGGAAAAAATTCAGGATTTTTGGGGAAAGGAAAATTAGGGATGTAGTAGAAACTCAAATAGAGGACAGAATTGAAAAGAGGTAGTTTCACTCAAAATTTTCAAAAGACAAAGTTTGGTTTTTGTATAAAAGTGATATGTAGGCATCACATGACCTCCCATAATTTTTGTGGGATTTAAAAAGAATTATTTAAAATGGTTGTAGTGCAATAGAGGCATTTAAAATATTGAAAAAGCTATTAAAAGAATTGTTTTGGGCAAATTTTTATTCTAAAAATAATTCTTACTATTATTAAAATGTAATTGAAATGATTTGAGAAAACTACCAAAGCCACAATATTATTCCAAAAATTTCTATATGGAGGGAAGAATTTTGAAAAACAGAAACAGAAAGGGTTCTGAAATTAAATAAAGACCTAGTATAATTCAAAATTTTATTTCTGGCCAAATTTTATTTAGTAAAAACATGATTAAATTTTTGGGGTGTTACACTGACTGTGTGGGATGTACTTACGACCGAAACCGATTGGGCCTGTATAACCGTATTTGATCGCTCGCCCGTCGCACACGACCTCATTTTGCCGAGCGTGTGTGACCGGAGGGCCTATCCCCGGCAGTTTCTGGGTCGTGTGGGAAGGACCCCCCCTATCGCCCACACTCACTTGGCGACGGTTCAAAATGCCGTCGCGGAAAGGGGTTAAAAACCGTTTGTATAGCACCTCACTGTACCAGTGAGCGGTCGAGGGGTGGTGTAATAGTAGTAGATTTAGTAAGATTAACAATCTACTTGTCTCGGACGTAATGCCTATATATTGCTCATGCCATGAATATCGTCATAACTATGCGCTTTTCTATCAATTACTCGATAGTAATTTCTCTACCCATCGTACTATGCTCATGAGAGAGATGCCTCTAGTGAACGCTATGGCCCCTGGGTCCATTCACTTTTTATTATTACTAAAACCCTAAAAATACTTGCTATAATTTATTATCTTTTATTTTCCTTTTATATCTATTTATCTACCACTATCAGAATTAATCCTTGCAATTAACGAGTATAAGGGGATTGACAACCCTCTTGCCCATGTTGGGTGCAAGTATTTGTTGTGTGTGTGCAGGTACTGTTGACATTTGTTTGTGTGTGTCTCCTACTGGTTCGATAAACCTTGGTTCTTAACTGAGGGGAATACTATCTTCTACTATACTGCATCACCCTTCTTCTTCACGGAAATCCCAATGCCTATCACAAGTAGCAATAATCACCATTGGTCATGGCACCTCAATAGAGGCGCATGACCACTAGTCGTTGCATTCAGAATCAATGTCAGAAGTAGCGTTCAAAAGGCGCAGGGGCAACATAGTCATCATACATATTCATATGCCCGATTCCGATTCAACACTCTATGTCCCTTTGTTGAACCCTTGAAGTTGGTAATATGATTCTTCGCATGCTCCATTTTTTCAAGAATTGCCCTCATCATCACAATTTGATCCTCATCTTCGTCGTCATCCGCTGAAGAAGAATCCATGAACTCGGTGTAGAAGTACTCCTCGTCCAAATCCATCATGTTTGTTTCAAAGTAAACAACAAGAACATCCACGATTGCAACTTACAAGGAGAAACTATTTCCAATACGTTGGAATGTACACGGTGAAACTATTTTAAAATCTAGTAGTTCTCATATCAAATAGTCATTTTCTGTCACGAGAGATCCCCAATTTATTGCCGATAATCAACCGTAAAAATACTGCAAATGGCAGAATTTTCGTACTTCAGGCATGACTTGATTTTTGCTTTTGACTGAGAAAGCAACCTTTATTACTAAGTAACACTTAAGTACATTACAAGCTTAGGCAAAAGAAATTGTAAGCATGTCTTAGGAAAAGTACCCATGGCTTGCCTGGTTAGTTTGTCGAGCGCCAGGCTTGGATCCAGCACGTAGCACGCCTTGACGAGGTTGGCCATCATCACACCCTTTTCCTCCTCCCATCCAGCATCATGGCCCCGATGAAGGAGTGCTCCATGGTGACCCGATATTGGTCGTGGTCATGGCCCCAATTGGTTGCGAGGGGGCAGTGATGCGAGTGTGGGGCTGGGATGCGAGGTGACAACCTACACAAGACGGCCGCAAGCTGTGACGTTTGCCCACGGGCATGTTGCAACCAGTGCCAATGGAAGCTGCAACTGCAGTTGGCTTATCTAAAAGCAATGGTTGGTGGAGATGCATGCAACGGTGACAACCGACATCAAGCTGCAAGAAATAGGGGAGTTGCAACCAGCAGTAGCGGGAGTTGCAACTGACAGTTGGTGGAGATACATCCAGTGGTGACTACCGACGTGAGTTGTGGCCTGGTACCCGACAGGCTGGAACCGGCAGTGAGCGAAGCTGCGACCCGGTGCCCTACATGTTGGAACTAGTGCCCGACGATGTTGGAACCAATGTCCGATAGTGTTGCAATGGGCGCTACGTTCCTGCAACCAACGACCAGGCAGAGTAATAAGCTTCGTGAAGTGCTACGATCAGCGAGGCCGATAGCTACAACTGGGGTACGATGGAGCCCAACGCAGGGGGTGTTGCGATGCGGCGCCATTGCATGAACAATTCCACAAAACCATCTCAGTCCACCAATTATAAAAAGAATCATTCCAGTCTATTATGTTTTGGTAACGTCTTGGCTAGCCTAAAAAAATGGTAACATCTTGGTCGAACTGTCGTTCCGTTAATTGAGCTTGGCCTAAACTGTCGATCTAAACATCACATCTCGTAAAATACTAAGCTCTCACAAAAGGGAGAGTCATGGTGAATCGGGGGTGTAGGAAAATTTAAGATCGAGAAGGAGATGGAGAGCTCTGGCGACTCGGGCCTCCCGCCTCCGCCGCCCCCGGTCCGCCTCGCCGGCGCCCCCTCCTCGCCCGCCCCGTCACCGGGGCGCCCGGCCGCCCCCCCCCCCCCACGCCGTCGTCGCCTGCAGCCACACCTTCCCCGACCGGTCCCACTGCCTCCCGCGTCCGCTGGTCTGACCTAGCCGACGAAGAGGTGTCCTCCCCCGATGCCGACCGCGCCGGTGACCCATCCCCCTCCCGTGCCCCTGTTCTTGCCGCTCCGCCGTGCGCGGCTACTGGTCCGACCTCCCGCGGGAGCGCCTGGTCCTCTGGCCCGCGACGGACGCCGCAGACCCGACCGGCGAGCTCCGCTCGCCCGTCCGGGGCCCAAGGCTCTGCCTTGCGAAGGGGTGGTGGTCGCCGTCGCCGGTCCTGGGGCGTTACCGGACGTTCCGAGTTGGGTCCGGCCCGCTCGTCCTGGCGCTCCTCGCTGATCCCGCTGGTGCCGTCATCCTCGTCCTCCCGGCCGCCGCCCGCCGCTGTAACGTTGGCCTCGGACCTCCCCGCCCGTCGCTCCCCATTCCGGCCATTCATCGCCTCGTTTGGCTCCTCGCGGCTTCAATTCCGAGCACCCCTTGTCCTCCGTCGAGCCTGGCCGGCCATGCTTGGTTCCCCTGCCCCGGCGGCGGCGGCGGACGCTTGTCGAGGGGAAACCCTCCGAGTTGGCGCGCCTCCCCGCTCCCTAGGCCGTGCGCTAGCGGGCCGTGGCTTGCTGGGCCGTGGGCTGGCTCCGGACTTCCCCGCTCCTCGCGCCGCAGGGTCGGGTGGGGTGGGCCGGCCCATTGCCCATGGGCCTTCGGTGTGCCCTAGGCCCAGTGCGCCGTCTCGATGGATTTGGCCTCCAGGAGGATTCCCCGTGCCCCCCTCTCCCCCTGCAGCCGCCTCCCCCCTCCCGCAGCGGCATCCCTCGTCCCCTCGCTCTCCCGTCGTCGCCTCCCGCCCCCCGTTCGGTACCCCGCCTCTTCTGCCTTCCCGGGCCATGACCCGAGAGTGGGAAGACGGCGAGGCCCACCGCAAGCACCGGTACGACGACCGGAGGGATCCTCCCTGCCCCTCCCCCGACGCCCTCCGCCGGGAGCTCCGGGATCGGGACGGCCGCCAGGACGACCGACGCTCCCCGGGCCGCTCCGACCGCCATGGTGGTTCTCGTCCCCCCCCCCCCCCCCCCCCGCCCCCCGCGTCGGGGGACTGGCGATCTGCGAGGCGTCGCTCTCCGTCCCCTGCTTGCCGTCGGGGCCGCAGCCCCTCGCCGCTCCGCTCCTCCCGCGCATCTCCCTCTCATGCCCCGGCTCCTCCGGCCCCTGCGTCGCCCCGGAAGTACGTGCCCCCCACTCCGCGGCTGATGCTCAACAGCCCAGTGCTGGAGCTGGGGGCGGCCAGAACCGGGGCCACCAGGGCCCAAACCGCAAGAAGAAGCGCCGCCAAGGTCGGGCCCCCGTCACCCCGGCTGTGGCTGCTCCTGGTTCTGCCGCGTCGCTGGGCCCCGTCTCCGGCCTCCCCCATCCTCCTTGCTTTAACTGTGGGGAGGTCGGCCATGTCCAAGTCAACTGCACCAATCCACCGTGTTGCTACATCTGCAAGGACCCGGGCCACCCCGCCATTCTCTGACAGGCCGTTGACCGACGAGCTTCGGATGTACGGCCACGGGATCGAGGGGTTGGGCTTCTTCCATATCGAGCTCCCCAACGTCGCCCCGCCCACCCCCTCCCTCCAGGCGATCGTGTCGATGGTGGATGGCGTGTCCTCGCCCGAGATGATCGAGGCCGAGTTCAACCACTTGTACCGCCGCCAGTGGGACTGGCAGGTCACCCCGACCTCTGGGGCCGAGTTCACCGTGATCTTCCTCGACGCCCTCAGCCATGGCTACGCTACCCGCAGTGATCAGATCACCCTTGCCCTCAACAAGATCATCGTCGACATCTCCGAGCCGATTCTCGACCCGAAGGCGGTGGCTGTCCTTGACACGGCCTGGATCCTCATTGCTGGCCTTCCTGACGTCGCGAGATCCGAGCGCATCATCCACCAGATGTCTCGGATCCTTGGCAAGGTCGTGGTCGTGGACAAGCTCTCCCTCAGCAAAGAGGAGGAGGTCCAGGTCAAGGTCAAGTGTCTCGACTCCTCCAAGCTCCGGGCCACCGTCCGGGTGTTCTTCAACGACCAGGGTTTCGATCTTCGGATTGCTCCGGAGCCTCCCAACCACGTGGGATGCCCCCGCTACTCTGATGATGGCCACCCCGGGGGCAACCCCGGTGCCGATGGGGACTACCACGGCCGCCACCACCCTCGCTCCAACTGCTCGGATGATGATGCCTCCGAGGACAGCCGCTCCCGATCCCCGTCACCCGACCCGCAGGCACCATCTTCAGGCCGTGGTGGTCGGCAGGTTGGGCTGGCTCCTTCGGGCCCTCTACAGGCCCCTATCGCCTTCTCTATGGGCTCCCCGACCGGGCCGTCTACGAAGAGCGATACCTCTAGCGTGGGGATGGTGGTCCTCCCGGCTTCCTCCCCTCGCTCCCCGTCCAGCCCGCCTGCGGCCCCCTCTGCTGCCGCTCCGGTGGCCATGGGTCTGCCGGCCTCCCCCGCCCCCCGACGTGGGGCCCGGGGCTGTGGTGGTCCCACCTCCGGGTACGGGTCCTGTTGTGGCTCTCCCCGCGGACGTCCTGCCGCGGATCTCCCTCCGTCTCCTCCGCCGGTGGTGTCCTTGGACCACCCCGCTCCCGGCCCCGAGCAGCCATCCCCGCCCCCTGCTCCCCTGCTCCTCGGCTGCGCTGGGCTGGAGCCTCGGCCAGCCACCCCGTCGGCGCCTTACGCAGGTGTGGAGACTTGGGTGACCACTACGGTGGCCTCCCATCCTTCCCCACCCCCCCCGGCGGTCCGCTGCCTACTCCCGTCGTGGCCGGTCCACCTCCTTCCCGGTGATGGCCTCCCGTCGTAGCGCTCGGCTCGACGCTGCCCGGCCGGACGGTAGCTCGGCTCTGCCCATCCCCGAGCGGGCGGAGCTCCGGGCCGCTGCCCGGAATCTGGAGCCAGGTACCCCTGCCGTCCCCCCCCCCCTCTACTGCTACTTGTTCGTTTTCTGCGCTCGAGTCGGTTCCGCTTGGTCACCTTGCGAAGGTTGCGACAGATTCCGCAATCGTCTTCAGGGGGGAGGTCGCCCCCCCCCTAGTCCAGATCGAGGCCATCCGGGCCCGCGAGATTCTCGACGGTAGATTGGCTGAAGCCCATGTGGCTTTGCTCATCCCTCCAGCTCCCCTAGCCTCCGCTAAGGTAGCCACTCTGGCTCAGCCTAGCAGGGCCAGTGGCCGCCTTCCGATGGAGGTGGCGGAGCCCCGTGGCCGCACTCGTTCCTGGACAGTTGCTCTCCGCGCCCAGAGCGCATCTCGTGTCTTGGGGTCAGGCAGCCCCCCAATGGCTCCTTAATGTGTGCCCTGTTATGGAACATCCGGGGCTTCGGCCATGACAGCCGGTGCCGCCAACTCCTAGAGTACATGCGTGATGAACACATTGACATAGTAGCCATCCAAGAAACCATGCGCACTAAATTCTCTCTGCCGGAGCTCGATCGGTTGAGCTCCCACCTGTTTGCGTGGCATTGGCTCCCTTCTAGTGGGATTGTCGGCCACTCAGGTGGCATCCTTTTAGGTGTGAAGGATGCCACCTTCGAGGTGGGCAGTATGGATAGGGGTCAGTTCTTTGTTAGCATGGAGCTCTATGAGCGGGCTCTGAACTTCAAGTGGGAGGTGATCATCGTCTACGGCCCTGCAGACCATAGTAGGTCTACCACCTTCCTTGAGGAGCTCAACCGGAAGGTGTCGGCCTCCACCCTCCTCGTGGTGGTCGGGGGCGATTTCAACCTCCTCCGCATCGCGAAGGACAAGAGCAATGAGCATGTCAACTTTGCGCGGATGCAGATGTTTAATGACTGCATTGCTGATCTTGGCCTCCGCGAGTTAGATAGGATTGGTGCTAGGTTTACCTGGACCAATCGCCAGGCGACGCCGACCAGTCAGTTCTGGACCGGGTCCTAGTGTCCCCGGAATGGGACCTCCGCTGCCCCCTGGCTTCCCTCCGGGCAATCACCCGGATTGGCTCCGACCACGTCCCCCTCCTCTTGTCCTCTGCCGACGAACGCCCTCTGGTCCCCCCTCGCTTCCGGTTCGAGACATTCTGGCTGTCCCAAACTGGATTCGTTGAGGCCGTCGATGCTCGCTGGATAGAGGCCCGTGCTCACCCCCACCCCCGACCCCCCTCGGCTATTGACTCCTGGTAGTTCTGTACCAAGCGGGGCTGTCAGCTCATGAAGGGTTGGGGTGCCAACCTGGGTCGTGATCTCCGTGAGCGGAAAAAGTCCCTGTTGTCCGCCATCCAGGCTCTCGACCTCCGGGCTAACTCCTCTGGTCTTTCTCCCGATGAATGGCTCTCCCGCTACGACCTGGAGGATCAGCTCTCCCTCATATACACTGATGAGGAGGCGTATTAGCGTCTGCGTGGCTCCCAGAAATGGGTCTTGAAGGGTGACGCGAACACGACTTACTTCCAGACCATTGCCAATGGTCGGCATCGGCGTAACACCATCCCCCTTCTTTGGGATGGCGCGACACTCTTGCAATCCCCTAGCAACATCCACGCTCATGTTGATGGTTTCTACAAAAACCTCTTCTCTTCTTCCCCTCGGGGTGGTGTTTCGCTTGCGCTTGACTGCTGGACCGGTCCTCAGCAGGTCTCCCCAGTTGAAAACGCTGCCCTGTCTACTCCGTTCACCGAGGGCGAGGTCTGGGAGGCCATTAGAGACATGAACCCTACGTCTGCCCCTGGCCCCGACGGCCTTCCGGTGAAATTCTTCCAGACATTCTGGAATGTGATCAAACCCGAGGTCATGGCCATCTTTGACGAGTTCTATGTGGGATCCATTGACCTCGGCCGCCTCAATTTCAGGATCATCTCGCTCATCCCGAAAGTGCCTAGGGCGTACGACATCCACCAGTTTTGTCCGATCACGGTGATCAACGTGATCTTCCGTATCCTGGCAAAAGGGTACGCCAATAGGGTGACCCTGCTTGCGGATCGCATCACCCACCCCAATCAATCGTCCTTCATCCAAGGCTACTATATCCTAGACGGGGTGCTAGTCCTTCACGAAGTCCTCCATGAGGTCCGCGCTAAACACCTCAAGGCGGTCTTCTTGAAGATCGATTTCCATAAGGCCTACGATACAGTCAGCTCGACTTTCCTTCGGGAGGTTTTGCTCCGGAAGGGCTTCGACGACCGTTGGGTCACCCGCGTGATGCAGATGGTCTCCTGTGGTCGCACTGCCGTTAACATCAATGGGGAGATTGGGCCCTACTTCCCCACCCTTTGTGGGGTTAGACAAGGCAACCCCTTCTCCCCGTTTTTGTTCAACATGATGGTGGACGCACTTGTCGCCATCCTGGACAAGGCGAAGGCGGCGGGCCATATTCGAGGGATCACTCCCCATCTGGCCGGTGGTGTGGGGATTTCCCTCCTCCAGTACGCCGATGACACCATTATTATGGTGGAAGGCTCGGATGCGGACATCTCCAATCTGAAGTTCCTCCTCCTCTGCTTCCAACAGATGTCAGGCCTTAAGATCAACTTCGACAAGAGTGATGTGATGGTGATGGGCTACTCTCCTGACGAATGCCGGAGCATCGCCAACCGGCTTAACTGTCGTTTGGGTTCCTTCCCCACGACCTACTTGGGGCCCCCTATTAGTGACTCTCGGCTCTCCGTTGCCGATTTGCGGCCGACCGTGGCCAAGCTGCAGTTGCGCATTGAACCTTGGCAGGGCCGGTGGCTGTCTAAGGCGGCCCGGACGATTTTCATCAACTCTTCCCTCTCCAGCCTCCTCCTGTTCCTCATGAGCTTCTACAACCTACACGGGACTTTGCACCATGAGATCGCTAAAGTTCAGGCGCGATTCTACTAGGCTGGTGACAACAATAAACAGAAGTACCATATGGTCAGCTGGCCGGACATTTGCAAGCCTCGGGAGCAAGGGGGCCTCGGGATCATGTGCTCTAAGCGCATGAACATCGCCCTTCTATCCCGCTGGCTCTGGCGTATTGCGCAAGGGCAAGGTGGTCTCTGGCTTGACATCATCCGGAACAAATACCTGCGTGGGCAGCCACTTGCCTTCTGTCAGCGGTCTGGCGGTTCCCAGTTCTGGCAGTCGGTCATCCAGCTGCTCCCGGTTCTTCGCATAGGGACCTCCATCTCGGTTGGTTCTGGGGCTGTGACCCTGTTCTGGTTTGACCGTTGGGCTGGAGACACCCCCTTCGCCGCGCGCTTCCCCGACCCCTTCTCCATCGCTGTTGATCCCCGGATCTCCGTCGAGAGGGCCCTTATTGACTTAGGACGCCTCGCCTTTCGTAGGCCATTTGGGCCTCCGGATTCAGCCGCCTGGCACGAGTTGCTTGACTGCATTGCCCTCCACGAGCCAAATCTTGAAGCTGGCCCTGATCATGTGCGATGGCATCTGGAGCCATCGGGCCAGTTCTCCACCAAGTCCCTCTACCGGGCCATTGCTCCCTCCTCCGCCCCCCTCCCCTTACGACGGTGTGGTCCATTCGCCTACCTCTGAAGATCAGGATCTTCATGTAGCAATGGATTCGCGGCCGGACCCCGTCCGGTGTGGAGGTCCGGAAGCGCAATGGTCCTGGTAACGGTCTTTGTCCGCTCTGTGCCGTCCCGGAAGACTCGAATGACATCTTCTTTTCCTGTGTGTCCGCTCAATTTATCTGGAGCTGCTTTAGAGAGGTGGTTGGCGGAAATTGGTGCCACACCAATTTCCCCAACCTGTTCGCTGAACTCCAGGCCTCCCCCCGCGTACTCGCTACATTAGGTGGTTGGAGATTGGGGTCCTCGCCTGGACCCTCTGGACGATCCGCAATAAGCTTGTGATTCAGCGCATTTCGCTTCGACGTGCTACTGACGCTCTCTTCAAACTGTCTGGTTACTTGCAGCTTTGGCGACTGCTTAGCCGCCGTAGGACCGTGACGCCATCTCTGCCTTCATCGCCGACCTTCGCTCGATGGCGGTCCGCTTGTCGCCGCCGCTTCCGCCACCCCCTCCCGAGCCGGATTAGGAGCCGGGCGGTGCTGCCCCCTCCCCCCCTGCTTTTTTGTTCTTCTTTTTGGGCTTGTTGAGTTGTGCCCTCAGCAGAACCTCAGTACTTGTTGTCACTCTTTGTGTTACTCTGTTTGTGTGTGTGTGTGGCGTGAACCTTTGTATCCTGTGTGGCTCTCGCAGTTGGCTTTATCTATAAAGCGGGGCGAAAGCCTTTTTCGGTAATCGGGGGGTGTAGGTTGTGTAGAGGGTCCACCTGTATGTGTTTGGATGGTTCTTTTGTCTCTTGGGTTCATCCACATGTACTCGTGGTGGCTAGGTGGGTGTTTCTGTACACGTGTCCTTGCATGTGTATCTTTTGTTGATGGGATAAATTAGTAAAGTTATATTCAAATTACTAAGCTCGCTATCATCGGATCGCTCACTAACAAGCATGGCACAAAACAAGCGTTATTCGGCCAAAAGAAGGTAGGGTCACTTCGCAATGAGCAGCTACGAGTTCATTGCTAGCGTATACAAATTCAAAAATTCATAATTTTCAAACAAAACATCCAAATTTAGCGATTTTAAAACCATAATATTTAGAAAATGTTTGAGAATTTAAATAATATTCAAAATCTAAAAAAATGAATTATTTTAAAATTAAATGAATTTAAAATTCAAAAAGATGAAGTTGAAAAACGTTCAGGAATTAAAATAACATGAAATTTTATAAAATATTTGTGAAACTTAAAAACTGTTCCTGCATTTTAAAATTACACAAATAATTAAATGATGTTCAACGTATATTAAAAAATGATCAACACGTATTTTTTCAAAAAGATAATGTATAAAAGGTATATTTATAATAAATCTATAAATAATATGTGTAATAAAGGGACTATTGCTTCTGGCAGTACTCACGGAAATTTCCCTCAAATTTGTAAAATATTACCAATCAATACCACCTATAAGTGATAGAAAACGTTTCACACGGGGGAATCCCCCGCCTGGGCCGGCCCATGCAGTAGGGACCTCCTATAATGCGCTCTGCGCGCTGGTAGAAGAAGCAGCGCGCCTGTTTGGGCCGGGCCTTGTCCAGGCCGTGTTTTTTAAAATTTTCATTTTTTTATATTTTATGTTTATTTTTCATTTTTGTTTTTTCTGCTTTAAGTAATTTGTGACTTCAGAAAATTTTCGAATTTTTTAAAAGTTAGAACTTTTAGAATTTATTTTATTAAATCATAAAATATTTGTGGATTCAAAAAATGTTTGCGATTTTGCAAAAAAAAAATCTTATTCAAAAAATGTTCAAAATTTTTAAACAAAAAGTTCAGGAAATCAAAAAATGTTCATCTTTTTTTCAAATTTTCGTGTATTAAAAAATATTAATGAAATTGAACAAAATTTTGCCAATTCAAAAAATGCTCATGAATGGAAAAATATCCTATAAATTCATAAACTATTAGTGACTTACAAAATAGTTTATTAATTCATAAAATGTTCACTGATTCAAAAAATGATCATGCATTACAAAAAATGTCGCTAATCAAAAAATTGTTTGTTAAATCAGAAAATTGTTCGTGAATTTCAGAAATTGTTCCACCAATTTCCGAAAAAATCTTGGTCGATTCTGGAAATATTCACCGATTCAAGAAAATGGTTTAAAAAATGTTCAATTTTAAAAAAAATGTTTGAAAATAGTATAAATGTTCATGAATTCAAGAAATGTTCTTGATTTTAGAAAATGTTCGAAAATTTGTAAAGTGTTCATGAATTTGAAAAATATTCATAATTTCAAATATGTGCACGAGTTTAAAATAATGTTCATGATTTCAAAAATTATTCATGATTTCACGAAATTGAGAGTGATAGTGTATCTCGGTGATGCAACAAAATGTGGCCATGACCATTGAAGATTATGATTTATTTTTTCTCCCGGTGCAACGCGCGGGCCCTTTTGCTAGTGAATATAAAAGGATGAAAGGAAAGGAAGGGAATAAACCAACTTCCCATAAACATATACCAATTGCTACTGGGCCAGCCCACAGCGGAATAGGTGTGGGTGATATAGGGTCTGTTTGGATTGCGGCCCTGATTCACCCTGCCAAATATTTGGTGTTGACCACAGCATGGGCGTTTGTTTGGATGACGATCGATTATTTGGCTCGCCCTCGGCCTAACAGTTCCTCCTGTTCAATACATAGCCAATTTTTTGGCGATCAATGGGCGGCGGAATCATGTGCCAAATTATTGGCGTGCCCATCCTTGGCAGGGCAAGCGTGGGCAGGATCCAAACGGACCCAACAAGTTTCCCTATCATCTGCTGCCGAACCGAAAGGTTGATTACATCCCGTCGATCCCAAGCACACATAGCCTAAGTGCATCTCTAGCACATCCCTTAAAATCGCAAACTGTAAAACTGAGATACGGGTCGAAAAAAATGCATTTTAAGGGTTCATTTTAGCTACGGCCGAACAGATACTGTAAAACAAACTGTAAAACTGGGATAAAGAGCTCCTTCCTCCAGTCCGGCCACCGCCGCCCCTTCCCCAAGCCGGCCGTGCTCAACCCCGTCGGCCGCGCCCCGTCGCCCGTCGGCCGCGCCCCGTCCTTGCCGGCCGCGCCCCATCACCACGCCGGCCGCGCCCAGCCTCGCCGGCCGCGCCCCGTCGCCCGCTGGCCACGCCCCGTCGCCTCCGCCGGCCGCGCCTTGCTCTATTGCCAGCCGCGCCGGCTGAGCCGTGCCCCTTTGCCTGCCGCGCCGGGAGGATTCCGGCGGCCAGGCAGAGGTAATGGGAGGCCACGGCGATGTCGAGCTCGTCCAATTCGAACCGGCGGCGATCGATTGCGGCGTCTAGCGGCCTTTTCCGGTGTGCGGTGATGAATTCCGGCGAGTTTAGGGCGGATTCCGGCAAACTCCGCGGCGGCGTGTTTGCTCCGACGAGGTTTGACCGGTATACGGGGCCCCTTCGGTTCGGCCTTCAAACCTCCAAATATAAGGGTTTCGGGTGTGCATTTTCGGTGGCCCTTAAAAAATTTACGGGTTAGACCACTTTTACAGTTTCTGTTCTGGACACTTTTTTTGACCAAAACTGTAAAACGCAAGAATTATGCGGGTTTGACCACTTATACGGGGTCTGCTAGAGATGCTCTAATAAACCCACAGGAAACAAACGATATGTGAAAAATGGCTAAGACAAGGCGGGTGTTAGCCGCTAGTCATTTTACATTTTAGACTTTTCAGCGTTCATAGTACTGTTTAAGCCCGAGCATACTTTCGTTTTCGCGGGGTCAGAGCAGGTTATTTTAGTACAGCAAAAGTGCGAACTCTTAAATTTGGTACGCCTACACAGCAACGTGAGAGGACGATTACAAAATTAGGATGTTCGCAAAATTAGTGATCACAACAAGTGGGACGTGCCAACTACTCGTCCCGTTTGTTTGTATTGCGACAAGGCCGATGCAAGCTACCCGCAGAAAAGAAAAGAAAAGAAAAGGGGCCAGGCAAGCTGTGTGCTGATGTGCAATCTTCTCCCACCAACGGATCTTCGGTACCTACCTCACCAACCATGCAAATGCAATGCATGAACCGTCCACATCATCTATGGTGCATCAACAAAACCTTTTGGCACCTTTCTCGGTTTATCGAATGATGATACATAGTGCAATATGGTCAGAACAGGGTGTTGCATTTTTAATACAAACCCTGGAAAGAAAGGGAGTCTAATCCACAGATCTTTTTCCGCTTCGGTGCAATCATCGCAGATTGCCTTGTTAAATGCACATCAGCTACGGTTCAAAATGTTTATGAGTTTAAGCTATTTTCAAAACAGAGAATCCACACACTGTGTATTGGATATATAAAGTATCTAAAACTATTCATGCCTGTCACCCACCAAAAAAAAAAGAACTACTCATGTCTGCACGCAGTTTCTCCAAATACTATGTTTTCGGGACTTGATTTGGACCATAACGCAACAAAAGAAAATGATTTTGACGGTGACGCGAAAAATTCTTCATGGTGGTATATCTTAAGGCATCTTTAACGCCGTCCATCAAACCAGAGACAAAAAACATTTGTGGACACGTTCGGACTCCACAGACAGCAGTAGCCGAGCTAGACATTCAATCCAGCACACCATAAAAGTGGACCCGTCATTTGATTAATACTTCTAAGATTTTTTTTACATAACAAAAGTAACCGACCCTAGTCTACTCTTCGCCGCCGTGGTCACATCGTGTCCCACCTCCTACTCTTCACAACAGTCCGCCGCCTGGGTGTGGACGTCGTCGATGGAGGTGGGGTCGATAATCGACGTGGACAGTCCAGCCTCGTAGACGTTGCATCCTGACGTGAACGACGCGGAGCTACCGTGTTGGCAGTGTTCCTCTCCGCCACCATGTGCGCCAACTCTGCGTCTGCACCCTTCACAATCTCATCGACATGTGGTCGTGCACTGTCTCGTTGATGCGGAGCTGCCAACGCTCGCGACGGATGGTACGGGTGCTGCGCACGGGCTCGTAGAACGCCCGTTGCTCATCGGCGAAGCCCGGATTCACCGCGAAGGCCTGCTCGTTCGCTTGCTCGCCGACGGTCTGGCCCTCCGCGAGCCAGTGGTGCTCGAGGAGCTGGAGGTTGTATCGTTGCTCCTCCGTAGCATCCGGAGACGGACAATCAACGACGGTTTGAATGCGGTAGGAAGCCGTCTTGTCTGCTTGTCCAGTCACGTCTCTCTTAACCGGCATTAACGAGGCGCGGAGAGTGAGCGGCGGGCTGGAGTGGGTTTCTCAGCTGCCGTGCCGGCTGAATGTCGTGCCGTTCGGCTAGCGTGCGGTAGTGACCGACCACATCCGCTCTGGACCGACATGAATGCGACACCGAGAGCGATGGACTTCTAGAGCGGAAGGTGCGAGAGGACGGGGTTAGGGGTGTGTGGGCCAGAGGTGATGGACGCCTACGTGGCGGAGGTCGGGATGCCCACAAACCTCCCCAGCTCTGCATTTTTTTTGGCTTCCGGTTTGCATGCACAAACCGGTCCGCGAATGTTTGACGCACGATGTTGAATGGCACGAAGTGTTCCTCCAGCGCTATCCGGACGTTTATGTTTGTTTTGATGGAAGATGTTGGAGATGCCCTTACTCTAAATATGAGCAGTACAGTCCTCGCAAAAACAAACCCAACAACACAAAGGAACTCGTTGCCATAAATTTGAGATCTGACTTTCATATCTATATCTATATAAAAAGAGTGAATTGCATAGATTCAACAAATCCCACATGTTCAACCACATTTATGCAACAATCTACATTCAGCGTTAAACATATTTAACAGTAAACACTTTAGCACCCTTCACTAATAAATATCATGTCAAATTTCAATGTGAACATTAATCAAGTAATTATATCCTACCTAAAATTAACATGTATTTATGTTTTGCCTAATATTAATGTGCATAGCATGTACACAATTTCTAGTTACAATATACTCATGGGTCACTTACACTACTTGATTTAAGGTCAAACATGGTTAGGTGAAGTTTGGATTGCTTACCACACCTGATTAGACATTCTAATTAGTACTACCTCTGTCCTGTTTACTAGTTCCCTCGTATTTTGGTCATATTTTGACTATTATTTTAACTAATAAACTATAAATTATATATAGAAAAATAATATCACTAGAAATTATATTCAAATACGAATCCAACAATATAAATTTTTGTTACATGCATTAATTTTTTGCTAGTCTAATGTGCGGTCAAATTTGACCTAAAATATGGTGGAGACTAATAAAGGTGGACGGAGTTAGTAAAAGCACAGCTTACCTTCAAATCGATATCTTGCTCGATAGTAGAAATGAAACTTTTAAATAGCTCGCTACAACTTTTGGAAAAACCTTCCGAAAAGCTATGCACTTTTAATGATAAATCGAAAAATGATGCTACCGGATCGCCATTTCATGCTATAGCGTTAAATTTCAAGTCATTTAGCACCATTAAGCTACTGATGGGCCAATTTTTTTGTGCTTTTCAAAATCACATCGCAGCGGTCCAAAATTCCGCCTTAACTTCTTACAACTAGATGTAGTTACACCCACGTGTGTTTTATACAATGTAGATAATACCTATCATATTGGAACGATATGTACACGTAGTATGTAGTATATAAAAATGCTTAGGTAGTATATATATATTAACTTTTAGGTAATATTTATCAAAAAAAATCATACTTTTTTTTACATACAAATGTGTATGTATTTCACAGATATAGTAAAATTATGGGCTCACTTACAATTTTCTCATGTAGTTTTCTTTGGAGTATTTTATATATTGTATATGGACATACTATAAATGATAAAGTAGGGACGCGGCGTGTTGGCTCCCGGGCTTAGATGAGCCCTAGAGTGAACAGTAAATTTGTTTAAAATACTAGAAAAAAATCAGAAAAATCCAAAAAAAATGTGGTGAAAGATGCTTGAGTGTGTGATGTTCGTGCAAATTTTGAGAGTATTTGGATATCTGAGTAGCTCTCAGCAAAAAATATAAATTTGGGATATGTGAAAAAGTTTACTGTTTGGACTTGATATTTTTTTTGCTGGGAGCTACGCAGATGTCCAAATGCTCTGAAATTTTGCATGAACATCACGCATTCAAGCATATTTCACCACAAAATATCAGTTTTATTTTTTTATAGTATTTATTTTGAATTTACTGTTCATAGGGTGTAGATGAGCTCGGGATCCGGATTGGATATTTGATAAAGTAGTACATATACACTATCACATGATAGTATATAAGAGGTGAGTGTAACCAGACCCAGTTGTAGAATGTATTGATGCAAAAATTGGTTATTGATTTACGATTCTTAATAGTACCTTGTCTTTTATTCATGAAACACCTATATGTTAGGTATATGTGATATATCATATATGATGCCTTATTGTCTGCTTTTTTTCACCTTTTTCATGATTGAAGAAAAACAATAAATGGGGCTTAGCTCGCTATATCTTTGCTTGGATAGTTAGATGGACAGTGGTATCCCCAGTCCACCAGGGTTCAAGCTCTGGTGCTCGCATTATTTCAGGATTTTCGGCGATGCGCTTTCAGTGGGAGGAGAAGTTCTCGTCGACGACGAGGCGCCTACGGTGACTTCGTAAATCTCAAGATGATATGCCGGCTCGGTCTCTCAAATGTGCTCATAGGGGTAGGATGTACGTGTGTGCGTTTATAGGGATGAGTGTATGCACATATGTACGAGCGCTTGCGTCTGTACTGTGTTTAAAAAAATGTACTGATTTGTTTTGTGTACACAAGTACTCCCCCTCCCAAAATATAGTGAAATTAGACTTTTCAAAAGTCAAAACTTATAAATTGTTGGTCAAATTTATAGAAAAAATTATCAACGTCTGTAATACCAAATCAATACCTAGATTCATCATGAAATATATTTTCATACGATGTATCTCTATAAACTTGGTGAATTGTGAAGGTTGACTTTTGCAAAAATCAACACGCACCATATTATGAGCCACAGGGAGTACACTACCACCCCGCATACACATTTTTTTGAACATTTTTTTATTTTAGCTCATATCGCTCATTCATTAGCGCT
Source organism: Thinopyrum elongatum (assembly GCA_011799875.1). Classification (NCBI taxonomy): domain Eukaryota; kingdom Viridiplantae; phylum Streptophyta; class Magnoliopsida; order Poales; family Poaceae; genus Thinopyrum; species Thinopyrum elongatum. Next base: position 230,438,363 of record CM022298.1, read on the forward strand.
TGTGCTAACATAATTATCTTAAAACGTATTTGTTAGGGAAGGCTATTCCTAATAACTTGGAGGCAATTCCTATTGCAAGTGTGCCTTTTATCCGGATATCCACGTATAATCATCTCAAACAGGCGGCGTTACCTTTTAGAGATATGACACCTATGGGAAAACCATTAGAGATATGAGCGACAGAGAACTCCCACCGGGCAATGGTGAGGCTCATATTTGATAGTTCCCCGATTTCCCGCCATCGTCGTGATATCTCATTTGTGACAGGTACATGGAATCACACATTGATGAAGATGATTTTTGCTTGACCGGTATAGATCATATCACGAACAGTTCAACTGAAATCTCTGTAAATGACAACTCCATGCCATACTTAAGAGAAGTACCTTATTCATAACTATTTATCCAAATCCAGATTTGTTGTTCATGTTGTTGTTTTTTTTGCATCCCAAACAGTTTTCTGGCAATTTTGAGACGATATGAGCACAAATCTGGGCGTTTGAGGGTAGACCTATCGTTCCTCTGCAGTCTAAGGTTAGTAATGTTATTTTATCCAATTATTGGAAAAGAAGAGGTCACATGTCTCTTCACTGGTTAATGTAACCAAGCAATCTTAATTCGTCCATCTACATCTTCATTCTAGCAATAAGGATAATCTAGAAAGAACATAAGCTTAAAGTTTTAAAAATAAGAACTCTTCTGAGGCTTCCTAGTTACGACATTTTTGAGCTGGATATTGTCGTCAAGCCTAACTACAATCCTTTCAAACCATAGTGTTGTTAGCGAGCTTTCTGCTTGATCTTTTGCAGTATTTTTGAGATGTTTTTTTGGAACCCCAAATAGTAGAACAATAGTTCTACGGTATTTTATAATAATAATAAAAAATACAACAAAAGACCCACAGAGGGCCAAAAATCAAGCAAGTGTCTAGCCAATGCTTGTTCTAGGTATAAAAGTCATGGCTTTACAGATTATTGTCTATCCACTGAGATAATGTTTGCTCATATTTATTCTTGATCTTGTGTCGAAGAATATTCAGATCTTGCTTGAGATGGTATCTCCATTCTTGTATTGATTGCTGTTGTGCTCTGAAAACTTTGCCATTTATCTGAATCCATATATTCCAGCATCCCAAAATGACAATTTTTGCAGCAAATTGCTTTGGTAGGTGATCCAATGCAAGAGTGGTGTCCTCATAAACAAATGTTCCTCTCTTTCTATTTGGAATCAGGGAGTTACAACATTCTTGGGCAAAGTTACAGTCCCATAACAAGCGCATAGTGGTCTCTTCTGCCTTTTGATTGCAGTTAGGGCAGTAGGGGTTATCTAAGTGCATTCCTTTCCTCTTGAGAAGTTCCCTGGTATTGTTCCTGCAGTGTGCCACTAGCCAGAAGAAAATCTTGTGTTTTAATCTGCTAGAGCTATCCCATATGATTTTGAATATAGGATGTTCTTCCTTATGTCAAGCATCTACTGATATATTTGGACAGCTGAGAATCGGCCTACTAATCCATTGCAGGTCCATTTATCCTTTCTATCTGGGCGTATTTGAGGAATGATTGTCCCTAGTTGATTGAATTGATCATATGCTTCAATTGACATTGGCAGGTGGAAGTGTTCAGTCCAATCTTGCACTTCATAGAATTTTTGAACTGTTTGGGTCTCATCAATTGCATATGAATGAAGTTCAGGGAATGATTGCTGCATTGCTTGCTCTTGCCATTTGTATTTCCAGAATAGTACTATTTGACCTGACCCAATTTAGCATTTGCTCATTGATTTAAAGTTGTCCATAAGTGTAACATGTGTCTTCCACCAAAATGAGCCTTCTGGTTTTCCCATGGGTGCTGCTGTGTGGTAATATTTCTCCCAGATTAGTTTGACCCAAGGGATGTCATCTTTGTTAAGAAAATTATATAGGTTTTTCATGAACAGAGCTTTGTTATGAAGTGCAATATCCATAATTCCAAGCCCTCCATGCTTCTTTGGCTGACACACTTTGGACCATGCAATCAGTGTTGTCCCCTTGTCCTCCATCCCAAATTTTCTCCAAAGAAAGTTTCTCAAGTATTTGTTTATTTGTTCAATGACACCGACAGGGAGTGCCAGGGTGCACATGAAAAAAATTGGTAGTGCTGCAAAGACAGACTTGATCAATATCATCCTTCCATCATATGATAGCATAGTAGAATACCCAATTAACCTTCTTTCTATTCTCTGCATCATTTAGTTGAAGTCCTCAATTTTTGGCTTGGATGTGCCCAGTGGCAGGCCAAGATATGTGAAAGGGAAGTGCCCTTGTTTGCATCCCAGAAAGTTGAGTAGGCCTGGCATGTGTTGTGCAGGCACATTGACTGGTACCAGGAAGGATTTATCATAATTATCTTTCAGACCAATGAACTCAATGCATGATAAGATTCTTGATTTGTGACAGTTGCATTGGGTCTGTGCTACTTGTGAGCTGCGTTGGGATTTTCTCGAAGAGGAGAGGATGATGCAGTACAACAGAGATAAGTATTTCCCTCAGTTAAGAACCAAGGTTATCAGTCCAGTAGGTGAACCACGCAACACCTTGTTAGTAGTACCTGCACACGAAATAACAAATACTTTCACCCAACGCTAACAAGGGGTTGTCAATCCCTCGGCGGTTATTTGCAAAGATTAAATTTTGTAGTGATAGATAGATAGATAGATCAGACGCAAAATAAATAAAGTAAAGAAAAATTGCTGCAAGGTATTTTTGGATTTTAATATATGATAAAAGTAGACCCAGGGCCATAGTTTTCACTAGAGGCTTCTCTCTCAAAAATAGCATATGGTGGATGAACAAATTACTATTGGGCAATTGATAGAAAAGCGAATAATCATGAGGATATCCAAGGCAATGATCATGTATATAGGCATCACGTCCGAGACAAGTAGACAGACTCCTGCCTGCATCTACTACTATTACTCCACACATCGACCCTATCCAGCATGCATCTAGAGTATTAAGTTCATAAAGAACGGAGTAACGCCTTAAGCAAGATGACATGATGTAGACAAAGTAAACTCACGTATGAATAAAACCCATCTTTCTATCCTTAATGGCAACGATACAAATACGTGTCATGTCCCTTTCTGTCACTGGGATTGAGCACCGCAAGATTGAACCCGTCACAAAGCACCTCTCCCATTGCAAAAAAAATCAATCTAGTTGGCCAAACCAAATCAATAGCTCGGAGAGAAATACAAAGCTATAATAATCATGCATAAAAGAGTTCAGAGAAGGCTCAAATAATATTCATGGATAATCTGATCATAAACCCACAATTCATCGGATCCCAACAAACACACCGCAAAAAGTGATTACATCGAATAGATCTCCTAGAACATCGAGGAGAACATTGTATTGAAGATCAAAGAGAGAGAAGAAGCCATCTAGCTACTAACTATGGACCCGTAGGTCTGTGGTAAACTACTCAAACATCATCGGAAGGGTGGCAAGGTTTATGTAGAGCCCCTCCGTGGTTGATTCCCCTCCGACAGAGTGTTGGAAAAGGCCTTCGGATGGGATCTCTCGAGAACAGAAGCTTGTGGCGGCGGAAAAAGTATTTCAGGTGGATCCCTATTGGTTTCCCGATTTTAGAGAATTTATAGAGGCGGAATTAGGTCAAACGGAGCAAAGGTGGGCCCATGAGGCACCTGGGCGCACCTACCCCCCTCCAGGGTGAGCCCTGGTGGCTCGTGGCCACCTCCTTCGTCTTCTGACTTCCTCCTGAAGCTTTTAGTCTCTCTTATGTCCAGAAAAAAAACTCCAAAAAGTTTCATGGCATTTGGACTTCGTTTGGTTCTGATATCTTTTATATATAAAAAGTAGTTGACGGGCTAACCAGAAAGAAGAGAAAGTCTTAAAAATCTCACAAAAATTAGAAACATCCAACCATCAATCTGGTGGACCAATCAACTATAACTAGATTTACGTAACTACACCTAAAACTGATGGACCTATCCTATGTACACACTTTATATCTAGGGAATCGCTAGGCATCAGACTACTGCAAATTTGCGCCTATCAGACTAGTTTTGGAAAACCAAAAATAGGAATAAAAAAAACAGCAACTGGCATTGGGCACTAAGTTAATAGGTTAGTCCCAAAAAAATGATATATAATTGCTTGTAAATGCATATAAACATCCAAAATTGATAGTATAATAGCATGGAACAATAAAAAATTATAGATACGTTGGAGACGTATCAAGCATCCCCAAGCTTAATTCCTGCTCGTCCTTGAGTAGGTAAATGATAAAAATAGAATTTTTGATGTGGAATTCTACCTATCACATTCATCATATAATCTTTTCTTTTGTGGCATGAATATTTGGATTCGAGTGATTCAAAGCAATAGTCTATAATTTGACATGAAGATATAAATACTCAAGCATACTAACAAGCAACCATGTATTTTAAAGTATCAACACTAAAGAAAGTTATCCCTAGACCATTATGCTCAATCATTGATCCATTCATGAAACCCACTCAACATTTACTACACCCAATGCACAAGTATGACAATAGTGCTCTTCAGTTGGCGCTTTATAAGAGAAGATAGAGACTCAAAATAAAAATAAAAATGCATAAAAGTAAAATAGACAGGCCCTTCGTAGAGGGAAGCAGAGATTTGCAGAAGTGCCAGAGCTCAAAGTTTAAAACAGAGATAAAATTATTTTTGAGAGGCATGCTTTTCTTGTCAACGTCACGACCGAAAGTTTCCAATATCTCCCACGTTAGACACATTATAGGCGGTTCCCAAACAGAAAATAAAGTTTACTCCCCCTCCACTATTCTTTCACAATCCAGGGCTAGCCGTATCCACAGGTGCCTTCCAAACTTTCAACTTTCCAAGGGGGAGTTTATTATTTTATTTTATTTCATTTCAATTCATTTCGGGGCTGGGCATCCCTATTACCTACCACTTTCTCATGCAATGACAAGTGGATAAACACTCATCTTGAGAATAACCCATCTAGCATGAAAGATATTGACCACCCCCTGTCGCTTCATGAGCGGTACGGGCATACAAAATGGATAGTTTTTTGAATGATTAGAGTTGGCACATGCAAATTTACTTGGAACGACATGTAAATACCGCATATAGGTAGGTATAGTGGACTCATTTGGCACAACTTTAGGTTTAAGGAATTGGATGCACATGCAGCATTCCCGCTTAGTACAAATGGAGGCTAGCAAATAGATTGAGAAGCAACCAACCAGAAAATAAAAACGTTCATAAACATGCATTGAACATAACTAACACTGAATAATGCACCATAAGTAGGATATAACTTCGTTGCATAACTATTGACTTTACGTGCATGCATAGGGAATCACAAACCTGAACACCAATATTCTTACTAAATCACAATTACTCACTAGCATAACTCACATATTATCATCTCCATATCGCAAAACTGTTGCAAGGAATAAAACTTATCATATCCGGTGATCTACATGAAAGTTTTTATTATATCCTTCTTGAATATCCATCACATTAGGACCAAATTCATATCTTGTGCATATTACCATTACTATTGTCAACTCTCAAAATAATATAAGTGAAGCATGAGAGTTCATCTATTTCTTCAAAATATAATCATCGTCGTGCTCTAAAATATATAAGTGAAGCACTAGAGCAACTGCCTAGCTCGAAAAATATAAGTGAAGCACATAGAGTATTCTAACAAATCACGAAAAATGTGTGTCCCTCTCTAAAAGGTGTGTCCAGAAAGGATGATTATGGCAAAATAAAAAGCAAACAAAACAAAGACTCATATAATATAGGACACTCCAAGCAAAACTCATATCATGTGATGAATAAAAATATAGCTCCAAGTAATATTACCGATGGTCGCTAGAAGAAAGAGGGGATGCCTTCCGGGGCATCCCAAGCTTAGATGCTTGGGAGTCCTTGAATATTACCTTGGGCTGCCTTCGGCATCCCCAAGTTTAGGCTCTTGCCACTCCTTATTCCTTCATCCATCGTGATCTCACTCAAAACTTGAAAACTTCAGCACACAAAACTCAACAAAACCTTCATGAGGTCCGTTAGTTTAATAAAGCAAATCACTACTTTAGGTATTGTTGTAAACCCATTCATATTTTATTATTGCATTATACCTACTATATTCTAACTTCCCCATGGCTTATACCCCCCGATACAATCCATAGATTCATCAAAACGAGTGAACAACGCAACGAAAACAGAATCTGTCAAAAACAGAACAGTTTGTAGTAATTCGAACAATGACCATACTTCTGTAACTCCAAAAATTCTAAAAAATTAGGACAACATGGGAAATTTGTATATAAATCATGTGTAAAAATTCAGATCAAAAGCACGTTCCAGTGAATTTTGAGAATTCCAGTACTGTGCACAAAAGTTTCTGTTTTTTCATAGAATCAAATCAACTATCATCCAAATAATCCCAAAGGCTTTACTTGGCACAAACACTAATTTAAACACGAAAACACAACCATAATTGTGTGCACACAAAAAAATCTGAAAAGAAACTATTGGGTTGTCCCCCAACCAGCTCTTTCTTTATAGCCATTAAGATAGGCTTGGGATATTAATGATGCTCACGTAAAAGACAATAATTAAAGCACAAAGAGAGCATCATAAAACATGTGACCAACACATTTAAGTCTAACATACTTCCTATGCATAGGCATTTTATAAGCAAACAAATTATCAAGACAAGAAATATCTAGCATATGCAAGGGAAAAGAATAAAACATTGACGATCTCAACATAACGAGAGATAATTTAGTAACATGAAAATTTCTACAACCATATTTTCCTCTCTTATAATAATTACATGTAGGATCATAATCAAATTCAATAATATAGCCATCATGTAAAATTTTCTCTTCATGATCCACATGCATAAAAGTCTTATAATCTTCCAAGATAGTGGGATTAACATCAACTAAAATCATGACCTCTCCAAACCCACTTTCATCAAAAATTTCATAAGATTGAACACTATCCGAATATGTGGGATTGTTTTTACCTGAAGTTTACACTCTTTAAAACACACTTTCAATATTATCGCAAACATTATTATCAATATCATAATCATCATCAGGCTTAAATAAATTTTCAAGATAAGAAGCATCACCCCAATCATGATCATTACAATGAGTAGTGGACATAACAAAATCATCATCCCCAAGCTTTTGGTTTTGCATTTCATTAACACAATTGACATTAATAGAATTTATAATAACATCATTGCAATCATGCTTTTCATTCAGGGAGATATCATGAATCACTTTATAAATTTCTTCTTTTAACACTTCATCACATTTTTCAGATTCACGAATTTCAAGCAAAACTTCACAAAGATAATCAATTGCACTCAACTCACTAGCAATTGGTTCATCATAATTGGATTTTTTGAAAAGATTATCAAGCGGATGAGGATCCATCTTTATTTTTCTTATTTCATTTATGTTCTTTTGATTGTTGTCATGAAGACAATAAAAGCAAGCAAGCAAAAAGGCAAACGGAAAATATTTTTGTGTTTTTGTGAAAACATTTTAGAAGTGGGGAGATGAAAATGGGACGCAAATGGCAAATAATGTAAATGCAAGGAGATGAAAGTTTATGCGTAGGTACTTGATAGATGTTGATGATGTCTCCCCGGCAACGGCGCCAGAAATTCTTCCTGCTACTTGTGAGCTGCGTTGGGATTTCCTCGAAGAGGGGAGGATGATGCAGTACAGTAGAGATAAGTATTTCCCTCAGTTAAGAACCAAGGTTATCAATCCAATAGGAGAACCATGCAACACCTCGTTAGTAGTACCTGCACACAAAATAACAAATACTTGCACCCAACATGAACAAGGGGTTGTCAATCCCTCGATGTTTATTTGCAAAGATTAAACTTTGTAGTGATAGATAGATAGATAAAACACAAAATAAATAAAGTAAAGAAAAATTGTTGCAAGGTATTTTTGGATTTTAGTATATGATAAAAGTAGACCCGAGGGCCATAGTTTTCACTAGTGGCTTCTCTCTTGAAAATAGCATACGGTGGGTGGACAAATTACTGTTGGGCAATTGATAGAAAAGCGAATAATAATCACGATATCCAAGGAAATGATCATGTATATAGGCATCATGTCTGAGACAAGTAGACCGACTCTGTATGCATCTACTACTATTACTCCACACATCGACCGCTATCCAGCATGCATCTAGAGTATTAAGTTCATAAAGAACGGAGTAACGCCTTAAGCAAGATGACATGATGTAGACAAAGTAAACTCACGCATGAATAAACCCCATCTTTTTATCCTTAATGGCAACGATACAAATATGTGTCATGTCCCTTTCTATCACTGGGATTGAGCACCGCAAGATCAAACCCATCACAAGGCACCTCTCCCATTGCAAGAAAAATCAATCTAGTTGGCCAAACCAAATCAATAGATCGGAGAGAAATACAAAGCTATAATAATCATGCATAAAAGAGTTCAGAGAAGACTCAAATAATATTCATGGATAATATGATCATAAACTCAAAATTCATCGGATCCCAACCAACACACCGCAAAAAGTGATTACATCGAATAGATCTCCTTGAACGTCGAGGAGAACATTGTATTGAAGATCAAAGAGAGAGAAGAAGCCATATAACTACTAACTATGGACCCGTAGGTCGGTGGTAAACTACTCACACATCATCGAAAGGGCAGCAAGGTTGATGTAGAGCCCCTCCGTGGTTGGTTCCCCCTCCGGCAGAGTGCCGGAAAAGGCCTCCAGATGGGTTCTCTCGAGAACAGAAGCTTGCGGCGGTGGAAAAAGTATTTTGGTTGGCTCCCTGTTGGTTTCCCAATTTTAGAGAATTTATAGAGGCGGAATTAGGTCAAATAGAGCAAAGGTGGGCCCACGAGGCACCAGGGCGCGCCCTGGTGGCTTGTGGCCACCTCCTTCATCTTCTGACTTCCCCCCGAAGCTTTTAGTGTCTCTTACGTCCGGAAAAAAATCTCCAAAAAGTTTTGTGGCATTTGGACTTCGTTTGGTACTGATATTCTGGAAAACCAAAAACAGGCAAAAAACAACAACTGGCACTGGGCACTAAGTTAATAGGTTAGTTCAAAAAATGATATATAATTGCTTGTAAATGCATATAAAACATCCAAGATTGATACTATAATAGCATGGAACAATAAAAAATTATAAATATGTTGGAGACATATCAGTCTGGAGGTAGCACTAGGATGGTATCATCAGCATATTGAATGACTGGAAAATCAGGGCATGCTTGGTTGGCAATGGGTGCTTGGATTAATTTTGATGCATAGCTTCATTGAGTATTGATTGTAGGAGGTCAGCTGCTAGGACAAATAGGAGAGGGGAGAGGGTGTCTCCTTGTCTGACCCCTTTTTGCTATGAAATACCTTACCAGGGACCCCATTGAGCAGCACTGAAGAAGTATCAGAGGAGAAGATCATGTTGATCCACTTTATCCATATATCACCAACACCCCTTGCCTTCAGAATAGTAATGATTGTCTTGTGGTCAATTAATTCAAAAGCTTTCTCAAAATCAAGTTTGAGCACAACAATGGGTTTTTTTGACTAATGAATTGGTGCAAATATTCAAAGGCCCATCCCAGACAATCATGCATATTTCTGATCTTGATGAAGCCATATTGGTTTGTGTGCACTATTTGTAAGATAACTGTCTGCAACCTGTTTGCCATTAGCATGGTGATAATCTTGATTGTGCAGTTGAGAAGGGAGATTGGTCTGAAGTCATTAGCATAAACTGGGCTATATTTCTTGGGAATCAGTGTGATGAAAGAAGCATTAATGCTTTGTAGTCAAATATTGCCTTTATAGAAATCTGCAATCAATCTATAGAAATATTCAGCAATAATGTCCCAGCAAGCTCTGAAGAAATCTCCCTTAAAGCCATCTGGTCCAGGTGCTTTATCTGGTGGGAGTTGCTTGACAACCTCATCAATTTATTTTTTGGTGAAAGGAGTCTCTAGATCCTCTAGACCTTCTACTCTTGTGATAAGGTTAATCAAATTTAGAGGATCTGATGTGCTATCAGTCTGCCCTAATCTTTCTTTGAAAGTTTTCTAGAGTATAGCAGCCTTGGGGAAGTGCTCAATGTGCTCATTGCCTTGATCATCTTGTAGTATTTGGATGAAATTATGCCTGTATTTGACAGTGGCTTTGGCCTGAAATAACTTTGAGTTTACATCTCCAAATTTTACCCATCTGATTGTTGCCCTTTGCTTCCAATATATTCTCTGGAAAGACAGAAGTTTGACCAAGTGTTCCTTGAGCATTTCCCTACTATTAGTTTCTATGTCAGTGAGCATCCTATATTCCTCAAAGTGGTCCCACATTAGAATAACTGCATTGGTGGCTTGAATAATCCCAGCTAAATTGGAGATGCTTTTGCTCCAAATTTTTAGTCCTTCTCTAAGTCTTTTGAACTTAGCAGTGATCAGTTTGGCACTATTTTTTCCTACAGAGGTTGACTCCAAATTCTCTGTACAATTTCCTTGAAGTTGTGGTGCTCCAGCCAGAAGTTTTCAAATCTGAAAATTTGTTCTTTTGGAATGCTTGTACCAATGCATATGACATAGGGGGAATGATCAGACACTGGTTTTGAGAGGAGGAGTGCCATGGTGTTGGAGCAACTTGTGGACCAACTTTCAGAGGTAAAACCCCAATCAATCTTTTCCAGAAGTGGTTCTTGCTGCATATTGCTCCAAGTGTAGCTTCTACCCTTTAATGGAATTTCCACTAGGGCTAAACTGTTGATGGCTTCATTGAATTGCATCATATTATTTATGTCTCATGTTCCCATGTTTCTATTTGAGGGATATCTGATATAGTTAAAATCCCCTATAATGATCCAATCTGTATCTATAGGCATCTGAATGTTTTTAAACCATGACAGAAAGTTCTTTCTGCCCTCATTGTCACAGGGTCCATAAATATTTGTCAAAATCTAGGAAGCACCGGTATGAACTGAGATGAACCTCATCGAAATTGAAAAATCATTTTAAAATAAACATTCACCCTAGCACATGTTGTCATTCTATGCTACCAGCAATCCTCCTGATGCTCCCACAGAAGGTAGGTAGTCAAATTTGTTGATTCTTTTGGGGCAGAACTCTCTAATGTAATTATTGTCAAAAAAAATCCCTCTTAGTTTCTTGCAAGCATATCATGGAACTGTTTGCCTCTTCAATTTTATTTGATATTGCTAACCACTTATCACTAGAATTTATACCCCTCACATTCCAACTTAGAATATTCTAGGATTTATACATTGGAGATAAAAAATTCAGGAGGGCTGAGCTTTTGAACACCACTTGCAGTTAAAGCAAAACAGGCAGTTGATCTCCATACAGTTCCACTTAATACAGTGTGTCATGGGTAGGTACTTATCATAGGGGTCTAGAATTACAAAAGTGATACAATAATATGGTTCATTACAATGCCAGTTAATGTCATTCAACTTTAAGTCCCTTGAAAGCTCCCTCCATCTCTTCATCATCTCTTCTAATCCCTTCATGCAGGTTGTTTTCCACCTTTCTTTGGTTTCTTCTTTAGAAGGTTCTCCTCTGTGCACATCTTGGGGTCAACCTTGCAGTAAGAGGAATTCAGGTTTTTAATAACTTTGATGTTATAGATAGGGGGTTTAGCAACACATGCCATGCAATTGGTATCCTGACAAGATTTATTTTTGTATCATTTGCTTAAATGTTGCAGCCTCTCACTCCTCCTTACCTCAGATTCAACTATTGGGGCCCTATCCTTTCTTTTCCTTTTGAGGTGTGCAGCAGGACAGCTGAAGATTACCTCCTCAGGAACATTTTTTTATCTGGGCTGCCTTTTGGAGTTGCAAGAAGGGAGCCACCATCTCCTCCAGCATTATGCACTTGAGAGCAAGCAGGTGCCTCAGTTACAGGGCAAGATTCAGGGATGAAAAATCTTAAATAGTCTGAATGTTGAGCTCCCTCTCTGATTATATGCCACATAGGTGATTGGAGGAACATTTTAGCCCAGTCAAATTTATTAGGGGTCATTAGTGTAGCACAAATAAAGGCAATCCAATCCAATGGTACATGAATGGCAGAAGCTCCTTCAATTTCATGTGCAAAATGTTGTTCCCAAGCAGACCAACTTGCATGCCCCTGCCCTACTGTATCTACATGAGAGTCAGTACCAAGTGGCTTAGATAAATATTTTCCTTTGACATCAAAACCTGGTTGTGCAGTATAGTCTCAGGAGGAGTAAATCGTGGTATCATCATTACTTGTTGGATCTGAGGCTGGCTTGGAGGTTGCATCTGAGTTGCATTCTAGGATTTCAATTTCCTCATCAACTGTGGTACTGTGATTATCATCTTTCTCAAGAGCAAGAAAATATTCAGTTGGTGATGCAAGTTGCGTAACAGGGTCATCCCCATCAGCTAAGTTAATAGTAAAAAAAGATCCCTCTTCCTCATAAAAGTCCCTTTGTAAGTTATCTGCTGCTGGCAAGATGGGCTCCTGAAGTTGAACTTGGCTGTAGAAAAATTCATTCTGTGTGGGTGAGATAGGCAGAGCTAGATTTAAATCAATTTCTGCAATATTCAACTGTTGAGCCGGGGCATCAAATTGATGAATTCAAACAAATTAGCCTATGCTGGAGGTGCAGGTAGCTGTTCTGGAGGCAACTAATCTTACATAAGAGGTTGATGGGCCTGGATGGGCCCAAGCAGCAAGTTGAGGCCAGGTAGGCCGTTAAAGATATCCTGGGCCTGGCCCATTTGGTTCAAATTGGCAATTCCCTCTATATTCTGATTTGCTGCTTCAACTTGATCTCCAACTTCAACACCATTTGACCCTACAGAGAGAGTCAGGTCATTGTGGAGATCCATCTCTGGGAGTTCTTCTTGCATATGTTGTTCATCCAGTGGGTGCAGAAGATCAGCAAGCTCCATAAATTCTCCTTCTTCAAGCTCTTGACCAATTAAATCATCATCCTCAGCGAGCATAGCCCAGTGCCCCATCCCAGAAGCTGATCATCTTCCTCTAGCTCCTCCTCATCATCAAGATGCTACATAGCTTGTTGATGAAAGTTTGGCTGATTGTCAGCCATGATATCTTGTGCTTGATGTTGCTGGATTGGTCCCACAAAATGATTTATCTGGTTTGGATGATGGGAAGGGTTTACTGGTTGTGGGTGTGGGTTGCCATCAACTGGGATTGGATCTTCATCAGGTGGTCTGATACGTCCATTTTGCATTATGTTTTCCTACTATTATTTATAATGTTTTTATGCATAATAATGCTTTATGGAGTAATTCTAATGCCTTTTCTCTCATAATATGCAGGGTTTACACAAAGAGGGAGAATGCCGGCAACTGGAATTCTGGACCTGAAAAAGCTACGTCAGAGATACCTATTCTGCACATCTCCAAATGAGCTGAAAATTTACGGAGAATTATTTTGGAATATATAAAAATACTGGAGCAAATAACTACCAAAGGGGGGCCACCTAGTGACCACAAGACACCAGGGCGTGCCAGGCCCCCCACGCGCGCCCTGGTGGGTTGTGGCCAGCCCAGCCCACCTCCGGTGCCCATCTTCTGGTATTTAAGGTCTTTTGACCTAGAAAAAAGAAGAGAGGACTTTCGGGACGGAGCATCGTATTCTCGAGGTAGAACTTGGGCAGGAGCACTTTTGCCCTTTGATGGAGCGATTCCGCCGGGGGAACTTCCCTCCCGGAGGGGGAAATTGTAGCCATCGTCATCACCAACAACCCTCTCATCTTTGGGAGGCCAATCTTCATCAACATATTCAACAACACCATCTCCTCTCAAACCCTAGTTCATCTCTTGTGTTTAATCTTTGTACCGGAACATCAGATTGGTACCTGTGGGTGACTAGTAGTGTTGATTACATCTTGTAGTTGATTACTATATGGTTTATTTGGTGGAAGATTATATGTTCAGATCCATAATGCTATTTAATACCCCTCCAATCTTATGCATGAATATCATTTGTGAGTAGTTACTTTTGTTCTTGAGGTCACGGGAGAAGTCATGTTGCAATTAATCATGTGAAGTTGATATGTGTTCGATATTTTGATGATATGTATGTTGTTATTCCCTTAGTGGTGTCATGTGAACGTCGACTACATGGTACTTCACCATCTTTGGGCCTAAGGAAATGCATTGTGGAGTAGTTATTAGATGATGGGTTGCTAGACTGACAGAACACTACTGCAGGATGCTGCTAATGCGACACTACAATCAGAGACCCTTCAACGAAACTGTGTGTGATGCAATAATCGCAAACGGTGATGTAAAAAACCATCAAAAAAGATGCAAAACATTTGCGATGGCGGATATATAAAACACGGTTTGGATTTTAGTTGTGTGTGCGATGCGGGGCATACAGTTCAGTACAATGAACTATTTGTGATGAGGTAGAACAATAGAAACGGATAGCCAGATGAAGGTGTGTGTGATATACGGCATACAGTTCACTCGGATAAACTGTTTGTGATGAGGCAGAACAACAGAAACGGGCAGCCAGATGAAGGTGTGTGCGATATATGGCATACAGTTCACTCGGATGAACTGTTTGTGATTAGACAACACAAAAGAAACGGTCAGCCAGATCAAGGTGTGTGCGATAGAGGGCAAATAGTTCACTCGGATGAACTGTTTGCGTTGAGCCAAGAGAACAGAAATGGTTCAATTTAACAAGATGTGTGTGATACACGGCAAACAGGTCTGTAATCAGAAATGTGTGCGAAGACCGATAATAACACAGACGATTGCTGCTAATAAGACATGTGTGTTGTGCGATGGGATTGCATACAGAACAACAACATATATATATACACACTTATAAGGACATGGTTGCATAACCAAATTAAACATCTAATTACATAGGTGGCTACTACACACATGACATTTGCACACACCAAAGTAAACTATTACATGCATAATTACATAGGTGGCTACTACACACATGACATTTCCACACACCAAAGTAAACTATATATTACATGCATAATTAACTAGGATAAATGATCATCTGGTCATTATCTACTTCTTGTGACGCTTGCTGCTACCGCTCTGCTTGTGGCTCGATCCGGCCTCGTCGATTTCGATAACGAGGCACTTCCTCATGTCAACGATCCGCCTGTGCATCTCATAGCATGTGTACACGCTCTTGGCCGCGAACCTGAGGTGAGGTTCATCCAGTTGCCGTGTCCAGGCCCCGTGCCAGGATACGGGATTTGTTCTCTTGGCATCCTGCTTCATCTTTTTGTAGTAGGGGTCGATGATGGCCGAGGCGAGTTCAACCAGGGAGTCCTTCTTCATGCTACCCCAGACCTATAGTGGTCACAGATTTCGACAAGGTTCTTGTGGGCCAAGCCCGTAACCATGAGCGCCTTTACATCATTGCAGGTTTCCATCGTAGCGAACTTGTAGTCGATGCTGTTGACAAACCTGGCGAAATGGTCGCAAGGCTCTATGGCCATGCAGTAGTGGCAGATGAGGACATGATAGCGCACGCACAACTGGGCGACGGCAACCTTCTGATCTTTGCCGGGATGACCGTCGGTGTATTGGAGGTCGATGCCGACCACCTTGTACTTGTCTCGAGCAAGCAACTACTCCACGGTGTTGATGTAGTCCTCCACCATGGCTGGGTCGATGGTGTACACCACCGAGAGATCCGTCTCCCTCGCATGGGTCTCCACTTTATGCTCACCGAACTCCATTGGAGCGCCGCTAGATATCCTCTCTGTATGTGTCGTCGTGGGTGTGCTTGTTGTGTTGTAGGGCGAGATCGAAAGGTTGAAGATACTAAGGTTATAATGGCCGCGGGAATTAATGGGGAAGCCGGACGGCCTGGAATATCCGCATGCCCGGATGGCAGTTCTAATTTGCAGCGCGTAACTCCATCATGCTGCACGTAACTGCATCATGGCGATGTGCATGGCGCAACCGCATGCATATGGGGCCCCCAACATGATCGTGCGCAGGCCCCAACCGCTGGCAGAGCGCGCGCGCGGGATGCGAGCAAAGCGCTCCGGGGTCGCCTCAATGGCGAGCAACCATATATATGCATATAGTAGTTGAACACGCAAGGAAAAGTTGTCCACAAGCCGAGCGCATGGAGGTACGTGAGTAGAGCGCGCCGACGGACGCGAGCAGAGCACGCCGCGGCGCCTAACGGTGAGCAGAGCTTGCCGAAGGACGCGAGCAGAGGCCGTCATAGTGATACGTGGCAAATAAGACGAATTATGCGAGCGATGTCGGAGACATCAAGCACGAATCAGATTAGAGTTGTGTGTGCGATACGTGGCATACAGTTGATCCATCCGAGCTGTTTGTGATGGAATAAGCCATGTGTATTGTGGGCAAACACTTGCTGGTATGCAACCATCTGCGATTGATAAATTCATCATCGACGGGTTCCCTAGTGTGGTCCGTGTGCGAGGTGATATGCTCTGTCTATAGAACATCAACATATATACTTATCAGAACAGCATTGCATAACCTAATTAAGCATACAATTACATAAGTGACTACACACATAACATTTCCATACACCAAAGCAAGCAATGACATGCATACTAAACTAGGAGAAACGAGCATCTAATCATCTACATCTTGTTGCGATGACGCTTGCCATTGCTCTGCTTCCAGCTGGATCCCTGGTCGTGAATGGTTAATAAAATCTAAGTCTATTGCATATTAAGGTCAAAATAGTACTACCAATATACGAGTCTCATACGATGCCATTTCAACGATTGTACCACAAAAGCCCAAAATATTGGAAGGTTCAAATTCCAGAGTTACATGGCTCAAATTCGAAGATTACAAGGTTCAAACTGATATTAGAAATGAAATTCAGCTCATTCAGCTGCAAATGCCTGTGTTGATCAGCTGAACATGGATATAAGAGAGGTTCAAACTAAAAATACAAATAGTAAGGCTGGTTTCGAAACCTCGTCATTTCTGCAAAGGGATCAACCGCTGACAAGTCGTGTATGGGGTTGACACAATGACTTCCAATTACTCTGTCATATGTAGTTCCAGTACGAAGTTTAGCTTTTTTGGAGCCTCTTCCATTCTGCAGTAGCTGCCGGCTCTGATCAACAAACCATTCATATTTTCTATATAAATGCATGTTCAACCTCATTACCTTCAGCACCGTTACTCTGACAACAAAGAACCTGGCGAATATAATCTCCGGTAAGGTCCCTCTATAGGAGTTCAAAGTAATTTTTGAGAGATGCAGATCTAGGCATTCGATGTGATTGTCGTTATATTGTATCACATTATCCACCACCGGGCCTATTATTATCTGCAAAAGAAGAGAACGTGTTGGTGCCTACATGCAGTTTTGAACACTACTACAGGCCTATTTGGTTTGCAGGATTTGTAAAATGCACCAACGTGCCATCTTCGATCTGACATGATTAACATGGGCATTTGATTACAATCTAGAAAAATGTAGCCTTCTTCACAATAGGTTGGAGTGGATGAAAAATTCCCTAAGAAAACTAGTACAGATGAATCCAAAGGAGAAATGCTTATGGATTGTAACCATATGAATCAAGCAACCAATATGGGGTGGGTGGGGGGATGTATGTCCTGAAATCCTCCAAAATTCCTTCAGGATTCGTAGTACATTGTCATTGTAAACTTGGGAAAAGGTGCCAAAAATTGAACTCCCTTATGGTTAACATTTAACAGGAAAGGAACATCACCTCGATATACAACTTCTTCAGGCACGGAAAGCATCTCAGGAAACTAACAACTTCGTGCAGGTTGGGGCCGATAGATTCTAGTGCCAAGACCTTCACTGTGCGCAGAATCTGGGTCAAGCTTTTCTGGATGACAGACGAACATACATCTTCATAATTAGAAATAATGTTCATATCAAGAAGAAGAGGTAGAAGGCGACTGTTGTACCTGAACGGGTGAGGATCCAATAACAAGTTAGGAGTATTTGACAGACGAGTAGCCCACCACTGTCAATTTCAGAGCAGAAATGACATTGATTCTTGTTGGACCTTGTTGATCAACTACAAGTAATCTCTCAAGTGAAGGTGTTTCCTCAATGACCATATTGTGGTCCACCTTTTGTGATCTCTTGTTGCAGCACCAGCAACACACATAAATAGTCCGGAGAGTCATGGAGGTGATGTGGAAGCTACTCGACCAATTCATCGCCTGAAGACGAAGGAACTCGAGTGCAGTATAGCCATGGAGCAGGCACTCCATGTCATCCTTTGGGATGCAGATGACGACGAGCTCGAGGTGCTTCAGTCGTGGTAGAAAAAGAGCGGGCGCGTCATTAAGGGGGGAAATGGCAGTTCATGAACTTGGCGAGGCGCAGCGTGGGCACGAAGCGGAGCGCGGACGTTGGCAGCGAGCACATGTGCCCATCATTAAAACTGAGCTCCTCGAGCTGATCTAGGGCGGGGGATCGGAACCACTCGTCAAGCTTGGCTCGGTCCTTGCCGTTGGAACGGAACTTGCTCGAGATAAGGCCTCTGATTGGACCATGGTGACTGTCGAGGATCTGGGAGAACGCATCCAAGCTTTTGCGATAGCAATGGCAGAGCTCGTGGGCGCCACCGCCGGGAAAGGATGGTTGTCCTCGCCCCATATTTGATTGGGAGGAGGGATATGATGACTATCAACATATCATCGGGGAGGCAGCTGATGAAGTCTAGGCTTGCTGGAGTCGCTTGCGGTTCTTTCTTGACCCACCTCCGCTTGTTGGCAGCCTCGTTCTCCACCTTGTCGGCGGCGACAGAAACCTCTGTCTCCATATTCACGCCGTGCTCCGGTGCTTCAGCAGCCCCGGCGTCGCCACTCCCTCTGATGGGGCGCTTCGACGGCATCCTCATACACTGACGACTTTGAGGACTGAGAGCGGCGTCGAGGATGTGGGCGGAGAGAGAGGATTGTGTGTGTGGCGAGGATGGGGGGTGCGGCCGCTCGGGCGCGCCATTAATACGAATTATTGGGAGCGAGGCGGGCGGCGGTCAAAGGTTGTCTCGCTTCCCGGTGAGCCTGCGCAGCGGACTTCTGGCATTCCTATACCATCATTTCACACAGCTACTCACATGCCTCCCAGTGACACTGCGTAGCGAAAACGCCTCTCGTCAATTCACACACCTGCACGCACGCCTCCCGGTCTGCCTGCACGGCGGACTGCTCGCATGCGTCTCGTCAACTCACGCCTGCTCGCACGCCACACGGGGCGCGTGGCATGTATATTTTTTTGATTTTTGATGATTAATTCTGCCGCTTTACTGCTTAACCGAAGCATGGCATTGTCTAACACACACGGTCCGAATAAATATTCCGTATGAGATATTGGTTGCCAGTTATTAACAATCTCCCGTTTGTAAGTAGATTATATCAAAACTTGTCTCAAATTTGACGAAAAACGTACAATATCACAGTCTACTGGTGTCCATATATGACACCACGATAAGTTTCATGAATTTCAACTAAGTTTTGGATTTACTGAATTTTAAAAATCAATATTCTCAATGTTTTGAAATTTCTTTCACGGGGAAACATGCACCGAGGGACACACATATGATTTTGCAATCCATTTTGGTGCACATGTAGCTCAAATTTGATTTTTGCACATTAAATCCCTAGGAAATCAATCAATGTATAAAACGGGTCGAATGATCTCTGTTTTGTTTTCAAACTTTAACACGACACTCCTTTGGTCACATGTTCACTGCAGAAAAAGTTTGACATGCATGCCTCAGAGCGGAGGTAGTGGTGCGGGATGTGTGTCTGTGTGTGGGGGGGGCGGGGGGGGTCGGGGGGGTCCATGAGTACACTACTAGTCGCGAGCCTCCGTGACGTGGGATTATTGATCATTTTGTGAGTCATGTATATATGCCACATCAAAGTCGTGAATTGGTTATTTAAAGCATTACACAACCCTTTCATACATACATGTTCGGGCCACATGCATGCATTGGTGGTCCTCTCGGACACTCCCTCATGCGGTTAGCAGTGATGTGCCCATTTGTTAGCCCGCAAAGGTTTTCAGTTTCCACCGACAACGAGAGGCATCGGACCGAAGGTGGATTCATCTTGGCATGTGTGTTACGGTGTGGATCATGGTGAGATTCCAAATCAAAGTTTGGGCACGTGCGTACACATGAGTCCCTCCCACCGGCTCGAAGTGAGGGGGCTAGCTACTATGCATCGTGAACCTCTGTGTAGTGCGTTTCCGATTTGTGAAGCATGTGCCACGTAAAAGTTGTGCATTGGGTATTCAAACATCACACAACACACGACAACATGCACGTGGTGGTTGTCCTATGACACTCGCTTGCGTGTGACTCTCTGTGGGCCCGTGAGGTCTTCGTCGATCAATTGAATGTACAATGAGAGAGAGGTTAATTTGACCAACAAGGATGGTTCTTTTTTTGTCTGTGTTACGTATATGCACGGTAGGAGTATGTAGTACATGTCAAAGAGGGGGCAACATGTATACTCTCTCTATATATATATATGTGTGTGTGTGTGTCATAACCTCGCTCCATGTGGGGACTTTCCGGTTCCCGAGGCAGGTGCCACATCAAAGTTGTGCATTGATATTCAAACATCACGCAATACCATGCAGGCGGTGATTGCCCTATAGGAACTCACTCACATGCGGCGCTTCCATCTGTGGGCCCGCGAGGTCGTCCTCCATCACTTTAACCCAATGAGAGAGGCACATTTGATGAACAAGGAGGATTAATTCTTTTAGGGCTGTCTTAAGGTAGGAGTATATATAGTACGTGTCGAAGGGGAGATGGGACCAACATATACTAGGCGTCACACATGAACCTCACTCTGTGTGGGGACTTTGCGGTTTTTTAGGCAAATTCCACATCAAAGGTTGTGCATCAGGTATTCAAAACATCACAACCACACCCTCTCCATATATATGTTTTGGCACACATGCAAGCGATGGTGGTTGTCTTGTGGCACTAACTCACGTGGTTATCGGCGAAACTTCCATCTGTCGGCCCGCTTGGTCCATCACTTTCACCAACAATGAGAGAGGATAATTATTTTGACTTAAGAGGGGATTAATTTTTTGTTTGTCTCGTGATATAGGTCATGATGTGAGATTACATATATAATAGCGCATGTGTACACATGAATCCATCCCGCTGGATCGAAGGGGGGGGGGCGAGCACACGACACGTCATGAACCTCTTGCTCTGTGTGGGGACCTGTGCGATTTTGAACGCATGCACCACATCAATGTTTTGCATTAGGTATTCAACACATATGCATGCATCACACACCTAGCTCCATAAATATGTTTAGGACACATGCATGCAATGGTTGTCTTTGTACACTCTCACTCACTTGGTTATGGGCGGCAAGCCTATATATATTTGTGGGCCCGCGTGGACGTCCATCATTTCGACCGACGACGAGAAAGGTTACCAAGGTGGATTCTTATTCTTTGGTTCGTGTTACCGTATAGTAGGTCAATCATTCTAGGCCTAATTAAGTTTGAGCGCATGCATGCTACGCATCGTGAACCCTCGGTTAGTGTGGGGATTTTATGGTTCCAAAGCATGGTGCCACATCAAATTTGCGCATTGCGTATTCAAACACCACACACACCACTTCCATATACATAATTGGGCCACATGCACAGAGTGGGTTTTGTCTTCAGACAGTAATCCCTCGCGAGTTTATCGGCGACAAGCTAGCCCATTTCGCTGGGCCGTGTGGACGTCCATCACTTTGACCAACAACGAGCGAGAGAGGTTGTACGATCAAGTTGGATTCTATTTGGTCTGTGTTACAGTACGTCTTGGTGAGATGCCCTCCCCCCGACACGTGTGTGTGGGGGGAGGGGGGCTACTTCGCACTATCCGCAACCTTCGTGGGGTCGGGGAAGTCCGGTTATTTTGCAAGGCACACGTGCCACATCAAAGTTGTGAATGGTAGTTAAATATCACACCACACCCTTTTCATACATATAGTATAGGGCCACCCGCAGGTGGTTCGTATGTGGTCTCACCCATCTCCCGCCACAAACACACATTTGTGGGTCGGCACACGGTCCACCTTTGTCCGGAAGCGAAAGGAGGAAGTTTGACCATATATATGATGGACTCCTATAGGTTTTGTGTTACGGTAGGGTGAGATTTCAAACTTAACTATCTGGGGGCATGCATTCGTAGCTAGGATTCCCTTACCGCTGACACGAACTGGGATTCGTAGGGGGTGGCTGACTAGCAATACTGTGCGCTTTGTGCGACAGGTGCCATATCAAAGTTGTGCATTGGGTATTCGAACATCAGACCACCCTTTTCATACATATATTTGGTCCACATGCAAGTGTGTTCGTTTTCTGACCCTTTCTTGCGTTATTCTTTTTGCCAAATTTATAAACAGCACACGAGTTGGATGCAGGAACCGTCTACGAATGGGTACGCAACAGACACGGTTCGGTCAGACTACCCGTGTGCCACGCCCATGCCCCTGCAGTCACTCACATCAGCACAGTAGATTGGGTTCCACGAGGCTTGCCTCCCGCTCTCAAAAATATCTATTGCCTCGTAATCTCGAAAATATCTACCCGCATAGAGGGTTTTTCTGTTTGATAGCACACGATTCATATGTGTGGAGCGTGTGAGATGTCTGTTACTCCCGCTCTGCTTCAATCAGTTGATTCAAATTTTCAGTAGCCCCGATTTTTTTTGAACTGGAGCCCCGGCATTTTACTCCCGCCTGCATCCCTCGCAATCTCAAAAATATCTGCTCGACTGGAGTGGTTTTTTGTTTGATAGCACATGATTATTATGTTTTAACCGTGTGTGATGTTCGTTACTCCCGCCCTGCTCTGCTGATGACGATGACTGGACCTGGATTGAGCCTTTCAATCAGCGGGCTAGAGTATTCTAGCATGTCGCGGACGCCGGCTACGACATCGAGGTCATTGACAGCGATGGCTTGATGTGGGCTATGTCACATGTTAAGTTGCCCACCCCCAACCCTTCGGGTTCGACAGCCGTCGATCTCATCGATGGCCCTGCCGCTGATCTCCTGTGGCTCGTTATGAACAATTTGCCATCCTTCATCGCCATGGAGCCCCTTTTGTCATTTCTGAAGGACATGTTCTGCGCGCTGGCTTGGGATCCTCAGCTGGCAAGTCAGACCTCATCGACGGTGACCACGAGGAGGAGCCAATCTGTTACAAGTGAGGAAACCCATGATTTGTTTTCTCAAACCCCTTTTGTAGTGAGAAACTGTCCAATATTTATTGCTATATTTGGTTGTTTGCATTATGCCTTGTTTATTTCTACGGTTTATGGTTGTTCGGTTGTTTGTAGTTAGCATATGTCCAGTTTCAATTGCCATCTTTGGTTCGTAGTATGCCTTGTTTATTTCAGCTATTCACAGTGTGATGTTCTATATGTGCTAGTATCAACTGTGCAGTTCAATTTCATCAATACCAATTTTAACAATAGCTCTATGAATGACTATATTTGGTTGCTGTTAAGCATGTTGTACTCCCTCCAAATATTTTTAGTTCGCATATAAGATTTGTCTAAAGTCAAGCCTCGTAAAGTTTGACCAACTTTATAGAAAAAAATACCAACATTCACAAGATGAAATCAATATCAGTAGATGTGTCATGACTTAAATTTCATATTGTATAACTTTAGCATGGTATATGTTGATATTATTTCATATAAATAAGGTCAAACTTTATGAAGTTTGACTTCAGACAATTCTTATATGCAGAGTAAAAGGACCGGATGGAGTATTTAACACGCCTTTCCATTTGATTTAACAATGGCACTGTTTGGATACTCTAACTTAGCTAGAGGTTAGAGTTAGTTTCTAGCTCATGACAGTTAAAAGGGAGAGAGAGAGAGATTGGTGGAATAGTTGATTGTATTGCTTGAGCCTCGTGGGCATATATATAGGAGTACATGGTCATCTTGGAGTACAAGTCAAGGTAGAATAAATCCTATGCTATCCTACGTTTCATAAATAACAATGATACTCAACAATGACTAACCCTAAACTAACTCTAGCCAAAGAGGTGTTTGGATGACAGGGTTAGATTGACAATAAATGCACTAGTTGAACTAGTCCCAATTAGCACCTCTTGGGTGGGATAGTTGTTTTGGGTGGGTTAGACGCCACTAGCTCAATCTAGCCCTCATGTTTGGATACTTTAGGGCTATTTGAGCCCAAACTAGCTCAAACTAACTCTAACCCATGGATCCAAATAGGGCCAATAACTAGTGTACTTAGACCTACACAATACAAGTTTGAATGACTATGTTTGCTTGTTTTTAAATATTAGGGATGTTGCAGTTAATAACACACCTTTCCACTTCTTGTTTTTAAATATTAGGTTTTTAACAATTTGGTCTTGCACATGTAGGTCCTGTTGTCAGAGGTTTTGACCCACTGTTTGACCCTTTTTGCATATGGGGAAATGAGTTGTCCATGAATATCAAGAAACTCAGAAAGATTGTTAGGATAAAGAAATTAGCGACAAAAAACAACAAGATCTTTGTCTGCACAATGAAGAAGGCGTCGGTTCACTACAGCATGGTACTAACTGTTATACCTTGTCTTTTTAATTCCATTGCGCCATTTCAAATCTAGAGAAGATATTTATGCATATCCTTGTTTTCAGGCCTTTCTAAAGCAGTTCACTGATGATTACCTCTCAAACCACCTATATGGTCAGGAGGCGAGGAAGGTATTCATACAACACCCACGGTTCAATATTGAAGTCTTCCTAAAGAGGACGAAGCATGAACGGTCAATCATCCACATGCATTGGCCTAAAGTTGCAAAGACGTTCAACATCAATGAAGGCTCAATATTCGCCTTCCGCTTCAGCAGTTTTCCAGATGAGATTCATCTGTCTATGTACCGTCTATGATGCTAATTTCCAAAGGTTATAGATGTTGCATGTGAAACTTGGTATTGGTGCAGTTGTGTAATGGGATAGCTGAGTGCTGAAGCTATATGATGTTGTACTCTGATGTATTTCAATTATGAAGCCCTGCTTCCTTAATACGAAAATGAAATATATTGTGTGATTAATATGAAATGTCAATTAGATTAATAAATGGATTATTAATAATAGGCCAATTATCCTGCTAATTGGGTTTTTCTATTGCAAACGGTTGTTGAGAAAACACAGTGGGCGATGACCTCAGGCAACGCACATAGTTTCTAGGAATAAACCGTGTTGGGTCAATGAACAATCACACACGACATCCTCTTGAAAACTGTTTGCGTTAGGCCACCTTGCTTAAATGTTTACCACATAAAAAGTGTGTGTGATGGACAGCCTATGCCACACAGTTTCTTCTATGCACCATGTGTGATGCATTCAATAACGCAAACGGTAAAATTGTTAATATCGTCTGCAATGGCAACGCTATCACAAATGATTTAATGGGGAAAATTGTGTGTGATGTACATGCGAACGGAAATGTTTCCCTTGGAGTGACTGTGTGGGATGTATATACAAACGGAAACATACTTCTTGGATTGACTGTGTGGGATGTACATACTAACGAAAACGTATTCCTTGGATTGACTGTGTGGAATGTACATACGAACGGAAACGTTTAACCGAGACTGGCTATGTGGGATATACTTATGATAGGAAACAATTTGGCCTGTATAATTGAATTTTTTTATACAACTATACGTATAATCGTATTTGATCGCTCGTCTGTCGCACACGACCTCATTTTGCCAAGCGTGTGTGGCCGGAGGGCCTATCCCCGAGGGTTTCTCGGTCGTGTGGGAAGGACCCCCCTATCGCAGTCACTCACTTGGCAAAGGTTCCATACGTCGTCGTGGAACGGGGTTAAAAACCATTTGTATAGCACCTTGCTATACCAGTGGAAGCTTAAACCATAGCTTATGCGCTACTTCGTAAGGGATTGATTTGGATTCATATGTTTAATGCTATGGTTAGATTTTATCTTAATACTTTTCTCATAGTTGCGGATGCTTGCGACGGGGTTAATCATAAGTGGGAGGTTTGTTCAAGTAAGAACAGCACCCAAGCACCGGTCCACCCACATATCAAATTATCAAAGTAGAGAACGTGAATCAAACCAACATGATGAAAGTGACTAGATGAAATTCCCGTGTGCCCCCAAGAACGCTTTGCTTATTATAAGAGACCGTTTTGGCCTGTCCTTTGCCACAAAAGGATTGGGCTACCTTGCTGCACTTTATTTACCATTACCGTTACTTGCTCGCTACAAATTATCTTGCTATCAAACTACCTGAAAAGAAAATGCCAGTGCTTGCAGACATTACCTTGCTGAAAACCGCTTGTCATTTCCTTCTGCTCCTCGTTGGGTTCGACACACTTACTTATCGAAAGGACTACAATTGATCCCCTATACTTGTGGGTCATCAAGGCTCTTTTCTGGTGCCGTTGCCGGGGAGTGAAGCGCTCTTGGTAAGTGGAAATCGGCAAGGAAAAATTTATATTATGTGCTGAAATTTATTGT
The DNA here is from genome assembly GCA_011799875.1 of Thinopyrum elongatum. Taxonomy (NCBI): domain Eukaryota; kingdom Viridiplantae; phylum Streptophyta; class Magnoliopsida; order Poales; family Poaceae; genus Thinopyrum; species Thinopyrum elongatum. Next base: position 230,464,964 of record CM022298.1, read on the forward strand.
CACTTGTCACTATGGAAAACAATCCTTTGAGGGGTTTGTTCGGGGTATCTTCACCTCGACCGGAAGCACAATTAGTTTCCCCTCAACCTACTGCACCTACTAAAAATATTGGTTATGAAATTCCTTCAGGTATGATAGAACAACTGCTAGCTAATCCTTATGCAGGAGACGGAACTATACATCCTCATATGCATTTGATACATGTGGATGAAATTCGTGGATTATTTAAGCTTGCAGGTTTACCCAGAGATGAAGGTAAGAAGAAGGTTTTCACTTTATCTTTGAAGGTAAAAGCCTTGACATGGTATAGGCCATGCGATGATATTGGATCTTGGAACTGGAATCGATTGAAATTGGAATTTCACCAAAAAAATTATCCTATGCATCTAGTTCATCGTGATCAGAATTATATATATAATTTTTGGCCTCGTGAAGGAGAAAGTATCGCTCTAGCTTGTGGGAGGCTTAAGTCAATTTTATATTCATGCCCCAATCATGAGCTCTCGAGAGAAATTATTATTCAGAATTTTTATGCTCGGCTTTCTCGTGATGATCAATCCATGCTCGATACTTCTTGTACCGGTTCTTTTATGAAGAAGACTATTGAATTCAGGTGGGATCTTTTAGAAAGAATTAAACGCAACTCTGAAGATTGGGAACTCGATGAAGTTAAAGAGTCAGGTATTAAGCTTGAGTTTGATTGTGTTAAATCTTTTATGAATACCGATGCTTTTCACAAGTTTAGCACTAAATATGGACTTGACTCTGAGATAGTAGCCTCTTTTTGTGAATCATTTGCTACTCATGTTGATCTCCCTAAGAAGAAGTGGTTTAAATATCATACCCCTATTAAAGAACTGCTCATAGCTAAAGATGAAATTATCATTTACAATGTTGATCCAGCTATGCCTACTGCTTATATTGAAAAACCACCTTTCCCCGTTAGGATAAAAGAACATGCTAAGGTATCAAGTGTGGTTCACAAAAGTAATATTAAAGCACCTAAACCCCCTGAGCAAATTAAATTAGAACCTAGTGTTGCTATGGTTAAATATCTCTTGGTCGAAAATATTGATGGGCATGTTATTTACTTCTGTGATGAAGCTACTAGAATTGCCAAACCTGATGAAAAAGATAAACATAGACCCATAGTTGGCATGCATGTTGTCTCAGTTAAAATAGGAGATCATTGCTATCACAGTTTATGTGACTTGGGTGCTAGTGTGAGTGATATTCCTTTTACTTTATACCAAGAAATTATGAATGACATAGCACCCACTAAAATAGAAGACATAGATGTTACTATTAAACTTGCTAATAGAGATACCATCACACCAATTGGGATTGTTAGAGATGTTGAAGTCTTGTGCGGGAAAATAAAATATCCTACTGATTTTCTAGTCCTTGGTTTCCCACAAGATGACTTTTGTCCCATTATTTTTGGTAGACCTTTCTTGAACACTGTCAATGCTAAAATAGATTATGAAAAACAAACTGTCAGTGTTAGTTTTAGTGATGAGTCTCATGAGTTTAATTTCTCCAAGTTTAGTAGACAACCTCGTAATAAAGAATTACCTAGTAAGGATGGTCTTGCTTCTATTGTCGTGCCTCCTACTGATCCACTAGAACAATATTTGCTCGACCATGAAAACGATATGCACTTGCGTGAAAGAAATGAAATAGATAAAATATTCTTTGAACAACAACCTATCCTAAAACACAGTTTGCCTATTGAAACTCTAGGAGGTCCTCCTCCACCTAAAGGTGATCCTGTGTTTGAATTAAAACAATTGCCTGACACTTTGAAATATGCTTATCTTGATGAGAAAAAGATATATCCTATTATTATTAGTGCTAACCTTTCAGAATATGAAGAAGAAAGATTATTGAAAATTCTAAAGAAGCATCGTGCTGCTATTGGATATACTCTTGATGATCTTAAGGGCATTAGTCCCACTCTTTGTCAGCACAAGATTAATATGGAACCTGATGCTAAACCCGTTGCTGATCACCAACGACGATTGAATCCTAAAATGAAAGAAGTGGTAAGAACTGAAATATTAAAGCTTCTGGAAGCAGGTATAATCTATCCCATAGCTGATAGTAGATGGGTAAGTCATGTTCATTTGTCCCTAAAAAGGGAGGTATCACTATTGTTCCTAATGAAAAAAATGAACTTATCCCACAGAAAATTGTTACTGGCTAGAATGGTAATTGATTTTAGAAAATTAAATAAAGCAACTAGAAAAGATCATTACCCTTTGCCTTTCATTGATCAAATGCTAGAAAGATTATCTAAGCGCACACACTTTTGTTTTCTTGATGGATATTTTGGTTTCTCTCAAATACCCGTGTCACAACCTGATCAAGAGAAAACCACCTTTACTTGTCCCTTTGGAACCTATGCTTATAGACGTATGCCTTTTGGATTATGCAATGCACCTGCTACCTTTCAAAGATGTATGACTGCTATATTCTCTGATTTTTGTGAAAAGATTGTTGAGGTTTTCATGGATGATTTTTCCATTTACGGAACTTCTTTTGACGATTGCTTAAGCAACCTTGATCGAGTTTTGCAGAGATGTGAGAAAACTAATCTTGTCTTGAATTGGGAGAAGTGCCACTTTATGGTTAATGTAGGTATTGTCTTGGGGCATAAAATTTCTGAATGAGGTATTGAGATGGATAAAGCTAAAGTTGATGCAATTGAGAGAATGCCATGTCCTAAAGATATTAAAGGTATTCGTAGTTTCCTTGGTCATGCTGGTTTCTATAAGAGGTTTATTAAAGAATTCTCTAAAATTTCTAGGCCTCTTACTAATATTTTACAAAAGCATGTTCCTTTTGTTTTTGATGATGAATGTGTAGAAGCCTTTGAAACACTTAATAAAGCCTTAACTTCTGCACCTATTGTTCAACCACCTGATTGGAACTTGCCTTTTGAAATCATGTGTGATGCTAGTAATTATGATGTTGGTGTTGTTCTAGGAAAAAGAGTTGATAAGAAATTAAATGTTATCCATTATGCTAGTAAAACTCTAGACAGTGCCCAAAGAAATTATGCTACTACTGAAAAAGAATTTTTAGCAGTTGTGTTTGCTTGTGATAAATTCAGATCTTACATAGTTGATTCCAAAGTAATTTTTCACATTGATCATGCGTCTATAAAATATCTTATGGAAAAGAAAGATGCTAAACCTAGACTCATTAGGTGGGTTCTCTTGTTACAAGAATTTGATTTACATATCACTAATAGAAAAGGAGCTGAGAATCCCGTTGCTGATAACTTGTCTAGGTTAGAAAATATTCTTGATGACCCACTACCTATTGATGATAGTTTTCCTGATGAACAACTAGCTGCAATAAATATTTCTCATAATACTCCTTGGTATGCTGACTATGCTAATTACATTATTGCTAAATATATACCACCTAGTTTCACATACCAACAAAAGAAAAAATTCTTCTATGATTTAAGACATTACTTTTGGGATGACCCACATCTTTATAAAGAAGGAGTAGAAGGTATTATTAGACGTTGTGTACCTGAGCATGAAAAGGAACAAATCCTACGGAAATTTCACTCCGAAGCTTATGGAGGACATCATGCATGAGATAGAACTGCTCATAAGGTATTGCAATCTGGTTTTTATTGGCCTACTCTTTTCAAGGATACCCGTAAGTTTGTCTTGTCTTGTGATGAATGTCATAGAATAGGTAATATCGGTAAGCGTCAGGAAATGCCTATGAATTATTCACTTGTTGTTGAACCATTTGATGTTTGGGGTTTTGATTATATGGGACCTTTTCCTTCCTCTAATGGCTATACTCACATTTTGGTTGATGTTGATTATGTTACTAAGTGGGTAGAAGCTATTCCAACTAGTAGTGCCGATCACAACACCTCCATTAAAATGCTTATAGAAGTTATTTTCCCATGGTTTGGAGTCCCTAGATATTTAATGACTGATGGTGGTTCACACTTTATTCATGGTGCTTTCTGTAAAATGCTTGCTAAATATGATGTTAACCATATAATTGCATCACCCTATCATCCTCAATCTAGTGGTCAAGTCAAACTTAGCAATAGAGAAATAAAATTAATATTACAAAAAACTGTCAGTAGGTCCCGAAAGAATTGGTCTAAGAAACTAGATGATGCACTTTGGGCTTATAGAACAGCTTATAAAAATCCTATGGGTATGTCTCCATACAAAATGGTTTATGGAAAAGCTTGTCATTTGCCTCTTGAGTTAGAGCATAAAGCATATTGGGCAATCAAAGAGCTTAATTATGACTTCAAACTTGCCGGTGAAAAGAGGTTATTTGATATTAGCTCATTAGATGAATGGAGAACCCAAGCTTATGAAAATGCCGAATTATTCAAAGAAAAGGTTAAAAGATGGCCTGACAAAAGAATCCAAAAGCGGGAGTTCAAAGTTGGAGAATATGTTCTTTTGTACAACTCTCGTTTTAGATTTTTTGCAGGAAAACTTCTTTCCAAATGGGAAGGACCATATATTATTGAAGAGGTGTATTGCTCTGGAGCTATCAAGATTAATAATGCCGAAGGTAGTAACCTGAAGGTGGTTAATGGACAAAGAATTAAACACTATATCTCAGGTACGCCTATTAATGTTGAAAGCAATATTATCCAAACCATGACACCGGAGGAACACATAAAAGAAACCTTCCAGAACACTCCATAATCCTGAAAAAGAGGAGGTACATGATATGGTAAGTAAACGGACTCCGAAAAATTCGCAAAAATATTTTCTGTCAGTTTTGGAATATTACAAAAATTAGGAAAATAAGAAATAACCAGGAAGGTAACCGAGGTGGCCACGATACACTAGGGCGCGCCTGCCCTCCCTGGTGCGCCCTGGTGGGTTGTGGTGCCCTCGGGCACCTTCCCGACTCTGTTTTCCTTCCATATTGCTTGTTTCCCAAGATAAAAAATCTTTATATATACCCCCGTACGATTTGACCACCGCATCGCAGAAAAATCCTCTGTTCTTGTTTCCTGTTGTTTCTCTGTCAGATCTATCAAGCCAGGCATCATGTCTTCTCCCTCCTCCAACAATGTAGAAGAAGATGCTTGGTTGATGAATATAGAACTGAAAAGAGAGGGACCAAAGGAAGCCATCAAGGAGGACAAAGGCAAGGAAGCTACGAGAGATCAAGCTCAAACAGGAGGGCAGGCTGTGCCAGCAGCAGAAGAAGAAGATATCCTTCAACCATACTACAATCATCTCAGCCCTGCTGAAATTGAAGCCTTTAGAGCCTTTGAAACTGTTCGTGTTCACAATAAATATCTCACTCGTGAAAATATTCTGTTACAAGAGCAAATCATTGCCCTCCGGAGCATCATTCGTAGATTGGAGTACCTTTTGAGCCTGAAGAGTGATCCTACTACCTCATCACCACCACCTTCATCATCCTCCCCACCAAAGGAGACTTGAGTACATGGGTATGGGCACTCCCCATGGCTTGTGCCAAGCTTGGGGAAGGTGCCCCGGTATCATATCACCATCACTTTTATTGCCTTTACTAATTTTAGTTCAATCCTTAGTTATTTCGTGATTTAGTTGAATAAAATTTTAGTATGATCTATTTTTGAGTATTAGTTTCATGATCTATCTATCTATGTAATGGAGTGAAAGTTATATAATAAAGTTTAGTTTGAGTTTTTGCTTCTTTACCTTTTTGTTGCAATCAAATGAAAGGAAATAAATGAAAAAGATCATGTGCCAATCTTATGGTAAGTAATGACATCACATAAGGAAAAGTATAAGTGGTAAAATTTATTGAAAATTGACAAACACAGCATTGGTTAATGATGCAACTCATGAAAGAATTAATAAGGGAAGAGAAGATTCACATGCAAATATACTATCTTGGACATCTTTTATGATTGTGAGCCCCCATTAAATATTATATGCGAAAATTGTTGATGGTGGAGAAGGAAGACAACGTAATGAGTTATGTTTGTTCATATCACATAGAAGTTATATTGTCATAGATCCCTCAACATGTGGTGCTTGCTCAATATCTTTGCTAGCCAAAATTCCGCACTAAGTAGAGATACTACTTGTGCATCCAAAAACCCTAAACCCGAACTCATGTTTTGAGAGTCCACCATACCTACCTATGATTGAGTAAGATCCTTCAAGTAAGTTGTCATCGGTGCACTAAGGCAATAAAAATTGCTTCTAAATGTGTTCGATCATTTAGTGTAAGAGAAAATTGAGCGTTGTATGAACTTGTGATGGCAAAGTAATAAAAGCGACGGACTGCACAATAAAGGTTGCTATCATAAGGGGCAATATAACGTGACGTTCTTTTGCATTAAGGGATTTGGCATACAAACCAAAAAGCGCATGACAACCTCTGCTTCCCTCTGCGAAGGGCTTATCTTTTACTTTTATGCATTTACTTTTATGTAAGAGTCAAAGTATTCTTCCCTATTCCTTTTTATTTTCTCTTTTTGCAAGCATCATGTGGTGAGGAAAGATGTAGGCACATATATCCAGTTGGATATGAGTGAGCATGAGTTATTATTGTTGACATCACCCTTGAGGTGAATACATTGGGATGCGAAACTATAAGCCCCTATCTTTCTATGTGTCCGGTTGAAACTTTTTGCTCATGGGTATGCTGTGAGTGTTAGCAATCACAGAAGATTAAAAGATGGTTGAGTATATGGACTTGCCAAAAGGCTCCGATACGAGACCCTTCCTGAAAATATGATGAATTGTAGTTGCAAAGTTGACTGAGAACATAGTTTGTTGGCTTTCAATAGAGTTTATGCTTTCTACTTCGATGTTGTGATGAATTGTTACTTGTTCATGAGAAGTCATATGATAAAAGTTATATGATAAAGTTTGTTGTTGTTATAATAATAAGCATGATGCTACTATGTCTGTATTTTGTTTTATCGACACATCTCTCTCTAAATATGTGGACATGATTTTCGATATCGGCTTTCGCTTGAGAACAAGCGAGGTCTAAGCTTGGAGGAGTTGATACGTCCATTTTGCATCATGTTTTCCTACTGTTATTTATAATGTTTTTATGCATAATAATGCTTTATGGAGTAATTCTAATGCCTTCTCTCTCATAATATGCAAGGTTTACACAAAGAGGGAGAATGCCGGCAGCTGGAATTCTGGACCTGAAAAGGCTACATTAGAGATACCTATTCTGCACATCTCCAAATGAGCTGAAAATTTACGAAGAATTATTTTGGAATATATAAAAAATACTGGAGCAAATAACTACCGGAGGGGGCCACCTGGTGACCACAAGACACCAGGGCGCGCCAGGCCCCCCAGGCGCGCCCTGGTGGGTTGTGGCCAGACCAGCCCACCTCCGGTGCCCATCTTCTGGTATTTAAGGTCTTTTAACCTAGAAAAAATAAGAGAGGACTTTCAGGATGGAGCGCCGCTGTCTCGAGGCAGAACTTGGGCAGGAGCACTTTTGCCCTCCGGCGGAGCGATTCTGCTGGGGGAACTTCCCTCCCGGAGGTGGAAATCGAAGCCATCGTCATCACAAACAACCCTCTCATCTTTGGGAGGCCAATATTCATCAACATGTTCAACAGCACCATCTCCTCTCAAACCCTAGTTCATCTCTTGTGTTCAATCTTTGTACCAGAACCGCAGATTGGTACCTGTGGGTGACTAGTAGTGTTGATTACATCCTGTAGTTGATTACTATATGGTTTATTTGGTGCAAGATTATATGTTTAGATCCATTATGCTATTTAATACCCCTCTAATCTTGAGCATGATTATCATTTGTGAGTAGTTACTTTTGTTCTTGAGGTCACGGGAGAAATGATGTTGCAAGTAATCATGTGAACTTGATATGTGTTTGATATTTTGATGATATGTATGTTGTGATTCCCTTAGTGGTGTCATGTGAACGTTGACTACATGGCACTTCACCATATTTGGGCCTAAGGGAATGCATTGTGGAGTAGTTATTAGATTACGGGTTGCTAGAGTGACAGAAGCTTAAACCCTAGTTTATGCGCTACTTCGTAAGGGACCGATTTGGATCCAAAAGTTTAATGCTATGGTTAGATTTTATCTTAATACTTTTCTCATATTTGCGGATGCTTGTGAGGGGGTTAATCATAAGTAGGAGGTTTGTTCGAGTAAGAACAGCACCTAAGCACCGGTCCACCCACATATCAAATTATCAAAGTAGCGAACACGAATCAAACCAACATGATGAAAGTGACTAGATGAAATTCCCGTGTGCCCTCAAGAATGCTTTGCTTATTATAAGAGACCATTTTGGCTTGTCCTTTGCCACAAAAGGATTGGGCTACCTTGCTCCACTTTATTTACAGTTACCGTTACTTGCTCGTTACAAATTATCTTGCTATCAAACTACCTGAAACGACAATTTCAGTGCTTGCATACATTACCTTGCTGAAAACCGCTTGTCATTTCCTTCTGCTCCTCGTTGGGTTCGACACTCTTACTTATCGAAAGGACTACAATTGATCCCCTATACTTGTGGGTCATCATGGTCCTCCCCCCATCATCTCCTGCTGAACTATCACAACTGGCACTGTCCAAGATTCAGAGTTGGGATCATCAGATTCCCCAACCACAATGCTAATTGGTACACCTCTCATTTCTTCCACCCTGATCTTTACCATTAGTGCTGCCTGGGTGCTCCTAGCTCTGTCCCAGAGTAACATCTTCCCAAAGCTTCTAGCAGCATTTGCAAGCTCATGAATCTCTCTCTTATCAAATGGGAAACCAACCAGTAAGGCCCAAATGTCCCTGTTAAGCGCTAGGTTTCTCTAGTTCATGCCTTTGTTATGTCTTTGAGAGATTATGTGTACATCTCCATGAACATGCGGGCTTTGCATAACCAGAGTATCCCTATCGAAAGGTGATCTCAATCTAACGTATGCATGACCAAAGGGACAAGGACAGATCTCTTGGAAAGCTAGGTGCTTAACTTGAGTGGTAAACTCTCCGATGATCTGTCTGACATTGGGGAATAGTACATGTTGATTTGCCATGGGCACTATGGTGGTGAATGCCCAATCTTCATGGCGTGGTGTGGCTGGCTACATGATAACCCTCACCCTGGATGGCCTCCCTTCCCCATGTATAGCTTGATGATGCGGTGGCAGGAACGGCGTGGGGTCGAAGGGGAAGTTTGCCATGGCCTGCGCAATGAGCTCGCCTCTCACTTCTGTGGATTGGAGTAGTCTGCTAGCTGTCAATGGAGGTGGAGGGGGAAGTGTGGTCGAGCTGGAAGCCTGAACTTCGGTTCTTTCTAGATTATTAGGTAAGGGAGCAACTCTGGGATCTTGATTGCCGGACTCCATGATAACATTCCTCGAAGAAGGCACCACAATCGCACCATTAATGGGGTTTGCTGCAGGGGGGGAATATACTGAGGCGGATAGGCGATTTGACATAGCAAGGGAGTGGAAGGTCGAATGAGAGTCACTGGCAACGTGGCCCCACTCTTTATAATTATTACATCAATTTTTTTCTGCAGGCCGGCCTCACATGGCCCACAAGAAGACACCGAAGGCAGAAGGTTTTTGACTGGGCTTTACTGAGCCTTGAAGCGGTAGCTTTACCCGGTTCAGCACCCGCTCTATTTTGAATTGGCAAAATTCCCGCGTCATTACTGCCAGCAATTGGGAATTGAAGTCTATCAAAAATAGTAGTGACTGCCCCCGTTGATCTAGCTTTGTTTTCTCTTTGAATCTGATGATCAGTTCTAGCATGATGAAAATACCTTGGAGCTCGAACAACATCTACATAAGAATTTGGAATCCTTGAATGAGAGATTACCGTCCATCCATCATCTTGCTCTGGATCTGACAGAAGCTGATGTTTTGGCCCATTTGGACCCCAGAGGAGAAAGCCTAGATTGAATTCAGGCAGCGAGATGTTTCCTCCATTGTAGATAGCAAAACCAACATTGATGGAGGAGACTGAGAACTTGAACAATGAATCACGAATTTTCTTAACTTTGAAGAGCGAAGCTCATCCTCCAAAGCAAGAGAGAAGAATTGGACATACTGACTCTTCTGTGAGGCGGATCTTGGATCTTGTAAACTCAGCCACCAAGAAAAATTCCCTCTGCCCATTTTCTGCCGTGAAGTTGATTGGTAGTTGCAGAGAGTGCCAGATGCGATCTTTGAAAGTGTGGCCTCTCTCAAAACGAAGATCCAACAACGACATTGTGACGCCCCCGGCTTAATCGTGCACTAATCATACACGCAAATGCACACGATCAAGCCTAAGGACTCACGGGAAGATATCACAACACAACTCTAAATCATAAATAAAGTCATACAAGCTTTATATTACAAGCCAGGGGCCTCGAGGGCTCGAATACATAAGCTTGCGTACAAGCGTCAGTGGAAGCATCAGATATCTGAGTACAGATATGAAACAGAAACAGATAAGCCCCTTTAGATAGGCGTGGCAAAAACAAAACACTACGATCAAAAGGCGTAGGCCTCCTGCCTGGGAACCTCCGATCCTACTCCTGGTCGGCTGGCTCGGTCCAGTAGTACGTGTCGTCTGGACCCTCCTGGTAGTAAGCACCGGCTGGGACATCTGGCTCCTGGACTCCATCATCTGATGTATCAACAAGGTGGGGGATGGGGAAAAGAGAAAGTAAAGCAACCATGAGTACTCATCCGAAGTACTCAGCAAGCAAGGATCTATACTACATATGCATCATTATCAATGGAGAAAGGCTGTATATGTGGACTGGGCTGCAGAAATGCCAGAATAGAGAGAAGGCCTAGTCCTATCGAAGACTAGCATCTTCAGCGGTCTTGCAGCATTAGAAGAGTGTAGATTAGCACCGTATAAAGCAATAGTATCGGTAAGTCTCAACCTCACCCAGAGATCCTTTCTGGACTCCCTGCGAGAAAACAATCCCAGAGCCATACATTCATTAACCTCGTCCGGAGATCCCTTCTCGACTCCCTGTGAGAAGCAATCCCAGAGCCATAGTATCCAATTCTAAATTGTATCAATCGGGATACAACTCCGAGTGTCCGTTACCGAGGATCTGGCTATGCATAGATTAGTTCTTCCCTGCAGGGGTGCACCAACTTACCCACCATGCTCGCTTAACTCCGGCCGGACACACTTTCTGGGTCATGCCCGACCTCGGCCAAACGACACACCGCAGCCCTACCTAAAGCTCAGTAGAGAGGTCCCCGTCGGTCTACATCCTAAGCACTCAGGGGTCTTGGGCCATCACCCTGTGCACTCCGGGTCGTTGCGTGCAGGGGGAAGCCAGGCACCAGGGGGGCACCGGTCCGTCCCGGCCGCAATGCTGAACTGGACGTCTGACAGAACTTTCGGCTGATGCCACGATGCAGAGTACCCATAATCATTCCCGCGTGATGGTTAGTGCTATCGGGCCAGAGGCCCACTCGAATCAAATATCCAAACCGTCAGTACCTTGGGGTTGCGGTAACGAGCAGAGACTCACGATCGATGTGACCCCGTCGCCCCGTCTCGAGGACTTGTGGCAAGGGCCAAGAATGCCCGGCCACGCCTCGTATTCATCACTCGGGCACCACCCAGGCAACCCGTCTTCACATCACACGCGGGTACCCCTCAGGGTCGACCCGCCCTTCCAAGTAACAATGGTATAGTCCAAGTATCCGTGTGTCCATAACATCAGGGGGGAATCCGAGGTATCACCCTCGTTGGATTCCTACCCAATATATCCGTCAAGGTGAACTCGGAGGAATCACCCTCACTGGGTTCACACATGAGGTGTTGTACGACGGCGTCGTTATCGGAAGCGGTGAAGGAGGAATCACCCTCGATGACCACGACCGAATATCTACTCTACAAAGTTAACATCAGAAGTGCTACAAGAGCTTTCACCCTCGGCACTCGATAGTAACGCTGCAGTGTCGTTACAACTAAGGGGGGTGATGTGCGGTGCCGGGGCCTGGTCTTCAATCCCGTTGATCGGGTCTTCTGATAATCCAGCGGGGCAGTCGGGACAAGTGGGGTCACTAATAGGTCTCTACCCAGCCTATACTAAGCAGTTTAGGATAAGCAGGTAAGGTTTCAACAGCAGGTTACAATAAATAGGCTATGCATCAGAATAGGTAAAGCAGTAGTAGCAGCAATTCTAATGCAAGCATGAGAGAGAAAGAATGGGCGATATCGGTATGCTCAAAAGGGGGGTGCTTGCCTGGTTGCTCTGGCAAGAAAGAGGGGTCGTCAACGGGCTGCTCGTCTGTAGTGTAGTCATATCCGGCGGTAGCGTCGTCGGTCTCGGCGTCTATCGAGAGAGAGGAGGGGAGAGAAACAATAAATTCACGGCAATAATGCAATCAATGTGTATAACATGCCTAAATGATGTGCCGGGGTGTTCTACTGCCTAACTAAATGATTTAGTTAATTTAGGAATTTGTTTGGATTTATTTTATTAAAGTCATGCACTATTCATTTATTCGAAACAGGCAAAAGTTGCATGTTCAGATAGTTAGAGGCATCTAGCAGGTATGTGGGTAGCATATTCGAATTCGTCTCATTTTTCTCATCATTTTTCATATATAATTTATTTTCATCGGAGTTACGGATTAAAAGATATGATTTTCTAAAGTTTTATTGATTTCTGGAATTGTTTTAATTATTTAAATTCGAATTATCCAAAACAATACAAGCGTGACGTCAGCATGACGTAATGATGACATCAGCAGTCAACTCTGGCTGACCAGAGTCAAACCTGACGTGTGGGGCCCACATGTCTTTGAGACAGAGGCATAATTAGTGTTAATTTAACTAAGTTAGGTTAATTAGGGGGGGTGGGGCCTACTGTCAGTGTGTGTTAACTTAATCAATTAACTAATTAGGTTAATTAGCATTTTAATAATGGTTTTATTTATTTTAAATCGTTTTAAGGGGTGGGACCCGCGTGTCATAGACACGGGTGGTCCAGACAGCAACGCTGACTGGTCAACGGGGCCCAGTGGGGCCTGTAGTCAGTGGCACTGGTGGTGGGGCCCGCGTGCCACGTCGGAGCCGGCCGGCGCGGCGGCCGGAGCATCGCCGGCGACCACAGAAGACGGCGGCGACGGGCGGGATTTACGTACGGGGCATCTCCAGGGCTGAGGTTTGGTCCGTTCGAACGGGCGGTCCACGCCGCGTGCATTGGTGGTGGTGGCGTGGCCGGAGACGGCGTGTAGCGGCGGCGGTGAGCACGTCGGCGGCGGCCGGTCTCGGGTGGCGATGGCAAACGGCAGCGCCGTCGCGCGCCAGTCGAACGAAGGAGCTAGGAGGCACCTACGCGCGCGTGTGAGTTCAACGGGCACGAGCCCGAGGCCAGCTGGTCACCGGAACGGCGCCGGCGACGAGCTAAGCGGCGGCGCGTTCGGCTACGGTGGAGGAGCTCGCTAGGGGCCGCAAACGACTGCGCGAGGAGAGGGAGAGGGAGCGGCAGCTTACAGCGCTCCTGCAGGTGTGCGTAATGGGCTCGGGGAAGGCTCGACGTGGTCGGAATCGACGACGGCGTGGGGCGGCGATCCGAGGAGGGAGAAGGTTGACGCGGGTGAGGCAGAGGCTCCCAGCTCCGTCCAGCGGCGCGGGGTGGGGTAGCGGATGTTGGCGGAGCGCTCGGGTCCGGTCACGCGACGAGGCGGAGGCGGTGGCCGCGTGTTTCACGGTGGCGGAGCCATGGCCGTGTCGGGTGAATTGGGAGAACGAGAGGGAAAGGGAGAGGGGGCAGCTAGGGTTTGTCCTGGGGGGTGAAGGAGGGGTTCTTATCCCCTCTGGCGGGCGCGGGACAGCGCGGCGTCGAGCAAGGGGAAGGGGGGGCCGGGGCGCGGCGACAACGAGCGGCGTGAACAGGGGGAGGTAGGGGACGAGCTAGTTGGGCTGGGCCGCGCGGGTGACAGCTGGGCCTGTTGGCCCAGAGGGGGGGGGTTCTGTTCTTTTTCCTTTTGCTTTCTTCTTTTCTTTTCTTTTCCTCTTTTCTCTGTTTTGCACATAGTTAGGAACCCAAAAGAATTTTGTAAAATATATAAACTGGTCCATAAATTACAGTGCAACATTAGTCACTGCTAGAAATTGGTTTGGTGTCCATATCTTTTCATTTGGATTTTATTTAATTGAAAAAGGATTAAATAGTGCTATTTTCCTACTGTTCCTTGATGTTTGAGTCCTTTTCCAACTCCAATAAATGTTGCAATCATTTTTATAAATGCTTTGGGAATATTTGCAACATGATGCACATTTTAGTTTTCAGGTTTGGACAACTTTTTATTTTCCATTTTAGTTTAAATTTGAATTTTGAGTTAGGAGCTGAATGCAATATGATGCAAAAGATGATTTGGCACTGTTGATCATGATGACATGGCATGATCAAAAGGGTGATTACTGTAGATAACCAGTGGGGGTGTTACAAGTCTCCTCCACTAACAAGAATTCTCGTCCCGAGAATTAAGAGGTAGAAGGAAAAATTCGGGGTATTCCGCACGAAGATTATCCTCGCGTTCCCAAGTGGCTTCATCTTGAGTATGATTTGACCACTGAACCTTGGGAACATTCTCGATTCCTTCCAGAGGTGAGGCATTCAAGGCATTCAGAACATATATCTGAGCTTCAGCGTCTCGAGTAACTCGGGCGGTGTAGTTCACTATTCCATCGGAGGGGTGAAGAAGTTGGACAACTTTAGTGGCACAATTGATCAAAGCAATATGAGCTTTCAACCAATCCATTCCGAGAATGAGGTCTATAGTGGAAGACTTCAAGACGATGGGTGAGGCAAGGAATTCCAACCCTTTAATTTTGATGGTAACGTCAGGTGCTATCACGTCAGCATGACAATGACCTTCGGGAGTTTCAATGACTAACGGTGTATGCATCTTCTCATATCGAATGCCATGCATGAATGCAAATTTTCCAGAGATGAATGAATGTGATGCTCCTGAATCAAATAAAACAGAAGCAGGTACTGAGTTAACAAGAAGGGTACCCATCACAGTAGCAGGTTGATCCTAGACTTCTTCAATGTCAATGTTGTAAGCGTGCCCACGACCTTGTGCAGCAGACCCAGTATTATAGTTGCGGGCCTGATTGTTGCCACGATCATTGCCACGACCAGTACGAGGAAAAGCCAACTGATTCTGAGTCTGGCGGCAGTCTTTAGCCTGGTGACCTGGTTTGCGGCACTTGAAGCACAGACCATCTTCAGGACGAAGAGGAGTATTGTTTTGAATAGCTTGAGCTCTTGGCTGCCTCGGTGGTGGAGGAGGCAGACGTGGTGCAGCATAGTTGTTCTTTGGCGCAGAGGTATTTGGACGGAACACGTTGTTGGGAATCCAGACCCGACGCTTCTGTGTTGAGCCCGAAGATGAGCCAGCATCGCGATAGCGCTTCTGCGAGTCCTTATGCTTCGTCTGAGCGGTCTCAACCATAATAGCCTTGTTCACCAGAGTTGAAAAGTCATTGAAGTCTTGAACAGCAAGGGCAAGCTCGAGGTCTGGGTGTAGCCCATTACGAAACTTCTCTTGTCTACGGGCATCTGTGGCGATGTCTTCTTCAGCATAGCGAGAGAGGTCAAGAAATTCCCGCTGATAAGCTTCGACAGTCTTGTTGCCCTGAGTGAGGTTGCGGAACTGGGTCTTCATCCGCTCCATAATTGCCTGAGGGATGTAACATGCACGGAAAGCAGCCTGGAACTCATACCAGGTAATGACTGTTCCAGCTGGCAGTGTACGCTTGTGTGAGTCCCACCACTGAGCAGCGGGCCCCTTTATGAAAAAGGATGCGAAGGCGACAAAGTTTGCAAGGGCGACATTAGCAGACTCCATCTCGTGAGTGATGTCGCGGAGCCAGTCATCAGCATCCAGTGGCTTGTCAGTGTTGCGGAAGTGAGTGGGGTTAAGTCGCATAAACTCCGGCAGAGTTATTGAAGGAGGGTTCTGGTTCTGGTTCTGGTTGTTCTGATGCGGAAACTGAGCCATAATTCCAGTCATGAACTGGCGGTTGAGCCCGAACTGTTGCATCATAGCTGCCATATAGTCTGGTGGTGGCGGGTGTTCAGGGGCACGACCACGACCACGACCACCTGGTCTAACCATCCTGCTAAGTATCAACAGGGGGTAGTTTAGTAAAAGCAATGGCGAGCGTTTAGCGACAAGCATGATGTAACTCGACAACAATTTAAGCAGTGCAACAGATACATAACAGTAGTCAATTAAGACATACAGATCCATACACAGAGTCGAGTACATGCGGACAGCATAACGGCGCAAATTTAAAGGCTAGACATACTAGGCGACACGCAGGCACGCGGTAAGGAAGTACACAACGAGACATAGCAAAGGCTACATCAACGTCGAGGAAAACCACTGTAACGGAGTAACTGCGAGTGCGGACGACGAATGTTCATCATGGAAGGATCCTGTGCTCCATGTGCACTCTGGTGCAGAACCCGGTCTCGAGCTGTAAGAAGAGGTCCACGTGTAGGTGTGTGACCTCCAACAGCAGGCCAATCAATACCAGCATACATCTGAGTCCTGCGCGGGTAAAGGATGTGCTTCGGATGTATCCCGGCACGAACAGCGGTAGCAACTGCGTCATAGCGTCGTAGAGACGAGCTCGAGTGGCAACCAACTCGACGACAAGAGCCCGAACAGTGCGATCCAGAGCCTGAGTGCACTGAATCAGAATGCACGGGTCGTAGCAACGAGGCTCGCGCGGGGCACAGATAGTTGTGTAGTATCCAGTAGCATCTCCAGCAGGGGCATACGGAATGTATCGGAACTCAGAGTCATCGAAGACGTCGCTGAACTCTCCTCGGAGACGTGCGACAGTGGAGTAGGCGGCATCATGTATTGCCATCTCAATCGTCACGCCGATACCGTGGAAAAGGTGCAGCTCGGTATCTGAGTCATTTTGCTGATCATAGATACGAACATCAGCATGGTACTGCTCCTGGTTGAACTCGCGGTAATCCTCGTAGACCATGTACTCGGGGTACCAGCGATAGCGAAGTCTGGTCAGGAGGGCGATCAGAACAGCTGGAAACCCAGGGGCATCACGAGCCCAAGTGCGAAGCACAAGCTGTGTCGTAGGACGCGGTGGAAACAAACGGTCCATCTGAAACAGAGGAAATTCAGGTTTGTCAATCGACAATGAGAAGTTTAACACAACTCGGGGAGAAAGGTTAAACAAAACAATGGAAAGGAAAATGATTATCAGACTAATCAGATCAATGACAGGGAAATCGCACAGATATCCAGCTCTCCGGGTAGACAGGATTTACGAGATCCTAAGTGTCGGCGTTAGTAAAATTTATTTAACCCGAATAGAAGAGAGATCAGAGTCCCAGAGTATAGATGAGGAATAAAAGATCCTAATACCACCCAGTTGGCGACGTGGGCCCGTAAGCCACACAGCCAAGTTAGTAAATTAGCTTTTCGGTTTCTAGACTCAACTTCGGCCAAGGAATTTGGAGGGGGCTTCCTACAGGCAGTCGGCTCTGATACCAACTTGTGACGCCCCCGGCTTAATCGTGCACTAATCATACACGCAAATGCACACGATCAAGCCTAAGGACTCACGGGAAGATATCACAACACAACTCTAAATCATAAATAAAGTCATACCAGCTTTATATTACAAGCCAGGGGCCTCGAGGGCTCGAATACATAAGCTTGCGTACAAGCGTCAGCGGAAGCATCAGATATCTGAGTACAGATATGAAACAGAAACAGATAAGCCCCTTTAGAGAGGCGTGGCAAAAACAAAACACTATGATCGAAAGGCGTAGGCCTCCTGCCTGGGAACCTCCGATCCTACTCCTGGTCGGTTGGCTCGGTCCAGTAGTACGTGCGGTCTGGACCCTCCTGGTAGTAAGCATCGGCTGGGACATCTGGCTCCTGGACTCCATCATCTGATGTATCAACAAGGTGGGGGATGGGGAAAAGAGAAAGTAAAGCAACCGTGAGTACTCATCCGAAGTACTCAGCAAGCAAGGATCTATACTACATATGCATCATTATCAATGGAGAAGGGCTGTATATGTGGACTGGGCTGCAGAAATGCCAGAATAGAGAGAAGGCCTAGTCCTATCGAATACTACCATCTTCAGCGGTCTTGCAGCATTCGAAGAGTGTAGATTAGCACCGTATAAAGCAATAGTATCGGTAAATCTCAACCTCACCCAGAGATCCTTTCTTGACTCCCTGCGAGAAAACAATCCCAGAGCCATACATTCATTAACCTCGTCCGGAGATCCCTTCTCGACTCCCTGCGAGAAGCAATCCCAGAGCCATAGTATCCAATTCTAAATTGTATCAATCGGGATACAACTCCGAGTGTCCGTTACCGAGGATCCGGCTATGCATAGATTAGTTCTTCCCTGCAGGGGTGCACCAACTTACCCACCACGCTCGCTTAACTTCGGCCGGACACACTTTCTGGGTCATGCCCAACCTCGGCCAAACGACACACCGCAGCCCTACCTAAAGCTCAGCAGAGAGGTCCCCGCCGGTCTACATCCTAAGCACTCAGGGGTCTTGGGCCATCGCCCTGTGCACTCCGGGTCGTTGCGTGCAGGGGGAAGCCAGGCACCAGGGGGGCGCCGGTCCGTCCCGGCCGCAATGCTGAACTGGACGTCTGACAGAACTTTCGGCTGATGCCACGATGCAGAGTACCCATAATCATTCCCGCGTGATGGTTAGTGCTATCGGGTCAGAGGCCCACTCGAATCAAATATCCAAACCGTCAGTACCTTGGGGTTGCGGTAACGAGCAGAGACTCACGATCGATGTGACCCCGTCGCCCCGTCTCGAGGACTTGCGGCAAGGGCCAAGAATGCCCGGCCACGCCTCGTATTCATCACTTGGGCACCATCCAGGCAACCCGTCTTCACATCACACGCGGGTATCCCTCAGGGTCGACCCGCCCTTCCAAGTGACAATGGTACAGTCCAAGTATCCGTGTGTCCATAACATCAGGGGGAATCCGAGGTATCACCCTCGTTGGATTCCTACCCGATATATCCGTCAAGGTGAACTCGGAGGAATCACCCTCGCTGGGTTCACACATGAGGTGTTGTACGACGGCGTCGTTATTGGAAGCGGTGAAGGAGGAATCACCCTCGATGACCACGACCGAATATCTACTCTACAAAGTTAACATCAGAAGTGCTACAAGTGGTTTCACCCTCGGAACTCGATAGTAACGCTGCAGTGTCATTACAACTAGGGGGGGTGATGTGCGGTGCCTGGTCTTCAATCCCGTTGATCGGGTCTTCTGATAATCCAGCGGGGCAGTCGGGACAAGTGGGGTCACTGATAGATCTCTACCCAGCCTATACTAAGCAGTTTAGGATAAGCAGGTAAGGTTTCAACAGCAGGTTACAATAAACAGGCTATGCATCAAAATAGGTAAAGCAGTAGTAGCAGCAATTCTAATGCAAGCATGAGAGAGAAAGAATGGGCGATATCGGTATGCTCAAAAGGGGGGTGCTTGCCTGGTTGCTCTGGCAAGAAAGAGGGGTCGTCAACGGGCTGCTCGTCTGTAGTGTAGTCGTACCCGGCGGCAGCGTCGTCGGTCTCGGCGTCTATCGAGAGAGAGAAGGAGGGGGAGAGAAACAATAAATTCACGGCAATAATGCAAACAATGCGTATAACATGCCTAAATGATGTGCTGGGGTGTTCTACTGCCTAACTAAATGATTTAGTTAATTTAGGAATTTGTTTGGATTTATTTTATTAAAGTCATGCACTATTCATTTATCCGAAACAGGCAAAAGTTGCATGTTCAGATAGTTAGAGGCATCTAACAGGTATGTGGGTAGCGTATTCGGACTCGTCTCATTTTTCTGATCATTTTTCATATATAATTTATTTTCATCGGAGTTACGGATTAAAAGATATGATTTTCTAAAGTTTTATTGATTTCTGGAATTGTTTTAATTATTTAAATTCGAATTATCCAAAACAGTATAAGGGTGATGTCAGCATGACATAATGATGACATCAGCAGTCAACTCTGGCTGACCAGAGTCAAACCTGACATGTGGGGCCCACATGTCATTGAGACAGAGGCATAATTAGTGTTAATTTAACTAAGTTAGGTTAATTAGGGGGGTGGGGCCTACTGTCAGTGTCTGTTAACTTAATCAATTAACTAATTAGGTTAATTAGCATTTTAATTATGGTTTTATTTATTTTAAATCATTTTAAGGGGTGGGACCCGCATGTCATAGACACGGGTGGTCCAGTCAGCAGCGCTGACTGGTCAACGGGGCCCAGTGGGGCCCGTAGTCAGTGGCACTGGTGGTGGGGCCCGCGTGCCACGACGGAGCCGGCCGGCGCGGCGGCCGGAGCATCGCCGGCGACCACAGAAGACGGCGGCGACGCACGGGATTTGCGTACGGGGCATCTCCGGGGCTGAGGTTTGGTCCGTTCGAACGGGCGGTCCACGCCGCGTGCATTGGTGGTGGTGGCATGGCCGGAGACGGCGTGTAGCGGCGGCCGTGAGCACGTCGGCGGCGGCCGGTCTCGGGTGGCAATGGCAAACGGCAGCGCGGTCGTGCGCGAGTCGAACGAAGGAGCTAGGAGGCACCTACGCGCGCGTGTGAGTTCAACGGGCACGAGCCCGAGGCCAGCTGGTCGCTGGAACGGCGCCGGCGACGAGCTAAGAGGCGGCGCGTTCGGCTACGGTGGAGGAGCTCGCTAGGGGCCGCAAACGACGGCGCGAGGAGAGGAAGAGGGAGCGGCAGCTTACAGTGCTCCTGCAGGTGTGCGTAATGGGCTCGGGGAAGGCTCGACGTGGCCGGAATCGACGACGGCGTGCGGCGGCGATCCGAGGAGGGAGAAGGTTGACATGGGTGAGGCAGAGGCTCCCAGCTCCGTCCAGTGGCGCGGGGTGGGGTAGCGGATGGTGGCGGAGCGCTCGGGTCCGGTCACGCGACGAGGCGGAGGCGGTGGCCGCGTGTTTCACGGTGGCGGAGCCATGGCCGTGTCTGGTGAGTTGGGAGAACAAGAGGGAAAGGGAGAGGGGGCAGCTAGGGTTTGTCCTGGGGGTGAAGGAGGGGTTCTTATCCCCTCTGGCGGGCGCGGGATGGCGCGGCGTCGAGCGAGGGGAAGGGGGGGCCGGGGTGCGGCGACAACGAGCGGCGTGAACAAGGGGAGGTAGGGGACGAGCTAGTTGGGCTGGGCCGCGCGGGTGATAGCTGGGCCTGTTGGCCTAGAGTGGGGGGGGTCTGTTCTTTTTCCTTTTGCTTTCTTCTTTTCTTTTCTTTTCTTTTCTTCTTTTCTCTGTTTTGCAAATAGTTAGGTACCCAAAAGAATTTTGTAAAATATATAAACTGGTCCATAAATTACAGTGCAACATTAGTCACTGCTAGAAATTGGTTTGGTGTCCATATCTTTTCATTTGGATTTTATTTAATTGAAAAAGGATTAAATAGTGCTATTTTCCTACTGTTCCTTGATGTTTGAGTCCTTTTCCAACTCCAATAAATGTTGCAATCATTTTTATTAATGCTTTGGGAATATTTGCAACATGATGCACATTTTAGTTTTCAGGTTTGGACAACTTTTTATTTTCCATTTTAGTTTAAATTTGAATTTTGAGTTAGGAGCTGAATGCAATATGATGCAAAAGATGATTTGGCACTGTTGATCATGATGACATGGCATGATCAAAAGGGTGATTATTGTAGATAACCAGTGGGGGTGTTACAGACATGGCTACTGAAGAGACTAGAAGTGGCTGATGTTAGAAACATGGTGGCCGCCGCAGTCGGAGTGACTGTCGGCGCGGTCAGTGATGGCTGATACATCTCCAACGTATCTATATTTTTTTATTATTCCATGCTATTATATTATCAATCTCGGATGTTTTATATACACTTACAAGCAATTATATATCATTTTTTGGGACTAACCTATTTACTTAGTGCCCAGTGCCAGTTGCTGTTTTTTGCCTGTTTTTGGCTTTTCGGGAAATCAATATCAAACAGAGTCCAAATGGAGAAAAAACCTTGTATTAATTTTTTCTGGACCAGAAGAGACCCTAGAAGGTTCGGGGGAAGGCCAAAAGAGCCACAAGGGAGCGACAAGCTCTGGAGGCGCGCTCCCTAGGCTTGTGGGCCCCTAGTGGCACCTCCAACCCTAATTCCACCTCTATAAATACTCAAATATTCCCCTGACATCAGAGAGCCACCCGAAATACTTTTTCCATCACCGCAAGTTTCTGTTCCCATGAGATTCCATCTGGAGGCCTTCTCCGGTACTCTGCCAGAGAGGGAATCAATCACGGGGGGGGGGGGGCTCTACATCAACCTTGCTGCCCTTCCGATGATGCATGAGTAGTTTACCATAGACCTCCGAGTCCATAGCTAGTAGCTAGATGGCTTCTTCTCTCTATTTGATCTTCAATACAATGTTCTCCTTGATGTTCTTGGAGATCTATTTGATATAATGACTTTTTGCGGTGTGTTTGTTGGGATCCGATGAATTATGAGTTTATGATCAGATTTATCCATGAATATTATTTGAGTTTTCTCTAAACTCTTTTATGCATGATTGTTATAGCTTTGTATTTCTCTCCGATCTATTGATTTGGTTTGGCCAACTAGATTGATTTATCTTGCAAAGGGAGAGGTGCTTTGTAATCGGTTCGATCTTGTGGTGCTCAATCCCAGTGACAAAAGGGGACATGACACGTATGTATCGTTGCCATTAAGGGTAAAAAGATGGGGTTTATTCATATGTGAGTTTACTTTGTCTACATCATGTCATCTTGCTTAAGGCGTTACTCCGTTCTTTATGAACTTAATACTCTAGATGCATGCTGGATAGCGGTCGATGTGTGGAGTAATAGTAGTAGATGCAGAATTGTTTCGGTCTAATTGTCTCGGATGTGATGCCTATATACATGATCATTGCCTTGGATATCATCATAATTATTTGCTTTTCTATCAATTTCCCAACAGTAATTTGTTTACCCACCAGATGCTATTTTCAAGAGAGAAGCCTCTAGTGAAAACTATGCCCCCTAGGTCTACTTTTTATCATATATTAAAACTAAAAATACCTTGTTGCACTTTTTCTTTATTTAGTTTATTTTGTATTTTTGTTCAATCTATCTATCTATCACCATACAATTTAATCTTGCACGTAACCGTCGAGGGGTTGACAACCCCTTGTTCGCGTTGGGTTGCAAGGATTTGTTGTTTGTGTGCAGGTGCTGCTAACGAGGTGTTGCGTTGTTATCCTACTGGATTGATAACCTTGGCTTTTAACTGATGGAAATACTTATCTCTAATGTACTGCATCATCCTCTCCTCTTCGAGGACATCCCAACGCAGTTCACAAGTAGCAGGAAGAATTTCCAGCACCTTTTCTGGGGAGACATCACCAACATCTATCAAGTACATTCGCATAAATTTTTATCTCCTTGCATTTACATGTTTTGCCATTTTCCTCTCGTTCTCATCTCCCCCACTTCTAAAAAGTTTTACAAAAATACAAAAATATTTTTCGTTTGCCTTTTTCTTGTTTGCCTTTTGTTTGTATGTTATATTGTTTGCATAGTCACGATGTCTCAAGAAAATACAAAATTGTGTGATTTTTCTAATAATAATAATAATAATTTTATTAGTACTCCGATTGCTCCACCCGCCACTAGTGCGGAGTCTTGTGATATTAATGTCGCATTGTTAAATCTTGTTATGAAAGAACAATTTTCCGGTAGTCCTAATGAAGATGCTGCGTCCCATCTAAACACTTTCGTAGAATTGTGTGACATACAAAAGAAAAAATATGTGTACAATGATATTGTGAAATTAAATTATTTCCGTTCTCACTACGAGATCGCACTAAAACTTAATTTTCATCTTTGCCACGAAATAGTATTGATTCCTGGGATAAGTGTGAAGATGCTTTTATTGCCAAGTATTTTCCTCCCGCGAAAATTATTTGTCTTAGAAATCAGATTATGAATTTCAAGAAATTAGATCATGAACATGTTGCCCAATCTTGGAAAGGATGAAATTAATGATAAGAAATTACCCTACTCATAGTTTAAGTTTGTGGATGATTATACAAAAAATTTATGCGGGATTGAACTTTGTCTCTAGAAATCTTTTTAGACTCCACCGCGGGAGGTACTTTATGGAAATCACATTAGGAGAAGCCACCAAATTGCTTGATAATATTATGGCAAATTATTCACAATGGCATACTAAAAGAACACCTACTAGTAAAAAGGTGAATTTTGTTGAGGAAATTAGTACTTTGAGTGATAAAGTAGATGCGCTTATGAAATTGGTTTCAAGTAAAAATGCCCATATTGATCCTAACGATGTGCCTTTGTCTACTTTGATTGAGCAAAATAATGATCCCGTAGATGTGAATTTTGTCTCGCGAAACAATTTTAATAGCAATGCTTATAGAGGTAATTTCAATCCTAGGCCGTGATGTCTACTATGCAACTTTATTCTTGTAGACTCGTGTTGGGCCTCCAAGCGTAGAGTTTTGTAGGACAGTAGCAATTTTCCCTCAAGTGGATGACCTAAGGTTTATCAATCTGTGGGAGGCGTAGGATGAAGATGGTCTCTCTCAAACAACCCTGCAACCAAATACAAGAAATCTCTTGTGTCACAAACACACCAAATACAATGGCAAATTGTATAGGTGCACTAGTTCGGCGAAGAGATGGTGATACACGTGTAATATGGATAGTAGATATAGGTTTTTGTAATAGGAACAATAAAAACAGCAAGGTAGCAAGTAACAAAAGTGATCACAAACGGTATTGCAATGCTTGAAAATAAGGCCTAGGGTTCATACTTTCACTAGTACAATCTCTCAACAATGCTAACATAGTTGAATCCTATAACAATCCCTCAACGTGAGACAGAGAATCACTCCAAAGTTCTTATCTAGTGGAGAACATAAGATGAAATTGTTTGTAGGGTACGAAACCACCTCAAAGTTATTCTTCCCGATCAATCTATTGAGTTATTCCTATAAGTGTCACAAACAGCCCTAGAGTTCATACTAAAATAACATCATAAGGTATGCATCAACCAACTCTAATGTCACCTAGATACTCCAATGTCACCACAAGTATCCGTGAGTCAATTATATGATACGCATCAAACAACTTCAAATTCATAATATTCAATCCAACACAAAGAACTTCAAAGAGTGCCCCAAGATTTCTACCAGAGGAAGTAGGATCAAAACATGCATCAACCCCTATGCATAGATTACCCCAATGTCACCTCGGGAATCCGCGAGTTGAGTGCCAAACCATACATCAAGTGAATCAATATAATATTGTAACACCCCCAGTGTCAAGCTACAGTAATCCCCCCTAATGATTCCATGTCATCAAATTTAACCAAGCCAAATTACCTCTTAATAAAAATCAAAGCCTTTTTCAAATTCAAAATAAAGTCAAAATAATTTTTTCCACAAACATGAAAACCAAAATGTTCATCTTGTGGCAAATATTCCATATCTAATTATGGTGGTGACCCAACATTTTTAAAAAGTGGTTTAATGTCCTAAAACAATTAAAACAGTGGCTAAAAAATAATTTAAATGCTTTTAAATAATAAAAATTCTAAAGTATTTTATTCTAATGCTACTAATTGTGGCAGTGGCCTATTTTAATATGCTATTTTAGGTGCAAGTTTGGTGTTGTATAAAAGTATTTTGCTTTAAAAAAATAAGAAAAATAAAAGTTTTAAAATGAAAAACCTAAAGAAAATGCAAAAGACAAAAGGAAAAGGGGAGCCCCCTCTGCCCTGGGCTGTAGAACACCATCCGGCCCAGCCAGCCCAACTCCCCCCTCCCTACCGGGTCGCCTTCTCCCTCCTCTGTTCATCCGACCCACGCGCGCCCGAGCCGGGTTCGTCCCCGACCACCTCGCCGTCGACAGCGCTAGGGATAAGGATGAGCCCCCCTCTCGGCCTCGTCCTCGTCACCCCCCTTCCCCCTCAGATCTGCCTCGCCCCTCTTCCCCCTCTCGTCTTGCCCCTCGCCTACTCCGCCCCACAACCGAGCGGGGAGGTCGAGACGCCGCCGCCGTCAGCGAGCTCCGGCGCCACCCCGAACTACGCCACGACGTCCAGGTGCCCCGTCCTCATTGCCTCCTTCGTCTCCGTCATCGATTCCGTTGCCAGTATGTCACCGAGCTCGCGATCGACTCTGTCTCCCTCATCGTTGGCCACCATGACCTCTCTTCGATCCGCGCTGCTCCGGCCACCCGCGTCGTCCCCAAGCACCCTCTTCCGGCCCCGCTGTGAGCCACGTTCCTCCTTGTCCTCCCCTAGCTCCTCCCCGTACCCCGTAGCAACTCCATCGTCGGACCCCGCTCGTCGCACCCTGAGCGCGCTCCTCTGCGCCAGCCCACGCCCTATGCGCACCCTGCTGCGCCTGTGCTGCTCTGAGGCTGCTCTTGCACTGCTGCCGTGCCCACTGCTGCTTGTTGCCGCCGCCTTCGCCTTCAGCCGCCGGCAGTTGCCTCTGCGCCCGCCACCGACCGCTGCCGCGCTACTGTAGTGGCTGCTGCCATCGGCCGCCAACTGGTGCTGTTGGCCAGGGCCGGGCCCCCTGAGCTCGCCCATGCACGCCCGCGACCCCCGCCTTCGCCCGATCGCGCGCATGCCCTCCCTGTCCCGGCCACACACCTCCCTCCGGCGCCGCCCGCAGCCTCGTACTCTGACCGCCGCCCTTCGCTCGCTCCCACCGAGCTCCGGCCACCCTGATGCCCCTCCTAGATGCGCCGCATCGAGCCCGACCCAGCGGTGCCTCCCGCGCGCCCCCCTCGACGCCGAAGATGGCTGGCCAGCGAGCACCGCCGCCCTCTGTACCAGCCGCCGAGCACCGGCGGTTTAAGACCCTCGCCCGGGTCACTGACACGTGGGCCCACATGGCTGCTAATTAGTTTAGGTGCTAATCCCCCCCGGCCCCCGCTAACCCACTGACATCTAGGCCCTAGGCCACTAATTAAATCTATTAGTTTTTAATAAAAACTGTTATTAGGCCCAGAGTCACTGACATGCGGGTCCCACTAGACCCGCTCACCGGTCAAAGGTTGACCAGTCAACTACTGACTGTGCAGTTGACTGGCCCCACCAGTTAGCCCCCTGGTGCACTCTGGGTGCAGTGCACCTGGTGCACTCTGGGTGCAGTGCACCTAGCACCTAGCAATGAATTTCAGAAAATACTTAAAACTTTGAAAATTAATAGAAAATAATCCGTAACTCGGATGGAAATAATTTATATATGAAAATCGATCAGAAAAATATGACGAATCCGAATATGCCTTCCGTTCGTCTGTCACCTGCCCCTAGTATAGCGAACATGGAACCGTCCCCTCTCTTTCATCTGTCTGAAAATGGCAAACACTGGGAAAACTTTCCCGGATGTTTTCCCTCTTCGTCTGTATCGTCTAGCACTGCGTTAGGTCACCTCTAGCACTGCATATTGCCATGTCATGCTTTGTGTTGCATTTGTATGCTTTATATTTATTGTTCCTTCCCCCTCTTCTTCTCCGGTAGACCTCAAGACCGATGCCGATGCTCCTGTGATCGACTACGTCGACGACCACCCCTTCATTCTCGACAGAGCTTCCAGGCAAGCAAACCCCCCTTGATCATTCCGATATCGCCCATTCCATTCTCTCTCATGCTTGCATTAGATTTTGCTACTGTACTTGATTGCTCCTATTCTGATGCATAGCCTGCTTTTGTAACCTGCTCTTGTACCTTACCTGCTTATCCTAAACTAATTAGTATAGGTTGGTTAGTGATCCATCAGTGACCCCTCACCTTGTCCTTGTTGCCCCTGCTGGATTACCAGGTGACTCAATCAACGTGATCGATGTCCAGAGCCCGACACATCACATCACACCCCCCTTAGTTGTTCGACTCTGCAGAGCTACTATCGAGTGCCGAGGGTGATACCTCGTATAGCACTTCCAATGTTAACTCTATAGTGTAGCTAATCGATCGTGGTCTTCGAGGGTGATTCCTCCCTCACCACTCCCGATAACGACTCTGTCGTGCAATCCCTCAAGTGTGGACCATCGAGGGTGATTCCTCCAAGTCCACCTTGACGGTTACATCGAGTGGGAATCCATCGAGGGTGATTCCTCGGGTTCCCCCTTGCTGTTTTGGACACACGGTTACTTTGACTTTACCATAGAACCATGACCGAAGTCGGGTCGGCCCCGAGGGGTACCCGCGAGAGAAAAGTGAAGTCGGGTTGACCGTGAGTGTACCCGCGAGTTGATGTGTAGTCGGGTTGACCTGGAGGGTACCCGCGAGTGTTCCACGCGGCATGGCCGGGCATTCTTAGCCCCTTGCCATAAGAACGTGAGACGGGGCGACAGGACCACATATCATGGATCATTGATCGTTACCGCGCGATCCCAAGACACTAACGATTTGGATATGTGATCCGAGTAGGCCTCTGGCCTTTTTCGCACTGACCACCACGTGGGAATAAGTATGGGCAATCCGCATCATATGTATCAGCCAAAAACTCTTCGGACGTCAGCAATGGAGCGGCACGCGCCGGGTTGGATTGCGTAAGCCTGCGCTTGTATAAGGGGGCTAGGTCTGCTCCCGGCCGCCCACGCAACATGCAAGAGTGCAAAGGGCGATGGGCCCAAGACCACTGCGCGCTTAGGATGTAGACCGGCGTGCTGGCCTCTCTGTTGAGCCTAGGTAGGAATGCGGTGTATTGATCGGCCGAGGCCAGTCATGACCTGATGGTGTGTCCGGCCGAAGTTGATCGAGCGTGTTTGATACGTCTCCAACATATCTATAATTTTTTATTGTTCCATGCTGTTATATTATCATTCTTGGATGTTTTACAATCATTTTATAGCAATTTTATATCATTTTTTGGGACTAACCTATTGACATAGTGCCCAGTGCCAGTTGTTGTTGTTTTTGCTTGTTTTTTACTTCGCGGAATATCAGTACCAAACGGAGTCCAAACGTAGCGAATTTTTTTTGAGAATTTTATGGACCAGAAGACACAACTTGGGCCAAAGAAGTACCAGAGGAGGATCCGAGGGGAGCACAACCCACCAGGGCGCGCCTGGGGGCCCAGGCGCGCCCAGGTGGGTTGTGCCCACCTCGGTGGCCTCCCGCACCGCCTCTTCGCCCTATAAATACCCCAATATTCCAAAAACCCTAGGAGAGTCGACGAAACACAATTCCAGCCGCCGCAAGTTCCAGAACCACCAAATCCAATCTAGACATCATCACGGAGGGGTTCGTCATCCTCATTGGTGCCTCTCCGATGATGCGTGAGTAGTTCATCATAGACCTACGGGTCCGTAGGCAGTAGCTAGATGGATTCTTCTCTCTTTTTGATTCTCAATACAATGGTCTCTTGGAGATCTATTTGATGTAACTCTTTTTGCGGTGTGTTTGCTGGGATCCGATGAACTTTGAGTTTATGATCAGATCTATATCCATGAATATTATTTGAGTCTTCTTTGATCTCTTATATGCATGATTACTTACAGCCTCGTATTTCTTCTTCGAATCTTTGGTTTAGTTAGGCCAACTAGATTGATTTTTCTTGCCATGGGAAGAGGTGCTTTGTGATGGGTTCGATCGTGCGGTGTTCTTTCCCAGTGACAGAAGGGGCAGCAAGACATGCATGTATCATTGCTATTAAGGATAATAAGATGAGGGCTATTCCTACATGAATATATCTCGTCTACATCATGTCATCGTTCTTATTGCATTACTCTGTTTCTCCATGAACTTAATACACTAGATGCATGCTGGATAGCGGTCGATGTGTGGAGTAATAGTAGTAGATGCAGGCAGGAGTCGGTCTACTAATCTTGGACGTGATGCCTATATAATGATCATTGCCTTGGATATCGTCATAATTATTTGATCTTCTATCAATTGCCCAGCACTAATTTGTTTACCCACCGTATGCTATTTTCTCGAGAGAAGCCACTAGTGAAATTTACGGCCCCCGGGTCTATTCTTCATCATATTTGCTTTGAGATCTATTTTTATTCGCTTTTGTTTTCAGATCTATTATTCCAAAAACCCAAAAATACGTTGCTGCACTTTTTTGCTATTTATTTTATTTCGCATTTTATCGAGATCTATTTACCCAATCTATCACAATTTTTATCCCGTCCACGTGACAATTTCTGTCACCGTTACCCGTTGAGGGATTGACAACCCCTCCTAATCATCGGGTTGCAAGTATTTGTTCTTTGTGTGTAGGTACCGTTTACATAGTGTTGCTTGGTTCTCCTACTGGATTGATACCTTGGTTTCATAACTGAGGGAAATACCTACCGTA
The DNA here is from genome assembly GCA_011799875.1 of Thinopyrum elongatum. Lineage (NCBI taxonomy): Eukaryota > Viridiplantae > Streptophyta > Magnoliopsida > Poales > Poaceae > Thinopyrum > Thinopyrum elongatum. Next base: position 230,495,322 of record CM022298.1, read on the forward strand.
GCTGTACTGCATCATCCCTTCCTCTTTGGGGAAATACCGACGTAGTTCAAGCGACATCAAAAGAAACTTCTGGCGCCATTGCCGGGGAGACATCATCAACATCTATCAGGTTCCTAATCACAATTCTCATCTCCTTGCAATTTACATTATTTGCCATTTGCCTCTCGTTTTCATCTCCCCCACTTCACAAAAATTTGTCGTTTTATTCGCCCTCTTTTTCGTTCGCCTTTTCTCGTCAGATCTCTTATTTTCTTGAACTAGTCATCATGAGTGATTTTGGTATGGCAGAAACAGATGATGGCCTGACTCCTAAAATTGGATGATTCGGCAATCTGGATGCTAAAACTTTTGTTTTGGGGCAAGGGAACGTTATGGGAAAAGAACATATCCAAGAATTTTTCAATTGTGTTGGAAATTTGACTATTGATGATACTCCTATACTTAAAAGAACTAAATCTTATGTGGAAGATATTTCAGCACTAGTCCTGAAACTTGAAAATAGATTCATCCGTACCCACCCTACCTTGCAAAGATTATTTTATGAGCTACCAGTTATAAAGGATCCGAAAGCTAAAAAGTTAGCCACCCTTGTTCTTATGAATGAATTTGATCACATAGTACGGGAGGCCAGGGAAATTTTTGATTTTTATGGTATGAGCCGTGAAAACCCGGTAATAAATGAGATCCTTTACAATAGTGATTATGTGTTGAGACATTTGCTTGGAAATAATCAATTTTTTTATGAGAATCTTAAAAAGGAAATCCTTGTTTTAGATATAATTCAACAAGTTTTCAATGATGTTAATCATCATTATTCTTGGATTGTTCCGAAAATCAAAGGGGGTACGTAGATGGGCAACTTGATAATGCTAAAATTTCTATGGATAATATGTTTCAAGTTATTTTTGCAAAACCTCCTGACAAGAACACATCTACGGAGAATAAGAAGAAAGATGGCAATACTTGAATCTATGCATTATGCCAAGCTATGGGCATAAAACAATAGCGCTTGTTGGGAGGCAACCCAATGAATAAAATTTATTTTTGCCTTTTTATTTATGTTTTTTAGTGTTTGCACAATTATGCCTCTGTTATGATTGTGTTTTTATGTTTTAATTAGTGTTTGTGCCAAGTAAAGCCTTTGGGACCATGTTGGGTGATAGCTGATTTGATCTTGTTGGAAAACAGAAACTTTTGTGTCCAGTAAGATAATTTTACAGATTCACAGATGTGACAAAAAACTCTGAATGTTTTTACAAAAGATTTATATACAAATTTCCTATGTTGTACTAGGTTTTTAGAATTTTTTGAGTTGCAGAAGTATGGGTAAAATTCGCATCTTTACAGACTGTTCTGTTTTTGACAGATTCTGTTTTCGTTGCATTGCGTGCTTATTTTGATGAATCTATGGATTGTATCGGGGGGTATAAGCCATGGTAAAGTTAGAATACAGAAGATATAATGCAATAATAAAATATGAATAGGTTTGCAATAGTACTTAAAGTGAAGATTGGTTTTCTTATACTAACGGATCTCACGAAGGTTTTGCTAAGTTTTGTGTGATTGAAGTTTTCAAGTTTCGCGTGAGATCACGATGGATGAAGGAATAAGGAGTAAGAAGAGCCTAAGCTTGGGGATGCCCCATGGCACCCCAACTTAATATTCAAGGAGAAACAAGCAGCTAAGCTTGGGGATGCCCCGAGTGGCATCCCCTCTTTCTTCTAACGACCATCGGTATTTTACTTGGAGCTATATTTTTATTCGTCACATATCATGAGTTTTGCTTGGAGCGTCTTGTATTATTTGAGTCTTTGCTTGTTTTGCTTTTTAGTTTGTCACAAGTATCCTTACTGAACACACATATTTGAGAGAGCCAAAATTATGCTATGATTTGTTGGAATTGCTCTAGTGCTTCACTTATATCTTTTTGAGCATGGTGTGCTTTATTATTTTTGAAGAAATGCTCTCATGCTTCACTTAGATTTATTTGAGAGTTAGTAATTTTGAAGAAATTCTCTCATGCTTCACTTATATTATTTTGAGATTTGAAAATCTTTATGCTCATGTTCTTCACTTAAATTTGTTTGAGCTTGTCAAAAGCAATGGCAATATATGAAACTAGTCCCAAAGTGATAGATATTCTAGAGGAATATAATAAAAACTTTCATGAAGATAATTGGACAAAATAAACTTGATTCCTTGTAATAGTTTTGAGATATGATGATAGTGATATGTGAGTCATGTTGGTGAGTAATTATGCTTTAGTAAGAATATTGGTGTTAAGGTTTGTAATTCCCTATGCAAGCACGAAAGTCAATAGTTATGCAATGAAATTACATCCTACTTGTGGTGCATCAACCCCTATGCCTAGATTACCCCAATGTCACCTTGGGAATCTGTGAGTTGAGTGCCAAAACATCCATCAAGTGAATCAATTTAATGCCCCATTGTCACTACGGGTATTCATATACAAGACGTACATCAAGTGTTCTCAAATCTATAAAAGTACTTGATCCGATAATAGTGAAACCTCAAAGGTAAAAACTCAATTCATCACAATAAGGTAGAGAAGGGGAGAAACACCATATGATCCAACTATATTAACAAAGCTCGCGGTACATCAAGGTCGTGCCAAATCAAGAACACGAGAGTGAGAGAGATCAAACACATAGCTACTAGTACATACCCTCAGCCCCGAGGGTGAACTTCTCCCTCCTCATCATGGAGACCGCCGGGATGATGAAGATGGCCTCCGGTGATGATTTCCCCCTCCAGCAGGGTGCCGGAACAGGCTCCAGATGGTATTTCGAAGTTATAGAGGCGTGCGGCGGCGGAGTCCAAGTTCTAGGGTTATTTCTGGGGGGTTTCTCTATTTATAGGATTTTATTGGCGTCGGTCTCATGTCAAGATGGGCTACGAGGGGCCCACTAGGCACGAGGGCGCGACCTAGGCCCCTGGCGTGCCCTGGTGGGTAGTGGCCACCTCCTTCACCTTCTGGTCCTCCCGCGAAGCTTCTAGTGCCTCTTTTGTTCCAAGAAAATCGTCAAAAAGTTTCGCTGCATTTGGAGAACTTTTATTTCTGCACAAAAACAACACCACTGTAGTTCTACTGAAAACAACGTCAGTCCGGGTTAGTTCCATTCAAATCATACCAAAACCATATAAAATTGTTTAAACATGGCATGAATACTTCATAAATTATAGATGCGTTGGAGACGTATCAGCATCCTCAAGCTTAATTCCTGCTCGTCCTCGAGTAGGTAAATGATAAAAGAGATAATTTATAAGGTGTGAATGCTAGCATAATGCACAAGTTTGATCAATGATAATTTCAATGACTTTCCTAGCATCATAATAGCAACTCTTTCTCATAAAACTCATCATGATAAAGTAGCAATCAATTCACATGTTATGGTTCAAACAATGCATTCTCTTGAAACTTAACAACCAATGTTCTTAGTCACCAAACAATTGCAATTCAACTTATTTTCAACAAAGTCTAAGTAAGAGCTGCACATACTCAATCATCATATAGTCTTCTATGATTGATAGTGCTCAAAGCATATTTTTAGAACAAATGGCATCCATCAAACACAGAGAAAGATAGGGGCTTAATGTTTCGCCTCCCAACTCATTTATCATAGATATAATTGTCAACAAAAATAATTCATGATCAAATATATCTGACTAGCCATATGTGCCTGGATATTTTCCCACCACATGATGCTTGCCAACTAGAGAATAATTGAGGTTGAAATGGGAAGTAATACTATTGACTCTTGCATAAAAGTAAATACATAAAGTAAAAGATAGGCCCTTCACAGAGGGAAGCCGAGGTTGTCATGCGCTTTTTATTTTTGGATGCGCAAGCTCTTAATGCAAAGGAACGCCACGTTATATTGCCCCTTCTGATAGCAACCTTTATTATGCAGTTCGTCGCTTTTATTTCTTTACCATCACAAGTTCGTACAACGCTTATTTTCCCTTGCACTAAAAGATCATACATATTTTAGGAGCAATTTTTATTGCTTTTTGCACCGATGACAACTTACTTGAAGGATCTTATTCAATCCATAGGTAGATATGGTGGACACTGATGGCAAGAAACTGGGTTTAAGGGTTTTTGCATGCACAAGTAGTACCTCTACTTAGTACGAATTTTTGGATAGCAAAAGATCCTAAGCAAACACCACATGTTTGAGGATCCATAACAATATAACTTATATGCAAATATACCCAAACATAACTCATTACGTTGTCTTCCTTGTCCAACTTCAACTAATTTGCTCAAGTTTGAAAATAATTAATGGGTATTCACAATCATAGAAGATGTCCAAGATAATATATTTATATGTGAAAGTTCTCTTCCTTATACTAATCATTCATGAATTGCTTGTATGACCAATATTGTGATTGTCAAGCTAGAATAGATTTCACTTTCTAAACCCAATATGAAGCTACTACTACATATAATACAAGCATATGAAGCACATATAATTTCAACTTTATGATATTCAATACATTCAACAATTTACTCTTAGGATATTAGTGAAGCACAAGAGTAAATGAAAAATTACTCCAAAAAGATATAAGTGAAGATCAAGTGAGTAGTTAAATAATTGAGTAGCTATGTGAGGACTCTCTCTCATTTAAAAATTTCAGATCTTAAGTATTTTATTCAAACAGCAAAGAAAACAAAATAAAATGGTACTCCAAGGATAGCACACAACGTGTGAAGAAGCAAAAACTTGGGCTCAACCGAGACTAACCGATATTTGTTGATGAAGAAAGGTGGGATGCCTACCAGGGCATCCCCAAGCTTAGATGCTTGAGACTTCTTGAAATATTATATTGGGATGCCTTGGGAATCCCCAAGCTTGAGCTCTTGTGTCTCCTTAATTCCTCTCATATCATGGTTTCTCTTAATCTTAAAAACTTCATCCACACAAAAACTCAACAAGAACTCATGAGATAAGTTAGTATAAATCAATGCAACACCTTATCATTCTCTACTATAATAAAATTATAATTTAACATTGCATACTAAATGCCTCTGCATATTTAATACTCCTATCCTCAAATAGAATCATTAAACAAGCAAACATATGCAAACAATGCAATCATAACAGCAATCTGTCTAAACAGGACAGTCTGTAAAGGATGAAGAAGGATCCATACTTATTTAACTTAAAAATTTCTAAAAATTTACCACACTGTAGAAAATTTATCATATCTTATTGTGCAAAAATTTCAAGCTTTTATCACATTTTGACTTTTCTAGAGAATTCACACAATAGTGTGCAACTTTCTGTTTTGAAACGACAACCCATATACTTGAAAAATAAACATGGTGAAGGCTATCCTTGACACTTATATTGAAATAAAAGATACAAAACATTATTATAAATAAAATCAAGCAAATCCAACTAAAATAAAATGATGCTCCAAGCAAAACTCATATCATGTGATGAATAAAAATATAGTCCCAAGTAAGGTTACCGATAATGTTGAAGACGAAAGAGGCGATGCCTTCCTGAGCATCCCCAAGCTTAGTTGCTTGTGTCTTCCTTGAATATTACCTTGGGGTGCCTTGGGAATCCCCAAGTGTAGGTTCTTGCCACTTCTTATTCTCCTCATATCGATATCTCGCCCAAAACTTGAAAACTTCAATCACACAAAACTTAACGGAACTTCATGAGATGGGTTACTATAGTAAAACAAATCATTCACTTGGGTACTGTCAAAGACAAGATTAATAATTGCTTCCACATAATGACTACTGTAATCTATCATTTCCACAATTTATATTGACCAATATAAGCCATAGAAACCATTAAACAAGCAAACTATGCATTGAAAATAGAATCTGTCAAAAACAGAACAGTCTGTGTAGATCTGAATAATGACTATACTTCTGTGATTCCAAAAATTCTAAACAATTAGGAAAACATATAAAATTTGTATATCAATCATGTATAAAAAATTCAGAATTTTTCCACATTCCAGTGAATTTATAGAATTCCAGTACTGGGTGCAAAAGTTTTTGCTTTTGTACAGAATCAAGTTAACTATCATCCACACTATCCCAAAGGCTTTACTTGGCACTTTATTAAAACAGAAGTTATAAAACATGATTACTACAGTAGCTTAATCATGTGAACACACAAAACAGTAGGTATAAGTGTTGGGTTGTCTCCCAACAATCGCTTTTCTTTAATGCCTTTTAGCTAGGCATGATGATTTTAATGATGCTCACATAAAAGTAAAGAGTTGAAACATAACGGGAGCATCATGAAGCATATAACTAGCACATTTAAGCCTAACACACTTCCTATGCATAGGGATTTTGTGAGCAAACAATTTATGGGAATAAGAATCAACTAGCATAGGAAGGCAAAACAAGCATGACTTCAAAACTTTCAACGCATAGAGAGGAAACTTGATATTATTGAGATATGTAAATGCATATGGTCCTCTCTCATAATAATTTTCAGTAGTATCATGAATGAATTCAACAATGTAACTATCACATAAAGAATTCTTTTCATGATCCACAAGCATAGAAATTTTATTACTCTCCACATAAGCAAATTTCTTATCGTTCATAAAAGTGGGAGTATCATATGAAATTCAAATACTATAAATTGTTTCTACATTAAAAGAGTAATGTTCAGTAAGAGGGTATTCAAAATGACAATAATTATCACTACTTTTATAACATAAGTATCATCATAGGTAGCAACTTTGTCCTCATCATAATCAATTGAAACCTCTTCCGAAATAGTGGAACCATTACTAAATAAAGTCATGACCTCTCCAAATCCACTTTTATCATTATAATAAGATTCAACACCCTCCAAAATAGTGGGATAATTATTATCTAGAGCTGACACTCTTCCAAACCCACTTTCATAAATATTGCAATCATCATAAATAGGAGGCATGCAATCATCATAACAAATTTGATCATCAAAGTAGGGGGATTAAAAAGATCATCTTCATTAAGCATAGCATCCCCAAGCTTGGGACAAATATTAGTTGCAGCAAATAAATTCTCAAACATGTCATTCCCATCAAACATAGCATCCCCAAGCTTGTGGCTTGGCATATCATAAGCATAATCACTCTCTTCATTAATAGTATGAATAGCACCAATAGTATAACAATTACTATCATCATAATTTTCTAAGTTGGTGCCAAAAAGATTTTCAAGATTGTAAGAAGTATCATTATTTTCCTATCATAATCATCACAATGGGTAATAGGCATAACAAAATCATCCTCAATGGTTCCTTCGCACATTGTGCCATAAGACAAAGAAGCAATATCATCATCAAGTGTATCATCTTCCACAATTATTTTTGATTCATTCTCATGAGGAACAACAATAATAGGAGCAACATTATCTGGGAGGGATACCTTTTTACCTCTACTTTTTCTTCTTTTCTTCTTCTTCACCACATCATGTGTGGGTTTAATCAATTTTTTCGAGCTTCTTATTGATGAGATTGGTTGAATAGGGAGCTCCTTCTCATCACCTATTTCATCATGAGAGACAATAGGAGGAAAAGTGGAAATCTTTATCCTTTTATTAGTATCCCTTTTATATTATATTGGTTTTCCCGTCTTACTATAGTTGGCAATATAAGCATTCTCGTTGCGATTTACCATACAAAACGTATAGATTTCTTTCAAAGTAGTTTCAGCATGGTCTGTGAATATGAATGCTTTAAACCAACTATTTTATGTGAAAATTCTTCACAACCAAAAAATAAACAAAGTCCATTACAAAGTTCAAGGGTGACCAAGTTATTGCTACATTTGGACATGATTAGATCATGAAAAAGTTTGCATTGGAAATTAAGATGACCAATCCTATTGCAAAGTTCACAAGTAATGGGATGAAGAGAGCATAATTTTGTAGCAAATTCATCTATCACTTTAAGCCACCGATTGGTTTTATCATGTTTATGCTCCTTATAAAATCTATCATCCCTATAAGGCACGTCTTCACAAACTTTATGCACTCCACAAAAATTGACATGCTTATAAGAAACATTTTTGTCATGACTAGTGCAATCATCATTAGTATTTTGGATGTTCATAGAATTCATACTAACAACATTGCAAACATACTTATCATTCATGGATTTTACGCCAAATATTTTATTGAATTCTACTTCTATCAATTGAGCACAATTTTCCGATCCATCATTTTCAAGAAAGACATGATAAAGACGAATAATATGAGGCAACCTCAATTCCATTTTTTTCTTTTTCTATTTATAAACCAAACTAGTGATAAAACAAGAAACTAAAAGATTCAATTGCAAGATCTAAATATATAGCTTCAAGCACTCACCTTCCTGACAACGGTGTTAGAAAAGAGCTTGATGTCTACTCCGCAACTTTATTATTGTAGACTCGTGTTGGGCCTCCAAGCGCAGAGTTTTGTAGGACTGTAGCAATTATCCCTCAAGTGGATGACCTAAGGTTTATCAATCTGTTGGAGGCGTAGGATGAAGATGGTCTCTCTCAAACAACCCTGCAACCAAATACAAGAAATCTCTTGTGTCACAAACACACCAAATACAATGGCAAATTGTATAGGTGCACTAGTTCGGCGAAGAGATGGTGATAGACGTGTAATATGGATAGTAGATTTAGGTTTTTGTAATAGGAACAATAAAAATAGCAAGGTAGCAAGCAACAAAAGTGATCACAAACGGTATTGCAATCTTGAAAATAAGGCCTTGGGTTCATACTTTCACTAGTGCAATCTCTCAACAATGCTAACATAGTTGAATCATATAACAATCCCTCAACGTGCGACAGAGAGTCACTCCAAAGTTCTTAGCTAGAGGAGAAAATCAGATGAAATTGTTTGTAGGGTATGAAACCACCTCAAACTAATTCTTTCCTATCAATCTATTGAGTTATTCCTATAAGTGTCACAAACAGCCCTAGAGTTCATACTAAAATAACACCATATGATACGTATCAACCAACTCTAATGTCACCTAGATACTCCAATGTCACCACAAGTATCCATGAGTCAATTATACGATACGCATCAAACAACTTCATATTTATAATATTCATTCCAACACAAAGAATTTCAAAGAGTGCCCCAAGATTTCTACCGGAGAAAGTAGGAGGAAAACATGCATCAACCCCTATGCCTAGATTACCCCAATGTCACCTCGGGAATCCACGAGTTGAGTGCCAAAACATCCATCAAGTGAATCAATTTAATGCCCCATTGTCACCACGGGTATTCATATGCAATACGTACATCAAGTGTTCTCAAATCCATAAAAGTACTCGATCCAATAATAGTGAAACCTCAAAGGTAAAAACTCAATTCATCACAATAAGATAGAGAAAGGGAAAACACCATATGATCCAACTATATTAACAAAGCTCGCGGTACATCAGTATCGTGCCAAATCAAGAACACAAGAGAGAGAGAGAGAGATCAAACACATAGCTACTAGTACATACCCTCAGCCCCGAGGGTGAACTACTCCCTCATCATGGAGACTGCCGGGATGATGAAGATGGCCTTCGATGATGATTTCCCCCTCCAGAAGGGTGCCGGAACAGGGCTCTAGATGGTATTTTAAAGGTACAGAGGCATGCGGCGGCGGAGTCCAAGTTCTATGGTTATTTCTGGGGATTTCTCTATTTATAGGATTTTTTGGCGTCAGTCTCACATCAAGATGGGCTATGAGGGGCCCACTAGGCACCAGGGTGTGCCCTGGTGGGTAGTGGCCACCTCCTTCACCTTCTGGTCCTCCCATGAAGCTTCTAGTGCCTCTTTTGTGCCAAAAAAATCATCAAAAAGTTTCGCTGCATTTGGAGAACTTTTATTTATGCACAAAAAAAACATCACGGTAGTTCTACTGGAAACAACGTCAGTCCAGGTTAGTTCCATTCAAATAATACCAAAACCATATAAAATTGTTGTAAACATGGCATGAATACTTCATAAATTATGGATATGTTGGAGACGCATCAGGCCGTTTCTTGTAAATTCCTCTAATAATTATGGTGATTCCTATGGTAATTCTTATAATAATAATAATAATAATAATATGATGCCCTCTGATCTTGAATCTAATGTTAAAGAATTTATTAATGCTCAAAAAGTTTTCAACACTACGATAGAAGAAAATTTGAGTAAAATTGATGATATGTCTAGGAGCGTTGATAGAATTATTCATGATGTGGAAAATATTAAAGCTAAAATTTTGCCACCTAAGATTGATATTAATGAATCAATTAAAGCTCTTTATGTCTCCATGGATGAAAGTAAAGAAATAACCACTTGGTTGAGGGCTAAGAGAGAATTCTTAGAAAAAGCAAACCCGCACGGTTTTTATCATAGTAACGATGATGATATTAAAATGGTTGGTGTTTATTCCATTGAATCTTTGTTTGGTGATATTAAACTTGATAAAAAGGGGACTGAGGAAGAGTCAACTTTAGCTAGAAGGTGTCCCCATAGTTCGGAGGGTGAAAATCCTAATGAAAAAATTGATAAAAGTGGGTTTGGAGAGGTAAAAACTTTAAACAGTGATGTGCCCACTCTTTTGGATTACAAAGAATTTAATTATGATATTTGTTCTTTGATTGAGTGTATTTATTTATTGCAATCCATGTTAAATTCACCCAATACTTATGAACAAAATAAGGCTTTTACTAAACATATTGTAGAAGCGATGATGAAAGCGTTAGAAGAAAAACTGTAATTAGAGATTTCAATTCCTAGGAAGTTATATGATGAATGGGAAACCACCACTAAAGTCAAGATTAAAAATTATGAGCGCAATACTTCATGTGACTTGGGTGCTAGCAATTCCACAATACCAAAATCTCTATGTGATGTGCTAGGTTTTACCAATATGGATGAATGTTCTCTTAATTTACACTTGGTGGATTCTACTATTAAAAGGCCTTTAGGTAGAATTAATGATGTTCTTATTCTTGCAAATAGGAACTATGTGCCCATTGATTTTATTGTGCTTGATATTTATTGCAATCCGTCTTGTCCCATAATACTTGGTAGGTCGTTCTTACGAACTATAGGTGACGTTATTGATACGAAAGAAGGGAATATAAAATTTTAGTTCCTGTTGAAGAAGGGTATAAAACACTTCCCTATAAAGAAAATTAGGCCACCATATGAATCCATCATGAGGGCCACCTATGGACCTAAAACTAAAGATGACAACACTTGAAACTATGGATTACGCCTAGCTAGGGGCGTAAAACAATAGCGCTAGTTGGGAGGCAACCCAATAGTTATCTTATTTTTCTTGTTTATTTTTCTATTTTCTTGTGTGCACAAAAATATGCTACTGTTACGATTGTGTTTTTGTGTTTTAATTAGTGTTTGTGCCAAGTAAAGCTTTGGGATGATTTGGATGATTGTTGCTTTGATATTATGAAAAAACAAAAACTTTCATGTCCAGTAGAAGAATTGTTAAAATTTGCTGGAGCATGATACAATTCTGAATTTTTATATACATGATTGATATACAAATTACCCATATTGTCCTAAATTTTCAGAATTTTTAGAGTTACAGAAGTATGGTCAATGTTCAGATTAATACAGACTTTTGTTTTTGACAGATTCTGTTTTTGATGCATTGTTTTGCTTGTTTTGATGGAACTATGGATTATCGGGGGGTATATGCCATGGATAAGTTAGAATACAGTAGGTATAATGAAAAAATAAAATATGAATGGGTTTGCAACAGTACCTAAAGTAGTGATTTGCTTTGTTATATCAACAGATCTCATGAGGTTTTGTTGAGTTTTGTGTGATTGAAGTTTTCAAGTTTTGGGTGAGATCGCGATGGATGAAGGAATAAGGAGTGGCAAGAGCCTAAGCTTGGGGATGCCAGAGGCACCCCAAGGTAATATTCAAGGACTCCCAAGCAACTAAGCTTGGGGATGCCCCAGAAGGCATCCCCTCTTTCTTCTACCAACTATCGGTAATTTTACTTGGAGCTATATTTTTATTCGTCACATGATATGAGTTTTGCTTGGAGCGTCGTATATTATATGAGTCTTTGCTTTGTTTGCTTTTTAGTTTGTCACAATCATCTTTGCTAGACACGCCTTTTTGAGAGGGACACGCATTTTTTGTGATTTGTTAGAATACTCTATGTGCTTCACTTATATCTTTTGAACTAGGCAGTTGCTCTAGTGCTTCACTTAAATCTTTTTGAGCATGTCGATGATTATATTTCGAAGAAATATTTGCACTCTCATGCTTCACTTGTATTATTTTGAGAGTTGATAAGATTTTATTTTGAAGAAATATTTGCACTCTCATGCTTCACTTATAACTTTTTGAGGGTTGATAATAGTAATGGTAATTTGCACAAGATATGAATTTGGTCCCAAAGTGATGAATATTCAAGAAGCATATAATAAAACTTTCATATAGACCATTGGATATGATAAGTTTGATTCCTTGCAATAGTTTTGCGATATGGAGATGATAATATGTGAGTTATGCTAGTGAGTAATTGTGCTTTAGTAAGAATATTGGCGTTAAGGTTTGTGATTCCCTATGCATGCATGTAAAGTCAATAGTTATGTAATGAAGTTATATCCTACTTATGGTGTGTTATTCAGTGTTAGTTATGTTCAATGCATGTTTATGACCGTTTTTGCTTTTTGGTTGGTTGCTTCTCAATCTATTTGTTAGCCTTCATTTGTGCTAAGAGGGAATGCTGCTTGTGCATCCAATTCCTTAAACCCAAAGTTGTGCCAAATGAGTCCACCATACCTACCTATATGTGGTATTTCCATGCCGTCCCAAGTAAATTTGCATGTGTCAACTCTAATTTTTCAAAATAATTTTCCATTTTGTGTGCCCGTACCGCTCATGAAGCGGCAGGGGGTGGCCAATATTTTCCATGCTAGGCGTGTTATTCTCAAGATGAGTATTTATTCACTTATCATTGCACGAGAAAATGGCAAGGTAATAGGGATGCCCAGTCCCGAAATGAAAAAAAAACAATAATAAATTCCTTGGAAAGTTTTGGTATGGAAGGCACCCATAGATACGGCTAGCCATGGATTGTGAAAGAATGGTGGAAAGGAAATAAACTTTAATTTCTATTTGGGAACCGCCTATAATGTGTTTAGCATGGAAGATATTGGGAATTCTCGGTCGTTTTCGTTGACAGGAAAAGCATGTCTCTCAAAATAATTTTATCTCTCTAATTTAAGCCTTGAGCTCTGGCACCTCTGCAAATCTCCGCTTCCCTCTGCGAAGGGCCTATCTATTTTACTTTTATGCATTTTTTATTTTTGAGTCTCCATCTTCTCTTATAAAGCACCAACTAGAGAGCACTATTGTCATACTTGTGCATTGAGTGTGTTTCATGAATGGATCAATGACTGAGCATAATGGGCTAGAGATAACTTTCTTTAGTGTTGATATTTTGAAAGACATGGTTGCTTGTTGGTATACTTGAGTATGTATGCTTTCATGTCAAACAATAGACTATTGCTTTGAATCACTCAAGTCCAAATATCCATGTTACAAAAGAAAAGATTATATGATGAATATGATAGGTAGCATTCCACATCAAAAATTCTGTTATTATCATTTACCTACTCGAGGACGAGCAGGAATTAAGCTTGGGGATGCTTGATATGTCTCCAATGTATCTATAATTTTTATTGTTCTATGCTATTATAGTATCAATCTTGGATGTTTTATATACACTTACAAGCAATTATATATCATTTTTTGGAACTAACCTATTAACTTAGTTGTAACATCCCAAATTTTCAATTTGGAATGTTATACATAGGTCATCATATGCATATCATATTTTATTTGCATTTCGTTTGTGATCCTAGACATCTTAAGCAACTCAAGGACCCACAGAGAGAGTTGGGGATTTCGTTTATTTTCATATTTGAATTTTCTCAAATATTGAAAAGAGGATCATTTTGGTTTTATTTATTTTTCTCTCTGAAATATTTCATATTAAAAATAAATGAGAGGAGATAATATGACTTCTCCAAAATAAAAGAAATATTGGAGGAAAAATGTTAAAATCAAATAAATAATTTTATTTGGATTTTTTATTGCTATTTTATTTGAATTAGAAAAATATGCGTTTTTCAAAATTGCATTAGAGTCCCAAATAAATGTTCACCTTGTCCAGTAGATTTTTAGAGGACGGGGAAAATTTATTTCAGGATTTTTGGAGTCCGTTTAGTATTTCTTTTCTTTGTTTTTCTGCGCGGAATTATTAGTTAATAAAAAAACTCCGCGGACCGAACTGGGCCGAAGCCCAGCCGGCCCGGCACCGCCGCCGCCTCCGCTCGCGCGCGCCCCGTGCCCGAGCCGGACTCCGCCGGAGTCCGGGATGCCCCCGCCGCCGCGGCTTGCCCCCTTCCCCTCGTTAAATACCGCCCTGCCCCCCCTCGTCCCCACAACCGCCGCCGCCGCAGCCCCGCCGCCCGCCGCCACAGCCCCGCCGCCGCTGCAGCGCCGGCGCCGCCTGCCGTCCGAGCCGCCACGCCGCACCCCGCCGCCGCCCCTCAGCGCCTCGCCTCGCCGGAGCCGCCGCCGTCGGATCTCGTCGCCCCGTTTTTTTTTCGGTTTAGGTAAAAACCGATCGATTTTTTTTAGAAACCCTAGATCCCGTTTTTTTCTTCCGGTTTAGTTATCCAGCGGACGTTCGTCCATACGTTCGTTTTAACGAACGCTGTTCACCCGTTAGTCACAGACAGCGAACGTTCGTTCGTTAGCCTGTTCGTCAGTTTTTCTTTTTCCAGGGTTTTTCGCGATTATTTTCGATCGCGATTTCTGATCCGATTTTTCGTTTTAGTTTATCTTTTCGCTCGTTTATCGGAATCAGGCGATTCAAGCGCCTAGAGGTTTGTCTCGAAGCCCTCTTTCTGTTTAATCAACTTAAACAAGTTTTTGCTACTGTAAAATTTGACTTTAGTCCAGATTAGTAATCGAAGCTTGTTTCCTTCGCAGTTTGAGTTTCGTTGCTTCGTTTGATTTGATTCTTTTTGCAAACCGGAGTTCTTAAGTTGAACTTTCTGGTTAGATTTCTTATTTGAGTTTTACCCATGCTTCTAGTTGAGTGCTTATTGTATGCTTGTTTGTTTGCGATAGAGTACCCGGAGTGCGAAGCGTGCTACTACGAGTCTCTAGGATTTGCAAATCGTCAGCAAGGCAAGTAACACATTGATCATACTTCTTTCATACCCAGTTTTTATGCATTAGTTTCAATCCTCAAACACTGCATGATTAGGATGTGATTAACTTGTGGGTATTGGGAAGTAGATGATGAGGTAGAACCTATTGCCTTTATTATCAAACCCTTGGGAGTTACTTCTACGTTATGCTTATATTGCCATGCTATGCTCGTAGACGTGGATTGGGTTTTGAGTGTATCCATGATAGATGTGAGATTGTTAATTAATGGTTAACTTAAGGTGGCTACTTAAACACACATCTGGGTGGATTGGTTGCGGGCACCTGGGGATATACCAGTGTTGTCCATTTGGTTCGCCACCCAGGCTCAAAGGGATCATAAGATTATTCATGCTAGAAACTTTCGTGTGCAGCCACAAGCTATTATGGGCTCTAGCATAGTTGAGTATGTTGCATGACCTCTTCCAGTGGTAGGCTAGCAGATGTAGGGGATGTAGGTTGGTACTGTCTACCCAGGGTTAGAGTTAATGCTTCTGAAAGACTGTGTCTCGGTCATCCGTTTCTCAAACACCATGTAGTGCGAGAAATCCAACGGAGGAGATCGAGTCTTGTGGGGAAAAGTGCACAAACCTCTGCAGAGTGTAAAAACTAATCATGATTAGCCGTGTCCCCGGTTATGGACATCTTGAGTATCTGGTATTTGAATTATTGATTTAATCTCATCACTCTAAATTAATTTGTTGGGTTTAATGATTACTTTTAATTGGGATTGAGAGGGGGATTTACCTTCTCAATGTTTTCAACAAACTCAGTAGTAAATAAAAATTTATTCCTTTGTTGTAGGGAAAAATTTGCTTTTCGCAAAACAATATAACCCTAGAGCCTTCCACCAGCCATATATGCATGTAGTGATAGCATTTATCTGTTCATTGCTCTATTGTGTTATATTGCCAGCATATTCCATGTGCTGACCCATTTCTGGCTGCAACATATCATGTTGCAGACTTTTCAGACGAAGAGTAAGGTGCGCTAGGTCGTTGTCATGCACTCAGTTATGCCCCTAGTGCCAGTTGCTGTTTTTTACCTGTTTTTGGCTTTTCAGGAAATCAATATCAAACAGAGTCCAAACAGAGAGAAAACTTTTGATTAATTTTTTCTGGACCAGAAGAGACCCTAGAATGATCGGGAGAAGGCCAGGAGAGCCATGAGGGAGCGACAAGCTCAGGAGGCGCGTCCCAGGGGGCGCCCCCCAGGCTTGTGGGCCCCTCGTGGTACCTCCAACCCTAATTCCACCTCTATAAATACTCAAATATTCCCCTGACATCAGAGAGCCACCCGAAATACTTTTCCCACCGCCGCAAGTTTCTGTTCCCATGAGATCCCATCTGGAGGCCTTCTCCGGTACACTGCCGGAGGGGGAATCGATCACGGAGGGCTCTACATCAACCTTGCTGCCCTTCTGATGATGCGTGAGTAGTTTACCACAGACCTATGGGTCCATAGCTAGTAGCTAGATGGCTTATTCTCTCTATTTGATCTTCAACACAATGTTCTCCTTGATGTTCTTGGAGATCTATTTGATGTAATGACTTTTTGCGGTGTGTTTGTTTGGATCCGATGCATTGTGAGTTTATGATCAGATTTATCCATGAATATTATTTAAGTTTTCTCTGAACTCTTTTATGCATGATTGTTATATCTTTGTATTTCTCCTTGATCTATTGATTTGGTTTGGCCAACTAGATTGATTTATCTTGTAATGGGAGAGGTGCTTTGTAATGGGTTTGATCTTGCGGTGCTCAATCCCAGTGATAGAAGGGGAGATGGCACGTATGTATCATTGCTATTAAGGGTAAAAAGATGGGGTTTATTCATACGTGAGTTTACTTTGTCTACATCATGTCATCTTGCTTAAGGCGTTACTCCGTTCTTTATGAACTTAATACTCTAGATGCATGCTAGATAGCGGTCGATGTGTGGAGTAATAGTAGTAGATGCAGAATCGTTTCGGTCTACTTGTCTCGGACATGATGCCTATATACATGATCATTGCCTTGGATATCGTCATAATTATTTGCTTTTCTTTGGTGGCGTGATGTGTTCAAGTTAGCACACAAATACTGTCAGATGGCCTCTCCAAAGTAGGGAGATGGTAGGTCTATAATGTTTTGGACTGACAGTTGGGTTGCTGAGCTTAATGGTGCTTCCATCGGTCACAAATTTCCCAGGCTTTTTTCATTTGTTATTGATGGACAACTATTAGTTTCTGAATTCTCTCCCAGGAGCTCCTCTCAGCCTTGCACCTTCCTTTGTCTACCCAAGCGTTTCATGAGCTGGAATGTCTGCAACAGATGATGAATGGATACGCTTGCTCTGAGGAACATGATTCCTGGATCTGGCCTTTCAATAAGGGGTGCTTCAGACCTAAATCCTTTTATATGCATGTGCATAAAGATATTACTGTTGATCCTATTCTCCAATGGATTTGGAAATGTTCATGCACTCTTAAAATTAAAATGTTTGGATGGTTGCTGTTAAGGGATCGTTTAAATACCAGAGATATGTTTTAGAGGAGACACTGGCATGTTGAAGATCACTCATGTATGCTTTGTTCTTATCTCATCCATGAGGATGTTACCCACTTGTTCTTCTCATGCAACTTCAGCCTCAGAGTCTGGAATTATTTGCAGATAAACTAGGACCCTCAACCTGGGATGACTACTTACCACATGGCAGTAAAGGCTAGGAAGGATTTTGGGCATAATTTCCTCACTGAAGTGGTTTTTACAGCTGCTTGGAATATCTGGATTCTCAGGAATGGCAAGGTCTTTAGGAATGAAAGGCCTACCTTTAGAGCATGAAGGCACAACTTTATCCATGACATGACTCTGCTCTCTCATAGGATCAAATGTAAATTTAAGGATAGCCTCTGACTTGGATTTCTGACTTACCCTAGTTAGTTAGTTCTTTTGTTGCCCTATTTGGGTTGTAAGTAAGTTTTATTCTGCTTTATCTTTGCTGTTGTTCTGGACTTGTACATGACTTTTGTTCCCTTTATTTTTTAATAAAGAGTTGTGAGGCTGTTGCCTTGCAGTATATAGTCAAAAAAAATCCCAACAGTAATTTGTTTACCCACCGTATGCTATTTCCAAGAGAGAAACCTCTAGTGAAAACTATGGCCCCCGAGTCTACTTTTTATCATATATTAAAACTAAAAATACCTTGCTTCACTTTTTCTTTATTTTATTTTATTTTGTATTTTTGTTTGATCTATCTATCTATCACCATACAATTTAATCTTGCATGTAACCGTCGAGGGATTGACAACCTCTTGTTCGCGTTGGGTTGCAAGGATTTGTTGCTTGTGTGCAGGTGATGCTAACGAGGTGTTGCGTGGTTCTCTTACTGGATTGATAACCTTGGTTCTTAACTGAGGGAAATACTTATCTCTACTGTACTACATCATCCTCTCCTCTTCAAGGAAATCCTAGCGCAGTTCACAAGTAGCTTTGGCCATCGTGGCCGGATTGGCCAGCGGCGGGACTAGGCTGCGGGGGCGGGGCTAGACTGCGGTTATATATGCCTATTTTTCTGATGGGTTTTGCTCAGTATTTTTGAGATGTACTTCAAACTTTTGGATGCTAGGTAGCTTGTAGGGTGATGCCAGATTTTCATTCCATAGTATGTGCTTTGATTGCGATCGCATGTAATGGGTTTCATGGCAGTGCATTGAACATGTTCTTTCCCTTTTTCTTCTCCCAAACTCTGTTTGAACGGGCAGTTGTATTTCCGTTATGTCAAAGTAATTGAAAATGGTTTAGCCCAGATAGGAAAATCCCACAAGCTTTTCACCCCTTTTTAAAATATCTTGTTTATATTTTTTTGTCGGGTCCAAGGGCCATGTACACTATGTAAACTAGATGATCCCCCGCGTGTTGTTGTGTTAATCAGTTACAATACATTTCAATGATATTTGATTGTGTGATTTAGATTAAATAACACATGAACCAAAATTAAAATTACATACGACTTATTGTATTTGATTATCTATAGTTGTAAAATATTTATTGAATATAAGTAGAATAATATAATGAAAACTATTTTCCCATGCATGGTTGCATGTGATGGTGGATCTTTTCCCATACATGGTTGCATGTTGAGTTGGACCTTATCCCGTCCATCATTGTAGAGGCATAGTTGCATGTTGTTTTAACCTCGTGACCGTAGAACAATTTTTCTATGGTATTATCATTAATAATAAAATATTTACAATAAAATTACAATGGAGGATCATCGTCCTCATCCAACACAAGTTCTAGGAAACATCAACGTAATTACTGGCACAGTTTAAAGATAAGTCTCAATCCTATTCTTGATCTTGTCCGCAATATTGGTTTTGCTCTAATCATAGCAGCTTCAAGACAATCCTTGAGGTAGTAATTCCAGTTGCGAGGATGAGGTACAACACTTCTGGAAATCTTATCATTGCAAACAGACCAAATGCCCCAGCAACTTGCAATAAGAATGGTCAAACCAATATCTCCTGGTAGCTGATTCAATGATATACCGAGCTCATCAAAGCTAGAAATTCCTCTTGGTTTCTATGGCAGAATAAGATTCCAGCATGCGAGTGCAAATGGGCAATCCCAGAACAAATGGAAGAGGGTTTCTTCAGAGTGGTTAGTACATGTAGCACAATTGTAGCTCTCCAAGTACATGGATTTCCTGTGAAGAAGGTTCCTTGTATTGATTCTATCAGACAGAAGTAGCCACTAGAAAATTTTATGTCTGAGTCTGACTGGGCTTTTCCAAATAAGTTTGAATATTAAATGAGAAGTGCTATGTCCCCTTAGGCACTTATACATCTTTATTGAAGAATACTGGTTAGATCCCCAACTGTATCTCCATGAATCATTTTGATCTAGCTGTTCTCTATCAGCAAGTACCAAATTGAGATGAGTAAACTGTTGATAAGCTTGCAGAGAGAGGGGTCTATGAAATAATTGGGCAAGGTCCTCTATCATCTGTGCCTTCTCCAATGAGATCTCCAGGTTATTGGTAAATGAGTACAATTCTGGAAGTGCCAGTTTCAAGGGTTGCTGATGCCAAACATCCTCCCAAAATGAAATAGTGTTCCCTCTGCCTGCTATGCATGAAGCCTTCAAAGTGCAACTAACCCCCGGGTGGTTTTGGTAATTCATAACAACATATATCTCATTGAACTAATATCCATTCAAGTTAAAGATTTCAGGAAGTTCAATGATTGGCATGGCAAAGATTAGTGATTCTGGACCCCTCAAAATGCTAAGGACATGGATTGACAGAAGCTCAAGACTCTACATTTTTGGTTAAGTGATCCAAGATCACATTGAGTCCATAGGAAACCCAATACTATTAAAAGGGGATGAGGTTTTGATCATGATCTGTTTGCTCAAGTGCTTAGTGATATTGCTCCAAAACCCTCAGCCACTTTCTCCGTCCAAATCTGTCCTAAACCCTGCATTCCAACTCGGTCCCACCGAAACTTACCCATCCATACCAACCGAGTTCGTCTGGACACTGGCACAGCAAAAACCTAACAAATCGGATCCACCGATATGGATCTCGGTCTCACCGAGATGGCCTTGCCAACTCTCTGTTACCAATTGCAATTATTTCTGTCTTACAAAGTTTTGCAATCGGTGCCGCCGAGATGGCTTGCCAACCTTCTGTTGCCTTATTGCTTTATTTTGGTCTTACTGAGATGATGCAATCGGTGCCACCGAAGTGAGGTTTTGCCCTACCATTGCATATCGGGTGCTCCGAGATGTTTCCAGTCGATCCCATCGAGATCTCCAACGTTCATATCTTTTACACTGGTCGATGCCACTGAGAATTCTGATCGGTGCCACCGAGTTGAGTCAAAAGTGTGTAACGGTTGGATTTCGTGTGGAGGCTATATATACACCTCAACCCCCTCTTACTAAGTAAGAGAGCCATCAGAATGTGCCTACACTTACACTACTCATTTTCTGAGAGAGAGCTACCTACTCATGTGTTGAGATCAAGAGATTCCATTCCTACCATTTGAACCTTGATTTCTAGCCTTCCCCAAGTTGCTTTCCACTGAAATCCTTCTTCCACCATAGCCAACTCTCTGAGATAGAGTTGAGTGTTGGGGAGACTACCATTTGAAGCACAAGATCAAGGAGTTCATCATCATCACACCGTCTATTACCTTTTGGAGAGTGGTGTCTCCTAGATTGGTTAGGTGTCGCTTGGGAGCCTCCGACATGATGTGGAGTTGAACCAAGAAGTTTGTAAGGGCAAGGAGATCGCCTACTTCATGAAGATCTACCTGAGTGAGGCAAATCCTTCCTGGACGATGGCCATGGTGGGATAGACAAGGTTGCTTCTTCGTGGACCCTTGATGGGTGGAGCCCTCCGTGGACTTGCATAGCCGTTACCCTTCATGGGTTGAAGTCTCCATCAACGTGGACGTACGATAGCACCACCTATCGGAACCACGCCAAAAATCAGTGTGCCCCATTGTGTTTGCCTTCTCCAAACCCCTCCTTTACTTACATGCGCAATGTCTTACTTTCGCTGCTATACTCTTAGAATTGCATGTGTAGGTTGTTGCTTGACTTGCTATAATTGCTAAAATTTGCCTATAACTAAAATTGGGAAAAGGTTAGGTTTTATTTGGTCAAGTAGTCTAATCACCCCCCCCCCTCTAGACATACTTTCGATCCTACAAGTGGTACCAGAGCTTTGGTCTCCCTAGCCTTGGTTTATATTGCGTTGATTTCCATAGCCTTGGTTTCACAACCTAGGAGAGTATGGCGTCTAGTGAGGGTAATTATCACCGTAGACGTCCATACTTTGATGGTAGAAATTTTGCTAGTTAGAAGCATAAGATGAAAATGCATATTCTTGGTCATACCCCGCCGTTTGGGTTGTTGTTCGTATTGGCTTGCAAGGTGAATTCTTTGAGGATGGTAGAGAACCAGATCATGAAGTGACCGCGGAAGAATTGAAGATGTTGCAATACAATGCTCAAGCTTGTGATATTCTCTTCAACGGTTTATGCCTCGAGGAGTTCAACAAAATCAGCCGCCTTGAGAATGCAAAGGAGATTTGGGATACTTTGGTTGATATGCACGAAGGTACCGAGTCTGTAATGGAATCCAAGTTGGATGTGCTTCAAATTCAACTTGACAAGTTCAAGATGAAGGATGGTGAAGGAGTCGCTAAAATGTACTCTAGGCTTGCTCTCATCACAAATGAGATTGCCAACTTGGGAAGTGAAGAAATGACCGACAAGTTCATCATCAAGAAGATCCTTAGAGCTTTAGATGGAAAATATGATACCGTGTGCACATTGATCCAAATGATGCCCAATTACAAAGATCTCAAGCCCACGGATGTCATTGGAAGAATTTTCGCTCATGAGATGTCACTCAAGGATAAGAAGGAGCTCCACAACAAGTCAAGTGGTGCATACAAAGCCTCAAGTGATGCTCCTACAACATCAAGTGACAAGCTAGTCTCTAATGAGGAAATAAGTCTAATGGTGAAGAACTTCAACAAATTCTACAATAGTCGAAGCAAAGATAGAAGCTCCAAGTCAAGATCCTACAATGAGAAAAGATCTTCTAGTCGTGACTGTAATTGCTACAATCATGGAAGACCTGGACACTACTCCAATGAGTGTACGACACCCTACAAGAAAAGAGAAGACTCGATTAAAAGAAGAAGTAGAAGAGATGAATCACCTCATAGAGAGATAAGGAGTAGAGATGATCATTATGAACGAAGACCCTATCGAAGAAGCAAGGATTCAGAAAGGAAAGACAAGTCATCAAAGAGCTACAAAAGACGAAGACATCAAGCTCATGTTGGTGAATGGGTTTTCGGCTCCGACTCCGACACCCACTCCAAGAGAAGTTGTCACTCCGACTCCGACTATACTCAAGATGAAGGTGTTGCTGGTCTTGCTCTAGTGTCATCCAACTCCCACGACATATTTGATTCACCAAATGAAGGAATTGGAAGATGCTTCATGGCTAAAGGCCCCAAGGTATCACACCCCGAGTATCTTGATTTCAATAGTGATGAAGATGATTTGCTAAGTGATGATGATTTTCTTGTTGATAAAACTAGTGATGTGAGCTATAATGAACTTGCTAGTAATCATGCTAATCGAGATGAAATGAATGACAATAAGAAGAAGGAGATTGATCGTCTAACTAAAGAACTAAACACTCTTAAGTTAGCTCATGAAACAACTCAAGAAGATCACAGAGAGCTCCTGAGAACTCATGAGAAGCTACGCTTCTAGAAGCAAAATTTAGAGCAAGAGCATGAGTTTCTAAAAGCAATCAATGATGATCTTCGAAAGAAGAGTTCTTCTTACATTTCCAAATGTCTCCTCTTGTCTGCTTACATGCCACAAGTTAAATCTAGTAACAAGAGTAAGAAAGATTCTTCTTCTAGTAGTAACAATAACAATGCTAAATCCAATGTTGTTGCTTCTAGTAATTCTCTTGATTCCACTAATGATTCTCTTCGCCAAGTTACACTTGAGCAAGAAAATAGCTTATTGAAGGGAATTATAGAGAAAGGTGTTTACAAGAGTCTTTCCGGGAGTAAGCAATTCGAGGAAATTGTATGCAAGCAAGGAAGACACCGGAAGAATCAAGGTGTTGGTTTTGAACGGAAGTTCAATCCCAATGGAGTTGAATGGGAAGAAGATCAATACCCCAAGATGAAATTTGTTCCTCAACAAGAGAAGTATGACCCCACTTCTTTTGAGGGAACACAAGCTCAAGATGATCTTCCACCACAAGACCACAAGCTAAAAGGCAAGGACAAGGTTCAAGAAGAGATTGACTCATTTGAAGAAGCACCTCAAGCCTTGGTCAAGTGGGTTCCCAAGACTTCATCAAGCTCTACTTCATCAAGTTCAACTACAACTCCAAGGATTCTTGTCAAGTTGATGTGGGTCCCAAAGAAGAAGAACTAGAGAGTTCTTGAGGGTGACTCCACCAACATATTTCACTCATATTCATTTTGGCAAGAACTTGTGCAACCAACTTCAACATATTGCACTAGTTCATGGAGTCACAAACCCTCTTGTTGGTAAGACAAGGGACAAGGTAACTCAATGCATTCATGGACATCATCATATGTGCATTTCACTCTATGTCTATGGATATCCTTGTATGTTCCTTGTGGGACTAACCCATGTAGGTATTGAAAGTGCAAAATTCCAAAGGAGTGCTCCCAACTCTTGATGGACTACATCAACATTGAGCATCCACATCTTCACTATCTACATGAAGTAATCATCGACAAAACCCAAGGTTAGTTCATCCCTCTTTGGGGGGATATCACATCTAAGGGGAGCTTTGCTCTTAAAATTGAGCTAAAGCAACTCAAATGGTGTGAACACATTAATGCTTTATGTAAAAGTGGTAACCCCACTCGTGCTTAAACGATGAGTATGACCTATGATCAAATGTTTTCATTTGACTCCTAAGTCAATATACTCATATATAGATAACCTAGTCATCGCAAATTGCTTGATAGATGCTAGAATTGGTTGCGCATGTTTGACACATATTTCACTTGCTATCTTATTGTGTGAGCATGTTGGTATGCATGTTTTCTTCATTCGAGGACATCCATTTGTTGTTTTGTTTGTCTTGGTTTTTCTGGCCAAGTGGATGTACAAGAATGCCTAAGCACCTCCTCTAGCTATCTATTCTTTCTTGTCTCAAATTCTATTCTTACTATATCACAAAAATTGAACAAGCTCATTTTCGGACCCCCCGGGTGAGGAGCACTCGGAGCCACATATCTGATTAGGGCTGACCTCCAAAACCTTCTAACTGTTTTTCGGACAGACCAATTCACAAGCATCCGGTCTCGCTGAAAACACTTGGACTGATTTGATTTTCAATCTTGGAGAGACCGATTTAAAATTCTCGGAGTCAACGAAACGATGTACTAACAACAGCTACTCATTTCGGTGCCACAGATTAGTTTGGTTCGGTCTCACCGACAGCACACGGGTATATATGTATCAATGGCCCGTATGTTGAAAATTTCTTCAAATGTCATGTTCCTACACCCCGTTGCTGTCGTCACCCTGGTCTCCGGATCATCATCTTCGTCTCCAACGCACCCTCGCCGTCAACGGCAATCTTCCTCGCCATTGCCGCCGTAGAGAATCTCCACCAAGTTAGGGTGACATTTGGCCCCCTCTGTATTCTAAATTCTAATTCAATGCACCAATGGATTGCCTAGTCCTTGCCACAATTGAAATTTCCTATCCACTGAAAATTCCATAAATTAGATTCGAGCAAAAAAATTAGGTTAATTTTCCGCAGAATGCATCTTGGACCGACCGATTCAAAAAAATTGGAGTCACAGATTTGGCCCTGGCCATTGCACTAGTATGTTTCGGTGAGACCGAAAGTAAAGTTTCAGTGAAACCCTAGCATGTCAGAGACACTGAGCCACATATTGGTCTCATAAAAACTGTTTGCCATGTTTTTGTTAAGTGCTTCGGTATCACCGAGATGATCAACTCGGCAGATCCGAAATGCCTTCTGTGAAAACTTGAAACTAAGATTTGAACTCAATTTTCTTCAAAACAATCTGCTTTTTGTGATGACTCATCTACTCTGCCCATACCCAACTATTCACAGGGTCAGCTTGCAAGATGTCAGAAGCCAATGACAGTCAGAATGCCTCTAAAGCAAATGTTGACCTAAGTGTCGGTGTCAAAACCGGCAGATCTCGGGTAGGGGGGCCCAAGCTGTGAGTCTAAGGATCAATGGTAACAGGGGACAATGGGGACATGATGTTTACCCAAGTTCGGGCCCTCTTAATGGAGGTAAAACCCTACGTCCTGCTTGATTGTATTCGATGAGTATAGGGGATACAAGAATTGATCTACCTCGAGATCATAATGGCTAAACCCTAGCTGTCTAGCCTATGATTATTCTGATGG
The DNA here is from genome assembly GCA_011799875.1 of Thinopyrum elongatum. Lineage (NCBI taxonomy): Eukaryota > Viridiplantae > Streptophyta > Magnoliopsida > Poales > Poaceae > Thinopyrum > Thinopyrum elongatum. The sequence goes on from CM022298.1 coordinate 230,521,532, forward strand.
CCTCTATGGACTAAACCCTCCAGTTTATATACACACCGGAGGGGCCCAGGGTCGTACAAAGTCGGTTTACAGAGGAAGGAAAGAGTACATCCAGACACCAAACTTGCCATCCACGCATACAGGAGTCCTACCTGGACACGGGGGATAGCCTTCTGCTTTATCTTCACGGCCCATCAGTCCGGCCCATATCGAATAGATCGGACACCCGAGGACCCCCTAATCCAGGACTCCCTCAGTAGCCCCCGAACTTGCCTTCAATGACGATGTAGTATCCGGCTTATGTCTTCGAATTTGCAAGGCGGGTTCTTATTCATACTCCGGATTAACGACAGTCCGGTTTTGACCTCCATGTTCTGCCTTTATGATTCCTCCCTGTCGTCGCCTCGATTTCCATGTGTCGGGGGAATGTGAATAGTCCATAATTTTTTACAAATAAGCCCCTTATCATGCAAGTGCGGTATCTATATAAGGAGGTTAGATCTCCTAATGCCATCCCATATCGCGCAAAGAGCATCAAAGCAAACCACGAAAAATCAAAACATGGCGAGCGCTCCTGGCTCTTCCTCGCGCCCTCATGGCCCTCAAATGGGTGATTGGCGAAGTTGCTCAACGTCTCACTTTTAGCTGAATCGACTTCAGACGCAGGGATATCTCCCTCCCACAGATCTAGTATCCGTGCGGGCGGGATTGGCCTCAATTGGCAATGATGTGCTAGCAGAGAACTTCCCCAATCCCAACAAGGAGGAGAGGGTGTGCTTTGTCTCGTTTCTTATGAGGGCTTAGGATTCCCAATCCACCCCTTCCTCAGAGGTCTATTGGAATTCTACGGGATCCAGCTGCACAACCTCACACCGGGTTCTATTCTGCACATTTCTGGTTTTGTCGCTTTCTGCGAACTATTCTTAGGCTGCGAGGCTCATTTCGAACTATGGAGAAAGTTCTTTTGCCTCGTCCCTCATCATCAAGGGGGTTCTATATTTGAAGTGGCCGGCGCCGAAGTGTGGCGCATAGCCGGATCAGGTTACCTCGTCGGAACTCCCAAGAAGGCATCCGAAGAATGGGCTTCGGAATGGTTTTATATCGAGGATGTTCCCCTTCCGGACCCAGTTCGACGTGGACTTCCCGAATTCTCCAGTGCTCCTTTGAAGAAACACCTCAACTGGCGCCCCCGGAGCCCCAAAGAAGAAGACAGTGCGGAAGTAAGGAGGTTGGTCAGCAAGGTCAGGTTACTTGCCCATTCCGAACGCTCGATAATCGAAGTCATGGCCATCGCGATAAAGCGATGCATCCAGCCCCTCTAGTCCAGAGTGACCCCTTTATGGTGTTACAACGGAGAGGACGACGCATCTCGCTATAGGCGCGAGGGCCCGGATACCCCCGCCGCTCTGGCCACCATTCTGACAGATCTTTATAAGGGGGAGAAAGAAGAATTCCTCCGTTTAAATTGTCGGGAAGGTTTCTCCATGTATAACCCCATTGAATGGGTGAGTTTTTTGATTATCAGCATTATCCTACCTCATTATCGAGGCATACTAATTGAATTGTTCTGGTCATCTTTAAAACAGACATGGAGGAAGGTCGTCGAAAATGTGCACTGCCCCTCCCCACAACCAGAGGACTATGCTCGCCATGAAGATCCCGGCCTCTGCGAGGATCCAGATATATTTATAGAGTTTGATGATGGAGTCGTTTATCAAGCAAGCCTTGACGGTTCGGAAGTGGCCATTACGGCCGACTACCCCGGCCTTCTCCCTTTCTCTAAGGTAAGTATTCAGAAATCATCCTCAGAAAGAGGAGTCCCCACTTGCATCTCACCCATCACACTGAATCATGCTTTATAGGATAGGCGCTCGGCGAGCCGTACTCCATCGAGGGCGGCCCCTAGGAAGGTAGCATCTGTGCAGGGTGAGCCTTCAAAACAAAAGGAAACCGGGAGCGCCGTCGAACCCCCTCCTTCATCAAAGAGGTATAACCTTTAATATATGCCTAGGCATAAAACCAGATTGTCATATTTCTCCTCCCATCTTATTCCAGGAGGAGCACACGGTGAACCGTGTCCAAAATCCCTGTTAGCCGATCATCAGCTAATCCGGCGCCGGGCTCATCAACCAGGACAAGAGCCAATACGGATGCAGTGTCAACTCATCCGCCTCATGAAGATTCGGATGATGTATCCGTCACAAATTTTGAAGTAGAGAGCGTGATGAATCATCGATGACTGAAAGAGACCATGCGCACTCCAGTTTTTACGGAGCAAGAATTTACTACCCTCAGCACCGTGGATGCATATATCCGAGCCGCCCGAGACGGACTTGCTGGAGTTGCCCACCTGTTTTCAAAAGATATGCAGGTAATGGTTTGTGTAAATTTAATAGATATATGCCAGTAGCCCCCGAGACTTGAAGCGGTTTAGGCCAACCGATTTAAGGATCGTTATGACCGAGGTCCTCAAAGAGAAGAACAACGCACTGTCCCAGGAGCTTGAAACGAGCCGAACAAAGCTAAACGCCGCCACCACAGAGCTAGAAGAACTGAAGAAGGTCATGATGACCATTGATCAAAAGAACAAACTAGAGGAGGAAAATGATAAGCAAGCCGAAGAGATAAAGAGCTTAAAGGCTCAATTATCGGACGCTCAAAAAGATAATAAAAAGTTAAAAGGTGGCATATTCAGTATGACCTTTGAACCATCCAAGTTACTCATATTATCCCGTAATTTGGAGTGTTATAATGTTGCTCTTGCAGGTCTGTTAACCGGGCGTCATGAAGAAGAAGTATCCGGATTCCGAGGCGACATTTTAAAAGAGCTGTCCGTAGTGCATGAGAGGGCCCGGAAAGCCATGAGAAGTATGGCCAAGGCCTTATGGCCATCCGATGCCCCTCTAGAAAGTATGGAGGGGTTGGCAAACCTGTTCAAAGGTGCCCGGTGCCGTTTTGAGCTATGGAAGACGTCAGCATGCCGGGAAGGTGCATGAGAGGCATGGGCAATGGTGAAGACGTGCTACACCGGGCTTGATCCGAATCGTATGGCCCGAGTTGGACCGCAGGGACCGGACGGAAAAGTCATTCCCGTGAACTTGGTATATGACCAAGTGATGATAGCTACGAAATATTCGCAAGAAGACTGTAGCTTAAACAGTCTTATAGATGACATAGATAAAGAGTAGGCGTTCGATTCAATGTATCAATGTACTTTATCATCGAACTTATCTCCAACCGAACTTGTCAAAATTTGTCATCGCAGGCCTTCGGCTTCAACCTCCAAACCAAGAAGTTGGAGTGTTTCCGGATACCATGTTAGAATGTAATAAACATTCATTATGTCCGAAAACCAGGCAATCCGGTCATGTTGCTCGAACAGACAAAATTTGTTCGGGGAGTTATGTTATACTCCCTCCATTCCATAATGTAGTGCCTATAGATTTTTCTAAAAGTCAAACATTACAAACTTTGACCATATTTATAGAGAAAAATAAATATATCTAGAATGCCAAATGCACATCATTAGATACATCATGAGTTATATTTTCATAATATACATGTTTGGTATTGTAGATGTAAACAGTTTTCTCTATAAACTTGGTCAAAGTTGGCATAGTTTGACTTTCAGAAAAATCTATAGGCACTACATTGTGGAATGGAGGGAGTATTACTTTTTAACGTAAGAAACATCTTCCAGGGAAAATAGTTCCGTTAAGGGTTCCTTTCCTTGGGTCGGCACACTTAAGTATGCATGCCTAGGCTTTGATCCGAAATACGAGCAGCCTATCCCGTATTTGTTAGAAGAATTACACAAACATAAATAATCTGTCGTTGCTTGCCGACCAATTATTTCCTTAAGAACGCTACCTTTCGGCTTCACCCGTCTGAGGTACAGATCCGGAGTACCTAGTTGTAACAATCGCAGAGGTGCTCCCTTTACACCCTAGCCGAACAATCGGGAACGTAGGGTATAAACACAGGAGTGAGGCAACCCAGCTTGGCAAAAACTTAAGTCATAGTGGTGCATATAATGGCAAAAGATGTATAGAATAAACGACGTAAACAATGTAAGCAACAAGCTTTCAGTAATAAGCTTCGTCAAAGAAGCCCCCAGTTATAGTGGGGTGTATACATTTAAAGATGTGTACCCCTAATAGTTCGGTAGATCCGAACATACCCTGGGATAAAAGAAGTAAAAAATAAAAAAGAAGAGGAGAAAAAAGGAACCTAATCAAAAAAGAAAAAAGGATGCGACCGAACTATCCGTAGAATCGTCGGAGCCGAGCAGCGTTCCATGGATTTGGCTCAAGGCGATTATCCGATGCGTTACAAAGGCGATAGGCTCCTCTTGTGAGAACTTCATCTATGATGAAGGGGCCCTCCCATATCGGTTTGAGCTTATCCTTCTTCTTCTCCGGGAGACGCAAGACAAGTTCGCCAATGTTATAAGTCTTGGCGCGCACTTCTCTGCTTTGGTATCACCTGGCTTGTTGTTGATAAAGTGCGGAACGGGCTTATGCAATATCACGCTCCTCTTCGAGACCGTCTACGTCATCCTGCCGATCGAGCTCGGCTTCTCGCTCTTCGTACATGCGCACTCGAGGTGAGTCATGAATAATGTCGCAGGGCAGGACAGCTTCCGCGCCGTACACCATGAAGAAAGGTGTATATCCGATTGTCCGGTTAGGTGTAGTCCGCAGCCCCCAGAGCACATAATTGAGTTCCTCAACCCAGTGTTTATCTGATTCCCGTAGGGAGCGCACCAGTCGAGGTTTGATGCTGCTCATTATCAGGCCATTGGCCCGTTCAACCTGACCGTTTGTTTGAGGGTGGTAGACGGATGCATAGTCGAGTTTAATGCCCAATTTAGCACACCAGTTTCTCACCTCGTCAGCTGTGAAATTGGAGCCATTGTCAGTGATGATACTGTGCGGGACACCATAGCGGTGTACCACGTCGGATATAAAGTCAATCACTGGTCCTGCTTCAGCCGTTTTTACTGGTTTGGCCTCTATCCACTTAGTGAATTTATCCACCATAACCAGTAAATATTTCTTTTTATGGCTTCCCCCTTTAAGGGGTCCGACCATATCGAGCCCCCAGACCGCGAAGGGCCAAGTAATGGGGATTGTTCTTAAGGCGGTGGGAGGCATATGACTTTGATTGGCGAAAAGCTGACATCCCACACAACGCTGGACGAGGGCTTGTGCGTCTGCTCGGGCCGTTGGTCAGAAAAAACCTGTCCAAAAAGCTTTGCTTACGAGGGCCCGAGCTGTGGCGTGATGGCCGCCCAGACCAGCATGTATTTCAGCCAAGAGTTGCCGTCCCTCCTCCTCGGAGATACACCTTTGGAGAACTTCGGTAGTGCTTTTCTTGTACAGTTCACCTTCGTGAACTTTGTAGGCTTTAGAACGCCGAACTATGCGACGGGCCTCATTTTGATCATCAGGAAGCTCTTGCCCATTAAGGTAGGCTAGGAAGGCTTCAGTCCATGGAGCAATAACGGCCATGATCTCATGAGCAGAGGGTGTTATTTCGGTATCCAAACCCCCGATGATACATGTATCATGTTCGGCTGATGGGGGTGTGATCAGGTCCGTACTTGCGTCTCCGCTCTCGTCCTGCCATACCACTGATGGCTTGAAGAGCTTTTCCACGAAGGTATTAGGCGGGACGGGGTCGCACTTGGCACCCATGCGAGCGAGTATATCCGCTGCCTGGTTACTGTCTCTAGCGACGTGATGAAACTCGAGCCCCTCAAACCGAGCTGATATTTTTAATATGGCATTTCGATATGCCACCATTTTTGGATCTTTTGCATCGAACTCTCCATTTACCTAAGATATTGCGAGGTTCGAATCGCCGCGCACCTCTAGGCGTTGTATGCCCATGGAGATAGCCATGCGGAGACCATGTAGAAGTGCCTCGTATTCGGCTGCGTTATTGGAATCCGTATACATGATTTGCAACATGTAGCGGACTGTGTCCCCCATAGGGGATGTCAAGATGACGCCAGCCCCTAGTCCGGCTAGTATTTTAGAGCCATCGGAGTACATGATCCAGTTGGAGTAGGAACTGTACTCTTTGGGGAGCTCGGCTTCTGTCCACTCTGCGATGAAGTCGGCCAGCACCTGAGATTTAATAGCTCGGCGTGGCTTGTATGTTATTTCAAATGGTAAGAGCTCAATGGCCCATTTAGCTATGCGTCCAGTAGCATCCCTGTTATTTATAATGTTGTTAAGTGGTACTTCGGATGCCACCGTGATCGAACACTCTTGAAAATAGTGTCGGAGTTTTCGGGATGCCATAAAGACCACATAAGCTATCTTTTGGTAGTGAGGGTATCAGGATTTGCAGAGTGTAAGGACCTCCGATACGTAATACACTGGCTTTTGGATGGGGAATTTATGTCCCTCTTCCCCTCGCTCGATGACGAGTACGGCGCTCACTACCTGGTGAGTTGCGGAGATATAAAGTAGCATAGGCTCGCCAACACTTGGGGCGGCTAGGATTGGATTGCCTGTTAATATGATTTTTATTTCTTCCAATCCGGCTGTGGCCGCTTCCGTCCATTCAAAGTTGTCGGTGCGTCTGAGCAGTCTATAAAGTGGTAATGCTTTTTCTCCTAATCTGGAGATAAAGCGGCTCAAGGCCGCTATGCACCCTGCTAGCTTTTGGACCTGTTTTAGGTCTGTTGGTGTAGCCAATTGCGACAAGGCTCGGATTTTAGCTGGTTTTGCTTCAATTCCTCTATGGGAGACAATGAACCCTAATAGCTTTCCGGCTGGAACGCCGAAGACGCATTTTTCCGGATTGAGCCATATGTCGTATGTTCGTAGGTTGTCAAATGTGAGGTGGAGATCATCCACCAATGATTCGACGTGTTTGGTCTTGATGACCACGTCGTCCACATATGCTTCTACTGTCTTGCCGATTTGTTTTTCCAAGCATGTTTGAATCATGCGTTGGTAAGTGGCACCAGCGTTTTTAAGCCCAAAAGGCATAGTGTTGAAACAGAAAGGCCCATACGGGGTGATGAATGCCGTTGCGGCCTGATCGGACTCCTTCATTTTAATCTGATGGTATCTGGAGTAAGCGTCGAGGAAACACAATGAGTCGTGTCCTGCGGTCGCATCAATAATCTGGTCAATGCGGGGCAATGGGAAAGGGTCTTTAGGGCAAGCCTTATTGAGGTCTTTGAAATCGACACAAAGGCGCCAAGATTTGTCCTTCTTCGGCACCATGACCAAGTTGGCTAGCCAATCCGGGTGTTTGATTTCTCTGATGAACCCGGCCTCGAGTAGTTTGGCTAGCTCCTCCCCCATAGCTTGTCGTTTGGGTTCGGAAAATCACCGTAGCGTTTGCTTGACTAGTTTGAACCCCTTAATTATGCTGAGGCTGTGTTCGGCCAGTCTACGTGGGATACCGGGCATGTCCGAAGGGTGCCAGGCGAAGATATCCCAATTTTCACGTAGGAACACGCATAAGGCGGCATCTACCGTCGGATCCAGCTGTGCTCCGATGGACGTTGTTTTGATAGGATCCGTCGGGTGCACTTGAAATTTAACTATTTCATCTGCTGGCTTGAAAGAGGTGGATTTAGGTCTCTTATCGAGAATCACATCATCCTTGTCCACCGTGGATCGCAGGGTGCTTAATTCTTCGGCCGCAAGGGCTTCGGAGAGTGCCTCAAGGGCCAAGGATGCGGTTTTGTTTTCGGCGCGGAGTGCTGTATCCGGATCACTTGTAACTGTGATTATTCCATTGGGCCCTGGCATTTTAAGCTTCATGTACCCATAATGGGGTATGGCTTGGAAGCGTAAAAAAGCGCCCGCCCTAGAAGGGCGTGGTAGCCGCTATTGAAGGGAGCGATGTGAAAGAGCAGCTCCTTCGACCTGTAATTTTCAGGCGTGCCGAATACTACGTCAAGTTTAATTCTCCCCGAACATCGTGCTCCTCGACTGGGGATGATACCTCGAAAGGTGGTACTGCTTTGCTCGATGCATGTTCTATCGATCTGCATTTTGTCGAGCGTGTCCTTGTAGATGAGGTTAAGCCCGCTGCTGCCATCCATGAGCACTTTGGTAAGTCGAAAGCCGTCCACAATTGGGTTTAGAACTAAAGCGGCGGGTGCTCGGACTGATCGGGCCCTTGGTTCATCGTCAGCAGTGAAGGTTATTGCCGCGTCGTTCCATGGGCTTACTGCGGTTACTTGGTGGACTTCGGGGAGGTCGCGGAGTGTGCTCTTACGCTGATTATTTGAGGATAAAGTCTCAAAGACCGTAAGGACGTTAAAATCGTCATCCTCCAGAGAATGCTTCTCTGGAGTGGCGGTGGTGAGGATGGCCTCGCCACTTTTAGCTACCTGCCGGAGTACCCAACATGCTCGAAGGCTGTGAGTTGAGTCAGTGCTCGGCGTCGTATGTATCGGCCAGGGCTTGTCGAGGAGTTGGTCAAGAACGGACCTGTATCCCGTAGAGGGTTTGTTTTTCTTGCCGACGGGCTTATGGTCGGATGCCTAGTAAGGGTGTATTCATTTTGCCCGGGCAGTGCACTGCTTAAAGGCAGCAGGTTCCAATTGGGTTTTCTGTGCCTTCCAAGTGCTTTCCATCGCGCAATACTTCTGTACTACGTGCGATAGCTCAGTGAAACTCTGTATGTGACGGTGGTTGAGGGCATTCCGAATTCCCTCGTCGATACAATTGTGATGAAAGACCGAGACTGTGTCATCATCGCAGCAATCTTTAATCTTGTTTTTGACAAGTAGGAATCTAGCCCAGAAGTGATGGACCGTTTCCTGAGGTTGATGCCGTACATACATTAGGTCACATATGTCTGGAGGGCCTGAATTACTTGGAGAGTATTGATTGTGGTGGGTGGGTGGGCAAAAACTCGAATCCCGACCCAACATTGCATCCGGAGCCTGTAAAATCTCCAAAGTCACCAGTTCGGGTCTAGGGAGATCCAAGTGCTCCCCGGACCCAATGTTCAACCCTGAATTCGGGGGATGCGGAGTCTCATCCAAAGGAAGGGTGTCCGACCCAAGAGGTTCGGAGACCCGAACATAGCTGGTCTTTAGTTTAGGGGAAGAAGTGTTTTCGGCTCGTTCCTCGACGACCGCTACCAGGTGGGTGATCGGCGGGGAATTAATTTCCCTCTGGTCGGGTTTGAGCCCGATCCGATCATAATCCGTTGAAAGCCCCAGGGCGGTGATGCGATCTAGCAGCTCGTTTAAGGATGAGACGTCCGCCGGGTCCATCTTTTCGGAGTGTTCGAGACCGATGCGGGGGTGATGTTTGGCGATCACGGGGGGCGCTGTTGGGTTGATGGCCATGCTGGCACCCACGGTGAAACTGCCGAGCTGGAGGACTTGTCCTGAAGTTAGACTCCTTCCAGAGGTGATATCATCGTTGATGACAAGGCGAGCCATAGGTCGCTTCTCACGACTACACAGCGGAGCTCTCAATGAAAGCACCAATGTCGGTGTCAAAACTGGCAGATCTCGGGTAGGGGGGGCCAAGCTGTGAGTCTAAGGATCAATGGTAACAGGGGACAATGGGGACATGATGTTTACCCAGGTTCGGGCCCTCTTAATGGAGGTAAAACCCTACGTCCTGCTTGATTGTATTCGATGAGTATAGGGGATACAAGAGTTGATCTACCTCGAGATCGTAATGGCTAAACCCTAGCTGTCTAGCCTATGATTATTCTGATGGCCTCTACGGACTAAACCCTCCGGTTTATATACACACCGGAGGGGCCCAGGGTCGTACAAAGTCGGTTTATAAAGGAAGGAAAGAGTACATCCGGACACCAAACTTGCCGTCCACGCATACAGGAGTCCCACCCGGACACGGGGGATAGTCTTCTGCTTTATCTTCATGGCCCATCAGTCCGGCCCATATCGAATAGACCGGACACCTGAGGACCCCCTAATCCAGGACTCCCTCACTAAGTGCAAGGCCAATTCCAGTTGAAAGTTTTGATGAAGGCAGCAGGAGAACTCCTAGCAATTTGCCTAAGGCTGCCAAGAGGACAAGGAAAAACAAGGGCTCAGACACAGAAGATGAGGACTTCCATCCTGAGGAAGTGACCTCAAAGAAGAAGAAGGTTGTTCTTGCAAAGGAATATGGGACATCTGCAAGTTCCAGGCCATCTGCTAGTTCTAAGGAGAGGGCTACAATGGGGAAAGTTCCTCTCTCCAAGAAAGACAAAGTCTCAGAAGCTGCAGAGAAAGAACCAACCAGGAAAAGGAAAGAAAGGAAGAAGACAATTTATGTTGTTGGCAAAAAACCTTCTATGTATGAAGATCCCACTGATGAAGTGGAAGAGCCAGCAGCTAATCCATCTCCTGCCAAGTCTCAGAAACTTATGGCATATGCTATGAAAACTGCTGCTACTTCCAAGTCCAAACCCAAAGTTTCAGCAACACAACCCAAGAAAACTACAAGAAATGTTCTTGCAAGTGAGAATAATAAGGCCCCAGTGCCTAAAGTTGTTGTTGATGATGAGCCACTAGTGCTCAAAAAGTTGAGACCCAAGATTCCAGATAATGACAATGCTCATCATGTTGCTGAGAACATGATGTTGAGAAAGTACAAAGGTTTGCATCAGTGGAGATTATCTGATCCCTATTCCACCAGGAGGAGAACTGCTTGTGATTATCGTTTCTACACCAGAGAGCAACAAGATTTCTATGAAACAGTGCTGCTAGATAAGAAGCCTATAGTCAGTGACATGAAATGGGTGGATTGGGAATACATTGATGAGAATGAAGACAACTTCCCCCATGTTCATGAGAGCTTCAGACTTGCTGGTGTTGATGCTTTTGTTGGGAAGAAGCTTACCTCATGGAATGATGAGATGATTATGCAATTCTATTCTACTGCTCATTTCTATCCAGATCGAAGGATTGTGTGGATGACTGAGGGAGTGAGATACCGGTCAACCATCTCTGAGTGGGCTGCTCTTCTTGTTGCTCGTGAAGAATAAGAGAGAGACAATGATGTATATGCAAGATCACAACTCCATGAAGAACATGTACAAGCCCATTCCTGAGAAAGACCTTGAGACTCACAAGTTAGGTTTTGTGAAGCATCTACTATCTGGTTTGTCCACCACAAACACTATTTTGAGGCACACTCTGTTGCCCAAATCTGGAGATGACAAGATGATTCGTGGCCACTCCATCAACCTTCTGCATCTCTTTGACACACCTCAGAAGTTCAAGGTGATGAGCTTAATTGTTGAAACTATCAAGAGGACAGCTGCAGACCAAAAGAGATCATGTGGTTTTGCTCCACACATTCAGTTGCTCATCAATTCCAAGGTTGGAACGAGCACATATCTTCTTGATCGCAAGCATCTCCCATTGTTACCAGAATTCGAGGATCATGTAGTGGTGGTGGACCCTTCTCACCCTACTTGTGCTGAGGCACAAGAGAATATACAGGTAGCTGCTACAGCCAAAGTAGCCAAGGAAGCATCTGGTCCTAATGCTCCAATTGCTAACCCCAAGTCGAAGAATGATCAAATGACTTATCTTCTAGAAGCAACCCTGAGGATTGAACGAAGTCTGGACAACCTCACCAAGAACCAGGAGAGCTTAGAGCGGGTAGTTGAGACAAAGATTCATGATCTTGATGTGAAGATCACAGAGGTTCAGACCATAGTGGAGAGGCTGAGGGATGACGTTGATGCAGCTAGAGTTGCTGCAGAGGACAGTGGAGATGACAGACCTACTACTGACAGATTCCAGACAGTGCCTAGGGCATCGAGGTCTGCTACTGTACCTGTTGTAGACACGAGGACTACAGTTTCCGCCCCAGCTACTGCTTCATCAGTGACACCACCAGTCTCTACTCCACCAGCCCAGCAGACATCAGCGAAAGCTTTTGTAGATGCACTTCTCTCAACACCGTCTACACACATCGAAACTGCTAGCCAGAGATCTTCACCTCTAGGAGCTGCTGAGGATAGTTCCTAGAGAGACGCATAGCTCTATACCTATTCGAGCTTTTTGGTACTTGTTGCTAAACGAGGAGAATTTGTATAGATCATTAGGCTTCGAGAGAGAGAGTGTCTTGCTTTTGCTCGTTTGATTTCTTGGGTTTTTGCTGCTACTTTGTTCGTTATGTTTGCGAGATACTATGTTGGTTGTTTGTGTTTGATCATACTATGCTTCATGTTATGTTCAATGCTTATCATTATCATTATCTTTGTATGATCATTCACTTGTGCTTTTGGTGATGCGTCCTTACTATTCCAATCATATCATTTTGTGCGCTCCACCAAGTTGTATGTGACATGGAAGAGTGACCCATGATCCTGATCGATTGTGCATTTACATTCAAACATAAATTTTTAATAATGCACAAATTTAGGGTGAGCTCTTGCTTATCACATACTTCTCAAAGCGATGATGTATTTCATTCATTTAATCATTTTTCGAAGCTTTGATCTATATGTTGCCATCAATTACCAAAAAGGGGAGATTGAAAGTGCAACTAATCCCCGGGTGGTTTTGGTAATTCATAACAACATATATCTCATTGAACTAATATCCATTCAAGTTAAAGATTTCAGGAAGTTCAATGATTGGCATGGCAAGGATTAGTGATTGTGGACCCCTCAAAATGCTAAGGACATGGATTGTGAAAAGCTCAATACTCTACATTTTTGGTTAAGTGATCCAAGAACACATTGAGTCCATAGGAAAGCCAATACTATTAAAAGGGGATGAGGTTTTGATAATGATCTGTTTGCTCAAGTGCTTGGTGATATTGCTCAAAAACCCTCAACCACTTTCTCCATCCAAATCTGTCCTAAACCCTACATTCCAACTCGGTCCCACCGAAACTTACCCATCCGGACCAACCGAGTTCATCTAGACACTGCCACAGCCAAACCCTAACAAAGCGGATCCACCAATATGGATATCGGCCTCACCAAGATGGCCTTGCCAACTCTCTGTTACCTGTTGCAATTATTTCGGTCTTACAGAGTTTTGCAATCGGTGCCATCGAGATGGCTTGACAACCTTCTGTTGCCTTATTGCTTTATTTCGGTCTTACCGAGGTGATGCAATCGGTGCCACCAAGTGAGCTTTTGCCCTACCATTGCACATTGGTCGCTCTGAGATGTTTCCAGTCGGTCCCACTGAGACCTCCAACATTCATATCTTTTACACTAGTCGGTGCCACCGAGAATTGATGTCTACTACGCAACCTTTCTTCTTGTAGATGTTGTTGAGCCTCCAAGTGCAGAGTTTTGTAGGACAGTAGCAAATTTCCCTCAAGTGGATGACCTAAGGTTTGTCAATCCGTGGGAGGCGTAGGATGAAGATGGTCTCTCTCAAACAACCCTGCAACCAAATAACAAAGAGTCTCTTGTGTCCCCAACACACCCAATACAATGGTAAATTGTATAGGTGCACTAGTTCAGCGAAGAGATGGTGATACAAGTGTAATATGGATGGTAGATATGTAATCTGAATAAATAAAAACAGCAAGGTAACTAGTACTCCCTCCGTTCCATAATGTAGTGCCTATAGATTTTTTGAAAAGTCAAACCTCATCAACTTTGACCAAGTTTGTAGAGAAAAACATTTACATCTAGAAGCCCAAACATATATAATTAGATTCCTCATAAGACATAGTTTCATATTTTATATATTTAATATTGTAGATATAAGTAGTTCTCTCTATAAACTTGGTCAAAGTTTGCAAAGTTTGACTTTCCAAAAAATCTATACGCACTACATTTTGGAACGGAGGGAGTAGTAAAAATGAGCAAAAACGGTATTGCAATGCTTGAAAACAAGGCCTAGGGTTCATACTTTCACTGTCGCAAGTTCTCTCAACAATGATAACATAATTGGATCATATAACAATCCCTCAACGTGCAACAAAGAATCACTCCAAAGTTTCTATCGGAGAACGTAGGACGAAAACGTGCATCAACCCCTATGCATAGATTACCCCAATGTCACCACGGGAATCCGTGAGTTGAGTGCCAAAACATACATCAAGTGAATCAATAGAACATCCCATTGTCACCACAGATATCCCATCGCAAGACATACATCAAGTGTTCTCAAATCCAATACTCAATCCAACATAACGAAACCTCAAAGAGCAGGACTCAATTCATCACAAGAAAGTAGAGGGGGAAGAACACCATATGATCCAACTATAATAACAAAGCTTGCGGTACATCAAGATCGTGCCAAATCAAGAACACGAGAGAGAGAGAGATCAAACACATAGCTACTGGTACATACCCTCAGCCCCGAGGGTGAACTACTCCCTCTTCATCATGGAGACCGCCGGGATGATGAAGATGGCCACCGGTGATGATTTCCCCCTCCGGCAGGGTGCCGGAACGGGCTACAGAGGCTTGCGGCGGTGGAACACCCGATCTAGGTTTCTTTCTGGGGGTTTCTGGATTTATAGGAATTTTTGGCGTCGGTTTCACATCAGGGGGGTGTCGGTGTCAAAACCGGCCGATCTCGGGTAGGGGGTCCCGAACTGTGCGTCTGAGGATCGGAGGTAACAAGGGACAAAGGGAACACGATGTTTACCCAGTTTCGGGCCCTCTTAATGGAGGTCGGCCGGTTTTGACACCGACATTGGTGCTTTCATTGAGAGCTCCCCTGTGTCGTCGACAGAAGGATCGATGGCTCATTTGATCATCAACAACGATGCTGTTTCCGGGGAGACTTTCCTCCCCGGTCAACTTTTTGTATTCGGCGGCTTCGCTCTCCGCGCCAATTCAGTTGGTCACCTTGAGCAGATCGACAGCTATGCCCCTGGTCATTAGATCAGATTCGGGAGCCTGAATTATGTTGCTGATATCCAAGGAGACTTGATCTTCGAAGGGTTCGCGACCTCGACCACTATTCCTCATCTTCAGGAAGGCAACCCATCGGATCCGTCATCAGGCGCCGCTCAAGGACCAATTACTATCTCTGCCTTGGCCTTAGATCCAGGGTAGGCCACCTCATCCGAAGATGGGATCTTAAAGCCCACCGAACCCTCTCCTCCCATGGAGCCCTTTGCCGAAGACCCAGAAGCAACTGTATGTTCGGCGAGCCTGGAATCAAGCAGGACCCTCCTAGTCATCGGAGAGCCGAACTCGCCTCTGGAAGCCAATTCCGAACTCTCAAGGTCTGCGGCTGGTGAGCACAACCCGACAGAGTCGGCCATGCCCAGCTCCGCAGGCCCTTGGTTCCCCGTCCGGCCTTCGCTCTTAAGCGAGGCCTTGAACTTAATGCAGTCGCTCGTCATCACGGAGGTATCAGCTCCAAATTACACCCACCACCCACTTGGTAGCCACTGTCGAAGACTTAACCGACATGCTCGACTACGCCTCCGAAGACATCGACGGTATGGACGACGATGCCGGAGTCGAACCAGGCCAAAACCCGCCCGCCACCGGACGGTGGACTGCCACTTCTATGTACGACGTGTATATGGTAGATGCACCAAAAGAGGACGACGATAACAAGCAAGATCCGATCGAGGACAAGCCCGTCGAAGTACCATCGAAGCGTCGATGTCAGCGGCGCCGTTCACGATCGCGGCGGGAAAAAGAAAGTAATACCGGCACCGGAGACATTGACACTCCGGATAATGCCGAAGACTCTGACCAACCCATTGAGCCTGCCGTAGAGCAGGATAATTGGGAAGAGGGACAAGTTAACCCCGACGAGCCAGTCGGGAATGAGGATTCGGAAGATAGTAACTATCTACTGACCTTCGAGGAGGATGTCAGCCTCGGCAACGAAGACTTCATCGTGCCAGAGGAACCCCTCGAGCAAGAGTGCTTCAAGCGACAGCTCATCGCAACTGCGAGGAGCCTAAAAAAGAAACAGCAACAGCTTCAAGCCGAACAAGATACGCTCAACGACAGATGGACCAAGGTCCTAGCTGCCGAGGAGTACGGCCTCGCACGCCCAACAAAGAGCTATCCGAAGCATCGGCTACTGCCACAATTCAACGACGAGGCCCTAGAGCCAATACCGTCAAGACATAATGATGCTGATCAACCAGATCGACCACCACGTGGGCGAGACAAAGCGGCTACTCACGCCGAACACCAACCTGCGCCACCTCACCATCAAGGCAAGGAGGTGACAACTCAGGGCTACACCTACGACTTACGTCAGGACCTGGACAATAGAGCCGGCAAGACCAGATCAATATACAGATCAAGGGGGCGTGCTCCGACGAGAGACGACGGCCTTCAAGCTTGGCGCGAGCAGCATAACCGAACTCGGGCCAAAAACCGAACACGGATGTCATCCGAACTCCGTCGTGACGTTGCCCGGTACAGAGGTGCCGCACACCCCTTGTGCTTTACCGATGAGGTAATGCAGCACCAATTTTCAGAAGGGTTTAAACCCATAAACATCGAATCATACGATGGAACGACAGATCCCGCGGTATGGATTGAGGATTTTCTTCTCCATATTTACATGGCCCGCGGCGACGATCTCCATGCCATCAAATACCTCCCCCTAAAGCTGAAAGGACCAGCGCAGCACTGGTTAAACAGCCTACCAGAAAACTCTATTGGTAGTTGGGAAGACTTGGAGGATGCCTTTAGAGACAACTTCCAAGGCACCTATGTCCGGCCTCCGGATGCCGATGACCTTAGTCATATAGTCCAGCAACCCGGTGAGTCAGCCCGCAAACTTTGGACTAGGTTCTTAATTAAAAAGAACCAAATCGTCGACTGTCCGGACGCCGAAGCCCTCGCGGCCTTTAAACATAGCGTCCGCGATGAATGGCTCGCCCGACACCATGGTCAGGAAAAGCCGAAGTCTATGGCAGCTCTTACTGCACTCATGACCAGCTTCTGCGTGGGAGAGGACAGCTGGTTGGCTCGTAGAAGTAGCAGTACCAGCGACCCTGGCACCTCCGAAGTCAGGGATGGCAATGGCAGGCCACGATGCAACAAACACAAGCGTCGAAACAACAACGAAGAAACTGAAGACACAGCGGTTAACGCCGAATTCAGTGGCTCTAAATCCGGTCAGCGGAAGAAGCCATTCAAAGGAAACAAGGATGGTCCATCTAACTTGGACAAAATATTCGATCAACCTTGCCAGATTCATGGCACACCCGACAAGCCTGCCAACCACTCGAACAGAAATTGTTGGGTCTTCAAACAGGCCGGTAAGTTAAATACCGAACATAAGGGGAAACGGCCGCCAAGCGAGGACGATGACGAGCCCTGCCCACCGAACACAGGGGGACAAAAGAAATTCCCCCCTGAGGTGAAAACAATGAACATGATATATGTCACGCATATCCCCAAAAGAGAGCGCAAGCGCGCACTAAGGGACGTCTACGCCGTAGAGCCCGTCGCACCCAAATTCAACCCATGGTCGGCTTGTCCGATCACTTTCGACCGCAGGGACCACCCGACCAGTATCCGTCATGGAAGTTCGGCGGCCCTGGTCCTCGATCCAATTATTGATGGATACCATCTGACTCGAGTCCTTATGGACGGCGGCAGCAGTCTCAACTTGATCTATCAAGACACTGTCCGCAAAATGGGTATTGACCCATCAAGAATCAAGCCTAGTAGCACCACCTTTAAAGGAGTGATACCCGGCGTCGAGGCCCGCTGTATGGGCTCGTTAATATTGGAAGTAGTCTTCGGTTCGCCAGACAATTTCCGAAGCGAAGACTTGATCTTCGATATCGTCCCCTTCCGCGGTGGTTATCACGCACTGCTCGGACGCACTGCCTTCGCCCGCTTCAATGCAGTCCCGCATTATGCTTACTTAAAGCTCAAGATGCCTGGACCTCGCGGCGTTATCATAGTCAATGGAAACATGGAACGCTCTCTCCGTACCGAGGAGGACACCGCGGCTCTTGCAGCCGATGTACAGAGCGGCCTTATCAAGCCAAACACTCCATCAGCCATGAAGCCTCCGGACATTATTAAACGAGCTCGGCCTACTCTGCAGAACGACAGCTCGGTTAATCCGATGCTGACCTAGCAGTTTTGCCTCCGTCCATCGCCCCATCTAATCGCGGCATATGTACCGCGTGTGCATAACTATGCACTCAAAATTCCTTGGGCGATGACGGAGGCACTCTGCGGACGAGGTCCGTTGTTCGGCTCGACCCTATTCGGACCTTACTCTCCTTCTTTTTTTTCTCTTCTCTCTTATGTTACAGGTTCCTTAAAACCTAAAGTCACTTTACAGTGGCGCAGGGCCCTTTCCCAGGCCCCTTCTACATACATGATCATTGATCCTTTCAAAGGATCCTCCACCAAGGCAAAAAGCGGCGCAGACGTGCGACGGGGTGTCCAAAGGATCTTCATGATACCTTTTCTTTTTAGGACCTGTATACAGCTTTCCCTTGTTTTCAAATCCTCGGCATGTAAAATAGCCCTGATGCTTATAGCATTATCTGTAAAAAGCACTTTTTGGCGTATCAATCAGACTATAATGGAAACAGTTTTCACCTACCCTATTCGGTATTGGTTTATTTCATAATTTGTATTCCCTCTTCATGTCTGATTGACGTATACACTTGGGCATAGCTTAAAATGCCAGGGGCTCTATTCGGCCACCTATATTTTCAAAAAAAAAGTCCGAACACTTTTATAGTGCACTTCGGTGTCCCGAATATTGCATTATATGCATCAGCTCTGAATCATGTCTTTGGTCAATAGTTGGGTTGCCCGGCTCCTGTGGTTACTACCTTACGTTCTGCTTGTTCGACTAGGGTAGTAAAGGGAGAACTACTGCGATTGTGTTTCTGGTTCGTCCGGTTAAGCACCTCAGTAGAGAAAGCCGAAAACTGACCGTCATGGTGTGGCGAGAGCTGGTCAGCTATTCGGTGACTTGTTATAAATCTTTTTGCAATTTCTTCCGTGTTATGCGAAGGACTGGCCTATGTCCGGTCATGTGCTTAAGGCATCCCAGTTCGGATAGCCGCATACGCACCAGGGGCTAGTACTTAGCCCCACCGTCAAACTCCTATGGCCAAGTGAGAGTGATAAAGCCGCATAGTCTGATTGCCTGGTTCGCCTACGTAGACACCTCCTTCACGGACCAAGACGTTGGGTCAAGAGTGATCATGCGTTATTCCGAACACCCCCGTAGTATCTACGTGGGGGCTGAAGCCGACGGCTGGCAAACTTTCAAGATAACAAAATACGGCCGCACAGGAGGCAAGCAATTCCAGATGAATATATTACAAAGCCTTGGTTTATAAAACAACGTCTGGGTAGCTCGGATACATTCACTCAAATATGATATCCTTTGAGCATTAACCCTCAATTAAGCGGGCACCCTCAAGGACGTCTTCAAAATACCGCTCTGGCTTGCGGTGGTCCTTGCCTTCGGGTGGGCCCTCGACCGCTACGACGGCGGCCTTCATCTTTGCCCAGTGCATCTTGACACGGGCAAAGGCCATCCGCGCACCTTCTATGCACGCCGAGCGCTTGACAGCTTCAATCCGGGGCAGCGCGTCTGCCAGTCGCTGCACCAGGCCGAAGTAGCTGCTAGGAATGGGTTCGGTTGGCCACAGCTGGACTATGACGTCCTTCATGGCCAATCCGGACATCCTATGCAGCTCTGCCAGTTGCATCATGTGGTTGTTCAACAGCGTCGGACGCTCCGACGCCGCGAACTGTGACCAGAATAGCTTCTCCGTCATGTGCCCCTCCTGGGCCCGGAAGAACTGCGCGGCGTCGGCGGCACTCTTTGAAAGATCCGCAAATGCGTCTAGAGAACTCCACAGACGAGTGAGCAAGGCATATCTTTGACCGCCAAATATAGTCTGCAAAAGAAAGGGCTTACCAGCCACTATCTGTTCGGACTGCCGGATTTCCTCGCGAGCTGCCCGGGACTCGGTCCTCGCCTCCTTGGCCTCTTAGAGGGCCTTGGCGAGTTCGGCCGCCTGGGCCTTATTCTTCTCCTCCAAAGACTCGCACTTGCCGGTGGCGTCCTTGAGCTCTTGCTCCACTTCGGTCACCCTCTCCTCGTACTGGCGGCGGGCGACCTGTTCGGACTTTAAATCTGCAGCCGCTTTGTCTGTGGCCACTTTGCTCGCCTTCGCCTCCTCCTTGGCTTGGGCAAGGACACTCTTGAGGGTCTCGACCTCGACCGCGCTGCCTGCAATCATACACGTAGCAGCGCACGAGTTTAAACTCAGAATTTGTATATCAATCAAGGCATATGTGAGATATTTCAAAACATACCTTTCGCCTCATTAAACCGCTTGTTCATGCAGTCGATATCATCATCAGCCAGCTGAAGCCTCCATTTGAGATCGGAAACTTCAGCGGCCGGGGCGGTTGCCGCCAACATGGAAGCCTGTTATACGATATAATAGTACGTCACTTCTTCTGAATACTATATGATCCTCTGTCCGGCTTTTTCAAAACCAGACAGAGTCTCAGGGGCCACTATCTATGCACAGGTCTGTCCCTTTATAAACAGCGTCTAGAGCATTATGTCGCATACCTCGAAGCCTGTTAGCAGGCTGGTGAAGGCTTCGTTCAGCCTGCTCTTGGCGGACTGAATCTTCTCAACCACCACACCCATCAGGGTGCGGTGTTCCTCCACGATGGCAGCACGTCGTAGTGCTTCCACCATGGTGTTCGGCGCCTCCGGATTAGTGGAGGTCGCCGTCGAAGCTGATGCTCCCCCCTCCTTTGAAGGGGGCCGCTCGCTTGACTCCGGAGCCACATTGGTCTCCGGAATGATGGCCGGCTGGGGGCCAGATTGTTCAGAACCCCCGCCGTCGGTCGCCATAGGGGTCTCCCCCTCCATGTCTTCGGCAGCCGAGGTATTGTCCTCGGGCGCCTTCTCGGCAGCCTCGCTCGCCCCTCCGTGGCCAGGAGAGGTCCTTCGGGACAACACCTCGGTGTTATCCACGGCGAACGGTGAAGGGGCTCGCGGTGGCATCTCGCTCTCTGCCATCTCGGGTGGCAGAGAACTCCCTTCAGACAGCGATGGTGGGGGGAGGTCGCGGGCTGGGCTGAAATACACAATATGATATGTTACGTTACAACCATAACAGACTGAATATTTGCTAAGTATCCTTTTCGACACTTACGATTCGGCCAGGGTTTTTTCCCTGTGGCGCCTCTTGGGGGTATGTTCGGCCTCCGAATCCGAACCGTCTGAGAGGGTTATCTTCTCCCTCTTGGACGCCCCCTCCTCCGGGTCAGCGGAGGTGGCCCTTTTCTTCTTTCCCCCCTTTTGGGGAGAACCACTTTCTGCCTCCTCCTCCTCTTCATCTTCATCCCCCTCGTGGGAGGAGTGGGCTTCAGTTTCTTCGGACACTGCGTCCGAATTACCCTTACGACGGAGGCCGCCCTTGGCCTCCTTGCCCTTCTTCTTGGCCTTCTTCTCCGGCGCCTGATATGGCGCCGGAATCAGCATCCTTGTCAGCAGAGGATTGGCTGAGTCTTCAGGTAGTGGAGCCGGACACTTGATCCGCTCCGCCTTCGCTATCCAGCCCTGAATGAAAGAATGGAAATCTCAGTACAACCTTTGATTTATTTACCGAAAGTTGTGTTCGGAACCAAAATACTCACAGGAGTGGCCGGATTCTCGCTGTCGAGGCCAATATCTTCAGTCTTCTTCTGCCACGTCTTCTGGGCCTTGAAAAGCAGCTTCTAGATCTCTTCGTGCGTTGTGCCGAAGAAGCGCTGCAGGGTCCGGGGACCTTCCGGATTGAACTCCCGCATATGGAGAGGCCGGAGTTGACAGGGGAGGATCCGACGGGAGAGCATCACCTGAATCACGTCAGTGAGACTGGTATTTTTGCTTATTATATTTTTGATGCGCTTCTATAGCATCATCACTTCCGTGGTCGACCCCCAGTCCAGACCCTTGTTGGTCCACGACGCTAGCCGCATTGGGGGTCCGGATCTGAACTCAGGAGCGGCCGCCCATTTGGCGCCACGGGGTTCGGTGATGTAGAACCACTCCTGCTGCCAAACCTTGACGGTCTCCACAAAGACCCCTTTAGGCCAAATGGTGTTGGGGAGTTTGCTCACATGGCACCGCCGCACTCCGCATGCTGCCCGTCGACCACCTTCGGCTTCACATTGAAGACCTTTAGCCATAGGCCGAAGTGTGGGGGGATGCGGAGTAGCGCCTCGCACACGACAATAAACGCCGAGATGTGGAGGAAAGAATTTGGGGCTAGATCATGGAAATCTAGCCCATAGTAGAACATGAGACCATGGATAAAGGGGTGGAGGGGAAACCCTAGTCCGCGGAGGAAATGGGGAATGAATACAACCCTTTCGCCGGGCTCCGGAGTGGGTACGACTTGATCCTTGGCTGGGAGCCTGTGCGCGATTTCCGCGGACAGATATCCCGCCCCCCGGAGCTCCTTGATGTCCTTCTCCGTGACGGAGGAGGCCTCCCACTTGCCCTTCGAGCTAGATCCGGACATGACTGGAGAGGTTGGCGACGGTGGGAAAGATTGAAGCTTGGGCGCTGGAGCTTGAGGATGGGAAAACAGGAGAAGGAAGAAGGCGTGGGGAAAAAAGAGGGATCTTTATCCACTTATATAGGCAATGAATATCAAGCGCCCGCCCCTCAAGCCTTAAAACTCGCCTGTTCCCAATGGGTCATGCGAATGGCACGGTTGGATTACCCAAACCCGTGTTAATAAGGATCCCGCAATAAGTGGGCACGATCTCCGCTTTGACGAGACGTGCCAATACAGGCCGTGTTTCAAGACGCGAAGCGGGAGGCCGAAAAACGGTTCGAAATGATAAAAAGACTAGACGTGATGTTTCGTCGAAAAAGTTGTCAGTTGATAGACGCTACTTTGGCTAAGCATTTTATCTTCATGGTTGAGGGTTGTGATTGTCATGCAGAGCCGGATACAGTTCTTTTATTCAGAAGATCGCATTGGAGTATTCAGAGGAGGAACCCGCCTTGCAATGCCGAAGATAAATCTGCGCGCCGAACATGTCGTCATTGAAGACTGGTTCAGGGGCTACTGAGGGAGTCCTGGATTACGGGGTCCTCGGGTGGCCGGGCTATGTGACATGGGCCGGACTGATGGGCCGTAAGGATACAAGATAGAAGACCTTTCCTCGTGTCCGGGTGGGACTCTCCTTTGCGTGGATAGCAAGTTTGGCGTCCGGATGTGTAGTTTCCTTCCTCTGTAAACCGACTCTGTACAACCCTAGCCCCCTCCGGTGCCTATATAAACCGGAGGGTTTGATCCGTGGAGGCCATCATAACGATCATAGGCTAGGCATCTAGGGTTTAGCCATTACGATCTCGAGGTAGATCAACTCTTGTAACCCCCATACCCATCAAATACAATCAAGCAGGACGTAGGGTTTTACCTCCATTAAGGGGGCCCGAACCTGGGTAAACATCGTGTTCCCTTTGTCCCTTGTTACCTCCGATCCTTAGACGCACAGTTCGGGACCCCCTACCCTAGATCGGCCGGTTTTGACACCGACAGGGGGGTCCACGAGTCAGCGACAAGGCAGGGGGGCGTGCCCTAGGGGGTGGGGGCGCCCTCCACCCTTGTCATTGACTCAGGACTCTTCTGGCCCAACTCTTTTGCTTCGGGGGCTTCTTCTGGTCCATAAAAAATCACCGTAAATTTTCAGGTCATTTGGACTCCGATTGATATTCCTTTTCTGTAAAACTCAAAAACAAGGAAAAAAACAGAAACTGGCACTAGGCTCTAGGTTAATAGGTTAGTCCTAAAAATAATATAAAATAGCATATAAATGCATATAAAACATCCAAAACAGATAATATAATAGCATGGAACAATCAAAAATTATAGATACGTTGGAGACGTATCAAGCATCCCCAAGCTTAATTCCTGCTCGTCCTCGAGTAGGTAAATGATAAAAACAATTTTTTTGATGTGGAATGCTACCTAACATATTTATCCATGTAATCTTCTTTATTCTGGCAAGAATATTCAGATCCATAAGATTCAAAACAAAAGTTTAATATTGGCATAAAAACAATAATACTTCAAGCATACTAATAAAGGAATCATGTCTTCTCAAAATAACATGGCCAAAGAAAGTTATCCCTACAAAATCATATAGTCTGGCTATGCTCCATCTTCATCACACAAAGTATTAAATCATGCACAACCCTGATGACAAGCCAAACAATTGTTTCATACTTTTGATGTTCTCAAACCTTTTCAACTTTCACGCAATACATGAGTGTGAGCCATGGATATAGCACTATAGGTGGAATAGAATATGGTGGTTGTGGAGAAGACAAAAAGAAGGAGATAGTCTCACATCAATTAGGCGTATCAACGGGCTATAGAGATGCCCATCAATAGAAATCAATGTGAGTGAGTAGGGATTGCCATGCAAAGGATGCACTAGAGCTTTAAGTGTATGAAAGCTCAAAAAGAAACTAAGTGGGTGTGCATCCAACTTGCTTGCTCACGAAGACCTAGGGCAATTTGAGGAAGCCCATCATTGAAATATACAAGCCAAGTTATATGATGAAAATTTCCGACTAGTATATGAAAGTGACAAAATAAGAGACTCTCTATCATGAAGATCATGGTGCTACTTTGAAGCACAAGTGTGGAAAAAGGATAGTAGCATTGCCCCTTCTCTCTTTTCTCTCATTTTTCATATTTTTTGGGGCTCTCTCTTTTTTTTTGCCTCTTTTTTTTTCTTTTTTATTTTTATTTTTCATCCGGAGTCTCATCCCGACTTGTGGGGGAATCATAGTCTCCATCATCCTTTCCTCACATGGGACAATGCTCTAATAATGATGATCATCACACTTTTATTTACTTACAACTCAAGAATTACAACTCGATACTTAGAACAAAATATGACTCTATATGAATGCCTCCAGCGGTGTACCGGGATGTGCACTGACTCAAGAGTGACATGTATAAAAAATATGAATGGTGGCTTTGCCACAAATACGATGTCAACTACATGATCATGCAAAGCAATATGACAATGATGAAGCGTGTCATAATAAACGGAATGGTGGAAGTTGCATGGCAATATATCTCGGAATGGCTATGGAAATGCCATAATAGGTAGGTATGGTGGCTATTTTGAGGAAGGTATATGGTGGGTGTAATGCACCGGCGAAAGTTGCACGGTACTAGAGAGGCTAGCAATGGTGGAAGGGTGACAGTGCGTATAATCCATGGACTCAACATTAGTCATAAAGAACTCACATACTTATTGCAAAAGTCTATTAGCTATCGAAACAAAGTACTACACGCATGCTCCTAGGGGGATAGATTGGTAGGAAAAGACCATCGCTCGTCCCCGACCGCCACTCATAAGGAAGACAATCAATAAATAAATCATGCTTCGACTTCATCACATAACAGTTCACCATATGTGCATGCTACGGGAATCACAAACTTTAACACAAGTATTTCTACCAATCCACAATTACTCACTAGCATGACTCTAATATCACCATATTTATATCTCAAAACAATCATAAGGAATCAAACTTCTCATAGTATTCAATGCACTTTTATATGAAAGTTTTTATTACATCCCTCTTGGATGCTCATCATATTAGGACTAAATTCATAACCTAAGCAAATTACCATGCTGTTTAGAGACTGTGATGCCCCCGACTCAATCGTGCACTAATCATACACGCAAACATGCATGATCAAACATAGGGACTCACGGGAAGATATCACAACACAACTCTAACACAAATAAACGGAGATCCACAATATTACAGACCAGGGATCACGAGGATCCGAATACATAAGTCAGTCATACAAACAATATCTGGGTACAGACATAGTTAGACAAGGTTTGCCTTCAGAAGGCTAGCACAAACAATGACTCTAGATCGAAAGGCGAAGGCCTCCTGCCTGGGACCTCCGATCCTACTCCTGGTCGGCTGGCTCGATCCAGTAGTACGTGCCATCTGGACCCTCCTGGTAGTAAGCTCCTGCGGGGACATCTGGCTCCTGGACTCCATCATCTGATGTAACATCAAATGGGGTATGGGGGAAAAAGAAGTAACAAAGCAACCGTGAGTACTCATCCGAAGTACTCAGCAAGCAAGGATCTACACTACATATGCAACATTATCAAAGAGAGGTTGTATATATGGACTGGGCTGCAGAAATGCCAGAATAGAGAGAAGGCCTAGTCCTATCAAAGACTAGCATCTTCAAACATCTTCATGAAGCCACCATCTTGCAGCAATAGAAGAGAGTAGAATAGCATTTTATTAAGCAAACATGCTGAAGTAAAGCCTAAAGATCCTTCCTCGACTTCCTGCGAGATAGCGATCCCGAAGCTTCAATTAAATAACAAGTATCCAGTTCAAGTAGTAGATCGGGATACACAAACTGAGCGTCCTTTACTGTAGGACCGGCTATCGATAGATGTTTTCTTCCCTGCAGGGGTGCACTACTGTTACCCAACACGCTCGATCACCTCTGGCCGGACACACGAAGCAGCGCCCTACCTAGGCTCAGCAGAGAGGTCAGCCCGCCGGACTAACCTATGCACCCAGAGGTCTTGGGCCATCGCCCTGGGAACCCTGCACATTGCGAGATTGGTCGGGGAGTAGGCGCGACGCTGAACTCGTCAGTGAAGTATCCAGCCCAACCCCAACAATCAGCCCGCACGGTGAACCGTGACATCTGAAGAGCTTTCAGGAGAAACGTACGACGTAGAGGGCCCCATAAACCATTATCCCACGTGGTGGTAGTGCGTATAGGGCACGTCGACCCACTCAGATCAAATACCCAAATCTGATAGGCTCATTTAATAACACGCAGAGGCAATCAGAGTTTCTGAAGCTCCGCCACAATATCACACTCGGGCGCCCTTCCGGGCAAGCCCGACATCATAGATCTCCCTGCGGGTACCCCTTGGGGTCGACCCGCCTGTGACAAAGGTCAAAGTATCCGTGTGGTCACAACATCAAGGTGAACGTAGGAGGCATCACCCTCGAGGTTCACACTTGAGGGGTTGCACGACAGAGTCGTATCGGGAATGGTTAAGGAGGAATCACCCTCGATGACCATGACCGAATAGCTACCCTGCAGAGTTATCGTCAGGAGTGCGTTACGAGGTATCACCCTCGGCACTCGATAGTAACTATGCAGAGTCGTACAACTAAGGGGGGTGAGGTGATGTGTCGGTCTTTGGTCGTCGATCATGTTGATCGAGTAGTCGATGATGAAGCCGAGGCAACAAGGGTAAAGTGATGGGGGTCACTGATGGTTCATTACCAACCTATACTAAGCAGTTGAAAAAGGCAGGAAAGGTAACAATAAGCAGGTTACAAAAGCAGGCTATGCATCAGAATAGGAGCAAACAGTAACAGTAGCAAAATCTAATGCAAGCAGGGGAAAATTGAATGGGCGATATCGGGATGCTCAAGGGGGGGCTTGCCTGGTTGCTCTGGCAAGGAGGAGGGGTCGTCGGAAGGCTGCTCATCCGTAGCGTAGTCGTACTCTGCTGCGTCGGCGTCGGTCTTGGCGTCTATCGAGAGAGGAGGAGGGGGAAAGAAACAATAAATTCACGGCAAAAATGGAAACAATATGTATGACATGCCTAAATGATATGCAGAGGTGTCCTACTGCCTAACTAAATGATTTAGTTAAATTAGGAATTTATTTGGAATTGTTTTATTAAAGTTGAGCACTATTCATTTACTAAAATCGGTCTAAAAGTTCCATGTTCAGATAGTTAGGGGCATCTGACAGATGAACGGATCACGTATTCGGATTCGTCTCGTCGTTCTGATCAATTTTCATGTATAAAGTATTTTCATCCAAGTTACGGATTATTTTATATGAATTTCTAAAGATTTAAACATTTCTGAATTATTTAATTATTTATTTAAATTCGAATTATCCAGAATAGTGATGATGACATCAGCATGACGTAGGTGTGACGTCAGCAGGTCAAACCCAGTTGACCAGAGTCAAACCTGACGTGTGGGTCCAGTGGGACCCACATGTCAGTGACTCAGCTAATTAAACAGAGTTAGATTAAACTAATTAGGTTAATTAGTGGGTGGGGCCTACTGGTCAGTGAGTGATTAGTATTTAAACTAATTAATTAACTAATTAACAGATTATCTATTTATTTAAAATATGTTTAACAGGCGGGACCCACATGTCATAGACACAGGGCCAGCCCAGTCAGCAGTTGACTGGGTCAACCCAGCCAACTGGGCCCAGGGGCCCCACTGGCAGTGACCCAGGGACGGGCCCCAGGTGTGCCACGTCGGTGGCCGTCGCCAGAGCAACGCCGGCGACCCAAAACGCGGCGGCGTGGCTCGGGTGAGCTTCGGGTTTTGCCCACAGGGCATCTCCGGGGCTGAGGTTGGGCTCATTCGAACGGGGGCTCGACGGCGGTTCGAGCGGTGGTGGTGGCAGGGCCGGAGGTGCACTGTAGCAACGACGGCGAGCTCATCGGCGGACAGCGGCGGACGGGAGCGATGGCGAACAGCGATGCGGGCGCGCTAGCAAGCAACTAAATGGCCAGACGGCCTCTACGCGATGCGACGAGTGTGACGGTGGCACGCACGGGACCCTATGGTCGCCGTGGCCACGCCGGCAACATGGCCAGGCGGCGAAGGGCTCGGGTATCTCCAATGCGGTGAGCTATGGCGATGAAATCACGTGGGGAGAGAGGGGAAAAGACGCGGCTGCTCACTGACGTTGCAGAGAAAGCCCGGGAACGGCTCGAGGAAGGGCGACGGCGGCGAATCGAGGAGGCGATCGACGGCGGCCATAGGGGAAGAAGACGAGGCAGTCCGATGATGCAGAGCCCCTCGGCTTCGGCTCGTTGGCGCAGGCAACGTAGCGGAGCTCGGCGGTGCCGCTGGACTCGGCGGAACGGCGAGGTGGAGGCGGTGGCTACGCGGGCGACAGAGCAACGGCGAAGGCCGCGTCGGCCATGGCGGAGAGCGAGCGGGGGAGGGGGGAAGTGGGGTGAGGGAGGCGCCAGGGGGTTGCGGGGCTTGCCCTTATCCTCGCTGCGGGCGCGGGCGCGTTGTCGAGCAGGGAGAGAGGGGGGCCGGCTCGGGCAAGGCGCGCGCTAGGTGCTCGACAGCGAGCGAGGTGAGCAGTGCGTGAGGTGGGAGGAGGTGCGGGGTGGGCTGGGCCGCGCTGTAGCAAGCAGGCCTAAAGTGCACAGTAGGCCTTTGTCCATTTCTCTTTTATTTATTTTCTGTTTTCGCTATTTTCTGTTTTCTTTTGTTTACTGTTTTGCAAAATGTGTGAGCCCATCTATAGTTTTGTAAAATACAAGACTTAGCTCAATAATTACATTGAAATATCTAGCACTGTTATAAAAATATTTTGAGTTCATATCATTTCATTTTGATTTTATTTAATTACAAATGGATTAAATACTTCTGTCTTATTGCTGTTAAAGTCACTTAATTAATTTAGAAAATGTTGATTACAATTTTAGAATTGTCTCTGCATTATTTTCTATTTAATGAACATTTTAGTTTCTGTTTTGAACAACTTTTATTTTCCACTCTAAATTAACTTGAAGTTTGAATTAGGAGTTGAAATGCAATATGATGCAAATGATGATTAGGCACTGTTAAACTTGCTGACATGGCATCAACTAAGGGTGATCACTGTGGCTAATTACATGGGGTGTTACAATTCTCCTCATCTAACAAGAATTCTCGTCCCGAGAATTAAGAGGAAGACTGAAAGAAAGCGGGGTATTCTTCACGAAGACGATCCTCGCGTTCCCAAGTGGCTTCATCTTCAGAATGATTCGACCACTGAACTTTAAGGAATTTGATTGCCTTCTGACGAGTTTGACGCTCAGCTTGATCAAGAATACGGATGGGATATTCTGGATAAGACAAATCTTCCCGCAATTCAAGCACTTCATGATCCACAGCTCGAATAGGATCCTTGAAGCAGCGACGAAGTTGGGATACATGAAAAACATCATGTACTTGAGAAAGACTTGGCGGCAATTGCAACTGATATGCCACTTCTCCTCAACGTGCAAGAATACGGATCGGGCCGATGTAGCGAGGAGCTAACTTGCCCTTGATTCCGAACCGATGAGTGCCTTTCAATGGAGTGACGCGAAGGTAAGCTTGCTCGCCAGGCTGATAGACCACTACCTTGTGCTTTCGGTCATAGTTGCTCTTCTGACGAGACTGAGCAGCTTTCAGATGTTCACGGACAATGTGGACTTTTTCTTCAGCTTGCTGAACAATTTTTGGTCCGACGAGTGAGCGTTCCCCAGTTTCTGACCAATTCAGGGGGTTCGACACTTACGTCCGTATAGAACTTCAAACGGTGCCATCTCCAGACTAGCTTGATAACTATTGTTGTAAGAGAATTCGGCATACGGGAGAGATTCCTCCCATTTCTTACCGAAAGAGATGACGCAAGCTCGAAGCATATCTTCGAGCACTTGATTAACTTGTTCGACTTGACCCTGTGACTGAGGGTGAAAGGCGGTGCTGAAAGACAGATGAGTTCCCATAGCTTCTTGGAAACTTTCCCAGAACCTGGAGGTAAAGAGGCAGCCACGATCCAAACTGATCTCCAACGGAACACCATGGAGTGACACAATTCGGGAAACATACAAGTCTGCTAACTGACTAGCAGTGATTGTCTCCTTGACTGGCAGAAAGTGAGCAACCTTTGAGAATTGGTCAATGACGACAAAAATAGCATCATGACCCTTCTGAGATCTAGGAAAACTAGTAATGAAATCCATTTGGACCTTGTCCCATTTCCATTCAGGAATATCAAGGGGTTGCAGAGTTCCAGCAGGCCTTTGATGTTCTGCTTTAATGCGGCGGCAAACGTCACACTCAGAAACATAACGAGCAATGTCTCGCTTCATATTAGGCCATCAGTATCTCTGACAAAAATGTCACGGTACATCTTTGTGCTACCAGGATGAATTGACAGAGGAGTGTCGTGAGCTTCTTTCATAATGTGTTCCCTCTCATCCTTGAATTTGGGTATGAAGAGACGGTGTTGGAAGAATAGGATCCCATCATGATCAAGATGGAATTCCTACGGCTTTCCTTTTTCGAGGTATCGCTTAATCCTTTCAACTTCAGAGTCATACCGTTGCATAGTCTTAATGTTGTGTTCTAAATCTGGTTCAACAACCAGGGTATTGAGATAACCCTGTGGAACAATATGGAGGTTCAATTTGCGAAGCTCTTCATAAAGAAGAGGTTGTGCTTCCTGAACCATATGGTTGCTGCAATAAGCCTTGCGACTCAAAGCATCGGCCATTACATTAGCCTTGCCAGGGGTGTATGAGATATTCATATCATAATCGGCAATTGTTTCGAGCCATCTTTGTTGACGAAGGTTCAGATCTGGTTGAGTATATAGATACTTCAAACTTTGATGATCCGTGTATATATCGCAATGGTTACCGAGAAGGTAATGTCGCCATAGCTTCAAGGCATAAATAACCGCAGAAAGTTCGAGATCATGCACTGGATAATTTTCTTCATGAGGACGCAATTGTCGAGAGCCATAAGCAATCACTTTGCGCTCTTGCATTAGGACACAGCCTAACCCTCGACGAGATGCATCACAGTATATCACGAAATACTTGCGAGTATCGGGGGGTGCTAGCACTGGGGCAGATGTCAACTTATCTTTTAGCATCTGAAAGCTTTCTTGACATTTTTCTGTCCACTCAAATTTAACACCCTTGTGGAACAGATTCGTCAATGGCTTTGCAATCTTAGAAAAGTTCTCAACGAATCGACGGCAATAGCTAGCGAGTCCGAGAAAACTTCTGACTTGCTTGACATTCTTCGGTGGAGTCCAGTCAAGAATAGCCTGTACTCGCTCGGGGTTAACAGCAATGCCCTTCTTGGAAATCACATGACCAAGGTAGGTCACTTCAGATAACCAGAATTCACACTTAGAGTACTTGGCGTAAAGCTGGTGTTCCCGAAGCTTCTCCAATACAAGCCGAAGATGTTCAGCATGTTCTTCTTCATTCTTGGAATATATAAGGATATCATCTAAATAAACCACGATGAATTTGTCGAGGTAATCCATGAAGATATAGTTCATCAACCGAGAGAAGGTTGCTGGAGCATTTGTTAAGCCAAAAGACATAACGGTGTACTCATAAGAGCCATATCGAGTAACAAAGGCAGTCTTCGGGATATCCTCTTCGCGAACACGGATCTGATGATAACCCAACCTCAAGTCGAGTTTCGAGAAGATAGAGGATCCAGCAAGCTGATCATAAAGATCATTGATCCGGGGCAGTGGGTATTTATTTTGGATTGTGGCTTGGTTAATGGGCCGGTAATCCTGAACCAATCGGTTAGTTCCATCCTTCTTATTAACGAAGAGTGAAGGTGCTCCCCAAGCAGAGGAACTGGGGCGGATGAAACCTTTCTTAAGTGACTTGTCGATTTCTTCCGTAAGTTCAAGGAGTTCATGCGGCGGCATCTTATAAGGACGCTTCGCAATAGGGGTAGTGCCAGGCTTCAAGTCAATGACAAACTCGACAGCTCTAACTGGGGGTATTCCTGGAAGTTCTTCCGGAAAAACGTCCGAAAATCTCGAATGACAGGAACATTCTCGATTCCTTCCAGAGGTGAGGCGTTCAAAGCATTCAGAGCATATATCTGAGCTTCAGCATTCCGAGTAATTCGGGCGGTGTAGTTCACTATCTCGTCGGAGGGGTGAAGAAGTTGGATGACTTTCGTGGCACAATTGATCGAAGCAATGTGAGCTTTTAACCAATCCATTCCGAGAATGAGGTCTATGGTGGAAGATTTCAAGACGATGGGTGAGGCAAGGAATTCCAATCCTTTAATTTCGACGGTAACGTTAGGTGCCATCACGTCAGCATGACAATGAGAAGTATAACACAACTCGGAGAGAAAGGTTAAACAAAACAATGGAAAGGAACATGATTATCAGACTAATCAGATCAACGGTAAGGAATTAAGCACAGATATCCAGCTCTTCGGGTAGATGAGATTTACGAGATCCTAAGTGTCGGTGTTAGTAAAATTCATTTAACCCGAATAGAAGAGAGATCAGAGTCCCAGAGTAAAGACGAGGAATAAAAGATCCTAATACCACCCAGTTGGCGACGTGGGCCCGTAAGCCACATAGCCAAGTTAGTAAATTAGTTTTTTGATGTCTAGACTCAACTTCGACCAAGGAATTGGAAGGGGGCTTCCTACAGGCAGTCGGCTCTGATACCAACTTGTGACGCCCCCGACTCAATCGTGCACTAATCATACACGCAAACATGCACGATCAAGCACAGGGACTCATGGGAAGATATCACAACACAACTCTAACACAAATAAACGGAGATCCACAATATTACAGACCAGGGGTCACGAGGATCCGAATACATAAGTCAGTCATACAAATAATATCTGGGTACAGACATAGTTAGACAAGGTTTGCCTTAAGAAGGCTAGCACAAACAATGACTCTAGATCGAAAGGCGAAGGCCTCCTGCCTGGGACCTCCGATCCTACTCCTGGTCGGCTGGCCCGATCCAGTAGTACGTGCCATCTGGACCCTCCTGGTAGTAAGCTCCTGCGGGGACATCTGGCTCCAGGACTCCATCGTCTGATGTAACATCAAATGGGGTATGGGGGAAAAAGAAGTAACAAAGCAACCGTGAGTACTCATCCGAAGTACTCAACAAGCAAGGATCTACACTACATATGCAACATTATCAAAGAGAGGCTGTATATGTGGACTGGGCTGCAGAAATGCCAGAATAGAGAGAAGGCCTAGTCCTATCGAAGACTAGCATCTTCAAACATCTTCATGAAGCCACCATCTTGCAGCAATAGAAGAGAGTAGAATAGCATTTTATTAAGCAAACATGTTGAAGTAAAGCCTAAAGATCCTTCCTCGACTTCCTGCGAGAAAGCGATCCCGAAGCTTCAATTAAGTAACAAGTATCCAGTTCAAGTAGTAGATCGGGATACACAAACTGAGCGTCCTTTACCGTAGGACCGGCTATCGATAGATGTTTTCTTCCCTGCAGGGGTGCACTACTGTTACCCAACACGCTCGATCACCTCTGGCCGGACACACTTGCTGGGTAATGCCCGGCCTCGGGAGATCAACACGAAGCAGCGCCCTACCTAGGCTCAGCAGAGTGGTCAGCACGCCGGACTAACCTATGCACCCAGAGGTCTTGGGCCATCGCCCTGGGCACCCTGCACATTGCGAGATTGGTCGGGGAGCAGGCGCGACACTGAACTCGTCAGTGAAGTATCCAGCCCAACCCCAACAATCAGCCCGCACGGTGAACCGTGACGTCTGAAGAGCTTTCGGGAGAAACGTACGACGTAGAGGGCCCCATAAACCATTATCCCGCGTGGTGGTGGTGCGTATAGGGCACGTCGACCCACTCAGATCAAATACCCAAATCCGATAGGCTCATTTAATAACACGCGGAGACAATAAGAGTTTCTGAAGCTCCGCCACAATATCACACTCGGGCGCCCTTCCGGGCAAGCCCGACATCATAGATCTCCCTGCGGGTACCCCTCAGGGTCGACCCACCTGTGACAAAGGTCAAAGTATCCGTGTGGTCACAACATCAAGGTGAACGTAGGAAGCATCACCCTCGAGGTTCACACTTGAGGGGTTGCACGACAGAGTCGTATCGGGAATGGTTAAGGAGGAATCACCCTCGATGACCATGACCGAACAGCTACCCTGCAGAGTTATCGTCAGGAGTGCGTTATGAGGTATCACCCTCGGCACTCGATAGTAACTATGCAGAGTCGTACAACTAAGGGGGGTGAGGTGATGTGTCGGTCTCTGGTCGTCGATCACGTTGATCGAGTAGTCGATGATGAAGCCGAGGCAACAAGGGTAAAGTGATGGGGGTCACTGATGGTTCATTACCAACCTATACTAAGCAGTTTAAAAAGGCAGGAAAGGTAACAATAAGCAGGTTACAAAAGCAGGCTATGCATCAGAATAGGAGCAAACAATAATAGTAGCAAAATCTAATGCAAGCAGGGGAAAATTGAATGGGCGATATCGGGATGCTCAAGGGGGGGCTTGCCTGGTTGCTCTGGCAAGGAGGAGGGGTCGTCGGAAGGCTGCTCGTCCGTAGCATAGTCGTACTCTGTTGCGCCGGCATCGGTCTCGGCGTCTATCGAGAGAGGAGGAGGGGGAAAGAAACAATAAATTCATGGCAAAAATGCAAACAATACATATGACATGCCTAAATGATATGCAGAGGTGTCCTACTGCCTAACTAAATGATTGAGTTAAATTAGGAATTTATTAGGAATTGTTTTATTAAAGTTGAGCACTATTCATTTACTGAAATCGGTCTAAAAGTTCCATGCTCAGATAGTTAGGGGCATCTGACAGATGAACGGACCATGTATTCGGATTCGTCTCGTCGTTCTGATCAACTTTCATGTATAAAGTATTTTCATCCGAGTTACGGATTATTTTATATGAATTTCTAAAGATTTAAACATTTCTGAATTATTTAATTATTTATTTAAATTCGAATTATCCAGAATAGTGATGATGATGTCAGCATGACATAGGTGTGATGTCAGCAGGTCAAACCCAGCTGACCAGAGTCAAACCTAACCTGTGGGTCCACTGGGACCCACATGTCAGCGACTCAGCTAATTAAACAAAGTTAGATTAAACTAATTAGGTTAATTAGTGGGTGGGGCCTACTAGTCAGTGAGTGATTAGTATTTAAACTAATTAATTAACTAATTAACAGATTATCTATTTATTTAAAATCCGTTTAACAGGTGGGACACACATGTCATAGACACAGGGCCAGCCCAGTCAGCAGTTGACTGGGTCAACCCAGCCAACTGGGCCCAGGGGCCCCACTGGCAGTGATCCAGGGGCGGGCCCCAGGTGTGCCACGTCGGTGGGCGTCGCCGGAGCAACGCCGGCGACCCAAAATGCGGCGGCGCGGTTCGGGTGAGCTTCGGGTTTTACCCACAGGGCATCTCCAGGGCTGGGGTTGGGCTCATTCGAACGGGGGCTCGACGGCGGTTCGAGTGGTGGTGGTGGCAGGGCCGGAGGTGCACCGTAGCAACGACGGCGAGCTCATCGGTGGACGGCGGCGTACGGGAGCGATGGCGAACGGCGATGCGGGCGCGCTAGCGAGCAACTAAATGGGCAGACGGCCTCTACACGATGCGACGTGCGTGACGGTGGCATGAACGGGACCCTATGGTCGTCGTGGCCACGCTGGCGACGAGGCCAGGCGGCGGAGGGCTCGGGTATCTCCAATGCGGTGAGCTACGACGACGAAATCGCGCGGGGAGAGAGGTGAAAAGACGCGGCTGCTCACTGACATTGCAGAGAAGGCCCGGGGACGGCTCGAGGAAGGGCGACGGCGGCGAATCGAGGAGGCGATCGACTGCGATCGTAGGGGAAGAAGACGAGGCAGTCCGGCGATGCAGAGCCCCTCGGCTTCAGCTCGTTGGCGCAGGCGACGTAGCGGAGCTCGGCGGTGTCGCTGGACTCGGCGGAACGACGAGGTGGAGGCTGTGGCTACGCGGGCGACGAGGCAACGGAAAAGGCCGCGTCGGCCATGGTGGAGAGCGAGCGGGGGAGGGGGGAAGTGGGGCGAGGGAGGCGCCAGGGGGTTGCGGCGCTTGCCCTTATCCTCGCTGCGGGCGCAGGCGCGTTGTCGAGCAGGGAGAGAGGGGGGGCCGGCTCAGGCGAGGCGCGCGCTAGGTGCTCGACAGCGAGCGAGGTGAGCAGTGCGTGAGGTGGGAGGAGGTGCGGGGTGGGCTGGGCCGCGCTGTAGCAAGCAGGCCTAAAGTGCACAGTAGGCCTTTGCCCATTTCTCTTTTATTTATTTTTTGTTTTCGCTATTTTCTGTTTTCTTTTGTTTACCGTTTTGCAAAATGTGTGAGCCCATCTATAGTTGTGTAAAATACAAGACTTAGCTCAATAATTACAGTGAAATATCTAGCACTGTTATAAAAAGGTTTTGAGTTCATATCATTTCATTTTGATTTTATTTAATTACAAATGGATTAAATGCTTCTGTCTTATTGCTGTTAAAGTCACTTAATTAATTTAGAAAATGTTGATTACAATTTTAGAATTGTCTCTGCATTATTTGCTATTTAATGAATATTTTAGTTTCTATTTTGAACAACTTTTATTTTTCACTCTAAATTAACTTGAGGTTTGAATTAGGAGTTGAAATGCAATATGATGCAAATGATGATTATGCACTGTTAAACTTGCTGACATGGCATCAACTAAGGGTGATCACTGTGGCTAATTACATGCGGTGTTACAGAGACTCTCAAAATAATATAAGTGAAGCATGAGAGTTCATCAATTTCTACAAAATAAAACCACCGCCGTGCTCTAAAAAGATATAAGTGAAGCACTAGAGCAACTGACAAACTACTCCAAAAAGATATACGTGAAGATCAATGAGTGGTCAAATAATTATGTTGCTATGTGAAGACTCTCTCTCATAAAAGAATTTCAGATCTTAAGTACTTTATTCAAACAGCAAGCAAAATAAAATAAAATGACATTCTAAAAATAGCACACATCGTGTGAAGAAGCAAAAACTTAGGCTCAACCGATACTAACCGATAATTATTGATGAAGAAAGGTGGGATGCCAACCGGGGCATCCCCAAGCTTAGATGCTTGAGACTTCTTGAAATATTAACTAGAGATGCTTTGGGCATCCCCAAGCTTGAGCTTTTGTGTCTCCTTAATTTCTTTTATATCACGGTTTTCCTAAATCTTAAAAACTTCATGCACACAAAACTCAACAAGAACTTGTGAGAAAAGTTAGTATAAATCAAATGCAAAATCTTATCATTCTCTACTGTAGAAAATCACTAAAATTATTATTTAATATTGCATACTAAATGCCTCTGCATATTTAATACTCCTATCCTCAAATAGAATCATTAAACAAGCAAACATATGCAAACAATGCAAACATAACAGCAATCTGTCAAAACAGGATAGTCTGTAAAGAGTACAATTGTACTTATACTTACCTAACTCCAAAAATTCTGAAAAATTACCACACTGTATAAAATTTGTCGTTACTCATTGTGCAAAAATTTCAAAATTTATCATGTTCTGACTTTCCATAAGAATTCAGACAACGATAGAAAACTTTCTGTTTTGAAAACAGCAACATATAGACTTGTAAAATAAGCATGGTAAAGGCTATACTTGACCTTTTTATTGAACTAAAAGATGCAAAACATTACTCTAAATAACAGCAAGCAGATACTAATAAAATAATATGACGCTCCAAGCAAAACTCATATCATGTGACGAATAAAAATATAACTCCAAGTGAGGTTACCGATAATGTTGAAGACGAAAGAGGGGATGCCATCCGGGGCATCCCCAAGCTTAGTTGCTTGTATCTTCCTTGAATATTACCTTGGTGTGCCTTGGGAATCCCCAAGCTTAGGCTCTTGTCACTCCTTATTCTCCTCATATCGATATCTAACCCAAAACTTGAAAACTTCAATCACACAAAACTTAACAAAACCTTCGTGAGATCCGTTAGTATAATAAAACAAATCATTCACTTGGGTACTGTCAAAGACAAGATTCATAATTTTTCTCACACAATTCCTAATGTAACTTATCATTTCTACAATTTATATTGAGCAATATAAGCCATAGGAACTAGGAAACAAGCAAACTATCCATCGAAAACAGAATCTGTCAAAAACATAACAGTCTGTGAAGATCTGAATTAAGCTCATACTTATGTTACTCCAAAAATTCTAAAAAATTAGGATAACGTATAAAATTTGTATACAAATCAATTGTAAAAACTTCATAAGTTTTCCACGTTCCAGTAAAATATAGAAATTTCTATACTGGATGCAAAAGTTTCTGTTTTTGCACAGAATCAAGTCAACTATCAACCACACTATCCCAAAGGCTTTACTTGGCACTTTATTCAAACAAAAGCTATAAAACATGATAACTATAGTAGCTTAATAGTTTGAACACACAAAAACAGTAGGGGTAAATATTGGGTTGTCTCCCAACAAGCGCTTTTCTTTAATGCCTTTTTAGCTAGGCATGATGATTTCAATGATGCTCACATAAAAGATAAGAATTGAAACATAACGGGAGCATCATGAAGCATATAACTAGCACATTTAAGTCTAACCCACTTCCTATTCATAGGGATTTTGTGAGCAAACAATTTATGGGAACAAGAATCAACTAGCATAGGAAGGCAAAACAAGCATAACTTCAAAACTTTCAACACATAGAGAGGAAACTTGATATTATTGAGATATGTAGAAGCATATGTCCCTCTCTCATAATAATTTTCAGTAGCATCAAGAATGAATTCAACAATATAACCATCACATAAAGCATTATTTTCATGATGCACAAGCATAGAAATTTTATTACTCTCCACATAAGCAAAATTCTCCTCATTCGGAATAGTGGGAGTATCATAAGAAACTCGAATACTATAAATTGTTTCCACATTAAAAGAGTAATGTTCAGAAAAAGGGTAATCATAATTATGAAAATAATTATCACTACTTTTTATAACAAAAGTAACATCACAATAATCATCATAAGTAGCAACTTTGTTCTCATCATAGTCAATTGAAACCTCTTCTGAAATAGTGGAATCATTACTAAATAAAGTCATGACCTCTCCAAATCCACTTTTCTCATTACAATAAGATTCAACACCCTCCAAAATAGTGGGATAATTATTATCTAAAGTTGAAACTCTTCCCAACCCACTTTCATAAATATTGCAATCATCATAAATAGGAGGCATGCTATCATCATAATAAATTTGCTCATCAAAACTTGGGGGACAAAAAATATCATCTTCATCAAGAATAGCATCCCCAAGCTTATGGCTTTGCATATCATTAGCATCATGGATATTCAGAGAATTCACACTAACAACATTGCAATTATGCTCATCATTCAAAGATTTAGTGCCAAACATTTTATTGACTTCTTCTTCTAATACTTGAGCACAATTTTCCTTCCCATCATTTTCACGAAAGACATTAAAAAGATGAAGCATATGAGGCAACCTCAATTCCATTTTTTGTAATTTTCTTTTATAAACTA
Organism: Thinopyrum elongatum; assembly: GCA_011799875.1. Classification (NCBI taxonomy): domain Eukaryota; kingdom Viridiplantae; phylum Streptophyta; class Magnoliopsida; order Poales; family Poaceae; genus Thinopyrum; species Thinopyrum elongatum. Next base: position 230,561,619 of record CM022298.1, read on the forward strand.
AACTAGTGATAAAACAAGAAACTAAAAGATTCGATTGCAAGATCTAAAGATATACCTCCAAGCACTCACCTCCCCGGCAACGGCACCAGAAAAGAGCTTGATGTCTACTACGCAACCTTTCTTCTTGTAGACGTTGTTGGGCCTCCAAGTGCAGAGTTTTGTAGGACAGTAGCAAATTTCCCTCAAGTGGATGACCTAAGGTTTATCAATCCGTGGGAGGCATAGGATGAAGATGGTCTCTCTCAAACAACCCTGCAACCAAATAACAAAGAGTCTCTTGTGTCCCCAACACACCCAATACAATGGTAAATTGTATAGGTGCACTGGTTCGGCGAAGAGATGGTGATACAAGTGTAATATGGATGGTAGATATAGGTTTTTGTAATCTGAATAAATAAAAACAGCAAGGTAACTAGTAGTAAAAATGAGCAAAAACGGTATTGCAATGCTTGAAAACAAGGCCTAGGGGGTATACTTTCACTAGCGCAAGTTCTCTCAACAATGATAACATAATTGAATCATATAACAATCGCTCAACGTGCAACAAAGAATCACTCCAAAGTTTCTATCGGAGAACGTAGGACGAAAACGTGCATCAACCCCTATGCATAGATTACCCCAATGTCACCACGGGAATCCGCGAGTTGAGTGCCAAAACATACATCAAGTGAATCAATAGAACATCCCATTGTCACCACAGATATCCCATCGCAAGACATATATCAAGTGTTCTCAAATCCAATACTCAATCCAACATAACGAAACCTCAAAGAGCAAGACTCAATTCATCACAAGAAATTAGAGGGGGAAGAACACCATATGATCCAACTATAATAACAAAGCTCGCGGTACATCAAGATAGTGCCAAATCAAGAACACGAGAGAGAGAGATCAAACACATAGCTACTGGTACATACCCTCAGCCCCGAGGGTGAACTACTCCCTCCTCGTCATGGAGATCGCCGGGATGATGAAGATGGACACCGGTGATGATTTCCCCCTCCGGTAGGGTGCCGGAACGGGCTCCCGATTGGTTTTTCTTGGCTACAAAGGCTTGCGGCGGCGGAACTCCCGATCTAGGTTTTTTCTGGGGGTTTCTGGAGGAATTTTTGGTGTCGGTTTCACGTCAGGGGGGTCCACGAGTCAGCGACAAGGCAGGGGGGCGCGCCCTAGGGGGGTGGGGGCGCCCTCCACCCTTGTCGTTGACTCGGGACTCTTCTGGCCCAACTTTTTTGCTTCGGGGGCTTCTTCTGGTCCATAAAAAATCACCGTAAATTTTCAGGTCATTTGGACTCCGTTTGATATTCCTTTTTTGTAAAACTCAAAAACAAGGAAAAAACAGAAACTGACACTGGGCTCTAGGTTAATAGGTTAGTCCCAAAAATAATATAAAATAGCATATAAATGCATATAAAACATCCAAAACAGATAATATAATAGCATGGAACAATCAAAAATTATAGATACGTTGGAGACGTATCAAGAATTCTGATTGGTGCAACCGAGTTGAGTCAAAAGTGTGTAATGGTTGGATTTCATGTGGAGGCTACATATACCCCTCCACCCCCTCTTACTAAGTAAGAGAGCCATCAGGACGTGCCTACACTTCCACTGCTCATTTTCTGAGAGAGAGCTACCTACTCATGTGTTTTTTTTGACTGGTGACTGTAGGGAAAACCCCCCACAGCATTCAACATTTATTCATAGAGCAAATATACAATGTACATGGGTTACAAGAGGTAATCCAAAAGGAAAAAAGGTAGCAAAACAAAGAAGCTAGCCTACAGAACCTCATGGAGGTAGAAATGAAATCCATCTTAACAACTCCTCCTTATATCTATGCTTGACTCTGTGTTGCATGAGTGTGATATCATGGATGAAAGCACTCCTCCATCTATTAAAACTCTGTCTCTCATGTCTGAACACCCTTGCATTCCTGATTATCCAAATGTTCCAGCAAGCAACAAAAACAACCTCAGTAAAGAAAGGTTTTGCAAAGTCTTGCTTAGCTTGCATCACAATAGAAGACATGTCATCCCTAGGGGGCCATGAGATTTGGAGATAATTCCATATTCTCACACTGAAATTACATTCAAAGGATAAGTGATTCCTGGTCTGACGTGTCAGCAAAGGACAAAACACACAATTAACCCCATCATCCAAGTGCCAGTGCCTTCTTTCAACCATATCTTTAGTGTTAAGCCTATCTATAATTAACATCCAGGCAAACACTTTTATTTTCATTGTGCAGGAAGATTTCCATATCCACAAAAGGAGAGGATTAAAAGACATGTTGGAATGCATGAAAGAATAGAACAACTTGGGCTTGAAAGCATGGCACGTCTCCTGCCAGTACCAAATGTCATTTGCATCCACTTCCCTACTGCAATTTGCCATCAGGTTTTGCACTGTCAGATACTCCTGGTATGCCTATGCAGACAAAGGTAAGTAGAACATCTGGGTGATATCCTGAGATTGGAAAGCTTCAGAGACTGTAAGCCAGGGATCTTTCACATAGGAAAAGAGCCTTGGAAATCTTGTTTGCAAGGGGGCCACTAAGTCACCAATCTTCCATTTATCAGACCAGAACAAAGCTGAGTTCCCAGAATTGATTTGTACCCAAGTTGTGCTCCTAAAATGATCCAGCAGTTTACAAATATCTTTCCACCAAAAAGAACCATAGCTATCACTCCCCTGAGGTACAGAAGAATGGTAATATGTATCCCAAATAAGAGAGACCCATGGCAGATTCATCCTATTTAAGAATTTATGCAAATGCTTAAGCAAAAGAGCCATATTCTGTACTCCCAAGTTTAAGATGCCCAATCCACCTTTATTTTTGGGCCTACAAATTAGGTCCCAAGCTGCAAGGATGGTGAGGGCTCATCCCTATGCTTTCTCCATAAGCACTGCCTTTGTATTCTCTCCAATTGTTTTAAAATTCCAGTAGGATCCAGCAAGCTGCCTAGGTAGAAGATGGGCATGGAGGACAAAGCAAAATTCAAAAACTGAAGCCTTTCCCCCTGATTTAGAAAAGAAGAACTAGCTGACATTCTTCTCTCCATACAGTCAACAAGGGGCATAAAATCCACCATTTTGGGCCTGGTAGTACCAATAGGTAGACCAAGATATGTGAAGGGCATTTTGCCAACCTGACATCCAAAAGCAGTAGCCAAACCAATGGTGGTGTCCTCATCAACATTTATGGGCACCATTGAAGATTTATGATAGTTAACCACTAAACCAATTGAAGTGGAAAACACCTGAAGCATGTCCTTGAGAGCCAGTAGCTGAGCTTTATCTGCTGGTAAGATGATAAGAGTATCATCAGCATATTGCACTATGGGATAATCTTGGTCATGACATGGTATAGGCAACTTTAAAATTCCCCTTCTGAACATATCATTTACTACAGATTGCAAAAGGTCAGCAGCAATAACAAAGAGTAAGGGTGAAAGGCAATCTCCTTGTATAACACCCTTTTTACATAGAAATTGCCTTCCAGGGACTCCATTTAAAAGGACTGATGATGTTCCAGTGGAGAGCAACTGCTTAACCCAAGAAATCCATTTCTGATTAAATCCCTTGTACTTCAGGATCTGCAAGATAGCTTCATTTTCAATGGAGTCAAAGGCCTTTTCAAAATCCAATTTAAGAATAACAATAGGCCTCTTTGACTGATGGCATTGATGCAAATATTCAAGGGACCAGCCAATACAATCCTGGATAGTCCTGCTTTTAATGAAACCATATTGATTCTTATGAATACACTTCATAATTATCTTTTGAAATCTATTGGCAGCCATCTTGGACAGAAACTTGAGGCCCATCCCAGTCAAGGAAATTGGCCTATAATCCCCAACCCCTTCAGGAGCCAACTTCTTTGGGATGAGTGTGATATAGGAACCATTGATATTTTCCAAATTTGCAGTGCCATTATGAAAAGCTTCTGCCAAATCATAGAAATCTTGACAAATAATGTGCCAGCATTTTTTTGAAGAATAACCCATTAAATCCATCTGGACCAGGGGCTTTATCAATGGGCATATGTTTGACAGTGTCATCCATTTCCTCTTTTGTAAATGGCTCTGTGAGAAAATCTAACCCATCAATTGGTTGAAGCAAAGCACTCAAGTCAAAGCCCATTACTATTCCAGCAGAAACTCCCATTCTATTCTTGAAACAGTTCCATATGATGCCCTCCATCTGAGAATGTTGTGAAACCACAGACCCATCTATATCTTTCAAGGAAGCAATGGAATTCCTTCTATGTCTCTCAGTGGCCATAGCATGGAAGAATTTGGTGTTCTCCCCACCAAAGTTTAATATACCTGATTGTACACCTCTTCTTCCAATATACAAACTGAAGGTGTAAGAGTTTTTCCACATGTAATTTGACCACCTTCCTGAAGTTAAATTCAGGCCTATACAATGACCTGATCTCTTCTAAGCCATCAAGACACAAAATTACCTCATTACACTTTGAGATCAACACTTTCAGTTTGGAGATATTCATCTGCCATTTCTTAAGAGCTCCTCTCAAGCACTTAAACTTATCTGCAATCTGGGCAGTGATATGAGATTTGTGAGAAGGTTTCTGCCATGATTACTTAACACAATCCATAAACCCCTCAAGCTCAACCCAATAATTTTCAAACCTAAAGATTTTAGATTTAGGAATAGAGGTCTTGATTGTCACCACACAAGGTACATGATCAGAAGTAGTTCTGGCTAGAGGCAAAACCTCAGTCATAGGATAGGAGGAGATCCAGTCAGCAGATGTAAAAAACCAATCCAGCTGCTCTAATAAGGGATTGTCCTGCATATTAGACCATGTATAAGATCTCCCCTTAAGAGGAAGCTCCAGCAGACCTAGGTGAGCAATGATTTCATTGAAAATGAAAATATCATTCAAGTCACCCCCAGGCAGATTTCTATTTTCAAGAGATATCATGAAATTAAAATCTCCAACCACAAGCCAGTTTTCACCCATTGGTATTTGCAAATTATATAACCAGCTGACAAAGTTATCCCTAGCTTCCCCTTGGCATGGACCATAAACAGAGATTAAAGACCATTGCTCATTATTCTGCTTGGAAATGAACTGAATTACAACTACAAATTGCTGAATCTCAATCACAGTGCCCCAAAAAATAGATGAATTCCACACAATCAGAATGCCTCCAGAAGCACCCACAGAGGGAGAGAAAGCAAAACTATCAAATCTTTTAGGGCAGAAAGATCTAATTGACCTGAAATCAAAAGAAGCACATTTGGTCTCTTGAAAACAAGCAATAGCACACTGACTCTCATCCAGCTTCTGCCTGACAGCCCTTTGTCTAGCATCAGAATTTAGGCCCCTAACATTCCAACATAACACACTCCAGTTCTTACATGCATTACTCATTAAAACAAATATGAGCAGAGAACATAGTCTGATGACACTTAATGCCACCAAAAACAGCAAGATCACATGTCCAGCATGGTACATTTAAATTATTATAGGGAACATCAAAAGATAAATGCCCTGTCCACTGAAGAACAAAAGAAGACTCCTGCCACCCCCATCTAGCCAGCTGATAACTAAATATTTGCACCATTGTTTGTGGGAGTAGAAGGATCAGCCATAAGCTTCTCCACAGTGATCAGATCATCAGCAATGCCAAGCTCATGGCCAATCTGTTGTAGCTTGCTAATAGGAGTGGGAGGTGGAAGATCATCAACTGGCTCCTCCTGCATGTTCTCAGAAACTGTAGCAGAAAAAGGCTTGGCCTTTGGCTTCCTCCTCTTGGACTGCATTGGTAACTCCTGGAAAGTTGGCTTAAAACCATCTCTCTGCAAAGATCCACGAGTACACCTTCTGACTGAAGTTTCAACAACAGGTGTTGGAGCTAAAGTCTTCCTTGGTCTTCTAACCTTCCTCTATTCATTTGCAGAAATGACATCAGGTACCACAGGAGAGGAAAATTGCTCTGTCAGCTCAGCTGACTGTTGTGTCTCATAAACAGAAGCAGATTCACTGTGCAAAGCAGGGAAAATAGCCCTTGCCACAGGCCTATGCTCCACTTCAGTACTGTCAGATCAAGAGATTCCATTCCTACCATTTGAACCTTGATTTCTAGCCTTCCCCAAGTTGCTTTCCACTCAAATCCTTCTTCCACCATAGCCAAAGCTATGAGAGAGAGTTGAGTGTTGGGGAGACTATCATTTGAAGCACAAGAGCAAGGAGTTCTTCATCATCACACCGTCTATTACCTTTTGGAGAGTGGTGTTTCCTAGATTGGTTAGGTGTCACTTGGGATCCTCCGACATGATGTGGAGTTGAACCAAGAAGTTTGTAAGGGCAAGGAGATTGCTTACTTCATGAAGATCTACCCAAGTGAGGCAAGTCCTTCGTGGACGACGGCCATGGTGGGATAGACAAGGTTGCTTCTTCGTGGACCCTCCGTGGCTGGAGCCCTCCGTGGACTTGCGCAGCCGTTACCCTTCGTGGTTTGAAGTCTCCATCAACGTGGACGTACGATAGCACCACCTATCGAAACCACGCCAAAAATCACTGTGTCTCCATTGCGTTTGCCTTCTGCAAACCCTCCTTTACTTACATGTGAAATGTCTTACTTTCCGTTGCTATACTCTTAGAATTGCATGTGTAGGGTGTTGCTTGACTTGCTATAATTTCTAAAATCTGCCTACAACTAAAATTGGGAAAAGGTTAGGTTTTATTTGGCTAAGTAGTCTTATCACCCCCTCTAGACATACTTTTGATCCTACAAGCCTGTTGTTTATACAGAGGCAGTAATTTGAGGATAGCTTTCCACCGGAATGATCCTACTACTCTGTTACCACAGGCAAAGCATGCTGATAATATGTCTCCCAAATGATGTTGACCCATGGTATGTTCTCTTGATTAAAGAACTTATGCAAGTATTTCATCAGGAGGGCCTTATTATGTGTACAGCTGTCTAATATACCCAGACCACCATGAGTTTTAGGCATACAAGCTTTGTCCCAAGAGATAAGTGCCACTCCCTTGTCCAATGTATCATATTTCCTCCAGAAGCAGTGTCAGAGATATTTGTTCAGCTGGTTGACTACTGTTATTGGAATGGAAAGTGTGCACATGAAGAAGATGGACATGCTAGAAAAAACCGACTTGATGAGTGTAAGTTTATCACCAAAGGAGACTAGTGTAGAACATCACATCAATCTATTTTCAATCCTCTTGAGGAGTGGAACAAAATCCTCAGTCTTGGGTTTATAGTTGCTTAATGGTAAGCCAAGATAGGGTAGTGGGAGTGAACCAATATGACAACCTAGTAGTGAAGAAAGGTGTTGCATCTTGTGATCTGGTGTGTCGATGGAAATCATGGTGGATTTAGCATAGTTAACTCTCAATCCTGTGTATGCAGCAAAGTTGAAGTAGATTTTTTACATGCTGCAACTGAATCTGCTCAGCTTGTAATACCAAAATGGTGTCATCTGCATACTGGATAATAGGGTAGTTATGGCATGACTGGTGCAGGATAGGTGGGGTGATCATGCCATGTAGCATTGCCTCATTGAGCATGGATTGTAACAGATCAGCAACCAACACAAATATAAGGGGTGAAAGAGGATCTCCTTGTCTTACACCTTGCTTGCATAGGAACTGTTTACCAGGGACACCATTGAGAATAACTTAGCTGAATCCAATGTTGTAAATCATATTGATCCAATTAATCCATCTTGTGCCAAAACCCGTGGCCTTTAAAATCTCTATAATGGTCTCATGATTGAGCATACCAAAGGCTTTCTCAAAATCCAATTTAAGGAGAACGATTTCCTTGTTAGATTACTGACATTGATGAATATATTCATAGGACCAAGCAAGACAATCTTGGATACATCTGTTATTCAGAAATCCATACTAGTTCTTGTGAATGAGTTTAAGAATAACCTTTTGAAGTCTGTTGGCCAACAATTTAGTGAGGATCTTCAGTGTGCAATTAAGCAAGGAAATAGGTCTGAAACCTCCAGGTGTGCTGGCAGAGTCCTTCTTGGGGATAAGTGTAATGAAAGAGTAATTAATAGACTGCAGATTTACACTCCCATGGAAGAAATCCTCAATAATATTGTAAAAATCATGTGCAACAATGTCCCAGCAAGATTTCAGAAAAGTTGCATTGAAACCATAAGGTCCTGGTGATTTATCTGAGGGCATATTATGAACCACTGCATCAATTTCTTCTCTAGTGAATGGGATTTCCAAATTATTAAGACCCTCATGATGTTTTCAAAGCTGATGAAGGTGAAGTGGATTCTGAGAGTCAGTTCTTGAGCCCAATATTTCTTTAAAAGCTCTATAAAGAATAGCAGTCTTAGCATTGTGATCCTGATGTTCAAAAGCTAGTTCATCTTTGAGGATGGCAATTCTGTTGTTTCTGAATTTGATAGTAGCCTTGGCCTAAAAATATTTAGTGTTGGCCTCACCCATCTTAATGTTCCAAATAGTGGCCCTCTGCCTCCAATAAGTTCTTTGCTATGTTAAGATTTTCTGGAGATGATCCTTGATAATGTTTCTGCCATTGGCCTCAGCAGTGGTGAGATCTCTGTATTCCTCCATAGTATCATAATAGTGAATCATATAATTTGTGTCTGTGATGATCTATTTTAAATCAGAGAGCTTGCTGGCCCATAACTTGAGTACCTTTCTTAACCTTTTAAATTTGGCTGCAACGATCTTGGCACTATCATCTTCCTGCACTTGTTGGTCCCGAATATTCTTAACCACTTCTTTAAAGTCTTGGTGTTCTAACCAAAAAAATTCAAATCTGAAGATATCAGCTTTGGGGATATTGGTCCCAATCTTGATCATCACAGGAACATGGTCAGAAGTGGGTTTAGCAAGTGGAATGGCAGTAGTGTTAGGGAAAGCAAGTGCCCAAGATTCTGATGTGAAGTACCAATCCAACTTTTCTAACAGTGGGGCTCCCTGCATGTTGCTCCATGTAAAATTTCTGCCTTTTAGGGGGATTTCAACCAATGCCAGTCTTTTAGGGGGATTTCAACCAATGCCAGTTGACTGATAACTTTATTGAAAGAAAACATATCTTGAATATTACCCCCTCATATGTTCCTGTTTTGGGGGTATCTAATGTAATTAAAACCTAAGACCAGCCATTTATCCTTAGCCTGCATTTGAAGATTCTGGAACCAGTTGATGAAATTAATTCTTCCTGATTGCTAGCATGGCCCATAGATATTAGTTAATACCCATTGCTCCCCGTTATGCTTAGATGCGAATGAAATGGTAATAGAAAACTCATTTATGGAGATAGTATGACCAGAAAAAGTTGTTCATTCCATGCAACCGAAAGTCTTCCAGAAGCTCCAACAGATGGGTAAAATCAAATTTGCTATTTTGGGGCAGAAGTTCTTGATATAGAACTTGTCAAAAATTTCTCTTTTCCTCTCTTGAATGCAGAGTACAGAGCAATTGAATTCCTCAATCTTATTATACAAAGCAGTCCATTTCTTAGGATCATTAAGCCCTCTGATATTCCAGTTTAATAGATTCCAAGCACTAGTCATTGATAATGACAGAGCAGAACATGACATATAAAAGACCGGAATAACTTATGCATAACACTGATAACATCCATCATTTCAGAATAGTAGCTAGGTTCTGTTACATCCAAAATAACAACCGCATTCTCAAGATAGTACCAGGTTCTTTTACAGCCAAAATACCACATCATTCCAACAGATAAGATTTATTACAAAGCACAAAGATCCTGGTATGGAGCATCACTTCTGGAGCTGGCCCATGCCTTTGTTGACCTTGATATTCTTGTTGTTGGATGTAGTGCTCTTCTGTTTCTTGGGCTCGACAATGAGCTTCTCCTTAGATGTATCTTGTGCATTGACCCTGCAAAGCGAGGTATTCAGATTTTTAATCACTTTGGAGGGGATAGGTGGAGGCAAAGCATGACATGCCAAACAATTATTTTCAACACAGACTTTTCGTTTAAAACCTTTACTCATAGACTGTAATCTATATCTCCTTACCTCAGTCTCCACCAGTGGGACCTTTTCCTTTTTTTCCTCTTAGTGTGAAGAGCAGATGTGGAGGATGCAAAGTGTTCCCCTTCAGCACTTGCCACTCCAATTGGTGTAGTGGCATTTTCCTGGTCCGGGAGCTTCTCCTGATATGATTTCAGTGCACAATTGGGAATATGGTTAGAAGGGCATGTTTCAGGGACAACAAAAGGTTTTAGACTAGCAGCAGATCCTTGAATAATGAGATCCCAAACTTTAGATTTGAGGAATTTCTTGGCCTAGGAATACTTATCAGGGGATAGGAGAGCAACAGAAAGGAAATTAACCCAATCAATAGGAACTTGGATTACCTCCAAATTTTCTTGCTTGGGTGCGAAATGATTTTTTTTTGGATGAGAGCCCCTTCTGCCCAAGTTGCTTAGTATCCTCATCATTGCCCTGATCTCTCTCCATGTGCCCTTGCTCTGCATGCGGAGCATTATCATAGACTTGAACATACTTAGAATAGATAGGGTCAGGAAATCCAGGTGGGGCAGTGTAGTTAGACTAAGATTTTTCACCTATTTGAGAAGTGTTTCTCTGGCATGGAAGTAATTTCATTTTTCATCTGATCCACTACAGGTTGTGCCAGTTGCTTGTCATGAGAAGGGCCAATAATTACTGGTGGCATCAAAGTGGTTGCAGTCTCTATTTCTATAATCCTATGAGGGTTGAGAACTAATGTGTCCGCCTGTTTGCTAGCAGAGGCACTGAGTTTATGCTGACCAGCTTCAAACTGCATGGGGTCTTGATATACATCCTCAGAATGATTGTCCCGTTGTTGCAAAATAGCCACAAGATTCCAGTCCTCCAAATTTACAACTCTCTAGTCTGGGTTCTGTATATGTTGGGCCTGATTGGGAGGCCCATTGTGAGGCATAACCTAGACCTGCTGTGGAGGCCCATAATGTGGCAGATCAAGCCCAACAACTTGATTCAAATCATGCATTATCTGAAAAATTGGTGCAAATGACCCATTTGTAGATGCTTCAGTAGAAATACTGTTATGAGAAGGGACCAAAGACAGAGTCAAGTTGCTGTTATTATCACCCTCTTATAAATCCCCAGCATTACCAACATTCTCATCTACCATCATAGGGTCCATCAGCTCATTTAATTGAAGAAACTCTCCAGGGTGAAGTTCAAGGTCTATCTCCTCATTATCATGTGGCATAGCCTAATGTCCCCAGCCAGGTAGATCATCCTCTTCCTCTTCCATATCCAGTGGAGTGTTAAGATTTGGCACTTGTTGTTGAACCACTGCCAACTGTAAGTTCAGATTGACTTGTGCCTGATTATTTGCATTATTAGGTTGCTCATGCTCTGCTTCATGCTGTTGAACAGGAGCAAGGAAGTGATTGTGTTGGTTGGGGTGAAAGTGAGTTTGGTGAGGTATAGGATGTGGATACCATCATCAGGGATGGGATCAACATCAGGTGTTTCAGCCCCAAGCACTTGCTGCTGAACAATCACAAGTGGTACAATAAGTGAGTCTGTCTAAAAGTTATGCCCTTCACCAATCACCACACTAGCAGGGATGTCCTTAAACTCCTCCACCCTCACCTTGACCATCTGATTAGCCCTAGTGCTGGTGTTTCTATCCTAGTGTAAAAAGGTCCCAAATCCTTTGACTGCATTATTGATTTCATGAATACATCTTCTGTCAAATGGAAAGTCACACAGCAAGGTCCATTCCTCTCTATTCATAGTATGCCTCCTCCTATTCAATCCCTCATTATGCTTTTCAAAGATAACATGGACATCTCTGAATGCATGTGGACTCTGAAGAACTAACTCATCTCTGTCAAATACACTCTCTAATTTGACATATGCTTGGCCAAATGGACACGGAGAAATTTCAGAAAATTCCTAGTGCTTGAGTTCAGAAAGTAACTCTGACAGTACCTCACGGATTGTGTTGAATGCCATAGGAAGATTTGGCATGGGGACGTTCGTAGCGATAGCCCACACCTCATGGACTGGTGTCGCCGCACCAACCAAAACATGAACCCTAGCAGGCATGCCTTCCACCTCGATGGCTTGATGATTTGGGGGAATAAACGGTGTCGAATCAAATGGAAATGTCTCCATCAGAGCACGCGAGGGTGGGGGAGTGGTGGAAAACAATGTGTCGGACGGCAATCCAAGACGGGCGGCGACATAGTGGATGTGTGGGGTGGTGGAAGAAGCTAGAGCGGCAACATGATGATGGTCTGGTGAGACCGAGGTGTTTATTCTGTTGCCCAGGTGAAGACCGGTATCAGTGGGCTGATTAGCCTGGTACACGGGAACAGTGGATTCCTGCCTGGGAATGATAATGGGGTTGCTGGGTGAGATGAGCCGTGGGTTGTCAATGGGCTTATTAGTGAAAAAACAATCCCGAACGATGTGGCCCCATGGACTGCATGCTTTGCACTTGATATGATTTTTGCATTCAGGCCAAAAGTGGCCTGTGAGCAAGCAACATACACAAAACAGTTCACGACCCAATTGGCATGTTTGAACCTGCTGAGATCCCGCTCCCGAATTAAATTGATCATTGGCTTGAATGCGCCCTAAATTGAGCCGTGATGCGTCCGAATTTGAATTTGAAGTAAATCTTGGGATAGATTCCGGATGATCATGATAGATACGAGGAGATTGAAGAGCTTGCATGTATGATCTACAAAGGTGTTGCTTGAAGATATAAGTCCAGGCATTTGCCTTTTTCCTTCAGATACTGATAAAGTTCCCAAGTAGAGTTGGGACCTCCATCGCCCCATAGCAGGAAATTCGTATTGTACCCGGGCTTCGAAACATTACCTTCCTTGATGATAGAAAAACCAACTTCTTTGGAAGAAACCGTGAACTTGTACGACCATTTTTGCAAATGATGAACTTTGAACAGAGAAGCTCGACCACTAAAACGTCAGAGAAGGATCGCACTCACAGAGTCCTAATTGAGGCGGATCTTGGATCTAGTGAACTCGACCACAAGATGGAATTCCTCCATGTCTCTCCCATTTTCAAAGTTGATCGAGACACCCCACTTCTTCCTGGTCTCCGCTTCGAAAGTGTGTCCCTCCGCAAATGAGAGTGTGGCCAGAGACATGATGATACGAAGGAAAAGATCACCGGGAAGTAAAGATGTTGTGGTGGATGCCGCGGCCGGAGTGGCCTGCGGCGTAGTGCGGGGGCTAGGCGGAGGGGGCTAGATTGGTGGAGGTGTTCTGAGGATAGTGGTTGGCGTGGTTGGGGCACACTTGCATGTTGAGATAAAGAAGTTAACGGGACCACTCTCTTAGGTATATATGATACGTACTATTCTTAATTTACAAGCAGTAGGTGTCCCCTACATCCCAATAAAGTAAGCTTAGTAGTTCTTGATTTTCGTTTATTCTTATCCTTTTATTATGATTTGTGATATGTATTTTTGGCAAAGTGGGTAATTTTGGGGGACTCGTGGAGATTAAATTCTTGTATTTACGGTTCATCTATTTGTATGGACATATCCATGGTATTTTGTTCATGATCCTGGTTTGTTATTTTTCTGGATCATTAGTTTGTGTTCTTGATAGGAAATTTGTGTTAAAAGATTCAAATTGTGTACATGTGGTAGGAAAAAACAGCCGAGAAGTTCACACGTTAGAAAGCTTGTTTGGATGGTTCAGATGTGTTGCGTAATCTTGTTCATTCGGCTTCTCGCTATTGATCTATTTTGACATGATAGACAATCCACACGGAGAGTGCATCTTCAAACATTGTATCAACCAATTCTAACTATTATGGATGTCTAGTGCTAACATCGCATGGACCAGCATGACTGTGAGTGTGATTTTATTGCGAGTGTGGCCTTGTGGCAGTTTGCTGTCGAGTGGGGATCGATAGTCCGGTTTGGATTTGGCGATTTCATGCATCAGTCTCATGCAATACCTTTGCCGGACATCAAACAGATTTGCCAAGCATGGGATGCCGCACCCGACAGCTTGCCCTTTTATGCGACGAGGCCCGTTAGATGATTCAATCCATACTCTTGGGATGTGGGCTCACGATAAAGGTTTGGGTTGAAACATTCCGACCGTGGGGAAGACCCCGATGGATGTGTAACCAAGACTCTGAGCTTGTGCAGTGGTAGATCTCGTTAGATCCAATGCCCCGGGTCTCGAGAGATTCTTTGACGGTCATGGTGCTTGTGGCTTGGATGATATGGAAGCATCACAACGACATCGTTTTCAATGGCACCTCTCCTCCAGCTAGTGTGGTCCTCAGGTGGGTGGTTGTGGACGGACAAATACCTAGAGGGCTGCAAGACTACCGCGTGTGGATGGGCTCTTGCCTCCTAGGGTAGATGGGTTGTCAGCTAGCAAGTAGTCAACATGTGGTGTCATTGCCCAAGGGTTGTGGTCGTCATATAAAACACTTCTTGTGCCATCTTGGCATTGCTTATCTATGATCATGGTCATGGAGCATGATCAAATTATACCGTTGCTACCAAGGGTGAACCGGATTGGATAATTTTCTGACCAAATCTGAAATTAGAGAAAATGAAATGAGATACGGTATCGGATACCGGTACCTGTATCGTGTACATAATAGGATACAATAAGGACGATATCCAGCGGATACCGGATTATCCGGTATTGCGATTGGATATCCGATCAAATAAATTATTCCGTTTTCATGAAACATTCCCGTGCAGCCAGCCCAAAAACATCTCAACCCAGACCTAACCTAAATATACGCAACACAATTCTTTCGCACACCCACACCCACACCCACACCCACACCCACACATAGAACAGTTTGACCGCACTCGCCGACCAACGCTCCACTTCGTCGGTCACTGCCACTACACGAGCTCGACGGTGCATGCCTGCCACCTCTCCACTTGCCTGCCACCGCCACCAAAATCTCCTCTCCTGTACTGCCACCACCTCGTCGTCACCGCATGCTGTCGCCGTTGCCGCTAATCTCCCTTCACCATTAACAAGTCCATAAGGACATCTACAACGCTGGGCGTCAAAGGAGGGCACTAGGATAAGTTTCATGGTTTATGGGCAGTTGGGCCCTCCAATCCCGGCGTCACTTATGGCATCGATGCAAGAAAAGGAATCAGGCGCTTGGGAATTTTTCTACCTCACAAGATACATCGCTGAATGCAACCGCCAGCATTTAACGCCTGTTATAAGAGTCTAGCATCGAAACATGGAGCGCTTACATGGCTTTTAATTCCATCGTATTTATTTTATTCCCCTAAGTGCCTTTACAGGCATCTTGCGTGAAGATGACTTAAAAGTTGCAGCTTTGGGACACGATTCATGCTCAATTTTTTTAGTTTTCTAGCTTGATTAAATCATCTATATACATGGTGTCCTGATTCAGTCTCTATTTGATGTGTAGTACACTTGTGCTCCTATTTCTGTTAGTGCTTTAATGAATTTTACATTCTTAGTTTTCCCTGCAATGCTAATGCCTATAAGTCAGCTATAGGCTTACACCTCTCAAAATATCATGTACTATTTGGTGGTCTGTCTCTTGCCATGCATGAACGAGCCATATTGGTGCTAGCTTGACCGTAAGATCATAGCGAATGATAAACCTGTCTTTCTTTTATGTTCAAGTGTACGTTTTTTTGTAATGGTAATGACTTGAAGCCAGGAAGCCATGAACCCTTTATTAACATGTACACTTACGCATGTTGAAGGCTATTTTCCTATGCGAAAAAGGAATCAAATCTATTACAAAATTTCATAAGAAGTACAAAAGCATCCCAAAAATAATAAAAATTACATCGGGGACCATGCATCATCGAACGACCCCTAACGTCGCCAGAACGAGCCGCCGACATGTCGTTGTCGTCTCTCCCCTACCGGAGCCGGCTAGATGTTGTCGATGACAATCGAAAAGTCTCTATGTGCCCCAAAGGACAAGGGCCCTAGAGCCGCAATCGTCGTCATTGAACCCTTGAATCGATCTAAAGCGACCGACACCAAATCTCGTCGTCACATATGCACAACGAGAAACCCTAACCTCGTCGGAAGACAACATGAATCTACGCCGGAGCTCCGTCGACTCCATACCAACGGAATCTCAAGGAGGATCGGAGTTCGGAAGACCTATTCAAAGATGAAGCAAGAAAAAACTCTAACCTAAATTACTAACCGGAGCCGAGGCACCGGAATCCCCTCCCCGCCATCGATCGCCTGAGCAGCACGCAGGGGGGAGGTGGATCCTCGGGCTCGCCGATGAAGGTTGGAGGGAATGACCGCCCTAGCCACCACAGTCGCGAGGGGGAAAGAGAACCCTAACTTGGAGGACCAACTGCACCTGAAGGATCTACCTACCGAAAAATCATTATTCGTGGTCCTGTTGAGGCGGGTTCTTTTTCTTGTATTGTCTGAAGTTTGTTGTTCGCTTCTGGTCCGCCACCGCTCCATTACCGTACCATATTTGTTTCTGTTATATTTGGTTGTATCCCGTATTCGTTTCTGCATCATCATTGCATCCGTACCGATTTTGATTTCGAAAAAGAGTGGAATATGATATGGCATGACCATTATCATTCCAAATTTGGTCCGTTTTCATCCCTGGTTGCGGCAGGCGTGGCGAACAATCTTCAAATCATTCAAATTACAAAGAGTCGATTGGTGACAAGATGGGCCCAAGTTATTGACAGCTCCAAATCATTTGATCTGTTATTTTCCTTCCGGCTTAATATTCCCATGCCGAGTAGTAGTACTAACAAGGTGGCCCACTCACCCCTCTTCCACCCTTCTCACCCATCGTCTCGGAAGAATCTTGAACTCGTTCGCTCACTCCTCGTCTTCCCCCACCCCACCACCCATCTCCGCTCCAAAGGCGAGATCCCACCGTCTCATTCCAAAAATCGTCCACAAAACCCAGCCCCAAACCCATCGACCGATTCAAAAGCTCCACGAATCCCACCAAATCCACCCCGAATTCGCCACCGGATGCCTCCAATTGTAACCCAAATCCCACATCCCACCAGTTCAAATCTGAACTAGCAGCCATCCCCATCCTCACTCTTGCATTCCCCAGATTCCCCACGCGAACCCGCCGCAATGGCGACCGCGGTCTCCAAATCAGCCACCAAATCGCATCCCAGGTCGCCCACCACCGCGCAGCCGCCGAACCCTGCCTCCGCCGCCGCGGCCGCTGGCGCGGCGCCGTCCAAGAGCGCTGCCATGGCGGAGCTCAAGTCGCGCGTGCTCTCCGCGCTCGCCAAGCTCTCTGACCGCGACACGCACCACATCGCCGTCGAGGAACTCGACCGCTTCATCCGGTCGCCGCCGTCCCCGGATGCCGTGCCCATGCTCCTTCATGCGCTGGCGTCCGACACCCAGGGGCTCGCCTCGCCGGCGCGGCGCGAGTCGATACGTCTCCTTGCCACGCTCTGCGCGGCGCACCCCGACGCTGCGGCGCCGCACCTGCAGAAGGTGATGGCGCATCTCTCGCGACGGCTCAAGGACACGGCCTCCGACTCGTCCGTGCGGGACGCGTGCCGCGACGCCGCGGGGCAGCTAGCGGCGGTGTACCTCCGGCCGCTTGCTGCTTCAGCAGCTGGTGAGGCGGGAAATGGGACTGTCGCACTGTTCGTGAAGCCGCTCTTCGAGGTCATGGGAGAGCAGAGCAAGACTGTGCAGAGCGGGGCCGCGGCCTGCTTGGCAAATACAGTGGAGGGGGCAGGCCCTGGACCTGGTGTCTTGGGGATGTTTGGCAAGCTTGGTTCCAGGGTTTTCAAGTTGGTCGGCGGACAGGGTGTGCAGGCCAAGGGGTCGCTGCTCAATGTCATCGGAAGCTTGGCTCAGGTATAGGCTGGCTCCCTAATTTCTGTCTTGCTTGCTATATGCTTGATGAATTGTGTCATTGACATAAAAAATTCTAGGCGATGAGAATTCATGTTAGACACTTAGACTGCTAGTAGTCGTTATTTTTGTTGGAGATGGCTGCCTGTCTGTATTGGCTAATCCCGTAATCCTAAAGTCATCCAGACCACCCACATTGGTTTTATGTCTGAAGATGGGAATGTCTTCCTTAGTTACGATCATATTAGTCAGTTTCGGATGTGGCCTGTATATCTCATTGTCAGCTGTTAGGATGGAAATACTAGTGTTTTCTTTTCTCTGCTGTAAAGTATTTGTGAATTACTGTAAAGAGAATGGACTACTATTTTGGAACGGTGAAGAACCGATATCATAGTGTGACTTTGGTGGATCTTTGGCATTTATTTCCCACCACTGGGCATATAAGGCTGTGTTTCTTTTCAAATACTGTTTGCCTCCATGAAGGCATGAACAATCTAAAGTATTATGCAGTTAGGATTAAAGCTTCAAATAGAATCTTAGCTGAATTTCTAGTTGCTTGTGGCAACTCTTCATTCTTGCCATTTTAGGTAGGATTACAATACATTCTTCTTTTACCTGCTCATAGGTGTATGGCGTGTATTTTTTTCCTGATATGTTGGATGAGTCAGTGTGTTCATTCATGTACTAGTCGAGAGTCGAGACTAATAGAGTAGAAGACTGTTTTTTTGGACCTATTCTATTGTTCATTGGCTATTTGAGCTAAGGAATTTATTGTGTTAGTATCGTTGTGTGCACTTGGGAGTGTAAGACGAATAGTTAAGAGCTTTAGGCCTTTTGATTGATGAGGGCTTGGATTCTGGAGGTATAGCTCCTAATATGTTGGATTATGTCATATATGATCTTATGCACCCATGCAAGTGTTCTGCACTCATTTTCTGGTTTCATCCATAAGACTGGAATGCCGAATTCCTTTTGTTGTTATAATTAGGAGCTTCATATGGTCTTATCATGGAAACTTGCTGCTTACGCAATTGCTAGTCTTTCTGCATATTTCATAAATCACCGTGGTGATAGAATCATAGAAACTATCAGCATGATTACTGACATCCTTGTTTGAGTATCTGTTGATGATTTATTTCCTGCCTTTCAGGTTGGAGCGATCAGTCCCCTGAATATGCAACAGACACTGCAAAGTATCCGTGACTGTCTTGAGAACAGTGATTGGGCTACCAGGAAAGCAGCTGCTGACACATTGTGTGTCCTGGCTACCTATTCAGGTCACTTGATAGGTGATGGGGCCGCTCCAACCATAGCTGCTCTTGAGGCTTGCCGTTTTGATAAGGTAATAAATAATCCACCTCACTCTATCGAAAATGTAGGATGTGCCGCTGTTCCATTTGTTTTCAGATGACCACAAGTCATATCCATAATGAATTGATATGTTGTTCCTGTAAACACAATTCCAGGTAAGGCCTGTCAGAGATAGCGTGATTGATGCTGTGCAGTTGTGGAAGCAATTAACAGGTGAAGATACAAATGGTATCAACCTTTTCTTTCGTTGAACAAGTGCATGGTATTACTAGGGTGTTTACTATATATCTGTATGCTTAATGTTAAACAATTTGTGTGCAGAAGATGGTAAAACTAAGGAACCAACTGGTAGTGAAACGAGGCTGGATTCACCTAGCAATAATGAGAAAGCAAAGGGCAGTAGCATAGCTGAAAAAGCTGCAGTTCTCTTGAAGAAAAGACCTACACTAACTGACAGGGAACTGAACCCTGAATTTTTTCAAAAGCTTGAGACGAGAACTACAGATGACTTGGCTGTTGAGGTGGTAGTTCCCCGCAAGACTCTACAATCTCATCTACAAAGCGAAGATGATCCAGAGGAAGTAGATGGTGATCCTGTTGGTGCAGCTAATAGCAATGGATCTGTAGATGATGAAGGGAGTCTGAACCAAGTGCGGGCTAGCTCTAGTTTTCAAAGTGTTCGAAATAAATGGGCTGGCCAAAGAGGAAATAGAAACAAAGATGCAAAGGCTAGGCCATCTGATGTTGAAGATAGGTGTGAAACCAGTGCAAAAGATTCTGCGCCAATGACTATACCAGGAGATGGTCCCTTCATAAATAATAAAACAAACTGGTTAGTTATACAGAAGCAGCTATCACAATTGGAGAGACAGCAAACAAGTCTCATGAACATGTTGCAGGTTAGTTTTGTTCTGGTTTAGTCCATCCTGATTTTTTTAGCATAGGAAGTTCTGAATTTTGATTCTTTCTTTTACTTCAAACTGTATAGTCATAAAATATCACACCTTTTTAATTTCCAGATTGATAGTAAGAAAAATACATTCCGAGTATGTAACATTTGAATCTCTCTGCAATTGTGTATGTGAAAGTGAAATGATAAATATATTGTCATATGGCATGTTTGTCTTTGTGTGGGGCTGCTGTCAATCTTTTGTTATCACAGTTTTTACAATGCCATCCAGCAGCTAGTGCTATGATCTTACATATTAATACAAATGAACCGGGCTTACATTGTTTAGTTATTTAGAAATAACCTTCTATACTTGTTGGATGTAAAATTGACTGCATTTACGGCCATTTCGGATCAAAATTAAAAAAAGGGCTAGGCGTTACTTGTGTGCTTTGCCACCGCCTTGCGCTTCTGCCCAAAGCGCATGCTTAAGTGCAATTTTGCGCACATTAAGTGCTAGGCATTTCGCTATCGCCTAGAGCCTAGGTGAGCCTTTTTAAACCATGTTTTGCTTGGTGATTGACTAATCGATTGTTATCCAAATGATATCACATATCATTGTGATGTGCTACTTATGAGGAGAGATTTTAAGTTTATTAGACATCTTTTGGAAAGCTACCTAATATTACTTGTATTTTGTGCATTTCAGGATTTCATGGGAGGATCTCATGACAGCATGGTTACTCTGGAAAACAGAGTACGTGGTCTTGAGAGGGTTGTTGAGGAAATGGCTAGGGATATATCATTGTCATCAGGCAGGAGAGGTGGTGGTTCAACCCTGGGCTTCGATTCATCTCCTGGTAGATCATCTGCGAAATACAATGGGTTTCATGAGTATTCTAATTCGAAATTTGGTAGGGGTGGTGATGGAAGGATAGGGTTCGCAGATAGGTATTTTTCTGCAGATGGTATGGCTTCTGGTGTAAGAAGCCCATCCTGGAGACCAGATTCTGAGCAATGGGATTCATACGCTTATTCTGGATCACGAAGCGGAATGAATTCCAGGAGAGGATTAGATTCTTTTTCATCTGACACTCGGGTGCCTAGAAATGGTAATGATCAAGCAGGTCCGAGGCGAGGATGGGACAAAGGACAGGGTCCATTTAGGTTTGGGGAGGGTCCTTCTGCTCGAAGTGCATGGAGGGCCTCGAAAGATGAGGCGACACTGGAAGCTATCAGAGTGGCCGGTGAAGATAATGGAAGTTCAAGGGCTGCTGCAAGAGTTGCTATTCCTGAGCTGGATGGAGAGACTTTGAATGATGACAATCAAGGGGATGGAAGAGGTCCACTTTGGGAATCCTGGACTCGCGCGATGGATGCTATTCATGTTGGTGACATGGATTCGGCTTATGCTGAGGTTCTTTCCACTGGAGATGCTGAGCTACTTGTAAAGTTAATGGAGCAAACTGGACCAGTCGTCGATCAACTGTCAAACGAGGTTTCAAATGAGGTTCTACATGCTGTTGGACAATTCCTCGTAGAGGAAAGCTTCTATGATATAGCTTTGAGTTGGCTTCAGCAGGTAAACTACTATCTTCCATTTTAAGAGCAAAATTATTCTATCTGAATTGTCGGGGATGTTTGTAGACTCAGTGACAACTATACCAGGGAAATGTCCAAGTTGTTTTTCTTTTCACACCAAAACTGGTGCTGAACTATAAAAAGAAAAATCAAGTGCGCTATGTCATGTTATGACTCGGCACACCATTCTAAAGAGTGCATGTGTTTAAGCATTTTTTAACAGTTGCATATTGTTCCTCACTGAAAATTGCATATTGTTCTAGTATCTCGTGCACAACTATCCGTTCCTTTTGGTGAGATAACATACCATGAACATTTCAAATTAGTCTAGGAAATTTGGATGTGGCAAAATGATGCTGTCCTGATGTTAGTGGGGATGGAGCTCAAGATACTGACGGTTTCCTGAATTCACAGTTCTGCCTAGTATATTTTCCAATATTCGGACATTGTGCTTTTACAACAGTTGTGTGGATATTGCTTTCGTTGTGGGCAATATATGTCGCGCACAAGGCCTATATGGTGAACAAATGCATAAATTCAATTCCAGCCATCCGGTCTCATCAGTGTGGCCGAGATGCAAGTGGGACCAATCCAGCACCCAACATCTGCCTTTGGGCAAATGAGCCACCTATAGTATGCCAAAAACATCATCACATTGAATTTGTGCATTTGTTCACCAAGTAGGCCCTGTGCACCTGGTATGTTGCTTTTGATAAATGTGCATGGTATTCACGGAGCAGTGAATATGATTTGGTATTGGTGAATGGTTAAATATTTCCAAGTTGTCCTGGAATGAGGAATATATCTGAGTAGGGAAGTTAGACGATCAATCAATAGCATCTAACTATCAACCAGTGTTCTAAAAAGCGCTTGGCACTGGGCATAATGGTGACACCTAAATTGGTCTAAGCGGGCAAGGGGTTTGCCTTGTAAAACTTGCACCTACAACCCGTAAAAAAGGCATCTACAATGAGTTTATCCGTCAATAACAATGTACTCCTACCGTCCCAGTTTATGTGGCGCGCACATGATTCGAGGTTCAAGTTTGACCATTGGAACATGGGTTATGTGCTAGAAAAATTACACCCATTAAAGTTCATATCCACTTATCCAGAAAAAGTTTCAACGGCATACTTTTTAACACATGACTAATGTATTATTGATCACATATTTTTTCTGACTGATTATTATTGATCACATTGATAGTCAAAGTTAAACCATGAAATATCAAGGCGCTGTAAATTGGGAAGAGGGAGTAATTAGCTACACAACTAAGTTAGAGGAATCATTCTTAACATATTCTTGGTAGAAAATCATTAGATAGAGAACAGAAGTGCAACTGATTGACAAGTGGTCCTTTTGCCTTCTCAAACAGACTCCTGGCTTTTCATTTGGTCTAGAATGAAGGCCACTCATTTTGACTGGATTGCTACAAGGAAGATCGTGAAGTACGTGAATGATAGCTATGCTTTCTTCAGTGATCAAATGAGTTTTATTTGTTAAATAGTGCTCCCTCAGTTCCAAATTATAAGATGGTCCAACATTTACTGAATCGGATGTATATAGACGCGTTTTAGTGTGTTTGTTCACTCATTTCAGTCCGTATGTAGTCCATATTGAAATATCCAAAACGTCTTATAATTCGGAAGGAAGGTGATAGTTTTGTTTTGTTTGCTGGACAGTACGGGCAACATTTAACATGTCGTGGAACTAATAGAGGTGAAGTTATTTCTATTTACTTGTGAAGCCAATGCAGTACCATAACTTACGTTGTGTTCAGGCATAGCTACTGCTGCCAGATGATGGTATAGAAACTATAATTGTGATTTATATTATTTTCCTTTTTACTAAACTCTAGGCAGCATGTTGGTCAAACAAAGTTTGCTTGGAGATGTTATTAGACTGGTATGATTGGTTGCGTACTCAGATATCGGGAATCTTATGGTTTAACATTTGAGTTGAATACTTGAATGCATTGCCTGAGCAACTTGTGTAAATCATGATTGTCCTGGTTGTTGATGCAGTTGACTGATCTGGTGATGGAAAATGGATCCGACTATCTTGGAATCCCTCGAGATGCAAAGAATGACCTCTTATTCGGACTTCATGAAGCTATTGCCATCGAGCTGCCTGATGATTGGGAGGGGGCGACACCAGTTCAGATAATGAAGCAGCTAGCCTCATCGTGGCGCATCGATCTGCAGCAGCTTATCAATTAGGGCCATTGGTTGACGTGAGTAAATTTCATTTGTTCATTATTGCTGGTCTTTTTGTTTGCTCTGTTGCTATTTACGAGTATAATGATTAGATATGACAGAACGGGAGCGGAGGAGTGGAACTGTGTGTTGGTGTTTGGTGATATATGATGTTGATATTGGTTTCCCTGCGTCCTCCCCTACAACTGATAATCTGAGAAATCGTTTTTTTTTGGGTCTTCTACCCGTGAGGCATCTCAGCGGTTGCAAGCTCCTCAACGGTGCAGTTTATGTTTTCCTGAAGAATTTTGCTATCAGTTTGTTCCCTATTTTTCCTGAAGAATTTGCCCAAGTACACAGAAATCTGAAGCAAGACGATGCTTCATTATCAACATCAACATCATATATCACCCAACACCAACACACAGTTCCACTCCTCCGCTCCCGTTCTGTCATATCTAATCATTATACTCGTAAATAGCAACAGAGCAAACAAAAAGACCAGCAATAATGAACAAATGAAATTTACTCACGTCAACCAGGTCCTTCCTGATGCTCCACAATGAAGCCTCATTTGCAATACTAGCTTCAGTTAAGCAGGAGTATCATCCTAACACTCTCCAATGTACTCCTGGAGAGTGTTAGGATGATACATCCTCCATAGTCGCAGCACTCGTTCAGTCGTTCTCACGGCCTCATCCTGACAAGAGCTGAGAAACCATGGTCCCTTGCTCGCTCTGATGCAAACGGTTGTTCTGGACCGCGAATGTAATGCACATGGATGCGAGCATCTTTCCACGAGCCAGCCAAGTATCCGTCCCGGTTCGAGAATGCTTAGAGCAACTTCAACGCGCCGACCAAAATAAGGAAGGCCATAGGCAGGGTATAGTCAGCGTAGAGCAATACCCGGCAGCCCCACCCGCCGCCTAGTTCCCATGCTCAGGTCAGCCGTCCGTGCCCACATACCTCCCCAGTAGCACACCACCTTCCGACGGCCACATACTCCAGCGTATGGTAGACCGTTCTCACTGTCGCTGCACCCCGACATCGACGCCACCCCCCCCCCCCCCCCCCCCCTCCCCCCACCTCGCTTGCAGCACTCAAGCGTGGCAACCTCGCACCGGACGCGCCATGCTCGTCGGACGCCGACAGGCCTGCTACCTGGTCTCGGAGAGGCATGAGGCTCTTCACTGCCGGCTTCTTCCACGACGCTCGTAAACTGTTCGACGGTTTGCCTGCAAGGTACAAATGGACTCCGGTGACGAGTACTTATTCCACAATTTTATTTGCGATTCAGATGACTCTTCTGAGGTGCTTGTGCCAAAAGGAAAATCAGCTCCGAACAGTGGTCTTTTTCAAAGTTTCTCATACACCTCAAATTTGTCTTTATTGGCATAAGCTTCTCAGATGTCCAAACACCACAAAATTCTGACCTTGCACAAATGAGCATCTTAGATGCCTTAATATTTCATTTTTTTCTTGAATTTACTGTTCACATTAATGTGTATATGAGTCTGGGTGCAGAATAACCACACTCTATTTCTGCCGCTTCTGTCATTGGAACTCAGAGACCTGAATCCTATTTGGCGCTTACGACGCCAATTACAACCTTATCAGTAACTGGCGCCCACGCACAGGATCTCGTCGAATAACTGGGCCGACCTAATCGGGGGTCTTTCATCACCGGTTTTGGGAATAGGTTTCCCTTCGTTTTTTTCGGGGCTGGTTTTCTCTGCTTTTGTTTCTCTTTAGTTTTTTCTCCTTTTCCTTTTTCTTTTATCCTTTTCTATTTCCCCTTTTTCTTTTTATTTTTCATGAACTTCTTTTTCCATGTTCATGAACTTTTTTGAAAATCACAAACAATTTTCAAATCCATGAACTTTTTTCAATTTCATGAATATTTTAAAATTTTGAAAACTTTTTTCAAATCTGTGAACTTATTTCAAGTTCATGAACTTTTTTCAAATTTTCAATTTTTTTAAGTTTGTGAACTAATTTTGAATTTATGATTTTTTTGAAATTTTGTACATTTTTCAAATTCATGAACTTTTTTCAAATCCACAAATGTTTTCCCAAATTTGTAAACTTTTTTCAAAGGCATGTTTTTTTTTCAAACCCGTAAACTCTTTCCAAATCCATGATTTTTTTAATCCGCAAACTTTTTCAGCCTTGGATTTTTTTTTTAAATCATGAACTTTTTTTTTCAGCTCCAAGTTTTTTTTTTCAAAAGTCAACTGGTCAACAGTAGTCCTACAGCCTCAACAAACTCAAGAGATTTTAACGGGTGGAAAACAAACTCCGTTCATTATTTAGCATCGGCGCTTCGGTGCGTGCGTTGGAGGAACTGGACGCTTGACATTTTTGTACAAAAACAAAAAGTCATCTAAACGCTCAACCTGGTGCTCATTGGAAAGGCGGACTCCTGCACCATGTGGAACCTGGGTGCCTCTATCCCATTTGACCCAGGCTGAGAGCATCTACAATAGATGATGTAAAATACATCATTAAATTATGCTTCGAGTAAAATTTACATCATAAAAAAAATATTTTTTTATATCACCAAAAACATTCAACTCAAACAGATAATGTAAAAATAGGTGTTGCAATGCATCACCGTTGTCTTTTTGTGGGTGCCATATTTTACACCATCTGTTGGATCACTTGATGGAAAAATAGCACTTGGTGATGCAAATTTTGCTCTAGTAGTGTGGTCCCATGGTGATGTAAAATTTTCTCAAGAGCATCAAGTGATGTAAATTTGCATCACTTGGTGGCCTATTTTACATCACGCCATATTCCCGAGCAAAAATATTTGCATCTACGTCATCTATTGGAGCAACGATTTTGCCCTCTCTTGTAGAGATTCCTTGGAAGCATAATTATGTGCGTGTATGGAGGGGTTATCATCTGCATTAATGAGACTGAGCTTCCTGTCGAAGTGGAGGTGGATTCTCTAGAATTGATCAAGCATGTGCAGTCCATCGACAACAATAGATCATTTTATGCTTATCTAGTCAAAGAGATTAAGCATATAATGAGCATCTGTGAGACTAGTATTACTCATATTCTTAGACCCGAGAACAAAGTTAGTAATCCCCTCGCAAAAAAAGGAATAAAGTTAGTAATTGTTTAGCTATTTTCATTAGAGAGGAAGGGAGAACTATGACGTGGTTAGGCTTTGGTCCTCCTAGAGCTTTGAAACTTGCATCTTCTGATTGTAATCCTGTCGGGGGTTGAGTAATACAAGTTTCAATTCGCAAAAAAAAAACATTTTGCCCTCTCACGATGTAAAAAGTGGTCCTGACCTATTTTACACCATCTCCTTCCTTTGGCTCGTCTCCCTCCTTTCCTTACTTTGTTCTGTACCTAGTGTTCGCTAGGTGCGTTCTCCTCTTTGGTCCTTTGGTTCTTTTTGTACTCTCCTTTTCCTAATTGATCAATGAAATTTGGCTGCTCCTGCCAACGTTCAAAAAGAAGTTCCACAATCTTACCCGCGAGAGGTGGTATGTGGGCTATGTAGCTGATCACAATTCAAGATATGCAGTAATGGCCAGCCCACATTACATCGACATGCATGGTTAGCAGTTGTTTTCACTGGCCAACGTTGTTTAGGGCATCTCTAGTACTTCCGTGAGCTTAACTTTCTAAACGAGCGCTCAAACCATAACTTCTCAAATTCGAGGAGTTAAAAACCGTGCACCTAATGTTTCCCTAACACTCAACTTCCTTTTTTTGTGGCTAATTCTTGCATCCTTTTGCATATTACTCCATTTGTACTACATTTACACATATTCATTTGGAACTTCATATTTCCAAAGCACCAATTTCAACAACATCTGCATTCAATGTTTTCAAATGTAAATATTCAAATTTTAACGCACCGTACGGTCCAAATTAAGTAACGATCAAAATAAAAAATGATAAAAGCACACGAATAAGTGCTATGAAGTGCCCACAAGTGCACCAAGATCATCCTGGACTTGGTACCGGGCTTCTCGGTTCTCAATCTTACTACGCGCTGCAAGGAATCTTTGTATCCTATTTGCTTGATGTTGCGGCTGTACAAGTTCCCCATTGTAGAGGTGCTAAAAGTTCTCCGGCAGTCCTCTCTCATCCTCGATGATCATGTTGTGCAAGATAATACATGTTGTCATGATCTACCATAGTATTTGTGGGTTCTGATACACAACAAGGGCCTCCGGTAATCGCAAATCGTTTTTGGAGCACACTGAAATCTCTCTCAACATCTTTCCTCGTAGATTATTGGTGGTTTGTAAAGTGGGATTTCTTGGTGCCTACCGGATGTTGAATTTTCTTCAGAAATGTGGCCCATGGAGGATAGATGCCGCCGGCAAGGTACTCGCCTATGTTGTACTGGTGGCAATTGAAAACATAATTGCAAGACGGAGCTTGACCGACAACTAGCCTTATGAAGAGAGATGATCTCTACAGGATATTGAGGTCATTATGAGAGCCAAATAATCAAAGCACAACCGCCAAGTCCATAGATCCTGTGATGCCTCGAGAATGATGGTTGGATCATAACAATATTCTATGTACT
The DNA here is from genome assembly GCA_011799875.1 of Thinopyrum elongatum. Taxonomy (NCBI): domain Eukaryota; kingdom Viridiplantae; phylum Streptophyta; class Magnoliopsida; order Poales; family Poaceae; genus Thinopyrum; species Thinopyrum elongatum. The sequence continues at coordinate 230,590,038 of CM022298.1, forward strand.
TCCCATGCCATGCGGAAGGGCAGTTTTTCTATGTCCAATATATGCAATCAATGGATCCAAGCATCCCTTGTCAGCCTCTCGCTTCACTTAGATCTCGGTCATAGTTAGCCGCAACTCCATATGCATGCACTCAAACTGTCACAGTACACCCCATCCATGGACTTGCACTGATTTCTCCCACTGCATTCATTCTCAATGTGAACCAAGGTTCATCCTTCGCTCACAACTTGTGCGATGATATTGAAGATTTTTCTGTCCATCAAGAATCATCGCCTACAAATCTTCTACGAATACATCTAATTTCGCGCAATGTAATCCTTGAAAATATTGAATGCTCCTCGACCCTATCTGGTGAATGCGGATATTTTTGGATTTATTAGAACAATGAAAGAAGAAATCTTTATGGATTTTCTTGAAACACAAAAGACAAAGAAGAACTCAGAGAAACACAACATACATATTTTTGGAGTTTTTGTTTTTCGTAAATAAAACAAGAATGCATAAGGAATCGAAGGGAAATCCTCTACAAGGAGAGGGGACCCTCACCCTGCTCACCATTAGCGAGGTACAGACGGAAGGGGCCAAGGAGGATCTGGGAGGAGGTTTGCTGAGGGAGAAGGGGCGGAGAGAATAAGACTTAGAAACTCTCTTGATTTGTTTCTATGATAGTTATGGGGAACTTCAAGTTGAGCACAAGTTCACATTAGAGACACATTTATTATGGGGAACTTCTTACTTGACTATTTTTCTCTTTTAAGAGAATAATTTGCATTGGCAATTTAAGTGAAGGAAACACGCCTATGGTGGGGGGGGGGGGGGGGGGGGCTATAGGGCAGAACAAAAAGCTCGTAACTCATGAGCTTAATGAACAGTCAATAGCTCGGCTCGTTCAGCTTGTAGCTCTCTTCGTAGTGAAAAGATCCAACCATTGGTTTCAACTCGTTAAACTTAACGATCTTAATGAGCGAGCTAATGAGTTTCACGAGTAGCTTGTCAAGCTCGTTAATGCAAAACATCACACATTTTAATGTTAGTGTGATACGTCTCCAACGTATCTATAATTTTTAATTGTTCCATGCTGTTATATTATCATTCTTGGATGTTTTACAATCATTTTATAGCAACTTTATATCATTTTTTGGGACTAACCTATTGACATAGTGCCCAGTGCCAGTTGCTGTTTTTTGCTTGTTTTTTACTTCGCAGGAAATCAATACCAAACGGAGTCCAAACGCAGCGAAACTTTTTGGTGATTTTTCTGGACCAGAAGACACAAGTTGGGCCAAGAAAGTACCTGAGGGGGGCTCAGAGGAGAGCACAACCCACCAGGGCGCGCCTGGGGGCCCAGGCGCGCCCAGGTGGGTTGTGCCCACCCCGTCCACCTCCCGCACCGTCTCTTTGCTCTATAAATACCCCAATATTCCAGAGACCCTAGGGGAGTCGACGGAAATCAATTCCAGTCGCCGCAAGTTCCAGAAACCACAGATCCAATCTAGACACCATCACGGAGGGGTTCATCATCCTCATTGGTGCCTCTCCGATGATGCGTGAGTAGTTCATTGTAGACCTACGGGTCCGTAGGCAGTAGCTAGTGTTGGGGAACGTAGTAATAATTCAAAAAATTTCCTACGAGTCACCAAGATCAATCTAGGAGATGCTAGCAATGAGAGAGGGGGGGTGCATCTTCATACCCTTGAAGATCACTAAGCGGAAGCGTTACAAGAACGCGGTTGATGGATTCGTACTTGCGGCGATTCAAATCGCGGAAGATCCGATCCAAGCGCCGAACGGACGGCGCCTCCGCGTTCTACACACGTACAGCCCGGGGACGTCTTCTCCTTGATCCAGCAAGGGGGAAGGAGAAGTTGAGGGAGAACTCCGGCAGCACGACGGCGTGGTGGTGGAGGAGCTCGTGGTTCTCCGACAAGGCTTCGCCAAGCACTACGGAGGAGGAGGAGGTGTTGGAGAGGGGGAAGGGCTGCGCCAGGGAAGGGGTGCGGCTGCCCTCCCATCCCCCCTTTATTTATAGGGTGAAGGGGAGAGGGGGCCGGCCCCCCTAGATGCATCTAGAGGGGGGGGGGGGGGCGGCGGCCAGGAGGGGGTAATTTGCCCCCCAAGCAAGGTGGGAGGCGCCCCCTCCCCTAGGGTTTCCAACCCTAGGCGCCTTGGGCCCTTGGGGGGGCGCACCAGCCCACTAAGGGGCTGGTCCCCACCCATATTCAGCACACTAGGCCCTCCGGGGCAGGAGGCCCCACCCGGTGGACCCCCGGACACCTTTCGGTGGTCCCGGTACAATACCGATAACCCCCGAAACCATTCCGGCGACTGAAACTGGACTTCCCATATATAAATCTTCACCTCCAGACCATTCCGGAACTCCTCGTGACGTCCGGGATCTCATCCGGGACTCCGAACAACCTTCGGTAACCACATACAATTTCCCATAACAACTCTAGCGTCACTGAACCTTAAGTGTGTAGACCCTACGGGTTCGGGAACCATGTAGACATGACCGAGACATCTCTCCGATCAATAACCAACAGTGGGATCTGGATACCCATGTTGGCTCCCACATGTTCCACGATGATCTCATCGGATGAATCACGATGTCGGGGATTCAATCAATCCCGTATACAATTCCCTTTGTCCATCGATATGTTACTTGCCCGAGATTCGATCGTCGGTATCCCCGTACCTCGTTCAATCTCGTTACCGGCAAGTCTCTTTACTCGTTTCGTAACGCATGATCCCGTGGCTAACTCCTTAGTCACATTGAGCTCATTACGATGATGCATTACCGAGTGGGCCCAGAGATACCTCTCCGTCATACGGAGTGACAAATCCCAGTCTCGATTCGTGCCAACCCAACAGACACTTTCGGAGATACCTGTAGTGCACCTTTATAGTCACACAGTTACGTTGTGACGTTTGATACACCCAAAGCATTCCTACGGTATCCGGGAGTTGCACAATCTCATGGTCTAAGGAAATGATACTTGACATTAGAAAAGCTCTAGCAAACGAACTACACGATCTTGTGCTATGCTTAGGATTGGGTCTTGTCCATCACATCATTCTCCTAATAATGTGATCCCGTTATCAACGACATCCAATGTCCATGGTCAGGAAACCACAACCATCTATTGATCAACGAGCTAGTCAACTAGAGGCTCACTAGGGACATGTTGTGATCTATGTATTCACACATGTATTACGGTTTCCGGTTAATACAATTATAGCATGAACAATAGACAATTATCATGAACAAGGAAATATAATAATAACTATTTTATTATTGCCTCTAGGGCATATTTCCAACAGTCTCCCACTTGCACTAGAGTCAATAATCTAGTTACATTGTGATGAATCGAACACCCATAGAGTTCTGGTGTTGATCATGTTGGTTTAGTCAACGGATCTGCGACATTCAGATCCGTATGTACTTTACAAATATCTATATCTCCATCTTGAATATATTCACGAATGGAGTTGAAGCGGCGCTTGATGTGCTTGGTCTTCTTGTGAAACCTCGGCTCCTTGGCAATGGCAATAGCTCCAGTGTTGTCACAGAAGAGTCATCGGGCCCGACGCATTGGGAACCACTCCTAGGTCGGTGATAAACTCCTTCATCCAGACTCCTTCCTGCGCTGCTTCCGAAGCAGCTATGTATTCCGCTTCACATGTAGATCCCGCCACGACGCTTTGCTTGCAACTGCACCAGCTGACTGCCCCACCATTCAAAATATACACGTATCCGATTTGTGATTTGGAGTCATCCAGATCTGTGTCAAAGCTAGCGTCGACGTAACCCTTTACGACGAGCTCTTCGGCACCTCCATAAATGAGAAACATATCCTTAGTCCTTTTATTTGCTAAATCTTCAAATGAGTCTGATTATGTGATTGAAGAGTTGGAAGTTAAAGATGACAATACTTAGATCTTTGCATTATGCCTAGCTAAGGGCGTAAAACGATAGCGCTTGTTGGGAGGCAACCCAATGAATAAAATTTATTTTTGTCTTTTTCTTTCTGTTCTTGAGTGTTTGCACAATTATGCTGATGTTATGATTGTGTTTTTTGTGTTTTAATTAGTGTTTGTGCCAAGTAAAGCCTTTAGGATAGCTTTAGTGATAGTTGATTTGATCTTGTTGGAAAACAGAAACTTTTGCATACAGTAAAACAATTTTGAAAATTCACAGAAGCGACAAAAAATTCTGAATGTTTTACAAAAAATTGATATACAAATTTCCTCTGTTTTCTTAATTTGTCAGAATTTTTGGAGTTACATAAGTATGAGAACAATTCGCATCTTTACAGACTGTTCTGTTTTTTACAGATTCTGTTTCTTTGCATTGTGTGCTTATTTTGATGAATCTATGGTTTTTATCGGGGGGTATGAGCCATGGTAAAGTTAGAATATAGTAGATATAATGCAAGAACAAAATTTGAATGGGTTTTCTATAGTACTTAAAGTAAAGATTGGTTTTCTTATATTAACGGATCTCACGAAGGTTTTGTTGAGTTTTGTGTGATTGAAGTTTTCAAGTTTTGGGTGAGATTACGATGGATGAAGGAATAAGGAGTAAGAAGAGCCTAAGCTTGGGGATGCCCCATGGCACCCCAAGCCATTATCCAAAGATAAGCAAGCAACTAAGCTTGGGGATGCCCGAGTGGCATCCCCTCTTTCTTCTAACGACCATCGGTATTTTACTTGGAGCTATATTTTTATTCGTCACATATCATGAGTTTTGCTTGGAGCGTCTTGTATGATATATGAGTCTTTGCTTGTTTTGCTTTTTATTTTTAGTCATGAATCCTTGCTGGACACACCTATTTGAGAGAGCCAAAATTATGCTATGACTTGTTAGAATTGCTCTCTATGCTTCACTTAAATCTTTATGAGCTATGGAATTGCTCTAGTGCTTCACTTATATCTTTTTGAGCACGGTGTGCTTTAGTATTTTTGAAGAAATGCTCTCATGTTTCACTTATATTTATTTGAGCATTAGTAATTTTTTTTAGAAATTCTCTCTTGCTTCACTTAAATTATTTTGAGAGAAGAAAATTTTATGCTCATGTTCTTCACTTAGATTTGTTTGAGCTATCAAAAGCAACAAATGAAATTAGTCCCAAAGTGATAGATATTCAAGAGGGATATAATAAAAACTTTCATGAAGATCATTGGACAAAATAAACTTGATTCCTTGTAATAGTTTTGCGATATGTTGATATAATATGTGAGTCATGTTGATGAGTAATTATGCTTTAGTAAGAATATTGGTGTTAAGGTTTGTGATTCCCTATGCAAGCACGAAAGTCAATAGTTATGCAATGAAATTACATCCTACTTGTGGTGCATTATTCGGTTTTAGTTATGCTTAATGTTCGCTTATGAGATTTTTTCGTTTCTTGGTTGGATGCTTCTCAATCTTTTGCTAGCCTTCATTTGCACTAAGTATGATCACTACTTGTGCATTCAAAATCCTTAAATCAATTTTGCCATATAAGTCCACTATACCTATCTATATGCAATATTTCTGTGCCGTTCTAAGCAAATTTGTATGTGCCATCTCTAATTTCAAAATAAATTTCTCTTTTGTGTGCTCGTACCGCTCATGAAACGGTAGGGTGTGGCTGATATATTTCCATGCTAGATGTGTTATTCTCAAGATGAGTGTTTATTAACTTGTGATTGCACGAGAGTACGACAAAGGTATTAGGGATGCCTAGTCCTGAAATGAAAAATGAATTTATTTTATGTTGTCAAATAATAAATTCCTTGGAAAGTGTTGGTATGGAGGGCACCCATGGATACGGCTAGCCATGGAAAGTGAAAGTATGGTGGAAAAAGGAATAAACTTTATTTTTTGTTTGGGAACCGCCTATGATATATTTAGCATGGAAAGTATTGGGAACTACTCGATCGTTTTCGTTGACAGGAAAAGCATGACACCCAAAATGTTTTATCTCTACTTCTTTCGCTTTGAGCTCTGGCACCTCTACAAATCCCTACTTCCCTCTGCGAAGGGCCTTTCTTTTACTTTATGCAATTTTTATTTTGAGTATCCATCTTCTCTTATAAAGCACCAACTAAGGGGCACTATGATCGTATTTGAGCATTGGGTGTAGCTAATATGTGAGTGTGTTTCATGAATGGATCAATGATTGAGCATAATGGGCTAGGGATAACTTGCGTTAGTGTTGATATTTTAAAAGACATGGTTGCTTGTTGATATGCTTGAGTATTGAAATCTTCATGTCAAAACTAGACTATTGCTTTGAATCATATAAAAGTCCAAATGTCCATGCTACAAAGAAAAGAATATGTGATGAACATGTTAGGCAGCATTCCACATCAAAAATTCTGTTTTTATCATTTACCTACTCGAGGACGAGCAGGAATTAAGCTTGGGGATGCTGATACGTCTCCAACGTATCTATATTTTTTGATTGTTCCATGCTGTTATATTATCATTCTTGGATGTTTTACAATCATTTTATAGCAACTTTATATCATTGTTTGGGACTAACCTATTGACATAGTGCCCAGTGTCAGTTGCTGTTTTTTGCTTATTTTTTACTTCGCAGGAAATCAATACCAAACGGAGTCCAAACGCAACGAAACTTTTTGGTGATTTTTTCTGGACCAGAAGACACAAGTTGGGCCAAGAAAGTACCTGAGGGGGGCTCCGAGGGGAGCACAACCCACCAGGGCGCGCCTGGGAGCCCAGGCGCGCCCAGGCGGGTTGTGCCCACCTCGGCCACCTCCCGCACCGCCTCTTTGCTCTATAAATACCCCAATATTCCAGAAACCCTAGGGGAGTCGACGAAAATCAATTCCAGCTGCCGCAAGTTCCAGAAACCACAGATCCAATCTAGACACCATCACAGAGGGATTCATCATCCTCATTGGTGCCTCTCCGATGATGCGTGAGTAGTTCATCGTAGACCTACGGGTCCGTAGGCAGTAGCTAGATGGCTTTCTCTCTCTCTTTTGATTCTCAATACAATGGTCTCTTGGAGATCTATTTGATGTAACTCTTTTTTGCGGTGTGTTTGTTGGATCCGATGAACTTTGAGTTTATGATCAGATCTATGTTTTTATCCATGAAACTTATTTGAGTCTTTTGATCTCTTATATGCATGATTACTTACAGCCTCGTATTTCTTATTCGAATCTTTGGTTTAGTTAGGCCAACTAGATCGATTTTTCTTGCCATGGGAAGAGGTGCTTTGTGATGGGTTCGATCTTACGGTGCTTGATCCCAGTGACAGAAGGGGAACCGACACGTATGTATCGTTGCTATTAAGGATAACAAGACGGGGTCTATTTCTACATAAACAGATCTTGTCTACATCATGTCATCGTTCTTATTGCATTACTCCGTTTCTCCATGAACTTAATACACTAGATGCATGCTGGATAGCGGTCGATGTGTGGAGTAATAGTAGTAGATGCAGGCAGGAGTCGGTCTACTAATCTTGGACGTGATGCCTATATAATGATCATTGCCTGGATATCGTCATAATTATTTAAAGTTCTATCAATTGCCCAACAGTAATTTGTTTACCCACCGTATGCTATTTTTCTCGAGAGAAGCCACTAGTGAAATCTACGGCCCCCGGGTCTATTTTCTCATCATATATTTTCAGATCTATTTTGCCATTTGCCTTTTTATTTATTTGCCACTTTTATTTTTAGATCTATATTTCTAAAAAACCAAAAAATATTTTTGCTTCACTTTATTTTATTCGCGATCTATTTATCCAATCTACTATAATTTATCTCCCGTCCGTTTGCCAATTTATGGCACCGTTACCCGAAAGGGATTGACAACCCCTTTAACATGTCGGGTTGCAAGTATTTGTTCTTTGTGTGCAGGTGCTATTTACGTAGTGTTGCTTGGTTCTCCTACTGGTTCGATAACCTTGGTCTCATCACTGAGGGAAATACCTACCGTTGCTGTACTGCATCATCCCTTCCTCTTTGGGGAAATACCGACGTAGTTCAAGCCAACATCATAGTGGCAACATTTCTTGGCACCTCAACTCATCTATTCGATCTAATTGACCCAACCCAACCCATAGGAGAAAATAACTAGCGTACCTCCTCATTTGGTCACTTTATTCTTTTATAAAACACACATCATAGACGAAACAAAAGGGGCTAGTGCCCTTTAATGGGTAGTAACGAGCGCTCATGAGCTTTAACTGAACATAGTCGATCAGAGTTTTTATTCGTTAAGCTCAACGAGCTTAATGAACCCATCCTTAATGAACACGAGTTTAATGAACCAAGAAGCTCGTTAATACCCCTAGAACCCTACCCTTTAGCGCCGACATCCCCTCCATCTACCTTCCTCTCTCTCTAGCCTCCATCGGAAGATGCGTCCGGGCTAAGCCCATGCCACAAACGATGGTGGTGGGGCCTTGCTCCTCAGCATGGCGCATCTTCTACGATTATTCAAGCCCGGCCAGAAGTCGTCCTTGACTTAGCCCCATTTCCTGGTTACCCGACGCTCCTAGAAATGCGCCTACTCCACATGAGGTTATTGTCCCAACGTTCCTGGTGGCTGGCTGCGTGCCTCTAGCTCCTGGCGATGGCTCGGTCTAGCAGCGCGACGACAACTCGGTAGTCTGCGGATCTTGGCAGCTGCCTCTGCCGCACTGGACATCCTTGGGCCTCACTACATGACACGGGATGCTATGTCACCTCTCGATCTGGGGTTCAAATCTAGCGATCTATGGGCCCTGGTCGATTGACTCGTGTGTAGCTCTCTACGTGGCAATGAGGTCGGAGTCGTGGTGGTTTACACGGTCCAGCTGGACGAGGCATGGGATGTGAGATGGGTGGGGAAAGACGGGCTGGTATGTGCCAGACAAACGAGACAATACCTTTGAGAGTTGTTACCTTGACGAAGGAGTCGTTGATGTAGTTCTCCCCTCCCTACACTCATTCCTCTGGGGAAACCCTAGGACTGAGTGCTCTCGAACCGAACAATTATGACAGTTGTGTCATGGTACCCTCTTGCGGTATTGTTTTGGAGATGGCTCTTGTTGGAGGGACCCATGGTTGATGATGAGGTTCTTGCAGCATTGTTTTGGAGATGGTTCTTGCTAGAGGGACCCATGGTTGGCGGTGAGCTTTGCGTTGCAGCTGTCGCTTCCCTGTCTCTTTGGTGCCTTGTTTTGGGTGGCCGAGGTATGGAGGCGGAGCATAGAGGCGGGTAGCGGAGATCCTGCATAACGATGTGGAGTTGCGGAGGTGGTGTGTGCAATAATGTCAATGATGTTGTCCGACCGGAGCTAGTGGCGACAAACTATGCCAATGGCAGCGCAATGTTGGCTCGTGGTTTATTGTTTGGGGGCAGGTGGCGACCCACATATTTAAAAAGGAAGTACACTTGTGACGGAGGCGGAAGATCGGCAGTGAGTTCCCAATATGAGATTTTGCCTGTACCCTTCTCTATCGTCATCTGATCTACGACCCGCGTCACATAAGTGCGTCCACAGATGTTGTTGACTCCAAAGACGACTCTTGCTGACTTGCCTGACGTGTGCACGGTTTTCAGTTTGCGTGGTCGTGTCCATGTTCAGATTGTGTGCAATTGCATCATTATTGTTGAATCATCAGTTGCTCCTCTGTGTGTTTGTGTTGGTTGTGTGCATTCTAGTCATGTAGAGGTTAGGTGTATGCTCATTGTAGTGTTTGTAACCCCTTGATGCTTGTTACAAGCCAATAAAAACACCTTTTATAAAATGTCATAATAATTTGTAGCCATGAAAAGGGCCAATTATTGTTGAAGTACATACTAGATGACCTGTCGCGCCAAATAGCGCGCAAGACAAAATTGAACCAAGAACTAAAAGAGATCCCTTTGCCTTTTTTTAGCATACGGTTTTGATGTATACTTGTTTATCAAGTGCTATGAATCAATATAGAAATATTTTGGATTGTCTGTTGTGTAGGAAAGGCGAAAGCCCACTATGAACTGAAAGCAATTATTTTGATAAACTTAGGAGTGCACGTGGGTTTTTATCATATAATGGCCTTGCTTTCGAGTGTATATGTATTGAAAGAATACAAAGGTTTGATATCATAGATAGCCAAATACGCGATTCAAATAGTTTTTGACACAAGTGATACATTGCAGTTAAGTTAGTACTACATGGTAAGATAGGATGAAATGTTTGGATTTGTTGGCAATTGATACATTGTTCTTCCACAAGGAGAGATTGTGTCCATCTCTATCACTGGATTGGTAGGTCTCATGGTCTTTGATGGTTAAATGGAGCCTCTTGACAACTTCTGCAAGCATGTATTCTCCTGTTTATTTCACCATGGATTGGTGACAGCTGAAACGCATAGGAGCAGTATAGATTAATGTCCTGGAATTTATCAAGTGACATATATGACTACACTTTTGAAGATTCTCTATATGACTACACTTTTGAAGATTCTCTATGGGCAATGTAGAAGATCTAAGTCAGGCTGCTAAACCAACTACAAAAATAATAATATTTAGGCAATATTTCAAGTGAATGGGTAAGGAATAAATAAGATGGAGAGCTGCACTATCATCATTAATAGAAGGAAAAAGCATAGACAATGAAGAATATTTGTCTCAGTTCAGAACATACATGAACATGACTATAGACACACAAGATTTATTTTCCACAATATGCACAATTTAATTTAAATAAATCCATGTTGCTTTATAGTAGGAAGAACACACCTGCATTGACAAAAATACAAAAATGTAAGATCCGAGTAAATATACAGATAGGCGACACAATAAAATGTAAGACATGTCAACATAGAGCACTGTGTCCAGGAGCAGTTCTTAGGAATAGCAGTCAAATACATCATATAGTAATGGGATCCAACACAATCAACCCATGGTACCTTTTCTACAGAAAAAGCATACAAAAATATGATATAAATGTTTCTTCTGATCTTCTCTACCAAATATTATCTGTCTGATCTTCGTGACTATGATCAGTCTGATAAAATATGCAAGCCATATGATTACTACAAAAAAGATGGACACAAATTTGTGAGCTTCCTTGTGCACAAATCAGAATTCATGTGTGTGGTTATCGTTGCTATACATAGTGCTGACTGGTCTCTTATACAGCAAGGTAGACGCAGAAGGCAGAGTAGCCTATGAAAATCAAAGTTACTGGGTTGCAGCTTTTTAAATACCCATGCTTTGCAACAACAGAAAAAATCACTTTAAATCTATGAGAGAAAATAATGTATTACCGACAGTATGGAGGGGAGGATGAAGGAGCAGCTCCCTCACTACCTCCTCTGGCTGCCTCTTCAATTTCATAGCCATTCTCACAACCACTTTGAAATATGAAAAGGTTGAAGTACATAATAATATAGGAAAAATATTTCACAGCCATTATCCCGAGGTGCACTCTTTTGACAATGATAAATATTAACCATATATTGGATAATGAAAAGTACAACACATAAGCATACACTCCTTATCACCAACAATATTTATCATTAGCCCCCAAAAATGTCTCAAATCTCATGTGCGTGACTTAGAGCCATGATACATACCTACGGACAAGTGAATAATTAATAGGCTATGCCTACGAAGAACAAACAATAATAAAACAACATCTGACATGGTAGATTGGTAAAGAACAGAAACAATTACCCCTGTGAAATATTTTTGTAGCACTTAATGCTTCATGACATGGCAGGAGTATCTATCATTGGTGTCACATGCCTCAGAGCCATCCACAACATGATGGAACATTCACAATGTACCAACATGATGAGAGCCTGTATTACATACATCTAGCATTATTCACCAGTTGCGAAAATGGATACCAAAGAACAGCCAACTTATCAAATTTGTTGAAAAGTAATCCAGAAATTGATGCCTAATGATCAGACTCAGGCCTCAGTACAAACAACGCCATATCGTTTTCTACCTCCAAAAGTAGTATATATGTTTCAGTGGCAACCACAGAAGCTCCAGCAGCAACAAATAAAATAAGGGGAACCAAAATAAAGAGGCATTCCTCTGACGAGTTAACATACCTCAACACACATTCCCCCGGATCTCTCCTCTCGGATAGAGACCAGCCGAATTTGTCCCATCGGATGCCACCAGTATGTGATCAAGACCAGCAATGACAGGAAGGAACCAATTATAACAATGACAAATCATTGAGCTAGCAGACGAAAATGAAGGAGCCCGTAAAATGAACAATCAAAATGTACAAAGAGCCAAGATGCTACAGGATGGAGGCGACTACGACACTACGCCCAAATTTTGTTATTTATATTGGCCTAATTATTTGACGCGGATCTTTGATGTAGCTCTGCATTCGAACTGCTAGTCTGCGGCAACAGAAACTAAAACTAAAAAGATCAGAGAAATAAGGGGACAAATAATGTACAAACCAGCGAATAGCTTCTTGAACCAAGCTTTATATATCATCTTGCATAAATGGCAAAGTCTGTACTAATTGATGCTCTTACCACAAGAATAGAGCAGCTCAACTAAAAAGACAGGTGTACGTATAGAAAAGGAGAGAGGGGAAGGGGCAGACGAGGGAGTGGAACCTTGAGGTGCAAGGGCACGAAACCAGACCAAAATGAGAATGCTACATTGATTTTAGTGCGTTATCTACAACAATGTTTACATAACTACACCAACATTGAATCTCCAAGTTCCAACCTTCTATGATGCATTTTACCAAGCAAAGAACAAACGAATACAAATGCGTAGAGGTTATATACCTTTTTGTTTCTTTTGGGATGGAAGTCCGGTGTGAGGATTTAGGTCGATGATGTTGTCATCTTGTGATCACTACAAATACAGAATCTTCTCCAACATTACTTAAGAGCAGAAACCACTTTCCACAAAAAGTTCAATTGGATCAAGCAAAGGGAATGAGAATCGAAAAGGATACAAAGGAGCAATATTTCCTGAAAGCATGGCTGGACCAACTATTTGTTGGCTGCAAGCGGTCGTGTGATGTTACAGCCTATAGCTCCAACGGCTCAAGGCCAAACCCATCAGGTAGTCGTTCAGATTTTTTTTCAACAAGGCCATGAAGAAACACCAAAGGAAGAAAAGCTATCAGCCAACATACTGGAAAAGCACACATTTTTTCCCTATAAGAAGAAACTCAAAGTCCTGGCCCAACCAGCCAGAGAAGATAAAGGACAAGCAGGAAAACAAATAACCTGGCAACTCATATTTCCACAAAGCCAAAAAGAGTGTTAGGTACTTGTCCTGACAAAAGCTCAGTCTCAAAGGTATTTTCCTAAGTATGTCTTTAACAAATACTCCAACAAATGTAGAATTGAATGAACGGCTTTTGGAACAACAAGAAATAAACTTAGCAGGCTGCTGTTAAGGTTGGTTATTCATAAATAAACTGAAATATTTTTGGCGGTAATATTCAGAAGGTAGAATAAAAAGGCAATGCAGAGTATTTGGAATGAAGAAAATATATATTGTTGTACCAAATGGCGCAAGTTACAAATTTAAATGGCGAGTTATTTGCACCCAAAATTCATCAATTCTATCATTCTAAAAGCACAAAAGATTATGTGAGCTCTAAAGGGTACAACACATTTCTGAGTAGTTTGATCGATCATCTCATTCTCCTGCAAAATTAGCTCACAAAAAAAGGATGACAAAAATGGAAATACAGTTGATCTTGTGCAACGGTGGTAACAAAAATGAGTAACTTTCAAGGAAACAAACAATTTGTAAGTAACATATATAATCTGACATCTAATTCTGCCGAGATATTTGAATAAACATGTGATGGATAACCTGAGTTTCTCGATAGTAACCTCCTAGGAACTTCAATCTCTGACGGGAAGCAAACTACATCAATCCCTGTCAGGAACCAAGCAACCTCACTGCATATTTTTGTAGAGATGAAGGCTTGTAACCAGCAGGAGCAGTGCATAATTTGCAACCACGCTCACGACCTGCATAACTAATAGATGGTCACTCTGCAAATGACAGATAAGAAATTTATAATGAAAAGAACTGATGCATCCCTATCGGTTGATATGTATGCTGACATATAAGCAACTACTACCTTGCTATTGCACTAACTACCACTGAAGCACGCCGACCATTGGCAAATAGCATGTCAATCAAGAGATTTGCAATGACAACTTATTTTGCTAAATTTAATCAAGTCATCTGTGCATCATCATTAGTGATCTACGTCACACACATCTTCTAGTAGCCTACAACTGATACATGCACCTGAAAACATGCTGCTGTTTTTACCTGGTAAAATAGATAGTGATACAATTTATTTATTTTTGCCATGTGCAAACTGTACCATCAACTTGTATGAAAAAAGCAATATTTCATCACGATCACCATCAGGCTAGTGGATCCCTCACAAAATAAGCATTGTAAAGACAGTAAGAACAACATACATATGTTGACGCATGCAAAGGAAGTAGACCACACACATGTTTTGATGAATATATAATCAATCACAGACCTTTCAAATTAGAAACACAGTGACAAGCTAGCACAAGATGAATCAATTTACATATTTTCAACCCCAGAAAGAGGGCATAAAAAAACAAATGTACTGAATTTAAGAAGCAGACATAATGTAACTAATATCTGAACTGGAGCTATATTTCAGTTAGAAGAAAAGTACCGAGTATTAACACATTTTTCCATGCAGGAGTAGAAACATACAAAGGCTTACATACCCATGAATGGTAGTCCTTTCTTTATAGGAAAGGAATTTCTAGGATAACAAATAGTGTATGTGTTTTCAGGTTCGTAGTGTTATAAATTTGAATGGTATCAATTTTCTCTCCCGTAAAGATTCTTCAGCATTTATTCAGCTCAGCAACAATCTTTGGTGGCATCTGAGCTCTATTGTGAGTTGCAGCAAAGTTGTCGTGAACTGTGGAGATCCACAAGCAGCGCCGCATGTACATGGGCAACAAATTTAAATAAGAAATTTAGTTTTAGCCATGAATATCAATAGTAGTTGAGAGATATATATTTAATTCACCCAGTGTTCAATTAACATCTGAACACAACATGTGTAAGTGTGACCCCTAAAATAACTATTTGTAAATGAGAAAAAATAGTGTGCATTATCAGGATCATTCTCTAACGTTCAAGGTTTAACTGGTGACACACATCAGATTTACTAACCTACAATGTGCCTAACAATCAGAAGACTCCAATTAGCAAACTGACAAGCCATTAACTCAAGCTAATACCGAAGATGCTCAAACAAAAATGGCAGGCAGTAAACAAATCAATGTTAAACTAACACCGCCGCGTCACCTTCTAACCTGCAGCTTGGGAGCAGACCACCGCCGTCGACCGCCACTCTGCATCTTGGCGGTTGTATCCATCCCGCTGTGGCTGTCGGCGTCGATGGAAAGTAGAGTGCTTGGAGTGGCCAGCCGTCGACTGCACTCACGTCAGCCTGCCCATGGTCTGCGAAGAGGGGGCCAGTGCGACAACGTGGCGAAGAGGATGAGGCATCATCGGATTGGGAAGGCCTCCGGACTCTCTCAAGCCCCTCCACCCAGATTGAAGTCTCAATGAGCATAACAAGGAGACATGGAAAGCCCATTCTCAAATATGTGATATATCATGGCCTGTGAAGGCTAGAAATCTCTTTTTTTTTGTGACTTAGAAATCTCATCTATGGAACTACAAAAGTGGAAACATCTAACAATGTCTGCTGTGTGTCTTTCTTAGGTACTTTATATGTCAAATGGACTGCAATAAATAGTGTTCACCCTAAAGAGACGCCTACATCAGAATTGAGAGGGGAATCACCTAATGTAGCGTGATATGAGGCTGTTGAACTTGGTCATCATGTTGTTGCTGCGCTGGAAACCCCGTTGAAGAGATTCAAGCAGAAGCACCTAGTTGAGAGAGAGGCAAGGTAGATGAAGAGATAGATCGGGATGGAGTACAGGAGGGGAAAGAGAGATGGGGAGGGTGAGCATACCGGTGCGGCGGCTCACCTCAAGCCGTCTTCCTCGCTGGCCGTTGGTCGCTTCAGGCGGTGAATCAACCCGCGCCGCCGACGCCGCTGTTGGCCGCCACCGGAGAAGCACGCCTCCGTGCCCGCCGGTCGAGCCACCGCCGGGACACCCGGTTCTCCTCTTCCTCCTCCAGATCCAGGGCTGGCGGCGCAGGAGAGGACAAAGACGGCTGGGGCGAGAGAGAGAAGGGGCTGGCGGTGCGGGAGAGGAGATGAGGGAGAGGGAGGCAGACGAGGCGTGGGGAGAGGAGAGGAGCCGGCGGCGGCAAGAGGGGATGAGGGTCGCGGGGGAGACGCGCCCACTGCCTGCTGCCCTTTTTCTCTGTTTTTTTTCCTCGCGCTGCTCTCCCTCGCGCGGTGCGTTGTGCGCTCGCTGAGATTTATACCCTTGCTCATGACAAGACAAAAATGCCCTCGGCGGGGTGCAGAATTTATAGGCGGTGACAGCAGCACTGTTGATAGCGATTTAGGGGCGACGTGTCTGACTTCGTCCTGCCTGGCAATTCTTGAGGATTTATATGTTCAATAAGTGCTTTGTGCTGTTGATGCCCATGACTGCTGAAGCTCTTGGCGAATGACTTGCCATTTTTACATTACAAATCAGCGAGTACAAGAAGAAGAACTGAAGCATCTGAATCAGAGCAAATCAGATACATCAGCTTGTTCGATTGATGATTATTCCCGACATAGATGATTACCTTTGCGACACATACTCGATCACTTCGTCTACTCCTCAAATAAAACGGTCCCGTTAAAGGGGATGCTGACACTGAATACTACTACTGCTGCTACATTGCCTTCTCTGCTACTCCGATCTTGATTTCTGTTGCCTCTTTCCTTGCCTTGCGTCTCTTGTCCTGGAGGAACTCCGTCAGCACCCGTAGCGCAACGTCGGCGTCTTCGCTCCGCAGCAGCATCTCGGAGACCTCGGCCGGCGTCACCTTCACCTCCACCGCCGCAAGCAGTTCCTGTATCTCTGGGAACAGAGCATGGTCATCCAGGAGGTGATAGTTCCTGGCCAACATCTTGAACGCCTCCCAGGAGCAGTGGCCCATGTAGATGTGCATGTCCATGCGCCCCGGCCGCAGCAGCGCCGGGTCGAGGCGGTCCTTGTAGTTGGTGGTGAAGATGATGATGCGCTCCTCGCCGCTCGTCGACCACAGCCCGTCGATGAAGTTGAGCAGCCCGGACAGCGTTATGGTCTGCTGTTGGCGCGGTCCCGGGTGGTGGGCCTTGTCCTCCGGGACGTCGTCGTCTGATGAACTGCCGTCGTCGGCCGGCACCGGCATCGTGCGGTCCTCCCTCGACTTGGCGTCGAAGCAGCAGTCGATGTCCTCGATGACGAGGATGGATTTGTTGGGCATGGCGATAAGCAGCCTCTGAAGCGCCGAGTTGAGGCGCACCTCGGAGAGGTCGAGGTCGTAGAGGTTGAACCGGAGGTAGTTGGCCATGGCGGCGACAAGGCTGGACTTGCCGGTCCCAGGTGGGCCGAAGAGCAGATACCCGCGCTTCCAAGCCTTGCCGATCCGCCGGTAGTACTCCTTCCGCTTGAGGAAACGGTCGAGGTCGTCGGTGACGGCCTGCTTGAGTGCCGGATCCATGGCGAGCGTGTCGAAGGTGGCCGGGTGGTGGTGGTTGATGCCATGCCATGAGCGACCCTCGTTCATGAAGATCTTGAGCGCGCGATCCCGCCGCTGCAGCTGCTCCGCCGTGGACATGATGAACGGCACGTACCGCTCGAGCGCCGCCTCCGTGTGCTCGGCGTCAAAGCTGAGCTCGAGGGTCTCGCGTGGTGGGGCGCGATGGCCCTTTCCCTTCTTGCCTTCGTCGCCGCCGGTCTCGATGGACGTCCATTTGAAGTCGACGCCGTCGAAGGTGTCGGCGGTGGAGCCCCCATCGTCCATGCACAGGAGTGTGCTCCAGCTGCTGCTCCCGTCGGGCTCCTTGTACCGGGTGCGCGCGAGGCAGAGCCGGCGCATGGCGGTCGGGTCGATCTTGGTGGCCAGGTAGGCGCGCGCCGCCTCGAAGAGGTGGTTCTCGTTGTACCCAGCGTCCAAGTGGCGGCGGATGACGATGGTGTGCCGCTCCTTGTCGCCGGCGCCGAGGCGGGCGCGCACGAAGGCGGCACCCCAGCGCGCAGCTCCTCGGGGAGGAGCTCCCTCGCCATGCTGCGCACCAGCATGGCGTACGCGGCCACGGACGCCGCCGTGGCCAGCGCCTTCTTGTACGTGTCCACCACCCTCCCGCCTCCTTCCAACGACGACGCCGCGGCCCCGGCCATGGTGGTCAGTGGCAAGTTATCCATGAGCGCGATGCGAACACGAGTGTGCTCCACGCCTCGTATATGTACTAGTGCTCTAGGGTTCATTTGCAGTTACGATCGACGAAGTTCTACCACCGATGCGGCGCAGTTTCGTGGAAGGTCCCATAAAGGCAATAGTACTAATGTCGACCGATTGACTCCAGCTGAGTCGTCTCTGTTTAATACCCAATCGTCCTTCAACTCGTGTTGCCTTCATTTCATTTGGAAAATTTTCCTGCTTCCTTTACCTTTGCTGAAGAGGCTTCACGTGCGTGAAGGAATCTTGGAGTGGAATGAGAGAGCTCGCAAAAGCTGCTGGCTCATGTCGGATGTTCCGTCATGTCCGACGCAGCACAGTACATCTTTCGGCCGGCCTCGTATGATCGCATCAGAGGTTTCTTGCAATATTCTACCACTCCAGTGTGCCACCATACACAAGGACCAGTGATTTAATTAGGTCACCGGCTGTAAAAAGTCGTCGAGTTAAGCAAAACGTCCACTGGTTCCAGTCACACCGATCGATTAAGCAAGAATCTAGTACACCGGAGAAGGCACTCCATTTTTATAGCCCGGCCGCTCGCCGGAGGTGATTGGTAGTATTCGCAAAAATGAAAATGATAAAAACTGTACAACGATTTATGCTCTCTTCAATCTACATTGAATTGTCGCTGCTTTAGCACCTTGTTGTATTCGAATTATCTTATTTTTTAAAGCCAATAGCTAGCCGGCGTTTTCCCGGTGGGTAACCCGAGCGAACAAGTGTCCGTTTTGGATGGCTTGTTAGAGGGGCTGCGCTACGCGTCGGCCGGTGGATTAGTTAAAAACATCCGCCGCCTGGCTGGCCGTTGGATGGACGCGTTGCTGGCCGTCCAATGTACCACCCACATTCCCCACCTCCCTTCTGCAACAAGTGCGGTGTTGCAGAAACAAGGGCCGTGCTACGCGTCCGTCGGTTGAAGTTCGGGAAGGTTCGACCACCTCCCACGCCGTTAGATCTTCCCACGTGAGCGTCACAAATTGCAACAAGCTAGTTGTTACGCTCATCCCTCTGCAACAACGACTTTGTTGCAAACCACTCTGAAGCGTTATCGTGTGACTTCACGAATTGCAACAAGTTGGTTGTTGCTGAAACAAAGACTTTGTGCGGATACGTGATGTAACTTTTGCAACAATGGTATTGTTGCAGAAAACTTTGCAACTGTGGTGATGTTGCAGAAAAAAATTGTCTCCACTTTTATGCAACAAAGGTAATGTTGCAGTTTTTTTTTGTCTTCATATTCATGCAACGTAGGTGATGTTGCGGGAGCAAGTTTTGCAATATTACTGATGTTGCAGAATTTATTTGCAATGAATAGGGTTGGCCCAGGTAGTAGGGCCCAGGCACGTGCACCAAGTCTTCATGCGAGTCACGCGCCCTCACGATCCAGTGGACCAAGGGGTTGCGATCTGACGGCCGCGCGAGCGACGGATGCAGCGAGAAAGATCGGCCGGTTGATTGGAAGCTTTTTCCTTGTTAGAGAAGGGATCGTTCATTTAGAAAACTAGAAGATTTCCCGCGCGTTGGTGCGGAACCATTTGCAACAACCATGTTGTTATATAAAGAATTAGTAAAAAAAGATATAATGTAAACTCAATGGGCTATGTAATCTAGCAAGATGTATACAAAGATTAAGTGATGATTCGAAACATGTTCAGTAAAATGTACCTGATAATAACACAATACATATGCAAAAATCAACTCCAAAAAAGATGACAGAATCGGAGCACCAACTATCAGACTTGCAAATGAACCAGACTTGCAAATGAACCACTGAATGTTTTCTGTAAATCCTGAAAGCTGGTTTCTAAAAGACAAAACTGACGCAAAAGCTTGTATTAGACTAAATCTCCAAAGGAGGAAATAAGCGATTAAAATGACATGTTTTCTGACCTTCCAACTCGCAGTGTCTGCTCCACTAAAACTGAAAGAATGAAAAAAAATCAGGACGCATCTACTTAGTACAACAATTATCTTTTTTCTAGGGAAGTACAACAATTATCTGAATGGCATTAATAGAATCTATTAAAAGAACATGATAACGAAATTGCATGCATGCTTACGTGTATCATCAGATCGCAAAAAGAAGTTCTCGGAATCTTGAATGGATGCGTGAGTGCTCACATGGGCTGCAGAAAATTGCTGCTCCAAAATGGGCAAGCTGAGTGATGTGCGTCATTTGGAATGATCGAGATAGCAAACGGAGATGGGGCCTGAGGATGTCACCATTTCACCCTATGCGCATGATACCAGTCCGTCCGCCCACCCTGTGTAGAATGGACGAAAAGAAAGACAAAAAATTGTCTGACGTATATGAATACCAAAATTCATCCAAACCTATTCTTTTTAATCGAGTAACCATTATGACTTGCATAAATAGAAGGGATAATAAAGTGCTTGGTTGTAGATGATTTGTTCGAACCATTCATTGCATGAAATGGAGGAAGTCATATTCCTATGTAGTCTTGCGTACTGAGGGAATCATATTCCTATGTAGTCTTGCGTACTGAGAGAACTATAAGGCACATGTCATGTGTTCATCCAATTTAAGTAAATTTCAGAGATGAGATGCTTACCTACAAACGTGATTAGTAAGTGATGTAGTATTCAGGAAGAAAGCACAAATAGCCATTGCAATCTGCCACAAATCATCAAGCAGCTTGGGGCCGAATCTGATAAAATGACAAACCAGACTTAAATTTCACACAGTAATGTAACTTAGTAGAAACAGACATGCAGTAAGCAAAATCAACAACACGGCGAGGTTAAATTGTGAGATATGGTACTTGTCCATGTCGAAGGAAATAAAGCAGAGGGGGACTTGTTCTTGATCCAGTGGGCATCGACCAGATATGGTACTGGAACTTTGTCCGCAGAGCGCGTAGACAACGACCTGCAGGCATAGCGTCATGCCGTGATGAAGTGTTTCGCCAGTGCTTGGGGAGGTTTCGAGTCGACGCCTCCTCCCAATTCTATGATTCATCGCCCTGTCCAAAAGATAGATGTAATGACATGGGGGCGGTACGACGGGTGTCAACAGGGGTTCAGATCCATCCATCCAGCAAACTAATTTTCTGAGGGCAAAACCTGATTACCTAGAGCAGGGGCGTTGGTTATGGCGGAAGACTACGGGAATGGAGCAGATTCGTTCCTTATATATAAGGGAGATTAACTCCATCTGTTATTCTTGCGTTTGCTTAGTGGAGAAGATGAAAAGGATCTGGTGTAGAATGTGAAGAGAGTTGTGCAAAATCAATCAATTCAGCGGGGACTGGGGAGTAATCAGGGAGACGACGGGCTGCTCAGATTTTCCTATTGAATGAATTATAATAAAGCAATTATGTCTGGGTGGGCTTTTCTTAGGGCATGTATTGGCAGATAGGCCAACAATCTTGTATATGCAGCAGGCTACATGGGCCACGCAGGAATGGAACAGGTAGGTGTAGCGCGATGCGGAACAGGGATGCCGGCTGGAAGCTTCGATAGACCAGTTGGAGATTTTACAGGTGGGACCTACTTGATGACGTGGATAGCCTGCATGCTAAGAGAATTAGTAGTAGTGGAGATCAACTATTTAGGATATATAGATTGCTTTCAACGAATGCCACCACTAAGGGCAACTCCGACGGGGCGACCCAAACAGACGGGAGTGTCTACTTTTAGTCCGTTTGGATGGCCAGGTGGCCACGCGTTTGGTCCTTGTCCGTCCTTTTCTGGTCTGTGCACCCAACGGCGCGACCCATTTGGTTTGTCATGTCCTTTTTTTAATTAATTTATCATTTTGGTCATTCTATATAATTTTAATGGGATTAAATGAAACATTACACATGATTAAACAAATAACTTACATAGTTTACAACCTAAAATAAATAAAAATCACATGGTTTACAACCTAATGAATTTGAAATTGTAGCAAATAAATTGAAAGAAAATAAGAAGATACAATTGTGAGTCCATGTATGCTCATTCAAATCATTTTGACGTTGAATGTGAGTTACTCAATCACGAATTTCATAATAAAATTGGATAAACTATGCAAATGTTGCCGCTCCACCATCGGGCTCAACCAAATCACACTGGTAGCCCAACCCTTGGCCATAGATGATGTGATCATGTTCATCCTCTACAATCATGTTGTGCATGATCACATAAGCAGCTTCATGTTCTGGCAGGGTGCCAAACAATAGCCCAATGAGATTGGAGCACACCAAAAGCACGTTTCATATCTTTCATAGCACTCTCTTGTTCTTTGCCAAACCTAGCCCTCTTCTCTCCTTGGGGCTCAGAGATTATCTTCACAAATGTAGATCATGGAGGATAGATACCATCAGCTAGGTAGTATCCCTTGTTGTATTAGTGGACATTGATCTCATAGTTGACCTCTGGGGAATTACCTTTTGAAATCCTCAAGAACGTTGGAGAGCGCTGAAGCACATTGATGTTATTGTGAGAATCTGACATGCCGAGAAAATAGTGCCAAATTGATACGTCTCCAACGTATCTATAATTTTTGATTGTTCCATGCTATTATATTATCTGTTTTGGATGTTTTACATGCATTAATATGTTATTTTATAATATTTTAGGGACTAACCTATTAACCTAGAGCCCAGTGACAGTTTCAGTTTTTTCTTTGTTTTTGACTTTTACAGAAAAGGAATATCAAACGGAGTCCAAACGGAATAAAACTTTACGATGATTTTTCTTGGACCAGAAGACACCTACGTGACTTAGAGAGAGGGCCAGAAGAGTCCCGAGGAGGCCACAAGCCTCTAGGTAGGGCGCGCCCTGAGGGCTTGTGGGCCCCTCGGGAGTCCCCTAACCCTAATTCCACCTCTATATATTCTCAAATATTCTCCAAACATCAGAAGCGTCCACAAAAATATTTTTTCGCCGCCGCGAGCTTCTGTTCTCGTGAGATCCCATCTTGGGGCCTCTTCCGGCACTCCGCCGGAGGGGGGATTCGATCACGGAGGGCCTCTACATCAACCTTGCTGCCCTTCCGATGATGCGTGAGTACTTTACCACAGACCTACTGGTCCATAGATAGTAGCTAGATGGCTTCTTCTCTCTCTTTGATCTTCAATACAATGTTCTCCTCGATGTTCTTGGAGATCTATTCGATGTAATCTTCTTTTGCGGTGCGTTTGTTGAGATCCGATGAATTGTGAATTTATGATCAGATTATCTATGAATATTATTTGAGTCTTCTCTGAACTCTTTTATGCATGATTAAGATATCTTTGTATTTCTCTTCAAACTATCGGTTTGGTTTGGCCAACTAGCTTGGTTTTTCTTGCAATGAGAGAGGTGCTAAGTTTTGGGTTCAATGCGGTGTCCTCACGGCCAGTGACAGAAGGGGTAGCGAGGCACATATTGTATTGTTGCCATCATGTCATCTTACTTAAGGCGTTACTATGTTCTTATGAATTTAATACTCTAGATGCAGACAGGAGTCGGTCGATGTATGGAGTAATAGTAGTAGATGCAGACAGGAGTCGGTCTATTTGTCATGGACATGATGCCTATATTCGTGATCATTGCCTTAGATATCATCATAATTATGCGCTTTTCTATCAATTGCTCAACAGTAATTTGTTTACCCACCGTATGCTATTTTCAAGAGAGAAGCCTCTAGTGAAACCTATGGCCCCCGGGTCTATTTTCCATCATATATTTTCAGATCTATAAACCAAAAATACCAAAAATACCTTGCTGCAATTTATTTATATTTACTTTAGTTTGCTCTTTTATTTATCTTTTATACCTATCTTTATTAGATCTCACTCTTGTTCGTGACTATGAAGGGATTGACAACCTCTTTTTCGCGTTGTGTGCAAGTGTTTGTTAGTTTGTGCAGGTGCATATATTGGAGACGTGCTTGTGCCTCCTACTGGATTGATACCTTGGTTCTTAACTAAGGGAAATACTTATCTCTACTTTGCTGCATCACCCTTTCCTCTTCAAGGAAAAAATCAACGCAAGCTCAAGAAGTAGCAGGAATAATTTCTGGCGCCGTTGCTGGGGAGGTTCTACATCAAGCCTACCAAGTACCCATCATAAACTCTCATCTCTTGCACTTACATTATTTGTCATTTTCCTCTCGTTTTCCTCTCCCCCACTTCTAAAACGTTTTCAGAAAAATACAAAAAGATTTGCCTTTTTATTCGCCCTTCTTTCATTCGTCTTCTCATTTGCTTTCCGTTTGGTTGTGTGCTAGATTGCTTGCTTTGTCATGATGTCTCAAGAAATACCAAGTTGTGTGACTTTTTCAACACTAATAATAATGATTTTATTAGTACTCCGATTGCTCCCGCCACTAGTGTGGAATCTTATGAAATTAATGTGTTGGTGCAATGATATGCCCCTTATGTTTTGGAGTTTGTTGACATAAATAGTATGGGACTTATGTGTTTGCTAGTGAACACAGAGTAACAGGTCCCTGATGTATCGAGGAGTTTGATACAAACAACAAAGATAATCTTCCTACACAGCAGTGAAGGTTATCACCGAAGATAAAGCTATCAAGAGTGACCCCTAAAAATTGCTGAAGTTTAAGCAATTGGTTCGGTGCATGTTCGAAGCAAATGACTGCGCTCGAGGAAGAATGAAGACGAAGTGAAGACATAGCATTCATTGTTCTTCTTCTTTCATTGAGTCATAGGACCACCGTACTATTAAGAGGGGTATAGCGTTTCGAAGCTTTGATTCTTTGATGCTAAACCCAAAACCTATGAAAGCTGTGAGAGAAATCTCTTTGTGCTCCGAGCAAATACTTGCCAGCAAGAGACTGTGATCTTCTTCGCTGCGAGAGATTTGCGTCGGACCGAGGAGTTAGCATTACTTGTTCCTCAAGTAATGTTACCATTGCTCCAAAAATCCAACCGTTGTGAACGTGTCGGTTTGCCATTGGCTGGACCTCGTGTCCAAAATGGTAATTTCCCATCTGGGAAGGCTGCGGCTATGCCACCCCGCGCCGGGCTTTGTCCGGTGGCTGCTCCATTTGATTCTGAGAAGATTGTTGAGCAACCCCCTCTCTGAGCGATTTGAGTTTAAAATCCACCGAAAGAAAAACCCTAGAGCCGAAGAATTCAATAGTGGTTCAGCATCACTGGAATCTAAGTTTAGTACGCTCCGCCTAGTACTCTTGAGAGCTGCAAACTCTCTAGACGGTTAGGTGTCAATTTCTTCAGAGACCAAGAGTGATTATGGTTCTCGAAGAAGAAGTCTGTAAAGGTTTGGAGATCGCCTTCAAGTATCTACCACGAGTGATCGGCATCGGTTGACGAATCGATTGTCGAGGAGAATAGGGTGAAGAGAGTTTATCTTCCGTGTTAAGTCACAACCCCTCCAACCAGACGTAGTCCTTGTGCAGAAGGACAAACTGGTCGAATAAATAACTTGTCGCCATCGAGCATCTTTGGTTACCTCTGTCACTCATGTTTACTTTTGATGCATTCCATTCATGTAATTTACTTCGATGCATGCTTTAGTTTCCCTTCGATATTTCGCTGTAGTTCATCTTAGCTTGTTTATCCTTTATTCTGCTGCTGGGTTATGAGAGATTTAAGTTTTCCGAAGAAAATTTAAAACTCCCATTCACCCCCTCTAGTAGACATACTTCGATCCTACAATTGGTATCAGAGCCTGGTACTCCTTGACTCTGCTCATTTTAGTTTAACGACTTTGGAGTTTAAGTATGTCTTCAGTGAACTACAAGTCGCATCTCAAGATTCCCATATTCGATGGGACAGACTATCCCTTCTGGAAGGAGAAGATGAAGATCCGTCTTCAAGCTATAGATGATGATATGTGGAACGTGGTGCATATCGGGTTCACAGTTGTTATTCCTCAAGCTCCTACCGATGAAGAAAATAAGCTCATTCAACTAGATGCTCAAGCCAAAGATGAAATTGGTGGCCATCTCTCTCGTGCTCAATTCCTTCGGTATCGCCAATGTCAGACTGCAAAGGAGCTGTGGGATGTGCTCGAAAAGATCAATGAAGGAGTTTCATCTCAGAAAGAGGCCCGGATTGATACTCTTCGGGCGAAGTTCAATCGCTTCAAGCAAATTGGAAATGAAAGCTGTCAGCAAACCTTCGATCGCCTTAGTGACATAGCAAATGAACTTCAAGGACTCGGCGCCAAAGATATCACTGACCATGAAGTTGTGAAGAAATTGCTTCGATCGCTTGACACCTCATTTGACATGCTTGTTCTGATGATTCAAGAGCGTCCTGATTTCAAAAGCCTCAACTCAGCTGATGTCATGGAAAGACTGAACACACACGAGGAACAGGAAGAAGAGAAGAGAGATCCGTATGGCTCAACTCAACACAAAAATCATGCTCTCAAGGTTGTGGCTGATTCCTCCTCAGAATGAAATGCCGAAGAAGATTCAGATGATCTAGAACGTCTCAGCAAAGATCTCGCACTGATCACAAAATGATTCTAACGTTTCCATAAGAAGAGCCAGTTCCAGAAAAGAAGTTCAAGCAACTCTGGGGGTTCAAAATCCTCAAAACCTGCCGGAGAATACACCTGTTTCAAGTGTAGAAATCCTGGACACTTCATTTCAGACTGCCCTCTCTGGGAAGCTGAAATCCGTGCTAGTGGGAGATATGATTCCAGCAACCATCGAAGCAAAGGCAAGAGCAAGAACTACGACTCTGATGATGAGAAGAAAACAAAGAAGTTCTTCAAGAAGAAGGACAACTCCACCTCAAAATCATGGTCACGATCTTCCTCAAAGAATCCTTCCAAGTCCTCCTCCAACCACAAGAATACTTCTCGCAAAGCCAAGGCTTACATCGGCAAGGAAATGGATTCTGAAGAAGAAGAATCATCAGGTTCCGAAGAAGAAGAAGAATCCGATGAAGATTCTGACTCCGGCATGGCTGGCATAGCATGTGCCTCCTCTGCTACGACAAACTTCTTCGGGAATCCTTCAAGTGACGATGAATCTCCTACATACTGCTTCATAGCCAAGGCTTCAAAAGAAAAGGTATCCTCCAAACATCACAAGACTCACTCCAGTGATCAATATTCTTCTGATGAGGATGACCATGCTAAGTTGATCAAAATTGCCAATATACAACAAAATTATCTTGAGAAAATTGAGAAAACCCTCAGGAAATCTAAAGGGTTGTTGGTTGAGGAGATGGAAAAAAACCAGTCGCTGACCGAAGAGTACTCCACTCTCAAGTCATGAATGGATGAACTCTCAACTCGTCATGATTTTCTCTCAGCAGACCACGAAAGATTGACCTACGATTACCTGAAAAGGAAACAGGAACTTGAGGCGCTGAGAGAGGCTCATGAGGATTTGATGAAAGAAAATTCTCTTCTCACCCAACAACTTAAAGAGAAAACTGAAGCATTTGAGCCACCATGCTTAAAATACATTGAACGAAATAATGCTAAATCAAATGCTGAATCATCTGTGAATGCTAACACCTCGATCGAGAAAAATAGTTATGATTCTGATGAAAATGCTAGGTTGAAGGATCTTCTTCAGACAGGAATGTTCAAATCTCTCAAAGGACACCAAACCCTTTGCGATGTTCTGAAGAAATCTATTCTTCACAAAAATCCCAGAAAGGAAGGTATCGGTTTCAAAAGGAAACTAAATGAAGATGGTACTTACTGGGAACCACATCAATATCATCAAACTGTGTGGGTTCCTGCAAAGAGCAAAATGCTCGACCCAGCATTACTTTCGGGATATAACTCTCCCATTCCTGAATATCCTGATGATGATTCCCTGAACAACTATAAGCTGTTCAAAGATCAACATGGTGAGACTGTTGCTCGCTATGTTGGACCAAACAGCAGAAATGCCCCCCAAAGAATGCTATTTGGGTGCCAAAGAAAACTGTTGGTGCTCTGCCTGTTTCTACTCGACTAATCTTGCAGGCACAAAGGATTCGACATAATGAACATATGCATACAGGATACAATCATTATGCTCATTCATCTGGAAAGAATTTCAATGCTTACTATTTCAATTATACTCGCTCCTCATCGAGTAACAACTCTGCTTATCGAAAGAAAACCTATCCTGCTCGTTCATTTGTTTCGAAGCCACCTGCAAAAGTGTGGGTGGTTAAGAAAGCCTAATTCTTCTGCAGGGCTATGTCTCCGGGTGTACTGAATGGATTATGGACAGTGGATTCACTAGTCATATGACGGGAGACAAGTCGTTGTTTGTCGACCCCAACCTAACTGCTTCTCCTCTGAAGTATATCACTTTTGGTGACAACAACAAAGGAAAGGTAATTGGGCTAGGTAAAATTGCTATCTCCAAGGATAAATCTATTGATGATGTGTTGCTTGTTCAATCCCTTGGATTCAATCTCATGTCAATTGGCAAGTTATGTGATTTGGGCATGCTAGACTTATTTTCCATTTCCAAATGCATTGTCTTCATGGCCTCTGACCATTCCTTCGTCTTTGAGGGAATTAGAAAAGGTGATCTTTATATTGTGGATTTCTCTAAGGGCCCCTCAGTCCAAACTTGTTTGCTTGCAAAAGGAACCGAAGGATGGCTGTGGCACCGCAGACTTGGTCATGCAGGTATGAGAAATTTGCAGACTCTGGTGAAGAAAAACCATCTCCGTGGAATTCCTGATGTAAAATTCGACAAGAATCGTCTCTGTGCTACCTGTGAGGCTGGTAAATTGGCTAAGAAGCATCATTCATCCAAGACAGTTATGACCACAACAAGACCATTGGAAATTCTTCATATGGATTTATTCGGTCCTCAAAATTATGCAAGCTTCGGTGGCAGTCACTATGGTCTAGTTATTGTTGATGATTTATCTCGATACACTTGGGTATTCTTTCTCGAAGACAAGACCTGCACTCAAGATATCTTCAAAAGCTTCGCTAAGAAGGCCCAGAATGAATATAATGTGCGAATCAAGCACGTCAGAAGTGACAATGGAACCGAGTTCAAAAATACTCACATTGCTGAATTCCTCGACGAACACGGTATTACTCATGAGTTCTCTGCTGCATACACTCCCCAACAAAATGGAGTTGTTGAGCGAAAGAACATGACTCTCATTGAAATGGCAAGAACTATGCTCAGTGAGTACAAAACTCCCATTCGCTTCTGGGCTGATGCGATTAACACTGCTTGTCATGTTATCAATTGTGTTTATCTTCACAAGTTTCTTAAGAAAACTTCATATGAGCTTATCACTGGCAAGAAACCAAATGTTTCTTATCTACGTGTTTTTGGTGCACCTTGTTAGATTCTTGATATGAATCATTCCTTCAAGTTTGCACCGAAGGCACATGAAGGTTTTCTTCTTGGTTATGGCTCAAACTTGCATACGTATCGAGTCTATAACTCTCACCACATGAAAGTTATGGAAACAGTAAATGTGCGGTTTGATGAATCTAACGGCTCCCAAAAGGAGCACCTGCCAAATGTGATAGATGAACCGCTGATATCGGATGCTATTCGGCAAATGGCCATTGGGAGCGTCAAGCCTGTTGAGGTAAATGCACCTGAATCATCTGATGATGATGCTCCTATGACCAGAAGCAGAACTCGTCAAGCCACTACCGAAGTGAATGCTCCTCCGAATGGAAATGAGAATCAAGATCAAAATGCCGATCAAAATGGCAATCTTGAAGGAAATGATGACACAAATACTGATGCTGATGATAATGACCACCTCGAAGAAAATGCTCATCCTCATGTGGCAAATCGAGTTGATCCTTCACTAATTCTCTATGAAATTGAGAATCCAGGTTATCGACCCACAACTCGTTTGCGCACTCGTTTGGCTAACTACTGTGGCAGTTTCTGCTTTGTTTCACTGGCAGAACCTACCAAATATGAAGAAGCCATGAATGATCCGGATTGGATGAATGCCATGCAAGAGGAGTTGGTGCAATTCGAATTGAATGATGTATGGGAACTGGTTGACAAACCGAATCCCAAGAAGCACAATATCATCGGCACAAAATGGATCTTCCGCAGCAAGCAAGATGAAAATGGTATTGTGGTAAGAAACAAAGCACGACTTGTTGTTCAAGGGTACACACAGGTAGAAGGTATTGATTTCGGTGAAACATATGCTCCTGTTGCACACCTTGAGGCAATTCGCATTCTTCTTGCTTATGCAAACTACAATGATATCTTGCTATATCAGATGGATGTGAAAAGTGCTTTCCTCAATGGTGAAATTGATGAGGAAGTGTATGTTAGACAGCCACCCGGCTTTGAACACCTTGAGTTTCCTAACAAAGTTTTCAGGTTGAAGAAAGCTTTATATGGGCTGAAGCAAGCCCCTCGAGCTTGGTATGAATCCCTGAAGAAGTTTTTGCTCGACAGAGGGTTCGAACCAGGATCCACAGATCCCACACTTTTCACTCATGTAGTTGACAATGATTTATTCATCTGTCAAATCTATGTGGATGATATTATCTTTGGCTGTACTAACAATGCTTGCAGCTTAGAATCGGGAAAATGATGTCCGATAAATATCAAATGTCCATGATGGGTGAACTCAAATTCTTTCTCGGACTGCAAATTCGTCAACAAGCAAATGGTATCTTCATTTCTCAAGAAAAATATCTGAAGGAGTGCCTGAAGAAGTTCAAAATGCAAGATTCCAAAATGAAGGGCTATGAAACTCCAATGCCCACAAATGGTAAGCTAGATGCAGATGTGTACGGTAAGGATTATGATCATAAAGCCTATCGTTCAATTATTGGATCTCTTCTTTACCTATGTGCATCCAGACCTGACATTATGTTGAGTGTTTGCATGTGTGCTCACTATCAAGCTGCACCGAAAGAATTGCATCACCAAGCGGTCAAGCGCATTCTGAGATATTTGGCTCACACCCCCACCTTAGGTTTATGGTATCCTAAGGGAGCATAGTTTGATCTTGTTGGATATTCAGACTCAGATTGGGCTGGTGACTTGGTTGATAGGAAATCTACTTCGGGGACATGTCATTTCCTCAGTAGATCATTAGTCTGTTGGTCTTCAAGGAAGCAGAATTGCGTATCATTGTCTACGACTGAGGCCGAATATATTGCTGCTGGCTCTTGTTGCACTCAGTTATTGTGGATGAAGCAGACACTGAAGGATTATGGCATCAAGGTCAAGCATATCCCTCTATATTGTGATAATGAGAGTGCCATCAAAATTGCACACAATCCTGTGCAACACTCTCGCACGAAGCACATAGCCATCAGACATCACTTTATTCACGATCATGTGGCCCGAGAGGATATTGTCATCAATCACGTCAAGACCGAAGATAATCTCACTGATATTTTCACTAAGCCTTTCGACGAGAAAAGATTCTGTGTGTTACAGTGTGAGCTAAATATCCTAGACCTCGCAAACATGCAGTAAGCTAGACTCGGCACCTGTGCTAACACTTTCACATCTTTGAAGGAATGGGTGCATAACACTCGAAGAGTCTGAAACTTTCGACAAAGTGAAAGTTTCTTTTTGAGAGTGAATACATTAACGAAGAACTAGACTAACCGGGTGCCATGATAATTGTGCGACGCTCGGCGTCATACAGTTCTTATACGGTGGGTTAGGCTACCACAATTCTCTTTCGTTGAATTTCTCTTCGATTCGATGGATCTGGTTTCTGTTCGAATGCATTTCTCTCATAGCTATTTGCTCGAGTGTTTGCGTTTTTGCCTGAATGAAATGCAAAGAACCCTGGTTTTCCCTCTGATCTATCTCTTCCAGTCTATGCGGTTCCATTGAAAATGCTCAAATTTATCTGGAACGAAACTTATCTGGTGTCCTTGACCACGATTAAGATTCGGTCCGAACATTAATCTATTTTGGCGAAAGTTGTCCAAAATTTGGGATTTCCCGCCCAAGTCAGGACCATGATCTTTGATAGTTTCCACATGCAACACATCAACTGCCAGTTCATCCTATCCGTTGAATCGCAATCGTCTTTGGCTAGAGACCGTCCGATTAAAAACCTCGGCGTGCGGTTATTTTCTTTCGCCTATATAAACCGCACCACACCCTTCGTCCTCATTTACCTCCTTTCTCCTTGCTCTCTCTCCACCGAAACCCTCGCCATAGTGCTCCTCCTTGAGCTCGACGCCGATGACCCCTTCACCGCTTAGCTGCCGGAAAGAGGTCACCGGAGTCATTCCACACCGCCGCGGGACATCTTCTTCCTCGCACCGCCGTAGTTGTTGCACGTCACCATGCTAGGGTACATGTAGTTCATACTCGGACTTCCTTTCTTCTGATTCGAGTTCGACCGTGGTTAATTTTCACCGATTTCCCACATATCTTAGATCTAGGTTTTTACTTCTCTAGTGCGGATGTGGTTTGTAGTTATTCCTTGCATCCGAATCCGTCAGATCTAGGGTTTGTGTTATGCTTTGCTCGAATGAAATGCCTAGCTCGCTGTCTAGTATTCTTCTTCAGACCTACTAGCTCAATCTATATGTTTCATTCTTTCGAAACATCTCTCAAAATCTGCATCTGATTCCTCCTCAAAATGTTTTTGTTCGGGAAAATCTTTCGCTATGAGCATTTGTGATTTTCCCTCCTACCTATTCTCTTTCACAGGTAAATGCAGTCTGTTGAAGATTCTGCTAAGATACACAGTATGGCTGATGATGAAGAGGCTTTCATGGGAATAACTGATGAATCTAAAGTGCCAAAGGGCCCAATGGTAGGCCCATCCACTAGCAAAAGAAAATGAGCCAAACAAAATGCAAATGAACAAGAAGCAGATGCACCGAAGAAGAGGAAAGGCGGCATGCAACCACTCAAAAATACAGCTGAGCTTGTCTCTAATGATGAGCAACACAGTTCCAGGAGAAGATTTCACTCAGAAAAGGACGTGTGCAAAAGATTCGGTGCCACTGGGTAAGGAAGTGGTTTAACTACAAGATGGTTCATCCTCGGTACGCCAAGAACTTTGCTTTCCATCCCCCATGGGGTGACTATCGCGAGATTGGGATCATCCAGGTAGGAGAACCCCAGCAAAGGCCTCCACCACCTCCTAACGCTCATGAGTCAGCCACCAAGACTCCGGACTCTTATCCTGAAGAAAAGGCCAAGCGCCTCAAAAATGCTGAGAAGCGTGCCAAGAAGGCCGCAAAAGATCAGGCAAAGGAAGAGGAAAATCGCCGTCTTATCAAATCAGACGTCGAGAAGAAAAACGCTGAAGGAAAAGACGAACGCAGAACAAAGAACAAACATGATCCAAAATCTGCTACTCTGAAGAAAAAGAGCGCCCCAAGGAAACGGCCTACGAAGCCAGTTGAACCTGAAAGTGATTCATCTGATAAAGATGATCCACCGCTCACCTGAGAGGAAATTGATGCAACTCTCTCTGAACAAGTGAATGTCACTACATCCACTATTCTTCCTGATCTTCGAGCAAGTGCAGTCCCAATTGCACCTCCGAAGAAGATTCGATTGAAGAGAAAGACTCCTGGTACCACTATCACTATGGTTGACAAAGTGAATATTGATCCTCATCCTGATGCAATCAACTTGCAAGATTTGGTAGTTGAAGCCCCTGTTGGCTCTGCAAAGCCAGGAGAATAGCTGTCGAAAGATATGGTGAAGCAAATCAAAGGGCCAGATGCTAGGCAGAAGGTTCCCAGTTCTGATGCTATGAAAGAAAAAGCTGCACAATTTGCTTCAAAACTGACTCAACCCCTGGCTTCTATACCTCTGACCGAGCAAAATGTGGCTCAGGCTGCTCCCCCCTCTCCATCTACTGCACAGATTGAAAGACTCTGCTGCACCACATTCTTTTGATCATCAATTCATCATGAAGCAACTAGACAGATTTGTCGAAGATTTGTTTGATGGAGAAGTGGCATCTTTGCCCATTCCCCGTGAAGTTATTTCTCAAGCATCTGATTTGATTCAAGATTTGAGAAATGATTCAGTTGAGATCAATGAACTCACCGGCCAACTCAAGGAGCTTGACACCCGTATGATGGATGCAAAATCCAAGTTTGTCATAAAGCAACTTGAAGAATCGTATGATGATATCAATAAGGAGTTGAAAGTTCTTCGGCACAGAAGGTTGGGATTTCATTCGGATCTAGATCAAATCGTTCATAAGATTTGCCTTGATCACTAAGCCAAAGCAACTGGTTATAATGATCTGGTAAAAGGGCACATTGATCCGTCAAAGCAGAAGAAGAAGAAGACT
The DNA here is from genome assembly GCA_011799875.1 of Thinopyrum elongatum. Taxonomy (NCBI): domain Eukaryota; kingdom Viridiplantae; phylum Streptophyta; class Magnoliopsida; order Poales; family Poaceae; genus Thinopyrum; species Thinopyrum elongatum. The sequence goes on from CM022298.1 coordinate 230,624,607, forward strand.
GCAAAGAAAAATGCTCCTCCTCCTCCTGATAGTGATGCACCGAGAGAAAACTCTCCTGAACGAGCAATTCCATCGCCTGCTCATGAACCAGTTACAAGTGCAACAACTTCGCCAAGGCCAACTGAATCAGTGCCTGTGGCATCTCCAGCTCATGAAGCAAATCCTTCTCAGCACCAAGTATCCGAACAAGGTGAAATTCTTCCGTCTGCACAACAAGTTTCTCCTGCCCGTGTTGAACCAAACGCCTCGGTTCCACCCTCCGCTCCGTAAAATGCATCTGAAGCAATTCCTCAATAGCCCCCAATGACTGATAAAGCTTCGGTGCCTGACTCAGCTCCTGAACAAGTATCAAATCCCTCTCCCTTGAGGATTTCACTCATCACTGCTCAAAGAACTTCAGATGTTAATCCTTCTGCAGCAAAGTCACCATCAGCTCATCATTCAGATTCCGTCATCTATGGCGATGAAGTGCTTTCTATTGAAGATGAACTCAAATACCCCTATCCTCGCAAGCGACTGCCTTTGTTTTCCATCGGTGTTGGAGTCAAAGGGCCTCTGTTCAACACAAATACTCATCTAGTTTTCTTTCGAGAAATTCCTTACAACAAGCCCAGTACGTCTGAATCTCCTCGGTTCTGGACTCAGGAACATGCAATATACTACTCTCGAATTCTTTATGATAGCCTGAAGATTTTCCCTCATGAGTTCCTAGATTTTCCTGCTATGAAGAACATCGGCTGTTTGAACCAAATTCTGCAAGACATCGAAGACTATGGTATCACGCATGTCTTGGGCTAACAGCATCCATGGAACAGGGAGATTATTCTTCAGTTTTATGCAACATTATATATCTCCGGCGATGAGTCAGATAGCACAAAGTGGATCATGGAATGGATGACTGAACGAAAACGAATCAAATGCTCTGCCATGGACTTTGTATCACACTTTCATTTCCCTCGGTTTGAACATGGCAAAACTGAGATTCGGGTTCATAACATTGATGCCATCTCTGATGAGGATTTCCGATGTACAATGGATGAAGATAAGATTCGTGACTACAATGGTCCTCCTCTGCCTGAGCACTTGACATTCGACAATGAGACGTTATATCACATTCTCACATACACCCTCTGTCCGCTGGCTGGGATGAATACTGATAATGCTATATCTGATGTTCTTCGGAACACCATCCATGCCATCTCACAAGGGTATATCTTCGATGTCGAAGACATGTTTTTGCGCATACTGATGGATTCAGCTCAGTGTCCAAAAACCATCAAAGTGTATGCGCCCTGGATTCAGAAGGTGATTGACTATGCAATGAAGACTGAATATCTTGCCAAAGTCAGCCATAAAAGCTTCATTCCTCCTGTGCGTGATACGCTGAGAGTAATGGAAGATTTCTCTTTGGGAAAAGCTCCAGAAGCAAGTCCTGATTATCATACCACCTTCAATGGACCCAGCCTACCTAAACATGATCGTATGCCAAACACTCAACGTCCTTCACATCTTGAAGTGAGCATGCGCACCCAACAATTGCTATTGAAGCATATGTCCGAAGATCGTCAAGAAAAAGAGCATCTGGCTGCCGAACTTAATGCTATTCACAACCGAACAAAAGTTGTGCATATGATTACAGCAGAAAACAAGAAGCGCTTATGGAAATTGCTTCGGAAATTTTTCTCCAAGAAGCAACTCAGCAATTCTCACCTCCAAGAACTCTATCAGTACATTGACCAAGGGTTTACTGCTGAAGATTATCAAGATCGCTCCACTCCACCTTTGCCAGCTCATGAACCTACTACGAATTTACTTCGAATTCAGCTGCGCAAATTACTCGACGAATCAGAAGCAACATCGCCTATTAAAAAACCTGCAGAAGCAAATCCTCTGTCTCGCAAGACTCTCGAAGCTGATTCAAATGTGCCCTCCTCTTCCAAGACCCAAGTCAATCTAGAAGGATCAGCTGCTGCTGCCGCTGAAGATGAAGATGTTCCAGACATTTCCAAATCAGAAACTTCTTCGGGCAGTTCATCAGGCGATGCCTCAGAGTGAATCATATTCACCATTTTCTAGCACTCATGTTTTTCGTCACCTTTTTGACACTAGTTGACAAAAAGGGGGAGAATAACATCGAGCGTTTTGATAGATTTGCTCTGTTGGATTTGGTGTCTGTGTTTTCTCGCTCTATCTTTTTGATACAATTACGCCATTTCTTGTGCCCTGATGTAAAAATTTTGTTATGGGCTGTAATATTAATAACCCCGCCTGTGATACGTCTCCAACGTATCTATAATTTTTGCTTGTTCCATGCTGTTATATTATCATTCTTGGATGTTTTACAATCATTTTATAGCAACCTTATATCATTTTTTGGGACTAACCTATTGACATAGTGCCCAATGCCAGTTGCTGTTTTTTGCTTGTTTTTTACTTCGCAGAAAATCAATATCAAACGGAGTCCAAACGCAGCGGAATTTTTTTGAGATTTTTTCTGGACCAGAAGGAACAACTTGGGCCGAAGAAGTACCAGAGGGGTGCCCCGAGGGGGGCACAACCCACCTGGGTGCGCCTGGGGGCCCAGGCGCGCCCTGGTGGGTTGTGCCCACCTCGATGGCCTCCCGCACCGCCTCTTTGCTCTATAAATACCCCGAAAATCCAAAAACCCTAGGAGAGTCGACGAAACACAATTCCAACCGCCACAAGTTCTAGAACCACCAGATCCAATCTAGACACCATCACGGAGGGGTTCATCGTCCTCATTGGTGCCTCGCCGATGATGCGTGAGTAGTTCATTGTAGACTTACGGGTCCGTAGGTAGTAGCTAGATGGCTTCCTCTCTCTCTTTTGATTCTCAATACAATGGTCTCTTGGAGATCTATTTGATGTAACTTTTTTTTTAGGTGTGTTTGTTGGGATCCGATGAACTTTGAGTTTATGATCAGATCTATTTTATCCATGAAAGTTATTTGAGTTTTGATCTCTTATATGCATGATTGCTTATAGCCTCGTATTCATTCTTCGAATCTTTGGTTTAGTTAGGCCGACTAGATCAATTTTTCTTGCCATGGGAAGAGGTGCTTTGTGATGGGTTCGATCTTACGGTGCTCAATCCTCGTATGTATCGTTGCTATTAAGGATAACAAGATGGGGTCTATTCCTACATGAATAGATCTTGTCTACATCATGTCATCGTTCTTATTGCATTACTCCATTTTTCCATGAACTTAATACACTAGATGCATGCTGGATAGCGGTCGATGTGTGGAGTAATAGTAGTAGATGCACGCAGGAGTCGGTCTACTAATCTTGGACGTGATGCTATATAATGATCATTGCCTGGATATCATCATAATTATTTGATGTTCTATCAATTGCCCAACAGTAATTTGTTTACCCGCCGTATGCTATTTTTCTCGAGAGAAGCCACTAGTGAAATCTACGGGCCCCGGGTCTATTCTTTATCATATTTGCTTTCCGATCTTTTATTTGCCTCTTTTATTTTTAGATCTATTATTCCAAAAACCCAAAAATACCTTGCTGCAATTTTTTGTTATTTATTTTATTTCACGTTTTCGTGAGATCTATTTATCCAATATACTACAAATTTATCTATCTCTTACCCGGGAGGGATTGACAACCCCTCTTACGCGTCGGGTTGCAAGTATTTGTTCTTTGTGTGCAGGTACCATTTACATAGTGTTGCGTGGTTCTCCTACTGGTTCGATAACCTTGGTCTCATCACTAAGGGAAATACCTACCGTAGCTGTGCTGCATCATCCCTTCCTCTTCGGGGAAAATACTGACGCGGACACGAGCCATCAAGAAAGGATTTCTGGCGCCGTTGCCGGGGATACATCATCAACATCTATCAGGTTCCTAATCACTAATCTCATCTCCTTATAATTTACATTATTTGCCATTTGCCTCTCGTTTTCATCTCCCCCACTTCACAAAAATTTGCCGTTTTATTCGCCCTCTTTTTTGTTCACTGTTTTCTCGTTAGATCTCTTGTTTGCTATCTCTACTTGTGTTACCATGTGACTTCTATTCGCTTGCATCTTTGCTTGCTAAAAATCTATTGATATGGATCCTCATCCACTTTCTAATCTTTTCAAGAGATCCAATTATGATGAACCAATTGATAGTGAATTGAATTCACTAGATTGTCTTTATGAAGTTTTGCTTGAGATTTATGAATCTGAAAATTGTGATGAAGTGTTAAACAAAGAAATTTATAAAGTGATTCATGATAGCTCCTTGAATGAAAAGCATGATTGCAATGATATTATTATAAATTCTATTAATGTCAATTGTGTTAGTAATATGCAAAACCCCAAGCTTGGGGATACTTGTTTTGTTATGTCCACTACTGATTGCAATGATCATGATTGGGGTGATAATGATTCTTATGATCTTGAAAATTTACTTAAACCTCATGATGAATATGCTTGCGATAATATTAAAAGTGGTTTTGGAAGAGTGTCAAATTTAGCTAAAAATAATCCCACTTATTTGGAGAGTGTTCAATCTTATGAAATTTTTGATAAAAGTGGGCTTGGAGAGGTTATGACTTTATTTGATGATAATCCCACTATTTTGGAAGAGTGTCAACTTTGCATGCATGTGCATCATGAAGAGAATACTTTATGTGATAGTTATATTGTTGAATTTGATTATGATCCTACATGTAATTATTAGGAGAGAGGAGAATATTGTTGTAGAAATTTTCATGTTACTAAATTACCTCTGGTTATGTTGAGATCATCAATGTTTTATTCCTCCTCTTTGCATATGTTAGATGTTTCTTGTTTTGATAATTTGTTTGCTTATAAAATTCCTATGCATACGAAGTATGTTAGACTTAAATGTTTTTGTAATATATTTCATGATGCTCTCTTTGTGTTTCAATTCTTATCTTTCGTGTGAGCATCATCGAAATCATTATGCCTAGCTAGGGGCATAAAACGATAGCGCTTGTTGGGAGGCAATCCAATGAATGAAACTTATTTTTGCCTTTTTATTTCTGTTCTTGAGTGTTTGCACAATTATGCCTCTGTTATGGTTGTGTTTTTTATGTTTTAATTAGTGTTTGTTCCAAGTAAAGCCTTTGGGATAGCTTTGGTGATAGTTGATTTGATCTTGTTGAAAAACAGAAACTTATGCATCCAGTAAAATAATTGTCTATATTCTCAGAGGAGACTAAAAATTCTGAATTTGTTACACAGGATTTATATACAAATTTCCTATGTTTTCCTAATTTTTCAGAATTTTTTGAGTTACATAAGTATGATAACAATTCGCATCTTTGCAGATTGTTCTGTTTTTGACAGATTCTGTTTTCTTTGCATTGTGTGCTTATTTTGATGAATCTATGGGTTGTATTAGTGGGTATAAGCCATGGCATAGTTAGAATACAGTAGATATAATGCAATAAAAAAATTTGAATGGGTTTTCTATATTACTTAAAGTAAAGATTGGTTTTCTTATACTAACGGATCTCACGAAGGTTTTGTTAAGTTTTGTGTGATTGAAGTTTTCAAGTTTTGGGTGAGATCACGATGGATGAAGGAATAAGGAGTAAGAAGAGCCTAAGCTTGGGGATGCCCATGGCACCCCAAGGTAATATTCAAGGAGAAACAAGCAACTAAGCTTGGGGATGCCCCGAGTGGCATCCCCTCTTTCTTCTAACGACCATCGGTATTTTACTTGGAGCTATATTTTTATTTGTTTCATATCATGAGTTTTGCTTGGAGCGTCTTGTATTATATGAGTCCTTGCTTGTTTTGCTTTTTGTTTTGTGTCAAGTATTCTTGCTGAACACACCTATTTGAGAGATCCAAAATTATGCTATGATTTGCTCTATGTGCTTCACTTGAATTTTTTGAGCCATGGAATTGCTCTAGTGCTTCACTTATATCTTTTAAGGAATGCTCTCATGCTTCACTTAGATTTATTTGAGAGTTAGTAAATTTTTGAAGAAATTCTCTCATGCTTCACTTATATTATTTTGAGAGAAGAAATTTTTTATGCTCATGTTCTTCACTTAAATTTGTTTGAGCTATCAAAAGCAACATATGAAACTAGTCCCAAAGTGATAGATATTCAAGAGGGATATAATAAAAACTTTCATGAAGATCATTGGACAAAATAAACTTGATTCTTTGTAATTGTTTTGTGATATGATGATATAATATGTGAGTCATGTTGGTGAGTAATTATGCTTTAGTAAGAATATTGGTGTTAAGGTTTGTGATTCCCTATGCAAGCACAAGAGTCAATAGTTATGCAATGAAATTACATCCTACTTGTGGTGCATTATTCGGTGTTAGTTATGCTTAATGCTCGCTTATGTGATTTTTCGTTTCTTGGTTGGATGCTTCTCAATCTTTTTGCTTGCCTTCCCTTGCACTAAGTGGGATTACTACTTGTGCATCCAAAATCCTTAAACCCAGTTTTGCCATATGAGTCCACCATACCTACCTATATGCGGTATTCTCTTGCTGTTCTAAGCAAATTTGTATATGCCATCTCTAATTTTCAAAATAAATTTCCTTTTTGTGTGCTAGTACCGCTCATGAAACGGTAGGGGGTGGCTGATATTTTTCCATGCTAGATGTGTTATTTCTCAAGATGAGTGTTTATTCACTTGTCATTGCACGAGAGTACGGCAAAGGTATTAGGGATGCCCAGTCCCGAAATGAAAAATGAATTTACTTTATGTTGTCAAATAATAAATTCCTTGGAAAGTGTTGGTATGGACGGCACCTGTGGATACGTTTAGCCGTGGAATGTGAAAGTATGGTGGAAAAAGGAATAAACTTCATTTTCTGTTTGGGAACCGCCTATGATATATCTAGCATGGAAAGTATTGGGAACTACTCGATCATTTTCACTGACAGGAAAAGCATGCCACCCAAAATGTTTTATCTCTATATTTTTTGCTTTGAGCTCTGGCACCTCTACAAATCCCTACTTCCCTCTGCGAAGGGCCTTTCTATTTACTTTATGCAATTTTTTTTTATTTGAGACTCCATCTTCTCTTATAAAGCACCAACTAAGGGGCACTATGATCATACTTGAGCATTGGGTGTAGCTAATATGCGAGCGTGTTTCATCAACTTAGTGCAAGGGAAGCTACTCGACCAATTCATCGCCTGAAGACGAAGGAACTCGAGTGCAGTACAGTCGTGGAGCAGGCGCTCCATGTCATCTTTTGGGATGCAAACGGTGACGAGCTTGAGGTGCTTCAGTCGTGGTAGAAAAAGAGCAGGTGCGTCATTAAGGGGGGATGGCAATTCATGAACTTGGCGAGGCGCAGCGTGGGCGCGACACGGAGCACGAATGTTGGCAATGAGCTCATATGAACATCATTAAAACTGAGCTCCTCGAGCTGATCTAGGGCGGGGGATCAGAACCACTTGTCAAGCTTGGCTCGGTCCTTGCCGTTGGAATGGAACTTGCCCGTGATAAGGCCTCTGATTGGGCCATGGTGACTGCCGAGGATCTGGGAGAACGCATCCAAGCTTTGGCGATAGCCATGGCAGAGATCGTGGGCGTCGATGTGGTCGAGAGGAGTGGAGAGCCATAGGGGGCGCCACCACCGGGAAAGGACGGTTGTCCTCGCCCCATATTTGATTGGGAGGAGGGATATGATGACTTTCAACATATCATTGGGGAGGCTGCTGATGAAGTCTAGGCCTTCTGGAGTCACTTGCGGTTCTTTCTCGACCCGCCTCCGCTTGTTGGCAGCCTCGTTCTCCACCTCCGTAGTCTCCAAAAAAAATGGCACAAACATATATTTAGGTTTTTCAAAATCAATTGTCAAGACCTGTCTAGGAATTATATTAGCACAAACACTAACCCTAGTCGGATTATTAGCAGAAATCATTTGCACATATGAAACAACTAATCACTTATCATTTGTACCATTCAAACAATCAATACACTACACGGATATAATGAAACTTACTAAGATTTCATGGATTGAGAGAACATAACCATAGGATTTCTATTCCAAAAAGGGGAAGGCAGGAGTAACCAGAGAAACCCTAGGATGTATTTGACAAATAAATGGGTATAGATGACTAACCGGTTGCCCATCATCATCGGAGTCGTCGCCGAAGTGGTCGTCGGAGTCGTCGCCGGAGTGGTCATCGGAGTCGTCGCCGGAGTCGGTGTGAACCTCCGGCTTCGGCTGTGGTAGCACGACACTGTCGATGACATCGAGGTGCAGCGATACCTCATCGGCGGCGACGACAACCTCTGTCTCCATCTTCATGCCGTGCTCTGGTGCTTCAGCAGCCCCGGCGTCGCCAGTCGCTTCGATGGGGAGCTTCGCATGCACTGACGGCTTTGAGGACAGAGAGCGGCGTCGAGGATGCGGACGAAGAGAGAGGATTGTGTGTGTGGCGAGGATGGGTGGTGCGGCCGCTCGGGCGCGCCATTAATATGGAGTAGTGGGAGAGAGGCGGGCATCGGTCAAACCGCTGGCTCACCTCCCGGTGAGCCTGCGCGGTGGACTTCTGGGATTCCTACCATCATTTGACACAGCTAATCGCACGCCTCCCGGTCTGCCTACACAGTAGACTGCTCGCATGCGTCCCGTCAACTCACGCCTGCTCGCACGCCACATGGGGCGCGTGGCGGCATGTATATTTTTTTGGTTTTTTGATGATTCATTCTGCCGCTTTACTGCTTAACCGAAGCATGGCACGGTCTAACGCACATGGTCCGAATAAATATTTCGTATGAGGTATTGGTTGCCACTTATTAACAATCTCTCGTTTGTAAGAAGATTATATCAAAACTTGTCTCAAATTTGACGAAAAAAATACAATATCATAGTCTACTAGTGTCCATATATGACACCACGATAAGTTTCATGAATTTCAACTAACTTTTGGATTTACTGAATTTTAAAAATCAATATTCTCAATGTTTTGAAATCTCTTTCACGGGGAAACATGCATCAAGGGACACACATATGATTTTGCAATCCATTTTGGTGCACATGTAGCTCAAATTTGATTTTTGCACATTAAATCCCTAGGGAATCAATCAATGTATAAAACGGGTCGAATGATCTCTGTTTTTTTCAAACTTTAACACGACACTCCTTTGGTCACATGTTCACTGCAGAAAAAGTTTGACATGCCTCAGAGTGGCGGTGGTGGTGCGGGATGTGTGTCTCTGTGTGTGTGTGGGGGGGGGGGGGGGGGTCCGGCAGTACACTACTAGTCGCGAGCCTCCGTGATGTGGGATTATTGATCATTTTGTGAGTCATGTACATATGCCACATCAAAGTCGTGAATTGGTTATTTAAAGCATTACACAACCCTTTCATACATACATGTTCGGACCACATGCATGCATTGGTGGTCCTCTCGGACACTCCCTCGTGCGGTTAGCAGTGACGTGCCCATTCGTTAGCCCGCAAAGGTTTTCAGTTTCCACCAACAATGAGAGGCATTCGACCGAAGGTGGATTCATCTTGGCATGTGTGTTACGGTGTGGATCATGGTGAGATTCCATATCAAAGTTCGGGCACGTGCGTACACATGAGTCCCTCCCACCGGCTCGAAGTGAGGGGGCTACGCATCATGAACCTCTGCGTAGTGCATTTCCGGTTTGCGAAGCATGTGCCACGTCAAATTTGTGCATTGGGTATTCAAACATCACACAACACATGGGCATATGCACGCGGTGGTTGTCCTATGACACTCGCTCGCGTGTGACTCTCCCTGTGGGCCCACGAGGTCGTCGTCGATTAATTGAATGTATAGCGAGAGAGAGGTTAATTAATTTGACCAACAAGGATGGTTCGTTTTTTTGTTTGTGTTACATATATGCACGGTAGGAGTATGTAGTACATGTCCATGAGGGGGCAACATGTATACTATATATACATGTGTCATAACATCGCTCCATGTGGGGACTTTCCGGTTCCCGAGGTAGGTGCCACATCAAAGTTGTGCATTGGTATTCAAACATCAGGCAATACCATGCAGGTGGTGGTTGCCCTATAGGAACTCACTCGCGTGCGGCGCTTCCATCTGTGGGCCCGCGAGGTTGTCCTCCATCACTTTGACCCAATGAGAGAGAGGTTAATTTAACCATCAAGGAATGACGATTCTTTTTGGTTTGTGCTATACAGTATAAGTATATATATACCACGCATAGAATGGGGACATGTACCACGCATCATGAACCTCGCTCCCTGTGGGGACTTTTCGGTTTCCGAGGTATATATATATATATGTGTGTGTGTATATATATATGGTGCCACATCAAAGTTGTGCATTGCGTATTCAAACATCACACAAACACCTCTTTGGGCCACATGTAGACGGTGGTACGTAGTCCTATATAGGATGCTCACTCGCGTGTGACGTATGCTTCGTTCCTGTGGGCCCGCGAGGTCGTCGTCCATCACTTTGACCCAATGAGAGAGAGGCACATTTGACGAACAAGGATGATTAATTCTTTTAGGGCTATGTTAGGGTAGGAGTATATATAGTACGTGTCGAAGGGGGAATGGGACCAACATATACTAGGTGTCACATGAACCTCACTCTGTGTGGAGACTTTGCGGTTTTTGAGGCAAATGCCACATCAAAGGTTGTGCATTAGGTATTCAAAACATCACAACTACACACCTCTCCATATATATGTTTTGGCACACATGCAAGCGATGGTGGTTGTCCTCTGGCACTCACTCACGTGGTTATCGGCGATGCTTCCATCTGTCGGCCCGCTTGGTCCATCACTTTCACCGACAGCGAGAGAGGTTAATTATTTTGACTTAGGAGGGGATTGATTTTTTTGTTAGTCTCACGATATAGGTCATGATGTGAGATTACATATATAATAGCGCATGTGTACACATGAATCCATCCCGTTGGATGAAGGGGGGGGGGGGGCGTGAGCACACGGCACGTCATGAACCTCTTGCTCTGTGTGGGGACCTGTGCGATTTTGAACGCATGCACCACATCAATGTTGTGCATTAGGTATTCAACACATATGCATGCATCACGCACCTCCATAAATATGTTTGGGACACATGCATGCAATGGTTGTCTTTGGACACTCTCACTCGCTTGGTTATGGGCGACAAGCCTATATATATTCGTGGGCCCGCGTGGACGTTGCTACTTCTTGAGCTTGCGTTGGTTTTTTCCTTGAAGAGGAAAGGGTGATGCAGCAAAGTAGAGATAAGTATTTCCCTCAGTTTGAGAACCAAGGTATCAATCCAGTAGGAGACAACGCACAAATCACCGAATACCTGCACAAACAATCAAAAAACTTGCACCCAACGCGATAAAGGAGTTGTTAATCCCTTCACGGTTATTTGCAAAAGTGAAATCTGATAGAGATAGGTAAAACTAAACAAAAGATAAAGTAAATATTTTTGGGTTTTTGGTTTATAGATCTAAAAATAAAAGATTGCAAAATAGTAGATCAGAAAGTAATATGATGGAAAATAGACCCGGGGGCCATAGGTTTCACTAGAGGCTTCTCTCAAGATAGAAAATATTACGGTGGGTGAACAAATTACTGCCGAGCAATTGATAGAAAAGCGCAAAGTTATGACGATATCTAAGGCAATGATCATGAATATAGGCATCACGTCCATGTCAAGTAGACCAAAATGATTCTGCATCTACTACTATTACTCCACACACCGACCGCTATTCCTCTACATCATGTCATCTTACTTAATGCATTACTCCGTTCTTTATGAACTTAATACTCTAGATGCATGTTGGAACCCCATCTTTTTATCCTCGATGGCAACAATACAATACGTGCCTTGCTGCCCCTACTGTCACTGGGAAAGGACACCGCAAGATTGAACCCAAAGCTAAGCACTTCTCCCATTGCAAGAAAAACCAATCTAGTTGGCCAAACCAAACCGATAGTTCGAAGAGAATTACAAAGATATCAAATCATGCATAAAAGAATTCAGAGAAGATTCAAATAATATTCATAGATAAGCTGATCATAAATCCACAATTCATCGGATTTCGGCAAACACACCGCAAAAAAGTGTTACATCGAATAGATCTCTAAGAACATCGAGGAGAACATGGTATTGAGAATCAAAGAGAGAGAAGAAGCCATCTAGCTACTAGCTATGGACCCATAGGTCAGAGGTAAACTACTCACGCTTCATCGGAAGGGCAATGGTGTTGATGTAGAAGCCCTCCGTGATCGAATCCCCCTATGGCAGGACGCCGAAAAAGGCCCCTAGATGGGATCTCACGGGTACAGAAGGTTGCGGCGGTGGAAAAGTATTTTCGTGGATGCCTCTGGTGGTTTGGGCACATAAGAGTATATATAGGCGAAAGAATTAGGTCAGGAAGTGCACGAGGGGCCCACAAGGGTGGGAGGCGCGCCCTACCCCCCTGGGCGCGCCCTTCGTCCTTGTGGCTGCCTCGTGGCTCCTCCGACTTCATCTCCAAGTCTCCTGGTTTCCTTCTGGTCCAAGAAAGATCATCGCGAAAGTTTTATTCCGTTTGGACTCCGTTTGGTATTCCTTTTCTGCAAAACTCAAAAACAAGGAAAAAACAGAAACTGGCACTGGGCTCTAGGTTAATAGGTTAATCCCAAAAATAATATAAAATAGCATATTAATGCATATAAAACATCCAAAACAGATAATATAATAGCATGGAACAATCAAAAATTATAGATACGTTGGAGACGTATCAAGCATCCTCAAGCTTAATTCCTGCTCGTCCTCGAGTAGGTAAATGATAAAAACAGAAATTTTGATGTGGAATGCTACCTAACATATTTATCCATGTAATTTCTTTATTGTGGCATGAATGTTCAGATCCGTATGATTAAAAAAAAAGTTTAATATTGACATAAAAACAATAATACTTCAAGCATACTAACAAGATAATTATGTCTTCTCAAAATAACATGGCCAAAGAAAGCTTATCCCTACAAAATCATATAGTCTGGCTATGCTCCATCTTCACCACACAAAGTATTTAAATCATGCACAACTCCCATGACAAGCCAAGCAATTGTTTCATACTTTTGGTGTTCTCAAACTTTTTCAACTTTCACGCAATACATGAGTGTGAGCCATGGACATAACACTATAGGTGGAATAGAAGGTGGTTGTGGAGAAGACAAAAAGAGGGAGATAGTCTCACCTCAACTAGGCGTATCAACGGGCTATGGAGATGCCCATCAATAGATATCAATGTGAGTGAGTAGGGATTGCCATGCAATGGATGCACTAGAGCTATAAGTTTATGAAAGCTCAAAAAGAAACTAAGTGGGTGTGCATCCAACTCGCTTGCTCACGAAGACCTAGGGCAATTTGAGGAAGCCCATCATTGGAATATGCAAGCCAAGTTCTATAATGAAAATTCCCACTAGTATATGAAAGTGAGAACATAGGAGACTCTCTATCATAAAGATCATGGTGCTACTTTGAAGCACAAGTGTGGTAAAAGGATAGTAACATTGCCCCTTCTCTCTTTTCTCTCATTTTTTTTATTTGGGCCTTTTCTCATTTTTTTTGGGCCTCTTTTTTTTTCGTCCGGAGTCTCATCCCGACTTGTGGGGGAATCATAGTCTCCATCATCCTTCTTCTCACATGGGATAATGCTCTAATAAGGAAGATCATCACACTTTCATTTACTTACAACTCAAGAATTACAACTCAATACTTAGAACAAAATATGACTCTATATGAATGCCTCCGGCGGTGTACCGGGATGTGCAATGAATCAAGAGTGACATGTATGAAAGAATTATGAACGGCGGCTTTGCCACAAATACGATGTCAACTACATGATCATGCAAAGCAATATGACAATGATGGAACGTGTCATAATAAACGGAACGGTGGAAAGTTGCATGGCAATATATCTCGGAATGGCTATGGAAATGCCATAATAGGTAGGTATGGTGGCTGTTTTGAGGAAGGTATATGGTGGGTGTATGGTACCGGCGAAAGTTGCGTGGTACTAGAGAGGCTAGCAATGGTGGAAGGGCGAGAGTGCGTATAATCCATGGACTCAACATTAGTCATAAAGAACTCACATACTTATTGCAAAAATCTATTAGTTATCGAAACAAAGTACTATGCGCATGCTCCTAGGGGGATAGATTGGTGGGAAAAGACCATCGCTCGTCCCCGACCGCCACTCATAAGGAAGATAATCAATAAATAAATCATGCTCCGACTTCATCACATAACGGTTCACCATACGTGCATGCTACGGGAATCACAAACCTTAACACAAGTATTTCTCAAATCCACAATTACTCACTAGCATGAATCTAATATCACCATCTTTATATCTCAAAACAATCATAAGAAATCAAACTTCTCATAGTATTCAATGCACTTTATATGGAAGTTTTTATTATATCCCTCTTGGATGCCTATCATATTAGGACTAAATTTATAACCAAAGAAAATTACCATGCTGTTTAAAGAATCTCAAAATAATATAAGTGAAGCATGAGAGTTCATCAATTTCTAAAAAATAAAACCATCGCCGTGCTCTAAAAAGATATAAGTGAAGCACTAGAGCAAAATTGCCTAGCTCAAAAGATATAAGTGAAGCATATGGAGTATTCTAATAAATCATGATTCATTCGTGTCCCTCTCAAAAGGTGTGTACAGCAAGGATGATTGTGGAAAACTAAAAATCAAAGACTCAAATCATACAAGACGCTCCAAGCAAAACACATATCATGTGGTGAATAAAAATATAGCCTCAAGTAAAGTTACCGATAGACGAAGACGAAAGAGGGGATGCCTTCCGGGGTATCCCCAAGCTTAGGCTCTTGGTTGTCCTTGAATATTACCTTGGGGTGCCTTGGGAATCCCCAAGCTTAGGCTCTTGCTACTCCTTATTCCATAGTCCATCAAATCCTTACCCAAAACTTGAAAACTTGACAACACAAAACTCAACAGAAAATCTCATAAGCTCCGTTAGTATAAGAAAATAAATCACCACTTTGGTACTGTTGTGAACTCATTCTTTATTTATATTGGTGTAATATCTACTGTATTCCAACTTTTCCATGGTTCATACCCTCCGATACTACCCATAGATTCATCAAAATAAGCAAACAACACAAAGAAAACAGAATCTGTCAAAAACAGAACAGTCTGCGAAGATCCGAATTGTTCTAATACTTATGTAACTCCAAAACCTCTGAAAAATTAGGACAACATAGAAAATTTGTATATAAATATCTTATAAAACATTCAGGGTTTTTTAACTCTCCAGTGAATTATTAAAATTCTAAGACTGGACGCAAAATTTTCTGTTTTCAGCAAGATCAAATCAACTATCACCGTAAGCCATCCCAAAGGTCTTACTTGGCACAAAAACTAATTAAAACATAAAACCACATCTAACCAGAGGCTAGATGAATTATTTATTTAAAAACATCAAGGAAAAATATTGGGTTGTCTCCCAACAAGCGCTTTTCTTTAAAGCCTTTTAGCTAGGCATTGATAATTTCAATGATGCTTACATAAAAGAGAAGAATTAAAGCACAAAGAGAGCATCATAAAACACGTGACAAACACATCTAAGTCTAACATACTTCCTATGCATAGGAATTTTATAAGCAAACAAATTATCAAGGCAAGCAAAAACTAGCATATGCAAGGAAGAAGAAAGAGACGATAGCAATCTCAACAATAAGAGAGGTAATTTAGTAACATGAAAATTTCTACAACCATATTTTCCTCTCTCATAATAATTACATGTAGGATCATAAGCAAATTCAAAAATATAGCTATCACATAAATTATTCTCAACATGATCCACATGCATGCAAAGTTGACACTCTTCCAAAATAGTGGGATTAACATTAACTAAAGTCATGACCTCTCCAAACCCACTTTTATCAAAAATTTCATAAGATTGAATATTCTCCAAATATGTGGGATCTAAAGTTGACACTCTTCCAAACCCACTTTCAATATTATTGCAAACATTATTATCAATCTCATATTCATCATAGGGCTTAAATAAATTTTTAAGATCATAAGAAGAATCACCCCAATTATGATCATTGCAACAAGTAGTAGACATAGCAAAATTAGCATCCCCAAGCTTAGGGTTTTGCATATTATTAGCACAATTGACATTAATAGAATTTATAGTAAAACCATTGCAATCATGCTTTTTATTCAAGGAGCTATCGTGAATCACTTCAGAAATTTCTTCATCACAATTTTCAGATTCACGAATTTCAAGCAAAACCTCATAAAGATAATCTAGTGCACTCAACTCACTAGCAATAGTTTCATCATAATTGGATCTCTTAAAAAGATTAGCAAGTGGATGAGGATCCATAAACTTTTAGCAAGCGAAGATGCAAGCAAAAAGACGGCACATGGTAACACAAGCAAACAAAAGATTGAACGGAAAGAAGGCAAACAAAAAGGCAATTTTTTTTAAAATCATTTTAGAAGTGGGGGAGAGGAAAACGAGAGGCAAATGGCGAATAATGTAATGCAAGAGATGAGAGTTTATGATGGGTACTTGGTATGTCTTGACTTGGCGTAGATCTCCCCGGCAACGACGCCAGAAATTCTTCCTGCTACTTCTTGAGCTTGCATTGGTTTTTCCCTTGAAGAGGAAAGGGTGATGCAGCAAAGTAGAGATAAGTATTTCCCTCAGTTTGAGAACCAAGGTATCAATCCAGTAGGAGACAACGCACAAATCACCGAATACCTGCACAAACAATCAAACAACTTGCACCCAACGCGATAAAGGGGTTGTCAATCCCTTCACAGTTATTTGCAAAAGTGAAATCTGATAGAGATAGATAAAACTAAACAAAAGATAAAGTAAATATTTTTGGGTTTTTGGTTTATAGATCTGAAAATAAAAGATTGCAAAATAGTAGATCGAAAAGTAATATGATGGAAAATAGACCCGGGGGCCATAGGTTTCACTAGAGGCTTCTCTCAAGATAGAAAATATTACGGTGGGTGAACAAATTACTGCTGAGCAATTGATAGAAAAGCGCAAAGTTATGACGATATCTAAGGCAATGATCATGAATATAGGCATCATGTCCGTGTCAAGTAGACCGAAACGATTCTGCATCTACTACTATTACTCCACACATCGACCGCTATCCAGCATGCATCTAGAGTATTAAGTTCATAAAGAACGGAGTAATGCATTAAGTAAGATGACATGATGTAGAGGAATTAACTCAAGCAATATGATGAAAACCCCATCTTTTTATCCTCGATGGCAACAATACAATACGTGCCTTGCTGCCCCTACTGTCACTGGGAAAGGACACCGCAAGATTGAACCCAAAGCTAAGCACTTCTCCCATTGCAAGAAAAACCAATCTAGTTGGCCAAACCAAACCGATAGTTCGAAGAGAATTACAAAGATATCAAATCATGCATAAAAGAATTCAGAGAAGATTCAAATAATATTCATAGATAAGCTGACCATAAATCCACAATTCATCGGATTTCGGCAAACACACCGCAAAAAAGTGTTACATCGAATAGATCTCCAAGAACATCGAGGAGAACATGGTATTGAGAATCAAAGAGAGAGAAGAAGCCATCTAGCTACTAGCTATGGACCCGTAGGTCTGATGTAAACTACTCACAATTCATCGGAAGGGCAATGGTGTTGATGTAGAAGCCTTCCGTGATTGAACCCCCCTCCGGCAGGACGCCGGAAAAGGCCCCTAGATGGGATCTCACGGGTACAGAAGGTTGCGGCGGTGGAAAAGTATTTTCGTGGATGCCTCTAGTGGTTTGGGCATATAAGAGTATATATAGGCGAAAGAATTAGGTCAGGAAGTGCACGAGGGGCCCACAAGGGTGGGGGCGCGCCCTACCCCCCTGGGCGCGCCCTCTGTCCTTGTGGCTGCCTCGTGGCTCCTCCGACTTCATCTCCAAGTCTCCTGGTTTCCTTCTGGTCCAAGAAAGATCATCGCGAAAGTTTTATTCCGTTTGGACTCCGTTTGGTATTCCTTTTCTACAAAACTCAAAAACAAGGAAAAAAACAGAAACTGGCACTAGGCTCTAGGTTAATAGGTTAGTCCCAAAAATAATATAAAATAGCATATTAATGCATATAAAACATCCAAAATAGATAATATAATAGCATGGAACAATAAAAAATTATAGATACGTTGGAGACGTATCAGACGTCAATCATTTCGACCGACGACGAGAAAGGTTACCAGGGTGGATTCTTCTTCTTTGGTTCGTGTTACCGTATAGTAGGTCGATCATTCCAGGCCTAATTAAGTTTGAGTGCATGCATGCTACGCGTCGTGAACCCTCGCTCAGTGTGGGGATTTTACGGTTCCAAAGCATGGTGCCACATCAAATTTGTGCATTGCGTATTCAAACACCACACACACCACTTCCATATACATAATTGGGCCACATGCACAGAGTGGGTTTTGTCTTCAGACAGTACTCCCTCGCGAGGTTATCGGGGACAAGCTAGCCCATTTTGCGGGGCCGTGTGGACGTCCATCACTTTGACCAACAACGAGCGAGAGAGGTTATACGATCAAGTTGGATTCTGTTTGGTCTGTGTTACAATATGTCTTGGTGAGATGCCCTCCCCCCGACACATGTGTGTGGGGGTGGGGGGTGGGGCTACTTCGCACTACCCGCAACCTTCGTGGGGTCGGGGAAGTACAATTAATTTGCGAGGCACACGTGCCACATCAAAGTTGTGAATGGTAGTTAAATATCACACCACACCCTTTTAATACATATAGTATAGGGCCACCCGCAGGTGGTTCGTATCTGGTCTCACCCATCTCCCACCACAAGCACACATTTGTGGGTCGGCACACGGTCCAACTTTGTCCGGAAGCGAAAGGGGAAGTTTGACCATATATATGATGGACTCCTATAGGTTTTGTGTTACGGTAGGGTGAGATTTCAAACCTAGCTATCTGGGGGCATGCATTCATAGCTAGGATTCCCTTACCGCCGACACGAAGTGGGGTTCGCAGGGGGTGGCTGACTAGCAATACTGTGCGCTTTGTGTAACAGGTGCCACATCAAAGTTGTGCATTGGGTATTTGAACATCAAACCACCCTTTTGATACATATATTTGGTCCACATGCAAGTGTGTTCGTGTTCTGACCCTTTCCCGCGTTATTCTTTTTGCCAAATTTATAAACAGCAGACGAGTTGGATGCATCAATCGTCAGTGATTGGGGACGCAACATACACGGTTCACTCAGACTACCCTTGTGCCATGCCCGTGCCCCTGTCACTCACATCAACACAGCAGATTGGGCTCCACGAGGCTTGCCTCCCGCTCTCAAAAATATCTACTACCTCGCAATCTCGAAAATATCTACCGCCTGGAAGGTTTTTCTATTTGATAGCACACAATTAGTATGTGTGGACCGTGTGTGATGTCTGTTACTCCCGCTCTGCTTCAATCCCTTGATTCAAATTTTTAGTAGCCCTGGCACTTTACTCCTGCCTCTGCATCCCTCGCAATCTCAAAAATATCTGCTCACCCTTGATTCAAATTTTCAGTAGCCCCGCCTTGTTACTCCCGCCTCTGCATCCCTCGCAATCTCAAAAATATCTGCTCTCCCTTGATCCAAATTTTCAGTAGCCCCAGCATTTTACTCCCGCCTCTGCATCCCTTGCAATCTCAAAAATATCTGCTCGCCCTTGATCCAAATTTTCAGTAGCCCGGCATTTTACTCGCACCTAGTAAAAATTTTAGTTGCCGCGGTATTTCCTCAAACACCACCTTGCCCCCCTCCACACACACCCCAAAACCTCCGCTCACATAGACACACACCACCCCTCCCTCGCTCGAAACCATTGGTAGGTCACCGCCATCGCCACCGCTTCCGCCTCCATCCTCAACCTCTGCCTGTGTGCCGGGGAGCTCGAGGAGCCAATGGCCCAAAAGAGGTTTATCGCGGCCTCTTCACCCGACGCCGGCGAGGTGGCCGCCGAGGTGTCCCCGTTGTCCTCCGCGGGCTCTTTATCGATCCACCATCGCCGGTCGCCCAAACCACCCGCCGCCATGCCCCTACGCCGGTTCGAGGACTTCCCCGTCCTCCCTCGAGCCCGGCCGCCGACGAGGTCCTACCTCGACGTCCGGTAGCGGCGGTGGGGGACGTGGGTCATCGAGATTACGGATCGGGAGACCCACACCCGCCGGTGGCTCGGTAGTTTCCACACGGCCGAGCTCGTGGCCATGGAGTACGACCGCTGGCAGGTCCGCTACCACGGCGCGACGGCTAGGCTCAATTTCCCCTTCGGCACATGTCCGGTCGACCTTGTCCCGCCAGAGCCAGGGGTGGTGAGCTCGGCTATGGCGCGGGAGGACCGCGAGGCGTGAGAGCGCCTCGAGGCCAAGTTCGCCAAGGAGGCCTACATGCAAGAGCTCCACCGGCAGAACCCGGAGCTCGTGGAGGCAGAGCAGATGATCTTTGCTGGCGCGGAGGGCGGCGAGGTTATCGTGCTCTCCTCTGATGATGAGGTCGAAGGTGGCGAGGACGGCGGCGTGGAGGGCATCGATGTGGGCGGCGAGGACGAGGAGATCGACGTCGACGAGTGGAGGAGTGCCTTCCCCAATGACCTCGACGACGGCACCGGCCCGGACCCGGCTCGCGGCACACCGTACCTGAAGAGGAAGGATTGGCTCGACCTCCACTTCGACCAAAAGTAGTTTAGTTTAGTTAAAATTTATGTTTTATGTTCGGTTATGCAAAACTATCTATGTTTATGTTTGAAGTTTACAACATTAAGTTTAGGGGATCGACTAGAAACGGCCAAAAATTGCTGGAGTATATATATACTCCACTAAGGGTTTTAGTCCGTTAACTTTTAGGGGGTCGGCTAAAGATGGCCTTATGCCTTGTTTATTTCAGTTCTTCACAATGTGATGCTCTATATGTGCAACTCTTTGCCGTGCAGTTCAATTTCATCAATAACAGTTTAAACAATACCACTATGAATTACGATATTTGGTTGCTGTTAAGGATGTTGCAGTTAACACGCCTTTTTGTTTTTTTAACAATAACTAGTGTACTTTAGACTTGCACAATACCAGTTTGAATGACTATATTTGCTTGTTTTTAAATGTTATGCCTGTTGCAGTTAACACACCTTTCCACTTCTTGTTTTGCTTAACTAGCGTGCTTAAACCTGCACACTGAAGCTATCATTTGTAGATTATGTTGTCTACCATGGATATATTTGGTTGATGTTTAGCATGTTGTGCTTAACATGCCTTTATATGTACTCATACAAGACAATATTGAGAACAACTGTTGTTTTCCATCGAGGTTAGTTTCATCGCATTGCTTATATGTACTCACTGTTCAGGATATCGGTAGCTGGTACCATATAGCCTGGGGCTGATAAGGGATTAATCATCGAATCGGACATTTCACTGAATATATCTGTAACCCATTTATCGGTAGGTTAATTAGGGCCATATTTAATATATCTGAGGCTACATAGCAACATGCATTGTACTTAATGACTAAATATGCAATCCTAGGCTACATAGCAACAAGGAAGAGTGTTACCTTAATGTTCTGATGATGTCTAGATATACATGTAATAAGATCTTATATAATGGGATGGAGGGGGTGTTGTACTACATCATTTTGCAATTGTTGTTTAGTTTCTAATATTAACTTCGTGCTTTTAGGTACATATGTCATTGCCAAAGATCCACACTTCGACCCTTTCTGCATATGGGGCAATGAGATATTCATGAACCAGCATCAAGTGAGGAAACTGATAAAGATTGTTATTACAATGGGTCAAAAGATGTCAATCGAACTATTTGTTTACACTATGCAAGACAATAGTGAACTGCAGGATGGTAAGTAAAAACTCTGTAGCCTTCTTTTTACTGCCCGTAATGAGTTGTGTTAGATGACAATGTCTAAATCTTTTTCCTTTGCAGTGGATCCTGAAGCAGTTTACTCAAGATTACCTCTCAAACTACATGATTGGCGGCCGGCCATCACAAGGGGTTGGACTAGAGTCGTGCGTGCCTTCTACATTGAGGAGAGCACAATAGGGCCATTCCGCTTCACTTTGTTCAGCAACCAGAATGTCTCTCGCCTCTTTCTTTACCATCTTTAATAGTACAAGTATACAACCCTGGTTCATCATTCTTTATTTGCTGCTTATGTAATTCTTGAACATATGTACCTGTGAAACGAATAATGCATTGGTTGTTTGAACCTGATGGATATGAATAAAGCTATAGCCTACTTTCAAATTCAAATTAGGTACAATTTTAAATAGCAACAATTAAATTACGGTGAAATTACACTCTGCAGGTCATTACGGCGCACACGGTCTATAAAGCACAGCGTGTGTGATATACATCATAATTTGACACGGTTCACGGAGAGGAAACGTGTGTAACCATGCACACAGTTGCCGTTTGCAAAGTGTGTGTGATGTCAGACAATATCACAAATGGTGCGGGAAAACTAAATGTGTGTGATTGTCGACCTATCGTACACGGTTTACAATCATGAACTGTTTGTGATGTGCCGGGCATCGTAAACGTAGAGCCAGTTTGGTACGTTCCTGGAAAAATCCCGTGCCTGAAATGTGCCTGGACTGCACCTGGTTTTAGGTAAAACCACAGAAGTCCGACTGCGATGGTAATGCCTGCACACACGAGTAGCAAGGATGGAGCGTTTGGGATATTCGAGATATCACAAATAGTTTTGTAGGGACAACTGTATGCATCAAGGCTCCCTATCCCCGACGGTTTCTGGGTCATGTGGGAAGGCCCCCCTATCGCAGACACTCACTTGGCGATGGTTCAAAATGCCGTCACGGAAAGGGGTTAAAAACCATTTGTATAGCACCTCGCTGTACCAGTGTATTCTACCTTGTGTCACTCCTCTATCCTCACCGTAGCAAAGACTAGTAAAAAATGACTCATATTCAGATCTTGGTGGCTCGTCTAGTGAACCCCAATATGGAATTTTGCAGGCATTATAAAACATCTCTAGAGGCATGGTGCATGGATGATTGTAAAGACTAAATGAAACTCTAGACTCACATGGATGAAATTTAAATTTCTTAGTGAATGTTTCTGTGAGGTTGAGATGCTGAATGCACTTATCTTCGATGTAGGGACCGAGCTCGGCGTTTTGAACATATTGAAGGAAATATGCCCTAGAGGCAATAATAAAGTTGTTATTTTATATTTCCTTATTCATGATAAATGTTTATTATTCATGCTAGAATTGTATTGATCGGAAACCTAAATACATGTGTGAATACATAGACAAACACTGTGTCCCCAGTGAGCCTCTACTTGACTAGCTCATTGATCAAAGATGGTTAAGGTTTCCTAACCATGGACATGAGTTGTCATTTGATAATGGGATCACATCATTAGGAGAATGATGTGATGGACAAGATCCATCCGTTAGCTTAGCATAATGATCGTTCAGTTTTATTGCTACTGCTTTCTTCATGTCAAATACATATTCCTTCAACTATGAGATTATGCAACTCCCGGATACCGGAGGAATGCCTTGTGTGCTATCAAATGTCACAACGTAACTGGGTGATTATAAAGATGCTCTACAGGTATCTCCGAAGGTGTCTATTGGGTTGGCATAGATCGAGATTAGGATTTGTCACTCCGAGTATCGGAGAGGTATCTCTGGGCCCTCTCGGTAATGCACATCATAAGAAGCCTTGCAAGCAAAGTGACTAATGAGTTAGTCACAGGATGATGTATTACAGAACGAGTAAAGAGACTTGCCGGTAACGAGATTGAACTAGGTATGAAGATACCGATGATCGAATCTCGGGCAAGTAACATACCGATGGACAAAGGGAATAACGTATGTTGTCATAACGGTTTGACCGATAAAGATCTTCGTAGAATATGTGGGAGCCAATATGAGCATCCAGGTTCCGCTATTGGTTATTAACCGGAGAAGTGTCTCGGTCATGTCTACATAGTTCTCGAACCCGTAGGGTCCGCACGCTTAACGTTCGATGACGATTTAGTATTATATGAGTTATGTGATTTGGTGACCGAATTTTGTTTGAAGTTCCGGATGAGATCACGGACATGACGAGGAGTCTCGAAATGGTCGAGAGGTAAAGATTGATATATAGGATGATAGTATTCAGACACCGGAAGTGTTCCGGAGGGTACCGGGTACATATCGGGTCACCGGAAGGGGTTCCGGGCACCCCCGGCAAAAGATATGGGCCTAATGGGCCAAGAGGGGAAACACACCAGCCAGCAGGGGCTGCTGCGCCCCCCATATGGGCCGCACCAGAGGAGAAGGAAAGAGGGGAAGAGAGAAGGAAGGGGAGGGATTCGGCCTCCCCCTTCCTTCCCTCCTCCCTCCTCTTTCCTTCCCCCTCCGGTAAATAAGGAAGGGGGGCCGCACCACTTGGGAAACCCCAAGTAGGATTCGGATCCTACTTGGGGCGCCCCATGGCTGCCTCTCCTCCCCTCCCACCTATATATATGTGGGGAAGGGGGCGCCTAGAAGACACAACATCAACTATTAGCCGTGTGCGGCGCTCCCCTCCACAGATTACACCCTCGGTCATATTCTCGCGGTGCTTAGGCGAAGCCCTGCGTGGATCACTTCACCATCACCGTCACCATGCCGTTGTGCTGATGGAACTCATCTACTTCCTCGACTAATTTGCTGGATCAATAGTTCGAGGGACGTCATCGAGCTGAACGTGTGCAGAACTCGGTGGTGCCGTACGTTCGGTGCTTGATCAATCGGAACGAGAAGAAGTTCGACTACATCAACCGCGTTGTCAAACGCTTCCGCTTTCGGTCTACAAGGGTACATAGACACGCTCTCCCCCTCTTGTTGCTATGCATCTCCTAGATAGATCTTGCGTGAGCATAGGATTTTTTTTGAAATTACATGCTACGTTACCCAACACATATTCCTCAAATTCTTCCTTAATACATGTGCTCACCATGAAATTGTTAAACGGCCATAAGCATGACTTGATAGCCGCATCCCGCATTTCGCTTGCGCTTGGTTCAACATAAGACCGACGTATCGAGCCACTACTAGATGATGCCTCCGTAGACCTCCTCCTCGAAGAACTCCTAAAGAATTGCATTTTTATTTGCGAACAATTTCTGAAAAATTTTGGGACACAAAATTTTTGTCAACAAAACTTCACAAGATTAATAGCAACTACTCATAAGGATGCATAGAGGTTATATTAAGCATTCAAACTACTTAGAACTCTAAGAATTCAACATGCTAGCTCATCTATAGCAGCACCAAGAGTAGCTAATTATTCAAAATATAATCCACTAAAGCAAAAACTAATTGGAGGAATGGAGGAGTCACATACCAAGTAGCAATCCCCCAAAACAGTTTCGGAAACGGAGCTTCGAGGAAAGAGATCGAAATCCGCGGGTTTGAGAGCAAGAACACGATAGAGAGAGAGCTATGGTGATTTTTTTCTGGTGGTAGGAGATGACATGGGCTAAAGAAGTAAGTCAGGGGACCCACATGGGGACCACAACCCACCAGGGCGTGCCTGGGGTTGCTGGCACGCCCTGGTGTCTTGTGGTCACCAGGTGCACCCCCTCTGATGTTATTTGCACCAAAAATTCAGAAATATTTAGAAAAAAAATCGTATTAATTTTTCAGGGCATTCTGAGAACTTTTATTTTTGGGTCATTTTTTTATTGCACGGGAAATTCAGAAAACAGACAAAACATGGCATTTTATTTTATTTAACTAAAAAACAGAAAACGAAAGTTGGGAGCGGAAGGTCGTGCTTACTAAATTCATCAACTTCATACCTCTCAAAAATGATCCATTAATAAGGTTGATCAAGTCTTATTAACAACCACCTTCGATTAGCATGAAATCGAAGAACTTTTGTAAAGCACTAAGTTACCTCAACGGGGATAAGCATGTCCCCAACAATAAGCATTTCATATGTCTTTTTGGCAGTAGGTAGAGGTAGTTGAAAACTTCCAATAGTGAATGTCGGAGATTTTTCAATAACATTAATACCATTCACTTGGAATTGTTTCTTAGGAAAGTGCACCGTATGTTCATTACCATTGATATGAAACGTGACCTTGCTTTTATTGCAATCAATTACAGCCCCTGCAGTATTCAAGAAGGGTCTACCAAGGATAATCGACATGTTGTCGTCCTCGGGCATCTCAAGTATAACAAAGTCAGTTAAGATAGTAACATTTGCAACAACAACGGGCACATCATCACAAATACCGATAGGTATGGTAGTTGATTTGTCAGCCATTTGCAAAGATATTTCAGTAGTTGTGAGTTTATTCAAATCAAGTCTTTTATATAAGGAGAAAGGCATAACACTAACACCAGCCCCTAAATCACACAAAGCAGTTTTAACATAATTTGTTTTGATGGCGCAAGGTATAGTTGGTATTTGATACGTCCATTTTGCATCATGCTTTTATATTGATATTTATTGCATTATGTGCTGTTATTACACATTCTAGTACAATACTTATGCCTTTTCTCTCTTATTTTACAAGGTTTACATAAAGAAGGAGAATGCCGGCAGCTGGAATTCTGAACTGGAAAAGGAACAAATCTGAGAGACCTATTCTGCACAACTCCAAAAGTCATGACACTTCATGGAGAATTATTTTGGAATAAATAAAAAATATTGGGCGAAGAAAGCACTTGAGGGGACCCACCAGGCAGCCACAAGGGTGGGGGGTGCGCCCTACCCCCCTGGGCGCGCCTCCCTGCCTTGTGGGCCACCTGGCAGGCCCCCGATGCCCATCTTCTGCTATATGATGTGTTTTGACCTGGAAAAAATCAAAAGGAAACTTTTGGGATGAAGCGCCGCCGTCTCGAGGTGGAACCTGGGCAGAACCAATCTAGGGCTCCGGCGGAGCTGTTCTGCCGGAGAAACTTCCCTCCCGGAGGGGGAAATCGAAGCCATCATCATCACCAACGATCCTCTCATCGAGAGGGGGTCAATCTCCATCAACATCTTCACTAGCACCATCTCCTCTCAAACCCTAGTTCATCTCTTGTATCCGATCTTTGCCTCAAAACCTCAGATTGGTACCTGTGGGTTGCTAGTAGTGTTGATTACTCCTTGTAGTTGATGCTAGTTGGTTTATTCGGTGGAAGATCATATGTTCAGATCCTTAATGCTATTCAATACCCCTCTGATTATGAACATGAATATGCTTTATGAGTAGTTACGTTTGTTCCTGAGGACATGGGAGAAGTCTTGTTATAAGTAATCATGTGAATTTGGTATTCGTTCGATATTTTGATGAGATGTATGTTGTCTTTCCTCTAGTGGTGTTATGTGAACGTCGACTACATGACAATTCACCATGATTTCGGCCTAGGGGAAGGCATTGGGAAGTAATAAGTAGATGATGGGTTGCTAGAGTGACAGAAGCTTAAACCCTAGTTTATGCGTTGCTTCGTAAGGGGCTGATTTGGATCCATATGTTTCATGCTATGGTTAGATTTATCTTAATTCTTCTTTCATAGTTGCGGATGCTTGCGAGAGGGGTTAATCATAAGTGGGAGGCTTGTCCAAGTAAGGGCAGCACCCAAGCACCGGTCCACCCACATATCAAACTAGGTGATACCCCGCGCGTTGCTGCGGTAAAGTATGCTATTAATTTTATTTTAAAATTAAATAACACGTAAATATATAGTATAAAAATGAATAGCTCAATGTTAGATGGCAGCAACAAAGATAAATTAGCTTCCCTACAGAGCTCCTTAATGTGCAAAGAGCAGTTTTAACATGCTCCCTCCCACCCCCTCTTTTCACATGAGAGGTAAGAGTATATAATAGATCTGAGCCGTTGATCTCATTAATTAGTGGTTTGATTAACTCTTACCTTCTTATCTGACATGTAAAAAGAGGGGGTAAGAGGGAGCATGTTAAAATTTGCCATGTGCAAAATAAATAGCACGATGGTATGCCACTATTGTTTGGTTCTCACGATCAGTGTGCAATGAAAAATACTAATACGATCTACCAATGAGTTACTACACTACCAGCTGTACAATATGGTGAAACGTCAAATTTATATGCCTTGGTGTCAATCCAGTCCTTTCAGATTACATGTGTGAGAGACCAAAAGAAGGACACAAAATGGTGAGCCATGTTTAGCAAAGTCACACTAACAGCTGTACAATATGGACTATATTCAGTTTCTATTTAAATTCAACAAAATTTGTTAATTGGGAAGATCTATATTACCCAAGTTAATTTACCAGATTTACATATATGTGATTCACAACCAATGAACTATGAGATATGAGAATCATGGTAAACTGCATACAGTATGTATGTGCCATGTTAAACTGCAAAAACTATTTGAAGGATCAAGGTTAAGCTAGTAAGTTGGGTAGCTAAGTGTAAGTATGCTAGTATTTATTTTTCATTTATGTTGTGTTCTTTCATACACAACGGTTAATTCAAAACAACATAGGATTGTATAAACTGTCATATACAGCTGGCAAAGTTAATCATGAAATAAGATAGACTATAAGTTGAATGTCCAACATGAGAACTAATACGGCAAGAATACATGCCCAAACTGGAATTCTTAAGGCATAGGTGATCAGTGAGAGAAAACCGATCCTGCTCCATGGGTAAGATCTTGAGATGACGACTAATACACTTGCAGTCTGCGGCAATTCTTCAAAATTAAGAAACATGTACACCGACCTTTTTTTTCTTCAAAAGTCTTGGAGAGGCTTCACAATTTTCATTCATAAAGAAGAATGTTAGCTTGTCGGTTTCATAAGTTGAACATGCCGACAGAGATATCCCAATATGGAGATCAAAATGGGTTAACTAACATGAGTGTCTGAAATTCCCGAAGACGTTTGGCAAAAGTGAAACAAGGTTCACATCTACTGGATGCTAGAGTGTGTATTCTTACCTATGAATTACAATGTCCCTTTTGCAAGGAGAAAGTAAATAGTTCTTTGAATGGGATTGCTAAATATTGGATTGCTTGAAAGCGTAACTAAGAAAAATGTCTCTTAAATATTTCACATCTTCACAGAACTGATAGAAAAACTATCACCGACCAAAAACAAACAGTTCTTGTCCAATCTCTAGTTGGGTCATAAAGCACATGCTGCATCCTAAGATTAATCTAGGAAGACTGAATGTTCACTTGGCATAAAGTTAAATCATGATAGCAATATATTGATTCTACATAATACATGGAGCAGTATGGCCACAAGCTAGCCCGAGCTAGTCGCATAGTACATAATCAATTAAAGAAAATGTAGTAGCTCATACCTGACACTTCCATTCAACTATGCCCATTCGTGATGCTTATCTACAAATGACACAATCTCATCATAATAAACCATTGCCCCATACGACATAAAACCATCAAATGAAAATGTGCAAAACATACATGGTAAATTAATTTGGCTGCATCTGTAGCAATGGCCTGCTGGCAAACAGCATTAGACGAAGCGTACATAATTTTCACATAAATCTAGATAGTTATCCAAATCATCATCAAACCTGACTGAGAAAAAGGATTTGGCAGATCAAGATGAGTGAGTTAATTGCTCCTTGAATCTGGTGCATGAAAATATTGAATGGGTAGGAAGCAAGAGTCCGTGGGCTGGGGATTAAGGGAGGAAGATGTACCTATAGATGTATATCGACCGCCTTGGCGAGAGCTCCACATTTGTGTTGCGCTAAAAAAAGGACAAACAGGGGCCGAAGCCCTGACCAGAAACGAATCAAATCGGACCTAGCCTTCAGGGCTTGGAGGTGACTTACGTGTACAGCTGAACTACAACTCTAGTTTGCGCTCGAAGATGTTGATGAGCCTGTAGATGATGCCCTTCTGCTTGAAGTTCCACCCATCCTCCAGATCGATTGCCTTCTGCTCCTGCCCTTGCCCCGCCATCGCCGCCGTAGCCACCGGTTCTGCTGCCGACGGCGGCCGCAAACCCTAGAGACGGCTGATTTCTCCTGCGTTGGTCTCCGCATGCGTGTCATTTGGGGAGAGGGAGATGGGGAGACCAGCTTAATGAGGAGGGATTCCGTCGCACGTTTCGTTTGGAGGAAGTTTCACTTTCGCTTCCGCTTCCGCTTCCAGTTCTGCGGGTCGACGAAGGAGTCAACCAACCAGAGGGGCACGGAGCATGGGGAAATCAGCTACGGATCTGAGCCATACATGGCTAAAAAAACGACTGAAAATAATTGGGGTGACGTGGATGCACCAGAAGGCAGGAAAATCAGGTAGTGGGGGGCTCCTATTTAGATATAGTAGATTATCAAAGTAACGAACACGAATCATATGAGCATGATGAAAACTAGCTAGACGGTAATTCCCATGTGTCCTCGGGAGCGCTTTGCTTTATATAAGAGTTTGTCCAGGCTTGTCCTTGGCTACAAAAAGGATTGGGCCACCTTGCTGCACCTTAGTTACTTTTGTTACTTGTTACCCGTTATAAATTATCTTATCACACAACTATCTGTTACCGATAATTTCAGTGCTTGCAGAGAATACCTTGCTGAAAATCGCTTGTCATTTCCTTCTGCTCCTCGTTGGGTTCGACACTCTTACTTATCGAAAGGACTATGATAGATACCCTATACTTGTGGGTCATCAAGACTCTTTTCTAGCGCCGTTACCAAGGAGTGAAGCGCCTTTGGTAAGTGGAATTTGGTAAGGAAACATTTATATAGTGTGCTGAAATTTACTGTCACTTGTCACTATGGAAAATAATCCTTTGAGGGGCTTGTTCGGGGTATCTTCACCTCGACCGAAAGAGCAAAGAGTTGCTCCTCAACCTACTGCACCTACTGAAAATATTTATTATGAAATTCCTTTGGGTATGATAGAGAAACTGCTAGCTAATCCTTATGCAGGAGATGGAACATTACATCCCGATATGCACCTGATTATTTAAGCTTGCAGGTTTGCCCGAGGATGATGTCAAGAAGAAGGTCTTCCCTTTATCTTTGAAGGGAAAGGCATTGACATGGCATAGGCTACGTGATGATATTGGATCATGGAACTACAACCGATTGAAATTGGAATTTCATCAAAAGTTTTATCCTATGCATCTGGTTCATCGTGATCGGAATTATATTTATAATTTTTGGCCTCGTGAAGGAGAAAGTATCGCTCAAGCTTGGGGTAGGCTTAAGTCAATGTTATATTCATGCCCCAATCATGAGCTCTCAAGGGAAATTATTATTCAGAATTTTTATGCTCGGCTTTCTCGTAATGGTCAATCCATGCTCGATACTTCTTGTACTGTTCTTTTATGAAGAAGACTATTGAATTCAAATGGGAGTTATTGGAAAGAATTAAACACAACTCTGAAGATTGGGAACTCGACAAAGGTCAGGAGTCAGGTGTAAACCTCAAGTTTGATTGTGTTAAATCTTTCATGGATACCGATGCTTTTTGTGATTTTAGCACTAAATATGGACTTGACTCTGAGATAGTAGCTTCCTTTTGTGAATCATTTGCTACTCATGTTGATCTCCCTAAGGAGAAGTGGTTGAAATATCATCCTCCCATTGAAGTAAAAGTAGTAGAACCTATTAAAGTTGAAGAAGAAACTATGACTTATTATGTTGATCCTATTATTCCTACTGCTTATATTGAGAAACCACCTTTCCCTGTTAGAATAAAGGATCATGCTAAAGCTTCAACTGTGGTTCGTAAGAGTAATATTAGAACACCTACACCCCCTGAACAAGTTAAAGTTGAACCTAGTATTGCTATGGTTAAAGATCTGTTGGTCGATAATATTGATGAGCATGTTATTTATTTCTGTGGTGAAGCTGCTAGGATTGCTAAACCTGATATTAAAGATAAACATAGACCTGTTGTTGGCATGCCTGTTGTTTCTGTTAAAATAGGAGATCATTGTTATCATGGTTTATGTGATGTGGGTGCTAGTGTGAGTGCAATTCCTTATACCTTATATCAAGAAATTATGAATGATATTGCACCTGCTGAGATAGAAGATATTGATGTTACTATTAAACTTGCCAATAGAGATACTATATCACCAATTGGGATTGTTAGAGATGTTGAAGTCTTGTGTGGGAAAATAAAATACCCTACTGATTTTCTTGTTCTTGGTTCCCCACAAGATGATTTTTGTCCCATTATATTTGGTAGACCTTTCTTGAATACTGTTAATGCTAGGATAGACTGTGAGAAAGAAATTGTTACTGTAAGCTTTGGGGATGTGTCTCATGATTTTAATTTCTCTAAATTTCGTAGACAACCCCATGATAAGGAACTGCCTAGTAAGGATGAAATCATTGGTCTTGCTTCTATTGCCATGCCTCCTACTGATCCTTTAGAACAATATTTGCTAGATCATGAAAATGATATGTTTATGAATGAAAGAAAGGAGTTATATGAAATATTCTTTAACCAAATGCCTGTTTTGAAACACAATTTTCCTGTTGAAATCCTTGGAGATCCTCCTCCACCCAAGGGTGATCCCGTGTTTGAGCTTATACAATTACCTGATACTTTAAAATATGCTTATCTTGATGAAAAGAAGATATATCCTGTTATTATTAGTGCTAACCTTTCAGAGCATGAAGAAAAAAAATTATTGAAAGCTCTGAGGAAGCACCGTGCCGCTATTGGATATACTCTTGATGATCTTAAGGGCATTAGTACCACTCTATGTCAGCACAAAAATTAATATGGAACCGAATTGATGTGGGGTGAACCTCGAGACGAGGGTCGATCCCTTGTTGGCCCGATCTTTCACGACACAAAACTCCATCGCAGCAAGAATTTGTTGCGGGTTTACAAAAAAATTCACAAACTCCGCAAAAACAACACGCCAACCCCTCGATCCGAAGGAATAACATGGGCGAACCGTATAGGCTCAGCTTGTAATCTCCTAAGTGTCCCGTCATAGGAACTCACACGCCAACAGAGATTTTGACAAGGTTTCTCTAAACTCGATAATGGCCGATCGCCGGAACACACGGTGTCTAATTCATAATAACATAATCTGATTTTACAATGACCGTAGCATAACTATTTATTAGTATAGCTAGCCGACTTAAACTTGCCTAATAAGTTGACCGAAGAAAATCTCACGCTATCTCTAACTCTGGACCAAACATCTAAAGGAGCAAAACTGATTACGTACTTTATTTTAGCAGGTAATCATTACAAAATAAATAAAACAAATATCTCTGGTGGCCCCCATCCGATTTGTCTCAGGGAAAATAATCTCCACCATCCAAACATACCGGTGTGCACCTCCTGTTCTGGTGGCCTTGAACGTGAGAAGTAGTAGATCCCAAGGAAACTTGACTCTTGTACGTGTACAACATGGATTTGTTTTGAGCGTGGCAACCAGAAGAGACAATCAAATTGATGCACACCTTGGCCAAACATGTACTAATCCTTCCTTGCATGCACACACATGTAACTCTTCCCACATAATGTATGAATGCGTACTTGGTACCAGGAAAGTAAATCCCTTTTGAAGTTATTACTTCTCCTAACCGAATCAAGTTTTAACTCCGGCGGCCTCGGCAACTCAAACGAATCCATCTCATCTCCTATTTTAATGGAATTCCAAACAAGACCTAAATCTGATGTATGTACTGTACCAGATAATTCTGTGCCCTCATACTTGCACGTGTATGTGCTATCAGCATATGCATGCGCCTCCTGGTCCATGTCAAACATATGATAGGAAGCATGCACTATTTCTTCATGCACAATAACAATCTCTTGAACAAGTGCTACGTTAATATGACTGGATTTAGGACTGGCTGTATCACGGATGCTAAACCAGTTGTTTATCACCAACGACGGTTGAATCCTAAGATGAAGGAAGTGGTAAGAAATGAAATACTAAAACTTCTGGAGGCAGGTATAATTTATCCTATTGCTGATAGTAGATGGGTAAGTCCTGTTCATTGTGTCCCTAAGAAGGGAGGTATTACTGTTGTTCCTAATGATAAGAATGAATTGATTCCACAAAGAATTGTTACAGGCTATAGAATGGTAATTGATTTTCGCAAATTAAACAAAGCTACTAGAAAAGATCATTACCCTCTACCTTTTATTGATCAAATGCTAGAAAGATTATCCAAACATACACATTTTTGCTTTGTAGATGGTTATTCTGGTTTTTCTCAAATACCTGTGTCAAAAGAGGACCAAGAAAAGACCACTTTTACTTGCCATTTCGGTACCTTTGCTTATAGACGTATGCCTTTTGGTTTATGCAATGCACCTGCTACCTTTCAAAGATGTATGAGTGCTATATTCTCTGACTTTTATGAAAAGATTGTTGAGGTTTTCATGGATGATTTCTCCGTTTACGGAACTTCTTTTGATGATTGCTTAAGCAACCTTGATCGAGTTTTGCAGAGATGTGAAGAAATAAATCTTGTCTTGAATTGGGAGAAGTGCCACTTTATGGTTAATGAAGGTATTGTCTTGGGACATAAAATTTCTGAAAGAGGTACTGAAGTTGATAAAGCTAAAGTAGATGCTATTGAAAAGATGCCGTGTCCTAAAGATATCAAAGGTATAAGAAGTTTCCTTGGTCATGCTGGTTTCTATAGGAGGTTTATTAAAGACTTCTCTAAAATTTCTAGGCCTCTCACTAATCTTTTGCAAAAAGATGTTCCTTTTGTTTTTGATGATGATTGTGTAGAAGCATTTGAAATACTTAAGAAAGCCTTGATTTCTGCACCTATTGTTCAACCACATGATTGGAATCTACCCTTTGAAATTATGTGTGATGCTACTGATTTTGCTGTTGGTGCTGTTCTAGGATAAAGAGTTGATAAAAAATTGAATGTTATTCATTATGCTAGTAAAACTCTAGACAGTGCCCCAGAGAAATTATGCTACTACTGAAAAAGAATTTTTAGCAGCTGTTTTTGCTTGTGATAAGTTCAGATCTTATGTTGTTGATTCCAAAGTAACTGTTCACACTGATCATGCTGCTATTAAATACCTTATGGAAAAGAAAGATGCTAAACCTAGACTTATTAGATGGGTTCTCTTATTGCAAGAATTTGATGTGCATATTATTGATAGAAAGGGAGCTGAGAACCCCATTGTAGATAACTAGTCTAGGTTAGAAAATGTTCTTGATGACCCACTGCCTATTGATGATAGCTTTCCTGATGAGCAATTAGCTGTCATAAATGCCTCTCGTAATACTCCATGGTATGCTGATTATGCTAATTACATTGTTGCTAAATTTATACCACCTAGTTTCACATACCAGCAAAAGAATTTTTTTTCTATGATTTAAGACACTACTTTTGGGATGACCCACGCCTTTATAAAGAAGGAGTAGATGGTGTTATTAGACGTTGTGTACCTGAGCATGAACAGGAACCGATCCTACGCAAGTGCCACTCCGAAGCTTATGGAGGACACCATGCTGGAGATAGAACTGCACACAAGGTATTGCAATCCGGTTTTTATTGGCCTACTCTCTTCAAGGATGCCCGTAAGTTTGTTCTGTCTTGTGATGAATGCCAGAGAATTGGCAATACTAGTAGACATGAGGAAATGCCTATGAATTATTCACTTGTTATTGAACCATTTGATGTTTGGGGTTTTGATTATATGGGATCTTTTCCTTCCTCTAATGGGTATTCACATATTTTAGTTGCTGTTGATTATGTTACTAAGTGGGTAGAAGCTATTCCAACTAGTAGTGTTGATCATAACACTTCTATTAAGATGCTTAAAGAAATTATTTTTCCGAGGTTTGGACTCCCTAGATATTTAATGACTGATGGTGGTTCACATTTTATTCATGGTGCTTTTCGTAAAATGCTTGCTAAATATGATGTCAACCATAGAATTGCATCTCCTTATCACCCTCAGTCTAGTGGTCAAGTAGAATTGATCAATAGAGAGATTAAATTAATTTTGCAAAAGATTGTTAATAGATCTAGAAAGAATTGGTCTAAGAAACTTGATGATGCATTATGGGCTTATAGAACTGCTTATAAAAACCCTATGGGTATGTCTCCGTATAAAATGGTTTATGGAAAAGCATGTCACTTACCTCTTGAACTAGAACATAAAGTGTATTGGGCAATCAAAGAGCTCAATTATGATTTCAAACTTGCTGGTCAGAAGAGGTTATTTGACATTAGCTCACTTGATGAATGGAGAACCCAAGCCTATGAGAATGCCAAGTTGTTTAAAGAAAAAGTTAAAAGATGGCATGACAAAAGGATACAAAAGCGTGAGTTTAATGTAGGTGATCATGTTTTGCTATACAACTCTCGTTTAAGGATTTTTGCAGGAAAGCTTCTCTCTAAATGGGAAGGTCCTTACATTATCGACAATGCCGAAGGCACTAACCCGAAGGTGGTAAACGGTCAAAGAATCAAACATTATATTTCAGGTACTCCCATAAATGTCGAGACGAATATTATCAATACCGTAACACCAGAGGAGTACATAAGGGACACTTTCCAGAACGTTTCAAACGCTGAAAAGGAATAGGTATGTGGTACGGTAAGTAAACCGATTCCAAAACTGTTATAATGGCAAATTTTCTCCGTTTTGGAATATTTAAAAAATTAGGAAAATTAAAAGTAGTCCGAAAAGTACACGAGGAAGCGACAAGGCAGGGAGGCGCGCCCTACCCCCTGGGCGCGCCCCCCACCCTTGCCGCCACCTCGTGTGCCCTCCAGACTTCATTTTCTTGCAAGATACTTCTTCTAGTTGATAAAAAATCATTATATAATCTCCCAAAGATTTTGACCACCGTACCACGGCAATATCTCTTGTTTTTGTCTCATGTTGTTTTGCCTGGAAGATCTGAAAATATGTCGTCCCAAGATTCGGAGGGAGAGAGCTATGTAGCTGATTATATCACAAACCCAAAGGTTTATGGGGATGTGGAGCATTATGGTTGGACTACAGAAGAAGAAGAAGAAGAAGAAGATTATGATCCAAAGGGAAAGGAGGAGACAAGCTCAGATGAAGATGAAGCTCCATTACCCCAACCTGGGGACATGCACGTGGACTTCAAAAAGTCAAGTCTCCCTAATAAGACAAAGAAACCTAAGATCGAGTTTATCCCTTTCCGTCTTTTGCAGGAGAACAAGCAAGAATTATGCAAAAAGATATTAACATTGGAACAGGAGATCTCTGACCCGAGGAGGGAAAATCTAATCATCAAGCGTAAGTTGAGGAAAAAGGATAAAATTTCATCAGCAACCACTCCATCATCACCACCTCCGAAGAAAGAGATCTGAATACATGGGTATGGGCACTCCCCTTGGCAATTGCCAAGCTTGGGGGAGGTGCCCTGGTACCGTATCACCATCACACCTTTACTTTTACTGTTTTTCTTAGTTCGATCCTTTTGGGTATATCTTGATCTATTAGAATAAAGTTTTAGTATGATCTAGCTTTGAGTTTTGTTTCGAGATCTACCTATGTAATCGAGTCCGTGAGTTATATAATAAATAGTAGTTTTGAGTTAAGGGCTTTGCTTTCTTGCTATGATCTTAAGGGATTAAAGAAAGAATAAAAAGAAATAAAAAGATCTTATAATGATCTTATGGAGAGTAATGACTTCACATATAAAGAGTATGATGAATAAAAGTTGTTGAGAGTTGACAAACATAGTTTTGGTCATTGTTGCAATTAATAGGAAGTAATAAAGAAAGAGAGGTTTCACATATAAATATACTATCTAGGACATCTTTTGTAATTGTGAGCACTCATTAAAATATGACATGCTAAAAAGTTGATGTTGGACAAGGAAGACAACATAATGGGTTATGTTTTCTTATATCCGAATAGAAGTTATAGTGTCTTGGATCCTCCAACATGTTGAGCATGCTTTTCCCTCTTATGCTAGCCAAATCCTTTGCACCAAGTAGAGATACTACTTGTGCATCCAAACATCCCTTAAACCAGTTTTGCCATGAGAGTCCACCATACGTACCTATGGATTGAGTAAGATCCTTCAAGTAAGTTGTCATCGGTGCGAGAAATAAAAATTGCTCTCTAAATATGTATGTGTCGGATTTCGGGCTCCGCAAACCTTTGAGAGGTTCGAACTCTGGGGTGCGTGCGAAGAACTCGTCCTCCCCAGTCTGCCTACTCGCTAATCTCACAGCCTAGCTCGACGAACTGTAAGGAAAAGAGACACAACGGTTTACCCAGGTTCGAGCCACCTTGCGGTGTAAAACCCTACTCCTGCTTTGTGGTGGATTGGCCTCGAGGGGCTGAGGATGAACTAGTATAGTGGCGAATAGCCTCAGGAGGAGAGGTGTTCTTGAGCTCGAGTGAGCTGATGGAGTGAGGGTGATCTGAATGATCCGTCTGAACTTGTCCCCTTCTACGGTGGTGGCTAAGTCCTATTTATAGTGGCCTTGGTCCTCTTCCCAAATGAAAGGCGGGAAGGGATCCCACAACGGCCAAATTCGAAGGGAGACAACTAGTACATGCTGTCCTGACAAAATTAGTCTTCGCCTGCGAAAGCCTCTGGTCGTGACGCCGTGGTGGGCTCGGTGATGTCCTCCATCCTGCCGTCCTGGCGGTCTTGGTCTTGTTGCACGGGAATGGAAACCTTTGGCTGATTCCTCGGGACTCCGCGCCTGCGCTTGCCTCTTTAGCACCGAAGAGGAAACTGGTACACTGCGCCCGCTGGCGCCCACCTGGCCTTGGTCGTCATGGCTCACGTCATCCGGACCTCACGAGGTGAGGCTTGCATAGAGATCTCCGCTCCTCGGGAGCCAGCCTGAGGAGGCCGCCCCTCGTGGAGGTCTTGGTGTCGTCCGCCTCGCGAGGCTTGGCCCCTTGCAAGGGTCTTGAGTTGTTGTCGCTGAAGCTGGGCCGTACTAGGCCGTTGATGGAGCCACGCCGTGGGCCGCAGGCAGGCAAGTCTGGGTACCCCCGTTCCCAGAACGCCGACAGTAGCCCCCGGGCCCAAGGCACGCTCGAACTTGGCTTCGAGGCGAAGCCAAGGGGCAAGTGCGGAGCGCCGCGGGCCCTAACCGCCTGCGGCCTTGGTCGACGCGTGGCGATTGATGGGACGTGGGTGTCTCTGCTTCCCCACGCTGCCTCGGCAACCGTTCGACTTGACGAGACTGTGCTGCATGCAGAGAAAAACCATCACTGCGTGGGATCGTGGAGGCCAGCGGTTGGCCTCCCTCTGGCTATAAATGAGGGGAGGGGCAGAGCCCCCTTCACTCATCTCCATCTTCTCGCTGCCCGCTCCTTCTTCTTCTTCTTTGTCTCGCCGTCTTGCAGAAGCATCCATGGCGCCGATCAGGAGATTCTCTTCAGCGGAGAAGGGGAAAACCCCTCGGAAGGAGCCGGGGCCACTTCCGCCGAAGAAGAGGCGCGGCCGCCTTTACGACGCCGGCGAAGGGCAAGAGGTGACGCGGCCTTGGTACGAGCAGCCTCCGCCTGGCTTCCCGCTTCCTTTGTACGCCCGCGCGCAGGGCTCCCGACAGGGCGGCAATGCCCAGCGCCGCGCGGGCCGGGGTCTCGGCGAACTGACCAAGGCTGCACGGCTAGCAGGCTGGCGAACCCATGGCGAGGGGACCTCGCACGAGTTCGTGGTGTGGGCGGCAATGCCGCCGCGCATGTGGATCCGGCTCCCGAGGTTCTTCACTGAGGAGATGCCGCCGAGGGGGCCACTTGAGCTGTGGATGTAGGACGCCAGGTGCTGCGGCCTAGCCTCAGGGGCGGAGGTCGAGGTCGTGCCCCTGGGCGACATCTTCATGACCCGAGGATGGGGTGAGGTCGCCCGCGCCTGCCGTCCAGAGGGGGCCCTCGCCATCCACTTTGAGTACGATGGTGCCTCTACGTTGTTCTTCAAGGTCTTCGATGAGGAGGGCCGGCGTCTGGAGTGCTGCCCCGGTGGAAGCAGTCCGTGTGGTGCGTCCGCGGACGTCGAGCCTGCCTCTGGCCTCGCCGGCAGCTCCTCCAGCAGCAGCGACGACTCCTGGGAATCCAGTGACTCTCCCGAGCCCAACGATTCTCCGGAGTCCAGTGACGACAGCTACGTGCCGCCGAGCTCTCGCCGTGCCCGGAGCGCGGCAGCGGCATCCGCTCGGCGTCGTCGGTGATGCCCAGCAGCCGGGGTCCCTTGACGTTTCCTTCTTTTGTTTCCCTGCGCGGAATTGTGACAAACCCCGTGGGGGTATGTAAAAAACTGTAATGCTTTTGCTCCAATGTTTATTATTCCTAGTATGATGTTGCAGCCGCGCATCTTGCTTCGGCATGGTTCCCCCTTTTCGTCCTCACGGTAGCTTAGTGCTCTACGCCGGCATGTCCCAGTCCCCAGGTAGGCTTCAGCCGTCGCTGGTATGCCAGGTCACGATGCCGTGGTCAAGGCCAGGAGGTGAGCGGCCCGAGGTCCGGTAAGAGCTCCTGAGGCGCGATGCTCAAGAGGTCCCCTTTGGCGTGCAAGCAGCTCCCTGGAGGCCGAAAAGGGAAGCGGCATTGCCGAAGCGAGATTGCGAGAGTCAAAATACCGGACGATGAGGTTCACTCTGATATGCATGGGTGACTTATCTTAGTAGGCCTGAAGTGATTCCTTTGCGCAACGCCTGATTGTGCCTTGGCAGTGATGCTTCCAGGTAGGGCTCACGCCGACCTCCCCTTCTCCCCGCTCATCTAGGTGCTCTACGTCCTCGGGTCCCGACCCTCGAGCGAGGCTCAGCCGCCGCTGGTATGCCAGGTCGCGATGCCGTGGTCAAGGCCAGGGGGTGAGGGCTGGAGAGTCAGTAAGAGCTCCTGAGGCGCGATGCTCAGGAGCCCCCCCTTTAACATGCAAGCGAATTGCGTGAAAAAGGGACGGCCGGCGGGGCCACCCATGGCTAAACTCCATGGATTCCTACAGGTTAGTCTGAGAGGAGAGTATAACTCATGATCGCGCTTGCTGTCCTGCCGCTGATCTTTCCGCAAGAAGATGAAGGCACTGAAGATCTGGTGAGGTGACGTGCATGGGGCAGGCCACGAGCCAGAGCTCGATCTCTCAGATTTGTCAGCATTGCAGGGACGGACCCGAGCACAAGCGCCGTGCCAGCATGTGTAGCCCCCGTTGCGGAATGAGCAAGAGGCTGGTTAGCAATGCGGGAGGCCGCGGAGGTAATAGAACACCAGGCAAGCAGGTGATAACATAAATCAAACCATAGATAAGGTAGAGCTAGTTCTAATAGATGCAAAATGATACATGCCGCAGGGATGGACCCACGCGGCTTGGGGATAATGCAGCCCGAGGGGCGCCCCCAACTGAACAAACCAGAAAATGTCACCTGGCACCGTTGCTGAAGAGATGTTGGAGTAGCTGAAGACGCGTGCCGCAGAAGTCGCTCCTCATGAGCCGCCCAGGCCCTGAACCTCAGGAGGCTCTGGGGGCCAGGGGGGCTCGCGAGGATCCATATCCTCCTCTGATAGGATCGCCTGGCTTCTGGCCTCATGAGCCACCAGGACGCCCCACATGTGGCGCTGGAGTGCGGCAGCTGCGCTCGACAAGCCGAAAGGCATGCAAACATAGCTGTGAGGGGGGCCCTCGCACCTGCCAGCGCGGGACAGCCAAAAGCACTCCTGAGATGCGGCCCTGTTGAGCCCTGAGATGTTGACGCAGACGCGCAGCTCGCTGTCCTTGCCGGGACAAGGAGCCACGCCGGGTGGTGGGTGATGGTCGCCTCGCATGGCTCTTGCCTCCTGAAGCTCCTCGATTGCCTTGGTGATGAACTCCTAAGCACCTGGCACCTCGCGCCTTGCACCCTCCTGACGGAAGCGCGCGCTGAAGCACGCCTCCACATGGTGCCCGAGCGCCTCCCTCGTGACGTTGGCCAGGTCAGAGGCCCTCCAGAGGAGAGCCCCCGAGCCCAGCCTGAGAGGGGCGTCGGGCGCGCCTTCCTATGCGAGAGAGGGAGGCGCCCCGTCAGTGGGCGCAGGGCCTGAGGTGGTGCCGCTGGACACCCCGCTCTCCTGAGCTCCTTGGTGGAGCAGCTGCTTCTTCTTCTTGGGGACAGCCTCAGGAGGGTAGACGGTGCCTTCATCGTCTGGGTTCTCGACCGCCGCAGCCTGGTAGGCGCGCTCGAGAGAGCACACCGCGTCCTTCTCCTCGCAGGCGACCGTGATGACGCCGCAGCTCCCTGGCATCTTGAGGACATTGTAACCATGATGAGTCACCGCCATGAACTTGGCCAGGGCCGGATACCCAAGGATGGCATTGTATGGAAGGCGAATGTGGGCGACGTCGAAGTCGATGAGCTTGGTGCGGTAGTTGTCACGCTTGCCGAAGGTGACAGGGAGGCAGATCTGCCCTATCGGGGTGGTGGAGCCGTCGGTCACTCCTGAGAAAGGCTTGGTAGGCTGCAGCTGGTCGTAGGGCACCTGGAGTCGGTCGAATGTCTCGATGGAGAGAATGTTGAGCCCCGCACCGCCATCGATGAGAGTCTTGGTGACGAGCACGTTGCTGATGGTAGGCGAGCAGAGCATCGGGAGAGCGCCGGCAGTTGCCGCGCACTTGAGCTGATCGGATGGGCTGAAGGTGATGGTGCACTTGGACCACCTGAGCAGACGCGTTGCCTCGAGCTTGGGGAGGGCCGCGTTCACCTCACGAGCAAACTGCTTGAAGATGCGATGAGAGGCAGGGGCCTGAGCGCCGCCCAGGATGCAGGCGATGGCACGAGGCTCCTAGAAGCCCCCAGCCCCCTCGTCCTGGTGGTGGTCATCATTCCTTCTTGGTGGTGGCGGCAGCGGAGGAAGGCCAGCGTTGCCCTGAGGACGGTCCTCATGAGGCTGGTCCCTCCAGGGGCCCTCGCTAGGCTGGCCCTGCCAGCGATCCTCACGAGGCTGATCGCGCCATTCTTGGCGGGGGTCGCGGCCGTCCCAGCATCCTCCACCTCGGCCTCCTCCGTGGCCGTAGCCTCGGTCACTGTGCTCGGGGCGTCGACCGAGGCGCCCATCGCGAATGGCCCTGAGCTCCTGGTAGTCATTGGTGTTGTGGCTGTGCACGTTGTGGAAGACGCAGAACGGGCGGCTGCCCTTGGATGACTCTGGGTGGTCGCAGCCGTGCTTCATCTCTGGTTCGGCCGTGAGCACGGCTGGTCCCTTGCGCTTCACGTCCTTGGCTTTGGCCTTCTTGCCTTCTGGGTCAGCCCCTGGGTGCTCCAGGAGAGAGAGGCGACCTTCCTCAGCTCTCGCACACTTGGTTGCCATGTTGAACATCTCTAGAGCCGTGCACAGGTCCTCATGTATGGCGAGCTCCTCCTTCATCTTGACGTCACGGACGCCATCAGTGAACGCCGAGATGATGGCTTCGTCCTACACCTTGGGGATCTTGAGGTGGACGCTGTTGAAGCGCTGGATGTACTTCTGCAAGGTCTCTCCTGGCTGCTGCTTGATGCGCTGCAGGTTACCCGCAGCCGGTGGACGGTCGCGAGTGCCCTGGAAGTTGGCGACGAAATGCTCTCGCATTTCGTCCCAGGAGGAGATCGATCTCGCGGGCAGGTTCAGGAGCCACGAGCGCGCACCATCCTTGAGGGCCATGGGAAACAAGTTCGCCATAACCTTCTCATCGCCGTTGGCTGCCTCGATGCTCATCTCGTAGAGCTGCAGGAACTCGGCAGGGTCGGGGGTGCCGTCGTAGCACGGAGGCAGGTCGGGCTTGAACTTCCCCGGCCAGACGACGCTGCGAAGCTCTGGAGTGAATGCGCGGCAACCCGCTGTGGTCACGGGAGACCGTCATGGAGGTGGAGCCTGGTCTTGGCGCTCGCGCGCCACCGCTGCAGGCGGCGCGCGGTCTTGACGTGGCGGTGCTGGGAGTGCACGACCATCTTCTTGCGGCCGCTGCACCACCTGGCAGCTTTCTTCTTCACACGCCCGCGCCCTGCGCGGCGGGTCACGCCGCGAGGCCTCGCGCCTTGGCTCGAGGGCGACATCTTGACGGGGATGTGGAGGAGGTGCTCCGTGGGCTACGTCACCCGCAGCAGGTGGCGGGTGAGGCAGCGAGCGAGATGGTGCAGGAGAGTCCCCGGCGGCACTGACAAGCTCGGCGATGTGGTCCAGCCAGTCTTCGTAGAGGTCGTCGATGGGGCGGTAGCGCAGGAGCTCGCGCGCCATGAGCAACGCAGCCTGCGCGTTCACCGGCCCACGACGAGCATGAGACGACGAACCAGCCAGAGTCAGCGACGGGGTGGCGGTGCGTCCATCCCGCCGCACGGAAGGGTGTAGCGACGAAGCTTGCTGCTCGTGCCCCGCGGGGCCGGTGGCGGCGTTCGCCACTGGAGACAGGGGACGGCGAGGGCAGCTGTCACCCGCAGGCGCTGTCTGAGCGATGCGGGCGGTGAGGGCAGCCCGACGCTCAGCATGAGCTCGACGAGCGTCAGCCATGGAAGCGGTGGAGCGGTGGTGGATCGACCGGCGGAAGAGAGGCTCCAACGCACCCCTACCTGGCGTGCCAAATGTCAGATTTCGGGCTCCGCAAACCCTTGAGAGGTTCGAACTCTGGGGTGCGTGCAAAGAACTTGTCCTCCCCAGTCTGCCTACTCGCTAATCTCACAGCCTAGCTCGACGAACTGTAAGGAAAATAGACACAGTGGTTTACCCAGGTTCGGGCCACCTTGCGGTGTAAAACCCTACTCCTGCTTTGTGGTGGATTGGCCTCGAGGTGCTGAGGATGAACTAGTACAGTGGCGAACAGCC
The DNA here is from genome assembly GCA_011799875.1 of Thinopyrum elongatum. Taxonomy (NCBI): domain Eukaryota; kingdom Viridiplantae; phylum Streptophyta; class Magnoliopsida; order Poales; family Poaceae; genus Thinopyrum; species Thinopyrum elongatum. The sequence continues at coordinate 230,669,331 of CM022298.1, forward strand.
TCAGGAGGAGAGGTGTTCTTGAGCTCGAGTGAGCTGGTGGAGTGAGGGTGATCTGAATGATCCGTCTGAACTTGTCCCCCTCTACGGTGGTGGCTAAGTCCTATTTATAGTGGCCTTGGTCCTCTTCCCAAATGAAAGGCGGGAAGGGATCCCACAATGGCCAAATTCGAAGGGAGACAACTAGTACATGCTATCCTGACAAAAGTAGTCTTCGCCTGTGAAAGCCTCTGGTCGTGACGCCGTGGTGGGCTCGGTGATGTCCTCCATCCTGGCGTCCTGGCGGTCTTGGTCTTGTTGCACGGGAATGGAAACCTTTGGCTGATTCCTCAGGACTCCGCGCCTGCGCTTGCCTCTTTAGCACCGAAGAGGAAACTGGTACACTGCGCCCATTGGCGCCCGCCTGGCCTTGGTCGTCATGGCTCACGTCATCCGTACCTCACGAGGTGAGGCTTGCATAGAGATCTCCGCTCCTTGGGAGCCAGCCTGAGGAGGCCGCCCCTCGTGGAGGTCTTGGTGTCGTCCGCCTCGCGAGGGTCTTGAGTTGTTGTTGCTGAAGCTGGGCCATACCAGGCCGTTGATGGAGCCACGCCGTGGGCCGCAGGCAGGCAAGTCTGGGTACCCCCGTTCCCAGAACGCCGACAGTATGATCTATTAGTGTGAAGAAAATAAGCTTTATACAAACTTGTGATATGGAAGAAATAAAAGCGACGGACTGCATAATAAAGTTCTTTATCACGTGCGGCAATATAAAGTGACGTTCTTTTGCATTAAGATTTTGTGCATCCAACAATAAAAGCGCATGACAACCTCTGCTTCCCTCTGCGAAGGGCCTATCTTTTACTTTTATCTTCTACCCTTATACAAGAGTCATGGTGATCTTCACCTTTCCTTTTTACACTTTTTCTTTTGGCAAGCACTATGTGTTGGAGAAGGATCTAGATATATATATCCAGTCGGATGTAGGTTATCATAAAGTATTATTGTTAACATTACCCTTGAGGTAAAAGGTTGGGAGGTGAAAATATAAGCCCCTATCTTTCTCTGTGTCCGACAAAGGCTTTGAAACCATAAGCATCGCGTGAGTGTTAGCAATTGTGAAAGATTAAATGATAGTTGAGTATGTGGACTTGCTGAAAAGCTCTTGAATTGACTCTTTCCGATGTTATGATAAATTGCAATTGCTTCAATGACTGAGATCATAGTTTGTTAGTTTTCAATGAAATTTCCGATTCATGCTTTACCTTGTGAACGAATTGTTACTTTCGCATAAGAAATTATATGACAATATTTGTTGCTGTACTAAAGATAATCATGATGCCCTCATGTCAGTATTTTATTTTATCGACACCTCTACCTCTGAACATGTGGACATATTTTTCGATTTCGGCTTTCGCTTGAGGACAAGCGAGGTCTAAGCTTCTGGGAGTTGATACATCCATTTTGCATCATGCTTTCATATTGATATTTATTGCATTATGGGCTGTTATTACACATTCTAGTACAATACTTATGCCTTTTTTCTCTTATTTTACAAGGTTTACATAAAGAAGGAGAATGCCGGCAGCTGTAATTCTGGACTGGAAAAGGAACAAATCTGAGAGACCTATTCTGCACAACTCCAAAAGTCCTGAAACTTCACAGAGAATTATTTTGGAATAAATAAAAAATATTGGGCAAAGAAAGAACCTGAGGGGACCCACCAGGTAGCCACAAGTGTGGGGGGGCGCGCCCTACCCCTTGGGCGCGCCTCCCTGCCTTGTGGGCCACCTGGCAGCCCCCTGATGACCATCTTTTGCTATATGGTGTGTTTTGACCTGGAAAAAATCCGAAGAAAACTTTCGGGATGAAGCGCCGCCGTCTCGAGGCGAAACCTGGGCAGAACCAATCTAGGGCTCCGACGGAAGTGTTCTGCCGGAGAAAGTTCCCTCCCGGAGGGGGAAATCGAAGCCATCATCATCACCAATGATCCTCTCATCGAGAGGGGGTCAATCTCCATCAACATCTTCACCAGCACCATCTCCTCTCAAACCCTAGTTCATCTCTTGTATCCGATCTTTGCCTCAAAACCTCAGATTGGTACCTGTGGGTTGCTAGTAGTGTTGATTGCTCCTTGTAGTTGATGCTAGTTGGTTTATTCGGTGGAAGATCATATGTTCAGATCCTTAATGCTATTCAATACCCCTCTGATTATGAACATGAATATGCTTTGTGAGTAGTTACGTTTGTTCCTGAGGACATGGGAGAAGTCTTGTTATAAGTAATCATGTGAATTTGGTATTCGTTCGATATTTTGATGAGATGTATGTTGTCTTTCCTCTAGTGGTGTTATGTGAACGTCGACTACATGACACGTCACCATGATTTGGGCCTAGGGGAAGGCATTGGGAAGTAATAAGTAGATGATGGGTTGCTAGAGTGACAGAAGCTTAAACCCTAGTTTATGCGTTGCTTCGTAAGGGGCTGATTTGGATCCATATGTTTCATGCTATGGTTAGATTTATCTTAATTCTTCTTTCGTAGTTGCGGATGCTTGTGAGAGGGGTTAATCATAAGTGGGAGGCTTGTCCAAGTAAGGGCAGCACCCAAGCACCAGTCCACCCACATATCCAATTATCAAAGTAACGAACGCGAATCATATGAGCATGATGAAAACTAGCTAGATGGTAATTCCCATGTGTCCTCGGGAGCGCTTTGCTTTATATAAGAGTTTGTCCAGGCTTGTCCTTTGTTACAAAAAGGATTGGGCCACCTTGCTGCACCTTAGTTATTTTTGTTACTTGTTACCCGTTACAAATTATCTTATCACACAACTATCTGTTACCGATAATTTCAGTGCTTGCAGAGAATACCTTGCTGAAAACCGCTTGTCATTTCCTTCTGCTCCTCGTTGGGTTCGACACTCTTACTTATCGAAAGGACTATGATAGATCCCCTATACTTGTGGGTCATCAGTATTCCTGGGTCTCCAAGGTTTTTAGGTACTCCATCCTTAAAAGAAAATTAGCAAACATGGTGGAGATTTCAGCTTTCGGTATCTTTCTCTTATTAGTGATGATGTATTTCATGTATTTTGCATAAGGGGCCATCTTTAAAATATCAGTCAAGCGAGTGCGCAAAAAGACTGGCCTAAGCATTTCAGCAAAGCGTTCAAATTCTTCATCATCTTTTTTCTTAGTTGATTTAGGTGGAAAGGGCATGGGTTTTTGCACCCATGGTTCTCTTTCTCTTCCATGCTTTCTAGTAACAAAGTCTCTTTTATAATATCTTTTATTTTTAGGTTGTGGGCTATCAAGATCAACAGCTGGTTCTATTTCAACATCATTATCTGGTTGAGTGTCTTCATGAACATCATCATTATATTTTTCATTATCACTAGGTGAATGTTCATTACCAGATTGAGTTTCTGCATCAGAAATAGAAACATCATTATTATTATTATCAGGAGGTTTTTCTACTTCGGTTCACTAGAGGTATGCAAAGTCCTATCATTTTTCTTTTTCTTCTTCTTTTTAGAAGGACTAGGTGCATCAGTGTTAATTCTTTGAGAGTCTTGTTCAATTCTTTTAGGATGTCCCTCAGGATAAAGTGGTTCCTGAGTCATTCTACCTCCTCTAGTCACTACTCTTATAGCATGATTATTCATATTATTATTCATTTCATCAAGCAGTTCTCTTTGAGATTTAGCAACTTGTTCTAGTTGAGTTTGAACCATAGAGGCATGTTTTCCTACACCTCTTACATCATTAGTAATTCTAAATAACAAGTCACTCAAGCGAGCAATCATATTAGAATTATATTTGAATTGTTTCATAACATTTTCATTGAAGTGATCTTGTTTTCTAATGTAGTTGTCATACTCATAAAGGCATTGACTAGGATGTTTATTGTAAGGGATGTCACTTCATCAAATTTCATTAAAGAGTTTACCTCTACCACCTTTGGTGGTGGTGTGTCAAGTCCATGTATTTCTTCAATAGGAGGTAAATTTTTAACATCCTCTGATTTAATACCTTTTTCCTTCATACTTTTCTTTGCCTCTTGCTTATCTTCAGGACTGAGATATAAGATACCCCTCTTCTTCGGAGTGGGCTTAGGCAGTGATTCAGGAAGAGTCCAATCATCATAATTTTTCAACATATTATTCAATAATTCCTCAGCTTGTTCAACAGTTCGTTCCCTGAAAACACAACCAGCACAACTATCTAGGAAGTCCCTAGAAGCATCGGTTAGTTCATTTGTAGAAGATATAAAGTATTTCATTTTTCTTAAGAGGATGATCAGGCAAAGCATTAAGCAATTGGAGAAGCCTCCCCCAAGCTTGTGGGAGACTCTCTTCTTCAATTTGCACAAGTTAAATATTTCCTGTAAGGCAGCTTCTTTCTTATGAGCAGGAAAATATTTTTCAGAGAAGTAATAGATCATATCCTAGGGACTACGCACACAACCAGGAGCAAGAGAATTGTACCATATCTTAGCATCACCCTTTAATGAGAGCGGAAATAATTTGAGAATATAATAGTAGCGGATCTTCTCATCATGAGCAAATAGGGTGGCTATATCATTTAATTTAGTAAGATGTGCCACAATAGTTTCATTTTCATAGCCATGGAATGGATCAGATTCAACCAAAGTAATTAACTCTGGGTCGACAGAGAGTTCAGAATCATTATCAGTAACAACGATAGGCGAAGTAGCAAACTTGGGATCACAATTCATTCTAGCATTCAAAGATTTTTCTTTCAGTTTGCATAATAATTTCTTAAGATCATCTCTATCATTGCAAGCAACAAAATCTCTTGCTGTCTCCTCATCCATAACATAACCTTCAGGTATCTTAGGCAATTCATATCTAGGAGAGCTAGGCCTAATAGGTGTTTCAAGATTTTTAGTTTCAAGTACTTCACCAGTTTCAATAATTTCATCAATTTCAGCATTCTCAATATCTTTAGCTCTAGCAATTTGTTCATCAAGAAATTCACCTAGTGGCATATTATCATCAAGCAAGGTACTAGCATCATCATGAGTAGCATTCATAGCAGAAGTAGCATCATCAATAACTTGCGACATATCAGGATTAATAGCATGTGGTGGTGTTGCAAGTCTACTCAAAATAGAAGGTGAATCAAGTGCAGAGTGTGATGGCAGTTCCTTACCTACCCTCGTCCTAGAGGGAATGATCTTGGTTTTTGTATCCTTCAGATTGTTCATAATGATAAATAGATAATAATCACAAGTGACTCAACAAATATAGCTATGCTCCCCGGCAACGGCGCAAGAAAAAGGTCTTGATAACCCACAAGTATAGGGGATCGCAATAGTTTTCGAGGGTGGAGTATTCAACCCAAATTTATAGATTCAACACAATGGGAGCCAAAGAATATTTGTAAGTATTAACAGTTGAGTTGTCAATTAAACCACACCTGGAGATTAAATATCTGTAGGAAGGTGATCAGCAGCACAGTAATATGATAGTTTTAATAGAAGTGATAATAGTAGCAGTAATGGTAACAGTGATAGCAATGATTTTGTAGCAAGTGTAATAGTAGCAACAACAGTAGTAACTTAGCAAGAGCAATATGTGGAAAATTTGTAGGCATTGGATCGGTGAATTCGTTGGATGATATTCATCATATAACAGTCATAAACTAGGGCGATACAAAACTAGCTCTAGTTCATAAATATAATGTAGGCATGTATTCCGTAAATAGTCATACATGCTTATGGAAAGAACTTGCATGACATGTTTTATCCTACTCTTCCGTGGCAGCGGGGTCCATAAGGAAACTAAGGGATATTAAGGCCTCCTTTTAATAGAGAACCGGAACAAAGTATTAACACATAGTGAATACATGAACTCCTCAAACTACAGTCATCACCGGAAAGTATCCCAATTACTGTCACATTGGGGTTTACGGATCATAACACGTAATAGGTGAATATGCTGACTTGCAAGATCAGATCTAGAACATAGATATCATAGTGAAAACATAAACGGTTCAGATCTGAAATCATGGCACTCGGGCCCTAGTGACAAGCATTAAGCATTGCAAAGTCATAACAACATCAATCTCAGAACATAGTGGATACTAGGGATCAAGCCCTAACAAAACTAACTCGATTACATGACGAATCTCATCCAACTCCTCACCGACCAGCGGGCCTACAAAGGAATTACTCACTCCCGATGGGGAGCATCATGGAATTGGCGATGGAGGGTTGGTAACGACGAAGACCAAAGATTCCCCTCTCCAAAGCCCCGAACGGGCTCCAGATCTAGCCTCTCGATGAAGAACAGGAGGTGGCGGCGGCTCCTTATCATGAAATGCGATGAAACTTTCCCCATGATTTTTTCTCCGAAAATAGGATTTTATAGCATCGGAATTAGGGTCTACGGGGCCACAAGGTGGGGACAACCCACCAGGGCGCGTCAGGGGGGGCGCCCTGGTGTCTTGTGCCCAGCCAGGGCCCCCCTCCGGTAGTTCTTGGCTCTGGTAATTTTCTTTTGTTGTAAAATAATTCTCCAAAAAGTTTCGTTCCATTTTGAGAACTTTTATTTCTGCACAAAAACAACACCATGGTAGTTCTGCTGAAAACAGCGTCAGTTCGGGTTAGTTCATTGAAATCATGCAAATTAGAGTCCAAAACAAGAGCAAAGGCGTTAGGAAAAGTAGATACGACGGAGACGTATCAGGTAGTGAGGTACATATTGTATTGTTGCCATCAAGGATAAAAAGATGGGGTTTATATCATATTGCTTGAGTTTATCCCTCTACATCATGTTATCTTACTTAAGGTGTTACTCTGTTCTTATGAACTTAATACTCTAGATGCAGGCAGGAGTCGGTCGATGTGTGGAGTAATAGTAGTAGATGCAGGCAGGAGTCGGTCTATTTGTCACAGACGTGATGCCTATATTCACGATCATTGCCTTAGATATCGTCATAATTATGCGCTTTTCTATCAATTGCTCAACTGTAATTTGTTTACCCACCGTATGCTATTTTCAAGAGAGAAGCCTCTAGTGAAACCTATGGCCCCCGGGTCTATTTTCCATCATATATTTTCAGATCTATAAACCAACAAACCCAAAAATACCTTGCTGCAATTTATTTATATTTACTTTAGTTTGCTCTTTTATTTATCTTTTATACCTATCTCTATTAGATCTCACTCTTGTTCGTGACCGTGAAGGGATTGACAACCCCTTTTTTTCACGTTGTGTGCAAGTGTTTGTTAGTTTGTGCAGGTGCATATATTGGGGACTTGCTTGAGCGTCCTACTGGAATGATACCTTGGTTCTTAACTGAGGGAAATACTTATCTCTACTTTGCTGCATCACCCTTTCCTCTTCAAGGGAAAAATCAACGCAAGCTCAAGAAGTAGCACAAATCCATAGATTTTGTGATGCCACAACTTCTTCAAGCATGACCGTGAAACCATCAACATGTCACTTCTATTGCGCCTTCCAAGCAAATGGACAGTTCTTCCACTCTCGGTGCATACAATTTATGCTTTCAAGCATCCCCGGAAAGCCTCTCGAAGCATTGATCGATAACAAACTGGGTTGTATCCGCAACATATGGTTCTCTCAAGTACTCCGGGCCAAACACCCGAACCACAACATTGCAAAACTTATACGTTGGCTCAAGGCATGTGGACTCACTCATGTGTACGTACTTATCAACAAGATCACCGGGAACTTCATATGCAAAGCATCCGAATGTCTGCAGTACATTTGTGATAAGAGGAGAAGCCAACCTTACCAATGGCATCATGCTTGCATTTGAAGTAATCATCATAACTCACCAGCCCCACTCAAATACGTCTGCACAATGATCTCGCCATCTGGAAGCGTCGTTAGAAAAGCTTGGCAGGGAATAGTGGGTTTGTACGATGAAAATAATCGTTGAAGAGTAGGATATGGCCCGGTTCCCAGTTACGATTCAACGCAGGTGCATGGTGCACCACCCAACATGTGGCCCTAGCACCAACGGAGACTTTGCATCCTCGCTAAGGATATAAGTGTACATTGGTCGTGCCAGCATATGACTTCATAACATACATGCACTGTCATATGCCGGTGAACAAAGGTGGGATATCACAACAATACAACTAAACAAGATAGAAGAGTTTAATACGAGTGAACAATATGGAAAACATATGCCAATATGATAACATAGTTGTACACCAATCAGAGGTCAACAAGACTCAACATTACATCATTCATGCAGCGGAAGAAATATGGGTTCGTGTACGGACAAGAACCGAGGTTGCCTGAAGAGGCTAGAACATAAGCATCCCATAACCAACGGGTTCCAGGCTACCAGCCAAGATACTTATCTCAACTAGTCATCGTCGAAGAAGAACTCCACGTAGAACATTACGCGTTTTCACCTTAGAGCAAAGCTTTACTGAATCTGTACCTTTTACCTGGGGTTGTTGTGGTATCTGTGAGTCTTTTGGACTCAGCAAGTCTCATTACCAAGGGTACCAAGACTAATAATACTCATAGGTTGGATGTGTATAAGTGTTGAAGTTGCAGCAAGCAGCTAAGCAATGTAAATCAACTAATCCTACGAATACTAGAATGAGAAGAGAACAACCTACACAAAAGGGTTCACAAACTAGTTGATCAAGAAGTGATCCTGAACACCTTCCTATGATTCATTCATCACCCCATTGTGTTCTCTTCTTACTTGCATACCTACAAGAAGAGAAAATCATGGTATAACATGTTGATGCAAGTTTTAGTTATTAGTTTAGTTTGTTTACGAATGGCATTATAAATTTTCAAGTCGTCCAAAACCGCGGACATGGCTTTTTGAGATTTAACCCTACAGGGGTGCTCCAACTTCCATTATAAATTTCGCATGCATACCCCATTCCTCCTAGTACATGGCCCCTTGGAACCACCATGTAAACATGATATGATTCAGAAGTTTGGAGATAACAAGTTCCTATAGCTAATGTCAAACTGTAACACCCAAGACGTGGTTTCTAGTCCTTACAAGATTTTGCAATCTTGCGGGTGCTAGAAGCACATTTGGTCGCCCAACCATATACTAAACCATACACACAGGTGTCATATGTCGGTAACAAGGTGGACATCACAACACATACAATTAATCATGAATAGAAGAGATAATATATACAAGAATACAATACGACATACAAATGCCATACATAGCTATGACACCAATCGAGGTCACATGACCCAACATTACATTACAAGCATCATCCAGAAGGCACAATCCAATCACGGATTAGAAGCAAATACGCCTAAGAGGCTAGAGAAATAAGTAACGTCCACCCTGCTAATCCCAGCTTCCCGACCGGGATCCCATCCTAATGATCGTCGTCAAAGAAGAACTCCAAAAAGAACGGGCATCGCTCTCACGTTAGAGCATCACTTTACCTATACTTTTATCTAGTGTTGTTGTGGCAGCCGTGAGTCATTGAGACTCGATAATAACATTACCAATGATATGAAGACTAACAATACTTAGTGGGTTGGAATGTGGTTAAGTGGTGAGGCTGCAGCAAGCACTAGCATTTGTTGACCATCTAGTCCTACAAGTACTAGAAAAAGATAAGATAAATCCTACATATAAGGGGTGCAACTAGAATGATCAACAAGTGATCCTGAACACCGACCTACGAGTCATTCATAACCCCACCGTGCCCCTTCTTGATTCCAATCTCACAAGAAGAGACAATCATGATACACACATGGTTGGAAAGTTTCAATTATTAGTTGAAGTTCTCAACAACCAGATATTTATACAATTCCAAGTCGACCGTAACCGCGGACATAGCTTTTCAAAAGATTTAACCCTGCAGGGGTGATCCAACTCATCCATTATAAACTATCGCATGGATACTTTGAGAACCTCGTCAACGTGTTACCACGATGTGTCCCAGGAGTTTTGGTGTTACAAGTCCTCGATGTAATGTAAAAATAGTCCAAGAAGGCTTCCCGGTGTGTTGACAACGAATCCTGAGCCACGCGCACTCTATCCCTGGACGCCACCAGGTTGTCCAAGGGTATGGGAGCCAAAACCCGTTGGTGGCCCCGCACACTGACCGTTTTGGACCAACGCTTTTCTCGGGCGCTGGCCCTTTTATTTTTAAGATACTCGGGTAGAGCTAACTCCCTATGCAAGTTTTATGTTGTCAAATTTTAGTACCAATCTTGGGCCTCACTAGGAAAGTTCAACGCTAGATAAAGGGGTCCCCATAAACCCCACACATGTTAGGCGTGCTCATTAAGGAACAAAACACCAGTATTATGGAAACTAGGGCGGCAAGAGTGGAACAAAACACCTAGGCATAGGCCCGAGTCTTCCACCCTTCACCAAGTGTATAGTCAAGATTAATTAATAAACATGATATAATGATATCCCAATATATCCATGTCCCAACATGGAACAACCTAAACCTACAACTAGTAATGCTGCAAGAGGGGCTGAGCAAGCGGTAACATAGCCAGTCAAAGTTTTGCTAGGATAGTGGAGGTTAGAGGCTTTATCATGGCAATTGGGAGGCTTGCAAACATGTGGTAGGTAGCGAGACCAAACGATAGCATCAAGACATCTAGCAAGCAAAGCTAGTAATGGTATCCAAGGTATGATCATCCTTGCCTGGAATCTCGCGTTGAAGAAGATTGAAACCATGAAGTGTAGTCGAACAAATCCTCGCAATCCGTATCATTACCGAAAGCTATTGAGACAAAGCAAAACCGAACAAACCAAATGACATGGTAAACAAACAAGGCATGGCATAATGCACAATCAACATGATGCATGACAAGTTTAATGATGTTTCAACATGGCAACCTACAACTCGCAAAGTTAAATGAAGCCTTGATCCATGTGTGGTATAAGTCATGTGAAACTCAATATGCAATTTACTTGGATTCTAGTTTTTGGAGAGAACAGTAGGAATAAGTTGTTATCAATCCATGAGCATGGCATAAACATGATCTACACATGATTCCACTACAAATGCTTATAAAGAACATCACAATCGAAGTTATGGAACTACCGATATGCTCAAAACAAGATTTGGAAGGCTACAAGAGTAACCAGGAAGGAAATGATGTTTTGAGAAGAATCTTGGAAAACCAATTATATTCCTAGAATTTTTGGTTTGAGTAAGCCCAAAAGCATATAAAATACCTTGGGTTTTGGCTTAGGATGTGAAAGTTGTGATAGATGAAAGTGAGGGGGTGTTTTGCACAAACTTGATGCAAACATGAATTTGCTTTGCTCAAATCTGAGAACAAAGTGCACCAACATGAAGCTTGCAAAATTCTGGTCAGAAAACATGTATCATTTGCCAAATTCCATGCAAGTATGAAGAACTTGTGAAACAAAGGATGGGGACTAAAATGCAAAAGTGCATGGTCTAGGAACTATAACATGCTCAAAACAGAAAAAATGGCATATTTAGAGTTTATGTTTATGTTTATATAATATGTTTATGTTTGCCAAATTCAATTCCAGTTACATATATAATATGTTTATGTTAAAGTTTGAAATTAATCAAACTTGAATTAGGCAAGTTTTAGTTGATTTAGTGCATTTACTAAAATCCAGAAAATCAATTTAATTCGAAAAGAAAGCAAACAGAAAAAGAAATCAATGAAAATGCTATGGTCACCCAGGCTCAACTAGCCAATGACACGGGCGCGTTCATCCTCACTGCGTCCGGCTGGATTCAAACTCACGATATAATAGATGATAGACCATGGCGAGGGCTAATGGGATAGCACGTGTATTCGTGCAGAGATAGCGTGTGTGCCTTTAAGTACTTGAGAAGGAAGCTGAAAGATGGGGGCCACGAGTCAACGACCCAGGCGACGATTGTGACGTAGAGCGAATGGGTATGCATACAGTGTAATCGTGCCCGTGTGTTAGTGATCCAATGGCAGGCGATGTGCGCATGTGTGAGAAACAGAGAAAAACTAGGGGAGCATGCCGGCACGTGCGAGAAGGACGGAGGAGGGGCTCGTAGGAGGAGCTCCGACGACCAAAAGCTATGACGAAGGGCACAAATAGCACCTATGCAACGAGGCACATCTATAGGTACTACGTGAGAAAGAAAGGTGGACGGTATCCTCGCCGGCGATGAGGTCCCAAGGAGCAACATGTCAGGTGGTGCATGTCGGTTGATCAAGAGCATGCAATTGATGAAATAAATAGCATAGTGAACCTCTACGTGCGCTGATGTCTAATACACAACTTGTTCTTGTAGACTCGTGTTGGGCCTCCAAGCGCAGAGTTTTGTAGGACAGTAGCAAATTTCCCTCAAGTGGATGACCTAAGGTTTATCAATCCGTGGGAGGCGTAGGATGAAGATGGTCTCTCTCAAACAACCCTGCAACCAAATAACAAAGAGTCTCTTGTGTCCCCAACACACCAAATACAAAGGTAAATTGTATAGGTGCACTAGTTTGGCGAAGAGATGGTGATACAAGTGTAGTAATGATAGTAGATATTGATTTTTGTAATAGGAACAATAAAAAAACAGCAAGGTAGCAAGTAACAAAAGTGAGCACAAATGGTATTGCAATGCATGAAAATAAGACCTAGGGTTCATACTTTCACTAGTGCAATCTCTCAACAGTGCTAACATAATTGAATCATATAATAATCCCTCAACGTGCGACAAAGAGTCACTCCAAAGTTCTTATCTAGCAGAGAACATAAGAAGAAACTGTTTGTAGGGAACAAAACCACCTCAAAGTTATCCTTTCTGATCAATCTATCGAGCTATTCCTATAAGTGTCACAAACAGCCCAAGAGTTTGTACTAAAATAACACCATATGATACACATCAACCAACTCTAATGTCACCTAGATACTCCAATGTCACCACAAGTATCTGTGAGTCAATTATACGATACACATCAAACAACTTCGGATTCATAATATTCAATCCAGCACAAAGAACTTCAAAGAGTGCCCCAAGATTTCTACCGGAGAAAGTAGGACAAAAACATGCATCAACCCCTATGCATAGATTACCCCAATGTCACCTCGGGAATCCGTGAGTTGAGTGCCAAAACATACATCAAGTGGATCAATATAATACCCCATTGTCACCACGGGTATTCATATGCAAGGCATACATCAAGTGTTCTCAAATCCAACAAAGTATTCAATCAGATAATAGTGAAACCTCAAAGGTAAAAACTCAATTCATCACAGCAAGATAGAGAGGGGAAAAACACCATATGATCCAACTATATTAACAAAGCTCGCGGTACATCAAGATCATGCCAAATCAAGAAGACGAGAGAGAGAGATGAAACACATTAGCTACTAGTAGTCTAGTACAAACCCTCAGCCCCGAGGGTGAACTACTCCCTCCTCACCATGGTGGCCGCCAGGATGATGAAGATTGCCTCCGGTGATGATTTCCCCCTCCGGCAGGGTGCCAGAACGGGCTCCCGATTGAGTTTTCGTGGATACAGAGGCTTGCGGCAGCGGAACTTCTCATCTAGGGTTATTTCTAGGGGGTTTCTATATTTATAGGATTTTGTGGCGTCGGTCTCACGCTGAGATGGGCTTCGAGGGGCCCACTACCCACTAGGGCGCTCCAGAGGGGGGTGGCGCGCCCTGGTGCCTAGTGGGCAGCAGGGCCCCCCCTCCTGTGGGTCTTTGCTCCAGTATTTTTCTTTTATTCCAAAATAATTCTTCAAAAAGTTTCGTCCAATTTCGAGAACTTTCATTTCTGCACAAAAAACAACACCACGGTAGTTCTGCTGAAAACAGCGTCAGTCCGGGTTAGTTCCATTCAAATCATACCAAAACCATATAGAATTTTTGTAAACATGGCAAGAATACTTCATAAATTATAGATACGTTGGAGACGTATCAGCGTCCCCAAGCTTAATTCCTACTCGTCCTCGAGTAGGTAAATGGTAAAAGAAATAATTTATGAAGCATGAATGCTAGCATAGTGCATAAGTTTGATCAATGATAATTTTAATCACTTTTCCTAGCATCATAACAACAACTCTTTCTCGTAAAACTCATCATGATAAAGTAGCAATCAATTCGCATGTTATGGTTCAAACAATGCATTCTCTTGAAACTTAACAACCTATGTTCTCAGTCACCAAACAATTGCAATTCAACTTATTCAACAAAGTCTAAGTAAGAGCTCCACATACTCAATCATTATATAGTCTTCTATGATTGCTAGTACTCAAAGCATATTTTTAGAACAAACGACATCCATCGAACACAGAGAAAGATAGGGGCTTAATGTTTCGCCTCCCAACTCATTTATCATGTAGATAATTGTCAACAATAATAATTCATGATCAAATATATTTGAATGGACATATGTGCCTAGATCTTTCCCCACCACATGATGCTTGCCAACTAGAGAATAATTGAGGTTGAAATGAGAATGCATACTATTGACTCTTGCATAAAAGTAAATATTGAAAAGTAAAAGATAGGCCCTTCGCAGACGGAAGCAGAGGTTGTCATGCGCTTTTTATTTTTGGATACACAAGCTCTTAATGCAAAGGAACGTCACATTATATTGCCCCTTGTGATAGCAACCTTTATTATGCAGTACGTTGCTTTTATTTCTTTACCATCACAAGTTTGTACAACGCTTATTTTTCCTTGCAATAAAAGATCATACATATTTTAGGAGAAATTTTTATTGCTTTTTGCACCGATGACAACTTACTTGAAGGATCTTATTTAATCCATAGGTAGATATGGTGGACACTCATGGAAAGAAACTGGGTTTAAGGGTTTTTGGATGCACAAGTACTATCTCTACTTAGTATGAATTTTTGGCTAGCAAAAGGTCCTAAGCAAGCACCACATGTTGGAGGATCCATAACAATATAACTTCTATGCAAATATACCCAAACATAACTCATTACATTGTCTTCCTTGTCCAACTTCAACTAATTTGCTCAAGTTTGAAAATAATTAATGGGTATTCACAATCATAGAAGATGTCCAAGATAATATATTTATATGTGAAAGTTCTCTTCCTTAGACTAATCATTCATGAATTGCTTGTATTACCAATATTGTGAATGTCAAGCTTCAATAGATTTCACTTTCTAAACTCAATGTGAAGATACTACTAGGTATGATACAAGCATGTGAAGCACATATAATTTCACTTTATGATATTCAATTCATTCAACAATTTACTCCTAGGATATTAGTGAAGCACAAGAGTAACTGACAAACTACTCCAAAAAGATATAAGTGAAGATCAAGTGAGTAGTTAAATAATTAAGTAGCTATGTGAGCACTCTCTCTCATTTAAAAATATCAGATCTTAAGTATTTTATTCAAACAGCAATCAAAACAAAATTAAATGACATTCCAAGAATAGCACAACTCATGTGATGAAGCAAAAACTTAGGATCAATCGATACTAACTGATAATTGTTGATGAAGAAAGGAGGGATGCCTACCGGGGCATCCCCAAGCTTAGTTGCTTGGGTCTTCCTTGAGTATTACCTTGGGGTGCCTTGGGCATACCAAATCTTAGGTTCTTGGCACTCCTTTTTCTCCTCATATCGATATCTCACCCAAAACTTGAAAACTTCAATCACACAAAACTTAACGGAACTTCATGAGATGGGTTAGTATAGTAAAATAAATCATTCACTTGGGTACTGTCAAAGACAAGATTCATAATTTTTCTCACACAATATCTACTGTACTCTATCATTTCCACAATTTATATTGACCAATATAAGCCATAGAAACAATAAAACAAGCAAACTATGCATTGAAAACAGAATCTGTCAGAAACAGAACAGTCTGTAAAGATCTGAATAATGACTATACTTATGTTACTCCAAAAATTCTGAAAAATTATGACAACGTGGGAAATTTATATATAAATCATTTTCAAAAAATTCAGAATTTTTCCATGTTCCAGTAAAATATAGGAATTTCCGTAATGGACGCAAAAGTTTCTGTTTTTGCACAGAATCAAGTCAACTATCATCCACACTATCCCAAAGGCTTTACTTGGCACTTTATTGAAACAGAAGCTATAAAACATGATTACTACAGTAGATTAATCATGTGAACACAAAAAATAGTAGGTATAAATATTGGGTTGTCTCCCAAAAAGCGTTTTTCTTCTATGCCTTTTTAGCTAGGCATGATGATTTCAATGATGCTCACATAAAAGTAAAGAATCGAAACATAACGGGAGCATCATGAATCATAAGTTCCTCTCTCAGAATAATTTTCAGTAGCATCATGAATGGATTCATCAATATAGCTATCACATAAAGTATTCTTTTCATGATCCACAAGCATAATATTTTTGTTACTCTCCACATAAGCAAATTTGTTCTCATTCACAATAGTGGGAGTATCATAGGAAATTTGAATACTATAAATAGTTTCCACATTAAAAGAGTAATGTTCAGTAAAATGATATTCATAATTATGACAAGTTTTATGAGAATTATCATCACTACTTTTTATAACATAAGTATCATCACAATAATCATCATAAGTAGGAGGCATGCAATCATCATAACAAATGTGATCATTCAAAGTAGGGGGGCTAAAAAGATCATCTTCATTAAGCATAGCATCCCCAAGCTTGGGATTTTTCATATCATTAGCATAATCATTCTTATCATCAATAGTATGAATAGCACCAACAATATAGCAATTACTATCATCATAATCTTCCAAATTGGTGCCAAAAAGATTTTCAAGATTATAAGAAGTATCATTGTTTTCCCAATCATAATCATCACAACGATTAATAGGCAAAACAAGATCATCATGAGGTGCATCATCTTACACAATTATTTTTGATTCATTCTCATGAGGCACGACAATAATAGGAGCAACATTATTTGGGAGGGATACCTTTTTACCTCTACTCTTTCTTCTTTTCTTCTTCTTCACCACATCATGTGTGAGTTTAATTAATTTTTCTGAGCTTCTTATTGATGAGATTGGTTGAATAGGGAGCTCCTTCTCGCCACCTATTTCATCATGAGAGACAACAGGAGGGAAAGTAGAAATCTTTACCCTTTCATTAGTATTCCTTTTATATTATATTGGTTTTCACATCTTTCTATAGTTAGCAATATAAACATTCTCACTGCAATTTATCATGCAAAACATATGGATTTCTTTCAAATTAGTTTCAGCATAGTCTATGAATATGAATGCTTCAAACCAACCATTTTTATGTGACAATTCTTCACACCCCAAAAATAAACAAAGTTCATTATAAAGTTCAAGGGTGATCAAGTTATTGAAATATTTGGACACGTTTCGATCATGAAAAAGCATGCATTGGAAATTAAGGTGACCAACTTTATTGCAAAGTTCACAAGTAATAGGATAAAGAGAACATAATTTTGTAGCAAATTTATCTATCACTTTGAGCAAAAAATTGGTTCTATCATGTTTATGCTTCTTACAAAATCTATCATCCCTATAAGGCATGTCTTCACAAAGTCTTTCCACTCCACAAAAATTGACATGCTTATAAGAAACATTTTTGTCATGACTAGTGCAATCATCATTAACATTTTGGATATTCATAGAATTCATACTAACAACATTGCAATCATGCTTATCATTCAAAGATTTTATGCCAAACATTTTATTGAATTCTTCTTCTATCAATTGAGCACAATTTTTCGATCCATCATTTTCAAGAAAGACATGATAAAGACGAATAATATGAGGCAACCTCAATTCCATTTTTTGTAGTTTTCTTTATAAACCAAACTAGTGATAAAACAAGAAACTAAAAGATTCGATTGCAAGATCTAAAGATATACCTTCAACCACTCACCTCCCTGGCAACGGCGCCAGAAAAGAGCTTAATGTCTACTACACAATTTGTTCTTGTAGACTCGTGTTGGGCCTCCAAGCGCAGAGTTTTGTAGGGTAGTAGCAAATTTCCCTCAAGTGGTTGACCTAAGGTTTATCAATCCGTGGGAGGCGTAGGATGAAGATGGTCTCTCTCAAACAACCCTGCAACCAAATAACAAAGAGTCTCTTGTGTCCCCAACACACCAAATACACATGGTAAATTGTATAGGGGCACTAGTTCGGCGAAGAGATGGTGATACAAGTGTAGTAATGATAGTAGGTATTGATTTTTGTAATAGGAATAATAAAAAAACAGCAAGGTAGCAAGTAACAAAAGTGAGCACAAACGGTGTTGCAATGCTTGAAAATAAGGCCTAGGGTTCATACTTTCACTAGTGCAATCTCTCAACAGTGCTAACATAAATGAATCATATAATAATCCCTCAACGTGCGGCAAAGAGTCACTCCAAAGCTCTTATCTAGCGGAGAACATAAGAATAAATTGTTTGTAGGGTACAAAACCACCGCAAAGTTATCCTTTCCGATCAATCTATCGAGCTATTCCTATAAGTGTCACAAACAGCCCAAGAGTTCGTACTAAAATAACACCATATGATATGGATCAACCAACTCTAATGTCACCTAGATACTCCAATGTCACCGCAAGTATCCGTAAGTCAATTATACGATACGCCTCAAACAACTTCAGATTCATAATATTCAATCCAACACAAAGAACTTCAAAGAGTGCCCCAAGATTTCTAGCGGAGAAAGTAGGACGAAAACATGCATCAACCCCTATGCATAGATTACCCCAATGTCACCTCGGGAATCCGCGAGTTGAGTGCCAAAACATACATCAAGTGGATCAATATAATACCCCATTGTCACCACGGGTATTCATATGCAAGACATACATCAAGTGTTCTCAGATCCAACAAAGTATTCAATTCGATAATAGTGAAACCTCACAGGTAAAAACTCAATTCATCGCAACAAGATAGAGAGGGGAAAAACACCATATGATCCAACTATATTAACAAAGCTCACGGTACATCAAGATAAACGTGCCAAATTAAGAACATGAGAGAGAGAGAGATCAAACACATAGGTGCTAGTACAAACCCTCAGCCCCGAGGGTGAACTACTCCCTCCTCACCATGGTGGCCGCCGGGATGATGAAGATGGCCTTCAGTGATGATTTCCCCCTTCGGCAGGGTGCCGGAACGGGCTCCCGATTGAGTTTTCATGGATATAGAGGCTTGCGGCAGCGAAACTTCTCATCTAGGGTTATTTCTGGGGGGTTTCTGTGTTTATAGGATTTTTTGGCGTCGGTCTCATGCTGAGATGGGCTTCGAGGGGCCCACTACCAACCAGGGCACACCAGAGGGGAGGTGGCGCGCCCTGGTGCCTAGTGGGTAGCAGCCCCCCTCCAGTGGGTCTTTGCTCTAGTATTTTTCTTTTATTCCAAAATAATTCTCCAAAAAGTTTGTCCAATTCTAAGAACTTTCTTTTCTACACAAAAAACAACACCACGGTAGTTCTGCTGAAAACAGCGTCAGTCCGGGTTAGTTCTATTCAAATCATACCAAAACCATATAGAGTAGTTGTAAACATGGCATGAATACTTCATAAATTATAGATATGTTGGAGACGTATTATGCGCCTGTGAGTCGAACAGAGCAAAGAATTTGGGCAAAGGGTCACCAGAACATGGCTGACGACCATCTTATGCGGCGGCAAGCTACAGGTACCCGATGAATCGGTCGGTGCAATGGGCTAGCGAGGGGAAAAGGGACTGGGAGGTGTGCGTGCTTACTAGGAGCATGAGGGTGAGCTTCGCTTGCCGAGCAGTGGCCGGAGACGACCGAAATCGAGGAAGATGACGCGACGGCTGTAGAGGATGGAGTGGAAAGAAGACGACATGTGCTTATCGTCCCTAGGTGAAGCACCAGTCATAGGCGACATAGTCAATGATGTCGCTTTTGCTGGACATGGAGATGACGAGGGGAAGAGTGTTGGCCATGATCACGCCATGGCCACGCTCTCTAGAGTTGTCTGACGTCGCTGATTCGTTGAGGTCTAAGGTTTCTCAGGCTTGCATTGAAGTGGGGAAATAAATATGGGTGGATGGTGAAGCTCTTGGCGTGCTTGGTGAGAAGATAAGGGAGAGGCGAGGGCAGCATCGTTGAGCGCGTCCTCCGGCGCAAGCACATGGAGGTTCCCCTGCTGCTTTTTTAGAGGAAGGAGAAGGAGGGGTGTGAGTTGTAGCCTAGCCACTGACAGTTAGGCTCGCAATGCTAGGTGGATCAACTAGCTGCAAGGGTAAGTGGGTACTGCGGTGTAAAAGGGTTGTAGAGGGGTTGGTGGGTTGCGCTGGCATGTTGGGCTGGCATTCTCTCTGTCTCTCTCTCCCATTTCCTTTTCTTTTCCCTATTTTCTCTATGCAGAAAACTTGGAGAGAAAGAACAAGAGGGTTATAGAGGGAATTTCAACATGGGAAATATTTCCCTGCACTCAGAACAATATGAGGGATTTTATAAAATTGGTCTGGGGATTTTGGAAGATGAAAATTCAATTAAGTTTGAATAAAAATTCAAATCATTTGAACTTGGAAAACCATTTAGAAGAAATCCAAATGGGCTAACATTTCCAGGAGGTAGTTCTACACATGCAATGTCATTTTGAACATTTTTGTAGCATTTTTGAAGGAAGTAAAACTGCTACTTAAAACAAGAATAAAAGAAGAAGAAAATGGAAGTTGGCTAGGAAATTTGGGAAGTTGATGCATGAGCTTGATGGAAGTTTTCAAGAGGTTTGGAAGGATCAAAATGAGAAGTAGAAATTGCAAACATCATGACCAAATGAAAATAAAACACACATGACAAGTTGAGGAGTTTATGGCATGATGCAAAAGAAAATAAAACAAGCACGAACATAGCATCCAAGTCATAATAGCATTACATAAATGGAAGGTCTTGCTCTTTGATTGTTACACAAACTAATCCAAAAGACCTCCTGGCGGGTAGACATCCAAATCAGAGCCGAACGTATGTCTAGACCCATCCCAACTGGATGGGCAAAGTTTCCGGTTAGCCAAGCCCGGTTACTCGGGGCCCCCGGCTACTACCATTGCAGACCAATGCTTTTCTTGGGTGCTAGCCTTTGTCATTTCAAAGATACCTCAGGTTGATTACTCCTTATGCAAGTTTTATGTTTTCAATTTTAGAATAAATGTTGGGCTTCTGGTAGAATTCAACGCTAGATAAAGGAGTTCAATGGAGCCGTTAAGGCGATTCTTAAATGCCACAGAATGCAAGATTTTTCATGCATTATTAAAAATGCCTCGATTGGCATTTCCCTTGGGGACCAATTCTAGTATTTTAGGAGTTTTTTTTTAAAAGCACTAGGTATGTGCCCATGTGTTGCCATGAGAGCCAAATATTTTATAACACAATAAGACGACCATATGAGATAAATCTTGATGCAAAATAAATAGGCAAAATAAAATTATGTTTTTAGCATAAATTTTCTGTCATTTCTAAAACTGTAAAAAAGGTATGTGTGTGTGATTGATCTGCTTTATTGGGTTACCAAAAATAAGAGACCGATTCATATTTATTTGTCTACGTACCGATAATTTATTGCTATTTATTGAGTTATCAAAGAAGTCTACCATAAGAAACAATATATTTATGGACCGTGAACTTATTGCTATATACTCTCGATCAATTTGGTTTATTGGGTTACGAAAGATTGGTTTGCTGAAAGCCGAGAGAAAATGAAAATCCGGAAAAAGATCGATGGATGGTGGGAGGTTGGACAAAGGGATGGTTGAAAGAAAAGTGAAATATGAAACCTTAGGTTCTTTTTAAGTAGTATAAGTAAGAGAATAGGTAGAGATAGAGAATTTAGGAGTTTTTTTTACAGTGGCCACACATTCATTATATAGGAAAATAGTTATTATAGAAATACACATAGCATCACAAAAGAATAGACTGCAAGCACAAGCATGGTTTTCCTAGAAACTTTGCCAAAATGACCCAAAAAATACAAATTAGTCCTTGAATATCCTTGCAAACTGCAACTCCATTGCGCTCCACTGGAAACCGCCGCAGCCGGAGCACCACCGAAGAAAACAGAGAGATAAATCATAAAATCATCGCACCCAAGACAGAGGAAGCACCATCACGCCAAGTGCTTTGTGAGCCGATTAAGAAACCCGCTGCTTGCGATGAGATCGAGTACTTTGTGGTTCGTTAGCCGAAGATCTCCTCCATGCCCATCGGGCCCCAGCACCTTCGTCATTGACCGACGTAGTCAGAGAAGAAACGCAAGGCCGCCGACCGTCGTCCTCAAACCCGGAGCCGATTCAACCATCCCTCAGCAACAACCGCCGATGCCACAAACTGAAGAAGCATCGCTCGTCGACCTATTCCTAAACAAACCTCCCAAACCTCGCACGCGATGCTGGAGCACACACCACTACAAAGGAGCTAAGATTGCAGGACAAAGGTCCCTAGCGTGGTCACCGCCGCCTCCTCGCATATGTACAAGCCGGGCTTGAACCGGGGTTAGAGCATCTCTAGGAGACCCCTTAAAGCCGCGAACCATAAAGTACGGATAAGGGCCGAGAAAAACGCGATTTAAAGGCCGAAATCGGCTGTGGCGGAACAGAGCCCGCAAACCCGAGCGTAAAAGAGAATACCGGGCTCTGTTCCACGCGCTGCCGATTTCAGCCCTCAAACCGTAAAACCACACAATGCAATTTTGACAAATAAAACACAAATTCCAAGAATTCAAACACAGTTTTGTCGACATTTGAACATAGTTTTTGCGTCACAACCCAAAAGAGACCGCATCCATCATCATCACAAGATGAAATCTTCACCGCCACCATTGCCACCACCACTTGCCGAACCACCGAACCTTGGCACCGCATGGCCTCTTGCGGCGAGCCTCCTCCTCTCCAAGATCTCCAACCCTTCCATGTCATGCCATTCTTTGGTGACCTCATCCATCTCATTTCGATTCATCATCATGATCTTGTTCTCCTTTTGAAGGAGCTTGGCCATGGCTTTGTTCTCATCGGCCATGGCTCTTCTCTCCTCAACGGCGGCCTTGCGCATGGTGTCCTCCTTGAGTAGTTTCCACTTCTCTTGCTTCTCTTAAGCTTCTTCTCGGCCAACTCCTTCTTTGCCTCCAATATCTTGATCACCAATAGCTCATTGGACTTGACCATGTGATCTAGCTTGTCCCGCAAGCTTGATGCTTCGCTTCCTTCTTGATCTTGTCCTTGGCCTTCTTGTTTCCATCGGGCTTGTTCTTGTTTCTTGGGCCATCATCATCTTCATCATCATCGTCCATCTTGGTGAGTGCACCTCTCTTCAGTGGGGATTTTTTCTCAATCAACTTCCACTTCTCGCTCTCTTGAAGAAGTTTCCAACAATGCTCTAGTTGAAACACCTTTTGACCGGAAGCTTCCATGTCCTTGTACCTTTCTTGCACAATTTTGTCCTACAAAATGAAAACAATGTCAAATTATGTAACCACTCCGACAGCTACAAATGATTTGCACAACTTGGGACGTGAAGACAAATTCACATAATCGGATTCAACGGTACCACTTAGAGGTGCATTGCGGACTTGTTGCAAGCATGCAGCCCAACGACTACAAATCGGCTTGATCACGTCCCAACGACCTTGGAATGACTGAAAGATGCGTGGCGTCCTATTCGGATACTTTGCCATCATATGCAAGTACTGATCCTCTATCGTTTGCCAATACCGTTTGGTGGTTTGGTCAGTGCCGGTGCACGCATCAAGAGACACTGATTCGCAAGCCTTGATCAAGATGGTATCTTCCAATTGCGTGTAGTTCTTCGATCTTGCACACACTTTTGCTTGTGCTTCGTCGAACACCCCCTCCTCAACCTCCTCCACCTCATCTTCTTCCGCGCCGTGGTCATGCACGCCACCATCCATCTCATTGTAACTGTAATCACCGATCGGGGCTTGATCGGTATCGACGGTGTTGGTGCACAAACTCGGCAGTCGCATCATGCAAACCAGAGCTACAATTTCACTTAACAAGTCACGAACACGCACAATGGAGAAAAGTGAAAGAAGTGCAAGAAATCGAAGCATCATACCTTGCGCCCATTCCGTGGAACACCTCGGGGGCGGCGTCAGCAGCGCTGTCGGCGGGCATCCTCGGGATAGTTCTTGCCGGTGCAATCGGGGGAGGTGTAGGCGGGGTAGGTCTTCCGGCGAGCTTCTTGCGTTTTGCACCGGAAACCTTCCCCTTCTTCGCTGGCGGGTGCCCGGCCGAATTTGCATCGGAGGCAGCGGGGCTGGCGGGCGCACGTGCCTTCCCGGCAGGGGCTGCGGGAGCGCCGCCCTGGACGACGATGTTGCCCTACTGCTTGCGGGGTGGCGCGGTGGAGCCTTGAACGGCGACGGGCGCGACATGGCCGGCGACGAGATCTGCCGAAGGGGGTGGCGCGTGGATGACATCCACGGTGACGGCCGACGGCTGGGAGGCTTCCATGGCGGCGAAGGGAAGCCGGGGAAGGTGCTTTGGAGCGGGCGGAGGGAGGTGGTTGGCGGCGGAGGGAAGGGGAAGTGGGAACAGCCGCGCGGAAGTGTCCCTCCCGCCAAATCTCGCAGCCGATAGGGGTCAAGTTCGGGTCGGCCTCCCACCCCGTGTATCTAAAGGTTGAGGGCGAAGATTTTCCGCGCCCTGCAAACTTTTTTATAGGTCGCGGGCTGGTACGGGGCCTGATCGGGCCACCTTTTTTGCCCGAAACCGTAAGCGGACGATTATTTTGCGGGTCGGCGCGTTTTAAGCGGTCTGCTAGAGATGCTCTTACCTTGGAAAACTGTCACCTCCCTTTTGTCTAAACTGCTTGCGGCGTGAGTGGGAGGCCTTTGAATCATGGACGTGGCTAGCCAGCGCCGGTGCGCTCGTTCGCTGCCTCGAGCGCACCGTTCACGCACGCACCAAACAGCCATGGCCCGCTCCATGCAATGCATGCTAGCAGTCACAATCAGCGCCCTCACCAGCCACGCATCCATCCCTCCATCAGGGATCAGGCAAGAGCTAGCCAGCACCCTCCTCATGCGCGCGCATAAATATCCCACCTGCATTTATTAGGGCATCAAAAACTTTAAAAACTTGTAACTTTTGATTAGAATGTCAAAATTCAAATCCGTTTTCACCATTGGGTTTCTCGCGACGAGTTCTTCAAAACTAGATCTCATATGAGTAGGTTTCGACGAACTTTTTTTTCCGAGCAACTTCGAGTGCTACAGAGGCAACTTTAGTGCTATAAAAAAGCAACTCCTTTCCCCCCTAGTATGACTACCTATCAACGAAGGATCCTTATAAGTTGGTTACCATGACTACCAATTGACTAGCTTCACCTCTAAATCACCTAACATAAGGACAACTTCAACGTGGATCACCAAATCGCCCCAAATGTCGGAATCGGCCTCTCTAGACACTTTTAACCATCCAATGAGTCCAACTACTATCAGGCATTTAAAAAAGGTATGCTGCCCCATATGAGTTCCTTGCAGTAAAAAATAGCATGCATCCTCTGTGCAAAAGTAAAAAACATGCAGCAACTTTGCTATGATTTCAGACAACTCTTGTAAAATTTGAAGCAACTAGTGTCATTCATTAAAAGAGGGGTTGCTGCCCCATAAGCTCCTTGCAGTAATATCAGGCAACCCTTGTGCAAAAAAAAAAAGAACCACAAAAACAACAAGTAGAGACAACATATATAGGTGGCACTAATGCATATATACGTGCATTATATATACAAGTAAAAAAACACGGTCGCATAATAGCACAGTGTACATGTGTTCCTTTTTCCCAGCAATGAGCATACTGCTTTTAAGCAACTATCATGTGTGATATAAGCAACTTTGTCCATGCAAAAAATGCAAGAAGCTTGTTCAATGCAAATACAATCAAACTTTTTCCACACAAAATTAGGAAGTGATTTTGTTCTACAAAAAAAAATATGCAGAAAATTTGAAGAAAATGCTTATGTCCTACTAATTAAAAAGAAGCAACTTCCTCCCAGTTTCACTGGTGCCTGTGATCCCGATAATTTGAGTTAGCAGGCAACCATGTGGAGTTTTCTGAACAACTCCACTATTTTCTTTGGGTAACTACACACAACCATAGTCGTGTGCCTCATATCTCGAGCTATGACACCTTATATCTCCAGCTATGACAAAAAAAAGAGATGAAGAACATACACAAGTTCTTTTTGGGAGGGCTTCATAGCAAAATTTAATCATGTAAGAACACTATATCCCGTTGACCAGCCCCACCCCTCCC
Organism: Thinopyrum elongatum; assembly: GCA_011799875.1. Taxonomy (NCBI): domain Eukaryota; kingdom Viridiplantae; phylum Streptophyta; class Magnoliopsida; order Poales; family Poaceae; genus Thinopyrum; species Thinopyrum elongatum. The sequence continues at coordinate 230,695,539 of CM022298.1, forward strand.
CTCTACAATCATTCTCACACCAAAGGGATCCCACCCTGAGGAGAAGAAATTCTTGGTGCATGTCTCTGACACAAACCTAATTGAAAGGTATCTACAACCTTTAAATATTGGCCAAAATATGGTCTTGGTGATGTTTCTGATCATGAGGACTGGGCAACTGGATACATGATTTTAGGCAACTGTATAGTTGATTGTGGGCAACTATGTTATCTTATCATCCCCATGTAACTTCTCATATGTTCTAGCAAAAATCCAAACAACTCAACTACAAAAGGACACAAAATGCAAAACTGTTCTAGCAAAAAAAAACAAGCAACTGCCCTAGCAAAAGCAAGCAATTGCCCTAGCAAAACCAAGCAACTCCCCTAGCATCTACTCCCCTCCCCCCTCTCATCCACCTTCTCGTATGTTGTAGCAGAAGATCAAAGCAACTCAATTACAAAGAAACGTAAAAAGTGGGAAACTGTTCTAGCATAAACAAGCAGATGTCCCTAGCACTAGTACTTAGATTGTCTATTTTAGGCAGAAAAAAACATATGAGCAAGTTGAATAACCTTTGTGGACAACCATCTTACCCCGCCCCTCCCCCATGTAACTTCTCATCTGTTCTAGCAAAAATCCAAACAACTCAACTACAAAAGAACACAAAATGCAAAATTGTTCTAGCAAAAAAAATCCAAGCAACTCTCCTAGCAAAAACAAGCAACTGCATTAAAAAAAACAAATGCAAAAAACTGTTCAGGACGAATCCGAGCAAATGCCCCAACAAATCTAGGCAACTGCATTACACACACAAAATGCAACTCTTATAACGAAATCCAAGCTACTACTCTGACCCCTAGGCCCTAGAAAACACTTATGAAAAATATTAATAGGCAGCAACACTCGACAAAGAAAACAAAAACATTAGAAAAAACAGAGGCATTATTGATCCACTCCTAGGCAACTCCTAGACTTTCTTCGCACGTTTCGGATGCCTCCCTTCTTCGTCACGAGGGGAATAATCGGTGGCCCGTTTCCCCGCCCGACCACCCCGGACAGGATCCTCATTCGTCCGCCCACGCTTGCGTCCAACATTACTCCTTGTTGTTTGAGCCACCACCTCTTCTCCCTCATTTTCACCATCAGTTCTTTCCGCATTCCTTTTGCTTTTCCGTGCCATTTTGTAAAAGAAAATAGGAAGAAAATACACCAAAAAAAATGTCATGTTGATGAAAAAATACAAGCCCTATAAGCACAATTCTGCTTGTAGACAAAAAAAATGTGTGACTTCGCTATCATTGATAGGTGAATTGATCTCCATTTACTCCTACCCAGTGATATCTCAACTGCTAAATGCTAGTACTTGCAAAAGCAACTTGGTGGGGAAAACTAGGCAACTACTCACTATTTTGTAGCAACTAAAAATGAAAAAACAAAGCATATATTCCCCATCACAAAAACAAGCACATATCCATCTTCATCACATAGCTAGCCATCAAAAAAATCTTCATCACCATTACTCCTAAGTTGCCAGTTATTCGTGATGATATCTCATCTTCAATTGATAGTTACGATGAACATCAACTTGATGGTGAATCTAGGCAACTACATACTGTTTGTAGGCAACTTATAAGAACAAAATGATAAATAACTTCACTAAAATTGACCAACCACATGGTAAGAAACTTGGTGGTGAAAAAATCTAGACACATACAGACTGTTTGGTACGCAAACTTCACTAAATTAAGAACAAAAAAATGATACCAACTTGGTGGTGTAATCTAGGCACTTGGACTGTAATGAGATGGCAATGGCGAAATTCGACCAACCACAAAAAATCATCTTCCCAAAAAAGCTTATTCCATCAAGAAATCTTAAAAAGTTCCTTTCCTATTTCAATAAGGCTTGGTGTGCATTGACTGTTGTCATGGACAACTTATCTCTGAATTTAGTCCATCACTCATGTCATAAAAAGACACCTATCTGTTAGCTTGACTGAGAAAAGAGGCTAAAGAAAACTACACTTATACGTGGATTTCCCATGATTGAGTTTGAGCAACTCTTTGCAGATGTGGAGCAACTACTAATCCCAGGGGTTGCAAAATATGCACACATTCCAACAAACAACCCCACATCGACAGTAGAAGTTTGTGTGTTAGCCATATTGGTTCTAGCTGTATTTCCTGAAAATTGAGTGTGCACTACCGAACTAAACTACCACCCTTGCTAATATCAATGAGTATCCCAACTTTCTGATCCTAAAAATATCATGGTTCGAGTTTACTCACATTCTGCACCCTTCAGTCAAATAAGCATGCAAATCAATCATCACATCAGTTCTAGGCCATCAGGAACTACTTCTGGATATATCTTCTCAGTCTCTATGACGTATTCAAATCTGAGATGGTAATCTAAAAAACTTACAAGCATTTAGCAGCGTTAGATGGAAAAAAGAAGCATCAACACCATCTCGTGTTGGCCACAACGACCTCCTCTTGCATCTGCAAGGTCTTGAGCTGCTGCTGCTGCACCATCACCTCTAAACAATGACAAATTCACTATCTCCATTGCCCTCCCCTCCATCTCAGGCATCCCCCGCCCCTCCAGGTGGAGACCCCACCTGCGGCACCCTCACGATGTTCACCTGCACAAGTACTAAATGCATATTCCAACTAGTACTCTTTTTTGCACAAGCTTGTCTAGTTGACCCAAAGTGGAAATGAATTAGTGTGGCGCACACAAATTGTATGCGCCACTCGGCGCATACAATTTGTGTGCGCCGGCGCGCGCCGCTCCATCGCTGATGTCCGTTGAGCTTTCGGCTGATACATATGACGCAGAGTGCCCATACTTATTCCTGCGTGCTGGTTAGTGCGAAAAAGGCCAGAGGCCTACTCGGATCAAATATCCAAACCGTTAGTGTCTTGGTAGTGCGCGGTAACGAGCAGAGACTGACGATCATGCGACCCCGTCGCCCCGTCTCGTGGACTTATGGCAAGGGCTAAGAATGCCCGGCCGTGCCACGTAATTATCTCTCGGGTACCCTCCAGGTCAACCCGACTTCACATCACTCGCGGGTACCCCTCGGGGCTGACCCGATGTCATCATGGTTCTGTGGTAAGTCAAAGTAACCATGTGTCCAAAACAACAAGGGGGAAACCCGAGGAATCACCCTCAATGGACTCCCACTCGATGTAACCGTCAAGGTGGACTTTGGAGGAATCACCCTCGATTGTCCACACTTGAGGGGTTGCACGACAGAGTCATTATCGGGAGTGGTGAAGGAGGAATCACCCTCGATGACCATGACCGAATAGCTATACTACAAGGTTAACATCAGAAGTGCTGACGAGGTATCACCCTTGGCACTCGATAATAACTCTGCAGAGTCGTACAACTAAGGGGGGGATGTGCGGTGTCAGGGCCTGGACGTCGATCACGTTGATCGAGTCATCGAACATAAAGCGGGGCGTTTGGGACAAGGTGGGGGGTCACTGATGGATCTCTAACCAACCTATACTAAGCAATTTAGTATAAGTAGGCAAGGTATGAAAGTAGGTAACAAAAACAGGCTATGCATCAGAGTAGGATCATACAAAAATCATTAGCAGTTCTAATGCAAGCATAAGAGAGAAGGGAATGTGCGATATCGAAATGATCAATGGGGGGTTTGCTTGCCTGGAAGCTCTGCTGAAAAGGAAGAAGGGTCGTCGGTGACGTAGTCGATCACAGGGGCAGCATCGGTCTCGAGGTCTACCGAAGAGAAGAGGGGGAAGAAACAATAAATATAAAGCAAACATAGCATCACAAAACATAACATGACAATACGCTGTGCTAAGGGTGACCTAACGCAGTACTACACGTTGCAGACAGAGGGGGAAAACATCCGAGGATGATTTCCCGGCGTTAGACAGATTCCGGACAGATGAAAGAGAGGGGACGTTCCATGTTTGCGGTGTTAGAGGGGTGTGACATATACAAGGAGGGCACCAACAGATTCGTCTCATTTTTTCTGAACGTTTTTCATATATAAAACATTTTCATCCGAGTTACGGATTATTTTATATGATTTTCTAAAGTTTTAAATCAATTTATATACATTTTTAATTTCGGAAATCACCAGTTAAAACTGGGTGCACCCGGTGCAGTGCATCCACGGGTGCACCAAAGGCTGATAGTGGGTCCAGTCAACTGCTGACTCAGCAGTTGACTGGTCCATGGCTGACCAGTCAGTGGGTCCGGTGGGGCCCGCGCGTCAGTGACTCAGTGCCTAAATACAATTTTTATTAAAAACTAAACATGTTTTAATTAGTGGCCTGGGCCCCAGTTGTCAGTGGGGGTTAGGGGAGTGGGTTAGAGTTAAAGGTGGATTAGCCTCCTAATTAAGTTAGGCCGGGCCCACTGGTCAGCGTCACGGCGCCGGGTTTGAATGCCGGTGCTAGGCTGGGGCACTCCGGCGATGAAGCCGCACGGCGGCGGCGCGTGGGACGGTGCTTCGGTGGCTGTTGGGCTCGCGTGGAGCAGCGTTCGGGCGAGGGCGATGCGGCGCACCCGTTGGAGCAAGCAGCAGGAGCGGGGGTGGCCGGAGGCGGCCGACGGCGTCAATGTCCGTGGCGGAGCAAGTCGGGCGAGCACGGGTTCGGCGCAAAGGGGGCAGGGCGAGGGCAGCAGAGAGTAGTAGGGAGCAGCAGCGCATCCGCAGCACTAGCAGGAAGCGAGCGGGGGGGGACGGGGAGGGGCACGCGGGCGCACGACGGCGGTTGCGGCCAGGAACGAGGAGGGAAACGCATGCGAGAGTGCTGCCGCGCGGGGGGTGGGGGGAGGGGGTTGGCGGCTCTGCGCGAAGGGGCGCAACGGGTGCTGCAGGGGTGGCGGGCGAGGTGCAGGAGCGCGACCAGGGCGAAGGCGACCGCGGCTAGGAGCAGATAGGGGGGGCGCACGGAGCCGACTCCCAGCCATGGCAGACGACGTGCGGGGCAGCTAACGGCGACGGTCCGAGGTGGGGAAAAGCAGGGGATGTGGAGAGGAGCTCACAGCGGGTGTAGGGAAGCGGACGAGGGAGCCGAAGGGAGCCGACGGTGACGAATTGGTCGACGACGACCTCGGCTGTCCGAGGTTGAAGGAGGGGTCAATGGCGACGGCCTGGGGAGGCCCCTGCTTGCTTCCATTGTCGTGGAGGTCAAGGATGTTGAGACACGGCCCCTAGACAGCAACGGTGGCTCGGGGAAGCTCCAGAGCGCGAAGACGGCGATGGCGCGGCGGCGGCTATGCTCGGGTAAGGTCCAGATCAAGGAGAGCGAGGAGGAGAGAGGCGAGCGAGGGGATAGGGACCGGGGTTGTCCCCGAGGAGCCGCGGTGGCCTTCTTATCACCTCCCCGACGACTGTAGCGACGCGGAGCGGTGAGGTGGCTCGGCGACAACGGCGTGGGCGCGATCGGTCTCGACAGGTGAACAGGGGGAGGAAGGGGACAACTCGGGAGTGGGCTGGGTTGTGCACTGTAGCAGTGGGCTGCAGTGCACAGTGCAACATTTTCCCTTTTCTTTTTCTTCTTTCTTTTGTTTTCCTATGTTTTAACTCCTATTTTTCTTTTATTTTCAAAGTAATCTAGGTTTATAAAATATAAAACTAGCACCTTAATTAGTTTTGGAATTTAGGCCACTACCACAAGAAGTTTGGCATTTAAATATAATAGTTTGCAATTTTTATAATTTTTAAAAGCAATTAAATTATTGTTTTGATCTCTGTTTTAAATGTTTTAGGACACTTAACCATTTTATAAAATGTTCATTTCACCATGACAAATATCCAGGAATTATATTCAACACTATGAACATTTTAGTTTTCAAGTTTCTGAATTTCTTTATTTCACTTATAATTTGAATTTGAATTTGACTTGGATTTTTATCAAGGCAATTTGGCTTAGTAAAACTTGATGACATGGCACCATTAGTGTGAGGTTACTGTAGCATGACACTGGGGGTGTTACAAATATCCTCCACTACAAGAAATCTCGTCCCGAGATTTAAGTGGTAGAGTTAGGGGGGAAGAATTGGTTACGAAATTCTAACGGATCTTCTCGGTCTTGGTTGCTCTCCTCGAAGAGGTCGATCCCTTTCGTTGATGTCTTCATTTCTCTGCTTCAGATCATTATGATGAAGTCATTATCCTTTCTTCGGGAATTCCATCGTACTTACGAATAGGAAAGGGGCAGCTCGACAACGATAGAATGCTATAAGGGGTAATCATCGGGGGTTATCCCATGAATGAACACATGAGTATCTCTCGAGTTGAACGAAGAAAACACGTCGAGAGCAAAGTAATAAGGTACAATAAGAAGTTTCAAATGGATAGACAATCGTTCGATGTCTGAAACAAAGTGTGAAAGGGGTCCAGAGCAACGAGAATAAGTATTGCGTCTGATACAAGAATAGATCAGTAGGAAGGTGGCTCATGAATTACGCACAAAGCCAAGCGTGAGGAATAACCTTGGGAACAGTGATGTACAGGAGACTCAGGTTTCGATCCTGTGGAACTGTGGGTTGTGAGTAGGAAGGGCGGGCGCTGACCTCTTGCACGGTCAGGGTGGCAAGGCATGTCAGAGGATAGCCTGTCGGTTATGTTGGCAACAACGTTGGTACCAAGGGCGAGGGACGAAGAGATCCATTTTCCTGCTCGTTGAAACAAGGCAGACCAATAGGCAAAGTTCTCATCCGTCGGTGGTTACCGGAATGTCAACATCAATAATAATAGGGTCTTACTGACAAATCGTACACCGAGGTGTTTACATAAGCAGGGAACTATTACTGCTTAGATCTCATAAATTATATGAAAGGTTAAACAAAACAATGGAAAGGAAAATATTATTGTTAGTTTAATCAGAACAATAGAAAGGAAAATGTGTTTAAACACAATTGTAAGGAGTATTCCCTTCCCAAGGACAAGCAGAGGACGATATCCATGGCAGGATAGTAAGTAGATAACCAACTATGTAAAGGGGCGAGGGAATTCATGTTGTTACCCATACAACAGGGTTTGGATAAATGATCAAGAAACATTTAGCAATATGCTTCTAATGTCATTGTTGATGTTTGAGTACCACAACCATGCTTCGAGATAGCCTTGACATGGTCATTAGGTCAAGGTAGGACCTTGGGAGCATAGTGGATCCATCGGGAATTTCCAGAACATTTCATACAATTTTATCAGGGAAAAGATGAGGATGTGGCCGATGGGTTCAGCAGCAATCCATCAACATGTCAAAATGGATGTATTTCCAAAATTTTATGAACAAGTTTGTGTTGGGGGGAAAGGCAATAATGTTGTCGATGACGACACAAATCATCGAGGGGCAAGGATGGTATTTCTCATCATGAATTCGATTGATATCCTGGAAGAGCTCAGAATGTTGATGATGATCATGACAAATTTGTTGAGAGGTTTCATGAAGATGTAATCGATCGGCGATGACATCAAGTCAAAGGAATTTTGAAGCGAAGGGTTATCGGAACCATGGATATGACACAAACTCGAAATCAAGCTTGTTGTTCAAGGCAAAACAATATGACGAGGAAGATCAATGTAAGCTTAGCTCATCGTCGAAAATTGTGCTTCGGGAAGAAGGACCAGGTAGCACAGTTAAAATTTAGCATGATAATGATATAGCCGATCAGGCTAGGAATGACTTGAAGGATTATTAAACTCGTAAGCAACGAAAATTACTTAGAGTTATTGAATCGGAGTGCGGAATTGATTCACTTATCGGTGTTCTCGAGTGACTAATAACTCAGAACCTGAGGGAAATCTGAAATCGGTGAGAAGCAATACTAGATGAGGACTCATAGGAAGCAACACATTTCTTTGATATTCTCGAGATGCCGGAGGGTAATACTCGAAGGAAGACCAAAATAGAGGTTGCGGGGATGTATTGATCTGCAGAAGACAAGTGCTTTAACTTGTCTGAGAAATGGAATCAAGGAGAAAATATGGTCGGAACCACGATTGCAAAGGATCAATTCACAGATACCGGATGATATTATATCAAGGAAGTTATTATTACAAGAAGCTTCCATGATAGGATCTACATCGTGTCCATGGGCATGAACACAAAGTTCAAGGTCGACTCCCACTTCTTCAATGCATAAACTCTCATTTAATTCTCGTCTCTGAAGAAGTTGTAGAGTTGAAATTTTTTCTGGCAAAACACCAGAAGAGCATGACTCGTGAAAACTCTCGGGTTCACACGGATTATGGAAGGCATAGATTCAACCCATATGGGCATCTTGGGAACATATACCACAAACTCCAAGAATAAAATAACACAAGCTCGAAGGTAGGCATGGTTGACACAAGTAGAGGATACAAATTGTCAAAGACATTATGTATCATGGGAATAACTCACAAGAATTTTGAATGCGAAGGATACTGTCGGATAATAACCCGGCAATGGGCCTGGCGGTCCACAACAGAGCTGATGTGAGTATCGGTACTCAATCAGAGGAAGAAAGAATGCAAGGGCATCGGATTATAGAACATCTGAATAATTCGATGCTTAGATAACAAAGGAATTATGATTTCCAAAATGAAGGATCAGAAGCAGACGCTCTGATCAAGGATGGATAAGTTGAATAGACCTAGGGCACAATCGACGGCAAATAGATTGGTCGAGAACCAGCTCATGTTCAAAATGACGTCTGAGCCGGAAAGATAATTTAAAAGGATCAACTGATGATTGCGTGCATTCGCACACATGTTGAATCAATTGGCTCAGAATGGCAATGATAAGGGTTGTCAATGGAGATTACTAGACATATGGAATTAACCATAAGGCAAGCAGGCAAGATTTTCAAGAGCATTAGGCTGTAAAGGATTTCCGAAAGATCAAAAAACATTATGAAGTATTTTGCGATGCACCTGAACAACTGGGGATGAGCGCCTGGTGATTGTGAGGAATTATTCGTAGATGTATTCATGCGGATATGGAGCTGCAAGGCAGCAGGCACAATGGTTCTCGGAATATCGAAGAGTATTTTGGGCATCTTACAATAACAAGATCAACTGGGAATGAATGAACAAACGACAACTGTATGTAGTTATCCATAAGGATATATCGGTGGTAGGGAATTGCAAAGGCGGTGGGCACAAGGGTCTCAGAAAAACATCGATGAGTATCTTTACAATCATCTGGTGAATCAGGCGATCATCTGTATCGACTGGCTCTCCGGGAGAAATAGTTACAATCATCGGAGCGGCGAGGTGGCTCGGCGGCAACGACGTGGGCGCGATCGGGCTCGACAGGTGAACAGGGGGAGGAAGGGGACAACTCGGGAATGGGCTGGGCTGTGCACTATAGCAGTGGGCTGCAGTGCACAGTGCAGCATTTTCCCTTTTCTTTTTCTTCTTTCTTTTGTTTTTCTATGTTTTAACTCCTATTTTTCTTTTATTTTCAAAGTAATCTAGTTTTATAAAATATAAAACTAGCACCTTAATTAGTTTTGGAATTTAGGCCACTACCACAAGAAGTTTGGTATTTAAATAAAATAGTTTGCAATTTTTATAATTTTTAAAAGCAATTAAATTATTGTTTTGATCTCTGTTTTAAATGTTTTAGGGCACTTAACCATTTTATAAAATGTTCGTTTCACCATGACAAATATCCAGGAATTATTTTCAGCACTATGAACATTTAGTTTTCAAGTTTCTGAATTTCTTTATTTCACTTATAATTTGAATTTGACTTGGATTTTTATCAAGGCAATTTGGCTTAGTAAAACTTGATGACATGGCACCATTAGTGTGAGGTTACTGTAGCATGACACTGGGGGTGTTACAAGGGGTTGCCTCACCAGAGGAACCATCCACGGCGCGGAGACCTAGTGCAGCGTCACCCTCCGGCGCCCGCACCCCCTCGGCTCGTGTGGAGGGTCGGTCCCATAGATTCAGGAGCCCGGGGCGAAACTAGAACATGCTGCCCTTCAATATAAATATGCAAATATGATTTAGTACACATAGTATGTCTGGAATGTTGCTTCCTTGTCTATGATTACCCTAGTTTTTTGTTCACAAATATCCATAGGAAAAAAATAGGTTCCGCATCTTCTTTGTAGATTCTGTAGCAGATAAATTAAACATGAGATCGTAGCCACTCACATTGTTCTCATAGGTATTGATGTCAAGATTGTCTTTTGTAGGACACTCATCTTTTTTTGACCGACGGACCGTAGAACAATTGTTCTCCTGTAATTTTCATTAATAATAAAAAGAGTACAACAAAGTAAAGCAAGTGTCTCTAAAGAGACTCAACCTATGCCAGTTTTGTAAAACATGAAGTATTAATGGAAACTATCTATCCAGTCCTTGAGTTTCTGTGCTTTGGATTCACTGGCCCTGATTTGTGCCACTTTCAATCTTTCTTTTAGGTAGTATTTCCAGTTCTATGGGTGAGCTGCCGGTTTCCTAAAGATCTTATCATTTCTGACAATCCAAAGTCCCCAGTAGCCCATAAGGATGATGTCAAGCTGAGAGGATCGAGAAGAGGGGTCTAGAGGGGGGGGGGTGATTAGACCCTTAACAAGCAAAAGTGACAGTTTTTAATTTCTTCAAGTTAATGTTGAGTTTAGCACATGTTAAAGCACTCAGAATACATTTCAAGCAAGCATGGCAAGAGTACATGCAGCGGAAAGAGTAAAGCATGCAAGTTGCAAGAAAGTAAAGAGATGGGATTGGAGTTTGCAAACGCAATGGAGACGCGGAGAATTTTTGGCGTGGTTCCGATAGGTGGTGCTATCGTACATCCACGTTGATGGAGACTTCAACCCACGAAGGGTAACGGTTGCGCGAGTCCACGGAGGGCTCCACCCATGAAGGGTCCATGAAGAAGCAACATTGTCTATCCCACCATGGCCATCGCCCACAAAGGACTTGCCTCACTCGGGTAGATCTTCACGAAGTAGGTGATCTCCTTGCCCTTACAGACTTCTTGGTTCAACTCCACATCTTGACGGAGGCTCCCAAGCAACACCTAACCAATCTAGGAGACACCACTCTCCAAAAGGTAATAGATGGTGTGTTGATGATGAACTCCTTGTTCTTGTGCTTAAAATGATAGTCTCCCCAACACTCAACTCTCTCTCTCTCTCTCTCTCAGATTTGGCTATGGTGGAAGAGTTGAGTGGGAAGCAACTTGGGGAAGGCTAGAAATCAAGGTTCAAATGGTAGGAATAAAATATCTTGATCTCAACACATGAGTAGGTGGTTCTCTCTCAGAAAATGTATGGTGGAAGTGCATGTTCTGATGGTTCTCTCACAAATGGAGAAGGGGGGGGGGTGGAGGGGTATATATAGCCTCCACACAAAATCCAACCGTTGCACACATTTGACTCATCTCGGTGGGACCGAATGGTTAAACTTGGTGGTGCCGATCTTTTCAAAAATGTGAACCTTAGGAATCTCGGTGGGACCGACTGGAACAACTCGGTGAGACCGATGTGCTAGGGCTTAGGGCAAACATAATCTCGGTGGCGCCGATTGCATCAACTCGGTGAGACCGAAGTGAATCAATAAGCAATAGAGAGTCTGTCAAGTCAACTAGGTGAGACCAAAATAAATGCAACAAGTCACAGAGTGTTGGCAACGCCATCTCGGTGAGATCGAGACCCGTATCGGTGAGACCGAACTGTTAGGGTTTCTGGCTGTGGCTATGTCATATGAACTCGGTGGCTCCGGATAGAAAGAATCGGTGGGGCCGAGTTGGACTTTAGGGTTTTGACATATTTGGATGGAGAAAGTGGCTGAGGGTTTTGGAGCAATATCACTAAGCATTTGAGCAAGCATGTCATTAAGGAACACCTCATCCCCTTTTAATAGTATTGGCTTTCCTATGGACTTGATGTGATCTTGGATCACTAAAATAAAGATGAAGAGTCTTGAGCTTTTGCCAATACCTGTCCTTAGCATTTTGAAGGGGTTCCACATGCTCTTTTCATTGCCACGCCATTGTAGAACTTATTTGAAAACATACTAGATAAAACCATTAGTCCAACAAGAGATATGTTGACATTAATTACCAAAATCACCCAGGGAGCATTTGTGCTTTCAATCTCCCATTTTTTGGTAATTGATGACAACATACATCAAAGCTTTAAGTAAAAGATATGAAGAATTAGCAAGTAAAGCTTTGGAGGAACATGTAACATGCATAAGCTCCCCCTACATGTATGCAATCATGTGAAGATAGAATAGAAGAACATGTGAATGCATAGCATGACAGAGTAGGCAAAGAGTTACATGTATTTTGGCTGTATGCATCAGAGCAAACAATATGGTTGAAAGATGTACCTTGATGTTTATGATTCCCTCTTACAAACAATATGTGCAATAGCAAGAGATCGTCATGCACATGAGTGTGATGCATATACTTACCTTGTGGTTCTTGAGCTGACTCTTGAAGGAGTAGACTTGAGAAAATAGGGTTAGATAACACAAGAACACTCCAAACAAGAAGGATTCCAAGATCCACAAGAATACCAAGACTGGGATGACATATAATGGGTGAGTACTACAAAGTGAGTACTTCTTTTAGATATAGACATGTCCCCAAATATTTAAAGATTTGCAATAAGCTCCAAAGATTTATCTCCCCTTAAGCATAGACTCTTTCTCCCTCTGAATCTGATATTGGATAATGGGAGAAGGTAGGGTGAGATAAAATCAGAGCAAAGATACTTCAGTTAAAATCAGAGCAATAATAAAATCAGAGCATATAACATGTCTTTCCCCTCTTAAAAACATGCGACTTCTCTCCTCTTGTTAACAAGCATCTGTAGAAGAGCTTAGATGTGCTCTCTTTCTCCTGATAAGTTTGATCTGATAAGATTTGATGTGCTCTCTCTCCCCCTTTGACATCAATTTCCAAGAAGGGCAACTTCAGGAATATGAGTCGAGTAGGTGTGATCCTTGCGAGTCACCACAAAGCAGCATGTAGCTTAAGATGTTCATAGAGGAAAAGAATCATTGAGTGGAGCTGAAAAAATAGGCAATATCAAATGACAAAATGTTTTCTCAGCAGTGAAATTGATGACGCCGATCTGTTTCCATCAGTGACTCCGAAGTAGCAGAGCCACCGAAGGTGCTCATCGGTGAGACCGGGTTAGTCCATGTCGGTTGTACCGATGAACTGTGTACAAGGGAACCTTGTATTTCGGTGTAGCCAATGGGCTTGGATCGGTGAGAATGAGTTCAACACTGAGGAAAGTTTTGTCAACTCAGCTCACTTGGCAAATGAAATCTCACAAAGATTTTCAAGGAATTATCATAAAGATTTGCAATGAATTAACTGTGGATACGCAGACAATTGACAGAGAAAGCAAAAGAGATCTAGATGAAGTTTTTTTGTTTTAGAAAAGAGACACAGTGGCAAGAAAACATGTTGATGGAATTTATGCAAAAAGAACATTAGAGAACTTCATCTAGAGATGGTCGGCGACAAAGTCACCTATGTTAGAGTATATTGACTGAGGAGTCAAGTGAGATCACTTGATCGTAGGTCATACTCATCGTTTTAGCTCAAAATGGTTGCCATTTTTTGTTTAAGTATTTTAATGTATTCACATCTTGTTGAGTTGCTTTAACTCATGACTCTGAGTAAAGCTTCTCTAAGATGGAATGACATACCTTGGGTTGTGGTGTTGATCTTGATCATGCAGTTGAACTTGTGTTGGATGCTCAAGGTTGATGTGGTTGGGAGCACCCTTTGGAGTTGAAGTTCACCTTCCTACATGGGTTAGTTTTTGCAAGGAAGAGCACTCGTGTATCCAAATTGACAATCATGAAACTTGATACCAATTGAAATTCGATATATTGAGATAGTCAAAAGATATGTTGAGTGAGTTCATGCTTCCTTGAATTCAACAACCAACTCATAGGAACTTGGTGATGTAGAAATTGCTTGGGGTGTGAGTGATTTGCAATTTCCTAAATTGAGGCTCATCCAAGTACCTAAATGGGTTAGATAACATGCAAGGGTGCAAAAAAAATATCCAAGATAATTGATCATCATCATAAGAGAAATATCAAGGATTAGTCACAAAGGGCTCATGCCTTGCATGTATCCAATTTGGAATCTCTATTCCAAGTTTGAGGCATCAATGATATTAAATTCACCTCTCAAACGGCAAAATACCTTTTCATCAAGCAGTTTAGTGAATGTATCTGCCAATTGCTTATCGGTACGAACATGCTTAAGATTGATGTCTCCTTTAGCAACATGATCTCGAATGAAATGATGTTGAACTTCAATATGCTTAGTTCGAGAATGTTGCACGGGATTGTGAGAAATCTTAATAGCACTTTCATTGTCACAAAGCAATGGAACATGTTTCACATGTATCCCATAATATTTAAGAGTTTGGGTCATCCAAAGTAACTGAGCACAACATGATCCGGCGGCATTGTATTCCGCTTCGGCGGTGGATAAGGATACCGAGTTTTGTTTCTTGGAAGACCAAGACACAAGGGATCTACCAAGAAATTGACAAATACCCTTAGTGGACTTCCTATCGACCTTGTCACCGGCATAGTCCGAATCGGAATAGCCAACAAGATCAAAAGATGACCCCTTAGGATACCAAATGCCAAAGTTTGGTGTATGAATTAAATATCTCACTATCCTTTTCACGGCCTTAAGATGGCACTCTTTAGGAGCCGCTTGATATCGTGCACACATGCACACACTTAGCATAATATCGGGACGGGAGGCACATAGATATAACAATGAACCAATCATAGAACGGTAAACCTTTTGGTCAACCGGATTGCCATCCTTAGTTAAGTCAAGATGTCCACTAGTAGGCATGGGTGTTTTCATACCTTTGATTTCTTGCATGTTGAACTTATTGAAAAGATCCTTGGTATACTTTGTTTGTGAGACAAATGTACCTTCCTTAGTTTGCTTGATTTGCAATCCAAGGAAAAATTTGAGTTCACTCATCATAGACATCTCAAACTTCTCCGACATTAGCCTTCCAAACTTTTCACTAAAATGGGGGGTTAGTCGAACCAAATATGATATCATCCACATAAATTTGGCACACAAATAATTCGCCATTAACCCTTTTAGTAAAAAGTGTAGAATCAATTTTCCCAATTTCAAAGCCTTTTTCAATAAGAAACTTAGTCAAGCATTTATACCAAGCTCTAGGGGCTTGTTTAAGGCCATAAAGAGCTTTATGAAGTTTGTAGACATGATTAGGTTTCTTGGGATTAACAAAGCCAGGAGGTTGTTTAACATAAACTTCCTCCTCAATTTCTCCGTTTAGAAAAGCACTTTCAATGTCCATTTGATATAAAGTGATATCATGGTGATTGGCATAAGCAAGTAAAATGCGAATGGACTCAAGTCTAGCAACGGGGGCATATGTCTCACCATAGTCCATACCTTCGACTTGAGTGTAGCCTTGAGCAACAAGACGAGCCTTGTTGCGTACAACTTGTCCATCTTCATCTTGCTTATTCCGAAACACCCATTTGGTTCCAATGATATTATGATCGTCGTTGGGCTTTTCAACCAATGTCCATACTTGATTTCTCTCGAAGTTATGTAGCTCTTCGCGCATAGTATTTATCCAGTCCGGATCTTCAAGAGCTTCTTCTACCTTCATAGGTTCAACACTAGAAATGAATGAGTAGTGTTCACAAAAGTTAGCCAAACGAGTTTTAGAGCGAGTGATTCTCCTGGTTTGAATGTCATCGAAGATTTGTTCGACGAGATGATCGCTTGAGACTTTTGCTCTAACTCGTGAGAGCTTTTGCTTGGGTTGAGGTGGAACATCCTCCCCATCATCATCTTTGTCGGATTCAGGGCTCCGCAGACCCAAAGAAGGTTCGAACTCTGGGGCGTGTGCGAAGAACTCAACCTATCCAGCCAACCGAACGCGTCGCCCTACAGCCTAGCTCGAAGAACAGGGAAGAAGATGGACACAACAATTTACCCAGGTTTGGGCCACCTTGCGGTGTAATACCCTACTCCTGCTTTGTGGTGGATTTGCCTCATGAGGGGCTGAGGATGAACTAGTACAAGGGAAGAACAACCTCACGAGGTCTGCTCTAGCGTGGGTGTGAGCTCAGGATCCGATCCCCCCTACTGGTGGTGGCTAGCCTATATTTATAGTGGCCTTGGTCCTCTTCCTCCAAAACAAAGGCGGGAAGGGATCCCACAGTGGCCAATTTGAAAGGGAACAAGTAGTACATCTTATCCTGATGAAAGGTGGTCTTCGCCTACGAAGCCTCTGGTTGTGACGCTGTGGTGGGCTCGGCGATGACATCCGTCCTGCCGTTCTGGCGGTCTTGGTCTCGTTGCACGGGAATGGAAACCTTTGGGTGATTCCTCGGGACCCCGCGCCTGCGCTTGCCTCCTTAGCACCAAAGAGGAAACCTGCCGCTCTGCGCCTGCTGGTGCCCGCCTGGCCTTGGTCGTCATGTCTTGCGTCATTTCAACCTCATGAGGTGGGCACCTACATAGAAGTCTTCGCTCCTCAATAGCCAGCCTGGGGAGGCCGCCCCCTCCGGGGGTCTTGATGTCGCCCTCATCGCGAGGCTTGGCCCCTCATGAGGGTCTTGTCTTGAAGGTGTTGTAGATGGGCCGTACCAGGCCGTCGAAGGAGCCACGCTGTGGGCCGCAGGCAGGCAAGTCTGGGTACCCTGGTTCCCAGAACGCCGACAGTAGCCCCCGGGCCCAAGGCGCGCTCGGACATGGCTTCGAGGCAAAGCCAAAGGGCAAGGGAGAAACGCCGTGGGCCCCAATCGCCTGCGGGCCAGGCCAACGCGTGGCGCTTGATGGGACGTGGGCGTCTCCGCTTCCCCACGTCGCCTCGACAAACGCGCGACTTCACAACTGCCTGGCGCACGCGGCCCAGCCATCATTACCCGTCGCGCTTGCCTTCTGCTCCCCTTCCTTCGTGTGAACTCACATCTTCCTCACCAAGCTCCACGCCAGCTCCCATCTACTCCGCCGACATGGCTCCCAGGACGAAGAAGCGGAAGGCTTGAGTGGCCGTGGAGCCCTCGCCGGGGCTGGAACCGGCGCTGGACCGGTCCACGATGATTAACCATGAGGGGGTGGACAAAGTCCAGCAGGCCCTTGCCGCCGATTCCAATGAATGGAAGGCGACGATGGTCTGGCCTGTTTCTCGGGCCTTGATTGACATGGAGGCCACCAAAATGCCCCTCCATCTCCACGCTCTCTTCGCCGGCCTGCTGCCTCCGTTCTCCGATTTCTTCAACGCGGTGCTTTCGCACTACCAGATCCACACGCTGCATCTGGATCCTAGGTCCATCATCCTCCTCTCTGCTTTCGCCTTCTTGTGCGAGGCCTTCGTGGGCATCGCCCCGTCCGTGGCCCTGCTCCGCCATTTCTTCTCGCTCCACTTGGTCGACGGCAGGCAACACTCGGGGTGCGTGTCGTTCCAAGCGGTGGCGGCGACTGCTGGCTCCGGCATCGACTTCACGCTCCACCTGAATACGAGGGGGTTCAGGAAGCAGTGGGTGTATGTAGACGCCACCGTGCTCAGCCCCCTGCTCCTTCTTCCATCGGCACCGGTGGAGCTGAGCTCCGGTTGGGGGCACGCAGAGCTTGCCAACCCACGGATTGCGCACATCTTGTCCAGGCTGGCCAAGCTGAGGCAAGGGGGGGTGACGATGGCGATGGTGGTGAAGGAATTTTTCCGACGGCGCATTGCTCCGCTCCAGCATCATACTCGCCCAATGTGGGCCTTCTCTGGCCCTGACGACCCCATAAGGCTCCAGGTGCCCTCGCTCTCCCCAAAGACGCTGCAACGGGTTCTGCAGCTCTTGACTGGTGGGGATCCGGCCACGCTTCCCATTGAGGGGCGCCCCTTGTACAATAGCTCGAACGGGAAGGCCTTCGCTGAGAAGATGCCGCGCTTTGACGAGTGGGGGTTACTCCCCGAGGGCCACGACGGGCCTCGTGAGAACCCCATCTTGGTGGCTCCTGTGCTCATCGGTCCTATGGTGCGCGCTCCAGAGGTGGCCGCGGTGGAGCAAGCGCCGCCGAGCACTCCTGAGGTGGCCGCTGGAGAGCAGGCGCCACTGAGCGCGCCTGAGGTGACGGCTTACACCCCCGCAAGTGGCATGGGAGGAGCCCCGTCCATGGGGGCAGCTACCGCCACCGCCGCGAAAGGCCGCGTGCCGGCCTGTGGCGTGCCCTCTCCAGACCTCGGGGTGTCCCGCAAGAGGAAGACGCTTGGGAGCCACTGCGGCCCCGCTCCCCGGGCCCTGAAGAAGAGGAAGTGGATAGCCGTGGATGAGTAAGTACCTTGTCCTTCTTGATTTCTGCGTATCGCGTCCTCTCCTGACTTTTGCCCCTCAAGGCCCCTTCCACCGCGGTGGTGAGCCCGCCTGGAGCACGGCCTCCGGAGGCCTCTGATTCAGTTGTTCTCCTGGGCCTCCCGAGCCGGGCGGCTACGCGTGAGGTGGTGTTCGTCCATGAGCCGGGGCCGCCGCTGGAGGGCCGCGGGCCCGCACTCCCGGCGACCTTCCTCTGGAGCGACTTTTGGGGCACGGAGGCTGCGCCGAGGGCTCCTCCGCTGGTTCTTGCCGGTGGTTGGGCGATCCGTGTGACGACTCTATCTTCAAGCAGCGGGGCTGGACCATGCCGTGCCCCGTCCATGGCCCGGGGAGCGGTCGAGGGGGCTTCGACCACCGGTCCCCCGCCGGAGACGGGTGAGCCATCTCGTGCCCCTCCGGCAGACCGGGGTGCGGAGGAAGGGCCCGACCAAGCGTTGGAGCTCACACGCGGGCGCAGTGCCATCCATCACGACCTTCTCCGGGAAGCGACGAGCGTGCTAGGCCGCCTCGGGGAAGAGCTTGCCAATGTCGACACGCCGCTCAAGGCGGAGGGCCTCCGCCTGGCGTGCGAATGGCGCCAACTAAAAGTCGCCATCAACCTCGGGCACTTACAGCACGAGCGCACCCGCGCGGAGGCCGAGGAGTCCCTCACAGCTTCTCGGGAGGCTTGCACCCGTGCCCTGGAGGAGGCCTGAGCTGCGGATCATCATCGCGAGGTGGTCGAGGAGCGCGAGGGGGAGCTTTGAGCCTCAAACGCTGCTCTTGAGCGGCAGGTCCAGGCGCGTAGAGCCGCTCTTGCGGCGCCGCCGGGCGGGACCCCCACGGATGAGGCGGGGGTCTGGGCGCGCGAGGACGCGCTGGTGCTCGAGGCATTGGAGCATAGCCTAGAGCGCGGGCAACTGGAGGTGATGGAGTGCCAGGTAGCCACAGCCGAGGATGCCCTTGCCTCTCCGGAGGAGAGGATTCAACATGAGGTCGACCGGAAGGTGGCCGTGATCCACGAGACCCTTGTCGAGGAATATCGCCAGAAGCTGGGGCTCCAGGAGGCTTGCTTCAAGCGACGCCACGTTGAACTGCAGGGCGAGGCCGATGCCCTCAAAGCGAAGCTGGCTGCGGCCGAGCGGCGCGAGAAGGCCGCCGAGGCGGCCCGGGCCATTGCTGAGGCCAAGCTGTCCTCCCTTCATCAGCAGGTCGATGGTGTTACGTCCCTCATGGAGAAAGCCTCGGACGAGGCAGGCCACCGCCGAACACTATAGCGCGAGTGTTCCTTGATGTTGAGGACCTCAGGGTCAGGGCCAACCGGACCCTAAGCACCATCTGCGACGAGAGCATCTCCCGCCCGTACGAGGCCGATGATGCCGGCTACCTCCGCTTCTTCACCCAGGTCGTGACCTACCGCGAAGGCATGCCAGCTCATTGAAGAGAAGAGCCACGACCTTCTCGGGTGCCGTTCTCGTGTGTCTTCAGCCACCTTCTTAGCCTCGACCCTGACTTCGACTTCAGCGCCGCGATAGCCCTCGTGCCCGGAGTGACCCAGGGCGACCTGGCGAGCTGGATTGACAACCACGTGGATGACCTGATCGCGGAATTTGCCCTTGTCGACGATGTGTCTGCGCTCGCAGTCGAAGAGGATGAAGCTGATGGTGATGATGATGACAACGATGCCGACGGTAGGGTGTCTCGCTAGGCTTGCATTTCCCTGTTTGCCTGCCAAAATTTCGGATATGGCCCCGCGGGGCGTGAAAGCATTTTCATTTGGGGGGGGGGGGGGCTTCCCTGTAATGCATGAAACAATGATGTGCTATCTAAATTATTTTTGAAAATATGCCGTCGTGAGCCGGAGAGCTCCTGACTAGAATAGTTGGCGTGGCTTAGCTTTTGTGCTCGCGACCTTGGATGGGTTCTTGTACCGCAGGGACGCGTTTCTCCTGAGACGGGCCCTCCGGAGCCCCCAGTCCGCGGGATCGCAGGAGGGGCTCGTGAGGGCTTAGGGCCTCCCGGTGCGCCTTTGCCAGGCCTCGAGCTCTGCGGGAGTGTAGGGGGGGGGGGGAACGCCCGACGTTGAGTGCCCCTGAAGCCCACGGCTGAATGCCGGGCATGGTGCGTGCTTGCTGGCTCGCTCGAGAGTGCTGCGTGAGGAGCCAAGCACCAAAGCTTTGGCAAGGTGTGTGCACGGGCAGACCCATGGTAGTTATGTGCTTGGCCCCGGGGGAGCCCTGATGCCGCTCGGGGGGAGAGCAGCAAGCGGAAGCCGTGCCTACCAAAACACAAATCGAAGGAAAAGGAAATGCCGCGAATCGAAAAAGTTCCCCCATTTTCTTTTAATAAGTGCAAGAAGTTTTGAATTTCATTCCAAAGGCAGCAAATCGGATTACAAAAGAGGGCAAAAAAGACGGCCGCATCCGGCGTCTACATTGGTCTTCTAGTCTTCCCCCAGCGCGGAGCATGTGGCCTCCATTGGGCGTAGGCATAGCCATTGGGGGGCAGTGTCGACTGCCAGCGCGGAGCATGGTGCTTCCACTTGGACGTGGGTGGGAGCCCCCGTGAGGCTCAGGGACAGCGCTCAGGAGACTCCGGGGCGTGTACAGCCCCACTCATTATTACCTGAGAGTGTCACGAGCGGAGACTTGAGGGGCGCTCCTTGCCCCCTTGGCAGGAACCCCGCTCCGCGCATACCCCGGCCACTGTTGGGGCGTCCGAAAATCAGGACAGGACCAAGGGGGAAGGGGCTACGCGAGCGGTGGTGAGGGGGCCATGGGCCTCCCCCTAGGAGGAGGGCTCGCCGGCACCTCCCCCAGGAGGAGACCCGCTTCTGCGTGGCACACGCCACCGTAGTGGTGGCGCCACACGCCCCGCGACACGGGGGGAGCCTTGGCGCCGGGCCCCCATTGCGTACGGGGCGCATCCCTGCGTGACCTCCTGGTGCGCCCTGCCAGCCCAGGGCGAGGCCAGCCCCTGGATGTGCGCCGTCTTGGCACAATCTACCTGCGATCCAAAGTTAGTGCGGCATGTCCCGAAGATATGGGTTGTAACTGATAGCTGTTGCTGCGGGAGGCGTCGTTGGGGCGTTGGGTCGGCTCGTGGAGGGCCCTGGCCCTGCCCGACCTTGGCGACTCTGTCGTCTAAGCCGATGAGGGGAACGCGCACTGGCTTCTCCTCTGCCCGTACAGCGAACCCGTCGGTGGTGGCATAGGTGCTCTAGGGGCCATCATCCCGAGGCCAGCCCCTAGTCCCTCTGCTCCGCCGCCCATCATCCTTGGTGCCCGGTCATGCCAGCCAGGGGGCGGTCCTTCGGCGCGGCCCCAGGAGGGGTTGCCTACCCTGCCACGCTTCGGGGAAACGCATCTTGGGTCGGGTAGGCGGCGTTGCGCGCTAGACCCCTGCCGCGAGATCCTCCGGGCTCCCCTCGAAAGGGCGAGCGGACGACGCGAGGGCAGGCGTGAGCTCTCGACGGCGCCCGAGACGTGGACAGGATGCAGAAAGGCGGCGCACCTTCACAGGCGGCGTCGAGAAGATCGGCGACTCAGCCGAGCAAGGCGTCATGCCCGTGCTTCGCCAGCCTACATCACAGTAATTCGCGTGCCAGGAGGAGCGCGGCGCGCGTGTTCACCTGCTCTCGGCGAGCGTGCAGGGTCGATGCCACGGTGTAACCAGAAGACCATGCGGTGACATGAGTGCGGCGCCGCACGGGGGAGGGCAGAAGTAGCTCGTGCTGCCGACGGCTGGTGACACCAGCGGTCGCGCTGGTCATGGGGAGCATGGGGTGATGGGCTCCACGGCCAGGGGATGCTGCCTGAGTGTCTCTGGCGGCCCAATGCTCGGCGCAAGCTCGGGGAAACCCTTCCATGGAAGCAACAGAGCGGAAGCGGAGCAAAGGTTGGAGAAGAGCTCCAACACGCTCCTACCTGGCGCGCCAAATGTCGGATTCAGGGCTCCGCAGACCCAAAGACGGTTTGAACTCTGGGGCGTGTGCGAAGAACTCGACTTATCCAGCCAACCGAACGCGTCGCCCTACAGCCTAGCTCGAAGAACTGGGAAGAAGATGGACACGGCAGTTTACCCAGGTTCGGGTCACCTTGCGGTGTAATACCCTACTCCTGCTTTGTGGTGGATTTGCCTCACGAGGGGCTGAGGATGAACTAGTACAAGGGAAGAACAACCTCACGAGGTCTGCTCTAGCATGGGTGTGAGCTCAGGATCCGATCCCCCCCTACTGGTGGTGGCTAGCCTATATTTATAGTGGCCTCGGTCCTCTTCCTCCAAAACGAAGGCGGGAAGGGATCCCACAGTGGCCAATTTGAAAGGGGACAAGTAATACATCTTATCCCGACGAAAGGTGGTCTTTGCCTGCAAAGCCTCTGGTCCTGACGCTGTGGTGGGCTCAGCGATGACATCCGTCCTGCCATTCTGGCGGTCTTGGTCTCGTTGCACGGGAATGGAAACCTTTGGGTGATTCCTCGGGACCCCGTGCCTGCGCTTGCCTCCTTAGCACCAAAGAGGAAGCCTGCCGCTCTGCGCCTGCTGGCGCCCGCCTGGCCTTGGCCATCATGGCTTGCGTCATTTCAACCTCATGAGGTGGGCACCTACATAGAAGTCTTCATTCCTCAGGAGCCATCTGTGACGCCCCCGGCCCGATCACGCGCTAATCATACACGCAAATGCACACGATCAAGCCTAAGGACTCACGGGAAGATATCACAACACAACTCTAAAACATGAATAAAGTCATACAAGCTTTATATTACAAGCCAGGGCCTCGAGGGCTCGAATACATAGCTCGATGGCATACAAGCGTCAGCGGAAGCATCAGATATCTGAGTACAGATATAAAAGAGAAACAGAAAGGCCTTTAGAAAGGCGGGGCAAAATAAAACACTACGATCGAAAGGCGCAGGCCTCCTGCCTGGGACCCTCCGATCCTACTCCTGGTCGTCAGTCAACTCATAGTAGTATCCATCCTCTGGGTAGTAGTAGTAGCTATCGTCGGCAGGGCAGCTGTCTCAGGGGCTCCGTCATCTTGGTCAGGACAAACTGATATGGGGAGAAAAGGAAAACAAAGCAACCGTGAGTACTCAGAAGTACTCAGCAAGCAAGGATCTACACTACATATGCAACATTTTCAAGGGGAGGCTGTATATGTGGACTGGGCTGCAGAAATGCCAGAATAGAGAGAAGGCCTAGTCCTATCGAAGACTAGCATCTTCAGCGGTCTTGCAGCAGTAGAAGAGAGTAGAACAGTACAATATAATGTAGTAGTATCATTAAGTCTCAACCTCACCCAGAGATCCTTTCTCGACTCCCTGCGAGAAAGCAATCCCAGAGCCATACAGTCATCAACCTCGTCCGGAGATCCCTTCTCGACTCCCTGCGAGAAGCAATCCCAGAGCCACATATCCAAGTATCATCACGGGTATCCAGTTCTAGTTGTATCGATCGGGATACAACTCCGAGTGTCCTTTACCGTAGGACCGGCTATCGATAGAAATGTTCTTCCCTGCAGGGGTGCACCAACTTACCCATCACGCTCGCTTAACTCCGGCCGGACACACTTTCCTGGGTCATGCCCGGCCTCGGCCAAACAACACACCGCAACCCGACCTACAGCTCAGCAGAGAGGTCCCCGTCGGTCTACATCCTAAGCGCTCAGAGGTCTTGGGCCATCGCCCTGTGCACTCCGAGTCGTTGCGCGCAGGGAGAAGCCTGGCACCAGGAGGGCGCCGGTCCGTCCGTGCCGCCATGCTGAACTGGACGTCTGACAGAGCTTTCGGCTGATGCTACGATGTAGAACGCCCATACTATGCCCACGTGATGGTTAGTGCTATCAGGCCAGAGGCCTGCTCAGATCAAATATCCAAATCGTTAGGACTAGGGCTTGCGGTAACGAGCAGAGACTCACGAAAGATGTGACCCCGTCGCCCCGTCTCGAGGACTTGCGGCAAGGGCTAAGAATGCCCGGCCGCACCTCGTATTCATCACTCGGGCACCATCCAGGTCAACCCGTCTCGTAAAAGACTGTCGGGAACTCAGGTCCACCTCTACTGGGTGGTACCGCCTGTCCCTTCAGTCCTGTAGTAAAAGTAACTTCCTCGGGTCCCCCTTCGGGGCCGACCCGTCTCTATCAAGGTTCAGCAGTAAAGTCACAGTAACCGTGTGTCCATAACATCAAGGAAATCTGAGGTATCACCCTCGACGGATGCCCACTCGATGTAACCGTCAAGTCGAACTTAGGAGGAATCACCCTCGATGAGTTCACACTTGATGTGTTGTACGACAGGGTCGTATCGGAAGTGGAGAAGGAGGAATCACCCTCGATGACCACGACCAAATAGCTGCTCTACAGAGTTAACATCAGGAGTGCTGACGAGGTATCACCCTCGACACTCGATAGTAACGCTGCAGTGTCGTTACAACTAAAGGGGGTGATGTGCGGTGTCGGGGTCTGGTCTTCAATCCCGTTGATCGGGTCTTCTGACGATCCAGCGCGGCAGTCGGGATAAGTGGGGTCACTGATAGGTCTCTACCCAGCCTAGACTAAACAGTTTAGGATATGTAGGTAATTATCAACAGCAGGTTACAATGAACAGGCTATGCATCAGAATAGGTAAAGCAGCAGCAGCAGCAATTCTAATGCAAGCATGAGAAATAGAATGGGCGATATCGGGATGATCAAAGGGGGGGGCTTGCCTGGTTGCTCTGGCAAGAGAGAGAGGGATCGTCAACGGTGGCGTCGGGCTCCTGAGTTGCGTCGATCTCGGGGACGACGTCGGTGTCAGGGTCTACCGAGAGAGAAGAGGGGGAGGAAACAGTATAAATATAGAGCAAACTTGAGCGACACAAAGTACGACATGATAATACGCAGTGCCGGGTGTGTCCTAACATACGGTTGCACGTCACTGAGGAAGGAGGGATCCATCCGGGAATGTTTTCCCGGTTCCGGACATTTGTCAGACAGATGACCGGAGGGGAACGGTTGCATGTTTTGATAGTTAGAGACATGTGGCGGACGAACGGATCGCGTATTCGGATTCGTCTCGTCGTTCTGAACAACTTTCATGTAGAAAGTATTTTCATCGGAGTTACGGTTTAAAAGATATGATTTTCTAAAGTTTTTATTCATTTTCTGAATTTATTTTTATTATTTAATTTCGAATTATCCAGAACATTATCCAAAACAGTGTTATGCTGACGTCATCATGACGTCAGCATGACATCACAGGTTAATTAGACAGAACTAATTAGTCCTAACTAGGTGATTAGTTTAACTAAGTGAATTAGCTTAACTAAAGCAGATTAATTAAGTTAATTAGTTCACTAATTAATTAATTAATTATTAATTTTATTTATTCATTTTTATTATTATTATTATTATTATTATTAAAACGTTCTGGGGGGGGGGCCCACTGGACAGTGGCACAGCCGGACTCGTCCGCGCTGTGACTGTCCAGGGACGGACATGTCCGCGCGGAGGGTTAACGCGCACGCGCGCGCGGGCAGAGAGCCCGCCAACGGCGGCGAGCGCGCGGGGCGGAGGTGGCTGTGGCCGGCGGCGACTCGTTCGCGAGCAGCAGCGGCAACGCAGCAGCGGGAGGCGGGGCGCGCGGGAGGAGGCCACGGCAGCGGGCGTGGGACGCGTGAGCGCGCGTGCGAGGCGAGCGCGGGCGGTGAGCGCGTGCGTGGGCCGGAGGAGGCAAGCGGGCACCGCGGCCGGGCGGCGGCCAGAGCACGCCGAGGCGCGCTCGAGCGCGCGCGCGCGGCGGGGCAGCGGAGAGCGACGAGCGGGCAACGGGGGGAAGAGCGGGGCGGCGAGCGGCTCACATGGGGCTGAAGAGGGGGCGACGGCGGTGGTGGTTGGGGAGGCCGTTGAGGCGGCGGGCAGCAGGGACGGCCGACGGTGCGGGCGCGGGGCGCCGGAGGTGGCGTCGGGCGGCGGGGTCGGGAACGGCTCCTGCTGGGGGCGGTCCGGTGGAGAAGAAGGACGAGGACGGGCGCCGGCGTCGGGGAGCGGGGCGGCGCGGTCCAACCCGGGGTCGCCGGGCGACGGTGGAGCGGGCCGCGGCGCCTCCTCCCGTCCCGATCCATCGGACAGAGGAGATGGGGGGGAGTGGGGAGGGTGGGGGTGGGGCTAGGGTTCGTCGTGGGGGGGGATATGGGATGGGTGGCGCAGGGAGGCCGTGGCCCAGTTGGGCGGGGGGGGGGGGGGGGGGGGGGGGGAAAGAGGGGGGGTTTGCTCCTTTTTTTATTTTTCTGTTTTGCTTTTCTTTTATTATTTCTGTTTTGTATTTAGTTAGGCCTCAAAATAGTTTTTGTAAAATATGAGACCTAGCCCATAAATTCACAGTGCATTATATGCCACTGCAATAAAATAGCTTGGTGTCCATACCTTTTTATTTGGATTTTATTTAATTGAAAAAGGATTAAATAGTGCTGTTTTGGTACTGTTTTTGGTTGTTAGAGTTATTTAATTAAGTTGATTAATGTTTCTGTTATTTTTATAAATGCTTTGGGAATATTTGCAACATGATGCACATTTTAGTTTTTCAGATTTGGGCAACTTTTATTTTCCACTTTAGTTTAAATTTGGATCTGACTTAGGAGTTGAAATGCAATATGATGCAAATAATGATCAAGCACTGTTAACCATGCTGACTTGGCATTATCAAAATGGAATTACTGTGGCTAACCACTGGGGGTGTTACAAATCTCCTCTACTAACAAGAATTCTCGTCCCGAGAATTAAGAAGTAGAAGGAAAAAGTTCGGGGTATTCCGCACGAAGATTATCCTCGCGTTCCCAAGTGGCTTCATCTTCAGTATGATTTGACCACTGTACTTTGAGGAACTTGGTAACCTTCTGATGGGTTCGACGTTCAGCTTCATCGAGAATGCGGATCGGATGCTCCTTATAAGATAGGTCATCTTGCAATTGAAGCATCTCGTGATCCACAGATCGGTGCGGAGATTCCTTGAAGCATTTACGAAGTTGCGACACATGGAAGACATCGTGGATATGAGAGAATTGCGGCGGCAATTCCAATTTATACGCCACCTGATCACGTCTAGCAACAATGCGGAAAGGACCAATATAGCGTGGAGCTAGCTTGCCCTTGATTCCAAAACGGTGAGTGCCCTTCATAGGTGTGACACGAAGATAAGCTTGATCACCAGGTTGATAAGTCAAACCCCATCGTTTGCGATCATAGTTGCTCTTCTGGCAGTCCTGAGTCGCCTTGAGATTTTCCCGGACAATTCGGACTTGTTCTTCGGCGTGTTGAATAATATCTGGACCCACGAGCGGTCGTTCCCCAGTTTCTGACCAATTCAGAGGGGTTCAACATCTACGTCCATAGAGAACTTCAAAGGGGGCCATTTTCAGACTAGCTTGATAGCTGTTGTTATAAGAGAACTCGGCATATGGAAGAGATTCTTCCCACTTCTTGCCGAAAGAAACAACACAAGCTCGTAGCATGTCTTCAAGCACTTGGTTGACTCGCTCGACTTGGCCTTGGGACTAAGGATGATAAGCTGAACTCCAGGTAATATGAGTTCCCATAGCCTTTTGAAAACTTTCCCAGAAATGACCGGTGAATATGCTGCCACGGTCTGAACTGATCTCTTTCGGAATACCGTGGAGTGAAACAATTCTGGAGATATATAATTCTGCTAACTGACTAGCAGTGATCGTCTCGTTGACAGGCAGGAAGTGTGCAACTTTGGAGAGTTGGTCGACGACGACAAGAATAGCGTCGTGACCCTTCTGTGACCTGGGAAGTCCTGTAACGAAATCCATCTGAACCTTATCCAATTTCCATAGAGGAATAGGAAGTGGTTGCAGAATTCCAGCTGGTTTCTGATGTTCTGCTTTAACGCGGCGACACACATCACATTCAGCAACATAAAGAGCAATGTCCCGCTTCATTTTAGACCACCAGTACCTTTGACGGAGATCACGATACATCTTGGTGCTACCCGGATGAATAGACAGCGGGGTATCATGTGCCTCCTTCATGACTTTGTCAGTCATAAGCTCGAAGCGAGGTACGATAATGCGGTCTCTGAAATACAAGGTTCCATCTTCAGACAGCGAGAAATCCCTGTACTTTACAAGGTGAAGGTCTTTCTTCATCAGATCAACTTCAGCATCTTTAGCTTGCGCATCCTTAACAGCTTTCTCAAGATCTGGTTGTATCACAAGGTTATTAAGAGAACCCTGTGGGACAATACGCAGATTCAGCTTGCCCAGTTCTTCGAAAAGACGAGGTTGAGCTCGCCTAACCATGAGGTTGTCGCAGTAGGACTTGCGGCTTAAGGCATCAGCCATCACGTTAGCCTTGCCAGGGGTATAGGAAATACCCAAATCATAGTCCGCAATGGCCTCCATCCATCTTTGCTGACGGAGGTTTAGAGAAGGTTGAGTGAACAAGTACTTCAGACTTTTATGATCCGTGTAGATCTCGCAACGATTACCGAGAAGGTAATGTCGCCACAACTGCAATGCATAGATCACAGCAGCTAGTTCTAGATCATGTACCGGATAATTCTCTTCATGCGGTCGCAACTGGCGAGAGCCATAGGCAATCACTTTACGCTCTTGCATTAGGACACAGCCTAATCCTTCACGGGATGCATCACAATAAATCACGAAGTCTTTGCGGGTATCTGGAGGAGATAGTACTGGGGCATTGTAACGGTTTGACATCTGCCCCAGTGGATAAAGAATGTACTCTGGATGTATCCCTGCTCGAACAGCTGGTAGCTGCGTCGCAGGGTGTGGTGGAAACAAACGATCCATCTGAGACAGAGGGAACTCATGATTGTCAAAAGACAAGGAGAAGTATAACCGATCTCGGAGAGAAAGGTTAAACAAAACAATGGAAAGGAAAATGATTATCAGACTAATCAGATCAATGTCAGGGAAATCGCACATATATCCAGCTCTCCGGGTGGACGAGAATTACGAGATCCTAAGTGTCGGCGTTAGTAAACTTTAGTTAACCCGAAAGGAAGAGAGGTCAGAGTCCCAGAGTAGAGATGAGGAATAAAAGATACTAATACCTCCCAATTGGCGACGTGGGCCCGTAAGCCACACAGCCAAGTTAGTAAAACAGTTTTCGGTTACTAGACTCAACTTCGGCCAAGGAGTTGGAAAGGGGATTCCTATAGGCAGTCGGCTCTGATACCAACTTGTGACGCCCCCGGCCCGATCGCGCGCTAATCATACACGCAAATGCACACGATCAAGCCTAAGGACTCACGGGAAGATATCACAACACAACTCTAAAACATGAATAAAGTCATACAAGCTTTATATTACAAGCCAGGGCCTCGAGGGCTCGAATACATAGCTCGATGGCATACAAGCGTCAGCGGAAGCATCAGATATCTGAGTACAGATATAAAAGAGAAACAGAAAGGCCTTTAGAAAGGCGGGGCAAAATAAAACACTACGATCGAAAGGCGCAGGCCTCCTGCCTGGGACCCTCCGATCCTACTCCTGGTCGTCAGTCAACTCATAGTAGTATCCATCCTCTGGGTAGTAGTAGTAGCGATCGTCGGCAGGGCAGCTGTCTCAGGGGCTCCGTCATCTTGGTCACGACAAACTGATATGGGGAGAAAAGGAAAACAAAGCAACCGTGAGTACTCAGAAGTACTCAGCAAGCAAGGATCTACACTACATATGCAACATTTCAAGGGGAGGCTGTATATGTGGACTGGGCTGCAGAAATGCCAGAATAGAGAGAAGGCCTAGTCCTATCGAAGACTAGCATCTTCAGCGGTCTTGCAGCAGTAGAAGAGAGTAGAACAGTACAATATAATGTAGTAGTATCATTAAGTCTCAACCTCACCCAGAGATCCTTTCTCGACTCCCTGCGAGAAAGCAATCCCAGAGCCATACAGTCATCAACCTCGTCCGGAGATCCCTTCTCGACTCCCTGCGAGAAGCAATCCCAGAGCCACATATCCAAGTATCATCACGGGTATCCAGTTCTAGTTGTATCGATCGGGATACAACTCCGAGTGTTCTTTACCGTAGGACCGGCTATCGATAGAAATGTTCTTCCCTGCAGGGGTGCACCAACTTACCCATCACGCTCGCTTAACTCCGGCCGGACACACTTTCCTGGGTCATGCCCGGCCTCGGCCAAACAACACACCGCAACCCGACCTACAGCTCAGCAGAGAGGTCCCCGTCGGTCTACATCCTAAGCGCTCAGAGGTCTTGGGCCATCGCCCTGTGCACTCCGAGTCGTTGCGCGCAGGGAGAAGCCTGGCACCAGGAGGGCGCCGGTCCGTCCGTGCCGCCATGCTGAACTGGACGTCTGACAGAGCTTTCGGCTGATGCTACGATGCAGAACGCCCATACTATGCCCACGTGATGGTTAGTGCTATCAGGCCAGAGGCCTGCTCGGATCAAATATCCAAATCGTTAGGACTAGGGCTTGCGGTAACGAGCAGAGACTCATGAAAGATGTGACCCCGTCGCCCCGTCTCGAGGACTTGCGGCAAGGGCTAAGAATGCCCGGCCGCACCTCGTATTCATCACTCGGGCACCATCCAGGTCAACCCGTCTCGTAAAAGACTGTCGGGAACTCAGGTCCACCTCTACTGGGTGGTACCGCCTGTCCCTTCAGTCCTGTAGTAAAAGTAACTTCCTCGGGTCCCCCTTCGGGGCCGACCCGTCTCTATCAAGGTTCAGCAGTAAAGTCACAGTAACCGTGTGTCCATAACATCAAGGAAATCCGAGGTATCACCCTCGACGGATGCCCACTCGATGTAACCGTCAAGTCGAACTTAGGAGGAATCACCCTCGATGAGTTCACACTTGATGTGTTGTACGACAGGGTCGTATCGGAAGTGGAGAAGGAGGAATCACCCTCGATGACCACGACCAAATAGCTGCTCTACAGAGTTAACATCAGGAGTGCTGACGAGGTATCACCCTCGACACTCGATAGTAACGCTGCAGTGTCGTTACAACTAAAGGGGGTGATGTGCGGTGTCGGGGTCTGGTCTTCAATCCCGTTGATCGGGTCTTCTGACGATCCAGCGCGGCAGTCGGGATAAGTGGGGTCACTGATAGGTCTCTACCCAGCCTAGACTAAACAGTTTAGGATATGTAGGTAATTATCAACAGCAGGTTACAATGAACAGGCTATGCATCAGAATAGGTAAAGCAGCAGCAGCAGCAGCAATTCTAATGCAAGCATGAGAAATAGAATGGGCGATATCGGGATGATCAAAGGGGGGGGGCTTGCCTGGTTGCTCTGGCAAGAGAGAGAGGGATCGTCAACGGTGGCGTCGGGCTCCTGAGTTGCGTCGATCTCGGGGACGACGTCGGTGTCAGGGTCTACCGAAAGAGAAGAGGGGGAGGAAACAGTATAAATATAGAGCAAACTTGAGCGACACAAAGTACGACATGATAATACGCAGTGCCGGGTGTGTCCTAACGTACGGTTGCACGTCACTGAGGAAGGAGGGATCCATCCGGGAATGTTTTCCCGGTTCCGGACATTTGTCAGACAGATGATCGGAGGGGAACGGTTGCATGTTTTGATAGTTAGAGACATGTGGCGGACGAACGGATCGCGTATTCGGATTCGTCTCGTCGTTCTGAACAACTTTCATGTAGAAAGTATTTTCATCGGAGTTACGGTTTAAAAGATATGATTTTCTAAAGTTTTTATTCATTTTCTGAATTTATTTTTATTATTTAATTTCGAATTATCCAGAACATTATCCAAAACAGTGTTATGCTGACGTCAGCATGACATCACAGGTTAATTAGACAGAACTAATTAGTCCTAACTAGGTGATTAGTTTAACTAAGTGTAATTAGCTTAACTAAAGCAGATTAATTAAGTTAATTAGTTCACTAATTAATTAATTATTAATTATTAATTTTTATTATTATTATTATTATTATTATTATTAAAACGTTCTGGGGGGGGGGGGGCCACTGGACAGTGGCACAGCCGGACTCGTCCGCGCTGTGCTGTCCAGGGACGGACATGTCCGCGCGGAGGGTTAACGCGCACGCGCGCGCGGGCAGAGACTCGCCAACGGCGGCGAGCGCGCGGGGCGGAGGTGGCTGTGGCCGGCGGCGACTCGTTCGCGAGCAGCAGCGGCAACGCAGCAGCGGGAGGCGGGGCGCGCGGGAGGAGGCCACGGCAGCGGGCGTGGGACGCGTGAGCGCGCGTGCGAGGCGAGCGCGGGCGGTGAGCGCGTGCGTGGGCCGGAGGAGGCAGCGGGCACCGCGGCCGGCGGCGGCCAAGCACGCCGAGGCGCGCCCGAGCGCGCGCGCGCGGCGGGGCAGCGGAGAGCGACGAGCGGCAACGGGGAAGAGCGGGGGGCGCGGCTCACATGGGCTGAAGGGGGGCGACGCGGTGGTGGTTGGGGAGGCCGTTGAGGCGGGCAGGCAGGGCCGGCCGACGGCGCGGCGCGGGGCGCCGAGGTGGCGTCGGGCGGCGGGGTCGGAACGGCTCCTGCTGGGGGCGTGTCCGGTGGAGAAGAAGGACGAGGACGGGCGCCGGCGTCGGGGAGCGGGGCGGCGCTTCGCCGGGGTCGCCGGGCGACGGTGGAGCGGCGGGCGGCGGCGGCCTCCTCCCGTCCCGATCCAATCGGGACAGAGGAGATGGGGGGAGTGGGGAGGGTGGGGGTGGGGCTAGGTTCGTCGTGGGGGGGGGGATATGGGAGTGGTGGGCCTGGCCAGGGAGGCCGTGGCCCAGTTGGGCCGCCGGGGGGGGGGGAAGAGGGGGGGTTTGCTCCTTTTTTTATTTTTCTATTTTGCTTTTCTTTTATTATTTCTGTTTTGTATTTAGTTAGGCCTCAAAATAGTTTTTGTAAAATATGAGACCTAGCCCATAAATCACAGTGCATTATATGCCACTGCAATAAAATAGCTTGGTGTCCATACCTTTTTATTTGGATTTTATTTAATTGAAAAAGGATTAAATAGTGCTGTTTTGGTACTGTTTTTGGTTGTTAGAGTTATTTAATTAAGTTGATTAATGTTTCTGTTATTTTTATAAATGCTTTGGGAATATTTGCAACATGATGCACATTTTAGTTTTTCAGATTTGGGCAACTTTTATTTTCCACTTTAGTTTAAATTTGGATCTGACTTAGGAGTTGAAATGCAATATGATGCAAATAATGATCAAGCACTGTTAACCATGCTGACTTGGCATTATCAAAATGGAATTACTATGGCTAACCACTGGGGGTGTTACACCAGCCTGGGTGAGGCCGCCCCCTCCAGGGGTCTTGATGTCGCCCTCATCGCGAGGCTTGGCCCCTCGCGAGGGTCTTATATTGAAGGTGTTGTAGATGGGCCGTACCAGGCCATCGAAGGAGCCATGCTGTGGGCCGCAGGCAGGCAAGTCTGGGTACCCTGGTTCCCAGAACGCCGACAATCTTCTTTTTCATTGTTGGCGGCGTTGTCGTTTGCTTGTGGAGGTGGAGAAGGAGGTCGAGGTGGTTCATCTTGTTGTACTTCCTCATTTCCTTCGTATTGGCATGTTCCACTTGGATACCTCCAAGTCAACTTGTGGTTCATGTTGATGTGAAGTTGAGGCTTCCACTTGAATGGACGAAGTACTCTCCTTCACCTCCGTTGGGCGAATTTTGCCAATGGACAAATCTTGGATTGCTTCCGATGGATTTTTATCTCCTACATCAATTGGCAATTGCTCTACTTGCGAGCCGTTAGATTCATCAAACTTCACATCTACCATCTCTTCAATCTTTCGGGTGAAATTGTTGTAGACACGGTAAGTGTGAGAGTTTGAACCGTAACCAAGTAGGAAACCTTCATGAGATTTAGGAGCAAATTTTGAGCGACGATGCTTATCAAGAATGTAGCACTTTGAGCAAAATACTCGAAAGTATCTAACTTGGGGATTGTTACCGGTGAGTAGCTCATATGCCGTTTTGCCGAGAAGCTTGTGAAGATATAGTCAATTCGTAGCATGATAAGCTGCCTCAACCACTTCTGCCCAAAAGTGTCTTGGCGTCTTGTATTCATCAAGCATCATTCTCGCCATCTTGATAAGTGTCCGGTTGTCACAACCCTAGTTAGCTTTTGCACTTGGACTAGCTAGAGTGATGCATCATGTTTAAATGTTCATTAGACTTGAAATGGGGATCAACAAACCCTAGCACCCCCCCTGAAAATACCAGGTTCAACTAAAAATGATTTCAATGAACCCAAAATGCCCTTCACAAAAGCTCGTCATTTTTGAATAGGTTTAGAACCTTTGCCAAAAATGGTGCACAATTTTATAGGACACTCTGGATTTTTGAATTAATTAATAAGTATTTGAATTTGGACATTTAAATTCTAGTAATATTTTTAAATGTCCAAATATCTCTGAAAGTACTTGAGGGCTATTGGAAATAATTTCAAAAGTGCCCACAAATATTTTCAGCATTTTAAAAAATGGTTTGGTATTTTATTCAAACCAAAATCAACAACAGAAAAAGAAAAGGAAAAATTAAAACAGAAAAGTAGAGAGAGAAGCCCCCCAGCCCACTTACCCCACTGGCCGGTCCACCTGGCCCGTGCCAGTCGTCACACACCTCTGCCAGTAGGCAGAGGGGGATAGCGCACGCGCGCCCGAGCGCGCCACGCCACCTCCCTGCCTGCCTGCGTCACCCCAGGCCCAGGTGGCACCACCGCCCGACGCGCGCTGGTCTGGGCTCTCGAACGAGCCCAACCACGCAACGAACGGGGCACCACATCCCGTTCCTGCAGCGCTCCGCCACATCCGTTGTCGCCGGCGGTTAAATGCCGGCGGGTTAGACCCGGTTGACCAGGGGTCTGACCTAACCTGGGTCAATGATAGGTGGGGCCCGCCCTACTAATTAAGTTAGTTTAGGGTTAATTAAATTAGCTTAGTTAGTTTAGTCAATGACACGCGGGACCCACGGGTCAGTTTGACCTAGAGCGCCCGTTAACACGCTGACATCATGATGATGCAGTGCTGATGTAGTAATTCTTTTTCTGGAATTAGTTTAATTTCTAAATAACCAGAAATTCCAAAAAAAGGGTTAAACTTCAAAAAATCATAGAAAATAATTTGTAATTCCAATGGGAAAGATTTATATATGAAAAATGATCAGAAAAATCCACTCTATCCAATGGCACTGGTTTCATGCATGACAAAACAAGTTAAGCTTGCTGTCTAGTTCAAAACAACTAAATGGACTTTGAAAATTCACATATTGAGTTTGAATTTGAACCTTTGGTTCAAATCAACTCAAACCCTTTTGTTGCTAGCTGGATTAGCTCAAACATACTCATTTTTGCCATGTCATGATCATGCATCATAATGTTGCATATTGCCATGTGTTGATTGTATCTTCGGTGTGTTCTCCGTGGTAGGTTCTGCTCCCGAGGATATTCACGAGTATCCAACTGAAGGGCGGTACCTTTCTACCACTCCGTCAGGCAAGCAAAACCCCTTTGAGCATTCCGATACAATCCCACTCTCTCGCTCTTGCTCTCTTTTACTGCATTAGGACAACAACGATTCAACTGCTACATGTTGCGGTAGTTGAACCCATTCCTCTGCATGACCTGTCTTTGCCACAGTAAATAGTTGAAACCCAATATCATGAGTAGGAGTTGTTTGAGCCATGATGTACCTACTCATTCATGCTTGCTTGTTATGCCTGCTATGCTTAGAGTTGTGTTAGGTCTGATTCATCTGGGATGGATTGGAATGGTGTTGAACATGTCCTATCGTTGAGAGCTAAGTGTGTGAACACGATTTGGTAAAGGCAGCGATGAGAGGCCTTGTAGGAGTACATGGTGGGTTGTCTCATTGAAGCTGTCCTCAGGAACCAAGTTCCGTGTTTGTGATCCAAGACAGTTACTACCACACATTGGGATCCTTAATTGACTCTCTCGACTTATTAATCGCCTTGTCCTCTGTCCAGGAGTTGCAAGTAGTTTCTGGTGTTTGTAGCATGCTGGAGGCCGTGCGTAGCGCTGACCCGAGGGGTGGGCTATGATGCGGTAGGCAAGTGGCCCGGTGTACCGAGGCACTCGTTTGGTGGGTTCGGGAACCCTGCACACATCGTTTGGGGCCGTAGTGGAAACCTCGACTGGACTTCCTTGCAGATGGAACCCGAATAGGCGATAAACCTAGACTAGATTCTTGTGTGGTTCCTCAGGTCATGGCCGACACCCGCGCTGGGCTTCCGCTTGAAGGTTGCCGAGTACATGTCATGTAAACGGCGGTAAGTGGTGAGAGCGTGTGTGAAGAAGTACACCCCTGCAGGGTTATAAATGATCTATTCGAATAGCCGCGTTCGCGGATATGGACTACTTGGAATGCTTATATGGTTCATAGACAAGTTGAAGTGGATACTCTAATATGCGCAAGATAAGTGTGAGTGCTATGGATGGCCTTCTCGTAGGGAGACGGAAGCGGATCCATAGTGGTGTATTGACATGGTGAATATGTGGACTCGTGTGCGTTTTCTCACCCCAAACAAAATACTGGTAGTCGTAGTACAGGATAGCCACTGAGTCAAAGCTGGCTTGCTGCAGTTAAACTCCACCACCCCTTTGTTGATACTGATGCATATGTAGTTAGCCTGATGTAAGTCTTGCTGGGTACATTTGGACTCATGTTTGCTTAATTTATGTTTTTGCAGAGAGACTTCAGTTTCACCAGTAGTTCTATGTGGGCTTCGACAATTAGCATGGGAATCCCAGACAGAGGTCTGGTTCCTTTGGAGGGTCTTATAGATAGATAGGCTTCCTAGCCTTCTTTCTTTTCAGATGTCTGTACTCAGACATGTTTATGCTTCCGCTTATGCTTGTTGCTTGTATGACTTGAATGCTGGGTCATGAGACCCATGTTTGTAATATCTGGCTCCTCGGAGCCTATTGAATAAATGCTTTGAGTCATAGAGTTTTGTTGTGATGCCATGTTGTATTTACATATATCGAGCATATTGTGTGTATGTTATTGAAATGCTTGGTATGTGTGGGATCCGACACCTAGTTGTTTATTCTTGGTAGCCTTCCTTATGGGGAAATGTCTCCTAGTGCTTCCACTGAGCCATGGTAGTTCGCTACTACTCTGGAACACTTAGGTTGGCCGACATGTATCCTTCTTTGTTCCTGTGTCTGTCCCTTCGGGGAAATGTCACGCGTTGTTCCTTTAAGTCCTTGTAGCTTGCTACGACTTGGGTTCATATGTTGATGACCGACACGTTCATTGCTGGGTTACGTATGCCTGTCCCTGTAAGTTTGTGCCACCTTGGGTTTATGACTAGTCATGTCGACCCGGGTTCTCTATCATATGGATGCTAGCAACACAATCATATACGTGAGCCAAAAAGTGCAAACGGTCCCGGCCAAGGTAAGGCTGCAACCATGGGAATACCATGCGTGAGGCCGCAAAGTGATATGATGTGTTACATGCTAGATCGGTGTGACTTAGGATCGGGGTCCTGACACCGGTTCTTCCTCTCAACAACTCCATTTTGTTGAGGTGTGTACGTAGCCGAGAACTCATGTGAAATCCCTTCTTCGTCCAGAAAGGTATTCACATTGGCGTTCTTGAACTCCGTTCCGTTATCACTTTGAACCTTCTTGATCTTCACTTCAAATTGGTTTTGGGCTTTTTTGGCGAAGTTCTTGAAGATCTTTTGGACCTGCGATTTGCCATCAAGAAAGAATGTCCACGTGAATCTTGAAAAGTCATCAACAATGACCAAACCGAACGAGTTACCACCGAGACTCTTGTAGGCGTTGGGACCAAAGATCCATATGAAGTAGCTCAAGCGGTCTTCTCGTGGTCATGATGTTCTTCACGGGATGACTTCCTCCAACCTGTTTTCTTGCTTGACAAGCACTGCAAAGTCTATCCTTGTCAAATATAACATCTTTAACACCAATGATATAATCACCTTTAATAAGCTTATCAAGATTTTGCATGCCCACATGACCTAACCTTCTATGCCACAACCATCCTTTAGAAGATTTAGCAATTAAGCAAGTACGAGGTTGGGATCTCTTAGTGAAATTGACAATAAATAGATCACCTCTACGAATACCGGTAAAGACCATATTATGATTATCTCGACGAAACACTTGGCAGTCTACTTTGGTAAATAGAACATTGAAACCAAAGTCGGCTAGTCTAGATACGGAAAGGAGATTGTAACCAAGAGATTCAACGAGCATAACATTTTGGATAGAGCTATCATTGGAAATGGCCACCTTACCAAGGCCAAGTACCCTACCCTTGGAGTTATCTCCAAAAGTTACATACTTGCATGGGCCGTCGTTTGTAGGAAGCTCACGGAACATGTCCTTATCTCCAGTCATATGATCAGTACATCCACTACCGAGAATCCATTCTTTCCCTCCGGCCATGTAGTCACGAAAGTTGGCCATGAGACTAAGATTTCTCACAGTCTCCTCAAAGTCACTATCACTTTCTTCATCTTCATCATAACAGCCATGCTCAATGTCATCATCGTGTATGTGATCATCACCTAGAGCAAGTGATTCATTAGATTTATGACCATGACAATGTTCAAGTTTATGAATTCTAATTATTTGTGAAATGATGCTAGTAATGACTCCAACATTTCCTTTAGCACGATAAGATCACATAGCTCAAATAGACATTCATCAAACTTGGGATCACTAGCCTTCATTTTATGAAAAGCAATAGACTTTTGAAAATTCACATGTTGAGTTTGAATTTGAACCTTTGGTTCAAATCAACTCAAACCCTTCTGTTGCTAGCGGCATTAGCTCAAACACACTCATTTTTGCCATGTCATGATCATGCATCATAATGTTGCATATTGCCATGTGTTGATTGTATATTCGGTGTGTTCTCCGCGGTAGGTTCTGCTCCCAAGGATATTCACGAGTATCCAGCTGAAGGGCAGTACCTTTCTACCACTCCGTCAGGCAAGCAAACCCCCTTTGAGCATTCTGATACAATCCCACTCTCTCGCTCTTGCTCTCTTTTACTGCATTAGGACATTAACGATTCAACTGCTAAATGTTGCGGTAGTTGAACCCATTCCTCTGCATGACCTGTCTTTGCCATAGTAAATAGTTGAAACCCACTAGCATGAGTAAGAGTTGTTTGAGCCATGATGTGCCTACTCATTCATTCTTGCTTGTTATGCCTGCTATGCTTAGATTTGTGTCAGGTCTGACTCATCTGGGATGGATTGGAATGGTCTTGAACATGTCCTACCGTTGAGAGCTAAGTGTGTGAACATGATTTGGTAAAGGTAGCGATGAGAAGCCATCTAGGAGTACGTGGTGGGTTGTCTCATTGAAACCATCCTCAGGAACTGAGTTTCGTGTTTGTGATCCAAGACAGTTACTACCACATATTGGGATCCTTAATTGACTCTCTCAACTTATTAATCGCCTTGTCCTCTGTCCAGGAGTTGCAAGTAGTTTCTGGTGTTTGTAGCATGCTGGAGGCCATGCGTAGCGCTGACCCGAGGGATGGGCTATGATGAGGTAGGCAAGTGGCCCGGTGTACCGAGTCACCTGTTTGGTGGGTTCGGGAACCCTGCACACATCGTTTGGGGTCGTAGTGGAAACCTCGGCCGGACTTCCTTGTGGATGGAACCCGAATAGGCGATAAACCTGGACTAGAGACTTGTGTGGTTAGTCAGGTCGTGGCCAACACCCACGATGGGCTTCCACTTGAAGGTTGCCGAGTACATGTCGCGTAAATGGCGGTAAGTGGTGAGAGTGTGTGTGAAGAAGTACACCCCTGCAGGGTTATAAATGATCTATTCGAATAGCCGTGTCCGCGGATATGGACTACTTGGAACGCTTATATGGTTCATAGACAAGTTGAAGTGGATACTCTAAAATGCGCAAGATAAGCGTGAGTGCTATGGATGGCCTTCTCATAGGGAGACGGGAGCGGATCCATAGTGGTGTATTTACATGGTGAATATGTGGACTCGTGTGCGTTTTATCACCCCAAAGAAAATACTGGTAGTCGTAGTACAGGATAGCCACTCAGTCAAAGCTGGCTTGCTGCAGTTAAACTCCACCACCCCTTTGTCGATACTGATGCATATGTAGTTAGCCTGATGTAAGTCTTGCTGGGTACATTTGTACTCACATTTGCTTAATTTATGTTTTTGCAGAGAGACTTCAGTCTCACCAGTAGTTCTATGTGGGCTTCGACAATTAGCTTGGGAATTCCAGACAGAGGCCTGGTTCCTTTGGATGGTCTTATAGATAGACATGCTTCCTAGCCTTCTTTCTTTTCAGATGTCTGTACTCAGACATGTTTATGCTTCTGCCTGTGCTTGTTGCTTGTATGACTTGAATGCTGGGTCATGAGACCCATGTTTGTAATATCTGGCTCCTCGGAGCCTATTGAATAAATACTTTGAGTCGTAAAGTTTTGTTGTGATGCCATGTTGTATTTACACATATCGAGCATATTGTGTGTATGTTATTGAAATGCTTGGTATGTGTGGGATCCGACACCTAGTTGTTTATTCTTGGTAGCCTTCCTTATGGGGAAATGTCTCCTAGTGCTTCCACTGAGCCATGGTAATTCGCTACTACTCCGGAACACTTAGGTTGGCCGGCATGTATCCTTCTTTGTTCCTGTGTCTGTCCCTTCGGGGAAATGTCACGCGTTGTTCCTTTAAGTCCTTGTAGCTTGCTACGACTTGGATTCATACGTTGATGACCGACACGTTCATTGCTGGGTTACGTATGCATGTCCCTGTAAGTTTGTGCCACCTTGGGTTTATGACTAGTCATGTCGGCCCGGGTTCTCTGTCATATGGATGCTAGCGACACAATCATATACGTGAGCCAAAAGGAGCAAACGGTCCCGGCCAAGGTAAGGTTGCAGCCGTGGGAATACCATGCGTGAGGCTGCAAAGTGATATGATGTGTTACATGCTAGATCTGTGTGACTTAGGATCGGGGTCCTAACACCGGTTCTTCCTCTCAACAACTCCATTTTGTTGAGGTGTGTACGTAGCTGAGAACTCATGTGAAATCCCTTCTTCGTCCAGAAAGGTATCCACATTGGCATTCTTGAACTCCGTTCCGTTATCACTTCAAACCTTCTTGATCTTCACTTCAAATTGGTTTTGGGCCTTCTTGGCGAAGTTCTTGAAGATCTTTTGGACCTGTGATTTGTCATCAAGAAAGAATGCCCACGTGAATCTTGAAAAGTCATCAACAATGACCAAACCGAACGAGTTACCACCGAGACTCTTGTAGGCGTTGGGACCGAAGATCCATATGAAGTAGCTCGAGCGGTCTTCTCGTGGTCATGATGTTCTTCACAGGATGACTTCCTCCAACCTGTTTTCTTGCTTGACAAGCACTGCAAAGTCCATCCTTGTCAAATATAACATCTTTAACACCAATGATATGACCACCTTTAATAAGCTTATCAAGATTTTGCATGCCCACATGACCTAACCTTCTATGCCACAACCATCCTTTAGAAGATTTAGCAATTAAGGAAGTACGAGGTTGGGATCTCTTAGTGAAATCGACAATAA
The DNA here is from genome assembly GCA_011799875.1 of Thinopyrum elongatum. Classification (NCBI taxonomy): domain Eukaryota; kingdom Viridiplantae; phylum Streptophyta; class Magnoliopsida; order Poales; family Poaceae; genus Thinopyrum; species Thinopyrum elongatum. The sequence continues at coordinate 230,737,422 of CM022298.1, forward strand.
ATAGATCACCTCTACGAATACCGGTAAAGACCATATTATGATTATCTCAACGAAACACTTGGCAGTCTACTTTGGTAAATAGAACATTGAAACCAAAGTCGGCTAGTCTAGATACGGAAAGGAGATTGTAACCAAGAGATTCAATGAGCATAACATTTTGGATAGAGCTATCATTGGAAATGGCCACCTTACCAAGGCCAAGTACCTTACCCTTGGAGTTATCTCCAAAAGTTACATACTTGCATGGGCCGTCATTTTTAGCAAGCTCACGGAACATGTCCTTATCTCCAGTCATATGATCAGTACATCCACTACCGAGAATCCATTCTTTCCCTCTGGCCATGTAGTCATGAAAGTTGGCCATGAGACTAAGATTTCTCATAGTCTCCTCAAAGTCAATATCACTTTCTTCATCTTCATCATAATAGCCATGCTCAATGTCATCATCGTGTATGTGATCATCACCTAGAGCAAGTGATTCATTAGATTTATGACCATGACAATGTTCAAGTTTATGAATTCTAATTATTTGTGAAATGATGCTACTAATGACTCCAACATTTCCTTTAGTACGATAAGATCACATAGCTCAAATAGGCATTCATCAAACTTGGGATCACTAGCCTTCATTTTATGAAAAGCAATAGACTTTTGAAAAATCTCATGTAGATTTTTTAAGGAATAATTCAGAAAGCGTTCCTCAAGGTAATTCCATATAGTATATGCGCATTCAAAAGTAGGCAAGCACACAAGCAAATTTCTAGGCAAACTTCTAATGATAAGATCAATAGTTCTAAGATTGTGAACCATGTTAAGATACTCATCGGGGATAGGATGCAAAGGATCAATAGGAGGCACATAAGGGCTACAAATATGCTTGTTCAAATTATATTAATTGAAAATCTTAAGCATCTCATTTTTCCATGAACCATAGAACTCCCCATCAAGAATAGGCACTCTATGTCTAATACTCCCGAACGTAGACTCATCCATCTTCCTCCAATGGTGATTAAACCAAAGCAATGGAGACCAAAGCTCTGATACCAATTGAGAGGATCGAGAAGAGGGGTCTAGAGGGGGGGTGATTAGACCCTTAACAAGCAAAAGTGGTAGTTTTTAATTTCTTCAAGTTAAGGTTGAGTTTAGCACATGTTAAAGCACTCACAATACATTTCAAGCAAGCATGACAAGAGTATATGTAGCGGAAAGAGTAAAGCATGCAAGTTGCAAGAAAGTAAAGAGATGGGATTGGAGTTTGCAAACGCAATGGAGACACGGAGAATTTTTGGCGTGGTTCCGATAGGTGGTCTATCGTACATTCATGTTGATGGAGTTTTCAACCCACGAAGGGTAATGGCTGCGCGAGTCCACGGAGGGCTCCACCCACGAAGGGTCCACGAAGAAGCAACCTTGTCTATCCCACCATGGCCATCGCCCATGAAGGACTTGCCTCACTCGGGTAGATCTTCATAAAGTAGGCGATCTCCTTGCCCTTACAAACTTCTTGGTTCAACTCCACATCTTGACGGAGGCTCCCAAGCGACACCTAACCAATCTAGGAGACACCACTCTCCAAAAGGTAATAGATGGTGTGTTGATGATGAACTCCTTGCTCTTCTGCTTCAAATAATAGTCTCCCCAACACTCAACTCTCTCTCTCTCCGATTTGGCTATGGTGGAAGAGTGATTTGAGTGGAAAGCAACTTGGGGAAGGCTAGAAATCAAGATTCAAATGGTAGGAATAGAATATCTTGATCTCATCACATGAGTAGGTGGTTCTCTCTCAAAAAATGTATGGTGGAAGTGTAGGCACGTTCTGATGGTTCTCTCACAAATGGAGAAGGGGGTGGAGGGGTATATATATAGCCTCCACACAAAATCCAACCGTTATACACATTTGACTCATCTTGGTGGGACCGAATGGTTAAACTTGGTGGCGCCGATCTGTTCAAAAGTGAACCTTAGGAATCTAGGTGGGACCGACTGGAACAACTCGGTGAGACCGATGTGCTAGGACTTAGAGTAAACATAATCTCGGTGGCGCCGATTGCATCAACTCTATGAGACCGAAGTGAAGCAATAAGCAAAAGAGAGTCTGTCAAGCCAACTCGATGAGACCGATTGCATAACTCAGTGAGACCAAAATAAATGCAACAGGTCACAGAGTGTTGGCAAGGCCATCTCGGTGAGACCGAGACCCGTATTGGTGAGACCGAACTGTTAGGGTTTCTGGCTGTGGCTATGTCATAAGAACTCGAGGGCTATGGATAGAAAGAATCGGTGGGGCTGAGTTGGAGTTTAGGGTTTTGACGTATTTGGATGGAGAAAGTGGCTGAGGCTTTTAGAGCAATATCACTAAGCATTTGAGCAAGCAAGTCATTAAGCAACACCTCATCCCCTTTCAATAGTATTAGCTTTCCTATGGACTCAATGTGATCTTGGATCACTAAAATAAAGATGAAGAGTCTTGAGCTTTTGCCAATATCTGTCCTTACCATTTTGAAGGGGTTCCACATCCTCTTGTCTTGGCCACGCCATTGTCGAACTTATCTGAAAACATACTAGATAAAACCATTAGTCCAACAAGAGATATGTTGAAATTAATTACCAAAATCATCCAGGGAGCACTTGTGATTTCACAAGCTCAATTCCTTTGGGGAGCATAGATGGCCAGACAAATCTCCTCATAGATAGAGATACCCCTAAGCTTAGTGGGTATAATTTCAGACCAGCAGATGATAGCAAATGGACACTCCCAAAACAGGTGCATGGAGGACATTATAACTGCATAGTTTATAGTTGTAGGATTCTAAAAACATGCTTTTTCTCCGCAAGAGGTTTCTGGTATTGACTCTGTCATATAGAAGCAGCCATATGAAGATTTTGTGTCTTAGCTTGCAAGTTGTTTTCCAAGTGAGTCCAGATATGATGATTTGGTCATCCGAGCATTGTGTTATACATCCTCTTAGTGGAGTAGGTGGATATTCCTCATGAGGCTCCAACAGTAACTCTAATCACTAACTGTGATGTTATTAAGGATGTTTTGTATATCATTGAATTGCTGATGTGCTACAACTGACAATGGCCTATGAAATAAGGCCTCAGAATTCTGAATATCCAGGGCTTGATTGAGTGTGATTTCATTGTTGATGGCAAATGAGAAGAGTTCAAGAAAATGGTCTTGCAGCTTATGTGGCATCCATTTATCAGCCCATAACAAGATAGTGTCTCCCTTGCCTGCTTTGCAAATCACATTATTTTTATATCATGGGAGCAACTTGAGGATAGATCTCCACCGGAATGATCCAATCATCTTATGACCTGGGGTATGTTGGGTGTAGTATGTTTCCCATATGATATGGACCCAAGGGATATCTTCTTTGTTGAGAAATTTGTGGAGGAATTTCATCAAAAGAGCTTGATTATGTGTGCTAATGTCAAGAATCCCCAAACCACCATGTGTCTTGGGTTGGCATGCTTTGTCCCAGGAGATGAGTGCAGGTCCTCTTTCCTCAGTAGACACTCATCTTCTAGATTAAGATTCATTTATTCCTCTGCAATAAATACGCGAATTTCTTGAAGTGTTTGTTCTCTTACAAACTATAATCAAATCCTTCATATGATTATATCAACTCATCTATATGTTTTCCTTTTTATCAGCGTCAGTTGCATACCTTTCTAGATGATATGGTGCTGAAACTAGAAGAAAATTAAGCAATTGAAAACTAGCACTAAGACACAAACATACTAAATCAATTCAATAAAATATTTACCTCCTCCGCTTCTAAATATAGTTCTTTTAGAGAATCCAATATGGGCTATATACGGAGCAAAATGAATGAATCTACACTAGAATACATCTATATACACCGTATGTAGTCCATATTGAAATCTCTAAAAAAGACTTATATTTAAGAACGAGGGAGTATCCATTATCCCCAAAAAAATCAATTATTATGGTAAAAACATTACCTCCTCTTTGACGCATGGAAACTGGGCGTGTCCGCATCTCCGGATGGAGTTGTGTGCTTGTGGGTTGGGCAGCAGGTAGGAGGCAGTGCTGCTTATCCTGGCAGGATCTGGGCGGTGGCGATCAGGTGTCACGCGAGATCGAATCACCAACAAACGAAAAGGTTTCTGTTATGTTCCCTTGCTGTTTCGTGCCTCCCGTGATTGTGCCATCAAATCGTTAAAGTAATTGTCTACCGCGTGCCTCCGTTAGGTTTTCTTATACTAGTGGACCCATTGCGCCAAATGGCGCCGAGACCTGCTGAATCCATGTACACATTGAAAAGAAAATCATTGTTTTAGTTGGTCTAGTTGTGGGCAAGCACATGTGGTAACAAATTTAACGCCCATTGCGCCACACATAGTCCTATTTAAAACCACGAGTGCTCTTAAAATGTTTTACTTGTTGAGAACATTAGGTTTTAGTAGCCACTTAGGATGCCAAATGCCATAGTCATATTTCAAACTTGATTTGTTTGGATTTTTTTGTCTTTGTTGATAAAATTAGGTTCTAAAAACTCAAGTACCAACTCAAACCCTTTAAAAACCCCTTAGATACCAAATGACGCAAAGTCCCAATTTAGACCAAGAGTTATCTCACATGTTCTACATTTTTCCTTTGCATAGAAGTGTTAGATATAATTTCATTGCACAAAGAAATTTTCAAGCTTAAAAACAACAATATGTTCAAAAGGAATAATTTGATAGGAAATTATGCCTATTGCTAAACCACAACTTGACAACATTAATGTAAATATATATGACTGAGTCATTCTTCCATAATAAAAATCAAGTGACTTGATAGGAAATTATGCATATTGCTAAACCACAACTTGACAACATTAATGTAAATATATATGAATAAGTCATACTTCCATAATACAAAGTCAAGTAACTTGATAGGAAATTATGCCTATTGCTAAACCACAACTTGAAAACATTAATATAAATATATATGCCTAAGTCATACTTCCATATGCAAAATCAAGTAACATGGATTCCACAAAAAGTTTTGGCTTTAGAGAAGAATACTAGTCTATCTTTGTCTTCCTATCCTTTTTCTTGTCCGAACTCGAGTGTGATGCCTTTCTCCTATTCATGGCTCTTGACCAACAATTTGCAAACCATCAAATTTAGCTTTTCATTCCATAAGAAATCTGTAATGGGTCTTCCACCCATATCATGAGCAAGTTTATGAGGGAAAGAAAGCATTGTAACTAGATTGTTGGTTGTTCAATTTCAAGTTAGAATTTCTAGACTGTTATGGTATTTAAAGCTCTTATATTGTTTCCAAAAGCAAAGCTAAGAACGAAGTACACAGTAGTATAACTGGGAAAGTAGGAAAATTAAATCATATATTCTGAAACATATTGCAGAAAGAGAAGCGTGAAGCACACTTCATTCAAATTTGAACACAAGTGAACATTCATTTCTGTTGAGCCTACTATTTATCTATGGGGGGAGCATGGATAAGAAAAGATAGAAATTTAGATAATGTATGCAAATTCACATATATTTTTCTAAAATCCCATGGAAATGTGTTGGTCCACTGGTGTGTCAGGATGATGTATTTTCATATTCCTTGATTGCATTTTTTTGTTGATAGCTTCTCATATTCCAGGGAATAGGAAATTCATACAAAAAGAAAACATGGGACATAAATGGGGATGTCTTTAAGGCAAAGAAACTAATCAATAAAGAAGTTGGCACATTCCATTTTCCGGGAGTAAACATTGCAATGGCACACGACAACAAGGCAACAAATTGGAAATTTAAGAGCTCCACGTGATTTGAGTAGTTCAAACCAAACCTTCGTATATGTACATAGGAAGCCTTATGGAGTATAACCATATGTAAAATGATAGTCCTAGAAACACTTCGTTTCAACAAATAAGTCTCGAACTTATCTGAAAACATACTAGATAAAACCATTAGTCCAACAAGAGATATGTTGACATTAATTACCAAAATCATCCAGGGAGCACTTGTGCTTTCACAAGCTCAATTCCTTTGGGGAGCATAGATGGCCAGACAAATCTCCTCATAGATAGAGATACCCCTAAGCTTAGTGGGTATAATTTTAGACCAACAGATGATAGCAAATGGACACTCCCAAAACAGGTGCATGGAGGTTTCTTCAACATTATAACTGCATAGTATACAATTGTAGGATTCTAAAAACATGCTTTTTCTCCGCAAGAGGTTTCTGGTATTGACTCTGTCATATAGAAGCAGCCAGATGAAGATTTTGTGTCTTAGCTTGCAAGTTGTTTTCCAAGTGAGTCCAGATATGATGATTTGGGTGTCCGAGCATTGTGTTATACATCCTCTTAGTGGAGTAGGTGGATGTTCCTTGTGAGGCTCCAACAGTAACTCTAATCACTAACTGTGATGTTATTAAGGATGTTTTGTATATCATTGAATTGCTGATGTGCTACAACTGACAATGGCCTATGAAATAAGGCCTCAGAATTCTGAATATCCAGGGCTTGATTGAGTGTGATTTCATTGTTGATGGCAAATGAGAAGAGTTCAAGAAAATGGTCTTGCAGCTTATGTGGCATCCATTTATCAGCCCATAACAAGATAGTGTCTCGCTTGCCTGCTTTGCAAATCAGATTATTTTTATATCATGGGAGCAACTTGAGGATAGATCTCCACCGGAATGATCCAATCATCTTATGACCTGGGGTATGTTGGGTGTAGTATGTTTCCCATATGATCTGGACCCAAGGGATATCTTCTTTGTTGAGAAATTTGTGGAGGAATTTCATCAAAAGAGCTTGATTATGTGTGCTAATGTCAAGAATCCCCAAACCACCATGTGTCTTGGGTTGGCATGCTTTGTCCCAGGAGATGAGTGCAGGTCCTCTTTTCCTCAGTAGGACACTCATCTTCCAGATTAAGATTCGTTTATTCCTCTGCAATAAATACACGAATTTCTTGAAGGGTTTGTTCTCTTACATACTATAATCAAATCCGTCGTACGATTATCATCTATATGTTTTCCTTTTTATCAGCGTCAGTTGCAAACCTTTCTAGATGATATGGTGCTGAAACTAGAAGAAAATTAAGCAATTGAAAACTAGCACCAAGACACAAACATACTAAATCAATTCAATAAAATATTTACCTCCTCCGCTTCTAAATATAGTTCTTTTAGAGAATCCAATATGGGCTATATACGGAGCATAATGAATGAATCTACACTAAAATACATCTATATACACCGTATGTAGTCCATATTGAAATCTCTAAAAAAGACTTATAATTAAGAACAAGGGAGTATCCATTATCCCCAAAGAAATCAATTATTATGGTAAAATCATTACCTCCTCTTTGACGCATGGAAACTGGGCGTGTCCGCATCTCCGGATGGAGTTGTGTGCTTGTGGGTTGGGCAGCAGGTAGGAGACAGCGCTGCTTATCCTGGCAGGATCTGGGCGGCGGCGATCAGGTGTCACGCGAGATCGAATCACCAACAAATGAAAAGTTTTCTGCTATGTTCCCTTGCTGTTGCGTGCCTCCCGCGGTTGTGCCATCAAACTGTCAAAGTAATTGTCTATCGCGTGCCTCCGTTAGGTTTTCTTATACTAGTGGACCCGTTGCGCCAAATGGCACCGAGACTTGCTGAATCCATGTACACATTGAAAAGAAAATCAATGGTTTAGTTGGTCTAGTTGTGGGCAAGCACATGTGGTAAAAAATTTAACGCCCATTGCGCCAAATGGCACATAGTCCTATTTAAAACCATGAGTGCTCTTAAAATATTTTACTTGTTGAGAACATTAGGTTTTAGTAGCCACTTAGGATGCCAAATGCCACAGTCATATTTCAAACCCAGCGTGTTTCGAAAATGTTTGTCTTTGTTGATAAAATTAGGTTATAAAAACTCAAGTACCAACTCAAACACTTTAAAAACCCCTTAGATGCCAAATGACGCAAAGTCCCAATTTAGACCAAGAGTTATCTCACATGTTCTACATTTATCCTTTGCATAGAAGTGTTAGATATAATTTCATTGCACAAAGAAATTTTCAAGCTTAAAAACAACAATATGTTCAAAAGGAATAATTTGATAGGAAATTATGCCTATTGCTAAACCACAACTTGACAACATTAATGTAAATATATATGACTGGGTCATTCTTCCATAATAAAAATCAAGTGACTTGATAGGAAATTATGCATATTGCTAAACCACAACTTGACAACATTAATGTAAATATATATGAATAAGTCATACTTCCATAATACAAAGTCAAGTAACTTGATAGGAAATTATGCCTATTGCTAAACCATAACTTGACAACATTTATATAAATATATATGCCCAAGTCATACTTCCATATACAAAATCAAGTAACATGGATTCCACAAAAAGTTTTGGCTTTAGAGAAGAATACTAGTCTATCTTTGTCTTCCTATCCTTTTTCTTGTCCGAACTCGAGTGTGATGCCTTTCTCCTATTCATGGCTCTTGACCAACAATTTGCGAACCATCAAATTTAGCTTTTCATTCCATAAGAAATCTGTAATGGGTCTTCCACCCATATCATGAGCAAGTTTATGAGGGAAAGAAAGCACTGTAACTAGATTGTTGGTTGTTCAATTTCAAGTTAGAATTTCTAGATTGTTATGGTATTTAAAGCTCATATATTGTTTCCAAAAGCAAAGCTAAGAATGAAGTACACAGTAGTATAACTGGGAAAGTAGGAAAATTAAATCATATATTCTGAAACATATTGCAGAAAGAGAAGCGTGAAGCACACTTCATTCAAATTTGAACACAAGTGAACATTCATTTCTGTTGAGCCTACTATTTATCTATGGTGGGAGCATGGATAAGAAAAGATAGAAATTTAGATAATGTATGCAAATTCACATATATTTTTATAAAATCCCATGGAAATGTGTTGGTCCACTGGTCTGTCAGGATGGTGTGTTCTCATATTCCTTGATTGCAATTTTTTGTTGATAGCTTCTCATATTCTAGGGAATATGAAATTCATACAAAAAGAAAACATGGGACATAAATGGGGATGTCTTTAAGGCAAAGAAACTAATCAATAAAGAAGCTTGCAAATTCCATTTTCCGGGAGTAAACATGGCAATGGCACACGACAGTAAGGCAACAAATTGGAAATTTAACAGCTCCACGTGATTTGAGTAGTTCAAACAGAACCTTCGTATATGTACATAGGCAGCCATATGGAGTATCACCATATGTAAAATGATAGTCCTAGAAACACTTCGTTTCAAAAAATAAGTCAGGCAGCTAATAGTTTGGATAAAACCTCTATATATAGTAGAAAACAACTTCCAATGATTCAACTGTAAGACTAAAAAGTTCACCGGGAAATGAGAAGAGCCAGCAAAATACACTAAGTTACAGAAGAAGCACATGAAATACAATAGTGGCAGCTAGTTTGGCAAGAACCCTGCATATATGTGAGTGCAATTCACATCCTCTAGGCCATCATTCTCACGTACTTTTACCTAGTAGGTAGAATGGATATACAGAGTATGAAAAGGGGATACATATTACACAACAAATAGTAGTTTTAGAGCTTTAGAAGGCCATCCAGTTTTGCATAGTATGCTTTCACCTATGCAGAATTGGACGCCGTATTACTTATTTCAGAATCAAGACATATTTCAATCTCTAAAGAAACCTGACACAAATCATCTGCTATTCTAGAAATTTGATTATCATGGCTAACCAACATGGAATGATAGCAGAATAAGAAACCATCACTAACGTATGGCATCTGACTTTCTGGCTATACTAACGTGTAAATATTTGGGAGATATAGACTATAGTGTCAACCATAAAGTATTATTTGCAAAAGCAAGGAAGGTTGTTGTAGCTAGATAAATGACTCGTTTCAACTTGACTACCAAATTTTTATTAGAAAGTGGATGTGTAAGTGCATCAAGTGCCCCCTTAATGGTTTTGGAGTATTGAAGACAAATAGGTTGAGGGACTGATGTGTTTGTGAGTGTACAAAGGAGATATAGTCCCTGAAGATTTGGTTTACACTACAAAAAAGACACATTCGTGACATCTTGGCCCGAACGAAAAAAAATTGTCATGCTTATGACACTTGTATGACGATAATTGTGACAAAAACACGTATCATCATAGATGTGGTGGGCTCCTACTTCTATGGAAAAAAATCATGACAGAAAATGGGCTTTTCGTCCTGGGTGAGCTGGAGACGCACCTGCATGACATTCTTTGGGCCGTCCATGACGGAAAAAATCGTGGTAGAAGCGAGGGCGAGGAATCCTGGTTACGGTGGGTGGTCGGGGCTGAGCGATGCACTATGGTTTTGCACGTTTCTCTCGTGTACGCACGTGTGTGTGAGGTGTTGGCTAACTGAACCCGAGCGATCGCACTAGCTATGTTACTGAACCTGAGCGATCGATCCCTTGGCTGTTAACTGAACCCGAGCGATTCCTTCGCTGCTGCTTACTGAAGCCGATCGAGCCCCCGTGCGAGACATAGCCAGCCGGTGTCGGGTTGCCCCTCGATGAACGGTGACCTTTGCTACCGTGTGCGTGGTACGTAGAACGAGTCAAGACGTGGTGAGTCGAGTCGGTTGGTTGGCTGTGGATGAACAGTTCCTGGTGGGGGTTGGATGAACAGGATCCCGTGGTAGTAGGACATTGCCGCTGGATGAACAGGACCCCGAGGAGGCTGACACACCCCAGCCGGTTGGGGGTGGATGAACAGGACCCCGTGGAGGCTCCATGAACAGTAGCTAGTGGAGGCTGGAGGACGACGGTGGATGAACAGTACCCTGTGGAGGCTGGAGCAATAGGCAGTTGACGATGGATGAACAGTAGCCCGTGGAGTCCCATTTTGCGGTACGCCATACCCTCCCAATGAACAGGACCCCGTTTTGACGGTAGGCGCTCCAACACAAGTCTGTTTCCTCTATTTTGTGGTACGCCACACCCATCCCGTTGAACATGACCCCGTTTCGACCATAGGCGCTCCAACACAAGTCCGTTTCCTCCGTTTTGCGGTACGCCAGACCCCTCCCGATGAACAGGATCCCGTTTCGACCGTAGGCGGTCGAACAGAAGGCCATTTCCTCTGTTCTGCGGTACGCTATGCCTCGTTTCGGCTATTCTGTCCAAGCCGGTTGGCTCCCGATGAACACGACACTTCGTTGCCTCCCGATGAACACAACGCAGTTTCTCCGTTCCGACCCAGTCGGTTGGCTGTCGATGAACAGGACGCCGTTGTTGCCATCCGCTGCCTCTCCATGTACATGAGGCCGCGACCGTACGTATGCGCGAGTAGGTGTTCGAGAACCCGCCTGTATGTACGTACGTGGCCGTATTTTTGGCATCTGGCTGTATGTACGTGTACACGGTTTATACTGGACTGCCTGAACTGCTACGTCGGGGGCTCTACTACTACACGTCCCGCTACTTGCTCGGCCACGGTTCATCGTTGCAGAGAGACCGATCGACCAGTATGTACGTACACGTTCGCGACGAGACAGACAACACTACGTACGCTTCGATTGGGTGGGTCGTAGCTGTCGGGGAGGATAAGGACGCACTTCCTTGCGTGCGAAGATATAGCTGGTGGATCCCAGCTGTCAGGGGGAAGAATCTTTTTTTCACGCCTAATATGGAGGCACTTCCTTGCGTCCGAAGATATAGCTGGTGGGTCCCAGCTGCCAGGGGGAGGGATCAATTTTTTTAGCAAAATACAGAGGCCATTCCGGTGGGTCCCCACTGTCAGGTGGAGGAATCATTATTTTGCGCGTAATAAGGAGGCACTTCCTTGCTACGGCCGTGGACCCAGCTATCAGCCTCTCCATGTACAGTCCTCTTCCGATGGAAGTCATTCCTTGACCACGTTGACCATGCCGCGCCGAGATCACCAAGGCGGTGGACGACGGCGAGGCCTAGGAAGGGAATGACCCAGAGCCGGGGAAGACTCGGCATTTGTTTCCAACGCGGACGGCAGTATGAGGGTTTACTGGTTCGTCTGCAGTGTGAGGCTGCCATCGCCGAAGAATAACAGGAGGTCTGGGTGAGTACAGGGATGGCCAGGCCAGCGATGGGAGTAGGGTGGGGCGGTGAGGCCTGCGCAGTAGCACAGTCGTTCACGGGACGCAGGAGCAGGCGGCACGGCCAACGATGGTTTGGGCGGCTGGAACAAGAAGACCAGAGGTTGAAGAAGGACGATGGCCATTGGATGGACATCGTACGGTCATTGCAGATAGAATCGTTTATATTGACTAAGTTGACAAATCTTGCATCCCCGTCAACTTAGTAGGCCCACAAGTCAGCCTCCAAATATGGTGGGTCCCAGCTAGCAGGGGGAGTATTCATTTTTTTGTGCATAATAAGGAGGCAGCTGCTTGCGCGTGAAGATATAGCTGATGGGTCCGAGCTGTCAGTGGGAGGAACATTTTTTTCACGAAATACAGAGGCCCTTCCGGTGGGTCCCCGCTGTCAGGTGGAGGAATCATTATTTTGCACGTAATAAGGAGGCACTTCCTTGCGTGCGGCCGTGGACCCAGCTGTCAGCCTCTCCACGTACAGTCCTCTTCTGATGGATGTCATTCGTTGACCATGTTGACTATGCCACGTCGATAGCACCAGGGCGGTGGATGACGGCGAGGCCTAGGAAGGGAATGACCCGAAGCTGGGGAAGACTAGGTAGTGGTTGCCCATGTGGTGGGGAGTACGAGGGTTTACTGGTTCGGCTACCATCACCGGAAAATAACAGGAGGTGTGGGTGAGTAAAGGAATGGCCTGACCATCGATGGAGTAGGGTGGGGTGGTGCAGCCTGCGCGGCAGCACAGCCGGCCACGGGAGGCGGGAGCAGGCGGTCCCACCGGCGCTGGTTTGGGCGGCTGGAGCAAGAAGATCAGATATTGAAGAAGCAGCACGGCCGTTGGATTAACATCCAATGGTGACTGCTGCTAGAATTGTTTGTGGACTAAGTTGACAAAGCCTTTCGTACACGTCAACCTAGTAGACCCACCAGTCAGCCTCCAAATATGTCCCAAACAGCATACATGCCAAAATTTCTAGCCAGATTCAAATTAATTTAAAAATTAAACATACCTTAATTTAAAATCCAATGAAATTTTACCCGCACAAAAACAATGAAATTTAAAATATCAAAATCCGAAAGAAAAAAGTAATTTGGAACTAATTGCCTATTTGCTGTATTTTTTCATTTTACAACCCATTTCTTATTACTTATAGCCCATTTTCTGGGCAAGCCGAATGCATCCCTCCTCGTCTTGAAATATTTCCGGCCCAACAGGGCGTAGAAAAGCAAGTAGGCCTCCGTTGGTTATTCTGCAAAAAACAAAATAGTTGGGCTAGCCATTTTCAGAAAGAAACAAAACTGGGCTGGTCATGTGGTAAACATATGAAATAAAAGTCTGGGCTCGACGGGCCACAGCTCCCGTACAACCCAGTTGATACCCTGCTCCGTCCCAAAAACAAAAAAAATATTGCACGAGCTGCTGGGTCCCGGGTGTCAGCCGCTCCTTGTGTAGTTATCTCGCTTATTGACTACGTTGACAGTGGCGTGTGACCCAGATGTCAGGAAACCATCAGGAGGAACCATTTTTTTCTTGTAATAAAGGAGGCACTTGCTTGCCTACTGCCATGATCCTAGTGGATCCCTACTATCATCCTCACGATGTACAGTCATCTCCTTATTCCTCTCGGTTGTTGACCATGTTGACAACACCGGAGGGTGGCGCCGAGGCAAGCTAACCAAGGCGGAGGATGACGGTGAGGCCTCAGACGGGAACGAACAGGAGCCGGGGAAGAAGCGCAGAGTTTTAGGGTGCGATGTGGTCGCGATGCATGCGAGGCAGCACAGCCAACCATGGGAGGTGGGAGCAGGCGGTCCCGCCGGCCTTGGTTTGACTTTGGCGGCTGGAGGAATAAGAGACTGAAGAAACACGACAGAAGTTAAATGTCAATCCAACGGTCAAGGTTGGCACAATCGTTTGTTGACTAACCCGACACCACGTAGCATACTTTTTTATAGGAAGAAAAGAAAACCTGGGCTCGTTCGCCAGATAACATTCCCAAAACTACCATCGTTTGATCCTGCGTCGCAACTAAAACTGCCAGGAAAATGCGTTTGTTTGTCGTCCTCCTCCCAGGGAACGTTCACCACATAACATTCCCGGAAATCAAAGACTTGAGAAGGCGTACAGAACAAGCTAGTGTACCAGTAAAGAGACATTGCTGAGTTTTAGAAAAAAGAGAGACGTGCTCCTATAGCTGGTTTGAATCCAAACCTAGACTATGACTATATATAGTGCTATGCTACTCTGCAAGTAATGAAACTGACATATCCAACATTCGCTTCTCCTCTTCTCTAGTTACTTTGCCTAGCATCAGAAGCTCCGGCCGTAGCAACCATGTCCGCTGGCGGGTTGTCCACCTGCTCTTCAGCATGCAACAACCAGATATGCGCCAAGTCGCCACCCATACCATCGCCTGTGGGTCTCATCACACCCCCGCCGGCACACTCACCGCAGCCGGTTGCTCATCGCAACCCGCTACCATTGGTGTGGTGCCACTGCTGCAAATCACGCAGAGCCATCCGTCGTGTCTCAACTACAATCCTCAACCCTAGTCGAGTCTTCTACAAATGCCCGAATCATGGGGTAATAGTATGTTTAAGTGTTGTTCGCCTGCTTTTTGTTGCTGATTTTTTAATAGTTTGGTTGATGATCTTCCAATTTGATTCGTGCAGAAAAGGGAAGATTCGTGTGATTTATATTTATGGGAAGTTGCTGATGTGGGGGAATGGAACTACGCTGATTATTTGGTTAGCCGAGGAATCCCAATACCAGCAGGTTAGGGTGTTGGACAAGTAACTGAAGGAACGACAGAAGAGGAAGATGCAGAGCAGAAGGTTAAAGATGCAGTTCATCTAATCATGGCCAAGCAACAACTGCTGAACGGCCTTGATAGCAATGAGGAGATGAAAGAGCTTGTGAAGATAATGGGAAAGATCATTGTGCTCTATAGGATGATTGTCTCTTTATTTGCAGTGTATGTAGCACTCGTGATGTATTCAGTGGCTATGACATGAGCACTTTGCTGAGACTAGTAATGAATGAAACCTGTTTAGCAGGCTGGGCGTAGTGTTGTGAACATCTAATGATTTCTATTAACAAAAATCTGGGGGTATCCCCTTTTGCTCATAAATAAATAAATAGCACATGCCCTTTTGCTAATAAATAAATAAATAAATTAGCAGAGGCCCTATCGGGTCAGCTTTGTTCCCATTCAAAGACGTAGGGCAAATTGCAGTCCAACAACAAACTATGTCATCAAATACAAGTTTCACAGCCAAATATGAGTACAACAAAACAACAATTGATGTCGCTTGAACTATGTCGGTAATTCCCCAAAGAGGAAGGGGTGATGCAGCACAGCTATGGTAGGTATTTCCCTCATTTATGAAACAAGATATCAATCCAGTAGGAGAACCAAGCAACACTATATAAACGGTACCTGCACACAAAGAACAAATACTTGCAACCCAACGCTTATGAGGGGTTGTCAATCCCTCTACGGGTAACGGCACCAGAAATTGTCAAGTTGGCGGGATAAAATTTGTGTAGATTCGATAAATAGATCTCGATAAAACGCGAAATAAAATAAATAGCAAAAAAGTGCAGCAAGGTATTTTTGGGTTTTTGGAAATATAGATCTGAAAACAAAAGCGAATAAAAATAGATCTCAAGGCAAATATGATAAAGAATAGACCCGGGGGCCGTAGATTTCACTAGTGGCTTCTCTCGAGAAAATAGCATACGGTGGGTAAACAAATTACTGTTGGGCAATTGATAGAAGATCGAATAATTATGACGATATCCAAGGCAATGATCATTATATAGGCATCACGTCCAAGATTAGTAGACCGACTCCTGCCTGTATCTACTACTATTACTCCAAACATCGACCGCTATCCAGCATGCATCTAGTGTATTAAGTTCATGGAGAAACAGAGTAATGCAATAAGAATGATGACATGATGTAGACGAGATCTATTCATGTAGGAATAGCCCCCATCTTGTTATCCTTAATAGCAACGATACATGTGTGTCTTGCTGCCCCTTCTGTCACTGGGAAAGAACACCGCACGATCGAACCCATCACAAAGCACCTCTTCCCATGGCAAGAAAAATCGATCTAGTTGGCCTAACTAAACCAAAGATTCGAAGAAGAAATACGAGGCTATAAGTAATCATGCATATAAGAGATCAAAAGAAGACTCAAATAATATTCATGGATATACATCTGATCAGAAACTCAAAGTTCATCGGATCCCAACAAACACACCGCAAAAAGAGTTACATCAAATAGATCTCCAAGAGACCATTGTATTGAGAATCAAAAAGAGAGAAGAAGCCATCTAGCTACTGCCTACGGACCCGTAGGTCTACAATGAACTACTCACGCATCATCGGAGAGGCACCAATGAGGATGATGAACCCCTCCGTGATGGTGTCTATATTGGATCTCGTGGTTCTGGAACTTGCGGCGGCTGGAATTGTGTTTCGTCGACTCCCCTAGGGCTTCTGGAATATTTGGGTATTTATAGGGCGAAGAGGCGGTGCGGGAGGCCACCGAGGTGGGCACAACCCACCAGGGCACGCCTGGGCCCCCAGGCGCGCCCAGGTGGGTTGTGCCCCCCTCGGGGCACCCCGCTGGTACTTCTTTGGCCCATGTTGTTTCTTCTGGTCCGTAAAAATTCTCCAAAAAGTTTCGCTGTGTTTGGACTCCGTTTGGTACTGATATTCTGTGAAGTAAAAAATAGCAACTGGCACTGGGCACTATGTCAATAGGTTAGTCCCAAAAAATGATATAAAGTTGCTATAAAATGATTGTAAAACATCCAAGAATGATAATATAACAACATGGAACAAGCAAAAATTATAGATACGTTGGAGACATATCAGCATCCCCAAGCTTAATTCCTACTCGTCCTCGAGTAGGTAAAAGATAAAAACAGAATTTTTGATGTGGAATGCTGCCAAACATGTTCATCGCATATTCTTTTCTTTTGTAGCATGGACATTTGGACTTTTATATGGTTCAAAGCAATAGTCTAGTTTTGACATGAAGATTTCAATACTTAAGCATATCAACAAGCAACCATGCCTTTCAAAATATCAACATTAAAGAAAGTTATTCCTAGCCCATCATACTCAATCATTGATCCATTCATGAAACACACTCGCATATTAGCTACATCCAATGCTCAAGTACGATCATAGTGCCCCTTAGTTGGTGCTTTATAAGAGAAGATGGAGACTCAAATAAAAAATAAAAATTGCATAAAGTAAATAGATAGGCCTTCGCAGAGGGAAGTAGGGATTTGTAGAGGTGCCAGAGCTCAAAGCTTAAATTGAGAGATAATTTTTTTTAGAGGCATACTTTTCCCGTCAACAAAAATGGCCGAGTAATTCCGAACACTTTCCATGCTAGATATATCATAGGTGGTCCTAAATAGAAAATAAAGTTTATTCCTTTTTCCACCATTCTTTCAGAATCCATGGCTAGCCGTATCCACGGGTGCCCTCCATACCAACACTTTCCAAGGAGTCTATTATTTGGCAACATAAAGTAAATTTCTTTTCATTTCGGGACTAGGCATCCCTATTACCGCCGCACTCTCATGCAATGACAAGTGAATAAACACTCATCTTGAGAATAACACATCTAGCATGGAAAATATTGGCCACCCCTTGCCGCCTCATGAGTGGTACGGGCACACAAAAAGGAAATTTATTTTGAAAGTTAGAGATGCACATACAAATTTGCTTAGAACGGCACAGAATTACCGCATATACGTAGGTATGGTGGACTCATATGGCAAAATTGGCTTTAAAGATTTTGGATGCACAAGTAGTATTTCTACTTAGTACAAGTGGAGGCTAGCAAATAGAATGAGAAGCAACCAACCAAGAAACAAAAAATCACATAAGCGAGCATTAAGCATAACTAACACCAAATAATGCACCACAAGTAGGATGTAATTTCATTGCATAACTATTGACTTTCATGCTTGCATAGGGAATCACCAACCTTAACACCAATCTTCTTACTAAAGCATAATAACTCACCAACATGACTCACATATCACCATCATCATATCTCAAAACTATTACAAAGAATCAAGTTTATTTTGTCCAATGATCTTCATGAAAGTTTTTATTATATCCCTCTTGAATATCTATCACTTTGGGACTAGTTTCATATGTTGCAACTGCTTTTGACAAGCTCAAACAAGTTTAAGTGAAGAACATGAGCATAAAAATTTCGTCTCTCAAAATAATATAAGTGAAGCATGAGAGAATTTATTCAAAAGTTTACTAACTCTCAAATAAATCTAAGTGAAGCATGAGAGCATTTCTTCAAAAATATTAAAGCACACCGTGCTAAAAAAATATAAGAGAAGCACTAGAGCAATTCGACAGCTCAAAAAATTTAAGTGAGGCATAAAGAGCAATTCTAACAAATCATGGCATACTTTTAGGATCTCTCAAATAGGTGTGTTCAGCAAGGATACTTGAAACAAAACAAAAAGCAAAACTAGCGAAGATTCATATAATACAAGACGCTCCAAGCAAAACTCATGATATGTGATGAATAAAAATATAGCTCCAAGTAAAATACCGATGGTCGTTAGAAGAATGAGGGGATGCCTTCCGGGGCATCCCCAAGCTTAGTTGCTTGGTTCTCCTTGAATATTAACTTGGGGTGCCATGGGGCATCCCCAAGCTTAGGCTCTTCTTACTCCTTATTCCTTCATCCATCGTGATCTCACCCAAAACTTGAAAACTTCATTCACACAAAACTTAACAAAACCTTCGTGAGATCCGTTAGTATAAGAAAGCAAATCACTACTATAAGTACTGTTGCAAACCTATTCATATTTTATTTTTGCATTATATCTACAGTGTTCCAACTTTTCTATGGCTCATACCCCCCGATACAACCCATAGATTCATCAAAATAAGCACACAATGCAAAGAAAACAGAATCTGTCAAAAACAGAACAGTCTGTAGTAATCTGAAAACTTCGAAAATTATGTAGCTCCAAAACTTCTGAAAAATTAGGACAATGTAGGAAATTTGTGTATAAATCTTTTGTAAAAAAATCAGAATTTTTTGTCGTTTCTGTGATTTAAAAATAATAATTTACTGGACGCAAAAGTTTCTGTTTTTGAACAAGATCAAATCAACTATCACCCAACATGATCCCAAAGGCTTTGCTTGGCCCAAACACTAATTAAAACATAAAAACACAATCATAACAGAGGCATAATTGTGTAAACACTCAATAACATAAAGAAAAAGGCAAAAATAAATTTTATTCATTGGGTTGGCTCCCAACAAGCGCTATCGTTTTATGCCCCTAGCTAGGTATAATGCATAGATCTAAGTATTGTCATCTTTGGTTCTTGATCCATAGGATGACCTCATGATTGATTCATATGGTGGCTTAATTCTTGTTCTAGGGAAGTGTTCCATACCCTTTCTTAGTGGAAATTGAAATTTAATATTGCCTTCTTTGATATCAATCACGGCACCAATAGTACGTAAAAACGGTCTACCAAGTATAATTGGACAAGACGGATTGCAATCAATATCAAGAACAATAAAATCTATGGGAACATAATTCCTATTTGCAAGAATAAGAACATCATTAATTCTTCCCATAGGATTTTTAATAGTAGAATCCGCCAAGTGCCAATTAAGAGAACATTCTTCAATATCGGTAAGACCAAGCACATCACATAAAGATTTCGGAATAGTGGAAACACTAGCACCCAAATCACATAAAGCAAAACACTCATAATTTTTAATCTTGAGTTTGATAGTAGGTTCCCATTCATCATGTAATTTTCTAGGAATTGAGATCTCTAATTCCAACCTTTCTTCCAAAGCTTTCATCATGGCATCTACGATATGTTTAGTAAAAGCTTTATTTTATTGATAAGCATGGGGTGAATTTATCATGGATTGCAACAAAGAAATACAATCAATCAAAGAGCAATTATCATAATTAAAGTCTTTGTAATCCAAAAGAGTGGGCACATCACTAGTTAAAGTTTTGACCTCTCCAAACCCACTTTTATCAAAAAAATTATGAAGATTTTCAGCCTCCAAATTATCGGGACGCCTTCTAGCTAAAGTTGACTCTTATTCAGTCCCTTTATCATTAATTTTAATTTTACAAAACAAGGAATCAATAGAAGAAACACCAATCACTTTAAGATCTTTCATCACTTTTATGAGAACAATCACTAGAAAATGCTCTTTCTAAAAATTCTCTTTTAGCTCTAAGCATAGCGGTTCTTTTCTTGCTTTCATCCATAGAAACATATAAAGCTTTAATTGATACCTCAACCTTGGGTACACAAATTTTCAACTTGAGATTTTCTACGTCGTGAGAAATTCAATCAATGCTTCTAGACATATCATCAATCTTATTCAACTTTTCTTCTATCATAGTATTGAAAACTTTTTGAGCATTGATAAATTCTTTAATATTATTATCAAGATCAGAGGTGTTCCTATAATTATTGTAAGAAAAATTACCATAGGAATTACGATAATTATTAGAGGAATTTCCAGGAAAAGGCCCAGGATTAAAATTACCTTTATAAGCATTATTATTAAAATTGTTTCGCGAGACAAAATTCATGTCTACGGGATCACTATTTTGCTCAATCAAAGTGGACAAAGGCACATCATTATAATCAATAGGAGCACTTTTATTAGCAACCAATTTCATAATAGCATCAACTTTTTCACTCAAAGAATTTATTTCTTCAACCGAATTAACTTTTTTACTTGTAGGTGCTCTTTCGGTATGCCATTGTGAATAATCTGCCATAATATTATCAAGCAATTTAGTAGCTTCACCCAAAGTAATTTCCATAAAAGTGCCACCCGTGGTGGAATCCAAAAGATTTCTAGAAAGAAAATTCAATCCTTCATAAAAAATTTGTATGATCATCCAACGATTTAAACCATGAGTAGGACAATTTCTTAGCATCAACTTCATTCTTTCCCAAGATTGCGCAACATGTTCATGCTCAAGCTTCTTAAATTTCATGATTTGAGTTCTAAGGGAAATAATTTTCGCGGGGGAAAAATACTTAGTAATAAAAGCATCTTTGCACTTATCCCAAGAATCGATACTATTGCGAGGCAAAGAAGAAAACCAAATTTTTGCATGATCTCACAAAGAAAATGGAAATAATTTCAACTTCACAATTGATCTACGAATGTGTTTAGATGGGACGCGGCATCGTCATTAGGAATACTTGAAAATTGTATTGAGAATTGTATTGAGAATCAAAAAGAGAGAAGAAGCCATCTAGCTACTGCCTACGGACCTGTAGGTCTACAATGAACTACTCACGCATCATCGGAGAGTAACCAATTTGGATGATGAACCCCTCCGTGATGGTGTCTAGATTGGATCTCGTAGTTCTGGAACTTGCGGTGGCTGGAATTGTGTTTCATCTACTCCCCTAGGGTTTCTGGAATATTTGGGTATTTATAAGGCGAAGAGGCGGTGCGGGAGGCCACCGAGGTGGGCACAACTCACCAGGGCGCGCCTGGGCCCCCAGGGGCGCCCAGGTGGGTTGTGACCCCCTCGGGGCACCCCTCTGGTACTTCTTTGGCCCATGTTGTTTCTTCTGGTCCATAAAAATTCTCCAAAAAGTTTCGCCGCGTTTGGACTCCGTTTGGTACTGATATTCTGCGAAGTAAAAAACAACAACTGGCACTGGGCACTATGTCAATAGGTTAGTCCCAAAAAATGATATAAAGTTGCTATAAATTAATTGTAAAACATCCAAGAATGATAATATAACAGCATGGAACAATAAAAAATTATAGATACGTTGGAGACGTATCAACAATGTCATCATGTTTTAGTCGTCATACAATCACCAAACACAAATCAACATACATAATAAGTGATGTTCTCACAGCAAAATACTAAACAACAACTTCATCAGGTTTTAGTTGTCATAGCAAACACAATTTCACATAGTAGATAAAAAGTCATCTTCTCAAAGGAAAATACGACAAAAGCAATCTAATCATCATCCGCAGCAGCAGCGTCAACATCTTCGCCATGTGTATCAGTCTGAATTGTAATTCCCCCCAGTGTCATGTTCTTCTTCATCCTCAATGTGCTCGAACATTGGCGTCTTATTGATTAACTCTCGTACGTCCACAGCCCGACAGGGAATCATTTCGCCAATGTTATTGACATGATGGTTCTCAAAGATACTACGAACATCTGTGGAATCATCTACATTAGGAGCAGTGTAAGCATCATCTTGTTATGCAACTTCATTAAACGAATTCCTTTGCTCAAACCTTTGCAATACTCTCCAGTCGTTGCTAAATGCAAATGTGTCTTCCAAGAAAAATATTTGTGTTGCTTGATTTGCCAAAATAAAAGGCTCGTCGGTGTGGTATGCCGCCTTGACATTGATGGATTTGAAATAATCATCAGCTTTGGGTTTTGCGATCCTGGAAAACAAGTTGTACCAATGACAGCAGAACAGAACCACACATCGATGAACCTCGAAACAGGAGATATACTGCAACTGAACAATGTCTGTTATGTTAGCATACATTTCAGTTGTCTCATCGCCGTACGTATCCGTGCTCATGACAGCACTATTTTGTGTCTTCCTACCTTCGTCACGTGCAAGGGTGTTGTAGCGCACATCTCCAACAACGCAAGATTCATAATCTCTTACCCGAGTATCAGGACCCATTGCTAGTGCATAAAGGGCATCATTAACTGCCTGCCCATCCTCCCGCATCTTCTTAACCTGTGGTTAGAAAATAGACAAGCTGATCATCTTATGTACTCAATATATTAAAAAAAACTGACAGTGCAATTCAAAAGCTTACACGGCTCTTGAACCATTTCGCAAAACATGCCATAACCAGTTTGTCAATGTTTCTTGGATTTTGTGGCAGTAACTCCTTTTTGTAGATGCTGCCCAACATAGTGATCACGTCAAACATCTAAATATATAAGAATGTGCTACAAGTTTAGTAGATTACAATGTATAAGATGCAGTACTTAGCACTTACTCGATATAAGGTAGAATCTTAGGACAGTTATTCAACACATACCAAACCATTTTGTCCAAATCTTTAGGTTTATCATCTTGTCGACTCTTCCCTGTAACTCGAACAGAACAATCATAAATATTGAGCTCGGGATTGTCTTCACCCACCTTTTTGCTAAGCTGATAAGTTGTTTCAATGTATTTTGAGCAGAATGTCAACGCTTTTGTAGCAATGTAGGCATCTGCAATGGAACCCTCAGGTCTAGCTGTGTTCCTAACATAGCCCTTTAAAGTGCCTAGCCGATTTTCAATAGGGTACATCCAGCCATACTGTATTGGACCTCTAAGTACGTAGTGCCTCATCAGGTAGATGAACGGCCAAATGCACCATCACATCAAAGAAGGCTGGAGGATATATCTTCTCAAGGTCGCATAGGATAGTTGGTATCTTGTCTCTAAGATGCTCCAAAGCGTCTATCCTGATATTTCTACTGCAGAGTTCCCTGAACAATTGTCCCAACTCTGCAACTGCTCTGTATAAGTCAGGGCGACCTAATACTCTAAGGATGTGTAGCGACCCGACCCGAATGGATCAAAGTCTCTGTGCTTAAGTGTCATCCCTGGATCGGTATGCTGACACACACAGTACTCGAGGATTTATAACAGAGGTAAATCACATGTATAAAGTAACGTAAATACTATTACCTCAATCCATATAGCGGAAGTAACAACAAGGTTGTGGATTCCCATCAACACCAACGGCAAAGTTGAGTGTAGAAATCGTAACCCTAACGTATCACTTACTCGTCGTAAGAATCCTGCAACATGAGACGTTGCAGCCCGAAATGGGTCAGTACATTGAATGTACTGGCAAGATAACACAGTAGAGCAATGAACAGAATAAATGCTATCACTACATGCATATATGGCGGGTAGAGGCTCTACGGTTAATGTGTTTTGCGAAAAGCCAATTTTTCCCTACAACAAAGGAATATATTTTATTTAACTATCATGGTGGTTGTTGAACATTGAGAAGGTAAATCCCCCTCTCAATCCCAATTAAAAGTAATTATTAACCCCAACAAATTAATTTAGAGTGATGGGATTCAATATGATGATCCAAGAACCAGATACTCAAGATGTCCATAACCGGGGACACGGCTAATCATGATTAGTTTGTACACTCTGCAGAGGTTTGTGCACTTTTCCCCACAAGACTCGATCTCCTCCGTTGGATTTCTCGCACTTCATGGTGTTTGAGAAACGGATGACCGAGACACAGTCTTTCTGAAGCATTTACTCTTTACTCTGGGTAGACAGTTACACCTACTTTCCCCTACATCTGCTAGCCTACCACTGAAAGAGGTCCTGCAACATACTCAACTATGCTAGAGCCCATAATAGCTTGTGGCTGCACACGGAAGTTTCTAGCATGAATAATCTTATGATCCCTTTGAGCCTGGGTGGCGAACCATAGGAGGATCACACGGTATAACCCCAGGATCTCCTAGGACAACACTGGTATATCCCCAGGTGTCCGGGCAAGCCACTGGTATATCCCCAGGGTGCCCCAACCAATCCACCCAGATGTGTATTAAAGTAGCCACCTTAAGTTAACCATTAATTAACAATCTCACATCTGTCATGGATACACTCAAAACCCAATCCACGTCTACGAGCATAGCATGGCAATATAAGCATAGCGTAGAAGTAACTCCCAAGGGTTTTATAATAAAAGGGCAATAGGTTCTACCTCATCATCTACTTCCCAATACCCACAAGTTAATCACATCCTAATCATGCAATGTTTGAGGGTCGAAACTAATGCATAAAAACTGGGTAACGAAGAAGTATGATCAATGTATTGCTTGCCTTGTACTGTTGATGAAGATCCTTCGCACTCATAATTCCTGATAGTTCTACTCGTCACACTCCGTTCAATCTAACGTGAGCAAGCAATTGCATACATAAGCACTCATGCAAAAGAATCGAAGAAAAGATCTCGAAAAACTTCGAAAACTAGCAATTAACTCTTGCAACAGAAAACAATTTCTAACAGTACCAAAATTGGGTGGATTTGGTCTTATCAGAAAGTTTAGGTCAAGAGCTTCAATTAGCAAAAAGAATCAATTAAATCGGAGTTACGAAACTCAAGTTATAGCCAAAACAAGTTTGAATATGAATCAGAACAAATTTCGAAATTTGAAAGTTGCAAAAAGTGTATTGGATAGATTCACTAGATAGGTGGAGTCAAGACGAAAATGTAGACGTTGGTTTCGTCTAATTTGGATGAACGAGTAAAAAGTTATGGCTATTTGAAAAATCAGGGCCAAGCTGTTTTACGGAAGAAAAAGAGTTATGGCTAAAAGAATTCTAGTCCTAAAATGTAAATACAAGGACTAATTTATAAATCTAATTATTCTACCGTACTAGTCTAGAAATAATAAGCTACGAGAGTATATAAAAAAATACGAAGAACGATACCTTTATAAGGTAGAGAAAAGATGACTTCCGAGAGAGAAGACAACTTTCAGAAGTCCCGCCGGAGAGAAGAAAAATATTTTTATTTAGTGAATCTAGTCAAACCAAAATATATTGATTTAACCCGAATCGGATGATTTTTGGAGGCTCTATGGGTCTATATTTATAGGTGGAAAGGAGGCTTAGAGGTCAAAAGTTAGGCAATGTGGGACTAAACGTAAACAAAAGGCAGACGAAAGATATAGGAAAAACAAAGAAAAGAAACGGCGCCGCATGGGCCTTCGGCCGGCCTGCGCGTGTGCGCGCATGTGTGCGTGCGCGGAGTTTTTTTTTTTTTAGAATAAAAACAAAAAAAAGGTAAACGGAAAATAAGAAAAATTTCCATAGGCATATTATATATCAAAATTTTCAGAAAAAGATTTCCTAAAAGATGAACATATTTTTAGCGGCAAATAAATTTCACAAAAATTTAAATAAAGCAAACAGTGCTACTGCTGCAATAAAACCTAATAAAAATCATTTTAAAAATACCAAAATGATTTCAAATTTATTTCCCTCTAATTTTATATTGAAGGGAATCATTTTACCCTAATTTCCATATATTTTATTTTTGGATAAAAGCAATTTGAATAAAAACCAAATAACTCCAAATTGAAAATAATTTCAAAGGGACTTTAAATTCGATTGTTTTAAACTTCCAACTCATATTTCATATAATTTGAAGAAGTCATTTTATCTCCTCTCATGAAAATCATTGAGTTGCATAAAGTTTTCGAATTTGGAATATTTCCAAATGGAATTCAAATCTTTTCAAAACCCTTTTCATTTATTTAAATGGAAGAAGTGATATCATCTTCACTCTAGGGTTTTGTGATGAAATGAATATGAATTCATGGAGATCATAAATGCAAGGTGAAAGTTTTGGGAAAGTCATTTTATTCCCTCTCATTCAACTTTCAAAAAGTTTCCAAATTTCACTCAATTTCACACAAGCAACCACACCACAATCAAACAATCAATCAAAACTATTTATTTAATATAACATTCCAAAATTTAGAATTTTGGGATGTTACAGGATGACAGGTGAAACCTTTTGAAGTAGGACGTGGCAGTCATAAGTTTTCAACCCTTCTACCTTGTTTCCATCTGCACTGACTCTCCTTTCAGGGTTGGAAGAAAATCCATGTGGGAATCTCACACGTGACAGGACCTTGCAGAATTCTTTTCTTTTTACCTTGTCCAAGACGTACACAACTGGTGCCATATCTCGTGATGCACCATCATCTTTCACCTGCAAATCGGATCTGATACCCAGGTGTGTCAAATCAATCCTCGATTTTAAAGTATCTTTTGTCTTGCCTTCAATATTAAGAAGTGTGTCGATAATGTTGTCACATATATTTTTCTCGATGTGCATCACATCAAGATTATGCCACAGATCCAAATCTTTCCAATACTCTAAGTCCCACAAAGTGGACCTGCGGGTAAACAATAATCTCTCTTCTGCCCTACCACGCTTCCTTTTCCCACTACCATTATCAGGATGATTTCCTGGTGTAATATGCCTGACCTTCTCTAATTCCTCCTGCAACTCATCGCTGGTGAGCCTCTTTGGCGCATCACAGTTTTCGTGCTCTGCATCGAACACAGGTCTTTGGCACTTTCTAGGACACGGCTTGTCCTTGGCAAGGAAACAACGGTGTCCAATGTAACAGATCTTGCTAAGTATTGTGTATGACAGCGGATTCTTGTCACAGCGAACACATGCATTGTAACCGTGTGTCCTTGGCCCTGACATAGTGCCCAAAGCCGGATAATCATGGATGCACCAAATGATAACAACACACAGAAAGAAATCAGCTGGTGGGCTGCTATATAGGTCTCGAGTGAGAACACCCCTCCATAGCTTCTGAAGTTCCTCCACAAGAGGCTCCATGAATAAATCAAAATCCTTTCCAGGACTTTTTAGACCTGGGATGAGCAAGGCCATCATCTAGGTTGATTCTTTGGTGCAGACATTTGGTGGCATGTTGTAAGGGATAACAAGCACTGGCCACATGCTATATGTGGCACTCTGGTAGCCAAATGGGTTGAATCCATCTGTAGCTAAGCCAAGTCTAATGTTTCTCGGCTCAACAACAAACTTTTTGTGTTTCTGATTGAAGCTTATCTAGTCACTACCATGAGATGGATGGCTCATTACATTCTGATCTCTGTACTCCTGGTTCCTAGAATGCCACAATACATCCTCTCTTGTTTCAGCATCATGAAACAACCTCTACAATCTTGGTATAATTGGAAAATATCTCAGAACATTATGAGGAATCCTCTTCACAGCATCACCATCTTTCCATCTTGATGATTTGCATTTTGGGCATTCACTTAAGTTGGCATAATCCTTCCGGAACAGAACACAATTATTCTTACAAACATGGATCATATCATATCCAATTCCAACTGCACAAAGGAAATTCTTCATTTTACTGTAGGTGTGTGGCAGCTCAGACGCATCTGGGTAAGATTTGCGAAAAGCAACCAACATCGCATCGAATGATTTGTTGGTCATCCACTCAGATGTCTTCACCTGAAGAAAGGTGACCATAGCTGAGAATACCGACAGCTTATTTCATAGGGTGACTGCCACGTTGCATTGTTCCAACATGCGGGCCCACCGTTTTCTTGTGCAGGTGAAAGTTCATGAAATGCGCGAGCATTTCATAGCATTGTTTCAATGTTGGTCAAACTCACTGGCTCCGCCACTACCACCTCCTCCTCCTCCTCCTGATCATCAGGCAGATCAAGATGATGATTTGCTGCTTCCACATAGTCAGTAACATTGATGTTCACAGCTTCACCATGATGAACCCACCTAGTATATGTGACTGACGTCCCATACAAGTGTAGATGATTTTGCACAGTTGACTAGGGTCTTGAAACTGAATTCATACAACTGCTACACGGGCAGAGCACATCTGATTTCGGACCACCGTACTCAGCTCTGATAAAGTTCATGAAGTTTTAAACCCCCTCGACATATGCAGGGGAGAATCTTAGAGCAGAAGTTATCCAAGTCATGTCCATCTGTTAGACATACAAATTAGCTCTTCTACTAGATATTACAGTAAAAAGCATATTTGTTTTTTTATAAAGTCCAGGAAAAAAATATCTAGGTCAATGTCTAAAGCTATGACAAGATATTTGGACAAGCAGATCTAAGTAACGAAATATATGTAAAGCTAATTCAGCAGACAGATTGAGTGCTAAATTATGGCAGGCTATTTCAGCAATCAATGTGGCCGAGCACACAGCCATCGAAGGCCATGTCAGCAACAAAGATTGAGTATAAAATGGTGTCAAGCTATTTCACCTAACAGATTGGCTACTAGACCATGGCAATCTACTTCACAATAAATATATGGCAGGATATTTTAGCAACTAATCGGGCGTGGCATGCCATCTCAGCAAAACAGATTGAGTGTAGAATAGGGCAAGGAAGCTTCTTAAGCAGAGCACATTGACTGTAACCTATTTCGGCAAACAATGAGATTAACAGCGTCTATCAGCTAACATTCACTCCGACATGCACGGGGCCTCAGTCTAGAATGTGCATACCATGGGAGAAGCTGACCGCCGTGTGTCTCCACAAGAACATCGCCAGCAGTGGCGGCGCGGCTGGAGGACAGCAGTCTATGGGAGCGTACTGTGGGAGCGAGAGGATCGCCGTGCGTCCCCTTGATGAACTGTGGCGCCGATGTATCGGCGTGGTGGGGAGGGCGGCTTTGGCAGAGCGAATGGAGTGGAGGGGGCTGGGGGGAGGGGGGTTTGGGGAACATTATTGGCTATTTGGCCGAAGGGCAGTTGAATTTGGGATTTGGGGGGGATTTTCGTGCGGTGGGCGGGGGAGTTTGGCGCATGGTCGGTTTCTCCAAATGCGGTACCACGTGTCAATGAAGAGGCAAGCCGAAGCGCGTTCCGTTAGGGTGAGCCATGTGCAGGACCGACCGTGTGAGGGGTGCAATGCGACCGCGACAGGCGTGCTGTGATTGTACCGCCTTTTTCCTTTTAAACTTGGTGCTTTGTGCGATCCATCGATACTACTAGTAATCTGGTAAGCCCGACTAAAACGGCGTGGCCGGGTCTTTTCCCGCGCGATATGCTGGGAGGTTGGCTTAGTTGTTTTTTTTATGACAAGGCTTATTTGGTTTGGCAGACAGAGCGAGAGAAAGATGTGAAATGTGTGAATGTGTAATGGACGTACTATTGGAGTGCCTAAGATAAATTGTGTATGTAGACCCTATGTGTTTATTTACTTTGCATGTTAGCTTTGTCTCGTGTCAAACCTTCTAAACTTAGACCAAGTTTATACACACAAAAACAACGACAACCACAATACCAAGTAAATACGATTAGAATCATCATTCAATATGTTTTCATACAATATATCTTACTATTATTGTGAAAGTTCATATACACCGGACGAGATTCATGCAAACACGGCAGATTTTCATTTCATTTCGAACTTTTATAGGACAGAAAAAGAAAACAAACCCGACCCTAAACCTATCCTACGGCGGCGACCAACGTCCACTTTCGTTTCTACTTCCGCATCGGCGATGACATCCTTCATCTGCCATCTCCATGAACGGCGGCGGGGTTCAAGACCCATGAAGTGAAGGTGCGGTCTTCAGCAAGGAAGAGTAGAACATGGGAGACGGACTGGCCAGTTGGCACACCATGCACTGCCGCCTCCCATGCCCTACTCATCCTCGGAGGAGTCCCCGACCTCGGCGGTGCCGGTGGACATGAGGTCGATAATGATGGACGTGGACGGTCCATCGCTTCACCTGCCACATGCGCCACTAAACGTTCGACGGCGGCAAGTAGGACATGTGGCTGGCGGTGCTCTCATCATCGGCCGCCAGCGCAGCCACCGCTTGTGCGGTCGTGTCCGCGTCCGGCTATGCTGGTATTGCATTGCGAACGGCGAGTTGAGCGAGGGCGGCGACCTCGAGCTTCATCCCCTAAGACAAGATCTCCCGCAGAGCGTTCCCGCTCGCGGTCATGGTGGATGTGGTGCCAGGTAGGAGGATGCGCTATGGTGTGGAGTTTAGCAGGGCGTTGCTGCTTTAAGTAGCGCATTCCGGTGAGGCCAGGCGTCTAGGTGCATCTAAGTCGCCGGATTTGGTTCCTCGGGCAGCGAGACTACTTAATGACGGCATATGGACAGATGGCATAAATGCGGGCAGCTGGCGCCGGCTGGGAACGCACGCGCGCGACTGCGTGAGAGACGAGGGTTTTTTGTGGGCCAGGGTAGTCAGCTGCGGGTGTGGCAATGTTGGAGATGCCCTTTGCTCACATGTGATCCCACGTGTCATTGAAAAAGCAAGATGACCCGGCGTGTTCTCAGGTCCTGGGGATGCAGTTGGGCGCGCTACGACACTCCGCGGACTCATCGCGGTGCGGGCGCACTTCGGCGCCCCGTGCATCCTCGATGAGCCGGGTGTTGATCTACTGGTTGTGTGACAGCGGTAGCGCCACCCTCGGCAGAATGATGAATGTATGCTTAAAAAAAGATATATGAAAGGCTTGGTTACAATTAATGCATGGTTGAGTGACCTAGGTGTGTGTCGAAGAGCGAACTGACGAGCGAGATACAATCCCGATACCTTGAGAGATCAATTAGGTGTGTGTGTGCGCGCGCGCCCACGAGAGAGAGAGAGAGAGGGAGAGAGGGAGAGGGAGAGAGAGACCCCGAGATGAAACCGAGAGAGAACGAGTGGGTACATGTGTCATACACAGAGATGGTGCGTAAAAGAAAAAAAACGTTTTATGCATAAGAAGACGCATGGTATTTGAATCCCTAAAAAAGTTTTAAAAATTAGAAATCAACCTAAGGCGGATTCAAATTTTTGAACCGGTGATCATAGCATCATCAAATCATATATAAAGGGTATTGAATGTTTGTTTCACTTTTTAACGTACAATATACTCCCTCCGATCCTTTTTAGTTTACATATAAGTTTTGTGTGTAGTCAAAGTATCTCTACTTTGATCAAACTTATAGAAAAAGTATCAACATTCAACAACGCCCAATCAATATTGTTAGATTCATACGTACTCCTAGATTTGTATTCAAACAGAAATGGTTTCCAATTTGAATTCAAACACGTGAATGCTTGTTCTCGCGCATGCTCTTCCTACTAGGATTTTGCCACATATAGCCAGTCCAATAGTACAACTATTTTTTTAAGCTCTCTGTCCAAATAGTAGTAGGAGGAGTAGTACTAGTGGGTTGGAGTAGTAAATTAAGGCGATGCAGGCAGGGAAGGGGGAGGGACATGAAGGGTCCATCGTGCCGGGGTGCAACGCGAATGCGACAAGAGTGATGTACACCGTCCGTTCCTTATGAACTTGCATACTTCTGACTACTTTTTTTTAACACAGTACAGACGCAAGCGCTCATACATGCGCGTATACACTCAGCCCTATGAACTCACGCACGCACACCATACCCCTATGAGCACCTTCGAGAGACTGAGCTGGCATATCATCTTGAGATTTACGAAGTCACCGCCTCGTCGTGGACAGGAACGGTGGGGAGGTCCGGACGTCTGCCATGTGAAACTCCGAAACTTTGGTCCCATCCCACCCCACAACTCTCTAGGTTCAAGCCGTCTGGCTTTGCAAACTCCGCACAGTCAAAACTGATTGACCGGTCATCACCGGAACCACTATTCCCACCGGAACCTTCGCTGCTCAGCCTACGCCAGCTACTTGCTGGCTGGTCACCACTGCCCCAAAACCACACCTCCTCTCCAGCCCATTCTCCCACCTTTCGATCCCCTAGTCCGCATCAGCTGTCCCCTAGTTCGCCGGAAAGCCATGGTGCGCCGCAAGATCACGTACTACAAGATGCTAAGTCCAGAGCGCCGCGTAGAAATTGCGGCGGCGGTCGGTGCTATAAACCTTCATTCCCAAGCTCGCTTTACGGCGGGCCAATCCCTGAGTCCTCTAGAGCCAAGCTCCGAGGAGGAGGAAGTCGATCCAATGTTCATGGTGGAGGATGTGGTGCAGAAGGCCCCCGATGCGTTGAGACGATGGACATCGACTTCACGCCGGCGTCCGGGTCCCCCATGGTGCAGGCGGACTAGCGGTTCAACTTGGCAATCCTAAAGGAGCACTGAGAGGTGGAGGCTCAACTCGACGCGGAGCGCGTGGATGCCGCTGCCATCGAGGCCCTCCTGCAGGCGAAACCGGATGTCGTGGACGTGAAGCGGGCGGCGGAGGCTCAACTTGACGCGGAGCGCGTGGATGCCACTGCCATTGAGGCCCTCCTGTAGGCGGAACTAGACGTCCTGGACTTGAATCGGGCGGCGGAGGCTCAACTCGATGTAGAGCGCGCGGATGCCACAGCCATCGAGGTCCTCCTGGAGGCGGAACCGAACATCATGAACGTGAACTGGGCAGCGCTCGCGTCCGTGCAGACCGCCCACACGCTTCGCGTGAATGAATAGCTGGAGGCCGAGGACAACCACGATGCGGAGACACACGTCGGCAGCTACGGCTGGTTTGCGCAGGCAGCCAAAGACGACGAGGCCGGCTCGTTCCGCGAGCAGTGATAGTTTTTCTTTATGTTGTTGTTTTTAGGGAACTTTTTTGTGTAAAAACATATATTTATGCCAGTCGCCTGACTTTCATCATTAGGGTCAGTCGACCATTTCAGGCGGTTGGATGAATATCCTACGTCTCCTAACCCTTCTTCCTCACCTCTTCTTCTTCCTCAACAGACCACCGCACAGGCCGCATGGATCTTCCCCAAAATGTGGTTGGATAAACATACTGTATGAATGAAAATTAGGTGTCAACGGTTGGATGGCTGAGTTTGGTTTGATCACATGCAGTAGCACGTGTCAGTGAGGGTGTGTTCCCTTGGTTGGGTTTGTGGCGTGCAGGAGCGACTGTATGAGGGTGGGGTACGACCGCGACATGCGTGCGCAAGTGTACCTCCTTTTCATTTTGAAAAACTTTAGGCAAGCTTGGAAAAAATGTGTGGCAAAGTATGGCAATGCAAGGCCTAGACCCAAACAGGATACAAGTACAACATAAAGAAAGGTGGGGTTTTCCTTCCCAGGATCGATTGATACAAATCCCCGTTTGACGTGTCAATTAATGCGGTTTTTTTCTCTACCGCCCAAAGAGCTAACCATCTCACTCCTCATTGCTTTATTAATGCAACGCCATGCAAACCAACCTTCTCACTTCCGCATGCATGCAAGGGTATATTAATGTTGTTGGTTGCTAGTACGAGGCAAACCCCATCAATTTTGCGTCGATTAGTGTTAGTGGCCTTCTGCAAATTGTAATTTTGATACTGGCCTCGTATACAAAAAATGGAGGTAGTAACTATTTTACTTCCTTCCCCATTGTAGTGACGTCGACGATATCTCAACCATTGTGGCTTTGGCGAAGTGCGTTTGACGGAGCACACCATTGAGGCAGACCATGGTAAGTCGTTCGCAAGTGTCGTCTGCAAGCCAAGACAACCGCCTTCTTTGCATCCAGGAAGTCCGTTGAACCAAAGGAGGCCTAAATGTACTACTACTAGCACAATAGCGTCGTCCGTCCAGCTTAGTGCGGTAAATGTGGTTTCTCGAAGAAGACGATGGAGAAGCGGAGTCAGCGAAGAGTGAAATGATGGTTGCTTCGTCCGTGCTTTGTGATTTGACACCTCACTGCTTTGTGATTTGTGATAGAAGGGATAGGGGAGTAGACTCTGTGCTCTATACATGCGTCCAAGCACGGGAGAAAGAGGAGAGACGTTGCATTTTTCTATTCCTTCAATCAATCAATTAGGGAGCTTTGGTTCCCTCTTTTTGGCTTTGGCAGCACCCTTCACAATGGTTCCTATCGATGCCAAAAGCTATTTTCACATTTGGCTACACATTGTGGATGCCCTTAAGCATACCACTTGGTTTTGCTCCTTGGTGCTATCTATACAAATCTCGGTTATATTGATCTAAAAAATATATCAAGATTAGTAAAAAGGAGGTGATTTTGCCGTGCGGAAGGCGGGGGAGGTTTCTTATTTTTAGAGGAGGTTGGCCTGGCGGTTTGCTAACATGTGGTCCCACGTGTCAGTGATTTACCAAGCCGATCCGCGTCCCACATGAGGCTGCAAAACAGCAGAAGCAACACGTGGTTAACTTGAAGAAGATGAGGGAGAAGTGGATTCAACAAAGAGTGATATGATGGTTGCTTCGTCCCTCCAACTTTTTTTAGCATCGCTTCGTCCCTCCAACTTAACTGCGGGAAAGGTGAGCTTTGTGATTTGACGCCTCATTGCTCATTACTACGCCGATGCCATGACCGGGGTGTGTCCCCCCTGCTGCTCTAAACTGTTATTTCGGTATGGCACGTGGACCCGGTTGCTTGATGTCCCACATGTCGGCGAAAGGGACTAGAACATTTATGAAAGCGAGCGCTCCACATGGAGGAGTACACAACACGGCGGCCCAGTGAACTGTTACTTGTACTGTAGTACTACTATAGTTTTGTTGTTTCGCACGATCCATCGATACAAACTCGATTAAACATGCGAGGGCGGGATTTTCTCTGGGCGGTAGGCAGGGTAGTTTGGCATAGTCGGTTTGACACAGAGAGCGAGAGAAAGATGTGAAATGCTTGAATGTGTAATGGGCCCTTTTGTGTGTGTGTGTGTGTGTAGTCTGACCTTTCATATCACTAGATGATACTAGCCATACATTTCAAAGGCAATTTTAACGTATGCAAACTGAATAATTAAGTAACAATATGAGATCTAGTAAAACTAAAAACACATATGATTTATTGTGTTAGAGTGTAGTACTGCTGTATTGCATAGTTGTTAGACATAACATGCGAGAACGTGTAGAGATATACTTTTGGAGGGCCTGCAGAGAGAAATTGGGCATAAAGTGGATTCAATTATTTGTATTTATCTTCATAGCATTTGTAACTCATATCTACAGTTTATACGATAGACGTGAATGCTTGTTCGCTTTTACGAAACCAGTACAACAATAATGGGGTGGCATCCGCCAATTTAGGCACTGGCACGTTGGCCTACTTGGCTCCATAGAGAGAGTGAGAGAAGAGATAAATACACTGGCGATCAGTGTATTTCAAAGTGAAAAGCGTAATACGGTCACCGAACTTCAGAATATGTTCATTACGGTCACTATATACATTTTGCGGTGATTATACGGTCACTTGCTCACCGTTCAGCATCGGATTGCACTTTGTTGACCGGCCAAATAGTCTGCGTGGCACTATGTTGACTGGTCAAATTGACCACATTCCTTGTGGGTCCCACCTGTCAGTTCGCAAAGGAAAAAAGTAAGATAAACACAAATTTACGCAGGCGCGACAAGACTCCAACCCATGCGCGGGAACCACCTGGTTGTGTATGTGTCTGTCAGGGCCTGATGTGTGCGCATGCACGTCTAGGTTGAGCACTTGAGCGTGAGCGTGTGTGTTGGTCGTGTGGTGTGTGCATGCATGCGTGCGTGTGAGTGTTGCGTGTGTGCGTGTGTGCGTTTGAGTGTTGCGTGGCTGCGTGTGTATGTGTGAGTGTTCCATGCATGCAGTTCATGTGCATGCATGCATGTGTGTGTATAATCACCACACTAGCTCCTGTGTATTAAAACAGATGGCTGAGCATACCAATACAAGGCCACCTTGTCCGCTGTGCCCGCGGTCATGACTTCGAATACCCACTGTCCAATATTTTTTTATCATTTGTTTTCATTCTTATACACGCCGACAGGTGGGACCAATAGTAGTGAGATAATGTGATGCAACACTAGATGTGCCACGTGAAGCGTTTAACTGGTCAACTAGTCGTGTCTTCAAAAAATACAGAGTTGTACGGTGAGCCCGTGACTGTATAATAACCACAAAACATAAATGGTGACCGTAATGAGTGGATTCTGAAGTCCAATGTACGTATCGTGCTTTCGCTTCAAATACAGTGATCGTCGCTGTATACATCACGAGAGAAAGATGAAACATGCGTGAATGTGCTGGGGGCATACTTTTAGAGGACCTAGAGATAGTTTGTGTGCGTACATGAAATGGGCGTAGAGGGGGGGGGGTGTGCGATGGTGAGAGAGATGCTCTTCGTTTCTCTTTATTATGACTAACTTTATATATAGTATTAAAATATAAAAATTCACAGTGCGGAAAAAATATCATTGGGTGCACCATGCAATGCAAATTATCTTTCATACTCCATATAACTTTGTAATGTTGTATATATGTAGAATTTCTAAAATAAAATTTTGGCCACACTTTGTGTGGTTTTTATTCAAAAGGAATGTTGTATGCGAAGTAAAAGTGAAGAGAGGGCTTTTTAGATCAACGGGGTACGTGATAAGATGTAACATGTGTGAATGTGTAGTTGACGTATTTGGCAGGGCCTATAGAGGGTATGCGTACGTATTCGAGAGAGGTATGGATAGAGGGGCTGGCGGCAGGGTGGCGGGGCAACGAGGGAGAGATAGCACGAGAAATGAGAGAGGTCCACACACAGAGAGAGAGAGAGAGAGAGACGAATAGGATGTCTCAGCGAGAGATGCCCTTGAGTGTGTCCATGCAAGGGGGGAGGGGATAGAGGCATGAGGAGAAATAGTTTGTGTGGTGTCTGTGTTGGTATGTGTGGGTGTGACAAGATAATGAGACCTAGGGATAAAGGGTGTGTCGTCGCGTGAGGTCCGGTGGGCCGATGTGAGGCCCTTGGGCCGATTCCGTCCTGCGCCACATTGGTCGGCCCGTGATGCATTTCAGGGAAACCCATGGAGGACTAGTTGTACAAGACAAAGATACCGAGCCATGAAGGACTCTGTGTCCATTGACAAAGCCGGCTAGGATTTTTAACCCTTGCTAGGTCCCCGAACTAAGTTAACCCCTTGTCTCTGATATTACCATTCATCCAACCTAACTTTAAGGTGCATCCTACAGAATGCTCTGCTAGAATTATATTCGTCAATTAGGAAGAGAGGTGGAGACAATGCATGCGAGATAGGCCTAAAGATAATGTGCGTGCAGGAGACACATAGGCATGTCTATGTATAGATAAATGGTCGGTGGGGATCGTGCGTGCGTATGTGTGTGAGAGGAAGAGTGCTTGTGACAAAGGTTAGTGAAAACAGTCGTAAATGGTTGCGAGAGAGAGGGAGGGTGATATCGTGAGCATGTGTGTGAGAAAGACACCTCGAGAGAGAGTGTGTGAGCATGTGTGAGAGAGCCCCGATGGATATACACCGTGTGCACGTATGTGTGTGAGAGAAAGTTAGCGCGTGTGTGAGGAGGGGCCTATGGAGAGTGAACCTTCACGTAAAAGACTGATGTACACATTGATTAAAAATATAAATTGTATCCAAATATTAGGATGGGATCATGATATTTGCAATTCGCCTAAGGAACGGTCATTGATCTATCTGACATCCATATTCTATCGAATTTGAGCATGTCTATGTTATTATTCGACATAATTGATCCATAGAGTTAGTTTTTTGAAGTCCAGACAATGCATCGCTGTAGCAATTCGATTATAAACGTGAGTATAGTTCATGTTGTCTGTGTAAAGAACATTATACATACAAAAGTTACACAATGAACATTCTAAATAGCTAGCTAGGAACTAGCATATATTTGAATTTAACTTATGGTGGTTTAAAAAATTTGAATTCAACATGAAGTCCATTCAATTATTTGAATTCAAGATCATGGCATTTGTAAATCATACCTAAATTAAGGGGGTACCAATCTTTGCTCTGCTTTTGTACATAATAGCATATGTAGTTGTGTACAAAATAGATTCAAATTTACCTCCTCCATTCCAAAATAATCGTAGTTATAGAATTTTCAAGCGTCAAAATTTCAAAAAGAAGCGCATAATTTAATGAGGTTTTCAAACATACAAGGTCAAATTTAACGTTGTCTATTTAGGTCAATCCTCAAAGTTCAAGAGTACTCTAAACATGAATGCTTCTGTTTCAAAATTTTGAACGAAGCGCCAAAAGAGCCTCTACTCGTCCGAAACCGCGTGAGACCAATGTTTGGTAGAAGGAAATTACTTTTCTAACTCTGACCTGTGAAACCTACCGGCCCGACGTCCAAAGGTCCAACCGGGGTAGGTTTGTAACTTCATCTAGACGCCACGCAATCGCCTTCGAAAAACATTCATACACCATGGCCGCCTAAACACACATGCGCTCGGCTGAAATCGCTCTCGCCCACTATTTGGGACACCTGGGATTACCGTCCTACCCCCGACCCGCAGTAGGTCCGAAATTTAAGAGGAGGGAAAAGTTTGTACTTTCCCCAAATTTCAAACAAGCGCGTCCCAGACCGAAACATGGTTCCCCCTTAGGTCCCCCACCCCCGTCCGATTCCCCATTCATACTCCGTGGGCGCCAAAGCTACCTCTCCACCAACCATGAAACCCCACCGTCCTCCTTCCGCCACCCCATCCCACCCATCAACCGCCACCCTCCTCCATCACGCCGGAGCCGATACCCCGATGTCGTCATCCATCGCAACCGCAACGCCCTCCACGACTAGTAGTTGAAGCCGAGGCCGGGCTGACTCCAGGACGCCGACGTGCGCCGTACCCGAGCAAGTTCAACCACACCGTCCTGTGCCTCACCGCTGTCTCTCCAACGCTGCCACCATCCACCGTGTCGGAGCTGTTCCCACTTCGCCGTCCTTCGCCGCCTCGGATCTGCTTCCCCTCCGCCGACAGACGGCCACCGCAACATAGTCAACAATTTGGCCATGGGTTCATCCAAGGCTCCACCGTCCTCCACAACATCGGTTCCCCCGGTAAAACCAAGAAGATTGGCGTGAAATCAGGAGGGCACGACACTGGCAACCAGAACTGGTACTCCTCTTCCCTTATTCATGCAAATCATACGTGTCTGCTTGCATGGTATTCATCCCACAGAAGACATAGTTGACCGCTTCTTACTGCACCTTCTTGCTGATACTAGATGTTCCTAGTAACTCGGGATGCACAAGGTTTCTCATCATATACTATTTCACCTTAGCTAGAGGTCTGTCACCCCTGGATTTCAATTCTTGGTTAGTTGATCCCCAATTAAAGGAAGCACCACCCGCGGAGGTGCTAGTCCGCCTGTTACGCTAGGGAAGCAGCGCCTCGGTGTCTATCTTAGGGGTGTGTGGTGCCTAGGAGCTGCTGGCGCCCGATCTGGAGGTCGGCCGGGCTTAAAGGGATGGCCGGGGGGCAGTGCTAAGCACGGCGGTGGTCTGAGCTCGAGGGGAGGGCGGGGCGGCGGAGGCAGGGGTCTGGGCCGGTGGTTGCTGGCAGTTCGAGAAAGATCATCAACAGTGACTGGCGGGAGGTAGACGAAGGCCATCTGCCCGTTCCTTGTAGATAGGACGGTTCAGAAAAAAATTGACTGACCTATTTATTTTCAGTCGACTGTTATTTTGATAGGACCACATGTGGTGGTGTGTTGGAGGAGTACCTGCATTTCCCAGCCATCCCTTTGCTCATATTACAAAATCCTAGAATCTAATTTCTTTTGCCATGCAATGTTGTAGAGCTATCATATGTCTCATGTCATTTATTTTTTAGCCACCTGCTATCTGCTACTTTTACAGTGCAGTAGTTCTGCACACACTTCACCCATACTCTCACTATTGTTTTTTTATGCATGGGTATTTCAACCTCTACCACATTGTTGGTAAAAACACGAAAGAAAAGAGAGAAGTCGCTCCGGCTTAATGCGCGGATAAGCAAGACACGTCTCAGCGCTTTACAAGGTGAAGTGTCAGCAAATGGAGACAGTAAACATAGCTCTGGAGTTGATGATCTTATTCGCCATGAACTACCATCCCAAGTGCTTGCTTTAACTTCGCGGTGTCATATGTGGTTGCATGTTGCATATAGTGTCTAGCTTGTATTCGAAAGGCGGAAGTCGGTCTTTATTAAGATAAGGAAAGAAATTTTTTACATCATGGCAATGGCCGCAAAAGAGTACTAGACCACAGAGCACCAGAAGCCAAATAGCTAGTCAAGGCACTGGCCGAGCCAATGACAAGCCCATCACAGACAGGCATCACCTGCAAGCCAACTAAAAAGCCATGGTGGTGGCAAAGCAGCCCACCTCCCGCCAGGCTTCTCAGGTCCTCGTTGATCATGCTCACCACTCCAGCCGGGTGTCTAGCTTGTATTGCTTCCAATTTGGTTAAATTGCATCTGCTTAGTTTACACATTATACCTTTGAATATGACATGCCTTCCTCTTTTTGGTACATACTACAACATCTGTCTATTAACCATGTTCTTACATCAAACTAATGTTCTTGTGTATGTCTCATCAATCACTTATGATGACACAATCAGGCTCGTGGATTACTGTGAGAAAAGAACCGCTTTTAAAGAATGCAGTGTCAGCCTCCCCACATGATTCTCAAGAAACAGCAAG
This sequence comes from Thinopyrum elongatum, assembly GCA_011799875.1. Classification (NCBI taxonomy): domain Eukaryota; kingdom Viridiplantae; phylum Streptophyta; class Magnoliopsida; order Poales; family Poaceae; genus Thinopyrum; species Thinopyrum elongatum. The sequence continues at coordinate 230,778,543 of CM022298.1, forward strand.
GCTAGATGAAGATAGTCAACGTAGCTCTGTAGTTGATGACCGCATTTCCCCTACACTACCATGGCAGGTGCTTGGTCTAACTTGGCAGTGTGATACGTGGTTGCATGTTGCATATGGTGTCTAGATTATAATTCTTCCAATCTGGTTAAATTGCATGTGTTATTCTGCTTAGTTTATACATTATACCTATTAATGTGACACGCCTTCCTATTTTTGGTACATGTTACTGATACGTCTCCGGCGTATCTACTTTTCCTAACGCTTTAGCTCTTGTTTTGGACTCTAATTTGCATGATTTGAATGAAACTAACCTGGACTGACACTGTTTTCAGCAGAACTACCATGGTGTTGTTTTTTGCAGAAATAAAAGTTCTTGGATTGGAACGAAACTTTTTGGAGAATTTTTATGGAATAAAAGAAAATACTAGAGCCAAGAACCACCGAAGGGGGGCCCCTGGGTGAGCACAACCCACCAGGGTGCGTCCCCTCCAGGCGCGCCTAGGTGGGTTGTGCCCACCTGGTGGCCCCACTGACCCTATCTCCGATGCTATAAAGTCCTATTTTCGGAGAAAAAAATCAGGGAGAAAGAATTATCACATTTCACGAGACGGAGCTGCCGCCACCTCCTGTTCTTCATCGGGAGGCCAGATTTGGAGTCCGTTTGGGGCTCCGGAGAGGGGGATCTTTGATCTTCGTCATCACCAACCCTTCTCCACCGCCAATTCCCTGATGCTCCCCATCGGGAGTGAGTAATTCCTTCGTAGGCTCGCTGGTCGGTGAGGGAGTTGGATGAGATTCATCATGTTATCGAGTTAGTTTTGTTAGGGCTTGATCCCTAGTATCCATTATGTTCTGAGATTGATGTTGCTATGACTTTGCCATGCTTAATGCTTGTCACTTTGGGCCCGGGTGCCATGATTTTAGATCTGAACCGTTTATGTTATCACCATTATATCTATGTTGTAGATCCGATCTTGCAAGTTATAGTCACCTATTACGTGTTATGATCCGTAAACCCCAGAGTGACAGTATTCGGGATACTTTCCGGTGATGACCGTTGTCTGAGGAGTTCATGTATTCACTATGTGCTAATGCTTTGTTCCAGTTCTCTATTAAATGGAGGCCTTAATATCCCTTAGTTTCCTTATGGACCCCGCTGCCACGGGATGGTAGGACAAAAGATGTCATGCAAGTTCTTTCCATAAGCACGTATGACTATTTACGGAATACATGCCTACATTATATTTATGAACTGGAGCTAGTTTTGTATCACCCTAGGCTATGACTGTTATATGATGAATATCATCCAACGAATTCACCTATCCAATGCCTATGAATTTTCCACATATTGTTTCTGCTAAGTTACTACTGATGTTGCTACTGTTACAACTGCTACAAAATCATTGCTATCATTGTTACCGTTACAGCTACTGTTACTACTACTATCAAAACTGTCATATTACTTTGCTACTGATCATATTGCTACAGATAATTAATCTCCATGTGTGGTTGAATTGAGAACTCAGCTGCTAATACTTGCAAATATTCTTTGGCTCCCCTTTGTCGAATCTATAAATTTGGGTTGAATACTCTACCCTCGAAAACTGTTGCGATCCCGTATACTTGTGGGTTATCAAGACCTTTTTCTGGCGCTGTTGCCGAGGAGCATAGCTATATTTCTTGAGTCAATTTGTCATGGTGTAACACGATCACCTATGGGGCCATCAGCCCCTTGTGGTTCGGCAGGGGGGAGATTACGTTGCACAAAGTGCAGAAGCCATGGGACAGCACGACAGAGGTGACGCTGGTGGTTTTTACCTAGGTTCGGGCCGCTGCGAAGCGTAAAACCCTACTCCTGCTTTGGTGGATTGAGGGGAAGACCGTGGTGGGCACGCAGCGCTCAAGCCCGGCAAGGTCGCCTCGGGGAGAGCAGCTACACGCGTATGAGTGTACAAGGGTCCGAATCCTTTTTTAGGTTGCCATGGCCCTCCTTTTATAGGCTAAGGGGTTACCACAATGGCAAAATAGTCATTATCTACTGATTAGATAGCCAACAGTGCTATCATACCTAACTCTGGCAGTTAGGACAAAGTGCATTAAATGCACTGCTAGGTGTCATGCTGTGGATGCAGCCCGGCAAGCCTGCCGCGCCGCTCAACCATCTTCTATCTGTCTGCATGACACGCCTATGGACGGGTGTCATATAGAGGGAATCTCCCTTCCAAATGGTTGCCACGTGCCAAATGACAGCCACTTAATCACTTGGGGGCTCGACACCACACTGATAAGTGACTTGCGTCGCTGTGCGGTGGAGCGGTGGAGTCTTGACGGGGAGATTCGCCCTTAGCGGCCCCGGCAAGCCTGCCGGGGGAATCCTGGGACTTGTCCTTGGCGAGGTCTCGACCTGACCAGGCTCGCCTGCCCGGTAAGGGAGGTCCTTTCTCATTGATATCTTGTTCTCTTGGCTTGCCTTGGTCTTCTTGATCCGCCCTTTGATTCCTCAAAGAGCTATCTCTCTGGGTTGGTTTTGTCTTGGGGGCTTGGTGCTATTGTATCTTCGCCATTGCACCTGTGTACAGTCTGGGCAACATACATGAAGGTTTGTTGCACCAACAGGAGCCCCCGGGCCTGACCCGAACGTGCCGCCGAGCACCGTTGGGGTAGGCCCTATCAGGTACATAGGCAGGGCGCTTGTGGTGGCTCTCTTCTTGATATTTTCCCTGCTTCTTCATTAACCTATGCTTGAGTCAGGTTCCGGTTTCCCGTGCGTCGAGCAAGACGTCGCGGGGGAGATTTATGCCAGGATCCATGGGCCGCCCATGTCCCATGTTCACGGGCGGTAACTGCCATTCCACTAGTTCCCCTGACTGTGTCGTTTCCGCCACATACGCTGCATGCATTGCACAGGGTTGGTGGCGGATGCGGAGGGCACGAGAATGGGTGCCATGGCAGAAATCCAGGCGTCGCGGATAGGCGTAGGAGGTCGGTCTTGATTTTGTGCGCCGTTGGTGATGCAGAGGGGTCGGATTGGTGGAACGGGGTGGTTGCCTCCTGGGTGAGGGGCTAGCCCCCGACCCTGTTTGCTTATAAAAGGGGACATGGGCGAGGTGCCCGCTCACATCCAACTCCTCCTCCTTCCTTCTGACATCTTCCCTCCACCATGGTAAGGGGGAGAGGGAGTGGTGGTATCCCAGCAGTGGCGACGAGGGTTTCCGCTCGACAACGCCTCCCTCCTCCCATTGGGGACGACTGGGCGGAGCCCATCGTGAGAGGGGGTGGCAGAGGACATGGACACGGCCGCCGTGGCGCCTGGGGTCGAGGAGGACGGGGCGGTGCTTTGATCGCCCCTCCTCCAGTTGCTCCGGGCCTGAACGAAGGCCATGTTGGCTACCAACCACTGGAATTCATCGCAGCCGCCTTCAGCTTCCAACTCCATTCACAAGAGTGATGGAGGTTGAACAGCCGCCGGGGCTGAGGCTGCACATGAGGGGCTGCTGTAATGGCAGCATGAGGGCGGACGTAGAATTCCCTGCACCTCATGTCATGCTTCTCCGGCGCGGCTGGAAGACCTTCGCTCATGACCATAGCTTGGCGGCAGGGCACATCCTTCACTTCAAGTTAATGGACGCCACCCTGCTCTTCGTCAAGGTCTTCAGGCATTCGGGTGCTCGCTTAGGGTGCTGCGCGGAGAGCTCGCCCGACGACGAAAGCTCCTCCTTGAGTGGCAGTGACGAGGAGGACAGTGACAGCAATGACGGTGGCACTGATGGGGAGGACGATGGCTCTGACTCTGGCTGAACACTAGCCGCACCGTCACCGTCAGCGGGAGGCCGGTGGCACCACCATCTGCACCTGCATCTTCTCCCTGGCAAGGTGATTTGCCGGGGTGTTGGGTGTGGATGGTGTCTTCGCCTCCTCCAGCAGTCTTCCAGCTGGACCCCGGCAGGCTTCCTCATGGACTCCGGCTTCGTCTTTCCTGCCGGTGTCCAAGCTGCCGTGTCCTGCTAGCCCTGGTGGCGGTGACCAGGGTATCGCCTATCCGCTCTCCCCGCCCATCACCTTCGTCCGCGCCCTCTCGATCATGTCAGGTTGTGTCCTGCGGGTCTTGACGGGGTCAGGCTGGGCTTCTGCCCAGGCACTCCTTTTGCCCTCTTCACCTCCCACCGTAGTTCCTAGGAGGAGAGGGACAAGAAAGGGATTACGGGGCACTTATCTTTTTTTAGTCTCAAACATGTAGGCTTTTGCCAAATTTTAGTCTTAAATATGTAATCTCTTTTATCCATGTTTGTGTTCTGTAAGGTCTGTACTTGTTTATCTGCATATTAATGAAAAAGACAAGCCTTGTCGGGTACTTGTGCATGTATCTTATCCATGCAGAGGAGGAACGCCTCTATACTTTTAAGTAAACAAGTTTCCTGGCAAGCTATCTTGCCGGTGCCCTCCGTCATTGCCTCCTGCCGGGCTTGAAACTACGGAGGGGAACCGGCTCCTTGTCGATCCTTCTCTGTCAAATGCCACTACAACCATCTTGACCGAAACAACATTCGGATCAAAGGATGGGAGCACAAATGATTTGAAGGTGACAAGGTTTCTCTATGCACAAGTTTTCTTCTTATAGAGACATGTATGGGTAAAAGGAAACTTATCTGTTTGGCTTGTTGGGGATCGATATGTAAGCTTGTTTTCCGTCTCTTCTTCCCAGGATCAAGTCCGCAGCAAGAGCGCTATAGTTAGTGCAGGGGAAAACATAGCAGCATATGACCTCATCTAAATGACCATGGCAAGTTTAAACTAAGCTAATCATGCATGCATGTTTTTAGGGCGCCAGCGCTTTGTTTTATTATCTGTGCTCAGGGTCTATGTCTGGCTTTGTACAAAGGGTTACATGCGCATCGGCAAGGCTTGTACAAAAAGGTGGCTGCCGGGGCAGGGCCCGACAGCCGTGCCTTATGGGTAGAACTTGCGAAGATGCTCAATATTCCATGAGTTTTGTATTTTGATGCCATCTTCGGTCTCCAAACGGACTGCGCCAGGTCTGTTGACTCGTATTACCCGGTAAGGGCCTTCCCACTTCGGCATCAACTTGTTGGAACCCTTGGCGGACTGAACAGACCTAAGGACAAGGTCGCCTTCCTCAAGGCTCCGGGCATGGACCCTGCGGCTGTGATAGCGACGCATGGCTTGCTGGTAGCGTGTAGCATGCACAGCAGCCCTGAGACGGTTCTCCTCAAAGAGCACGGCATCGTCATGCCAGTGCTGCTCTTACTCTACTTCATCGTAGGCAAATACTCGAGGTGACCCGTATATGAGTTCCATGGGGATCACTGCTTTTGCCCCATAGACTAGGGAGAAGGGAGTCTGGCCGGTAGCTCGATTTGGTGTCGTACGGAGGGACCAAAGAACCACCGGCAGCTCGTCGATCCAGTGTCTGCCGCACTTCCGCAGCTTATCAAAAGTCCTTGTCTTGAGCCCACGCAGCACTTCAACGTTCATCCTCTCAGCTTGTCCATTGCTCCTGGGATGAGCAACAGAGGCGAATGAAACCTTACTTCCGAGGGTTTTAACATATTGCATGACGGCGCGGCTTGTGAATTGGGTGTCGTTGTCAGTGATGACTCTGGCGGGCACTCCGAAACGGCAGACCAATCCTTTCAAGAACTTGATAGCTGATTGTGCGGTCACCTTCCTCACAGGCTCCACTTCCGGCCACTTTGTAAACTTGTCGATTGCAATGCACAAGAATTCAAAGCCCCCGGTAGCATGGGGGAAGGGGCCCAAGATGTCGAGCCCCCAGACTGAAAATGGCCATGACAAAGGGATCGTCTGGAGAGCTTGAGTAGGTTGATGGATATTGTTGGAGTGGAACTGGCAGGCTTCACATCTGGTGACTAGCTCAATTGCATCTTGGAGGGCCGTGGGCCAGTAGAAACCTTGCCAGAAAGTTTTTCCAACCAAGGCTCTTGATCCAATATGGGAGCCGCACATGCCTTTGTGTATCTCTGCCAATAGTTCCTTCCCCTCTTCTCGGCAAATGCACTTCAATTTCACACCGTTGGGCCTCCTTCTGTATAATGTGTCATCGACAAACTGATACATACTGGCCCTCTGGGCTACTCTTTCAGCTTCTTCTTGCTCTTCGGGAAGTTCTCCAGTTTGGAGGTAGTGGACTATGTGCCGTGCCCAAGTTGGAGCTTGAGGCTCGACAATCAGGACAAATGGCACCTCCTCACTCGTGGGAACGCCTACCTCGACCGCAAGGACCTGTGGTCCTATGGAAGAGTGAAGCTCACCAAGCAAAGTGGAGTTGTTCCCGGCAGCTTCTCTACTGGGGACCTATGGAGGTCCTGCTGGTAAAGGCTTGCCAGAGTCCAGCTTTCTCCTTTTTCTGGCCATTGTTGTCGGGGATACGGAAGGTTGAGTCAGGTGGAGAACAAAAGTCCCTGGTTCCACAGGAAGCTTTTGCGCAGCGCATTTTGACACATGATCAGTAATGCTGTTTTCTGCACGTGGCACGTGCTCTGTTTGCATCCATCAAAATGCTCCTCCAACTTTCTCACTTCTTCAACGTACGCCTCCATCAATGGACTCTGGTAATCCTTGTTCACTTGTCTCACCACAAGTTGTGAATCTCCACGGATGATCAACTTCTTAATTCCCAATTCCTTGCAATTCTGAGCCCGCCAAGGAGCCCTTCATATTCCGCAGTGTTCTTGGTATCTTTCTCCCAGGGAAAGTGCATTTGGACTACATACTTGAGGTCCTCTCCAGTGGGCGCGACAAGGAGCATGCCAGCCCCCGCACCTTGCAATGATAAGGCACCATCAAAGTACATGATCCATTCTTGGGGTGCTTCCTTGCCGGGGATAACTATTTCCGACGTCTCTTCGTCTGGAGTAGGCGTCAATTCTGCAATGAATTCTGCCAGTGCCCTGCTCTGAATGGTTGAGGTACTTTTATACCTCAGACTAAAACTTGACAACTCTAGTGCCCATTCAACTATTCTGTTGGTGGCCTCAGGGTTCCTCAGTATGCGTTGCAAAGGGAAATGAGTGACAACTGTGATCTCGTGGGCTTGGAAGTAGTGGCGCAGCTTCCGTGAGGCCATGATGACGCCGAAGATTAATTTCTGCACTCCAGAGTAACTTGACCTAGCCCCCTGCAACAGGGAGCTAACAAAGTAAACTGGTCGCTGCACCACCTTCTTCTTTGCCGTGGCCTTGGGATTGCCTTCACCACCCCACTCTTCGTTCTCCTGATCCGTATTCAAGCTTGCCGTGACTGGTTCACCTCCTTCTCCGGGGAGGACAGTAGCTGCAACTGCTCCTTCATCTACTTCTCGCTGCGCCACCAGCGCTGCACTAACCACTTGATTGGTTGCCGCCAAATATAGCAGCAACGGCTCTTGTGGTTTAGGAGCGACCAAGGTGGGAGCAGAGGAAAGACAGGCTTTTAAGTCCCCCAGCGCTACTTCTACCTCCGGGGTCCACTTCATGGGCCCTGCCTTCTTCAGAATTTTGAAGAACGGTAGGGCGTGCTCGGTAGACTTGGAAATGAACCTACTCAGCATGGCAACACATCCAGTTAAACGCCTCACGTCCTTGACTGTCTTGGGTGCTTGGATCTGCTCGATCGCTCTGATCTTGCCGGGGTTGGCCTCTATCCCCCGGTGAGACACAAAGAAGCTAAGTAGCTTACCGGAGGGAATGCCAAACACACACTTCTCAGGGTTCAACTTCAAGTTGATCTTGCGTAGGTTTGCGAAGGTCTCTTCCAGGTTCTGAATTAGCGTTGATCTGTCCTTGGTTTTGACCACTATATCATCCATGTAAGCCTCAATATTCTTGTGCAACTGAGGTTCAAACCCAATTTGCACTGCCCTTGCAAAAGTGGACCCAGCGCTCTTTAACCCGAAGGGCATCCCACAAAGCAGTACGTGCCACATGGGGTTATGAATGCGGTCTTCTCCTCATCTTTCTTAGACATGAATATCTGATGGTATCCGAAGTATGCATCCAAGAAGGAAAGCAGATCGCACCCGGAAGTGGAATCCACAATTTGGTCGATGCGTGGCAAGGGGAAAGGGTCCTTCGGGCATGACTTGTTCAGGTCTGTGAAGTCTATGCAAAGTCTCCATTTCCCATTTGCCTTGCGCACCACCACCGGGTTCGCCAACCATGTTGGATGCAACACTCCTCTGACCAAACCAGCTGCTTCAAGTTTCTTGATCTCTTCGGCAATGAATTGCTGCCGCTCCAAAGCTTGTTTCCTGACCTTCTGCTTGACGGGCCGAGCATGAGGGCAGACAGCAAGGTGGTGCTTGATTACCTACCTGGGAACACTGGGGATGTCAGATGGCTGCCAAGCAAACACATCGACATTCGCCCGCAGGAAGGCAACGAGCGCGCTTTCCTATTTGTCGTCGAGGGTGGAGCTGATGGTGAACGTACCATCAGCGCCACCTAGCCCTGCCGGGACCTTCTTCACGGCAGGTGAAGCAACCTTGGATCTCTTGCTAGTGGAACTCTCTGGCAAATCGTCGATGGGCGCGGTGCACTCCAGAGAGGCGCGCTTCCTGGACTCTTTGCTGGTATCCCTGCTAGCCTTCTTTCCTCTTTTGCCTTCCTTGGCAGGAACTGCAGCTTCTGCGGCCTCGGCAGCGATGGCATTCCGATACATCTTATCCACGCATATGACCACGTCCTTCTTGTCCGACGGGATGGGGATGATGCCCATCGGCCTTGGCATCTTCAGAGTATTGTAGGCATAGTGAGATGCCACCATGAATTTTGCCAGAGCTGGACGGCCAAGAATCCCATTGTACGGCAAAGGAAGCTCGACCACGTTGAACACAATCTTCTCGGTCTGGTAGTTCAATTCTCCTCCAAACGTCACCGGCAGCGTAATCTTTCCCTTAGGACGACTCCTGCCGGGGTTGATTAGTTGAAAAGTGCCAGTAACCTTGAGCTCTTCATCTGATATTTGCAGCTTGCTGAGTACTGTGGGGGAAATCAGATTTAACCCTACCCCGCCGTCAACCAACATCTTTGTGACCTTGAGATTGCGGATTATTGGTGAAACCAACAACGGCAAGCACCCTACCGCGCTGGTGCGGTTGGGGTGATCCACTTCGTCAAAGTTGATGGGTGTGCGGGACCATTTGAGTGGTTTTCTGGAGTCTGTCGCTGGCTCTACGTCATTGACTTCACGCGCCCACTATTTAAGTTGGCAGTGAGAGGAGTGCAAAGATGCGCCTCCGTCAACACACAGGTTCTCAGTGGCTTTCTGGAACTCTTGCTCACTGGTTTCCTCTTCATCCCCTTCATCACTTTCGTCATCACCTTCCTTCTTCTCGCGGCCTCTAGCCGGTTTCTCTTGATGCTGGGGAACCTTCTGCGACGGCCTCCTTTGCCGCCTCGGCCCTTCCCGCCAGCACCTTCCTGGTCTCTTTCCTTGTCACGCTTCTCGTATTCAGCTTTCTGCTTCTTGACAAGTTGCTCATCTTGGTGACACTCTTGGAGGTCATGGCCCTTGGTCCGGTGGATCTTGCAGTATGGTCTATCAGCCTTCCTAGCCTTTTCGGCTGCCGCAGCCTCCCGACAATCAGTGCATGTGTTAACTTCCTTGCCGGGGGTTTCGGTCATGGCCTTCTTGCCGGTACTGGGAGTGCCAGAACCCTCAATAGCCAGTACTGCTTTTTCCTTGCGCTTTTTATTCTTCCTCTTCGGGTTAGTGGCATCGTCGTTGTCTTCTGAGTCAACTTGAATGCCATCCTCTTCTCCGGGGAGTCGCCTCCCTTCCTCTATACGGGCACACTTATCCGCCAAGGTGTACAGCTCATTCACTGTCTTGGGCAACCGGACGTTCATCTTGGAGCGTATCCTCCTGTTGTGCATGTTGGACTGGAACGCGGTAATCACAGCTACCGGGTGGATATCTGGAATGTTCCCGTGTACCCGGCTAAACCTCTACATGTACTTCCGCAAACTCTCCCCTTCCTTTTGTGGAAGGAGCTGCAAATCGCTGGGCCGTCCTGGTTCTTGATGGCCGCCCGTGAAGGCACCAACAAATTCATTGCACAGGTTAGCCTAGGTCGAGATGGAATTCTCTGGCAGGTGCATCAGCCATGACCTCACGTTTGGCTTGAGTGCCAAAGGGAAGTAGTTGGCGAACACATTCTCATCTTTTCCTCCGGCGGCTTGAACAGCGATGGTGTAGACCCTCAAGAACTCTACCGGGTTCAGCCTTCCATCATACTTTTCTGGTATCTCTGGCTTGAAAACATGGGCAGATGGCCAATAGACTTGCCATAGCTCGCGAGTGAAGGCAGAGCACCCAACCTCGAAAGGCAAGTATCCGCCTTCATTGGGCACGGGTTCGTCGACGTCTGGGCCATTGCGCCTGTCAGATTGGCGGCGAGTTTCGCGGCGTTGTTCTATAGTGACGTGCGCGTCTTCCCTCCGCCGATCTTCCAGGACCTGCTGTTGATCTCGATGGGCCCGAGGATCAGATGAAGCTATTGATGCCTCGTCGAGCTCTTGGTCACGGGATTCGGGCTGCGGCCTCTGCACTGGCTGCCATGGAGGGGATTATACCGTTGGAGTGGTCCCCTCGATACGGTCAGCAGCTCGGACCGTGGTCGTTGCTTGCGGGTGCCGTGGCAGGCCTGCCCGCTGTGACGGTCCTTCTTCAGCAAAACCGATCAAACTCTGAATGGTGGCTCTCCACTCATCCATTTGACCAGCCGCTGGCGGGAACCTCAGCAGGAGTAGGGCTCGCGCCATGGCTTCCGAAGCGGTGCTTGGCATGGATGACGATGCAGATCGCGACATCGCTTGACTCCTGATGGTACCAGTAGTGGCGGCGCCGTGTTCTCATCACCGCGAGCCAGTCGCCATGGCGGTACAGTGGCGAGAAGGGTGCGTCTAGGGGTTAGCAACCCCATTTGGCGCTTCGTCTTGGTTACCCTACCCTGGGGATGGCATGCGCCCGTAACCGCGCCCGTAGCAGGGACAACTAGGAGGTCGCGACTCGCACCAGAGCGGGCGTTGTCACTGCGGCTACACCCTCCAGCGCGGTGGGGAGGTGGATACTAAACATTCTCCCCACCCGCGCCTTATGGAACACGGCCGTCAGGATGCTTCTGGAGTCGCCCTCCCCCAGCGTCTTCCGCTCTTGCTTCGGCCACGGGGGGAACGATGACAGCGCTGCCTGTGCCGGTCATGTCCCCCACGGCGCCCGCGTCCCCAACGCTGCCGCAGCACCCATAGTATCAATGGATGCATGCGAGGGGGCCTTCGACATGGAAGGGTGAGCTGTTGCGCCAGACTTTTTCTTGGGCACCGTGGATGATGAGGCTAATGATGAAGAAGATGATGATGAAGATTGACGTGCTGTTCACAACCTCAGGTTCGCGCAAGTGCTTCCCCCTACCCGGCGCGCCAAAGGTGTCATGGTGGAACACGATCACCTATGGGGCCATCAGCCCCTTGTGGTTTGGCAGGGGGAGATCACGTTGCACAAAGAGCGGAAGCCATGGGACAGCACGGCAGAGGTGACGCTGGTGGCTTTTACCCAGGTTCGGGCCGCTGTGAAGCGTAAAACCCTACTCCTGCTTTGGTGGACTGATGGGAGGATCGTGGTGGGCACACAACGCTCAAGCCCGGCAAGGTCGCCTCGGGGAGAGCAGCTACGCGTGTATGAGTGTACAAGGGTTCGAATCCTTTTTTAGGTTGCCATGGCCCTCCTTTTATAGGCTAAGGGGTTACCACAGTGGCAAAACAGTCATTATCTACTAATTAGATAGCCAACATTGCTATCATACCTAACTCTGGCAATTAGGACAAAGTGCATTAAATGCACTGCTAGGTGTCACACTGTGGATGCAGCCTGGCAAGCCTGCCGCGCCGCTCAACCATCTTCTATCTGTCTGCATGACACGCCTCTGTACGGGTGTCATATAGAGGGAATCTCCCTTCCAAATGGCTGCCACGTGCCAAATGACAGCCACTTAATCACTTAGGGGCTCGACACCACACTGATAAGTGACTTGTGTTGCTGTGCAGTAGAGCGGTGGAGTCTTGGCGAGGAGATTCACCCTTAGCGGCCCCGGCAAGCCTGCCGGGGGAATCTTAGGACTTGTCCTTGGTGAGGTCTCAACCTGACCAGGCTCGCCCGCCCGGTAAGGGAGGTCCTTTCTCGGTGATATCTTGTTCTCTTGGCTTGCCTTGGTGTTCTTGATCCGCCCTTTGATTCCTCAAAGAGCTATCTCTTTGGCTTGGTTTCGTCTTGGCGGCTTGGTGCTGTTGTATCTTCATCATTGCGCTTGTGTACAGTCTGGGCAACATACGTGAAGGTTTGTTGCACCGACACACTTGGGATTATTATCAATTTATCACTATGAAGAATCTAAAGGATACCAAGACTATGATTTTTCCCTCTCACAGGAGGGGAGGTAAGGAACTGCCATCACACTCTGCACTTGATTCACCTTCTATTTTGAGTAGACTTGCAACACCACCACATGCTATTAATCCTGATATGTCACAAGTTATTGATGATGCTACTTCTATGATGAATGCTACTCATGATGATGCTAGTACCTTGCTTGATGATAATATGCCACTAGGTGAATTTCTTGATGAACAAATTGCTAGAGCTAAAGATATTGAGAATGCTGAAACTGATGAAAGTATTGAAACTGATGAAGTGCTTGAAACTGAAAATCTTGAAACACCTATTAGACCTAGCTCTCCTAGATATGAATTGCCTAAGATACCTGAAGGTTATGTTATGGATGAGGAGACAACTAGAGATTTTCTTGCTTGCAATGATAGAGATGATCTTAAGAAATTATTATGCAAACTGAAAGAGAAATCTTTGGATGCTAGAATGAAATGTGATCCCAAGTTTCCTACTTCACCTAAGTTTGTTGATGATAAGGATTATGAATTCTCTGTCGACCCAGAGTTAATTACTTTGGTTGAATCTGATCCTTTCCATGGCTATGAAACTGAAACTGTAGTGGCACATATTACTAAATTAAATGATATAGCCACTTTCGGTGTCAAAACCGGCAGATCTCGGGGTAGGGGGTCCCGAGCTGTGGATCTAGGATCGATGGGTAACAAGGGACGACAAACACAATGTTTACCCAGGTTTAGGCCCTCTCGAAGAGGTAAAACCCTACATCCTGCTTGATTGTATTGAATGTATAATGTGGTTTACAGAGTAGATCTACCTCGAGATCAGCATGAGCTAAACCCTAAGGCTATGAGGTGATGAATGTAGCTCTAGCCCTAAAGACTAAAAACCCTCGGTTTATATAGACACCGGTAGGGTTAGGGTTACCGAAGATAGATTACAGTAAGGAATTAAAGAGATCCTCCGCCTTCTTGACTTGGAGGGCACACCACGGCTTCATAGATCTCCTGTCATTATATGGCTCCACCAGTCCGGCCCATGTACAATGGGTCATCACCCCGAGGACCCCTTAGTCCATGACTCCCTCAGTAGCCCCCGAACTTGCCTCCAACACCAAGACTTGTATCCGGTATCCATCCATCCAACCAGTATTTGGCTTGCGGGGCGAGTTCCTCAGTATGTCTCTCCCCTGTTCGGAACCAAGTGATGTTCGGAATCTGAAACGGTAGTTTTACTTAACACCAAAGGTAATAATAAAAACATCGCTCAAGCGCAAATAGTGCCTTTATCTGACAACCTTTTCTCTTTCAACGAAGAGTCGCTTCCGGCCATAACGCCAAGCAGTTACTATTTCTCAAAGTGCGACTCGAGGCTGACGCCACGTTTGACAGGTCCCCTCAAGGTGGAGATCGTGTCCCACTTTTCGGGGGATATGGTTAATGTTGCGGAGATATCTGGAAGTGGAGAGGCCCGCGGCGTGGAAAAAAGGAATCCCCGGCCTGCCAACAGTCTATGAAGGGGGCCGCTACAGTCTGCATCCCACGCCCTCTTCCACCTACCGCTCACGCAGATCTTCAGAGCTCCAGCGCCCTTTCTCTCTGCTTCCACAGCGAATCCCACTTCACCGCCTTCGACCATGGCCGGATCTGGCGCCAATGGGAAGTGGGAGGCCTCCTCTGTCACCAACGAGGACATTCTAAAGCTGAAGGAGGCCGGCTACTTGCCGGCCAATGTCGCCCATCGGGCCCCCGAAGAGGGCCGGATCATCCCTATGCCCGAGCCGGGCGAAAGGGTAGTTTTTCTTCCCCATTTCCTTAGGGGGATCGGATTTCCCCTGCATCCCTTTGTGCGGGGGCTGATGTTCTTCTACGGGTTGGATTTTCATGATCTGGCCCCCAACTCCCTCCTCCACATTTCGACCTTCATCATCGTCTGTGAAGCACACTTCCGAGTCCAGCCACACTTCGGTTTATGGCTGAAGGTGTTCAATGTCAAGCCCAAGGTGGTCGGCAGGGAGCATGCGGACTGCGGAGCGGCCATGATTAGTAAGCTGACACGGGTCCAGTGGTCGGACGGCCACTTTGTAGACATCGTCCGGATGTGGCAGAAGGAGTGGTTTTATATCACCGAGCCGAGGTAGGCCGCATGGGGAGCGGCCCCTGCATTCAGGTCCGAACCCCCTACCAGATTGGCCTCCTGGACCACCAAGAGCCCGGAATGGGGGTGTGTTGCCGACACGAAAGTGTTGCAGAAGCGCGTCGATAGCATAATAGAGACCGGCGTGAAGCTGGTCGATGTGGTCCAGATCATGCTCCACCGCCGGCTCCTCCCTTGCCAGGCGAGGGCCAAGCCCATGTGGGAGTACGAGCCCGAGGATCCGACCACCATGCGACACCTCTACGGCACGACTCCTGACAAGATATGGGGCCAACTATTCCAGCCCCAGAAGAAGTAGCCTGTCGAGGGGAAGGACGTCGGCCTCGATGCCGCGAACCCCCCAAGGGAGGTGAGCGGCATTTTTTTCTTCGAGGAGTGTTTGGATATTCATGCCATGTTTGATTCGGTCTAACCCTGGTATGTGGATTTTGCAGGGCTGGCTTGCCAAGCCAAGAAGATTCGCGGCCCGGCGGCTCTGCCAGAAGGGCCCCGATCAGAGCAGCTAGAAAAGCTGCTGGTCGTGGTGCCTTATAAGGCGTCTGCCAAGAAGGTCACGAAGAAAGAAGTGCAGGAGGCCAGGGAGGGCCTCCACCGCAGGGTTTGTCCAGGCAATCGGTCCAGAGATGCTACGGCCTCATCCGTGCAGGATGGGGGCGAGGATGAGGACGAGGAGGAGAGTGCCTCCTTGCATTCCAAGAAGAGGGCGGCGTCCGAGGATGTCGAGGAGGTCCAACCTTCTTTGGCTCTGAAGAGACGATGCCGGCCCAAGCTGGTCCTGTCTGATAGTTCGGACTCCGACAAGGAGTCCGAAGTGTCCGAGAAGGTTCCGGAGAAGGATCCCTGGGTCAAGCCCCCGGCCAGTAGGTAAGATGTTGGCATTTTTAGCTATCTCGTTTTCAGTAATTTGCTTAAGTTGAAGGTTAACCCCTCCGAGTTGCAGTCCCCCACATGAACGCCCCATCGAGCAGACTTCGGAGGGGACGTCTCCGCCCGCCGAACTGGCGAACATTGGGTATATGGCACACTCCGTGCCTCCTCCGATCCCCGAAGAGGTTGAGGAGGTGCGGTCCCAAAGGACTCCTCCTCCTCCGAACACAGAGGGGGAGGCGGACGCCATAATGACCGAGGTTAACACCTTGGTCACCGAAGACCAGGAGGGAGTGTCCATCCTGGCTGGCGAGGGAAAGGAGTCCGAACCATTCAGACCCCAACCATTGACTGCTCCCGAGCCCCCAAGGCCTTCGATGGCACAGGCTCCTGCCAGTGGGGGAGGGGCCGGGGAGCCAACGCCAGCGCCGAACACCTCCACACGGGCGACAGCTGGCTGGCTAGACGTTCTGGAGGAGCTGTTGAGCAGCTCCGTCATCGTTGATGGGCACCGCACTCTAATGAGTGCGGTTATGCAGAGTGTTCGTTTCGTCCAATCCGGACTGAATGATGCTGTCCAAGGCCTTCTAACAGGCTTTGAGGTAAGTCAAGTAATGCTCTTTCCTCATAATGCGGTTGTAATTGTTAGTTGAGGTAGGCCATATACATAGCAGCCCCCGAGACTCTGCCAGGACCTCAGAGAGACCTGCAGAGGATCAAATTCAGTAAGCCGAATAATAATGTCGACATATTTTTTGCAGACGCAGGCATCTTCCGTGGCTGCAGCTGCTAATGCCGTGGTGTTAGAGGAGATGGATCAGAAGCTCAAGCTTTTTGATCAAGAGCTTGACCTTGTCAACAAACGGCATGACGAGGTGCAAGGTTAGCCCTGTGAGAAGATGTGTAGCTGCTGCAGCCGAGGTCGAGGGCTTGAAGGAGGCCCTGAAGAAAGCCGAGGCCGAGGCGGCCGAGAAGAAGACAACCACTGAGAAGGCGGTGGCCGAGCTTGAGAAGGCCAAGCTTGCTGCCGAGCAACATGAGGCTCGGGTGACCGAAGTCCAAGTGGAGCTCCAGGATGCCGCCAAGAAGCTGGAGGCCCTTGAGAAGGGACAGGAGGAGCAATCCTCCCGGCTATCCAAGGCGGAGAAGGAGCTTTAGGAGGCGAGGAGTGACGCTCGAGGTGTCCGGGAGGAGCTCCGGCAAGCCACGCAAATTGCCAATGGTAAGAAATATTTACTATAGAGTGTGTTCGGAGGCAACAGATTCGCCCTGCTGACGAGGGTCTGGCACTCCGCAGGCGTCTTCGCCAAACTTCCGAAGAATGCGGCGGCCACGGTGAGGCACTATGCCACCCTCGAGGAGGACTCCATGCAGCGGCTCTTCTGGTCACAGTTTTCGGACTCCGAGCATCCACCCCTCCTCAGCGATCAAATGAAGTAGCTGATGGAGATGCACCGGATGTCTGAGCTGGCCTTGAAGGACCTCTGTGTCAGCCTATGGCCGGTCGAGCCCATTCCAGACACCTACTTTGGCCTTGTGCAGAAGCTACGGGAGGCGCCGCTCCGGATTGACGCCGTTTCGGGTTGACGCCATAAAGCGGTCAGCGTGCCTTGAGGGGGCGAGGCTCGCGTTTGCGAAGACCATGGTTCATTGGTCGAGGATTAATCCAATGGAGATGGCCACTGGTCCTCCGCCCAAGGGGAAGGAGCATCGCCGCCCCGAGCAGTACTTCATGCAGATGATAACCGGAGCATGGGCGATAGAGGGCCAGTGTTCGAAAGATGTAATGTTTGAGTAGTTGTATTAAGTTTGTATCATGTGGGACTTATGCTTCATTATGTGCCCGACGGACTTATTTGATATTGTAATGGTTAAATTTTGACTCGTGTGTGGCCGTATGTTTATTCTGAAAGCTACTAGTCGTCGACTTCAGCCCCCAGGTGAATATCATGAGGGGTGTTTTGTCTCCGCACTGTTACCCTTAGCCAACATCTTGGTACCCGGAGGCGGTAGTGCGGGAGCGAAACCAGGCAATCAGACTATTCGGTTTTACTGCTTTCACTTAGCCTTAGGAGCTTGACGGTGGTGACTAGGGACTAGCCCCTGGTGTATTGTGATGTACTTAGGGATCAAACCCTGCCCTTTCCGATCAAATGGTTTGTGTTAAGACAAACCCTTCGTGTGACACGGCGAAATCGCCAATGATTTTTAGAGTCAAACCTCGTCATTGGATCGCGGACCCATTCACGCTTACTATGATGGTTAATTTTCGGCTTTTCCCTCCTGAGGTCCTTGACCGGGCAAACCAGAAGTACAATCGCAGGGGTTCTCCCTTTGCCCTCTTAGCCAAACATGTGGAACATAGGAGGCAAGCACAGGAGCCAGGCAACCCAACTATTGACCCAAGACATAGTTCGGAACAGATGCATATAGTGCAATATCTGAGACGCCGAACACCTAGCGGAAAGCGGTGCCGGACTTGAAGATATTGAGCTGATACATAAATTGAACTCTTGACTAGTTAATATATTTTCATGTCGGGCTGTTCGAAGAGCGAGTGGGGAATCCGGAAAGATACAGAAAAATTGCAAGATGCGGATATCCGAACACCGTAAAGGGTATTTTTATTATTTCTCGTAAGCTCGGGACGTCTAACCATACAATTCAAACTGCGAAGGCAATAATTGTAAGAGAGAAAGAAAAAGAAAATTTACAGAGTAAAGGTTGACGCAGGGCCTTGATACGTGAGTTGAAGCCCTCACTGTGCCCTGCTGCACTCTGCGCCTTTGCCTCTGATAGGTGGGGGTTGGGACTTTTGATGAGACCTTGATGGGCGAGGACCCTGCTGATGGAGCTTTAAGCTTGGGGATATCCGGAATTGGTCCCCGGGTCATCCGAAGACGAGGTAATTCCGAAGTTCGGTTTAACCAAATATGTACTTCGAATTAATGTATGCCTCATGGCTGCCCATGGTATTTTGAGTGCGAAGTTGTGCTGATGAGGCATGTGGAGCGTGAAGAATGTGGGCATGCCGTGGGGCGCATATCCCTATTTGCGGCAAACGCATGCGGGTTCCCATGACAGGGAATGGGTTCAAACCCATTTACTATTGTCACCGGGCCTTACGGCGGGTCGGCATCCGGGCCTATATGGGCCGGTGTGATCTTCGGCCGCTAGGGCCGCAGTGTGCTCTTCGGTTCGAAGTGAGCGTTCTGTGTTGCTGTTAATAGTTATGACGCCCGAAGGACCAGTCATATTCAACTTGAGGTATGCGTAATGCGGAACGACATTGAATTTGGCGAACGCTGTTTGGCCGAGGAGGGCGTGATGGCCACTGCGAAAAGGTGCGATATGGAAGATCAAGTCCTCGCTTCGGAAGTTCTCCGGAGATCCGAACACTACTTCAAGCGTCACGGTGCCCGTGCAGCGGGCCTCCACTCCCGGAATGACCCCCTTGAAGGTGGTGTTACTGAGTTTAATCCTTGATGGATCGATCCCCATTTTCCTCACTGTATCCTTGTATATCAGGTTGAGCCTGCTCCCTCCATCCATTAGGACTCTAGTGAGGTGGAATCCATCGATGATGGGGTCTAGCACTAGGGCTACGGACCCTCCATGGCGTATGCTGGTGGGATGATCCCTGCGATCGAACGTGATCGGGCAAGCTGACCATGGATTGAACCTCGACGCTACTGGCTTGATGGAGTATACATCCCGTAGCGCTTGCTTCCTCTCCTTCTTTGGTATGTGGGTTGCGTAAATCATGTTTACCGTCTTGACCTTGGAAGGGAAGGGTTTCTGGCCTCCACTATTCGGCCTGCGGGGCTCGTCATCGTCCTTGCTTCGTGGGCTTTTGCCCAAGTCTTTGGCTGCGAGTTTGCCGGCCTGCTTGATCACCCAACAATTTCGGTTGGAGTGGTTGGCGGGCTTCTCTGATGTGCCGTGGATCTGGCAAGGCATGTCCAGAATTGTGTCCAGTCTAGATGGGCCATCACCGTTGCCTTTAAGGGCTTTATTTCGGGTTCCGGACATCTGGTTTCGGAATCCGGCATTTACTGCCGTATCCTCACCCTCGTCGTCATTGTGGCGACGTTTATTCTTGCTGCGTCGGGGCTTTCCATTTCCGTCCCGAACCTCGGAGGTACCGGGTGTGTCTTGGTTGGTGTTCTTGTGAGCAAGCCAACTGTCTTCGCCCGCGCAAAAGCGGGTCATGAGGGAAGTAAGGGCTGCCATAGTTCTTGGTTTGTCCTATCCGAGCTGCCGTACAAGCCATTCGTCCTTGACACTATGGTTAAAGGCAGCCAAGGCTTCGACATTCGGACAATCAACGATCTGATTTTACTTGGTCACGAATCGGTTCCAAAACTATCGGGCAGATTCTCCGGGTTGTTGCGTGATGCGATTTAGGTCTTCAGCATCCGCCATGAAAGTTTGCTCGAAAAGCGTCCTCAAGCTCTTCCTAGCAACCTATAGAGTCTTCGGGAAGGCTGTTCAACCAGTGTGGAGCTGGGCCTTTAAGCTTTAGCATCAAATATTTAATGGCGTGGAGGTCATCTCCTCACGCCATGTGGATGTGGAGGAGGAAATCCTCTATCCATACGGCTGAATCTGTGGTTTCGTCGTATGATTCAATGTTCACAGGCTTGAAGCCTTCTGGGAATTGATGTTGCATTACCCTCCCTATGAAGCACAAGGGGTGTGCGGCGCCCCGAACTCGAGCTACATCGCGTCAGAGGTCTTCGGCCCTCCTAATATGCTGCTGCTCCCGGACTCTATCATTTCAGTATAACCGATCATAGTATCCTTCCCGGTATGCGGGCAGGTCCTCTATGGGTCCATAGATGGACCTGGTACGGCCTCCACGAGCATCTAGGTCATGGCAGAGGTCGTACTCGTAAGTGGGCCGCACTGGATCCTTGCCATGACGGCGAGGTGGGGCGGCTGGGTGTTCGGCCTTGTCAGCTTCCCTGTCCCGCCCTCTAGGGGGGCGGTCCGGCTGTTCGGCGTGTGTGTATATTGGGTGTGTTGGCTCTACAACCTCATCGTTGAACTATGGCAGTAGTCCTCACTTGGGATAACTCCTGGTTGGCTGATCGCGGCTGTACCCATCTTCGGCAGCTAGGACTTTACTCCATCAGTCATTGAGGGTGTCCTGTTCGGCCTTGATTTTGCGTTTTTGCTTCTTTAGGCTACGGCGGTGGCTAAAAGCCTTCGCTTGAACCGTTCTTGCTCCAGAGGGTCTTCGGGGATGATGAAGTCGTCCTCCCCAAGACTGGCCTCCTCTTCAAAGAGTGGGACGTAGTTGCTATCCTCAGAGTCATCGGGGTTTTCTGAATTGAGTGGGTCCTCCTGCCCTGCGAGGTCATCCTGATGATGTTCGAAGGCTGTGTCTCCGGCGAGGTCATCTGTATTATTTAAAGTGTCGTTCTCTGCAGATTCCATGTTGCTTGCATGGCTTCGACGTGGCTTTGATCGACGGCGCTGTTTTCGGCGTTTGGGCGGCTCATCTCTGGGCTTTCCTTCTGATTGGGGGTGCCTTCGCCGTCCTTTGGGGTGTCCACCATGTAAATGCCGTAGGTGGAAGTGGCCGACCAGCGGCCGGTAACGGGGGGCGGGGGGCAACATCGGCACTGGCCGTGGCTCCGTCCTCCTCGTTCATGTATTCGGTATTCTCCAAATTATAGTCTAGAATATCGGATAAATCATCGATAATGGCTACCAAGTGGGTGGTGGGTGGGACGCAAAATTCCCTATAGTACACCTCGACGGGTTGACGATCATGAGCGGGGGAGAGATCCTCCTAGATAGTCATTTTCTGAATTTGGTCCAACGCCTCGTTTATCATAGCGAGGGTCGCCGATCTCGAGGGCTCTAGGCCAGATTCCGTTGCAACGGGGGCAGTTAATGCCCTAGCAAGTCCTTGATTTCTACAGGCCGAGCTAAGCTCGGGGTGCGGGATCGGATCCTCGAAGGGGTCCAGACAATCATCGGAAGTCAAGGACGGATTTTGATCCCTGCATGTGGATTCCACACCGGGGCTTGAGATCGAGTTGCTTCGGGCCGAGAGTAATTTCTGGCCATTGGCCGCCACTTCATCGTGGGAGTTCACGGCTGGGTGAGCATTGTGGAGAAATGGTTTGGCCGAGATTGATTCCTGGCATCCGTCTCCTGATCCTGCCTCGAAGGTCGAGGACAAATCTTCCGTGGACATGATGGGTTTGGGTGAAGGTGGAGTCTGGCCGTCGCTCGAATCGGAGCTCTCCTGGCTCGAAGCTGCTGGGGCCGATCTATAGATCGGATTGGAGGGAGACTCCGGGGCGGGCATGACGAGGTCTGTGTGGGTCCGGGAAGGGGTAGTGAATCCGGCGAAGACCAGAGCGCCCCGTGAGTCCGCCATGTATTCCAGGTTGCCAAATCGAATTCGGTGTTCGGGGGCGAAGTTGTCTATCTGATCCTGATGACTAGTCGGGTCGGCGTGCAGGACAGTATTGCCGAACGCGAAGAGTTGACCGGGGACAAAGAAGTCCCCGGATTCGATGCCTTCTCCAATGATCAGGCGAGCCATCGATCCTTTGGGCAACCCCACAGCGGAACTCTCAATGAAAGCACCAATGTCGGTGTCAAAACCGGTAGACCTCGGGGTAGGGGGTCCCGAGTTGTGGATCTAGGATCGATGGGTAACAAGGGACGACGAACACAGTGTTTACCCAAGTTTAGGCCCTCTCGAAGAAGTAAAACCCTACGTCCTGCTTAATTGTATTGAATGTATAACGTGGTTTACAGAGTAGATCTACCTCGAGATCAGCATGAGCTAAACCCTAAGGCTATGAGGTGATGAATGTAGCTCTAGCCCTAAAGACTAAAAACCCTCGGGTTATATAGACACCAGTAGGGTTAGGGTTACCGAAGATAGATTACAATAAGGAATTAAAGAGATCCTCCGCCTTCTTGACTTGGAGGGCACACCACGGCTTCATAGATCTCCTGTCATTAATGGCTCCACCAGTCCGGCGCATGTACAATGGGCCGTCGCCCCGAGGACCCCTTAGTCCATGACTCCCTCAGCCACCCTATTTGCTCATGATGAGAAGATTCGCTTTTATTATATCCTCAAATTATTTCCGTTCTCATTAAAGGGTGATGCTAAGATATGGTACAATACTCTTGCTCGTGGTTGTGTACGTAGTCCCCAGGATATGATTTATTACTTCGCTGAAAAATATTTTCCTGCTCATAAGAAACAAGCTGCCTTACAGGAAATATTTAACTTTGTGCGAATTGAAGAAGAGAGTCTCCCACAAGCTTGGGGGAGGCTTCTCCAATTTCTTAATGGTTTGCCTGATCATCCTCTTAAGAAAAATGAAATACTTGATATCTTCTATAATGGACTAACCGATGCTTCTAGGGACTTCCTAGATAGTTGTGTTGGTTGTGTTTTCAGGGAACAAACTGTTGAACAAGTTGAGGAATTATTGAATAAGATATTGAAAAATTATGATGATTGGACTCTTCATGAACCACCGCATAAACCCACTCTAGAGAAGAGGTGTATCTTATATCTCAGTCCGGAAGATATGCAAGAGGCAAAGAAATCTATGCAGGAAAAAGGTATTAAAGCAGAGGATGTTAAAAATTTACCTCCTATTGAAGAGATACATGGACTTGACACACCACCACCCAAGGTGGTTGAGGTAAACTCTTTAATGAAATTTGATGAAAGGGACAATCCTTATAATATGCATCCTAGTCAATGCCTTTATGAGTTTGACAATTACATTAGAAAGCAAGATCACTTCAATGAAAATGTTATGAAACAATTGAAATATAATTTTGATATGATTGCTCGCTTGAGTGACTTGTTATTTAGAATATCCAATGATGTTAGAGGTGTAGGGAAACATGCCTCTATGGTTCAATCTCAGTTAGAACAAGTTCCTAAATCTCAAAGAGAATTGCTTGATGAAATGAATAATAATATGAATGATCATGCAGTTAGGGTAGTAACTAGGGGAGGTAGAATGACTCAGGAACCACTTTATCCTGAAGGTCACCCTAAAAGAATTGAACAAGACACTTGAAGAATCAACACTGATGCACCTAGTCCTTCTAAAAAGAACATGAAAAAGAAAAATGATAGGACTTTGCATGCCTCTAGTGAACCTGAGAAAGAAAAACCTCCTGATAACAATGATGTTTCTATTTCTGATGCTGAAACTCAATCTGGTAATGAACATTCACCTAGTGATAATGAAAAAGATAATGATGGTGTTCATGAAGATACTCAACCAGACAATGATAAACAACCAGATAATGATCTTGAAATAGAACCTGCTGCTGATCTTGATAACCCATAATCTAAAAGTAAAAGATATGATAAAAGAGACTTTGTTGCTAGAGAACATGGAAGAGAAAGAGAACCATAGTTCAAAAACCCATGCCCTTTCCACCTAAATCAACTAAGAAAAATGATGATGAAGAATTTGAACGCTTTGCTGAAATGCTTAGGCCAGTCTTTTTGCGCCCACGCTTAACTGATGTATTGAAGATTGTCGGATTCAGGGCTCCGCAGACCCAAGAAAGGTTCGAACTCCGGGGTGCGTGCGAAGAACTCAATCTCCCCAGCCTACCGACTCGTCGATCTCACCACCTAGCTCGATGAACAGGAAAGGAAAGGAACTCTGCAGTTTACCCAGGTTCAGGCCACATTGCGGTGTAAAACCCTACTCCTGCTTTGTGGTGGATTGGCCTCAAGGTGGGCTGAGGATGAACTGGTACAGAGGGAGAACAACCTCAGGAGGAGTGTTCTTGTGCTGGTGTGAGCTGGTGAGGATGCTCTGGGTCTCGTCCCCCTCCTATGGTGGTGGCCTAGCTATATTTATAGTGGCCTCGGTCCTCTTCCCCCAAAATGAAGGCGGGAAGGGATCCCACAATGGCCATGTTTAAAGGGAGACAAGTAGTACATCTTATCCCGATGAAAGGTGGTCTTCGCCTGCAAAACTTCTGGTCATGATGTCGTGGTGGGCTCGGTGATGACCTTCGTCCTGCCGTCCTGGTCTTGTAGCACGGGAATAGAAACCTTTGGCTAATTCCTTGGGACTCTGCGCCCACGCTTGCTTCCTTAGCACCGAAGAGGAAACCTGCTGTACTGCGCCCGCTGGCACCCGCCTGGCCTTGGTCGTCATGGCTTGTGTCGTCTGAACCTCACGAGGTGGGGTTTGCATGGAAATCTCCGCTCCTCAGGAGCCGGCCTGGGGAAGCCGCTCCCTCCGGAGGTCTTGGCGTCGTCCGCCTCGCGAGGCTTGGCCCCTCGCGAGGGTCTTGTGTTGTTGATGCTGGAGAAGGGCCGTACCAGGCCGCTGATGAAGCCACGCTGTGGGCCACAGGCAGGCAAGTATGGGTACCCTGGTTCCCAAAACACCAACAGTAGCCCCCGGGCCCAAGGCGCGCTTGGACTTGGCTTCGAGGCAAAGCCAAAGGGCAAGGACGAAGCACCGCGGGCCCTAACCGCCTACGGACCCGGTCAACGCGTGGCGCTTGATGGGCCATGGGCGTCTCCGCTTCCCCATGCTGCCTCAGCAACTGTCCTGGGCTGACAATAACCTGCTGCATGCAAAAAGATCATCATTACCAGAGATCGTGGAGGCCGGCGGTTGGCCTCCCTTTGGCTATAAATGGGAGGAGGGGTGGAGCCCCCTGCTCATCTCCGTCTTCCCGCTGCTTGCTTCTCCTTCCTTCTTGCCTCGTCGCCTTGACGAAGCGTCCATGGCGCCGATAAGGAGGTTTTCCGCGTCGGAGAAGGGAAAAGCCCCTCGGGAGGAGCCCGGGCCACCTCCGCCAAAGAAGAGGCCCGGCCGCTCCCGCGACGCCGGCGAAGTGGCCGAGGTGACGCGGCCTTGGCACGAGCGGGCTCCACCGGGCTTCCCGATCCCTATGTACGCCCGCGCAAGGCCCTGCGCTTGAAGACAGCGCCCAGCGCCGCGTGGGCCAGGGTCACGAAGGAGGACAGGCGACGGCTGCCCGGCCTTCTGGCTTGCGAACTCATGCCGAAGGTACGTCACACAAGTTCATGGTGTGGGCGGCAATGCCGCCATGCACGTGGATCCGACTCCCACGGTTCTTCGCTGAGGAGATACCACCAAGGGGGCCTGTTGAGCTGTGGCTGCAACACGCCAGGTGCTGCAGCCAAGCTACCGAAGCGGAGGTTGAGGTCGTCCGCCCGTGCGAAGTTTTCATGACCCGGGGCTGGGGTGAGGTTACCCGCACCTGCAGCCCGAAGGGGGCCCTCGCCATCCACTTTGAATACGATGGAGCCTCCACGATCTTCTTCAAGGTCTTCGGCGAAGACGGCCGACACCTGGAGTACTGCTCCGGAGGAGGTGATCCACACGGCACGGCCACGGGCGCTGAACTTGCCCTTGGCCTTGCCAGCAGCTCCTCTGGTGGCAGCAGCTCTCCAAAATCCAGTGACTCTCTAGAGTCCAGCGACGACGACAGCTACGAGTCGCCGAGCTCTCGCCGCTCGTGGAGCGCGGCAGCGGCATCGACTCGGCGCCGTCGGTGACGTCCTGAGGCCGGGGTTCTCCAAAGTCCCTTCTTTTGTTTTCCCTGCACAAAATCGTGACGAGCCCCATGGGGGCATGTAAGAACTGTAATGCTTTTGCCTTAGCGTTATTGTTCCTAGTTTGATGCTGTGATCGCGTATCTCATTTTGGCATGGTGCTCCCTTTCGTTCTCGCGGTAGCTTTAGCGCTCTACGCTGACAGGACCCAGTCGCCAGGCGGCTCCAGCCGTCGCTGGTATGCCAGGTCACGATGCCGTGGTCAAGGCCAGGAGGTGGGCGGCCCGAGGTCCGGCAAGAGCCCCTGAGGTGCGATGCTCAGGAGGTCCCCGATAGGGAAAATGGCCTTGCCCGAGCGAGATCGCGAAAATCAGAATATTGGGTTGTGAGATTTACGCCGACATGTATGTGGTGACTTATCTTGGCAGGCCTACAGCGATTCCTCCGCACGACGCTTGACTGCATCCTGGTGGTGGCGATTCTAGGCAGGGTTCACGCCGGTCCCCTTTTTTTGCTCATCTGGATGCTCTACGTTCTCGGGTCTGAGCCCTCGAGCGAGGCTCAGCCACCGCTGGTATGCCAGGTCGCGATGCCGTGGTCAAGGCCAGGGGGTGAGGGCTCGAGAGCCAGTAGGAGCCCCTGAGGCGCGATGCTCAGGGACCCCCCCTTTAACGTGCAAGCGAATTGCGTGAAAAAGGAGTGGCCTACGGGAGCCTCTCGTAGTCTGGTTCCGGAGGTTCCTGTGAGTTAGTACACATAGTCGCGCTTGCCGTCCAGCCGTTGATCTTTTCGCAAGAAGACGAAGGCACTGAGGATCCGGTGAGGTGACGTGCGCGGGGCGGGCCAGAGCTCGATTTCTCAGGTTTATCAGCGCTGCAGGGACGGAACCGAGCACAGGCACCGTGCCAGCAGCCCTCATGGCGGGATGAGCAACAGGTGGGTTCGCAACGCGCAGAGGCCGCGAAGGGGCAATAGGACACCGGGCAGGTAGGTGATAATCATAAAGCAACTCATGAAGAGGTAAGGCCAGCTCTGATAGATGCAAAGAACGATACATGCCATAGGGACGGACCCACACGGCTTGGGGATAATGCAGCCCGAGGGGCGCCCCCAACTGAACAAACTGAAAAATGTCACCTGTCACCGTTGCTGAAGAAGCGTTGGAGTAGCTGAAGACGCGAGCCGCAGAAGTCGTTCCTCACGAGTCGTCCAGGTCCTGAGCCTCGTGAGGCCCCGGTGGCCCGTGGGGCTCGCGAGGGTCCGGTGCCTCCTTCGACAGGATCGCCTGGTGCCTAGCCTCGTGAGCCGCCAGGACGCTCCGCATGTGGCGCTGGTGTGTGGCAGCCTGGTTCAGCAAACCGAAAGGCATGCAAACATAGCTGTGAGGGGGGCCTTCGCACCGGCCCACGTGGGACGGCCAGTAGAGCTCCTGACACGCGGCCCGGTTGAGCTCTGGGATGTTGACGCAGACACGCAGCCCGCTGCCCTCGTCAGGGGAGGGAGCTGCACCTGGTGGTGCGGGGCGACGCTCGCCTCGCATGGCCCTCGCCTCCTGAAGATCCTCGATCGCCTTGGTGATGAACTCCTGAGCGCCTGGCGCCTTGCGCCCAGCGCTCTTCTCGCAGAAGCGCGCGTTGAAGCACGCCTCCACATGGTGCCCGAACGCCTCCCTCGTGAAGCTGGCCAGGTCTAAGGCCCTCCAGAGGAGAGCCCCCGAGCCCAGCCTGAGAGGGGCGCTGGGCGCGCCTTCCTATGTGAGATGGGAAGGCGCCTCATCAGCGGGTGCAGGTCCTGAGGCACGGTCGTCGGGCGCACCGTCCTCCTGGGGTCCCGGGCGGAGCAGCTGCTTCTTCTTCTTGGGAATGGCCTCGGGAGGGTAGGCAGCGCCCTCATCGTGTGGGTTCTCGACCGCTGCGGCCTGGTAGGCACGCTCGAGGGAGCACACCGCATGTTTCTCGTCGCAGGCGACCGTGATGATGCCGCCGCTCCCTGGCATCTTGAGGACATTGTAGCCGTGGTGAGTGGCGGCCATGAACTTGGCCAGGGCTGGATACCCGAGGATGGCGTTGTACGGGAGGCGGATGTGGGCGACGTCAAAGTCGATGAGCTCAGTGCGGTAGTTGTCGCGCTTGCCGAAGGTGACAGGGAGGCGGATCTGCCCTATCGGGGTGGTGGAGCCGTCGGTCACTCCTGAGAAGGGTTTGGTAGGCTGAAGCGGTTGTACGGCACCTGGAGTCTATCGAACATCTCGATGGAGAGGACATTGAGTCCCGCACCGCCATCGATGAGTGTCTTGGTGACGAGGCCGTTGCTGATGGTAGGAGAGTAGTGCATTGGGAGCGTGCCGGCAGCGGCCGCGCACTTGAGCTGGTCAGTAGAGTCGAAGGTGATGGCGTACTTGGACCACCTGAGTGGACGCGTCGCCTCGAGCCTGGGGAGGGCCGCGTTCATCTCACGAGCGAACTGCTTGAAGATGCGGTGAGAGGAAGGAGCCTGAGCGCCGCCCAGGATGTAAGCCATGGCACGAGGCTCTTGGAAGCCCCCAGCCCCATCATCTTGGTGGTGGTCATCATTCCTCCTTGGCGGCGGCGGCAGCGGAGGAAGGCCAGCGTTGCCCTGAGGGTGGTCCTCATGAGGCTGATCCCTCCAGGGGCCCTCGCGAGGCTGGCCCTGCCAGCGAACCTCACGGGGTTGGTCGCGCCAGTCCTGGCGGGGGTCGCGGTTGTCCCAGCGTCCGCCACCTCGGCCTCCTCCACGGCCGTAGCCGCGGTCGTTGCGCTCAGGGCGGCTGACGGTGTCCTGGACTAGGGGGTACACACCACATCGTCTCCTGATTAGTTGGATTGGGCTGAGGACCCCCAGGACCGTTTACTCATGGGCCAGTTCGGGCAGCCGAAGTATACACGAGGAAGATTCCACAAGACTTGGTGATCAAGACAAGGACTCCTCTCCACCGGCGTATTCGACTAGGACTCTTGTTATCCTAGGCCTCTGGTACATTATATAAGCCGAGGCCGGGCTAGTCGATAGGGAGGCTAGATCATTATGACATCAATCATCATACCTCTAGGGTTTAGACCACAACATATGATCTCGAGGTAGATCAACTCTGTACTTGATATTCCATCAATATAAACAAGAGCAGGACGTAGGGTTTTACCTCCATCAAGAGGGCCCGAACCTGGGTAAAACATCGTGTCCCCTGTCTCCTGTTACCCATCGTTCCTTGACACACAGCTTGGGACCCCCTACTCGAGATCTGCCGGTTTTGACACCGACAATGGTGCTTTCATTGAGAGTTCCGCTGTGTGATCGACAAAGGATCAATGGCTCGCCCGCAGATCAACTTCGACGTCGGCATCTTCGTCGCCGGCTCGACTGGTCACCTTGGCTCGACCGAGGACTGCGCTCCATCTCTGATCGTCATGTTCGGACGAGGGCCTTCATCAAACATCAACTCCGATCTCTATCATGATCACGGAGGAATCATCCTTGGAGCTCGGCGGCTCAACGTCAACATTGCCCTCGGGCGACCGTGCTGTTTTTCTAGACAGCAAAGTTTTATCCGGCTCCACCGTCTCCTCGAGTGTCGTTTTAACGATTGCTTCGGTGGAAGTGTGCGGAATTAAGTCTACAACAACCATGCAAAATTTCGCCGAGTTCCGATGGAGGAATCTCCGGCGATCTCCGATATATCGGAGGCCTGTCGAATCTGAACGTGAATCTGGACGAGTTTCGAGCGTGGTGTCCAGCATCTAGCTCGGATGTCCTTTGGAAGATCCAACCGTTGATCGCCTGCGGAATTCCTATATCTACCACCCCTCAAACTTTCAGCTCGATCCGACGGTTCAAACTCCGGGAACCTTCCGATGAGTGGACAAATTTTAAGATCTGTTTTCTGCACGAATATGGATCCGACCCGAATTCACGTTTCTTTATGAACGTGATATTGGACAACCTTTTTAAAAGAATTTTCTTCTAGGGTATTGTGTGTTGTTTTTAAACACGTGCCCATAAAATTTTAAGCCTCCTCTGAGGTAATCTTCACCATCATGCTGGTGTCAAACCAGTCCGGCAATATTGCTCCACGGCTGTCGACCTGCGCTAGACGCGTCGTCGCTTTTTGAGCCGAGCTCAACTTCTTCGGATCATCATCTCGGCGAGCCGAACAAGAGTTCGGAATCACCAAGGATAAATCATCACCAACATCGCCGCCCCACGGATTACACGGAGTGGGCACACCGGCATCGCTGCATGGCCACTTCATCAAGCCGGCATTGACCGCGTCACAAGTTACGACCTGCGTCGGCATGGCCACACTGTTGCTTCTTCAAGCCGATGTCCATCACGCCGAACTGCTTCAACACCTCAGCTGACATGCCAACTGCAACGTCTCCTTGCCAACCTGCTCCATCACCTCGGCTAGACCAGGGGCTTTGCCATCTCTTCATCAACCTACTCCGGAGACTTCGGCGTCACCAACCGACCAGCTTCGTTACGTTAGCTGGACCGGGGGCTTTGCCTCGGCGAGACAATCTTTGCCAGCATCGCCATGCTGTCGCTTCATCACCCATCAGGCAATGGGTGTGCGGATCGATTCCCAATTTTGGGGGTAACATTTCTTCGGACTGCTACAACAAATAAACCAGGTGCTATTAATCCTAGCAATTTTTGCCTGTTTGGGCTTATTTTTCCCAAGGAATTATTACTCTGGTTTGTTCCATCATCTGTACACAGGTCTATCAAATGGTGGCCGCATTAACGATGGTCGCGTGGTGGTTCGGTCAGTTTCCGTACATAGTTCGGCGAACGCCGCATCCGGAACTCGGACCGACCTGTGAATTCGGGCTTTGCCACGCCTTTACCGCATCACGCCGATGCCCTGCATCGACATTGACTTCGGCGCCAGGCCACATCTCTTTAAATAAATTATTTTTGAGAAAAGCAATTATGCAAGGATTTTATATATATTTATATTATTCTTTTTGGACCGCACTATTTTATGTGTGCAGGTGATTGACTTTGACTGCGTCACGCGGTCACTTCGGCAAGCCAATGTCATCGTCCCAATTGGCATAAATCGGCTCGCATGATCATCTTGTTGATTGAATTGCCATACCAACATGTTCGGTTGCCTCGGGGACTTCGGCATCATCAAGAGGGTCCTACCTCGTCGGGTGTTTGGCGCACGGGCCATATTTCTTTTATTACTCACTTTGCATGAATTATTAATCATGCAACCTTTTTTTTATTACTGTTATCTCCGGCTTGCACTATCTTCCGTGCACAGGTAAATGATCCGGATTGGGCAGCGCTGTCACCTCGGCTGGACTGGGGGCTTCGTCATCACTTCATTAACCCACACCGGGAACTTCGGCGTCATACTATCGGCCTACTCCGTCGCCTCGGACGGACGGGGGGTTCCACCTCGCCACATTGGCCGTGCTGTGTCGCCACTTCGGAGTGCCGAGCTCTTCGCTCCTCCATCTCGGGACCGGCTTAGGGGCTGGGACCTCGTCCCGCCGTAAACTCGGACCGCGTCATCGATACCGAGCTCATTAACCAGCTAAGTCGCTTTCATGCCCAAAGTTTTAAATTTTTAATTTGTGTTCGGTTCGACCGTGCTCACGTGAGTTGTTTGTTAAAAGAAACTCCCTTTACCCATGTTAGCTGGGGCTCTTAAATTTACATGAGCCGTTTTATAATAAGTGTGTTTTCTTCTTGTTCGTTGCAAAGTCTTTTTCTATCACTCCTTCCTCGACTCGAGTGTGTGGTCAATAGCCGGATAGCCTGGGTCCAATCTTGACCCACTTGCAGTCTTGAGATCGGATGTGTCATGTTAAAGCACGACATAAGCACAAAAAAAATTTTAGACCAATTTTCGGATTGGCACCAATTGACTTGATTTAGTTCGGACGTGGAGTTTCCGCATAAGTCTTTTGGTTTTTAAGCCTATGGCACTTTTAAACTATTTGTGTGTTTCCAGCATAAGTCTCGCAGTGCAACGCCGGACGCCTTTAGAGATTCGGCAAAACATTCTCGGGTATTGCTTTATATGCATCGGTTTCGAATTGTGTCTTTGGTCAATAGTTGGGTTGCCCGGCTCCTGTGCTTGCCTCCTACGTTCCGCTTTGTTCGGCTAGGTATGCAAAGGGAGAACCACTGCGATTGTGCTTCCAGCTAGCATGGTTAAGCGCCTCAGTGGAGAAAGCCGAAAACTGACTGTCACAATAAGTGTAAATTGGTCAGCGATCCGATGACTGTGTTAAATTATAAGATCGATAGAGGTCACCCCATGTTAAATGACGGTCCGTTCATAACATTGGCCAAAGTGTTTACGGCTTGACCTCGACTGTCGCCGAACTCTAACTGGGGGCTAGTAACTGGCCTCCCAACTTTAAGCTCCTATGACTAAGTGAAAGTTGTAAAGCCCGCATATCTGATTGCCTCGTTTTGGCTAACACAACCGCCTTCGGGCACCGAGAAGTCGGCTAAGGGTTGTTTTGTTATTGGGAAAACACCCTGCGTAGCATCTACAAGGGGGTGGAAGCCGACGATGGGCCACTTTCAAATGATAAACGGTCGCAACGGAGTCAAAATAAACATATCATCGGCGTTTGTATTTAATATACGAGGGCCTCCTTCCGCAATCATCGTTATAAAGCCATAAATATGCATCAATTTGACTTAAGATTTTGGCCAAGCTGGGTTGCCTGGCTCCTGTGCTTACCCCTACGTTCCCGATTGTTCGGCTAGGTGGTAAAGGGAGCACCTCTGTGATTGTTACTACCGGGTCATCCGAGTAAGTACCTCAGACTGGGTGAAGCCGAAAGCTAGCAATCTTAAAGGATCACATTGGTCGGCAACGACGGAAGTGAAAATTTTGGTTCATTAATACCATAGAGTTCGGGAACTTTCCCCGAACTAAATCCTCAATATTTTGCTCCCACATTGATCGGAGGTGAGGTTTCATGATCATGATAAGCATGATGACCCAAAGAAAGGAACCGATAGCGGGACTATTTTCTTTGGAAGATGTTTCTTAAGTTAAAACGTAATATAACATATCTCTCTGTGTACCTTTGTTTATAAAACCGTATGACCGGATTGCCTTGTTTTCCATAAATCTTTGCCCTTATAACGGCTTTATAAAGTAGGAAAACACTCCTCGGCTACTGGCCGAAGAGGTTGAAGCCGATGGTCGGTCAACAAAGTTTTGTACAATGCGGATCCGAGCACTAATGATGTAAAGTACTTGGATACATAGAGTCATTACACATAATTTGTGATTTTACTATGGATATCAATCCTTAATTTGACCACCCGTGCCCGCATTAAGACTCGGGGGCTACTGGGCTTCGGGCTTATTTACAAATATTAAAAGGGCACATCGATCCCCTGATCTAGTGTTGCCACCCGACCAGTGTCTCGGGGGCTACTGCATTGCTTGTTCAATGCAGAAAATTCAAAGTGCTTAGTGTTCGGCTTGACCGAACTATAGGCAAACGCGTCTTTGGACAACAACAGGTACCGTGTGGACCTATCTGGCATCAAGCTAATATATTACGGCAACTTCTCAAGACTCTCTCTCAAGGGCCCGTTCGCCGATCACTATTATCTCTAATATATTACACTGCGTTTCTATTCCTACGTATGCTGCCGAGCTAGGAGTTGATCCTCAGGCCGATTTCGCGCATCGACCTGAGTCTCAGGGGCTACTTGGATCAACGGTTTCATGTTCTCCTTCAGGTGCATCTCCGGTTTTAGACCGACACACACCTTGAGGGCTACTGGCTATATATCTCGGCGGAGAATAAATTGCACCAATAAAAAATATTCACAAAAAATCAGCCCGCAGTTGGGGTGGTGCACCACCTCGGAAGCAGTCCGGCA
The DNA here is from genome assembly GCA_011799875.1 of Thinopyrum elongatum. NCBI lineage: Eukaryota > Viridiplantae > Streptophyta > Magnoliopsida > Poales > Poaceae > Thinopyrum > Thinopyrum elongatum. The sequence continues at coordinate 230,812,438 of CM022298.1, forward strand.
TAAAGCTCGGGCACCAGTGGCTGGCTCCATAGAGGGCACTTCCGGCATTAAGCTCGGCTGAATTCATTCAATCTTTTAAAGACCGAGGTAGTTTATGACACCTCGGACGCTGACCATCGTTAGAGCTCGGATACAGTCCGGTGTTGGTGCTCAGCTGCAAAAGATACCTCAAATACAGTCCGGCGTTGGAGCTCGAATGCAAGAGGACACCACCGCATGGGAACAACTTCAAACCCGAGGTGTGGCGTAAAAAATAACAAGGCATCGATAAAGGCCGAGAACTTAAAGGGGCTCCTCGGATACCCGATGTGTAAACTCTTCGAATTCACTTCGGCGATCCTCAAGATTGAAGATGAGAAGATTTGCTGAACCAGTTTTCAAGACCGATGACCGAAGATGAAGAACAGTTCGGAAGAATCGAGGAGTGTCCCCAACTTGAAGACCGGTTCAGGTGGCTACTGACGGTGTCCTGGACTAGGGGGTACTCACCACATCGTCTCCCGATTAGTTGGATTGGGCCGAGGACCCCCAGGGTCGTTTACTCATGGGCCAGTTCGGACAGCCGAAGTATACATGAGGAAGATATCACAAGACTTGGTGATCAAGACAAGGACTTCTCTCCACCGGCGTATTCGACTAGGACTCTTGTTATCCTAGGCCTCTGGTACATTATATAAGCCGAGGCCGGGCTAGTCGATAGGGAGGCTAGATCATTATGACATCAATCATCATACCTCTAGGGTTTAGACCACAACATATGATCTCGAATTAGATCAACTCTGTACTTGATATTCCATCAATATAAACAAGAGCAGGACGTAGGGTTTTACCTCCATCAAGAGGGCCCGAACCTGGGTAAAACATCATGTCCCCTGTCTCCTGTCACCCATCGATCCATGACACACAGCTTGGGACCCCCTACCCGAAATATGCCGGTTTTGACACCGACTGCGGCGGCCAAGGCGCCCATCCCGGATGGCCCTGAGCTCTTGGCAGTCGTTGGTGTTGTGGCTGTGCATGTTGTGGAAGACGCAGAACGAATGGCTGCCCTTGGAGGACTCCGGGTAGTCGTAGCCGCGCTTCATCTCAGGTTCAGCCACGAGCACAGTTGGCCCCTTACACTTCACGTCCTTGGCCTTGGCCTTCTTGTCTTCTGGGTCAGCTTCTGGGAGCTCGAGGAGGGTGAGGCGACCTTCCTCGGCCCTCGCGCATCTGGCTGCCATGTTGAACATTTCCAGAGCCGAGCATAGGTCCTCGTGCATGGGGAGCTCTTCCTTCATCTTGACATCCCGGACGCCATCAGTGAACGCGGAAATGATGGCCTCGTCCGTCACCTTGGGAATCTTGAGGCGAACATTGGTGAAGCGCCGGATGTACTTGTGCAAGGTCTTCCCAGGCTGTTGCTTGACGCGCCGCAGGTCGCCCACAGCCGGAGCGCGGTCTCGAGTGCCCTGGAAGTTGGTGATGAAGCACTCCCGCATCTCATCCCATGAGGAGATCGATCCAGCGGGGAGATTCAGGAGCCACGAGCGCGCGCCGTCCTTGAGGGCCATGGGAAACCAGTTCGCCATGACCATCGCATCATCGTTGGCCGCCTCGATGCTCAGTTCGTAGAGCTGGAAGAACTCCGCAGGGTCGGGGGTGCCGTTGTAGCTTGGAGGCAGGTCTGGCTTGAACTTTCCTAGCTAGACGACGCCACGTAGCTCTGGGGTGAGCGCATGGCAGCCCGCCGCGCCCACGGGAGCCCACCGCAGAGGGGGAGCCTGGACATGGTGCTCGCGCACTGCCGCCTCAGGTAGCACACGGTTTTGATGTGGCGGCACTAGGAGCGCGCGCGCCTCTCCTTTGGGGTGCTGCACCACTTGGCAGCTTTCTTTGTCACGCGCCGGCACCCTGCGCGACGGGTTGCACTGAGGAGCCTCACGCCTTGGCTCGAGGGCGACTTCTTGCCTGGGGATGGAGGAGGCGCACCGTGGGCCACATCGCCCGCAAGAGGTGGCTGGGGAGGCAGCGAGCGAGACGGAGCAGGGGTCTCTCCGGCGGCGCTGACGAGCTCGGTGATGCGGTCCAGCTAGTCTTCATAGAGGTCGTCGGTCAGGCGATAGCGCAAAAGCTCGCGCGCCATGAGCAATGCGGCCTGCGCGTTCGCCGGGCCGCGACTGGCATGGGAGGACGAAGCAGCTGCCGGAGTCAGCGACGAGGTGGCGCTGCACCCATCGCGCCGTACAGAGGATGCAGCGACGAAGCCTACTGCTCGTGGGCCACAGGGCCGGTGGCAGCGTTTGCCGCAGGCGATGGGGAACGGCGGGGGGCGCTGTTGCCCGTAGGTGCGGTCTGGGCGACACGGGCGGCGAGAGCAGCCCGGTGCTCAGCGCGAACTCGACGAGCGTCGGCCATGGGAACGATGGAACGGCGGCGAATCGGTCGGCGGAAGAGAGGCTCCGACGCACCCCTACCTGGCGCGCCAAATGTCGGATTCAGGGCTCCGCAGACCCAAGAAAGGCTCGAACTCTGGGGTGCGTGCGAAGAACTCGATCTCCCCAGCCTACCGACTCGTCGATCTCACCGCCTGGCTCGATGAATAAGAAAGGAAAGGGACTCAGCAGTTGACCCAGGTTCGGGACACCTTGCGGTGTAAAACCCTACTCCTGCTTTGTGGTGGATTGGCCTCGAGGTGGGCTGAGGATGAACTGGTACAGAGGGAGAACAACCTCAGGAGGAGTGTTCTTGTGCTGGTGTGAGCTGGTGAGGATGCTCTGGGTCTCGTCCCCCTCCTATGGTGGTGGCCTAGCTATATTTATAGTGGCCTCGGTCCTCTTCCCCCAAAATGAAGGCGGAAAGGGATCCAACAACGGCCAAGTTTGAAGTGAGACAAGTAGTACATCTTATCCTGACGGAAGGTGGTCTTCGCCTGCAAAGCTTCTGGTCGTGACATCGTGGTGGGCTCAGCGATGACCTCCGTCCTGCCGTCCTGGTCTTGTAGCACGGGAATGGAAACCTTTGGCTGATTCCTTGGGACTCTGCTCCTGCGCTTGCTTCCTTAGCACCGAAGAGGAAACCTGTTGTACTGCGCCCGCTGGCACCCGCCTGGCCTTGGTCATCATGGCTTGCGTCATCTGAACCTCACGAGGTGGGGCTTGCATGGAAATCTCCGCTCCTCAGGAGCCAGCCTGGGGAAGCCGCTCCCTCCGGAGGTCTTGGCGTCGTCCGCCTCGCGAGGGTCTGGTGTTGTTGATGCTGGAGAACGGTCGTACCAGGCGCTGATGAAGCCATGCTGTGGGCCGCAGGTAGGCAAGTCTGGGTACCCCGGTTCCCAGAACGCCGATAAAGATGGCCCCTGATGCAAAATACATGAAATACATCATCACTAATAAGAGAAAAATACCTAAAGCTGAAATCTCCACCATGCTTGCTAATTATTCTTTTAAGGATGGAGTACCTAAAAAACTTGGAGATCCGGGAATACCAACTATACCTTGCTCCATCAAAAGAAATTATGTCAAAACTGGTTTGTGTGATTTAGGAGCTGGTGTTAGTGTTATGCCTTTCTCCTTATATAAAAGACTTGATTTGAATAACTCACACCTATTGAAATATCTCTGCAAATGGCTGACAAATCAACTGCCATACCTATCGGTATTTGTGAGGATATGTCCGTTGTTGTTGCAAATGTTACTATCTTAACTGACTTTGTTATACTTGAGATGCCCGAGGATGACAACATGTCGATTATCCTTGGTAGACCCTTTTTGAATACTGCAGGGGCTGTTATTGATTGCAATAAAAGCAAGGTCACTTTTCATATCAATGGTAATGAACATACGGTGCACTTTCTGAAGAAACAATTCCAAGTGAATGGTATTAATGTTATAGAAAAATCTCCGACACTCACTATTGGAAGTTTTCAACTACCTCTACCTACTGCCAAAAAGAAATATGAAATGCTTATTGTTGGGGACATGCATATCCCCGTTGAGGTAACTTAGTGTTTTACGAAAGTTCTTTGGTTTCATGCTAATCGAAGGTGGTTATTAATAAGACTTGATCAACCTTGTTAATGGATCATTTTTGAGAAGTATGAAGTTGATGAATTTAGTAAGCACAACCTTCTGTTTCCAACTTTTATTTTCTGTTTTTCCTAGTTAAATAAAATAAAATGCCATGTTTTGTCTGTTTTATGAATTTCCCGTGCAATAAAAAATGACCCAAAAATAAAAGTTCTCAGAATGCCTTGAAAATTTAATACGATTTTTTTTGAATTTTTAGTGCAAATAACATTAGAGGGGGTGCACCAGGTGGGCACAACCCACCTGGGCGCACCAGCAGCCCCAGGCGCGCCCTGGTGGGTTGTGGTGCCCACGTGGGCCCCCTCACTTATCTCTTTAGCCCATGTCATCACCTACCTCTAGAAAAAAATTCACCATTGCTCTCTCTCTCTCTCTCTCATGTTCTTGCTCTCAAACCCGCGGATTTCGATCTCTTTGCTCGAAGCTCCATTTCCGAAACTGTTTTGGGGGATTGCTACTTGGTATGTGACTCCTCCATTACTCCAATTAGTTTTTGCTTTAGTTAATTATATTTTGAATAATTAGCTACTCTTGGTGCTGCTGTAGATGAGCTTGCATGTTGAATTCTTAGAGTCCTAAGTAGTTTGAATGCTTAATATAGCCTCTATGCCTCCTTATGAGTAGTTGCTATCAATCTTGTGAAGTTTATTTACTAAAATTTTTGTGTCTCAGAAATTTTTCAGAAAATGTACGCGAATAAAATATGTTTCTTTGGGAGGATTTCTTCGAGGAGGAGGTCCTCGGAGGCATCGTCTAGTAGTAGCTCAACTCGTCTGTCTTATGTTGAACCAAGTGCAAGTTCAGTACGAGAAGCCACTATCAAATCATGCTTATGGCCGAGTGACGATTTCATGATAAGTGCATGTATTAAAAGAGGATTTGATTAATATATCCACAACGCCGAGCTCGGTCCCTACATTGAAGATAAGTGCAACCAACATCTCAGCCTCACAGAGTCGTTTACTAAAGAATTTAAATTCTATCCTCATGAGTCTAGAGTTTCGTTTAAACTTTATGACCGTTCAATTACCATGCCTTTAGACGAGTTTAGTGGTGTGTGTAAAATTCCGTTTTGGGGTTCGCTGGACGAGCCACCAAGAGCTGAGTATGAGTCTTTCTTGATCAATCTTTGTTACGGTGAGGATAGGGGACTAACACAAGGTAGAATAAAAAGTATTCATTTCCCTTAAAATTCAATACTTTGCACTGTTCAATGGCAAATACATTGTAGGCAAGCAAGACTGTAGTACACTTTGTGCTCCAGACTTGAGCCTCATACACACTGCTCTCACCGGTATTAAACGTTATAACCTTGGAGCGATTGTTGCACGCAGACTGCAACACAACGCTGGTAGTGGATATTTTTTGGTGGGATTTATGCTTCATGATTAGCAAGGGAGCTGGATGTATCACCCTGGCCTAATGACCCTATCCTTCCCACTCAATACTTAGACTTTGAGGCCATGAAGCGCCATAAGTTTCTTAAGGGTGAAATCAATGATTATACTTATAACTTGTTGTTCAATAAAGTATCGGTTGTGCATACCTTTTTGCCTGCGCCTGCTCTCTTTGATTTTCACAGCAAAAGAAGGTATTATGTTTTTGAGAACGAGGCCCGTGCACACAACGCTGAGGTCGTTGCTGCTCGGCAAGCCGCGGAGGCTACACCTCGAGCCTCAGTGAGCTACCACTCTGACTATTATGCAGGCCGCAGAAAATGATTACCAAGCTAGGCCAAAAGCCTAAGCTTGGGGGAGTACGTATTTCCACCGACATTATATTCATGCTCACACATTTCATTCCAGTTGTCGGTGTTCACACTTTTTCATTGTATTATCCATGCTAGATTTATTTTCTCGCTTTCTTCTTGTGTGTTTGAAAAACTTTGAGAAAATCCAAAAATATTTCTTGCTTCTTTTCGGTTTTTCTTTCTAGTCTAATTTAGTTGTATTATTAAAAGGAAACCCAAAAAGATATCCTTGTTCTTCTTTTGCTTGTTGGGAGCCCTCTCGTGTAAATAGTTTTTATCGTTTTTAATTTTCTTTCTTTAATTTGCTTTCTTCAAGAAAAACTAAAAACTCCAAAAATATTTCAGTGTGTTTCTCTGAAATTCTCTTCTTATTATTTGAGTCGTACCAAGGAGAAGACCACGATGAAATTGTTGAGTGGCTCTCATATGCATTGATGTTTGTCGGATTTCGGGTTTCGCAAACCCTTGAGAGGTTCGAACTCTGGGGTGCGTGCGAAGAACTCGTCCTCCCCAGTCTGTCTACTCGCTAATCTCACAGCCTAGCTCGACGAACTGTAAGGAAAAGAGACACAATAGTTTACCCAGGTTCGGGCCACCTTGCGGTGTAAAACCCTACTCCTGCTTTGTGGTGGATTGGCCTCGAGGGGCTGAGGATGAACTAGTACGGTGGCGAACAGCCTCAGGAGGAGAGGTGTTCCTGAGCTCGAGTGAGCTGGTGTAGTGAGGGTGATCTGAATGATCTGTCCCCCTCTATGGTGGTGGCTAAGTCCTATTTATAGTGGCCTTGGTCCTCTACCCAAATGAAAGGCGGGAATGGATCCCATAATGGCCAAATTCGAAGGGGGACAACTAGTACATGCTATCCTTACAAAAGTAGTCTTCGCCTGCGAAAGCCTCTGGTTGTGACACCGTGGTGGGCTCGGTGATGACCTTCGTCCTGCCATCCTGGCGGTCTTGGTCTTGTTGCACAGGAACGGAAACCTTTGGCTGATTCCTCGGGACTCCGCGCCTGCGCTTACCTCTTTAGCACCGAAGAGGAAACTGGTACACTGCGCCCGCTGGCGCCTGCCTGGCCTTGGTCGTCATGGCTCATGTCATCCGGACCTCACGAGGTGAGGCTTGCATAGAGATCTCCGCTCCTCGGGAGCCAGCCTGAGGAGGCTGCTCCTCGTGGAGGTCTTGGTGTCGTCCGCCTCACGAGGCTTGGCCCCTCGCGAGGGTCTTGAGTTGTTGTCGCTGAAGCTGGGCCGTACCAGGCCGTTGATGGAGCCACGCCATGGGTCGCAGGTAGGCAAGTCTGGGTACCCCCGTTCCCAGAACGCCGACAGTAGCCCCCGGGCCCAAGGCGCGCTCGAACTTGGCTTCAAGGCGAAGCCAAGGGGCAAGTGCGGAGCGCCGCAGGCCCTAACCGCCTGCGGCCTTGGTCGACGCATGGCGATTGATGGGACGTGGGCGTCTCCGCTTCCCCACGCTGCCTCGGCAACCGTTCGACTTGCCGAGACTCTGCTGCATGCAGAGAAAAACCATCACTGTGTGGGATCATGGAGGCCAGCGGTTGGCCTCCCTCCGGCTATAAATGAGGGGAGGGGCAGAGCCCCCCTCACTCATCTCCATCTTCTCGCTGCTCGCTCCTTCTTCTTCTTCACCTCCCCGTCTTGCCGTAGCATCCATGGTGCCGACGTGGAGGTTCTCTGCCATCGAGAAAGGGAAGGTCCCCAAGGAGGAGCCGAGTTCGCCGCCACCCAAGAGAGGGCGTGGCCGCCCCCACAAGCATGCTGCGACCCCGGCGGTAGCTCCTCGGGGGTGCGAGCGCACTCCTTCGGGGGCCGGCGTCACTTTGGGCGGCCGCGGCGGTGCTTCTTCTCGAGGCGGGGGGCGCCAAGGGCGAGGCAGCCCCTGCGACGAGGGACGGCGCGCCGTGGTTGCCCGGCCTCCTCGGCCGCGCTTCCACTCGGCGGATGTGCTCCCGGAGTTCATCGTGTGGTCGGAGAGGCCCGCCAGCACCTGGCTCCCACTCCCGTATTTCTTCGTGAGTGAGCTACCGGTGGCGGGGCTTGACAGCCTCTGGCTGCAGGCTGACGGCTGTTGCAGCAAAGCTTCCTGGGTTGGGGTCGAAGTCACCGTGATGGGCAGCGTGTCCTTGACCCACGGTTGGCAGGCGTTTGCCTGCGCGTGAGGCCTGAGCGGGAGGCACACCCTTCATTTCAGGTACGACGACCTCGCGACCCTCTACGTGAGGGTGTTCGGAGAGGACGGCCGTCGTGCGGGGTGCTGCCCGGAAGATGGCAGCGGCGACGATGAGCTTGGCCTTGACGACAGCCGCGCTTCCTTCAGCAGCGGCGGCTCCTCCTCCGGTGAGAGCACCAGCAGCGGCGGCTACGACCAACCACCACGCCATCGGGCTCGCATCAAGGAAGGCGATGGGTCGTCTCGTCGTCGCGCTCCGGTGAAGCGGGAGGAAGACTCGGGCTGAGCCCGGGGGCTGCCGGAGCCTGGCCTCGGGAGCTGTTGCGATCGTGCGGGCCACTTTTGTTTAACCTTTCCTTTCTCCTGCACTTGAAAAAAGTAGAGGGCCCCGCTGGGGCGTGTAATGAACCAAGGCACTCGTGCCATTATGCTATGTTTGTTATTTTGATATTGTGCCAGGATACCGATATTCCGATCAGGTGCGGTTAGAATAACTTAGCTTGATATGCTTGCTGTAGTTTCCCGCCTCGCGAGGGTGCGCCTCTCCAGCAATATCTGGTGAAGTTTGCTTCTTAACGACTCAGGAGCCGTCAGGCCTCAGGAGGCATTGTGCAGCTGCAGGATTATTAGAAAACTTCACAGGGTGTCATGCCCTTCCTTGCGCGAGCCCTCGAGCGTGTGTTGGTTGTGGTTGGTGCACCACGTCGCGATGCCCGGAGGCACGGACTTGAGAAGGTACGCGTGCCCACGAGCTCATTTGTGAGCGTCTCGCAAGGATTTAAGGACCGAAGCCCTGGGGCGACAGGGCTTCGTGAGGTGTGGTCGCGGCGAGCGCCAAGCGCACACACCTACCTAGCCCCCGCGCGCGGGACACGCGAGGAGGAGCGATGGGCAACTGCCGCTCTTCCTGGGACAAGGCTGGAGAGGCGAACGAATAGAGGAAAAGAAAGTTCCAGCTTTGGCAAACGAGAAACGCGAAAACTCCAAATTCCATTAAGAAGTTGCTAACCAACTACAGAAAGCAAGCATAAGAACAGCCGCGTCCGGCACCTAGTCTAGTCTTCTCACCAGCGCGGAGCTAAGTGCTGCCACTAGGACGTGGGAGGGAGCCCCCGTGAGGCCCGCGGGCGACACTCAGGAGACTCCGGGGCGTGTACAACCCCACTCATTATTACATGAGAGTGTCACGAGCGGAAACCTTCACAGGCATGGGGCCTTGCTTCATGGGTAGAACTTCCGGAGGTGCTAGATTTTCCAGGCGTTCTGGATGGGGATCCCGTCCTGCATCTCCAGGCGCGCGGCGCCAGGCCTAGAGACACGGGTGATCCTGAACGGGCCCTCCCACATGGGTGAGAGCTTATGTAGCCCCTCCCTAGAGAGCACCCACCTCAGGACGAGATCACCCACCTCGAGCGTCCTGGGGCGAACGCTGCGGCAGTGGTACCACCACAGTGCCTGCTGGTACCTTGCCGCTTGGAGCGAGGCTTGACGGCGGCGTTCCTCCCCCAGCATGAGGTCCGTCCCCCGCGTGGCGTCCTGGCGTGCCTCATCAAACGCCAAGACCCGCGTGGAGCAATGCTTGACCTTGTGAGGGAGAACCGCTTCGGGTCCGTAGACGAGGAAGAACGGAGTCTCGCTCGTCGGCTTGGTTGCGGTGGTGTGAATGGACCACAGCACGGACGAGAGCTCATCAAGCCAGCCCTTGCTGCAGGCCTCGAGCTTCTTCTTGAAGGTCCTTGTCTTGAGGCCTCTCAGGACTTCTGCGTTCGTGCGCTCAGCCTGGCCATTGCTCCTGGGGTGTGCCACCGAAGCGTAGCATATCTGCGTTCCAAGGTTAGCACAATATGTTAGGAACCTCGAACCAGCTCACGAGGCCTTTGAGGAACTTGACGGCCGAGCCGGCCGGGATGGTGCGGACGGCTTCCAACTCTGCCCACTTGGTGATCTTGTCGATGGTGACGTAGAGGTAGCGGTAGCCCCCGGGCGCACGTGGGAATGGCCCCAAGATGTCCAGCCCCCAGATCGCGAACGGCCATGTGAGCGGGATGGTCTGGAGGCCCTGAGCGGGCTGGTGGATCTGCTTGGCTTGGAACTGGTAGGCTTCACAGGACTTCACCAGCTCAGTAGCATCGTTGAGCGCCGTGGGCCAGTAGAACCCACTGCGGAATGCCTTGCCCACGAGTGTGCGTGATGAAGAATGATGCCCACAGTCCCCACCTTGTATATCGGCCAGCAGCTTGCGTCCCTGCTCCCTGGAGATGCACCATAGAGAAACGTCGTTTGGATGCCTCCGATAGAGCTCACCGTCCTGGATGCAGTATGCTGTGGCCTGGCAGGCCACAAGCTCTGCGTCTTCCTCCTTCTCCGGCAGGGTTCCTCGAAGTAGGTACGCCTTGAACTCCTCGGTCCAACACCCCTCCTGAGGTTCCATCGCGAGGAGGAGGCGAGCTCCTGAGGTCGGGCCACAAGCCGGGGCGCCCGACGGAGGAGCCTGGTGGAGGTCCTCGTGAGGTGGTGCTTGTTCTGTGGTGGGTGGAGCTGCCGATGGCTTGAAGAGTCGCTCTTCAAAGACACCAGGCTCCTAAGGCAGACGCCGGGACGCCCTCTTGGTGATGTCATCCGCCTCCTTGTTTGTGCCTCGCGGCACGTGCTGCAATTCCAGGCCCTAGAATCGTTTCTCAATTTTGCGTACCTCCTCAAGGTATGCTTCCATGTGCTCATCCTTCGGGGTGTACTCCTTGTTGGAGAAGTTGACGAGGGGCTGCGAGTCGCCCTTGATGGTGAGGCGTCTGACCCCCAGTGCTGTGGTGGCCTTGAGTCCCGCGATCAGGCCTTCGTACTCCGCAATGTTGTTGAAGATCTTCTCACCGTGTTGGAAGCAGAGTTGCATGGCATAATAGAGCTTGTCTGTGGTGGGCGAAATAAGCACAGCTCCAGCCCCCGCGCCCTGGCGTGAGAACGAGCCGCCGAAGTACATGATCGAACCATCTGGTGCCTCGTCGCCGGGTATGAGGGAGCGGTCCTCGCACACTTCACGGTTAGGGACGTCAGTCCATCCCGCCACGAAGTCAGCGAGGGCCGCACCCTTGATGATCCTGGTGGTACTGAACTCCAACTGGAACGCTTGCAGCTCAATGTTCCATTCAGCGACCCTTCCCGTAGCGTTGGGGCTCCGGAGCACCCTCTCCAGAGGGTAAGCTGAGACAACCCTGATAGGGTGGCCTTGGAAGTAGTGGCACAACTTTCGAGATGCGACGAGGAGCGCGACCAGTAGCTTCTGTGGCATGGGGTAGCGTGCTCGCGCGTCTCGCAGCACCGTGCTGATGAAGTATACCAGGTGCTCGACGAGGGAGGAAGCATTGGTGAGGTCTTGCAACTCCTGAGTCTGCGGGTCCTTAGGAGCCTTATCATCCACCATGGCAGCTGTGCCCTCAGGAGTATCGTCCTCAGGAGACCCACTGCCAGGGGGGTTGGCTGAGGTCTCAGGAGCGTTGTTGGCCGGTGGTGGAGTCGGAGCCTCAGGGGCGCCTTCTTGAGACCGCGGTGCCCCATCTGGTGATGGGGTGCCCCGTCGTGAGCCCTTGACCAGGCGCTCCTCCCTCACTGCCACCAGTTCTTCGCTGGCTGAGTGAGGCGTAGCGGCCAAGTAGAGCACCAGGGGCTCAAGGGGACGTGGCGCCACCATCACCAGTGGGCTGGTGAGGTACTTCTTGAGGTCTTGGAAGGCCGCGTCAGCCTCCGGAGTCCACTCGAATGGTCCTTTCTTTTTCATCAGCTTGAAGAATGGGAGGGCGCGTTCTCCCAACTTGGAGATGAAACACCTAAGCGAGGTCACGCAACCTGCCAGCTTCTGCATCTCCTTGAGAGTCTGTGGCGGGCTCATTCTTTCTATGGCCTTGACTTTCTCTGGGTTAGCCTTGATCCCTCTGTGCGATACCAAGATGCCCAGCAACTTGCCGGATGGGACGCCGAACACACATTTCTCTGGGTTGAGTCGCAGATCCACCTTGCACAGGCTGGCAAATGTTTCTTCCAGGTCTTCAATAAGGGTTCTTGCCTCCCGAGACTTCACTATGTCATCGACGTATGCCTCTGCGTTCCTCCCGAGCTGCCGGCCCAAAGCGATGTGCATCAGCCACTGGAAGGTTGCTCCGGCGTTACGCAGCCCAAATGACATGCAGGTATAGCAATACACCCCGCATGGGGTCAAGAAAGCCGTCTTCTCAACATCTTGCACCGCCATCTTGATTTGGTGATAGCCTGAGAAGGCGTCCAGGAAGCACAGCAGGTCGCACTCGGCGGTGGAGTCGACGATCTGATCGATACGCGGAAGCAAAAAGGGGTCTTGAGGGCAAGCCTTGTTGAGGTTAGTGAAGTCAACACACATACGCTCCTTTCTGCCCTTCTTGGGGACGATGACCGGGTTCGCCAACCATTCTGGGTACCACACCTCCCGAATGACACCAGCCTCTTGTTGCTTGGGGGTCTCTTGGACGATGAACGACTGCTTCTTTGTGGACTGCTGCCGCGCCTTCTGCTTTACCGGTCGTGCATTGGGGCACACCCTCAGGTGATTCTCGATTATTCCCCTTGGGATCCCGGCCAGATCCTTGGGCTCCCATGCGAACACTTCCTTGTTCGCGTGTAAGAAGTCGACCAATGCCTTTTCTTGATCTAGAGGGAGGCTGCCACCTATGGTGAAGGTGGCACCTGACGCCCCGTCTTCATCGACCGGCACCTACTTCGTGTCGGCCCGATCTTGAGAGAACAACTGCTTCTTCTTCGCTGGCGCAGCCCCTGGAGCCTCTGGGGCCCCTTCCTCAGTCGGCCGCGCGGCCGCCGCGACCCTGAAGGCGAGCTTGAGGGCCAACAACGCGTCCTTGGTGTCTCCTGCCATGGTGAGGACGCCGCTGCATCCCGGCATCTTCATGAGGTTGTAGGCAGGGTGAGTCACTGCCATGAACTTGGCCAGGGCCGGGCACCCAAGGATGGCGTTGTACGGGAGGCTGATGCGGGCGATGTTGAAGTCGATAAGCTTGATGCGGTAGTTGTCACGGGTGCCGAAGGTGACGGGAGGCGGATCTGCCCGATGGGGTTGGTGGAGCCGTTGATGACTCCAGAGAAGGGCTTCGTGGGGTGGAGCCGGCCATGGGGCACATGAAGCAAGCCGAATGCTTCCACCGAGAGCACATTGAGGCCGGCTCCTTCGTCGATGAGGGTCTTGGTGACCGCCACGTTGCAAATAGTGGGGGTGCAGAGCATCGGGAGAGCGCCGGTGCTGGTCGAGACCACAGGGTGATCCCCGAAGTCAAAGGTTATGTCGGCCTTGGGCGCCGCCCGCTGCACGTGGGCGTCGCCCATGTGGCGAAAGAACTGCTTGATGTGGCAATCCGAGGGCGGTGCCTGCGAGCCGCCGAGGATGGCTGCGACGACGTGAGGTGCCGGCACCACGAATTGCGTGACGAAAAGGCCTCGCAGCTCCTCCCAGGAGGCCACCGAAGATTCCGGTAGGCCCAGGAGCCAAGCGCGCGGCGCGCCCGTGAGGGCCATGGGGAGCCAATTCGCCATGACCTTGTCGTCGCCGTCGGCCGCCAGAACCGCCTCCTCATACGCCAGGATAAACCTCACTGGGTCTGCCGCACCGTCGTAGCGAGGCGGCATCTCCAGCCTGAACTTGGGCGGCCACTGCACTCGCCGTAAGGCAGGGGTGAAGGCCCAGAGACCCACGGTGCCTCCATGCGTGCCCGTCGATCCAGTCAGAGAAGAGGCGCCCGCCATGAGAGCTGAACGGCGAGGGTGGAGTGCGGCGGACGGAGAGGCGAAGCTTCGACGCCCCCCTACCTGGCGCGCCAAATGTCGGATTTCAGGTTCCGCAAACCCTTGAGAGGTTCGAACTCTGGGGTGCGTGCGAATAACTCGTCCTCCCCGGTCTTCCTACTCGCTAATCTCACAGCCTAGCTCGACGAACTGTAAGGAAAAGAGACACAGCAGTTTACCCAGGTTCGGGCCACCTTGCGGTGTAAAACCCTACTCCTGCTTTGTGGTGGATTGGCCTCGAGGGGCTGAGGATGAACTAGTACAGTGGCGAACAACCTCAGGTGGAGAGGTGTTCTTGAGCTCGAGTGAGCTCGTGGAGTGAGGGTGATCTGAATGATCTGTCCCCCTCTATGGTGGTGGCTAAGTCCTATTTATAGTGGCCTTGGTCCTCTTCCCAAATGAAAGGTGGGAAGGGATCCCACAACGGCCAAATTCGAAGGGGGACAACTAGTACATGCTATCCTGACAAAAGTAGTCTTCGCCTACGAAAGCCTCTGGTTGTGTTGCCGTGGTGGTCTCGGTGATGACCTCCGTCCTGCCGTCCTGGCGGTCTTGGTCTTGTTGCACGGGAATGGAAACCTTTGGCTGATTCCTTGGGACTCCGTGCCTACGCTTGCCTCTTTAGCACCGAAGAGGAAACTGGTACACTGCGCCCGCTGGCGCCCGCCTGGCCTTGGTCGTCATGGCTCACGTCATCCGGACCTCACGAGGTGAGGCTTGCATAGAGATCTCCGCTCCTCGGGAGCCAGCCTGAGGAGGCTGCTCCTCGTGGAGGTCTTGGTGTCGTCCGCCTCACGAGGTTTGGCCCCTCGCGAGGGCCTTGAGTTGTTATCGCAGAAGCTGGGCCAAACCAGGCCGTTGATGGAGCCACACCGTGGGTCGCAGGCAGGCAAGTCTGGGTACCCCCATTCCCAGAACGCCGACAATGTTGATCTAATAAAGAGCCCACATTACCTTGTCTTCTCCTTTTGAATAAAATGTTTGCAGATTCCAGCTTAGTCCACGGCACTCTTGCACTATTATTATTTTCATATCATTCAGTCATGCAAGTGAAAGGCAATGATGACGATATTGGATGAACTGGCTGTGGCAGAGAGAAACGGGTATGAACTCAACTTGTTCTGTTTTTGTAAATATGTTTAACCTAGTATCCATGATTCAACCCATTATGATCAAACATGTTTGCAATGACAATTAGAGATTATAGTTTCTCATTCCATGCTTAAGTGATACGTCTCCATCGTATCTACTTTTCCTAACGCTTTTACTCTTGTTTTGGACTCTAATGTGCATGATTTGAATGAAACTAACCCGGACTGACACTGTTTTCAGCAGAACTACTATGGTGTTGTTTTTGTGTAGAAATAAAAGTTCTCGGAATGGAACGAAACTTTTTGGAGAGTTTTTATGGAATAAAAGAAAAATACTAGAGCCAAGAACCATCGGAGGGGTGCCCTTGGGTGAGCACAACCCACCAAGGCACGCCCCCCCTCCTGGCGCGCCCAGGTGGGTTGTTCCCACCTGGTGGCCCCGCTGACCCTATCTCCGACACTATAAAAATCCTATTTTTGGAGGAAAAAGGGAGAGAAGGAATTATCGCTTTTCATGAGACGGAGTCGCCACCACCTCCTTTTCTTCATCGGGAGGCCAGATCTGGAGTCTGTTTGGGGCTTCGGTGTTGGGGAACGTTGCATGGAAAACAAAAAAAATTCTACGCACACGCAATGATCTATCCATGGAGATGCATAGCAACGAGGGGGAGAGTGTGTCTACACACCCTCGTAGACCGTAAGCGGAAGCATTTCACAACGCGGTTGATGTAGTCGAACTTTCTTCGTGCTCCAACCGATCTAGTACCAAACGCGCGGCACCTCCGTGTTCTGTACACGTTCAGCTCGGTGACGTCCTCACCTTCTTGATCCAGCAAGACGGGCGAAGTAGTGGATGAGTTCCATTAGCACGACGGCGTGGTGACGGTGATGGTGAAGTGATCTCCGCAGGGCATCGCCTAAGCACCGCGAAAATATGACCGAGGGACTAAACGGTGGACGGGGGCGCCGCACACGGCTAAGACAATCTTCTGGTGTTGTGTGGCGCCCCCTCCCCACATATATATATATATATATATATAGGTGGGAGGGGAAGAGGCAGCCCCTAGGGCGCCCCAAGAGACATGGCGGCAGCCCTAGGGCTGCTGCCTTGCCCTGCGCCCCCCTTTCCTTACATGAAGAAGGGGGAAGGAAAGAGGGGGGGGGGGGGGGAGAGGGAAGGAAGGGTGAGTCCTACTCCACACTTTCCTTCTCCTCCTCATAGTTTAGCCTCTATAGGGGGCGCACCAGCCCCTTGTGGGCTGGTGTGTTCCCTCTCCTGGCCCATAAGGCCCATATCTTTGTCGGGGGTGCCCGAAACTCCTTTTCGGTGACCCGATAAGTACCCGGTACCCTCCGGAACACTTCCGTTGTACGAATATCATCGTCCTATATATCAATCTTTACCTCTCAACCATTTCGAGACTCCTCGTCATGTTTTTGATATCATCCGGGACTCCGAACAACATTCGGTTACCAAATAACATAACTCATATAATACTATATCGTTATTGAACGTTAAGCGTGCGGACCCTACGGGTTCGAGAACTATGTAGACATGACCGAGACACCTCTCCGGTCAATAACCAATAGCGGAACCTGGATGCTCATATTGGTTCCCACATATTCTACGAAGATCTTTATCGGTCGAACCGTTATGACAACATACGTAATTCCCTCTGTCAATCGGTATGTTACTTGCCCGAGATTCGATCATCGGTATCTTCATACCTAGTTCAATCTCGTTACCGGCAAGTCTCTTTACTCATTCCGTAATACGTAAACTCATGACTAACTCCTTAGTCATTTGCTTGCAAGCTTATGATGTGTATTGCCGAGAGGGCCCAGAGATACCTCTCCGAAACTCGGAGTGACAAATCCTAATCTCGATCTATGCCAACTCAACAAACACCTTCGGAGATACCTTTAGAGCATCTTTATGATCACCCAGTTACGTTGTGATGTTTGATAGCACACAAAGTATTCCTCCGGTATCCGGGAGTTGCATAATCTCATAGTCGAAGGAATATGTATTTGACATGAAGAAAGCAATAGCAATAAAACTAAACGATCATTATGCTAAGCTAACGGGTGGGTCTTATCCATCACATCATTCTCCTAATGATGTGATATCGTTATCAAATGACAACACATGTCCATGGTTAGGAAACCTTAACGATCTTTGATCAATGAGCTAGTCAAGTAGAGGCTTACTAGGGACACGGTATTTGTTTATGTATTCACACATGTATTTAAGTTTTCGATCAATACAATTCTAGCATGAATAATAAACCTTTATCATGAATAAGGAAATATAAAATAACAACTTTATTATTGCCTCTAGGGCATATTTCCTTCAGTCTCCCACTTGCACTAGAGTCGATAATCTAGTTCACATCGCCATGTGATTTAACACCAATAGTTCACATCGTCATGTGGTTAACACCCATAGTTCACATCGCCATGTGACCAACACCCAAAGGGTTTACTAGAGTCAATAATCTAGTTCATATCGCCATGTGATTAACACCCAAAGAGTACTAAGGTGTGATCATGTTTTGCTTGTGACAGAAGTTTAGTCAACTGGTCTGTCACATTCAGATCCATATGTATATTTGCAAAATTTTATGTCTACAATGCTCTGCATGGTGCTACTCTAGCTAATTGCTCCCACTTATGTATCCAGATTGAGACTCAGAGTCATCTGGATCGGTGTAAAAGCTTGCATCGACGTAACTATTTATGATGAACTCTTTATCACCTCCATAACTAAGAAATATTTCCTTAGTCCTCTAAGGATAATTTTGACCGATGTCTAGTGATCTACTCCTGGATCACTATTGTACCCCCTTGCCAAACTCATGGCAAGGTACACAACAGGTTTGGTACATAGCATGGCATACTTTATAGAACCTATGGCTGAGGCATAGGGAATGACTTTCATTCTCTCTCTATCTTCTGCCGTGGTCGGGCTTCGAGTCTTACTCAATTTCACACCTTACAATACATGCAAGAACTCCTTCTTTGACTGATCCATTTTAAACTCCTTCAAAATCTTGTCAAGGTATGTACTCATTGAAAGTGTTATCAAGTGTCTCGATCTATCCCTATAGATCTTAATGCTCAATACATAAGTAGCTTCACCAAGGTTTTTCATTGAAAAACTCTTATTCAAGTATCCTTTTATGCTATCCAGAAATTCCATATCATTTCCAATCAATAATATGTCATCCACATATAATATCAGAAATGCTACAGAGCTCCCACTCACTTTCTTGTAAATACAGGCTTCACCGAAAGTCTGTATAAATTCATATGCTTTGATCACTTCATCAAAGCGTATATTCCAACTCCGAGATGCTTGCACCAGTCCATAGATGGATTGCTGGAGTTTGCACACTTTGTTAGCACCTTTAGGATCGACAAAACCTTCTGGTTGCATCATATACAATTCTTCTTTCAGAAATCCATTAAGGAATGCAGTTTTGACGTCCATTTGCTAGATTTCATTATCATAAAATGCGGCAATTGCTAACATGATTCAGACGGACTTAAGCATCGCTACGGGTGAGAAAGTCTCATCGTAGTCAACCCCTTGAACTTGTCAAAAACCTTTTGCGACAAGTCGAGCTTTATAGAGAGTAACATTACCATCAGCGTCAGTCTTCTTCTTGAAGATCCATTTATTTTCTATGGCTTGCCGATCATTGGGCAAATCCACCAAAGTCCACACTTTGTTCTCATACATGGATCCTATCTCAGATTTCATGGCCTCAAGCCATCTGTCGGAATCTGGGCTCATCATAGCTTCTTCATAGTTCATAGGTTCGCCTTGGTCTAGTAACATGACTTCCAGTACAGGATTCCCGTACCACTCTGGTGCGGATCGTGTTCTGGTTGACCTACGAAGTTCTGTAGTAACTTGATCCAAAGTTTCATGATCATCATCATTAGCTTCCTCTCTATTTGGTGTAGGCATCACCGGAACAGTTTTCTCTGATGAACTACTTTCCAATTCGAGAGAAGGTACAATTACCTCATCAAGTTCTACTTTCCTCCCACTCACTTCTTTCGAGAGAAACTCCTTCTCTAGAAAGGTTCCACTCTTGGCAACAAAGATCTTGCCTTCGGATCTGTGGTAGAAGGTGTACCCAATTGTTTCCTTAGGGTATCCTATGAAGACGCACTTCTCCGATTTGGGTTCGAGCTTATCAGGCTGAAGCCTTTTGACATAAGTGTCACAACCCCAAACTTTAAGAAATGACAGCTTAGGTTTCTTGCCAAACAATAGTTCATACGGTGTCGTCTCAACAGATTTAGACGGTGCCCTATTTAACATGAATGCAGCTGTCTCTAATGCATAACCCCAAAACGATAGTGGTAAATCGGTAAGAGACATCATAGATCGCACCATATCTAATAAAGTACGGTTATGATGTTCGGACACACCATTACGCTATGGTGTTCCAGGTGGCGGGAGTTGTGAAACTATTCCACATTGTTTTAAATGAAGGCCAAACTCGTAACTCAAATATTCGTCTCCGTGATCAGATCGCAGAAACTTTATTTTCTTGTTACGATGATTCTCCACTTCACTCTGAAATTCTTTGAACTTTTCAAATGTTTCAGACTTGTGTTTCATTAAGTAGATATACCCATATCTGCTCAAATCATCTGTGAAGGTCAGAAAATAATGATACCCACCGCGTGCCTCAACACTCATCGAACCGCATACATCGGTATGTATTATTTCCAATAAGTCATTAGCTCACTCCATTGTTCCAGAGAATGGAGTTTTAGTCATCTTGCCCATGAGGCATGGTTTGCTAGTATCAAATGATTCATAATCAAGTGAATCCAAAAGTCCATCTGTATGGAGTTTCTTCATGCGCTTTACAGCAATATGACCTAAACGGCAGTGCCACAAACATGTTGCATTATCATTATCAACTTTGCATCTTTTGGCATCAATATTATGAATATGTGTATCACTATGATCGAGATTCAATAAACCATTTATATTGAGTGTAAGACCATAGAAGGTTTTATTCATGTAAACAGAACAACAATTATTCTTTGACTTAAATGAATAACCGTATTGCAATAAACATGATCCAATCATATTCATGCTCAACGCAAACACCAAATAACATTTATTTAGGCTCAACATTAATCCCAAAGGTAAAGGGAGTCTGCAATGGTGATCTTATCAACCTTGGAATCACTTCCAACACACATCATCACCTCGCCCTTAACTAGTCTCTGTTCATTTTGCAACTCCTGTTTCGAGTTACAAATCTTAGCAACTGAACCGGTATCAAATACCCAGGGGCTACTATGAACACTAGTAAAGTACACATCAATAACATGTATATCAAATATACCTTTGTTCACTTTGCCATCCTTCTTATCGGCCAAGTTTTTGGGGCTGTTCCGCTTCCAGTGACCATTTCCTTTGCAGTAGAAGCACTCATTTTCAGGCTTAGGTCCAGCTTTGGGCTTCTTCACGGGAGTGACAACTTGCTTGTCATTCTTCTTGAAGTTCCCTTTCTTTCCCTTGCCCTTTTCTTGAAACTAGTGGTCTTGATAACCATCAACATTTGATGCTCCTTTTTGATTTCTACCTTCGTCGATTTCAGCATCGTGAAGAGCTCGGGAATTGTTTTCGTCATCCCTTGCATATTATAGTTCATCACGAAGTTCTAGTAGCTTGGTGATACTGACTAGAGAACTCTGTGAATCACTATCTTATCTGGAAGATTAACACCCACTTGATTCAAGTGATTGTAGTACCCAGACATTCTGAGCACATGCTCACTGGCTGAGCTATTCTCCTCCATCTTGTAGGCAAAGTACTTGTCAGAGGTCTCATACCTCTCGACACGGGCATGAGTCTAAAATACCAATTTCAGCTCTTGGAACATCTCATATGCTCCGTGGCGTTCAGAACATTTTTGAAGTCCCGGTTCTAAGCCGTAAAGCATGGCGCACTAGACTATCAAGTAGTCATCATATCAAGCTTGCCAAATGTTCATAATGTCTGCATCTGCTCCTATAATAGGTTTGTCACCTAGCGGTGCATCAAGGACATAATTCTTCTATGTAGCAATGAGGATAATCCTCAGATCACGGACCCAATCCACATCATTGCTACTATCATCTTTCAACTTAGTTTTCTCTAGGAACATATCAAAAATAAAACAGGGGAGCTATATGCGAGCTATTGATCTACAACATAGATATGCAAAAACTATCAAGACTAAGTTCATGATAAATTAAGTTCAATTAATCAAATTACTAATGAACTCCCACTTAAATAGACATACCTCAAGTCATCTAAGTGATACGTGATCCAAATCAACTAACCCATGTCCGATCATCACGTGAGATGGGGTAGTCATCAATGGTGAACATCTCTATGTTGATCATATCTACTATATGATTCACGTTCGATCTTTTGATCTCCAGTGTTCCGAGGCCATGTCTCTACATGCTAGGCTCGTCAAGTTTAAGCCAAGTATTATGCATGTGCAAAATTGTCTTACACCCGTTGTATGTGAACGTAGAGTCTATCACACCCGATCATCACGTGGTTTCTCAACACGACGAACTGTAGCAACGGCGCATACTCAGGGAGAACACTTTTACCTTGAAATTTAGTGAAGGGATCATCTTATAATGCTACCGCCGTACTAAGCAAAATAAGATGCATAAAAGATAAACATCACATGCAATCAAAATATGTGACATGATATGGCCATCATCTTGTGCTTTTGATCTCCATCTCCAAAGCATCGTCATGATCTCCATTGTCACTGGCTCGACACCTTGATCTCCATCATTGCGTCGTGGTCGTCTCGCCAACTATTGCTTCTACAACTATCGCTAACGCATAGTGATAAAGTAAAGCAATTATATGGTGTTTGCATTTCATACAATAAAGGAACAACCATAAGGCTCCTGCCAGTTGCCGATAACTTACAAAACATGATCATCTCATACAACAACGTATATCACATCATGTCTTGACCATATCACATCACAACATGCCCTGGAAAAACAAGTTAGACATCCTCTACTTTGTTGTTGCAAGTTTTATGTGGCTGCTACGG
Organism: Thinopyrum elongatum; assembly: GCA_011799875.1. Classification (NCBI taxonomy): domain Eukaryota; kingdom Viridiplantae; phylum Streptophyta; class Magnoliopsida; order Poales; family Poaceae; genus Thinopyrum; species Thinopyrum elongatum. The sequence continues at coordinate 230,834,459 of CM022298.1, forward strand.
GCTTCTAGCAAGAACCATTCTTACCTACGGCAAAAACCACAATGGTGATTCGTTAAGTTTGCTGTTTTAACCTTCTTCAAGGATCGGCCGCAGTCAAATTCGATTCAACTAAAGTAGGAGAAACAGACACCCGCCAGCCACCTTTATGCAAAACTAGTTGCATGTCTGTCGGTGGAACCAGTCTCATGTACGTGGACATATAATGTTGGTCCGGGCCGCTTCATCCCACAATACCGCCGAATCAAAATAAGATGTTGGTGGTAAGCAGTATGACTATCACCGCCCACAACTCTTTGTGTTCTACTCATGCATATCATCTACGCATAGACCTGGCTCTCATACCACTGTTGGGGAATGTTGCATGGAAAACAAAACAAATTCTACGCACACGCAATGATCTATCCATGGAGATGCATAGCAACGAGGGGGAGAGTGTGTCTACATACCCTCGTAGACCGTAAGCGGAAGTGTTTCACAACGCGGTTGATGTAGTCGAACTTTCTTCGCGCTCCAACCGATCTAGTACCGAACGCACGACACCTCCGCATTCTGCACACGTTCAACTCGGTGACGTCCTCGCCTTCTTGATCCAGCAAGACGGGCGAAGTAGTAGATGAGTTCCGTCACCACGACGGCGTGGTGATGGTGATGGTGAAGTGATATCCGCAGGGCTTCGCCTAAGCACCGCAAAAATATGACTGAGGGAGTAAACGGTGGACGGGGGCACCGCACACGGCTAAGACAATCTTCTGGTGTTGTGTGGCGCCCCCTCCCGACATATATATATAGGTGGGAGGGGAGGAGGCAGCCCCTAGGGCGCCCCAAGAGACCTGGTGGCAGCCCTAGGGTTGCTGCCTTGCCCTGCACCCCCCTTTCCTTATATGAAGAAGGGGGAAGGAAAGAGGGTGGGAGAGGGAAGGAAGGGGGAGTCTTACTCCACACTTTCCTTTCCCTCCCCTCTTTCCTTCTCCTCCTCATAGGCCGGCCTCTATAGGGGGCGCACCAGCCCCTTGTGGGCTGGTGTGTTCCCTCTCCTGGCCCATAAGGCCCATATCTTTGCCGAGGGGTGCCCGGAACTCCTTTTCGGTGACCCGATAAGTACCCGGTACCCTCCGGAACACATCCGGTGTCCGAATACCATCGTCCTATATATCAATCTTTACCTCTCGACCATTTAGAGACTCCTCGTCATGTCTGTGATCTCATCCTGGACTCCGAACAACATTCGGTTACCGAATCACATAACTCATATAATACTATATCGTCATCGAATGTTAAGCGTGCGGACCCTACGGGTTCGAGAACTATGTAGACAGGACCGAGACACCTCTCCGGTCAATAACCAATAGCGGAACCTAGATGCTCATATTGGCTCCCACATATTCTATGAAGATCTTTATCGGTCGAACTGTTATGACAACATACGTAATTCCCTTTGTCAATCGGTATGTTACTTGCCCGAGATTCGATCGTTGGTATCTTCATACCTAGTTCAATCTCATTACCGGCAAGTCTCTTTACTCGTTCCGTAATACATCACCTCGTGACTAACTCCTTAGTCATTTGGTTGCAAGCTTATGATGTGTATTACCGAGAGGGCCCAGAGATACCTCTCCGAAACTCAGAGTGACAAATCCTAATCTCGATCTATGCCAACTCAACAAACACCTTCGAAGGTACCTATAGAGCATCTTTATGATCACCCAGTTACGTTGTGACATTTGATAGCACACAAAGTATTCCTCCGGTATCCGGGAGTTGCATAATCTCATAGTCGAAGGAATATGTATTTGACATGAAGAAAGCAATAGCAATAAAATTGAATGATCATTATGCTAAGCTAACGGGTGGGTCTTGTCCATCACATCATTCTCCTAATGATGTGATCCTGTTATCAAATGACAACACATGTCCATGGTTAGGAAACCTTAACCATCTTTGATCGACGAGCTAGTCTAGTAGAGGCTTACTAGGGACACGGTATTTGTTTATGTATTCACACACGTACTTAGGTTTTCGATCAATACAATTCTAGCATGAATAATAAACCTTTATCATGAATAAGGAAATATAAAATAACAACTTTATTATTGCCTCTAGGGCATATTTCCTTCATCCGAAGAGGGGAATCTTCGATCTTCGTCATCACCAACCCTTCTCCACCGCCAATTCCATGATGCTCCCACCGGGAGTGAGTAATCCCTTCGTAGGCTCGCTGGTCGGTGAGGGAGTTGGATGAGATTCATCATGTAATCGAGTTAGTTTTGTTAGGGCTTGATCCCTAGTATCCATTATGTTCTGAGATTGATGTTGCTATGACTTTGCCATGCTTAATGCTTGTCACTTTGGGCCTGGGTGCCATGATTTCAGATCTGAACCATTTATTTTATCACCATTATATCTATGTTCTAGATCCGACCTTGCAGGTTATAGTCACCTATTACGTGTTATGATCCGTAAACCCCGGAGTGACATTATTCGGGATACTTTCCGGTGATGACCGTAGTTTGAGGAGTTCATGTATTCACTATGTGCTAATGCATTTTTCTAGTTCTCTATTAAAAGGAGGCCTTAATATCCCTTAGTTTCCTTATGGACCCCACTGCCACGGGAGGGTAGGACAAAAGATGTCATGCAAGTTCTTTCCATAAGCACGTATGACTATTTACGGAATACATGCCTACATTATAGTTATGAACTGGAGCTAGTGCGGTATCGCCCTAGGTTATGACTGTTATATGATGAATATCATCCAACGAATTCACCGATCCAATGCCTACGAATTTTCCATATATTGTTTCTACTGTTACTATTGCTATTACTGCTGTCACAACTGCTACAAAATCACTGCTATCACTGTTACCGTTACTATTTCTATTACTACTACTATCAAAACTATCATATTACTGTGCTACTAATCATATTGCTGCAGATAATTAATCTCTAGGTGTGGTCGAATTGACAACTCAGCTGCTAATACTTGCAAATATTCTTTGGCTCCCCTTGTGTCGAATCTATAAATTTGGGTTGAATACTCTACCCTCAAAAAATATTGTGATCCCCTATACTTGTGGGTTATCAAGACCTTTTTCTGGCACCGTTGCCGGGTGTGACGCCCCCGATTCAATCGTACACTAATCATACACGCAAATGTGTACGATCAAGATCAGGGACTCACGGGAAGATATCACAACACAACTCTAGACACAATTAAAGTCCTACAAGCTTCATATTACAAGCCAGGGGCCTCGAGGGATTGAATACAAATGAGTCAGCGGAAGCAACAATATCTGAGTACAGACATAAGTTAAACAAGTTTTCCTTAAGAAGGCTAGCACAAAAGCAACAACTATCGAAAAGGCAAGGCCTCCTGCCTGGGAGCCTCCTAACTACTCCTGGTCGTCGGCGTCCGTGACGTAGTAGTAGGCACCCTCGGGGTAGTAGTAGTCGCCGGCGGTGGCGTCTGGATCCTGGACTCCACCATCTGGTTGCAACATCCAAGAAGAATGGAAAAGGGGGAAAAGAGGGAGCAAAGCGACCATGAGTACTCATCCAAAGTACTCGCAAGCAAGGATCTATACTACATATGCATCGGTGTCAATGAAATGGGCAGTACCTGTGGACTGAACTGCAGAATGCGAGAAGAGAAGGGGAAAGCCTAGCCTATTGAAGACTAGCATCTTCAAGCATCTTGCATCATTAGAAGAGATAAGAGTGGCATATTATAATATTAGTAAGTATGTTGTAACATCGCCCACAGATCACTTCCTCGACTCCCTCCGAGAAAGCAATCCCGGAACCATCATGTCCATTACATGCCTCAGCATCAAGTTCTAGTTGTATCGATCGGGATACAACTCCGAGCGTCCGTTACCATGGAGATGGCTATTCGAATAGATAATACTTCCCTGCAGGGGTGCACCAACTTACCCAACACGATCGATCAACTCCGGAGTAACACACCATCAAGTCATGATCGGCCTCGGCCGATCAACACACCACAGTCCTACCTAGGCTCAACAGAGAGGCCAGCACGCCGGTCTATATCCTAAGCGCGCTGGGGTCTTAGGCCCATCGCCCTTTGCACTCCTGCATGTTGCGTACGCGGCCGGTGAGCAGACCTAGCCCCCATATACAGGCGAGGCGTTCCAGTCCAACCCGGCGCGCGCCGCTCCATCGCTGACGTCCTTCGAGCTTTCGGCTGATACATACGACGCTGAGTACCCATACTTATTCCCGCGTGGTGGTTAGTGCAAAAAAGGCCAGAGGCCTACTCGGATCAAATATCCAAACCGTTAGTGTCTTGGTAGTGCGCGGTAACGAGCCTCGATGACCATGACCGAATAGTTACACTATAGGGTTAACATCAGAAGTGCTGACGAGGTATCACCCTCGGCACTCGATAGTAACTCTGCAGAGTCGTACAACTAAGGGGGGTGATGTGCGGTGTCAGGGTCTGGACGTCGATCATGTTGATCGAGTCATTGGTCATCAAGCAGGGGCGACTGGGACAAGGAGAGGGGTCTCTAGTGGATCACTAACCAACCTATACTAAGCAGTTTACGATAAACAGGTAAGGTATGAAAGCAGGTAACAAAAATAGGCTATGCATCAGAATAGGATCATACAAAAACAGTAGCAGTTCTAATGCAAGCATAAGAGAGAAGGGAATGGGCAATATCGGAATGATCAATGGGGGGTTTGCTTGCCTGGAAGCTCTGCTGCAAAGGAACGGTCATCGATGACGTAGTCAATCACAGGGGCAGCCTCAATCTCGGGGTCTACCGGAGGGAAGAGGGGCAAGAAATAATAAATATATAGCAAACAAGTGCATCACTAAGCATGACATGACGATATGCAGAGCTAGGTGGTGTTCTAACGTGGTGCTACACATTGCAGAAGGAGAGGGGAAACATCCGGAGGCTTTTTTCGGTGTTTGGCATTTTCCAGACAAAAGAAAAGAGGGGGATGGTTCCATGTTCAGCATGCTAGGGGCATGTGACATATGAACAGACCATGTATTCGGGTTTGTTGGATTTTTCTGAGCAACTTTCATATATAAATTATTTTCATCTGAGCTATGAATTATTTTATATTAAATTTCAAAGTTTTAAACAATTTCTGAAATTGTTATTTAAAAAAAAGTAATTTGAAAAAGAATTATGACGTCAGCAGTCAACCCAGCTGACTCAGGTCAAATCTGACAGCTGGACCCCACATGTCATACACAGCGCGCTAAGCAGAGGGTTAAATTCAACTAATTAGGTCAATTAGCAGATGGGCCCCATCTGTCAGCGACTAAAAGAAATAGCAGATTAGTTTAAAATGAAATTAGTTTAATTAATCATGGTGGGGGCCACATGTCGGCGACTGGGGTTGCCCAGTCAGCACCGTTGACTGGTCAAAGCAGTCAACGGGGTCAGCGGGGCCACTGGGGGCCACCAGTCAGTGGCTGTGGGGGTGGCCCCAGCGGGACCATGTCGGCAGGGCGCCGGAGAGGGGCTCCGGCGACCATTTTCAAGGCGGAGTGCCCCTGGTCTCGCCGGAAAACAGCCACGGGCCACCGTTTGGCATGGGGCCGGCCGCGTTCGAACGTGCGAACGAAGCCGCATCCACCCATGGTGGTCTCGTAGGGAGGGGTGGCCGGAGCTGAGAGCTACAATGACGGCGGCGGCGGCACTCTCGGGTGCTCCATGGGGACGGCAAGGCGGGGCATTGTTCAGCATGTGGAGCGGCTCTACGGGCAGATGGCGCTCGCGTGATTCCATTGCTGCAGTCGGCAGCAAGCGGAAGGCGACGAGCTAGCACTGGCCCGTCGAGGATGGCGCTAGGGGAGCAGGAGGAGTAGCGGGCGCGTGCAGTGGGTGCGGGCGGAGGTGCTGAGCACGACGGGGTGGTCGGCTGCGAGCTCCGCGAGCCATGGCCACGGCGGCGAGCACCACCATGGCGACCAGCTTGGGCACGATGGGGGGAGCAGCTATGGCCGTGGCAGAGGCTGGGAAGAGAGGGGGGAGGAGCGCGGGGCTCACCGGGCCCTGTAGTTGTGCGCTCGCGGGCTCGGGGAGGTCTCGTGGTGGCCGGAGATGTTGACGGCGTGTGGTGGTGCAGAGAAGGAAGAAGACGTCGCAGCGGGCTCTCCGGTGGCGTCCGGCCCGCTTGGGTGGTCGGGGACAACGAGGCAGACGACGGCCATGCTCCCATGCACGACGGTGGGGCACGGGGCGGCCGGTGGCCGCGATGGAGCAGCAACGCGGCAACGTTGGCGCTCGGGTGAAAGGGGATTTGAGGAGGGGGAGAGAGGGTGAGGGCGAGAGGGGGAGCAGGGTGGAGTGGGCGAGAGGGGAGGAAGCTCGAGGCCTCGGGGCTGCCCTTATCCCCTCATCGACGATGTGGCAGTATGGGGCGGCGCGCCCGGTCCGGCGGGGACACGCCCCGATCGGATGAGCAGTGAGGAGGACGACCCGGGAGGGCGTGGGCTGGGCCAGCTGGTGGGGGGAAGGCCCAGGGGAGGGTAGGGGCTCCTTTTTCCTTTCCCCCCTTTTTTTAACTTTTGTTTTTCTTTTAAAAACTTTTCTATTTTTCCTATTTCTTTTTAAAACAAAATAGCTTTATAACAAACAAAACTTGAACCTAAATTATTATTATGAATTAGGCTACTACCACAATTAGTTTGGCACCACAATAAATTAGTTTAGTATTTTTATAAATTAAAAAGCATTTAAATAATTATTTTAAACACTGCTTTAATTAGTTTAGGGCATTAAACCACTTTATAAAAAAGTTGGTTCACCACCATAATTAGTTAAGGATTATTTACCACATGATGAACATTCTAGTTTTGACATTTGAAAACTTTAAATTTTGACTTTATTTTAAAATTTGAATTTGAATCGGTTTTGAATCAAAGTGAGACAAACAATAGTAACAGTAATGACTTGGCATCATTAGCAGGGGATTACTGTAGCTTGATTATCTGGGCGTTACAAATCTCCTCCACTACAAGAAATCTCGTCCCGAGATTTAAGATGTGGAGTAAGGGGGAAAGTTCTGGTTACGAAATTCTACAAGATCTTCTCGGTCTTGGTTGCTCTTCTCGACGAGGTCGATCCATTACATTGATGTCTTCATTTCTCTGCTTCAGGTCATCATGATGAAGCCAACATCCTTTCTTCAAAATATCCATCGTACTTACGAAAAAGATAATGGGGAGACTCGGGAAGGACAAAGCTCAACACATGTTAGGTACCTGGGGGCTATCTCAGTGAACGAGGCATAGAGGCATCTCTCGAGTTGAAATTCAAGAAAGTCATCGAGAGTAAAGTAAGAAGGTGCAATAAGAAGCTTCAAGCGGGTAGGCAATCGTTCGTTGCCTGAAACAGCGGGTGAAAGGGGTTCAGAGCAATCGGAATAAGTATTGTGTCTGATACTAGAGTAGATCATCTCTAGGAAGGTGGCTCGTGAATTACATATGAAGCCAGTGTGAGGAATAACTTTGGCAACAAGGGTGTACAGGAGAGTCAGGTTTCAATCCTGTGGAACTGTGGGTTATGGGCCCACCATGTGGGTTAAAAGTAGAAAGAGTGGTGACATCTTGCACGGTCATGATAGCAAGGCATGTCAGAGGATAGCCTATCAGTTATGTTGGCAACAACGTTGGTACCAAGGGCGAGGGACGAAGAGAACCATTTTCCTGCTCATTAATACGAGGTGGACCAATAGGCAAACTTCTCATCCATCGGTGGCTACTGGAATGTCATTAACAATAGTAACATGGCCTTACTAACAGAGTTGTACAACGAGATGTTTACCTAAGCAGGGAAATATTACTGCTTATATCATATAGATCACAAGAAAGGTTAAACAAAACAATGGAAGGGAAAATATGATTATTAATTTAATCAGAACAATGGAAAGGAAAATTTGTTTAAACACAAACATCAGGAGTATATCCTTCCCAAGGACAAGCATAGGATGATATCCATGACAGGATAGTAAGTAGATTGCCATTTAGGTAAAGGGGAGCGGAAATTCATGATGTTACGCATACAATAGTGTTCGGATAAGCGATCAAGAAACAATTAGCATTGCGCCTCCAAGGTTCTTAATGATGTTCGGACTACCACAGTCATGCTTCGGGATAGCATTGACATGGTCATTAGGAAAAGGTCGGACCTTGGGAACACAAAGAATCCATTGGGAATGACTAGAACACCTCATGCCATTTTATAAGGGAAAAGATGAGGAGGTGACCGATGGGTTTAGCAAAAATCCATCGACATGTCAAAAAGGATGTATTTCCAAAAATGTATATGAACAAGTTTGTGTTTGGGGGGAGGCAAGAATGTTGTCGATGATAACACAAATCATTGAGGGGCAAGGATGGTATTTCTCATCATGAATTCAATTGATATCCTGGAAGAGCTCAGAATGTTTGATGATGATCACGACACATTTGTCGAGAGATTTCATGAAGATGTAATCAATCGGCGATGACATCAAGTCAAAGGAATGATGAAGCGAAATGTTATTAGAACCGCGGATATGACACCAACTCGAAATCAAGCTTGCTACTCAAGGCAAAATGATATGATGAGGAAGATCGACGTAAGCTTAGCTCATCATCAAAAATTGTGCTCCGGGAAGAAGGACCAAGTAGCACAGTTAAAATTTAGCACGATAATGATATAACCGATTAGGCTAGGAATGACTTGAAGGATTATTAAACTCGTAAGCAATGAAAATTGTTTAGAGTTATTGAATCTGAGTGTGGAATCGATTCACTTATAGTTGTTCTCGAGTGACTAATAACTCAAAACCCGAGGGAAATCTGAAATCAGTGAGAAGCAATACTAGATGAAGACTCATAGGAAGCAACACAGTTCTTTGACATTCTCGAGATACCGGAGGGTAATACTCGAAGGAAGATCAAAATAGAGGTTGCGGAGATGTACTGATCTGCAGAAGACAAGTGCTTTAACTTGTCTGAGTAATGGAATCAAGGAGAAAATATGGTCGGAACCACAATTGCAAATGATCAATTCACAGATACCAGATGATATTATATCAAGGAAATAGTTATTATTACAAGAAGCTTCCATGATAAGATCTACATCGTGTCCATGGGCATGAACACAAGTTCAAGGCCGACTCCCACTTCTTCAATGCATAACCTTCCATTCACTTCTTGCTTTTGAACAAGTTGTAGTGTTGATTTTTTATCTGGCATGATACCAGAAGAGAATGACTCGTGAAAACTCTCGGGTTCACACGGATTAGGGAAGTCATAGGTTCAACCCATCGGGGCATCTTAGGAACCTATTCCGCAATCTTCAGGAGTAATTAACACAAGCTCAAAAGCAGAGCATGGTTGAGAAAGTAGATGATACAATTTACCAAAGGCATTATGTATCCGAGGAAAGGCTCACAAGTTTATTGAATATGAAGGGCATTGTTGGATAAAATCCAACAAAGGATCTGGTGGTCCACAAGGGATCTGATGTGAGCTTTGGTACTCAACAACAAGAAGAAAGAATGCAAGGAGATCAGATTATCGAAACAACTAACTAATTCAAAGCTCAAGTGCAAAGGAATTATGATTTTCAATTCAAGTAATCAGAAGCAAAGGCTTTGATCAAAAGATAAGTACATTGAATAGACATAGATCGATAATCAATCAAGGTTTGATTTGTCGAGAACCAGCTCATGTCCGAAATGACGTCTGAGCCGAAGGGACGTATTCTAGTTTCAACTGATGATTGCGACCATTCACAAACATATCGAAGCAAAGGCTCAAAATGACGATGACAAAGGATACTAATGAATATTGCTAGACATATGGAAAGAAACCATAATGCAAGCAGGTAAGGAAGCTCAAGAGCAATAGGCTACTGATGATTTTGGAAGATCGAATAGCATTTCGAAGAATTTGGTGCAACACATGAACAACTGGGGTTGAACAGATCCTCAATAAGTGCAAGGAATTATTCGTAGGTGCTTTCATGCGGTAATGAACTGCAAGGGAGTAAGCTCAAAGAATTCTCGGAACAACAGAGAGTATTTCAAGGCATCCCATAATAACAAGAACAATTGGGAATGAAAGTATGAATGGAAATTGTAAGTAGTTATCCATAATAATTTATCGGTGGTAGGGATTGCAACGGCGAAGGGCACAAGGGTCTCGGGAAAACATCGGAGAGTATCTTCGAAGTCTTCTGGTGAAGCAGGCGATCATCTAGAATGAGGGGCTCTCCAGGAAGAAGCAGATACGAGAACCTAGAGTTAGAGTTAGCAAAATCATTTAACCCGAACAGAAGAGAGATCAGAGTCCCAAAGCAAAGATTGAGGAATAAAAGAACCTAATACCACCCAATGGCGACGTGGGCCCGTAAGACACAAAGCCATGTTAGTAAAAGGTTTTTTAATGACTAGGCTCAACTTCGGACAAGGAGTGTGGAAGGGGGATTTCTACAGGCAGTCGACTCTGATTCCAACTTGTGACGCCCCCGATTCAATCGTACACTAATCATACACGCAAATGTGTACGATCAAGATCATGGACTCACGAGAAGATATCACAACACAACTCTAGACACAATTAAAGTCCTACAAGCTTCACATTACAAGCCAGGGGCCTCGAGGGCTCGAATACAAACGAGTCAGCGGAAGCAACAATATCTGAGTACAGACATAAGTTAAACAAGTTTGCCTTGAGAAGGCTAGCACAAAAGCAACAACAATCAAAAAGGCAAGGCCTCCTGCGTGGGAGCCTCCTAACTACTCCTGGTCGTCGGCGTCCGTCACGTAGTAGTAGGCACCCTCGGGGTAGTAGTAGTCGTCGGCGGTGGCGTCTGGACCCTGGGCTCCACCATTTGGTTGCGACATCCGAGAAGAATGGAAAAGGGGAAAAGAGGGAGCAAAGCAACCGTGAGTACTCATCCAAAGTACTCCCAAGCAAGGATCTACACTACATATGCATCGGTGTCAATGAAATGGGCAGTATCTGTGGACTAAACTACAGAATGCCAGAAGAGAAGGGGAAAGCCTAGCCTATCGAAGACTAGCATCTTCAAGCATCTTGAAGCATTAGAAGAGATAAGAGTGGCATATTATAATATTAGTAAGTATGTTGTAACATCGCCTAGAGATCACTTACTCGACTCCCTGCGAGAAAGCAATCCTGGAGCCATCATGTCCATTACATGCCTCAGCATCAAGTTCTAGTTGTATCGATCGGGATACAACTCCGAGCGTCCGTTACCGTGCAGACGGCTATTCGAATAGATAATACTTCCCTGCAGGGGTGCACCAACTTACCCAACATGCTCGATCAACTCCGGCCGGACACACCATCAAGTCATGACCGGCCTCGGCCGATCAACACACTGCAGTCCTACCTAGGCTCAACAGAGAGGCCAGCACGCCGGTCTACGTCCTAAGCGCGCAGGGGTCTTAGGCCCATCGCCCTTTGCACTCCTGTATGTTGCGTACGCGGCCGGTGAGCAGACCTAGCCCCCATATGCAAGCGAGATGTTCCAGTCCAACCCGGCGCGCGCCGCTCCATCGCTGACGTCCGTTGAGCTTTCGGTTGATACATACGACGCAGAGTACCCATACTTATTCCCGCGTGGTGGTTAGTGCGAAAAAGGCCAGAGGCCTACTCGGATCAAATATCCAAACCGTTAGTGTCTTCGTAGTGCGCGGTAACGAGCAGAGACTCACGATCATGTGACCCTGTCGCCCCGTCTTGTGGACTTACGGCAAGGGCTAAGAATGCCCCGCCGTGCCACGTAATTATCTCTCGGTTACCCTCCAGGTCAACCCGACTTCACATCACTCGCGGGTACCCTCAGGCCTGACCCGATGTCATCATGGTTCTGTGGTAAGTCAAAGTAACCGTGTGTCCAAAACAGCAAGGGGGAAACCCGAGGAATCACCCTTGATGGATTCACCCTCGACGTAACCGTCAAGGTGGACTTGGAGGAATCACCCTTGATGGTCCACACTTGAGGGGTTGCACGACAGAGTTGTTATCAGGAGTGGTGAAGGAGGAATCACCCTCGATGACCATGACCGAATAGTTACACTACAGGGTTAACATCAGAAGTGCTGATGAGGTATCACCCTCGGCACTCGGTAGTAACTCTGCAGAGTCGTACAACTATGGGGGGGTGATGTGCGGTGTCGGGGTCTGGATGTCGATCATGTTGATCGAGTCATCGGTCATCAAGCGGGGGCGACTGGGACAAGGAGAGGGGTCTCTGGTGGATCACTAACCAACCTATACTAAGCAGTTTAGGATAAACAGGTAAGGTATGAAAGCAGGTAACAAAAACAGGCTATGCATCAGAATAGGATCATACAATAACAGTAGCAGTTCTAATGCAAGCATAAGAGAGAAGGGAATGGGTAATATCGGAATGATCCATGGGGGGTTTGCTTGCTTGGAAGCTCAGCTGCAAAGGAACGATCATTGGTGACGTAGTCGATCACAGGGGCAGCCTCGGTCTCGGGGTCTACCGGAGGGAAGATGGGGAAGAAACAATAAATATATAGCAAACAAGTGCATCACTAAGCATTACATGATGATATGCAGAGCTAGGGGGTGTTCTAACGCGGTGCTACACGTTGCAGAAGGAGAGGGGAAACATCCGGAGGGTTTTTTCGGTGTTTGGCGTTTTCCGGACAAAAGAAAAGAGGGGGACGGTTCCATGTTCAGCATGCTAGGGGCATGTGACAGATGAACGGACCACGTATTCGGGTTTGTTGGATTTTTCTGAGCAACTTTCATATATAAATTATTTTCATCTGAGCTATTGATTATTTTATATTAAATTTCAAAGTTTTAAACAATTTCTGAAATTGTTATTTAAAAAAAGTCATTCAAAAAAGAATTATGATGTCAGCAGTCAACCCAGCTGACTGAGGTCAAATCTAACAGCTGGGCCCCACATGTCATACATAGGGCGCTAAGCAGAGGGTTAAATTCAACTAATTAGGTCAATTAGCATATGGGCCCCATCTGTCAGCGACTAAAATAAATTAGTTTAAAATTAAATTAGTTTAATTAATCATGGTGGGGGCCACATGTCGGCAACTGGGGTTACCCAGTCAGCATCATTGACTGGTCAAAGCAGTCAACGGGGTCAGCGGGGCCACTGGGGGCCACCAGTCAGTGGCTGCGGGTGCGGCCCCAGTGGCACCACGTCAGCAGGGCGCCGGAGAGGGGCTCCGGCGACCGTTTTCACGGCGGAGTGCCCTGGGTCTCGTCGGAAAACAGCCACGGGCCACCGTTTGGCACGGGGCTGGCCGCGTTCGAACGTGTGGACGAAGCCGCATCCACCCGTGGTGGTCTCCTAGGGAGGGGTGGCCGGAGCTGAGAGCTACAACGATGACAGCAGGGGCACTCTCGGGTGCTCCACAGGGACGGCAAGGTGGGGCATGGTTCATCGTGCAAAGCGGCTCTACGGGCAGATGGCGCTCGCGTGAGTCCATTGCCGCAGTCGGCAACAGGCGGGAGGCGACGAGCTCGCCGGAGACGAGCTCGTGGCGGTGGCCAGAGCACTGGCCCGTCGAGGACGGCACTAGGGGAGCGGGAGGAGTAGCGGGCGCGTGCAGTGGGTGCGGGCGGAGGTGCTGAGCACGACAGGGTGGTCGGCTGCGAGCTCCGCGAGCCGTGGCCACGGCGGCGAGCACCACTGCGGCGACGAGCTCGGGCACGATGGGGGGGAGTAGCTACGGCCGTGGCAGAGGCTGGGAAGAGAGGGGTGAGGAGCGCGGGGCTCACCGAGCCTTGTAGTTGTGCGCTCGCGGGCTCGGGGAGGGCTCGTGGTGGCCGGAGACGGTGATGGCGTGTGGCGGTGCAGAGGAGGAAGAAGACGTTGCAGTGGGCTCTCCGGTGGCGCCCAGCCCGCTTGGGTGGTCGGGGATGATGAGGCAGACGACGGCCATGCTCCCGGGCACGACAGTGGGGCACGAGAGGGGAGGGAGCTCGAGGCGTCGGGGCTGACCTTATCCGCTCGTCGACGACGTGGCAGTAGGGGGCGGCGCGCCCGGTCCGGCGGGGACACGCCCCAGTCGAAGGAGCGATGAGGAGGACGACCCGGGAGGGCGTGGGCTGGGCAGGCTGGTGGGGGTGAAGGCCCAGGGGAGGGTAGGGGTTCCTTTTTCCTTTTCCCCCCTTTTTTTAACTTTTGTTTTTCTTTTAAAAACTTTTCTGTTTTTCCTATTTCTTTTTAAAACAAAATAGCTTTATAACAAACAAAACTTGAACCTAAATTATTATTATGAATTTGGCTACTGCCACAATTAGTTTGGCACCACAATAAATTAGTTTAGTATTTTTATAAATTAAAAAGCATTTAAATAATTATTTTAAACAGTGCTTTAATTAGTTTAGGGCATTAAACCACTATATAAAAAAGTTGGTTCACCACCATAATTAGTTAAGGATTATTTGTCACATGATGAACATTTTAGTTTTGACATTTGAAAACTTTAAATTTTGACTTTATTTTAAAATTTGAATTTGAATTGGTTTTGAATCAAAGTGAGACTAGCAATAGTAACAGTGATGACTTGGCATCATTAGCAGGTGATTACTGTAGCTTCATTATCCGGGCGTTACACCGGGGAGCATAGCTATATTTGTTGAGTCACTTGGGATTATTATCAATTTATCACCATGAAGAATCTGAAGGATACAAAAACCAAGATCGTTCCCTCTAGGACGAGGGGAGGTAAGGAACTGCCATCACACTCTGCACTTGATTCACCTTTTGTTTTGAGTAGACTTGCAACACCATCACATGCTATTAATCCAGATATGTCCCAAGTTATTGATAATGCTACTTCTATAAATACTACTCATGATGATGCTAATAACTTGCTTGATGATGGTGTGCCACTAGGTGATTTTCTTGATGAACAAATTGCTAGAGCTAAATATATTGAGAATGCTGAAATTGATGAAATTGTTGAAACTGATGAAATGCCTGAAACTGAAAATCTCGAAACACCTATTAGACCTAGCTCTCCTAGATAAGAATTACCTAAGGTACCTGAAGGTTATGTTATGGATGAGGAGACAGCTAGAGATTTTCTTGCTTGCAATGATAGAGATGATCTTAAGAAATTATTATGCAAACTGAAAGAGAAATCTTTGAATGCTAGAATGAAATGTGATCCCAAGTTTGCTACTTCACCTATCTTTGTTGATGATAAGGATTATGAATTCTCTGTCGACCCAGAGTTAATTACTTTGGTTGAATCTGATCCTTTCCATGGCTGTGATACTGAAACTGTAGTGGCACATCTTACTAAATTAAATGATATAGCCACCCTATTTGCTCATGATGAGAATATTCGCTTTTATTATATCCTCAAATTATTTCCGTTCTCATTAATGGGTGATGCTAAGATATGGTACAATACTCTTGCTCCTGGTTGTGTACGTAGTCCCCAGGATATGATTTATTACTTCTCTGAAAAATATTTTCCTGCTCATAAGAAACAAGCTCCCTTACACGAAATATTTAACTTTGTACAAATTGAAGAAGAGAGTCTCCCACAAGCTTGGGGAGGCTTCTCCAATTGCTTAATGCTTTGCCTGATCATCCTCTTAAGAAAAATGAAACACTTGATATCTTCTATAATGGATTAACCGATGCTTCTAGGGACTTCCTAGATAGTTGTGATGGTTGTGTTCCCAGGGAATGAACTGTTGAACAAGATGAGGAATTATTGAATAATATATTGAAAAATTATGATGATTGGACTCTTCCTGAGCCACCGCATAAACCCACTCCAAAGAAGAGGGGTATCTTATATCTCAGTCTAGAAGATATGCAAGAGGCAAAGAAATCTATGAAGGAAAAAGGTATTAAAGCAGAGGATGTTAAAACTTTACCTCCTATTGAAGAGATACATGGACTTGACGCACCACCACCCAAGGTGGTAGAGGTAATTTTTTTAATGAAATACAATCAAAGGGACAATTCTTATAATAGTAATCCTAGTCAATGCCTTTATGAGTTTGATAATTACATTAGAAAGCAAGATCGCTTCAATGAAAATGTTATGAAACAATTGAAATATAATTCTAATATGATTGCTCGCTTGAGTGACTTTTTGTTTAGAATCTCCAATGATGTAAGAGGTGTAGGAAAACATGCCTCTATGGTTCAAACTCAACTAGAACAAGTTGCTAAATCTCAAAGAGAATTGCTTGATGAAATGAATAATAATGTAAATAACTTTGCTGTTAGAGTAGTAACTAGAGGAGGTAAAATGACTCAGGAACCGCTTTATCCTGAGGGACATCCTAAAAGAATTGAACAAGACTCTCAAAGAATTAACACTGATGCACCTACACTGGTACAGCGAGGTGCTATACACACAGTTTTTAACCCCTTTCCGTGACGGCATTTTGAATCGTTGCCAAGTGAGTGACTGCGATAGGGGGGGTCCTTCCCACACGACCCAGAAACCGTCGGGGATATGGAGCCATGATGCAGAGGCCTTGCCAAATGTAATCGTATGCAATGCAGCACACACTAAATTCATTCGCATGTGTGGGATCGGTGATTAAACGTTTCTAATGACGCGGTGAAACCAAACAGTGTGTCATAATGAACCGTTTGGGAAATAGTATGTAAGGCACACGGGCCAACATATGAACTATGTGTGATATGTGCCCCATCGCACACGAGTTTTCTGCGGAACCCATCTGCCATGGAAGACTCCAGCGCACATGTTTCCCAATAATTACCGTGTGCAATAATGTTCTATCCAAATGGTTCAGGAGCCCCTTCGCACACATACAAGTGCTACAGACCGTTTGTGATTTGTTGTGTATCACCGACGGTTGTGATACGTCTCCAACATATCTATAATTTTTTATTGTTCCATGCTATTATATTATCTGTTTTGGATGTTTTATATGCATTAATATGCTATTTTATATTATTTTTGGGACTAACCTATTAACCTAGAGCCCAATGCCAGTTTCTGTTTTTTCCTTGTTTTTTTAGCTTTGTGGAAAAGGAATACCAAACGGAGTCCAAACGGAATAAAATCTTCGCGATGATTTTTCTTGGACCAGAAGACACCCAGGAGACTTGGAGATGAAGTCGGAGGAGCCACGAGGCGGCCACAAGGGTGGAGGGCGCGCCCAGGGGGTAGGGCACGCCCCCTACCTTGTGGGCCCCTCGTGACCCTCCTGACCTAATTCTTTCGCCTATATATTCACATATGTTCCCAAACCACCAGAGGCATCCATGAAAACACTTTTCCACCGCCACAACCTTCTGTACCCGTGAGATCCCATATAGGGACCTTTTTTGGCACCCTGCCGAAAGGGGATTCGATCACGGAGGGCTTCTACATCAACCCTATTGCCCTTCCGATGAAGCGTGAGTAGTTTACCTCAGACCTACGGGTCCATAGCTAGTAGCTAGATGGCTTCTTCTCTCTCTTTGATTCTCATTACCATGTTCTCCTCGATGTTCTTGGAGATCTATTTGATGTAATACTTTTTTTGCGATGTGTTTGCCGAGATCCGATGAATTGTGAATTTATGATCAGATTATCTATGAATATTATATGAATCTTCTCTGAATTCTTTTATGCATGATTTGATATCTTTGTAATTCTCTTTGAACTATGTGTTTGGTTTGGCCAACTAGATTGGTTTTTCTTGCAATGGGATAAGTGCTTAGCTTTGGGTTCAATCTTGCGGTGTCCTTTCCCAGTGACAGTAGGGGCAGCAAGGCACGTATTGTATTGTTGCCATCGAGGATAAAAAGATGGGGTTTTCGTCATAATGCTTGAGTTTATTCCTCTACATCATGTCATCTTACTTAATGCGTTACTCTATTCTTCATGAACTTAATACTCTAGATGCAGGCAGGAGTCGGTCGATGTGTGGAGTAATAGTAGTAGATGCTGAATCATTTCGGTCTACTTGACACGGACGTGATGCCTATATTCATGATCATTTCCTTAGATATCGTCATAACTTTGCGCTTTTCTATCAATTGCTCAGCAGTAATTTGTTCACCCACCGTATTATTTGCTATTTTGAGAGAAGCCTCTAGTGAAACCTATGGCCCCCGAGTCTATTTTCCATCATATAAGTTTCCAATCTACTATATTAGTTTTCGATCTACTATTTTGCAATCTTTTACTTTCCAATCTATAAACCAGAAATACCAAAAATATTTATTTTATCTTTTATTTAGTTTCATCTATATCTATCAGATCTCACTTTTGCAAGTAACCGTGATGGGATTGACAACCCCTTTATCGCGTTGGGTGCAAGTTGTTTGATTGTTTGTGTAGGTATTCGGTGATTTGTGCGTTGTCTCCTACTGGATTGATACCTTGGTTCTCAAACTGAGGGAAATACTTATCTCTACTTTGCTGCATCACCCTTTCCTCTTCAAGGGAAAAACCAACGCAAGCTCAAGAAGTAGTTGGAAGAATTTCTGGCACTGTTGCCGGGGACATCTACGCCAAGTCAAGACATACGAAGTACCCATCATAAACTCTCATCTCTTGCATTACATTATTTGCCATTCGCCTCTCGTTTTCCTCTCCCCCACTTCTAAAACGATTTTTGAAAAGATTTGCCTTTTCTTCGCCCCTCTTCCGTTCGTCTTCTTTGTTTGCCTTTTGTTTGCTCGTGTGTTGGATTGCTTGCTTTGTCACGATGGCTCAACCAAAGAATGTTGATCCTCACTTTAGGAGGTTGGAAGAAATTGAAAATAATGTTAGGAGCTTCATGTCTTTACAATTTGAGCATAATAGTTTCTTTAGAAACGAGCTTAAGGAGCAGAAAAGTTTTATGGAGTACATGAATAAAGAGCTCGATGATATGTCTAAGGAATTTTATGGTTTGAAATCTCAGTTTGCTCATCTTGAAAATTTAGTAGGCCAAATTTCTGATAAACAAGCTACCTTAGTAAATAAGATGGCCGCTAAACCGGAGGCTTTAAATAATGATCAAGATCTTAAAGTGATTGATGTGACTCCTATTGAATCTTTGTTTTCCAATATAAATCTTGATAAATATGGGACTGGAGATGAGTCAACTTTAGTTAAAAGGCGTCCGAATGATTCACATTTTTTAGATCTTGATGCAAAAATTGATAAAAGTGGGATTGGAGAGGTCAAAACTTTAAGTAGCAATGAACCCACTCTTTTGGATTTCAAGGAATTTAATTATGATAATTGTTCTTTAATAGATTGTATTTCCTTGTTGCAATCCATGTTGAATTCTCCTCATGCTTATAATCAAAACAAAGCTTTTACTAAACATATCGTTGATGCTATGATGCAATCTTTTGAAGAAAAGCTTGAATTGGAAGTTTCTATCCCTGGAAAAATTTATGATGAGTGGGAACCTACTATTAATATTAAGATTAAAGATTATGAGTGCCATGCTTTATGTGATTTGGGTGCTAGTGTTTCCACGATTCCAAAAACTTTATGTGATGTGTTAGGTTTCCGTGAATTTGATGATTGTTCTTTAAATTTGCATCTTGCGGATTCCCCTATTAAGAAACCTATGGGAAGGATTAATGATGTTATTATTGTTGCAAATAGGAATTATGTGCCCTTAGATTTCATTGTTCTTGATATAGATTGCAATCCTACATGTCCTATTATTCTTGGTAGACCTTTCCTTAGAATGATTGGTGTAATTATTGATATGAAAGAAGGAACATTAGATTTCAATTTTCGTTAAGGAAGGGCATGGAACACATTCCTATAAATAAAATAAAATTGCCATATCAATCCATTATGAGAGCTACTTATGGATTGCATACCAAAGATGACAATACCTAGATCTATTTGTGTTTTTATGCCTAGCTAAGGGCGTTAAACAATAGCGCTTGTTGGGAGGCAACCCAATTTTTTTTTTTTTTGCTTTTTTGTTCCTTTTTTGCTTTGAATAATTCATCTAGCCTCTGGTTAGATGTGGTTTTGTGTTTTAATTAGTGTTTGTGCCAAGTAAGACCTTTGGGATGGCTTACGGTGATAGTTGATTTGATCTTGCTGAAAAACAGAAACTTTTGCGTCCAGTCACAGAATTTTAGTAATTGACTGGAGCGTTGAAAAACCCTGAATTTTTTATAAGATATTTATATACAAATTTCCTATCTTGTCCTAATTGTTCAGAATGTTTGGAGTTACATAAGTATTAGAACAATTCGGATCTTCGCAGACTGTTCTGTTTTTGACAGATTCTGTTTTCTTTGTGCTGTTTGCTTATTTTGATGAATCTATGGGTAGTATCGGGGGGTATGAACCATGGAAAATTTGGAATACAGTAGATATTACACCAATATAAATAAATAATGAGTTCACAACAGTATCAAAAGTGGTGATTTATTTTCTTATACTAACGGAGCTTATGAGATTTTCTGTTGAGTTTTGTGTTGTGAAGTTTTCAAGTTTTGGGTAAAGATTTGATGGACTATGGAATAAGGAGTGGCAAGAGCCTAAGCTTGGGGATGCCCAAGGCACCCCAAGGTAATATTCAAGGACAACCAAGAGCCTAAGCTTGGGGATGCCCCGGAAGGCATCCCCTCTTTCGTCTTCGTCTATCGGTAACTTCACTTGAGGCTATATTTTTATTCACCACATGATATGTGTTTTGCTTGGATCGTCTTGTATGATTTGAGTCTTTGATTTTTAGTTTGCCACAATCATCCTTGCTGTACACACCTTTTGATAGGGACAAGCATGAATCGTGATTTATTAGAATACTCTATGTGCTTCACTTATATCTTTTGAGCTAGGCAATTTTGCTCTAGTGCTTCACTTATATCTTTTTAGAGCACGGCGGTGGTTTTATTTTATAGAAATTGTTGAACTATCATGCTTCACTTATATTATTTTGAGAGTCTTTAAAAAGCATGGTAATTTTCTTTGGTTATAAATTTAGTCCTAATATGATAGGCATCCAATAGGGATATAATAAAAACTTTCATATAAAGCGCATTGAATACTATGAGAAGTTTGATTCCTTATGATTGTTTTGAGATATAGAGATGGTAATATTAGAGTCATGCTAGTGAGTAATTGTGAATTTGAGAAATACTTTTGTTAAAGTTTGTGATTCCCGTAGCATGCACGTATGGTGAACCGTTATGTGATGAAGTCAGAGCATGATTTATTTATTGATTGTCTTCCTTATGAGTGGCGGTCGGGGATGAGCAATGGTCTTTTCCTACCAATCTATCCCCCTAGGAGCATGCACGTAGTACTTCATTTTGATAACTAATAGATTTTTGCAATAAGTATGAGAGTTCTTTATGACTAATGTTGAGTCCATGGATTATACACACTCTCACCCTTCCACCATTGCTAGCCTCTCTAGTGCCGCGTAACTTTCGCCGGTACCATATACCTTCCTCAAAACAGCCACCATACCTACCTATTATGGCATTTCCATAGCCATTCCGAGATATATTTCCATGCAACTTTCCACCGTTCCGTTTATTATGACACGCTTCATCATTGTCATATTGCTTTGCATGATCATGTAGTTGACATCGTATTTGTGGCAAAGCCACCGTTCATAATTCTTTCATACATGTCACTCTTGATTCATTACACATCCCGGTACACCGCCGGAGGCATTCATATAGAGTCATATTTTGTTCTAAGTATCGAGTTGTAATTTTTGAGTTGTAAGTAAATAAAAGTGTGATGATCTTCATTATTAGAGCATTGTTCCATGTGAGGAAAGGATGATGGAGACTATGATTACCCTACAAGTCGGGATGAGACTTCGGACGAAAAATAAAAAAAAGAGGCCAAAAAAATGAGAACGCCCAAATAAAAAAATGAGAGAAAAAAGAGAAGGGACAATGTTACTATGCTTTTACCACACTTGTGCTTCAAAGTAGTACCATGATCTTCATGATAGAGAGTCTCCTATGTTGTCACTTTCATATACTAGTGGGAATTTTTCATTATAGAACTTGGCGTGTATATTCCAATGATGGGCTTCCTCAAATTGCCTTAGGTCTTCGTGAGCAAGCGAGTTGGATGCACACCCACTTAGTTTTCTTTTGAGCTTTCATAAACTTATAGCTCTAGTGCATCCGTTGCATGGCAATCCCTACTCACTCACATTGATATCTATCGATGGGCATCTCCATAGCCCGTTGATACGCCTAGTTGATGTGAGACTATCTCCTTCTTTTTGTCTTCTCCACAACCACCATATTCTATTCCACCTATAGTGCTATGTCCATGGCTCACGCTCATGTATTGCGTGAAAGTTGAAAAAGTTTGAGAACACTAAAAGTATGAAACAATAGCTTGGCTTGTCATCGGGGTTGTGCATGATTTGAATATTTTGTGTGATGAAGATGGAGCATAGCCAGACTATATGATTTTGTAGGGATAATCTTTCTTTGGCCATGTTATTTTGAGAAGACATAATTGCCTTGTTAGTATGCTTGAAGTATTATTGTTCTTATGTCAATATTAAACTTTTGTTTTGAATCTTATGGATCTGAACATTCATGCCACAATAAAGAAAATTACATGGATAAATATGTTAGGTAGCATTCCACATCAAAAATTCTGTTTTTATCATTTACCTACTCGAGGACGAGCAGGAATTAAGCTTGGGGATGCTTGATACGTCTCCAATGTATCTATAATTTTTGATTGTTCCATGCTATTATATTATCTGTTTTGGATGTTTTATATGCATTAATATGCTATTTTATATTATTTTTGGGAGTAACCTATTAACCTAGAGCCCAGTGCCAGTTTCTGTTTTTTTTCTTGTTTTTAAGCTTCGTGGAAAAGGAATACCAAACGGAGTCCAAACGGAATAAAATCTTCGCGATGATTTTTCTTGGACCAGAAGACACCCAGGAGACTTGGAGATGAAGTCGGAGGAGCCACGAGGTGGCCAAAAGGGTGGAGGGTGCGCCCCCTGCCTTGTGGGCCCCTCGTGACCCTCCTGACCTAATTCTTTCGCCTATATATTCACATATGTTCCCAAACCACCAGAGGCATCCACGAAAACACTTTTCCACCGCCGCAACCTTCTGTACCTGTGAGATCCCATCTAGGGACCTTTTCTGGCACCCTGCTGGAGGGGGATTCAATCACGGAGGGCTTCTACATCAACCCTATTGCCCTTCCGATGAAGCATGAGTAGTTTACCTCAGACCTATGGGTCCATAGCTAGTAGCTAGATGGCTTATTCTCTCTCTTTGATTCTCAATACCATGTTCTCCTCGATGTTCTTGGAGATCTATTCAATGTAATACTTTTTTTGCGGTGCGTTTGCCGAGATCCGATGAATTGTGGATTTATGCTCAGATTATCAATGAATATTATTTGAATCTTCTCTGAATTCTTTTATGCATGATTTGATATTTTTGTAATTCTCTTCGAACTATCGGTTTGGTTTGGCCAACTAGATTGGTTTTTCTTGCAATGGGAGAAGTGCTTAGCTTTGGGTTCAATCTTGCAGTGTCCTTTCCCAGTGACAGTAGGGGTAGCAAGGCACGTATTGTATTGGTGCCATCGAGGATAAAAAGATGGGGTTTTCATCATATTGCTTGAGTTTATTCCTCTACATCATGTCATCTTACTTAATGTGTTACTATGTTCTTCATGAACTTAATACTCTAGATGCAGGCAAGAGTCTTTCGATGTGTGGAGTAATAGTAGTAGATGCAGAATCGTTTCGGTCTACTTGACATGGACGTGATGCCTATATTCATGATCATTGCCTTAGATATCGTCATAACTTTGTGCTTTTCTATCAATTGCTTGGCAGTAATTTGTTCACCCACCATATTATTTGCTATCTTGAGAGAAGCCTCTAGTGAAAACTATGGCCCCCGGGTCTATTTTCCATCATATAAGTTTCCAATCTACTATATTAGTTTTTGATCTACTATTTTGCAATCTTTTACTTTCCGATCTATAAACCAGAAATACCAAAAATATTTACTTTATCTTTTATTTAGTTTCATCTATATCTATCAGATCTCACTTTTGCAAGTAACCGTGAAGGGATTGACAACCCCTTTATCGCGTTGGGTGCAAGCTGTTTGATTGTTTGTGTAGGTATTCGGTGATTTGTGCGTTGTCTCCTACTGGATTGATACCTTGGTTCTCAAACTGAGAGAAATACTTATCTCTACTTTGCTGCATCACCCTTTCCTCTTCAAGGGAAAAACCAACACAAGCTAAAGAAGTAGCAGGTTGCAGCAAGAGTGACGTGTGCTTTTCGTTTGGGATCCCACAAGTTTCCTGAAAAATTTACGACTGGGATTGTATTTTATATTGGGCATGGTTTACTCCAAGGTCTCGTGTGCGATAACGTGATATCACAAATGGTTCCGGAGCCCCTACGCACACGTAGTAGTGCTGCAAATCATTTGCGATCTGCTGTGTATCACCGACGGTTCCACTATGATTGACGTATGCTTTCTGATGTGGATCGCACACACTCATTTAGTTGAACCGTGTGCGGTGCAATTGCCAGGTTAAAACAAAAATATCGCATTTGAATCGGCATGCAAAATGCAAATTCGCCACAATATTCAATTGAACAAATAGTGTCCACGGGAAGAACATTCATCAGATTTTGCAACAATTGCAATTGAACATAGCTAAATTCCAATGATTTATCGACACATATATGCATTACATAATTAATCATAGTGTACGAAATACGAAGACCTCATCAGATGGAAAACAATGGATCCATGTGTATATGTTTAGCGGCTAACTCTTACTCAATGTTTCAGGAGAACGCATGCTGAAATCTTCATTATCACCACTGGGATTGATGTAGTGATTTAGGAAGAAGCTACTAATAAATCTCCGAACCATCAGCAATTCACCAGCGGGGAGCGGTTGAGGGGTCCTCGATTCTATGATGAGCTCCAGTATTTTTAAGATCAGAATGTGCCATATGAGTGGAGTAGAAGATATTAATTAAGATAGGCTTACTGGTACTAATTCACGAGCATCTTCACAACTACCAGCAGATTTGCAGATGGAGATCATGTGTCTGCAAACATAGTATCCACAAAGGTTGGTCCCTGCTTGTTGCTGAGGACACTGAATTTTTTTGTACAGAATTAGTCATGTATTTGTCCTGTTAGGAACAACCTAACCGGTGTTAGATGTATTTTTTTTCTTTGGACAGAAATAGAAAGAGGTTTATTTAGAAGCTTGAACATTTGACTAGCGTAAGAAAAGGTATTTGCAGACTATTGGATACATTTTCCGAAAATGACGGATTTCGGTGTGTTACCAGAGAAACGATCCCGTGCTACAAAGGTAGTTCCCTCTTGAACAGGTTCCCTAGTTTAGTTTTTCACAATGCAAGCACACTGCAAATCAAGATGAATTTTGACAACATCAATTATTGAACCAGATATGAATGGAAATTAATTTCAACATCATAGAATTCAATACCTATCCATGAATTGCTAAAGATGCGTCAAATCCTGAGCGTTTGTTGACTCTCTGAGAGAATCCATGTAGTAAACTGTGTTCTTGTTTGGAACAATGAATACCAATATCCAGTGATTGCTACATATTAAGAAAGCCATGAACTTACGAATTATGTCGAAATCTGAAAGACAATCAGTGTATCCGTGGTTGTTTACTTGACTTACCGTTCATGCTATGGCCATAGAAATGATTCTGCATGGGACGTGTTTTCGAAGATACGGACGACCGTGTTAATGGCCCACTCCCGTTCATCCTTATCATGTAATGTTGTGCCATTTGCTAATGCAGGATCTATGAAATACACACTCTTCGTTTTTCTTCTCTGCGCATTCAATCCCCCGAGAGGAATAAAATGCAGTTAGCTGTTTATCATTTACAGCCTTGTATGGAGAAGTTGATCAGAGTTTGTTAAGTACTTACAAAATCAGGCATCTAACAAGAGTGGCATCGACCTCGTTGAAGTTGAAGAAGAGATGTAAGTCCACGAAACCCACACTAATGGAACCAGCATCGTGTCAGAAATGATTTCTGTTGTAGTGGACTAGCAGAACATGATGACCTGCTGAATTTGATCCATGCAATATTTATGTAACTCGCGGCAACTGGAGCTGCACTCATCAAAGAATTCGCCAACAAGAAATGGCTGGCCTTGGACGTAATTGCGTGCTTCAAGTACATCTGCTTTATTTTTAGCAAGCTGCAAATATATTTCTTCATCATCCATGCCATCAGAAATAATATTACTCTCCGATTCGAACAACTTGCTATTAATTTGG
This sequence comes from Thinopyrum elongatum, assembly GCA_011799875.1. Taxonomy (NCBI): domain Eukaryota; kingdom Viridiplantae; phylum Streptophyta; class Magnoliopsida; order Poales; family Poaceae; genus Thinopyrum; species Thinopyrum elongatum. The sequence continues at coordinate 230,860,744 of CM022298.1, forward strand.
TTCTGGGCGATGAGTGCTTTAAGTAAGAGGCAATCATTCTCTTTCCTCGTCGCTCTCACGGCGCGCTTCCATGCGGGTGCAACCTTTTTGGCCGCTTCCTTCTTGGTACTTGAAGCACTTATGGTAGAACATCTGGTTGGCTGAACGGTAGACTGCCGAGCAGACGGTGAAGCTTCGACGGACTGCTTAGCAGACGGTTTAGCTATGGCGGACCGCTGAGCTGGCGGCGCTGCTGTGACGGACTACTAGGCTGTAGGAGCAGAGGCATCGGACTGCTGGCCATGTGTTGAAGCTATGTCGGGTTTCTGCGCAGGTGGTGCCAACTTGTCAGTGTGCCGAGGAGGCCGTGCCAACGCGTTGGTTTGCTGAGCAGGAAGTGATGATGCATTGGTATGCTGATCACGTGGCTACGGACCGACGGACTGATGAGTAGTTGGTTCTGGACCTACAGACTGCTTAGCAGGTGGTTCCGAAGCATCAGACTGCTTAGCAGTTCGTTCCACTAGGTTGGTCTGCTGAGCATGTGCTGCAGCTGGGTCTCCCCCCGCTGCTTTAGCGGCCGGCATCTGAACTGGTGGTGCGTCTTCAATAGTTGTAGGACTTGCCACTGGCTGCTCTGGGGCGGACGAGGACATGCCTGCCGGCTGATCACAGGTTGATGCATTAGCCATCGGATTACGAGTATTGGGTTCTTTGGGGGAAGCACGCGAGAGCTGCCGTGGCAAGGAGAGCGTCACCGGTTGAGGGGCGACATTGGTTGCTCTTGGCGGGCTTCAAGGATCTCATCCATGAACTCTATTTTCTTTCGTGGCCACTGGATGTGATGTAACAGTGTTTCTCCCAACGTCCTTTGCTCATCAAAGTCTCCTAGGACATTCTTCTGGGCAAATTCATTGAATCCAGGCTTTACTTCAGTCACGTAGCACTTCACACTGCCAGGCTTCAATGGCACATTGTCCAACAAGATGCCCTCTTCCAAGAAGGGTGGGCAAACCCAGGCTGTTGCACATTTTCATGTACCTTCATAATGTGTAAGCACGCCCTTCAGTCTGTCTTTCATTCCAGATAGATTAGATATAGCATCATCATGAGCAGCTGCAGTCTCAGTGTCGCTGGGGTCAGCTGATGCACAGCTACTCTTGTGAGGTGTTGTCGTGCAATAACCAGCATCCTCCATGCCCGCCTCCCCTCCCATCTGCTGGCTATCTGTCAGTGTTAGAGTCTTCTGCATCATCATTGACTCCTCAATATCCTTTCGAACAGCCGGATACATGTCCTTCCTCAACCTTTCATACAATTCATTCTGCTTCATTTCACTCCTCGCTTTTTTCATGCTGAGCCTCTCTTCTTTGCTGAGTGTGAAAGCCCTCTTGTGTGGGACATTAACACCTATACCCCTTGCACGGCCAGGGGGCTCTCTTGTTTGCAGAGCATCAGACAGAATGCCACATGGCCCTGAGTTCCTGTAGAACCTTCTAGGGATCTTGGAAGCCTTTAACATCACGCGATACAGTTCTTTGTCATGTGAGTTTTCAAAGTAATAAGTTCTGTCATCATGCCTCCTTGCATGTGCCCACAAGTAGTCTCTAGCACGTTCGCCCCTGATTTCACTAAAGGCCGGTTTCCCACTCGCCGCTACTGCTTCTTTGTCCTCCTGGTCCCATATCGGTTTCATGTCTTAGTATCCTGCCACACCCATACGGTGGGGGTGTGTGTTCCTCTTCTGAAGTTCCGATTGCTTGGCATTCTTCTCAGTAAACTCTATAGTTGCCCTGACCCTTTTGAATTCTGCCCAGTCTGCCTTTGTAATTTCGGGGTATGTGGGGATTGGGTCCTTGCCTTCACTCAAGTACTTCTTGTACAACACGTGCTTCCAGTTTCTCCAAGCATCCCTAGCCTTCTTCAGTGCAGCGTGTTCCACCTGCATTCTCCACTACTCTGGAACGTTGAAGTGATCCATGATCTCCCAGACTATCCTTTGCCGTGTATCTGTGTCGGCCTTCCGAAACCCCGGCAGATTAATGTTGAGCCTTGCCCTGCCAACAAATCCACACACACCCCTGAACCTCGTGCGTGCTTTATCTGGTTTAGTTGGATCCCAAGACTTTAAATCGATCTCAGTTACTTCATATACACCTTTAGGCTAGTGTGTGGGCTTCCTTGGAGCATTCCTCCATGTCCTGACCGGAAGGGTAATTGCTGCAGCTCTATCCCGTTCAAGATTACTTGATCCCTCATCATCTGCTGAAGACCTAGGGTTGTCGGAATCAGATGAAGATACATCGCCTGAAGCATGAGTGCTGTCGCTGCTACTCAGCATCTACAAAGAACACATGCGAAACTTAGGAAAGGAGGATAAGCATAAAACTAACAACTTGGTATCAAACTATCTAAACATGTCATGCAATAATTTAGAAAATGTACGACTTATTTGTTAAGTTTGTGTGACTCAGGCGCCCGCGATCTATAAATCGGCAGTAACTTATTGGAACAAATACAACTTATATGTACTAGTTAGGAAGGTAGATAATGAACATATATATGCTCTCCGTTATTTTATAGCCAATTTGGGAACATACGGAACGAAATAGGAAGAGGGATTACGAGGAAATATGCCTCACCGCGATGGAGAGCAATAACTAACAGGTTTCTTAATCCATACCCGGCAGGACCACAAGAGAGGCAAGGGTTACAGGATCGATATGCTCGAGGGTGGCTGGCGAGCAAACGAAGACGGCGAGGTGCGGGCAGCCGCGTGTTGGGAACGGCAGTGGAGGTAGGGTTGACGCCGAAGAGTGGGCACACGGCCGGGGTGAGCACGCCGACGCCGGAGAGGGTTTTGCTGTGGATCTGGGGAGGGGGGAGCTGGCGATGGAGATTGGGTGGACTAATTGAGTGAAACGCGAGCGGGCGGTGGGGGGGTGTTGGCGGCCTAGGTGAAAAGGGTGGAAAAATATCCCCGGTCTCCGCGCGGAAAGTCCTATGCAAACGGTTGCCTCTAAGCGCTCGTGTGCACAAAGAGAATAATTTCGTTTGAAATGAAGACGTGCTAATTTTGAAATGAAGACCTGAGTTCATCGTTTCGCCTCTAATTTTTTTCCCACGTTAAGCAATCACCATTATTTGCATGAACTAATAGCATATTTTCATTTGAATGAAAACAAGAGTTCATCGTTTCGCCTCCGAATTGTTTTCGTTGGTTAAAAATCACCATTGTACCCTATGGTTCGATTTTCTGGTGCATTTGAGGTATCGTTTGCTATAGTCGCAACTACACATGGGTGCTAGCTAGCAAGATCATTTGTGTGTCGATTTGGGAGTTTTCATTCATTGTTCGAGAAAACGGGAAAAAAAATTCAAACAGTTCGGATGCAGGGTGCGGCCAGAGGCATAGGCCTTGTTGGTATTTTAATTACATAAAATGCATATAGAGTCCAGAAATAACCAAAATCGGTGTGTCACCATGGCGTGCTCTCAGGATCGCATGGAAAATTTTTGGTAAAGTTTGGCACAAGTTTTGATGCTCACACCTTCCAAATCAGAGCATCTCACAAGAAGGATCATAGTTTCCAAAAGGAGATGCGGCACTTCGGACTCCAATCGTCGGTGACTACATCATTCCGCCTCGAATTTTTTTCACGGTAAACAATCACGTATATACCCTAGGTTTGATTTTCTGGCCCATTTCATGTCTCGTCTGCTAAATTTAAGTCATTTTTTTGCACTTACCTTGCATTTAGTGCATATAAAATCAAAACCATTCTACAACTACATCTGGGTGTGTTAGTTAGCAAAGAAGGTGTAAAAATCATTTGTGTGTCGCTTTGCGAGTTTTCATCCATTGTCCGAGAAACGGGGAGCAGTTTCAAATATTTCGGCCGTGAGGTGCGGCCACCGGCCTAGCCCTAGTTGGTATTTTAATTACAGGGAATTCAGATGGAGTCCAGACATCATCAAAAATCGGCATGTGCCCGTGGCGTGCTCTCACGACCCCATGGAAAATTTTTGGTAAAGTTTGGCACAAGTTTTGATGATCACTGCAGACATACGATCCGCGGGGTTTGGGTTCTGGCCAATCAGAACGCACGACTCAGATCGCGCGCGCGGCAAGGGTGGGCATCGGCCACAGTTTAGTAGGCACACGGCTTTCGTGAGTGAACCGTGTGCTATTTGAAAACATTTACATGAACTAACAGTATATTTTCGTTTGAATGAAAACATGAGTTCATCGTTTCGCCTCCAATTTTTTTCCACGGTAAGAAATCACGATTGTACCCTATGGTTCGATTTTCTGGTGCATTTAAGATCTCATTTGCTATATTTGAGTCATTTTTTGCACACACACACACACACACACACACACATATATATAGTCGCAACTACACGTGGGTGTTACCAAGATCATTTGTGTGTCGCTTTGCGAGTTTTCATTCGTTGTCCGAGAAACGGGAAAAAAACTTCAAACAGTTCGGCTGCAGGGTGCGTCCAGAGGCGTAGGCCTTGTTGGTATTTTAATTATAGGAAATGCATATAGAGTCCGGAAATAACGAAAATCATTGTGTCAGTGTGGCGTGCTCTCACGATCACATGGACAAAAATTGGTAAAGTTTGGCATAAGTTTTGGTGCTCGCACCTTCCATACCGGAGCATCTCACAAGAAGGATCATAGTTTCCAAAAGGAGACGCGACACTTCGGACTCCAAATCGTCAGTGACTACATCGTTCCACGTCGAAAAAAATCAAGGTAAACAATCATGGATATACAATTGGTTTCATTTTCTGGCCCATTTCATGTCTCGTCTGCTATGTTTAAGTCATTTTTTGCACTTACCTTGCATTTAGTGCATATAAAGTCAAAACCCTACTACAACTACATGTGGGTGTGTTAGTTAGGCTACTTAGGCTACTCATAGTGGAGAGTATCATATACTAGTCATGCATATGATACTAGTGTATGATACTACCTTTAATTATAGTGCATAGTATAATAGAGTAGTATCATAGATGATCATATTTATTGCCATGCATGACACAAATTAGCATCGCATTTAACATGATACGGTATCTACCTATATGTTACTCTAACCCTCTCTATCTTCTTTAATTCTTTGCCACATCAGCATACTTGCTATTTCTGAGTGCATGATACCGGCTATGATACCACCACTGTGGCCAGCCTTATAGTGGGGAGTATCATATACTAGTATCATGCATATGATACTAGTGTATGATACTACCTTCATAGTGCATAGTATCATAGATGACCGTATTTATGGCCATGCATGACACAAAGTAGTATAGCATTTATTATGTTACGGTATCTACCTATGTTACTCTAACCCACTCTCCCTTCTTTAATTCCTTGCCACATCATCATATTTGATATTCTCGAGTGCATGATACTGGCTATGATACCGCCACTATGGCCAGCCTTAGCAAAGAAGGTGTCCAAATCATTTGTGCGTCGCTTTGCGAGTTTTCATCCGTTTGTTCGAGAAGCGTGGAGAAGTTTCAAACACTTCGGCCGAGAGGTGCGGCCATTAGCATAGGCCTAGTTGGTATTTTAGTTACAGGAAATTCAGATGGAGTTCGGACATCATCAAAATTGATGTGTGCCCGTGGCGTGCTCTCACGACCCCGTGGAAATTTTTTGGTAAAGTTTGGCACAAGTTTTGATGATCGCTCCTTCCAAACCGGAGCATCTCACATGAAGGATCATGGTTTCCAAAAGGAGACGTGTCAATTCAAACTCTAGTGGCCGGTGACTTCATCGTTTGGCCTCATAAAAATTTCCATGGTAAGCAATCACCATTATACCACGGGTCTGATTTTCTGGCGCATTTCAGGTATCGTTAGCTATATTTAAGACATTTTTTGAGTTTAACGTGCATTTTGTGCATAAAAATAAAATTACAACCAGAACTGCATTTGCTGTCGAAAGGGATGAGGATTGTCGTTCGATCTGGGAGCATCCAACGGTGCAGACATACGATCCATGGTGTTTAGGTTCTGGCCAATTAGAAAGCACGACTCTGATCGCGCGTGGGGCTTGGTCGGCACACGGCTTTCATGAGCGAACTGTGTGCTATTCGCAAACCAGATTGCATATCTTTTATTCACACATACTGGAGTGAGATTAATTGAGTGTGCTACCTCTATGATATAATAATAATAATAATAATAATAATAATAATAATAATAATAATAATAATAATAATAATAATAATAAATAGTTCATATTCATTGCCTGAGCTGACAGCATATCAAGGTCAACATATTAACGGTTCTTACATCAACAGAAAACCGGGCATAACTCACAAATTTAGTACACGCGACAGTTCTAAATTGAACGAATTAAGTTGCAGGGTAGGCATAAAGACTAGTCTTACGGCTTAATTCCCATGTATATGGGGGAACTGGGATCATTACGTTGACCCCGAATGAACTTGGGTTTTCTGATGATTTTACGCTTCTCTGTTAGATGGGTGCGTGATCCCTTGGCTGGCAACTCAGCAAATTCATTGTACTCGTCCTCATCGGCAACATCCTCGACACCCAGTACCCTCCTCTTCCCATGCATCACTACATGGCAGTTCTTATGCAAGGGGTCTTCTGCATAGAAAATTTGGGTAGCATCGCTGGCAAGAATGGACGGGTCCGCGTGATATGCCACCGTTGTCCTGTTAACACAGGTCTTCCTGTAATCATCAACCTTTACATTACCAAGAGGGATCCAGGCGCACCTGAATAATGCCACCTTAACTTTCACATAGTTATGCTTTGATGGTTCCATAGTATACCCTTTTATCAGCTTCATCTACAGTCATGCATTCTATTCGAACAGAGTTGTTCTAATATGAGGTCTTCTCATCACGTTCCTCATTGTAGAACGTGTATCCATTTATCTCATATGATTGGTACGTCAACATCGTAGGTGATGGCTTTTCTGCCAACCTAGCAACATCATCGATGGATCCTTGTGCCAAATGATTCTTCAGCCATTCGGCGTAGTTCTTAGTGTGCTCCTTCATCTCCACATCTGATGAAGGCACCATTGGTAAGAAGCTTTGGCGTATCTCCGCCAAGTGTTCTCTGGCATAAGCGCTGAGAACTGGGCTGTTAAGCAGTACCGTTAAATGGGCTTTCTCTGCCAATTCTCCGGGTGCAGCCATTTGCGTGCCAGCAAGGACCGGCTTACCTCTTTCAGCCTTCCCTCGTGGCGAGAGAGGGGCAAACCTATAGGTCTTTGTTTCATGTATTCGGTGCAAAACTCAACCACCTCCTCTGCGGTATAACCTTGTAGGATGCTTGCCTCTGGATGGTTTCGATTCCGACAATAGCGCTTCAGTATTCCCATGAACCACTTGAAGGGATACATGTTGCGAAGAAACACAGGACCACAATACTTTATCTCGTCGACAAGGTGCATAGTGAGATGGACCATGACATCAAAGAATGACGGTGGGAAAAACATCTCTAGGATGGACAATATTCTTGCAATATCCTCTTGCATATGATCCAACTCTTCAGGATCTACAACTTTCTGCCATAGTTGGTTGAAGAAATCACAGAGCTCAATGAGTGTGTTTCTTATATCTTTGTCCATCAGATTCCTGATGGCCACCGGGAGGATTTGTGTCAACATTACATGGCAATCATGTGTCCAAACTTCATTTTACCTAAGCTCACATCCATGAGACTTCTGATGTTTGCGGAGTAGGAAGAGGGTGTCTTAACTGACAACAAATAGGTGAAGAATTGTGTTGCTTCTTTTGTACTGAAATTGTAACTCTGGCGAGCTTTGATGAATTTGTCATCATCTTCTGCTTCACTCTTGTGTTTTGATTGATCAGCAAGCATATCGAGCCATGCACCGTCACCATCCTTTGTTTTACCTTTAATCTTGAGCAGAGTACCAAGGATGCTTTCACATACGTTCTTCTCTACGTGCATGACATCGATGCAGTGACGTACACATAGAATCTCCCAGTAAGGTAATTTCCAGAACACCGATTTCTTCTTAAACACTTGACCCTTGGGTGTTTGTTTCACCATCAAAGCGTGCTTCTTGCCAAGCACAACATTAATTTGTTTAGCCATGTTGTGGACCACCTCCCCATCATAGGGTCTTGGGCACACATCTACCTCTGCCGTACCATCAAATTCAGCTTTCATCTTTGGTTATGGGTGATTTCTCCGTAAGAACCTACGATGACGCAAATACACGGTTTTGCGCGAGTTGGGAAGAAATCTGTTAGCTGTCCTATCCATGCATGTGACACACCCTACATCTCCCTTTGTTTTCTGCCCCGATGTGTTGCCTAATGCCGGCATATCTTGAATGGTGTGCACCAGCATCGCATGTAGATCGAAAATCTCCTTTTTGTAAGCATCATAACATTTTACAGCAGGCGCATCTATCCACACTGTCAGCAGTTCTTCTACCAGTAGCTGAAAGTAAATGTCGATGTCATTTCCAGGTTGCTTCGGGCCTTGGATAATCATTGACATCATAATGTATGTTTTCTTCATATATAACCAAGGAGCTAGGTTATATATGCACAGAAGCACCGGCCATGTGTTATAATTGGTGCTCATATCGCCAAAAGGATTTATCCCGTCAGTACACTCCACGAGCCTTATACTTCTAGGATCCTTGGCAAAGTCTTGAAACTTGTTGTTGATTAATTCCCACTGAGCCCCATCTTTCGGGTGCCTCATATATTTATCCGCAGTTCGCTCATCATGATGCCACCGCAACCTCTTTGCCTCTGTAGGGTTTGCAAACAAACGCATCAACCTTGGAATTAAAGGCAAGTGCCAAACAACCTTGAATGGAATTCCTGTCTTGATCTCATCGTCCAATTTGTACTTGTCATTTGCTCTCCTGCGCTTGTATCGTGCATGCTTGCATATGGGACATGCACACAAATCTTTGTACTCACCACAGTACAATATACAATCATTCACACAAGCGTGTATCTTTTGTACTTCAAGTTCCAATGGGCAAATAATTGTCTTTGCTTCGTTCGTGCTTCTGAGGAGCACATTATCTTCCAGAAGAATTTCTTTGAAAAGACCTAACATCTCTGTGAAGCCCTTGTTTGATAGACCGTTTGCTGCTTTAAATCTGAGAAGCGCCAGGGTGGCACTCAACTTGGAATATTTCTTTTTGCAACCTAGATACAATACTTTCCTGGAGTCCGCATCAATGGTTTGCAGATCCTTGTACCTAATCATATCCTTTTTTGGGCCCTTGAAATCTGCAATCATAGCAGCAAAATCTGGCATACCAAGATCGTCGTCATCTGCATCGACGTCTTGGTTTTCCAGTGGGCTTTTCGGCTTTCCGGTGTTCCATTGGTAGCTTGACGCCTCAGCCCTGATGTTAGATTCAACATCCATGTGACACTGACCAGGGTTTGGCATCTCGTAGCCCTGGGTATATTCATCCATGACCTGCTCTTCACCATATCTAGTCCAACATGTATATCCATCCATGAATCCCCGAGAGAGTAAGTGCCACTGGACATCTCCAACTTCACGTGACTCTGTATTGGCACAATGAGTACATGGACACAGGATGTAATCCGCATCACCAATTCTCCTCTTTGTACTTTCAGCCAAATTCATGAACTCTGTCACGCCACTGATAAAATTTGTGGTTCTCCGATTCTTCAACCATTGAGATCGTTCCATCTGCACCACACGAACGGTAATTAAAAACAAAACAACAACATTAATACATGGATTAACTGATGCCCAAAGATGCGTTCATAAATCACAAGGTTTTATTTTCATAATTACTGAGGGCGCTCCATATTGTTATCCAGACGTGCAATGACAAAAATTAATGGCCAGTCAATTTACACGTAGAGTACTACAACACTACCCTTAGGAATTGAATACCTTAATTAAGCCGCTCACGAAAAGAATACCTTAATTAATTAGCCACGCGGCGACCTCCACCCTGCAGACAGAGAAGCGCGATGCAGCGACACGCCAAGACAGCAGGGTCGAGGAGCAAAGCTTAGTGCGGCTGCCGCCTGAAGTTCGACCTCCACTATCCCGCCATCGACCGCGATGGATGTGCTCCAATCACGCCGTTGCCGACCTCGATGGTTGAGATCCTCCTATCTCCCGCCACAGACCGAAGATTGACCTCCTATGACACCGCCACCGCCCACCGAGCGAGGATTGACCTCTTATCTGGTAGCCGCTGCCTAGGCCGCCGCCAGCATCTCTATCTACAGAGCGGCTATTTTATTTTTCGACGGATATCCGCAGAGCGGTTGTTTACACTGTATCACTATAACTCAATTATATGTACAGGGTAGTAAATCACATACGGTTATGTAACGGCAACCGTCTCTCACCTACGTTGTCTTCTCACATGGTTTGGTGCGGAAATCATGTGTGAAGTTGTAATACTTAACACAAACGACATGTATAAACAGTGTGCCGTATACAACATATAGTGCCATAAGTAGTTCCCGACCGTTAGCTTATCCCCATAGTTTCCCCATTTCCCCCAAATCCCTAGATAGCCTCCAAATTCCCTCGCATGGCGCTGACATTGGGGGAATGCGGACGAGTGGTGCTGATTGTTTCGGTGCGGCTTCTCCTGCTCGTATCGCCGTTGTCGGCAGCGCCGCCACGACGGCGGTCGCCGCCGAGCACTTGGCTAAGGTCATCAGAAGGCAGGTGTACTATGGATCCGAATCGTCCTGTTAGGTTCCAATTTATCCCGATCTTTTTTAGCATGTCCAAAGTAGCTCCTTGCTGAATCCGTACTGGATGACCCCCCCCCCCACCAGGAAAGCGATCTGCCGCCGGATCCGGAGCATGACTCCAGTCTCCCGCAACACGAGTTTGACTCCAAGTTTTGCACCACCGAGAAGTACGAAAAGTTGAGTTGTGTGCACGGGCACACTCCCGCTCGACGTGTATGCACGGAGGGATTCGACATTGGCAGGAGGTTTCTCAGTTGCCCCTTAGAGGTTAGTGCTAAGTTCATCATTTTACTTGAGTTAATGCCACCGCTCATCCTGAATACTATTTAACATTGGCAGGGGTACGAGGCTTGTGCCTTTGTTAACTGGTTGGATGAAGAATCGCATGGCAGGGCTTGGTGTGTTATCACCAAGCTCGCAGAAGATAACGTAAAGCTGAAGAAGAAATTGGCTGATCTGGAATGTACAATCAGTACGATGAAGCAAGAAAGAATCAATCACAGGCAACAGATGAAAGCAAGAGACAAGAAGGAACTAGCATGTGTAGTTGTGGTTGTCGCATTAGCCATGTTCTATGCGCTGTTTGCAATGATGATTAGGGGTTTTGTTTGACAGTATTGCTAAAGCACATCTAGATGTGCTCTAAGTAATGCACATCTAGGTCCTATGCCATTGATGTTATGCGAAGATTCATGCAGATATTTTCTTTTGTCTTTTTTCTTTTCCTTTGTAGTTTGATTATTACTGGCTTCATCAATAAGAAGAGCTCAATGTATTGCTTGCCAGCGGTCCTCCTCCGTTCATACCAGTACCAGTGCTTAATCCCAAAACTCGTTCCTTGTTTTTGTCCTGAAAAAAGAAATCAGCCAATAGGAGTCCTGCGAGTAGTATGCATTCAATGACTTCAAACTACTTAGCATAACATGCATGCAATGGTCAATTCTCTGCACGCAATGGTATTGACTGCCAAATAGTAATCATCAAGTTATCTCGTTTTTCCCCCACCTAGGTCGCCGGTACGGAGGGAGTAGAAGTACTATGAAAAATGCTTGTTTCATATTTGGACGCTCCAACGCGTGTGCATAATTAATTATCACATTGAGAACTATGCAACCCCGGGAATTTGGAGCGACTGGGTACAAATAATTGCGGTTGATTATATCAGCGGTTAGATAATAGGTCAACCACCGCTTCAATTGGCATTTCCTCTTCTCTGCATACCCCGCTTAAGTGTCCACCATCTTCATCGTCCCCGGTAGGCCGCGCTACATACTTGCACACACTCTGCAATCTCACTTTCTCACAGTTTTTATACGATCACAGCCATGTCGAGCGACAGTGAGGATGATAGTTCGGCCAGCAGGCTGGCACCCGATGATAGGTAAACATCAGAATCATCTCGCTCGTCTTCCATGAGTCCGGCGTCGAGCCCAGACCTCGATTATATCCGGATCGTGGAAGGGACGCCGCCTCCGGAGTCGTCAGACGACAACCAGATGGACGAGGAGCCGTCAGAGGACGAAGAAGAGGACGACGATGATGATGAGGAGGAATGGTCGAACAAGGAGGAGGACGACGACGACAGCAACGATGATGACGACGGCGGTGGCGATGAAAAGCCAGTGGTCAGCGGCGAGAAGCATCCTCGCCAAGATGATGTCGCGGGGCCATCCAACAACAACAAGAAGAAGAAGGACTAAATTAAGCATACTGTATATATCTCTGTTTCCATTCGCTCACATTAATTTGTTATCTCTGTTTATCCTGTCAATCTCATCGCAGATGGTTAGTAATACGTATTCGACAGAGATCTTCTACATTATCGCCCACAGGTTGGTTTGTTGAACTATGTGCCCTGACGAGCACACAATTCAAAAAAAGACCGTGTGGGTTGTCTATAATGACCGCACACAATTCTGATTACCGACCTCTTTGCCGGGTATCACACACATCTTGTTACGCTGAATCGTTTGTGTTCACCTCGATCATCGCAAATGGTTCATCGGAGCGAACTGTATGCCGTATATCGCACACACCTTGATCTGGCTGCCCGTTTATATTATTCTGTCTCATCGCAAACAGTTCATATGGATCAACCGTATGCCCCGCATCGCACACTCAACTAAAATCGGAACCGTGTTTGATGTATCATTCATCGCAAACGTTTTGCATCTTTTTTGACGGTTTTTTACATCACCGTTTGCGACTAATGCATCACACACAGTTTCGTCAAAGGGTCTCTGATCGTAGTGTCGTGTTAGCAGCATCCTGGAGTTGTGCTAGTCCATCTAAAAAGAAGAAGAAAAAGAAAAATGATAGGACTTTGCATGCCTCTAGTGAACCTGAAATAGAAAAACCTCCTGATAATGATAATGATGTTTCTATCTCTGATGCTGAAACTCAATCTGGTAATGAACATTCACCTAGTGATAATGAAAAAGAGAATGATAATGTTCATGAAGATACTCAACCAGACAAGGATAAACAACCAGATAATGATGTTGAGATAGAACCAGTTGTTGATCTTGATAACCCACAACCTAAAATAAAAGATATGATAAAAGAGACTTCGTTGCTAGAAAACATGGAAAAGAAAGAGAACCCTGGGTTCAAAAACCCATTCCCTTTCCACCTAAATCAACTAAGAAGAAAGATGATGAAGAATTTGAACGCTTTGCTGAAATGCTTAGGCCAGACTTTTTGCGCACTCGTTTGACTAATATATTAAAGATGGCCCTTATGCAAAATATATGAAAGACATCATCTCTAATAAAAGAAAAATAGCGAAAGCTGAAATCTCCACTATGCTTGCTAATTATTCTTTTAAGGATGGAGTACCTAAAAAACTTGGAGATCTGGGAATACCAACTATACCTTGCTCCATAAAAAGAAATTATGTCAAAACTGCTTTGTGTGATTTAGGAGCTGGTGTTAGTGTTATGCCCTTCTATTTATATCAAAGACTTGATTTGAATAAACTCACACCTACTGAAATATCTTTGCAAATGGCTGACAAATCAACTGCCATACCTATCGGTATTTGTGAGGATGTGCCCGTTGTTGTTGCAAATATTACTATCTTAACTGACTTTGTTATACTTGAGATGCCCGAGGACGACAACATGTCGATTATCCTTGGTAGACCCTTCTTGAATACTGCAGGGGCTGTTATTGATTGCAATAAAAGCAAGGTCATTTTTCATATCAATGGCAATGAGCATACGGTGCACTTTCCAAAGAAACTATTCCAAGTGAATGGTATTAATGTTATTCAAAAATCTCCGACACTCACTATTGGAAGTTTTCAACTACCCCTACCTACTGCCAAAAAGAAATATGAAATGCTTATTGTGGGGGACATGCATATCCCCATTGAGGTAACTTAGTGTTTTACGAAAGTTCTTTGGTTTCATGCTAATCGAAAGTGGTTATTAATAAGACTTGATCAACCTTATTAATGCATCATTTTTTAGAGGTATGAAGTTGATGAATTTAGTTAGCACAACTTTCTGTTTCCAGCATTTGTTTTCTGTTTTTATTAGTTAAATAAAATAAAATGCCATGTTTTGTCTGTTTTCTGAATTTGTCATGCAATAAAAAATGACCCAAAAATAAAAGTTCTCAGAATGCCCTGAAAATTTAGTACAATTTTTTTCTGAATATGTAACACCCCCAGTGGATAACTACAGTAATCACCCTTTTGATTATGCCATGTCATCATGATCAATAGTGCTTAATCATCATTAGTATCATATCTCTTTTCAAATTCAAATTCAAAATGGAAAATTCAAACTTAAGTGGAAAATAAAAGTTGCCCAAATCCAGAAACTAAAATGTTCAATAAATAGCAAATATTCCAGAGGCTACTCTAAAATTGTAACCAACAACTAATAAATTAATTAGGTGGCTTTAACATTATAAAAACAACAAAGTTTAATACATTTTATTTATTATAAAATTTGAGTGGACTCCCCAGGCCGCTCCCTCGAGCCTCGCCGCCCTCCTCTCACCAACGACCGTGAGCTTCCCCCCCTTCTCTCTGCCTTGAGCGCATACGCGCACACCTCCGCGCCCACGGCCGCGCCTTCGCGCGCGCGCTTGCAGGACCTCGCCGCGCCCGCCGTAATGCCCTCCCGCGCCTGCCGCTGCGCTGCTGCTTGCGGCTGCTACAGCCGCGCCACTGCATGCCGCGCTCAACTCCTCCCCACTCACCGAGTCAGCACGCTCCGCCCCGGACCGGCTCGCCATTCTGGCCGCGCCCGCGCACCGCGCCCCCGTGCCCGGCCGAGCCCCGTGCGTGTCTGCACCCACGCGCCCCGTCCTCGCCTGCTGTCCACGCACCCCGCCTCCTGCGCCGGCGCCCACCGCGCACTGCTGTTGCCACCGCCACCCCGCCGCAGCCATGCCGTCGCCGATGCCCGCGCAGCCCCGCTTGCTGCGCGCTGCAGCAGCTCTGCCTACGCCGCACCGGATCCCCACCGTGGTCGTGGCCTCGCCGTCGCATCGATCGGCGCCTGTTCGCCCGTCCCCTTTTGGCCGCAGGGCCACGGACGAATGGGCCAGTGCCCCCCTGGCCCTATGACATGTGGGGCCCAGCCCCCTGAAACGTTTTAAAATAAAATGAAAAAGAAAAAGGAGTTAAAAATAAAAATATAATAAAAATAAATAAATATTAATTAATTAATTAATTAATTAACCTAATTAACTACTATTAATTAATTAAGCAGTCGCTGACAGGTGGGACCCACTGGTCCTGTTGACCGCTGACGTCACTATGATGTCATGCTGACGTCACAATTACTGTTTCGGATAATGTCGGAATTAAATGATTAAATAAATTCCAGAAATTGCTAAAATCTTTAGAAAATCATATTAAATAATTCGTAACTCCGATGAAAATACTTTGTACATGAAAGTTGCTCAGAATGACGAGATGAATCCGAATACGTGGTCCGTTCGTCCGTCACACGTCCCTAACTACCCGAACATGGAACGGTTCCTCTCCGGTCATCTGACTGACAAATGTCCGGAACCGGGAAAACATTCCCGGATGAATTCCCCCTTCGCCAGTATCACCCGGCACTGCGTTAGATCACCTCTGTCACCGCGTATTGCCATGTTATGCTTTGTGCTGCACTTGTTCACTGTGTATTTGTACTGTTTCCTCCCCCTCTTCTCTCTCGTTAGACCCCGACACCGACGTCGTCCCCGAGACCGACGCAGCTCCGGAGCCCGAAGACACCATTGACGACCTTGCCCTTGCCGCCGAGCAACCAGGCAAGCCCCCCCCTTTTGATCATCCCGATATCGCCCATTCTAATTCCTCATGCTTGCATTAGAATTGCTGCTGCTGCTATTTTACCTATTCTGATGCATAGCCTGTTTATTGTAACCTGCTGTTGATAATTACCTGCATAACCTAGACTACTTAGTATATGCTGGGTAGAGACCTATCAGTGACCCCACTAGTCCCGACTGCCCCGCTGGATTATCCGAAGACCCGATCAACGGGATTGAAGACCAGACCCCGGCACCGCACATCACCCCCCTTAGTTGTAACGACACTGCAGCGTTACTATCGAGTGCCGAGGGTGAAACCTCTTGTAGCACTTCTGATGTTAACTCTGTAGAGTAGCTATTTGGTCGTGGTCATCGAGGGTGATTCCTCCTTCACCGCTTTCGATAATGACGCCGTCGTACGACACCTCAAGTGTGAACCCAGCGAGGGTGATTCCTCCAAGTTCACCTTAACGATTACATCGAGTAGGAATCCAACAAGGGTGATACCTCGGATTCCCCTGATGTTATCGACACACGGATACTTGGACTTTACACTATTACTTGGAAAGGCGGGTCGACCCTGAGGGGTACCCGCGTGTGATGTGAAGACGGGTGCCGGTGTGGTGCCCGAGTGATGGATACGAGGCGTGGCCGGGCATTCTTGGCCCTTGCCGCAAGTCCTCGAGACGGGGCGACGGGGTCACATCTTTCGTGAGTCTCTGCTCGTTACCGCAAGCCCTAGTCCACTAACGATTTGGATATTTGATCCGAGCAGGTCTCTAGCCTGATAGCACTAACCATCACATGGGCATAGTATGGGCGTTCTGCATCGTAGCATCAGCCAAAAGCTCTGTCAGACGTCTAGTTCAGCCTTGCGGCCGGGACGGACCGGCGCCCCCCTGGTGCCTGGCTTCCCCCTGCACGCAACGACTCGGAGTGCACAGGGCGATGGCCCAAGACCTCTGAGCGCTTAGGATGTAGACCGACGGGGACCTCTCTGCTGAGCTCTAGGTAGGGTTGCGATGTGTCGTTTGGCCGAGGCCGGGCATGACCCAGGAAAGTGTGTCCGGCCGGAGTTAATCGAGCGTGTTGGGTAAGTTGGTGCACCCCTGCAGGGAAGAAAACTTCTATCGATAGCCGGTCCTACGGTAAAGGACACTCGGAGTTGTATCCTGATTGATACAATTAGAACTGGATACTTGGATACTATGGCTCTGGGATTGCTTCTCGCAGGGAGTCGAGAAGAGATCTCCGGACGAGGTTGATGACTGTATGGCTCTAGGATTGCTTTCTCACAGGGAGTCGAGAAAGGATCTCTGGGTGAGGTTGAGACTTAATGATACTGCTACATTATATCAATCTGTTCTGCTCTCTTCTATTGCTGCAAGACCGATGAAGATGCTAGTCTTTGATAGGACTAGGCTTTACCCCTCTATTCTGGCATTTCTGCAGCCCAGTCCACATATACAGCCTCCCTTTGAAAATGTTGCATATGTAGTGTAGATCCTTGCTTGCTGAGTACTTCTGAGTACTCACGGTTGCTTTGTTTTCCTTTTCTCCCCATATCAGTTTGACGTGACCAAGATGACGGAGCCCCTGAGACAGATGCCCCGTCGATCGACTACTACTACTACCCAGAGGATGGATACTATTACAAGTTGACTGACGACGAGGAGTAGGATCGGAGGGTCCCAGGCAGGAGGCCTACGCCTTTCGATCGAAGTGTTTTATTTTGCCCCGCCTTTCTAAAGGCCTGTCTGTTTCTGTTTCATATCTGTACTCAGATATCTGATGCTTCCGCTGACGCTTGTATGCAAGCTTATGTATTCAAGCCCTCGAGGCCCCTGGCTTGTAATATAAAGCTTGTATGACTTTATTTATGTTTTAGAGTTGTGTTGTGGTATCTTCCCGTGAGTCCTTAGGCTTGATCGTGTGCATTTGCGTGTATGATTAGTGCACGATTGAGCTGGGGGCGTCACAGAATATTTCTGAATATTTGATGCAAATAACATCAGAGGGGGGTGCACCAGGTGGGCACAACTCACCTGGGCGCGCCAGCAGCCCCAGGCGCGCCCTGGTGGGTTGTGGTCCCCATGTGGGCCCCGTCACTTATCCCTTTAGCCGATGTCATCACCTACCTCTAGAAAATTCACCATTGCTCTCTCTCTCTCTCTCTCTCATGTTCTTGCTCTCAAACCCGCGGATTTTGATCACTTTGCTCGAAGCTCTGTTTCTGAAACTGTTTTGGGGGATTGCTACTTGGTATGTGACTCCTCCATTTGTCCAATTAGTTTTTGCGTTAGTGGATTATATTTTGAATAATTAGCTACTCTTGGTGCTGCTGTAGATGAGCTTGCATGTTGAATTCTTAGAATTCTAGGTAGTTTTAATGCTCAATATGGCCTCTATACATCTCTATGAGTAGTTGCAATCAATCTTGCAAAGTTTTGTTGGCAAAAATTTTGTGGACTAAATTTTTTAGAATTTTGTTCATAGGAAAAAGATGAGTTTCTTTAGGAAGTTTGCTTCCAAGAAGAGCTCCAAGGGAGTCATTGGGGAGTCTTCGGACAATGATCTCCGCACCCGGAGAATGGTGGAGGTGCGGCCGTGCGAATGGCCACACAACCCCTTCATTGATGAAGCCGGGATACGTCAAGAGTTCGCACAATTTGCTGCTAATGCTGGTCTCACCGACTTCATCGCAGCTGAGTGTGAACAATACCATCTCCTTACAAATTCCTTTGTGCAAAGCTTTCATTTTCTGAGTAGGAATAACCCTCCAGTTTAATTTATATGCTGAAACCCGTCAGATACCACTCTCTGAATTTTGTGATATTTGCTTGATCCCTTCTGACGGGGAAATAAGAGAGCCTAGGGCTGCAGAGTTTGAGGACTTTTATCGCACTCCATCAGTGGGAGATGAGAGAGGGGTATCGAGTGTCATCGCCACTAGCTTGCAGTTTCCTTCTGTGCATTATTTTGCTCTATTCATTGCGAAGTGTTTACTTGCTAGAGAGAAGGTTGGTGCACTTAGTGCCCCCGATTTTGCTGTCTTACGCCGTGCACTTTACAGTGATAATAGCTATAGCCTTGGGGCTATCATTGCACGTCGCCTGCACCTTAACATAACCAAGGGTAAAATTCATGGCGGTATTTATGCGACTCGTTTAGCGAGTCATTTTAACATTCAGATTCACTAGCATGATTACCATTTAACCAAGGTTTATTTAGGTCGCCAGGCTATGGCAGCTCATCAATTTATTGATGGCGAGAACACCACAATTCATATTCCTTACAACCTGGTTTTCAGTGAGGATACCCGTGATATTATCTCGTTGCGTGCACCTGCTTTGTTTAACTCTTTTGCCAGGAGAGGATACAAGATCATGCCAGAGGACATCGTCGCCTACCAGAACAACCAGGCAGCGGCTAAGGAGGAGCCTCAGGAGTGGGACCCTCAGGTACCCGCTCCACAACACTTCAATGTGGGACCCGAGGGTTACTACGAGTGGTGATTACCAAGCTAGGCAAAAAGCCTAAGCTTGGGGGAGTACGTATGCCCATCAACATTTCCTTCATGTTCACACATTTCATTCCAGTTGTCAGTGTTCACACTTTTTCATTGTATTATCCATGCTTGATTTATTTTCTCGCTTTCTTCTTGTGTGTTTGAAAAACTTTGAGAAAATCGCAAAAAAAATGTTCTTTGCTTCTTTTCGGTTTTTCTTTCTAGTGTAGTTAGTTGTAGTATTTAAAAGAAAACACAAAAAGATTTCCTTGCTCTTCTTTTGGTTGTTGGGAGCTCTCCTCTGTAAATAGTTTTTCTTGTTTTTGTTTTTCTCTTTAATTTGCTTTGTTCAAGAAAAACTAAAAACTTCAAAAATATTTCAATGTGTTTCTATGAAATTCTTTTCCTTTTATTGAGTCATACCGAGGAGAAGACCACGATGAAAATTTTGAGTGGCTCTCATATGCATTATTATTGATCTAACAAAGAGCTCAAATTGCCTTGTCTTCTCCTCTTGAATAAAATGTTTGCAGATTCCAGATTAGTCCATGGCACTCTTGCACTATTATTATTTTCATATCATTCAGTCGTACAAGTGAAAGGCAATAATGACGATATTAGATGAACTGGCTATGACAGAGAGAAACGGGTATGAACTCAACTTGTTCTGTTTTTGTAAATATGTTTAACCTAGTATGCATGATTCAGCCTATTATGATCAAACATGTTAATGACAATTAGAGATTATAGTTTCTCATGCCATGCTTAAGTAGCTAGGAGTGGATAATGATTTATCTTGGATGTCAACATGCATTAAAATGATTGTGATGTGGTATGATGATATGGTATCCTCCTCCGAATGTTCGAGTGGCTTGACTTGGCACATGTTCATGCATGTAGTTGAATCAAAACCAACATAGCCTCTATGATATTTATGTTCATGGTGTTCATATCCTACTCATGCTAGTATCCAATGTTACTTATGCATAATGCATGTTCATGACCGTTTTCACTCTCTAACTGGCCGCTTCTCAACCTACTTGCTAGCCTTCGCCTGTACTAAGCGAAAAACTGCTTGTGCATCAAAATCCTTAAACCCAAGTTATTCCAGATGAGTCCACCATATATCTACCTATATGTGGTATTACCCTACTGTTCTAAGTAAATTTGCATGTGCCACCTCTAAAAACTTCAAATAAACATCCGTTTTTGTGTGCCTGGATTATTCATGGAGTGATAGGAGGTAGTCAATATCTTCCATGCTAAGCGGGTTATTCTCATGATGAGTGTTTATTCACTCGTCCTCGCACGAGAGGGGCGGTAATAGGGATTCCCAGTCCTGAATTAAAAATTGCAAATAATTAGACAAAACTCCTCCAGGACTGATGTTGGTATGGACGGTACCCGTGGATTCGGCTAGCCGTGGAGTGTGTTTGTTGGTGGAGGGGGAGTAAACATTTACTTTTATCGCTTGGGAACCGCCACTAATGGGTTTAGCATGGAATATATCGATAACCAATGGTCACGAAGTAAACAAGAAGGGTGAATTTCTCAAAATTTCATTTATCTCTATTTTAAAAATATGAGCTCTGGCACCGCTGCAAATCACTGCTTCCCTCTGCGAAGGGACTGTCTATTTAATTTTATGTTGTGTCATCACCTTTTCAAATAAGCGCCAGATCTGAGAGCACTATTGTCATCCTCATGCATTGTGTATATAGATAATGTTGGATGCATCATGACTGGATCTTTTCTACCATGAATTACAATGTTTAGTCGCTGCCTGAACTTTGGAGGTGCTCTGCATTTATGTTTTGCGGTCTCAGAAAGGGCTAGCGAGATACCACTGTTGTCATATTATATCATGATTATTTGGACAAAGTGTTGTCATTCGAGATATCTTATTATTGCTCGCTAGTTGCTTATGCCATTGATATGAGTTAATATAACTTCTAAGAGTTATTATTGACATGGTTAGTTATAATCTTTGCTGAAAACCTGGGTGCTACTTAAGCTTATTTATGCAAACAAGAGCAAAAGAGTTCGTAAAAGTTTTTCTTTCTCACTTTCAGTTTATCAACTGAATTGCTTGAGGACAAACAAAGGTTTAAGCTTCGGGGAGTAGATACGTCTATGTCGTATCTACTTTTCCTAATGCTTTTACTCTTGTTTTGGACTCTAATTTGCATGATTTGAATGAAACTAACCCGGACTGACGCTGTTTTTAGCAGAACTACCATGGTGTTGTTTTTGTGCAGAAATAAAAGTTTTCGGAATGGAACAGAACTTTTTGGAGAATTTTTATGGAATAAAAGAAAAATACTAGAGCCAAGAACCACTGGAGGGGGGGCCCTGGGTGAGCACAACCCACCAGGGCGCGCCCCCTCCTGGCGCGCCCAGGTGGGTTGTGCCCACCTGGTGGCCCCGCTAACCCTATCTCCGACGCTATAAAATCCTATTTTCGGAGACAAAAATGGGAGAGAAAGAATTATTGTGTTTCACGAGACGGAGCCGCCGCCAACTCCTGTTCTTCATCGGGAGGCCAGATCTGGAGTCCGTTTGGGGCTCCGGAGAGGGGAATCTTTGATCTTCGTCATCACCAACCCTTCTCCATCGCCAATTCCATGATGCTCCCCACCGGGAGTGAGTAATCCCTTCATCGGCTCGCTGATCGGTGAGGGAGTTGGATGAGATTCATCATGTAATCGAGTTAGTTTTGTTAGAGCTTGATCCCTAGTATCCATTATGTTCTGAGATTGATGTTGCTATGACTTTGCCATGCTTAATGCTTGTCACTTTGGGCCCGAGTGCCATGATTTCAGATCTGAACCGTTTATGATATCACCATTATATCTATGTTCTAGATCCGATCTTGCAAGTTATAGTCACCTATTACGTGTTATGATCGATAAACCCCGGAGTGACAGTATTCGGGATAGTTTCCGGTGATGACCGTAGTTTGAGGAGTTCATGTATTCACTATATGCTAATGCTTTGTTCCGGTTCCCTATTAAAAGGAGGCCTTAATATCCCTTAGTTTCCTTATGGACTCCGCTGCCACGGGAGGGTAGGACAAAAGATGTCATGCAAGTTCTTTCCATAAGCACGTATGACTATTCACGGAATACATGCCTACATTATATTTATGAACTGGAGATAGTTTTGTATCGCCCTAGGTTATGACTGTTATATGATGAATATCATCCAACAAATTCACCGATCCAATGCCTACGAATTTTCCACATATTGTTTATGCTAAGTTACTACTGTTGTTGCTACTGTTACAACTGCTACAAAATCATTGCTATCATTGTTACCGTTACCGCTACTGCTGCTACTACTATCAAAACTATCATATTACTTTGCTACTGACCATATTGCTGCAGATAATTAATCTCCAGGTGTGGTTGAATTGACAACTCAGCTGCTAATACTTGCAAATATTCTTTGGCTCCCCTTGTGTCAAATCTTTAAATTTGTGTTGAATATTCTACCCTCGAAAACTGTTGCGATCCCCTATACTTGTGGGTTATCAATTACATCTGTCTATTAAGCATGTCCTTACATAAAACTACTATTTTTTTGTATCCCTCATCAATCAATTATGACGAGACACCTTTAGTATATGTAGTGTGATATTGGTTGCATCTTTCATATGATTTATAGCATGCACTGCTTCTAATTTGTTGAAACGCCATTTATGATGGGACGCTTTTAACTTGGCAGAGTCATATTGGTTGCATCTTTCATGTGGTGTCTAGCTTGCATTGCTTCTAATTTGTTGAAATGGCGTCTGCTTAGTTTACGCAAACAATTGTGAATATGCCATGCCGTCCTGTTTTTTGTACATATTCCATCCTCGTATCATGTGTTTGCCTTACATCAAAGTAGTGATTGTCAGTATCATGCATGAATGAGTTCTGAAGAGTGAATTTTATTGCCTTTTCTTGTCGGTTTTACTTGACAATGCAAAATCAATAAAGCGGAAGGAAATTAGCAAGGCAGTGGATACTGGTGCTCCTTCCGACCAACTGAAAAGGAGGGCCTCTACAGATTCTACTTCGCCATCCCCCCAACAAGATTTGCAAGACAACACATGCATAGACACTCAACGTAGCTGTGTTGATGATGAGCACGTCTCCCCTAGTCCACCATCACAGGTGCTACCTCTAACTTGGCACTATTATCTGTGGTTGCATGTTATGTATGATGTCTAGCTTGTATTGCTTCTAATTTTGTTGAATTCCATCTGCTTACTTTACACATTATACTTGTGAATAAGACATGTGTTCCTGTTTCTAGAACATACAATATTTTTCTATCACACCATGTTCTTACATCAAAGTACTATTGTTGTGTAACCTGCAACAATCACTTATCATAAGACATGTTTAACTTGGGAGTGTGATATAGGTTACATCTTGCATTCTTTTCTAGCTTGTACTACTTCTAATTTGTTGAAATGGCACTTATGACAAGACAATTTTAACTTGGGTAGAGTGATATTCATTGCATCTTTCATATGGTGTCTAGCTTTCATTGCTTCTAATTTGTTGAAATATCTTCTGCTTAGTTTACACATAATAGCTGTGAATATGCAATGATGTCCTTTTTTCTTACACATTCAATCATCCTATCATGCGGTCACCTTACACTAAAGTAGTGCTCGTTAGCATCCTGCATCAATGAGTTCTGAAAAGCAAATTTTTATTCATTTTTCTTGTGGGTTTGACTTGACAAGGCAATAAAATTAAGTAAGAGGAAGGAAAAAATTAAGGCAGGGACTAATGGTGGTCTTCCGACGGAACCGGCATCCCAGGTGCTTTCTATAGCTTGGCAGTGTGATATTGTATTGCATGTTGCATACGATGTCTAGCTTGTCTTGGTTCTAATTTAATTAAATTACTTCTGCTTAGTTTACACAAATAGTTGTGAATATGCCATGCCGCCCTGTTTTTCGTACATATTCCATCCTTGTATCATGTGTTTGCCTTACATCAAAGTAGTGATTGTCAGTGTCATGCATGAATGAGTTCTGAAGAGTGAATTTTATTGCATTTTCTTGTCGGTTTTACTTCACAATGCAAAATCAATAAAGCAGAAGGAAATTAGCACGGCAGTGAATAATCGTACTCCTTCTGACCAACTGAAACGGAGGGCCTCTACAGATTCTACTCCGCCATCCCCCCAACAAGATTTGCAAGACAACACATGCCTAGACACTCAACGTAGCTATGTTGATGATGAGCACGTCTCCCCTAGTCCACCATCACATGGGCTTCCTCTAACTTGGCACTGTTATATGTGGTTGCATGTTATGTATGATGTCTAGCTTGTATTGCTTCTAATTTTGTTGAAATCCATCTGCTTACTTTACACATTATACTTGTGAATAAGACACGTGTTCCTGTTTCTAGAACATACAATATCTGTCTATCACACCATGTTCTTACATCAAAGTACCACTATTGTGTAACCTGCAACAATCACTTATCATAAGACACGTTTAACTTGGGAGTCTGATATAGGTTACATCACACATTCTTTTCTAGCTTGTACTACTAATTTGTTGAAATGTCACTAATGACGAGACAGTTTTAACTTGGTAGAGTGATATTCGTTGCATCTTACATATGGTGTCCAGCTTTGATTGCTTCTAATTTGTTGAAATGCCTTCTTCTTAGTTTACACATCATAGATGTGAATATGCAATGACACCAATGACGAGAGACCTTTAACTTGGTAGTGTGATGTTGTTTGCATCTTGCATATGATTTATTTCTTGTACTGCTTCACATTTGTTTAAATGCCAGTTATGATGAGACACTATTAACTTGGCAGAGTGATATTTGTGGCATCTTTCATATGGTGTCTACCTTCCATTGCATTGCTTCTAATTTATTGAAATGCCTTCTGCTTAGTTTACACATCATAGGTCTGATTATCTCATGTCATCCTGTTTTTCGTACATATTACATCCTCCTATCATGCGGTTTTCTAACATCAAAATTCAGTTCGTCTGTATCATGCATCAATTTGTTCTGAAGAACTAAATTTTTATTCCTTTTTCTTGTCGGCTTGACTTGACATGGCAAAGAGAAAGAGGAAGGAACACAAAATGGTAGGGGTTAGTACTCGGGACGCATGGATAAGGAAGCAGAAGAATTATGAAGATTTTGCTAGTACTGATAGTGCAATAGAAGGTCCAAGTCCACCGGATAATTGTACAAACACGGTATCCCCTACTACACTAGGTGCAAAACAATCCAAACGCAAACGAAAAGCTGGCACCAAACAAGCAACGAGATCCCTAGTTGTTGCACCACCTTCTTCCATAGTACCAACATCTGCACGAGTTACTCGTTTGTCAACTCAGCTATCGGCAAGTTCCCAAGCTCCCTTGCCACCTGACACTACTTCCAAAGCACTCTTGCCACAAGAGGAGTTGGCAAGATCAGATGAACCTTGTGAGCTTAAATAGCAAGAAGGTAGTTGCTCGAGTCAAGTTACAGTTGCATGCTTCTTTATATGTAGTCTCACAGTTTGAGGTACACTAACACTTCCTATGTTCATTGTTGGACTAGCACCTAGGCGCAAGAGGAAACAGACATCGGGGATAATGCTTGATAGGTTAACTAAATCTAGAGGAGGAAGAATGGAGATCTGTTTTGAGGCAGGTTTAAAAAGGCCACGTGATGCTACAGAGTCAGCCAAGTTAGTATCAGAGGCAGCGGTTGCTGTTAGGTGTCATGCACGTATCCTCCCAACATGGATTCAGTACAGGAATGACAAAGACGAAACCCAGTTCAACACCTTCCTCGACCATTTATCTGTAAGTATGGTTATGCATGGAAATTAGTAATATCGGCTTGCTATGTCCCATACTTTCTAGCTTGTTGGTAATGAGACTCCCATAATTTTCAACAAATGAGGTTCAAGTTGGATAGCTAAGATGATGAAACCAGACAAGGATGCACCCATGTTTTTAAGTCTGCTCTACGACAGTATCGGTATAACTTCAGGAAAACTCACTTTGAAGGCATGGCTAACAGTGAATTTGCCCAAACATCTCTAGTGGAAAATATAACGGATGAAGACTGGAGAGGCCTTGTTAAACACTGGTCTAATCCAAAGTATCAAGTACGTTATATATATGTGATCAGATCACATGTTGAACTCCTATTTACGCATGTGCCTCACAAATCTATCTTCTTCTAGGTGAACTGTTCAAAGAACAAGGCCAACCGTATGAAAGTGAAATTCCAATAGACGACATGATCTCGTAGCTATATTGCACACTGCGAGGCTCTTGTAACTAGCCGTTGTTTCACTCTTTTGATGTGCCATATTATCAGATCTATATTGACTTGTTCCAAATGTAGAGGAAAGCCCGCAAGGACCAAAAAGTAACTGAACCAAATGCTGTGGAAATCTTCAAGGACTGTCACACCAGCAAGACGAAGTGCATGACTACACCAGTCAAAGCAGCTGTTGTAAGTCCTTATTCCTCATGCCTTTTAACTACTGGTTACTCTGACATGTGCATTGAACTGCATGGTTTGCAGCCAATGTCTATTATTCTTTTCAATTTTATACACAATTGTCTTAGCGTATCATTGCACCTTACAAGGTTTAAAAGACAGGAGTGATGTTCCTTTTATCTTTATCTGTAATCTAGTTCCGTGCTAGACTTGCCCACACAATGTTACAATTGCATGTTTATCTATTCTCGGTTGTTTTTTGATATGAACGATGTCATACTATGCTTACCGTATTACAAACTTTGTCTCTTTATCTTTAGCTATCAATACAATGTGAAGAAATAGACAATATGTTAGACATGGTACATGGTCATATGTTTGGAACCTGGGTTTATTATGTACTTTGCAGTAAAATACAACTAATATTTTACACGGGTTCAGCAAAATAAGTTCTGTATACAGACCAAAGCTATTCTATTTGGTTTTACTGCCTCCTTAATAACTTCTATACTGGTAATACTAATTTACAAACTCAACTTTTCAGCAAGCTATGGAACAAATGGTGGAACCGCCACCTTATGAAGGTGAAGAGGCAACCATAACCGCAATGTCACCTCTTGCTGCAGTGGGTCAGTACCTGTCCACTAACAGTGCCAAAAGCACCTTCCTGCGTAATACTGGGTTGGTTGTTAAGGCAATCTCGTCCAAACTGCCTCATAATCAAGATATGCAAGCTCAAAACAATGTTATATCTGCGCTCCAGACACAAGTCCAATCCCTAACATCGACCCTTTGTGAAACAAGGACAGCCATTGTTCGATGTCGTCAAGATATGCATGGTTTTGAAACCAGACTATCAGACATTTGCTATGTTGTTTCAGGAGCCTAGGAGAAATGAAGGCAAAGTTTATGGTACTCCATCAGACAGTACAACATGAAAACGTAACAGTCAGGTCAAATGAACTGAGCTTCTGAACTACTGATGGTGCATTTATCTGCCGGACTGTTAACTTTTATGCCAACCTTCCTTTTGTTATATGGCTGTAATTTGTTTTGTTGCGATACAAAATTTGTTCTTAACGGGCAGCGACCGACTGAAGAAAACAGCAAGCCATTTTTGTAGTGTAGGGTGTTCCCTATATTTGCACTGGTGGCGAACTTTGATGCCCAGTGGATGTAATCTGTGCAATCGCCTTAATAGCCTAGCATTAGTTTCTGGCTTATTTATTTCCTTAGTCTTATTTTTTCCTTGGTTTGCTAGTGGCCACAACAACCATGGGCCAGATACGGACCATGGTAACCTTGAGCCTGCTACAAGCCGTAGGATCAATGGGCCTCCTACGGGCCGTAGGTTCAATGGGCCTCCGACGGGCCATCGGATAAATGGGCCTCCAACGGGCCGTAGGATCCATTGGCCACACATGGGTCCAACAATTCGTGTGCCAAAACCGGACCATGAAATGGGCCATAAACGGGCATAATTGGTATAGGGCCAGCACGGTCATGGGCCATTAACAGGCCGGAAGACAGCAAAGGCTTAATTATGTCACAGGATTAACGGGTCGTTAATGGGCCTGAATACATGACGGGTTGGAAACGGCACAATGGGTTAACAGGCCACAAACGGGTCGATTCTAACCATGAACTGAATTTGGCCCACTAGGAGAACAGGCCAGTAATGGACCGAAAGTAATCGAGGGCCGGAAAGGAGCCCAAGAATTTATGGGCCGTTAGTAGGCCGAAAGCTAACACGGGCTGGAAACAGCCCATGTGAATCATGGGCCGTTAATGGGTATAAAGAAATTTACTGTTTATTATGGGCCAGAGTAACCACGGGCCACTAAAGGGCCCAAAGGGACAAAATGCCTCATATGGGCCGAAAACCATCATGGGCCGTACATGGGCTGAAAGTGAAACGGGCTGGTTTTATACTGGACGGCCCACACGATGATGTTGGGCCAAATTCGGAAAGGCCATAACCGGCCGTGAGTTACCGGGCCGCAAAATGGGCTATATGCGAACAAACCGTTAAGAGGCTTTTCATGGGCCGGCCCGCTAGCTTTTGACCAAGTCAAATGGGCCGGCCTTTGTAGGCTAAATGGGCCACTGTTGGGCCGTGTGACATGTCGACATATCATAGGCGCCTATCTCTCCCAATGGTGAGCTGACATGTGGTTCCTGTGGCCAATGAGAATTTTACACGTGGACAATCCCCATTGGTCTGGGCTATTAACGGGTTATCGGATGCAAACCAGAACCCGATAGCTTAACGGCAACCCATTACGATGGATGCCACGTGTCGGTTAACCTTGACGAAAACACTTCCATAACGTGCCATTTATCATCATGGAAGTGGACACTTCCGTGATGGTAATTTTGGTAATGTCATGGAACACTTCTATGACAGCACATGTATGACTATCTTGATTCAGTCATAAAATCGTTATGGATGTACATGCATGACAGAAAACGTGACCTACTATGACAAACATGTATCATCACGGAAGTGGTTTTTTTTGTAGTGTTAACACATGGAAGACGACCCCTAAAAATGGATTTCTTCAAGTGATGAAATTGGTACGACTTTTGAAGAAATTGATGTGAAGACTTGAAGCTTGAAGACTTTTGTTTTCATAGTTTCTTTCTTCTTATTTTGAGTCATAGGAAAATTCGTACTATTAACGGGGGTCTAGGTGAATCATAGTTCACATTTCCGAAGTGATGCTCAAACCTATACATACACAAGCCGCTTCGAGTGAAGCCTTTGGAAATCTCCGATACAGCTAACGCATTTGCTAGTGACAGTGACGAAGTTCATCTGGTCACTGACGAATTAGGTCAGGCTGAGGAGTTAGGAAATTGCCAATGCGATCTGCCTAAAAGTGGGGAAATTGAGTGCCCCGATGGATTTGAGAGTTCAAATTCCGACCGTTGCTCCGCCGCAGGCCAGCTGTCGAGTGGATCCTTATCTTGACAATGGTCATATTAGAGAAGGGCATTTATGACAATTCATGTCGGGTTGCCCTGGCTATAAATAGCCGCCCCCACAGCCACTTTTTGGTTGGCTGCTCAGAGAGAACTTGACACTTGTCATTTGAGAGCAACCCATCCTCTGATGACTTTCAGAGAATCCTAAGTGAGGAAAAACCCAGAGCCAAAGTGATTGAGCATCACTGAAGAGATTGATCTGTGTGATCCGATGCCTTTTACCTTTGAAGATTGTCATTCTTCGAGACCATTAGGCATCATGTTCTGAGCACCCAAGAGTCATTGTGGTGTGTCAGTGAACAAGTCTGTGAAGGTTTTGGAAGTCTACCTTGAAGACTTAGCACGAGTGATTGGGCGAGGCCTAAGTGACCTTAGTTCAAGAGGAATACAATGAGGACTGTGTGTCCTCTGAGTTTGTCTCAACCGCCTCAACTAGACGTATAGTTGACACAGCAACTGGAACTGGTCTACCAAATCGTTGTGTCCTCACCGAGCCAACCTGGTTTCAAATACCTCACCCTTATCTTACATTATTCCGCTGCTAAAGAATTTGTGATCTACTTTCTGACAAACTTAAATTGAAGTTTTTCATCATGTTGTATTCTATTTCTATGGCACAAACTATCCCAAGTTCGATGGCACGGACTATCCCAAGTGGAAGGCCATGATGCGGAAGCGTCTCCTATCAATGAACATTGAGCTGTGGACCATTGTTGAGATAGGATTGACTGACCTCTGCAAGATGGCTAATGCTGATGACATTCGCAAGTACACTCTATTGGACACTCGAGCAAGGGATATCATCTGCTCCTGTTTATCCAGAGATGAGTTCTGGTGTATCATGCATCTCTGCAATGCTTACCTAATTTGGGACAGAATCTCAGATGTCTATGAAGGGCACCGTACTCGTCAAGATCCTTGGTTCCTCGAGTTCAAGGAGTCACTCAAGATGATTCCTTTCGATCCAGATTCATCTTCTTCAGCAACGCGCCTCAGGGCCAAGGGTACCAAGGTACTCAAATATTCTTCATCTTTCTCAAGTGTAGGTGAATCTGATGAAAACATGACTCCTAGCTATTCCAAACTTGCTAATATTACCACAAGGCAACAAACTGCTATGGAAAGGATTCAAAACTTGCTAGATAAAAGTGATGATCTGTTGAACGATGAAATGGAACGCAGTAAAACTCTAACTGACGACCTTGAGCGTCTTCAGTCAAAGTATGATGAACTTGAAAGTCGTCATGTGGCCCTCTCAGCTGAACAAGAGAAGCTGTCCTATGAATTTCTTCAAAGGACACAAGAACTCAAGAAGTTGAAAGCGTCTCATGGTGATCTTCAGAAAGACAATGATTCATTACTCGCTCAATAGATCAGCACCGCTCAGGAAGAATTTATTGCTCTATGCTTAAAATGCCTTGAACGTGATAATGCAAATTCTTCAGCTAAATGTTCAAATGCTTCAACTACTGCTATATCTTCAAATGTCTCTATGGTTTCAATCCTCTCATCTGAGGAGACCACAAGTGTTACTGACGGAAATGCAGGTCTAAAGGAATTGTACGTGACAGGCATGTACAAAAGCCTCAAAGGGCACCAAACTCTTTGTGATGCACTGAAGAAGCAGATTTTGAATAGGAACCCTAGGAAAGAGGGCATTGCTTTTGAGACAAAGCTGAACACAGATGGATCTTATTGGAAACCTAAGCAGTATCCCAAAACCACATGGGTTGCTGCAAAAGGACCTCGAGTTGATCCATCCACTCTATCTGGCTACAATTGTAATACTCCACATTCTTCTGATGAGTCATTTGACTCCAACTATAAGCAATTCAAAAATCTGAATGGTGAAGTATTTGCTAGATTTGTTGGTACTAACTGCAGGAACGGTCCCCCAGTGAAGAAAATCTGGGTGCCCAGAAGTCTTCTTCAAAATCTTTAGGTGAATGTCATCATGACACCACCAAAGAAGAAGAAAAAACCCAGGGCGAATTCTTCACCTGGACCAAAGTCGTGAAATGGACGCAGGCCAACTCATGCTCGTACTAACATCTCTTCGCGGGGAAACAATCAACATTCTAATGAATATGTGCATTATTCTTCAAATTACTATCAATGGCTAAATTCTCTATCAATGCCTTGCATTACATTGCTTCTCAGCCACCCATTCAGATGTGGGTGGTTAAGAAGAAGAACTAATCTCTTCTGCAGGGTCAGGTCTTTAGACACAATAAATGTCTAAAGAATTTGTTGAAGACCTAACATAGTGTTTGTTGGGATGCAAGCTAATCATGGTGAAATGAATTCTTCATTTCACACATCTCTATGCTGCTAGTTATGTTCTATTTGATGCAATTCACTGAAGAAATTGATCATCATATTCTTTAAACTAAGGTATATGGATTTGTAAGTGAGACTTAATGCTTCTACAGGATGACAAACTTAAAGCTACTGAATGGGTTCTGGACAGTGGCTCTACCAATCACATGACTGGTGACAAGAATCTCCTCACTGATGCTCCCGTTACTTCATCTCATCTGAAGCATATCACCTATGCTGACAAAGGAAAAAAGCAAGGCATTGGGTCTAGGTAAGGTTGCTATCTCAAAGGACCGACACATGGAAAAGGTGATGCTTGTCGAGTCCTTAGGACACAACCTCATGTCTATCTCAATGATTTGTGATCTTGATATGATTTTCATCTTTGGCAAATATAGATGCATTGTGCTAATGGAATCTGAAAATTCCAAAGTCTTTGAAAGTTTTAGGAGAGGTGATTTATACATTGTAGATTTCTCTCTAGGTCTCACACTGGTGCAAAGAAGTCCTATACAAACGGTTTTACCCCCTTTCCACGATAGAGTTTTAAACCGTCACCTAGTCAATGTGTGCGATAGGGGGGTCCTTCCCACACGACCCAGAAACCGTCGGGGATAGGCTCTTCGGTCACACACGCAGGACAAAATGAGCTCGTGTGCGACGGGCGAGCGATCAAATACAATTATACATGCCCAATCATTTCCGTTCATATGTACATCCCAGACAGTGAATCCCAGAAAAACATTTCCGTTCGTATGTATATCACACACAATTTTTTATGTGGAAACATTTGTGCGAGCTGGCCTAACGCAAAAAGTTCTCTGGCGGAAACCGTGTGTGATTTTTAATTGATCCAACACGCCTACTTTCTAGAAACCATGTGGGTTGTTTGAGTTCATCGCCCACGGTGTTGTCAGAGAAACTGTCTGCAATAGAAAACCCCAATAAGTAGGGTAAATGGCCTATTATTGATAATCCATGTAGTAATCAAATTGACATTTCTTATGAAACACACCATATATTTCATATCCATATAACGGCATCCAGGATTTCATAATCAAATTACATCAGATAGCTTCAGCACTCAGTTATACCATATAGGGATATAGCTAGCTACGCCATTACACAATAGCACCATGTTTCACATGCAACATTGAAAACCTTTGGAAAGTACCATCATACACAGTAAATAGACAGATGAATCTCATCTGGGAGCAGAAGCGGAAGGCGAATATTGAGTCTTCAGTGATGTTGAATGTCCTTGCAACTTTAGACCAATGGCTATGGATAATTGCCCACCCAACCTTTGTCCTCTTGAGGAAGACTTCAATATTGTACCGTGGGTGTTGAATGAATACATTCCTCGCCTCTTGACCATGCAGGTGGTTTGAGAGGTAATCATCGGTGAACTGCTTTGGAAAGTACTGAAAACAAAGATATGCATAAATCACTGTTATAAATTTTGAAATGGCACAAGGGAAAAACAAGGTAAAAGAGTAGTACCATCCTATAGTTGACTGATGTCTTCTTCATTGTGCAAATAAATATCTTGTTGTTATTCATTGCAAGTTTCTTTATCCTAACAATCTTTCTGAGTTTCTTGACTTGACTGATATTCATGGACATCTCATTTCCCCATATGCAAAATGGGTTGAACAGTGGGTCTATGCCTCTGACAGTAGGACCTACATGTGGAAGACCAAATTGTAAGAAACCTAAATATTAGAATGATTCCTGCAATCGCACAATAATGTGCTATTAGCAAGGACCATGCATGAGCAAACCTCGATGGTAAACCGCAGTGCCTCCCATTGTTTCCCTGCAACACATATAAGGAAGATCTTGATCAGGTTAACTGATACTTGCCATACTATTAGTAGAATATGTTAATAAAAATTAACAAATTGCAGATCCAACAGATTAACTTAAGACGCATGGAAAAGCCAGTTAACCTAACCAAGCATGCTAAACAACTTGGAAATAGAGCAATTATATATGTTTCTCGTGTATTGAGTACAGCCAAATTCGATTTATTTCTCACATGCATAACAATACAAAATTGTACCCACAACACAAGAAAATCAAATTGCAGAATTGAACCAAACAGTTAACTGGACAACAGAACAAATCTACCAAAACAGTTAACTAAGCACGACATTGCAGAATAGAACATATACTAGAAGATAAGACAGTTAATGAAACCAAGAATGCTTGAGAACTACTACGAAATGTGGCAATTGTTGGACCAAACTGTTAACTGAACATTACATTTCAGAATATCAGATTGCATATTAACATTATAGAGGACAAATCACTAGAATGCACTGGCGGTGGCCTCGAGAAAATAGCACGAACTATATTTTAAAGTAGACAACCGAGTGGCTGTGTCGACGGTGGCCTCGAAGACGAGGTGCTCTTCCAAGATCTGGCAGTCGGCACGCATGGCAGCCATCGCGACCTCATCCGTGCATGCGGCCGGGATTTGCTTCTCGGCTGGCAGATGCTACCGAGCTCCATGCTATACTACGTGCAAAATGGTTGTGGGCGGCGCTTAATTGGAGGATGGGGTAGTGATTTCGGCGAAAGGTGTCGCGCCGTCGGTCGGGGCATGTGGGATGGGGAAGGAGGAGGATGGTGTAGGTGGGGGTGTGGTTACCTGACCGTATCGACAAGGCCGCGCAGCAAGAAGAAGAGTCGCCGGCGAGGAGGCGGCACTGCAAGAAGAAGGGTTGCCAGCGAGGAGGTGGCACTGCCTGTAAGCAGCAGTGAAGGTTTGAACTTGGAAAGCAAGGAGGAACAGTCAAAATGTGGCTTTTGGTGGGGCGGGGAGATATATATTTCCGCGGTGGCAGAATTTTTTTGCTCGGTGCCGCGAGAAACTGGCGCGCAAGTGTGGTTCAAGCGCGGGAGGTGGACTATAGATGACGAAGCTTCTCGTGTAAGCTAGACAAGACGGTGCGCCAAGATATTTTATATCGCATCCCACACGATTATTGCTAGTAAACTATTTGTGGTATACCTGATTTTCTCATTCTGTTTTGAAAGACAAAATGGTGTTATGGAGGGAAAAGATGGTGTTTGAATTGGTAGAACATTTATTTGTAGTGAACATGCAATTATATGAGTGTCGTGTTAAAATTTGGAATTATTCTGGGTTCGTTTGGCCTTTTTATGCATTAATTGAGTTTCTAGGCATTTAATGTGCATAATTCAAATTTGAACTGCAAGCACATGCTCCAGTGCACCAAAGTTTGTTGAAAAATCACATGTGTGTCTTTGGGTGAATTTATAGGTCCCATGCAAGAAATGGGAATGAAAATCAAACATCTAGGCGTCGTGGCCCGGCCGGAAACATTGAAAAAATTGGTTTTTAAATTCCTGTAAATCCAAAACTCGCCTAAAAATCATGAAACTTGGCATGGTGTCATATCATGGCACCAACTTGCTGTGGTAAATTTTTTGGCCGAATTGGAACAAGTTTTAGTATAAGCTTCTTGCAAACCGGAGCTTCTCTCAAGAAGGCTCGTGGATCCGAGAGGGAACGTGTCACCTTTGTGTGCGAAACAACATACGCTGCCCTCCCCCCTCTTGATTTTTTTATAGAGCCAACATAGAACTATATGAGTGTCGTGTTAAAATTTGGAATTATTCCGGGTTCGTTTGGCCTTTTTATACATTAATAGAGTTTCTAGGCATTTAATGTGCATAATTCAAATTTGAACTACAAGCACATGCTCCAGTGCACCAAAGTTGGTTGAAAAATCACATGTATGTCCTTGGGTGAATTTCTAGGTCCCATGCAAGAAATGGGAATGAAATTCAAACATCTAGGCGTCATGGCTCGGCCGGGAACATTGAGAGACTTAGTTTTTAAATTCCTGTAAATCCAAAATCGCCTGAAAATCACGAAACTTGGCGTGGTGTCATGTCGTGGCACCAACCTGCCGTGGTAAAAATTTTGGCCGAATTGGGACAAGTTTTGGTATAAGCTTCTTGCAAACCGGAGCTTCTCTCAAGAAGGCTTGTGGTTCCAAGAGGGAACGTGTCACCTTTGTGTGCGAAATGATATACGCTGCCTCCCCCCTTGGTCTTTTTTACATAGGCAACATAGAACTATATGAGTTTCATGCTAAATTTTGGAATTATTCCGGGTTCGTTTGGCCTTTTTTATACATTAATTGAGTTTCCAGGCATTTAATGCGCATAATTCAAATTTGAACTACAAGCACATGCTCTAGTGTGCCATAGTTGGTTGAAAAATCATTTATGTATACTTGGGTAAATTTCTAGATCCCATGCAAGAAATGGGAATGGAATTCAAACATCTGGGCGTCGTGGCTTGGCCAGAAACATCGAGAAACTTGGTTTTTAAATTCCTGTAAATCCAAAACTCACCTGAAAATCATGAAACTTGGCATGGTGTCATGACATGGCACCAACATGCTATGGTAATTTTTTTGTCCGATTTGCGAAGGCGCACACATTAACAACCAACAAAGTCATTTTGCAACAAGTGTTGTCACGCTACAATCGGAAACACAAGTATTATTGAAACCGTGGGTGTTCTGCTTACCATTTACGTGCCGCCATGTGTCCCCCTTTTTTATTGGCTAGGAGGCATCGTGCGGGGTAGCTATTTGAGTACGGGAGGCGTGCGATCAGACCCCTGCACCTGCTTATCGGGAGGAGAGCCCAGCTTTGTCCTCCATCCGCCGCCCACCTCTCTCCCAACGTCTCCATTAATGGCACCCGAGCCCCCGTTTTATGGCCTGGCTATGTCTCACTCTACTGAGATTTAAGAGGGAGAAATGAAAATTTGAAAAGAAAATTTTGCACGGATCTTGATGTAAGATCTGACGGACATATATAGCATCGACTGCGACTTATAGCAAGACTGATATGAATATATAAGGACGATGAAAGTGGATAATAATTGTCTTACATATTTAGGAAGATAATTAAAAATGCCACATGCGGCAACGCCTGAAATAAATAAGGGCAAAAGAAGAAGGAAGACATAGACAACGATCTGGCTCGCTGATCTCTACTTTCTTGATGCGTTGCTGCAGGCCGTGGAGACTAGTTCTCACGGCGAGTGGTGATGATATCTTTCATGTGCTCAATACGCTGCTTGGCAGCATCCATGGAATCCTCCACCAGCCTTTCACGCTCGATGCAGAGCATGGCATTCTCGTCCTTAAGTTTCTTGACGATGACGCCCATCCTCTTCAACAAGGCAGTGGTCTCCTCATGCTCCTTCGCCCTTTCGGCGATCTTCGCCCTTAGCAGGTCGCGCTCGATGCGAAGCTTCGCCTTGTCCCCTCCTAGTCCCCGGATGACAACGGTAGCATTTTCAAACGAGGCATTCATCTCGTCCTGCAGCTTCATCCAACCGGAGATCCGATCCATCTGGTCATCGAGTATAGCACGCATGCGCCCGAGTCCTCGCCTACCCGCGAGACATTTTCCCAGGCCGCCGTGGCGCGAGAGGACCTCTCTGCTGCATTCACGGCATGGTGGGACATCTCTTCTGCTTCCGCTGTGCGGCCGGACCATTCTACTGCATGGACATGCGGCGGGACCTCTGTGCTGCTTCGGGGGCGCGGTGGGACCTCTGTGCTGCTATGGTGGTGAAACGGGACATGTCGGCTGCTTCCGCAGCAAGGCGGGACATCTCTTGTGCTTCTGCTTCCATGCTCGCCTCTCCCTGGTAGTAATCTCTCGACCCAGAACTCATGCGGGCTATGGTAGACGCAAGGGAACGACGATGAAAGACTTGTTTATTTTTGTGGATGAGGAGTTGAGGAGGAATGTGCAGTCATCTTGGAGTAGAAGTATTTATAACCGAGTACAAATACGCTCCTAAGTGGGAAACCATTTAGGTTTTGATCGGGGTGAACAAGTTTGCAATTAAATATAGCATGGTAGTAATTTGGAATGTGACGAGACGCAAGCTCAAAATTTATTAACGGTTCTAGTTTTGAAGTGTGGCACAATTCCCGGATGGCATAACGTGGGCACGCATTCTTGGCCACGTACGTGGCATTTGTCAGCACACGTCTTGTTCTATCAATCGTGTGCGCTCGTTATTACCATCGTGCATGCTTCTTTTAATTAGAATGTGAGCCCGTCTAGCGCACACACCTTCATCTGTCTAACTGTTTCTGTTTGTTGTGGCTAATCGCAAACAGTTCATCCATGTGAAGTGTATGCCGTCAATCGCAGACACCTTGATCTCTATGACCATTTCTGTTGTGTTGCCTAATCGCAAATAGTTCATGTAAGTGAACTGTATGCCGTCAATCGCACACACACCTTGATCTACCCCGACCGTTTCTGTTGTCTTGCCTAATCACAAATAGTTCATTCGGGTGAACAGTATGATGTATATCGCACACACCTTCATCTGTCTAACCGTTTCTGCTGTTATGCTCATCGCAAACGGTTCATTGGAGTGAACTGTATGCCATGCATCGCACACGCAACTATAATCTGAAACATATTTGTTGTCTCCGCCATCGCAAATGTTTGTATCTTTTTTGACGGTTTTATTACATACCCGTTTGTGATTAATGCATCACACACAGTTTCGTCCAAGGGTCTCTAATTGTAGTGTCGTGTTAGCAGCATCCTGCAGTAGTGTCAACCCGCCACATGTCTACTAGTAAAAGCTTCAGAGTGATGGCTCTGGCATCGACAACTTGGACACGCTGGCATGAGGAATTTGAGGACACTCGTCAAGAAGAAGCATATCATTGGCGTCGAGGGCATCAAATTCATCAAAGATCACCTTTGCGGTGATTGTGAGTCTGGAAAGATGACCAGATCCAAGCACTCCGCGAAGACAGTCATGACCACCTCTCGTCCCTTTGAATTACTTCATATGGATCTCTTTGGCCCCACTCATTATGCCCCACTAACCAATGCAGTATCACTCTATGGATTCGTCATAGTTGATGATTATTCTCGTTACACTTGGGTGCATATCATTACCTTCAAGACTGAAGTGCAGGGTGTCTTCAGACGGTTCGTGAATCGGGCCATGAAAAATTATGGTGTCAAGATCAAGCACATCAGAAGTGACTGCTACTTGTGAGTTGCATTGGGATTTCCCTGAAGAGGAGAGGATGATGCAGTACAGTAGAGATAAGTATTTCCCTCAGTTAAGAACCAAGGTTATCAAACCAGTAGGAGAACCACGCAACACCTTGTTAGCAGTACCTGCACACAAAATAACAAATACTTGCACCCAACGCGAACAAGGGGTTGTCAAACCCTCGGAGGTTATTTGCAAGATCAAATTTTGTAGTGGTATAGAGATAGATAAAACACAAAATTAATAAAATTAAATAAATTGCAGCAAGGTATTTTTAGGATTTTGATTTATGATAAAAGTAGACCCGGGGGACATAGTTTTCACTAGAGGCTTCTCTCTTGAAAATAGCATACGGTGGGTAAACAAATTACTGTTGGGCAATTGATAGAAAATCAAATAATCATGACGATATCCAAGGCAATGATCATGTATATAGGCATCACGTCCGAGACAAGTAGACCAACTCCTGCCTGCATCTACTACTATTACTCCACACATCGACCGCTATCCAGCATGCATCTAGAGTATTAAGTTCATAAAGAACGGAGTAACGCCTTAAGCAAGATCACATGATGTAGACAAAATAAACTCATGCATGAGTAAACCCCATCTTTTTATCCTTAATGGCAATGATACAAATCCTTGTCATGTCCATTTCTGTCACTGCGATTGAGCACCACAAGATCGAACCCATCACAAAGCACCTCTCCCATTGCAAGAAAAATCAATCTAGTTGGTCAAACCAAATCATTAGATCGGAGAGAAATGCAAAGCTATAATAATCATGGATAAAAGAGTTCAGAGAAGACTCAAATTATATTCATGGATAATCTGAAAATAAACTCACAATTCATTGGATCCCAACAAACACACCGCAAAAAGTGATTACATCGAATAGAACTCCAAGAACATCGAGGAGAACATTATATTGAAGATCAAAGAGAGAGAGAAGGGCAACAAGGTTGATGTAGAGCCCCTCCGTGATTGATTCCCCCTTCGACAGAGTGCTAGAAAAGGCCTACAGATGGGATCTCTCGAGAACAAGAACTTGTGGTGGCAGAAAATGGTTTTTGGTGGCCCTCTGTTGGTTTCCCGATTTTAGAGAATTTACAAAGACGGAATTAGATCAAACGAAGCAAAGGTGGGTCCATGAGGCACCAGGGCACGCCTACCCCCCATGGGCGCGCCCTGGTGGCTTGTGGCCACCTCCTTCATCTTCTTACTTCCCCCCGGAGCTTCTAGTGTCTCTTATGTCTAGAAAAAAATCTCCAAAAAGTTTCGTGGCATTAGGACTTTGTTTGGTACTGATATTCTGGAAAACCAAAAACAGACAAAAAATAGCAACTGACACTGGGCACTAGGTTAATAAGTTAGTCCCAAAAAATGATACATAAATTGCATATAAAACATCCAAGATTGATACTATAATAGCATGGAACAAAAAAAAATTATAGATACATTGGAGACGTATCAGCGACAACGACACGAGTTCAAGAACACCGGCCTTGATGACTATCTTGACGAACTTGGTATCACTCATGAGCTATGTGCTCCATATACTCCTCAGCAGAATGGAGTTGCAGAATGCAAGAACAGGACATTCATCGAGATGGCTCACACTATGCTTGATGAATACAAGACTTCACGTCGATGGTGGCCTGAAGCAATTGATATTGCATGTCACATCATCAATCGGGTATATCTTCATAAACTCCTAAGAAGACTTCATATGAGCTCCTCACTGACAAGAAACCCAATGTGAGTTATTTCAAAGTCTTCGGTGCTAAATGCTTGATTAGAGATCCTCATCACAATTCTAAATTTGCACCAAAAGCACATGAGGGTTTTAAGCTTGGTTACAGAAAGTACTCACATGCCTATAGAGTCTTCAAAACCTACCACAACAAGGTTGTTGAAACTGTAGATGTGCGGTTCGATGAAACTAACGGCTCACAAACCTGCCTCCTGTGCTAGATGAAATGCCTCCTGAGGAATCTATCAAGCTAATGGGCACTGGTGAAATTATGCCCAGTGAAGAAATAGCTGAAGAAGAATTGATCATTCCCCGTCGTGAAGAAACTGTTGATCCTGAAGAAAATGACACTGAGGAAAATGCACAATAACAACAAGTTCTTCGCCCAGCTCATCCATGAGGGGCGAATGAAGTGTAGATTGAAAAGATCCTCGACAACATCAATGCACCTGGTCCCGTCACACGCTCAAGAGATTCACATTTAGCTAACTTTTGTGGGCATTTTCCATTTGTCTCCATCACAGAGCCCACCAAAGTTCATGAAGCATTTCTGGAACCTGAATGGATTCAAGCCATGCAAGAGGAACTGCAACAATTCGATCTTAACAATGTGTGGGAGCTTGTGAATCACCCTGATCCACGCAAGCACAATATCGCTGGCACCAAGTGGATCTACCGCAACAAGCAAGACGAAAATGGCCAAGTGGTGAGGAATAAGGCCCATCTTGTAGCACAAGGCTACACACAGGTTGAAGGTATTGATTTCGGTGAAACTTTTGCACCTGTTGCTAGGCTTGAAGCTTTTCGTATATTACTTGCATATGCTAACCATCATAATATTTTCTTATACCAAATGGATGTGAAAAGTTCATTCCTAAATGGTAAGCTTGAGGAAGAAGTATATGTTGCTCAACTACCAGGTTTTCAGGATCCAAAGCATCCTCAGAAAGTCTTCAGACTGAAAAAGGCCCTCTATGGCCTCAAGCAAGCCCCACAGGCTTGGTATGACATTCTGAAGGAGTTCCTGAAGAAAAAGGGATTCAAACTCGGTTCACATGACCCTACTCTTTTTCACAAAGTCTTATGATGGTGAACTATTCATATGCCAAATATATGTTGATGATATTATCTTTGGTTACACTAACAACCGTTTAAGTCACGAATTTGCATATATGATGCGTCAAGAATATCATATGTCTATGATTGGAGAATTGAAATTCTTCCTTGGTCTTCAAATTCGTCAACAACCTAATGGCATCTTCATTCAAGAGAAATACCTCAAAGATTGCTTGAAGAAATTTGGCATGCAAGACTGCATAGGCCTCAAAATACCAATGCCTACAAATGGTCGACTCTTCACTGATGAAAAAGGTAAAGATTTCGATCGGAAGGTATATCGCTCCATCATTGGTTCTCTTCATTACCTATGTGCATCTAGGCCAGATATTGTGCTTAGTGTTTGCATGTGTGCCCGATTTAAGCGACACCGAAGGAATCACACCACCAGGCTGCGAAATGAATTCTTTGATATTTATCTCACACACCAACGCTTGGATTATGGTATCCCAAGGGCTCGTCCTATGATCTAGCTGGATTTTCTGATTCTGATTACACTGGAGATCATGTGGATCACAAGTCTATGTCAAGCACAGGTCATTTCCTCAGACGATCTCTTGTTTGTCGGTCCTCAAAGAAGTAGAACAGCGTCGCTCTTTCCATAGCTGAGGCTGAATATGTCACGGGTTTGATTCTAAGCCAGGGGAAATCCTCCAAAACCCTGGTTCGAGCTCTGGGGGCATGGGTTTGCGTCTACGAGGTTATGAGCTAGGCACGGCGAGGACACAACAAGCTACCCAGGTTTGGGCCACCGTGCGGTGTAAAACCCTAATCCTGCTTGGTTGTATTGCTTGTGGACAATGCACTTGGAGCTACA
Source organism: Thinopyrum elongatum (assembly GCA_011799875.1). Lineage (NCBI taxonomy): Eukaryota > Viridiplantae > Streptophyta > Magnoliopsida > Poales > Poaceae > Thinopyrum > Thinopyrum elongatum. The sequence continues at coordinate 230,903,835 of CM022298.1, forward strand.
ATGATGAGATTCAGTTCTCTTGAGTTAGCAATGAAGCTAGGGCTTGGACAGGAGTCGATCCCTTGCTACGGTGGCCACTCTATCCCTTATATAGTTCCTCGGGTATCTTCCCCGAAAATATGAGTGGGAAAGGGTTACCATGGGGCGGCAATTTGAAAGGGGACAGTCGCAGGTGCTATCCTAACAAAAGGTGGTCTTCACATATAAAATGTGCTATCTGATGATGCGCCAGGGGCACCACTATGATCTCCATCCTGATCTTCTTTCACCAAAGGGGAAACCTTCAGGTCTTGCTTTGGGCGTGGGCAGGCGCAGCTGCCCCCTTAGGACCAAAGGGGAAACTGCCCTGGTCGCGCAGGCTGGCGCCTGCCTTGACGATGTCACCATATGATGGGCAGCGCCACACCATGTGGCTCTTAGGGAGGCCTCGCGACGGGCGCCTCACGAGGGCGGCCTCACGAGGCCGCCTGTTGTGATGGTGATCTTGATGAAGTCCTTAGCCGGGGGAGCCCCTCGCGGGGCAGAGCCCTCGAGAGGCTGATGGCTCCGTGTCGACCGTTGGTGGGCCGCCTTCTGAGTTGGGCCAGGTGCCCTTCCTGGGCCGCAGGAAGATGGTCATTTGTACCCTGGTTCCCACTGGGCCGGCAGTAGTCCCCGGGCCCGCGGCGCACATGTTTTTCCCTTTGAGGAGTGAAACAATGCGGGGCCTAAGGCTGTCGGGCCCAGACAAGGACGCGTGGTAGCATGACGGGACGGGGATGCCCCCACTCCCGCACTCTCCAAGCCGAAGGGCGTGCGCATGTGGCAGAGCGGGTCCATCATCTAATCGATCTGCGGAAGGATGAAAGGGTCCCCGGGACTGGCCTTGTTGACGTTGGTGAAGTCGACACACGTGCGCTTGCTACCATTTGCCTTGGGGATGATGACAGGGTTGGCGATCCACTCGGGGTGGAGCACTTCACGGATGATCCCTGCCTCCTGAAGCTTCTCGACCTCCTGAATGATGAACTCTTGCTTCTCGATTGCCTGCGTCGCACCTTCTTCTTCATGGGCCGCGCACTGGGGCACACGGATAAGTGGTGCTCGATCACCTCCCTCGATACACTGGACATGTTTGATGATGTCCAGGCGAACATATTAGCATTTGCCCGGAGGAAGGTGACGAGCGCGTCTTCCTATTTGGGGGAGAGGCCGGCCCCGATGGTGAGGGAGGGGCCGGAGCCCCTGCCATCCAGCGACACCTTCTTGGTCTCCGCACGGACCTAGGAGAACTGCGGCTTCTTCTCGGCGGGGGCTGATACGGCACCAACGTATCTGTAATTTTTGATTGTTCCATGCTGTTATATTATCATTCTTGAATGTTTTACAATCATTTTATAGCAACTTTATATCATTTTTTGGGACTAACCTATTGACATAGTGCCTAGTGCCAGTTGCTGTTATTTTGCTTGTTTTTTACCTCGCAGAATATCCCTATCAAACGGAGTCCAAACGCAGCGAAACTTTTCAGAGATTTTTTCTGGACTAGAAGACAACTTGGGAGCCAAGGAAGCACCAGAGGGGAGGCCCGTGGGCGCCACAAGACACCAGGGCGCGCCAGAGGCCCCTGGCGCGCCCTGATGGGTTGTGGGGCCCACAGAGGTCCTCTCTACCGCCTCTCAGCTCTATAAATACACAAATATTCCAGAAACCCTAGGGGAGTCAAATTCCAGCCGCCACAAGTTCCAGAACCATGAGATCCAATCTAGAGCCCTATTTCGGCACTCTGCCGGAGGGGAACACGATCACGGAGGGGTTCATCATCCTCATTGGTGCCTCTTCGATGATGCGTGAGTAGTTCACCATAGACCTACGGGTCCATAGGCAGTAGCGAGATGGCTTCTTCGCTCTTTTTGATTCTCAATACAAAGTTCTCCTCGTTGTTCTTGGAGATCTATTTGATGTAATGACTTTTTGCGGTGTGTTTGTTGGGATCCGATGAAGTTCGAGTTTATGATCAGATCTATATCCATGAATATTATTTCAATCTTCTTTGATCTCTTATATGCATCATTATTTATAGCCTCGTATTTCTTCTCCGAAACTTTGGTTTGGTTTGGCCAACTAGATTGATTTTTCTTGCAATGTGAAGAGGTGCTTTGTGATGGGTTTGATCTTGCGTTGTCCTCACCCAGTGACAGAAGGGGTAGCGAGGCACGTATGTATTGTTGCTATTAAGGATAAAAAGATGGGATCTATTCCTACATGAATAGATCATTTCTACATCATGTCATCATTCTTATTGCAATACTCCGTTTCTCCATGAACTTAATACACTACATGCATGCTGGATAGCGGTCGATGTGTGGAATAATAGTAGTAGATGTAGGCAGGAGTCGGTCTACTAACCTTGGATGTGATGCCTATATTCATGATCATTGCCTTGGATATCATCATAATTATTTGTGCTTCTATCAATTGCCCAACAGTAATTTGTTTACCCACCGTATGCTATTTTCTCGAGAGAAGCCACTAGTGAAATCTACGGGCCCCGGGTCTATCTTTTATCATATTGTTTTCAGATCTATTATTCCAAAAACCCAAAAATACCTTGCTGCACTTTTCCTTTACTTATTTTATTTCGTGTTTTATTCAGATCTATTTATACGATCTCATACAAATTAATCTATCTTTTTACCGAGGAGGGATTGACAACCCCTCTTACGCATCGGGTTACAAGTATTTGTTCTTTTTGTACAGATATCGTTTACATAGTGTTGCTTGGTTCTCCTACTGGATTGATACCTTGGTTTCATAACTGAGGGAAATACTTACCGTAGCTATGCTGCATCATCCCTTCCTCTTCGGGGAAATACCGACGCAGTATCAAGCCACGTCAAAGGAATTTATGGCGCCGTTGCCGGGGAGACATCATCAACATCTATCAGGTTCCTAATCACAAATCTCAACTCCTTGCAATTTACATTATTTGCCATTTGCCTCTCGTTTTCATCTCCCCCACTTCACAAATATTTGCCTTTTCATTCGCCCTTTTTTCCGGTCGCCTTTTATTCATCATATCTCTTGTTTGCTTGCAATCTTGTTTGCGTAGTCAGGATGTCTCAAGAAAATACCAAATTGTGTGATTTTTCCAATACCAATAATAATGATTTTATTTGCACTGCGATTGCTCCTCCCGCCACTAGTGCGAAATCTTGTGATATTAATGCCGCTTTGTTGAATCTTGTTATGAAAGATCAATTTTCCGGTACTCCTAATGAGGATGATGTGTCCCATCTAAACACATTCATAGAATTGTTGGGGAGTGGCAGGGCCGCGTTGGCCTACTGAGGGTTTGCCTCACAAGGGTTGGCCTGCCGAGGCTGGTTCTGCCAACCCTGGCGAGAGTTGTTGTTGCTGTCATTGTCGCGATCCTTCCAGCACCCACTTTTGCAGCTGCTGCTGCGACTGGAGCTGTGCTCATTGCGGTCACCGTGCTTCTCCTGCCGCTCATCGTGAAGCATCTTGAGCATATGGTAGTCTTCAGCGGTGTGGGAGTGCATGTTGTGGTAGGCCCAGAAGGGGTGACCGTCCTTCTTGGCCTCGTCGCGGTCGCAGCCGCGCTTCTGCTCGGGCTCGACCGCAAGCACGACAAGGCCCTTGCGCTTGGTGTCCCTGCCCTTGGGCTTGCCGGTGTTAGGGTCATTGTGGGTGAAGAGGCAGCCCTCCTCCACCTTGGCGCACTTGTCGGCGCGGTCGAACAGCTCAATGATACGTCTCCATCGTATCTACTTTTCCTAACGCTTTTGCTCTTGTTTTGGACTCTAATTTGCATAATTTGAATGAAGCTAACCCCGGCTGACGCTGTTTTCAACAGAACTACCATGGTGTTGTTTTTGTGCAGAAATAGAAGTTCTCGAAATGGAATGAAACTTTTTGGAGAATTATTTCAGAATATATAAAAAATACTGGAGCCAAGAACTACCGGAGGGGGGGCTCGTTGAGCACAACGCACCAGGGCGGGCCACCCCCTCCAGGTGCGCCCAGGTGGGTTGTGCCCACCTGGTGGCCCCGCAGACCCTAAACCCAACTCCTTAAATACCTATTTTCAGAGAAAAAAAATCAGGGATGAAGAATTATCGCGTTTGACGAGACAGAGCCACCGCCACCTCCTGTTCTTCATCGGGAGGCCAGATCTTGAGTCCGTTCAGGGCTCCGAAGAGGGGAATCTTCGATCTTCGTCATCACCAACCCTCCTTCATAACCAATTCCATGATGCTCCCCACCAGGAGTGAGTAATTCCTTCGTAGACTCGCTGGTCGGTGAGGAGTTGGATGAGATTCATCATGTAATCGAGTTAGTTTTGTTAGGGCTTGATCCCTAATATCCACTATGTTTTGAGATTGATGTTGTTATGACTTTGCCATGCTTAATGCTTGTCACTTTGGGCCCTGATACGTCCATTTTGCATCGTGTTTTACTACTGTTATTTATAATGTTTTTATGCATAATAATGATTTTTGGAGTATTTCTAATTCCTTTTCTCTCATAATATGCAAGGTTTACACAAAGAGGGAGAATACCGGCAGCTGGAATTCTGCACTTGAAAAAGCTACGTCGGAGTTACCTATTCAGCACATCTCCAAATGAGCTGAAAATTTACGGAGAATTGTTTGCAATATATGAAGAATATTAGAGCAAATAACAACCAGAGGGGGCCCACCAGGTGGGCACAGCCCACCTAGGCTCCCTGGCACGCCCTGGTGGGTTGTGCCCTCCTCGGCCACCTCCGGTGCCCCTCTTCTGGTATATAAGTCATTTTGACCTAGAAAAAAAATAAGGAGAGGACTTTCGGGATGAAGCGCCACCGTCTTGAGGCGGAACTTGGGCAGGAGCACTTTTGCCCTCCGGCGGAGCGATTCCGCCATGGGAACTTTGCTCCCGGAGGGGGAAATCATCGTCATCATCATCACCAACAACTCTCCCATCTTTGGGAGGTCCATCTCCATCAACATCTTCAACAGCACCATCTCCTCTCAAACCCTAGTTCATCTCTTGTGTTCAATCTTTGTACCGGAACCTTAGATTGGTGCTTATGGGTGACTAGTAGTGTTGATTACATCTTGTAGTTGATTACTATATGGTTTATTTGGTGGAAGATTATATGTTCAGATCCATTATGCTATTTAATACCCCTCTGATCTTGAGCATGATTATTATTTATGAGTAGTTACTTTTGTTCTTGAGGTCACGGGAGAAGTCATGTTGCAAGTAATCATGTGAACTTGATATGTGTTCGATATTTTGATGATATGTATGTTGTGATTCCCTTAGTGGTGTCATGTGAACATCGACTACATGGCACTTCACCATATTTGGGCCTAAGGGAATGCATTGTGGAGTAGTTATTAGATGATGGGTTGCTAGAGTGACAGAAGCTTAAACCCTAGTTTATGCGCTAATTTGTAAGGGACCGATTTGAATCCAAAAGTTTAATGCTATGGTTAGATTTTATCTTAATACTTTTCTCGTAGTTGCGGATGCTTGCGAGGGGGTTAATCATAAGTAGGAGGTTTGTCCAAGTAAGAACAACACCTAAGCACCGGTCCACCCACATAACAAATTATCAAAGTAGCGAACACGAATCAACTCAACATGATGAAAGTCCCGTCTACCCTCAAGAACGCTTTGCTTATCATAAGAGACCGTTTTGGCCTGTCCTTTGCCACAAAAGGATTGGCTACCTTGCTGCACTTTATTTACTATTAACGTTACTTGCTCGTTACAAATTATCTTGCTATCAAACTATCTGTTACCGACTATTTTAGTGCTTGCAGAAAATACCTTGCTGAGAACCACTTGTCATTTCCTTCTGCTCCTCGTTGGGTCAACACTCTTACTTATCAAAAGGACTACGATTGATCGCCTATACTTGTGGGTCATCATGCCCGGGTGCCATGATTTCAGATCTAAACCATTTATGTTTTCACCATTATATCTATGTTCTAGATCCGATCTTGCAAGTCATATTAACCTATTACGGGTTATGATCCGTAAACCCCGGGGTGACAATAATCGGGATACTTTCCGGTGATGACCGTAGTTTGAGGAGTTCATGTATTCACTATGTGCTAATGCTTTGTTCCGACTCTCTATTAAAAGGAGGCCTTAATATCCCTTAGTTTTCTTATGGACCCCGCTGCCACGGGAGAGTAGGACAAAAAATGTCATGCAAGTTCTTTCGATAAGCACGTATGACTATTCACGGAATACATGCCTACATTATATTTATGAACTGGAGCTAGTTTTGTATCGCCCTAGGTTATGACTGTTATATGTTGAATATCATCCAACGAATACACCGATCCAATGCCTACGAATTTTCCACATATTGTTCTTCCTAAGTTACTATTGTCGTTGCTACTGTTACACTTGCTACAAAATAATTGCTATCACTGTTACCGTTACTGCTACTGTTACCACTACTATCAAAACTATCATATTACTGTGCTACTGATCATATTGATGCAGATATTTAATCTCCAGGTGTGGTTGAATTGACAACTCAACCGCTAATACTTACAAATATTCTTTGGCTCCCCTTGTGTCGAATATATAAATTTGGGTTGAATACTCTACCCTCGAGAACTGTTGCGATCCCCTATACTTGTGGGTTATCAACACCTTTTTCTGGCACCGTTGCCGGGGAGCATAGCTACATTTGTTGAGTCACTTGCGATTATTATCTATTTATCAGTATGAAGAATCTGAAGGATACCAAGACTAAGATTTTTCCCTATAAGACGAGGGGAGGTAAGGAACTGCCGTCTAACTCTGCACTTGATTCACCTTCTATTTTGAGTAGACTTGCAACACCACCACATGCTATTAATCCTGATATGTCGCAAGTTATTGATGATGCTACTTCTGCTATGAATGCTACTCATGATGATGCTAGTACCTTGCTTGATGATAATATGTCGCTAGGTAATTTCTTGATGAACAAATTGCTAGAGCTAAAGATATTGAGAATGCTGAAACTGGTGAAATTATTGAAACTAATGAAGTGCTTAAAACTGAAAATCTTGAAACACCTGATAGACCTAGCTCTCCTAGATATGAATTGCCGAAGATACCTGAGGGCTATGTTATGGATGAGGAGGCAACTAGAGATTTTCTTGCTTGCAATGATAGAGAAGATCTTAAGAAATTATTATGCAAACTGAAAGAAACAGCTTTGAATGCTAGAATGAAATGTGATCCTAAGTTTGCTACTTCACCTATCTTTGTTAATGATAAGGATTATGAATTCTCTGTCGACCCAGAGTTAATTACTTTGGTTGAATCTGATCCTTTCCATGGCTATGAAACTGAAACTACTGTGGCACACCTTACTAAATTGAATGATATAGCCACCCTTTTTGCTCATGATGAGAAGATTCGCTACTATTATATTATCGAATTATTTCCGTTCTCATTAAAGGGTGATGCTAAGATTTGGTACAACACTCTTGGTCCTGGTTGTGTGCGTAGTCCCCAGGATATGATTTATTACTTCTCTGAAAAATATTTCCCTTGTCATAAGAAACAAGCTGCCTTGCAGGAAATATTTAATTTTGTGCAAATTGAAGAAGAGAGTCTCCCACAAGCTTGGGGGAGGCATCTCAAATTGCTTAATGCTTTGCCTGATTATCCTCTTAAGAAAAATGAAATACTTGATATCTTCTATAATGGACTAACCGGTGCTTCTAGGGACTTCCTAGATAGTTGTGTTGGTTGTGTTTTCAGGGAACGAACTGTTGAACAAGCTGAGGAATTATTGAATAATATATTGAAAAATTATGATGATTGGACTCTTCCTGAATCACCGCCTAAGCTCACTCCAAAGAAGAGGGTTATCTTATATCTAAGTCCTGAAGATATGCAGGAGGCAAAGAAAAGTATGAAGGAAAAGGGTATTAAAGCAGAGGATGTTAAAAATTTACCTCCTATTGAAGATCCTATTGAAGAAATACATGGACTAGACACACCACCACCAAAGGTGGTAGAGGTAAATTCTTTAATGAAATTTGATGAAAGTGATATCCCTTACAATAAACATCCTAGTCAATGCCTTTATGAGTTTGACAACTACATTAGAAAGCAAGATCACTTCAATGAAAATGTTATGAAACAATTACAATACAACTCCAATATGATTGCTCGCTTGAGTGACTTGTTATTTAGAATTACTAATGATGTAAGAGGTGTAGGGAAACATGCTTCTACGGTTCAAACTCAACTAGAACAAGTTGCTAAATCTCAAAGAGAATTGCTTGATGAAATGAATAATAATAAAAATGACTTTGCTGTTAGAGTAGCAACTAGAGGAGGTAAAATGACTCAGGAACCACTTTATCCAGAGAGACACCCTAAAAGAATTGAACAAGACTCTCAAAGAATTAACACTGATGCACCTAGTCCTTCTAAAATGAAGAAGAAAAAGAAAAATGATAGGACTTTGCATACCTCTAGTGCACCTGAAGTAGAAAAACCTCCTGATAATAATAATGATGTTTCTATTTCTGATGCTGAAACTCAATCTGGTAATGAACATTCACCTAGTGATAATGAAAAATATAATGATGATGTTCATGAAGACAGTCAACCAGAGAATGATAAACAACTTTATAATCATGTTGAAATAGAACCAGCTGTTGATCTTGATAACCCACAACCTAAAAACAAAAGATATGGTAAAAGAGACTTTGTTGCTAGAAAACATGGAAGAGAAAGAGAACATGGGTTCAACCCATGCACTTTCCACCTAAATCAACTAAGAAAAAGGATGATGAAGAATTTGAACGCTTTGCTGAATAGCTTAGGCTAGTCTTTTTGCGCACTCGCTTGACTGATATTTTAAAGATGGCCCCTTATGCAAAATATATGAAAGACATCATCAGTAATAAGAGAAAAATACCTAAAGCTAAAATCTCCACCATGCTTGCTAATTATTCTTTTAAAGATTGAGTACCAAAAAAACTTGGAGACCCAGGAATACCAACTATACTTGCTCCATCAAAAGAAATTATGTTCAAACTGCTTTGTGTGATCTAGGAGCTGGTGTTAGTGTTATGCCTTTCTCCTTATATAAAAGATTTGATTTGAATAAACTCACACCTACTGAAATATCTTTGCAAATTGCTGACAAATCAACTGCCATACCTATCGGTATTTGTGAGGATGTGCCCGTTGTTGTTGCAAATGTTACTATCTTAACTGACTTTGTTATACTTGAGATGCCCGAGGACGACAACATGTCGATTATCCTTGGTAGACCCTTTTTGAATACTGTAGGGGCTGTTATTGATTGCAATAAAAGCAAGGTCACTTTCATATCAATGGTAATGAGCATTCGGTGCACTTTCCGAAGAAACAATTCCAAGTGAATGGTATTATTGTTATTGAAAAGTCTCCGACACTCACTATTGGAAGTTTTCAACTACCTCTACCTACTGCCAAAAAGAAATATGAAATGCTTATTGTTGGGGACATGCATATCCCCGCTGAGGTAACTTCGTGTTTCACGAATGTTCTTCGGTTTCATGCTAATCGAAGGTGGTTGTTAATAAGACTTGATCAACCTTATTAATGGATCATCTTTGAGTGGTATGAAGTTGATGAATTTAGTAAGCACAACCTTCTGCGCCCAGCTTTTGTTTTTTGTTTTTCTTAGTTAAATAAAATAAAATGCCATGTTTTGTCTGTTTTCTGAATTTCCTGTGCAATAAAAAATGACCCAAAAATAAAAGTTCTTAGAATGCCCTGAAAATTTAATACGATTTTTTTCTGAATATTTCTGAATTTTTGGTGCAAATAACATCAGAAGGGGGTGCACCTGGTGACCACAAGACACCAGGGCGCGCCCTGGTGGGTTGTGGTCCCCACGAGGGCCCCCTCACTTATCTCTTTAGCCCATGTCATCTCCTACCTCTAGAAAAAATCCACCATAGCTCCCTCTCTCTCTCTCTCTCATGTTCTTGCTCTCAAACCCGCGAATTTTGATCTCTTTGCTCGAAGCTCCGTTTTCGAAACTGTTTTGGGGGATTGCTACTTGAATTTTATCTATAGGAATAAGATGAGTTTATTTAGGAAGTTTGCCTCCAATAAAAATGCTAAGGGAGTCATTGGGGAATCATCGGACAATGACCTCCATACTCGGAGAAGGGCGGAGGTGCGGCCGTGCGAATGGCCGCATATTCCCTTCATGGATGGGGATGGGATCCGTCAAGAGTTCGCACAATTCGCTGCTAATGTTGGGCTTACCGACTTCATCGTGACTGAGTGTGAACAATACCATCTCCTTACAAATTCCTTTGTACAAAATTTTCATTTTCTGAGTAGGAATAACCCCCTTGAGTTGTAGTTTAATTTATATGCTGAAACCCGTCAGATGCCACTCACTGATTTTTGCGATGTATGCTTGATCCCTTCTGACAGGGAAATAAGAGAGCCTAGGCCCGCAGAGTTTGAGGACTTTTATCGTACTCTGTCAGTGGGAGATGAGAGAGGCGTATCGAGTGTCACTGCTACTAGTTTGCAGTTTCCTTCTATGCATTATTTTGCTCTATTCATCGCTAAGTGTTTAATTGCTAGAGAAAAGGTTGGTGCACTCAGTGCTCCCGACTTTGCCATCTTACGCTGTGCACTTTATGGCGATAACACCTTTAGCCTCGGAGCTATTATTGCACATCGTCTACACCTTAATAGAAACAAGGGCAAAATTCATGGTGGCATTTATGCTACTCGCTTAGCGAGTCACTTTAATGTTCAGATACGCCAGCATGATTATCCTCTGCCCAAGGTCTATCTAGATCACCAGGCAATGGTGGCTCACCAGTTTACTGATATTGATGACTCCATTAATAATATTCCTTACAACCTGGTTTTCAGTGTGGATTCCTGTGATATTATTCCTTTGCCTGCACCTGCTTTGTTTGATTCTATTGCCAGGGCGGATACAGTATCATGCCTGAGGACATTATTGCCTACCGGAACGCCCAGGATGAGGCAGAGGACGAGCCTCAGGAGTGGGATGCTCAGGTGCCCGCTCCACAGCACTTCGAGATGGGACCAGATGGCTACTACTAGTGGTGATTACCAAGCTAGGCCAAAAGCCTAAGCTTGGGGGAGTACGTGTTTCCACCGACATTACATTCATGTTCACACATTTCATTCCAGTTGTCGGTGTTCACACTTTTTCATTGTATTATCCATGCTAGATTTATTTTCTCACTTTCTTCTTGTGAGTTTGAAAAACTTTGAGAAAATCCAAAAAAAAAGTTTCTTGCTTCTTTTCGGTTTTTCTTTCTAGTCTAGTTAGTTGTAGTATTAAAAAAGAAAAGCCAAAAAGATTTCCTTATTCTTCTTTTGCTTGTTGGGAGCTCTCCCGTGTAAATTGTTTTTCCTGTTTTTTGTTTTTCTTTCTCTTTAATTTGTTTTCTTCAAGAAAAACTAAAAATTCTAAAAATATTTCAGTATGTTTCTCTAAAATTATTTTCTTTTTATTGAGTCATACTAAGGAGAAGACCACGATGAAAATGTGGAAGTGTCTCTCATATGCATTGCTATTGATCTAACAAAGAGCCCATATTACCTTGTCTTCTCCTTTTAAATAAAATGTTTGTAGATTCCAGCTTAGTCGATGACACTCTTGCACTATTATTATTTTCATATCATTCGGTCGTGCAAGTGAAAGGCAATAATAATGATATTTGATGAACCGGCTGTGGCAGAGAGAAATGGGTATGAACGCCACTTGTTTTGTTTTTGTAAATATGTTTACCTAGTATCCATGATTCAACATATTATGATCAAACATGTTTGCAATGGCAATTAGAGATTATAGTTTCTCATGCCATGCTTAAGTAGCTAGGAGTTTATAATTATTTACCTTGGATGTCAACATGCATTAAAATGGTTGTGATGTAGTATGATGATATGGTATCCTCCTCCGAATGCTTCAAGTGGCTTGACTTGGCACATGTTCATGCATGTAGTTGAATCAAAACCAACATAACCTCTACGATATTTGTGTTCATGGTGTTCATATCCTACTCATGCTATTATCCAATGTTAATTAGGCATAATGCATGTTCATGACCATTTTCGCTCTCGAGCTGGCTGCTTCTCAACCTATTTGCTAGCCTTCGCCTGTACTAAGCGGGAATAATGCTTGTGCATCAAAATCCTAAAACCCAAGTTATTCCATATGAGTCCACCATATCTACCTATATGCGGTATTACCCTGCCGTTCTAATTAAATTTGCATGTGCCACCTCTAAAAATTTCAAATAAACATCCATTTTTGTGTGCCTGGATTGTTCATAGAGCGACAGGGGGTAGTCAGTATCTTCCATGCTAAGCGGGTTATTCTCATGATGAGTGTTTATTCACTCGTCCTTCCATGAGAGGGGCGGTAATAGGGATGCCCAGTCCCGAATTCAAAAATTGCAAATAATTAAACAAAACCCCCCCAGGACTGATGTTGGTATGGACGGTACCCGTGGATTCGGCTAGCCATGGAGTGTGTTTGATTGGTGGAGGGGGAGTAAACCTTTACTTTTATCGCTTGGGAACAACCACTAATGTGTTTAGCATGGAAGATATTGATAACTTTTTGTCGTGACATAAACAGGAAGGGTGCATTTCTGAAAATTTTATTTATCTCTATTTTAAAAACTTTGAGCTCTGGCACCGCTGCAAATCCCTGCTTCCCTCTGCGAAGGGACTATCTATTGAATTTTATGTTGAGTCATCGCATTCTCAAATAAGCGCTAGATCTGAGAGCACTATTGTCATCCTCATGCATTGTGCATAGTTAATGTTGGATGCATCATGACTGGATCTTTTCTACCATGAATTACAATGTTTAGTCACTGCTTGAACTTTGGAGGTGCTCTGCATTTATGTTTTGCGGTCTCAGAAAGGGCTAGCGAGATGCCACTATTGTCATATTGTATCATGGTTGTTTTCACAAAGTGTTGTCATTTGAGATATTTTATTATTTCTCGCTAGTTGCTTATGCCATTGATATGAGTTAATATAATTTCTAAGAGTTATTGTTGACATGGTTAGTCATAATCTTTGCTGAAAACCTGGGTGCTACTTAAGCTTATTTATGTAAACAAGAACAAGAGAGTTCGTAAAAGTTTTTCTTTTTCACTTTCAGTTTATCAACTGAATTGCTTGAGGACACGCAAATGTTTAAGCTTGGGGGAGTTGATACGTCTACGTCGTATCTACTTTTCGTAATGCTTTTGCTCTTGTTTTGGACTCTAATTTGCATGATTTGAATGAAACTAACTCGGACTGATGTTGTTTTGAGCAGAACTACCTTGGTGTTGTTTTTGTGCAGAAATAAAAGTTCTCGGAATGGAAAGAAACTTTTTGGAGAATTATTTCAGAATATATAAAAATACTGCAGCCAAGAACCACCGGAGGGAGCGCCCTGGTTGAGCAGAACCCACCAGGGCACGCAACCCCCTCCAGGCGCGCCCAGGTGGTTGTGCCCACCTGGTGGCCCCGCAGACCCTAATCCCAACTCCTTAAATACCTATTTTTGAAGAAAAAATCAGGGAGGAATAATTATCACGTTTCATGAGACGGAGCTGCCGCCACCTCCTGTTCTTCATCGGGAGGCCAGATATGGAGTCCGTTCGGGGCTCTGGAGAGGGGAATCTTCGATCTTCGTCATCACCAACCCTCCTTCATCACCAATTCCATGATGCTCCTCACCGGGAGTGAGTAATTCCTTCGTAGGTTCGCTGGTCGGTGAGGAGTTGGATGAGATTCATCATGTAATCGTGTTAGTTTTGTTAGGGCTTGATCCCTAGTATCCACTATGTTCTAAGATTGATGTTGTTATGACTTTGCCATGCTTAATGCTTTTCATTTTGGGCCCGGGTGCCATGATTTCACATCTGAACTATTTATGTTTTCACCATTATATCTATGTTCTAGATCCGATCTTGCAAGTCATATTCACCTATTACGAGTTATGATCCGTAAACCCCAGGGTGACAATAATCGGGATACTTTCCGGTTTTGACCATAGTTTGAGGAGTTCATGTATTCACTATGTGCTAATGCTTTGTTCTGGTTCTCTATTAAAAGGAGGCATTAATATCCCTTAGTTTCCTTATGGACCCCACTGCCACGGGAGAGTAGGACAAAAGATGTCATGCAAGTTCTTTCCATAAGCACGTATGACTATTTACGTACATGCCTACATTATATTTATGAACTGGAGCTAGTTTTGTATCTCCCTAGGTTATGACTGTTATATGATGAATATCATCCAACGAATTCACCGATCCAATGCCTACGAATTTTCCACATATTGTTCTTGCTAAGTTACTACTGTCATTTCTACTGTTACGGTTGCTACAAAATCATTGCTATCACTGTTACCATTACTGCTACTGTTACCACTGCTATCAAAACTATTATATTACTGTGCTACTGATCATATTGCTGCAGATATTTAATCTCCAGGTGTGGTTGAATTGACAACTCAACAACTAATACTTACAAATATTCTTTGGCTCCCCTTGTGTCGAACCTATAAATTTGGGTTGAATACTCTACCCTCAAAAACTGTTGCGATCCCATATAATTGTGGGTTATCACTCAACCACGATGTCGAGCTCGTCGTGGACGGCGAGCTTCTCGCGCATCCTGACGTCCGTGACTCCTGTGGAGAATGCCGCGATGAACGCAGTGTCAGAAGCACGCGGGATCTTGTTGCGCACCTGGCTGAAGCACTGGATGTACTCGCGGAGGGGGTCGTCAAGGTGTTGGCGGATAGAGCGCAAGCTACTAAGCGCAAGGGGGCGGTCAGGTGTGCCCTTGAAGTTGGAGATGAACTGCTAGCATAGCTCCTCCGACGAGGAGATGGGGCCCTCGGGGAGGTTCATTAGCCATGAACGTGCCACATCCTTGAGGGCCATGGGGAATCAGTTCACCATGACCTTTTCATCACTGTCGGCAGCTTGGATGCTGAAGGAGGAGAGAGAGAGGAACTCCATGGGGTTGACGGTGCCGTCGTAGTGGGGAGGCAGCTCCGGTGTGAACTTCGCGAGCCACACCACGCGGCAGAGCTCGCTCGTGAAGGCCAGGCAGCCCCCGGCAATGGAAACGATGCCGCCTGTGAGGGCGGTGCGGTTCTGGCGCCCGGCGACCGCGACCTCCTGGATGTTGCGGTTCGGGCACTCGCGCTGCCTTTCGATGAGCACCCGCGCGCCTGGTCGCGCGCATTGGATGATCTCATAGCTCGGGTTATCGTCGTGCGGCAGGGAGGAGCTGTGGGAGGGCTCAAGCGAGTGCTCCCGTCGGTGATGTGTAGCGCCGTCTTTGCGCGGGCGAGGTGGAGGAGGCGCGTCCTGCCCTGCCCACGCACCGCATGATGACGGAGGCGGCAAGGAGCGAGATGGTGTCAGGGCATCACCGGCGACATTGATGAGCTCAGTGATGCGTGCGAGCCAGGCGTCATAGTCGTTGTTGGTGGGGCGGTAGCGTAGCAGCTCTTACACCATGAGGAGTGCAGCCTACGAAGCCGACGGGTCACGGAGGGTGAGCGAAGTTGCCGTAGACATGCACACGGGTGGTCGGCATTGCTGCTGGTGCTGCTACTAGTACTGCCTGACCGAAGGATGCTCAGAGGAGGACTCCGCCTCCGGCTCCGCGCCCATGTTGCCTGTGCGAGCGCAACGGGTGCGAGGGACGATGACGTGCTCCATCTAGACGCGGTTGGTAGAGTACCGGGTGCGGCAAGCTCGATTGTCAGTTATGTCGGAACTGAAGCTTTGAGGTGCAAACACCAAGCCCCCTACCTACCACGCCAAAAGTCGGGGGATTGATTCTGAGCCATGGGAAATCCTCCAAAACCCCGGTTCGAGCTCTGGGGGACTGGCTTTGCATCTACGAGGTTACGAGCTAGGCACGACGAGGACACAATGAGCTACACCAGTTCAGGCCACCGTGCGGTGTCAAACCCTACTCCTGCTTGGTTGTATTGCTTGTGGACAGTGCAGTTGGAGCTACAATGATGAGCTTGAGATCTCTTGGTCTAGCAATGGAGATAGGGATTAGACAGGAGTTGATTCCTTGCTACAGTGGCCACTTTGGCCTCTTCCCTGAAAATATGAGCGGGAAAGGGCTACCACAGGGCGGCAATTTGAAAGGGGATAGGCGCCGGTGCTATCGTGACAAAGGTGGTATTCGCCTGTAAAAGGTGTTATCTGATGAAGCGCCACGGGCTCCACGATGACCTCCGTCCTGCCGCGCCACCGTCCTGGTCTTCTTTCACCAAAGGGGAAACCTTTGGGACTTGCTTTGGGCGTGTGCAGGCGCAGCTGCCCCCTTAGCACCAAAGGGGAAACTGCCTGGCCGTGCAGGCTGGCGCATGCCTTGATGATGTCACCCATGTGATGGGCAGTGCCACACCGCGTGGCTCTTCGGGAGGCCTTGCGGGGGGCGCTTTCCGAGGGAGGCCTCACGAGGCCGCTTGTTGGGATGGTGATCTTGATGAAGTCCTTAGCCGGGGAGCCCCTCGCAGGGCAGGCCCCTCGAGAGGCTGCTGGCTCCACGGCGCCTGTTGGTGGGCCACCTTCTGAGTTGGGCCAGGGGGCCCATCCTGGGCCGCAGACAGATGGCCCGTGGTACCCTGGTTCCCATTGGGCCGACAGAATACATTGCCGCTGGTGCCTGCTGCTCACATTTGCTATGGATGAAGCAAACCCTCAAGGACTATGGCATCACCATGAAGAAAGTCCCTCTCTACTGTGACGATGAGAGTGCTATCAAGATCAAGCATATTCAGATTCGTCACCACTTTCTTCTTGATGATGTGTTGAAGGAGACATTGTCATTGACCACGTGAAGACTGAAGACCAACGTGCTGATATCTTCACTAAGCCCTTGGATGACAAGAGGTTCTGCAAGTTGCGGTGTGAGCTAAACATCCTAGAATCTTCCAATGTCCTCTAAAGTGGACACAGATCCTAGCGCTTATGCATTTTTGATGACTTTGATGCACAACACACGAAATAACGTATTTCTTCAATCAATGAAGAGCTACCCTCTAAGTGTGAAGAAATTAATGAAGAACTTGACTCTCAGAACCCTACGAGAATTGTACACGGTGTGTGTAGTCAACATAGTTCCTATATGGCGAGTAATGCCACCACCTCTTTATGGCATTCTTCAAATTTGAGTTTTTTGGTCATTTGCAATTTCGTCAAACTTTTCAAATTAGTCATTTGAGATTATTCTTCATTGCTTGAGCTGATTATATATATATATACTTATACTTATTTGAGCTTTTCATGTCCTCAACAACATCCACATGTAGCTAATTCTTTAGTTTGATTTCTTCATCTATGTGGATGTGATCGGACCTGCTCCCCTCTATTCTAAGCTCAACCCACTCTGTTCAAAAATTCTTCATATGTGTTCTAACTGACACTGTTCAAAGTCTTCACTGTGTCCTTGACAATTGAAGAAATTGCAAACACATTTTAAAATTCCAAAAAGTTTTTTTGGCGGTTGTCACAGTAACTTCATCCCGTGCTTCACTCGCATGGATAAGCATGTGAAAACGCATGTGTGACATGTCTCACTGAGATGCGAATGGTTAGGGGCATATCCGCCCAAAATCTTCGGACCCCTCAGTTTTCACCATGGCTATAAATAGCCTTAACCCCGTCAACCTAGTTTCACTTTGCTCCTCTGCTCCCATCACTCTCACTTTCAAACCCTAGCGCCGCCGCTGGAATTCAATGCTGCCGGAGAAGAAGAGCTTCATTGCCACAACTTCTTCTTTGTCCTACTCACGCCAGATGTGGATTTCTTCACCTCTCCCGCTGCCGTAGCTGTCTTTCATCACCGAGTTAGGGCGCGGAAGATCTGAACTGACGATTTCCATTGTTTTGTCATCTAGTCTGCTGCATCGACGGTGCGGCAGGACCTCTGTGCTGCTTCGGCGGTGTGGCGGGACCTCTGTGCTACTACGGTGGCACGGCGGGACATGTCGGCTGCTTTCGCGCCGAGGCGGGACATCTCTCGTGCTTCTCCCTCCATGCTCGCCTCTCCCTTGTAGTAATCTCTCGACCCAGAACTCATGTGGGCCATGGAAGATGCAAGGGAACGATGATGAAAGACTTGTTTATTTTTGTGGATGAGGAGTTGAGGAGGAATGTGCAGTCATCTTGGAGTAGGTAGTATTTATAACCGAGTACAAATACGCTCCTTAGTGGGAAACCGTTTAGGTTTTGATCGGTGTGAACAAGTTTGCAATTAAATATAGCGTGGTAGTAATTTGGAATGTGACAGGACGCAAGCTCAAAACTTATTGACGGTTCTAGTTTTGAAGTGCAGCACTATTCCCGGATGGCGTAACATGGGCACACATTCTCGGCCACGTACGTGGAATTTGTCAGCACACGTCTTCTTCCATCAACCGTGCGCGCTCGTTATTACCATCGTGCACGTTGCTTTTAATTAGAATGTGTGCCCGTCTAGCGCACACACCTTGATCTATCTAACTATTTCTGTTTGTTGTGGCTAATCGCAAATAGTTCATCCATGTGAAGTGTATGCCGTCAATCGCAGACACCTTGATCTGGCTGACCGTTTCTGTTGTGTTGCCTAATCGCAAACAATTCATCTGAGTGAAGTATATGCCGTCAATCGCACACACACCTTGATCTACCTGACCGTTTCTGTTGTCTTGCCTAATCACAAACAGTTCATCCAGGTGAACGGTCTGCCGTATATCGCACACACCTTCATCTGTCTGACCGTTTCTGTTGTTATGCTCATCGCAAACGGTTCATTGGAGTGAACTGTATACCATGCATCGCACACGCAACTATAATCTGAAACGTGTTTGTTGTCTCCGCCATCACAAACGTTTGTATCTTTTTTGACGGTTTTATTACATAACCGTTTGTGATTAATGCATCGCACACAGTTTCATCCAAGGGTCCTTGATTGTAGTGTCGCGTTAGCAGCATCCTGCAGTAGTGTCAACCCGCCACATGTCTACTAGCAAAAGCTTCAGAGTGATGGCTCTGGCATCGACAACTTGGACACGCTGGCATGAGGAATTTGAGGACACTCATCAAGAAGAAGCATATCATTGGCGTCGAGGGCATCAAATTCGTCGAAGATCACCTTTGCGGTGCTTGTGAGTCTGGAAAGATGACCAGATCCAAGCACTCCGCGAAGACAATCATGACCACCTCTCATCCCTTTGAATTACTTCATATGGATCTCTTTAGCCCCACTCATTATGCCACACTAACCAATGCAGCATCACTCTATGGATTCGTCATAGTTGATGATTATTCTCGTTACACTTGGGTGCATATCATTACCTTCAAGATTGAAGTGCAGGGTGTCTTCAGACGGTTCGCGAATTGGGCCATGATGAATTATGGCCTCAAGATCAAGCACATCAGAAGCGACTGCTACTTATGGGCTGCGTTGGGATTTCCCTGAAGAGGAGAGGATGATGCAGTACAGTAGAGATAAGTATTTCCCTTAGTTAAGAACCAAGATTATCAAACCAGTAGGAGAACCACGCAACACCTCGTTAGCAGTACCTGCACACAAAATAACAAATACTTGCACCCAACACGAACAAGGGGTTGTCAAACCCTCGGCGGTTATTTGCAAGATCAAATTTTGTAGTGGTGTAGAGATAGATAAAACACAAAATAAATAAAATAAAATAAAATAAAATTGCAGCAAGGTATTTTTAGGATTTTGATTTATGATAAAAGTAGACCTGGGGGACTTAGTTTTCACTAGAGGCTTCTCTCTTGAAAATAGCATACGGTGGGTAAACAAATTACTGTTGGGCAATTGATAGAAAATCAAATAATCATGACAATATCCAAGGCTATGATCATGTATATAGGCATCACGTCCGAGACAAGTAGACCGACTCCTGCCTGCATCTACTACTATTACTCCACACATCGACCGCTATCCAGCATGCATCTAGAGTATTAAGTTCATAAAGAATGGAGTAACGCCTTAAGCAAGATCACATGATGTAGACAAAATAAACTCATGCATGAATAAACCCCATCTTTTTATCCTTAATGTCAATGATACAAATACGTGTCATGTCCCTTTCTGTCAGTGCGATTGAGCACCGCAATATCGAACCCATCACAAAGCACCTCTCCCATTGCAAGAAAAATCAATCTAGTTGGCCAAACCTAATCAATAGATCAGAGAGAAATACAACACTATAATAATCATGGAGAAAAGAGTTCAGAGAAGACTCAAATAATATCCATGGATAATCTGTACAAAAACTCACAATTCATTGGATCCCAACAAACACACCGCATAAAGTGATTACATCGAATAGAACTCCAAGAACATCGAGGAGAACATTGTATTGAAGATCAAAGAGAGAGAAGAAGGGCAACAAGGTTGATGTAGAGCCCCTCCGTGATTGATTCCCCCTCTGGCAGAGTGCTGGAAAAGGCCTCCAGATGGGATCTCTTGAGAAAAAGAACTTGTGGTGGCGGAAAAAGGGTTTCTGGTGGCTCTCCGTTGGTTTCCCGATTTTAAAGAATTTATAGAGACGAAATTTGATCAAACGAAGCAAAGGTGGGCCCATGAGGCACCAGGGCACGCCTACCCCCTGGGCGCGCCCTGGTGGCTCGTGGCCACCTCCTTCGTCTTCTGACTTCCCCCCGGAGCTTCTAGTGTCTCTTATGTCTAGAAAAAAAATCTCCAAAAAGTTTCGTGGCATTAGGACTTTGTTTGGTACTGATATTCTGGAAAACCAAAAATAGGAAAAAAACAGCAACTGGCACTGGGCACTAGGTTAATAAGTTAGTCCCAAAAAATGATACATAAATTGCATATAAAACATCCAAGATTGATACTATAATAGCATGGAATAATCAACAATTATAGATACATTGGAGATGTATCAGTGACATTGACACGAGTTCAAGAACACCAGCCTTAATGACTATCTTAACGAACTTTGTATCACTCATGAGCTATCTGCTCCATATACTCCTTAGCAGAATGGAGTTGCAGAACGCAAGAACAGGACACTCATCGAGATGGCTCGCACTATGCTTGATGAATACAAGACTTCGCGTCGATGGTGGCCTGAAGCAATTGATATTGCATGTCACATCATCAATCGGGTATATCTTCACAAATTCCTCAAGAAGACTTCATATGTGCTCCTCACTGACAAGAAAACCAATGTGGGTTATTTCAAAGTCTTTGGTGCTGAATGCTGGATTAGAGATCCTCATCACAATTCTAAATTTGCACCGAAAGCACATGAGGGTTTTAAGCTTGGTTACAGAAAGGACTCACACGCCTATTGAGTCTTCAACACCTACAACAACAAGGTTGTTGAAATTATTGATGTGTGGTTCGATGAAACTAACGGCTCACAAAGAGAGCACCTGCCTCCTGTGCTAGATGAAATGCCACCTGAGGAATCTATCAAGTTGATGGGCACTGGCGAAATTGTGCCCAGTGAAGAAATAGCTGAAGAAGAAGTGATCATTCCCCGTCATGAAGAAACTGTTGATCCTGAAGAAAATGACACTGAGGAAAATGCGCAATAACAACAAGGTCTTCGTCCAGCTCATCCATGAGTGGCGAATGAAGTGAAGATTGAGAAGATCCTCGACAACATCAATGCACCTGGTCCCCTCACACGCGCAAGAGATTCACATTTAGCTAACTTTTGTGGGCATTTTCCATTTGTCTCCATCACAGAGCCCACCAAAGTTCATGAAGCATTTCTGGAACCTGAATGGATTCAAGCCATGCAAGAAGAACTGCAACAATTCGAGCTCAACAATGTGTGCGAGCTTGTGAATCACCCTGATCCATGCAAGCACAATATCATTGGCACCAAGTGGATCTACCGCAACAAGCAAGACGAAAATGGCCAAGTGGTGAGGAAGAAGGCCCATCTTGTAGCACAAGGCTACACACAGGTTGAAGGTATTGATTTCAGCAAAACTTTTGCACTTGTTGCTAGGCTTGAAGCTTTTCGTATATTAATTGCAGATGCTAACCATCATAATATTTTCTTATATCAAATGGATGTGAAAAGTTCATTCCTAAATGGTAAGCTTGAGGAAGAAGTATATGTTGCTCAAATACCAGGTTTTGAGGATCCAAAGCATCCTCACAAAGTCTTCAGACTAAAAAAGGCCCTCTATGGCCTCAAGCAAGCCCCACGGGCTTGGTATGACACTCTGAAGGAGTTCCTAAAGAAAAATGGATTCAAACCCGGTTCACATGACCCTACTCTTTTTCACAAAGTCTTATGATGGTGAACTGTTCATATGCCAAATATATGTTGATGATATTATCTTTGGTTACACTAACAAGCGTGTAAGTGATGAATTTGCATATATGATGCGTCAAGAATATCATATGTCTATGATGGGAGAATTGAAATTCTTCCTTGCTCTTCAAATTCGTCAACAACCTAATGGCATCTTCATTCAAGAGAAATACCTCAAAGATTGCCTAAAGAAATTCGGCATGCAAGACTGCATAGGCCTCAAAATACCAATGCCTACAAATGGTCAACTCTGCACTGATGAAAAAGGTAAAGATTTCGATCGGAAGGTATATCGCCCCATCATTGGTTTGCTTCATTACCTATGTGCATCTAGGCCAGATATTGTGCTGAGTGTTTGTATGTGTGCCCAATTTAAGCAACACCGAAGGAATCACACCACCAGGTTGTGAAATGAATTCTTTGATATTTATCTCACACACCAACGCTTGGATTATGGTATCCCAAGGGCTCATCTTTTGATCTAGCTGGATTTTCTGATTTTGATTACGCTGGAGATCATGTGGATCACAAGTCTATGTCAAGCACATGTCATTTCCTCAGACGATCTCTTGTTTGTCGGTCCTCAAAGAAGCAGAACATCGTCGCCCTTTCCATAGCTGAGGCTGAATATGTCACGGGATTGATTCTAAGCCACGGGAAATCCTCCAAAACCCTGGTTCAAGCTCTGGGGGCCTGGGTTTGCGTCTACGAGGCTATGAGCTAGGCACGGCGAGGACACAACAAGCTACCCAGGTTTGGGCCACCGTAAGGTGTAAAACCCTAATCCGGCTTGGTTGTATTGCTTGTGGACAATGCACTTGGAGCTACAATGATGAGATTGAGCTCTCTTGAGTTAGCAATGAAGCTAGGGCTTGGACAGGAGTTGGTCCCTTGCTACAGTGGCCGCTCTGTCCCTTATATAGGTTCCTCGGGTATCTTCCCCGAAAATATGAGTGGGAAAGGGTTACCATGGGGCGGCAATTTGAAAGGGGACAGGCGCAGGTGCTATCCTAACAAAAGGTGGTCTTCACGTATAAAATGTGTTATCTAATGACGCGCTAGGGGCACCACGATGATCTCCGTCCTGATCTTCTTTCACTAAAGGGGAAACATTCGGGTCTTGCTTTGGGCGTGGGCAGGCGCAACTGCCCACTTAGCACCAAAGGGGAGACTGCCCTGGCCGTGCAAGCTGGCGCCTGCCTTGACGATGTCACCCATCTGATGGCAGCGCCACACCGCGTGGCTCTTCGGGAGGCCTCGCGAGGGGCGCCTCACGAGGGCGTCCTCATGAGTCCGCTTGTTGTGATGATGATCTTGATGAAGTCCTTAATCGAGGGAGCCCCTCGCGGGGCAGAGCCCTCGAGAGGCTGCTGGCTCCGCGTTGCCCATTGGCCGGCCGCCTTCTGAGTTGGGCCAGGGGGCCCTTCCCGGGCCGCAGGCAGATGGTGCATTGTACCCTTGTTCCCATTGGGCCAGCAGTAGTCCCTGGGCCTGCGGTGCGCATGTTTTGCCTGTTGAGGAGCGAAACAATGCGGGGCCTAAGACTGCCGGGCCCAGACAGGGACGCGTGGTAGCATGACGGGACAGCGACGCCCCCACTCCCCACGACGCCTCGATAACCGCCGTCTTGGCCATAAAGCCTACCTGCGCATGCGTGGGTGCATCATTGCTCCCAATCTCGCTCTCCGCCTCCTTGCGAACTGCTCATCTGATTCCTCTTCCTCCAATCTCCGTCTGACGCTGCCTCCATGGCTCCCAAGAGGAAGCTCTCCGCTGCTGCGAAGGGCAAGGCGATGGTGGAGGAGATGTCGCCACCGGAGCCGGCGCCGATGAACGGTAGATGCCGAGCCCGTGCCTCTGCTGCTGCAACAAGGGCTACCCTTCGCGGCCGGACGCGGTCATCGGCCACCGGCGTGGAGGCCGGCCCTAGCGCCCAAGGAAGGATCGTGCCCCACGGGCACGGAGGGCGAGGCGTCCAAGGCCCGGGCACACGAGTTCATTGTGGTACTGCATCACCGGCCCCGCAGCTGGCTCTAGCTCCCATACTCCTTTGTGAGGGTGATGGAGGATGGCGATCCCCTGGGTCTATGGCTACAGGCGGACGGCTACCGCAATGGCCCCTCCTGGGTGGTAGTTGAGTTCTCCCCCACCGGCTTCATGTTCCTGACGTGGGGGTGGAAGTCATTCGCCCGCTCTCGCCGCCTGAAATGCGGGCAGGGTCTCCAGTTCAGGTATGACGGCGCAGCCACCCTCTTCGTGAAGTTCTTCGGGGTCTCTGGTGGCCGCATGGAGTGTTGCATGGAAAGTGAGAGTGGAAGCAACACCGACTCCTCTAGTGGAAGCGGAAGCGATGAGATCTCCCAGAGCGTCAACAGTGAAGACGACGACTCCAACTAGGCACGGGCGGCGCCTGGGTGGGACCCTTTAAGATAGTTCTTTCCTTTTGTTCGTGCAAGATGAATGTAGCCCCACGGGGGTGTGAAGACGATGTTTTATAAGGACTTGTATTAAGTACTTAACGTTTTGTTGGCGTGTGCATTCCTCGCGAGGCCCGTTTTTTCTTCTCTTGCATGCCCTGGTGCACTACGTCATCAAGACCCAGCCTCCGAGCGTGCTACAACCGCCGCTGGTATGTTAGGGCGCGTTCCTAGACAAGGCAGTAGGGTGTAGGGATCTACGAGATGGTAGGGGCTCCTGAGGCGCGATGCTCAAGAAGCCCCCCCCCATTGACGTGCAAGCAACACGCGTGAAAGGAGGAAACCCGTGCTCGGCGAGGCTGCGGGTGAAGGAGTTTAAGAGAGGCCGCGGATGGCCTTCGTGGCGCATTGGACTTAGCTTTTTGGGTGCGATTTCTTTTACGCACCGCAGCTCAGGAGTCGCGCCTCGCGATGAGTGCCCACCCGCGAGGCCCTCGTAGGACATGGTGGTGGCGGTGCGATGGATGCCTCGCGAGGCAGCGTTCGCGGGGCTGCCTGAAGGGGGGGTATCCATGACGCTTTTTCCGTCCTCATGGTGATGGCCTCGGGAGGCGCTAAAGGCGAACTCAAGAGGCACTCCTTGAACACGCTTGGAGCCCGAAGCTAACAACGGGAGGCACACTCGACGATGTTGTCCGCCTCTTTGTTGACGCCGCGAGGGGCGTGCTGGAGCTCCATGATTGGGAAGCGTTTCTCAAGCTTGCGCACCTTCTCCAGGTGGGAAGCCATGTGCTGATCCTCCGGCTTGTAGCTCTTGAGGAGGTGTCGCGCCCCATTCGAGCTCCTTCATTCTTGCACCAGACCCAAAGTAGCCCCATGGGAGCATGAAGATGATGCTTCAGCAAGAACTCGTATTAAGCGCCCGATGTTTTTACTGTGAGGCACGCTCCTCGTGAGGCCTTTCTTTCTTTCTCTGCTTGCTTTGGTGCTCTACATCGTCAGGACCCAGCGTCCGAGCGAGCTATGACCGTTGCTGGTATGTCAGGATGCGTGCCTAGACAAGGCCAGAGGGTGTAGGGCTCTGCGAGGTGTTAAGGGCTCCCAAAGCATGATGCTTAGGAGAGGCCCACCTAGATGTGCCAGCGGCTTGTGCGAGGAGAAAGATCGGCGGTCCATGATGTTGTGAAGGGAAGAAATTAGGAGGTGTCGCGACTGGCCCTCGAGGCGCACTATACTTAGCCTTTCGTGGCTTAATGTGGCAGGGTGCCCTCCGCAGGGCACGGCCCGCCAAGGGTGCTTGATCGCGAAACCCCCTTGCCACGGGCGTCAACGGTGGGTGTCCTGCATCAGAGGGATGGCCCTGTTTTCGCAAATAGAGAAGTGGCGTACGCTCGTGATACTGCTTGTGAGTATCACACGAGGAGACAAGTACCAAGGACCTTGGTGAGGTGACGTGCATGGGGGCAGGCCCGCGCGTCAGAACTTAGTTGCTTGGGTGTAGCAGTGCCACTGGGTATGACCCAAGCACATGCACTGTGTCCAGCCCGGCTCACGTGATATGTAGGAGGAAGATCACGGGCGTGCGCGGCTCCTGAGGGAAATTTATGACAAGCACTTGCAATAATTAGAGAATGAAGTTTTACTTATGCGCAAAAAGGGGCGCTCCTTCATGGAACCCTTGATTTTCAAGGCTCGACACCCAGCATGCCTTTGACGCATGCCTCCGCATTCCTTCCCACCTGGGACTCCAGGCTAATGCGCATTAGCCTCATGAATGTAGCTCCCGCACTCTCCAAGCCGAAGGGCATGCGCGTGTGGCAGAGCGGGTCCATGATCTGATTGATCCGTGGAAGGATGAAAGGGTCCCCGGGACCGGCCTTGTTGAGGTTGGTGAAGTCGACACACATGCGCTTGCTGCCATTTGCCTTGGGGATGATGACAGGGTTGGCGATCCACTCGGGGTGGAGCACTTCACGGATGAACCTTGCCTCCTGAAGCTGCTCGACCTCCTGAACAATGAACTCTTGCTTCTCAATTGCCTGCGTCATACCTTCTTCTTCACGGGCCGCGTGCTGGGGCACACGGCTAAGTGGTGCTCAATCACCTCCCTCAATACACTGGACATGTCTGAAGCTGTCCAGGCGAACATATTAGCATTTGCCCGGAGGAAGGTGACGAGCGCATCTTCCTATTTGGGGGAGAGGCCGGCCCCGATGGTGAGGGAGGGGCCGGAGCCCCTGCCATCCAGTGACACCTTCTTGGTCTCCACACGGACCTGGGAGAACTGCAGCTTCTTCTCGGCGGGGGCTGATAAGTCTCCAACGTATCTATAATTTTTTATTGTTCCATGATGTTATATTATCATTCTTGAATATTTTATAATCATTTTATAGGAACTTTATATCATTTTTGGGACTAACCTATTGACAGAGTGCCTAGTGCCAATTGCTGTTATTTTGCTTGTTTTTTACATCGCAAAATATCCCTCTCAAACGGAGTCCAAACGCAGCGAAACTTTTTGGAGATTTTTTTCTGGACCAGAAGACAACTTGGGAGCCAAGGAAGCACCAGAGGGGAGGACCGTGGGGCCCACAAGACACCAGCGCGCCAGAGGCCCCTAGCACGCCCTGATGGGTTGTGGGGCCCACGGAGGTCCTCTCCACCACCTCTCAGCTCTATAAATACCCAAATATTCCAGAAACCCTAGGGGAATCGATGAAACACAATTCCAGCCGCCGCAAGTTCCAGAACCACGAGATCCAATCTAGAGCCCTATTCGGGCACTCTGCCGGAGGGGAACATGATCACAGAGGGGTTCATCATCCTCATTGGTGCCTCTCCGATGATGCGTGAGTAGTTCACCATAGACCTATGGGTCCGTAGGCAGTAGCAAGATGGCTTCTTCGCTCTTTTTGATTCTCAATACAAAGTTCTCCTCGTTGTTCTTGGAGATCTATTTGATGTAATGACTTTTTGCCATGTGTTTGTTGGGATCCAATGAAGTTCGAGTTTATGATCAGATCTATATCCATGAATATTATTTTGAGTCTTCTTTGATATCTTATATGCATCATTATTTATAGCCTTGTATTTCTTCTCTGAAACTTTGGTTTGGTTTGGCCAACTAGACTGATTTTTCTTGCAATGTGAAGAGGTGCTTTGTGATGGGTTTGATCTTGCAGTGTCCTCACCCAGTGATAGAAAGGGTAGCGAGGCACGTATGTATCATTGCTATTAATGATAAAAAGATGGGGTCTATTCCTACATGAATAGATCATGTCTACATCATGTCATCGTTCTTATTGCAATACTCCGTTTCTCCATGAACTTAATACACTAGATGCATGCTGGATAGCGGTAGATGTGTGGAGTAATAGTAGTAGATGCAGGCAGGAGTCAGTCTACTAATCTTGGACGTGATGCCTATATTCATGATCATTGCCTTGGATATCGTCATAATTATTTGTTCTTCTATCAATTGTCCAACAGTAATTTGTTTCCCACTGTATGCTATTTTCTCGAGAGAAGCTACTAGTGAAATCTACGGGCCCCGGGTCTATCTTTTATCATATTGTTTTCAGATCTATTATCCCAAAAACCCAAAAATACCTTGCTGCACTTTTCCTTTACTTATTTTATTTCGTGTTTTATTCAAATCTATTTATCCAATCTCATACAAATTGATCTATCTTTTTACCGAGGAGGGATTGACAACCCCTCTTACGCATCGGGTTGCATGTATTTGTTCTTTTTGTGCAGGTACCATTTACATAGTGTTGTTTGGTTCTCCTACTAGATTGATACCTTGGTTTCATAACTGAGGGAAATACTTCCCGTAGCTGTGATGCATCATCCCTTCCTCTTTGGGGAAATACCGACGCAGTCTCAAGCCACGTCAAAGGAATTCCTAGCGCCGTTACCGGGGAGACATCCTCAATATCTATCAGGTTCCTAATCACAAATCTCAACTCCTTGCAATTTACATTATTTGCCATTTACCTCTCATTTTCATCTCCCCCACTTCACAAAAAATTTCCTTTTCATTTGCCCCTTTTTTCGTTTGCTTTTTTCTCGTCAGATCTCTTGTTTTCTTGAAATCTTGTTTGCGTAGTCACGATGTCTCAAGAAAATACCAAATTGTGTGATTTTTTCAATACCAATAATAATGATTTTATTTGCACTCCGATTGCTCCTCCCGCCACTAGTGCGAAATCTTGTGATATTAGTACCGCTTTGTTGAATCTTGTTATGAAAGATCAATTTTCCGGTACTCCTAATGAGGATGACGTGTCCCATCTAAACACATTCGTAGAATTGTTGGGGCGTGGCAGGGCCGCGTTGGCCTACTGAGGGTTTGCCTCAAGAGGGTTGCCCTTCCGAGGCTGGTTCTGCCAACCCTGGCGAGAGTTGTTGTTGCTGTCATTGTCGTGATCCTTCCAGCACCCACTTTTGCAGCTGCCGATGCGGCCGGAGCCGCACTCATTGCGGTCGCCGCGCTTCTCCTGGCGCTCGTCGTGAAGCACCGTGAGCCTATGGCAGTCTTCAGTGGCATGGGAGTGCATTATCTGGTAGGCCCATAAGGGGTGACCGTCCTTCTTGGCCTCGTCGCGGTCGCAGCTGCGCTTCTGCTCGGGCTCCAGCGCAAGCACGACGAGGCCCTTGCGCTTGGTGTCCCTGACCTTGGTCTTGCCAGCATCGGGGTCGTTGTGGGCGAAGAGGTGGCCCTCCTCCACCTTGGCGCACTTGTCGGCAAGGTCGAACAGCTCAATGATACGTCTCCGTCGTATCTACTTTTCCTAACACTTTTGCTCTTGTTTTGGAATCTAATTTGCATGATTTGAATGAAACTAACCCGGACTGACGTTGTTTTCAGCAGAACTACCATGGTGTTGTTTTTGTGTAGAAATAAAAGTTCTCGGAATGGAACAAAACTTTTTGGAGAATTATTTTAGAATATATAAAAAATATTGGAGCCAAGAACCACCAGAGGGGGGCCCCTGGTTGAGCACAACCCACCAGGGTGTGCCACCCCCTCCATGCGCGCCCAGGTGGGTTGTGCCCACCTGGTGGCCCTGCAGACCCTAATCCCAACTCCTTAAATACCTATTTTCGGAGAAAAAAATCAGGGAGGAAGAATTATTGCGTTTCTCGAGACGGAGCCGCCGCCACCTCATGTTCTTCATTGGGAGGCTAGATCTGGAGTCTGTTCTGGGCTCCGGAGAGGGGAATCTTCGATCTTCATCATCACCAACCCTCCTTCATCACCAATTCCATGATGCTCCCCACCGGGAGTGAGTAATTTCTTCGTAGGTTTACACAAAGAGCGAGAATACCAGCAGCTAGAATTCTGGACCTAAAAAAGCTATGTCAGAGTTACCTATTCTGCACATCTCCAAATGAGCTGAAAATTTACAGAGAATTGTTTTGCAATATATGAAGAATATTGGAGCAAATAACTACCAGAGGGGGCCCACCAGGTGGGCACAACCCACCTGGGCGCGCCAGGGAGCCCAGGCGCGCCCTGGTGGGTTGTGCCCTCCTCGGCCCACCTCCAGTGCCCCTCTTCTGGTATATAAGTCATTTTGACCTAAAAAAATAAGGAGAGGACTTTCGGGACGAAGCGCCACCGTCTCGAGGCGGAACTTGGGGAGGAGCACTTTTGCCCTCTGGCGGAGCGATTCCGCCGGGGGAACTTCCCTCCCAGAGGGGGAAATCATCGTCATCGTCATCACCAACAACTCTCCCATCTTTGGGAGGGCAATCTCCATCAACATCTTCAACAACACCATCTCCTCTCAAACCCTAGTTCATCTCTTGTGTTCAATCTTTGTACCAGAACCTTAGATTTGTGCTTATGGGTGACTAGTAGTGTTGATTACATCTTGTAGTTGATTACTATATGGTTTATTTGGTGGAAGATTATATGTTCAGATCCATTATGCTATTTAATACCCCTCTGATCTTGAGCATGATTATTATTTGTGAGTAGTTACTTTTGTTCTTAAGGTCACGGGAGAAGTCATGTTGCAAGTAATCATGTGAGCTTGATATGTGTTCGATATTTTGATGATATGTATGTTGTGATTCCCTTAGTGGTGTCATGTGAATGTCAACTACATGGCACTTCACCATATTTGGGCCTAAGGGAATGCATTGTGGAGTAGTTATTAGATGATGAGTTGCTAGAGTGACAGAAGCTTAAATCCTAGTTTGTGCGCTACTTTGTAAGGGACGGATTTGAATCCAAAAGTTTAATGCTATGGTTAGATTTTATCTTAATACTTTTCTCGTAGTTGCGGATGCTTGCGAGGGGGTTAATCACAAGTAGGAGGTTTGTTCAAGTAAGAACAATACCTAAGCACCGGTCCACCCGCATATCAAATTATCAAAGTAGCGAACACGAATCAACTCAACATAATGAAAGTCCCGTGTACCCTCAAGAACGCTTTGCTTATCATAAGAGACCGTTTTGGCATGTCCTTTGCCACAAAAGGATTGGGCTACCTTGCTGCACTTTATTTACCGTTAACGTTACTTGCTCGTTACAAATTATCATGCTATCAAACTATCTGTTACCGACTATTTCAGTGCTTGCAGAAAATACCTTGCTGAGAACCACTTGTCATTTCCTTCTGCTCCTCATTGGGTTTGACACTCTTACTTATCGAAAGGACTATGATTGATCCCCTATACTTATGGGTCATCAGGCCCGGGTGCCATGATTTCAGATCTGAACCGTTTATGTTTTCACCATTATATCTATGTTTTAGATACGAGCTTGCAAGTCATATTCACCTATTACGAGTTATGATCCGTAAACCCCGGGATGACAATAATCAGGATACTTTCCAGTGATGACCATAGTTTGAGGAGTTCATGTACCCACTATGTGCTAATGCTTTGTTCCGGTTCTCTATTAAAAGGAGGCCTTAATATCCCTTAGTTTCCTTATGGACCCCGCTGCCACGGGAGGGTAGGACAAAAGATGTCATGCAAGTTCTTCCCATAAGCACGTATGACTATTTACAAAATGCATGCCTACATTATATTTATGAATTGGAGCTAGTTTTGTATCGCCCTAGGTTATGACTGTTATATGATGAATATCATCCAACGAACTCACCGATCCAATGCCTACGAATTTTCCACATATTGCTCTTGCTAAGTTACTACTGTTGTTGCTACTGTTACACTTGCTACAAAATCATTGCTATCACTGTTACCATTACTGCTACTATTATCACTGCTATCAAAACTATCATATTACTGTGCTGCTGATCACCTTGCTACAGATATTTAATCTCCAAGTGTGGTTGAATTGACAACTCAACTGCTAATAATTACAAATATTTGTTGGCTCCCCTTGTGTCGAATCTATAAATTTGAGTTGAATACTCTACCCTCGAAAACTGTTGTGATCCCCTATACTTGTGGGTTATCAAGACCTTTTTCTAGCGCCGTTGCCGGGGAGCATAGCTACATTTGTTGAGTCACTTGGGATTATTATCTATTTATCACTATGAAGAATCTGAAGGACACCAAGACTAAGATTTTTTTTCCTCTAAGACGAGGGAAGGTAAGGAACTGCCATCTAGCTCTGCACTTGATTCACCTTCTATTTTGAGTAGACTTGCAACACCACCTCATGCTATTATCCTGATATGTCGCAAGTTATTGATGATGCTACTTCTGCTATGAATGCTACTCATGATGATGCTAGTACCTTGCTTGATGATAATATGCCACTAGGTGAATTTCTTGATGAACAAATTGCTAGAGCTAAAGATATTGAGAATGCTGAAACTGATGAAGTGCTTGAAACTGAAAATCTTGAAACACGTGTTAGACCTAGCTCTCCTAGATATGAATTGCCTAAGATACCTGAGGGCTATGTTACGGATGAGTAGACAACTAGAGATTTTCTTGCTTGCAATGATAGAGATGATCTTAAGAAATTATTATGCAAACTGAAAGAAACATCTTTGAATGCTAGAATGAAATGTGATCCTAAGTTTGCTACTTCACCTATCTTTGTTAATGATAAGGATTATGAATTCTCTGTCGACCCAGAGTTAATTACTTTGGTTGAATCTGATCATTTCCATGGCTATGAAACTGAAACTATTGTGGCACACCTTACTAAATTGAATGATATAGCCACCCTTTTTGCTAATGATGAGAAGATTCACTACTATTATGTTATCAAATTATTTTCGTTCTCATTAAAGGGTGATGCTAAGATTTGGTACAATACTCTTGCTCCTGGTTGTGTGCGTAGTCCCCAGGATATGATTTATTACTTCTCTGAAAAATATTTCCCTGCTCATAAGAAACAAGCTGCCTTGCGGGAAATATTTAATTTTGTGAAAATTGAAGAAGAGAGTCTCCCACAAGCTTGGGGGAGGCTTCTCCAATTGCTTAATGCTTTGCCTGATCATCCTCTTAAGAAAAATGAAATACTTGATATCTTCTATAATGGACTAACCAATGCTTCTAGGGACTTCCTAGATAGTTGTGCTGGTTGTGTTTTCAGGGAACGAACTGTTGAACAAGCTGAGGAATTATTGAATAATATATTAAAAAATTATGATGATTGGACTCTTCCTGAATCACCGCCTAAGCCCACTCCGAAGAAGAGGGTTATCTTATATCTAAGTCCTGAAGATATGCAGGAGGCAAAGAAAAGTATGAAGGAAAAAGGTATTAAAGCAGAGGATGTTAAAAATTTACCTCCCATTGAAGAAATACATGGACTAGACACACCACCACCAAAGGTGGTAGAGGTAAATTCTTTAATGAAATTTGATGAAAGTGATATCCCTTACAATAAATATCCTAGTCAATGCCTTTATGAGTTTGACAACTACATTAGAAAACAAGATCACTTCAATGAAAATTTTATGAAACAATTGAAATACAACTCCAATATGATTGCTCGCTTGAGTGACTTGTTATTTAGAATTACTAATGATGTAAGATGTGTAGGGAAACATGCTTCTATGGTTCAAACTCAACTAGAACAAGTTGCTAAATCTCAAAGAGAATTGCTTGATGAAATGAATAATAATATAAATGACTTTGCTGTTAGAGTAGCAACTAGAGGAGGTAAAATGACTCAGGAACCACTTTATCCAGAGGCACACCCTAAAAGAATTGAACAAGACTCTCAAAGAATTAACACTGATGCACCTAGTCCTTCTAAAATGAAGAAGAAAAAGAAAAATGATAGGACTTTGCATACCTCTAGTGAACCTGAAGTAGAAAAACCTCCTGATAATAATAATGATGGTTCTATTTCTGATGCTGAAACTCAATCTGGTAATGAAAATTCACCTAGTGATAATGAAAAATATAATTATGATGTTCATGAAGACACTCAACCAGACAATGATAAACAACCACATAATGATGTTGAAATAGAACCAGCTGTTGATCTTGATAACCCACAACCTAAAAACAAAAGATATGATAAACGAGACTTTGTTGCTAGAAAACATGGAAGAGAAAGAGAACATGGGTTCAACCCGTGCCCTTTCCACTAAAATCACCTAAGAAAAAGGATGATGAAGAATTTGAACGCTTTGCTGAAATGCTTAGGCCAGTCTTTTTGCGCACTTGCTTGACTGATATTTTAAAGATGGCCCCTTATGCAAAATATATGAAAGACATCATCAGCAATAAGAGAAAAATACCTGAAGCTGAAATCTCCACCATGCTTGCTAATTATTCTTTTAAAGATGGAGTACCAAAAAAACTTGGAGACCCAGGAATACCAACTATACCTTGCTCCATCAAAAGAAATTATGTTAAAACTGCTTTGTGTGATCTAGGAGCTAGTGTTAGTATTATGCCTTTCTCCTTATATAAAATATTTGATTTGAATAAACTCGCACCTACTGAAATATCTTTACAAATTGCTGACAAATCAACTGCCATACCTATCGGTATTTGTGAGGATGTGCCCGCTGTTGTTGCAAATGTTACTATCTTAACTGACTTTGTTATACTTGAGATGCCCGAGGACGACAACATGTCGATTATCCTTGGTAGACCCTTTTTGAATACTGCAGGGGCTGTTTTTTATTGCAATAAAAGCAAGGTCACTTTTCATATCAATGGTAATGAGCATACGGTGCACTTTCCGAAGAAACAATTCCATGTGAATGGTATTAATGTTATTGAAAAATCTCCGACACTCACTATTGGAAGTTTTCAACTACCTCCACCTACTGCCAAAAAGAAATATGAGATGCTTATTGTTGGGGACATGCATATCCCCGCTGAGGTAACTTAGTATTTTACAAAAGTTCTTCGGTTTCATGCTAATCGAAGGTGGTTGTTAATAAGACTTGATCAACCTTATTAATGGATCATCTTTGAGAGGTATGAAGTTGATGAATTTAGTAAGCACAACCTTCTGCGCCCAACTTTTGTTTTTTGTTTTTCTTAGTTAAATAAAATAAAATGCCATGTTTTGTCTGTTTTCTGAATTTCCCGTGCAATAAAAAAATGACCCAAAAATAAAAGTTCTCAGAATGCCCTGAAAATTTAATACAATTTTTTTTCTAAATATTTCTAAATTTTTGGTGCAAATAACATGAGAAGGGGGTGCACCTGGTGACCACAAGACACCAGGGCGCGCCTTGGTGGGTTGTAGTCCCCACGAGGGCCCCCTCACTTATCTCTTTAGCCCATGTCATCTCCTACCTCTAGAAAAAAGCCACCATAGCTCTCTCTCTCTCTCGCGTTCCTGCTCTCAAACCCGCGAATTTTGGTCTCTTTGCTTGAAGCTCCATTTCCGAAACTGTTTTGGGGGATTGCTAATTGAATTTTATCTATAGGAATAAGATGAGTTTATTTAGGAAGTTTGCCTCCAAGAAAAATGCTAAGGGAGTCATTGGGGAATCATCGGACAATGACCCCCATACTCGGAGAAGGGTGGAGGTGCGGCCGTGCGAATGGCCACATATTCCGTTCATGGATGGGGCCGGGATCCATCAAGAGTTCGCACAATTCCATGCTAATGCTAGGCTTACGGACTTCATCACGACTGAGTGTGAACAATACTATCTCCTTACAAATTCCTTTGTGCAAAATTTTCATTTTCAGAGTAGGAATAACCCCCCTGATGTGCAGTTTAATTTATATGCTGAAACCCGTCAGATGCCACTCACTGATTTTTGCGATGTATGCTTGATCCCTTCTGACGGGGAAATAAGAGAGCCTAGGCCCGCAGAGTTTGAGGACTTTTATCGTACTCTGTCAGTGGGAGATGAGAGAGGCGTATCGAGTGTCACTGCTACTAGTTTGGAGTTTCCTTCTGTGCATTATTTTGTTCTATTCGTCGCTAAGTGTTTAATTGCTAGAGAAAAGGTTGGTGCACTCAGTGCTCCCGACTTTGCCATCTTACGCCGTGCACTTTATGGCGATAACACCTTTAGCCTCGGAGCTATTATTGCACGTCGTCTACACCTTAACAGAAACAAGGGCAAAATTCATGGTGGCATTTATGCTACTCGCTTAGCGAGTCACTTTAATGTTCAGATACGCCAGCATGATTATCCTCTGCCCAAGGTCTATCTAGATCACCAGGTAATGGTGGCTCACCAGTTTACTGATATTCATGACTCCATTAATAATATTCGTTACAACCTGGTTTTCAGTGTGGATTTCCGTGATATTATTCCGTTTCCTGCACCTGCTTTGTTTGATTCTATTGCCAGGGCGGATACAGGATCACGCTTGAGGACATTATTGCCTACCAGGACGCCCAGGAAGAGGCAGAGGAGGAGCCTCAAGAGTTGGACGCTCAGGTGCCCGCTCCACAGCACTTCGAGATGGTACCGGATGTCTACTATGAGTGGTGATTACCAAGCTAGGCCAAAAGCCTAAGCTTGGGGGAGTACGTGTTTCCACCGACATTACATTCATGTTCACACATTTCATTCCAGTTGTCGGTGTTCACACTTTTTCATTGCATTATCCATGCTAGATTTATTTTCTCACTTTCTTCTTGTGTGTTTGAAAAACTTTGAGAAAATCCCAAAAAAAAGGTTCTTGCTTTCTTTTGGTTTTTCTTTCTAGTCTAGTTAGTTGTAGTATTAAAAAAGAAATGCCAAAAAGATTTCCTTATTTTTCTTTTGCTTGTTGGGAGCTCTCCCATGTAAATAGTTTTTCTTGTTTTTTGGTTTTCTTTTTCTTTAATTTGTTTTCTTCGAGAAAAAATAAAAACTCTAAAAATATTTCAATGTGTTTGTCTGAAATTCTTTTCTTTTTATTGAGTCATACCAAGGAGAAGACCACGATGAAAATGTTGAAGTGGCTCTCATATGCATTGCTATTGATCTAACAAAGAACCCTTATTACCTTGTCTTCTCATTTTAAATAAAATGTTTGCAGATTTCAGCTTAGTCCATGGCACTCTTGCACTATTATTATTTTCATATCATTCGCTCTTGCAAGTGAAAGGCAATAATGACGATATTTGATGAACCGGCTGTGGCAGAGGGAAACGGGTACGAACTCAACTTGTTCTGTTTTTGTAAATCCATGATTCAGCATATTATGATCAAACATGTTTGCAATGACAATTAGAGATTATAGTTTCTCATGTCATGCTTAAGTAGCTAGGAGTGGATAATGATTTACCTTGGATGTTAACATGCATTAAAATGATTGTGATGTAGTATGATAATATGGTATCCTCCTCTGAATGCTTCAAGTGGCTTGACTTGGCACATGTTCATGCATGTAGTTGAATCAAAACCAACATAGCCTCTACGATATTTATGTTCATGGTGTTCATATCCTACTCATGCTAGTATCCAATGTTAATTATGCATAATGCATGTTCATGGCCATTTTCGCTCTCTAGTTGGCCGCTTCTCAACCTATTTTCTAGCCTTCGCCTGTACTAAGCGGGAATACTGCTTGTGCATCAAAATCCTAAAACCCAACTTATTCCATATGAGTCCACCATATCTACCTACATGCGGTATTACCCTGCCGTTCTAAGTAAATTTGCATGTACCACCTCTAAAAATTTCAAATAAACATCCGTTTTTGTGTTCCTGGATTGTTCATAGAGCGACAGGGGGTAGTCAGTATCTTCCATGCTAAGCAGGTTATTCTCATGATGAGTGTTTATTCACTCGTCCGTGCATGAGAGGAGCGATAATAGGGATGCCCAGTCCCAAATTCAAAAATTGCAAATAATTAAACAAAACTCCCCGAGGACTGATGTTGGTATTGATGGTACCCGTGGATTCGGCTAGCCGTGGAGTGTGTTTGATTGGTGGAGGGGGAGTAAACCTTTACTTTTATCGCTTGGGAACCGCCACTAATGTGTTTAGCATGGAAGATATGGATAACTTTTGGTCGTGACATAAACTGGAAGGGTGCATTTCCCAAAAAAATTATTTATCTCTATTTTAAAAACTTTGAGCTCTAGCACCGCTGCAAAACCCTGCTTCCCTCTGCGAAGGGAATACCTATTTAATTTTATGTTGAGTCATCACCTTCTCAAATAAGCGCCAGATCTGAGAGCACTATTGTCATCCTCATGCATTGTGCATAGTTAATGTTGGATGCATCATGACTGGATCTTTTCTACCATGAATTACAATGTTTAGTCGTTGCTTGAACTTTGGAGGTGCTCTGCATTTATGTTTTGCGGTCTCAGAAAGGCTAGCGAGATACCACTGTTGTCATATTGTATCATGGTTGTTTTGACAAAGTGTTGTCATTTGAGATATTTTATTATTGCTTGCTAGTTGCTTATGCCATTTATATGAGTTAGTATAATTTCTAAGAGTTATTGTTGACATGGTTAGTCATAATCTTTGCTAAAAACCTGGGTGCTACTTAAGCTTATTTATGTAAACAAGAACAAAAGAGTTTGTAAAAGTTTTTCTTTTTCACTTTCAGTTTATCAACTGAATTGCTTGAGGAGAAGCAAATGTTTAAGCTTGGGGGAGTTGATACGTCTCCGTCATATCTACTTTTCCTAACACTTTTGCTCTTCCTTTGGACTCTAATTTGCATGATTTGAATGAAACTAACCTGGACTGACGCTGTTTTCAGCAGAACTACCTTGGTGTTGTTTTTGTGCAGAAATAAAAGTTCTCAGAATGGAAAGAAACTTTTTGGAGAATTATTTCAGAATATATAAAAAATACTGGAGCCAAGAACCACCGGAGGGGGGGCCCTGGTTGAGCACAACCCACCAGGGCACGCCGCACCCTCCAGGCGCGCCCAGGTGGGTTGTGCCCACCTGGTAGCCCCGCAGACCCTAATCCCAACTCCTTAAATACCTATTTTCGGAGAAAACAACCACGGAGGAAGAATTATCGTGTTTCACAAGCCAGAGCCGCCGCCACGTCCGGTTCTTCATCGGGAGGCCAGATCTGGAGTTTGTTCGGGGCTCCGGAGAGGGGAATCTTCGATCTTCGTCATCACCAACCCTCCTTCATAACCAATTCCATCATGCTCCCCACCGGGAGTGAGTAATTCCTTCATAGGCTCGCTGGTCGGTGAGGAGTTGGATGAGATTCATCATGTAATTGAGTTAGTTTTGTTAGGGCTTGATCCCTAGTATCGACTATGTTCTGAGATTGTTGTTGTTATGACTTTGCCATGCTTAATGCTTGTCACTTTGGGCTCGGGTGCCATGATTTCACATTTGAACTATTTATGTTTTCACCATTATATCTATGTTCTAGATCCCATCTTGCAAGTCATATTCACCTATTACGAGTTATGATCCGTAAACCCCGAGGTGACAATAATCGGGATACTTTCCGGTGATGACCATAGTTTGAGGAGTTCATGTATTCACTATGTGCTAATGCTTTGTTCCGGTTCTCTATTAAAAGGAGGCCTTAATATCCCTGAGTTTCCTTATGGACTCCGCTGCCATGGGAGAGTAGGACAAAAGATGTCATGCAAGTTCTTTCCATAAGCACGTATGACTATTTACGGAATACATGCCTACATTATATTTATGAACTCGAGCTAGTTTTGTATCGCCCTAGGTTATGACTGTTATATGATGAATATTAACCAACGAATTCACCGACCCAATGCCTACGAAGTTTCCACATATTGTTCTTGCTAAGTTACTACTGTCGTTGCTACTGTTACACTTGCTACAAAATCATTGCTATCACGGTTACCGTTACTGCTACTGTTACCACTGCTATCAAAACTATCATATTACTGTGCTACTGATCATATTGCTGTAGATATTTAATCTTCAGGTGTGGTTGAATTGACAACTCAACTGCTAATACTTACAAATATTCTTTGGCTCCCCTTGTGCCGAATCTATAAATTTGGGTTGAATACTCTACCCTCGAAAACTGTTGTGATCCCATATACTTGTGGGTTATCACTCAACCACGGTGTCGAGCTCGTCATGGATGGCGAGCGTCTCGCGCATCCTGACGTCCATGACTCCTGTGGAGAATGCCGTGATGACTGCGGTATCAGAGGCACACGGGATCTTGTTGCGCACCTGGCTGAAGCGCTGGATGTACTAGTGGAGGGGGTCGTCAAGGCGCTGGCGGATAGAGCGCAGGCTACTGAGCGCGAGGGTGCGGTTGGACGTGCCCTTGAAGTTGGAGATGATTTGCTGGCACAGCTCCTCCGACGAGGAGATGGAGCCCTCGGGGAGATTCATTAGCCATGAACGTGCCACATCCTTGAGGACCATGGGGAACCAGTTAGCCATGACCTTTTCATCGCCGTCGGCAGCTTGGATGCTGAAGGAGTAGAGCGAGAGGAACTACATGGGGTGGGCCGTGCCGTCGTAGTGGGGAATCAGCTCCGGTGTGAACTTCGCGAGCCACACCACACGGCGGAGCTCGCTCGTGACGGCCAGGCAGCCCTCGGCGATGGAAATGACGCCACCTGTGAGGGCGGTGCGGTTCTGGCGCCCGGCGACTGCGACCTCATGGATGGTGCGATTTTGGTGCTCGCGCTGCCTTTTGATGAGCACCCGCACATCTGGTCGCCCGCGTTGGATGATCTGACAGCTCGGGTTATCGTCGTGCAGCACGGAGGAGCTGTGGGAGGGCTCAAGCGAGTGCTCCCTGTGGTGATGTGTCACACCATCGTTGCGTGGGCGAGGTGGAGGAGGCGCGTCCTGCCCTGCCCGCGCACTGCGTGATGACGAAGGCGGCAAGGAGTGAGATGGTGTCGGGGCGTCACCAGCGATATTGATGAGCTCAGTGATGCACGCGAGCCAGGCGTCATAGCTGTCGTTGGTGGGGCAATAGCGTAGCAGCTCTTGCACCATGAGGATTGCATCCTACAAAGCCGGTGGGTCACGGAGGGCAAGCGAAGTACCGTAGACGTGCGCACGGGTGGTCGGCATTGCTGCTGGTACTGCCTGACCGAAGGATTCTCAGAGAAGGACTCCGCCTCCGGCTTTGCGCCCATGTTGGCTGCGCGAGTGCGGCGGGCGCGAGGGATGATGACGTTCTTCATCTGGACGCAGTTGGCACGGCGCTGGCACGACAAGCTCGATTGTCAGCCATGTCAGAACTGAAGCTTTGAGGCGCAAACACCAAGCCCCCTACCTGGTGCGCCAAAAGTCGGGGGATTGATTCTGAGCCACGGGAAATCCTCCAAAACCCTGGTTCAAGCTCTGGGGGACTGGCTATGCATCTACGAGGCTACGAGCGAGGCACGGCGAGGACACAACGAGCTACACAGGTTTAGGCCACCATGCAGTGTAAAACCCTACTCCTGCTTGGTTGTATTTCTTGTGGACAGTGCACTTGGAGCTACAATGATGAGCTTGAGATCTCTTGGTCTAGCAATGGAGCTAGGGCTTGGATAGGAGTTGATCCCTTGCTACAGTGGCCACTCTGGCCTCTTCCCTGGAAATATGAGCGGGAAAGGGCTAGCACAGGGCGGCAATTTGAAAGGGGATAGGCGCCAGTGTTATCGTGACAAAAGGTGGTCTTCGCCTGTAAAAGGTGTTATCTGATGACGCGCCAGGGGCTCCACGATGTCCTCCGTCCTGCCGCGTCACCGTCCTGTTCTTCTTTCACCAAAGGGGAAATCTTTGGGACTTGCTTTGGGCATGGGCAGGCGCAGCTACCCCCTTAGCACCAAAGGGGAAACTGCCTGGCTACGTAGGCTGGCGCCTGCCTTGACGATGTCACCCATGTGATGGGCAGCGCTACACTGCGTGGCTCTTCGGGAGGCCTCGCGGGGGGCGCTTCGCGAGGGTGGCCTCACGAGGCCGCTTGTTGGGATGGTGATCTTGATGAAGTCCTTAGCCAGGGGAGCCCCTCGTGGGGCAGGCCCCTCAAGAGGCTGCTGGCTCCGCGGCGGCCGTTGGTGGGCCGTCTTCTAAGTTGGGCCAGGGGGCCCATCCTGGGCCGTAGACAGATGGCCCGTGGTACCCTGGTTCCCATTGGGCCGACAGAATACATTGCCGCTGGTGCCTGTTGCTCACATTTGCTATGGATGAAGCAAACCCTCAAGGCCTATGGCGTCACCATGAAGAAAGTCCCTCTCTACTGCGACAATGAGAGTGCTATCAAGATCACCCACAACCCAGTGCAACACTCCAAGACGAAGCATATTCAGATTCGTCACCACTTTCTTCTTGATGATGTGCAGAAGGAAGACATTGTCATCGACCATGTGAAGACTGAAGACCAAGTTGCTGATATCTTCACTAAGCCCTTGGATGAGAAGAGGTTCTGCAAGTTGTGGTGTGAGCTAAACATCCTAGAATCTTCTAATGTCCTCTAAAATGGGCACAGATCCTAGTGCTTACGCATTTTTGATGACTTTGATGCACAACACATGAAATAACGTATTTCTTCAATCAATGAAGAGTTACCCTCTAAGTGTGAAGAAATTAATGAAGAACTTGACTCTCAGAACCCTACGATAATTGTACATGGTGTGTATAGTCAACATAGTTCCTATACAGTGAGTAATGCCACCACCTCTTTATGGCATTCTTCAAATTTGAGTTTTTTGGACATTTGCAATTTTGTCAAACTTTTCAAATTCGTCATTTGAGATTATTCTTCATTGCTTGAGCTGATTATATATATATATATATATATATATATATATATATATATATATATATATATACTTATTTGAGCTTTTCATGTCCTCAACAACATCCACATGTTGCTAATTCTTTAGTTTGATTTCTACATCTATGTGGATGTGATCGGACCCGCTCCCCTCTATTCTAAGCTCAACCCACTCTGTTCACAAATTCTTCATATGTGTTCTAATTGACACTGTTCAAAGTCTTCACTGTGTCCTTGACAATTGAAGAAGTCGCGAACACATTTTAAAATTCCAAAAAGTTTTTTTGGCCGTTGCAACAGTAACTTCATCCCGCGCTTCACTCGCGTGGATAAGCATGTGAAAATGCATGTGTGACGTGTCTCACTGAGATGCGAATGGTTAGGGGCTTATCCGCCCAAAATCTTCGGACCCCTCAGTTTTCACCGCGGCTATAAGTAGCCTTGACCCCGTTAACCTAGTTTCACTTCGCTCCTCTGCTCCCATCGCTCTCACTTTCAAACACTAGCACTGCCGCTGGAATTCAACCCCGCCGGAGAAGAAGGGCTTCACTGCCTCAACTTCTTCTTTGTCATACTCACGTCGGACGTGGATTTCTTCACCTCCCCCGCCACCGTAGTTGTCTTTCATCGCCGAGTTAGGGCGCGGAAGATATGAACTAATGATTTCCATCGTTTTGCCGTCCAGTTCGTCGAGTTTAAATGCTAATTTTTTCACCTCGTTTGATCTTCACTCTACTCAAAAATCTTCAAGTGTTGTTTTTACCACTCTTTCAATTCTTCAGCACTTCCTTTTGGTCAGTCTTGTGTTTTTCATCTAAGTTATGCTTAACAACTAGATTCCTCAATTGTGCAAATTGCTTCAATTTGTACAACTCTGGAACCTAGGTCAAGAACACTTAGTGAATTGCGTCAAGACGATAAGGGTCAATTTCCTCAACTGGTATATTTTGAAAATTTCTGAGAACGCATGTGACTCTTCCCAATTTCCTCGCAACTATACTCTGTTCACATGTACTAATGTCTGCCGATGAATCTCTTGGTTCTCATCAACGTAATTCATTTGCAGTGTTGCATGAGGAAAATCTTCAAACTTCATCAGAGTCATCAAAAGCTCAGAAAGCTCAGTTGAAGAAAATGGTCGATGGCAAAAAGCCTCAGAAGGGAGGAAAACTTAAAGAGGAACACACTTCTTTTGAGATCCAGAGGACATTTACTCAGGGTATTGCACTCCAGATGAGGCAACTCATGGCAACAAAACCAAGGAGCAGCGCAAGACGCGCATGCAAAATATCTAGAGGTACTGGTTGTATGAGTGGAGAGATTATCATTATGTCACTCCCAAATACATGAATGATTTTTCTTTGAAGCCTCCATGCAAAAGGCCAGCTCTTGCCTAAGGACAATTAGCTGATCCAACAAGCATAAGAAGGGGTGAAGAATTCCCCAAGGAATAGGCAAGGGGTCAAGCTAAATTGGCGAAACAGGCCAAGAAGGCCATTGATGAATTCAACAGGGCCACAAAGGCCTCAACTAAAGCTGGTGCTAGTGGCAGTGGCAGTTATGGCGCTCCCAAGAAATCAATGCCTAAGAAGCCTGCTCACAAGCCCAAGCCATCTAATCCAAAGCCCTCAGTGGCCAATGTCGGGCCCATGGGACTTGGGGTACCCTGGCCCGTCTGCCCGTGGCCCAGGGCGCGGTGCGTGCCCGAGGGCCCGACGGATGGCCCACTACTGAACTTCACGAGCAAGACCCTCGTGAGGCGCGTCAGCAAGCATCATCAGGAGCCTCGCGAGGCCCTCTCGCAAGGTGGTCTCCTGAGGCCACCTCCTGAGGTCCTTGGCGGAGGCGGACAACCCGAGGGCTCTTTAGCCCGGTCGCGCGAGCCTGCACCTTCACGTGGGTGACGCGCCAAGCGACAACCTGCGCCAACAGTCGCGGGTACGGCGGCTTTCCTCTTTTTTGCTAAGGGAGCAGGGCCAGCTCGCTAGTTCCCAAAGTAATCTCCAAAGGCTTCCTGATCGGTGCAAGAATACCAAGGCAAGGACGCGCCAGGGCGGAGGTCATCCCCAAGCCCACCAACGCGTCATAGCAGGAGGCTTTTGCAGGCAAAGACCACCTATAGT
This sequence comes from Thinopyrum elongatum, assembly GCA_011799875.1. Taxonomy (NCBI): domain Eukaryota; kingdom Viridiplantae; phylum Streptophyta; class Magnoliopsida; order Poales; family Poaceae; genus Thinopyrum; species Thinopyrum elongatum. The sequence continues at coordinate 230,948,815 of CM022298.1, forward strand.
CAGGATAAGGTGCGCTCCTGTGCCCCTTCAAAATGATCATTGTGGAAACCCTTCCCACCAAGTATTTTTGGGGGAAGAGGACCAGAGGCATGGTTTAAAAGGAGGGCAAGCTGCCGCCGTAGAGGAGGATCCCCCCGGCTAGCCAGAGCACCCCATTGTACTCTCATCCTCAAGCAATCCAGACAAGTAGGATTAGGGTTTTACATCGCGAGGTGGCCTGAACCTGGGTAACGACTGTGTCCACTATCCTTCATCTTTAGCTCGAGCTCGCCGGAGCGTCACCGTGAGGCAGAGTAGGGTGGTAGGAGAGAGCGCACCCCAGAGTTCAAACCCTCTTGGGTCCTGGAGCCCCGATTCCGACATTTGGCGCGCCAGGTAGGGGTGCGCAGATGTTGTTCCGCTCCGTTTCGGCCCCCGCTTCACCAACACCATGGCTGACGCTCGCCGCACGCGTGCCAAGCGTCGAGCAGCTCGCGTCGCCCAAACGGAGCCTGAGGGCTGCGGCAACCACCGCCACTCTGCCGGCGCCACGGCCGCTGCTGTCGTCGACCCCACTGCACACGAATAGCAGGATTCCTCCATGGACCCCTCCGTGCAGCCGGACGGCCACACCGCCACAGCCTCCTCCCAAACCCGCCTTGGGCACATGAACATGTAGGCTGCGCTCCTCATGGCGCGTGAGCTGCTTCGCTACCGCTCGGCTGATGCCGGCTACGACGCCTGGCTGGGCCGCAGCACTGAGCTCGTCACCGCCGCCGGAGAAGCCCAGACACCTTCTCGCTCGCTTGGCCTTCTGCCGTCCTGCACTGCGGACGTGGCACACGGAGCGCCTCTGCCACCTCCCCTGCACGATGATCCCATTGAGCCCCGAAGTGACGCGCGCCCATGCGACCCGCCCCGTGGAGCGCCATCGCAGGCCTAAGATGAGGCCAGTTGCCAGATCGTTCGCCGTGCACCGCCCGACGCGCGCGTGCTCCTCGAGCAGCAGCGCCAGTGCCAAGACCGCATCGTTCAAGAGGTCACGGTGGCCGGGTGCCAGAACCGAGCTGCCCTCGCGCGCGGCGTTCCTCCAAGTAGTGTGGGTTGCCGAGCCTTCACTCGCGAGGTGCGCCGGGTGGTTTGGCCTGTAAAGTTCAAGCCGGAGCTGCCCCCGCGCTATGATGGCATCTTCGATCCCGCAGAATTCGTCCAGCTCTACGCACTGAGCATCGAGGCGGCGAACGGCGATGACAAGGTCATGGTGAACTGGTTCCCCATGGCCCTCAAGGACGGTGCGCGCTCCTGGTTCATGAACCTGCCCGAGGAGTCGATCTCTTCATGGAGCGAGCTCTGCGAGCAGTTTGTCGCTAACTTCAAGGGCACACATCACCGTGCCCTCACCGTCAATGACCTACGTCACGTGAAGCAGCGCCCTGGTGAGACCCTCCGCAAGTACATTCAGCGCTTTAGGCAGGTGCGCCACAAGATCCCGCGCGCCTCGGACGAAGCCATCATCTTGGCGTTCTCCAACGGCATCACGAACGTCAGGATGCGTGAGAAGCTCGCCATCAACGATGACCTGAGCTCAACGCTGGAGCTGTTCAACATTGCCGACAAATGCGCCAAGGCTGATGAGGGCCGCCTTTTCATCCACAATGACCCCAACGCTACGCCCGACGACAGCAAGGCCAAGGGCAAGGAGGTCAAGCGCAAGGGCCCTGCCGTGCTAGTGGCGGAGCCCGAGCAGAAGCGCGGCCGCGGCCGCGACCGCGACGAGCCCGGGAAGGACCAACACCTGTTCTACGTCTACCACAACATGTGCACTCACAACACCGAAGACTTCCAGGAGCTCAAGTTGCTCCGCGATGAGCGCTTGGGCCGTCAGGTAGACCGCAACGACCATGGCGTCGGCCGTGGAGGTGGCCGTGGCGGCGGCCGATGGGACACCCGCAACGGCAACTCCCGCCAGGGCTGGCGTGACCAGCCTCGCAAGGGCACCTGGTGTGACCAGCCTCACGAGGTGCACCCTCAGGACAATGCTGCCCTTCCGCCCCTGCGGCCGCTGCCCAGAAGGAACGACACCAACCAGCATGACGAGGGGCCTATCAGGAGCCTCGTGCGATAGCCGGCATCCTCGGGGGAGCCCAGGCCCCTGCATCCAACCGCCTCTTCAAGCAGTTCTCTCGTGAGGTGAATGCCACCATCCCAAGGCCGGAGGCTGCGTGGACCCTCAAGTGGTCGCAGTACGCCATCACCTTCGACTCCAAAGGCTACCTCAAGTCCACGGCCGCCGCAGGCGCACTCCCCATGCTATGCACCCCCACCATCAGCAATGTCGCGGTCACCAAGACCCTCCTCGACGGAGGTGTAGGCCTCAACGTCATCTCCATCGGGACCTTCGAGACACTCTAGGTGCCCTACGACCAGCTGTGGCCCACCAGGCCCTTCTCTGGGGTGACAGATGGGTCCACCATCCCCCTGGGGCAAGTGCGCCTCCCTGTCACCTTCGGCACCCTCGACAACTACCACACCGAGCTCATCGATTTCGACGTGGCGCACATCGGCCTCCCGTACAACACCATCCTGGGCTATCCGGTGCTCACCAAGTTGATGGCAGTGACCCACCACGGCTACAATGTCCTCAAGATGCCTGGCTGCAGCGGCGTCATCACCATCACCTGCGATGAGAAGGACGCAGTCTGTTCCCTCGAGCGTGCCTACAAAGCTGCGGCGGCCGAGCACTCTGAAGGCAAAGATGGCGTCGCTCCTCCTGAAGCCGCACCCGCAAGGAAGAAGTAGCTACTACCCTCCCAAGGCCCCACCAAGGCAAAGAAGGTGCCAGCTGATGCCAGCACCACAAGCCCCATGCTCATCACCGGTGCCTACCTCCCTCCAGCATGGGAAGGCATGCCCGGCGCCTCCCTTTGGGTAGGCTCGGGTGCTTTCGCCTGGAGAGTTTCTGACTTGACCAGTGTGCCGAGGGAGGTTTTCGGGCACCACTTGGAGGCGTGCCTTGTTGTGCACCCGCGCAAGCAAGGAGCACGGCGCCAGGCGCCAGAGGCACAAGAGTTCATCACCTAGGAGATTCACAAGCTGCGAGAAGCTTGGGCCATCCATGGCAAGTGTCACCCTGTACATTCCGCCGACCCAGCTGCCATCCCCGAGAAGGCTGGCTGGGTGTGCATATGTGTTGATGTCGCGAGCCTCAACAGGTCCAGTTCCTAGGATCTCTTTTGGCCCTCACGCGTTGGCCTGAGCAGGGGCATCACCACCAACTAAACCCGCATGCCCTTTGGTCTAGAGAACAACGGCGCCACCTTCCAAAGGCTGGTGCAGCTCGTGATGGAGCCTCGTGGGACTTCAGCCCCTCACGAGCCCCCAAGGCTTTGGGAGCCAGCCGGCCCCTGAGAGGTGAACCTCTGCAGCACGCCTCGTCAAGCAGCTCGACGCTCCTATAGAAGCATGTCGCCAGGTGAATTTTTGGTTTGTTCAAATTGAGGTCGCCCCATGGGCTGCATCATCCTCAAGCTGGTCAGGGTCCGCCCCTGTAGCTGCCTCACTTTTTGGTCATGTAATGAACCTGGTTATGTTCTGATTGGCTCTTGTCGCTTTTGTTACCGAATGCTCGATGTGTCGCCCCTGAGGGCGACGCGCGTCCGCGGCCACTCTCTTGACTGTTTCTTGACTGGGGGCTGGGCACGGCGCCTGTGCTCGGGTCCGTCCCTGCAACATCGCCCAACCCAAGCGACTGAGCTCTGGCTCGTGGGCCCGTTCCCGTGCACGTCACCTCCTTTGGGTCTTTGGTGTCTTACCCCCTCACGCAACGGTCACGAGTGCGCCGTCAGGTGCGTGCCGTCCCCTCTCCTTTTCTGCAAAACTATTCAACATGCAGTTACTTCTGGGAACGGGCGCTCGAAAGCTCGTAAGGCGTCATCTCATGTAGCGACCAGCCCATGTGCCGCGTAAGGCCACCTCACTGGGGGAGCCCCTGCAGACCTGTCCATGGCTCCGAGCCTGACGCAGCCCAGCTGCAAGTGGAGAACGGGGTTCCTATGCCTAACGACCGGGATGCCCAATACCTCCAGTTCTGCGGTGGCCCCCATGCGTTCGAACAAACAGGGTTGTATATGCCCCGGAGACTCACGATAGAGCTCCCGCCCACGTCCCAGTGGATGCCCCATGCTCAGCACTGGCGGAACGATCGAACATTGATCATGCCCGAACCAAGTGGAAGCCCTGTAACACCCCGAGAATCATGCTATAGTAATCTTAACCTAATGATGCCATGTCACCCTGTTAGATAAGCCTAATTGCCCTGGGTAAAAATCAAACTCAAATTCAAATTCAAAACATAAGTGAAATTCAAAATTTCACAAACATGAAAACTAAAATGTTAATCTTGTGGCAGATGTTCCGTAACTAATTATGGTGGTGAACCAACATTTTTCTAAAGTGTTTTAATGCCCTAAACTATTTAAAACAATGGCTAAATCATTTAATTAAATGCTTTCTAAATTATAAAAAGGCTAAAATATTTTATTTAAATGTTAAACTAATTGTGGCAGTGGCCTAAATTTTTTAAACTAAATCAGGTACATGTTTTTAGTTTATAAAACTAGTTTGGTTTTAAACAAGTTTTGGAAAACATAAGGGTCGGCGTTCTGGGAAGAGGGTTACCCAGACTTGCCTGCCGGCGGCCCACGACGTGGCTCCATCGACGGCCTGGTATGGCCCAGCTTCAGCGACAACAACTCAAGACCCTCACGAGGGGAACGACACCAAGACCTCCACGAGGAGCGGCCTCCTCATGCTGGCTCCCGAGGAGCGGATATCTCTATGCAAGCCTCACCTCGTGAGGTCCGGATGACGTGAGCCATGACGACCAAGGCCAGGCGGGCGCCAGCGGGCGTAGAGTACCAGTTTCCCCTTCGGTGCTAAAGAGGCAAGCGCAGGCGCGGAGTCCTGAGGAATCAGCCAAAGGTTTCCATTCCCGTGCAACAAGACCAAGACCACCAAGACGGCAGGACAGAGGTCATCACCGAGCCCACCATGACGTCACAACCAGAGGCTTTTGCAGGCGAAGACTACTTTTGTTAGCATAGCATGTACTAGTAGTCTCCCTTCGAATTTGGCCGTTGTGGGATCCCTTCCCGCCTTTCATTTGGGAAGAGGACCAAGGCCACTATAAATAGGACTTAGCCACCACCGTAGATGGGATGGACGGATCACTCAGATCACCCACACACTCACCAGCTCACTCGAGATCAAGAACACCTCTCCTCCGGAGGCTGTTCGCCACTGTACTAGTTCATCCTCAGCCCCTCGAGGCCAATCCACCACAAAGCAGGAGTAGGGTTTTACACCGCAAGGTGGCCCGAACCTGGGTAAACTGTTGTGTCTCTTTTCCTTATAGTTCGTCGAGCTAGGCTGTGAGATTAGCGAGTAGGCAAACTGGGGAGGACGAGTTCTTCGCACGCACCCCAGAGTTCGAACCTCTCAAGGGTTTGCGGAACCTGAAATCCGACATTTGGCGCGCCAGGTAGGGGTGCGTCGGAGCCTCTCTTCCGCCGATCGATCCACCACCGCTCCACCGCTTCCGTGGTTGACGCTCGTCAAGCTCGTGCTGAGCGTCGGGCCGCCCTCGCCGCCCGCATCGCTCAGACGGCGCCGGCGGGTGACGGCTGCCCTCGCCGCCCCCCGTCTCCAGTGGCTAACGCCGCCACCGGCCCCGCGGGGCACAAGCAGCAAGCTTCATCGCTGCACCCTTCTGTGCGGCGGGATGGATGCACCGCCACCTCGTCGCTGACTCTGGCTGGTTCGTCGTCTCATGCTCGTCATGGGCTGGCGAATGCGCAGGCTGCGTTGCTCATGGCGCGCGAGCTCCTGCGCTACAGCCCCATTGATGACCTCTACGAAGACTGGCTGGACCGCATCGCCGAGCTTGTCAGCGCCGCCGAGGACTCTCCTGCACCGCCTCGCTCGCTGCCTCACCCACCGCCTGCTGCGGGTGACGTAGCCCATGGAGCACCTCCTCCACCTCCTCATCAAGATGTCGCCCTCGAGCCAAGGCGTGAGGCCCCGCGGCGTGACCCGCCACGCAGGGCACCGGCACGTGAAGAAGAAAGCTGCCAGGTGGTGCAGCGGCCGCAAGAAAATGCTCGTGCACTCCCAGCACCGCCACGTCAAGACCGCGCGCTGCCTGCAGTGGTGGCGCGCGAGCGCTAAGACCAGGCTCCACCTGCACGACGGGCTCCCGTGACCACAACGGGTTGCCGCGCGTTCACTCCGGAGCTTCGCAGCGTCGTCTGGCTGGGGAAGTTCAAGCCCGACCTGCCTCCGTGCTACAACGGCACCCCCGACCATGCCGAGTTCCTGCAGCTCTACGAGCTAAGCATCGAGGCAGCCAACGGCTACAAGAAGGTTATGGCAAACTATTTTCCCGTGGCCCTCAAGGATGGTGCGCGCTCATGCCTCCTGAACCTGCCCGCAGGATCTATCTCCTCCTGGGACGAAATGCGAGAGCGTTTCATTGCCAACTTCCAGGGTACCCGCGACCGTCCACCGCCTGTGGGTGACCTGCGGTGCATCAAGCAGCAGCCAGGTTAGACCTTGCAGAAGTACATCCAGCGCTTCAACAGCATCCGCCTCAAGATCCCCAAGGTGTCGGATGAGGCCATCATCTTGGCGTTCACTGATGGTGTCCATGATGTCAAGATGAAGGAGGAGCTCGCCATACATGAGGACCTGTGCACGGCTCTGGAGATGTTCAACATGGCAACCAAGTGTGCGAGAGCTGAGGAAGGTCGCCTCTCTCTTCTGGAGCTCCCGGGGGCTGACCCAAAAGACAAGAAGGCCAAGGCCAAGGACGTGAAGCGCAAGGGACCATCCGTGCTCGCGGCCGAGCCAGAGATGAAGCGCGGTTGCGACCACCCAGAGTCATCCAAGGGCAGCCGCCCGTTCTGCGTCTTCCACAACGTGCACAACCACAACACCAATGACTGCCAGGAGCTCAGGGCCATCTGTGACGGGCGCCTCAGTCGAAGCCCCGAGCGCAGCGACTGAGGCTACGGCCACGGAGGAGGACGAGGTGGAGGACGCTGGGACGGCCGCGACCCCCGCCAAGAATGGCGCGATCAGCCTCGTGAGGACCACTGGCAGGGCCAGCCTCGCGAGGGCCCCTGGAGGGACCAGCCTCATGAGGACCGTCCTTAGGGCAACGCTGGCCTTCCTCCGCTGCCGCCACCACCAAGAAGGAATGACAACCACCACCAGGACGAGGGGGCTGGGGGGCTTCCAGGAGCCCCGTGCCATCGCTTGCATCCTAGGTGGCGCTCAGGCCCCTGCCTTTCATCGCATCTTCAAGCAGTTTGCCCGTGAGGTGAACGCGGCCCTCCCCAAGCTCGAGGCAACGTGACCGCTCAGGTGGTCCAAGTGCACCATCACCTTCAGCTCATCTGATCAGCTCAAGTGCGCGGCAACTGCCGGTGCTCTCCTGATGCTCTGCTTGCCAACCATCAGCAACGTGCTCGTCACCAAGACTCTCATCGATGGCGGTGCGGGGCTCAACATTCTCTCCATTGAGACATTCGACCGACTCCAGGTGCCCTACGACCAGCTGCAGCCTACCAAGCCTTTCTTAGGAGTGACCGACGGCTCCACCACCCCGATAGGGCAGATCTGCCTCCCTGTCACCTTCGGCAAGCGCGACAACTACCACACTGAGCTCATCGATTTCGACGTCACCCACATTCGCCTTCCATACAACGCCATCCTTGGGTATCCGGCCCTAGCCAAGTTCATGGCGGTAACTCATCATGGTTACAATGTCCTCAAGATGCCAGGAAGCTGCGGCATCATCACGGTCGCCTAGGAGGAGAAGGACGCGGTGTGCTCTCTCGAGCGCGCCTACCAGGCTGCGGCGGTCGAGAACCCAGACGATGAAGGCGCCGTCTACCCTCCTGAGGCTGTCCCCAAGAAGAAGAAGCAGCTGCTCCGCCAAGGACCTTAGCACAGCGGGGTGTCCAGCGGCACCACCTCAGGCCCTGCGCCCACTAACGGGGCGCCTCCCTCTCTCGCATAGGAAGGCGCGCCCGGCGCTCCTCTCAGGCTGGGCTCGGGGGCTCTCCTTTGGAGGGCCTCTGACCTGGCCAACGTCACGAGGGAGGCGCTCGGGCACCATGTGGAGGCGTGCTTCAGCGTGCGCTTCCGCCAGGAGGGTACAAGGCGTGAGGTACCAGGTGCTCAGGAGTTCATCACCAAGGCAATCAAGGAGCTTCAGGAGGCAAGAGCTATGCGAGGCGACCATCACCCACCACCCGACGCGGCTCCTTGTCCCGGCGAGGACAACGAGCTGTGCATCTGTGTCAACATCCCAGGGCTCAACAGGGCCGCATCTCAGGAGCACTTCTGGCCGTCCCACGCTGGCCGATGCGAGGGTCCCCCTCACAGCTATGTTCGCATGCCTTTGGGCTTGCCGAGTGTAGCTGCTGCATTCCAGCGCCACATGCGAGGTGTCCTGGCGGCTCATGAGGCTAGAAGCCAGGCGATCCTGTCAGAGGAGGAGATGGATCCTCGCGAGCCCCCCGGGCCCCCAGAGCCTCCCGAGGTTCAGGGCCTGGGCAGCTCATGAGGAGCGACTTCTGCAGCACACGTCTTCAGCTACTCCAACATCTCTTCAGCAACGGTACAAGGTGACATTTTCTGGTTTGTTCAGTTGGGGGCGCCCCTCGGGCTGCATTATCCCCAAGCTGCGTGGGTCCGTCCCTGCGGCATGTATTGTTTTGCATCTATCAGAACTAGCTCTACTTTATCCATGAGTTCATTTATGTTTATCGCTTGCCTGTCTGGTGCTTCGTCACCACGAACGTCGTACGCCCTTGCAAGCCCACCCATGACCGCCTCATGATTAAGGACTGGCACGGCGTCTGTGCTCGGGTCCGTCCCTGCAGCATCGCTAAACCCAAGTGTCTGAGCTATGGCTCGCGGGCCAGCTCCCGTGCACGTCACCTCCCATGGTCCTTGGTGCCTTGTTCTTGCATGAGCTAATCGGGGGCGGGTAAGTTAGGGTGCGCGACCCGGTGCCTCGCCACCGCGGGAGCCGCGCGTCGGTTGTCTTTCTTCAGGGCATTTGCATGAGAAGACTGGGCACGGCGTCTGTGCTCGGGTCCGTCCCTGCAGCGTCGACAAACCCAACGGCTGAGCTCTGTCTGGCGGGCCGGACCCGTTCACGTCACCTCCTGGGGTCGTTGGTGTTTGGCCTTCTCATGCGATAACCTCAGGTGATTCACTCGGCGCAGGTTGCCTAACCATCTCTCAGGACTATCACAAGTGTTACGAATCAAATTCAGGCGCAACCCGCCTTGAGGTAGGGCCTCGTGAGTCCCGCGCTGGCTCACAGGTGCCCATACACACCTCCTCTAGCCCTGCCGTGCAAGCCACGTGTCAGGGCGGGGCTGTACACGCCCCGGGGTCTCCCCTCAGAGGGAGCCCCCACCCACGTACCAGTGGAAGCACCATGCTCCGTGCTGGCAGTCGACATGGTCGAGGAGCGGCTATGCCCGTGCAAGAGCGGTAGCGCCATGCTCCGCGCTGGTGATAAACAACTGGGGGCAGCCTAATGGCTCCACTAACCTCAGGAGAGCCACCAGGCTTGGTGTTCAGCCTCGCCATGCTGCTTTCCCCTTGGGAGAGTAGCGCGAGGGGGCTGGGCACGGGGGCTACGCTCAGGTCATGCCTGGCGTACGCCACCTTGCCAGGTCCCTCAGACCTGGTCTTCGCGCATCCCTCCTGAGCGAAAGCCCGGCGAGGACAGGTATGGGGGTTTTGTTCGCACGTCAAGGGGGACCCCTGGGCATCGCGACCCAGGGGCCTAACTGGTCACGTAGCCCCTCACCCCTTGGTCTCGTCCTGGTGATCCGGACGACCCAACGGTGGCTGAGGTATGCGCGGGGCCGGGCCTTGCCGACGCAAAACATCAAGACCCACTCTTGTGTCTCCTTCCCGAGGGCTGTTCGTATGTCAATGGGGACTCATGAGCATCGCGACTCAGGAGCCTAACTGGCCACGTAGCCCCTCACCCCTTGGTCTCGTCCTGGCAATCCGGACGACCCAACAGCGGCTAAGGTATGTGCGGGGTCGGGCCCTGCCGATGCAGAACATCAAAGCAAACAGAAAGGAAACCGCAGAAACTTAGCAAGTTATTAGAAAACATACTGTCTCTTAAAGTTCCAAAGCATAAGTTCTTACGCCTCCATGAGGCACGATACATGTTGCAGGAATAAAACAAGTGGAAAGCACCGCCATCTCCTTCAGCCTTGGACGCCACCGTTGCCCACTTGGGGAGTCCCGTCATCGACGATGTCGCCGCTGTCCTTGCCGTCAGCCATAGGCATGGGGTCAACGGCGAGGAACTTCCGCAGCAGGGCCTCCACTTGACCCTTCACGGCCTCGGCAGCAGCATCTTGGAGCTCAGGGTCCACGGGTTCGAGCAGGGCATCAAAGTCAAAGCTAGAGTCCTGAAGATGGAGGTGGCTGAAGACGCGCGTTGCGGCCGTGGCCGAAAGCGCACGGGCTTCCCCCTCCACCATGGGGCCCACTCCGACGATGATGCCCTCGAGCGCCACGACGAGCTTGGGGAGCAGCCCGGCGGGGCCTTCCTCCGGAGTCACCAGCGGCTCCTTGTACCCGCTCCCGTAGAGATCCTGCAGTGCCTTGCGGGACCTCTACTCGAGGGAGTCGAAGGCGATACGCCCTGCGGTGGTCGCCTCCTCAGCCTTGGCGAGGAGTTTCTCCCTGGCCTCCAGCCGAGCCTTCTCGTCGGAGACAAGCTGGGCGTGGGACGCCTAGGCCGCCTCCACCTCCTCCTTCAGCTTCTCCAGGCGGCCGCGCTCCGTGGCCTGCTCCTGAGATGCTTGCTCGAGCTCGACATCATGATCGACGACCGCAGACTCACGCTCCTTTAGCTTTTCCTCCTGCTCCTCGAGTTGGTGGGCGCGGGTGGCCTGCTCGTCGCGGAGGGCTTTTAGCTCGGCCTCCGCCGCGCGGCAGCGCTCCTCAGCGTCCTTCGCGTCCTTCAGCGCCACGTCACGGGCGGCGGCGGCCAGACCGTCCACCTTCTGGCCCTCCTCTTCAGCAGCGTTGGCCTGGTCCCAGGCCGCCCTGACGGACGAGTCAGCATGGAGCCACCCCGAGACCAGCTCCAGGCGCCCCGACGCCCTGCGCCGGTCAGGGCCCCGAAGATCATTCTGGAGTTGGTCCAACGCGGAGAAGGCCTGCTCCAGAGCATCGGGCACGGTAGAAGAGCCGCGGCCTGCCAGCGTGGCGGCTGGAAGAGGAGACGGCGATGGCAGCAAGACTGGCGAAGCAGCAGCAGCAAAGATGGCCGGGGGCTCCGGAGCCCTCGGGTCGTCAGCAGGCGCACTGAAGGCAAGCGTCTCTGAAGCTGGTGCGGCCACAGGGGTGTCCTTCTCCTGAGGCTGGGCTCCTGTGCCTCGCGAGGGCAACCCTACGGCAGGAGGACGCGAGCCAGCCTTGTCCGTCTGCCCCAGAACCTCCGGGGCCGAGGTGGGCTCTTGGCCTCAGGAGTCCTCGCCTCCTCCTTCTTCCTTTTTGCCGCCTGCATTGGCCTGGCCGCGGAGAGGAAAATGTCAGAGCACTACGTCAAGAGCAGGAAGCAAAGACAAGATGGTACGCTTACTGATCCGTGGCAACGTAATCCCTCGTCCTCTTCAGGAGCGCGATGCCCACAGGCTTCATGGGCGTGAGCCCCGCCACGACAACGGGAGCGAATGAGCGTGCGGCGGCCGGATCTGCGGCAGCGGCGGCCAACGGCGGGGCGGAGGCGCCACTTCGGGGAAGCAACAACGACATGTCCTTCTTCGGGACACCCTGATTCGGCTTCTTCGGGGGGGGTGCCCCTGGACCTCGTGGTGACCCCGGCGGAGCGCGGCGACTCCCTGACTGGGTACTCGTCGGCGTCGTTGTCAGAAAAGGCGCGGAGGAGCTCGCTCCGCCGTGGGGGAGAGGTCTCCCCCACCTCCTCCAAGGTCGCCTCCGAGCTCTTGTTCTCCTCCTCCCCAGAGGGATCGCCGGAGGACACCGGCACCGGGGAGCCTAGGGGCAGGGAAGGCTCCAGCGGCACGAGCCCCCGCTCGTTGAAGACAGGCATGGCGGCGGCTATCTTCTCCCTGTCGGCGCGATGGTACAACGAGAGATGGGCGTCCGAGGGGCCACCTTGGCCCTTCCCGAGCAAGGTGTGCATGACCTTGCTTAGCTCCTCGTAAGGCAAGTTGTCCGGGCGCAACCGGAGGTCGTCTTCCGCACCCTTGAAGCTCCACAGGGGGCGGGAGTGCGCCTGGAGCGGAGTCAGGCACTGCGTCAGGAACTCCTTGACGATCATGGCCCCTGTCAGCTTCTCCGCCTTCGGGTCCTCCGCCTTCAGGTCGGCCGTCATCCTCTCCAGCAACTGCTCTGCCCTGGGGTCGGTGAGCTTCTCGTGAGCCCATCAATCTAGGGGCTTCGGCAGCGCAGTCGGCAGCTCCAGCCGAGCGTGAGAGCGCTTGGCGTCCATGAAGATCCACTTGTTTCGGAAGTCCTCCACCTTCTTCCCAGCCCGAGAGATCGCATTGCTACCGTTGGCCGCGATGAAGCTGACGCACCCAGAGCACTGGCCGCTGCTTATCCGGAGTTAGAAGAAGTGGCGGAACAGCGCGACGGAAGGCGTCACCCCCATGAACGCTTCGCAGTAGAAGGCAAAGATCGACAGGAGGAGGATGGAGTTGGGATGAAGATGGAGGGCATGGAGACCATAGTGGTTGAGGACGGCATAGAAGAATCGGGAGAAAGGGGGAACCAGCCCAGCGAAGACGCTGTGCAGGAAGAAGGGGTAGAAGGTGTCACCCAAGGCTTCCGGCTGGGCGGAGCCGACCCGGAGCGCCATCTCGCCTCCCTCATTGTCGGTGCCCGCCGTCAGTGGGAGCACAGCGGCAAGGTGCTTCTCCTCGGCGATGGAGGACGCACTCAAGGCTGGCTCAAACAAAGGAGTCGAGCGCGCGGCGGAGGCCGATGACTTCGCCTTGTCGGTGGCCATCGGTGGCAAGTCCGGGGAAAGGATTCAGCAGATCTGGAGGCATGCTAAGCAGAAAGAGAAGGGGATCTGGAGCAAGACAGAAGGAAGGCAATGAAGGCTCAGCGGCAAGCGCCAGCCTTTTTGTCAGCCAGGAATAGTTGCCGAGGCGGCGCGGGGAAGCGGAGACGCCCACGTCTAATCAATCACCTCGCGTCGACCAAGGCCACAGGTGGTTAGGGCCCGCGGCACTCCGCACTTGCCCCTTGGCTTTGCCTCGAAGCCAAGTTCGAGCGCGCCTTGGGCCCGGGGGCTACTATCGGTGTTCTGGGAACGGAGGTACCCAGACTTACCTGCATGCGTCCCACGACGTGGCTCCATCGACGGCCTGGTACGGCCCAGCTTCAGCGACAACAACTCAAGACCCTCGCGAGGGGAACAACACCAAGACCTCCACGAGGAGCGGCCTCCTCGGGCTGGCTCCCGAGGAGCGGAGATCTCTATGCAAGCCTCACCTCATGAGGTCCGGATGACGTGAGCCATGACGACCAAGGCGAGGCGGGCGCCAGCGGGCGCAGAGTACCAGTTTCCCCTTCGGTGCTAAAGAGGCAAGCGCAGGCGCGGAGTCCCGGGCAATCAGCCAAAGGTTTCCATTCCCGTGCAACAAGACCAAGACCACCAGGATGGCAGGACGGAGGTCATCACCGAGCCCACCACGGCGTCACAACCAGAGGCTTTTGCAGGCGAAGACTACTTTTGTCGGGATAGCATGTACTAGTTGTCTCCCTTCGAATTTGGCCGTTGTGGGATCCCTTCCCGCCTTTCATTTGGGAAGAGGACCAAGGCCACTATAAATAGGACTTAGCCACCACCGTAGATGGGATGGATGGATCACTCAGATCACCCACACACTCACCAGCTCACTCGAGCTCAAGAACACCTCTCCTCCGGAGGTTGTTCGCCACTGTACTAGTTCATCCTCAGCCCTTCGAGGCCAATCCACCACAAAGCAGGAGTAGGGTTTTACACCGCAAGGTGGCCCGAACCTGGGTAAACTGCTGTGTCTCTTTTCCTTACAGTTCGTCGAGCTAGGCTGTGAGATTAGCGAGTAGGCAGACTGGGGAGGATGAGTTCTTCGCACGCACCCCAGAGTTCGAACCTCTCAAGGGCTTGCGGAACCCGAAATCCGACAATAAGTTTTATAAGAAAAACTTAAAGTAAAAGAAAAGAGAGAGAGAGAGAGAGAGGGAGATCCACCCCTACCCTTGGGCCCAGCCGCCTGGCCGGCCCAGCCCACCGACCCCTCAGGTCGTCCCTTCCCCCCTGTTCCCCCGACCGGGGTCGGAACAGGGGCGCGGCTCTGCCCAACCTCGTCGTCGGCAACGAGCGCGAGGGGATAAGGCCCTCCCCCCGCCTCCTCGGTCCTCCCCCTTGCCACACTCACTCCTCTACCACCCCACTCCCCTCTCCCTCGTCTCTCTCTCTCCTTTCCCCTGCTCCAGATCCAGCATGGCCGCGCTCCGCCATAGTCGGCCACCTCGCCCCGCCGTGGCCACCGTCGTCCCCGCGTCATGCGTGGGTGTCCACATGGACCGCCGTGGGCTTCTTCATCATCCACGCCCTCCCGTTCGACCGGAGTAGCCCGACATCAATGCCGGTGACACCTCCTTCAACCTCGGACAGCCGAGGACGTAGTCGACCAATTCATCGCCGTCGGCTCCAACCGGCTCCCTGGTCCGCTTCCCTACACCCGCTGTGAGCCGCCGTTCGTTTCTCCTCTTTCCTCATGCTCGATTTTCTGCCATAGTGTCGTCGCCATGAGTTACTGCACCTCTGCCGTCCACCATGGCTGCACGCCCCTGCGCTCGTCGCGTCTACGCCCATGATTGCGCACTGCGCGCGAGCTCGCATGTTGTCTCAGTCTCCGCGCGCCTCGGTTGTGTCCCGCGCCCGTGCCCTCGCCCGCCCACGGCCGCAGCGCCTCGCCCGCCGTCCGTTCCGCCCCTGGCCGTCGTCCGCCGCTGGCCTCGCTGGGCCCCTCCGCCCCTTGCAGCTGCTCCTCTTCCTCTGCCCGCACCGCGAACCGCTTGCCGCGCCTCCTCACTGCGTGTTGATGCGGTGCTGCCGGCTGGCCTCGCCACGCCAGCATCGGCCGCCGTGTCCCCATAGCCGCAGCCACTAGCCGGCCGCCCACTCAGCTCCGCCATGAGCCCCGTTCAGCCAACCCTGTGGCCTCCCTCTCCTTCCCCTAGATGCCCGCGGGCTCGAGCTAGCCCTAGTGGCCTCAGCCCCACTAAATCTAACCCAGTCCCCTAAACCCCACTGACAACTAGGCCCCACGCCACTAATTAAAACTAGTTAGTTTTTAATAAAAAAACTATATTTAGGCCCTGAGTCACTGATCGACGTCCAGACCCCGACACCGCACATCACCCCCCTTAGTTGTACGACTCTGCAGAGTTACTATCGAGTGCCGAGGGTGATACCTTGTCAGCACTTCTGATGTTAACCCTGTAGTGTAGCTACTCAGTCGTGGTCATCGAGGGTGATTCCTCCTTCACCACTCGCGATAACGACTCTGTCGTGCAACCTTTCAAGTGTGGACCATCGAGGGTGATTCCGCCAAGTCCACCTTGATGGTTACATCGAGTGGGAATCCATCGAGGGTGATTCCTCGGGTTTCCCCCTTGCTGTTTTGGACACACGATTGCATTTGACTTTACCACAGAACCATGACCGAAGTTGGGTCGGCCCCGAGGGGTACCCGCGAGAGAAATGTGAAGTTGGATTGACCGTGAGAGTGCCCGTGAGTTGATGTGTAGTCGGGTTGATCTGGAGGATATCCGCGAGTTTTCCATGCGGCGCGGCCGGGCATTCTTAGCCCTTGCCGCAAGTCCGTGAGACGGGGCAACGAGACCACATATCATGGATCATTGATCGTTACCACGCGCTCCCAAGACACTAACGATTTGGATATTTGATCCGAGTAGGCCTCTGGCCTTTTTGCACTGACCACCATGCAGGAATAAGTATGGGCACTCTACGTCATATGTATCAGCCGAAAGCTCTTCGGACATTAGCAATGGAGCGGCACGCGCCCGGGTGGCCCGCGTAAGCACTTGCCTTATATAAGGAGGTAGCCAGGACTGATCCCGGCCGTCCACTTAACATGCAGGAGTGCGAAGGGCGATGGGCCCAAGACCCCTTAGCGCTTAGGATGTAGATCGGTGTGCTAGCCTCTCTGTTGAGCCTAGGTAGGCCTGCGGTGTGTTGATCGGCCGAGGCCGGTCATGACCTGATGGTGTGTCCGGCCAGAGTTGATTGAGCGTGTTGGGTAAGTTTGTGCACCCCTGTAGGGAAGATTGATCTATTCGAATAGCCTTGTCCACGGTAACGGATGCTCGGAGTTGAATCCTGATCGATACAACTAGAACTTGATGCTGAGGCATGTAATGGAAATGATGGCTCCGGGATTGCTTTCTCGCAGGGAATCGAGGAAGTGATCTCTGGGTGATGTTACAACATACTTACTAATATTATAATATGCCACTCTTATCTCTTCTGATACTGCAAGATGCTTGAAGATGCTAGTCTTTGATAGGCTAGGCTTTCCCCTTCTCTTCGGGCATTCTGTAGTTCAGTCCACAGATACTACCCATTTCATTGGTACCGATGCATATGTAGTGTAGATCCTTGCTTGCGAGTACTTTGGATGAGTACTCACGGTTGCTTTGCTTCCTCTTTTTCCCCTTTTCCATTCTTCTCGGATGTCGCAACCAGATGGTGGAGCTTAGGAGCCAGGTGCCACCTTCGATGATGACTACTACTACATCGATGGTGCCTACTACTAAGTGGAGGCCGCTGACGACCAGGAGTAGTTAGGAGGCTCCCAGGCAGGAAGCCTTGCCTTTTCGATCGTTGCCACTTTTGTGCTAGCCTTCTTAAGGTAAACTTGTTTAACATATATCTGTACTCAGATATTGTTGCTTCCACTGACTCGTTTGTATTCGAGCCCTCGAGGCCCCTGGCTTGTAATATAAAGCTTGTTTTATTTTAATTTGTGTCCAGAGTTGTGTTGTGATATCTTCCCGTGAGTCCCTGATCTTGATCGTACACATTTGCGTGTATGATTAGTGTACGATTGAATCGGGGGCGTCACAAGCCCCATGCTCCGCGATGGTGGAATAATCAAGTGAGGTCTCTCCTTGGGGCATTCCGACCTCAGGCTAACCGTGCTGGGCGCAGCACCCGCTTACCTCTCTTGCGGCACGCGCTCGCAACTTCCCCCTGTGCCTCACGCGAGCGGGGGCTGGACACGGTGCCTGTGCTTGGGTCAATCCCAGCAGCGCTGAAAAACCCAAGGTGTCGGGCTCTGACTGGCGGGCCTACCCCCATGCATGTCACCCCACAAAGGCCCTTGGTGTTTGGTCTCCTCGCATAACGCCCAGGTGCAAGCTAGCAAGCGCGCGCCATCCGTTCGAGACGGATTTTTTATGCGCAGGTTTCCCCTTAGGAGCGGATCACCCAGGAGGCCTCGCGAGGTGCACCCTACGAGCAACGAACTTCCGATGCTTTGAAAAGCTAAGTCTAGACACCTCTCTCGAGGCGGCCTCGTCGATGCTAATGTTTTCTCTTACACGGGTCGCTTGTGCGTCAAGGGGGGACTTCTGAGCATCGCACCTCAGGAGCCTTCACTAGCTCCCGGAGCCCCTCACCTCCTGGCCTTGTCTAGGCATCGTGACCTAACATTCCAACGATGCCTGAAGTCTGCACGGGGCTAGGCCCTGCCGACGTAGAGTGTGAAGGCAAGCAAAATGAAAAACAAGCATGGGAAGGTAGCCTCATGAGATCACAAGCAATCCTTACAAGCACCAAGTGTTCAAATAAAAAACCCACTATTTTACGCCTCCTTGAGGCAGATTCAGTCTGTCGCATGATGATAAAAGGGAGCCTTAAGAAGAAGCATCACCGCCTTCGTTGCCGTCGCCCGCCTCGGCCTCGCCGGATCCCTCGCCGCCGCTGCAGGAGAACTTCCCAAGCAGCGCGTCTACGTGGCCTTCCACGGCTTTCGCGAGGCTGTCGCGGAGTTCTTCGGGAACAAGGCCTATCACCGTGCCGAAACCGAAGTCGAAGTCGTGGTGGAGAAGGTGACTGAAGACGCGAGTCACCGCCACAGAGAAGAGGTCGCGACACTCCTCCAAGATACCGTCCACTTTTTGGGCCCCATCCTCGAGCCGATCCACGAGCTTGGAGGAGAGCTCGGCGAAGCCAGCGTCACAGGCCAAAAGAGGGGTCTCAAGCCTCTCCCTGCATATGGAGCTTAAGGCCTCACGAGCTAGGAGTTCAAGAGAGGAGAGCGCGGCGTGGTCTGCAGCCGCCTTTGCATCAGCGTCCGCCTGGATCTTCTTCTCCTTGGCTTCCAGCTGGTCGTTGGCCTCAGAGACATGCTTTGTGTGGGCCTCCTGAGTGTTGGTCACCTAGCCCTTCAATGTCTCTAGGTGCTCGAGCTCCATGGCCTGCTCGGTCGCCGCCTTCGCCAGGTCGAAATCACGAGCCGCGAGCTTCGCCTCGCGGGCTTTGAGGTTGCCCTCCCGCAGCCGGAGTTGCTGTGCCTGTGTGGCCTATTCATCTTGGAGCACCTTCAGGTTGTCTTCCGCTCCCTCGCAATGCTTAGGAGCCACCTCAGCCTCAGCAAGGGCGTCCGCGTGAGCCACCTTCACCTCGGCGGCTTCTTTCTCGCTCCTCGTGCTGGCGGCTGTCGGCATTCTGGGACCGGGGGTACCCAGACCAGTCTGTCTGCCGCCCAGCGCGTGGCCCCGCTAAGGGCCCAGTATGGCCCAGCTCCAAGACTTCACGGACAAGACCCTCATGAGGGCCCCCGCCTCACGTGGCGAACGACATCAAGACCTCCTAAGGGGCGGATATCTCTAGGCAGGCGTCCCGCCTCGCGAGGCGCGTGGTGACATGAGCCATGATGACCAAGGCCAGGAGGGCGCCAGTGGGGGCAGGAGAGGATAGTTTCCTCTTTGGTGCTAAGGAGGCAAGGACATACGCAGGTTCCCAAGGAATCACCCAAAGGTTTCCATTCTGGTGCAACAAGACCAGGACCCCTGGCTCGGCAGGACGGAGGTCATCGCCGAGCCCACCGCAGCGTCATGACCAGAGGCTTTGCAGACGAAGACCACCTTTAGTTAGGATAGGGTGTACTCCTGTCCCCCTTCAAATTGGCTATTGTGGTATCCCTTCCTGCCTAAGCTATGAGGGAAGAGGACCAAGGCCGCTATAAGTATAAGCTAGTCTCCACCATAGAGAAGGGACTGGACCCGGACCAATCCTTCGGCCATTGAGCTCGCCCGAGGCAGCTCGCTCTTGTACTAGTTTATCCTCATCCTCCTCATGAGGCAATCCACCATAAAGCAGGAGTAGGGTTTTACACCGCAAGGTGGCCCGAACCTGGGTAAACCACCATGTCCACTTCTTCTTCCCGCTCGCGCGAGCTCGTCGAAGTCAAGCCGTGAGGTAGCGAGCAACGAGCTGTAGCTAGGCAAGATCCTCTGCACACGCCCTAGAGTTCGAACCTTGTTTTGGTCTGCATAGCCCCGATACCGGCATTTGGCACGCAAGGTAGGGGCGTGTCAGAGTTCTCCTGTCTGCTTCGCTCCGTCCCCGCTCCCATGGCTGACGCCCGTCGAGTTTGCGCCGAGCGCCGGGCCGCCCACGTCGCTCAAACAGTGCCGGTGGGCCGTGGTGCCTCGCGCCGCTCCGCTTCTCCTGCGGCCAACGCCGCCGCCGACCCTCCGCCCAGGAGCAGCAGGACTCTTCGCTGCCACCTTCCATGCAGCGTGATGGCCGCACTACCACGCCTTCCCTCACCCCCATCACGGCCTCGTCCTCTCACGCTCGCCGTGGGCCAGCAAACGTGCAGGCTACGCTGCTCATGGCGCACGAGCTGCTGCGCTACCGCCCCGCCAATGAGGGCTCAATGCCTAGCTGGGCCGCATCACCGAGCTTGTCAACGCCGCTGGCGAGGCCCCGGCGCCCTCCCACTCGCTCCATCCCCCGCCGTCTCGTGTGGGCAACGTGGCCCATGGGGCGCCTCCACCACTCCCTTTGCATAGCGCTAAAGCCAAGCCGAGGGGTGACCCATTGCGTGGAGCACCGGCGCCAGCCCAGGACGAGGCCAGCTGCCAGGTCGTGCAGCAGCCGCAGGACAACGCGCGTGCGCTCCCCACCCTGCCTCATCAGCATCAAGACCGAGCCGCTTTGGAGGCCGCCGCGCATGGGCGTCAGGACCGTGCCCCCCTTGCGCGAGCCATGCCCGTGAGCGCGGTGGGCTGCCACGCCTTCACCCGTGAGCTGCGCCGTGTTGTCTAGCCAGTCAAGTTCAAGCTAGACCTGCCCCCGTGCTACGACGGCATCCCCGACCCTGCGGAGTTCCTCCAGCTCTACTCGCTGAGCATTGAGGCGCCCAACGACGACGACAAGGTCATGGCGAACTAGTTCCCCATGGCTCTCAAGGACGGTGCAAGCTCCTGGCTCATGCACCTCCCGGAGGGGTCGATCTCCTCGTGGGATGAGCTCCGCGAGTGGTTTGTTGCCAACTTCCAAGGAACCCGTGACCGCTCCCTCACCGTCAATGACCTGCGGTGTGTGAAGCAGCAGCCAGGTGAGACCCTCTGCAAGTACATTCAGTGCTTCACCGAGGTCCGCCTCAAGATCCCGAAGGCCTCGGACGAAGCCACCATCTCGGCGTTCACCGAGGGGGTGACGGACGTCAAGATGAGCGAGGAGCTCGCCATCGATGATGATCTATGCAGGGCGCTGGAGATGTTCAACTTGGTGGACAGGTGCGCCAGGGCAGAAGAAGGCCGCCTCCCCCTCCTCAAGCACCCAGTCGTCGACCCTGAAGACAAGAAGGCCAAGGCCAAGGAAGCAAAGCGCAAGGGCCCCACTATGCTGGCAGCAGAGCACGAGACGAAGCGTGGCCGAAATCGCGACAAGCCTCCCAAGGACATTCGCCCGTTCTGCGTCTTCCACAACATCCACACCCAAAACACCGACGACTGCCAGGAGCTCAGGGCGCTCCGGGACGAGCGCCTGGGCCGCCTCCCCGAGCATGGTGACTGTGGCTTCGACCGCGGAGGAGGCCATGGCGGAGACCGTTGGGAAAACTACAACCCTCGTCAGGGCTGGCATGACCAGGCTCGCGAGGGCCCTTGGCGCGATCCGCCTCGCAGTGGCCCTTGGCGCAATCAGCCTTGCGAGGCCCATCCTCAGGGCAACGCCGGCCTCCCTCCGCTGCTGCCACCGCCAAGGAAGAATGATGACAACCATCAGGACAATGGGGCTGGGGGCTATTCGGAGCCCCGCGCAATTGCCTGCATCCTTGGCGGAGCTCAGGCGCCCGCCTCAAACCGCATCTTCAAGCAGTTCTCTCGCAAGGTGAATGCGGCCCTCCCGTAGCTCGAAGCTACATGCCCTCAGGTGGTCGCAGTACACCATCACTTTTGACTCTAGGCACCACCTCAGGTGTGCGGCCACTGCTGGCGCGCTCCCCATGCTGTGCACACCCACCATAAGCAATGTTTTAGTCACCAAGACCCTCATCGATGGTGGCGCTGGCCTCAATGTGCTCTCCGTCGAGACCTTCGACACGCTTCAAGTGACCTATGACCAGCTCATGCCCACCAAGCCATTCTCTAGAGTAACTGATGTTCCACCACTCCCTTGGGGCAGGTGTGCCTTCCTGTCACCTTCGGCAAGCGCGACAACTACCACACTGAGCTCATCGACTTCGACGTGGCCCACATTGGCCTCCCGTGCAATGCCATCTTGGGATACCCTGCCCTCGCCAAATTTGTGGCGGCTACTCATCATGGCTACAACATCCTCAAGATGGCGGTGTGCAGCGGTGTCATCACAGTCGCCTGTGATGAGAAAGATGCGGTCTGCTCCCTCGAGCACGCCTACCGCACCGCGGCAGCCGAGAACTCTGATGATAAGGGCGGCGTCCTACCTCCCGAGGCTACCCCTGCGAAGAAGAAGCAGATCCTCCCCATGGGCCGTTCGGAGGCCAAGGAATCCACCGGCGATGCCTCAGGCCCCGCACCTGTTGCCGGGGCGCCCCTTCCTCCCGCATAGGAAGGCGCGCCTGGCGGATCCCTCAGGACGGGCTTGGGGGCTTCCATTTGGAGAGCTTTTGACCTAACCGATGCGACAAGGGAGGTGCTCGGGCACCACTTGGAGGCGTGCCTAGACGCACGCCCCCACAAGCAAGGAACGAGGCACGAGGCGCCAGGAGCACGAGAGTTTATCACCAAGGCGATCGAGGAACTTCGGGAAGCGCAAGCCATGCGCGCCGAGCACCGCCCCGCGTGCCCCACCAGTGCAGCCACCGCCCCTGACATGGGCGACGGGCTGCGCATCTTCGTCAACATCCCGGGCCTCAACAGGGTAGCTTCTTAGGACCTCTTCTGGCCATCCCGCGTCGGCTGGAGTGGGGGCTTCCCCTGCAACTACGTCCGCATGCAGTTTGGCCTGCTGAACATTGGCGCCTTGTATCAGTGCCTGGCGCAACGTGCCATGGCGTCTCACGAGGCCCGACGCTCGGCGGTGGCGTCTCAGGAGGCCCAGAACCCTCATGAGCCCCCTGGGCCTCACGATGCTCTCGAGCCTCCGGAGCCATCCGGCTCGTGAGGAGCGAACCTCTACGGCACGCTTCAACGACTTCCTCGACACCTCTGCAGCAGCATTGCTAGGTGACCTTTTGGTTTGTTCAATTGAGGGCTCCCCAAGGGCTGCATTATCTCCAGGCTATTAGGGTCCGCCCCTGTGGTTGCATCATTCCATTTATGTACCTTGAACCCGTTATGCTTTCATGAGTTACTATGGATGTTAACCCTGCGCTTGATATCACTTCACCTATGGAGTCGCCGTCCCGCAGGCTGCATGCGTTGCCAGCTCTCCTCCTGAATGACCCATGAGAGGGGCTACCGGCACGGCGCCTGTGCTCGGGTCCGTCCCTGCAACGCCGATAAATCCAAGTGACCGAGCTCTGGCTCGCGGGCCGGCCCCATGCACGTCACCTCACCAGGTCCTTGGTGTCGTGTCTTCTCACAGAACAATCATGAGCTGTTCAGCAAGCGCGAACCACCCCTCGTATTCTGTGATTGGTTAACACACAGGAACTTCAAGAGACAGGCGCTCGAGTGGCCCCGCGACGACACCCTGACACCTCAGGGCACCGCCTCGATCAGGCAGCGGCTTTGTCCGTAAAAGGCTAAGTCAAATCGCTTCATACGTCATGTCCCGCCGACCCAAGCCCCTTTTCCTTGCAACCCCTGCGAGGCGAACTGCTCCTTTTTTGCGCAACCGCTTGCACGTTAAAAGGGGGCTCTTGAGCATCACGCCTCAGGAGCCCCTACTAGCTCTCGGGCCCTCACCCCTGGCCTTGTTCCAGGCATCGTGACCTGACATACCAGCGGCGGCTGAGCTCCGCTCGAGGGCCGGGTCCTAAGGACGTAGAGCACCATGGCGAGCAAGGAAATGGTGGGTTAAACCTCACGAGGGAGTACGGGAAGAGGAGCGCAGTCCGGCAGCACAGGCATTGCTTAGAATTTAAAGGACACCAGCCATTTCACGCACCCCATCTCTGTCTTCTTACCCATTCGCCTCCAATCCTCGCCACAGCAACCATGGCTCCAGTGAGGAGGTTCACCAATGAGGAGAAAGGCAAGGCCCCCAAGGAGGGACCGGAGTCGCCGCCGCCCAAGAGGGGGCGCGGCCGCCCTCGCAAGTCCACGGCTATGCCTGCAACGTCATCTCGGGGGTGTGGGCGTCCTCCATTGGTGGTTCGCACCGGCTTCGGCAACTGCAGGAAGAACCCCTCCTGTGGGAGCGGCCGTGGAAGCCGCGGCGGCCGAGACCAAGGAGGAAGGCATGCGGTGGCCGCCCGACCACCTCGCCCGCGGGCCCACTCGGGTGACATGGCCCGCGAGTTCGTGGTGTGGATGGAGAGCCTGCCGTGTACCTAGATTCAGCTTTCGCGCTACTTTGCGGAGGAGCTGCCGGCCGGAGGACCCGTCGGGTTGTGGCTGCAGCCTGACGGCTGCTACAACAGGTCTTCATGGGCGGAGGTCGAGGTCACCCCCTCGGGCTACGTCTACCTGACCCACGGGTGGCAGACGTTCGCCCGTGCCCGCGGCCAGAAGGGGTGGAACACCCTCCACTTCACGTATGATGGGGCGACGATGCCTTCGTGAAGATCTTCGGGGAAGACGGCGGACGCTTAGGGTGCTGCCCAGAGGGCGACAACAGCGGCGGCGACCACCTCTCCGACGACGACGGCCATCATGGCGGCGACGTCCTTGGCGGCGAACTTGCCCTCGGTGATGGCCGTGACGCCTCCAGCAATGGCGAAACCTCCTCCGGGGGGAGCTCGAGCGACGATGACTACGACGAGCCGCCATGTCACCGTGCCCCGATCAAGGAGGAGGAGGACTCCGACTAGACGCCGCGACGCCGGAATCAGCGCCTCCGGTGCTGCGGCCCTCGGGAGGCCATTTCTTTTGCTTTCATTTCCTACATCAAAGTCATGAAGGGCCCCATGGGGGCGTGTAAGGACCGCAGCGCTTGCGCCTTTATCTTAGTGTTTCCAGCTCATATTTTTTAAATTATGATGGTGTTTCCCGTTTGGGCATGGGTCCCCTTTTCGTTCTTACGATAGCTTAGTGCTCTACGTCGACGGGACCCAGTCCCCGGGTAAGCTTTTGCCGTCGCTGGTATGCCAGGTCGCGATGCCGTGTGCAAGGCCAGCAGGTGAGTGACCTGAGGTCTGGTAGGAGCTCCTGAGACGCGATGCTCATGAGGTCCCCCTTGGCGCGGAAGCAGCTCTTGGAAGATAAAAGAGGGGGATTCCTTGCCCGAACGAGGCCGCGAGGGTCCGGGTAAAGCGTTAATGGTAAGGTTCACGCCTGGCGTGAATAGGATAACTTAGCTGGGTGCGTTCGTGGCCCGTGGCGGGTTCCTGTGTCATGAGGGCGTGCTCCTCTGGAGCCTTTGATCCTGTGTACGCTTAATGTTCTATAATGAACCAACTCAAGTCCTGCTAGGGGTGCGTGAAAAGATTGACGCCCATTATACTTTAAAAAATGCCTGTGCTGCTGGGCCACACCCCTCTTCATGTATTCCCTCGCGAGGCTTACCCCCCATCTCTTTGCCCACCATGATGCTTTACGTCCTCAGGACCCGGCCCTCGAGTAGGGCTCAGCCGCCACTGGTATGACAAGGCACGATGCCGTGGGTAAGGCCAGGGGGTGAGGGCTCGAGAGCCAGTAGGAGCTCCTGAGGCATGATGCTCAAGATTCCCCCTTTTAACGTGCAAGCGGTTTGCGTGGAAAATGAGTGGCTTCGCCTCGCGGGGGTTGCTATTTAAGAAGGCACTGGCCGGCAACCGAGGCAACGGACTGATTTACTTAGCCTCTGCAGATCGAACAGCTGCTCAGCCAAAGCGAACCCTCCTGAAGTGGTAGGGTGTCGTCTAGACGCCTGTCTCCTAAGGTTCCTGCATATTAACCCATCACAAGATTCAGGGGGTAGCGTGCATGATCTGCTCAGAATCGTTCCATGAGAAGACGAAGGCACTAAGGACCTGGTGAGGTGACGTGCACGGGGCCGGCCCATGAGCCAGAGCTCAGTCGCTTAGATTTATCAGCACTGCAGGGATGAACCCAAGCACAGGCACCATGCCAGTAGCCCCCTCTCACGGGACGTTTAGGAGGGGAGTTGGCAGCGCCCACAGCCCGTGGGGCGATGTCTCCAGAGGTGACGTGGGGTCGAGCGTGAGGTTAATAGGCAAAGTAACTCATGAAGCATAGCTGGTTCAAGGTGCATGAACGAAATGACACAGCTGCAGGGGTGGGCCCTAACAGCTTGAGGATGATGCAGCCTGAGGGGCGCCCTCAATTGAACAAACCAAAAGGTCACCTGGCACCGGCGTTGTAGAGGCGTCGAGGTAGTTGATGAAGTGCGTCATGGACGTCGGCCCTCACGAGTCGGATGGCTCCAGAGGCTCGCGAGGCCAGGGGGCTCGCGAGGGTCCGGGGCCTCCTGAGACGCCACCGCTAGGCGTCGGGCCTCGTGAGACACATGCATGGCTCGCGCGAGGCGCTGGTACGTAGCACCCACATTCACCAGGCAAAAGGGCATGCAGACGTAGTTGCAGGGGTAGCCCCCACTTCGGCCGACGCGAGACGGCCAGAAGAGGTCATGTGAAGCGGCCCTGTTGAGGCCTGGGATGTTGACGCAGATGTGCAGCCCGTCGCCCACGTCGGGGGCGGCGGCTGCACCGGTGCGGGGCACAGGGCGGCGATCGCCGCGCATGGCTTGTGCCTCCTGAAGCTCCTCGACCGCCTTGGTGATGAACTCTCTTGCCCCTGGCACCTCGCACCTTGCTCCTTGCTTGCGAGGGCGTGCATCAAGGCTCGCCTCCAAGTGGTGCCCGAACACCTGCCTCGTCGCACTAGTCAGGTCAGAGGCTCTCCAGACGGAAGCCCCCAAGCCCATCCTGAGGGAGGTGCCGTGCACGCCTTCCTATGCGGGAGGAAGGGGCGCCCCGACAGCAGACGCGGAGCCTAAGGGGCCACCGGCAGACTTCTTGACCTCCAGACGGCTCTTGGGGAGGAGTTGCTTCTTCTTCACGGGGGTGGCCTCAGGAGGCAGGACGCCACCTTCATCATCAGGGTTCTCGGTCGTCGCGGCACGGTAGGCATGCTCAAGGGAGCGGACTGCATCCTTCTCATCGCAGGCGACCGTGATGATGCCGCTGCACCCTGGCATCTTGAGGACGTTGCAGCCATGGTGGGTTGCCGCCATGAACTTGGCGAGGGCAGGGTACCCGAGGATGGCATTGTACGGGAGGCTGATGTGGGCGATGTCGAAGTCGATGAGCTCGGTGTGGTAGTTGTCGCGCTTGCCGAAGGTGACAGGGAGGCGCACTTGCCCTAGGGAAACGGTGGAGCCATCGGTCACCCCAGAGAATGGCCTGGTGGGCATGAGCTGATCATAGGGCACCTGAAGCATCTCGAAGGTCTCGACGGAGAGCACATTGAGACTAGCGCCCCCATCGATGAGAGTCTTGGTGACGGAAACATTGCTGAAGGTGGGTGCATAGAGTATGGGGAGTGCGCCGGCAGTGGCCGCGCACCAGGGATGATCCTTGGAGTCGAAGGTGATGGCGTACTGTGACCACCTGAGGGGGCGCACGACCTCATGCTTCGGGAGGGCCGCATTCATCTCGCGGGAGAATTGGTTGAACATGCGGTTCGAGGCGGGTGCCTGGGCATCGACGAGGATGCAGGCAATAGCGCGCGGCTCCTGGAAACTCCCAGCCCCGTCATCCTGGTGGTTGTCGTTGTTCCTCCTTGGCGGTGGCGGCAGCGGAGGGAGGCCAGCATTGCCCTGAGGACGGGCCTGACGAGGCTGACCGTGCCAGGGCCTGTCGCGAGGCGGATTGCGCCAGCCATCCTCGCGAGGCTGGTCACGCCAACCCTAACGAGGGTTGCGGTTGTCCCAGCGGCCTCCGCCGTGGCCTCCTCCATGACTGAAGCCACGGTCGCCGTGCTCGGGACGGCGACCTAGGCGCTCATCCCAGAGCGCCCTGAGCTCCTGGCAATCATTGGTGTTGTGGGTGTGAACGTTGTAAAAGACGCAGAATGGGCGGCTATCTGTCACAGCCCTGGAAATTGAATGTAATTAGTTGCATCAGCATCCATGCATCATGTTTGAATTCAAAGTAATTTTGAAATGGGGATTGTTAAACCCTAGCACCAAATTAATTCAAATAGGTTCAACCTAAAATCAATTTCAATGATTCTAAAGTGCCCTTAAAAAATGTTCATGATTTATGGGAAGTGATGAAAAGTTCATTCATAAATATTACACATTTTCCATGGTATTTGTGAACTTTGAGTTAACTCCTAATGTATTTAAATTGTGGTAATAAATTCCTATAGATATTTTTATAACTCCAATAATCCTGAAAAATAATGCGAGGCTTTGGATTAGTTCATCTTACTCCCACAAATATTTTTAGAAGTTCATAAAATGGTCTGACTATTCAAATCAAAACAAAACAGAAGGAAAATAGAAAAAAAAACAGAAAGAAAAGGGGAAAACCCTAACTGGGCCAACTTACCTGGCCGGCCCGACATTGTGCAGCCCAGCTGCCAGTTGTCGTCCTCCTCGCGCCAGGAGGACGGGCGCGTGCTCGGTGCGCCCAGCCACACGCCGCGGCCACCTCCTCCCTCCCTGCCTACCTGCCCCCTCCCCGACGCGTCTGGACGACGCCACGCGACCCCCCAGATCCGTTCGGCTCTTCCTCTCTCTCCCTCGATCAATCCCCCTCCTCTGGCACCCTCTCCCTCTCTTCACCGAGACACCTAGGAGCGCGCCGCCCCTCACCGCCGCGTCCACCGGCCACCCCACGCCTCGATAACGCGCCAAGAAGCTCCGCCTCGACGTCCTCTACTCCCTCGCCAAGCCAAGCATCGCCGGACGCCCTACATCGCCGGCATCTTCCTCGTATTCAAGCTTCGGCAACGCCAACCACCGTTGTCGATCCGCTTGCTCCAGCTCGTCGCCGACCTCGCCCTCGCGCTCGTTGGTCTCGCTGTGAGCCCCTCCATTCTTTCCCTCTCCTATCACTGTCGAACGCGTGCCCTAGCCATGTTTTCCACCGAAGCCGTGAGCTCCTCGCTGCCGGCCTTGACGCCGTCATGGCCACAGCCGCTGCAGCTCGCTGGCGAGCAAACCAACATGCTCGGCACTTCTCCACGCGCCCATAGCACACCTCAGCTCGCCTCCCCGTGCCCTTAGTGGTCGCTCGCGTCACCACCGCACTCCGGCCGCCGCCTCGCTCGCCGCAGTTGCCGCTAACGGCCACCCCAGCTCCCGCCGTCCGCTCCATCGGCTGCACGCGAGTAGCAGCTCTTCGTAGAGCCTCCCCACGCCCAAAACCATCGCCTGTGGGCGATTTCCGACGCGCTCCGCCGCCTGGGCACTCGCCGGTGGCGAGCCACCGGCCTGTTTGACTCAGTTTGACCACCATTTGAATCGGCCGAGCTATGACAAGTGGGCCCCGGCCCCTGGCTAATTTAGTTTAGGGTAAAAATTAGTTATAATCACGCTGTTAGTGAAATGTGTCAATGACACGCGGGTCCCACCTGTCAGGTTTGACCTGGACAACCCTGTTGACTGCATGACGTCACATTGACGTAGTGCTGACACAGTAATTGTCTTCTGGAGTTTTAAATAAATCAGAAATGATTTATTAATTCCAGAAAATAACCTAAATTTTGAAAAATCGTAGAAAATAAACCGCGACTCCAAATGAAATAACTTATATATGAAAAATTATCAGAAAAATCCAAAGAATCTGATTATGGCATTTTCATGCATGTTTGAACAACCTAAAGCTATTGTACATGACAATTTGATTAAGTGGCATTTGAAATGCCTTACATGGAGTTTGAATTTGAACCTTGGGTTCAAACCAACTTCATTTAAACTGTTGCTAGTTGCATTAGCCCAAATCACAGCATATTGCCATGTCATGATCATGCATCATATTGTTGCATTGCATTGATTGTATTCCCTCTTGTTTGCCGGTGTTTGCCCCCTCTCAGTAGACGTTGTTTCGATGATGTGATCGATGACACTGATGAAGACACAATGCTATCTTCAGAAGTGCCAGGCAAGCAAACCCCCTTTGAGCATTCCGATACAACCCCACTCTCTTGCTCCTACTCCCTTTTATTAAATTAGGACAACAATGATTCAACTGTTACTTTATGTTGCGCTAGTTGAACCCATTCCTCTGCATGACCTGTCTTTGCCACAGTAAATAGTTGAAACTCACTAGCATGAGTAGGAGTTGCTTGAGCCATGATGTGCCTACTCATTCATGCTTTGCTTGTTATGCCTGCTATGCTTAGAGTCGTGTCAGGTCTGATTCATCTTGGATGGATTGGAATGGTGGTGAACATGTCCTACTGTTGAGAGCTAAGTGTGTGAACACGATTTGGTAAAGGTAGCGATGAGAGGCCATGTAGCAGTACATGGTGGGTTGTCTCATTGAAACCGTCCTCAGGAACTGAGTTCTGTGTTTGTGATCCAAGAACAGCTACTACCATACATTGGGCCCGAAACCCATGGACCCTCTCGACTTATTAACCGCCTTGATCTCTGTCCAGGAGTTGCAACTAGTTTCTGGTGTTTGTAGTATGCTGGAGGTCGTGCGCAGCACTGACCCCAGGGGTGGGCTGTGATGCGGTAGGCAAGTGGCCCTGTGTACCGAGACACCCATTTAGTGACTCGGGAACCCTGCACACATCATTTGGGGCCGTAGTGGAAACCTCGGCCGAACTTGCTTGCAGATGGAACCCGAATAGGTGATAAACCTAGACTAGAGACTTGTGTGGTTAGTCAGGTCATGGCCGACACCCTCGCTGGGCTTCCGCGTGAAGGTTGCCGAGTACATGTCGTGTAAACTGCAGTAAGTGGTGAGAGCGTGTGTGAAGAAGTACACCCCTGCAGGGTAATATGATCTATTCGAATAGCTGCGTCCGCGGATATGGATTACTTGGAATGCTTACATTGTTCATAGATAACTTGAAGTGGATACTCTAAAATGTGCAAGATAAGCATGAGTGCTATGGATGGCCTTCTCGTAGGGAGACAGGAGCGGATCCATAGTGATGTATTGATATGGTGAATATGTGGACTCGTGTGCACTTTCTCACCTCAAAGAAGTTACTAGTAATTGTAGTACATGATAGCCACTGAGTCAAAGCTGGCTTGCTGCAGTTAAACTCCACAACCCCTTTTATTGATACCGATGCATATGTCGATAGTTCTGATGTAAGTCTTGCTGGGTACATTTGTACTCACGTTTGCCTAATTTATGTTTTTGCAGAGAGACTTCAGTCTCACCAGTAGTTCTACGTGGGCTTCGGCAATTAGCTTGGGAATCCCAGACAGAGGTTTGGTTCCTTTGGAGGGTCTTGTAGATAGACAGGCTTTCTAGTCTTCTTTCTTTTCAGATGTCTGTACTCAGACATGTTTATGCTTCCGCCTGTGCTTGTTGCTTTGTATGACTTGAATGCTGGGTCATGAGACCCATGTTTGTAATATCTGGCTCCTCGAAGGCTACTGAATAAATACTTTGAGTCGTAGAGTCTTGTTGTGATGCCATGTTGTATTTACACATATCGAGCATATTGTGTGTACGTTATTGAAATGCTTGGTATGTGTGGGATCCGACACCTAGTTGTTTATTCTTGGTAGCCTTCCTTATGGGGAAATGTCTCCTAGTGCTTCCACTGAGCCATGGTAGTTCGCTACTGCTCCAGAACACTTAGGTTGGCTGGCATGTATCCTTCTTTGTTCCTGTGTCTGTCCCTTCGGGGAAATGTCACGCGTTGTTCCTTTAAGTCCTTGTAGCTTGCTACGACTTGGGTTCATACGTTGATGACTGACACGTTCACTGTTGGGTTACGTATGCATGTCCCTGTAAGTTTGTGCCACCTTGTGTTTACGACTAGTCATGTTGGCCCGGGTTCTCTGTCATATGGATGCTAGTGACACAATCATATACGTGAGCCAAAAGGCACAAACGGTCGCGGCCAAGGTAAGGTTGCAGCCGTGGAATACCGTGCGTGAGGCCGCAAAGTGATATGATGTGTTACCTACTAGATCGGTGTGACTTAGGATCAGGGTCCTGACAGCTTTGGTATCAGAGCCTGACTGCCTGTAGGATTACCATGCCAAACTGGTCGAAGTCGAGTCTAGAAATGCTTTGGTTATATAAGGGAATTTATTATGGAAGGGAACGTAAGGCCCTTTTTACTCCTTTACCTTATGTCCTTCTGAACTGAGTCACCCTCTTCTTTCCTACGGGGATTAAGGACTAGGCTTTTCATCTTTCTATCAGGATCACATGTTACCAATCTGTAGACTTATATGATTGATGGATTTAAGCCTCAGTTTAGTTCCTACTACTTCCGTGTATCGTGAGTTGGTCTTGGAATCATGATATTGTGATGTTGAGTGGTTATGCCACCATTTTGCAGGATGTTTCCAAATCTTTTTTTGAGTAATTACAACCGTTATGATGTCTGAGTTATCCAAGGTCTCTAAACAATCTGATGCAATTGCAAACCCTTTCTCCCTGTTCCCGCTATCTTTTCAGGCCAGGATAACCACACTAATCGGTGTGTTGAGGTACTCTATTGCCTCGACATATATGTTGAAGCTATTACTATGACACTAGGGTATCTTAGAGAACCACCTAGTAACCCAACCTTGTGTTGTGTTCTCAGTGCGATAATTCTGGCCACCATTCTCGAAAGCATCCCGTGATGTTATTTGGTTAGTAGGTATTCATCTCTAGGTTCTTGAACCCAAGATTCACTCTACTTACTTCCCGTTGATAGTGTTTGCTCGTTCCTTTAGGATATTAGTAACCCTTTTGATAGTCCTCGAGGTCCATGGTATATCATTCTTCCAGATACCATGAACCATCCTTGGCAGAAGTTCTTAGAACCAAAAGATCACAACAAGAGTGCTCTCGATGAGTCCTCCATACTATATTGTGAATCTGCTAGTCCTACCTTTCATCATGGGTTATCGAAAGAAATATGTTGAACTTGTTCGACATGCGAATCTATGCATCCACAACTTAGAAAAGCATATGTTCCTTTGAGTTGTCCCTCTTCAGTTGTATTCCGATCATAATCTATCAGTTGATAGTCAGCAGTGGTTGTGCATTCGTGTTCATCGGTGCCTATTATTCCTATGGTCCGTCAATCCATTCTCTTTCGGAATAACTAGGGGAAACAAACTCCAGTACCTCATCCATATCTTCGATTGGGTCAAAGAAGTTGTATTCCGCAGATCAAATTGCCAATCCAGCTTTTGTTCTGTTCTACCCTCGAGTATTACCCCCTTTATGTCAAGATTGTCATGAGAATTGCACCACCTATTATGAATTCTTGATGCAATGATACTCCTCGCCATCATCATTCATTTCTCGGTCCTGTGTTGTTGTAACTGGAATGCCGACAAGTGAACTGTGTTGTGTGAAATCAATACTCCTAGCAACTCCATTGCTCGGTAGTTAATGGATAATAATCTCATTCTTAACGTGTTGTTTATTGAATCACCATTCTAAAATTGATCGTGCGACCTAGTCCATTTTCCTGGTGCACTCTTCGATGAATGAGTCAGGATTTTGTCAATCCCTTGCTTATTTGATCACATCATCTTGCCTTGAAAGCAAGATTGTTTTCGAGCTTAGTAGCATATCGGTGGTTCGTGATATTCCGAATATCCTCTTGGAAGTAACACCAGGTTGTTCCCTGACCGTTATGTTGAGTTCGTGATCAAGTTGGTTATCCCTATAACCACCTTTTCTCCAAGAATCTGTGTTGGATACCCTTGAGCTAGTTGGCTAAGATTAAACAACAACTTGGAGGGTTGGAAGATAAAAGTTGGCCTGACTCGGTTCATTCAAAGGGATATCTTTTGTTTGTGTTGTGTGTTGAAGAAATATGATATCTTCATCGATTGATCCTCGTGATCAATTGTTGGAGCTATTGTCTTATCCAATCTTTGATTTCGGTATGGGCTATTGTCAAATCAAATCAGAACCAACCATGTTCGCAATGTTGTCTTACTCGTGGTTGTTTCCTCAAGCCTACACCATTATATCTTTGGGTCTGACCAATACTATGACCTTGCTCACTTAATTATGGAATTCCATCCATATGGAAACTTAGATGAGTTGTTGTTGAGCCCATCGGTAACATTTTTATCTTCTCCATGATTCATGTTGAACATTAAGCTAGTGTTGGAAACTTGTGTAAGCATTTACTGCATGCTCCGTTCATGAATCATATGTTTGGATGAGAGAAGTGACTTCCTATAATTCATGTACATTTGGTGCAAGTTGCCGCTGTGGATTCGAGAAAGCTTGTTTTTGCATTTGGTGTGTATGTTATTGAAATGCTTGGTATGTGTTGGATCCGACACCTAGTTGTTTATTCTTGGTAGCCTTCCTTATGGGGAAATGTCTCCTAGTGCTTCCACTTAGCCATGGTAGTTTGCTACTGCTCCGGAACACTTAGGTTGGCCGGCATGTATCCTTATTTGTTCCTATGTCTGTCCCTTTGGGGAAATGTCATGCGTTGTTCCTTTAAGTCCTTGTAGCTTGCTACGACTTGGGTTCATATGTTGATGACCGACACGTTCATTGCTGGGTTACGTATGCATGTCCTTGTAAGTTTGTGCCACCTTGGATTTACGACTAGTCATGTCAGCCCGGGTTCTCTGTCATATGGATGCTAGCGACACAATCATATACATGAGCCAAAAGGCGCAAATGGTCCCGGCCAAGGTAAGGCTGCAGCCGTGGTAATACCATGCGTGAGGCTGCAAAGTGATATGATGTGTTACCTGCTAGCTCGGTGTGACTTAGGATTGAGGACCCAACACTATCCTTGGTTGGCTCGTCGTGGTCACGGCCGCGCTTCAGCTCAGGCTCTGCTGCCAGCATGGTGGGGCCCTTGCACTTCACCTCCTTGGCCTTGGCCTTCCTGTCTTCAGGGTCGACGTCCGTGTGCTTGAGGAAAGAAAGGCAGACTTCTTCCGCCCTGGCGCATCTGTCCGCCAGGTTGAACATCTCCAGCGCCATGCATAGGTCATCGTGGATGGCGAGCTCCTCGCTCATCTTGGCGTCTATGACGCCTTCGGTGAACGCTGAGATGATGGCCTCATTTGAGGCTTTTGGGATCTTGAGGCAAATGTTGGTGAAGCGTTGAATGTACTTGCGGTGGGTCTCACCCGGCAGCTGCTTGACGCGCCGTAGGTCATTGACGGTGAGGGCGCGGTCACGGGTGCCTTGGAAGTTGGCAATGAACCGCTCGCGAAGCTCATCCCAAGAGGAGATTGACCCCTCCGGGAGGTGCAAGAGCCAGGAGCGTGCGCTGTCCTTGAGAGCCATGGGGAACCAGTTCGCCATGACCTTGTCGTCGCCGTTCGCCGCCTCGATGCTCAACGAGTAGAGCTAGAGGAACTCCGCAGGGTCGGGGGTGTCATCGTAGTGCGGGGGCAGGTCTGGCTTGAACTTGCCGGGCCAAACGACTCGGTGCAGCTCATGGGTGAAGGCACGACAGCCCGCCGCGCTCACGGGCGCGGCCTGTGCGAGGGGAGCGTGGTCCTGACGCCCATGTGCCGCAGCCCCCAGAGCTACCCAGCCTTGGTGCTGGCGTGGTGGTGCTTGGAGTGCACGCGCGTCATACTGTGGCTGCTGCACCACCTGGCAACTGGCCTCATCACGCGCCGGCGCAGGTGCCCCGTGCTACTTCTTGAGCTTGCGTTGGTTTTTCCGTTGGAGAGGAAAGGGTGATGCAGCAAAGTAGAGATAAGTATTTCCCTCAGTTTGAGAACCAAGGTATCAATCCAGTAGGAGACAACGCACAAATCACCGAATACCTGCACAAACAATCAAACAACTTGCACCCAACGCGATAAAGGGGTTGTCAATCCCTTCACCGTTATTTGCAAAAGTGAGATCTGATAGAGATAGATAATCAATAAAGTAAATATTTTTGGTATTTTTGTTTTATAGATTAGAAAGTAAAAGATTGCAAAATAGTAGATCGGAAACTCGTATGATGAAAAGTAGAAGATTATATGATGGAAAATAGACCCGGGGGCCATAGGTTTCACTAGAGGCTTCTCTCAAGATAGAAAATAATACGGTGGGTGAACAAATTACTGCCGAGCAATTGATAGAAAAGCGCAAAGTTATGACGATATCTAAGCCAATGATCATGAATATAGGCATCACGTCCGTGTCAAGTAGACTTAAATGATTCTGCATCTACTACTATTACTCCACACATTGACCGCTATCCAGCATGCATCTAGAGTATTAAGTTCATAAAGAACGGAGTAAAGCATTAAGTAAGATGACATGATGTAGAGGAATTAACTCAAGCAATATGATGAAAACCCCATCTTTTTATCCTCGATGGCAACAATACAATACGTGCCTTGCTGCCCCTACTGTCACTGGGAAAGGACACCGCAAGATTGAACCCAAAGCTAAGCACTTCTCCCATTGCAGAGAAGAACCAATCTAGTTGGCCAAACCAAACCGATAGTTCGAAGAGAATTACAAAGATATCAAATCATGCATATAAGAATTCAGAGAAGATTCAAATAATATTCATAGATAAGCTGATCATAAATCCACAAATCATCGAATCTCGGCAAACACACCGCAAAAAATTATTACATTGAATAGATCTCCAAGAACATCAAGGAGAACATGGTATTGAGAATCAAAGAGAGAGAAGAAGCCATCTAGCTACTAGCTATGGACCCGTAGGTCTGTGGTAAACTACTCACGCTTCATCGGAAGGGCAATGGTGTTGATGTAGAAGCCCTCAGTGATTGAATCCCCCTCCGGCAGGGTGCTGGAAAAGGTCCCTAGATGGGATCTCACGGGTACAGAAGGTTGCGGCGGTGGAAAAGTCTTTTCGTGGATGCCCCTGTTGGTTTGGGGATATATGAGTATATATAGGCGAAAGAATTAGGTCAGGAGGTGCACGAGGGGCCCACAAGGGTGGGGGCGCGCCCTACCCCCCAGGGCGCGCCCTCCGTCCTTGTGGCCGCCTCGTGGCTCCTCCGACTTCATCTCCAAGTCTCCTTGTTTCCTTCTGGTCCATGAAAAATCATCGCGAAAGTTTTATTCCGTTTGGACTCCGTTTGGTATTCCTTTTCTGCGAAACTCAAAAACAAGGAAAAAAATAGAAACTGGCACGGGGCTCTAGGTTCATAGGTTAGTCCCAAAAATAATATAAAATAGCATATTAATGCATATAAAACATCTAAAACAGATAATATAATAGCATGGAACAATAAAAAATTATAGATACGTTGGAGACGTATAAAACATCCCCAAGCTTAATTCCTGCTCGTCCTCGAGTAGGTAAATGATAAAAACAGAATTTTTGATGTGGAATGCTACCTAACATATTTATCCATGTAATTTTATTTATTGTGGCATGAATGTTCAGATCTGTAAGATTCAAAACAAAAGTTTAATATTGACATAAAAACAATAATACTTCAAGCATACTAACAAGGCAATTATGTCTTCTCAAAATAACATGGCCAAAGAAAGCTTATCCCTACAAAATCATACAGTCTGGCTATGCAACATCTTCATCACACAAAATACTCAACTCATGCACAACCCCGATGACAAGCCAAGCAATTGTTTCATACTTTTGATGTTCTCAAACCTTTTCAACTTTCACGCAATACATGAGCGTGAGCCATGGACATAGCACTATAGGTGGAATAGAAGGTGGTTGTGGAGAAGTCAAAAAGAGGGAGATAGTCTCACATCAACTAGGCCTATCAACGGGCTATGGAGATGCCCATCAACAGATATCAATGTGAGTGAGTAGGGATTGCCATTCAACGGATGCACTAGAGCTATAAGTTTATGAAAGCTCAAAAAGAAACTAAGTGGGTGTGCATCCAACTCGCTTGCTCATGAAGACCTAGGGCAATTTGAGGAAGCCCATCATTGGAATATACAAGCCAAGTTCTATAATGAAAAATTCCCACTAGTATATGAAAGTGACAACATAGGAGACTCTCTATCATGAAGATCACGGTGCTACTTTGAAGCACAAGTGTGGTAAAAGGATAGTAACATTGCCCCTTCTCTCTTTTCTCTCATTTTTTTATTTGGGCCTTCTCTCATTTTTTTGGCCTCTTTTTTTTTTGTCCGGAGTCTCATCCTGACTTGTGGGGGAATCATAGTCTCCATCATCCTTTCCTCACATGGGAGAATGCTCTAATAATGAAGATCATCACACTTTTATTTACTTACAACTCAAGAATTACAACTCGATTCTTAGAACAAAATATGACTCTATATGAATGCCTCCGGCGGTGTACCGGGATGTGCAATGAATCAAGAGTGACATGTATGAAAGAATTATGAATAGTGGCTTTGCCACAAATATGATGTCAACTACATGATCATGCAAAGCAATATGACAATGATGAAGCGTGTCATAATAAGACGGAACGGTGGAAAGTTGCATGGCAATATATCTCGGAATGGCTATGGAAATGCCATAATAGGTAGGTATGGTGGCTGTTTTGAGGAAGGTATATGGTGGGTGTATGGTACCGGCGAAAGTTGCGCCGTACAAGAGAGGCTAGCAATGCTGGAAGGGTGAGAGTGCGTATAGTCCATGGACTCAACATTAGTCATAAAGAACTCACATACTTATTGCAAAAATCTGTTAGTTATCAAAACAAAGTACTACGTGCATGCTCCTAGGGGGATAGATTGGTAGGAAAAGACCATCGTTCGTCCCCGACCGCCACTCATAAGGAAGACAATCAATAAATAAATCATGCTCCGACCTCATCACATAACGGTTCACCATACGTGCATGCTACGGGAATCACAAACCTTAACACAAGTATTTCTCAAATTCACAATTACTCACTAGCATGACTCTAATATCACCTTCTTTATATCTCAAAACAATCATAAGGAATCAAACTGCTCATAGTATTCAATGCACTTTATATGAAAGTTTTTATTATATCCCTCTTGGATGCCTATCATATTAGGACTAAATTTATAACCAAAGCAAATTACCATGCTGTTTAAAGACTCTCAAAATAATATAAGTGAAGCATGAGAGTTCAATAATTTCTATAAAA
The DNA here is from genome assembly GCA_011799875.1 of Thinopyrum elongatum. Classification (NCBI taxonomy): domain Eukaryota; kingdom Viridiplantae; phylum Streptophyta; class Magnoliopsida; order Poales; family Poaceae; genus Thinopyrum; species Thinopyrum elongatum. Next base: position 230,987,675 of record CM022298.1, read on the forward strand.
TAAAGCCACCGCTGTGCTCTAAAAAGATATAAGTGAGGCTCTAGAGCAAAATTGCCTAGCTCAAAAGATATAAGTGAAGCACAAAGAGTATTCTAATAAATCACGATTCATGCGTGTCCCTCTCAAAAGGTGTGTACATCAAGGATGATTGTGGCAAACTAAAAAGCAAAGACTCAAATCATACAAGACGCACCAAGCAAAACACATATCATGTGGTGAATAAAAATATAGCCTCAAGTAAAGTTACCGATAGATGAAGACGAAAGAGGGGATGCCTTCCGGGGCATCCCCAAGCTTAGGCTCTTGGTTGTCCTTGAATATTACCTTGGGCTGCCTTGGGCATCCCTGTAACACCCCCAGTGGTTAGCCACAGTAATCCCCCTTTTGATAATGCCATGTCATCATGATCAACAGTGCTTAAACATCATTTGGAGCATATCTCTTTTCAAATTCAAATTCAAACTGAAAGTGAAAATAAGAGTTGTTCAAATCCAGAAACTAAAATGTTCATAATATTGTAAATATTCCAGAGACAATTCTAAAATTATAATCAACATTTACTAAATTAAATAATTGATTCTAACAGCAACAAAATAGAGATAATTAATCCATATTCATTTATTTAAAATCCAAATAAAATTCATTTGCATCCAAACCAATTTCTAGCAGTGACAAATATTGCACTATAAATATGTGGCTAGTTCACCTATTTTTCAAAAGTCTATTTGGGGCTAAACAATTTGCAAACAGAAATAAAAAGAGAAAACAGAAAAGAAGAAAAGAAAAATAGAAAAGTGCCCACCGCCACCTGGGCCTAAGTTAGCACAGGCGGCCCAGCCCACCACCTGCCGTCCCCCACCTCACGCTGTTCACTCCCCCCCCCCACGCTGTCGTCTCCAGCCGCACGCGCACGCACACCCGCGCCTGCCCCCCTCGCTCCCCCTCGCTCTGCTTGAGAGGGCGCTGCCGCGCCCTCCATAGAGGATAAGGGGCAGCCCCCCCTCGCTCCTTGCCTCTCTTCTCCCCTCTCCAGCGCCTCTCCCCACTTCTTCCTCTACCGAGCGCCACCGCCGACGCGCCGTCGTCACCACCGCGGCCACCGGCGGCCCCGAACGCCGCTACCAAGTCCAGGAGCTCCACTGCGCACCTCCACATCGTCTGCAGTGCCGCCCGTGCTCGTTCCCCTCGACGAACTCAGCCGTGACCTCACCGACGATTCGCCGCCTCCAACCCTCCCCGTCGCGTCTGAGCATGCCACCAGCTCCGGGGTGAGCTCGTGCATCTCGTCCCCCCTCCGTTCACTCGCGCACGAGCCATAAGCCTAGTTCCGTCGAGCTCCGCCCGTAGCCGCCGTTCGTCGTCACCGCACACGTCGCTCCAGTCTGCCTCCGGTCGCCCAGCTTGCGTTGTTCGATGCGCAATGCTTCGGGCGTTCAAACGCAGCCCCCACGTTACTCTCCTTGCACCGCATCGACGAGCCCGACGAGTTCCCGCTCTGGCCGGTGCGGCACGCCGTCGCCGTCATCGATGGCGACCACCCCCGCCCCTGCGGTTGCGCCCATTCGACGCGGCTTGGCGCCCGCGTTCGATCCCAGCCAGCGGGGTGTCAAACGGTGGCCCGTGGCGCGAATCCAGCCAAGTCCGGCGAACTCCCGAGCCCCTCCGCCACAATCTGCATCGCCGGAGGTTCACTGCCGGCCGCGCAGACGTGCCCGCCTCGGGGCCACCCTGGGTCACTGACCAGTGGCCCCAGGGGCCCGGGCTCGCCCCGTTGACCGAAGTCAACGCTGTTTGGGCAGCCCCAGTCGCTGACAGATGGGGCCCACCCCCTAATTCTGAGTTAAATTAATTAGAGTTAATTAGCTAACCTAAGTAGGCACTGACATGTGGGCCCCTACCCTTAGTTCACTGATTTGGATTAGTCTAAACGTTGTTAAGACCCATTGTCAATGACAGGTGGGTCCCACCTGTCAGGTTTGACTCTGGTCAGGCAGAGTTGACTGCTGACATCATCTTTTTGTCATGTTGACGTCACCTTTCACTATTCTGGATAATGTTGTTTAAAATGATTAAATAAATCTAGAAAATAAATTAAAACTTTAGAAAATCATATAAAATAATCCGTAGCTCAGATGAAAATACTTTGTACATGAAAGTTGCTCAGAACGACGAGACGAATCCGAATACGCGGTCCGTTCGTCTGCCACACGTCCCTAGCATAGCGAACATGCAACCGTCCCCCTCCGTTTCCTCTGTCCGAAAATGCCAAACTCCGGGAAAACATTCCCGAATGTTTTCCCTCTTCACCTGTATCGTGTAGCACCGTGTCAGAACACCCCTAGCTCTGCGTATTGTCATGTCATGCTCTTATTTGCTTTATATTTATTGTTTCTTCCCCCTCTTCTCTCTCGGTAGACCCCGACACCGACCTCGTCACTGAGACCGATGCAGCTCAGGAGCCCGACGCCACCGTTGACGACCTTGCCTTTGCCGCCGAGCAACCAGGAAAGCACCCCCCCTTGAGCATACCGATATCGCATATTCTTTCTCTCTCATGCTTGCATTAGAATTACTGCTGCTACTGCTTTACCTATTCTAATGCGTAGCCTGTTTATTGTAACCTGCTATTGAAACCTTACCTACTTATCCTAAACTATCTAGTATAGGCTGGGTAGAGACCTATCAGTGACCCCACTTGTCCCGATTGCCCCGCTGGATTATCAGAAGACTCGACAACTAGGCCCCGACACCGCACATCACCCCCTTAGTTGTAACGACACTGCATCGTTACTATCGAGTGCCGAGGGTGATACCTCATGTAGCACTTCTGATGTTAACTCTGTAGAGTAGCTTTTCGGTCGTGGCCAGCGAGGGTGATTCCTCCTTCACCACTTCCGATAATGACGCTGTCGTGCAACACCTCAAGTGTGAACCCATTGAGGGTGATTCCTTCGAGTTCACCTTGACGGTTACATCGAGTAGGAATCCAACGAGGGTGATACCTCGGATTCCCTTGATGTTATGGACACACGGATAATTGGACTTTACACTGTTACTTGGAAGGCGGGTCAACCCTGAGGGGTACCCGCGTGTGATGTGAAGACGGGTTGACGTAGATGGTGCCCGAGTGAGAATACGAGGCATGGCCAGGCATTCTTGGCCCTTGCCGCAAGTCCTCGAGACGGGGCGACGGGGTCACATCGATCGTGAGTCTCTGCTTGTTACCGCACCCCAATGTACTAACGATTTGGATATGTGATCGAGTGGGCCTCTGGCCTGATAGCACTAACCATCACGCGGGAAAAGTTATGGGCACTCCGCATCGTGGCATCAGCCGAAAGTTCTGTCAGACATCCAGTTCAGCATTGTGGCACGGTCGGATCGTACCGACCATCCGAGGCGGTGCTGGTATCCACCCTGCACACAATGACCCGGAGTGCACAGGGCGATGGCCCAAGACCCCTGGGCGCTTAGGTTGTAGACCGGCGGGGACCTCTCTGCTGAGCTCTAGGTAGGGTTGCGGTGTGTCGTTTGGCCGAGGCAGGGCATGACCCTGAAAAGTGTGTCCGGACGGAGTTAAGCGAGCGTGGTGGGTAAGTTGGTGCACCCCTGCAGGGAAGAACTAATCCATGCATAGCCGGATCCTCGGTAACGGACACTCGGAGTTGTATCCCGATCGATACAACTAGAATTGAATACTATGGCTCTGGGATTGCTTCTCGCAGGGAGTCGAGAAGGGATCTCAGGACGAGGTTGATGACTGTATGGCTCTAGGATTGCTTTCTCGCAGGGAGTCGAGAAAGGATCTCTGGGTGAGGTTTTGACTTATTAATACAACTGTTATATGTTGTGCTGATCTACACTCTTCTAATGCTGCAAGACCGCTGAAGATGCTAGTCTTCGATAGGACTAGGCCGCCTCTCTATTCTGGCATTTCTGCAGCCCAGTCCACATATACAGCCTCCCTTTGATAATGTTGCATATGTAGTGTAGATCCATGCTTGCTGAGTACTTCGGTTGAGTACTCACGGTTGCTTTGCTTTCTTTTTCCCCATATATCCTTTTGATGCAACCAGATGACGGAGCCCCGGATACAGCTGCCGCCGCCGACGATCGCTACTTCTACCACCTCGATAGTCGTTACTACTATGAGCTTGCCGACGACCAGGAGTAGGATCGGAGGGTCCCAGGCAGGAGGCCTGTGCCTTTCGATCATAGTGTTTTCTTTTGCCCCGCCTTCTAAGGGCCTATCTGTGTTTTCTTTTATATATCTGTACTCTGATATCTGATGCTTCCGCTGATGCTTGTATGTGCGCTTATTTATTCGAGCCCTTGAGGCCCCTAGCTTGTAATATAAAGCTTGTATGACTTTATTTATGTTTTAGAGTTGTGTTGTGATATCTTCCCATTAGTCCTTAGGCTTGATCATGTGCATTTGCATGTATGATAAGTGCACCATTGAGCCGGGTGCGTCACAAGTTGGTATCAGAGCCGACTACCTGTAGGAACCCCCCTTTCCAACTCCTTGGCCGAAGTTGAGTCTAGTCGTGCAAAACTGTTTTACTAACATGGGTGTGTGGCTTAAGGGCCCACGTCGCCGAATGGGCGGTATTAGGATCTTTTATTCCTGGTCTTTACACTGGGACTCTGATCTCTCTTCTATTCGGGATAAATGATTTTACTAACGCCGACTCTAGGTTCTCGTAACTACTTCCTCCCGGAGAGCCCTTACTCCAGATGATTACTTGGTGCACCAAAAGATTCCGAAGATACTCTCCGATGTTCTTTCGAGAACTTGTGCTCATCGGATTTGCAATTCCCTACCACCGAGACATCCCTATGGATAGCTACTTATACTTGCCATCCATACCTTCATTCTCGATAAGTCTTGTTAGTACAAGATACCCTAAACTACTTCCCGCTACTCCGAGGATCCTTTGTGATTACTGCCTTGCAGCTCTTTTCTACACGATTACACCTACGAATAATTCCTCACACTTATCGAGGATTTTTTCATTCCTAGTTGTTCTTGTGTTACACAAAATTCTTCGAAATACTATTCGATCTTCGAAAGATCCTCAGCAACTTATTGCTCCTGAATTCTTTGCCTTCCTGCATTATGGATAAATCCATATTTCTAGTAATCTCCATTGACGTCCTCTGTCACTATCATTTCGAGTCCCTTGATTCAATAATTTGAGAATGCTGGCAATCCTCAATCAGATCCTATAATTCATCCTTCTGGCTCAGACGTCATTTTTAAGATGAGCTGGATCTTGATCAATCAATTAGCCATCGATTGTACCCCTAAGCCAACTCAACTTATCCATCCTTAATCAGAGCGTTTGCTTCTGATCCCTTGATTTGGAAATCATAAATCCTTTGCAATTGATCTTTGAATTAGTCAGTTGTTTCTATAATCCAGTGGCTTTGCATTGTTTCGTCCTCTGATTGTGTGGCGATGCTCACATCAGCCCCGATATGGGCCATCAGATCCTTTGTTGAATTATCATTCGACAGTTTCCTTTGTATGCAAAAACCTCAAGTTCTTCTCTGATACATAATGCCATTGGTAAATCCTATTCTCTAATTTGTCCAAACATGCTCTGCTTTCGAGCTGGTGATAATTACTCTCGAAGCTTGTGGTGTATGTTTCTAAGATGCCCCGAGGGGTTGAACCTATGCCTTCCTTAATCTGTGTGAACCCAAAAGTTTTCCAAGGTTCATACTCCTCTGGTAATTCACCATGTAGGTCTTCGCACTCAAATCATTTTTAATAGAGCAGCGTATGAAAGGTTATGCATAGCAGAAGTGGGAGTCGACCTTGAACTTTGTGTTCATGCCCATGGACACGATGTATATCTAGTCATTAAAGCTTCTCTTAAAATTAATTATTCCCTTGCTATAAGTTCATCTTATATCTAGGATCTGGCCTTTTGCAATCGTGGTTCCGACCATGTCCTCCTTTTAATTACCATTTCTCGTGCAAGTTAAGCACTTGTCTTTGGTAGAGCAATACCCCAGTACAACCTCTACTTTGATCTGTCGTCGAGTATTACCCCCTGGTATCTCGAGATTATCACGGAACTACATAACTCCTTATGAGTTCTTCATCTACTATTATTTCTCACCGATTCCAATTTTTCCCCGGGTTCTAAGTTGTTAGACACTCAAGGACACCAATAACGGAATCGAGCCCGCATTGCGATTCGACAAGTATTCAAAATCTTCATTGCTTACAAGTTTAATACTCCATAATGTTAATCCTAGCCTGAACGGCTACATCAATATCATGCTAATATTAACGGTGCTACCTGGTCCTTCTTCCCAGAGCACAAATTTCGACGATGAGCTAATCTTATGTCGAATTTCCTCGTCATATCATTTCTCCATGAACAACAAACTTGATTTCGAGTTTGTGTCGTACCCATGGTTCCAATAACCTTTCGCTTCATCATTTCTTTGACTTGATGTCATCGCCGATCGATTACATCTTCATGGAATCTCTCGACAAATGTGTCGTGATCATCATCAGCATTCTGAGCTCTTCCAGGATATCAATTGAATTCATGATGAGGAATACCATCCTTGCCCTCGATGATTTGTGATATGATCGGCCACTTTATTGCCCTCCCACCCAACACAAACTTGTTCGTGTTTTGTTTTATACCTTGAGTTCCTTGCTATCCAGCATTTGTTCTTCTTTACCTTGGAAAATTACCACCTTTTATGTCAAGAATGTCGTGGGAATTTCACCACCTCTTGAGAATTCTTGATACAAGTGTTACTTCTCACCATCACCATTCCTTCTTGGTCCCCATGTTTTTTATAACCGGAATGTCGACAAATGAACTATGGTGTGTGAATTCGAAACTTCTAGCAATCCTATTGCCTCCTGATGGATCCTTTGTGTATCCAAAGTCTGACCTTTACTGGAAGACCATGTCAATGTTATCTCGAAGCATGACTGTGGTACTCCGATCTTCAATAAGAACATTTGAAGCACAATGCTAAAATTTCTTCATCAATTATCCAAACACCGTTGTATGGGTAATGCCATGAAATTTTTCTCCCCTCACCTAATGGGTTTTCTACTTTTTTATCATGTCATTGATATCATGCTCTGCTTGTCCTTGGAAGGATATACCCCTGAAATATGTGTTTGAACATATTTTCCTTTCCATTGTTTTGTTTAACCTTTCTTGTAATCTGAAATAACTGAGCAGTAATAATTACCTGCTTAGGTAAGCACCTTGTTGTACCACTCTGTCAGTAAGACCCTGTTACTATTGTTGATGACATTCCGGTAACCACCGAAGGACGAGAACTTTGCCTATTGGTCCACCTCGTTTAACGAGCAGGAAGATGGTTCTCTTTGTCCCTCGCCCTTGGTACCGACGTTGTTGCCAACATGACTGATAGGCTATTCTCTACCATGCCTTGCTATCATAACCGTGCAAGATGTCAACGTCTTCCCTACTTTTAACCCACGTGGTGGGCCCATAACCCACAGTTCCTCAGGATCGAAACCTGACTCTCCTGTACACCCTGTTATCAAAGTTATTCCTCGCGTGTGGCCTCGTACGTAATTCATGAGCCACCTTCCGAGGGAACATCAATTCTGGTATCAGACGCAGTACTTATTCTCGTTGCTCTAGGCCATTTTCACACTTTGTTTCAGACATCAAACGATTGTCTATTCCCTTGAAACTTCTTACTGTACCTTCTTGCTTGGCTCCCGATGTGTTTCATTTGAGATACCCATGTGTTCATTCATGGGATAACCCCCGATGATTACCCCTTATAGCCTTCTATCGTTGCCGAGTTGCCCCTTTACTATTTGTAAGTACGATGGAGTTCCCGAAGAAAGGATGCCGACTTCGTCATGAGGACCTGAAACAGAGGAATGAAGACATCAACGTAGTGGGTCGACCTCGTCAAGAAGAGCAACCAAAACCGAGAAGAATCGTTAGAATTTCGTAACCTAGTCTTTTCCCCTTACTCCACCTCTTAATTCTCGGGACGAGAATTCTTATTAGTGGAGGAGATTTGTAACACCCCCAGTGGTTAGCCACAGTAATCCCCCTTTTGATAATGCCATGTCATCATGATCAACAGTGCTTAAACATCATTTGGAGCATATCTCTTTTCAAATTCAAATTCAAATGGAAATTCAAACTAAAAGTGAAAATAAAAGTTGTTGAAATCCAGAAACTAAAATGTTCATAATATTGTAAATATTCCAGAGACAATTCTAAAATTATAATCAATATTTACTAAATTAATTAATTGACTCTAACAGCAACAAAACAGAGATAATTAATCCATATTCATTTATTTAAAATCCAAATAAAATTCATTTGCCTCCAAACCAATTTCTAGCAGTGACAAATATTGCACTATAAATATGTGGCTAGTTCACCTATTTTTCAAAAGTCTATTTGGGGCTAAACAATTTGCAAACAGAAATAAAAAGAGAAAACAGAAAAGAAGAAAAGAAAAATAGAAAAGAGCCCACCGCCACCTAGGCCTAAGTCAGCACAGGCGGCCCAGCCCACCGCCTGCCGTCCCCCACCTCGCGTTGTTCACTCCCCTCCTCGCTGTCGTCTCCAGCCGCACGCGCACGCACGCCCGCGCCTGGCCCCCCCTCGCTCCCTTCGCTCTTCTTGACAGCGCGCTGCTGCGCCCTCCGTAGAGGATAAGGGGCAGCCCCCCTCGCCCCTGGCCTCTCTTCTCCCCTCTCCAGCGCCTCTCCACACTTCTTCCTCTCCTGAGCGCCACCACCGACGCGCCGTCGTCACCACCACGGCCACCGGCGGCCCCGAACACCGCTACCAGGTCTAGGAGCTCCACCGCGCACCTCCACATCGTCTGCACCCTCAAGCCCAAGCCGAGGGTTATCTGCAGCGCCGCCCGTGCCCGTTCCCCTTGCCAGACTCCGCCGCGACCTCACCGATGATTCGCCGCCTCCAACCCTCCCCGACGCGTCTGAGCAGGCCACCAGCTCAGGGGTGAGCTCATGCATCACCTCCCCCCCCCCTCCGTTCACTCGTGCACGAGCCGTAGGCCTAGTTCCGTCGAGCTCCGCCCGTAGCCACCGTCGGTCGTCGCCGCACACGTCGCTCCAGTCCACCTCCGGTCGCCCCGCTTGCGCCGTTCGATGCGCAACGCTTCGGGCGTTCGAACGCAGCCCCCACGTTACTCTCCTTGCACCGCATCGACAAGCCCGACGAGTTCCCGCTCCGGCCGGTGTGGCACGCCATCGCCGTCATCGATGTATACCACCCCCGCCCCTGCCATTGCGCCCATTCGACGCGGCTTGGCGCCCGCGTTCGATCCCAGCCAGCGGGGCATCAAACGGTGGCCCGTGGTGTGAATCCGGCCAAGTCCGGCGAACTCCCGAGCCCCTCCGCAGCGATCTGCGTCGCCGGAGCTTCACCGCCAGCCGCGCCGATGTGGCCGCCTCGGGGCCACCCTGGGTCAATGACCAGTGGCCCCAGGGGCCCGGGCTCGCCCCGTTGACCGAAGTTAACGCTGTTTGGGCAGCCCAGTCGCTGACAGATGGGGCCCACCCCCTAATTCTGAGTTAGATTAATTAGAGTTAATTAGCTAACCTAAGTAGGCACTGACATGTGGGCCCCTACCCTTAGTTAACTGATTTGGATTAGTTTAAACGTTGTTAAGACCCACTGTCAATGACAGGTGGGTCCCACCTGTCAGGTTTGACTCTGGTCAGCCAGAGTTGATTGCTGACATCATCTTTTCATCATGCTGACATCACCTTTCACTCTTCTGGATAATGTTGTTTAAAATGATTAAATAAATCCAGAAAATCAATTAAAACTTTAGAAAATCATATAAAATAATCCGTAGCTCAGATGAAAATACTTTGTACATGAAAGTTGCTCAGAACGACGAGACGAATCCGAATACGCGGTCCGTTCGTCCGCCACACGTCCCTAGCAAAGCGAACATGCAACCGTCCCCCTCCGTTTCCTTTGTCCGAAAATGCCGAACTCCGAGAAAACATTCCCGGATGTTTTCCCTCTTCACCTGTATCATGTAGCACCGCGTCAGAACACCCCTAGCTCTGCGTATTGTCATGTCATGCTCTTGTTTGCTTTATATTTACTGTTTCTTCCCCCTCTTCTCTCTCGGTAGACCCCGACACTGACCTCATCCCCGAGACCGATGCAGCTCAGGAGCCCGATGCCACCGTTAACACCCTTGCCTTTGCCGCCGAGCAACCAGGCAAGCACCCCCCCTTGAGCATACCGATATCGCCTATTCTTTCTCTCTCATGCTTGCATTAGAATTGCTGCTGCTACTGCTTTACCTATTCTGATGCATAGCCTGTTTATTGTAACCTGCTATTGAAACCTTACCTGCTTATCCTAAACTGTCTAGTATAGGCTGGGTAGAGACCTATCAGTGAACCCACTTGTCCAGATTGCCCCGCTGGATTATTAGAAGACTCGACAACTAGGCCCCGGCACCACACATCACCCCCTTAGTTGTAACGACACTGCAGCGTTACTATCGAGCGCAGAGGGTGATACCTCGTGTAGCACTTCTGATGTTAACTCTGTAGAGTAGCTTTTCGGTCGTGGCCATCGAGGGTGATTCCTCCTTCACCACTTCTGATAACGATGCTGTTGTGCAACACCTCAAGTGTGAACCCATCGAGGGTGATTCCTCTGAGTTCACCTTGAGGGTTACATCGAGTAGGAATCCAACGAGGGTGATACCTCGGATTCCCTTGATGTTATGGACACACGGATAATTGGACTTTACACTGTTACTTGGAAGGTGGATCGACCCTGAGGGGTACCCGCGTGTGATGTGAAGATGGGTTGACCTGGATGGTGCCCGAGTGAGAATACGAGGCGTGGCCTGGCATTCTTAGCCCTTGCCGCAAGTCCTCGAGACGGGGTGACGGGGTCACATCCATTGTGAGTCTCTGCTCGTTACCGCACCCCCAATGTACTAATGATTTGGATATGTGATCGAGTGGGCCTCTGGCCCGATAGCACTAACCATCACGTGGGAAAAGTTATGGGCACTCCGCATCGTGGCATCAGCCGAAAGTTCTGTCAGACATCCAGTTCAGCATTGTGGCATGGTCGAATTGTACTGACCATCCGAGGTGGTGCTGGTATCCACCCTGCACACAACGACCCGGAGTGCACAGGGCGATGGCCCAAGACCCCTGGGCGCTTAGGTTGTAGACCGGCGGGGACCTCTCTGCTGAGCTCTAGGTAGGGTTGCGGTGTGTCGTTTGGCCGAGGACAGACATGACCCTGAAAAGTGTGTCCGGCCGGAGTTAAGCGAGCGTGGTGGGTAAGTTGGTGCACCCCTGCAGGGAAGAACTAATCTATGCATAGCCGGATCCTCGGTAACGGACACTCGGAGTTCTATCCCGATCGATACAACTAGAATTGGATACTATGGCTCTGGGATTGCTTCTCGCAGGGAGTCGAGAAGGGATCTCAGGACGAGGTTGATGATTGTATGGCTCTGGGATTGCTTTCTCGCAGGGAGTCGAGAAAGGATCTCTGGGTGAGGTTGTGACTTATTAATACTACTGTTATATGTTGTGCTGATCTACACTCTTCCAATGCTGCAAGACCACTGAAGATGCTAGTCTTCGAGAGGACTAGGCCTCATCTCTATTCTGCCATTTCTGCAGCCCAGTCCACATATACAGCCTCCCTTTGATAATGTTGCATATGTAGTGTAGATCCTTGCTTGCTGAGTACTTCGGATGAGTACTCACGGTTGCTTTGATTTCTTTTTCCCCATATATCCTTTTGATGCAACCAGATGACGAAGCCCCAGATGCAGCTGCCCCCGCCGATGATCGCTGCTTCTACCACCTCGAGAGTGGTTACTACTGCGAGCTTGCTGACGACCAGGAGTAGGACCGGAGGGTCCCAGGCAGGAGGCCTGCGCCTTTCGATCGTAGTGTTTTCTTTTGCCGCACCTTCTAAGGGCCTATCTGTGTTTCTTTTATATATCTGTACTCTGATATCTGATGCTTCCGCTGACGCTTGTATGGGAGCTTATGTATTCGAGCCCTCGAGGCCCCTTGCTTGTAATATAAAGCTTGTATGCCTTTATTTATGTTTTAGAGTTGTGTTGTGATATCTTCCCGTGAGTCCTTAGGCTTGATCGTGTGCATTTGCGTTTATGATTAGTGCACGATTGAGCCGGGGGTGTCACAAGTTGGTATCAGAGCCGACTGCCTGTAGGAACCCCCCCTTTCCAACTCCTTGGCCGAAGTTGAGTCTAGTCGTGCAAAACTGTTTTACTAACATGGCTGTGTGGCTTAAGGGCCCACGTCGCCGAATGGGCGGTATTAGGATCTTTTATTCCTCGTCTTTACTCTGGACTCTAATCTCTCTTCTATTTGAAGTAAATGATTTTACTAACACCGACTCTAGGTTCTTGTAACTACTTCCTCCTGGAGAGCCCTTACTCCAGATGATTACTTGGTGCACCAGAAGATTCCGAAGATACTCTCCGATGTTCTTTCGAGAACTTGTGCTCATTGGATTTGCAATTCCCTACCACCGAGACATCCCTATGGATAGCTACTTATACTTGCCATCCATACCTTCATTCTCGATAACTCTTGTTAGTACAAGATACCATGAACTACTTCCCGCTACTCCGAGGATCCTTTGTGAATACTGCCTTGTAGTTCTTTTCTGCACGATTACACCTACGAATAATTCCTCACACTTATCGAGGATTTGTTCATTCCTAGTTGTTCTTGTGTTACACAAAATTCTTCGAAATACTATTCGATCTTCGGAAGATCCTCAGCAGCTTATTGCTCCTGAATTCCTTGCCTTCCTGCATTATGGATAAATCCATATTTCTAGTTATCTCCGTTGACATCCTCTGTCACTATCATTTTGAGTCCCTTGATTCAATATATTGAGAATGCTCGCAATCCTCAATCAGATCCTAGAATTCATCCTTCCGGCTCAGACGTCATTTTTAACATGAGCTGGATCTCGATCAATCAATTAGCCATCGATTGTACCCCTAAGCATACTCAACTTATCCATCCTTAATCAGAGCGTTTGCTTCTGATCCCTTGATTTGGAAATCATAAATCCTTTGCAATTGAGCTTTGAATTAGTCAGTTGTTTCTATAATCCTGTGCCTTTGCTTTGTTTCGTCCTCTGATTGTGTGCTGATGCTCACATCAACCCCGATATGGACCGTCAGGTCCTTTGTTGAATTATCATTCGACAGTGTCCTTTGTATGCAAAAACCTTAAGTTCTTCTCTGATACCTAATGCCATTGGTAAATCCTATTCTCTAATTTGTCCAACCATGCTCTGTTTTTGAGCTGGTGATAATTACTCTCGAATCTTGTGGTATATGTTTCAAAGATGCCCTGAGGGGTTGAACCTATGCCTTCCTTAATCTGTGTGAACCCGAAAGTTTTCCAAGGTTCATACTCCTCTGGTAATTCACCATGTAGGTCTTCGCACTCAAATCATTTTTAATAAAGCAGCGTATGAAAGGTTATGCATAGCAGAAGTGGGAGTCGGCCTTGAACTTTGTGTTCGTGCCCATGGAGACGATGTATATCTAGTCATTAAAGCTTCTCTTAAAATTAATTATTCCCTTGGTATAAGTTCATCTTATATCTGGGATCTGGCCTTTTGCAATCGTGGTTCTGACCATGTCCTCCTTTTAAATACCATTTCTCGTGCAAGTTAAGCACTTGTCTTCGGTAGAGCAATACCCCAGTCCAACACGCGCATATGTGATCGAGTGGGCCTCTGGCCCGATAGCATTAACCATCACGCGGGAAAAGTTATGGGCACTCCGCATCGTGGCATCAGCCGAAAGTTTTGCCAGACATCCAGTTCAGCATTGTGGCATGGTCGGATCGTACCGACCATCCGAGGCGGTGCTGGTATCCATCCTGCACACAATGACCCGGAGTACACAGGGCGATGGCCCAAGACCCCAGGGCGCTTAGGTTGTAGACCAGCGGGGACCTCTCTGCTGAGCTCTAGGTAGGGTTGCGGTGTGTCGTTTGGCCGAGGCCGGGCATGACCCAGAAAAGTGTGTCCGACCGGAGTTAAGCGAGCGTGGTGGGTAAGTTGGTGCACCCCTACAGGGAAGAACTAATCTATGCATAGCCGGATCCTCGGTAACGGACACTCGGAGTTGTATCCCGATCGATAAAACTAGAATTGGATACTATGGCTTTGGGATTGCTTCTCGCAGGGAGTCGAGAAGGGATCTCAGGACGAGGTTGATGGCTGTATGGCTCTGGGATTGCTTTCTCGCAGGGAGTCGAGAAAGGATCTCTGGGTGAGGTTGTGACTTATTAATACTACTGTTATATGTTGTGTTGATCTACACTCTTCTAATGCTGCAAGACCGCTGAAGATGCTAGTCTTCGATAGGACTAGGCCTCCTCTCTATTCTGGCATTTCTGCAGCCCAGCCCACATATACAACCTCCCTTTGATAATGTTGCATATGTAGTGTAGATCCTTGCTTGCTGAGTACTTCGGATGAGTACTCACGGTTGCTTTGCTTTCTTTTTCCCCATATATCCTTTTGATGCAACCAGATGAGGGAGTCCCGGATATAGCTGCCCCAACCGACAATCGCTACTTCTACCACCTCGAGAGTGGTTACTACTATGAGCTTGCCGATGACCAGGAGTAGGATCGGAGGGTAACAGGCAGGAGGCCTGCGCCTTTCGATCATAGTGTTTTCTTTTGCCCCGCCTTCTAAGGGCCTATCTGTGTTTTCTTTTATATATCTGTACTCTGATATCTGATGCTTCCACTGACGCTTGTATGCGAGCTTATGTATTCGAGCCCTCGAGGCCCCTGGCTTGTAATATAAAGCTTGTATGACTTTATTTATGTTTTAGAGTTGTGTTGTGATATCTTCCTGTGAGTCCTTAGGCTTGATCGTGTGCATTTGCGTGTATGATTAGTGCACGATTAAGCCAGGGCGTCACAAGTTGTTATCAGAGCCGACTGCCTGTAGGAACCCCCCCCCCCCTTTCCAACTCCTTGGCCGAAGTTGAGTCTAGTCGTGCAAAACTGTTTTACTAACATGGCTGTGTGGCTTAAGGGCCCACATTGCCGAATGGGCGGTATTAGGATCTTTTATTCCTCGTCTTTACTCTGGGACTTTCATCTCTCTTCTATTCGGGATAAATGATTTTACTAACGCTGACTCTAGGTTCTCGTAACTACTTCCTCCCGGAGAGCCCTTACTCCAGATGATTACTTGGTGCACCAGAAGATTCCGAAGATACTCTCCGAGGTTCTTTCGAGAACTTGTGCTCATCGGATTTGCAATTCCCTACCACCGAGACATCCCTATGGATAGCTACTTATACTTGCCATCCATACCTTCATTCTCGATAACTCTTGTTAGTACAACATACCTTGATTTACTTCCCGCTACTCCGAGGATCCTTTGTGATTACTGCCTTGCAGCTCTTTTCTGCACGATTACATCTACGAATAATTCCCCACACTTATCGAGGATTTGTTCATTCCTAGTTGTTCTTGTGTTACACAAAATTCTATAAAATACTATTCGATCTTCGGAAGATCCTCAGCAGCTTATTGCTCCTGAATTCCTTGCCTTCCTGCATTATGGCTAAATCCATATTTCTAGTAATCTTCGTTGACATCCTCTGTCACTATCATTTCGAGTCCCTTGATTCAATATATTGAGAATGCTCGCAATCCTCAATCAGATCCTAGAATTCATCCTTCCGGCTCAGAAGTCATTTTTAACATGAGCTGGATCTCGATCAATCAATTAGCCATCGATTGTACCCCTAAGCCTACTCAACTTATCCATCCTTAATCAGAACATTTGCTTCTGATCCCTTTATTTGGAAATCATAAATCCTTTGCAATTGAGCTTTGAATTAGTCAGTTGTTTCTATAATCCAGTGCCTTTGCTTTGTTTCATCCTCTGATTGTGTGCTGATGCTCACATCAGCCCTGATATGGACCGTCAGATCCTTTGTTGAATTATCATTCGACAGTGTCCTTTGTATGCAAAAACCTCAAGTTCTTCTCTGATACATAATGCCATTGGTAAATCCTATTCTCTGATTTGTCCAACCATGCTCTGCTTTCGAGCTGGTGATAATTACTCTCGAAGCTTGTGGTATATGTTTCTCAGATGCCCCGAGGGGTTGAACCTATGCCTTCCTTAATCTGTGTGAACCCGAAAGTTTTCCAACGTTCATACTCCTCTAGTAATTCACCATGTAGGTCTTCGCACTCAAGTCATTTTTAAAAGAGCAGCGTATGGAAGGTTATGCATAGCAGAAGTGGGAGTCGACCTTGAACTTTGTGTTCATGCCCATGGACATGATGTATATCTAGTCATTAATGCTTCTCTTAAAATTAATTATTCCCTTGGTATAAGTTCATCTTATATCTGGGATCTGGCCTTTTGCAATCGTGGTTCTGACCATGTCCTCCTTTTAATTACCATTTCTCGTGCAAGTTAAGCACTTGTCTTTGGTAGAGCAATACCCCAGTCCAACCTCTACTTTGATCTGTCGTCGAGTATTACCCCCTGGTATCTCGAGATTATCACAGAACTACATAACTCTTTATGAGTTCTTCATCTACTATTATTTCTCACCAATTCCAATTTTTCCCCGGGTTCTGAGTTGTTAGACACTCAAGGACACCGATAACGGAATCGAGCCCGCATTGCGATTCGACAAGTATTCAAAATCTTCATTGCTTACAATTTTAATACTCCATAATGTTAATCCTAGCCTGAACGGCTACATCATTATCGTGCTAATATTAACGGTGCTACCTGGTCCTTCTTCCCAGAGCACAAATTTCAATAGTGAGCTAATCTTATGTTGAATTTCCTCGTCATATCATTTCTCCTTGAACAACAAACTTGATTTCGAGTTGTTGTCGTACCCATGGTTCCAATAACCTTTCGCTTCATCATTTCTTTGACTTGATGTCATTGCCGATCGATTACATCTTCATGGAATCTCTCGACAAATGTGTCATGATCATCATTAGCATTCTGAGCTCTTCCAGAATATCAATTGAATTCATGATGAGGAATACCATCCTTACCCTCGATAATTTGTGATATCATCGGCCACTTTATTGCCCTCCCCCCCCCCCCACACAAACTTGTTCGTGTTTTGTGTTATACCTTGAGTTCCTTGCTATCCAGCATTTGTTCTTCTTTACCTTGGAAAATTACCACCTTTTATGTCAAGAATGTCATGGGAATTTCACCACCTCTTAAGAATTCTTGATACAAGTGTTACTTCTCACCATCACCATTCCTTCTTGGTCCCCGTGTTGTTTATAACCAGAATGCCGACAAATGAACTATGGTATGTGAATTAAAAACTTCTAGCAACCCTATTGCCTCCTGATGGATCCTTTGTGTATCCAAAGTCTGACCTTTACTGGAAGACCATGTCAATGTTATCTCGAAGCATGACTATGGTACTCTGATCTTCAATAAGAACATTTGAAGCACAATGCTAAAATTTCTTCATCAATTATCCAAACACCGTTGTATGGGTAATGCCATGAAATTTTTCTCCCCTCACCTAAAGGGTTTTCTACTTTTTTATCCTGTCATTGATATCATGCTCTGCTTGTCCTTGGAAGGATATACCGCTGAAATATGTGTTTGAACATATTTTCCTTTCCATTGTTTTGTTTAACCTTTCTTGTAATCTGAATTAACTAAGCAGTAATAATTCCCTGCTTAGGTAAGCACCTTGTTGTACCACTCTGTCAGTAAGACCCTGTTACTATTGTTGATGATATTCCGGTAACCACCGAAGGACGAGACCTTTGCCTATTGGTCCACCTCGTTTAATGAGCAGGAAGATGGTTCTCTTTGTCCCTCGCCCTTGGTACCGACGTTGTTGCCGACATAACTGACAGGCTATTCTCTGCCATGCCTTGCTATCATAATCATGCAAGATGTCAACGTCTTTCCTACTTTTAACCCACGTGGTGGGCCCATAACCCACAGTTCCACAGGATCGAAACCTGACTCTCTTGTACACCCTGTTGTCAAAGTTATTCCTCGCGCGTGGCCTCGTACGTAATTCATGAGCCACCTTTCGAGGGAACATCAATTCTGGTATCAGACGCAGTACTTATTCTCGTTGCTCTAGGCCATTTTCACACTCTGTTTCAGACATCGAACGATTGTCTATTCACTTGAAACTTCTTACTATACCTTCTTGCTTGGCTCCCGATGTGTTTCATTTGACCAACTCGAGAGATACCCATGTGTTCATTCATGGGATAACCCCCGATGATTACCCCTTATAGCCTTCTATCGTTGCCGAGTTACCCCTTTACTATTCGTAAGTACGATGGAGTTCCCGAAGAAAGGATGCCAACTTCGTCATGAGGACCTAAAGAGAGGAATGAAGACATCAACGTAGTGGGTCGACCTCGTCGAGAAGAGCAACCAAAACCGAGAAGAATCGTTAGAATTTCGTAACCTAGTCTTTTCCCCTTACTCCACCTCTTAATTCTCGGGACGAGAATTCTTATTAGTGGAGGAGATTTATAACACCCACAGTGGTTAGCCACAGCAATCCCCCTTTTGATAATCCCATGTCATCATGATTAACAGTGCTTAAACATCATTTGGAGCATATCTCTTTTCAAATTCAAATTCAAATGGAAATTCAAACTGAAAGTGAAAATAAGAGTTGTTCAAATCCAGAAACTTAAATGTTCATAATATTGTAAATATTCCAGAGACAATTCTAAAATTATAATCAACATTTACTAAATTAATTAATTGACTCTAACAGCAACAAAACATAGATAATTAATCCATATTCATTTATTTAAAATCCAAATAAAATTCATTTGCCTCCAAACCAATTTCTAGCAGTGACAAATATTGCACTATAAATATGTGGCTAGTTCACCTATTTTTCAAAAGTCTATTTGGGGCTAAACAATTTGCAAACAGAAATAAAAAGAGAAAACAGAAAAGAAGAAAAGAAAAATAGAAAAGAGCCCACCGCCACCTGGGCCTAAGTCAGCACAGGCGGCCCAGCCCACCACCTGGTGCACCACCCCGACTGCGGGCTGATTTTTTGTGAATATTTTTTATAGGTGCAATTTATTCTCTGCCGAGATATATAGCCAGTAGCCCTCAAGGTGTGTGTTGATCTAAAACACGAGATGCACCTGAAGGAAAACATGAAACCGCTGATCCAAGTAGCCCCTGAGACTCAGGTCGATGCGCGAAATCGGCCTGAGGATCAACTCCTAGCTCGGCAGCATACGTAGGAATAGAAACGCAGTGTAATATCTTAGAGATAATAGTGATCGGCGAACGGGCCCTTGAGAGAGGGTCTTGAGAAGTTGCCGTAATATATTAGCTTGATGCCAGATAGGTCCAGATGGTACCTGTTGTTGTCCAAAGACACGTTTGCCTATAGTTCGGTCAAGCCGAACACTAAGCACTTTGAATTTTTTGCATTGACCAAGCAATGCAGTAGCCCCCGAGACACTGGTCGGGTGGCAACACCAGATCAGGGGATCGATGTGCCCCTTTAATATTTGTAAATAATAAGCCCGAAGCCCAGTAGCCCCCGAGTCTTAATGCGGGCACGGGTGGCCGAATTAAGGATCGATATCTATAGTAAAATCACAAATTATGTGTAATGACTCTATGTATCCAAGTACTTTACATCATTAGTGCTCGAATCCGCATTGTACAAAACTTTGTTGACCGACCATCGGCTTCAACCTCTTCGGCCAGTAGCCGAGGAGTGTTTTCCTACTTTATAAAGCCGTTATAAGGGCAAAGATTTATGGAAAACAAGGCAATCCGGTCATACGGTTTTATAAACAAAGGTACACGGAGAGATATGTTATATTATGTTTTAACATAAGAAACATCTTCCAAAGAAAATAGTCCCGCTATCGGTTCCTTTCTTTGGGTCGTCATGCTTATCATGATCATGAAACCTCACCTCCGATCAATGTGGGAGGAAAATATTGAGGATTTAGTTCGGGGAAAGTTCCCGAACTCTATGGTATTAATGAACCAAAATTTTCACTTCCGTCGTTGCCGACCAATGTGATCCTTTAAGATTGCTAGCTTTCGGCTTCACCCAGTCTGAGCTACTTACTCGGATGACCCGGTAGTAACAATCGCAGAGGTGCTCCCTTTACCACCTAGCCGAACAATCGGGAACGTAGGGGCAAGCACAGGAGCCAGGCAACCCAGCTTGGCCAAAATCTTAAGTCAAATTGATGCATATTTATGGCTTTATAATGATGATTGCGGAAGGAGGCCCTCGTATATTAAATACAAACGCCGATGATATGTTTATTTTGACTCCATTGCGACCGTTTATCATTTGAAAGTGGCCCATCGTCGGCTTCCACCCCCTTGTAGATGCTACGCAGGGTGTTTTCGCAATAACAAAACAACCCTTAGCCGACGTCTCAGTGCCCGAAGGCGGTTGTGTTAGCGGAAACGAGGCAATCAGATATGCGAGCTTTATAACTTTCACTTAGTCATAGGAGCTTAAAGTTGGGAGGCCAGCTACTAGCCCCCAGTTAGTGTCAGGAGACGATGTGGTGAGTACCCCCTAGTCCAGGACACCGTCATCCCTCTCCAGCGCCTTTCCCCACTGCTTCCTCTCCCGAGCGCCACCGCTGATGCGCCGTCGTCACCACTGCGGCCACCGGCGGCCCCGAACGCTGCTACCAAGTCCAGGAGCTCCACCGCGCACCTCCACATCGTCTCCACCCTAAAGCCTGAGCCGAGGGTCATCTGCAGCGCCACCCGTGCCCGTTCCCCTCGCTGGACTCCGCCGCGACCTCACCGACGATTCGCTTCCACCAACGCTTCCCGACGCGTCTGAGCACGCCACCAGCTCCGAGGTGAGCTCGTGCATCTCCTCCCCCCCCCCCCCTCCGTTCACTCGCTCACGAGCCATAGGCCTAGTTCTGTCGAGCTCCGCCCATAGCCGCCGTCGGTCGTCGCTACACACGTCGCTCCAGTCCACCTCTGGTCGCCCCGCTTGCACTGTTCGATGCGCAACGCTTCGGGCGTTCGAATGCAGCCCCCACGTTACTCTCCTTGCACCGCATCGACGAGCCCGACAAGTTCCCGCTTCGGCCGGTGCGGCACACCGTCGCCGTCATCGATGGCGACCACCCCCGCCCCTGCCGTTGCACCCATTTGACGCGGCTTGGCGCCCGCGTTCGATCCTAGCCAGCGGGGCATCAAACGGTGGCCCGTGGCGCGAATCCGGCCAAGTCCGGCGAACTCCCGAGCCCCTCCGCCGCGATCTGTGTCGCCGGAGCTTCACCGCCGGCCGCGCCGACGTGGCCTCCTCGGGGCCACCCTGGGTCACTGACCAGTGGCCCCAGGGGCCCGGGCTCGCCCCGTTGACCGAAGTCAACGCTGTTTGGGCAGCCCCAGTCGCTGACGGATGGGGCCCACCCCCTAATTCTGAGTTAAATTAATTAGAGTTAATTAGCTAACCTAAGTAGGCACTGACATGTGGGCCCCTAGCCTTAGTTAACTGATTTGGATTAGTTTAAACGTTGTTAAGACCCACTATCAATGACAGGTGGGTCCCACCTATCAGGTTTAACTCTGGTCAGCCAGAGTTGACTGCTGACATCATCTTTTTGTCATGCTGATGTCACCTTTAACTATTCTGGATAATTATGTTTAAAATGATTAAATAAATCCAGAAAATCAATTAAAACTTTAGAAAATCATATAAAATAATCCGTAGCTCAGATGAAAATACTTTGTACATGAAAGTTGCTCAGAACGACAAGACGAATCCGAATACGTGGTCCATTCGTCCGCCACACGTCCCTAGCATAGAGAACATGCAACCGTCCCCCTCTATTTCCTCTGTCCGAAAATGCCGAACTCCGGGAAAACATTCCCGGATGTTTTCCCTCTTCACCTGTATCGTGTAGCACCGCGTTAGAACACCCCTAGCTCTGCGTATTGTCATGTCATGCTCTTGTTTGCTTTATATTTACTGTTTCTTCCCCCTCTTCTCTCTCAGTAGACCCCAACACCGACCTCGTCCCCGAGACCGATGCAGCTCAGGAGCCCGACGCCACCATTGACGACCTTGCCATTGCCGCCGAGCAACCAGGCAAGCACCCCCCTTGAGCATACCGATATCGCCTATTCTTTCTCTCTCATGCTTGCATTAGAATTGCTGCTGCTACTGCTTTACCTATTCTGATGCATAGCCTGTTTATTGTAACCTGCTATTGAAACCTTACCTGCTTATCCTAAACTGTCTAGTATAGGCTGGGTAGAGACCTATCAGTGACCCCACTTGTCCCGATTGCCCCGCTGGATTATCAGAAGACTTGACAACTAGGCCCCGGCACCACACATCACCCCCTTAGTTGTAACGACACTGCAGCGTTACTACCGAGTGCCGAGGGTGATACCTCGTGTAGCACTTCTGATGTTAATTCTGTAGAGTAGCTTTTCGGTCGTGGCCATCGAGGGTGATTCCTCCTTCACCACTTCCGATAACGACGCTGTCGTGCAACACCTCAAGTGTGAACCCATCGAGGGTGATTCCTCTGAGTTCACCTTGATGGTTACATCGAGTAGGAATCCAATGAGGGTGATACCTCGGATTCCCTTGATGTTATGGACACACGGATAATTGGACTTTACACTGTTACATGGAAGGCGGGTCGACCCTGAGGGGTACCCGCGTGTGATGTGAAGACAGGTTTACCTGGATGGTGCCCGAGTGAGAATACGAGGCGTGGCCGGGCATTCTTGGCCCTTGCCGCAAGTCCTCGAGACGGGGCGATGGGGTCACATCGATCGTGAGTCTCTGCTCGTTACCGCACCCCCAATGTACTAATGATTTGGATATGTGATCGAGTGGGCCTCTGGCCCGATAGCACTAACCATCACGCGGGAAAAGTTATGGGCACTCCGCATCGTGGCATTAGCCGAAAGTTCTGTCAGACGTCTAGTTTAGCATTGTGGCATGGTCGGATCATACCGACGATCCGAGGCGGTTCTGGTATCCACCCTGCACACAACGACCCGGAGTGCACAGGGCGATGGCCCAAGACCCCTGGGCGCTTAGGTTGTAGACCAGCGGGGACCTCTCTGCTAAGCTCTAGGTAGGGTTGCGGTGTGTCGTTTGGCTGAGGCCGGGCATGACCCTGAAAAGTGTGTCCGACCGGAGTTAAGCGAGCGTGGTGGGTAAGTTGGTGCACCCCTGCAGAGAAGAACTAATCTATGCATAGCCGGATCCTCGGTAACGGACACTCGGAGTTGTATTCGGTAACGGACACTCGGAGTTGTATCCCGATCGATACAAC
This sequence comes from Thinopyrum elongatum, assembly GCA_011799875.1. Classification (NCBI taxonomy): domain Eukaryota; kingdom Viridiplantae; phylum Streptophyta; class Magnoliopsida; order Poales; family Poaceae; genus Thinopyrum; species Thinopyrum elongatum. Next base: position 231,011,073 of record CM022298.1, read on the forward strand.
TAGAATTGGATACTATGGCTCTGGGATTGCTTCTCGCAGGGAGTCGAGAAGGGATCTCAGGACGAGATTGATGACTGTATGGCTCTGGGATTGCTTTCTCGCAGGGAGTCGAGAAAGGATCTCTGGGTGAGGTTGTGACTTATTAATACTACTGTTATATGTTGTGCTGATCTACACTCTTCTAATGCTGCAAGACCGCTGGAGATGCTAGTCACTGATAGGACTAGGCCTCCTCTCTATTCTGGCATTTCTGCAGCCCAGTCCACATATACATCCTCCCTTTGATAATGTTGCATATGTAGTGTAGATCCTTGCTTGCTGAGTACTTCGGATGAGTACTCACGGTTGCTTTGCTTTCTTTTTCTCCATATATCCTTTTGATGCAACCAGATGACGGAGCCCCGGATACAGCTGCCCCCGCTGACGATCGCTACTTCTACCACCTCGAGAGTGGTTACTACTACGAGCTTGCCGACGACCAGGAGTAGGATCGGAGGGTCCCAGGCAGGAGGACTGTGCCTTTCGATCGTAGTGTTTTCTTTTGCCCCGCCTTCTAAGGGCCTATCTATGTTTTCTTTTATATATCTGTACTCTAATATCTGATGCTTCCCCTGACGCTTGTATGCGAGCTTATGTTTTCGAGCCCTCGAGGCCCCTGGCTTGTAATATAAAGCTTGTATGACTTTATTTATGTTTTAGAGTTGTGTTGTGATATCTTCCCGTGTGTCCTTAGGCTTGATCGTGTGCATTTGCATGTATGATTAGTGCACGATTGAGCCAGGGGCGTCACAATCCCCAAGCTTAGGCTCTTGCCACTCCTTATTCCATGGTCCATCAAATGCTTACCCAAAACTTGAAAACTTCACAACACAAAACTCAACAGAAAATCTCATAAGCTCCGTTAGTATAAGAAAATAAATCACCACTTTGGTACTGTTGTGAACTCATTATTTATTTATATTGGTGTAATATCTACTGTATTCCAACTTTTCCATGGTTCATACCCCCCGATACTACCCATAGATTCATCAAAATAAGCAAACAACACAAAGAAAACAGAATCTGTCAAAAACAGAACAGTCTGCGAAGATCCGAATTGTTCTAATACTTCTGTAACTCCAATTTTTTTGAAACATTAGGAAAACATAGGCAATTTGTATATCAATCTCGTATAAAAAATCATTGTTTTTCAACGCTCCAGTGAATTACTAAATTTCTGAGACTGGACGCAAAAGTTTCTGTTTTTCAGCAAGATCAAATCAACTATCACCGTAAGCCATCCCAAAGGTCTTACTTGGCACAAACACTAATTAAAACATAAAACCACATCTAACCAGAGGCTAGATGAATTATTTATTGCAAAACAGAACCAAAAAAGCAAAAACAAAAATAAAATTTGGTTGCCTCCCAACAAGCGCTTTTGTTTAAAGCCTTTTAGCTAGGCGTTGATAATTTTGACGATGCTCACATGAAAGATAGCAATTGAAACACGAAAAGAGCATCATGTAGCATGTGAAAAACACATCTAATTCTAACATACTTCCTTTGCATAGGCATCTTATAGGCAAACAAATTATCAAGGAAAGCAAAAACTAGCATATGCAAGGAAGAAGAAAGAAACAATAGCAATCTCAACGTAACGAGAGGCAAATTAGTGACATGAAAATTTCTCCATATTTTCCTCTCTCATAATAATTACATGTAGGATCATAATCAAATTCAACAATATAGCTATCACATAAAATATTCTCTACATGATCCACATGCATGCAAAGTTGACACTCTTCCAAAATAGTGGGATTAACATTAACTAAAGTCATGACCTCTCCAAACCCACTTTTATCAAAAATTTCATAAGATTGAATATTCTCCAAATATGTGGGATCTAAAGTTGACACTCTTCCAAACCCACTTTCAATATTATTGCAAACATTATTATCAAACTCATATTCATCATGGGGCTTAAATAAATTTTCAAGATCATAAAAAGAATCACCCCAATCATGATCATTGCAACAAGTAGTGGACCTAGCAAAACTAGCATCCCCAAGCTTAGGATTTTGCATATCATTAGCACAACTAACATTAATAGAATTTATAGAAGAACCATTGCAATCATGTTTTTCATCCAAGGAGATATCATGAATCACTTCATAGATTTCTTCTTTTAACACTTAATCACAATTTTCAGATTCACGAATTTCAAGCAAAACTTCATAAAGATAATCTAGTGCACTCAAATCACTAGAAATTGGTTCATCATAATTGGATCTCTTAAAAAGATTAGCAAGTGGATGAGGATCCATAAACTTTTTGCAAGCGAAGATGCAAGCAAAAAGAAGGCGCATGGTAACACAAGCAAACAAAAGATCGAACGGAAGAAGGGCGAATAAAAGGGCAAATTTTTTCGAAAATCATTTTAGAAGTGGGGGAGTGGAAAACGAGAGGCGAATGGCGAATAATGTAATGCAAGAGATGAGAGTTTATGATGGGTACTTGGTATGTCTTGACTTGGCGTAGATCTCCCCGGCAACGGCGCCAGAAATTCTTCCTGCTACTTCTTGAGCTTGCGTTGGTTTTTCCCTTGAAGAGGAAAGGGTGATGCAGCAAAGTAGAGATAAGTATTTCTCTCAGTTTGAGAACCAAGGTATCAATCCAGTAGGAGACAACGCACAAATCACCGAATACCTGCACAAACAATCAAACAACCTGCACCCAACGCGATAAAGGGGTTGTCAATCCCTTCATGGTTATTTTCAAAAGTGAGATCTGATAGAGATAGATAATCAATAAAGTAAATATTTTTGGTATTTTTGTTTTATAGATCGGAAAGTAAAAGATTGCAAAATAGTAGATCGAAAAACTCGTATGATGAAAAGTAGAAGATTATATGATGGAAAATAGACCCGGGGGCCATAGGTTTCACTAGAGGCTTCTCTCAAGATAGAAAATAATACGGTGGGTGAACAAATTACTGCCGAGCAATTGATAGAAAAGCGCAAAGTTATGACGATATCTAAGGCAATGATCATGAATATAGGCATCACGTCTGTGTCAAGTAGACCGAAACGATTCTGCATCTACTACTATTACTCCACACATTGACCGCTATCCAGCATGCATCTAGAGTATTAAGTTCATAAAGAACAGAGTATTGCATTAAGTAAGATGACATGATGTAGAGGAATTAACTCAAGCAATATTATGAAAACCCCATCTTTTTATCCTTGATGGCAACAATACAATACGTGCCTTGCTGCCCCTACTGTCAGTAGGAAGGACACCGCAAGATTGAACCCAAAGCTAAGCACTTCTCCCATTGCAAGAAAAACCAATCTAGTTGGCCAAACCAAACCGATAGTTCGAAGAGAATTACAAAGATATCAAATCATGCATATAAGAATTAAGAGAAGATTCAAATAATATTCATAGATAAGCTGATCATAAATCCACAATTCATTGGATCTCGGCAAACACACCACAAAAAAGTATTACATCGAATAGATCTCCAAGAACATCGAGGAGAACATGGTATTGAGAATCAAAGAGTGAGAAGAAGCCATCTAGCTACTAGCTATGGACCCGTAGGTCTGTGGTAAACTACTCACGCTTCATCGGAAGGGCAATGGTGTTGATGTAGAAGCCCTCCGTGATCGAATCCCCCCCCCCCCCGGCAGGGTGCCGAAAAAGGTCCCTAGATGGGATCTCACGGGTACAGAAGGTTGCGGTGGTGGAAAAGTCTTTTCGTGGATGCCCCTGTTGGTTTGGGGATATATGAGTATATATAGGTGAAATAATTAGGTCAGGAGGTGCACGAGGGGCCCACAAGGGTGGGGGGCACGCCCTACCCCCTGGGTGCGCCCTCCGTCCTTGTGGCCGCCTCGTGGCTTCTCTGACTTCATCTCCAAGTCTCATGGTTTCCTTTTGGTCCAAGAAAAATCATCGCGAAAGTTTTATTCCGTTTGGATTCCGTTTGGTATTCCTTTTTTGCGAAACTCGAAAACAAAGAAAAAACAAAAACTGGCACTGGGCTCTAGGTTAATAGGTTAGTCCCAAAAATAATATAAAATAATATATTAATGCATATAAAAGATCCAAAACAGATAATATAATAGCATGGAACAATCAAAAATTATAGATACATTGGAGACGTATCACCCCGCGCGGTGGGTCGCGCGAACGAGCGTCGCGCCTGGGCTCGGCGTCGGCACTGCGCATAGGAGGAGGTGGAGGCGCGCCATGAGCCACGTTGCCCGCACGAGAGGGCGGGGGACGGAGCGAGTGGGAAAGTGCCGGGGCCTCGCCAGCGGCGTTGACGAGCTCGGTGATGCGACCAAGCCAGACATCATAACCTTCGTTGGCAAGGCGGTAGCGTAGCAACTCTCGTGCCATGAGGAGTGCGGCCTACGCGTTCGCTGGCCCGCGACGGGCGTGGGAGGACGACACCGTGGCGGGACCGAGGGAAGGTCTGGCGGTGCGGCTGTCACGCTGCACGGAGGGCAGCAGCAAAGAGTCCTGCTGCTCATGAGCAGCGGGGTCGGTGGCGGCGTTTGCCACGGGAGAGACGGAGCGGTGAGGAACACCGCGGCCCACAGGCGTCGTCTGAGCGACGCGAGCGGCCCAGCGCTCTGCGTGAACTCGGCGGGCGTCGGGCATGGGCGCGGCGGAGCGAGGATGGAGAGCGGTCGATGAAGAAACGAAGGCTTCAACACGCCCCTACCTGGTGCGCTAAATGTCGGAATCGGGGCTCCGCGGACCCAAACTAGGTTCGAACTCTGGGGCGTGTATGAAGGATCTTGCTTCACGACGTCTCACTGCCCGCCGCCCTCAAGGCCAAACCTCGTCGAGTATGCGTGAGCGGGAAGAAGTGGACACGATGGTTTACCCAGGTTCGGGCCACCTTGCGGTGTAAAACCCTACTCCTGCTTTGTGGTGAATTGGCCTCACGAGGAGGTTGAGGATGAACTAATACAGCGGGTGAGCAGCCTCGCGAGGGCTCAGAGGATGAGAATGAATCGGTCCCTCTCTTTGGTGGAGACTAGCCTATATTTATACTAGGCCCGGTTCTCTTCCATCATAACTTAGGCGGGAAGAAATACCCCGTATGCCAATTTTGAAGGGGGACAAGAGTACATCTTATCCTGACGAAAGGTGGTCTTCGACTGCAAAGCTTCTGGTCGTGACACAGCTGTGGTCTCAGTGATGACCTCCGTCCTGCCGAGCCCATGGCTCTTGGTCTTGTTGCACCGGAATGGAAACCTTTGGGAACCCGCGCTTGTCGTTGCCTTCTTAGCACAAAAGAGGAAACTGTCCTGGACTGCGCCCGCTGGCGCCCGCCTGGCCTTGGTCGTCATGGCTCACGTCATCGTGAGCCTCGTGAGGGGGCTACCTGCATAGAGATCTCTGCTCCTCGAGAGGCAGCCTCGGGGAGCTGCTCCTCGGGAGGTCTTGGCATCGTTCGCCTCGCGAGGCCGGGGGCCCCGTGAGGGTCTTGCTCGTGGAGTCTTGTAGCTGGGCCGTCGAAGGAGCCACGCGCTGGGCCGCAGGCAGGAAGGTCTGGGTACCCCTGATCCCAGAACACTGACAGTATCGGGTGGTATGAACCATGGAGAAGTTGGAATACAGTAGATATTACACCAATATAAATTTAGAATGAGTTCACAACAATACCAAAAAGTGGTGATTTATTTTCTTATACTAACGGATCTCAAGAGTTTTCTGTTGAGTTTTGTGTTGTGAAGTTTTCAAGTTTTGGGTAAAGATTTGATGGACCATGGAATAAGGAGTGGCAAGAGCCTAAGCTTGGGGATGCCCAAGGCACCCTAAGGTAATATTCAAGGACAACCAAGCATCTAAGCTTGGGGATGCCCCGGATGGCATCCCCTCTTTCGTCTTCAATCCATCGGTAAATTAACTTCAGGCTATATTTTTATTCACCACATGGTATGTGTTTTGCTTAGAGTGTCTTGTATGATATGAGTCTTTGCTTTTTTAATTTACCACAATTATCCTTGCTGTACACACCTTTTGAGAGGGACACACATTAATCGTGAATTTATTAGAATACTCTATGTGCTTCACATATATCTTTTGAGCTAGGCAGTTGCTCTAGTGCTTCACTTATATCTTTTAGAGCACGACAGTGGTTTTATTTTGTAGAAATTGATGAACTCTCATGCTTCACTTATATTATTTTGAGAGTCTTAAAAATAGTATGGCGATTTGCTTAGGTTATGAATTTGGTCCTAATATGATGGGCATCCGAGAGGGATATAATAAAAACTTTCATAAAGAGCATTGAATATATGAGAAGTTTGATTCCTTGCATTTGTTCTGAGATATAAAGATGGTGATATTAGAGTCATGCTAGTGAGTAATTGTGGATTGGTAGAAATACTTGTGTTAAGGTTTGTGATTCCCGAAGCATGCACGTATGGTCTATCGTTATGTGATGAAGTTGGAGCATGATTTATTTTTTATTGTCTTCCTTATGAGTGGCGGTCAGGGACGAGCGATGGTCTTTTCCTACCAATCTATCCCCCTAGGAGCATGCGTATTAGTACTTTGCTTCGATGGCTAATAAATTTTTGCAATAAGTATGTCAGTTCTTTATGACTAATGTTGAGTCCATGGATTGTACGCACTCTCACCCTTCCACCATTGCTAGCCTCTCTAGTACCGCGCAACTTTCTCCGGTGCATTAAACCCACCATATACCCTTCCTCAAAACAGCCGACATACCTACCTATTATGGCATTTCCATAGCCATTCCGAGATATATTGCCATGCAACTTCCACTGTTCCGTTTATTATGACACATACCATCATTGTCATATTGCTTTGCGTGATCATATAGTTGACATAGTATTTGTGGCTTGGCCACCATTCATATTTTTATACATGTCATGCTAGATCATTACGCATCCCGGTACACTACCAGAAGCATTCATATAGAGTCATATCTTTGTTCTAGTATCGAGTTGTAATTCTTGAGTTGTAAGTAAATAAAAGTGTGATGATCATCATTATTAGAGCATTATCCCATGTGAGGAAAGGATGATGGAGGCTATGATTCCCCCACAAGTCGGGATGAGGCTCCGGACGAAAAAAAAAGAGGCCAAAGAGCCCGAAAGAAAAAAAAAGAAAAAAAGGAAAAAAATGAGAGGAAAATAGAGAAGGGCCAACGTTACTATCCTTTTTCCACACTTGTGCTTCAAAGTAGCACCATGTTCTTCATGATAGAGAGTCTCCTATTTTATCACTTTCATATACTAGTGGGAATTTTTCATTATAGAACTTGGATTGTATATTCCAATGATGGGCTTCCTCAAATTGCCCTAGGTCTTCGTGAGCAAGCAAGTTGGATGCACACCCACTAGTTTTATTTTTGAGCTTTCATACACCTATAGCTCTAGTGCATCTGTTGCATGGCAATCCCTACTCACTTGCATCGATATAAATTGATGGGCATCTCCATAGCACATCAATTTTCCTAGTTGATGTGAGACTTTCTCCTTTTTTTGTCTTCTCCTCACAACCTCCACCATACTCTATTCCACCCATAGTGCTATATACATGGCTCACACTCATGTATTGCGTGAAAGTTGAAAAAGCTTCAGAACATTAAAAGTATGAAACAATTGCTTGGCTTGTCATCGGGGTTGTGCATGATAAATACTTTGTGTGATGAAGATAGATCATGACAAGATTATATGATTTTGTAGGGATAACTTTCTTTAGCCATGATATTTTGAGAAGACATGATTGCTTTATTAGTATGATTGAAGTATTATTGTTTTTATGTCAATATTAAACTTTTGTTTTGAATCTTATGGATCTGAACATTCATGCCACAATAAGGAAAATTACATTAATGAATACATTAGGTAGCATTCCACATCAAAAATTCTATTTTTATCATTTACCAACGTATCTATAATTTTTTATTGTTCCATGCTATTATATTATCTATCTTGGATGTTTTATATGCATTTATATGCTATTTTATATCATTTTTTGGGACTAACCTATTAACCTAGTGCCCAGTGCCAGTTGCTATTTTTTCCTTGTTTTTGACTTTTACAGAAAATCAATACTAAACGGAGTCCAAACGGAATGAAACTTTATGATGATTTTTCTTGGAAGACAAGACACCCACGAAGCTTCAGGAGGAGGCCAGAAGACCCACGAGGGGGCCACAAGCCCTAGGCGGCACCCCAGGGGGCGTGGCCAAGGGGCTTGTGCCCCCCCCCCCCCCCCCCCCGCGCGTGGCTCCTCTAACCCTAACTCCAGCACTATAAATCCTCAAATATTCCCCCTATACCAGAGGGCACACCAAAAATACTTTTCCGCCACCGCAAGCTTCTGTTCTCATGAGATCCCATCTTAGGGCCTTTTCTGGTACTCTGTCGGAGGAGGATTCGATTCTGGAGGGCCTCTACACCAACCTTGCTACCCTTCCGATGATGTGTGAGTAGTTTACCACAGACCTACAGGTCCATAGCTAGTAGCTAGATGGCTTCTTCTCTCTCTTTGATCTTCAATACAATGTTCTCCTCGATGTTCTTGGAGATCTATTCGATGTAATCTTCTTTTGCCGTGCGTTTGTTGAGATCCGATGAATTGTGGATTTATGATCAAATTATCTATGAATATTATTTGAGTCTTCTCTAAACTATTTTATGCATGATTAAGATAGCTTTGTATTTCTCTCCTATCTATCGATTTGGTTTGGCCTACTAGATTGGTTTTTCTTGCAATGGGAGAGGTGCTTTGTGATGGGTTCAATCTTGCGGTGTCCTCACCCAGTGACAGTAGGGGTAGCGAGGCACGTATTTTTATTGTTTCCATTAAGGATAAAAAGATGGGGTTTTTACCATATTGATTTGATCTATCCCTCTACATCATGTCATCTTGCTTAAGGCGTTACTCTGTTCTTATGAACTTAATACTCTAGATGTAGGCAGGAGTCGGTCGATATGTGGACTAATAGTAGTAGATGTAGGCAGGAGTCGGTCTACTTGTCACGGACGTGCCTATATTCATGATCATTGCCTTAGATATCGTCATAACTTTGCGCTTTTCTACCAATTGCTCAACAGTAATTTGTTTACCCACCGTATGCTTTCTTCGAGAGAGAAGCCTCTAGTGAAACCTATGGCCCCCGGGTCTATTTTCCATCATATATATTCAGATCTATAAAACCAAAAACCTAAAAATACCTTGTTGCAATTTATTTATATTTACTTTATTTTGCCTTTTATTTATCTTTTATATCTATCTCTATTAGATCTCACTCTTGCAAGTCACCGTGAAGGGATTGACAACCCCTTTTTCGCGTTGTGTGCAAGTGTTTGTTAGTTTGTGCAGGTGCATATATTGGGGACTTGCTTGTACCTCCTACTGGATTGATACCTTGGTTCTTAACTGAAGGAAATAGTTATCTCTACTTTGCTGCATCACCCTTTACTCTTCAAGGGAAAAATCAACGCAAGCTCAAGAAGTAGCACACCGCTTGACAACCTCAACTTGCCTCCTAGTCCAGGCCTTGTGCTGTGTGCTTTCATCTTGAATGAGAAGCACAAGATTGCTCAAGCCAAGCTGGTGAAGAAACAACAATTATAGAAGGAGAAGGAATTGAGGAATAACATGCTTTCAATATCTCCTCAGCAGCTTGTGACTTCGCAATCTAAAATTCTGTAGCTGTCTGAAGGGTTCGAACGTCAGTCAAGTCATTGCTGTGGAGTGCGTGACAGATTCATCACCACCACCACCTAGGTAGTGGATTCAATAAGCATGAGGCAGCCAAATTTGGCATTGTGCCTCCTTCAAGTTCTTCAGCTCCTCCACCAACTTCTTAGGATAGTGAGACTACGCCTCCATCTCCTTCACAAGAGACTGCCAGGGCAACTGAAGAAGTTGCGCCTGAAGAAACTGCCAGGGCGACTGCATCAGTCATGCTTGGAGAAACCGAACCAAAAAGTTCCTCAACAACAACGACTCAAAGCACTTCATCTTTGAAGATCATCACTCTTCCTTCTGCATCAGAAGCAAAGAAGACTAAGGCTGCTGAGAAGGGAGCTAAAAATAGAAAAGCTTCAGCTCCTCCAACTTCTCCTGAATTTGTGAAGAAATTGAAGATGGCACCATAGTCTTCAGTTATTCCTATTGACGCAGTTCCCATTTCATCAGTGGCCCCGGCTCATTGAAATGATGATCGACAGATGGTCGCTTATGGGGTGGAATATGAAATTCCTCAAGCTGATGACGATGAAGAAAATGACACCCATTGTGCTACTGCCACAGAGCAGATGGATGAAGAGATCGAAGTGGAAGTTGTTGCTTCGCTTCACCAAGTATCGTCAAGGAAGCCCTCCCAAGCTCCGTTGAAATAAAATGCCACTACCTCATCTGGAAGTAGTGAAGCAACTAAAGAGGATGTGGATATTGACGGTGCTACAATGCCCGTACTTCATGATGAATTTTGGGAAGCAGCTCACCCAAATTCATCCGTCACCACACCACTCACGCAAGTTCCTCTGGCCTGCACGCACTGAAGAAATTCATACTGGCTCTAAGGAAAGACAACTTCTCTTCAGACCATCAATGAAGAAATTCAAGCTGCAACAGCTGATGAAACTACGCAAGATGACCAGATGGTGGATGTCACCACTACATTCCCTCGGCGCAATGACTCGATTCTTTCAGCAGACACTGATACAGTTCCAACTGCTACTGCTGAGGAAATTGCTAAATCACTTGTTGTGAATGACCCGCATGATTCCACTGGGTATCCTAGACCAGTGTTTGATGTAAGACCAAAGAAGCAAAATCTTCAACCAGTTCCTGTCATGCCAAAGATTGGCAGAAGCCTCAGGCGACCACAGTTTGATAATGCCAAATTATTCGAAGAGAATAATTTCTTTGTTGGTGAGTCCCCATACGACTCAGCCAAGATAACGCACCTGCGCTTCTGGACAAAGACACAAAATGAACTATTATGCTTCACTGCTGTTTGACAAGAATAAGATCTTCCCGCATTGCCATATTCCTCATATGGATATGGAGTCTATTCCCTGTTTCAGGCATGTATTGGTTGTACTTCATGATGCTGGGTTACTAAGCTTCTGCTCTGACGTCTGCGACTGGAATGAAGAGCTAATTATTCAGTTCTACAGCACTGTGCATTTCTCTGGAAACGCTGACGACATTGCAACATGGGATCTGGACTGGATGAGTGAAGACACTCATTATAAAGCACCTGTTGACGAACTTCTTTGTGCTCTACCAGTTGATCCACCCCTTGACGAAGCCAAAAAGATCTTCGAAGAACCTGAGTTGCCACATCATCTGATGCACATGCTTATGAAGCCATTGGTTGAAGGAGAAGCTCCAAGGACAACCTTCCTTGTGAAGGATTAGCTATATGTGCCAAGAATAGTATATCGCATTCTGGCCAAAACCCTCAGCCCCATCAAAGGTCACAACTCCAACACTGAATAAGTTGTGGGATTCATGGAGAATCTGTTGTTCCACATCATACATGGTTCTCCCATCAACATCCATAATTTCTTCATGAGGACTTCGGTCACAGTGGCCCAGTCACCTTTTGATCTGTAGTTGTATGCTCCATGGATTATGAGATTCATCAGATTCTGGTCTTCAATTCATTACAAGGCTGATTGTCATAATCATCTGTGCTATCTACCAAAATTTGAAGTTCTTCAGAGCACTATCTCCTCAGTTCCTGGCAAGGGCAAGGCTGTAATTGATGAAGGAATTTGTCCTCTTGATGGATAATTTCATTAGCCTGTCTCAAACTCCACTGCTGATGAAACTGCTAGCCAGGACAGAGCTGCAAAAGCTTCAGGACCAACTCCTTCACCAGAAGCACCACTTGTCATGACTGGTCGTGAACTCCTCTTAAGCTTGCACCAGAAGGTTGATAAGAATCATCGATGGGTTAAGCTCAGTTTGCTGCAATTCAAGCCAACATGGTAGTGACGCATAACGCCGTGCGCAAGAATTGTTACTATGTCCACGAGATCTTTGACAGGACATGGGCCATACTCTCGCACCTAAATATAGATGAAGAACTTGATGCAATGGATTTTCAGATGAACTTTGATTGGGCGGATCCGCCCAGGAAGAAGTTCAAGAAAACTCAAGTTCCTCCTCTCATGCCGAGCTCAGAGTCTTCATTGCGTACCATTGATGAACATGAAGCTATTGAACACACTACTGCTGGCCCCTCTGCTTCACGCGACCCCAACAATGCTGACACTCCCTCGACTTCATCATAATGATATTCTTCAGGGGCCTTAGTTCTCAGTTTCATCTCCTTTTGGTCATTTGATGACAAAGGGGGAGAAGTCTGAGTTAGTATTCAAGTGGGTCATCATATGGGCTGTTGTTTTTGCTAAGTTACAACTCTTGAACTTTATTTTGATTCGCTCTTTGATGAGTTGTAACTTAATAACTGTTGGTGGTATGACTCTTGTTGCTACGTTTTATATGCATGCTCTAATCTTAAATATATCTGCTCATGCATGCACAATTTCGTCAGACACCAATTTTCATCATGCATTCATATTCTTCAAATATCTTATGATCATGGATGATTGGATTCCAAGATATAGGGGGAGATCTCCACAATTTAAACCTGCCATGTGCATTTGCAATCCAAAAAAATTCATCATATGCACATCTTCAGGGGGAGTTCCTCAATATCTTGTAACTAATTTCTTCATACTCTGTATTTACAATTCAATTATTTACTCCCGTTGAAAACCTAACTAATTTGTCATCAATTACCAAAAAGGTGGAGATTGTAAGTGCATCAAGTGCCCCCGTAGTGGTTTTGAAGTATTGAAGACAAATAGGTTGAGGGACTAACGTGTTTGTGAGTGTACACAGGACATATAGTCCCTGAAGATTTGGTTTAACACATGGAAGACGACCCCTAAAAATGGATTTCTTCAAGTGAAGAATATAGTGATGAAATTGGTTTGGCTTTTGAAGAAAATGATCTGAATACTTGAAGCTTGAAGACTTTTGTTTTCATAGTTTCTTTCTTCTTATTTTGAGTCATAGGAAAAACCGTACTGTTAAAGGGGGTCTAGGTGAATCATAGTTCACATTTCCAAAGTGATGCTCAAACCTATACATACACAAGCCTCTTTGAGTGAAGCCTTTGAAAATCTCTGAAACAGCTGACGCATTTGCTAGCGACAGTGACGAAGTTCATCTGGTCACTGACGAATTTGGTCAAGCTGAGGAGTTAGGATTTCGCCAGTGTGATCTGCCTAAAAATGAGGAAATTGAGTACCCCAACGAATTTGAGAGTTCAAATTCCGACCGTTGCTGCGCTGCGGGCCAGCTGTCGAGTGGAGCCTTATCCTAACAACAGTCATATTAGAGAAGGGCATTTATGATCATTCATGTTGGGTTGCCCTGGCTATAAATAGCCGCCCCCACAACCACTTGTTGGTTGGCTGCTCAGAGTAAACTTGACACTTGTCATTTGAGAGCAACCCATCCTCTGACGACTTTGAGAGAATCCTAAGTGAGGAAAAACCCAGAGCCAAAGTGATTGAGCATCACTGAAGAGATTGATTTGTGTGATCCAATGCCTTTTACCTTTGAAGACTATCATTCTTCCAGACGGTTAGGTGTCATGTTCTGAGCACCCAAGAGTCATTGTGGTGTGTCGATGAACAAGTCTGTGAAGGTTTTGGAAGTCTACCTTGAAGACTTACCACGAGTGATTGGGCGAGGTCTAAGTGACCTTAGCTTAAGAGGAATACGGTGAGGATTGTGTGCCCTCTGAGTTCGTCTCAACCGCATCAACAAGACATACAGTTGATACAGCAACTGGAACTGGTCTACCAAATCGTCGTGTCCTCACCGAGCCAACCTGGTTTCAAATTCCTCACCCTTCTCTTACATTATTATGTTGTTGAAGAATTTATGATCTACTTTCTAAAGAACTTGAACAGAAGACTTTCATCATGTTGTATTCTATTTCATCAGTTCAACTTCCTCATGCTTGTATCACTGTATGATTGCATGTTCTTCATCTGTATGTATCGTGTATGCATGTTTTTCATTTCTGTGATGACTTAGTTTTCTCGCCTTTCTATGTCTTCCCTCTGATCTTCGTCAAATTCATCAAAGTTTGATGAATCTCCACAAATCTCCCATTTAGCCTCCCCCTCTGGGAGTAAACTTACGATTTCAGGATGCCTACTAATAGGAAATGCCCGGAGAAATGCAAAATGGCAAGATAAAATTCAGACATTGGCATAGAGGGAAACTAATAGGAAAACATGCACCATCCTTCACTCACCATAAGGTCAACAACTGGACAGTATCTAAGCTAGAGTAGATGGTTACCAAGTAATGAACAGAAGGACAATCTCTACAAAATAACCATGAGAGCACCAAACTATCTGCAGACATGAAAGCCCTTGCTTGGATTAGATAGGACGAGTATGCCATCATAATCCAAAGAACAAAAGGATGGATCTAAATTTATAGGGCAATTCTAGGAAGATATTTTCTTGAAGAATGGAAGGTAAGAAAACAATAAAGCAAGAAACAAACCTACAAAAACATCCTCCAAGTTTTCCCTGAAAATCCCTCGAATATATCCTTGATCGCATATCTGTCTCTGTCGAGGTACTCTACAGGAAGGTTCTCCAACAAACATAGTAAAGTTGTTTTTCCTTTTCGAGAGTTTGATAGCAAACCTGTAATGCATAAAAAATGGATTAGAATTGATAAGAAAATAAATCCCTGCTATTTTCATGATCACATGTGGTTCCGACATTGGCTCTTTACAGCGTACTAGTACACAAATTATGTAACTAAAACATCAATAGTTTTGTGTAATCCCAATGTAGAAATGAAAAACAAAACCACCATGACAATACGTAGGAAAGAGCAAACCTTGAGCAGGAAAACAAAGAAACAACATTGTTGCAGGATCGTTTGTCCTCGTCTCATCTCCACCTCACTTCCTCGTTGCAGCCAGATTGCTAGCATTGGACTCAGAAAGGTCTGTGACCACAAGATTCACAATAGATCAAAATACATCTAAGAATATATACATCATACAAAGGCGTTTAGGCTACACAAATCTTGCATAGATGGGTAGGAGAGAGAGAAAGAGAAAGATATCATGAGCGGAGGGGAAAGGACTAGGGAAGCTCATCCTGATATGCGCCATATACAAAAAGCTGACGCACACCAACCTGATGTGAAATAATTTTTCCTTGTATATGATCATAAACATGATAATCTAAACTAAGTGCATAATGCATTTGTGCAGTTTAAAAGGACCAGGAACTTCCCCAATTTTGCTGACCAATGCACTAAAACCTGGACAACTCTTCGTCTATGAATGAGAACAACAAGCTTAAGAAGTGAACTCAATGACCCATGTTTTGTTCCTCTAACCTACAGCAGCAAGCTAAATAACACCTTTGTTGTGTTTTATCTCATCACACAAAGAATGTAAATCATCACTCCATAAGATCAACATTAGCTATTTATTCTACTTCCGCCCCCAACGCATGAAAATGCAGCTCCATTTGGAATCTGCTCTCCAGTGAAGTATTTTCTTAAGCGAATGGGCACATAGCAAAAAACCGAAGCAGGCCCCCCGTCTCCCTAAAAAATTGAAGCAACATATATGCTTTGCAGATAGTTGTTTACCAATTCTAGTTCTGCTTGAAACATCAAGCATAATTGGCTACTGATTCATTTCTGAAATAGAACTGCACCAAAAAATAACTGTCTGAGAATACAAATAGGCATAGGCCAATAGATGACCTCTTAATTCCATAGGAATCGCAAAATCCCCAAAAATGGATAGAATAATCATTTTATATGTGCTCACGGCCTTAAAGTTAACAGTCTCCTCAAATTAGCATACATGGCTAACATAAACTTAAGCAAGACTGTTCAAATGATCATGGTACATGGTGGATTTATCATAATTAATATTTGCCTGGAAGTGGATAAGTTCTACAGATATTCTGAAGCTCATTTTTAGTAGTCAGATAAATTGACCCAATTTCCTGGCTTAGACATTACAGACATGTCTCACAATATTATGTGACCATGGGTTAAATCCCATATACAATTATGTACGAAGAGAGGCCCCATTTGGTTTAATCTTGGAAAGCTATTTTGAAATGAGAGCCCCATTTGGAAACATGTTAGCACAATCAAATGCCTGGGCACATAATTCTGTTTACAAAGCTATTTGCAGGATTGCATGCATTGCAGCAAGATGGCATCATAATCTATAGTATCCAAGAATGTTTGAAAAACATGACATAAAAGCATACCAGTGGAATTGAGCAAATCAGTCAAGCGTGATATGTAATATATGACTGACATGATGGAATAAGATGCATGAATGGCAAGTAAATACTACTACCACATGATGTAGAGAAGGAGAGCACGATGTTATAAGCATATCGTAATGTGAATAGAGCTTGTCGTTGTTCTGGGAACCAGGGTACCCAGACTTGCCTGCCTACGGCCCACGGCGTGGCACCATCGACGGCCTGGTACGGCCCATCTACAACACCTTCAAGACAAGACCCTCATGAGGGGCCGAGCCTCTCGAGGGGGGCAACATCAAGACCTCCAAAGGGAGCGGCCTCCCCAGGCTGGCTCCTGAGGAGCCGAGATTTCTATGTAGGTGCCCACCTCATGAGGTTGAGGTGATGCAAGCCATGACGACCAAGGCCAGGCGGGCACCAGTGGGCGCAGAGCAGCAGGTTTCCTCTTTGGTGTTAAGGAGGCAAGCGCAGGTGCGGGGTCCCGAGGAATCACCCAAAGGTTTCCATTCCCGTGCAATGAGACCAAGACCGCCAGAACGGCAGGACGGATGTCATTGCCGAGCCCACCGCAGCGTCACGACCAGAGGCTTTGCAGGCGAAGACCACCTTTCGTCACGATAAGATGTACTACTTGTCCCCTTTCAAATTGGCCACTGTGGGATCCCTTCCCGCCTTCGTTTTGGAGGAAGAGGATCGAGGCCACTATAAATATAGGCTAGCCACCACCAAGACAGAGGGGATGGGATCCTCAGCTCGCACCCACACTAGAGCAGACCTCGTGAGGTTGTTCTTCCCTTGTACTAGTTCATCCTCAGCTCCTCGTGAGGCAAATCCACCACAAAGTAGGAGTAGGGTATTACACCGCAAGGTGACCCGAACTTGGTTAAACTGCCATGTCCATCTTCTTCCTTGTTCATCGAGCTAGGCTGTAGGGCGACGCATTTGGTTGGCTGGATAGGTTGAGTTCTTCGCACACGCCCAATAGTTTGAACCTTCTTTGGGTCTGCGGAGCCCTGAATCCAACATTTGGCACGCCAGATAGGGGCGTGTCGAAGCTTCTCTCACACCGTTCGCTCCGCTGCTGTTCCGCCGTCCCTATGGTCGACGCTCGCCGTGTTCGTGCCGAGCGCCGGGCTGCTCGTGTTGCCCAGACGGCACACGTGGGCAACGGCGCCCCTCGCCGCTCTGCCTCCCCGGTGGCTAGCGCCGCCATTGACCCTGCTGCCCGCAAGCAGCAGGACTCGTCGCTGCCACCGTCCATGCAGTGTGACAACCGCACCGTGACTCCATCACCCACTCCAGCCACGGCGTCGTCTTCTCATGGCCGTCGTGGGCCGGCGAACTCTCAATCTGTGCTGCTCATGGCACGCGAGCTTCTGCGCTATCGTCTGGCCAACGACCTCTACGATGACTGGCTCGCCCGCATCGCCGAACTCGTCAATGCCGCTGGCGAGGCCCCTACACAATCTCATTCACTTCGCCCTTCGCTGTCCCTGGCGAGCGATGTGGCTCACGGCGCGCCTCCTCCCCCTCCTCTGCACGGCGAGGGTCCCGAGCCGAGCCGTGAAGCTCCCCAGCGCGACCCGCCGCGCAGAGCACCGGCGCGCGATGAAGAAAGCTGCCAGGTGGTGCAGCGGCCCTAAGGAGAAGCGCGTGCGCTTCCAGCACCGCCACGTCAAGACCGTGTACCGCCAGAGGCGGCGGCGCGCGGGCATCGAGATCAAGCCCCTCCCCTACAGATGGCTCCTATGAGTGCGGCAAGGTGTCTTGCTTTCACCCCAGAGCTGTGCCGCGTCGTCTGGCCCGGCCAGTTCAAGCCGGATCTGCCTCCGCGTTACGACGGCAGCCCTGACCCCGCCGAGTTCCTCCAACTCTATGAGTTGAGCATCGAGGCGGCGAACGGCAATGAGTAGGTCATGGCGAACTGGTTCCCCATGGCCCTCAAGGATGGCGCGCACTCCTGGCTCCTGAAGCTTCCGGTGGGGTCGATCTCCTCATGGGACGAGCTTCGCGAGCGCTTCATCACCAACTTCCAGGGCACTCGCGACCGAGCTCCCGGGGCAGGCGACCTACGGCGCATCAAGCAGCAGCCAGGCGAAACCTTGCACATGTACATATACAGCGCTTCACCAACATTTGCCTCAAGATCCCAAAGGTATCAGATGAGGCCATCATTATGGCATTCTCTGAGGGCGTCTGGGATGTCAAGATGAAGGAAGAGCTCGCCATGCACGAGGACTTGTGCTCGGCTCTGGAGATGTTCAACATGGCCACCAAGTGCACGAGGGCAGAGGAAGGTCGCCTCTCCCTCCTGGAGCCTCCGGAGGTCGATCCTAAGGACAAGAAGGCCAAGGCTAAGGACGTGAAGCGCAAGGGCCTAGCTGTGCTCATGGCCGAACCTGAGATGAAGCGCGACTGCGACCACCCCGAGTCCTCCAAGGGCAACCGTCTGTTCTGTGTCTTCCATAACGTCCATAGCCACAACACGAACGACTGCCAAGAGCTCAGGGCAATCCGCGACGGGCACTTCAGCCGCCGTACCGAGCACAACGACCGTGGCTACGGCCGCGGAGGAGGCCATGGTGGTGTCCGCTGGGACAACCGTGACCCCCTCCAGGACTGGCGTGATCAGCCTCGTGAGGACTGCTGGCAGGGCCAGCCTCGCGACGGCCCCTGGAGAGACCAGCCTCGTGAGGACAGTCCTCAGGGCAACGTCGGCCTTCCTCCGCTGCCACCGCCGCCAAGGAGGAACGACAACCATCGCCAAGACGATGGGGCTGGGGGCTTCCAAGAGCCTCATGCCATTTCCTGCATCCTGGGTGGCGCTCAGGCCCCCGCTTGTCATCGCATCTTCAAGCAGTTCGCTCGTGAGGTGAACGCAGTCCTTCCCAAGCTTGAGGCGTCACGTCCCCTCAGATGGTCCAAGTACGCCGTCACCTTCGACTCTACAGACCAGCTCACATGCTCAGCTACCACTGGCGCACTCCCAATGCTCCGCTCACCAACCATCAGCAACGTCCTCGTCACCAAGACACTCATCGATGGTGGCGCGGTGTCGGGGCACGACACCTATGGGATCACGAGGGACCCCTTTACGATTCGGCGGGGGGAGAGGTATACGCAAAGAGCAGAACCAGTGATCGACGCGGGAAGTTTTTACCCAGGTTCGGGCCGCTGATCAGCGTAAAACCCTACTCCTGCTTTGTGTTCTTATTGATGTTCTTGAGCCCAGCCTTCAGGAGCGCTCGCAATGAACAGTGCGTTCAAAGAGCAGCTACGCATGCAGAACGGGCCAGAAGTTCTCCTCCTCTGTAGCAGTTGCCTTGGACCTCCTTTTATATGCTCAAAGGGGTCTCCACAGTGGCAAAATGTACATACATTGAGGTGTAAAGTAGCTACAGGGTATCATACCTAACCCCTGACGGATTAGGACAAGCGCATTTAATGCACCGTGAGGTGTCCGTTTAGGTGTCCTCACTTTCTTGAGGATGGAAAAAAGGGCCATCCCATCAGCACCGCTTAAGCTTTCCTCCACTGGCGCGTTGCCACGCATCCAGAGAAGGACCCAGAATGTCAGGCTTTGTTACTGTGCCGGAGCGGTGGCATAGTGGCAGAATCTCGCCAGGCGCCGACCCTTGCCGGGCACCAATCCTTGCCGGGCGCCAGGGCTTGCCGGGCGCCGCGCTTTGCTGGGAACCAAGCCTTGTCGGGTGCCGAGGCTTGCCGGGCTCCACGGGCCATCCCGGCAAGGATCTTGCCGGGGAGGCTGGCCTTCGATTACCAGCTTTGCTTATTTGCTGATTCTCAGATCTCTGACTTGATGATTTCCTTGATGACTTAAATCGACCTCGAGCTGATCCCGGCAAGCCTTGCCGCGAGGACAGCTACAACTGCCCGTGCACAAGTAAGGGGTACTAGTGGCCCAATACTTAGTACACCGACAGGAGCCCCCGGGCTTGGGCCACACACGAGTGCGAGGCGTTGTTGGGCTAGGCCCAAACAGTGCACGGGCACGCGTGGCAGGGAATTAACTGCTCGTAAAGATCTTGTTTTACTGTGCCCCCACTACGCGCACGGAGCGCGCGATGTGGGAAGTGTGCCAAAAAGGCTGCAAACTGTTTCGCGCACACAGAGGCGCATTCATATTGGGGGATAAACAAGGTGGCCCCGCTCCTTCCCCATAAAAAGGAGAAGTCGTGGAGGCGCAAACCCATTCACCCCCCTCTGCTCCCCAATCTGGCCATCGCCATCGCCTTCCTCTGCTCGAGCTCAGAGCGAAACCTTCTTTCCCTTCTGCTTGCCGCTCCCGCGCTCGTTCCGTCCTCCGGCTTCCATCTCCACAGTCGCCATGCCGCCCAAGGCCAGCAAAGGCAAGGGCACGGACAAGGAGTCGAAGGCTGAAGTTCCAGAAAGCGAACTGGTGAAGATGCGGAAGAGGCTCGTCGTCTTCCCTCCAACGCTCGACGCCGAAACCTTGAAGGGACGATACCAATGCATGTGGGCGAAGGGAACACAAGCTCACCCCGCCACACGCATAATCCCAGGTGCTAGTTCCAAAGGCGGATCGGACAGATACCCCTTCTTCACTGCGTACTTTTATTGCGGGCTCTGTCCACCTTTTTCCGATTTCTTCAACGACATCATGTATACGTACGGCTTCCGCCTTCTTGATTTCACGCCGAATGCCGTATTTTGCATGTCGATCTTTGCCCATCTTTGTGAAAATTTCGCCGGCGTGATCCCCAATTCTGCTCTTTTCCGCCACTATTTCTATTCTCGAATCCAAAAGGGAGAGGCTCTCTCTGGATCTATTGCTTGGATTCCAAGGGCCTGGAACAAAGAGATATACCCAGATGGAGTTTACCGCGAAAAGTGGGACGAGTGGCGGGCCGAATGGTGCTGGATCCAGGAAGCAGATCCTCATCCTTTTTGCCATCCCCGGCGACAGAAGGTGGTCCGCGGCAAGGATTGGGGCAATCTCGCCGCAGAAGATGAGAAGCTCACAATCGCCACTACCAGGATCCTCCGCTTGAAGGCTGCCGGGCTGACAATGGAGATGATCGGCTTCGACTTCCTCCACCGCC
Organism: Thinopyrum elongatum; assembly: GCA_011799875.1. Taxonomy (NCBI): domain Eukaryota; kingdom Viridiplantae; phylum Streptophyta; class Magnoliopsida; order Poales; family Poaceae; genus Thinopyrum; species Thinopyrum elongatum. The sequence goes on from CM022298.1 coordinate 231,032,512, forward strand.
GCATCACCCCTCTGCAGAATAGGGGGAGGCCAGCCTGGGAGTATAAGAATGCAGCGGATGTCATGAGGCTGCGCCCCGGGCTGAACAACAACTTGACTGTTATGCAGCTTGGCGCTCTCCGCCAGAAGTTATTCCAGCGCGAAGACAAGCACCGGCTGCCGGCAAGGATCGTCCCCTTGTGCAACAACTCTGCACTGGGGTCGATCATTGCCTTCTTGCCGATGTTCAATGCCCACGGCCTTGACCCGACCTGGGTCGAGCCAAGCGAGGAAGAAGCGCAGAAATTCTTTGACAATCTGACGGAGAAACCTGTCCGACAAGAGTCAGATCTTATTCGCGCCACCACAGATCGGGAGGTAGCGTACATCGCTACCAGAGTGGAGGAAGCGAATCTTGCCGCGGAGGCCGGCAGCGTTGGCTTCACAGAGTGGGAAGCCAGCGATGCAGAGGTGGTGGTGGAGGCAAAACCTGCCGAGGAGAGGAAGGTTGCCGGGGAAGAAAGCGGCGCAGTCGCTGAAAGCTCATCCGACGACGACACGGCCAAAGAGGAGACGCGAGAAGAGCCCTCGCCCCCGAAGAAGACAAAACGTGTCCTTCGGAAAGCCGCATCGGGCGTCCCGGCAAGCCAGCCTACATCGAGCGGCGAATCCCCCGGCAAGAAAGTGGCCGGCAAGACCGGACCGCGGCAGGGGGCCCGTCAACAGCCCGCGCGGCACGCGAGACCCACACCAACGGCCACCGCCGGAGCGGTAGGAGGGTCTCGTACAACCGTGCTAGAAGCTGCCCCGACGCCTGCCACAGCCAAGCGGCCCAGGACCCCTCCTCCGCCTCCCCACTCAGACACCGCAACGGAGGTCGACTTCGACATCTCCGGCTTCAGTCCGGAGCAAGAGGAAGAAGAGTGAGTACCTGTCACAACCTCCACCTTCCAATCTGCATCAGTCTTACTGACTTACTTGTATTGTTTCTGCAGTGACACAGAAACCTTGCTGGAGAGGATGGCGAAGAGGTCAAGGACTTCTACGGGCGACGAGCCCCCGGCAGGCTCCACTAGCGTGCCAGAGACCGTCATCGTGTGCCCGGAGTCTAGTCCTCAACGCAGCCCCCAGCGCAGCCCCCAGCACAGCCCCCAGCGTAGGTTCATTGTCCCTTTTTCTGTTGGCTGGTGCCGAGGCTTCCATTCTTGTCGCTGATATCTTTGGGTTCGCAGGAGAAGAACGGTAACAAGGAGAAGATTGCCCCATTGTGCCTCCTTCATCGACCGCTCCGCCCACAAGCACATCTCCGGCAAGAGATCCTGCCGACGAGCCTGTCCGGATTGAGGAGGAGCCGACAAGCACGGACTCCGGCAACCCACCCCCGGCAACCGGAGTTGCCGAGAGAGGCGAAGCCACCTCTCGACAGCCCGACGCAGGTACTCGATCGCCTCAGAGTGCTAGTTATTCTTTTTCCCTTACTTCTTTATCTTTGATCACTTCAAACTTCAACCTTGATCTTATTCTATTTTCCTCCTTTGTCCTTCAGAGTTCCCTGTGATGGAACACATGGACGTCGACGTTGTGATCGAGGAGACCGCCAGGGATGCTGCCGCCGAAGCAGACAGGATCGCTGCCAGCGAGGCCACCAAGGATGACGTTGTCGAGGCTGGTGGTGCTCTTGACGAGGAGGCCACCAAGACAGCACAAGAGGAAACCGCCGAAGAACCTGCTGAAGGGGGCGGCAGGGAGGCTGAGGACCGCACTGATAGCATTCCTGCCACAGGAGCGCCAGGCGCTACACCGGCCACAGAGCCCCCTATCACTGGTGAGGCGGTCACTGAAGACCAGATATCAGCATCTGAAGGCCCCTCATCCAGCAAGTACCTCAAGGTTGGCGAGAACCTGTTCATCAACTTGCCGGGGACGGCAAGCGCTGGGGCACCAGCCGAAGGAGAAGTTTTCGAAGAAATCATCGCTTTTGCCGGGCTTGAAGTTGTTGACAATCCCAGCACTAGCAGCGACAAATCTGAAGAGGATCAGCTCCTTCAGGCCATGGGCGAGAACTTCCGCAAACTCCAGGCTCTCCATCGCGCCCGGAAAGACAAAGCGGACTCCAGAATGGCAGTTGTTGAGGTGGCCGAAGCAGATTTCCAAAGGCGCGTCACACAAATGCAGATCTGGCACACCGAGGCCCTCCAAGAGTTGGTTGCCGGCCGGGAACAAGTGAGCCAGCAGTGGAATGAGATCCTCCTGAAGCAATCAGACATGGAGAAGGCGGATGATGAAGCTGTTCAAAGGATTGCTGCCGAAGATGCCCTCCTGACGGGGTGCCGCGTTGCTCTTGATGCTCATGAGGAAGATCTCACTGCTCGTGAGCAGGCGCTCGCCGCCAAGCTTCGCAGCAAGGATGAAGACATTGAAAATCTTGTCGCGCGGCGGACCCAGGAGCTGGAGGAGAAGCACAAGGAGGCGCTCGAAGCTCTAACCGCCAGTCACGCCGGCAAGCTCAAGGAGGCCGTCGATGCTGCCGAAGCTGCAGAGGCCGCCAAGAACGAGTTGAGCGACAAAGTAAAGAGGCTGGAGACAGATCTCGACGAGCATGGGAAGGAGCTCTCGACGCTCAAGGGGGACAGGGAAAAAACCCTCCACTCCTTGGCGGAGATGCAAGTCGCCCTGTCCGACAAGACCAAGCAGCTCTCCTCTGCGGCTGATGATATTGCGGTTCTGGAGCTGAAGCTGACCACGCTGCAGAAATCTCTCGAGGCCGGCAGGGCCCGTGAGAAGGCTCTACTCAAGGATCTCCAAGGAGAGAGGAACCTGCTCAAGAGCGCCGCCGCTGCCCAGAACGAGTACGAGAAGGGAGTGGAGATCTGGACTGGTCGTCTCATCGCTGCCGCGGAGAAGCTTACCGCAGAACTGTCAACCATGGGCTTGTCGAACTTCAGATATTCTTCCGAGGAAAGAATATCCCCAAGCGCGAGATTGACGATGTTCTTTGAAAGCATCATCAACGCGTTGAGGGCGCTCCAGTCCAGCCGGGCGACCCAACTGGCGAACGAGACTCTCCGGCTTTGCCGGGCCGTCCTTCGCAAGGTGCTCCTCAAGGTGGTGCACAGCAATCCCGGCATCGACCTCTCCAGCGCACTCGGCCACCTGCCAAAGGATGCAAATGTTGAGGCGCTTGAGAAGTGCATCGCGCCGATCCTTGAGAAGGTGGACTCCATCAAAAGGATCGAAGGCCAGTGCAGGGATTGAGTGCTTCCCTTTTATTCTTGCCGCCATCATCTCATGTAAAAGACAGTTAAGTCTCGAGTTAGGACTGCGGCAACTCATGGATGTAATATAATTTAACTATGTTTAGGCTCATGCTAGCTACTTTCCTTGTCTGATTCCTTTATGTATGGAGTTCATCCTACGCTTACTGAAAAACTTGCCGGCGCGCAACCTGCCGCGAGCGCTGGGTGCGGGACTTCAGCAGCCTGCCGGAGGCGCAGCGGCTGGCAAGACTCCTTGGCGTTCTCAGTGCAGCCACTTAAATCGTTGAGCGGACTCGAAACAAAATAAGGGCGCAACTGATTACAACAAGGGTTCCTTCGCGTGCAGATTTTCCATTCAAGGGTCAGAATCGTCCAAGGAACTAACTTGGTAATAAAAGAAAAACTTGCTCTGAGTTTTTAGGACTTAGCTTTCTGTCTTTGTCCTTCCTTCGGCAAGCATACGATTCCGAACGTCACCAACTGGTATTCATGTCTCCCTTCTTCCCCCGGTAAATGTGCACGCGAGGAATCCTTCTGTCTTTAAGAAAAAGAAAGAAGAGAAAATGAAGAGATGAAACCTTGGCGGTTCGTTAGAACTTACCGGGATTAGGTGTTATACATCATCTTAGACAAACATGCATATATGAATGTGAACATGAGAATCAATAAGGAAATGTACAACACTTAAATTTATTCATCTGTGCTCAGGGTCTGCGCCTGGCTTTGTACAAAGGATCACATGCCTTGCCGGCAAGACTTGTACAAAAAGGTGGTTGCCGCGCCTTATGGATAGAACTTGCGAAGATGTTCGATATTCCAGGAATTACTCACTGGAACGCCATCCTCGGTCTCCAGGCGGACAGCGCCAGGCCTGGTGACTCATACTACCCGATAAGGGCCTTCCCACTTTGGCGTCAACTTGTTTGAATTCTTGGCGGACTGAATCCGTTGAAGAACAAGGTCGCCTCCCTCAAGGCTTCGGGCATGAACTTTGCGGCTATGATAGCGGCGCAAAGCTTGCTGGTAGCGTGCAGCTCGCACAGCAGCCTGAAGACGATTCTCCTCAAGGAGCACAGCGTTATCTTGACGCAGTTGCTCTTGCTCAAGCTCATCATAAGCGAGCACTCGAGGAGATCAGTATATGAGTACCGTGGGGAGAACTGCTTCCGCTCCATACACTAGAGCGAAGGGCGTCTGGCCGGTGGCTCGATTTGGTGTCATTCTGATTGACCAAAGAACCGCCGGCAACTCATCAATCCAGCGTCTTCCGCACTTTTTCAGCCTGTCAAAAGTTCTGGTCCTGAGACCGCGCAGCACTTCAGCATTGGCCCTCTCCGCTTGGCCGTTGCTTCTCGGGTGAGCAACAGAGGCAAAACAAATCTTGCCGCCAAGGTCTTGGACGTACTGCATGAAGGTGCGACTTGTGAACTGCGTGCCGTTGTCGGTGATGATCCTGTTAGGCACACCAAAACGGCAAACAATTCCTTTGAAGAACTTGACAGCCGACTGCGCTGTCACCTTCCTCACTGCTTCCACCTCCGGCCACTTTGTGAACTTGTCGATAGCAACGTACAAGTACTCAAAGCCCCCGGCAGCACGGGGGAAGGGGCCCAGTATGTCGAGCCCCCAGACCGAAAATGGCCAGGAGAGAGGGATTGTTTGAAGAGCTTGAGCTGGCTGATGTAATTTCTTCGAATGAAACTGGCACGCTTCACACCTGGTTACTAGTGCAGTCGCATCCTGGAGGGCGGTGGGCCAAAAGAAACCTTGCCGGAATGCTTTTCCGGCAAGCGCTCTTGACCCTATGTGAGAACCACATATGCCCCCATGAATCTCTGCCAACAGCTGTAGTCCATCCTCCCGAGAAATGCACTTCAATTTCACACCGTTTGGTCTCTTTCTGTACAGGACGTCATCGACGAACTTGTACATAACAGACCGACGGGCTACTCTCTCCGCTTCTTCTTGTTCCTCAGGGAGTTCACCTGTCTGAAGGAAATGGACGATGGGCTGCGCCCATGCTGGAGCCTGAGGCTCGACAGCTAGGACTAAAGGCATCTCCTCTGCCGGGGGGACATTTGTCTCGACAGCAAGGGCCTGAGGCCCTGCCGGAGCCTGTTGTTCCCTGGCAGGCGTGTCGATCCCGGCAACTTCCTTGCCGGCGGCTCCGGGGAGCTCTGCCGGGAAGTACTGGCCAGAGTTCAATTTTCTTCTTTTTTCTTGCCGCATCGATGGCGCCACGGATGGTTGAGTCAATTGGAGCACAAAAGTTCCTGGTTCCACAGGAAACTTGAGGGCAGCACGCTTTGACAGGTCGTCAGCAATATTGTTCTCGGCACGAGGAACGTGCTCCATTTGGAGACCGTCAAACCGCTCTTCCAATTTCCTCACTTCATCTACGTAGGCCTGCATCAATGGGCTTTGATAGTTCTTGTTGACCTGCCTGACGACAAGCTGTGAATCACCTTTGATAATGAGCTTTTTAATACCAAGGTCTGCCACGATCCTAAGACCGGCAAGCAAACCTTCGTACTCTGCAGTGTTGTTGGTTGAACTCTCCCGGGGAAAATGCATTTGGACTACATACTTGAGGTGCTCTCCGGTGGGTGCGACAAGCAGCACACCCGCACCGGCGCCTTGCAGCGAAAAAGCCCCGTCAAAGTACATAACCCATTGCTGATCGATTTCCTTGCCGGGGAGACTTGTTTCTTGAACTTCTTCGTCTGGCGTCGGGGTCCATTCTGCAATGAACTCCGCTAAGGCCCTGCTCTAAATTGTGGAAGTACTTTCAAACTTAAGACCAAAGCTGGACAGCTCCAACGCCCACTCCACGATCCTGCCGGTTGCCTCCGGATTTTGCAAAATCCGTTGCAACGGAAAGCGAGTGACGACGGTGATCTCATGTGCTTGAAAATAATGGCGCAGCTTTCTTGAGGCCATAAGGAGGCCGAAAAGCAACTTCTGCACACCAGAATATCTTGACCTAGCCCCCTGTAAAAGGGAGCTAACAAAATAAACTGGGCGCTGCACCACCTTTTTCTTCTGCACGGGCTCTTCTGTTTGCGCAGATCCTGTCTTGCCGGGATCAACCCTTGCCGGGGAAGATCTTGCCACGTCATCTGGCGGTCCTGCCGCTTATGTTGCCTCCTCATCAGCTTCCCTCTGCGCCACCAGTGCAGCACTAACCACTTGATTTGTCGCCGCCAGATACAGCAGCAATGGTTCTTGTGGTTTAGGTGCGACTAGCGTCGGCGGAGAAGAAAGGTATTTCTTCAAATCTTGCAGCGCCGCCTCCGCTTCCGGGGTCCATTTCATTGGACCCGCCTTCTTCAAAATTTTGAAGAAGGGCAGAGCGCGCTCAGCAGATTTGGAAATAAACCTGCTTAGAGCAACAACACAGCCGGCAAGACGACGCACATCCTTGACGCGTCTCGGCGCTTCAATTTGCTCAATGGCTCTGATCTTGTCGGGGTTAGCTTCGATTCCCCGGCAAGATACAAAGAATCCGAGGAGCTTGCCGGAAGGAACACCGAACACGCACTTCTCAGGATTGAGCTTCAAGTTGATCTTGCGCAAGTTCGCAAATGTTTCTTCTAAGTCTTGAATGAGCGTTGCTTTATCCTTAGTTTTGACCACTATATCATCCATATACGCCTCCATATTTCTATGGAGTTGTGGCTCAAAACCAATCTGGATTGCTCTGGCAAATGTTGAACCAGCACTTTTCAACCCGAAAGGCATTCGTATAAAACAATACGTACCACATGGGCTGATAAAGGCGGTCTTCTCTTCATCTTCCTTTGCCATAAAAATCTGATGATACCCTGAATAGGCATCAAGGAAGGACAGGAGATCACAACCAGCGGTGGCATCCACAATCTGGTCGATGCGCGGCAAGGGAAAAGGATCTTTTGGACAAGCTTTATTGATATCTGTATAATCGATACAAAGCCTCCATTTCCCGTTCGCTTTCCGCACTACAACCGGATTGGCCAACCAGGTTGGATGAAGCACTCCTTTGACCAGTCCTGCCGCCTCCAGCTTCTTAATTTCTTCGGCAATGAATTCTTGCCGCTCCAAAGCCTGTTTCCTCACCCTTTGCTTGACGGGCCGCGCATGAGGGCAGACAGCAAGGTGGTGCTCAATCACTTTCCTGGGAACGCCGGGGATGTCAGACGGTTGCCATGCAAACACGTCGACATTCGCCCGCAGGAAAGCAACGAGCGCGCTTTCCTATTTGTCATCTAGGGTGGAACTTATGGTGAAAGTTCCCCCCGTTCCGTCCTCCCTGGCAGGCACCTTCTTGGTTTCCGGCGGGGCAGCCTTGGACTTCTTGTTCTTGCCGGTGGAACTCTCTGGCACGTCCTCGACGGAAGCACAGCACTCCGAGGAGGTGCGCTTGCCGAAGTTGGCGCCAAGGTTCCTGCCGGTCTTCTTCTTCCCCCCGGGAGTTCCAGCGGCAGGAGCAGATGCCTTGATGGCAGGTGCTGCAACTGCTTCCCGGTAAAGTTGGTCGGCACAGATGAGCGCATCCTTCTTATCGGAATGGATAGTGATGACGCTCAACGGCCCAGGCATCTTCAAGACGTTGTATGCGTAGTGTGATGCCGCCATAAACTTAGCCAGCGCTGGCCGACCAAGGATCCCATTGTATGACATGGGGATCTTGGCGACATCAAACACCACCTTTTCGGTCCTGAAGTTAAGCTCGCTGCCAAATGTTACCGGCAGCGTGATCTTGCCCTTAGGCTGGGTTCTTCCCGGGTTGACACCTTGAAACGTACCTGTTTCCTCGAGGTCTTCGTCGGGAATCTGAAGCTTTGTGAGCACATCTGGTGAGATTAAGTTTAGGCCGGCCCCGCCGTCAACTAACATCTTCGTCACCTTGAGGTTGCGAATTGTCGGGGAAACCAACAATGGCAAACACCCGACCGCGGTTGTGCGATCAGGGTGATCCTCGGCGTCAAAGATGATAGGCGTGCTGGACCATTTCAGAGGCCTACATGCATCGGGGGATGGCTCTGCCGCATTAACCTCCCGCACCCACTGTTTAAGTTGGTGGTGGGAAGAATGCAGCGAGGCACCCCCATCAATGCACATAGCCTCCGTAGCCTTCTGGAATTCCTGCTCACTGGACTCGTCATCTTCCTCATCATCATCCCCTTCTTTATCTCGGCCCCGAGCAGGCCGATCCTTCTGCTGTTTGGCCTTGCCGCGGCGACCCCCTCGGCCACCGCGTTTCTTGCCGGACCCCTCAGCACCATCTTGGGCCTTCTCCTTGTCTCGCCTCTCGTATTCGGCCTTCTGCTTCTCGGCAAGCTGCTCAACTTGCCGGCAGTTCTGGAGATCGTGGCCCTTAGTGCGATGGATCTTGCAATACTGCTTGCCGGAGTTCTCTGACTTGTCGGCAGCCGCCAAGGCCTGACAGGAAAGGCACCCGGCAAGATCCTTGCCGGGGTCGCCAACCTTGGCCTTCTTGGCGGCGCCAGGGTTGCCGGATTCCTCGACGGCAAGCACGGCCTTGCCTCCGCGCTTCCTATTCCGCCGCCAGCCTTTCCTTGACGGAGCCGCGGCATCTTCTTCTTCTGAGTCACCTGTCGCACCAACAGCTTCACCGGGGAGTTTCCTCCCCTCTTCAGCTCGAGCATACTTGTCGGCCAAAGTGTAAAGCTCGGCAATACTCCTGACTTTGTTCATTGCCAGCTCTTTCCGCATCCTGCGGTTACGCATGTTCTGATGGAACGCGCTAATGACAGCGGCAGGATGAACATCAGGAATATTGTACTGCACCCGGCTGAATCTCTGCATAAACTTGCGCAGGGACTCGCCCTCCTTCTGAGGGATGATGTGCAAATCACTTTCTTGGCCAGGAGCTTGGTGGCCTCCAACAAAGGCGCCAACAAACTGATGGCACAGATCTGACCAGCAAGAAATAGAATCCTCCGGCAGATGCATCAACCACGACCTGACGTTGGGTTTGAGCACCAACGGGAAGTAGTTGGCAAGTATCTTGTCATCTCGACCCCCGGCAGCCTGCACCGCGATGGTGTAGATGCTCAGGAACTTCGAGGGATGGGTCTTGCCGTCATATTTCTCCGGGACCTCTGGCTTGAAGGTTCAGAGATTGGGCCACTGGACTTGCCGCAGCTCACGGGTAAACGCTGGAGGTCCTACCTCGTAAGGCAAGTCTCCTACGTTCCCTGGCGCGGGCTCGTCGACAACTGGCCCCGCGCGCTTATCAGACTGATAGCGCGCTTCCCGTCGCCGCTCGATGGTTGTTCGAGCGTCCTCCTTGCCTCGTTCCTGGAGAACCAGACGCTGATCACGGCGCATCCGTGGATCGGACGACGCCGTGGAAACTTCTTCATGGCGGTCGACTTGCTGAGTCGTCGGCCACTGCTGACGCCGCGGAGGAGAGTGCACGGTAGTTGCACCACCTCCGGTTTTCTCTACACCGGCTCGCGTCGGATCGATGGGCCTCCGCTGAGAGGGCCCTGCCTCTTGCGGTCCATCCTTGTTAGCGAAGCCGATAAGGCTCTGGATAGTAGCTCGCCACTCCTCCATCTTCTCCGGAGCGGGAGGAAAATCAAGGAGCAGCTGTGCACGTGCCAAGGCTTCCGCTGGCGTAGGTGGCGGCGACAAGTGCGAGGTGCGTGAGGTGCTCTGACTCCTAACCAAGTTAGAAGGAGCACCGCCACGGTCATGCGACCGTGCGCCACCTTCGCCGGCAGCTCGGTGTGCATGCTGGTCCCGTGCATCTTGGGATTTATGAGCAGAAACCTTTTCGTGGGGACGCCCCGAACCTCCAGCGCCATGATGTCGCTCATCTCGCATGACCTGGGCAGGTTGCGAGGCTCGCGCCGGCGCGGGAGCTCCAGCAGGCGCTCTTCGATCTCTAGAGTTTGTTGTGCCACCCGTAGGCAACACAACGCCATCTCTAGATCCAGCGGCGCGCAAGTTACCACTGCCACTGCGAACGATACCGCTCGCTTGGCTTGGGTCACCAGAACGCCGCGGGGGTTCCAGTCCTCTTCCTTCTGCACCCACACCATCGCCTGTCTGCGAAGGCGCGGGCAAAACGGACCCGGACGGTTGTGCTGTCGCAATATTCTTCTTCTTGGGCGGCATGATGATGAGGATGATGAAGGAACTAGGGCATCGACCACCAGATCAGGTTCACGCAAACCTCAATCCCCCTACCTGGCGTGCCAAAGATGTCGGGGCACGACACCTATGGGATCACGAGGGACCCCTTTACGATTCGGTGGGGGGAGAGGTATACGCAAAGAGCAGAACCAGTGATCGACGCGGGAAGTTTTTACCCAGGTTCGGGCCGCTGATCAGTGTAAAACCCTACTCCTGCTTTGTGTTCTTATTGATGTTCTTGAGCCCAGCCTTCAGGAGCGCTCGCAATGAACAGTGCGTTCAAAGAGCAGCTACGCATGCTGAACGGGCCAGAAGTTCTCCTCCTCTGTAGCAGTTGCCTTGGGCCTCCTTTTATATGCTCAAAGGGGTCTCCACAGTGGCAAAATGTACATACATTGAGGTGTAAAGTAGCTACAGGGTATCATACCTAACCCCTGACGGATTAGGACAAGCGCATTTAATGCACCGTGAGGTGTCCGTTTAGGTGTCCTCACTTTCTTGGGGATGGAAAAAAGGGCCATCCCATCAGCACCGCTTAAGCTCTCCTCCATTGGCGCGTTGCCACGCATCCAGAGAAGGACCCAGAATGTCAGGCTTTGTTACTGTGCCGGAGCGGTGGCATAGTGGCAGAATCTCGCCAGGCGCCGACCCTTGCCGGGCACCAATCCTTGCCAGGCGCCAGGGCTTGCCGGGCGCCGCGCTTTGCTGGGAACCAAGCCTTGTCGGGTGCCGAGGCTTGCCGGGCTCCACGGGCCATCCCGGCAAGGATCTTGCCGGGGAGGCTGGCCTTCGATTACCAGCTTTGCTTATTTGCTGATTCTTAGATCTCTGACTTGATGATTTCCTTGATGACTTAAATCGACCTCGAGCTGATCCCGGCAAGCCTTGCCGCGAGGACGGCTACAACTGCCCGTGCACAAGTAAGGGGTACTAGTGGCCCAATACTTAGTACACCGACACGCGGGGCTCAACATTCTCTCCGTCGAGACGTTCGAGACACTCCAGGTGCTGTACGACCAGCTCCTCCCCACCAAGCCTTTCTTAGGGGTGACCGATGGCTCCACCATCCCCATAGGGCAGATCCGCCTCCCTGTCACCTTTGGTCAGCGAGACAACTACCACACCAAGCTCATCGACTTCGACGTCGCCCACATTCGCCTCCCGTACAATGCCATCCTCGGGTACCCGGCCCTCGCCAAGTTCATGGCGGCGACGCACCACGGCTACAATGTCCTCAAGATGCCAGGGAGTGGCGGTATCATCACGGTCGCCTGCGACGAGAAGGTAGTGGTGTGCTCCCTTGAGCACGCATACCAGGCTGCGGCGGTTGAGAACTCTGACGACGAGGGTGGAGTTCGGCCTCCTGAGGCCATCCCCAAGAAGAAGAAGCAACTCCTCCCCAAGGGCCACCAGGAGGCTGGTGCATCCGACGATCGCACCTCAGGCCCCACGCCCACTGCTTGGGCACCCTTCCCTCTCGCATAGGAAGGCGCGCCCGGCGCCCCCCTCAGGACAGGCTCGGGGGCTCTCCTCTGGAGGGCCTCTGACCTGACCAGCGCCACGAGGGAGGTGTTCGGGCACCATGTGGAGGCGTGCTTCAACGTGCGCTTCCATGAGCAGGGCGCAGGGCGCGAGGCGCCAGACGCTCAGGAGTTCATCACCAAGGCAACCGAAGAGATTCAGGAGGCACGAGCCATGTGCGGCGAGTGCCGCCCCGCACCACTCAGTGCAGCTGTCGCCCCCGACGTGGGTGACGAGCCACGCGTCTGCATCAACATCCCAGGCCTCAACAGGGCCGCTTCTCAGGAGCTCTTCTAGCCATCCCGCGTCGGCCGGTGTGATGCTCCGACTCAATCATACACTAATCATACACGCAAACATGCACGATCAAGCACAGGGACTCACGGGAAGATATCACAACACAACTCTAACACAAATAAACGGAGATCCACAATATTACAGACCAGGGATCCGAAGATCCGAATACATAAGTCAGTCATATAAATAATATCTGGGTACATACATAGTTAGACAAGTTTTTCCCTTAAGAAGGCTAGCACAAACAATGACTCTAGATCGAAAGGCGTAGGCCTCCTACCTGGGAGCCTTCGATCCTACTACTGGTCGGCTGGCTCGATCCAGTAGTACATGCCGTCTGGACCCCTCCTGGTAGTAAGCTCCTGTGGTGGCATCTGGCTCCGGGGCTCCATCGTCTGATGTATCATCAAAGTGGGGTATGGGGAAAAAGAAGTAACAAAGCAACCGTGAGTACTCATCCGAAGTACTCAGCAAGCAAGGATCTACACTACATATGCAACATTATCAAAGGGGAAAGGCTGTATATGTGGACTGGGCTGCAGAAATGCCAGAATAGAGAGAAGGCCTAGTCCTATCGAAGACTAGCATCTTCAAACATCTTCACGAGCCACCGTCTTGCAGCAATAGAAGAGAGTAGAATAGCATTTATTAAGCAAACATGTTGAAGCAAAGCCTAGAGATCCTTCCTCGACTCCCTGCGAGAAAGTGGTCCCGAAGCTTCAATTAAGTAATCAGTATCCAGTTCAAGTAGTAGATAGGGATACACAAACTGAGCATCCTTTACCGTAGGACCGGCTATCGATAGATTATTCATCCCTGCAGGGGTGCACTACTGTTACCCAACACGCTCGATCACCTCTGGCCGGACACACTTGCTGGGTAATGCCCGGCCTCGGGAGATCAACACGAAGTAGTGCCCTACCTAGGCTCAGTAGAGAGGTCAGCACGCCGGACTAACCTATGCACCCAGAGGTCTTGGGCCATCACCCTGGGCACCCTGCGCGTTGCATGGCTGGCTGGGGTGCAGGCGCGACACTGAACTCATCAGTGAAATATCCAGCCCATTCCCGGCGATCAGCCCGCACGGTGAACTGTGACGTCTGATGAGCTTTCGGGAGAAACGTACAACGCAGATGGCCCCATAACCATTATCCCGCATGGTGGTAGTGCGTAAAGGGCACGACGACCCACTCAGATCACACACCCAAATCCAATATGCTCATTTAGTAACACGAGGAGACGATCAGAGTTACTAAAGCTCCGCCACAATATCACACTCAAGTGCCCTACCGGCACACCCGACATCGTAGATCCCCTGCGGGTACCCATCAGGGTCGACCCGCCTATAACAAAGGTCAAAGTAACCGTGTGGTCATAACATCAAGGGGGAAACCCCGAGGAATCACCCTCGGTGGATTCCACTCGATGGAAACATCAGGGTCAACATATGAAGCATCACCCTCGAGGTTCGCACTAAGGGGTTGCACGACAAAGTCGTATCGGAAGTGGAGAAGGAGGAATCACCCTCGATGACCACGACCGAATAGCTACACTGCAGAGTATTCATCAGGAGTGCGTTACGAGGTATCACCCTCAGCACTCGCGAGTAACTATGCAGAGTCGTACAACTAAGGGGGGTGAGGTGATGTGTCGGTCTCTAGTCGACGATCACATTGATCGAGTCATCGATGATCAAGCAGGGGCAACAAGGGTAAGGTGGTGGGGGTCACTGAAGGTTCACTACCAACCTATACTAAGCAGTTTAACATAGGCAGGTAAGGTAACATTAAACAGGTTACAAAAGCAGGCTATGCATCAGAATAGGAGCAAACATTAACAGTAGCAAAATCTAATGCAAGCAGGAGAAATGGAATGGGTGATATCTGGATGCTCAAGGGGGGGCTTGCCTGGTTGCTCTGGCAAGAAAGAGGGGTCATCAACGGGTTGCTCGTCTGTAGCGTAGTCGTACCCAGCTGCAAAGGCGTCGGTCTCGGCGTCTATCGAGAGAGAAGGAGGGGGAGAGAAACAATAAATCCACGGCAAAAATGCAAACAATATGTATGACATGCCTAAATGATATGCAGAGGTGCTCTACTGCCTAAATGAGTTAGTTAATTTAGGAATTTATCCGGATTTATTTAATTAAAGTTGAGCACTATTCATTTACCAAATTTGGTCTAAAAGTTCCATGTTCAGGTGGCTAGGGGCATCTGACAGATGAATTGACCACGTATTCGGATTCGTCTCGAAATTCTGAGCAACTTTCATATATAAATTATTTTCATCGGAGTTACGGTTTATTTTATATGATTTTCTAAAGTTTTAATTATTTTCTGAATTTATTTAATCCATTTAATCCAACATTATCCAGAATAGTGTATGATGATGCAAGCATGACCTAGGTGTGACATCAGCAGGTCAACAGGGGCTGGCCGGAGTCAAACCTGACAGGTGGGTCCAGTGGGACCCACATGTCAGCCTCTGGTTAGTTTAAACAGAGTTAATTTAACTAAATAGGATTAATTAGTGTGTGGGGCCTACTGTCAGTGAGTGTTTAGTAATCGAATTAACTAACTAATTATCTATTTATTTTTAACAGTTTATTGGAGTGGGGCCCGCATGTCATAGACACAGGGGCGGCCACGTCAGTGCTGACCGAGGTCAACGGGGCCCAGTGGGGCCCGTGGTCAGTGGCACGGGGCGGGGCCCGCGGTTGCCACATCGGACGCCGGCCGGAGAGTGCTCCGGCGAGCCCGAGTGCGGCAGCGAACTCCGGCGAGCTCGGGATTTGTCTACGCTGTACCAATTCGGGCGGGGTTTAGCGCGTTCGATCGGGCGTTCCGAGCCGCGTCGTTCTGCGGTGGTTTCACGGGCCGAGGTGGTTCGAATCGCCGACGGCGAGCACCGCAGCGGACGGCGAGCTTCGGGCGGAAGTGGATCAGCAGCAGAAGTGCGCAAACGAGTGAGGCAAAAGGCTATCGAGGCTCTACGCGCGTGGGCGAGCTAAACGGACTCGGTTGCGAGGCCATTTGGTCGCCGGATCGACGCCGGCGATGAGCAATGGCGGAGGCAGGGGCTCGGCCTCGGCGGAGTAGCAGCTAGGGATGGCTAGAGGAGGCAGGGGAGGGTGCGTCACGTGCAGGAGCTCACCGGGGGAGCGTGGGGACTGGGCAGTGGGCTCGGGGTGGACCGGTGGCGTAGATCGCCGGCGAGGTCGATGCGGTGGCCGAGGCGGAGGCGAGGAAGAATGCGGCGTCATGAGGGGCTTTCGGGCTCAATCCGGCAGCATAGTCGAAGCAGAGGACCACGGCGGTGCGGCCGGGCTCATCGGTGAGGTGAACGGGCGATGGTGGCCACGGCTATGGCGAACGGTGGCGAGGGTGGCGCTCGGGCATCCGCCCGAACTGAAACAAAGAGGGGGCGAGGGGGGAAATGGTGGCTAGGGTTCGCTAGGGGGAGCGGGGAGTTGCTCTTATCCTCCCCGGCGAGCGCGGCACGCTGTCGACCGCGTGGAGGGGGGGGGGGCGGGCTGCGCGCGCGAGGTGCTCGACAGCGAGGCGAGGGTGAGCAGTGAGAGGTGGGGGAAGACGCGGGGTGGGCTGGGCCGGCGCTGTAGAAGTAGGCATGAGTGCAGAGTAGCTTTAGGCCTTTTTTCTTTTCTCTTATTTTCTGTTTTCTTTTCTTATTTCTGTTTTGTCTTTTCTTTTTAAACTAAATGACTTTTATAAAATATGGAACTTGCCCATATAATAGCACTGCAATATTTAACATTGATATAAAAATGTTTTGAGTCCAAATGTTTCCACATGGATTTTATTTAAACAAAAAGGTATTAATTTAATTCTGTTTTTTTGCTGTTAGAGTCAATTAAGTAATTTAGTGAATGTTGGTTATAATTTTTAGAATTGCCTCTGACTTATTTGCTATTTAATGAACATTTTAGATTCTGATTTGAACAACTTTTATTTTCCACTTTGAATTTAATTGAAGTTTGAATTAGAAGTTGAAATGCAATATGATGCAAATGATGATTATCCACTGTTAATCTAGCAGACTTGTCATTATCAAAACTGGTCACTGTGGCTAATGGCATGGGGTGTTACAGCCGGAGTGGGGGCTACCCCTGCAGCTATGTCCGCATGCCGTTCGGCCTGCTGAACATGGCTGCCTCCTACCAGCGCCACATGCAGGGCGTCCTGGCGGCTCACGAGGCCCGGCACCAGGCGGTCCTGACGAAGGAGGTGCCAGACCCTCGCGAGCTTCCCGGGCCTCCAGAGCCTCCCGGGACTCAGGAGCTGGCCGACCCGTGAGGAACGACCTCTGCAGCGCGCATCTTCAGCTACTCCAACACTTCTGCAATGACAGTGCCAGGTGACTTTTTGGTTTGTTCAGTTGAGGGCGCCCCTCGGGTTGCATCATCCTCGATCTGTTAGGGCCAGCCCCTGCAGCCTGTATCGTTTTGCGCATGTATCAGAATTGGTTTTGCCTCTCATGAATTTCCTAAGATATTGCAACCTGTATGTCCGGTGCTTCGTCACCATGAACGTTGTGCGCCCTCACGAGCCCTCCCACGACCGCCTCATGATTAAGGACTGGCACGGCATATGTGCTCGGGTCCGTCCCTGCAGCGTCGCTAAACCCAAGTGGCCGAGCTCTGTCTCGCGGGCTAGCTCCCGTGCATGTCACCTCCCGTGGTCCTTGGTGCCTTGTTCTCGCATGATCTAATCGCGTGTGGATTAGTCAGGGCGCGCAACCCGGTGCCTCGCCGCCACGGGAGCCACGCGCCAGTTGTCTTTCTTTAGGATTATTGCATGAGAAGACTGGGCACGGCGTCTGTGCTTGGGTCCATCCCTGCAGCGTCGAGAAATCCAACGGCCGAGCTCTGTCTGGCGGGCCGGTCCCGTTCATGTCACCTCCTGGGGTTGTTGGTGTTTGGCCTTCTCATGCGATGTCCTCCGGAGATTCACTCAGCGCAGGTCACCTCACACATCTCGCAGGTCTCTTACAAGCGCCCCGTGCTAAAAATACAGGCGCAACCCACCTTGAGGTAGGGCCTCGTGAGCCCCGCACTAGCTCACGAGTGCCCATATACACCTCCTCCAGGCCTGCCGTGCTAGCCACGCGTACGGATGGGGTTGTACATGCCCCAGAGTCTCCCCCCCAAGGGAGCTCCCACCCACGCACCAGTGGAAGCCCCATGCTCCGCGCTGGCGGACGACACTGTCAAGGAGCGGCTATGCCCACGCTAAAGTGGAAGCACCATGCTCCGCGCTGGTGAATAAACAACTGAGGGCACCCTAGCGGCTGCAATAACCTTAGGATGGCCTACATGCTCTCTGTACATCCCTGCCACACACCTTTCCCCACGGGAGGCCCGCGCGAGGGGGCTGGGCTCGGGGGCTGCGCCCAGGCCACGCCTGGCACACGCCACCTCACCAGGTCTCTCGCACCTGGTTTTCTCGCGACCCTCCCAGGCAAAGGCTGGTGAGGAAAGGTATGGGGACTCCGTATTAACTCAGATGCTGCTCACGTTTCCTGCATGAAGGCTGTTGATACGTCAAGGGGGACCCCTGAGCATCGCCACTCAGGGGCCTCACTAGTCACGTAGCCCCTCACCCCTTGGCCTCGTCCTGGTGATCCGGACACCCCAATGGCGGCTAAGGTATGCGCGGGGCCGGGCCCTGCCGACGCAGAACACTAAGGCAAACAAGAAGGAAATCAAGCATGGAAAGGAAATTGCGGAGTCCAAACAGTTATTACAAAACATAATGTTCCACGAATTTAAGCAGAAGTTCTCATGCCTTCACGAGGCACGATGGATGTTGCATGGCTGAACTAGGAGGAAGCGCCGCCGTCGCCTTGGTTGCCGCTGTCGCCCGCCTTGGGGAGTCCGTCGTCGATGACCCTGCCACCATCTTTGCCGCCGGCTCCGGTTGCCGCGGCCGCGGGGTCGGGGACACAGAGGAACTTCTCCAGTAGGGCTTCCACCTGCTTCTTCACAGCCTCGGTAGCAGCGTTGCGAGCCTCAGGAGCCACCGGTTCGATTAGGGTGCCGAGGTCGAAGCTCGGCTCCCGGAGGTGAAGGTGGCTGAAGACACGCATCGCGGCCGCAATGAAAAGCGTGCGGCACTCTCCCTCCACCATGGAGTCCACTCCGGCGGCGATGCCCTCAAGCGCCTCAGCGAGCTTGAGGAGAAGTCCAGCAGGGCCATCCTCCGGAGCCACCAGCGGCTTCTCATACCCTTCTCCATAAAGGGAGTGCAGCACTGTGCGGGACCTCAGCTCGAGGGAAACAAAGGCTTCGCGTCCCTCAGCCACCGCCTTCTCGGCGGCGGCAAGGGTCTTTCCCCTGGCCTCCAGCCAGGCCGTCGCCTCAGAGACGAGCTGGGCATGGGACGCCTGGGCCTTGTCCACCTCCTCCGTCAGCTTGCTTAGGCGGCCCCGCTCCATAGCTTGGTCCTTGGTTGCCTAGGCTAGCTTGGCGTCGTGATCGGCAAGCATCGCTTCGTGGGCCTTGAGCTCCTCCTCCTGCCGCTGGAGCTGTTGGCTGCGGGCGGCCTGCCCCTCGTGGAGAGTCTTCAGCTCCGCCTCCGCCTCGTTGCAGCGCTCCTTGGTGGATGCCGCGTCGGCCAGCGTCGCGTCACGAGCAGCCGTGGCCTCACCAACCTCCTTCCCGCTCTCCGCGGCAGCAGCCTCGGCCTGGCTCCAGGCCGTCCTAGCAGACGCGTCGGCCTAGAGCCACCCCGAGATCAGCCCCATGCGTCTCGTCGTCATGCACCTGTTGGCGTCCTGGAGATCGGTCCGGAGCTGATCCAACGCGGCGTAGGCTTCCTCCAGAGCCCCGGGCCTGACGAGGAAGCCGCCATCCACGAACTCAAGGACCTGGGGAGGAGGCGGCACCGGCGCATGGGCTGGCGTCACCGCAGCAGCAAGCGGGGCTGGGGGCTCTGGAGCCTCCGAACCCCCCGCGGGTGCGACGGGGACGGGCGGCTCCGGAGCCCGCTGGCCCACAGAGGCATCCTCCTCCTGAGGCCCCACCCCCGTGCTTTGAGGGGCCCACTCCATCATCGGGGAGCGTGAGGCGACCTCCTCCGTCTGCGCTAGGGTCACCGCGGCCATGGCAGACGGTGGTGCCTCCGGGGTCCCGGCTCCCTCCTTCCTCTTCTTCACCACGGTCTCCATCCTGGTTACCAGGAGGAGAGTATTGTGGGCACGACATCAAGGGTGGAAAATAAAAACAAGGTAAGGTGCTTACTCGTCAGCAGTGATGTACGCCCTTTTCCTAGCCGGGGCCAGGGCGCCCCCAATCTTCCTGAGCACGGGCTTTGTCGTGCCCCGAGGATCGGCGAGGCGCACGACGGCTGGCCTTGGTGCGGAGGCAACGGACGGCAAGGCAGAGGTGTCACCTCGAGGAAAGGGTGCCACCCCGCCCTTCTTCGGAGTCGTTCGGCCTGGCCTTCGCTGGGCCGACGGAGAAGCTTCGGACCTCGTCACAACCCCGGTGGAGCACGGAGGCTCCAAGCCCCGGGCCTCGGCAGCGTTGTCATCGTCGGAGAAGCTGCAGAGAAGCTCGCCCTGGGATGGGGGAGAGACCTCCGTCATGTCGTCCACGGTTGCCTCCGAGTCATCTTCACCCTCTTCCCCCGGAGTCGTCGCCAGAAGACACTGGCACCGGGGGGCTGGGGAGCTCAGGCGGCACGAGCCCCAGCTCGTTGAAGATGGGCATGGCGACGACCTGCGCCGCCCCGTCAGCACAACGGTACAGCGGGATGTAGGCCGCCGGGAGGCTACCCGGATCCTTCTCAAGCAAGGTGTGGATGGCCTTGTCTAGCTCCTCGCCCGTCAGGCTCCCCGAGCGCAGCCGGATGTCATCCTCCACGCCCTTGAACTCCCACATGGGGCGTGTGAGTGCCTGGAGCGGGGCCAGGCGCTGCGTCAGGAACTCCTTGACGAGCATGGCCCCTGCCAGTGCCCCGGCCTCCAAGTCCTCCGTCATCTTCCCCAGGATTGGTGCCGCCCAGGGGTCGGTGAGTTTCTCATGGCCCCACCAATTGAGCTTCTCCGGTAGCTCGGTCGGCAATTCCAGCCACGCGTGGAGGCCCCTGGCGTCCATGAAGACCCACTTGCTCCGGAAGTTCTCCACCTTCTTCTCGGCCCACAAGAGCTCGTTGCCGTTGTGGGCCGCGGCAAAGGAGACACAGCCGAAACGCTGGTTTGGGTTGTGCATCCGGAGGTAGAAGAAGTGGCCGAGGAGCACAACAGAGGGCATCACGCCTACGAATGCCTCGCAATAGAAGGCGAAGATGGACAAGAGAAGGATGGAGTTGGGCTGCAGATGCAGGGCCTGAACCTGGTAGTGGTCGAGGATGGCGGTGAAGAACTTGGAGAAAGGCGAGACGAGCCCCGCAAAGACGCTGTGAAGGAAGAAGGGATAGAACGTCCCTGCCAGGGTCCCTCGCTTGGTGGAGCCGGCCAGGAGCGCCGTCTCCCTCCACTCATTGTCATTGCTCGCCGTCAGCGGAAGCGCAGCGGTGAGGTGCTTCCTCTCGGTGATGGAGGACGTGCCGAGGGCCGGCGCAGGCGCAGAGGAGGAGCTTGTGGCCGAAGCGGCAGGCTTCACCTTCCCGGAGGCCATCCACAAGACCTCAGAAGGAGAGATGTAGAAGGGAGGAGGAATTCGACCAGACTTGGAGGTGCTCTCGGCAGGAAGAAAGGGGATTTGGAGCGAGGCGAAGAGAAGGCAATGAAGGCTCGGTGGCGAGCGCCAGTCTTTTGTCAGCCTGGGGCAGTTGCCGAGGCGGTGTGGGGAAGTGGAGACACCCACGTCTCATCAAGCGCCACGCGTCGGCTCGGTCCGCATGTAATTGGGGCCCGCGGCGCTTCACCCTTGTCCTTTGGCTTCGCCTCGAAGCCAAGTCCGAGCGCGCCTTGGGCCCGGGGGCTACTGTTGGAGTTCTGGGAACAAGGGTACCCAGACTTACCTGCCTGTGGCCCACGGCGTGGCTCCATCGACGGCCTGGTACGGCCCATCTACAACACCTTCAAGACAAGATCCTCGCGAGGGGGGCGACATCAAGACCTCCAGAGGGAGCGGCCTTCCCAGGCTGGCTCTTGAGGTGTGGAGATTTCTATGCAGGTGCCCACTTCATGAGGTTGAGGTGACGCAAGCCATGACGACCAAGGCCAGGTGGGCGCCAGCGGGCGCAGAGTAGCAGGTTTCCTCTTTGGTGCTAAGGAGGCAAGCGCAGGCGCGGGGTCCCGAGGAATCACCCAAAGGTTTCCATTCCCGTGCAACGAGACCAAGACCGCCAGAACGGCAGGACGGATGTCATCGCCGAGCCCATCGCAGCGTCACGACCAGAGGCTTTGCAGGTGAAGACCACCTTTCATCAGGATAAGGTGTACTACTTGTCCCCTTTCAAATTGGCCACTGTGGGATCCCTTCCCGCCTTCGTTTTGGAGGAAGAGGACCGAGGCCACTAAAAATATAGGCTAGCCACCACCAAGAGAGAGGGGATGGGATCCTCAGCTCGCACCCACACTAGAGCAGACCTCGTGAGGTTGTTCTTCCGTTGTACTAGTTCATCCTCAGCCCCTCGTGAGGCAAATCCACCACAAAGCAGGAGTAGCGTATTCCACCGCAAGGTGACCCAAACCTGGGTAAACTGCCGTGTCCATCTTCTTCCTTGTTCATCGAGCTAGGCTATAGGGCGACGCATTTGGTTGGCTGGATAGGTTGAGTTCTTCGCACACGCCCAAGAGTTTGAACCTTCTTTGAGTCTGCGGAGCCCTGAATCCGACATTTGGCATGCCAGGTAGGGGCGTGTCGAAGCGTCTCTTGCAGCGTTCGCTCCGCTGCTGTTCCACCGTCCCTATGGCCGACGCTCGCCGTGTTCGTGCCGAGCGCCGGGCTGCTCGTGTCGCCCAGACGGCACCCGTGGGCAACGGCGCCCCTCGCCGCTCTGCCTTCCCGATGGCTAATGCTGCCACTGACCCTGCTGCCCACGAGTAGCAGGACCCGTCGTTGCCATCATCCGTGCAGCGCGACGGCCGCACCGCGACTCCATCACACACTCCAGCCACGGCATCGTCTTCTCATGGCCGTCGTGGGCCGACGAACGCGCAATCTGTGCTGCTCATGGCGCGCGAGCTTCTGCGCTATCGTCCGGCCAACGACCTCTACGACGACTGGCTCGCCCGCATCATCGAACTCGTCAACGCCGCTGGCGAGGCCCCAACACAATCTCGCTCGCTTCGCCCTCTGCTGTCCCTTGGGGCAAGCGCAGGCGCAGGGTCCCGAGGAATCACCCAAAGGTTTCCATTCTCGTGCAACGAGACCAAGACCGCCAGAATGGCAGGACGGATATCATTGCCGAGCCCACCGCAGCGTCATGACCAGAGGCTTTGCAGGCGAAGACCACCTTTCGTCAGGATAAGATGTACTACTTGTCCCCTTTCAAATTGGCCACTGTGGGATCCCTTCCCGCCTTCATTTTGGAGGAAGAGGACCGAGGCCACTATAAATATAGGCTAGCCACCACCAAGAGAGAGGGGATGTGTAACACCCTGGTTTTCGCTCCTGTTTTTTTCCTTCGCGGGATTTGACTCCCGTCTTTTTTCTCGGTGTTATCGGATTTCTTTAGCTCTTGGGTATATGAAGATGGTCATTTAACCTTGCCTTCCCTATCCAACCAGAGATTCTCTCCAGTCCAACCTTACCACCCGAGATCTATTCTCAAGACTTTGCCATCGAAACCCTACCTTCCGAGTTGTCGGAAGGGAAACCCTAATCTCTTTTGTTACAAAGGAACCCCAATTTCCTTTGATCTGCTGACTCCCAAACTTCTCCCAGTGATCATCCTTTATCTATAAACCCTGGATATGCAAAAATATTGCCAAGTCATTTGCAATATTTTTCATTTAAAATTAATTCCTTTTTTTGCCAGTTAAAGGAATTAAATCCAGGAAAATATCTATCCATCTCCAAAGTTCATGAAAAATTGTGGAGATATTCTTTGTGATCATATTGAGCTCCCATAAAAATATTGGCCATAATTAAATAAGGGAAATTGCATTTTCCTATTTAATGCCAATATTGCATTTTGGGCAGTTTCTAAAGGAACTACCATTTTGGTAGCCAGGAAGAATCCCAAATAAATTGTGGAGCTTCTCTTATTCATATCTTGTCGTGGGGATAGACCACGGCTAGCCTCATCCATACCCCTTAGCATTTGAAGACATCGGGGCTAGCAAAGCCCCTCATGCCTTCCGAACACGCGGCCGGTTCCTTGGTCCGGCTGGGCCCAAGCGGCCGGCTCCCAGAAGACGGTGCACTCTTAGGAGGCGGCTTCGGGGGAGGCCGGCTCCCAGTAGACGGACCCTCCTCCCCTCGGAGTCTGCACTCACCTGCTCTGACGAGACAGAGCGTGGCTACAGGGCCACCCTCTCCCCCAAATTCCAGAGGGGCATGGCTACAGTGCGAGCTGACCAAGCGGTCACCTACCTGCCAGGCGCAGGACTGTAGCCATGCGACCCTCAGCATGGCCCTCGTCAGCAAAGGCCATGCTACAGCAAAAGGCAATCAGTACGGCCCGCAGGCGGTGGGACCTACCTGTCTGTGAGCCCCCAAAAGACGGCACATTCCTGGAAGGCGGCTTCGGGGGCGGGCCGGCCTCCAGCAGGCGGCCTTCCCCTTCCCTCGAAGTCCGCACTCACCTGCTCTGACGAGATGGAGCATGGTGCCCCCCATGAAGCCGGAAGATTGGCTGACCGACTACGCCACAGCAGTCAGCATAGCAAACGGCAACAAGCGCGTTGACATGGCTGAACAGCCTCAAACCCAACAGCATCAATAGCTGGTTGGACTTAAGTGATGTCTTCGTCTGCAACTTCCCCAGCACCTACAAGCGGCCTCCCAAGCCTTGCCAGCTCTCCATGTGCGTTCAGGGGCCGGACGAGTCCGCTCACGACTACCTGACGCGTTGGGCCGAGTTGCGCAACTCCTGCGAAGGGGTGCACGAGGTGAAGGTCATCGACTACTTCACCGCTGGGTGCCGAGAAGGCATCCTGCTCAAGCACAAGCTTCTGTGCGACGAGCCGGCTACCTTGGACGAGCTCCTGGTTGTGGCGGACAAGTACACCACGGCGACTCCTCCATGAAGTCGGAGATCCGGATCGACGCGTCCGGGAAGGTGATCCCACCGGCTTCTCAGGCACCGGTTGGTAACTCCAACCCGCGCCAGCATCCTAACGACAACAAGCGCAAGGCCCAACAGCCGGCAGGTGGCCACCGTCGAGGATCAGCAGTCGGCATGTCAACCCGGCCCCAAGCACCAGCGGGGCGGCAAGGGGGCCTGGCTGCCGGCCTTCTCCTTTGAGCAGACCCTCGACGCTCCATGCAAGTTCCACAGCGGCGCAAAGCCGTCCAACCATACAACCTGGTAGTGCAACTGGCTCGCCTGAATCGCTAAGGGTGTGGGTTTGCCGCCTCCTCCTCCCGGCCCGGCGACTCCGACTGCTCAGCAGCCGGCCCGCCCTATCGGCATGCTCCAAGACGAGTTCCCCAATGAGAACGCCACTTACGTCGTCTTCACCAGTGAAGCCGGCGACAAGCACAGTCGGCGTCAGCAACACCATGAGGTGAGCGCTGCCATCCCACAGGTCCCCCAATTCATGCACTGGTCTGAAAAGCCCATCACTTGGAGCCGCGACGACCATCCGGCTGTGATGCCTTCGTCGGGTGCTTACGCCATGGTGCTGGACTCCACCTTCTTAGCCGAGAGGCGGGCTTGCCGCTTCTCCTGAGTCCTGATAGACGGCGGCAGCAGCATCAACATCCTCTATCGTGACACCATGGAAAAGCTGGGCATCAAGGAGAAGCAACTCCAGCTCAGCCGGACCGTGTTCCATGGCATTGTCCCTGGGCTTTCCTGCTCTCCAATCGGCAAGATCAAGATTGATGTCCTATTCAGCGACAAGACCCACTTCCGCCGCGAGCCGATCTGGTTCAAGGTGGTTGACTTGGACAACCCCTACCACGCACTCTTGGGCTGGCCAGCTTTGGCCAAATTCATGGCGGTCCCGCATTACGCCTACCTGAAGATGAAGATGTCGGGTCCCAAGGGCATCATCACCATTGCCGGCGACTACAAGAAGTCGCTCATGTGCGCCGCGGCCAGCTCCTGGCTGGCCGAGTCCCTCGTCATCACCCAAGAGAAGCGCCTCCTTGACCGGGCTATGGCCATGGCTAGCGAGCAGCCGGCCATGCCTTCCGACCCCAAGGAGGTTGAGGCTGAGGGCTCCTTCCAGCCGGCTAAGGAAACCAAGAAGATCATCTTGGACCTGGCGCACCCGGAGAAGTACACTGTCGTGGGGGCTAACCTCGACAGCAAATAGGAAAGCGAGCTCGTCGATTTCCTCCGTGAGAATCGGGACATCTTTGCATGGTCCCCCAAGGACATGCCGGGTGTTCCGAAGGATTTCACCGAGCACAAGCTGCATGTGCGGCCGGATGCTAAGCCGGTCAAGCAACCCCTCCGCCGCCTATCAAAAGAGAAGAGAAGGATCACTGGTGAAGAAATCGCCCGGCTTCTGGCAGCCGGCTTCATCATGGAAGTGTTCTACCTAGACTGGCTTGCGAACCCAGTCCTCGTTTTGAAGAAAAACAACAAGTGGTGCATGTGTATCGACTACACAAGCCTCAACAAAGCCTACCCCAAGGATCCGTTTGCCTTGCCCCGGATTGATCAAGGGATCGACTCCACGGCCGGCTGCGAGCTTTTGTCCTTTTCGGACGCCTACTCCGGCTACCACCAGATCAAGCTGGACCCGGCCGATCGGCTGAAGACCGCCTTCATCACCCCTTTTGGCGTCTTCTGCTACATCACCATGACGTTCGACTTGAGGAACACCGGTGCCACCTTTCAGTGCTGCATGCAGAAGTGCCTCTTGAAGCAACTCGGCAAAAACGCCCACGTCCACGTGGATGACATAGTGGTGAAGACGGAGAAGCGTGGTACCCTTCTGGAGGATCTCAAGGAGACCTTCGCCAACCTGCGCCGCTTTCAGATCAAGCTCAACCCGGAGAAGTGTGTCTTCAGAGTACCAGCCGTCCAGCTCCTTGGTTTTCTGGTTTCTGAGCGTGGGATTGAGTGCAACCCCGTGAAGATCAAGGCCATTGAGCGGATGAAGAAGCCGACCCGGCTGTGGGACATCCAGAAGTTCACCGGGTGACTAGCCTCTGTCAGTCAGTTCGTCAGCCGGCTAGGCGAAAAGTCCCTCCCTCTGTACCAGCTGATGAAAAGGACCACATGCTTTGAGTGGACCGACCAGGCAGACGAGGCATTCCTCCAGCTCAAACGGATGTTGTCCACGCCGCCTGTTCTGGCCGCTCCGGCTGCTAAAGAGCCCATGTTCCTCTTCATCACCACTACCAACTGGGTCGTCAGCACCATGATCATTGTCAAGCGCCCAGAAGCCAGCAAAGCCCAGCCAGTCCAGAGGCCGGTCTATTACTTGAGCGAGGTGCTGTCCGCCTCCAAGCAGAACTACCCCCACTACCAGAAGATGTGCTACGGCGTGTACTTTGCCGCCAAGAAGCTGAAGCAGTACTTCCAGGAGCACACCATCATGGTCGTCTGTACCGCCCCCTTGCCGAGATCATGGGCAACCGAGATGCCTCAGACCGGGTGGCCAAGTGGGCCATCGAGCTGGCTCCCCACACCATCCTCTACCAGCCCCGCACCGCCATCAAGTCCCAAGCGCTGGCCGACTTCCTTGTCGACTGGGCCGAGACCCAGTACCTGCCGCCTGCGCCGGATTCCACGCATTGCCAGATGCACTTCGACGGCTCGAATATGCGCACCGGTTTGGGAGCCGGCATCATCCTCACCTCTCCCAAAGGCGACAAGCTCAAGTACACGCTACAGATCCACTTTGCCGCCTCCAACAACGTGGCCGAGTACGAGGCACTCGTCCACGGGCTCCGGCTAGCCAAGGAGATCGGCATCCGCCGCATTCTGTGCTATGACGACTCGGACCTCATGGTTCAGCAGTCCTCTGGCGACTGGGACGCCCAGGACGCCAACATGGCCAGCTACCGCTTCCTCGTCCAGCAGATCAGCGGCCACTTCGACGGGTGCAAGTTCCTCCATGTGCCACGGGCCGACAACGAAGCAGCCGACGCCCTGGCGTGGATTGGCTCCACCCGGCAAGCCATACCAGCCGGCGTCTCCCTCGAATGCCTGCGCAAGCCGTCCATCAAGCCTTCGCCAGAATCAGAGTCCATCTTCGTGCCAGCTGACCCTGGAGTAGTTGGATCTGGCTCGAGGACTACAGCAGGCGGCCCGGGGACTTCGGCAGGCGGCCCGGGGGCTGCACCACCCAAACCCGGCCCGGGGACTCCAGAACCCGGCCCGGAGACTGCTGTAGTCAGCCCGGGGACTTCAACGATGCAGCAAGCAGTGGTCGACTTTGACCCGCTGCCTCCCAACCCGGCCACCCTAGTGCCGGTTGCTGTCATGATGGTGGTAGAAGCTCCATCTTGGGCGCATCCCATCCTCAACTTTCTGGTGAGCCATGAGCTACCAGCCGACGAAATCTTGGCCCGACAGGTGCAATGCCGGGCAGCTGCATACACAATCGTCAACAGAGAGCTCGTTAGGCGCAGCGTGACTGGCGTCTTCCAGCGCTGCGTAGAGCCGGAGAAGGGCATTGCTATCCTTAGAGACATTCATCAAGGCGAATGTGGCCACCATGCCGCCTCCAGAGCCCTCGTTGCCAAAGCTTTCTGCCATGGTTTCTTCTGGCCGACTGCTTTGGACGATGCCAAGGAGTTGGTCCGCAAGTGCAAGGGGTGTCAGTGTTTCAGCAGCAAGCAACACCTGCCGGCCTCAGCACTCAAGACCATCCCCATCACTTGGCCGTTTGCCGTATGGGGGCTGGATATGGTGGGCCCATTCAAAACAGCACGCGGCGGTATGACCGATCTGCTGGTTGCCGTAGACGAGTTCATAAAGTGGATTGAGGTGAGGCCAATCAAGAAGCTGAACGATCCAACTGCCGTCACGTTGCTCGCTGACATCACCGTCCGGTACGGTATCCCGCACAGCATCATCACCGACAATGGCACGAACTTCGCCAAAGGTGCCTTGGCCCGTTTCTGCGTGACGCAGGGCATCCGACTGGACCTCGCGTCCGTTGCCCATCCGCAGTCAAACGGCCAAGTGGAGCGAGCAAACGGCCTCATCCTGTCCGGCATCCAGCCCCGACTGGTCGAGCCACTAGAGCGCTCGGCCGGCTGCTGGATCGAGGAGTTGTCGTCCGTCCTTTGGAGTCTCCGGACCACGCCGAATCGATCAACCAGATTCACGCCCTTCTTCCTCGTGTACGGGGCCGAGGCCGTCATCCCAACAGACATTGAGTTCGACTCGCCTCGCGTCACCATGTACACGGAGGCGGAAGCCAAGGAGGCACGAGAAGACGGCGTCGACCTACTCGAAGAGGCCCGGCTGCTAGCACTCAGCCGGTCCGCCATCTACCAGTAGAGCCTATGCCGCTACCACAACAAAAAGATGAAGCCGCGTGCTTTCCGTGAGGGCGACCTCGTGCTCCAGCTGATCCAGTGAACAGCTGGCCAGCACAAGCTCTCGGCCCCTTGGGAGGGGCCTTTCATTATCAGCAAGGCCCTGGGCAACGACTCCTACTACCTCATCGACGCACAGAAGCCCAGGGCACGCAAGAGAGATAATGCCGGCCAAGAGTCGGAGCGCCCGTGGAACACGAACCTTCTCTGCCCGTTTTACAGTTGATGCAGTGTATGTACCACACTATCTTTTTGTATTAAGCAAAGACAACAGGTCCCCCGAGGCGCACTCGGGGCTACCTTTTTATCTATGTGATAAGCTTCACCTATGAATGAGTTTTTTCTTCCGCCTTGTCCGGGTCCGGCCAGCCGGCCCGGGGGCTCGCCGCCTTGACCTAAGTAGGCACCACCCAAAGCCGACCAAGTAGTGTGCTGACGCCAAAGCCCTCTCTTTGTCCCAGCCACAACTCGCAGCGCGACTGCCCGGCTGGCAAGAGCCAAAGGCCGGAAACACTGTCCACACGAAAAACAACTAAGGAGGAACGCCGATTCAGGCCAAGCCGGCCTCTCGCCCCACCCGTCCGGCTGCTCAGCAGCCGGCCGGCCGGCTTCTCACTTGACTAGCTACGCTTTAAGTGGCTGAAGTAACTTGCCTATTCTAAATGGCCAAGTCCTTGACCCGGCGACAGACCGCAGCGTGACTGTCTGGCTCGTAGGGTGGCAGCCAAAGGAAGACGGCAAAAGAAAAAGCCAAAGAAAGCAAAGGCAAAATCGAGTCAGAACTCGGCAGAGCACGCAAGCATGTGGGAATAAATCTATTTACATTGCAAAAGGCCAGAGGCCGGCATTCATCAAGGTTTGAAATACACCCCTAGTGGGTGGAACTGCGCATAACCAACTTGTTCTTGAGCATAAGACAGAAAAGCTTAAAGAGATAAGAGTCGCCTAAGCCGGAGGCACTACGGGCTGCTCGGACGAGTCGGCGGTGGCGGTGGCACCAGTTGGCGGGGCCTCCGGCTGGTCGGTCCCCGTCTGGTCGGCGGCTGAGGCCGGATCGGGCTGATTCCAGCTGGTCGCTCCATCATCTGGCCCGACGCCATCACCTTCCTCACCCTCGTCCTTCCGTGGCCTCATTACTGGAGGTGATCTCCTCCGCCGAGTCCTTCCTCTCGTCCGGGTTCAGTCCGAACCAAGATGGCGGCACCTCGGTGCCGTCTTCCGCCCGCTCTGGGACGAAGACACCGACATCGGCGTAGTCAGAAAGGACTGTGGCATGAATGGTGATCGCTTCACGCTCCGCCTCCAGCTCCGGCATCGCCTCCTGGCGGAAGGTGGCCATCTACGCCAGGCTCACGCCCGGGTACCACGCCTTCACGAACTCCAGCGTCATCCTGGCACCGGCCCACGTGGCGGCAATCTTCCAGGTGTCGAGCCGCTCTCCAGCTACCTCCAACCAGTCGGCAGTCCGACTGGGAGTCCGGGGCACCTGCGCACCCAGCCAAAGCCCTTCCAAGACCTGGGACCCGGCGCGCTGAAATTGGCGGAGCAACCGGCGGACCGGCGCAAGGCGTAGCTGGACGGCCCGGAACTGTTCGCCTAAAGTCTGAGGCCGGTCCGGCGCAATCTCCTCACCCACTTGCCTCCGCTGCTCACGCCGTGCCTCGATCGCCTGGGCGATGACACCGGCGTGGTCCAGGAAGTACTCTTCGTAAAAAGAAAACAAAGGAATAAGAGACCGACTCCCAGCAACAACCGGTGCCTCCAAGCAAGAAAGAAAAGTTACCTTCAAGCATGGCCTCGATCACCTCTTAACCTTCCGACAGGCACTTCTCCCTCTCGGCCCAGTCCGAGCACTGAGACTCGAACTCGGCCTTGAGGAGCGCCTCTCCGTCCTTCGGCTGTCGGACCTGGTCCGCGTGCCTGGCTGCCTGGTCAACCAGCTCCTTCTCAAGCCGATTGTGCTCCACGGCCGCCTGGCTGCGCTCCAGTTCCTTGGCCTGAAGCTGGCTCTCGAGCTCATTCATAGGGTCCCATAGTTGGGCGGCGGCCTCTGCAAAGGCAAAGAAGAATCATCAGCGATAGCATCAACAACGACAAGAAGTCGCTGGAAGATCCGGCCCGGCTGCACAGCAGTCGGCCCGAATCTCGGGGGCTACACCCAGCGGGTGCGCTTGTGCGCCCCACTGAAAGCCGGCCTGCGTACCTCGGCTCTTCTTCAACTTGGCGGTCCGGTTAGCAAGTGCCTGGTTCTGGGAGTTGAAGGCGGCCATGTCGGATTCGGGGTTCCACAGACCCTTGAGAGGTTCAAACTCTGGGTGCGTGCGAAGAACTCTCTCTCCCCAGTCTGCCTGCTCAACGATTCCAAAGTCTAGCTCAACGAACCCAAGGAACAAGAGACACAACAGTTTATCCTGGTTCGGGCCACCTTGCGGTGTAATACCCTACTCCAGCTTCGTGGTGGATTGCCTCGGAGGGCTGAGGATGAACTAGTACAGAGGTGGAACGACCTCAGGAGGTGAGGTGTTCTTGAGCTCGATGAGCTGGTGAGGTGGTGAGGGTGGAATGGATCTGGTCCAGCTCCAGTTCTTTCCCTTCTATGGTGGTGGCTAAGTCCTATTTATAGTGGCCTTGGTCCTCTTCCCAAATGTAGGCGGGAAGGGATCCCACAACGGCCAAATTCAAAGGGAGACAACTAGTACAAGTTATCCTGACAAAAGTAGTCTTCGCCTGCAAAAGCCTCTGGTGGTGACGCTGCAGTGGGCTCCTCAATGACCTCCGTCATGCCGTCCTGGCGGTCCTGGTCTTATTGCACTGATATGGAAACCTTTGCTTGATTCCTCGGGACTCCGCGCCTGCGCTTGCCTCCTTTGCACCAAAGAGGAAACTAGTACACTGCGCCCGCTGGCACCCGCCTGGTCCTGGTCGTCATGGCTCACGTCAGGTGAACCTCGCGAGGTGCAGCTTACATTGATATCTCCGCTCCTCGGGAACCATCCTGGGGAGGCCGCCCCTCGTGGAGGTCTTGGTGTCGTCCGCCTCGCGAGGCCTGGCCCCTCGCGAGGGTCTTGAGTTGTCGTTGCTGAAGCTGGGCCGTACCAGGCCGTCGATGGAGCCACGCCACGGGCAGCAGGCAGGCAAGTCTGGGCACCCCCGGTCCCAGGACGCCGACAGGCCGCACGCAGGTTGTGGTAGTCCTGCGGCAAACACAAATATCTCAACATCTAGAAACACACCTAGAAGTTCCAACCCGCCTGCTCAGCAGCCGGCTTGGAACTCGGGGGCTACACCCAGTGGGTGCGCTGGCGCGCCCCCACTGAAGATCGACAAAATAAGAAACAAGATCAGGAACATACCAAGACAGACGTCTGCATCGCCATCATCTCGCTCCTCGCCTTCAGGAGGGTGGCGCCGTGGGCGGAGAACTTGTCCAGGACATCCTGCACCGCGGGGTTCAGGGCGGCCGGGCCGGCTCCTGGCGCCCAACCAGGCGGAGCAGAGCTTGTGGCTTCGATGTTGGCTCCCGGCGAGCTCGCGGCCCCGACCTCTACCTGCCTCGGTGCAGAGGCCACCCGCGACGGGCGCCGGCGCGCGGAGGCGCGTGTCGTCAGGGCCTGGCTCGTCACCAACCCGGCGCCGGCCAAAGGCCCCTCCGGCCCTTCGGGATGGCCGCCTCCCCGCTCGCCAGCACCCAGCGCCCGCCAGACTAGCTCCACCTCCGGGTCGACGGGGCCGGTCGCCCCCCCGCTCCGTGGCCGTCTGCTCGGCTCCGGATGTTCCAGACGGCACCTGAAGCTCCACCACTGGCGGCTCCGGCTGCTCGAGGTTGGCGGCCTCCGGGATCTCGCCACCAGCCGGATCCTCCGCGGCCTTGGCGTCGGCCTCCGCCTGCACCTTGGTCGCCGCCTCCGCCTGCGCCTGCGCCGCGGCCTGGGCCTTCGCCTTCGCCGATGTGGCGGCCTGGGCATCGGCCTCCGCCCGCGCTGCGGCCTCCCGCTCCTCCCGTGCCTCCCTCGCGTTCCTCTCCGTCGCCTCCTGAAGGGCGGCGGCCGGGTCCATGCGCCGGGCCTCCTCAGAGCTGCCTGCTGATTAGATCAGTGAGGCGGACGGAGCCCGCGATATGGAAAGGGGAGCCCTGCGTGGCAAATCAAGCAAAGATAAGAAGCTTGGAAGAAAGAAATAATCGAGACAGTACGCACTTACCCGGACACCATTGGGCCCTCCTTTGGGCCCCGCCGGGTGGTGGCCGCCTTCGCGGCCGTCGACTTGGCCTTCTTGGGTGGCTTGCTGCCAAACATCCCTTCGGCATGGTGTTTGGGCGCGTCGGGCGCACCAGTTGACGCTCCGCCTGTCGGCCGCGCCGTCGAGGAGCCAGCGCCTGCCCTGTCGACGCCTTCGGGGCGGTGTTGTCCGTCGCCGTCTTCATCATCATCCGGCCAATCCCGGACGTCGCCGCCTCCCGCGGCTCCACCTGCTCCAGCGCCGCCTCCCCAAGTGGCGTCGTTGTCGCCTTCATCCTCCAACGTGGCCGCCCCCAGCTCGGGGTCACCCATGTCGCTCACCTCACGGTCCGCCATCCATTGGTTGCTCGGAGCCGGCGCGCCGCCTGCTGCCTGGCCAGGAAAGCGTTGCGTCACGTCCGGGTGGTCAGGTCGGATGAAGAGCACGGCTTGAGCAAAGAAGGAGGACCAGATACTAACTGGTGGCGGTGGATTGGCGCGGCTGTACGGCTCCTTGCCGAATCTCCACTCAGTCTCGCTGAGCTTGCTGTCGGAGAAATAGTTGACATGGCGGACCACCTCCACAGTCTGCAGCTCCTTGGTTGACATCCGGCACGGATCTCGGCGGCCACTCATGTCGCTAATTAGATGAGGCCGGCCTTGGAGGGGCGACACCCGGCGTTGGACGAAGGCGCCCACCTGGTCCTGGTCGTCATGGCTCACATCAGGTGAACCTCGCAAGGTGCAGCTTACATTGATATCTCTGCTCCTAGGGAGCCAGCCTGGGGAGGCCGCCCCTCGTGGAGGTCTTGGTGTCGTCCGCCTCGTGAGGCCTGGCCCCTCGCGAGGGTCTTGAGTTGTCATTGCTGAAGCTGGGCCGTACCAGGCCGTCGATGGAGCCACGCCACGGGCCACAGGCAGGCAAGTCTGGGCACCCCCGGTCCCAGGACGCCGACAGTAGCCCCCGGGCCCTACGCGCGCTCGAACTTGGCGTCGAGGCGAAGCCAAAGGGAAAGTGTGGAGCGCCGCGGGCCCTAACCGCCTGTAGCCTTGGTTACCGCGTGGCGATTGATGGGACGTGGGCACCCCCACTTTCCCACACAACCTTGATATTCGCCTGGCTTGACGGTCGCCGTTGCCGATGTAGCTCCGTCCCCATTGCTTGCTGCGCGCTCCTCCAGCCCCTTCGCCTTCCAGGAAGATAGCGGCTTCCTTCCCAGGCTTGACCCTGGCGCTAGTTCTCCCCGTCGCTATGGCACCGCACCCGAAGAAGAAGGGAAAGGGGAGAACCTGCACCCTAATAGAATCACCGCCGGTCTACGAGCCTGCCCTTGAGCGGTCGGAGGTGCTCAATCAGGAAGGGCTGGACAAGGTTCGCCCAGCGCTCGCCGCCGATTCAAAGGAATGGAAGGTGATGGTGGCTTGGCCCGCTTCCCGCGCCATGATAGATATGGCGGCCACCGAGATCCCCGTCCATCTTCACGCCCTCTGGGCTGGCCTGATCCCCCCTTTCTCCGATTTCTTCAACGCCATGCTCTCGCATTACCAAGTACATTCGCTGCATGTGGATCCCCAATCCATCATTCTCCTTGCCGTTTTTGCCTTCGTCTGTGAGGCCATGGTGGGCATTGCCCCCTCCGTGGCCTTGTTTCACCATTTCTTCTCGCTTCACCTGGTCGACGCCCGCCAGTGCTCGGGGTGCGTGGCCTTCCAGGCCGTGGCAGCAACGGTCGGCTCGGGGATCGACTTTGAGCTTTCACCAGCTGCAAATGGATTTCGGAAGCGGTGGGTGTTCGTGGATGTCGGCGTGCTCAACTCTCTGCTCTTGCTTCCTCGGGCGCCAGCTGTTCCCAGCTCCGGCTGGGGGCACGTGAAGCTTGTCGACCATCATCTTGCCCACGTCTGGCACAGGCTAGCCAGGTTGAAGGAGCTTGGGGTGACGGCGTCCATGGTGGTGAAGGAATTCATCCAACGCCGCATCGCTCCGCTCCAGCGTCATTCTCGGCCAATGTGGACCTTCTCTGGTAGCAGGGACCCCATGAGGCTCCATGTGCACGCGCTTCCTCCCGAGGCGCTGCGGACGGTGCTTGAGCTCTTGATGGGCGACCCGACGCCAGCCAACCTGCCGGAGGAGGGTTGCCTCTTATATTGCTGCTCGAACAAGGTGGAGTTCATGAGGCAGATGCCCCTTTCGATGAATGGGGACTGCGCCTGGCCGGCCTTGAAGGGCCCCGTGAGAATCCCGTCCTCGTGGTTCCTCTTCCCGTCATCACCGCGGCGCGCATCCCGGAGGCCGACGCAGGGGGGCGTGTGTCGCCGGACACCGCCGAGGCGACTGCTAAAGGGCCGGCGCCAGTCGGTGCTCCTGAGATGGTTGCCCCTATGGCTTGGGTGAGCCGTCCGGAAGAGGCAGCCGGGGAGTTGGTGCAGTCCGAGGCTCCCGAGGCCGCCGCCTCCGGAGCTCGGGCGAGCAGTCCTGAGGTGGAGACTAGTGAGCTGGCGCAGCCCGGGACTCCCGAGGCCTCCACCCCAGAGGCCCCATCGAGTGTCCCTGAAGCTGATGGTTGCACCTTGAGCTTCGGCCGGCTTCACCTGAACCTCCACGCACTCCACAAGAGAAAAGGGGCTCCAAACTGCAGTGGTGACGTCTACCGGCCGCTGAAGCAGAGGAAGTATATGGCCATAGATGAGTAAGTACCTTCCCCTTGCGATTTCCTGCATGTTGCGCTCCTTCCTGACGATGGCTCTCCATGATCCCTTCGGCTGCAGCAGCGAGGTCTCCTGACGAGCGGCCTTCACCAGTCCTTGGCTCGTCCCCGGTCTCGAGCTCCCCACGCTAGGCCGCTGCACCAGGCACGGGGCCTATTCAAGGAGCGGATGCGCCGACGGGGGGCCTTGATCCTGCGTTCTTGTTGTCCTTCCTCCGTGGTCCGGCCTGGGGCGCAGAGGGCGTGCCGAGGGCTCTTCCGTTGGTCGTCACCAGCGGCTGGGTAACCCCAGCCCCGGCTTCATCCTCGAGCAGTGAGGCCACGCCATGCGGCGCCTCCACCGAAGCCCGAGGGGTGGCGGGGAAGGCGCCGGCCCCCAGCCCCCTGCCAAGGGCAAGCAGGCCGCCTCATGTTTCCCCGATAACCCCCAGCGCGAAGGACTGTTTTGGCCATGCACTGGCGCTCGCGCGTGGGTGCGGCGTCGTACGCCACGAGCTTTTTCGGGAGGTAATGGGTGCACTGAGCCGGCTCGGAGAAGAACTTGCGGACGTCGATGCTCGCCTTGAAACGGAGAACCTTCGGCTGGCGGACGAGTGGCATCAGTTGAAGGTGGCTATCAACCTCGGGCATCTTCAGCACGAGCGCGCCAATGCAAAGGCCGCGGAATCCCTCGCGACCTCACGCGAGGCTTGCGCCCGGGCCTTGGAGGAGGCTAGGGCGGCCGACCATCGCCACGAGGCCGCTGAGGAACACGAGCGGGAACTCCAGGCCTCGAACGCTGCCCTTGAACAGCGGATCGAGGCACACAGGGCCGTCTTGGCGTCGATGAAGGGAGCGCCTTCCGAAGAGGAGGAGATCCGAAAACGCGAGGAGGCGCTGGTGCTGGAGGCCTCGGAGCGCAGCCTGGAGCTTGAGCAGCTGGAGGTGAGGGACGCCAGGTGACCTTGGCTGAGGACGCCGTCACCTCGTGGGAAGCCAAGATCCAGGAGGAGGTCGATCAGAGGGTGGTGAAGGCTTGTGCAGCTCTCGCCGACGGGTATCGCCTGGAGCTGGAACTCCTGAGAGCCGAGGCTGGGGGCAGGGCCGCTGCCCTCAGGACAAGGCTGATCGAGGCGAAGCAGCGCGAGAGGGCCGCCAAGGAGGCTCAGGCCTCAGCCCAACGTGACTTGGCGTCCACTTGCGCCGACCCGCATTCGCTCTAGCAGTAGATCGATAACGCCGCAACCCTTGCAAAGAAGAACGCGGACGAAGTGTGCCGCTGCCTGTCGCTGCAGCGCGAGCATGCCTCCATGCTCCAGGCTCTCAGGGTGAGGGACAATCGAGCTTTGGGCACCATCTGCGAGGAAAGCGCCCCTCACCCGCACGAGGGCGACTACGCCAGCCACCTCCGCTTCTTTACCGAGATCGTGACCCTCCTGGAAGATCAAGCCGCGAGGGTCCGCGAGCTCGTTGAAGAGAGAAGCCGCGGCCTCCTAGGGCGCGCGTTCTCATGCGTCTTCAGCCATCTTCAGAATCTTGACCCTCATTTTGATTTTGACGCCGCGATAGCCCCCGTGCCCTGGGTTATCCAGAACAACCTGGCGGAATGGGTGGACGACCATGTCGATGATCTGATCGCGGTGTTTGCTCCGGCGGACGACGCGGTCGTGATCGCGGCTGAGGAAGGTGATGCGGATGACGATGTCGAAGACGAAACTAGTGACAGCGCGAGTGGCGCGGGTGAACATGGCGACAACGGCGCTGACGAAGACGAATCTGGTGACAGTGTCGATGGCGTAGATGAGGGTGGCGAGGACGGCGCTGGAGGTGGCGCCTCTGGCTAGGCCTGCCTTTCCTTTGCCTTGACCTATATGCAAAAAACTTGGGGGGCGTGAAAGCATTTTGAAGGGGGAGCCCTTTGTATGAAATGACGATATGCTTTTGAGGTAGGATCTGAACTGCGCCGTCGCGAGCCTGCGGGCTCCCGAGCGGGGTAGCTGTTGTGACTTATCTTTGGTTCCGGGGATCCTGAGTGGGTCCTGATGTCGCGATTGCATCCTCTCCTTGAGGTAAGCCTGAGGGGTTCGTGAGGTCCTGAGCCTCCGGAGGAGCCTGCTAGCCTGCCCCAGAGTGCCTCGCGAGAAGCCGATTGCCAGATCACGGCAGGGTATGCTGGTGACTACGCCCCCGATGCCCGGGGGACCTTGGCGTCTCCGGGGCTGACCCGAGGGCGCTTGATGCGCACATGCCACGCCCAGCCCCCGCTCGCGGGGTGCTCGCAGGGATGGGTAGCAGGTGTGAACCGTACTTGCTGAATCCGAAACAAGAAAGCAAGAAACTGCCGCGAGACAAGAGAAAAGCAAACTCCCCCCATTTTTGACAACATAATAGAACTTCAAATCTCAGTCCAGAAGGCGGCGAATCGAATTACAGAAAACGGGGCAAAAGCAAATAGCCGCGTCCGGTGCCTAGCTAGTCTTCTTGTCTTCCCACCAGCGCGGAGCTAAATGCTTTCACTGGACGTGAGCATAGTCATTGGGGGACAGTGTCGACGGCCAGCGCGGAGCATGGTGCTTCCACTTGGACGTGGGTGGGAGCCCCCGAGGCCCGAGGGCGGCACTCTGGAGACTCCGGTGCGTGTACAGCCCCACTCATTATTACGTGAGAGTGTCACGAGCAGAGACCTTCACAGGCGTGAGCCTTGCTTCATATCGCCAGATGAGGGTCCCGCCCTGCGCCACCCACGACCACCGTTGGGGCGTCCGGAAACCAGGACGAGACCAAGGGGCAAGGGGGACATTGGCGGCACCCTCGGCGACCACGGGCCCTCTGCCGGGGGGAAGGGCTCGCCGGTGCCTCCCCCGGCAGAGGACCTACCTCCGTGCAGCGCCTTGCTCCGTGCGGCGCGGGGGAGGCCCTGGCTCCGGGCCCGTGAGAGTGTCACGAGCAGAGACCTTCACAGGCATGAGCCTTGCTTCATATCGCCAGATGAGGGTCCCGCCCTGCGCCACCCCCGACCACCATTGGGGCATCCGGAAACCAGGACGAGACCCAGGGGCAAGGGGGACGCTGGCGGCACCCTCGGCGACCACGGGCCCTCTGCCGGGGGGGAAGGGCTCGCCGGCGCCTCCCCCGGCAGAGGACCTACCTTCGTGTAGCGCCTTGCTCCGTGCAGCGCAGGGGAGGCCCTGGCTCCGGGCCCCTCCCGCGCAACCCCCAGTGCGCTGCTCTCGCCTGGAGCGGTGCCTCCGCCCTGGGGTTTCCGACAGCTGCTGTAGCCTGGTTCACCTGCGGTCCAAGGTTAGCGTAAGCATGCTCTCGAGATATCAGCTGTACCCTGCGGTCGTTGTCGCTGAAGGGGCCAGCAAAGTCTCCGGGCAGCTCGTGGAAGACTCCGGCCTCTAGCGTCCCCTCTGCCCAGCTTGGCTCGGGGAACGAGCTGGGGCCTTCCTTCGGCGTGTACTCCAGATCCACCATGCGTGGTATGTAAGCGTCTGCAGTCGCTGCGTCGGGGCCATCGCCTGGGTGCCCTGCGTCTTGGGCCTCCAGGCCTGACGCCTGGTCCCGATGGCCGTGGGGTGAAACCCCAGCGCGGCCCTGCTATGGGCTGCCAGAGCTCACCCCTCCTGGAAGAGGTGCTGTCGTGGTAGGAAGAGCGGGGCCGCGGGCCACGTTGGTGTTGTCGAATCCTGCAGGCGCTCCAGGGGGCGCGTGTGCACGGCTGGGCCCGGCACGCACCCCCGTCACAGCCTGAGGCGTGGGCAAGGGGCAAAAGGGCACCGCACCTCTGCAGGCGGCGTCAAGCAGCTCGGTGACCCGCTCCAGCAGCGCGTCGCAGCCGCTCTCCGCCAACCTGCAACGTAGCAGCTCCCATGCCACGATGAGCGCAGCTCGCATGTTCGCCTGCTCCCGACAAGTGCGTGGTGCCGTCGCCGCAGCGTAGCCTGAAGACCGCGTAGTGGCGCGCGCGCGTCGGGGTGCTAAGGCGGACGGTGCCGCCCCGCGCCGCCCGCGCCCGGCGGTGTTGGGAGGTGTGCGGGCCGCCTGGAGCGCGGAGTTGAGGTCCTCTTGGGGGGACGGCGCTGCCCGGACGGGCCATGCAGCCCAATGCTCAGCGCGGGCCATCGGAATTGCAGAGCAACAGCGGGCCGACTGGAAGAAGAGGGGCTCCGACGCACCCCTACCTGGCACGCCAAATGTCGGATTCAGGGTTCCGCAGACCCTTGAGAGGTTCGAACTCTGGGGTGCGTGCGAAGAACTCTCTCTCCCCAGTCTGCCTGCTCAACGATTCCACAGCCTAGCTCGACGAACCCAAGGAACAAGAGACACAGCAGTTTATCCTGGTTCGAGCCACCTTGCGGTGTAATACCCTACTCCAGCTTTGCGGTGGATTGCCTCGGAGGGCTGAGGATGAACTAGTACAGAGGTGAAACGACCTCAGGAGGTGAGGTGTTCTTGAGCTCGATGAGCTGGTGAGGTGGTGAGGGTGGAATGGATCTGGTCCAGCTCCGGTTCTTCCCCTTCTATGGTGGTGGCTAAGTCCTATTTATAGTGGCCTTGGTCCTCTTCCCAAATGTAGGTGGGAAGGGATCCCACAACGGCCAAATTCGAAGGGAGACAACTAGTACAAGTTATCCTGACAAAAGAAGTCTTCGCCTGCAAAAGCCTCTGGTGGTGACGCTGCAGTGGGCTCCTCAATGACCTCCGTCATGCCGTCCTGGCGGTCCTGGTCTTGTTGCACTAATATGGAAACCTTTGCTTGATTCCTCGGGACTCCGCGCCTGCGCTTGCCTCCTTTGCACCAAAGAGGAAACTGGTACACTGCACCCGCTAGCGCCCGCCTGGTCCTGGTCGTCATGGCTCACGTCAGGTGAACCTCACGAGGTGCAGCTTACATTGATATCTCCACTCCTCGGGAACCAGCCTGGGGAGGCCGCCCCTTGTGGAGGTCTTGGTGTCGTCCGCCTCGCGAGGCCTGGCCCCTTGCAAGGGTCTTGAGTTGTCGTTGTTGAAGCTGGGCCGTACCAGGCCGTCGATGGAGCCACGCCACGGGCCGCAGGCAGGCAAGTCTGGGCACCCCCGGTCCCAGGACGCCGACAGGCCGCGTGCAAGTTGTGGTAGTCCTACGGCAAACACAAATATCTCAGCATCTAGAAACACGCCTAGAAGTTCCAACCCACCTGCTCAGTAGCCGGCTTGGAACTCGGGGGCTACACCCAGTTGGTGCGCTGGCGCGACCCCACTGAAGATCGACAAAATAAAAAACAAGATCAAGAACATACCCGGATAGACGTCTGCATCGCCATCATCTCGCTCCTCGCCTTTAGGAGGGTGGCGCCATGGGCGGAGAACTTGTCCAGGACATCCTGCACCACGGGGTTCAGGGCGGCCGGGCCGGCTCCTGGCGCCCAACCAGGCAGAGCAGAGCTTGTGGCTTCGGTGTCGGCTCCCGGCGAGCTCGCGGCCTCGACCTCTACCGGCCTCGGCGCAGAGGCCGCCCACGATGGGCGCAGGTGCGCGGAGGCGCGTGTCGTCAGGGCCTGGCTCGTCGCCAACCCGGCGCCGGCCAAAGGCCCCTCCGGCCCTTCGGGATGGCCACCTCCCCGCTCGCCAGCACCCGGCGCCCGCCAGACTAGCTCCGCCTCTGGGTCAACGGGGTTGGTCGCCCCCCGCTCTGTGGCCGTCTGCTCTGCTCCGGCTGTTCCAGACGGCACCTGAAGCTCCACCACTGGCGGCTCCGGCTGCTCGAGGTTGGCGGCCTCTGGGATCTCGCCACCAGCCGGATCCTCCGAGGCCTTGGCATCGGCCTTCGCCTGCGCCTTGGTCACCGCCTTCGCCTCTGCCTGCGCCGCGGCCTGGGCCTTTGCCTACGCCGATGTGGCGGCCTGGGCATCGGCCTCCGCCCGCGCTGCGGCCTCCCGCTCCTCCCATGCCTCCCGCGCGTTCCTCTCCGTCGCCTCCCGAAGGGCAGCGGCCGGGTCCATGCGCTGGGCCTCCTCAAAGCCGCCTGCTGATTCGATCAGCGAGGCGGACGGAGCCTGCGATATGGAAAGGGGAGCCCTGCGCGGCAAATCAAGTAAAGATAAGAAGCTTGGAAGAAAGAAATAATCGAGACAGTACGCACTTACCCGAACACCATTGGGCCCTCCTTCGGGCCCCGCCGGGTGGTGGCCGCCTTCGCGGCCGTCGACTTGGCCTTCTTGGGCGGCTTGCTGCCAAACATCCATTCGGCACAGTGTTTGGGTGCGCCGGGCGCACCAGTTGACGCTCCGCCTGTCGGCCGCGCCGTCGAGGAGCCGATGCCTGCCCTGTCGGCGCCTTCGGGGCGGTGTTGTCCGTTGCCGTCTGCATCATCATCTGGCCAATCCCGGACGTCGCCGCCTCCCGCGGCTCCGCCTGCTCCAGCGCCACCCCCCCCAAGTGGCATCGTCGTCGCCTTCATCCTCCAACGTGGCCGCCCCCAGCTTGGGGTAACCCACGTCGCTCACCTCACGGTCCGCCATCCATTGGTGGCTCGGAGCCGGCGCGCCGCCTGCTGCCTAGCCAGGAAAGCGCTGTGTCACGTCTGGGTGGTCAGGTCGGATGAAGAGCACGACTTGAGCAAAGAAGGAGGACCAGATACTAACTGGTGGCAGCGGATTGGCGCGGCTGTACGGCTCCTTGCCGAATCTCCACTCAGTCTTGCTGAGCTTGCTGTCGGAGAAATAGTTGACATGGCGGACCACCTCCACAGTCGGCAGCTCCTTGGTTGACATCCGGCACGGATCTTGGCGGCCACTCATGTCACTGATCAGATGAGGCCGGCCTTGGAGGGGCGACACCCGGCGTTGGACGAAGGCAGCCAACAAGTCCGATGCCTTGAGGCCCTCCGAGTCTGTCATCTCCTGCAGCCGGCTAAGGACGTTGTTGATAGCAGCCGGCAACGGCCTGGTGGGCTGCTGGCCCTAGTTGTTCCATGGCTCAGGCGATGGGCCTGCTACGTAAGCCGGCAAGTTGATGTAGTCGCACGTCGGGTGGAGATTGCGCACATAGAAGTACGACTTCTGCCACAGTTTCATCGACTCCAGCAGGGCGATAGCCGGGAAGCGGGTCCCGGACCCAGTGCGCCGCACGGCGACGCATGCGCCGCACTGGGCCGGCTCGCCCTTGGCTTGGGTGCCAAGCTTGAGGTAGAAGAACCTGCCCCACAGCTTGAGTGTGGGCAGGACGCCAAGGTAACCTTCACAAAAAGTCACGAAGGCGGACAGAAGGACCACTGTGTTGGGCGTGAGGTGGTGAGGTTGAAGCTGGTAGAAAGTGAGGAAGGCACGGAGGAAGCCGCTCGCCGGCAGGCCGAATCCTCGGAGGAAGTCGGTCCGGAAGACAATGAACTTGCCGTCCTTCAGCGCCGGCGTGATCTCCTTCGCGTCGGGAAGTCGCACCCCCACGCACGCCTCGTTGGGCATCCGACGCGTCGCGCGGAGGAACTCAATGTGCCCCTCGTGAACGTTGGAGCCGTCCCACTCGCCGCGCGCCATGTCCCGCGGTGGTTTGGCAGCGGTGCGGCGAGGCTGGGCGGCGGTGGAGTCGCTGCGGCGCTTCGACGGGGCGTGGCAGAGCAGTGCGGCGGCGGCGAGGAGGCAAGGAGCAGAGGAGCAAGAAGAAGAAGAAGGAAAGGATGGAGGGCACGCGCGTGCGTCTGGCCACCCCCCTCCACCCCTATTTATATGGCGGCAATGGCGGAGCCGAGGCGACGCCTAGTGGGGGGCGTGGGGATTAATTGCGCCCACGCCCCACACTACCCCGCAAATCCGGCGCCATCATGGCGCCCGTTTAATTCGCCCCGGACGGGAAACCGTCCACCTCGGCGGCAGCGGATCCGCGCGCGTGCCGAGGCCATGTAGTGGTGGGCCCGAGCCCACGGTGACGTCCCGTCACGCGCGTGGGCTTGCAGGCCGGTCTGGTCTGCTGGCGACGCGTGGCGAGCGAGCAACGGGTGGCAAGCGCGCCGCCCGGTGGTATACCACCCGGCGCCCGCCACGGCGATTCAAATCCGACAGGCGGCCGGCTTCGCCTCGGCCGGTTCCTGGTAGGTGGCTCCTTCAAGCCGGACAAAGCAAAGGCACAAGATCTCTCGGAGGAGGGAACTGCTGAGGCGCTACGGCGTTGAGCCGTGGCGCCTCATCAGCTTCGGGGACTACTGTCGTGGGGATAGACCACGGGTAGCCTCATCCATACCCCTTAGCATTTCAAGACATCGGGGCTAGCAAAGCCCCTCATGCCTTCCGAACACGCGGCCGGTTCCTTGGGCCGGCTGGGCCCACGCGGCCGGCTCCCAGAAGATGGAGCACTCTTAGGAGACGGCTTCGGGGGAGGCCGGCTCCCAGCAGACGGACCCTCCTCCCCTCGGAGTCTGCACTCACCTACTCCGACGAGATGGAGCGTGGCTATAGGGCCACCCTATCCCCCAAATTCCAGAGGGGCATGCTTATAGTGCGAGTTGACCAAGCGGTCACCTACCTGCCAGGCACAGGACTATAGCCATGCGACCCTCAGCATGGCCCTCATCAGCAAGGGCCATGCTACAGCAAAAGGTAATCAGTACGGCCTACAGGCGGCGGGCCCTACCTGTCTGTGAGCCCCCAGAAGACTGCACATTCCTAGAAGGCGGCTTCGGGGGCGGGCCGGCCTCCAGCAGGCGGCCTTCCCCTTCCCTCGAAGTCCGCACTCACCTGCTCCGACGAGATGAAGCATGGCTACAGTGTGCGCTGACCAAGCGGCCACCAACCCGTCTGAAGGCGGGACTGTAGCCATACGACTCCCGACGAGGCCTCCGTCATCAAGTACGAAGCTACAGCAAAAGGCAATCAGTATGGCCCGCAGGCGGCGGGCCCTACTTGTCAGCCGGATTCTCGGCAGCCGGCGGAGCCCACCAAGCGGCGGGCCCCAGTAGTCGGCAAAGAACCC
Source organism: Thinopyrum elongatum (assembly GCA_011799875.1). Lineage (NCBI taxonomy): Eukaryota > Viridiplantae > Streptophyta > Magnoliopsida > Poales > Poaceae > Thinopyrum > Thinopyrum elongatum. Next base: position 231,077,143 of record CM022298.1, read on the forward strand.
GGCGACCTCAGACACTGACATCCGGGTCCTACACCCAGATGTATTACCATTGTACCCCTGGGGGGTTGGCCTATAAAACCCCCCAGGGCTCACCCATGCAAAGGGTTGAGCCCTCATTCCACCATACACCATAGCTAGGAGAAGATAGCTAGCCTTGCCCTTCTTCCTCCTCTAGCAATACAGCTCAAGGAGCAATCTTGTACACCATTTGATCATAGTCATCATGCGGAGACCCCGTAGAGCAGGACTAGGGGTGTTATCTCCCCGGAGAGGCCCGAACCTGGGTACGTCTCATGTGCGATCGAGCTCATGCTCACTCCCGCTTCCAGGGCCCGATGACGTCCTCTTGGCTCCACCCATGATAAGCCACCCCCTGGCATCTGACGTGAGAATACCACGACATATCTTCACCATTTCCATCAAGAGCCCAAGTTCCATAGATCAAATTTTGAGCACAACATCAATTTGCAAATTTTGTCCAGATTTCCAGTTTGCAAAGGAAGTGCTTGAACCCTTGATCTATTTGAGCTGAAGTTTTTCATGGTGATTAACATTGACAAATCACTCATGAAAACCAGAAATCAGCTCAATCCATCCATCCATTCTCCCACAACAATTTTCTCAAGTTTCTGCCCAGCAGGAAGCACTGTGAAGGAAGTACCATTTTGGTGTACCCAAATGGTATGAGATTTTACCAGTGTCTTCATACTCCTATATAATCTCTCTCCACCAAAAATCAGTTCATTCTACCTAACCATTTTTCCCCAGCACCATCATCTTCATTTCTGGTCAGATTGCAAGGTTACAAACGAAGTACCAGATAACCTTGTCCATTGGAGCTAAATTTTTGCCAAGATGATTACCTTGGTAGTTCATTGCTCCACGCCAAATTCCATCTCATTTCATCAAGTAAGACTTCCCCAAAACAGACCAAACACCTTGTTGTTGATTTGGACTCGAGCTAGCTCAAGTCACCTCATTAGCCCCTGTGCTCATTTCTTTCCTTCTTGGCACTTACTGACCCCTGATGCATCTGTTTGACAAGGTTTCAGGACCATTCGATGCCCTGGACACGCGGCAACCGTGGTGACCACGCGCTGGCCACGCCAACACGCGCTCTGCGCGCTGACCGTGTCTGGTCGCGTCGGTAGGCCAGCTCCGGCTTGGCCAAACGTGTCCTACGGCTCCCCTGCATCCACGCACCCCCTCTCTAGAACCTTCCAATTCCAGTTTCTTCCTCGCCGCGCCGCGATGAGCCCCGCCACTGTGCGCCCGTGACGCCGTCGTCGTTTCCTCTCTGTCTTCTTCTTCCTCGAGCTCTCTCGAGCGCGCCCGGGGCCTCTCAACCCCTCCGCGAAGCCTCTCGATGATGCAACCGTCTAGCCACGTCGCCCCGGCGCTCCAGTGCGTGGCTAAGGCCGCCATGGCGGCCGTGCTTTTCGCCTCACCACGGCCAGGCTATAAATAGCCACTCCTGAGCCCTCCCCGAGCATCACCACCACCCACAGCCTTCCTCCTCTCCCTCTGGACCTCCCCTGCACCCCCGCTTGGCTGAGTACCTCGCCGGAGCACTCCAATTTCTGGCAAGCCGCCGCCCACTGCCACCACCGCAGCCCCATTTCTGGCCGTCCCCAGCTCCGTCCGAGCTCACCACTGGAAGCGCCACTCTCCGACGACCTCACCTATACCCTCTCCCCACCTCCTCAGCCGCCGGAGCATCTCCCTCACTATGGAGCCGTCACCTTCTGCCGTCGTTGCCACGGCCAACCCTGGCGCCCTCTCCGCCAACTACGGCCGCGGGGTGGAGTGGTGCATCCATCCCCGGCGGCGCCCCGGCCCCCCATGGCCTCCCATCGCCGGTGCCGGCGAGGCCGAACCCTTGCTACCCTCTGTTGGGGAGGAGGAAGAAGAAGATGGAGGGAGGGGAGAGAAGGGGTGCAGAACCCACCGGTCGGTGAGAGAAGGAGGTGCCAGCAGGGATAAGTGGAGGCGCCTTTCCCTGAAATACGTTTTCTTCTTCCGAAAGCGTATTTTCATTCTACATCAGTTGAAAGTACGTTTTCATTGTGCAGAAGAGGTATTTTGCCCGAAGGCGCTTTCTGTTATACCAGCCAGGGACCTGTTTGTAGAGGTTTCTTTTACAGATTGGTCCCTGAACTTTATTGGGTCATATCTTTTCACCCGTGACTCCAATTCAGGTGAAACCAACGCCCACGTCTTCAGTTCGTCGAGTCCGTTCTGATGAGGTCACTCTCGTAATGTTGACACCTTCTGAAAATGACCATTTTGCCCTTGCCCTTCATTCAGCCCCTCCGAGAGGGAATCTTTTCTGTGGATTTTCCTACAAGGCTATCACACTTCTTCCCGGAGTATTCTTCGACCCCAGGCAAGCCGACCATCTGATATATGCCCTAAAGCATTGCTCTGTGTTATTCTTGCATGTTTAAATGAATATGCTTATGCCAGTATGCGTAGTAGTGAGCTGTATGGGACGCTGATGAACACTTGCATGCCTTTCTTTAGTGATGGCACCACGCCTATGTTCTGAGCTATTTCCGGCCATCCGGGGTGGATGCCGACTTTTGTTTCTCTTGTCAGCAACTTGCCCGTGTTCTGAGCTGTTTTGCGGCCATCTCGGACAGTTGTTGAATTTCTTTCTGTAGTAGTCACCCTACGCTCTGAGCTATTTTTCGGCCGTCTTAGGGAACTGCTACATTCTTTTTATCAACACCGCCTCATGCTCTGAGCTGCTTTCCAGCCATCTTGAGCCGGGGTTGAATTATTCCGATAATGTCCTAGATCTGAGTTGTAAAGACCGTTCTGGTGGCTACTGGTTTCTTTGCCGGTTTTATGCAAGGGTTCCGATGGTCATAACTTACAGCTAGAACTTGTAAAGTGATAACTTGCCATTTAAATCTTGTTTCACTAATGACTCATTGTGATGTTATATGGAGATAGGTTGTTATGTTTCAACAGTTGTTACCTCATACATAGTTACCACCATGTTAAGTTATTCTTGATGAATATGCATGCTTGTTAAGAACTTGCCAACACTAAACCTAGTCGGTTGATCCAGAGTCACCTGTTCGGACTTATCCGTGCAGCCACATTTGCCGGTATGGGACGGCCTTGACTTGGTCTGATCGCGTGCTCTTTTATCGGTACCACCAAACAGGGAAGGTTATGCACGCGCGTTGCCCTGGCCCGGTAGGCGGCGATAACCTTGTGAGCCCAGTTGAGTTATTTGTCAGCGTCCCCATTTGGGACAGTTTAGTTGGCCACGACGGTGGCAAGTGTCACGAGGTGACACAGGGGCCACCCAGGGCTTGACTCCGGGGGAGAATGATTGCCGGTGGTACGGTGGAGGAGTCACGGGTTAGGCAGGTTTCGTTGGGGCAACCCTGGTCCACCCGAATGGGATCACGAGGCCAGGTGCTCCATGGTGTGGGTAAAGTGCGCAACCTCTGCAGAGTGAAAAATCTATTCGAATAGCCGCGTCCACGGTATTGGACAGTCCGTCCAGACCTCACTAGGTAGTCAACCGGAATAGTAATAATAATGATGGAAGAACTCTTCTTATGATCAGTAGTACTCGATGACCCGTGGATATTCTGAGGGATGTAAGGTAACCCAGAAGAGAGTAAGTTTGTCAGACTTGTAGTGCAGACACATAGATATCAGATGATGTCAGGAATATGATATGTTGGCCATGGAATGGCTATGAAAGTGATGATCGGATGACCGAAAGACTTGGATTGGATTTGGTTCAACATTGGATTGGATCATGAGAATGGTTGGAGTATGGATTATTTACTTGATATGCTTTACTTTACCGTATCTTATTTTAGTAGTTATCCTGCTAGATAAACCTGTTATGTCATGATCATTAATATTGCTAGATAGGTATGCCATGCCATGATAATCAATGTTGCTCTAATAACATATGCATGCTTGAATGCCATGGATTGCTTTGCTTGGTGTATATGTTAGTTTGGTTTGCTTGCGAGTACATTCAAAAGTACTCAGCGGCCTTTAACGTGGCCAGGTTCACATAAGGATCCGTCGTCCATCGCGAGGAGCCGGAGCGTTCGCGGGCTAGGAGAGTAACCCAGTCAGATCCCTGTGGATTGGAGCCGCACCACATGCTGCCTTAGATAGAGCTTTTCCGCTGCCATCACCTCTTGTAATACATCATGAAAGACTTATATATCCATTAATAGAAATGCCTGTGTTCTTGATACTTGTTGTAAACGCGCATGCCAGAGTGATTTCCTGGGCTGGTATGCGTGGCGATCGTCTGGCTACAGTGGTAATATGGCAGGGTGCCACAACGGATGGTATCAGAGTAGCCAGGTTGACTATAGGTTACCCTAGCCAGACTCCATTGTCTCGTGTTCAGTAGAAAGCCCAGATGGATTTCAGCCATCTTTGCCAAGCTGGCACGGCTACTATTGATCATAAGGCAACCCCATAGGTTTTGGCTCCATCAGACCCCAACTCTCGTGGCCTTTGCCTCTGATGTGAAATATCCGCACCAGGCAACGACCCGTGAGCCCTGAACCCTTAGGTAAACCAGATATCCCTACCTTGCTTGCTAACCATGGCATTTCTCTTCTTAACTCTAGTTTCCTTTGGGAAACGCCTATAAATTCCATCTTTTCCCCGACAACCGTAGGATCATTGACTAAGCCATTTTGGCTATGGTCGTGAATCGAGTGTGATGTTCCCTAAGGAAGTAGGAGGAGCTTGGCACCCGTGCTACCAGGAGCATTGTGTGGTTTCGCTTCTAAATCCTTAGAGGTGCATCGAGTGCGCTATATTAGTTATACTAGTGGATCTTCGGCCACATGTGTAAGGTCCGCAAGATTTGAGCTTTATTTGCTTTTTGGTTTTCGCGGTTCTTGTTTCTTTTGTCGGTTCCGTTTCTTCGCTCCGACTGGATCCATCCGCAAGTGCCGTCAAGAAGACCAGCATACAACTGGGATAATACCCAATAATCCCAATTCAGCAAGAGTCATGCCAAGTCAACTGCCCGATATTCAGAATAGCAACACCGGAGCTGTCAAGAATGAAGAATGGGTTAGAGGCAGAATCTATGTGCAATAGACAAGGCCAGAATATACCTGAGAGAGTTTGCCTCCGAACGAATCACACCTAAGGAGCAGTCAGATGAGCTACCAAGAATAAACACCAGTAAGGACAAATTATTCCGTCTGCAATACAAGGGTTATTTCAGTCAGTGAGGTGAACTGAGTCTTTTCTCAATGGACCCAAGAATCACTTATTCCCCATCGGAGACATATTTCAAGAATGTGAATGTGCCAAGAGCAACAACAAAACTCCGGTACATCGGTACAAAGTTCAAAGCATATTCTGGAATTCACCAGTGCAAATACAAAATTTTCTGGGCATTGTAACAAGGTTTGCAAGGAATATGGATAAGTTCATAGTTGCCCAGAATCAATGAGAACTTCACATGCTTGAAGCTCAGCTGAACCGAATGGAATTATCCGTCAACTGCTTATTATCGGCAACACTTGGTTTGAATGCAAAGGGTATTCCGAATTCATTAACAACATGAAGCCTGCATCAGTTGTGCAGCCTTTACAGCAGCAATGATCAGACTAGCGGAAGGACAAGCGGTGTGCATGACAACAAAATATCTTCAGACAAGGTATGGCCTATACCAAGTTTGGCTCCGCTATGGGTAAATTCCGGATACTTCAGAAGGAAGCCAGAATCGGCCATAGATCCGACTGCGTACATAGTGGAAGGCTTCTGGCATAAGGAACCCCGCCTTCCTCCACAAGCTATCGGGAGAAGAACTTATGACACCAGACTACCAATCTTCCTCGGTACGCCATTTAGTGAGAAAATCTTCTGGGATACGGCACTCCCATCTTCCACAGCGTGCTACCGCGGAAAGCTTCCCGCATAAGACACCTGACTTTCCGCAGCAAGCCACATGATGAAGGAAACTTCTGAAGCACGATACCCAGCCTTCTTTGGCACACTACCCTGGCAGAAGCTTCGAGCATAAGGAATTCAGCCTTCTTCAACCCACCATCATGCCCACAACAAGCTTGTCAAAAGCAAGAACTAGTCTGGGCACACATCCGCCTCAGAACTCAGTGGTTATGAAAGGATTTATCCTACACCTGTATATGTTGTGAGCATGCAGTCTAGTGAATCAGTTCATGCGAGCCACTCGTACATGGGAATGACTGTGTTCAGAGAAGCATCGACCCCATAGTTCAAAGAAGATTATGAGCACAGTAACCCCTACAAGATATGTAAGAGTAAGTTGTGAGAACAAGCCCAACAAACCAGGGAAAACAATCAAGGAGCCGTGTTGGCAGGTCATTATAGGTCCATCAAAGGAATCCTCAAGAACAAAGAAGTTCTGTACAAACAACCTCCGTGACGGTCAACAAGACACCGCTTCACAGACAAGGTATTATTACCAATCCTCGTCAGACTCTTGCATATACAACCACGACAATCCAGCCAACATGCCATACTCACCTGAATATGGGCCATCAATCAAGACAAGAGGCTATGCTCCAAAAGATACACTGGATGATAGCGATACTATGTTTAACTCGGTGGTCACAGCAAGGACTACAGAGGCTATATATGACAGAGTCAAGATATGGAGTATCAAAAAACCCCGAAGCAGTTACTTCCAAGCCATGGAAACTGAGCTGTTTGTTGGTATTACCGGCTACCCCACCCAGCAACGCTACTATCAAGACAAAAGGTACACCTAACAGGAAAGTGAAGGATTCAAGAAAGTTGTGTGAAAAGATAACACATGGTCCATCAGAAGAGGCAGTTAAAAGGCTAGTGAACCAACGAAGACAAGACCATTGATGGATCCAAATCGCACACAGGTAAGTCCCCCTTCACCAGGAGGTAAGCCCGGAAATCTCGAGGACGAGATTTTCTTAAGGGGGGTAGGTTTGTAACACCCTGGTTTTCGCTCTTGTTTTTTTTCCTTCGCGGGATTTGACTCCCGTCTTTTTTCTCGGTGTTATTGGATTTCTTTAGCTCTTGGGTATATGAAGATGGTCATTTAACCTTGCCTTCCCTATCCAACCAGAGATTCCCTCCAGTCCAACCTTACCACCCGAGATCTATTCTCAAGACTTTGCCATCGAAACCCTACCTCCCGAGTTGTCAGAAGGGAAACCCTAATCTCTTTTGTTACAAAGGAACCCCAATTTCCTTTGATCTGCTGACTCCCAAACTTCTCCCAATGATCATCCTTTATCTATAAACCCTGGATATGCAAAAATATTGCCAAGTGATTTGCAATATTTTTCATTTAAAATTAATTCCTTTTTCTGCCAGTTAAAGGAATTAAATCCAGGAAAATATCTATCAATCTCCAAAGTTCATGAAAACTTGTGGAGATATTCTTTGTGATCATATTGAGCTCCCATAAAAATATTGGCCATAATTAAATGAGCGAAATTGCATTTTCCTATTTAATGCCAATATTGCATTTTGGGCAGTTTCTAAAGGAACTACCATTTTGGTAGCCAGGAAGAATCCCAAATAAATTGTGGAGCTTCTCCTATTCATATCTTCACCATTTCCATCAAGAACCCAAGTTCCATAGATCAAATTTTGAGCACAACATCAATTTGCAAATTCTGTCCAGATTTCCAGTTTGCAAAGGAAGTGATTGAACCCTTGATCTATTTGAGCTGAAATTTTTCATGGTGATTAACATTGACAAATCACTCATGAAAACCAGAAATCAGCTCAATCCATCCATCCATTCTCCCACAGCAATTTTCTCAAGTTTCTGCCCAGCAGGAAGCACTGTGAAGGAAGTACCATTTTGGTGTACCCAAATGGTATGAAATTTTACCAGTGTCTTCATACTCCTATATAACCTCTCTCCACCAAAAATTAGTTCATTCTACCTATCCATTTTTCCACAGCACCATCATCTTCATTTCTGGTCAGATTGCAAGGTTACAAAGGAAGTCCCAGATAACCTTGTCCATTGGAGCTAAATTTTTGCCAAGATGATTACCTTGGTAGTTCATTGCTCCACACCAAATTCCATCTCATTTCCCCGAGCATCACCACTACCCACAGCATTGCTCCTCTCCCTCTGGACCTCCCCTGCAACCCCGCTTGGCCGAGTACATCGCCGGAGCGCTTCAATTTCCGGCAAGCCGCCGCCCACTGCCACCACCGCAACCCCTTTTCTGGCCGTCCCCGGCTCCGTCCGAGCTCACCACTGGAAGCGTCACTCTCCGGCGACCTTTCCTGTACCCTCTCCCCGCCTCCTCGGCCGCCGAAGCATCTCCCTCACCATGGAGCCGCCGCCTTCTGCCGTCGTTGCCACGGCCAACCCTGGCGCCCTCTTCGCCACCTACGGCCGCGGGGTGGAGTGGTGCATCCATCCCCGGCGGCGCCCCGGCCCGCCGTGGCCTCCCATCACCGGCGTCGACAAGGCCGAACCCCTGCTACCCTCTATCGGGGAGGAGGAAGAAGAGGATGGAGGAAGAGGAGAGAAGGGGTGCAGGACCCATCGGTCGGTGAGAGAAGGAGGTGCCAGCAGGGATAAGTGGAGGCGCCTTTCCCTGAAATATGTTTTCTTCTTCCGAAAGCATATTTTCATTCTACTTCGGCTGAAAGTACATTTTCATTGTGCAGAAGACGTATTTTGCCCGAAGGCACTTTCTGTTAAACCAGCCAGGAACCTGTTTGTAGAGGTTTCTTTTACAGATTGATCCCTGAACTTCATCGGGTCATATCTTTTCACCCGTGACTCCGATTCAGGTGAAACCAACACCCACGTCTTCAGTTCGTCGAGCCCGTTCCGATGAGGTCACTCTAATAATATTAACACCTTCTGAAAATGACCATTTTGCCCTTGCCCTTCATTCGGCCCCTCCGAGAGGGAATCTTTTCCGGTGGATTTTCCTGCAAGGCTATCACACTTCTTCCCAGAGTATTCTTCGACACCAGGCAAGCCGACCATCTGATATATGCCCTAAAGCATTGCTCCGTGTTATTCTTGCATGTTTAAATGAATATGCTTATGCTTGTATGCGTAGTAGTGAGCTGTATGGGACGCTGATGAACCCTTGCCTGCCTTTCTTTAGTGACGGCACCATGCCTGTGTTCTGAGCAGTTTCCGGCCGTCCGGAGTGGATGCCGACTTTTATTTCTCTTGTCAGCAACTGGCCCATGTTCTGAGCTGTTTTGCCGCCATCTCGGACAGTTGTTGAATTTCTTTCTGTAGTAGTGACCCTATGCTCTGAGCTGTTTTTCGGCCATCTTAGGGAACTGCTACATTCTTTTTATCAACACCGTCTCATGCTCTGAGTTGCTTTCCAGCCGTCTTGAGCCAGGGTTGAATTATTCCGGTAATGTCCTAGATCTAAGTTGTAAAGACCGTTCTAGTGGCTACTGGTTTCTTTGCCAGTTTTATGCAAGGGTTCCGATGGTCGTAATTTACAGCTAGAACTTGTAAAGTGATAACTTGCCATTTAAATCTTGTTTCACTAATGACTCATTGTGATGTTATATGGAGATAGGTTGTTATGTTTCCACAGTTGTTACCTCATACATATTTACCACCATGTTAAGTTATTCATGATGAATATCCATGCTTGTTAAGAACTTGCCAACACTAAACCTACTCGGTTGATCCAGAGTCACCTATCTGAACTTATCCGTGCAGCCACATTTGCCGGTATGGGACGACCTTGACTTGGTCTGATCGCGTGCTCTTTTATCGGTACCACGAAACAGGGAAGGTTATGCGCGCGCGCTACCCTGGCCCGGTAGGCGGCGATAACCTTGTGAGCCCAGTTGAGTTATTTGCCGGCGTCCCTGTTTGGGACAGTTTAGTTGGCCACGGCGGTGGCAGGTGTCACGAGGTGACACAGGGGCTACCCAGGGCTTGACTCCGGGGGAGAATGATTGCCGGTGGCACGGTGGAGGAGTCACGGGTTAGGCAGGTTTTGTTGGGGTAACCCTGGTCCACCCGAATGGGATCATGAGGCCAGGTGCTCCATGGTGTGGGTAAAGTGCACAACCTCTACAGAGTGAAAAATCTATTCGAATAGCCGCGTCCACGGTATTGGACAGTCCGTTCGGACCTCACTAGGTGGTCAACCGGAACAGTAATAATAATGATGGAAGAACTTGTCTTATGATCAGTAGTACTCGGTGACCCGTGGATATTCTAAGGGATGTAAGGCAACCCGGAAGAGAGTAAGTTTGTCAGACTTGTAGTGCAGACGCATAGATATCAGATGATGTCAGGAATATGATATGTTGGCCATGGAATGGCTATGAAATTGATGATCGGATGACCGAAAGACTTGGATTGGATTTGGTTCAACATAGGATTGGATGATGAGAATGTTCGGAGTATGGATTATTTACTTGATATGCTTTACTTTACCGTATCTTATTTTAGTAGTTATCCTGCTAGATAAACCTGTTATGTCATGATCATTAATACTGCTAGATAGGTATGCCATACCATGATAATCAATGTTGCTCTAATAACATATGCATGCTTGAATGCCATGGATTGCTTTGCTTGGTGTATATGTTGGTTTGGTTTGCTTGCGAGTACATTCAAAAGTACTCAGCGGCCTTTAACGTGGCCAGGTTCACATAAGGATTCGTCGTTCTTCGCGAGGAGCTGGAGCGTTCGCGGGCTAGGAGATTGGAGCCACACCAAGACCATGCTGCCTTAGATAGAGCTTTTCCGCTGCCATCACCTCTTGTAATATATCATGTAAGACTTATATATCCATTAATAGAAATGCCTGTGTTCTTGATACTTGTTGTAAATGCGCATGCTAGAGTGATTTCCTAGGCTGGTATGTGTGGCGACCGTCTGTCTACAGTGGTAATCAAGCGGAGCGCCACAGGATGGGATCCTCAGCTCGCACCAACACTAGAGCAGACCTCGTGAGGTTGTTCTTCCCTTGTACTAGTTCATCCTCAGCTCCTCGTGAGGCAAATCCACCACAAAGCAAGAGTAGGGTATTACACCGCAAGGTGGCCTGAACCTGGGTAAACTGCCATGTCCATCTTCTTCCTTGTTCATCGAACTGGCTGTAGGGCGACGGGTTGGTTGGCTGGATAGGTTGAGTTCTTCGCACACGCCCCAGAGTTCGAACCTTATTTCGGTCTGCGGAGCCCTGAATCCGACAGAGCTCACGGGAATATGGCGCAATGACTAGCCGTATTCACTTCCTGTAAAATAATTATGATTTACATTAGATAAAGGAGAAAGCTACTTATAAATCTATAGTATAGATGCTACACAATGTAAGCTCAAAAGAACATATGTTTTCAAATTATGTAATGAACAGTCCAAGACTTTGCACCTATCATAATCACAACTGTGGACATACGATGTGCTATGTATTTTCAGATCTTCATTCGAATAGTTTGTAGCACTAGCAGACATACAAAGGCTGACCCATGATATTTCAGTCTTATGAACTTTTACTTTAGCAGAACACTCATTTGGTCAATCTTGGTAGAAGACCACCAAAATAATTTTAGGAGCATCCATTAAGAAAATAATAACAATAGCAGCACCGTTAGTCGTATAAATTAGTGAGTAAAACATATCTTCTTTGGATGATTCTACCAGGATAAATAATAAAACCTCCCTGTCAGGTCCATTTTCAGCATAATGCCAATATATACTTGAAAACAGCATTAGGCTACCATATTGTTTAATATATTCTGGGATCCCATAGGAACATGGTGAACAACATATTTAAAGATCTTTGGGGCAACAGATTAGAGTTCCAGGTAAAAAAATTATGTACCAAATGTTACTCAACCAGACCATTTTTCTGATACATTTAGATTAAACCCCATGTGTAGTGGGTACATCAGTGGTTGAAAACATAGAGCCCTACCTGAATGTGAAATGATGCTTGGCATGAGCCACCTAGCAAGCATTCTGCTTTACATTTGATCTGCAAAAGATCTTCATACAAGAGAACATGTTAGAGAGAGAGAGAGAGAGATAGACAGATAGAGAGAGAGAGGATTAGGCAAAGCTCACCTTGTCATCGGAAGATGTCACCCTCTTCTCAGGCATGGACCACCACGGCGAGCCCCTACTTTCCACCAGTCTCGGTCGCCACCATGCTCTCTGCTGCTGAGAGCCCATGTAATAGGAGGGGATCAGACAGAGGTTGTCGTGGTTTTGTCACGACAGATGTCCTCGTACAAGGACTATGTCTTGAGGCCATCGAAACTAAGTGGTTGCTTGAATGGGGTTGATCGGGAACGGAGGACACAAGTTTACCCAGGTTCGGCCCCTCACGGTGGAGGTAAAAGCCTACTCCTGCTTGATTGATATTGACGATGATCTCGATTACAAGGATGCAGATTCGCTAACCTAGCTTTCGAGAGATTGCAACTTAGTATTTTGGTCCTAGTGGCTCCCATTTATATAATAGGTTGAGTCCCTCGATTTACAGAAGATTCTGGATCGTACTCTCAACCCGTTCCTACTCTAACTCTTATTAATTTTGTCCCCTACGTTAGGAAAATTCCCCTTCTGGGCGTTCTTTGTGAGCCGGCCCATAGAGTACGTGTGAGTTGGCCTCCTGCCGGGTCTCGCTCTGGGCTTCTGGTCCATCTTGATCATCTTCGTCATGAACCGTAGTGATGTGACTCATAGAGCCTCAAGGCTCAGGGCCGGGTCACACTCATGTTGAGTCTCAGTCGTGGGGAACATCCCCAACACTAGCCCCCGGTTTAGCTAGATTTATCCATGTTAAACTTCATCGTGTAAATAAAACAGAAATGTGAAGAGCTTGAGCTTTGGTCCGGATCTTTCTTAAGCCAGCACCTGCTCCATCATTCCTGTCCTTGTTATTATCCCTCTTTTTAGCTTCCTGGCCAGGTCAAAAATGTTTGCCGGCTCTCATGGTTTTTCTCCATGCTTGGCAATTTTCGCCACTTCTTATCATGACATCACCTTATCTGCTCCGGCATATGCACATGACGTCATAACGGATCTTTGAGTGGATATGTCAAATCTCGTTAATGCAAAAATCCAAGGCGTCTCTTTAGCTGAATTTTACTGCGCTGCCTGGGGTCTCACCCCTCTCTTCGGGTTCCAATCCCTTATAAATAGGCCAACAGACCCCCAGATTCACTTTCTACCTCTTCTGCTCCGTGCCCTTCTTCTTCCTCTAGCCACCAATGCCACTACGCAATCTCGAGCTCGTCGACCTTGAAGGTAACGATAGCAACGACACCGACATCATCGCCAGGGTCCATCAAGAATGCCACAGCCGCGCTCGTGGGGCTCGAAGCCTTCAAGTTCTTCTTCGTGGATCCATAAGTGCCCTATCTCATCCATGTCATCTTCTTCACCATGGTCCTTCACTAGTTTTTTTGCGTTCTTCACAAAATACGGTTGTAGATCTAGTTTACCCATAAAATGTCATCTGTAGGGCGTTAAAAAATCTCCACCACATAGCTAGTTACATTGTAGATCCTCTTTGTTCCTGATAAGCTCCATTACTACTTTATCCCCAAACCTAGGTTTTTAACTTTCCTTTTTGTAGCCATTTTTCATACCTATGTTGATACTCAAACTGTACAATAGCTGTTTGTGACTGCCTCGACCTGGAATTTGCTTCATAACATTAGCCGGGTCTCAAATCGTAGTGATATCTTTGTCGGGTTACACTTACTCCAGTTTGCCAGCTCACGGGTCATATTAATCCATAAGTGTTATAGATACCTCTATAATAATCCTGAATAATAGCTATTTGTAGCTATCATGACCCGGAAAATTACCTTTGTACTTTTGCCGGCTTATACTTTAGACATGATATTTGCCGACTCTCAGATGCTTTTAGCCAAACTATGCCAGTACCATTCCTTTGCCGGCTCTTGCTGTTAGTTCTCCAACTGCCTTTGAATTGTATCATCTTTATACTTTCAACCTGGCTCATACTTTCTTCCTTTTTACTTTGTAGATAAGTTTTATTGCAATCCAAACCCATGGCTCCAAAGCTAAGCAAAGCTTGCAACTGGACCAAGTCATGCATGTTAGAGCTCATGCTCGAAGATATGGTGAAAGTCGGTATTTTGCCGGCTCAAGATCAAATTGAATGGCAGGTTCCTGGAGAAGAGATCCAGCCTTAGCTTCGTCAAAAGAGAGATTGTCATCTTCGCAGATCACTTGGATAGTGATTTTCGTCCGTCGGGTTCTAAATTCTTTCGCGACGTGCTCCACCATTTTGGCACCGGGCCTCAAGATCTTGCCCCCAACTCAGTTTTTAATTTGTGCAACTTCCAAGTGTTTTGTGAAGTATATCTTCAGATTGAGCCAACTGTCAGCCTTTTCCAAGAATTCTTCTACTGCAACCGCCAGAGAGAATGCAAAGGAGGGCCAAGTCTGGAACTGGGAGGAGTAACAATCCAAAGGAGGAGGAACTCAGCCTTTCCTGAAATGGCACTGGCGAGTCATCCTAAGGAATGACATAAAACCTGGTTCTACTGCAAAGGCACTTCTCCGAACCAGTAACATCCATTGTCGGGTTATAGATTGGAAAGGCTGGATGCCTCAGAAGAATTTCCTGCCTTTGCGTCTAAGGCCGAAAGGAAAGCACTAGAGCCCTTGTACCCTAAGATCAACGCCTTAACTGCTCATGGTCTCTTTGGGGTCGATTTGACCCAATGTTGGATGAGTTGGCGGATCCAGCCCCTTAGTTTTAGGGGCCAACTTATGAACGAATATACTGGTGAGCCAGAAGATGACTTGCGCTTCAGCAAGCATAACTTATCCATTGCTGACCTCATGAAGGCCACCATGAAGTTGCTTGGCGAAACCAGGGAAAATATTGCCATTGTGGGCCTTGCCCCTTTCTTCGTTGGTAACCCAGCACCTCCAGTGAGTCTCTCTTTGCTTTCTCCATCTTTTAAATACTTATGCAATTCTTGCTCCACTTAATTCTACCGACTTGTGCTTTTCGCAGGAGAATTCTGAATGGTGGAGAACCGAACCCCCAACTCCCACGCCTCCTAAAGATGATGATGTAGAAGACATGGAAGAAGAGGAGGAACATGAGGTAGAACAACTCGATTCCCTTGGTCGTCTTTTAAATGAACTTGCTGACGCTGAGTCCTCTCAGGAACAAGTCGGGACAAGTAGAGCCAGCGAAGCTAAGGTAAACCCATCTTATTCTGACTTGGCAACAATTGGTCAAAGAAGAACCCAGTTTGCGGTCCGCAAGGTACCATTTTCACACCCAGTAGCTCACTTAGACAAACACTTATCTTTGAAGAAAATGCAGCATGCTGAAAACTTAAAGAGGAAGACCCGAGCTAGCTCTAGCGAGTTGTCGGACGGTCTATCATATCATCCTTCCCCGTGACATGCGCCGACCTAAGAACGGTTTATACCGACCACCTCTTGCCCGAGAGCTAGTCAACTCAAGGAACTGCTGCGCCGCTCAGACCTAGATTACCAGACGACCTCGCCATCGTCTGACGAGTCCAGCACCAGCCAAGTGCCGACTTTCAACATCAACCACGGGTAAGTCCTTAAATTTTTTGTCAATTCACAACATATCTCCTTCTTTTATTAATTGTCATATTTATGTTAATGCAAAGCCAAAGCTTTTGTGAAGAACAAAGCTGGCGGTTCTTCTGCTGCCATAGCAGAGGCTGAGGAGGGAGGCCTTTCTCATGATGTTGTAAAGGACAACCCTGAGATCCCGGAGACCTGGCTGGTCAGGATGAGCCGACTCAGCAGGATTACCCAGCTAGCCCTGTTCGTGCCTCCACTCCTCCTATTGTGGAGGAAGAGAAGGAAATACAATGCCAGAGCCGCCAATGGAGAAGACTCACAATGATGTGATCATCACTGGCGAAAACATGGTGCTCCTCCTAAGACATCGACTACTTTAGCTAAGATCATAGCTAAAGACGAGTCGCCAAGCAAGGATAACATGAAGACCAGCCTTCATTTTCAGTCTTTTGAAAATCTAGATGTGAACTCCCTGCATTAAGGCTAGCTGACCTGGCTATCTAAGAGCCGGGATACTGAGATTGCTATGGTGCATACTTTGAAGAGAAAGTATGAGGTATGTCTTGTTGCTCCCTCTCTTATGTGTATATGTGTAGCCTCCAAGTCTTAAGTGAAGGTAGTGATTTGCTTGAGACTTGCTTGAATTAGAACTTCTGAACAAATTCGGGTTGATACCCCTGATGCTCCTTGTAGTTTAACACTTAGCTGTATTCAGATGTAGCCCCCAAGCATCGGGTCACTATGTAATAGTAAGCTGGGGCTTGTGTGTTTAACTTTGAACTTTGATAGGAGCAAGTGGTAGCCCCCAAGGGTCGGCTCATCATTATGTGATGGGCATGGTCTTCAATAAATTTGGTTAAAATGACAATGCATTAGCCCCCAAGTGCCATGGTGCGTGCTTGCAACGACATGGGACTTCACACTCATTATAGTTCAGATTTGAACAATGTAGCCCCCAAGTACTGGGTTGCCTGCTAGCGGCGACTCGAGGCTTATAGTAGTGATTACCCTTATTTGTAGAATAAAATCAAATCCGCCGTAGCCCCCAAGTGCTGGGTCATGCGCTTGCGGCAACTTGGGACTTCCAATAATGTATGTAAATTGTAAATATTATATAGGATATGTTGAATCAAGCCGAGTCGTAGATGGATGGGTTGAAGAAACAAGTGCTGACAGAAAAGGAGTTACGAGAAAAAGCTGAAAAGCTATCTTCTAACTTCTAGGAATCTCTACTCAACTGCACCGACAAGTTAGAGAAGACAAAAACTGAATTTGCTGAGGAGAAAGGCTCCCTACTTAAGTGCTCTGAGCAGGCCAAGTCAAAGCTCGAGCCGGTGGCTCAAGAGCTACAGACTCTGAAAGGCCATATTCAGCATATGTGCATAGCCATCTTTGGTAAGTGAACTTCTTCCTGTTATCAACTCACCAAATAAATCTGGGTTACTAATGTTTATCATGTGTATTGACAGGCAGAAGAAATTATAATGTGATGGGGCTTCCTCTGGTGAAACTTCAAGCCATCTACAAATTTCTGGAGCAATTATATGTAGGCGGCGCACATTGCATAATGGCGGCAAATAATACAAAAGCTCCACCTCATCATATTATGGATATGATCAAGGAATTTTCCACTATCCCAGAATGGATCAAAGAGTTGAAAAGGCCCACCTGTAGACAAGGGGCCATGAGTGCACTCACGTTGGCTAAGACATACCACCTAGCCGGCTCTTCTCGCTGACGGGTTTCCAGAGTTAAATGTTGATAACTCGGTAGTTTTGGAGGCTGACTACCTTTGCTGTGTGCGTGAGACCCAGCCATCAGTGACCAAGATTGCAGACAACTTGGATCTGTCAAAGTTCCAAGTTGGTTACTGAAACTGGGAAGCGCATGAGCATACCTCAGCCTCAACCCGTCAAGCTCAACCCGCCACATAAGTAAGCTTTTGCCTTAGATATCAACACTTCAGATGTGCTCAATGAAGACATGGTATTTGAGGCTTTGTCTTCAATCCAGTGGGTGGCCGAAAGCCCCCAAACCAAAGAAGCTGATGGGGAAAAGGCTGTTGAGAAGCCTGACGAGCTGGCACGTGTTGACCCGATGTCAACCAGAAGTAAAGGTGAAGCAGCCAGTGTCAACCCGGAAGATCCAGCTATCGGGTCTCAGCCAACGACCACCGTTCCGCCGGCTTGATTTGTTGAAACAATATTGATAAGTGTAGCCAAGATGGGGCGTGTAATAACTTTTTAGCTAAAACTCTCTAACCTGCTAGTGCCATCGAGCACTTAGTATTTTTCCTTTAAACGGATGATGCTTTTGTTATGAAAGAAATCCTTGGCCGTGATTACAATGCAACCTGGTAATTTATGCTTTTATTTAACTCCTCAAGCTTGTGTGTACTTGAATATGAATCAAAGATCATAGTTACAATGCAACCCGGCAAATCATGGTGCCATTGTATAAAATAACTGGTGAGATCTGGCCTTTCTTAAGATAAAGCCAACTTCTGCAGAATATTAACAATAGATACTCATCATAAATGTAATATAAGTTAAAAGTTAAAATACTTGGCAAAACAAACAATATGGAATAAAAACAAACTTAGATTAAAAAGGCAGCTTTTGAGGAATGACATAGATACCGGCTTTCGAGGCTCAGGTCTGGGATATGCTTTCCTGTGAAAGTAGGCCTTGTAGCCTATTTTGGTTTATCCTAGCTCTATGGTAGCTGGCTCTCACGTGACTTAAGCTGGTGTTTTTAACTTTGATAAGTTCAGGGTCAACATAGTCCTTAATAGGCATCAGTGTGATTAACTTATCAAAAGTACAGCGGGGTCACCTTGTTGTGAGTAGCATCAAGCTAACAGGAAGGTATAACCAAGTATTAGGATGGCATATACCAGGTCAAAAGGGATGTTATTAGCTAAACTTGATGAGTTGGAAGCCCCCAAGTGACTGATGATCAGAGAATAAAGACCCAACACACAGCTTTTGAGGCAAAACGACAAACTCCGGGATCCAGAGATGCCGGCTTTATTTCATTGATCATAGTATATGTATATACATGATAAAGGTATGTACAAACAGAAAATATTGCAAAGGTTTAGACTTAAGTATAATATGGCCGAAGATGTGCTATGTTCTAGGGCCTGCTGCTCTCCTCTTTAGAGGTACGTGATTTATTTGCTTCATGTATATCAACGAGGTAATATAACCCATTGTGCAGATTCTTGCTGATGACGAAGGGGTCCTTACCAAGGAGGGGAGAGCTTATGCATACCTGTCTGTTCTTGTATCAGACGGAGCACTAAGTCACCCTCCTGGAAGGTACGACTTTGGACTCTACGGTTATGATAGAGACATAGGTCTTGCTGATATATCGCCGATCGTGATGCTGCAAGATCGCTTTCTTCTTCCAGAGCATCAAGGGAGTCTTGTCGAGCAAAATCATTGTCTGCTTCAACATATGTTCATACTCTGGGATAATCGTGACGGATATTGCTTGGAAGCATGGCTTCTGCACCATAGACTAGGAAAATGGTGTATAGTGTATTGACCTGGAGTAGTCCGTATGCTCCACAATATGTCTGGTAGTTCTTCAACCCAAAAGCCAGGAGTGCACTCAAGTGGCACCATGAGTCTTGGCTTAGCCCCTCATTGCAACTCTTGATTAGCATGCTCTGCCTGTCCATTAGACTGTGGATGTTTGATCAAAGCTAGATCAAGCCTAATATGTTCTCTCTGGCAAAACTGCTTCATAGCTCCTTTGGACATATTAGTGCTGTTGTCAGTGATAATCTTGTGCGGGTACCCATGGTGGAAAATCAGCTTCTTCAAGAATTTGACTGTTGTTGATGCATCATAATTACTAATTGGTTCTGCTTCGACTCACTTGGTGAATTTGTCGACTGCCACCAAAAGGTGAGTCTTTTTATCCTTTGATGGTTTAAAAGAACCAACCATGTCAAACCCCCAGACCACAAAAGGCCAAGTAACTGGGATCATCAGACGTTCTTGAGCCGACACATGAGCTTGACGTGCAAATTTTTGACATCCATCACATGTGCGAACGATATCTTCTGCATCTGCGTGAGCTGTGAGCCAGTAAAAACCATGTCGAAAAGCCTTCGCGACCAAAGACCTTGAACCGCATGATGACCACAATCCCCAGAGTGGATTTCATTGAGAATCTCATGACCTTCTTCAGGAGAAACACAACGCTGGAAAACGCCTGTAATACTTCTCCTGTGTAACTCACCATTAACGATAGTCATGGACTTAGACCTCCTCATAATCTGTCTGGCGATGATTTCCTCTTCGGGGAGCTCGCCATGAGTAAGATAAGCCAGATAAGGTACCTTCCACTCTGGTGTGGCATGAACAGCATCCACCAGTGCTGCCTCCTGGTTAGGAACAACAATGCCTTCCTTAGTCGGTAGTTCGACCGACGGGGTGTACAAAACGTCTAGAAAAACATTCGGTGGAATAGGCTTGCATTGAGATCCCAAACAAGATAGTGAATCTGCTGCTTCATTGAGCCGGCGATCAATATGATCAACCTGGTATCCCTTTAAGTGACCTGTGATGACTGTAACAGCATGCTTGTAAGCCACCATGAGGTGGTCTTTAGAATCCCAAGTCCCAGAGACCTGTTGAGCGACCAAATCTGAGTCGCCCAGACACCTAATCCAGCTGAGATTCATCTCCTTGGCCATACGAAGCCCATGAAGCAAAGCCTCATATTCAGCTGCATTGTTAGTACAGGGAAACATGAGTCTCAAAACATAGCAAAATTTATCACCACACGGAGAAGTTAAGACAACTCCAGCCCCCGAGCCTTCCAATTGCCTGGAATCATCAAAGTGTATTTTCCAGTACGTATTGTTGGGACTCTCTTGTGGAGCTTGTAATTCAGTCTAGTCGTTAATGAAATCAACCAAAGCTTGAGATTTGATGGTTGTCCACGGCACATACTTCGGATGATGTGGACCAAGTTCAACAGCCCACTTGGCAACCTGGCCTGTAGCCTCCCTGTTCTGGATGATATCTCACAAGGGTGTTGAACTGACGATAGTGCTAGGGTGTTCCTAGAAATAGTCCTTCAACTGGTGACTAGCCATGAAAACACTGAAAACCAGCTTCTACCAATGTGGATATCATTGCTTTGACTCGGTCAGGACCTCACTGATATAATAAACTGGCCATTGGACTAGATATTCCTTTCCTTCTTCCTTGCGTTCCACGACAACTACCACACGTACTGCTTTATTATTAGCGGCAATGTATAAAAGCATTGCCTCCTTCTCCTAAGGAGTAGCGAGGATAGGTGGCTCAGACAACTGTTTCTTGAGGGACTCAAAAGCTTTATCTGTTGCATCACCTCAGACAAAGTCATCTATTTTCTTCAACAGCTGATACAGGGGAATTTCCTTCTCACCAAGCCGGATTATAAACCGACTTAAAGCTACCACTTGACCCGTCAGCCTTTGGACAACATTGATATTAGCCGGCTTGGTCAATGTTGTGATAGCTTTGATTTTTTCTGAGTTAGCCTCAATGCCACACCCAGTCACTAAGAAACCCAGTAGTTTACATGCAGGAACGCTGAACACCGATTTTGCCGGGTTGAGCTTCATCTGGTAAACTTGATGGTTATCAAAGGTCTCCTTGAGGTCGTCAAGCAAAGTTTCTTTCTTCCGAGATTTGACCATGATGTCATCAACATAAGCATGAACGTTACGATCGATCTGCTTGTGGAAACAATTCTGGACACAATGCCAGTAAGTTGCTCCTCCACTTTTTAGTCCAAATGGTATAGACGTATAGCAAAAAGCTCCAAAGGGTGTGATAAAGGTTTTCTTCTCCTGGTCTTCTTCCTTCATCTTAATCTGGTGACATCTGGAGTAGGCATCCAGGAAACACACACACTCGCAACCAGTAGTAGAGTCGATGATCTAGTCAATGCAAGGAAGACAAAATGGATCCTTGGGACAAGCTTTGTTCAGTTCTATGCAATCAACGCACACCGCTAAGTTCTATTCTTCTTTAGAACAAGCACTGGGTTAGCTAACCACTCTGGTTGAAAAACTTCAACAACAAACCGGGCAGCTAGAAGTCGGGCCACCTCTTCTCCAATGGCTTTGTGTCTCTCATTGTTAAAACGATGGAGGTATTGCCGTACAGGCTTCATATTAGGATCAACATTTTGACAGTGCTCAGCGAGTTCTCTCGGTACACCAGGCATGTCAGTAGGTTTCCATGCAAAAATGTCCTGATTCTCATGGATGAACTCGATGAGCGTGTTTTCCTATTTGGGGTCCAAATTCGCCCCAATAGTGAACTGTTGGGACGAGTCACCAAGGGTGAAGTCAACCTACTTTGTATCCTCGGCCGACTTGAACTTGAGCAGGGAATCAAACTCATTAGTTGGTTTTTTTAGGGAAGTCATATCAGCCGGGTCAACATTGTCCTTGTAAAAGTTTGACTCCTCGGCCGCACACGCCAACTCACCATAAGCAGCGTCTCCTTCTTCACACTCAACTACAATTCTCCTATATCCATTGACTGTAATAGTTCTGTCAGGCCCTGACATCTTCAACTTTAAATAGACATAACAGGGACGTGCCATGAAATGTGCATAAGCCGGCCGTCCAAAGAGAGCATGATATGGACTCTTGATCTTGACCACCTCAAACGTCAGAGTCTTGAATTTGTAGTTTAACTCAGTTCTGAAAGCAACTTCCAGAGAATTTTGCTAATGGGATATGCCGACATGCCAGGAACAATACCATGAAAGACTGTAGACGATGGCTAGAGTTGCTTCTCTGACAAGTTCATCCTTTTGAAAGTATCATAATAAAGTATATTGATGTTGCTTCCTCCATCCATGAGAACCTTGGTCAACTTGTAACCGTTGGCTTGAGGAGCAACTACCAACACAAGACAACCGGGATTGTCATTTCAGGGAGGATGATCCTCTCGACTCCACGTAACTGGTTGCACAGACCAGTTGAGATACTCAGGGACTGCCGGCTCAACTGTGTTCACGATCCGTCTCCAAAGCTTTCGGTCGCGCTTGCAAGTGGTGGTTGTGAAGACATGAAACTGCACCATTGTTCAGCTATTTGGGATTGCTCTGAAACCTGGACTGACCTCCCTAGTTCTGATTCTCCTAACCAGAGTGCTGATTATTTCTTCCGCCATTGCCAGCCCCCTGGAATCTGGACCCTTAGCTGCCTGACCCCTAGAACCCGGCATCGGGGAAGTTTCCTTGGAAGTTGGCACCTGGGAAGCCGGCTCATGAGCCACCGGCTCCAGGATTTACTAGAGGCCCACTGCTACCACCACCATTGTGATGGTTCTAAAAAGCCTGATTCCAAAACTCCTGCATGATGAGGCAGTTTCCCCAGGAATGATAAGCCGGCTTGCCATCCACACTATGTTTTTGGACACGGGCCTTTGAGGGCTTCTTTGTAATTACGAGGACGATTACCTGAGTAGGGTCTACCGGAATTGCCGTCTGGATGTTGACTCTTTAAGTTGGTGCTTGTATTGGTAACAAAATCTGAAACTCCCTCAGCACTCTTGCGTTTATTGTGACTGCCACCGTTGTTGCCATGGTTGCCATTATTGCCATTGTGTTGGTGGCCCTTGCCACTGTTTTTCCTACCCTTGCCATCCTTCTCGTCATTTGAGGTTGGATCCTTTGTATTTTTAGACTCAACATATTGAGTTAAAACATCCATGAGATCACCCATATCTTTCACCTTTCGTTTCAGATGACCAAGTTTCTAAACCAAAGGTTGAAAACGGAAATTCTTCTCTAGAACAAGGACAGCCTGAGCAGTTGTGATGATGTGTGAAGAATGAATAACTTTGCAACACGACATGACCAGTGATGTGCAGACTCATCGTCACGCTGAACATCGTGCTCTTGATAAACAATCATTGAATTCTTGATGAAATGCTCCTTTAGTTCTTCCCAGGTGTTGGTTGAGTTTTGGCGGGGGGAGTTTTTCAACCATGTGAGTGCTAGCCCCTCTAACATCATGGTCAGATAATGAGCATAGACCGCATCACTGACTTCAAGCATATCCATGGCTAACTCATACTCTCAATCCACTCAACTGGCTCCAGATTGACTGTATAATTAGAGACCTTTTGAGGACCCTTAAAGTCCCGAGGCATGCGTGCATCCTACAGGGCTGGCCCTAAACATGGAGTCCCAATAGTCTGTCCAGTAGTACGTACTGCCGGCTGAGTTGTGGTGGGCGGGTTGGGCATCGCCGTCTGAACATATGTGGGTGCCGTGTTAGTGGCTTTCCGAAGAGCTCACGCATTATCAACAATGGCCTGAGCATCGGAAACCATCGGCTGAACTGGGTGCAGAGGCTACTGCCTCTGGCGTCATGGACTACTGGAAAGAGTCGGAGACTCAGCGTGCCGACTCCTGCTACGGCTTGGGAGAGGCATAGAATGGAGCTGGTGCTGACTACGAGAATAATTTTCTTGTTGTGTGATCGCTGTCTGCGGCATTGCAATCGCGTTCCTGGCCTCTCTCTCTCTATCGAAGTTTCTCCATTGACTGGCATTGCTGCGAGGTTATATGTAGCAGCCAACACATTATCAACCGGGTTAGAATAATGACCCGCCGGTGTATGGAAACGCCTGGGCTGAGTTTGAACCACCGGCTGCTGTGCGATTGGTTGTGGCTGATGAACTCACAGCAAAGCCTGTACTGTATTTGGGGGAACTACTAGGGCCAATTGGGGTATGACTGTTCCGCACCTGGTGTAGACGTGCCTACCCCTGGAGTCGCCTGAGGTGGCAAGTCTGGTGAGTGAAAAAGGCTTGTTGGATCAATCGGGGCTAGAAGCCGAGACTGGAACCTTCGTCGATGAATCGCAGATGACTCATTCTGATCAAAACTCATATGAATGGCCTCCTCCTGCAGGCGCTTGGCCTCATTTAGGACCTCAGTCTATGCTTGTGCCAGAAGCACATTCCCTGCGTTGATTTCCTCCTGGATCTTGGTCATCTGCTCATGGCACTTTGCCGTCTCTGTGTTGCGTGCAACTGTGTTCTCCGGGGTCATGTCTGCAAGGAGCATG
The DNA here is from genome assembly GCA_011799875.1 of Thinopyrum elongatum. Classification (NCBI taxonomy): domain Eukaryota; kingdom Viridiplantae; phylum Streptophyta; class Magnoliopsida; order Poales; family Poaceae; genus Thinopyrum; species Thinopyrum elongatum. The sequence continues at coordinate 231,101,814 of CM022298.1, forward strand.
ATCAGCATGGCCACTAGCTCTGTATGTGCTTGAGACCCGGATTTACCTGAGCCGGTAGGTGCCAAGGCCGTTGCTGCGATCCCAACAGCCATAGGGTTCTCACCCGGTTGTACCACCGCCGTGTTCTGATTAGCGGCTGGGTCGACAATCAAATGACCTATATCATCATACCTAGGCTTGTCCTGGGTGCCTTCCATGTACACCACCGTGCAACGAGGCATCTCGTAAGATTATGAGCCGATCTCATCATCTAAGTATCCACACAATCTTTTGTCAAAGAAAGGGAGGATGGAGTCCGTCTCTCCCATGGAAGACATGTCGTCTGAGTCGACGAGCATGTCTCCTCCCAACACGGAGCCGTAAGCCGGCTCGTGCTCTTGACTCACCCCGCTGATGAAACTGACAAAAGCCCTAGTTGATTCGGCCTTAGAGTGGCCGAGTTGAGAGTGACGGGCCGATTCGATGATGTCGGCGGTTCCGTCCATCTTCGGGCTAGACTCGCCAATCGTGCCGATGAAGACGTGGATCTTGCCGAGCGGGACCCAGGATCCTGACTTGATCGAGTCGGCCTCAAGACCCCAGCCTAAGTCGTCGATGTAGATCTTGTCGCGCCAGCTCTTAGTCATACGGCTGATCGGTATCCTTTGATCCCCGGAAGAGCTCCCTCCAAGAACCAACACCACCGTGCACAGGCCCCATGGTGGGCGCCAACTGTCGTTGTTTTGTCACGACATATGTCCTTGTGAAAGGACTAAGTCTTGAAGCCATCGAAACTAGGTGGTTGCTTGAACGGGGTTGCTCGGGAACGAAGGACACAAGTTTACCCAGGTTCGGCCCCTCACGGTGGATGTAAAAGCCTACTCCGACTTGATTGATATTGATGATGATCTCGATTACAAGGATGCGGATTCGCTAACCTAGCTTTCAAGAGATTGCAACTTTGTCTTTTGGTCCTAGGGGCTCCCCTTTATATAATAGGTTGAGTCCCTAGATTTACATTAGATTCCGGGTCGTGACCTCAACCCGTTTCCTACTCAAACTCTTATTACTTTTGTCCCCTATGATAGGAAAATTCCCCTCCTGGGCTTTCTTCATGAGCCGGCCCATAGAGTCTGTGAGAGCCGGCCTCCTACCGGGTCTCACTCCAGGCTTCTGGCCCATCTTGATCACCTTCATCATGACCCAGTAGTGATGTGACTCACAGAGCCTCAAGGCTCAGGACCGGGTCACACTCATGCCGGGTCTCAATCGTGGAGAACATCCCAACATAGGTGGACTGAGGTTGAGTTGATCAATGAGGGAGGAGGCCGGCGGTACAAGAGAGAGAGAGAGAGGGCAGACTACCGGTGCCACTGCGGGCTCAGTTGCCAGGGCTCTAGTGTGGTGGTCGGAGGAACAAGCTTGGTGGCCGTTCCTCACCTGTGGACGACCTCGTCCAGCCACTACCATCGACCCCATGCTCTACTGCCCGCCGTATTACTGCCCGATCCAGAAGGAAGGGAGGAAGGAGGCGGATGTGGATTGGGGGCAGGACTGGCGGTAGTAGTGATAAGGGAGGTAGGAGGAAGGGGAGAAGCGGTGCGGCGGCCGATGGCTATCGAGACGATGAGGAAGGAGGAAGAGGGGGTGCAGCATGCCGGTGTCTATGGTGTTGAGCGAGGGAAGAGTGGGTGATGTTGTCGGAATCGGGGCTCCGGGGACCCAAGGAAGGTTCGAACTCTGGGGTGTGCTCATAGTTCCTCGCCTCGCCCTACCAGCTACACCCGACCTCACGGCCAAGCTCCGGTGCGTCCTCACCGAGAAGGAAGAACAAGAACACAGTAGTTTACCCAGGTTCGGGCCACCTTGTGGTGTAAAGCGCTACTCCTGGTTTGTAGTTGAATTGCCTCGGGAGGGAGGATGAATATCTTAGCACAAATGGCCTCGGGAGGCTTTAGGAGCGGCTCCGGGCTTGAGGGGTGGATAAACTCGATCTCCTCGGATCAGATCAGGTCGGGTCGGATCAGATCGGATCCCCTTCTAAGGTGGTGACCTAGCTATATTTATACTAGCCTCTGTCCTCTTCCCACAAAACATTACGCGGGAAGGGTGTCCACAACGGCCAATTTTGAAGGGGAACAGGAGTACACCTTATCCTGGCAAAAGGTGGCCTTCGCCTGCTAAAGCTTCTGGCCATGACACGCGGATGGGCTCGGCGATGACCTCCGTCCTGACGAGCCCGACGTCCTGGTCTTCCATCACCGAAGAGGTAACCTTTGGGGCCGCCTTGGGAACCCACGTATTGGCCTTGCCTCCTTAGCAACAAAGAGGAAAGTTTCACCATCCGCGCCCGCTGGAACGGCTCCTGGCGCCGCTCGTCATGGCTTGCATCACCCACGTGCAGCGTGAGGCAGGCTTGGCGACCTCGGAGTATCCGCCCGTGAGGCGGCCTCGGGAGGAAGCTTCGGGAGGCTACCCCACGAGAGGGCCTCGGGAGGTCCTCGATGACGTGCGCCTTGCGAGGGTATTGCTCATGAAGCCTTGAACATGGGCCGCGTTGGGACCATGGCATGCGCCATGCTCCGGGCTACAGGCAGATGGGCCTGGGTACCCCAGTCCCATGGGCCTAGCAGTAGCCCCCGAGCCTACGGCGTGCATGACTCCACCAGTTGGAGGGGCGAAACGGCATGGGCCCCAACCGCTGTCGGCGTTCTGGGAACCAGGGTACCCAGACTTGCCTGCCTGCAGCCCATGGCGTGGCTTCATCGACGGCCTGGTACGGCCCATCTACAAAGACTATGAAGACAAGACCCTCGCGAGGGGCCAAGCCTCGCGAGGTGGACGACGCCAAGACCTCCCGAGGGAGCGGCCTTCCCAGGCTGCCTCCTGAGGAGCGGAGATTCCTGTGCAGGTGCCCAACCTCATGAGGTTGCGGTGACGCAAGCCGTGACGACCAAGGCCAGGCGGGCGCCAGCCGGCGCAGAGAAGACAGATTCCTCTTTGGTGCTAAGGAGGCAAGCGCAGGCATGGGTTCCCGAGGACTCAGGCAAAGGTTTCCATTCCGGTGCAACGAGACCAAGACCGCCAGCACGGCAGGAAAGATGTCATCGCCAAGCCCACTGCAGCGTCACGACCAGAAGCTTTGCAGGCGAAGACCACCTTTCGTCAGGATAAGATGTACTACTTGTCCCCTTTCAAGTTGGCCGTTGTGGAATCCCTTCCTGCCTACATTTTGGGGAAGAGGACCAAGGCCACTATAAATATAGGTTAGCCACCACCATAGAAGGGGATCGGGGCCTCTCGACTCATTCCCTCACCAGAGCAGACTTCACGAGGTTGTTCATCCCTTGTACTTGTTCATCCTCAGCCCCTCGTGAGGCAAATCCACCACAAAGCAGGAGTAGGGTCTTACACCACAAGGTGACCCGAACCTGGGTAAATTGCTGTGTTCATCTTCTTCCTTGGTCATCGAGCTAGGCCGTGGGGTGACGAGTTGGTTGGCCGGATAGGTTGAGCTCTTCGCACACGCCCCAGAGTTCGAACCTTTCTTGGGTCAGCGGAGCCCTGAATCCGACATTTGGCGCGCTAGGTAGGGGCATGTCAAAGCTCTGCCTCTTCATCGACCATGTTCCGCCCTCGCTCTATCACAACCATGGCGGAGACCCCCCGAGCTTGCGCTGAGCGTTGGGCCGCTCGGACCACCAGGGTGGTGTCCCTCGGCCGCGGAGCTCGTCATCACCCCATGCTCCCCATGGCTAACAATGCTGCCGGCATCACCGGCCGTCAGCGGCGGGGCCCGCCGCCTCCCCCTCCCGCGCGGTGCCGCAATCATGCCGCTGCGCGGTCCTCCAACCACACCTCGGTGTCATCCTTGCATGCTCGCCGGCGGCTGGTGAACATGCGGGCAATGCTCCTCGTGGCGCAAGAGTTGCTGAGATGACGGCTAGCGGAAGGCAGCCACGACGCCTTGCTTGGCCGGGTCGCTGAGCTGCTCAATGCCACCTGCGAGGGCGCATAGCCCTTTCGCATCCTACCTACGTCGCGGACACCGCCGGGGGCTCGTGCCTACCCCTGCTGCATCTACTCGCCCTTCCAGAGGGAGTCCGGAGGACCTCACGGCAGCGATCCCACACGCGACGCCGCCCGCTCGACTCAAGTTACGTTCCCCCGAAATATGGCCGGGACAGGCAGCCCCTCCAGGAGCCACAACGAAGTACCGCCCCTTGTTCAGCACGACCAGGCACCGGAAATGGCGGGCAGTGGAGTGGAGAGACTGGGGGCTGGCTTCAGGATGATGGCCCCTGGTGCCTCTGTGCCGCCACCGATGGGCTCGCTATGCGAATGAAGGGGAGGCCTGCACATGTTCCCCTTGTCGACCTGGACGTCGGGATCGCCGAGTCCACGCCGGACTAGGGCTCTTTACGGGCCAACCTAATGCCCCGACGGTGCCTTTGACAGCAACGGCCACCGGTTACAACCAATATCTTTGGAACATGTCGCGCTAACCTTGGATCGCAGGTAAAAAGTGCCATGACGGCGCACCTCCGGGCGCTGGCCCCGCCCCGGGCTGGCAGGGCGCGCCAGGAGGTCGCGCGAGGACGCACCCCATGTGCAGCGGAGGGGCCTGGTGCCAGGGCTCCCCCCACATCATGAGGCGTATGGCGCCGCCACCGCGGTGGTGCGTGCTATCCGGAAGGGGTCCTCCCTCGAGGAAGGCACCGGCGATCCCTTCCCCGGCCGAGGGCCCGCGGCCACCTCACCACTGCCCGCGTAGCCCCTTGCCCCTTGGTCCTGTCCTTGTTTCTGGACGCCCCAACGGTGGGCGGGGTATGCGCGGGGCGGGGTCCTCGCCCAGGCGGCAAGAAGTGCTCCTCAAGTCTCCACTCATGACACTCTCACGTAATAATGAGTGGGGTTGTACACGCCCCGGAGTCTCCTGAGCGCTGCCCCTGAGCCTCACGGGGGCTCCCACCCACATCCCAGTGGAAGCCCCATGCTCCGCGCTGGTGGACGACACGGTCCCCCAATGGCTATGCCCATGCCCAATGGAGGCCCCATGCCCCGTGCTGGCGGGAAGACTAGAAGACTAGCATAGGCGCCGGACGCGGCTCTTTTCCTTGCCTTCTCTTGTAGCCGAATCTGCTATTTCTTGGAATGAACTAGCAACCTTTGCGTTGTTGTTGGAAAAAGGGGGTTGTGTTCCTGGTTTTTCATTCTCCTAGCTGTTTTTCCTTCGCTTGGTTACTGTCTTTGCGAAAGATGGCGGACGCCCGTGATTCGCTCCATCGTACCCCGCGAGCGGGGGCTGGGTATGGTGCGCACGCTGGCGCTAAATACGCCCTGAGGTCCCAGGCCACAGCAGCCGTGGCCTTGACCGTGTGCACACCTCTTTGGATCCTCACGTGGTGCTCTCGAGCGAACTGGCAGGCATGCATCTGTCAGATTCAGGGCTCCGCAGAACCAAGGAAGGTTCAAACTCTAGGGCATGTGCGAAGAACTCAACCTATCCAACCAATCGAACGCGTTGCCCTGCAGCCTGGCTCGAAGAACAGGGAAGAAGATGGACAGGGCAGTTTACCCTGGTTCGGGCCACCTTGCGGTGTAATACCCTACTCCTGCTTTGGGGTGGATTTGCCTCACGAGGGGCTGAGGAGGAACTAGTACAAAGGATGAACAAACTCACGAGGCTTGCTCTGGTAAGGATGTGAACTTGGGGTCCGACCTCCTTCCTATGGTGGTGGCTAACCTATATATAGTGGCCTCGGTCCTCTTCCCCAAAATGAAGGCGGGAAGGGATTCCACAATGGCCAATTTTGAAGGGGGACAAGTAGTACATCTTATCCTGACGAAAGGTGGTCTTCGCCTGCAAAGCCTCTGGTCGTGACGCTGTGGTGGGCTCGGCGATGACATCCGTCCTGCCGTCCTGGTGGTCATGGTCTCGTTGCACGGGAATGGAAACCTTTGGGTGATTCCTCGGGACCCTGCGACTATGCTTGCCTCCTTAGCACCAAAGAGGAAACCTGCTGCTCTGCGCCCGCTGGCGCCCACCTGGCCTTGGTCGTCATGGCTTGCATCACCTCCACCTCATGAGATGGGTACCTGCATAGAAATCTCCGCTCCTCAGGAGCCAGCCTAAGGAGGCCGCTCCCTCCGGACGTCTTGACGTCGCCCGCCTTGCGAGGCTTGGCCCCTCGCGAGGATCTTGTCTTGAAGGCGCTGTAGATGGGCCGTACCAGGCCATTGATGGAGCCATGCCATGGGCCGCAGGCAGGCAAGTCTGGGCACCCTGGTTCCCAGAACACCGATAGTAGCTCCCGGGCCCAAGGCGCGCTCAGACTTGGCTTCGAGGCGAAGCCAAAGGGTAAGGGCGAAGCGCCGCGGACCCCAATCACCTGCGGACCAAGCCAACGCGTGGCGCTTGATGGGACGTGGGCGTCTCCACTTCCCCACGCCGCCTCGGCAACCGCTCCAGGCTGACAAAAGGCTGGCGCTCACCCCCAAGCCTTCATTACCTTCCCTTCGCCTTGCTCCAGATCCCCTTTCCTCCTGCCAAGAACACCTCCAGATCTGGTCGAAACCCCCCACTTTTCTTCATCTTTTTCCCCAAGTTCTTCGCCAATGGCATCAGGGAAGGCGAAGTCGGCCGCGTAGGCCGCGAGCTCCTCCTCCTCTCCTGTGCCGGCTCTCGGCGCGTCCTCTATCACCGAGGAGAGACACCTTGCTGCTGCGCTCCCGCTGACGGCGGGCACCGACAATGAGGGGAAGGGAATGACACTCCTGGCCGGCTCCGCCGAGCAAGAGGCCCTGGTAGGGACATTCTACCCCTTCTTCCTCCACAGCGTCTTCGCGGGGCTCATCCCGCCCTTCTCCAAGTTCTTCATCGCCGTCCTCGACCACTACCAGGTCCAGGCTCTGCATTTGTAGCCCAACTCCATCCTTCTCTTGTCCATCTTCGCCTTCTACTGCGAGGCATTCGTAGGCGTGATGCCCTCCATGGCGCTCCTCCGCCATTTCTCCTACCTCCGGATGCACGACCCATCCCAGCGCTCCGGTTGTGTTTCCTTCACCGCGCTCCACCCCGGCAACGCGCTCATGTGGGCCAGGAAGAAGGTGGAGAACTTCCGGCGCAAGTGGGTCCTAATGGACACCGAGGGCCTCCACGCACGGCTGGAGCTGCCGACCAAGCTGCCGGAGAAGCTTGATTAGTGGGGTCATGAGAAGCTCACTGACCTCCGGGCGGCGCCAGTCTTGAAGAAGATGACGGCGGACATGGAGGCCGGGGTGCTGACGGGGGCCATGCTTGTCAAGGAGTTCCTAACGCAGCGCCTGGCCCCGCTCCAAGCACACCCGCGCCCCATGTGGGATTTCAAGGGTGCGAAGGACAACATCTGGCTGTGCCCAGGGAGCTTGACGGGCGAAGAGCTGGACAAGGCCATGCATACTCTTCTCGAGAAGGATCTGGGCGGCCTCCCGGCGGCCTACATCCCACTATACCTTCGAGGCGACGGGGGGGAGCTAGTCACCGCCATGCTCATCTTCAACGAGCTAGGGCTCGTGCCATCGGAGCTCCCCGGTGATGGTGTCCTTCGACGACGACACCGAGGAGAAGGGGGAGGAGGACTCGGAGGCGATCGTAGATGACGTGGCGGAGACCTCTCCCCCGTCACAGAGCGAGCTTCTCCGCGGCCTTTCTGATGATGATGACACCGTCGAGCCCTTGATCAAGGGGTCCCCGCACTCCGCCGGGGTCGTTATGCGGTCCGGGGCCATCCCCCTGCGGAGGTCAGGCCAGACGACTCCGAGGAAGGGCGAGGCGGCATCCCTTGCTCAAGGGGTTACCTCCATCTTGCCTTCCATCGCTGCTGCACCGAAGACGGTCGTTGTGCACCCGACCGGTTCTCAGGGCGCGACAAAGCCCATGCTCAGGAAGATTTGGGGCACCCTGGCCCCGGTTAGGAAAAGGGGGTACATCGCTACTGACGGGTAAGTATCTTACCTTGTTTTCATTTATCGTCCTTGACACCGCACCCACAGTACTCACCTCCTGGTAACCAGGATGGAGACCGTGGTGAAGAAGAGGAAGGAGGGAGGTGGGGCCTCGGTGGCACCGCCGTTCACCACGGCCACGATGACCCCAGCGCAGGTGGAGGGGATCACCTCACGCCCCCTCGTGCCCGAGAGGGCTCCTCAAGGCACGAGGATGGAGCCTCAGGAGGAGGATGTCCCCGTGGGCCGGCACGCTCCGGAGCCGCCTGTCCCCATCGCATCCGTGGGGGGTTCAGAGGCTCTAGAGCCCCCAGCTTCCCTTGCTGTTGAGGTGTTGCCAGTTCGCGCGCCGGTGCCGTTTCCTTCCCAGGCCCTTGCGTTGGCGGACGATGGCCCCCTCACCAGGCCCGAGGCTCTAGAGGAAGCCTACGTTGCTTTCGATCATCTCCGGAGCGATCTCCGGGACGCCGATAGGTGCATGGCTACGGGACGCATGGGGCTGATCTCGGGGTGGCTCCGGGCCGATGCGTCAGTGAGGACGGCTTGGAGCCGGGCCGAGGATGCCGCCACGGAGAGCAGGATGGAGGTTGGAGAGGCCACGGTGGCTCGTGATGCGGCGCTGGCTGACATAGCGTCCGCCAAGGAGCGCTGCAACAAGGCGGAGGAAGGGCTGAAGATTCTTCGCAAGGGCCAGGCCGCCCGCGGCCAACAGCTCCAGAAGCAAGAGGAGGAGCTCAAAGCCTGCGAAGCGACGCTTGCCGACCGCGACGCCAAGCTAGCCCAAGTAGCCAAGGACCAAGCTGCGGAGCGGGACCGCCTGGGCAAGCTGAAGGAGGAGGTAGACAAGGCCCAGGAGTCCCATGCCTAGCTTGTTTCTGAGGTGACAGCTCGGCTGGAGGCCAAGGAGAAGACCCTCGCCACCGCCGAGAAGGCAGCGGCCGAGGGGCGCGAAGCCTTCGCTTCTCTCGAGCTGAGGTCGCGCACAGCGCTGCATTCTCTTTACGGAGAAGGGTACGAGAAGCCGCTGGCCACTCTGGAGGATGGCCCTACTGGACTTTTCCCCAAGCTCGCGGAGGCGCTCGAGGGCATCGTCACTGGAGTGGACGCCATGGTGGAGGGGGAGTGCCGCGCGCTTTTTACGGCAGCTGCGACACGCGTCTTCAGGCACCTCCACCTCCAGGATCCAAGCTTCGATCTCAGCACCCTGATCAAACCGGTGGCCCCTGAGCCTCGTGACGCTGCTGCCAAGGCCGTGAAGGAGCAGGTGGAAGCCCTACTGAAGAAGTTCCTCTGCGTCCCCGACCCCGCGGCTGCGGAGACTGGAGCTGTCGGCGAAGACGATGGCGGGGTCGTCGACGATGGGCCCCCCAAGGCGAGCGACAGTGGCAACCAAGGCGTCGGCGCCGCTTCCTGCTAGTTCGGTCCTGCAACATCCATCGTGCCTCGTGGAGGCGTAAGAACTTCTGCTTAAATTCGTGGAACATTATGTCTTGTAATAACTGTTGGGACTCCGTAATTTCCTTTCCGTGCTCGATTTCCTTCTTGTTTGCTTTAGCATACTGCGTCGGCAAGGCCAGCCCCGCACATACCTCATCTGCCGTTGGGGCGTCCGGATCACCAGCACGAGACCAAGGGGCGAGGGGCTACGTGACTAGTGAGGCCCCTGAGTCGCGATGCTCAGGGGTCCCCCTTGACGTACGAACAACCCTCATGAAGGAAAAGGAAGCAGCCATTCAAGGTAATCCGGAGTCCTCCCTACCTTTGCTCGCCAGCTTTTGCCTAGGAGGGACGCGAGAAAATAGATAAGGTGGCGTGCGCCAGGCATGGCCTGAGCATAGCCCCCGTGCCCAGCCCCCTCGCGCGGACCTCTCTAGGGGAAAGCTGTGAGGTGTTGCCGGGTGAAGAGCCGGAAGGCAGCCCTGAGGTTGATGTGGCCACGGGGGCCATCCTCAGTTGTTTATTCACCAGCGCGGAGCATGGTGCTTCCACTTTAGCGTGGGCATAGCCGCTCCTCGACAGTGTCGTCTGCCAGCGCGGAGCATGGGGCTTCGACTGGTGCGTGGGTGGGAGTTCCCTTGGTGGGGAGACTCCGGGGCGTGTACAGCCCCGTCCGGATACGTGGCCTGCACGGCCGGACTGGAGGAGGTGTCTATGGGAACCCGTGAGCCAGCACGGGACTCACAGGGCCCTACCTCAAGGCGGGTTGCACCTGGTTCGGGCCACCTTGCGGTGTAATACCCTACTCCTGCTTTGGGGTGGATTTGCCTCACGAGGGGCTGAGGAGGAACTAGTACAAAGGATGAGCAAGCTCGCGAGGCTTGCTCTGGTAAGGCTGTGAACTTGGGGTCCAACCTCCTTCCTATGGTGGTGGCTAACCTATATATAGTGGCCTCAGTCCTCTTCCCCGAAACGAAGGCGGGAAGGGATTCCACAACAGCCAATCTTGAAGGGGGACAAGTTGTACATCTTATCCTAACGAAAGGTGGTCTTCGCTTGCAAAGCCTCTGGTCGTGACGCTGCGGAGGGCTCGGCGATGACATCCGTCATGCCGTCCTGGCGGTCCTGGTCTCGTTGCACGGGAATGGAAACCTTTGGGTGATTCCTCGGGACCCTGCTACTGCGCTTGCCTCCTTAGCACCAAACAGGAAACCTGCTGCTCTGCGCTTACTGGCACCCGCCTGGCCTTGGTCGTCATGGCTTGTGTCACCTCCACCTCATGAGATGGGTACCTGCATAGAAATCTCCGCTCCTCAGGAGCCAGCCTAAGGAGGCCGCTCCCTCTGGAGGTCTTGACGTCGCCCGCCTCGTGAGGCTTGGCCCCTCGCGAGGGTCTTGTCTTGAAGGCACTGTAGATGGGTCATACCAGGCCGTTGATGGAGCCACGCCATGGGCCGCAGGTAGACAAGTCTGGGCACCCTGGTTCCCAGAACGCCGACAGCATCACCCGGGACCCTCAACGGGTGACCCCCCTGAACCTTGAACCAGGCACCACGACCAGACGCGGCAACGGCGGTCACCCCTACTCAGGGGTCATGAGTGCGCGGAAAGCAAAAGAGGGACGACAACAGGGAGTGCAAATATCACTTAATACGTCGCAGGAAAAATTCTTCCAAAAAATACTTCGCATCCCCACGTGGTTACATTCAAAGTTCTGACAGGAAGGAAGGGAAACACAAGCTTAGCGAGGCATAGCAAGGTGCGCCATCATCATCGCCTCCGCTTCCATCATCGGCGTCGTCACCATCTTCGCTACCATCATCATCTTCAATAGCTCCGCCCTCTTCGGCCACGGGCGCGACTGCGTCATTGGCAGGCTCGAGCTCTACGATTAGGTCGTCCACGTGATCATCCACCCAGCTCGCCAGGACGTCCTAGATTGCCCCAGGCACGGGGGTTATCACGACATCGAAATCAAAGTCAGGGTTGGAGCGAAGAAGGTGGCTGAAGACGCACGAGAACTTGTGCCCAAGAAGGTCACAGCTCTTCTCCACGATGAGTTGGCGCACCCTCACAGCCCGCCCTCAAGGCGAGTCATGACCTGGGTGAAGAAGCTGAGGTAGTCGGCGTCGTCGGCCTCCACCGGGCAGGAGACATTCTCATCGCAGATGTTGGTTAGGGCCCGGTTGGCCCTGAGCCCAAGGGCCTGGAACATCAAGGAGCGCTCATGTTGCAGCACTCGGCGGTGGCCCTTCTTGTCCGAGGCTTTCTCCACGAGGGACGTAATGCCTTTGACCTACTGATGGAGGAAGGACAGCTCGGCCTCAGCAGTAGCCCGAGCTGCCTCAACGGCCTTCTCGCGCTGCTCTGCCGCAGCTAGCTTCTCCTTGAGGGCGTCGGCCTTGCCCTGCAGCTTGTCGCACCTCGTACAGAAACGAGCCTCCTGGAGCACCGGCTTCCAGCGGTATTCCTCGGCAAGGGTCTTGCGGATCCCTGTTACCCTCTCGTTGACCTCTCGCTGGATCCTTGCCTCCCGAGAAGCGAGGACATCCTCGGCAGTAGCCACTTGGCGCTTGTCAGATTCAGGGCTCCGCAGACTCAAGAAATGTTCGAACTCTGGGGTGCATGCAAAGAACTCGATCTCCCCAGCCTACCGACCCATCGATCTCACCGCCTAGCTTGATGAACAGGAAAGGAAAGGGACTCAGCAGTTTACCCAGGTTCGGGCCACCTTGCGGTGTAAAACCCAACTCCTGCTTTGTGGTGGATTGGCCTCGAGGTGGGCTGAGGATGAACTAGTACAGAGGGAGAACAACCTTAGGAGGGGTGTTCATGTGCTGGTGTGAGCTGGTGAGGATGCTCTGGGTCTCGTCCTCTCCTATGGTGGTGGCCTAGCTATATTTATAGTGGCCTCGGTCCTCTTCCCCCAAAATGAAGGCGGGAAGGGATCCCACAACAGCCAAGTTTGAAGGGAGACAAGTAGTACATCTTATCCTGATGAAAGGTGGTCTTCGCCTGCAAAGCTTCTGGTCGTGACGTCGTGGTGGGCTCGGCGATGACCTCCGTCCTGCCGTCCTGGTCTTGTAGCACGGGAATGGAAACCTTTGGCTGATTCCTTGGGACACTGCGTCTGCGCTTGCTTCCTTAGCATCGAAGAGGAAACCTGCTATACTGCGCCTGCTGGCACCCGCCTGGCCTTGGTCATCATGGCTTGCGTTATCTGAACCTCACGAGGTGGGGCTTGCCTGGAAATCCCTGCTCCTCAGGAGCCGGCCTGGGGAAGCCGCTCCCTCCGAAGGTCTTGGCGTCGTCCGCCTCGTGAGGCTTGGCCCCTCGCGAGGGTCTTGTGTTGCTGATGCTGGAGAAGGGCCGTACCAGGCCTCTGATGAAGCCACGCTGTGGGCTGCAGGCAGGTAAGTCTGGGTACCCTGGTATCCAGAACGCCGACAGTAGCCCCCGATCCCAAGGCGTGCTCGGACTTGGCTTCGAGGCGAAGCCAAAGGGCAAGGGCGAAGCACCGCGGGCCCTAACCGCCTGCGGACCCGGTCGACGCGTGGCGCTTGATGGGACGTGGGTATCTCCACTTGCCCACGCTGCCTCGGCAACCGTCCGACTTGACAATAACCTGCTGCATGCAAAAAGATCGTCATTACCAGAGATTGTGGACGCCGGCGGTTAGCCTCCCTTTGGCCATAAATGGGAGGAAGGGCAGAGCCCCCTGCCCATCTCCGCCTTCCCACTGCTTGCTTCTTCTTATTCTCTCTCGTCTCGCCGTCTTGTCAAAGCACCATGGCGCCGGGGAGGAGGTTTTCTGCAGTGGAGAAAGGGAAGGCCCCCAAGGAGGGGCCCGACTCGTCGCCGCCCAAGAGAGGCCGTGGAAGACCCTGGATGCACGCACTGACTCCAGCGGTGACCCCTAGAGGGCACGGGCGCGCTCCTCCGACAGCCGGCGCCACCTCCGGCAGCCGTGGTGGAGCTTCTTCCCGCGGCAAGGGCTGCCGCGGTCGGGGCGGCTTCGGTAATGAGGGGAGGCGCGCGGTGGTTGTCCGGCCGCCACGACCGTGCTCCCACTCAGCCGACGCGCTCCCGGAGTTCGTCATGTGGTTGGAGAGGCCCGCGGGCATCTGGTTCCAGCTGCCGTGCTCTTATGCGAGCGCACTACCGGCCGGAGGGCCTGGCGGCCTTTGGCTGCAGGCCGACAACTGCTGCAGCAAGGCCTCCTGGGTGGATGTCGAGGTCACCACCACCGGCAGCATGTTCTTGAACCGCGGGTGGCAGTTGTTTGCCCGCGCACGCGGCCTGCATGGGAGGTGCACCCTCCACTTCAGGTACGACGGCGCCGCGACCCTCTACGTCAGGGTCTTCGAGGAAAGCGGCCGTTGCCGGGGGTGCTGCCTGAAGAGCGACAGCGATGACGAAGATGACGGCGACGGCGCCGTTGCTGGTGGTGAGCTTGCCCTTGGCGACGGCCGCGCCAGCTCCAGCAGCGGGGGCTCCTCTTTCGGGCAGAGTACGAGTGACGACGACTGCGACGAGCCGCCACGCCGCCAGGCTCGGACCGGGGAGGGCGACGAGACACATCGCCGGTGCGCCCCGGTGAAACAGGAGGAAGACTCCGACTGAACTTGGGTGTCACCGGGGCTGAGCCTCAGGAGTCGCCGTAGTTGCGCAGCTTGCTTTTGTTTCTTTTTTCCACCTGCATTGAAAGAAGTAGAGGGCCCTGTTGGGGGCGTGTAATGAACCCTGGCGCTTGCGCCGTTATGCTATGCTCGTTGTTTTCATATCATGTTGTGATGTCCATGTTCCTACTAGGTGTGTTCAGGGTAACTTAGCTCGGTATGCTCGCGGTAGGCTTCCATGTCGCGAGGGCATGCCCTTCCAGGGGCATCTTCCAAGGGCTCCCTTCTTGAGAACTCGTGGGTCGTTGAGTCTCGGGAGGCGTCGTGTAGCTGCAGGGTTAGAAAACCTCATGACGCATCTCGTCCTACCTCGCACAAACCCTTGAACATGGGTTGGTTGTAGCCAGCACACCACGTCGCGATGCCCGAAGGCATGGACTTAAGATGGTGCGCATGCCCGTGAGCTCGTTCGAGGGCGTCACGCGAGGATTAAGGCACCGAAGCTGGGGCAGCAAAGTTTTGGCGAGGTGTGGTCGCGGGCGAGCCCGAGCGCACACACACCGTACCTAGCCCCCGCGCACGGGGCGCGCGAGTAGGAGTGACGGGCAACTGCCGCTCTTCCTGGGACAAGGTTGGAAAGGTGAACACTGTGAAGAGAGAAGAAGAGAAAAACTTTCCAACTCTTGCAAATGAAAGACGCAAAAGCTCCAAATTTCACTCAAGAAGTTGAAAACCAACTACAGAAAGCAAGCAAAAGAAAAGTCGCGTCGGCACCTAGACTAGTCTTCTTGTCTTCCCACCAGCGCGGAGCATGGGGCCTCCACTAGGACGTGGGTGGGAGCCCCCGTGAGGCCCAGGGGCGGCACTCAGGATACTCTGGAGCGTGTATAGCCCCAACTCATTATTACGTGAGAGTGTCACGAGCGGAGACCTTCACAGGCCGGGGCCTTGCTTCATGGGTAGAACTTCCGGAGATGCTGGATGTTCCAGGCGTTCTGGATGGGGATCCCGTCCTGCGTCTCCAGGTGCGCGGCGCTAGGCCTAGAGACACGAGCGATCCTGAACAGGCCCTCCCACATGGGTGAGAGCTTATGCAGCCCTTCCCTGGAGAGCACCCGCCTCAGGACGAGATCACCCACCTCGAGCGTCCTGGAGCGGACGCTGCGGCAGTGGTACCGCTGCAGCGCCTGCTGGTACCTCGCTGCCCGGAGCGAGTCCTGGCGGCGGCGTTCCTCCCCCAGCACGTGGTCCATCCCCCGCGAGGTGTCCTGGCGTGCCTCGCCAAATGCCAAGACCCGCGTGGAGCGATGCCTGACCTCATGGAGGAGGACCGCCTCAGCTCCGTAGACGAGGAAGAACGGGGTCTCGCCCGTCGGCTTGGTCGCGGTGGTGCGGATGGACCACAGCACGGACTGGAGCTTGTTGAGCCAGCCCTTGCCGCAGGCCTCGAGCTTCTTCTTGAAGGTCCTCACCTTGAGGCCTCTCAGGACTTCTGCGTTGGCGCGCTCGGCCTGGCCGTTGCTCCGAGGGTGTGCCATCGAAGCGTAGCATATCTGCGTTCCAAGGTTAGCACAATATGTTTTGAAAAGGTTGCTGGTGAACTATGAGCCGTTGTCGGTGATGATGCGGTTAGGGACCCCGAAGCGGCTCACGAGGCCCTTGATGAACTTGACGGCCGAGCTGGCCGGGATGGTGCGGACGGCCTCCACCTCCGCCCACTTGGTGAACTTGTCGATGGCGACGTAGAGGTAGCGGTAGCTCCCGGGCGCTCGAGGGAATGACCCAAGATGTCCAGCCCCCAGACCACGAAAGGCAATGAGAGCAGGATGGTTTGGAGCCCCTGGGCAGGCTGGTGAATCTGCTTGGCATGAAACTGACAGGCCTCACAAGATCTTACCAGCTCGGTAGCATCATTGAGCGCCGTGGGCCAGTAGAATCTGTTGCAGAACGACTTGCAGACGAGGGTGCGTGATGAGGAGTGATGCCCGCAGTCTCCGCCATGTATGTCGGCCAGCAGCTCGCACCCCTGTTCCTTGGGGATGCATCATAGAGAAACATCATTCGGTCACTTCCGGTAAAGCTCACCGTCCTAAATGCAGTACGCAATGGCCTGGCGGGCGACTCGCTCTACGTCTTCCTCCTTTTCTGGCAGGGTGCCTTGGAGCAGGTACATCTTGAACTCCTTGGTCCAGCACCCCTCCTGAGGCTCGAGTGCGAGGAGCAGGCGGGCTCCCGAGGTCGGGCCGCAAGCTAGGGCGCTTGAGAGGGGCGCCTCGGGAAGCTCCTCCTGAAGCGGTGCTGGTGCTGCAGCGGGTGGAGCCGCCGATGGCTTGAAAAGCCGCTCCTCGAAGACACCCGGCTCCTGAGGTAGACATAGAGACGCCCTCTTGGTGATGTCATCCGCCTCCTTGTTTGTGCCACGCGGTACGTGCTGCAATTCCAAGCCCAAGAATCATTTCTCAATTTTGCGTACCTCCTTGAGGTATGCCTCCATGTGCTCGTCCTTTGGCTTGTACGCCTTGTTGGAGAAGTTTTCGAGGAGCTGGGAGTCGCCCCTGATGGTGAGGCGCCTCAGGAGCTTGGTCATTGGTCGAAGCAGCCGTGGCCTCCGGAGCGCCATCCTGAGGCCGCGGCGCGAGGTGCTGCTCCGCGAGCCCTTGATGGGGCGCTCCTCCCGGACCGCCACCAACGCTACGCTAGCAGAGTGAGGGGTGGCAGCTAGGTAGAGCACCAAGGGTTCAAGGGGGCGCGGCGCCACCATCACTGGTGGGCTGGTGAGGTAACTCTTGAGGTATTGAAAGGCCGCATCGACCTCTGGAGTCCACTTGAACGGGCCCTTCTTTTTCATCAACTTGAAGAAGGGGAGGGCGCGTTCTCCTAACTTGGAGATGAAGTGCCCGAGCAAGGTCACGCAGCCCGCCAGCTTCTGCATCTCCTTGAGGGTTTGGGGTGGACTCATCCTTTCTATAGCCTTGACCTTCTCTGGGTTGGCCTCGATCCCTCGGTGCAACACCATGAAACCCAGCAGCTTGCCGGACGGGACGCCAAACACGCATTTTTCCGGGTTGAGCCGCAGGTTTACTTGGCGCAGGCTGGCGAATGTCTCTTCCAGATCTTCGATAAGGGTTCTCGCCTCCCGAGATTTCACCACTATGTCGTCGACGTATGCCTCAGCGTTCCTCCCGAGCTGCTGCCCCAGGGCGATGTGCATCAACCGTTGGAAGGTTTCTCCTGCATTACACAGCCCGAACGGCATGCAAGTGTAGCAGTACACCCCGCACGGGGTCAGAAAAGTTGTCTTCTCAACATCCTGCACCGCCATCTTGATTTGGTGATAGCCCGAGAAGGCGTCCAGGAAGCACAGTAAATCACATTCGGCGGTGGAGTCGACAATCTGGTCGATGCGCGGGAGAGGGAAAGGGTCTTGAGGGCAGGCCTTGTTGAGGTTGGTGAAATCGACGCACATGCGCTCCTTCCCACCCTTCTTGGGGACGATAACTTGGTTCGCAAGCCAATCTGGGTGCCGCACTTCCCGAATGACGCCGGCTTCCTGCAGCTTGAGGGTTTCTTGGACGATGAACGATTGCTTCTCCGGGGCTTGCCGTCGTGCCTTCTGCTTCACTGGGCGTGCGTTGGGGCACACCCTCAGGTGGTGCTCGATTATCCCACGCGGAACCCCGACCAGGTCCGTAGCTTTCCACGCAAAAACGCCCTTGTTCGCGCGGAGGAAGCTGACCAGTGCCTGCTCCTGGTCTGGAGGGAGGTCGGCACCTATGGTGAAGGTAGGGCCGGCCCCTCCGTCTTCACCGACTGGCACCTGCTTCGTTTTAGCCTTGTCTTGAGAGAACAATTGCTTCTTCTTTGTCGGCGCAGCCCCCGGGCCCTCCGGAGCCTTATCCTCGGCCGGCCGCGCGGCCGCCGCGGCCTTGTAGGTGAGCTTGAAGGCCGTGAGCGCGTCCTTGGTGTCCCCCGCCACAGTGAGGATGCCGTTGCTTCCCGGCATCTTCATGAGGTTGTAGCTAGGATGGGTTGCCGCCATGAACTTAGCCAGGGCCGGGTACTCGAGAATGGCGTTGTACGGGAGGCCAATGCGGGCGATGTCGAAGTCGATGAGCTCAGTGCGGTAGTTGTCGCGCGCGCCGAAGGTGACGGGGAGGCGGATCTGCCCTAGGGGGCAGGTGGAGCCAGCATCGACCCCAGAGAAAGGCTTGGTGGGGAGGAGCCGGCCGTAGGGCACGTGAAGCAAGCCGAACGCCTCCACGGAGAGGACGTTGATGCCGGCGCTACCGTCGATGAGGGTCCTGGTGACTGCTACATTGCAGATGGTGGGGGTGCAGAGCATAGGGAGCACGCCGGCGCTGACTGTGGTCTTGGGGTGGTCCCCTGAGTCAAAGGTGAGGTCGGCCTTAGGCGCCGCCCAGCCCGGAGGATCCTCCCGTTGCGCGCGAGCGGCACCCACTTGGCAGAAGAACTGCTTGACATGGCGATCCGAAGCTGGCGCCTGCGACCCGCCGAGGATGGTCGCGACGGCGTGAGGCGCCGGCACCGCGGTGCACGCGATGGAGAGGTCGTCAGTGCCCGCTGGTGCTGTCTGCGCGACGTTGGTGACAAGAGCGGCCCGGCGCTCAGCACGAACTCGAGGAGCGTCAGCCATGGGAACGGTGGAACGACGGCGAATCGGCCGGCGAAAGAGAGGCTCCGACGCACCCCTACCTGGCGCGTCAAATGTCGAATTCAGGGCTCCGTAGACCCAAGAAAGGTTCAAACTCTGGGGTGCGTGCGAAGAACTCGATCTCCCTAGCCTACCGACCCATCGATCTCACCGCCTAGCTCGATGAACAGGAAAGGAAAGGGACTCAGCAATTTACCCAGGTTCGGGCCACCTTGCGGTGTAAAACCCTACTCCTGCTTTGTGGTGGATTGGCCTCGAGGTGGGCTGAGGATGAACTAGTACAGAGGGAGAACAACCTCAGGAGGGGTGTTCTTGTGCTGGTGTGAGCTAGTGAGGATGCTCCGGGTCTCGTCCTCTCCTATGGTGGTGGCCTAGCTATATTTATAGTGGCCTCGGTCCTCTTCCCCCAAAATGAAGGCGGGAAGGGATCCCACAACGGCCAAGTTTGAAGGGAGACAAGTAGTACATCTTATCTGGTCGAAAGGTGGTCTTTGCCTGCAAAGCTTGTGGTCGTGACATCGTGGTGGGCTCAGCGATGACCTCCGTCCTGCCGTCCTGGTCTTGTAGCACAGGAATGGACACCTTTGGCTGATTCCTTGGGACTCTGTGTCTGTGCTTGCTTCCTTAGCACCGAAGAGGAAACCTGCTGTACTGCGCCTGCTGGCGCCCGCCTGGCCTTGGTCGTCATGGCTTGCGTCATCTGAACCTCACGAGGTGGGGCTTGCATGGAAATCTCTGCTCCTCAGGAGCCGGCCTGGGGAAACCGCTCCCTTCGGAGGTCTTGGCGTCATCCGCCTCGCGAGGCTTGGCCCCTCGCGAGGGTCTTGTGTTGGTGATGCTGGAGAAGGTCCGTACCAGGCCGCTGATGAAGCCACGCTATGGGCCGCAGGCAGGCAAGTCTAGGTACCCCGGTATCCAGAACACCGACAACACTCCATCACTTTCAGCCGCTCGTGCTCCAGGCTTAGCTCCACCGCCTGCAGTGCCAGCGTGTTGTCGGGCATGCCGGGCCTCGCTTCACTCGTGGGCGGCCCGGTCATCAGAGCGGCAAGCGCGGCCATGCGCGCCCAGACTCGCTGCTCAAGGATGGCATTGGAAGCTTGGAGCTCCCTCCCGCGCGCCTCCGCCGCGTCGCGCCGGCGGTCTGCGGCTCAGGCCTCCTCCAAGGTGCGATCGTGAGCCTCCCTCCCCACGGCCAAGGGCCCCTCCACCTCCGCTCGGGCCTGCTCGCACTGCAGATGACCGAAGTTCATGGGGACTTGCAGCTAGCGCCATTTGCGCACTAGGCGCAGGCGCTCTGCTTCGAGGTAGGCGTCGATGTCACCGAGCTCCACCCCAAGGCACCCTAGCGCGCTCGCTACCTCTCGAAGAAGGTCATGACGGACGGTGCTGCGCCCGCGTGTAATCTCCAACGCCCTGCTTGCGCTTTCCCCTGCGCCCCGGCCAGCCCGAGAGGCGCGCGAGGACTCGCCCGCCTCCGGCAGGGGCCCGGGGGCTGGAACTCCTTCGCCCACTCCTGCGGCCCAAGATGGGGCCCGATGTGAACTCGCCCCGCTGCTTGAAGACGACGCCGTCCCACAGGGCGCCCGACTATCAGCGAGGATCAGCGGGGGAGCCCTCGGCACAGCGTCCGTGCCCCAGAGGCCACCCCAGGAGAAGGGTGCCAGGAGTACGAGTCTACGGCCTCCCGAGGGCGACCCTGGCTCGTATGCAGGCACCGCCTCACGCATGGCCGCCGGGCTCGTGAGGCCAAAGGTCATGATGGGACCGGAGTCCTCCGGAGGATGCGCTTGGGACGCGCTCGCCCCTGCAACGTGAGGGATCCTAAGAGGCAAAAGTCAGAGGTGGACGCAACATGTAAGAGTCAAGGGAAGGGCAAGGTACTTACTCGTCCACGGCTATCTACTTCCTCCTTTTCAGGGTCCGTGGGACAAGGTCGCAGCGGTTCCCGAGCCCCTTCCTCTTGTGGGATATCCCAAGGTCCAGAAGGGATGTGTTGCAGGCCAGCACGTAGCCCTCCACGGTGGGGGCGGCAGCTGCGTCCGCGGGTGGGGCTCCTCCCCTGCCACCCGTGGGGCTAGAGGTGGCCACCTCAGGAGCGCACAGTGGCGCCAGCTCCCTAGCGGCCACCTCGGGAGTGCACGGTGGGGCCAGCTCCCCAGCGGCCACCTCAGGAGCGCACGGTGGCGCCAGCTCCCCAGCGGCCACCTCAGGAGCACGTGGTGGCACCCGCTCCCCCGCGGCCACCTCGGGAGCGCTCACCGCAGGGCCTCCGAGCACGGGAGTCACCAAGAGGGGGTTGTCACGAGGCCCCTCGTGGCCCTCGGGGGGCAGCCCCCACTCGTCGAAGCATGGCATCTTCTCGGTGAAATCCCTCCTGTTCAGGCAGTTGTACAAAGGACGTCCCTCGTTAGGAAGCGTGGCGGGCGCCTCACCAGTCAGGAGATGGAGCACCACGCGCAATGTGTTGGAGGGGAGCAAAGGCACCTGGAGCCTCATGGGGTCGTCAGGGCCGGTGAAGGCCCACATTGGGCGAGTATGGCACTGGAGCGGAGTGATGCACCACCGGACGAACTCCCTCACCACCATCGCTGTCGTCACCCCTGCCTCCTTCAGCTTGGCCAGCCTAGACAAGATGCGCGTGAGCCGCGGGTCAACAAGCTCCGCGTGCCCCCAACCAGAGCTCGGCTCCACCGACGCCGATGGGATGAGGAGCAGGGGGCTGCACCCGGTGGCATCCACATACACCCATTGCTTCCGGAACCCCCTCGCATCCGGGTGGAGCGTGAATTCGATGCCGGAGCCTGCAGTCGCCGCCACAACCTAAAGTGACACGCACCCCGAGCGTTGCCAGCTGTCGACCAAGTGGAGCGAGAAGAAATGGCGGAGCAAGGCCACCGATGGGGCAATGCCCACGAAGGCCTCGCACAAGAAGGCGAAAGCGGAGAGGAGGATGATGGATCCGGGATCTAGATGCAGTGCGTGGATCTGGTAGTGCGAGAGCACGGTGAGGGAGTCCTGGATTAAGGGGTCCTCGGGCGTCCAGACTACGTAACGTGGGCCGGACTGATGGGCCATGAAGATACAAGACAGAAGGCTCTCTCCTGTGTCCGGATGGGACTCTCCTTGGCGTGGACGACAAGCTTGGCATTCGGATTTGAAGATTCCTTTCTCTGTAACCGACTTTGTACAACCCTAGCCCCCTCCGGTTTCTATATAAACCGAAGGGTTTAGTCCGTAGAGGCAAGCATAATCAGACAGGCTAGACTTCTAGGGTTTTAGCCATTACGATCTCGTGGTAGATCAACTCTTGTAATACTCATATTCATCAAGATCAATCAAGCAGGACGTAGGGTATTACCTCCATAGAGAGGGCCCGAACCTGGGTAAACATCGTGTCCCCCATCTCCTGTTACCATCGACCTTAGACGCACAGTTCGGGACCCCCTACCCGAGAACCGCCGGTTTTGACACCTACATTGGTGCTTTCATTGAGAGTTCCGCTGTGTCGTCGCTAGAAGACTCAATTGCTCCATCAATCATCCACAACGATGCTTCCTTGAGGGAGGTCTTTCTCCTCGGTCAGATCTTCATATTCGGCGGCTTCATACTGCGGGCCAACTCGCTTGGCCATCTAGAGCAGATCAACAGCTACGCCCCTGGCCATCAGGTCAGGTTTGGAAGATTGAACTACGTTGCTGATATCCACGGAGACTTGATCTTCGACGGATTCGAGCCCAGGGCAGCCGCTCCCTGCCACCGCGATGAACATGACCTAAATCTGTCATCGGACCATACCAGGGAGATAGCGCCTATAAATGCTCTGGCCCTAGATCCGGAGCAGATTGCGCCATCCGAGGACAGGAAGCTCAACCCCGCCACGGAAGCCGCAGACTCAGCGGCGTTGGAGCCGCACACAGACCCAACTTCGAACGGGATCTGTGTCACCGGAACCTCGGATTCGTCTCCGGCCACAGGTTCCGAACCGCGTGCGTCCGCGCCCATCGAGCTCGATCGGGCACCAATCGTCGAGTTCAGCTCCGCGGACATCTTCCGACACTCGCCTTTGGGTGATGTGCTAAACTCATTAAAAACCCTCTCCTTAGCGGGGGACTCATAGCCGAATTATATCCGGTTTGAACTGGAGGCTGATAACGTAGAATTTCGCTTCCCACCCACCGCCCACTTCATTGCCACTATCGAAGACTTAACCGACATGCTCGATTATGACTCCGAAGACATCGACGGTATGGACGACGATGCCGGAGAGGAGCAGGCCCAAAACCCGCCGTTTACTGGGCGCTGGACAGCCACCCCCTCGTATGACGTGTACATGGTGGATACCCCCAAAGAGAATAACGGCGATAACAAGAAAGATCCAGTCGAGGATAAACCTCCTGAGATACAGCCAAAGCGCCGACGTCAGCGGCACCGCTCTAAATCACGCCGTGGAAAAGACAGCAATGCCGGCACAAGAGAAAACAATACTCTGAACGATGCCGAAGACAAAGAAGATCCCGTCGAGCCGACTTCCGAACAGGACGATAGGGAAGATGGGCAAGTCAGCCCTGACGAATAGGCCATAAACGAAGACTCAGAGGACAGCAACTATCTTCCACTCTCCGAGGATGAGGTGAGCCTCGGCGACGAAGACTTTATCGTGCCTGAGGAACCCGTCGAGCAGGAGCGCTTTAAGCGCCGGCTAATAGCCACTGCGAGGAGCCTGAAAAAGAAACAACATCAGCGTCAAGCTGATCAAGATCTACTCAATGACAGATGGACTGATGTCCTGGCAGCCGAGGAATACGGACTCGAGCGCCCCATTAAAAGTTACCCGAAGCGTAAACTGCTACCCCAATTCGACGATGAGGCACTTGAGCCCATGCCATCAACACGTAATGCGGCTGACCGATCACCATGTGGCCGGGACAAAGCGGCAACCCAAGCCAAACACCTGCCCATACTACCTCACCGTAAAGGCAAAGATACCACAGCTCGGGAATACACATATGACCTGCGGCAAGACTTGGAGAACAGAGTAGGCCAGTCCAGATCGATCTACGGATCGCGGGGGCATGCCCTGGCGCGCGACGACGGCTATCAAGCCAGACGTAACGAGCATAACCACGACCGGGCCGAAAACCGCAGACGGACTACATCCGCACTACGTCGCGACTTGGCCCGATATAGAGGCGCCGCACATCCCCTCTTCTTCACTGATGAAGTAATGGAGCACGAATTCCCAGAAGGGTTTAAACCCGTAAATATCGAATCATATGATGGAACAACAGATCCCGCGGTATGGATTGAGGATTTTCTTCTCCATATTCATATGGCCCGCAGCGATGACCTTCACGCCATCAAATACCTCCCACTAAAACTCAAGGGGCCAGCTCGGCACTGGTTAAACAGTCTGCCTGAAAACTCTATAGGCAGCTGGGAGGACTTGGAAGACGCCTTCCACGACAACTTCCAAGGCACATATGTACGACCTCCGGATGCCGATGACTTCAGTCACATAGTTCAACAGCCTGGAGAGTCGGCCAGGAAATTCTGGACTAGGTTCCTAACTAAAAAGAACCAGATCGTCGACTGCCCGGATGTCGAAGCCCTAGCGGCCTTTAAGCATAGCATCCGCGACGAATGGCTCGCTCGTCACCTCGGCCAAGAAAAGCCGAAGTCCATGGCAGCCCTCACGGCACTCATGACCCGCTTTTGTGCGGGCGAGGATAGTTGGCTAGCCCGTAGCAATAACACTGCAAGCGATGCCGGCACCTCTGAAGCCAAGAATAGAAATGACAAGCCCCGACGCAACAGGCACAAGCGCCGAAGCAATGGTGGCACTGCCGAGGACACGGCGGTCAACGCCGGTTTCAGCGGCTCCAAGTCCGGCCAGCAGAAGAAGCCATACAAAAGAAACAATCCGGGTTCATCCAGCTTGGACCGCATACTCGATCGTCCATGTCAGATCCACGGCACCCCTGATAAACCAGCCAATCATACCAATAGAGACTGTTGGGTTTTTAAACAGGCCGGCAAGTTAAATGTCGAAAACAAGGAGAAGGGGTCGCAAAGCGAGGACGACGACGAGGAGTCCCGTCTGCCGAACACAGGAGGACAGAAGAAGTTCCCTCCCCAGGCTAAAACGGTGAACATGATATACGCCACTCATATCCCCAAAAGGGAGCGCAAACGAGCGCTCAGGGACATCTACGCGATAGAGCCAGTCGCCCCAAAGTTCAACCCATGGCCGTCCTGCCCGATCACTTTCGATCGCATGGACCATCTGACCAGTATCCATCATGGCGGTTCAGCCGCACTGGTCCTCGATCCAATTGTTGATGGATTCCATCTCACACGCATCCGCATGGACGGCGGCAGCAGCCTGAACCTGCTCTATCAGGATACAGTGCGCAAAATGGGCATCGATCCCTCAAGGATCAAACCCACAAAAACTACCTTTAAAGGAGTCATACCAGGTGTAGAGGCCCGCTGTACGGGCTCAATCACACTGGAGGTTGTCTTCGGATCCCCGGACAACTTCAGAAGCGAAGAGTTGATCTTCGATATCGTCCCCTTCTGCAGCGACTATCATGCGCTGCTAGGACGAACCGCATTTGCTCGATTCAATGCGGTGCCACACTATGCTTATCTCAAGCTCAAGATGTCGGGACCACGCGGCGTCATAACAGTTAACGGAAACACGGAACGCTCCCTCCGTACCGAGGAGCACACTGCGGCCTTGGCAGCGGAAGTACAGAGCGGCCTTGCCAAGCAGAATCCTAATTCAGTGGCCAAGCTCCCGCACACTATCAAGCGGATCCGGACTACTCCGCAGCATAATAGTCCGGCTCGTCAGGAGTTAGACTAGCAATCCGGCCTCCGTCTCCGTCCCAGCCTAATAGCGGCATGCGTACCACGCGTACATAACTACGCACTTAAAATACCATGGGCATAGACGGAGGCATAACTAGATTGTGGTCCATAATACGGCTCGACCTCCCCTGGACACACATACTTTCACTTTTTCTTTTTCATCCTTTTCAGGTTTCTTTTCCACAGGCCCCTCAAGACGGCCTGATCATCGGTCCTTTCGAAGGATAGATACACCAAGACAGCAAGAAGCATTGAGGTATATGGGAATCGCTAGGAGGTCTTTTTGACGATCACTCTACCTGTTCTCAGGACCCGCAGGCAGCTCTCCCTTGGTCATGGCATGTTAAATAGCCCTATTGCTTATCGCACTACTTATACGCTTTGACGTATCAATAAAATTATAATGGAAACAGTTCGCGGCCCAACTTCTGCAGCACTAGCTTACTACTTCATTTTTTCTTGATAATCTTATCAATTGCACCCGTACACTTTGGTACGGCTTAAATTCGCCAGGGGCTTTATTGCGCCCCATATTACGGCAACAAAGTTCGAACACTTTTTACAGTATAGTTCGGCACCCCGAATTTAGCATTATATGCATTGGCTCTGAATCATGTCTTTGGTCAATAGTTGGGTTGCCCGGCTCCTGTGCTTACTACCTTACGTTCCGCTATATCAGCTAGGGTAGTAAAGGGAGAACTACTGTGATTGTGCTCTGGTTTATCCGGATGAGCACCTCAGTAGAGAAAGCCGAAAACTGACAGTCATGATGCGGCGTGAGCCGGTCAGCTCTTCAGAGGTTACAAATCTTTTGCGATTTTTTCCGCATTATGCGACGAATCGGTCTCTACCCGATCAGGTGTTTACAGCACCCTAGTTCGGACTCACGAATACTAGGGGCTGCGCCTAAATTTCTATTATAAAACTCCTATGGCTAAGTGAGGGTGATAAAGCCACATAGTCTGATTGCCTGGTTCGTTACGCTAAACACCTCCTTCAAGGACCAAACTTTGGATCAAGAGTGTTTAGATTTTATCCCGAACACCCCCGTACTACCTACGTGGGGGCTGAAGACGACGACTGGCCAACTCTCAGATTTAATAAATGGCCGCACAGGAGGAAAAATCTTGATATAAACAACTAATATTATATTACATATCAGTTTTGTTCCATTATACAGGACAGGATAACATGAATATATTCATCCAAAGATAATGTCTTTCGCACACTGCTCCGCTACAATGCGGGATCCCTCCAGGACATCGTCAAAATATCGCTCGGGCGTGCGGTGCTCCTTGCCCGCGGGCGGTCCCTCGGTCGTGAGCTTGATGGCGTTCATCTTCGCCCACTATATCTTGACACGGGCGAAGGCCATCCGCGCACCTTCAATGCAGACCGACCGCTTGATGGCATCAAGCCGAGGGTAGGCAGCAACCAGTCGCTTCACGAGCCCGAAGTAGCTGTTGGGTATGGCTTCGGCAGGCCATAGACGGATTATCAAATCCTTCATGGCCAATTCGGCCGCCCTATGCAGTTCGGTCAGCTGTTTCAGCTGATCGCTGAAGGGCACCGGATGCTCTGGCGCAAGGTATTGCGACCAGAACAGCTTCTCCGTTGAGCTCCCCTCTTCGGCTCGGAAGAAATCTGCAACATCAGCAATACTGCGCGGCAGATCCGCAAACGCTCCTGGAGAACTCCAAATCCGGGTCAGTAAGAGGTACCTTTTCTTCACAAATTTGCTTTGCATTATAAAGGCCTTACCCGCCGTGATTTTCCTGGCCTCTTGGATTTCCTGGAGGGCACCCTGGGCTTCAACCCGGGCCTCTTGCGTACTTTGGTGGGCCTTAGCAAGCTCGGACTCTTGATCCATAATCTTGCGCTCCAAGGACTCGCATTTCTTTACAGCGTCCTGGAGCTCTTGTTGGACCTCACCGACCTTGGCCTCGTGCTTTTCGCGGACGGATTGTTCCTTCGCCGCTCTCTTCTGGGCCTCGGCCAGCGCCTTTTTAAGGGCCTCCACCTCGATCGCCGCTCCTACAAATATCATGGCACTATGGTCAATACAAATCATCTATCCTTTCTGATATACAAAAGGTCATGGTATACCTTGCTTGTCCTCCAGCTGCTTTTTCACACGGCCGAGTTCTTCCTCGGCCCGCTCCAGACTCTGCTTCAGTTCGAAGACTTTGGCAGCATGGGAGGTCGCAGCCAGCAGCGACGCCTGCTTTTTCACATAGACATGTATGGTTAGTCTCCGGCGAAAATTGTTTGATCCTCTGTCCGGCTTTTCTTTTCGACCACCAGACAGTGTCTCAGGGGCTACTGTCTATACTGTGACATTCTTTTTACATAATTGCATTTCATACCTCAAAACCTATTAGAAGGCTTGTGCAGGCTTCGGTCAGTCCACTTTTCGCGGACTGAATCTTCTCAATCACCGTACCCATGAGGGCACGGTGTTCCTCTACAATGGAAGCACTTCGCAGCGCTTCCAGTAGGGTGTCCGGTGCCTATGGTTGGACAGAGGTCACCGGCGAAATAGGCACACCCCCTTCTTTCGAAGGAGGTTGCTTGCCAGATTTCAGAGCCGTATAGGTCTCCGGGACCGTATTCGGCTGGGGGCTGAATTGGACATGGCCCCCATTGCTAGTATCCGTGGGGATTTGCTCCCCCATGTGTCCAGCGGCCGAGGTTTCACCCTCTGGCGCCGCGCTGACGGCCTCCTGTGTCTCTCCCTGGCCTAGGATCCTTCGGGACAATGCCTCGGTGTCATCCATGGCCTTGGGAGAGGAGGCCGCCGGAAGGGACCCGCTGTCCATCACCTTCGGGTCCAGCGAATTCCCTGAAGATGAGGATCGCTCGAGGTCGGAAAAAGCCGGACTGCAAGTACATGATTCAACATGTTAAAACTATGGAGAAAAGAGGTTGGATATATGAATACGTCAGGGTCTTTGAGTACTCATGACTCGGCCAGGGGCTTATCTCGGGGGCGCCGCTCTGGGCTGCTGTCGACGTCCCACGCGGAGTTATCCGCGAGGGAGACCTTCCCCTCTTGGACGCCTCTGCCTCTAGATTTATGGGGGCCGCCCTTTTCTTCCTTCCCCCCTCAGGGGGAGAGTTGCTTTCCTCCTCCTCCTCGTCGTCCTCTGCGGCGGTGGAGTGAGTCTCGGCGTCTTCAGACATCGCGTCTGAAGTTCCCTTGCGACGGAGGCCACTTCTGGTCTCCTTGGCCTTCTTCTCCGGCGCCTGGTAGGGCGCCGGGACCAGCATCTTTGTCAGAAGCGGGATGGCTGGTTCCTTGGGCAGTGGAGCCGAACACTTAATCCGCTCTGCCTTCTTCGTCCAGCCCTGAAAAAATAAATAGGGAGGCTTAGGCATTTTCCCTGAGTAAGCAAGTAAAGGATACACCTTGAAGCGCGAAAGACTTACCGGACTAGCGGGATGGGCCAGGTCGTGCCCACGGTCCTCAGTCGTCTCCGGCCATTTCTCGTTGGCCTTAAAAAGCACCTTCCAGATGTCTTCGTGCGTAGTTCCGAATAACTGTTGCAAGGTCTGGTGCTCGGCCGGATCGAACTCCCACAGATGGCAAGTCCGGCTTTGGCATGGAAGGATCCGGCGAACTAGCATCACCTGGATCACATTGACAAGCTTGATGTTCTTGTCCACCATGCTCTGGATACGCGCCTGCAGCGCTGTCAGCTCATCCGACGACGCCCAATTCAGGCCCTTCTCTAGCCAGGAGGTGAGCCGCATTGGGGCTCCAGACTTGAATTCGGGAGCCGCGGCCCAGGTGGCGTCGCGGGGCTCTGTGATATAGAACCACAGTTGCTGCCACCCTTTGACGGTCTCCACAAAGGTACCTTTGGGCCATGTGACGTTGGGCATCTTGCTCACCATGGCACCTCCGCACTCTGCGTGTTGGCCATCCACCACCTTCGGCTTCACATTGAAAATCTTGAGCCACAGTCCGAAGTGGGGTGGGATGCGGAGGAAGGCCTCGCACACGACAATAAATGCCGAGATGTTGAGGAAAGAATTTGGGGCTAGATCATGGAAATCTAGCCCATAGTAGAACATGAGTCCGCGGAGGAAAGGGTGAAGAGGAAACCCTAACCCGCAGACGAAGTGGGGGATGAACACCACCCTCTCATGAGGCTTGGGGGTGGGGATGATCTGTCCCTTGGCCGGAAGCCGGTGGGCGATTTCCTTGGCCAAATACCCCGCCTCCCGGAGCTTCATGATGTCCTTCTCCTTGACGGAGGAGGCCATCCACTTGCCTTGCGCTCCGGATCCGGACATGGTCGGAGTGCTTCTTTGAGGCAGAAAAGATGAGAACTTGGGCGCTGGAGCTCAGGAATGGAGAGGCAGAGAAAGAGAAGGCGTGGGTGAAAGGGGTGAATCCTTATCTCCTTATAAAGGCAGTGAATATCAAGCGCCTCCCCACTCGCCTTAAAACTAGCCTATTCCCAAGGGCCGTGCAAACGGCACGGTTGGATTACCCATGCCCATATTGATGAGAATCCCGTAATGAAGGGACACGATCTCTGTTGTGACAAGACGTGCCACTGGAAACCACATCTTAAAGCATGGAGCAGGAGGCTAAAGAACGGCTCGAAATAATGACCGTGCAGGAACGTGGTGTCGCGTTACAAAAAGTTGTCAGCGGATTGGACTCGTGAAATATTATACTCTCTGTGGTTGTGTGTGGTACTTGTTTTGCAGAGCCGGACACGTTTTCTGTGCTCGAAGTCTGTTCTGGAGTATTCGGAGGAGGAACCCGCCTTGCAATGCCGAAGATAATCTGCGCGCCGGACACATCGTCATTGAAGCCTGGTTCAGGGGCTACTGAGGGAGTCCTGGATTAAGGGGTCCTCGGGCGTCCAGACTACGTAACATGGGCCGGACTGATGGGCCATGAAGATACAAGATAGAAGGCTCTCTCCCGTGTCCGGATGGGGCTCTCCTTGGCGTGGACGACAAGCTTGGCGTTCGAATTTGAAGATTCCTTTCTCTGTAATCGACTTTGTACAACCCTAGCCCCCTCCGGTGTCCATATAAACCAGAGGGTTTAGTCCATAGAGGCAATCATAATCAGACAGGCTAGACTTCTAGGGTTTTAGCCATTACGATCTCGTGGTAGATCAACTCTTGTAATACTCATATTCATCAAGATCAATCAAGCAGGACGTAGGGTATTACCTCCATAGAGAGGGCCCGAACCTAGGTAAACATCATGTCCCCCGTCTCCTGTTACCATCGACCTTAGACGCATAGTTCGGGACCCCCTACCCGAGATCCGCCGGTTTTGACACCGACACACGGCATTGAAGAAATCGGAGAATGGAGGCAGCAGGCCGGCAAAGAGAGCATGGAGATGAAGGGGGGTCTCAGTGGCCTCCATGTCAGCTAAGGACCGGGAGGCAGGCCAGACCTTCGTTGCCTTCCACTCATTGGAATCGGCGACGATGGTGTGTCGGACCTTGTCCAGCCCCTCCCAGTTGATCACCGTGGACTGGTCCAACACTGGTTCCGGCCCCGGTGAGGGTTCCAAGGCCGCAGGGGTCTTGCCCTTCTTCTTTCGGAGATCCATGGTGGCGAGATGGGTTCGAGCCGTCACCGAATCTGGCGAAGAAGGCACAAGTTCGCGAGTAGGAGGAGCAGAAGGTAAGCGCACAGTAGGGCAATGATGGCCTTTCTGCATGCACCAGGCAGTTGTCAAGTCAGGCAGTTGCCGAGGCAGCATGGGGAAGTGGAGATGCCCATGTCCCATCAAGTGCCATGCGTCAGCCTGGCCCGCAGGCGATTGGGGCCCACGGCGCTTCGCCCTTGCCCTTTGGCTTCGCCTCGAAGCCAAGTCCGAGCGCGCCTTGGGCCCGGGGGCTACTGTCGGTGTTCTAGGAACCAGGGTACCCAGACATGCCTGCCTGCAGCCCATGGCGTGGCTTCATCGATGATCTGGTAGGGCCCATCTACAAAGACTATCAAGACAAGACCCTCACGAGGGGCCAAGCCTCGCGAGGCGGACGACGCCAAGACCTCCCGAGGGAGCGGCCTTCCTAGGCTGCATCCTAAGGAGCGGAGATTCCTATGCAGGTGCCCAACCTCATGAGGTTGCGGTGACACAAGCATGACGACCAAGGCCAGGCGGGCTCCAGCGGGCACAGAGAAGACATTTTCCTCTTTGGTGCTCAGGAGGCAAGCGCATGCGTGGGTTCCCGAGGACTCAGGGAAAGGTTTCCATTCTGGTGCAACGAGACCGAGACTGCCAGGACGACAGGAAAGATGTCATCGCCGAGCCCACCGTAGCATCACGACCAGAAGCTTTGTAGGTGAAGACCACCTTTCTTTAGGATAAGATGTACTACTTGTCCCCTTTCAAATTGGCCGTTGTGGAATCCCTTCCTGCCTATGTTTTGGGGAAGAGGACCAAGGCCACTATAAATATAGGTTAGCCACCACCATAGAAGAGGATCAGGACCTCTCGACTCATTCCCTCACCAGAGCGGACCTCACGAGGTTGTTCATCCCTTGTACTTGTTCATCCTCAGCCCCTCGTGAGGCAAATCCACCACAAAGCAGGAGTAGGGTCTTACACCGCAAGGTGGCCTGAACCTGGGTAAATTGTTGTGTTCATCTTCTTCCTTGTTCATCGAGCTAGGCCGTGGGGCGACGAGTTGGTTGGCCAGATAGGTTGAGCTCTTCGCACATGCCCTAGAGTTCGAACCTTTCTTGGGTCAGCGGACCCCTGAATCCGACAACCGCCTACAGGCCTGGCGTCACGCGTGGCGCATGGCGGGGCACGGGACGCCCCCACTTACCCGCAATGCCTCAGCAACTGCCCAGGCTGACATAAAACCTGCTCGTGCCGGTTGCGTGGCCATCATTGCCCTAAAGCCGAAGGGGCACGGACCGGTTCCTCCGAACGCTATAAAAGGGCGAGGGGTCGGACCCCTTGGCCCATCTCTGTCTTCTCGCCTCTCTGTCTCCAACTATCGTTGTCGTAGCCATGGCACCCTTGAGGACGTTTTCCACCGATGAGAAGGGAAAGACGACGCTGGAGGGAGCGAAGCAGTAGCAGCTAGCGAGGGGCGAGGCCGCCCTCGCAAGCCCACCGCTGAGCCCAGGGACGCGGGTGTCCTCCATTGTCTGCCTACATCGGCTTGAGCAGCCGCGGGTAGAACTCAGCCCGCGGGCATGGGCACAAAGGCCAAGGCGGCCGTGCCCGAGGGGGAGGAATGGCATAGGCGTCTGGCCACCCTGGTCGTGGAGCTATTCCGCCGACCTGGCCCGCAAGTTCATCGTGGGGATGGACGGACAGCCCCGGACCTAGCTCTGGCTCCCAGACTCCTTTGTCGATGAGATGGCGGACCGCGCGCCCCTAGGCCTATGGCTGCAGCCGGACAGGTGCTGCAACGGGGCTTCCTGGGTGGCGACAGAGTTTCCTTACCCCAGCTTCATGTTCCTGAAGCGGGGGTGGAAGTTGTTCGCCCGCGCCCGCGGCTTGAAGGGGGCACACCCTCCACTTCAAGTTTGACGGGGCTGCCACGCTCTTCGTGAAGATCGTCGGGGAGGCCGGCGACCGCCAGTAGTGCTGCATTAAGAGCAACAGCGGCAGCAGCGGCCACTCCTCCGGCAGCAGCAGCAGCAGCACCTCCTCCGAGGGAAGAGGGAGCAGCCACGACTCCGATGAGCCCCCACACCATCATGTCCAGAAGGAGGAGGACTCCGACTAGGCGTTGGCAATGCCGGAGCCGAGGCCTCGGGGGTGGCAGCCTCTGCGAGGAGGTTTCTTTTGCTTGTTCTTTTTCCTTCCATGCATTGGACAACATGGGCCCCGAGGGGGCGTGTAAAAGCTTGCACCTTTATCTTAATGCTTTCATGGTTAGGATTTAAGTTCGATCTCGATGTCACTTGTTAGGCTTGTCCTACTCTTCGCGATCACCTTAATGCTCTGCATCGCTAGGACCCAACCCCACGCAAGCCTCAGCCATCGCTGGTATGTCAGGTCGCGATGCCTGCGACAAGGCCAGGAGGTGAGGGGCCTGGGCCTGGTAACAGCTCTTGAGGCGTGATGCTCAGGAGGTCCCCCTTGACATGCAAGCAGCCCTCGCGGGAGAAGAGGCTTCCACCCTAAACGAGGTCACGACGAGAAGGAACGCCGCGAGAAGGTCCTCGGGCCGCGGGGGGCAGTTAACTTAGCTTTTAGGCTTGAGGCGAGGCGGCCGTCGCTCATGGGTTTACGCCATGTCGGAACATGTTCCTCCGAACTTGAATCTTTGCCTGCCCTCTATCTACGATAGATGAAATGCAAGCTCCGTGGGGGGCACGTGAAAAGATTGATATTCTTCACGCTTCAGTCAATGCTTTGGAATTTAGTTGCACATCTCCTCCCTGCGTTTCCTTGCGGGGCTCGCCCCTCTTTTTCTTGCTTGCCAAAGAGCTCTACGTTTACAGGGCCCAGCCCTCGCGCAGGTCTCAGCCGCCACTAATATGTTGGGTCGCGATGCCCGGAACAAGGCCAGGGATGAGGGGCATGAGAGTCAGTAGGAGCCCCAGAAGCACGATGCTCCAGGGCCCCCCTTTCGACGTGCAAGCGACTCACGCAAAAAAGAGGTGGCATGCCTCGCCAAGGTTGCACGGGGAAGGAGTTCGAACGGCACTGTGCACCATGTGAGGTGGTTGTACTTAGCTTTTTGATGAACTGTGGTGCCGATCGAGTCGCCGCCCGCGGCAGGGCTTGCCCGAAATGCGCCATCCAAGGCCGGGCCTCCTGAAGCGGAACGAAACGCTGCTCACGCGGTGTCCGAGCATCTAGCTCCTCGAGCTGTATGCTGACAAGTTATGGGGTGAGAGCGCCTGCCAACTCACACACCACTGCTGCATGAGGGAATAAGGCACCAAGGACCTCGTGAGGTGACGTGCACGGGGCAGACCCGCGAGCCAGAGCTCGGTCTCTCGAGTTTCTCGACGCTGCAGGGACGGACCCAAGCACAGGCGTCATGCCAATTGTAGCCCCCTGCTCATGGCGCCGTCGTGGGTAGGGTTGTGGTGCGGGACACCCGTGGTGGCTAAGCATCAAATTTACAATTGCATTACTTGGGCCGCGCCCTTACTTCCCCGTTCGTGATGGTCCCATGAGAGGACGGAACACCAAGGACCCCTGGAGGTGATGTGCACGGGAGCTGGCCTGCGAGATAGAGCTCGGTCACTTGGATTTATCGATGCTGCAGGGACAAACCCGAGCATAGATGCCGAGTTCAATCCCCGTCATGGAACAGTCAAGAGAGAAGGTCGCGAAAACGCGATGATTCAAATGGTGGCGAGGCACCAATCACGCAACTTCAGCCAGCAAAACAACTTCATCAAAGCATAACCAGGTCCAGTACATGACCAAAATGACACGGCTACAGGGGCGGACACTGACCAGACTGAGGATGATGCAGCCCGAGGGGCGCCCTCAATTGAACAACCAAAAAGTCACCTGGTGATCATGCTGCTGCAGAAGCGTCGGGGTGGTTGGTGAAGCACGTCATGAAGCATGCTGCGAGGGGCCACCCCTCAGGGGCAAGTTGGCTCCTGATATTCTAGGGGCTCATGATAGGCTGAGGCCTCGCGAGCCACCAACGCAAGGCACGCGAAGCGCTGGTAGGTGGCATCGGCGTTCAGCAGGCCGAAAGGCATGTGGACATAGTTGGTGGGGATGCTCCTGCTCCTGCCGACGCAAGACGGCCAAAAGATGTCCTGGAAGCCGGCCCTGTTGAGGCCCGCGATGTCGACGCACACCCGCAACTCGCTGTCCACGCTGGGAGCGGCAACCGAGCCGGTGGGGTGACGCTCGCCGCGCATGGCCCGCGCTTCTTGCAGCTTGTAGACCTCCTGGGTGATGAACTCCTATGCTTCTGGTGACTGGCGCTGTGCTCCTTGCTTGCGGGGGTGCGCGTCGAAGCACGCCTCCAGGTGGTGCCCGAGCACCTCCCTCGACGCACTCGTCAGGTCAGATGTTCTCCAGACGGAAGCCCCTGAGCCTGAACTAAGGGAGGCATCAGGCACGCCTTCCTATGTAGGAGGAAGGCGTGCCCCCGTGATAGGGGTGGAGCCTTGGATGTCGCTGCCAGCCGGCTGCTTGTTTGCCTCAGGGCGGCTCTTGGGGAGGAGCTGCTTCTTCTTTGCGGGGGTGGCTTCAGGAGGCTCGATGACGTTCTCGCCGTCAGAGTTGTCTGCCGCAGCAACGCGGTAAGCATGCTCGAGGGAGCAGACCACATCCTTCTCGTCACAAGCGATAGTGATGGCACCGCTGCAGCCAGGCATCTTGAGGACGTTGCTGTGGTGGGTTGCTACCATGAACTTGGAGAGTGTGGGGTACCCTGGGATGGCATTGTATGGGAGGCCGATGTGTGCCACATCGAAGTCGATCAGCTCGGTGTGGTAGTTGTCGTTGGTGCCGAAGGTGACTGGAAGGCGCACCTGCCCCAAGGGAGTGGTCGATCCATTCGTCATCCCAGAGAAGGGCCTGGTGGGCATCAGCTGGTCGTAGGGCACCTGAAGCGTCTCGAAGGTCATGATGGAGATCATGTTGAGGCCAGCCCCACCATCGATGAGGGTTTTGGTGACTACGACGTTGCTGATAGTGGGGGTGCACAACATGGGAAGTGCGCCAGCAATGGCCGAGCACCTGAGGTGATCCTTGGAGTCGAAAGTGATGGTGTACTGTGACCACTTGAGGGGTCTCACTCCTTCAAGCCTCGGGAGGGCAGCATTCACCTCGCGAGAGAACTGCTTAAAGAGGCGGTTGGACATGGGGGCCTGAGCTCCATCGAGGATGCAGGCTATTGCATGAGGCTCCTGATAGTCCCTCAGCCCCCTCGTCTTGCTGGTTGTTGCCGTTCCTCCTGGGAGGCGGCGGCAGTGGTGGAAGGGCTGCGTTGTCCTGAGGGCGCGCCTCGCGAGGCTGGTCATGCGAGGCACCATCACGAGGCTGGTCATGCCAGGCCTGGCGCTGATTGCCATTGCGGTTGTCCCATTTGCCACCGTCGCGGCCACCTCCACGGCCAGCACCCCGGTCTATGCGGTCAGGGCAGTGGCCCAAGCGCTCGTCGCGAAGCATTCTGAGCTCCTAGCAGTCATTGGTGTTGTGGGTGCGCATGTTGTGGTATACGCAGAATAGGAGGCTACTCCCTTCGGGCTCATCGCGGTCGCGGCCACGCTTCTACTTGGGCTTGGCTGCCAGCACAGCGGGGCCCTTGCATTTGACCTCCTTGCCCTTGGCCTTGCCATCGTCGGGCGCTGCGTCGGGGTCATTGTGGAGGAAGAGGCGGCCCTCTTCGGCCTTGGTGCACTTGTCAGCAACGGTGAACAGCTCCAATGCTATGCTCAGGTCGTTGTGGATGGCGAGCTCTCGCACATGCGGACGTCCTTGACTCCATTGGTGAACGCCATGATGATGGCCTCGTCCGAAGCGCGCGGAATCTTGTGGCACACCTGGCTAAAGTGATGAATGTATTGGCGAAGGGTTTCGTCAAGGCGTTGTTTCACTCGCCGCATGTCGTTCATGGTGAGGGCGTGGTCGTAGGTGCCATTGAAGTTGGTGACGAACAGCTCGCATAGCTCACCCCATGAAGAGATGGACTCCTCGGGTAGGTTCATGAACAAAGAGCGCGTGCCATCCTTGAGGGCCATGGGGAACCAGTTCGCCATGACCATGTCTTCGCCATTCGCCGCCTTGATGCTCAGCGCGTAGAGCTGGAGGAATTCCGTAGGGTCTGGGGTGTCGTCGTAGCGCGGGGGCAGGTCTGGCTTGAACTTGACAGGCCAAACCACCCGGCGCAGCTCACGAGTGAAGGCCCGGTGGCCCACATTGCATGAGGGGGTCCCATGTGCGAGGGCGGGGCGGTTCTGGCACCCCGCCGCCGCGACCTCCCGGATAGCTCGGTCTTGGTGTTGCTGACACTGCTCGAGGAGGATGCGCGCATCCGGCGGCGCACGGCGGATGATCTGGCAGCTGGCCTCGTCCCGGGCCAGTGCAGGCGCCCCGCGCGATGGGTCGCGGGACCATGCTTTGCGCTGGGGCTCATCGATGTCGCCGCGCAGGGGAGGCGGTGGAGGTGCGCCATGCGCGACATCACCAGCGCGAGACGGCAGAGGGTGGAGCGAGTGAGAGGGTGCCGGAGCCTCGCCCGCGGCGTTGAAGAGCTCGGTGATGCGGCCAAGCCAGGTGTCGTAGACCTCGTCGATCGGGTGGTAGCGCAGCAGTTCCCGTGCCATGAGAAGGGAAGCCTACGCGTTCACCAGCCCACGGCGAGCATGGGAGGATGAACCCATGGTCGGGGTGAGCGAAGGCGTGGCGGTGCGGCCGTCCTGCGGCACGGAGGGGTGCAGGGAGGAGTCCTGCTACTCGTGTGCGGCGAGGTCGGTGGTGGTGTTGGACGCGGCCGAGGGGGAGTGGCGGCGGTTCCCACGGCCCGTGGGCTCCTTCTGAGCGACCCGAGCCACTTGGCGCTCCGCGCGGACACGGCGAGCGTCGGCCATGGAGTCGGTGCAGCTGAACCCGGAGCGGAGCGGAAGGAGAGAGGCACACCCCTACCTGGCACCCCAAATGTCGAAATCGGGGCTCCGGGGACCCAAGGAAGGTTTGAACTCTGGGGTGTGCTCACAGTTCCTCGCCTCGCCCTACTAGCTACACCCGACCTCACGATCAAGCTTCGGCGCGTCCTCACCGAGAAGGAAGAACAAGAACACAACAATTTACTCATGTTCGGGCCACCTTGCGGTGTAAAATCCTACTCCTACTTTGTGGTTGGATTGCCTTGTGAGGGAGGATGAATATCTGAGTACAAGTGGCCTCGGGAGGCTTCAGGAGCGGCTCCGGGCTTGAGTGGTGGATGAACTCAATCTCCTTGGATCAGATCGGGTTGGATCGGATCGGATCCCCTTCTAAGGTGGTGACCTAGCTCTA
The DNA here is from genome assembly GCA_011799875.1 of Thinopyrum elongatum. Classification (NCBI taxonomy): domain Eukaryota; kingdom Viridiplantae; phylum Streptophyta; class Magnoliopsida; order Poales; family Poaceae; genus Thinopyrum; species Thinopyrum elongatum. The sequence continues at coordinate 231,140,335 of CM022298.1, forward strand.
CTTATACTAGCCTCGGTCCTCTTCCCCCAAAACATTAGGTGGGAAGGGTGTCCACAACAGCCAATTTTGAAGGGGAACAGGAGTACACCTTATCCTGACAAAAGGTGGTCTCCGCCTGCTAAAGCTTCTGGTCATGACGCGCAGGTGGGCTCGGCGATGACCTCCATCCTGACGATCCCACCGTCCTGGTCTTCCAGCACCAAAGAGGTAACCTTTGGGGCTGCCTTGGGAACCCACATGCTGACCTTACCACCTTAGCACCAAAGAGGAAAGTTTCACCATCCGCGCCCGCTGGCACGGCTCCTGGCGCCGCTCGTTGTGGCTCACGTCACCCACGTGCAGCGCGAGGCAGGCTTGGCGACCTCAGAGTATCCGCCCATGAGGGAGCCTCAGGAGGAAGCTTTGGGAGGCTACCCCATGAGAGGGCCTCGGGAGGTCCTCGGCGACGTGCGCCTCGTGAGGCGGGGGTAATAACCCACAAGTATAGGGGATTGCAAAAAAATTCGAGGGTAGAGTATTACCCAAATTTATTGATTCGACACAAGGGGAGCCAAAGAATATTCGTGAGTATTAGCAGTTGAGTTGTCAATTCAACCACACCTGAAAGACTTAATATCTACAGCAAAGTATTTAGTAGCAAAGTAGTATGATAGTAACGGTAATAGTGGCAATAGTAACAGTAGCAGTTTTGTAGTGATTGTAACAGCAGTAGCAACGAAAGTAACTTAGCAAAGATCTATATGTGAAAAGCTCGTAGGCATTGGATCAGCGATTGATAATTGTGTTGGATAATATTCATCATGTAGCAGTCATAAGCTAGGGTGACACAGAATAGCTCCAATTCATCAATATAATGTAGGCATGTATTCCGTATATAGTCATACGTGCTTATGGAAAAGAACTTGCATGCCATATTTTGTCCTACCCTCCCGTGGCAGCGGGGTCCATAAGGAAACTAAGGGATATTAAGGCCTCCCTTTAATAGAGAACCAGAACAAAGCATTAGCACTTAGTGAATACATGAACTCCTCAAACTACGGTAATCACCGGAAATAATCCCAATTATTGTCACCTTGGGGTATGCGGATCATAACACGTAATAGGTGTCTACAACTTGCAAGATAGGATCAAGAACACACATATATTCATGAAAACATAATAGGTTCAGATCTGAAATCTTGGCACTCGGACCCTAGTGACAAGCATTACGCATAGCAAAGTCATAGCAACATCAATCTCAGAACATAGTGGATACTACGGATCAAACTCTAACAAAACTAACTCGATTACATGATAAATCTCATCCAACCCATCACCGTCCAACAAGACTACGATGGAATTACTCACTCCCGGCGGTGAGCATCATGAAATTGGTGATGGATAAAGGTTGATGATGAAGATGGCGATGGATTCCACCCTCTGAAGCCCCGAACGGACTCCAGATCAGCCCTCCCGATGAAGAACAGGAGGTGGCGGTGGCTCCGTATCGTAAAACGCGATGAATCCTTCTCTCTGATTTTTTTCTCTGCGAATAGGAATATATGGAGTTGGAGTTAGGGTTGTAGACGGTCCAGGGGGGCCACAAGCCTGCAGGGCGCGCCCTGGGGGCTATGCGCACCCTCAGGGCTTATGGGCCCCCTCTGGTATCTTTTTCTGCCAGTATTTTTTATATATTCCAGAAATATTCTCCGTAAATTTTAGGTCAATCCGAGAACTTTGATTTCTGCACAAAAATAACACCATGGCAATTCTGCTGACAACAGCATCAGTCCGGGTTAGTTCCATTCAAATCATGTAGATTAGGGTCCAAAACAAGGGCAAAAGAGTTTGGAAAAGTAGATACGATGGAGACGTATCAACTCCCCCAAGCTTAACCCATTGCTTGTCCTCAAGCAATTCAGTTGACAAACTGAAAGTGATGAAGAAAAACTTTTACAAACTTGGTTTGATCTTGTTGTTGCAAATATGTCTAGCCAATATTCAGGTTTTCAGCAAAGATTATGAACTAACCATATTCACAATAACACTTAGGTCTCACATTTACTCATATCAATGACATAATCAACTAGCAAGCAATAATAAGATATCTCAGATGACAACACTTTTTCAAAACAATCATGATATAATATTGTCGGGGCCGGATTTCGGGGACACAATATATTCCCAGAAATTAACCCCTCGTGTCATCACCAGCCCAGGATTACTGTTACTGGTGGACACATCCTTGTTACAGATTACCAAGCTATTACAAGAGTTGAATACAAGACCATAAAGGTCCAATGATACAACAATGATGTCTGGTAGTGGATGACAGAATTAACTCGTGGTTCACCAACGTCGATGGGGCTCCATTCCCACAGGAACAGCTGACCCGGATAATTCCTATCCCGCATGGCTGCTATCCTAGGCTCCGCACGGTCGTCGCTGTGGTACTCCTCGTAGAAATCCTGACCTGGCCAAGTAAATAGCCAGGGACAAGCCTGTGAGTACGTTTGAATGTACTCGCAAACATCAGGAACAAAAGATATACCGAATGTAACAATTAAATTATATGATCATGATGAACCACACTATATGCGTATGCTCATGATGGACTTAAATGCCTACTGACAGGAATTAAATCATGGCATGATAAAATATTAGCATATGCAAATAAATGAATATATGGGAATGTTAGTGATAAATAAGGAAAGTCAAAGGAAACAAAATAAAAGAAATGCCGGTCGGATGTCAAGTGACACCATGGTAGGTCTTGAAGAGAAATGCCAATCGGGTGTCTAAAAGAGAAATCGGACGAGACAGGACCATCCGAGAACTCAGGCGACGCCACGAGAGGTCTTGAAAAGAAATGCCAGTCGGGTGTCAAGTGACGCCACAGTCGGACTTGAAGAGAAATGCCAATCGGGTGTCCACAAGAGTAGTGGCGTGATAAACCACCTGTTAACTCGAGGGACGCCACGAGAGGTCTTGAAAAGAAATGCCAGTCGGGTGTCAAGTGACGCCATGGTCGGACTTGAAGAGAAATGCCAATCGGGTGTCCACAAGAGTAGTGGCGTGATAAACCAGCTGTTAACTCGAGGGACGCCACAAGAGGTCTTGAAAATAAAATTGAGTGCCCGGGGTAGTCTAGCCAGCCCTTGAGACACTCAGGAAAATTAAAATAAGAGAAACAGGTTAGTTCACAATAATATGCATAACCATAAAAAATTTCACAGCAATAGTATTCAAATTACCATGACGGCGTTAGTGATGATAACAATATCCTGCAAAAAAATAGTTCAGGCCCAATTAATTATTTTCCTCCGAAGACCGACACTAAGACCGACACTTGACCAACCCAGACTGTAGCCCTTAACTACGGACACGGCTATTCGAATAGGTTTAAACTCTGCAGAGGGTGTACTCTTTACCCACAAGTAAAGGATTTCTTTAGTCAGCACCGTGACACTGACTAATTCCCATTACGGTCTTTGGGTTGAAAACACACCTGACCAGCACACACCAGATTAACTTTCCGGATGCCAGGAATCACCCAAAGCATCGTTCAAGAAAAACTCTAAGACGGAGAGACCAACGTCCTGCATGGGATTACTATTAATACGCGCGGATTCCAAGGGGTGCCCCCCTCTCAGTCACTACTAGAAACACCCATGCCCCCTGACCCGATGACAGGATTTAGTCCGCGGCCGCGGAAACCCTCATCGTGGCCCTCTGTATGGTGTGTGCATGGAAAGGGGTTATCAACTTACTAAACCATACCCTACCTGTGGCAAGAACCTGTGGCAGCACGAAACAAGTATGGGGGTTACCGGAACAAGACTCGATCTACGGTCAACTCACGAGGCATTAAGTTTCCTGCAACGGTTAGCACAACAAGGTATTCCTTTAGCAGCAATCCCAACAGGGCCACAACCCTTGCATGCTCCAACATGCACAACAAACAAGGCATGATCACGCTCCAACGTGATCATCCTCCTGCTGGTAACGGTATCTCTCTTATGCCTGCTCCGGCAAGTTAGTCATGACAACACACGATGCACGGTACGATGAAACATGCCAACACTACACACATGCAAAAATTAGCCATATGCCAGTTTTATTTGAATTCAACATAGTCATCATCAAATTATTCTAGCAAATAAACTACCATGCATTCACCATATCAAGTGTTCAAGATGCTTGCCTTGAGCAAGCAGAACTATTGGGTGCACTCCAAAAGTTTTGAGAATTTTATCTTCCCTCCATTTCCTATTTTCAAAAATATTTGAATTACCATATGAAACAAAAATAGTGCTAAAAAGTGTTTCAAATTTTTTTCAATAAATACTAAAATAAACTAGATGAAAAATAAAAAATAACAGAAAAAGAATCAATTTATTTGGAGTTAATATGAATTAATTATGGGATTTATAAGTTGAAAAGAATAAAGAAAAGGACTATTTAATAGATTCAGTAGGGACAAAGCCTAGGAAAAATGTTCACCTAGGCTTAAATAATAGGGCATGATTTTAGAAGTATTTAGAAACTTTAATCATCGGATTTGGATTCGAAATGGTCACTGGGGAATTATTTGAATATTGCTGGAAAAAGATAAAGAAAAGACTGAGGAACGCCCTGTGCGCGTTTTAGCTGTACGGCATCGCTGGGCCGAGCCCAGCTCCTAGCCCACGGGGAGGCGGCGCGTCGAAGGCGTACCCCCTCAGAGTACGTTTTCCCCAGAGGGAAAACGCACCCACGGGGATGTGCTTCTGGAAAGAATGGTTGGCTCGCCGACAGGTGGGACCCACCTGTCGGGTTTATCTTCCCCATCTCGCGCGTGCCTGGACAGGAACAGAGGCAAGCTCCAGCAAGGATTGCCGGTGTTGTAGGGCATCTCCGGCGACGTTCGGCACATGGTTGGGTTCAGGGAAGAGTGCCGCATCCGTGGGAGGTGGAGATAGCCGTTGAGGGGCTCGGGTTCGAGCACGGCGTCAACCATGGCGGACGAGAGCTACGGGTGGATTTGCCAAGCTCAACTCGACCTTGGGGAGGAGGAATTGGAGCGTGGAAAGGATCTGTGGGACCATGGGGAAGTTCCTGGTGTAGCTAGTTGAGAGGGGGAGGTACTGGAGAGGTGGAAATCTTCGCGGATGCGGTGGCGGCTGTGGTTGCCGGAGTTGAAGACGACGACACTCCGGTCGTTTTCCTTCCATGGGGAGCTTACAGAGGGAGAGGGGAGGGTGATGATGCTCGAGGGCGAGCTCACGATGGCCTTTTATAGGCGGGGAAAGGTGATGCCGTGGCTTACCGAATAAGTCACGACGGCGGCGGCCATAACTGCGCCATCGAAGCAGTTGTGGTCGGTGGCGTGGGTCAGCGTGGTAGATGAGGGCGGTGGATGAATGGATGAGCACTGGACGTTGGCCATTATGGTGAGACGGCGCCGACAGAGACGTGGTCGAGTGGTCGTCTTCGGGCGGCGGACAGAGGCGGCGCTAGGGGACGAGGTAAGGTGTCGGTGAGGCTTGGGGATGATCAGGTGACCCAGGCATGGACTCGGGCGAGCAGGGGAGGCAGCAGGGGATCAGCAGCGGCTCGATGCCATGGCAGCGGTACACGCGCTCTGGGCATGCTCATCAAGTGCTCGATGAATTGCCAGAGCAAGCTAGATAGGTCCATTTGAGCTGATTTTTTGCATGATGATGCTAGCAAGTGTGAGGGGTGTGTTGGACATGCCAGCTTAGCAAATGGAGCTAGAGCCATATGGAGGTTTTAGTGATGACAGAATTTTGTCATGCACTCAAGGTGTATGATGAAATGAAATGGTGCCCTAGGTATTTTTGTTGATCATGAAACTTGGCAGTATGATGCCTCTTTGAGTGATAGAGATGTTGGTGGAGTTGGTTGTGCAAGAGGAGAAACTTGCTAGTGCTAGTTTTACTGATATTCATTTCTGGACAGAAAGTTCAGAGGAATATTTGGTGAACTAAAATGATGCAAATGAAGCTGATCTTCTGGACTTAAGGTTTTGGTTGGAAGGACTATGAGTGGGAAAAAATTTCAGGATTTTTGAGGAAAGGAAAATTAGGGATGTAGTAGAAACTCAAATACAGGACATAATTGAAAAGAGGTTGTTTCACTCAAATTTTTCAAAAGACAAAGTTTGGTTTTTGCATAAAAGTGATATGTAGGCATCACATGACCTCCCATAATTTTTGTGGGATTTAAAAAGAATTATTTAAAATGGTTGTAGTGCAATATAGGCATTTAAAATATTGAAAAAGCAATTAAAAGAATTGTTTTGGGCAAATTTTTATTCTGAAAATAATTCTTACTGTTATTAAAATGTAATTGAAATGATTTGAGAAAACTACCAAAGCCACAATATTATTCCAAAAATTTCTATATGGAGGGAAGAATTTTGAAAAACAGAAACAGAAAGGGTTCTGAAATTAAATAAAGACCTAGTATAATTCAAAATTTTATTTCTGGCCAAATTTTATTTAGTAAAAACATGATTAAATTTTTGGGGTGTTACAAATATGAAAAAATGGTATCTTGCTAGCCCTTTCTGAGACCGCAAAACATAAATGCAGAGCACCCCTGAAGATCAAGGACTGACTGGACATTGTAATTCATGGAAAAAGAGATCCAGTCACAGTCATACTCAATACTGAATAAAAACAAGGCATATAAATGACGATGGTGCTCTCCAGCTGGTGCTTTTATAAGAAGATGATGACTCAACAATAAAAATAAGGCCCTTTGTAGAGGGAAGCAGGGATTTGCAGAGGTACCAGAGCTCGAAGCTTTTAAAACAGAGATGAATATAATTTTGAGCGGTATGCTTTCATTGTCAACATAACAACCAAGAGATCTCACTATCTTCCATGCTAGACACATTATAGGCGGTTACCAAACAGAATAGTAAAGTTTTACTCCCCCTCCACCAACAAGCACACTCCACGGCTAGCCGAATCCGCGGGTACCGTCCATACCAACAACAGTCCTGGGGGAGTTTTGTTTCATTATTATATTTTAATTTTAATTTTTGATCATGGAACTGGGCATCCCAATTACCAGCCACTTTCTCGTGAATGACAAGTGAATAAACACTCATCGTGAGAATAACCCACCTAGCATGGAAGATACTGACAGCCCCCAGTCGCTACATGAGCGATTCGGGCATACAAAACAGATTATTATTTGAAGATTTAGAGTTTGGCACATGCAAATTTACTTGGAACGGCAGGTAAATACCGTATATAGGTAGGTATGGTGGACTCATATGGAACAACTTTGGGTTTAAGGAAGTGGATGCACAAGCAATATTCCCGCTTAGTACAAGTGAAGGCTAGCAAAAAGATTGAGGAGCGACCAACTAGAGAGCGACAACGGTCATAAACATGCATTGAGATTAATCAACATTGAATGCAAACATGAGTAGGATATAAATCACCATGAACATAAATATCGTGGAGGCTATGTTGATTTTGATTCAACTACATGGGTGAACATGTGCCAAGTCAAGCCACTTGAATCATTCAAAGGAGGATACCATCCTATCATACTACATCATAACCATTTTAAATTGCATGCTGGCACACAAGACAAACCATTATCCACTCCTAGCTAATTAAGCATGGCATGAGTAACTACAATCTCTAATTTTCATTGCAAACATGTTTCATTCATAATAGGTTGAATCAAGAACGATGAGCTAATCATATTTACAAAAACAAAATAGGTCGATTTCATACCAGCTTTTCCTCATCTCATCAAATATCATCATTATTGCCTTTCACTTGCATGACCGAACATTGTGAATAATAATAATAGTGCACGTGCATTGGACTAAGCTAGAATCTGCAAACATTTATTCAAAGGAGAAGACAAGGTAATATGGGCTCTTTGTTGGATCAACAATAATGCATATGAGAGCCACTCAACATTTTCATCATGGTCTTCTCCTTACGACCCAAAGAAAAGAAAAGAACTTCAAAGAAACACACTAAAATATTTTTGGAGTTTTTGTTTTTCTGCAGAAAGTAAATTAAATGGAAACAAGAAAAACTATTTACACGGGAAAGATCCCAACAAGCAAAAGAAGAACGAGAAATCTTTTTGGGTTTTCTTTTAATACTACAGCTAATTAAACTAGAAAGAAAAATGAAAAAGAAGCGAGAAATATTTTTGGATTTTATTAAAGTTTTTCAAACACACAAGAAGAAAGCAAGAAAAATAAACTAACATGGATAATACAATGAAAAAGGATGAACAACGACAACTGGAATGATGTGTGAACATGAATGTAATGTCGGTGAGAAATACGTACTCCCCCAAGCTTAGGATTTTGGCCTAAGTTGGTCTAGGGCCACGGCTCGAAATAACCTTCTCCTAGATACTGCGGAGGGTCCTGAGGGTTCCACTGGTTGGCGAGCTCCTGTGGCTCCCACTGGTAAATAGGCTCCTGATATGGCTCAGGTACTGGTGCTGGCTCAGGCACTAGGGGTTGTGAGAGACCCCAAAATATGTAGATGTCCTCGGGCATAATAATGTACCTGCCTGAATAAATATCAAACAAAGAAGGTGCAGGCAAAGTAATAATCTCCCGAGTGCCCTGGCTGAATACTAAGTTGTAGAGGAGTCGCTTATCCTCGTCATTATAAAATGGTGTGCTACCATACTAGCATAGTCTAAATATTTAGTGGGTAGCCGCATCTCCTCCTTCTCATCATGCCTAATAGGTATCTCAAAATGTGCTGCGAGACGGGAGGCATAGACACCACCAAAAATACTACCCTTCGAATGGTTTGTGTGTAACCGCCGAGCAACCATAGCGCCCAAACTAAAGGTTCTATCAGCAAGTAAAGCATGGTGCAAAATAGCTAGATCAGGTGCACTAAGGCCTCCACTCTCCCCACTACCTATCAAACATCTCCCGGCAAATAATGAATAATAACGTAAAACGGGAAAATGTAAGCTAGATACTCTTGCCTCTGACACTCCTCTCTCTTCCCCCACAGTAGTTTCAAGAAGAAAGAAAGTCCCCCACGTCTCTAGGATGTGGCTCAATGATACGGCCCTCATAAGGTAATTTGCAAGCATAGCAAAAATCATATAGTGTCATTACCTTAGGCACATCATACAAATGAAACTCTACCATGGGCGGTTCCTTCTTAGGATAAAAGCAAAAAAAATTGCACGAAGGTATTAGTGAGTAGGAGGTATTGGTCGCACTTATCTTGGAGGAAGGAAACAATGCCGGCATTCTCCACCAAATAATAGAAATCATCATAAATTCCAACCTCCTTAAAAAATGTATCACTTGGCCATTCACACGGCCGAACCTCTGCCGCACACGGAAGATTGTACTTGGGCTCCTCTACCGGAGTTTCCTCCGAAGTTTCCTCCGCATTGCGGCTTGACGAGCCTCTTAACCGCCTCCTCATGATTTTTCTTTCCTCTGAAATTTACTGAAATTTTTAGTGACTCAAAATAAAAGTGAACAAAACTCAACAAAATTGATAGCAACTACTCCTACAAGTGTCTAGAGGCTATATCATGCAACAAAACTACTTTGGACCGTATAAATTTGACATGCAAGCTCAAGAACATGGTCACCACAGCAGCAAAAATTTGCAATATATAAAGCACTAGAATAAAAACTAATTGGACCATTGGAGGAGTCACATACCGAAGAACAATCCCCCAAAACAGTTTCGAAAATGGAGCTCTGAGCAAGGAGATCGAAAATGGCAGCAGTATGAGCAAGAACACGGGTTTGAGCAATGGTGTGATTTTTTCTGGAGGAAGACGAAGTGGATGGGTGACTGGAATAAGTGAGGGGGCCTACATGGGCCCCACAAGCCACCTAGGCATGCCTAGGGGGTGGGCGCGCCCTGTGGGCTTGTGGCTCATAGGTGCACCCCCCTGGGGTGTGTTCAGTGCCAAATTTTTTCAAATATTGCATAAAAAATCATACTAAATTTTCAGGGCATTTGGAGAACTTTTATTTTCTGGTCAATTTTTTTATTGCACGGATAGTTTAGAAAACAGTAAAATAATAGCATTTCTACTTTATTAATTCTAAATAACAGAAAGTAAAAAGTGGGTACATAAGGTTGTGTTTACTAAATTCATCCATCACATGCCCGTCAAAAGGAATCCATTAATAAGGTTGATCAAGTCTTATTAACAAACTTCTTCCAAATGACATGAAACCAGAATATCTTCGTATAGCACTAGGTTACCTCAACGGGGATATGCATGTCCCCAACAATAAGAATATCATATTTATTTTTGACAGTAGGAATAGGGAATTCAAAACCTCCAATAGTAATTGTTGAAAATTTTCCAATAGAATTGATACTATTCACTTGAGGTTGTTTCTTCGAAAAGTGTACCATATGATGTTCTCAAAAAAATAAAGTGTACCATATGCTCATTACCATTAACATGAAAAGTGACATTGCCTTTATTGTAATTAATAACAGCCCCTGCAGTATTCAAAAAGGGTCTACTAAGGATGATCGACATACTGTCGTCCTTAGGTATATATATCAAGAATAACAAAGTCCGTTAAGATAGTAACATTTGCAACTACAACAGGCACATCCTCACAAATACCGATGGGTATAGCAGTTGATTTATCAGCCATTTTCAAAGAGATTTCAGTGGGTGTCAACTTATTCAAATCAAGTCTATGATATAAAGAGAGAGGCATAACACTAACACCGGCTCCTAGATCACATAAAGTAGTTTTAACATAGTTTCTTTTAGTGGAGCAAGGTATAGTTGGTATTCCTGGATCTCCTAGTTTCTTTAGTATTCCACCCTTAAATGTGTAATTAGCAAGCATAGTGGAAATTTCAACTTCCGGTATCTTTCTCTTATTTGTAACAATATCTTTCATATACTTAGCATAAGGAGACATTTTCAGAATATCAGTCAAACGCATGCGCAAAAAGACAGGTCTAAGCATTTCAACAAAGTTCTCAAATTATTCATCATCTTTATTCTTTGAAGCTTTAGGAGGAAAGGGCATGGGTTTCTGAACCCATGGTTCTCTTTCTTTACCATGTTTTCTAGCAATGAAGTCTCTCTTATCATATATTTTATTCTTAGGTTGTGGGTTATCAAGATCAACAGCAGGTTCTATCTCCACATCATTATCATTACTAGGTTGAGCATCAACATGAACATCATCATTATCATTATTACTAAGTTCATGTTCATCACCAGATTGTGTTACAGCATCAGAAATAGAAATATTATTTGGATTTTCAGGTGTGTCTACAATAGGTTCACTAGAAGCATGCAGAGTCCTATCATCTTTCTTTTTCTTTTTATTACTAGAAGGACTAGGTGCATCAGTATTAATTCTTTGAGAGTCTTGTTCAACTCTTTATGATGGCCTTCAGGATACAAGGGTTCCTGAGTCATTTTACCACCTCAAGTCATAACTCTAACAGCATGATCATTCATCTTATTGTTCATTTCATTAAGCAAATCATTTTGTGCCTTGAGAACTTGTTCTACTTGATTTTTTACCATGGAATCATGTTTACTAACAATCTTGAGATCACTAAAAGTTCTAAACATATAGTCACTCAAGCGTTCAATCATATAAGCATTTCGCTTCAATTGTCTACTAACATATGCATTGAAGTTTTCTTGCTTAACAATAAAGTTATCAAATTTATCCAAGCGTTGACTAGCAGATTTAGTATGAGGAATATCACCTTCATCAAATCTATAGAGATAATTTACCTCTACTACCTGTGTCAGGGTATTAAGACCATGTATTTCTTCGATAGGTGGTAAATTCTTAACATCTTCAGCTTTAATACCTTTTTCTTTCATAGATTTCTTTGCTTCTTGCATATCTTCAGGACTGAGAAATAGAATACCCCTCTTATTCGGAGTTGGTTTAGGTGGTGGTTCAGGAAGAGTCCAATCATTATCATTTCTCAATATATTATTCAATAGTACTTCAGCTTGTTCAATAGTTCGTTCCCTGAAAACACAACCAGCACAACTATCTAGGTGGTCCCTAGAAGCATCAGTTAGTCCATTATAAAAGACATCAAGTATTTCATTTTTCTTGAGAGGATGATCAGGCAAAGCATTAAGTAATTGGAGAAGCCTTCCCCAAGCTTGTGGGAGACTCTCTTCTTCAATTTGCACAAAGTTAAATATTTCCTGTAAAGCAGCTTGTTTCTTATGAGTAGGAAAATATTTTTCAGAGAAGTAATATATCATATCCTGGGGACTACGCACACAACCAGGAGAAAGAGAATTAAACCATCACTACTAGGGATAACCCTAGTAGTAGCGCTGGAATTAGAGCTATCAGTAGCGCTGGTACAAGCGCTACCACTAAGGCGCTACAGCTAACTGGTAGCAGTAGTGCTGGCTGTCCAGCGCTACTGATATACCTAATTAGCAGTAGCGTGTCCTATAAAAAGTGCTACTGATAACCATGAATAGCAGTAGCGTTTCTTATGAACAGCGCTACTGCTAAATTTTCCTGTATTTTTTTCCTGCAGCTTATTGGCGCTGTATTTGTATAGGTTTTATATACAGTAGTTTCATCATATGATTTTATGACCATGATGAGTTATTATATATATATCAGTGGGTGAAATGAATGTGGATTAGATTCAAGTGGAGGCAACATGGTGCACATCGAAAGTACTACTAATCCAAACTTGATCACTTTAGTTTGGATTAGTAGTACTTTCGATCTGCACCATGTTGCCTCCACTTGAATCTAATCCATGTTCATTTCACCCACTGATATATATAATAACTCATCATGCTCATATAACAACTTAGCATCATGCATCATCATAATAATATATAACTCATCATTGTTATCCTAATAACAAGTCCTACTCATCATCATAGTCATCTAACAACTTCTACTCGTTAATAATAAAAAGTCATACTCATCATCATACAACTTCTACTCATTATCATAATAACAAGTCGTACTCATCATCATCTTAGTCATCTAACCAACCCTACTTAATTGTTCTTAGCACATGATCATGAGTATTAGCTAGGACCTACTACCCTCTCTAAGGTAAAATAGCATAAAACAAGATAGGCCCTGATGCTCCATTATGGAGAATGGCGATTATCCCGTCTCCAATTCTTGCACTTCGCACAATCTTGCTTCCAAGTAGCTCCCTATGATTGTTCATACATTTTTCCATTCTTTGATTGTCATGTCTTCATCGGCTTTAGAAATCCGGTATGAACAACGGAGAAGCCTAGGCGGACTTGGCCGTAAGCTAATAACATCAAGGCGACCTTTCGGAAACATCAGATCAGGCACACAATCCTTCGGAATTTTCTGTTGAAAAACATAATAATAACGTCGTAGTTAGCAATGTAGTTTAGCTTTAGAAGAATATATGCAAAATATGCATGGATGTCGTAATAGTAAAAAATCTTACCATGCCATCTCCATGGATGTTACCGTAGTTCAACACGTGCACTAGTGGCACGTATTGACCATAATGTGCAGGAGTTTCATAATTGATATTGTAATTCTCAACATCAATAATAAATGAGATAAGATGATCTTTCTCCTCATAAGTTAATTCAGCGCAATCAGTGTAGTAGGCTCTGTCTACCATCTTTCGTACATTTTTTGAAGAATGAAAATAAGCTGTCAATGGAAATAAGCTGTCAACTATTTTGAAATAAGCAATATAAAGTACTTAATAAATATGTTTGAGAAACTCACATAGAGGTAGAAGTGGAAGTGTATCAACAAGGACCCAAATGTTCATATTCTTTTCGTCGATGTCATCTTCAGGATCACCAAGATCGAAGGTGACATGCATACTCTCCTGAAAGTCATACACCTTGCACAGTGCTTCCCAATTCGAGCAACCAAAATGGGATACGCTCTCCAAATTGTATAGCTTTACAGCAAAGGTATAACCATGATGGGTCCTGAGGTGAACTATCTTTGTCTCCATATTCGCATGATCTTCGAAATTCAGCTTCTCCAAGACATAGCGTCTTGCATGGCATGGGATAAGCTAGTCGAATTTAAAAGACGGAAATTACACTTTGAAGAAGCATAAGTCATGCTTAATTACGAAAAAAGACTTGTTGTTGTTGCGTATCATTTCAACATCGAAGGTCTCGTCGAGCTTAATACTGAAGCGCCGATTGTCTACCAGGTGAGGCCTGTCGCACATACCCCGATCATCGCCGCAGTAGTCTCACTCTGGGATCCTATCATCATCGTCAGACATTTCCTTTGTTCATAATTCAAAGATTAAACTTCTAAAATTCAATATATGTACTACAAAAACTAAATTAGATCATTATTATTCATCACGGGTTGACTATCGGTCTGTCGAGTCTTTTCTTGAAAACTCTCAGCTCACGTGGTGTATATATTCGACCGTCGGTGATGGTCGCTCCTCCCTTCATTCTCGAGTGCAATTACACCAAAATGTCTAGCACACGGGAATGAAGGAGAAGCGGCCCACACGACAATAGTCGGGATTCTTCGTCCTCTCATATATGGTGGAGACTCTCCCTCACTGATTCCTCTTTGACATTTGCGACCGTCGGTGATGGTCATTCTTCTCTTCCTTCCCGTGCATTACCAAAAGGTCTATCATGAGAAAGAAGAGGAAGAATGACCCCCACGACAACAGTCGGCATTCTTCTTCTCTCATATATGGTGGAGTCCCGACAGACTTAAAGTCAACCTGAAATGTCGTTTAATTATCTTCCTAGAAAATCCGGGCCACTCGATATTTCCTACATATTCTAGCACAAGTCATGCCAAAATTCACGGAAAAATCCGGCATGACCTTTGCTAAAAAGGACATATATCGAGCGCCTGAAATTTGCTGGAATGGAAATTAATCAACACTCCGACAAAACATAGGCCACTGTGGGGTGTTCCCTGCAAACATAGGCCACTTGGGAAGCACTAGTAGTACACAACACTACATATCACATGTCTAAATCTCCATCATATTTGAAAGACCTACATTGAAAATTTTCTATTCCATGGAAATTGTCACAGCTACTCATCTAGCTACTACTCTACAACATCTATCAAAACATCTACATCATCATTGGCATTTACTAAAACTTTGTAAAACCTAGTTCTAACCCTAATTGAAAAGACCTATACATTTACTAAAAATACACTAGTTCTAGCCCTAACATCTATCTATATATCCATCAATATATCCATCCATCCATCCATTTGTCTATCTATGCAATATATCAAAAATACCATAGTTCTAACCATCTATCTATTCATCTATCTATCCATCTATCTATTCATCTATCTATCCATCTATCTATGCAATATATCAAAAATACCATAGTTCTAACCATCTATCTATTCATCTACCTATGCAATGCAGGAGGGATCGGAGGGAGGGAGAGGGTCAGAGGGAGAGGGCTGGGAGGGAGAGAGGGATGGAGGGAGAGGGTCGATCGGAGGGAGCAGGGAGGGAGAAGGGAGGGATGGAGGGAGAGGCAGGGCCGGAGGGAGGGAGGGACGGAAGGAGAGGGTGGGAGGGAGACATACTGGGCGACGGCGATAGCATGACGACGACAGCGGCGCCGGCAGCGGGGGTTAGACGGTGAGAGTGTGGGGAGGGAGTGATCGGGCCAGCCGGGGAGGATAACGTAGCATTAGTAGTAACGTTGGCTGGTGGCCCAGTGCTACTGCTAAGCTGGGTGTAACATCCCCAGCCTCACACCACAGTGATCACCCTCTGATCATGCCAAGTCACCATGATTAACTATGCTTGATCATCATTGGATCATAGCTCATTTCAAATTCCAATTCAAATTTAAAGTGAAAATAAAAGTTGTTCAAATCCAGGAACTAAAATGTTCATACTGTTGCAAATAATCCCAAGAAAATTATAAAAATAAAGCCAACATTATGTAAATTCCCAAGTGACCCTAGCAACCAAAACAATGGACCAACAACACCTTTTCTTTCCATTTAACATCCAAATCAAATCCAAATGAAACCCCTTTACCTCTAACTTTTTTTTAGCAGTGCCAAATATTGCATTGAATTTACGTGGCTAGATCACATAATTTACAAAAGTCATTAAGTGGTCAAACCATTTGCAAAACAGAAATAAACGAAGAAAGCAGAAATAGAAAAAGGGAAAAGTCTTAACGTACCTGTGCACTCGGCCTGCTCGCCACTATAGCCGAAGCCCAGCCCAACAGAGCCATCTTCCTCCTCCCGCCTCGCTGTCGCCCGCACGAACACCGTGGCCGCAGATGGCACACGCGTCGGCCATCCGGTCCTCCCCGACGAGGATAAGGACGGCCCCGAGCCTCCCCTCGCCCTAGAACCCTAGATCCCCCTCTTTTTCCCCCTGCCTCATCTCCCTCTCGATCTGGACTGGAGCCGAGCGCCACCGTCGCCGTGACCTTGACGTAGGCGTGGCCACCAGCTCCTCCTCGCCATTCCCATACATCCAGGAGCTCCGTGGCGACGAGCTCGTCCTCGCTAGCCCTTCTGCTCACGCCGGGAGGCCCTACTGAGCCGGATCCCCACTGCCCTCTTCACCGACCGCCGCCGTTCCCCACCAACTCCGGCGACCTTGCTGCAGCTCCTAAGCATCCACGGGCCACCTTTCGCCGCTCAGTGAGCCACCATCTTTCTCCAATTCCCTTCTCGAGCCTCCTTTCCCCCTTTAGTTTGCCGCGCGTGTCCCCGACGCCATTGCCGGACCTTGCTCCACTGCGGAACTTGCCATTGCCATTACGCTCGCCCCTTGAGCGAGCCAAGAGCATGAACATGCTCCTGGGTTACCCAGGTAGCGCGTGAGCACTCCAGTTGGTCGTGGGCGAGCCCCTTTGCTCGGATCCGCATAGCCACAATTCCGGCAGTCGCTCGCGTTCGTCGTAGCTGCCACTATAGACCACCGGAGTTCTCGCCGTATGCGTAGATCGACGTGGCTCAAAGAGGCCGATTGAGAGCAAGAAACCACACGCGATTTGAGCCTCTGTAGCGCATTTCCGACATCGGCCGAGGTCGCACCGCCACGTTGGGCTTGCCGGAGCCATCTCCGGCGACCGCGCTGAGTTGGCACCGTGTGGGACCCGCCCAAGGTCACTGACGTGTGGGTCCCCGCGCTCGTTTGACCGCATTGACCATGGTCAACGCGGGGTGTTGTTCCCCCTACCACTGACTAGTGGGCCCCCTTCTGTAATTAGTCTAATTAACCAGTTTTAATTAAAACTTATTTAGATTAACCTAACTAGTCTTTGACACCTGGGGCCCACACCCCTAATTAGTCTGTTAGTTTAGTTTAACCCACTGTTAGTCCCACAGAGGCTGACAGGTGGGTCCCACCTGTCAGTTTGACCAGTCAACTGGTCAGCTGACTGCTGATGTCACAGTGACATCATGCTGACGCAATAATCCATTTCTGTTAATTAAAATAATTCCAGTAAATGTCTAAAACTTTAGAAAATCATAGAAATTAAACAGTAGCTCCGATGGAAAAACTTTATACATGAAAGTTGCTCAGAGCGACGAGACGAATCCAACCGTGCCATCTGTTTTTGTGTCGGGACCCTCTACGGAGGTGAACCCGCAATTTTAGCCTATTTTCGGTAGATGAATAGTGCATATATACCGGTTAATAAATCCAACTTTAATCCTAAAATAACTAAAATGATTTAGATATGTCTTTAGGCAACCCTGCACTGCACATTAGCATAGCATGCTCTGTGTTGCATATGTTTGCCGTGTATTTATCTATTTCCTCCCCCTCTTCTCTCTCGGTAGACCCTGATACAGACGCAGTTCCCGAGACCGATGCAGCTCAGGAGCCCGACGACACCGTTGACGACCTTGCCTTTGCCGCCGAGCAACCAGGCAAGCACCCCCCTTTTGAACATGCCTATATCGCCTATTCTCTTCTCTCTTGTGCTTGCATTAGAATTGCTGCTGCTACTGCTTTACCTATTCTGATGCATAGCCTGATTTTTGTAACCTGCTTTTGATAATTACCTGCTTATCCTAAACTGCTTAGTATAGGCTGGTTAGAGCCCCCAGTGACCCCACTTGTCCCGATTGCCCCGCTGGATTATCAGAAGACTCAACAACCAGGCCCTAGCACTGCACATCACATTCCCTTTATCTGTACGACACTGCAGTGTTGCTATCGAGTGCCGAGGGTGATACCTCGTCAGCACTTCCGATGTTAACTCTGTGGAGTAGTTACTCGGTCGTGGTCATCGAGGGTGATTCCTCCTTCACCACTCCCGATAACGATGTTGTCGTGCAACACCTCAAGTGTGAACCTCGAGGGTGATTCCTCCTAAGTTCACCTTGACGGATACATCGAGTAGGAATCCAACAAGGGTGATACGTCGGATTCCCTGATGTTATGGACACACGGATACTTGTACTTTACAACTATTAATTGGAAAGGTGGGTCAACCCTGAGGGGTACCCGCGAGTGATGTGGAGAGGGTTGACCTGGAGGGTGCTCGAGATATGAATACGAGGCGTGGTCGGGCATTCTTAGCCCATGACGCAAGTCCTCGAGACGGGGCGACGGGGTCACATCGATCATGAGTCTCTGCTCGTTACCGCACCACCAATACACTAACGATTTGGATATGTGATCTGAGTGGGCCTCTGGCCTGATAGCATTAACCATCATGTGGGAACAGTTATGGGCACTCTGCATCGTAGCATCAGCCGAAAGCTCTGTCAGATGTCCAGTTCAGCAGTGTGGCATGGAGTGATTAGCGCCATCCATGATAGAGGTGGTGCTTGGATCTGAGCCATGTGCGCAACGACCCGGAGGGCGAGGGGCGATGGCCCAAGACCCCCGAGCGCTTAGGATGTAGACCGACTGGGACCTCTCTGCTGAGCTCTAGGTAGGGTTGCGGTGTATTGTTTGGCCGAGGCCGGGCATGACCCAGAAAAGTGTGTCCGGCCAGAGTTAATCAAGTGTGGTGGGTAAGTTGGTGCACCCCTGCAGGGAAGAACTAATCTATGCATAGCCGGATCCTTGGTAACGGACGCTCGGAGTTGTATCCCGATCGATACAACTAGAACTGGATACTTGAGATGAGATATGGATACTAGGGCTCTGGGATTGCTTTCTCGCAGGGAGTCGAGAAAGGATCTCTTGCCGAGGTTGATACTGATTACTGCTACTACTTTATACTGTACTAATCTACACTCTTCTAATGCTGCAAGACGCTTGAAGATGCTTGAAGATGCTAGTCTTCGATAGGACTAGGCCTTCTCTCTATTCTGGCATTTCTGCAGCCCAGTCCACATATACAGCCTCTCTTTGAAAATATTGCATATGTAGTGTAGATCCTTGCTTGCTGAGTACTTCGGATGAGTACTCATGGTTGCTTTGCTTCCTCTTTTCCCCTTTTCCCTTTTGATGCAACCAGGCGACGTAGCCCCGGAGCCAGCTGCCCCCGCCGACGACTACTACTACCACCTGAGGGTGGTTACTACTATGATCTTGCCGACGACCAGGAGTAGAATCGAAGGGTCCCAGGCAGGAGGCCTGCGCCTTTCAATCGTAGCTTTTGTTTTGTCCCGCCTTTCTAAAGGCTTATCTGTTTCTGTTTCATATCTGTACTTAGATATCTGATGCTTCCGCTGACTCTTGTATGCGAGCTTATGTATTCGAGCCCTCGAGACCCCTGGCTTGTAATATAAAGCTTGTATGACTTTATTTATGTTTTAGAGTTGTGTTGTGATATCTTCAAGTGAGTTCTTAGGCTTGATCGTGTGCATTTGCGTGTATGATTAGTGCATGATTAAGCCGAGGGCATCACAGGTTGGTATCAGAGCCGACTGCCTGTAGGAACCCCCTTTCCAACTCCTTGGCCGAAGTTGAGTCTAGTATCCGAAAACTGTTTTACTAACATGGTTGTGTGGCTTACGGGCCCATGTCGCCTTTGGGTGGTATTAGGATCTTTTATTCCTCGTCCATACTCTCGGACTCTGATCTCTCTTCTAGTCGGGTTAAATGAATTTACTAACTACATTAGGTTCTCGTAACGACTTTCCCCAGAGAGCCCCTTCATTCCAGATGGTTGCCTGCTTCACCAGAAGACTTCGAAGATACTCTCCGATCTTCTCCCGAGAACTTGTGTTCATTCCTTTTTCAATCCCTTAACACCGTTGAATCCTTATGGATAACTGCGTACCCTCGCCGTTCATACTTCCATCCCTAGTTGTTCTTGCTGTTACAAGATACCCGAAAGTATTCCCCGACTTTCGAGAATCCTTTTTCCGACTGCCTTGCAGCTCTTTTCCGCCTGAATACCCCTATGAATAATTCCTCACACTTATCGAGGATTCATTCATCCCCAGTTGTTCATATGTCTCACAAAATTCTTTGAAACGCAATTCGCTCTCCCGAAGATCCTCTGCAGCCTAGTGCTCCCGAAAGTCTTCTCTGCCTGCATTATGGTTAAATCCATATGTCCGGCAATATTCATTAACATCCTTTGTCATTGTCATTCCGAGTCTATTGATTCAGTATGAATGAGAATAATTCCTATCATCCATCGATTCCTAGAATTCGTCCTTCTAGCTCAGACGTCATTCTGGACATGAGTTGGATCTCGGCCAATCATGTTACAATTGATTGTCCACCTAGTTCCCTTCAACATGAACGCCGAATTATTCAGCTATTTCTATAATCTGATGCCTTTGCATTCTTTCCTTCTTCTGATTGAGTACCGATACTCACATCGGATCCTTTGCCGACCATCTGATCTTTTGTTGGGTTGCTATCCGACAGCATCGATCATATTCAATAGCCTTGCAAGTCTTTTCTCGGATACATCATGTCTTTGGCAAATTGTATCCTCTGATTACTTTCGAGCTTGTATTATTTACTCCTGAAGGTTGCGGTATAGGTTCCTAAGTTGTCCCGATGGGTTGAACCTATGCTTTCCCTAATCCGTGTGAACTCGAAAGTTATGCGAGTCATACTCTTCTGGTGCTTCACCAGATAAATCTTCTGCACTGCAATTTCTTCGAAAACGAGGAGTGAATGAAAGGTTATGCATTGAAGAAGTGGGAGTCGACCTTGAACCTTTGTGTTCATGCCCATGGACCCGATGTAGAAATCATCATGGAAGCTGCTCGTAAAAATAATTTTTTCCTTGGTACTAATTCATCTTGTATCTGTGAATTGATCCTTTGCAATCATGGTTCTGATAACCTTTCGCTTCATCATTCCTTTGACTTGATGTCATCGCCGATCGATTACATCTTCATGAAATCTTTTGACAAATGTGTCGTGCTCATCATCAACATTCTGAGCTCGTCCAGGATATCAATCGAATTCATGATGAGGAATACCATCCTTGTCTCTCGATGATTTCTGTTGTCATCGACAACTTTCTTGCATTCCCCCAACACAAACTTGTTCATATAATGTCAATGGATTGCCGCTGAACCCATCGGCCACATCCTCACCTTTTCCTGATAATATTGCATGAGGTGTTCTAGGAGATCCCGATGGATCCTTTGTGTTCCCAAGGTCCGACCTTTACCTGATGACCATGTCTATGCTACCTCGAAGCATGACTATGGTACTCTGAATATCAACAAGTGAAAGTGCGTTATATCGACTAGAGGGGGGGTGAATAGGCGATTTTTATGAATTCGTCACTGAGGAAATACTACTTGAGGAATTTCCTAAGCAACGAACTACAAGCAGCGGAATAAGTACTCAGGTACATGCATAACAAAGCAGTAGCATAGTCATCATGATGAAATGAAACAGACACAGAGCACGGGTAGCGAGTAAATAGGATAAGCAGGCTGAAGACAAAGTGACTGAAGAAATAGGGATGAGGAAATTGAGAAAGTCTTTAGTCAAAGTCTTCAAACAGTAACGATCAAGTACACAGCAAGTATGCAAGGAAATGAAAGGGTTGAGGAAATAGAACCAGTAGCTTGGTGAAGACAGTGATTTGGTAGACCAGTTCCAACTGCTATGACAGTTGTACGTCTGGTTGGAGCGGCTAGGTATTTAAACCTGAGAACACACAGTCCCGGACACACAGTCCTCACCGTATTCTCCTTGAGCTAAGATCACACAGACCTCGCCCAATCACTCATGGTAAGTCTTCACAGGTGACTTCCAAACCATCACAGACTTGGTCACTAGGCGATCCACAATTCCTCTTGGATGCTCTAGACCATGAAGCCTAACCGTCTGGAGGATGCACAATCCTCAAAGGTAACAAGCGTCGGTTCCACACAGGAACAATCTCTTCAGTGATGCTCAATCACTTTGGGTTTTAGGTGTTGGGTTTGAGTTTTTCCTCACTTGATGATTTTCTCTCAAAGTCCTCGGAGGATGGGATGCTCTAAATGACAAGTGTCAGTTTCTCTCGGAGCAGCCAACCAGCTAGTGGTTGTAGGGGGCGACTATTTATAGCCGGGGAGTAGCCTGACATGATAAGACATAAATGCCCTTCAATGATATGACCGTTAGGTAGATAGGATATTTTGGACAGCTGGCGCATAGCACAGCAATGGTCGGAAATTTGAGCTCTCAAATTCCTCAGGGCAATCATGTTCCTCACTAGTAGGCAATCCGCACTGGCGAATTCCTAACTCCTCAGTCAGAACAAATTCCTCAGAGAACAGAAGATCTTCGTCTCTGTCACTGAAGAACTTGACTGAACTGTATGAGATTTCCAATGGCTTCACTCAAAAGGATTGGGTAGGTGTAGGATTTGAGATGAGCATCACTTGGAAACTTTTCCTTAGTTTTACCTCGAGCCCCTTTAACAGTACGGTGTTTCCTATGACTCAAGAAAGGGAAAACAAAAATATGAAAACAAAAGTCTTCACACTTCATAATCCTCGCATCAATATCAAGTCTTCAAGGTCACACCAATTTCCTCAATTTCAAAGTCTTCAAGAAAACCAAAGTCTTCAACTGAAGACATTCATTTTTAGGGGTCAACTTTCATTGTAAATATCAAACTCCTCATAGACTTATAGAACCTATGTACACTCACAAACACATTAGTCCCTTAACCTATAAGTCTTCAATACACCAAAATCACTAAGGGGCACTAGATGCACTTACAATCTCCCCCTTTTTGGTGATTGATGACAAATAGGTTAAGTTTTCAACGGGGATAAAACATATGAAGTGTAAATACTGATATTGAGGAATTTGATTGCAAGATATAGAAGAACTCCCCCTGAAGATGTGCATAATGAGGATTTTGCTTTGAATTGCAAATGCACATTGTAGAGTAATATCATGGAGATATCCCCTTATATCTTGTAATTCATACACGCATTTCAAAAGTATCAGACCACCATAGGACTTAAGTTTACAACTCAACCAACAAACACTTCAGAAGAGCGAGAGTTGTAACTTAACAGAAAAAATAGCCCATATATAAGACCCGCTTGAAGACTAACTCAAATTTCTCCCCCTTTGTCATCGAATGACCAAAAGGGACGAAAAATGAGGACTAACGCCCCTGAAGAATATCATCATGATGTCGATGGAGGAGTGCCAGCGTTGTTGGGGTCATCCGTTGAGGTAGGGCCTGCCGCAGTGTCGTTCAAGTCTTCGGCTTCATCCGTCTCGCGCGATGAAGAATATGAACTGGCAACTAGCTGAGGAACTTTGACCTTCTTGAATTTCTTCGAAGGTGGCTGTGCCCAGTCAAAGTCCTAATGAAATTCCATCTCCTTGAGATCTTCAGCACTATAGAGATTCGACAGAATAGCCCAAGTGCGGTCAAAGACTTCATGCATATATTAGTGATTCTTCTTCACAGTATTTTGAGTGACTGTCATGTTCTGAAGAATTGCACCAAACTGACGCTTGACCCACTTGTGATTTCGATCAACTTTCTGATGAAGACTGGGGAGAAGTTCATGATCAGTCATCACACGGGGAGCTGTGGCTTGAGGATTTTGTTTTGAAGCTTTGGCGGCAGAATCTTGTGTTGCAGAGTCATCATTGGTGGAATAGGATGTAGCTTTGCGAAACTGTCCATCCAATGGACGAGTGCCTTCATCTATAACAGTAGCCTTGCCCTTCTCATCAGCTAAGGAAATAGTCCGCTTGAGGACTTCAATAGGTGGCAAATAGCTGAGATGATTCTGAAAGTCAGCCTGATAATGAATTGAAGACCTTGATCTGATGAATTTCATGATCCAGGGAGCATAAGGCTTCAACTCAAAAGGTGACAGAGCAGCATTGACCAAAGTCCTCATGAAGAAATCATGATAGTTGATAGGAATACCATGTATCATGTTGAACAGCAGATTCTTCATGATGCCAACAACCTCTTCTTCATCAGAGTTGTGGCCCTTGATTGGACTGAGGGTTTTGGTCAATATGCGATAAACAGTCCTTGGTACATAGAGCAATTCTTTCACAAGGAAGGTGGTCCTTGGAGCTTGGCCAGCCTTCAAAGGCTTCATCAGCACTTGCATTAAGTGATTTGAGAGTTCAGGTTCAGCATACATGAGTCTTGCGCCTTCAACCGGAGGACTAACTGGAATGGCGTGAAGCAATTCAGAGGCCAGTGCTTTGTAATGAGTATTTTTGGTCATCCAATCTAGCACCCATGAATTCACATCTTCAATATTTCCAGTGATATGTAGTGTGGCGTAGAATTGAAGAATGAGTTCTTCATTCCAGTCGCAGATGTCAGTGCAGAAGTTAAGCAGCCCAGCGTGATGAAGAACACTGAGGACTGGTTGGAAGCAAGGAAGCGACTCCATATCCACATGAGGAATTTGCTCGTGGTCAAATACCTTGTTCTTACCAAACAGGAGGGAAGAGTAAAAGTTCATTTGACTTGCTGTCCAGAAGCGCTTGCGTCGCAGTCTTGCAGAGTCATAGGGATTGTAATCCGTGAAGAAATGATGCTCAGCGAAGAAGTCATCAGCGTTGAATTTCTGCTTCTTGGTATGAGGATTTTGTGGCTTGGGCTAAGGATTAATAGTTGAAGTCTTCACAGCCTCTTGGCGCACAACCTCTGGAGCCACAGACTGAGGAATTTCCGTAGCAATTTCATCAGCAGCAGTCTTGGTCTCCATTTCTTCAGCATTAGTAGCTGGAACTTCTTCTGGAATAGAATGAAAGGAAGATTGATGTCCTTCAGAGCCCGTATGAATTTATTTAGTCTGCACAGGGGACTGAGGAATTTGTTGCAGAGGAGTGGTCAATGGTGAATTTGGATGATGTCTTTCCCAATAATCATCATTGAGAACTGGTGTAGTAGACCCAATGTCCACATCCTCATCTTCTTCATCAATTACTTCAACGTCTTCCTCTTCAGCTGTGAACTGAGGCACGGGCGATGATACCAGTGGGGTTGAAGGGATATCATCCACTTCAATTTCTTCATCCAACTACTCTGAAGTAGCAACAGAAGGATTCGCTTCATCACTGTCATCTGGAATGACATATTCCTCACCAAAGGGAACAATTTCCTTTGATGGCATGCTTGAGATAGGAACAGCATCAATGGGGTTGGTGTATGAGCTTGTCAAAGTCTTCACTTTCTTGGGAGCTGAAGACTCTGTAGTTTCTGATGCTTTCCTTTTCTTCACCGCTGCCTTTTCTGCAGCTTTGGTCTTCTTCGCTTCTGATGCAGAAGGAAGGTGGATATCTTTCATCTGTGATGACTTTGCAGGAGGAGCAGATGAAAGTGGTGCAGTTTCTTCAGGCACAACTGATGCAGTTGCCCTGGCTTGTTCAGATTCTTCAGGCGCAGCTTCATATGCTTTAGCTGGCCTGAGTTGTTCTTCAGGCGCAACATTGGTGGTTGCCCAGGCATTTTTCTTCAGCAGCTGAAATTTCTTCAGCAGCCCTGGTACTTTCAGTTTCTTCAACAGTCTAATTTTCATCAGCTATGCTAGCATTCTCTTCAGTAGGCTGAGCAGATGCTTTAGCCTGAGGAATTTTTTGTTGCGATGGAGCTGCAACATTTGGGTTGAACCCCTTGGCCATTCTGACAAATCTGACTTTGGCACCTAGCCAATCTGCACGACATGCATCAAATTCATCGCTGAGAGCTTTGATCTCCTTTTGCATATTCACAAGTTCTTCAGGAGTCATCTTCACAACATGCTTCTTCAGAAAGCGCTCCTTCTTGTATTGAGCTTTCTTGCCTTGCCTGGCCTTCTCAAATTTCCATTTTTCTTCGGCTAAGAAGGCCGTCAACATGTGGCTCTGGCCAGGAGTGAGGTTCAATTCAGGCAAAGGAGTATTTGGATCCTTGTGCCATAGATCGATGAAATCAAGGATTCTTTTAGGATCCAGCATGAGTGGCACAGCACTGCCTTTGGCTCTAGCGGCCTTTTCTTGCCTGTCTTTGATGATCTCAGCAAGTTCTTCATCATCAGCTTCATCGTCATCAGACGAAACTTGGAAGGCAACTTGCTTCTTGTGAGGACTTGGCCTTGGGCCTTGTCCAGCAGTGGCCTTTTTCTTCAGCAAGGTTGGACCAGTTGAAGATTGTGGCGGAGCTGAGGAATTTGCAGATGCTCCTGAGGCAATAGAGATTCCTGTAGTCCGTTGGCACGTGGCAAGATGCACTGGTGTTGAGGACTTAGCAGCAGCAATTGAGGATTTTGTGGCAACAGAGGGAATTGGCACAGCCCTTGAAGAAGTCGCCTGAGAAATGTGCTTTGAGGGCTTTGAGGAACTTGGCCGTGAGGGCATTGCTGTTGAGGAACTCGGCTTCACAGCAGATTTCTTCGGAATGGCCCTTTTAGGCTTACTGGCAGAGGCCTGAGCAGCAGCAGCAGAATCTTCATTGAATTTCTTCACCGCTTCTTTTGCCATTTTAGCCAATTTGGCTTGACGCTTAGCCCATTCTTTGGGAAATTCCTCACCGCGCCTGATGCTTGAGGGATCAACTTCTTGGCCTGGTGCCAATGGAGGTCTTGGACATGGAGGGTTTACAGCGAATTTCTTCATGTACTTTGGAGTAACATAACGATATTCCCTCCATTCCTTAGCCCATCTCCTTTCAATCCTCTGTATGTGCACTTTGCGCTGATTCTTGTTCTCTTTGCCATATTTTGCTTCATCAGGTGTGCAATATTCATCATATATGTCTTCAGGGATCTCAAAGGCAGTGTTTGTTTCAGGCCTCTTGCCTCCCTTCTGAGGTCTCTTCCCATCAGCCATTTTCTTCACTTGAGGATTTTGAACAATTGATGTTTCTGAGGAAGTGTGCAACTTATCTTCGAGGAATGCTGCAGATGAGTTAAGTTGATGAGAACCTAGTGATTCAGCAGTAGACATTTTGCACCTGTGAATAGAGTATATGTGCAAAGAATTTGGAGAGGTCATATGCGTTCTCAGACTTTTTTCAAATGAATCAAGTTTGAGGAATTTGACCATGGGTGTCTTGAGGAATTTCACTAAGTGTTCTTGACTTAGGTTCCAGAGTTGTACAGATTTTGAAAATCCACACAATTGAGGAATCTTGAAGAAAAACATATCTTAGAGAAACAAATCAAGATACAGAAGCATTCGGGTGTTTATGGAATGAGAAGTTGAAGAATAAACACCTTTTGAAGATTTTGTGGAAATCATAAGAATCAAAGCAGGGAAGTAAAATTAGATTTTACTTACCCTGGATGAAGAACATGACGAACTGGGAGTGGAGTTGGAGAAGTTCATCTGCTCAGATCTCTCACGCCCTAACTTGGCGGCGAGAGACAGCTACGGCGGCGGCGGAGTGAAGATTTCCGCGGCCGGCGTGAGTACGACGGCGACAAGGTCGAGGCAATGAAGATCTTCCTCACCGGAGATGATGGGGAGTAGCGACGGCGCTAGGTCTGAGAGCTCGAGCGAGATGGTGGTCGAGCGGAGTAAATGAAGACAGAGGAAGGGAGGGGGTATATATAGCCACGGTGAAAAACAGCCCGTCCAGAATTTTTGGATGAACATGCCCCTGACCCTTACTCTTCTAACGACATGTGTCACCCAAGAACAGAGTGGTGGAGATCGTGGGCGATCGTGGGTGAATATTTTAATCCATCATAGGATGCGGAACGGTTTGAGCGGCAAAAGCCGAAAATTTAGATATGAAAATTTTAAAGTTTCGTTCGCAAATTCTTCAGCTGTCAAGGACACAGTGAAGACTTTGAACGGGTTTCAAATAGAATGCACATGAAGAATTTGTGAACAGACTGGGTTGAGTTTAGCATAGAGGGGGAAAGGGTCCGATCACATTCACTTAGAGGAAAAAGTCAACTTGAAGAATTAGCAATAAGTGAATGCTGTTGAGGACATGAAAAACTCAAATATATATATATATATATATATATATATATATATATATATATATATATATATATATAGTCAATGAAGAATACCATTCAAAAGATTTTGAAGACATTGCAAGTTGAATAATTTGAAAGTTGAAGAATTTGAAAATTGAAGAATTTGCAAAATGAAGGAAAACTCAATTTTGAAGATTGTCAACTTTTGTTGGTTGCGTGACCCACCGTATAAGAATGATGATTTCAGACACCGCGTACAATTGTCGTAGTGCTCTGAGAATCAAATTATTCGTTAATTTCTTCACACTTAGAGGGTTAGTCTTCATTGATTGAAGAAAAACATTACTTCATGTGTTGCACATCTAAGTCATCAATTTTGCATAAGTGTTAGGATGTGTGTCCTTTCAAAGAACATTCGAAGATTCTAAGATATTTAACTCACACCGTAACTTGCTAAATCTCTTCTCATCCAAGGGCTTGGTGAAGATATCCGCTAGCTGTTCTTCAGTCTTCACGAGATCAATAGAGATGTCACCCTTCAACACATGATCTCGAAGAAAAAGATGACGAATCTGGATGTGCTTTGTCTTCGAGTGCTGAACTGGGTTATGAGCAATCTTGATGGCACTCTCATTGTCGCAGTAGAGTGGCACATTCTTCATGCTGATGTCGTAGTCCTTGAGGGTTTGCTTCATCCACAGCAATTGAGCACAGCAAGAACCAGCAGCAATGTACTCAGCTTCAGCAGTAGAGAGTGATACGCAGTTCTGCTTCTTCGAGGACCAACATACTAAAGATTGTCCGAGGAAATGGCATGTGCCTGATGTTGACTTGTGATCCACTCAATCACCAGCATAGTCAGAGTCAGAATATCCAATGAGATCAAAAGCCGAGCCCTTGGGATACCATAATCCAAGTGTTGGAGTGTGACCTAGATATCGAAGAATATGTTTCAGAGCCTTATGGTGTGATTCCTTCGGTGTAGCTTGAAAACGGGCACACATGCAAACACTAAGCATAATATCTGGCCTAGATGCACATAGGTACAATAAAGAGCCAATCATGGAGCGGTATACCTTTTGATCGAAGTCTATACCATTTTCATCGGTGCATAGATGGCCATTTGTGGGCATAGGGATTTTGACGCCTTTGCAATCTTGCATACCGAATTTCCTCAGACCGTCCTTGAGGTATTTCTCTTGAGAAATGAAGATGCCATTGCGTTGTTGATGAATTTGAAGACCTAAGAAGAATTCCAATTCTCCCATCATGGACATTTGATATTCCTCACTCATCATATAAGCAAATTTGTCACTATAACGTTGGTTAGTACAGCCAAAGATAATATCATCAACATATATTTGGCACACAAATAATTCATCATCATATGTTTTGGTGAAAAGAGTTGGGTCGAGTGAACCGGGTTTGAAGCCTTTCTTCATGAGGAATTCCTTTAGTGTATCATACCATGCCTGAGGGGCCTGCTTGAGGCCATAGAGGGCCTTATTGAGTCTGAAGACTTGATCAGGATGCTTAGGATCTTCAAAACCTGGGGGTTGAGCAACATATACTTCTTCCTCAAGCTTACCATTGAGGAATGCACTTTTCACATCCATTTGATATAAGATGATATTATGATGGTTAGCATAAGCAAGCAATATGTGAATAGCCTCAAGTCTAGCAACAGGTGCAAAAGTTTCATCGAAATCAATTCCTTCAACCTATGTGTAGCCTTGAGCTACAAGACGAGCCTTGTTCCTCACCACTAGGCCATTGTCATATTGCTTGTTGCGGTAGATCCATTTGGTGCCGATGATATTGTGCTTGCGTGGGTCTGGTCGCTTGACAAGCTCCCACACATTGTTCAGCTCGAATTGATGTAATTCCTCTTGCATCGCTTGAATCCACTCAGGCTCCAGAAATGCCTCATCAACTTTGGCGGGCTCTGTGATAGAGACGAAAGCAAAATGCCCACAAAAGTTAGACAAATGTGAAGCTTTTGAGCGAGTGAGAGGACCTGGTGCGTTGATGTCGTTGATGATTCTCTCAATCTGTACTTCATTTGCATCCCGATGATGAGCAGGTTGACGACTTTGATTTGGCTCAGCATTTTCTTCAGAGCCATTTTCTTCAGATGCACCAGCATGATTTTCTTCACGATCTGGAATGACTTCTTCAGCAGATTCTTCAGTAGGTATGACATCCTCAGTAGCCTTTAGCTTGATGGATTCCTCAGGAGTCATTTCATCTAGCACAGGAGGTAGGTGCTCTCTTTGCGAGCCATTAGTTTCATCGAACCGCACATCTACAGTTTCAACAACCTTGTTGTGATAGGTGTTGAAGACTCTATAGGTGTGCGAGTCCTTTTTGTAACCTAGCATAAAACCTTCATGTGCTTTGAGGAATTTGACACCCTCAATGCCAATGACGTGCTTTTCTTCTCGAGCGTGTGTAAGTTCCTCATGCCAGCATGACCCAGTCGTCGATGCCATAGCCAGCCTTCTGAAGCTTTTGCAAGTGGACAAGTGGCAGGCTATGGTTGTAACACCCCCCCCCCCCCCCCATGTAATGGTGCACAGTAATGACATGATCAGTGCCTAATCATTTTGCTAAACAGGCTTGATCAAGTTGGAGTTCAAATTCTAGTTCAAAATTTCATTTCAAATGCCCTAGGATTTTATGTGATAAATTTAAATCCTCAAACAGCAAGGGAAAAATGTTGCATACTTGTGGAATATTCCAAAACAAATATTGTTGAGGAAAACAACATCACCAAGCTCATGGTGTGGACCCCACCATCAAAACAGAGTCACATTGGCATTTTAAAAGTGCTCTAAAATTCTTTGGAAAATGCACACCAGTTCCAAAAATCCCCAAACTTTTTGTGGCCAATTGGAATATTGCAAGGTATTATTTGGACCCTATTGCACATTTTTGCTAAAAGGAATAGTGGCTGAAAATAATTAAAACAGAAGCTGGAAAAAGGAAAAGAGAAAGAAAAGGAGAAAAGCTACTATGCACTTGAGCCCACCAGCTACAGTGGCGGCCTAGCCCAACTAGCCCCCCTTCCCCTACCTTTTGACGCCGCAGGCGCGCTGTCGAGCAGAGGCGCGCACGTCCAGGCCCCCCCCCCCCTCGTGCAAGATCTTTTGCCCTACCGCCGTGCATGGATAAGAGGGAGGCCCCTCTACCCCTGGACGCTCCTGCTTCGCCTCCTCCCCTCCCCATCGCTCGCCCCCTTCCTTCCCGAACACCGCCACCGCCATGGACGCCGGCTAGCCGCGGCCACAGCCCACCTCTCGCCTCCGTAGCCTGTCCAGCAGCTCCGCCGCGATGAGCCCGTCCTCCTCGACCACAAGCCCGAGCCCTGCATCGCCCCACGCCGCCATCTTCTTCCTCGGATCGCCGCCGCACGTCGTCGCCGATTTCGTCACCGTCAAGCCGTCCTCACGCACGCTTTGCTCGGCTACACCTCGCTGTGAGCCTCTCCTCCCTCCCCTGGCCCTTCTCTTGCTCGCTAGCTTACCATAGCCGCCGTGCCATGGTTGCCCGAAAGAAGCTCCGCCGCCGTTGGCATTGCCATCGGTGTGGCCGCTATCGAGCTCGCCTGAGCTCGCAGTAGTGCTCACCATCGCCGTAGGAGCCGAACATGCCTGTTGCCGCTGCCTGCCATGCCCGGAATCACCGTATCCAAGTTCGCCCGAGGACCACCGCTGCCACGGCTCAACGCCGGCGGCCCTGCCGGCCTCCCCTGCTCGTTTTGGTGCCGTAGATCGACGCGGGATGGAACGGCCGTTCGAACGCGCCCGAAAACGCGCGATTTGGTCGCCTGTGCGTGATTTCCGCCGCTGGCCGAGCCCCTCCGCCGCGTCGGGAGCTCACCGGAGCAACTCCGGTCGCCGGAGCTGACCTGGCCGGCTGGGGCCACAGTCAGGGTCACTGGCCAGTGGGCCAGGGCGACCCCATTGACCTGTTGACCAGGTCAACATGCTGACTGGCGCTGACCAGTCACTGACATATGGGCCCCACCTTGTTAGTTGCTAATTAACTAATTAGATTAGTGAAGATAATTAATTTAACTCTAATGTGACACTGACATGTGGACCCCACTCTCTAATTAACTCTGTTTAGTTTAATTAAAAACCTTAAATAGAGCTGAGTCTATGGGACCCACTGGTCAGGTTTGACCTGGTCAACCCTACTGTTGACTGCTGATGCAATGCTTATGTCATGCTGACGTCACCATGTACTGTTTTGGATAATGTTGAATAATTTAATTCTGTTAATTCTAGAAAATGATTAAATCTTTGGAAAATCATAGAAAATAATCTGTAGCTCAGATCAAAAAACTTTATACATGAAAGTTGATCAGAAAAATCCCACGAATCTGAATATGCCCTCCATTCATCTGTCACATGCTCCTAGCATGATGAACATGGAACTTCCCTCTTCGGATCGTATGTCCGATAAATCCAAAGACCCGGGAAATATCGTCAGATATTCTCCCGCTCCGTCTGATACGTGTAGTACTGCGTTAGACTACCCCTAGCACTGCGTATTGCCATGTCATGCATCGTGTTTCATTTGTTTGCTTGTATTTATTGTTTCTCCCCCCTCTTCTCTCCGGTAGCCTCCGAGACTGACGCTGCTGGCGAGTACGACTACGCCCCTGACGACCAGCCTTTTGCAGCAGAGCAACAAGGCAAGCACCCCCCCCCCCCCCCCCCCTGAGCATACCGATATCGCCTATTCTTTCTCTCTCATGCTTGCATTAGAATTGTTGCTGCTACTGCTTTACCTATTCTGATGCATAGCCTGTTTATTGTAACCTGCTGTTGAAACCTTACCTGCTTATCCTAAACTGTCTAGTATAGGCTGGGTAGAGACCTATCAGTGACCCCACTTGTCGCGACTGCCCCGCTGGATTATCAGAAGACCCGATTAACAGGATCGAAGACCAGGCCCCAGCACCGCACATCACCCCCCCCCCCTTAGTGTACGACACTACAGCGTTACTATCGAGTGCCGAGGGTGATACCTCGTGTAGCACTTCTAATGTTAACTCTGTAGAGTAGCTATTTGGTCGTGGTCATCGAGGGTGAATCCTCCTTCTCCACTTTCGATAACGACGCCGTCGTACAACACATCAAGTGTGAACCCATCGAGGGTGATTCCTCCGAGTTCACCTTGACGGATACATCGAGTAGGAATCCAACGAGGGTGATACCTCGGATTCCCTTGATATTATGGACACACAGATACTTGGACTTTACAATTGATAATTGGAAAGGCGGGTCGACCCTGAGGGGTACCCGCGTGTGATGTGAAGACGGGTTGACCTGGATGGTGCTCGAGTGATGAATACGAGGTGTGGCCGGGCATTCTTGGCCCTTGTCGCAAGTCCTCGAGACGGGGCGATGGGGTCACATCTTTCATGAGTCTCTGCTCGTTACCGCAACCCCAAGGTACTAACGGTTTGGATATTTGATTTAAGTGGGCCTCTGGCCCGATAGCACTAACCATCACGCGGGAATAAATATGGGTACTCTGCATCGTGGCATCAGCCGAAAGTTCTATCAGATGTCCAGTTCAGCATTGTGGCACGGTCGGATCATGCCGACCATCTGAGGCGGTGCTGGTATCCACCCTGCACATGACCCGGAGTGCACAGGGTGATGGCCCAAGACCCCTGAGTTCTTAGGATGTAGACCGGCGGGGACCTCTCTGCTGAGCTCTAGGTAGGGTTGCGGTGTGTCGTTTGGCCGAGGCCGGGCAAGACCCAGAAAGTGTGTCCGGCCGGAGTTAAGCGAGCATGGTGGGTAAGTTGGTGCACCCCTGCAGGGAATAACTAATCTATGCATAGCTGGATCCTCGGTAACGGACACTCGGAGTTGTATCCCAATCGATACAACTAGAATTGGATACTATGGCTCTGGGATTGCTTCTCATAGGGAGGCGAGAATGGATCTCTGGACGAGGTTGATGACTGTATGGCTCTGGGATTGCTTTCCCGCAGGGAGTCGGGAAAGGATCTCTGGCTGAGGTTGAGACTTAATGATACTACTACTTTATGATGTACTAATCTACACTCTTATAATGCTGCAAGACTGCAGAAGATGCTAGTCTTCGATAGGACTAGTCCTCCTCTCTATTCCGGCATTTCTGCAGCCCAGTCCACATATACAGCCTCTCTTTGATAATGTTGCATATGTAGTGTAGATCCTTGCTTGCTGAGTACTTCGGATGAGTACTCACGGTTGCTTTGCTTTCTTTTTCCCCCATATCCTTTTGGTGCAACCAGATGACGGACCCCCTGAGGCAGCTGCCCCCGACGACGATCATTGTTACTACCCCGAGGGTGGATACTTCTACGAGTTGGCCGACGACCAGGAGTAGGATCGGAGGGTCCCAGGCAGGAGGCCTACGCCTTTCGATCGTAGTGTTTTTCTTTTGCCCTGCTTTTTAAGGGCTTATCTGTGTTTTCTTTTATATCTGTACTCAGATATCTGATGCTTCCGCTGACGCTTGTATGCAAGCTTATGTATTCGAGCCCTCGAGGCCCCTGGCTTGTAATATAAAGCTTGTATGACTTTATTTATGTTTTAGAGTTGTGTTGTGATATATTCCCATGAGTCCTTAGGCTTGATCATGTGCATTTGTGTGTATGATTAGTGCACGATGGAGCCGGGGGCGTCACAATGGTCCTGCAGAGAAATCAACAATATACAAGTCTCCTCTCCTAAAGCCTTCGAAAACTTTGGAATTGTCAGATTCCATGAGCACTAAGTAGCGATATTTGCCAAAGACAATAACCATATCAAGATCACAAAGCATTGAGACAGAGATGAGGTTGAATCCGAGGGACTCGACAAGCATGACTTTGTCCATGTGTCGATCCTTTGAGATTGCAACCCTACCTAGACCCAATACCTTACTTTTGCCTTTGTCAGCGTAGGTGATATGCTTCAAATGTGATGGAGATAAAGGAGTGTTGATCAGGAAGCTCTTGTCACTGGTCATGTGATTAGTACATCCACTGTCGAGGACCCACTCAGTAGCTTTGGGTAAATCATCCTGCAGATGAATTAGTGCTTCTTACGAACTCATATACTTCAGAGTGAAGAATATGACATCAAATTCATCAGGCAGAATTTCATCAATTAATGCAACATATGTATATATAGCAGTATGAGGATGTGAGAAATGAATGAATCATTTCTTCATGATTAGCTTGCACCCTTTCAAGCATTTTCAGGTCTCCAGAAAATTCTTCAGACAATTTTGTTTGTCTGGAGACCTGACCCTGCATAAGAGGTTAGTTCTTTTTCTTCACCACCCACATCTGGAGGGGTGGCAAAGAGTTCATCATTCTGCGAGCTCCATAAGAGAAAGGTGGCATTGAAGCCAATGCGCTTTGTTTCACAGGAGAGGGGTTAGTATAGGCATATGAGTAAGCAGAGAAATTCTTCGAGGACTTATGAACATAATGATTTGAAGAATAATGCACATAATCAGAACTCTTAGATTTTCCCTGCGAAACAGAAGCGTTAGCATGATGATGATCATATGAGGACTTGAATCCACGTGAGGAATTTGATCCATATGAGGACTTGGATCCATATGAAGACTTTGGTCCATATGAAGAATTTGATCTGGGGTTCCTATTCTTCACAGGTGGTGTCATGAGGACATTCACCTGAAGACTTTCAAGGCACTTTTTGGGAACCCAGATTTTCTTCATAGGGGGACCATTCCTGCAGTTAGTTCCAACATATCTAGCAAATACTTCACCATTCTGATTTTTGAATAGTTTATAGTTGGAGTCAAATGACTCATCAGATGAATATGAGGATTCACAAGTAAAGCTAGATAAAGTGGATGGATCTACGGGAGGTCCCTTCGCAGGAACCCATGAGGTTTTGGGATACTGTTCAGGTTTCCAGTAGGTTCCATCATGATTGAGTTTCCTCTCAAAGGCAATACCCTCTTTCCTAGGGTTCCTGTTCAAGATCTGCTTTTTGAGCACATCACAAAGAGTCTAATGCCCTTTGAGGCTTTTGTACATGCCTGTCACATACAATTCCTTCAACCCTGCATTTTCGTCAGTGATACTAGTGGTATCCTCAGATGAGGAATTTGTGACCACAGAGATAGTTGAAGAATTTGCAGCAATAGAAGCATTTGAACTTTCAGGTGAAGAATTAGCAGTTTCACATTCAATGCATTTCAAGCATGGTGGAATAAATTCTTCCTGAGCGGAACTGATCTGTTGAGAAAGTAATGAATCATTTTCCTTCTGAAGATCTTCATGACTCACCCTTAGCTTCCCAAGATCTAGCTTTCTTTGAAGAAATTCATAGGAAAGCTTCTCATGATCGGCTAAGAGAGTATCATGATGACTTTGAAGGTTGTCAAACTTAGACTATAGTTGCTGAAGATTATCAGTCAGTGTTTGAGTTCGATCCATTTCCTCGCCTAACAGGTCATCACTTTTGTCTAGCATATTTTGAACCTTTTCCCAAGCCTTTTGTTGTTTAACAGCAATATTAGCAAGTTTGGAATAGCTGGGTTTGAGGTTATCATCAGATTCATCCTCACTTGATTCAGAGGAGGGATATTTGAGTACCTTGGCACCTTTTGCCATGAAGCAATAGGTGGGAGCATAGTCATCGTTGCCGTCATCAGCAGTGTTGGGGAAGCCATTTTCCTCAGTGTTGAAGATGGACTTGCTGACGTAAGCAGTAGCGAGGGCTAGGCTCGCCACACCAGAGTCTGACTCCTCAGATGCCTCCTCTTCCTCATGTTCCTCAGATTCAGCTTCAGAGTCCATTTCCTTGCCAGTGAATGCCCAAGCCTTCTTGGAACTGCTCTTCTTGTGAGATGAAGACTTTGAAGATTTTGATGATGAGGACTTTGAAGATTTCTTCTTCTTCTTTGAGTCATCTGAACTATCATCCTTGTATTTCTTCTTCTTTGATTCCTTTGCCCACTGAGGACAATCAGTTATGTAGTGACCAGGTTTCTTGCATTTGTGGCAAGTCCTCTTCTTGTAATCACGGGATGAGGAATCAGATCTTGTGTCATCACCTTTTGAAGATTTTACAAATCGACCACGCCTTGAGAACTTCTGGAATTTCTTCATGAGCATTGCTAGCTCCTGGCTTAGTTCTTCAGGGTCACCAAGGCTGCTATCAGAATCTTCTCCTTTAGACGAGGAAACTGCCTTGGCCTTTAGTGCGCGTGATCTTCCATAGCTTGGCCCGTAGAGATCTCTCTTTTCAGCTTGTTGGAATTCATGAGTGTTCAGCCTCTCAAGGATATCAGCAGGATCTAGTGACTTGTAGTCTCCACGTTCTTGAATCATCAGTGCCAGTGTATCGAATGAAGAATCGAGTGACTTTAGCAATTTCTTCACCACCTCATGGTCGGTGATGTCAGTGGCACCCAGTGCTTGAAGCTCGTTTGAAATGTCAGTGAGGCGATCAAAGGTTTGCTGGACATTCTCATTGTCGAGTCTTTTGAAGCGGTTGAAGAGATTGCGAAGAACGTCAACTTGAGAATCACGTTGGGTTGAGATTCGTTCGTTGACCTTGGACAGCCTGTCCCAGATAAGCTTTGCAGACTCCAAAGCACTCACTCTGCCGTACTGTCCTTTGCTCAGATGGCCATATATGATATTCTTCGCTTGAGAGTCGAGTTGTTTGAATCTCTTCACATCAGCAGCGTTCACAGAAGGAGAGACAGAGGGAACGCCATTTTCCACAACGTACCAGAGATCGTTGTCAATTGCTTCAAGATGCATGCGCATCTTATTTTTCCAGTAGGGGTAGTCCGTCCCATCAAAGGTAGGACACCCAGCCGAGACCCTGATCATGCCTGCAGTCGACATAACTAAAACTCCAGGTGGTTAAACCAAAATCACACAGAACAAGGGAGTACCTTGCTCTGATACCAATTGAAAGTGCGTTATATCGACTAGAGGGGGGGTGAATAGGCGATTTTTATGAATTCATCACTGAGGAAATACTACTTGAGGAATTTCCTAAGCAACGAACTACAAGCAGCGGAATAAGTACTCAGGTACATGCATAACAAAGCAGTAGCATAGTCATCATGATGAAATGAAACAGACACAGAGCACAGGTAGCGAGTAAACAGGATAAGCAGGCTGAAGACAAAGTGACTGAAGAAATAGGGATGAGAAAATTGAGAAAGTCTTCAGTCAAAGTCTTCAAACAGTAACGATCAAGTACACAACAAGTATGCGAGGAAATGAAAGGGTTGAGGAAATAGAACCAGTAGCTTGGTGAAGACAGTGATTTGGTAGACCAGTTCCAACTGCTGTGACAGTTGTACATCTGGTTGGAGCGGCTAGGGGTTTAAACCTGAGGACACACAGTCCCGGACACACAGTCCTCACCGTATTCTCCTTGAGCTAAGATCACACAGACCTCACCCAATCACTCGTGGTAAGTCTTCACAGGTGACTTCCAAACCTTCACAGACTTGGTCACTCAGCGATCCACAATTCCTCTTGGATGCTCTAGACCATGAAGCCTAACCATCTGGAGGATGCATAGTCCTCAAAGGTAACAAGCGTCGGTTCCACACAGGAACAATCTCTTCAGTGATGCTCAATCACTTTGGGTTTTAGGTGTTGGGTTTGGGTTTTTCCTCACTTGATGATTTTCTCTCAAAGTCCTCGGAGGATGGGATGCTCTAAATTACAAGTGTCAGTTTCTCTCGGAGCAGCCAACCAGCTAGTGGTTGTAGGGGGCGGCTATTTATAGCCGAGGAGCAGCCCGACATGATAAGACATAAATGCCCTTCAATGATATGACCGTTAGGTGGATAGGATATTTTGGACAGCTAGCGCATAGCACAGCAATGGTCGGAAATTTGAGCTCTCAAATTCCTCAGGGCAATCATGTTCCTCACTAGTAGGCAATCCGCACTGGCGAATTCCTAACTCCTCAGTCAGAACAAATTCCTCAGAGAACAGAAGATCTTCGTCTCTGTCACTGAAGAACTTGACTAAACTGTATGAGATTTCCAATGGCTTCACTCGAAAGGATTGGGTAGGTGTAGGATTTGAGATGAGCATCACTTGGAAACTTTTCCTTAGTTTTACCTCGACCCCCTTTAACAGTACGGTGTTTCCTATGACTCAAGAAAGGGAAAACAAAACTATGAAAACAAAAGTCTTCATGCTTCATAATCCTCGCATCAATATCAAGTCTTCAAGGTCACACCAATTTCCTCAATTTCAAAGTCTTCAAGAAAACCAAAGTCTTCAACAAGAAGACATTCATTTTTAGGGGTCGACTTTCATCATAAATATCAAACTCCTCATAGACTTATAGAACCTGTGTACACTCACAAACACATTAGTCCCTTAACCTATAAGTCTTCAATACACCAAAATCACTAAGGGGCACTAGATGCACTTACAACAAGAACATTGGAAGCGCAATGCTAAATGTTTCTTGATTTATTATTCAAACACCGTTGTATGGGTAATATCATGATTCTTCCCTCGCCCCTTTACCTAAATGCTTTTGAACTTGCTGTCCTATCATGTATATCATGCTCCGCTTTTCCTTGGAGGGATATGCTCCCAATTCTTGTGTGTAAACACATTTCCCTTTCCAATGGTCGGCTTAATTCTGATAATCACATTTTTTTTCTTTCCATTGGTTTGTTTGAACTTTCTTGTGATCTATATGATATAAGCAGAAATAATTCTCCGCCTATGAAAACATCTCGGTTTACAACTCTGTCAGTGAGACCCTGTTACTATTGTTGATGACATTCCTGTAACCACCAATGGACGAGAACTTTGCCTATTGGTCTGCCTCGTTTAACGAGCAGGAAAATGGTTCTCTTCGTCCCTCGCCCTTGGTACCGATGTTGTCACCGACATAACTGACAGACTACCCTCTGACATACCTTGTTGTCGTGGCTGTTAAGGTGACACCGTCCTCCCTACTCTCGATCGACACCCCCCCATAGTTCCACAGGATCGGAACCTGACTCTCCTGTATATCCTTGATTCCGAAGTATCATATGCTCTCGACTTGGTGTGTTATCACGAGCCACCCTCCGAGAGATGATCTATTCCCGATGCTCTGAACCCCTTTTCACACTCTGTTCAGGTTCCGATCGGATGTCCAATCACTTGAAACCTCTTTTAATACCTTCATACTTTGCTCTCGATGTTTGCTTAAATTTCAGCTCGAGAGATACTTCCTGTCGAATTCCCGGAGTTGTCCACCAGATAATCGACCCTACAAGGGTCAGCTCTCCCGAAGTTACCCTTTACTTCC
The DNA here is from genome assembly GCA_011799875.1 of Thinopyrum elongatum. Lineage (NCBI taxonomy): Eukaryota > Viridiplantae > Streptophyta > Magnoliopsida > Poales > Poaceae > Thinopyrum > Thinopyrum elongatum. Next base: position 231,180,958 of record CM022298.1, read on the forward strand.
CCACTTAATCTCGGGACGAGGTTTCTTGTAGTGGAGGAGATTTGTAAATCCCCAGCCTCACACCACAGTGATCACCCTCTGATCATGCCAAGTCACCATGATTAACTATGCTTGATCATCATTGGATCCATAGCTCATTTCAAATTCCAATTCAAATTTAAAGTGAAAATAAAAGTTGTTCAAATCTAGGAACTAAAATATTCATACTGTTGCAAATAATCCCAAGAAAATTATAAAAATAAAGCCAACATTATGTAAATTCCCAAGTGACCCTAGCAACCAAAACAATGGACCAACAGCACCTTTTCTTTCCATTTAACATCCAAATCAAATCCAAATGAAACCCCTTTACCTCTAACTTTTTTTTAGCAGTGCCAAATATTGCATTGAATTTATGTGGCTAGATCACATAATTTACAAAAGTCATTAAGTGGTCAAACCATTTGCAAAACAGAAATAAACGAAGAAAGCAGAAACAGAAAAAGGGAAAAGTCTTAACGTACCTGTGCACTCGGCCTGCTCGCCACTATAGCCCAAGCCCAGCCTAACAGAGCCATCTTCCTCCTCCCGCCTCGCTGTCGCCCGCACGAACACCATGGCCGTAGATGGCACACGCTTCGGCCATCCGGTCCTCCCCGACGAGGATAAGGACGGCCCCGAGCCTCCCCTCGCCCCTGGAACCCTAGATCCCCCTCTTTTTCCCCCTGCCTCGTCTCCCTCTCGATCTGGACTGGAGCCGAGCGCCACCGTTGCCGTGACCTTGACGTAGGCGTGGCCACTAGCTCCTCCTCGCCGTTCCCGTCCATCCAGGAACACCGTGGCGACGAGCTCGTCCTCGCCAGCCCTTCTGCTCACGCCGGGAGGCCCTACTGAGCCGGATCCCCACCACCCTCTTCACCGACCACCGCCGTTCCCCACCAACTCCGGCGACCTCGCTGCAGCTCCTAAGCATCCACGGGCCACCTTGCGCCGCTCAGTGAGCCACCATCTTTCTCCAATTCCCTCCTCGAGCCTCTTTTCCCCCTTTAGTTTGCCACGCGTGTCCCCGACGCCATTGCCGGACCTTGCTCCACTGCAGAGCTTGCCATTGCCATTACGCTCGCCCCTTGAGCGAGCCAAGAGCATGAACATGCTCCTGGGTTACCCAGGCACCGCGTGAGCACTCCAGTTGGTCGTGGGCGAGCCCCTTTGCTCGGATCCGCATAGCCACGATTCCGGCAGCCGCCCGCGTTCGCCGTAGCCATCACTATAGACCACCGGAGTTCTCGCCGTATGCGTAGATCGACGCGGCTCGAAGAGGCCGATTGAGAGCAAGAAACCGCACGCGATTTGAGCCTCTATAGCGCATTTCCGACGTCGGCCGAGGTCGCACCGCCACGTTGGGCTCGCCAGAGCCATCTCCGGCGACCGCGCTGAGTTGGCACCGTGTGGGACCCGCCCAGGGTCACTAATGTGTGGGTCCCCGCGCTCGTTTGACCGCATTGACCATGGTCAACGCGGGGTACTGTTCCCCCTACCACTGACTAGTGGGCCCCCTTCTGTAATTAGTCTAATTAACCAGTTTTTAATTAAAACTTATTTAGATTAACCTAACTAGTCTCTGACACCTGGGGCCCACACCCCTAATTAGTCTGTTAGTTTAGTTTAACCCACTGTTAGTCCCACAGAGGCTGACAGGTGGGTCCCACCTGTCAGTTTGACAAGTCAACTGGTCAGCTGACTGCTGACATCACAGTGACATCATGCTGACGCAATAATCCATTTCTGTTAATTAAAATAATTCCAGTAAATGTCTAAAACTTTAGAAAATCATAGAAATTAAACAGTAGCTCCGATGGAAAAACTTTATACATGAAAGTTGCTCAGAGCAACGAGACGAATCCAACCGTGCCATCTGTTTTCGTGTCGGGACCCTCTACGGAGGTAAACCCGCAATTTTAGCCTGTTTCCGGTAGATGAATAGTGCATATATACCGGTTAATAAATCCAACTTTAATCCTAAAATAACTAAAATGATTTAGATATGTCTTTAGGCAACCCTGCACTGCACGTTAGCATAGCATGCTCTGTGTTGCATATGTTTGTCGTGTATTTATCTATTTCCTCCCCCTCTTCTCTCTCGGTAGACCCCGATACAGACGCAGTTCACGAGACCGACGCAGCTCAGGAGCCCGACGACACCGTTGACGACCTTGCCTTTGCCGCCGAGCAACCAGGCAAGCACCCCTTTTTTGAACATGCCTATATCGCCTATTCTCTTCTCTCTTGTGCTTGCATTAGAATTGCTGCTGCTACTGTTTTACCTATTCTGATGCATAGCCTGATTTTTGTAACCTGCTTTTGATAATTACCTGCTTATCCTAAACTGCTTAGTATAGGCTGGTTAGAGCCCCAGTGACCCCACTTGTCCCGATTGCCCCGCTAGATTATCAGAAGACTCGACAACCAGGCCCCAGCACCGCACATCACATTCCCTTTATCTGTACGACACTGCAGCGTTACTATCGAGTGCCGAGGGTGATACCTCGTCAGCACTTCCGATGTTAACTCTGTGGAGTAGTTACTCGGTCGTGGTCATCGAGGGTGATTCCTCCTTCACCACTCCCGATAACGACGTTGTCGTGCAACACCTCAAGTGTGAACCTCGAGGGTGATTCCTCCTAAGTTCACCTTGACGGATACATCGAGTAGGAATCCAACGAGGGTGATACCTCGGATTCTCTGATGTTATGGACACACGGGTACTTGTACTTTACAACTGTTAATTGGAAAGGCGGGTCGACCCTGAGGGGTACCCGCGAGTGATGTGGAGATGGGTTGACCTGGAGGGTGCCCGAGATATGAATACAAGGCGTGGCCGGGCATTCTTAGCCCTTGCCACAAGTCCTCGAGACGGGGCGACGGGGTCACATATTACCGCACCACCAATACACTAACGATTTGGATATGTGATCTGGGTGGGCCTCTTGCCCGATAGCACTAACCATCACGTGGGAACAGTTATGGGCACTCTGCATCGTAGCATCAGCCGAAAGCTCTGTCAAACGTCCAGTTCAGCAGTGCGGCATGGAGTGATTGGCGCCATCCACGACAGAGGTGGTGCTTGGATCTGAGCCATGTGCGCAACGACCCGGAGGGCGAGGGGCGATGGCCCAAGACCCCCGAGCGCTTAGGATGTAGACCGACGGGGACCTCTCTACTGAGCTCTAGGTAGGGTTGCGGTGTATCGTTTGGCCGAGGCCGGGCATGACCCAGAAAAGTGTGTCCGGCCGGAGTTAATCGAGCGTGGTGGGTAAGTTGGTGCACCCCTGCAGGGAAGAACTAATCTATGCATAGCCGGATCCTCGGTAACGGACGCTCGGAGTTGTATCCCGATCGATACAACTAGAACTGGATACTTGAGATGAGATATGGATACTAGGGCTCTGGGATTGCTTTCTCGCAGGGAGTCGAGAAAGGATCTCTGGCCGAGGTTGATACTGATTACTGCTACTATTTTATACTGTACTAATCTACACTCTTCTAATGCTGCAAGACGCTTGAAGATGCTAGTCTTCGATAGGACTAGGCCTTCTCTCTATTCTGGCATTTCTGCAGCCCAGTCCACATATACAGCCTCTCTTTGAAAATATTGCATATGTAGTGTAGATCCTTGCTTGCTGAGTACTTCAGATGAGTACTAACGGTTGCTTTGCTTCCTCTTTTCCCCTTTTCCCTTTTGATGCAACCAGATGATGGAGCTCCGGAGCCAGCTGCCCCCGCCGATGACTACTACTACCACCCCGAGGGTGGTTACTACTACAAGCTTGCCGATGAACAGGAGTAGAATCGGAGGGTCCCAGGCAGGAGGCCTGCACCTTTCGATCGTAGCTTTTGTTTTGTCCCGCCTTTCTAAAGGCTTATCTGTTTCTGTTTCATATTTGTACTCAGATATCTGATGCTTCCGCTGACGCTTGTGTGTGAGCTTATGTATTCGAGCCCTCGAGGCCCCTGGCTTGTAATATAAAGCTTGTATGACTTTATTTATGTTTTAGAGTTGTGTTGTGATATCTTCAAGTGAGTCCTTAGGCTTGATCGTGTGCATTTGCGTGTATGATTAGTGCACAATTAAGCCGGGGGCGTCACACTAGGCCCACCTGCTGGCACCGTGCAGACTTAGCGGTAGTGGTGGGCAGCCCACCAGCGCTACTGCTATGTCTCTAGTAGTAGCGCTGGTTCTGGCCAACCGCTACTACTAGGTGTATCCTCTACCGGTGGTGATGGGACAACTTCGCAGTAGCGCTGCCAGGGGAACCAGCGCTACTGTACTTTGGTATCTGTAGCGCTTGTTGACCCACAGCGCTACGACTAAGTAGCAGTAGCGGTGGCCAAGTAACCTGCGCTACTACTAAATTTCTATCTATAAGCTTTCTCCTAGTAGTGCATATCTTAGCATCACCCTTTAATGATAAAGGAAACAACTTAAGAATATAGTAATAGCGAATTTGTTCCTCATGAGCAAATAGGGTGGCTATGTCATTTAATTTAGTAAGATGTGTCACAAAAGTTTCAAATTCATAACCATGGAAAGGATCAGATTCAATCAAAGTAATTAACTCAGGATCGACGGAGAATTCATAATCCTTATCAGTAACAAAGATAGGTGAAGTAGCAAACTTAGGATCATATTGCATTCTAGCATTCAAAGATTTTTCTTTCAACTTGACTAGTAATTTCTTAAGATGCTCTCTATCATTACAAGCAAGAAAGTCTCTAGCTACCTCTCCATCCATAACATAACCCTCAAGTATAACAGGCAGTTCATATCTAGAAGTGCTATGTCTAATGGGTGTTTCAAAGTTTTCAGTTTCAGAAATATCATCATTTTCAGCGTTCTCAATATCTTTAGCTCTAGCAAGTTGTTCATCAAGAAATTCACCCAGTGGCACAGTATTATCAAGCAAAGTACTAGTATTATCATAGGCATCATTCGTAGCAGAAGTAGCATCATCAATTACTTGCGACATATCAGGATTAATAGGAGATGTAGGTGTCGCAAGCTTACTCAAAACAGAAGGTGAATCAGGTGTAGAGCTAGATGGCAGTTCCTTACCTTTCCTCGTAGTAGAGGAAAAAATCTTGGTTCTGGTATCTTTCAGATTCCTCATAATGATCAACAGATATAAATCCCAAGTGACTCAGCAAATATAGCTATGCTCCCCGGCAACGGCGCCAGAAAAAGGTCTTGATAACCTACAAGTACAGGGGATCGCAAAAGTTTTTGAGTGTAGAGTATTCAATCCAAATTTATTGATTTGACACAAGGGGAGCCAAATAATATTCATGAGTATTAGCATTTGATTTGTCAATTCAACCACATCTGAAAGAATTAATATCTACAGCAAAGTATTTAGTAGCAAAGTAGTATGATAGTAACGCTAACAGTGGCAATAGTAACAGTAGCAGTTTTGTAGTGATTGTAACAGCAGTAGCAACGAAAGTAACTTAGCAAAGATCAATATGTGAAAAGCTCGTAGGCATTGGATCAGCGATGGATAATTATGTTGGATAATATTCATCATGTTGCAGTCATAAGCTAGGGTGACACAGAACTAGCCCCAATTCATCAATATAATGTAGACATGTATTCCGTATATAATCATATGTGCTTATGAAAAAGAACTAGCATGACATCTTTTGTCCTACCCTCCTGTGGCAACGGGGTCCATAAGGAAACTAAGGGATATTAAGGCCTTCTATTAATAGAGAACCAAAACCCTGGTGGTACCCCTTTTTCTCCCCTTTTCTCTTATATATAGCAGGCCGTGCACGTGGTAATGGGCGGCCCATATGCCGGTCGTGACGCCCTTTTTTTCTTTTTTGATTTTCCTTTCTCATTTTTTCCTGCTTTTCCTTCTTTAAATTAATCCAGGATTTCCGGAAAATCTAAATTTTAAAAAGTTGCGAGTACTGAAAAAATATATAGATAAATCATAAAAAAATTGTGAATTCAAAAACATTCGGGAAATCATAAAATGTTCACGATTTCAAAAAATTGTTCTCATATTATAAAAAAATTACGAATTCAAAAATGAGAATGAAATAAAAAAATGTTCATGATTTCTAAAATATGATCGTGTATTCAAAACATATTCAATAATTTCAAAACAATATCCATGAAATTTTAGAAAATGTTCACAAAAATTAAAACTTATTCGTAAGTAACGAACAAAATGAATCATCGCTTAGGTAGAGGTTTTATTAGGGGATCTGTAGAGGTCATTCTATGATTTTATTTAGTCCATCACGCGTCGGGTAAAAAAAGGTTTCCATGTTCTGTACAGCGCTGAGCCCAAAAAAATTGACACAGCTTCCTATGGGTTAGTTTTTGTAAGCTATATGAAAATCACTAAATGTCTATTTTGCCTCCATACACAGCTATTATGGTACCACAGTATGGTTATGGAAAACACCACTACACTAGATTAAGGCGAGACACATCATGCCTCATCTAGCTTAGGCAGGCGTCCATCAAAGTAGTTTGCTCAGCAAAAAAATATTTCGTTGTGGTGCCTTTGGAAATCAAGTCGTGATGAGACCATCACATTTTTAGTTTTTAAAATGACTTTTTTAAAAATCCCTTCTCATCAAGACATCACTCAGACATAGTTTGTAAAATGACATATTGAAAATTCTTATCTCATCCTGGCATTTGATTCAGACTTTTTTTATTTCTACCACATCTGCATAATTTGATTATTTTCATCTCTTTACAACACACGGGCATATTTGCTAGTTAGTAGGTAAAGAAATAGCGGAGAGAAGCCTCCACTCGATAAGTACGGGAACTCACTCATCCACGATCGATGCTTTCGTGAACTCGGCCTAAGGCCAATATTTCTTTAACGTAGGAAGGGCAAATCCTATATGTCGGCGAGAATCCTATTTGGCCCTTCAGGCGCCTATTACAGTGCACTTTGCAAACGGGCGCCTGAAGCAGTTCGAACTGGGCTGGCCCATCCTCTTTTTTATCCTATTTTATAAACACCGAAAAAGAATATGCGCACAGGGGGTCGAGTGGGCAAACCCTATTTGATGCTGCAGGCGCCCGTTATAGGGCATTTTGCTAACGGGCGCTTGCAGCGCACACCCCCCTGCCACGATTTGGGCCGGCCCAGTTCTTCCTTCTGTTTTTCTGTTAAAACTGGTAAAAAGAGTGGGTAGCGAAGGATTCGATCCCGCGACCCCTTGCTTGCTAGCGCTACGCTCTAACCATAAGGCCATCCACACGCTCTTGTAAAGTTTCTTTGCTTTCCTTTTTTATTTCATTCTTCAGTACGGTTTAGTTCTTTTCTTGTTTTTCCTTTTTTTCTCATCCTCTTTTGTTTTCTTTAATGCACGGTTTTTAAAAAATTTGTAATTCTTTTTACTAAATCGATGAACTTTGTTTTCAATTTCAATGAACTTTTTTCAAAATCAATGAACTTTTTCCAAATTCGATGAACTTTTCTAAATTTTGAAGAACTTTTTTCAAATCTGCTAAACTTTTTTCAAAATCGATGAACTTTTTTTTCAGATGCGATGAACTTTTTCTAATTATGATGAACTTTTCTCAAATTCAATGAACTTTTCTCAGATTCGATGAACTTTTTCCAATTAAGATGAACTTTTCTCAAATTCAATGAACTATTTTCAGATTCAATGAACTTTTTCCAATTAAGATAAACTTTTCTCAAATTCGATGAACTTTTTTCAGATTCGATGAATTTTTTCCAATTAAGATGAACTTTTCTCAAATTCAATTTTTTTTTCTTTTCAAAATCTGTGAACAATTTTCAAATTTTATGAACTTTTCTGAAAAAATCGATGAACTTTTTTTCAAAAATCAATGAACTTTTTTCAGGTTTCTGAACTTTTCTTCCAAAATGAAGAAATAGCGATGCGGCCTTGTTATAATGCATTTGCATCTGTTACTAAACACAAACATGCAGTAGCACGTTTAGCTGGTGGCATCTGTACGTTAACTTGATGTGGTCAGTTCGAAACCTGTAGAGAGCAGTATTTTTTGCCTTTATTTTTGCGAGCTTTTTATGCATTCGCTGGTCTGCGCGTCTCGTGGGCCAGCCCAGCACGGGGCGCTGCAGGCGCCAGGAGCGCGAACGGGCGCCTGCGAGTGGGCGTTCCTATTTGTCGCCTTACGCGAGCGCAGGGGAAGCTTCGCGTCGGGGAGATGCCCCAGATGGGCGGCCCGCTAGGCTGTATATAGCGTAAATGCATAAAACCGAAAAACTAAAAGTCCTTGTTTCAGGATTCGAACACAGCTCGCATGGCAAGGAGCTGCTGCTGCCAGCCATCCCAGCTAATGCTTGGAACGTGATTAAGCAATAGATCAAGGGAACATGAACTATGTGGGCTGTAGAATATTCACTTCATGAACTATTTTTTCATCTATGTAAGAAATTTGTACTATTTTGTATACTTTAAAAATATTATATATATACATACATACATATATGTGGTTCTATATACATACACACACACACACATATATATACATATATTACAAAAAACACTCTTCGAAAACACATTTGAAAAATTGTTGAATAAGTATTAAAAAATGTTGAACAAGTATTTGAAAAATGTTGAATAAGTATTAAAAATGTTAAACACGTGTTTGAAAATTTTGAATAAGTATTAAAAAATATTGAACAAGTATTTGGAAAATGTTGAACAGGTATTGCTTTTTTTGAATTAGTATTAAAAATGTTTAACAAGTATTTGAAAAAAAATGTTGAATAGGTATAAAAAGTGTTGAACGAGTATATGAAAAATGTTGAACAACTATTGAAAATATTGAACAAGAATTTGAAAAATGTTGAACAAGTGTTTAAAAATATTGAATAAATATTTAAAATTTTGAACAAGTTTTTGAAAAAAAAATGTTGAAATAGGTATTAAAAATGGTTGAACGAGTACATGAGAAGCTGAACTAGAAGTTAAAAGGATGAGGGCGAGGTGGCGGGGGAGTGGGTAGGGAAAAAGGGCGGTGGCGTGGAGGGAAGGGGAGGGGGAGTGGAATGGGGGGAAGAAGGGGGGAGGGGGAAGGGTGAGGGGGGAGGGAGGAAGGAAGGGGGGCTGTGTGATGAGGGGGGGTGGGAAGAAGGCGGAGTAGAAGGAGGAGGGGGGAGAGGAAGGGCAGGGGAAGGGGGGGAGAGGAGGAGGGAGGGGGGGAAGGGGAGGGGGGGAGGGGGGGAAGGAGAGGGGAGGGAGGAGGGAGGGGGAGGGGGGAGGGAGGGAGGGGAGAGGGGGGGGAGGGGAGAGGAAGAAGGGGGAGGGGAGGAAGGGGAAAAGGGGGGGGAAGGAGGAGGGGGAGGGGATGAGGGGGGGAGGGAGGGGGGGAGGGGAGGAGGGGAGGAGGGAGGAGGGGAGGGGAGGAGGGGGGGGGGGGGGGGGAGGAGGAGGGAGTGGAGGGGGGGAAAGGGTGGGAGGAGAGGTGATCAGGACAGGGGTGGAGGGAAAAGGTGGGGGGTAGGAGGAAAGGGGAGGGGGAAATAGTGGAGGAAGGAGGGGGAGTGGGAGGAAAGAAACAGAGTGGAGTTGTGGTAGAGGTAGGATGGAGTTATTGTATTAGGGTTTTTATTATTTGGGGGTAGTATGATTTAATATTTATTTTCTGTATATATTTAAATTTTATTAGGTGAATGTTAAAAATGTGAAACAAGTATTTAAAGAATTTTTGTGAAAACTCATTAAAATATTGAAACAAGTATTTGACTAAGTGAATAAGCGTCGGACAATGTTAAACGTGTATACAAAAAATGTTTTTGACATGTAAAAAAATGTAGAGTGAAACGAATACCAACATAAGAAAATACAAAATAAAAAGGAAAATTGGAGAAGAAAAAAGAACCCCCTCACAAAAAAATAAACCAAACAAAAAATGAAGAAGAACAAAGAAAAAATCAAAGAAGAAAAAAGAAATGAAACAAGAGAAAACGAAAAAGAATGAAACAAATCCGAGAAGAATGGAAAAAAGACGGAGAAAGTAAAAATGTGAAACAAAAGAAAACAAAAAAAGTAAAAAATAAAAATCTGGAAATAAAACATCTTTAACAAAAAAAAACAAAGATGTTAACTGGTCAGACCGGTCAATTGGTGAACTTTCTTTTTCTCAAATTAGTGAACTTGTTTTAATTCAAATAGCACGGCTACAATAGTTCTTAAAGTGTGGGCGTTGTATGCAATCACTAGCAGCCGAATGGTATAGTGGTAGCCAGTCTCTTTCAGGATAGTTGTGGCCGGAGTTTGATTCTCTGCCACACACACCTTTTTTGATGGTATTTCGTGCTATAGGATTTCGTTGCACTATGTGTTCATGGCCGGCCCACTAAGGTTCTCCTGTGAGCGTCAGTTTGCTTCGCGGGCACTTACAGCGTCGACTAGGACCTCCCCTATATGTCGCCGTAAGCGCCGGATTTAGCACGTTTAGCAAACCGGCTCACACCCCTCCACTCCACAAGTTCCTGTATGGGCCGACCCAATTAGTTTTTTTAGTTTTTTCGTTTTCATTTTTTCTTTTGATTTTCCTTTTTTTGTTTTTCTATTTTGTTCAAATGCATAAATGACTTAAAATTTAATGAACTCTTTTTCTCAAATTTTATGAACATTTTTCAAAATTCGTGATTTTCTTTTGAAAAGTGATGAAATTTTCCCAAATTAGAGAACTTCTTTGAAAAATAGATAAAGTTGTTGAAAATTAGATAAACTTTTAAAAAGATTGATAAACTGTTTTCAAGTTTTCTGAATTTTTTTCCAAAATCGGTGAACTTTTTTTCAGAACCAATGTGCTTTTTGCAATTGTGTTAATTTTATTTCAAAATCGATGAACTTTTCTCAAATTTGTGATTTTTTTTCCAAAATTGATGAACTTGTTTACTTTTTTGTTTTTCCAAAAAAGTCAACGATCAATTTTTGACTGGTCGACCGGCTGAACCAGGAGACTGATGGCGCGCATGCGAACTTTTTTTTTAGCGAGCCAGCGAGTTGGGGGCTCAAGAAGCGAGAGAGCGAGCTGGGCCGGCCCATACCGCGTGCGCATAAGCGCTAGCTGAGGTTGCTGGCGCCAGAAGCGTTGTATAGGAGGTCCCCGGCAAATCCTATTTGACGCCCGCAGGCGTCAAAAGGACGAGCCTTCGCTAAAGAAAGTCGCCACTTGGGCCGGCCCACGTTTGGATTTCATTCGCTGCTGTTTCCTTGTTTCTTGCGGGCTTTTTCTTCTATGGTTTTCGCTTCCAGTTTTTCCACTGTTTTGGCTGGTTTTCAGTTGTTTTGTTCCGGTTTTTTATTTTCCTGTTTTGATTCTTTTTGTCCTTTCATTTTATTTTTTTTACGTTTCCTTGTTTTATTTTCTGTTTCTGTTCTTCTTCTCATTATTGCGTATTTATATAAAAAGTTCACCGTGTGTTACAATTTTTCCAATGTATTAAGAAAATGCTCATCGTATATTATGAAATAGGTCACCTTGCACTGTAAAAATGTTCATTGTGTATTACAAAAATGTTCATTGTATATTATTAAATTGTTCAATGTATATTAGAAAATGTTCATTGTGTATTACAAAAATGTTCATTGTATATTATTAAAATGTTCAACATATATTAGAAAATATTAATTATGTATTAGAAAAATGTTCAGTATATATTATTAAATTGTTCAACGTATATTACAAAATGTTCATTGTGTATTTCAGTTTTGTTCATCATATATTAAAAAATTGTTCAACACATACCCATAAAATGTCCATTTTTGTATTTTAAATTTGTTCAGTATTTTTTTTACAAACACGTTCACAGTATTTTTAAATTTGTTCAACGTATATTGTAAAAATGTTGAACATTCTTTTAAAAGGATTTGCCGCTGTGTATTCTACTTTAATGTTGGCGCTGGATTTAAAACGTTCAAGGTAGCTAGCTTCGCTGGTTGGCCTCACTGGATTCTACAATGAGGTCAGAGGTTTGATCCCACGCATGCGCTTCTTCTTTTTTCGATTTTTCGCTCACAGCGAGATGATTGAGCCGGCCCGTGTGCACGTCGCTTCAGCGAAGTCGCAACGATCAGACGCACACGGGCGGCGTATAGGAGCTCCCGAGGTCCCCCTAGGAAGTACGTACCTATGGGGGCCCCTCCACTTCGGAGGCCAGGGGCAGTCGCCCCCCTACAGGACCGGCTCTGCTTGTGTGGCAGGGGCGAAGCTAGCTTCATTCAAGGGTATGCAACGCACACCTAATATTTTTCGTCAAAACATTTCAGTGTCTATATAAGCATATATACTCTCTTCGTTCCTAAATATTTGTCTTGCTAGAGATTTCAACAAGTGACTACATACGAAGCAAAATGAGTGAATCTATGCTCTAAAATATGTCTATATATATATATCTGTATGTGGTAGTCCATTTGAAATCTCTAAAAAGACAAATATTTAGAAACGGAGAGAGTATATCATGGTAATCATTTTACACAAAGAACTCACCCAAAATCGTTCCAGCGCTCGCTCACGTCGTGGCTTCCCTACCTGGGCCAGAACGCCAATGTGGACTGCCAATCATTTCTGTTGCTGGGCCAGTAGGAAATAGACGAGGCGAGGAAAGAACAAGCTGTGAATTTTCTCAAACTAAAAAAAAAACTGTGAATTTTCTCCTCGCTGGATAGCCTCCAGCTGCACACGATATTCTTTTAATTGAGCAACACACGATTGGGTGATCCTAGGAAGTCACAAACTAGGATACCATGCCGTGAATAAGTAAATTTACCGGAACCGGTACCTACCGGTTGGAAATCAACCATCCGTCAGTTTAATCAAGATTCGCGCAGTCTGACAAGTATAATCATGTAAATTATTATACCAGTGAAATACACAAATGGAGCCCACTAGTGTGCAGCTTTTTGCAGGTGAGAGTGGGTGTGGAGCGCTGCATGCATTTTAAAGTGTTCTCTCTCCCCAAACAAACTAGTTGTATTTTATTTCATGGTCACATTTTGAATGGCTAATAACTTATGAACCAAATTTCTATTTGTGAAATATTTTATATATTTGAATTCCTGATGCTAAGATCTTTAAAACAAGACCAAACTTGAATATATTTTAAACGAGTATCAGAAAACCGATTTCACTCATTCAAAAAATATTTCACTCATTTCAATAAACAAATTTTACTCACTCCAAACAAACTATTTCACTAATTTCAGAATACATATTCCACTTGTTTACAAAACACATTAGATTCACCCATAGAGAACTGATTTCACTCATCAGATAAATATAGATTTTAAAACTATATTTCACTCGTTTCAAGAAACTAATTTCAGAAAACATATGACACTCACTCAATTGAAATACTATATTTCACTTGTTTCAAAAACCTATTTCATATTCATTCATTTCAATAAACTATTTCACTCATTTCAATAAACAGATTTTACTACTCCAAACAAACTATTTCACTAATTTGAAAATACATATTTCAATCATTTACAAAACACATTAGATTCACCCATAGAGAACTGATTTCACTCATTAAAAAAATATAGATTTTAAAGCTATATTTCACTCGTTTGAAGAAACTTATTTCAGAAAACATATTACACTCACTCAATTGAAATACTAGATTTCACTTGTTTCAATTTTTTTTACTTGTTTCAAAAAATTTAATATTTCCAAAATGTTTCACTAATTTCTAAGAACATAATTCACTCCTTCCAAAATAAGTATTTCACAAATTTGAAAACGTACATTTCACTGGTTTGGAAAAGTAATTTCAGCCATTACAAAATATATATAAAAACTAATTTCACTTCGTATTTATGAAAAAAATATTGAAACGTATTTCACTCAGCAGAAATATCAGTCTCAAACATTGAAAAAGCCATTTCACACCAAAAAGATATATTTCTTTTTTTGAAGAAACAGTTTGACAAGCTGGAATATGAAACTTACAAAGAAAACTATATTCAGAACAGTGGTTTCAATCATTTCAATGACTGATTTCAATTATTTCAAAAATTGTAGTTTGGAATGAGCGAAACTAATATTTTGATATGATTGAAATAGTAAAAATTAAATTAGTTTAAATATATTCAAGATGGTCTTATTCTAAAGATCTTATGTTCAGGAATTTGAATATATGAAAATTTTAAATAATAAAACATTAGTGTAAAAAATATTGACCATCTAAAAATGTAAAACAAAATACAATGCACGGATTTGTTTGAGAGAGAGAGGAGAGATGCTGCATGCATGCGTACATCCCACTGCAAAAAGTACTACCTCCCCTGACATGAACCCTATTAATCTGACATTGATTTGACAATATACAAAAGATTAACTGCCACAATACATGGTTATACATATGAATGGATCCCACTTAGATATAGATCGTAAAGTATCTGAACGGTGGATGGTTCGCGGGTAGCTACCAGCACCGGTGAAAAGAGCTTTATGGATCGTGCCGTCGGTTGTTCGAGGATTGCCGACCGGGGCATTGCAATTCCTGTGCTAGGCAGGCACTCTCGCCTGGCCTTTGTTGGATCGTCCTCTGCATGACAGGGGCGACGATGGTCGCCCACATCTGGCAGGCAACGGCCAACGACAACATGGACACACTCCACGGCTTAACGGACAGGAAGTTTCCTCTCGTGCAAGTGTCTTTTTTATTTTATGTAATTTTGATCTTCTCAAATTGTTAATTAGTTATCCTTATTCTTCTTAATTTACTTTTTTTTTGCAAAGGAGGACAACCCCCGGCCTCTGCATCAAGCCCTTTTGTTGAACTGAAGTTCCCAAACAATGTCTTAAGTTAAGTAAAGGCTCACAGAAGGAGCAGAAACCAACAAAGGTAAAAAGAACTGCCACAACCGACGAAAAATAGGTCAAGATGACTAAACGCCTATCCTATTATTGGATCGCCATCCAAAGCGGTTGTAGATAACCCGTGCTACCATCTCTCATCAATTGCACCCAATAGGCAAAAGCTCCCTGGAGTCCGTATGAGTGAGTAACGACCACATACGGATCCAAGAAGTGGCTCTGTATATAAATTGCAAAAAGTTATTGAAATTTTTCCTGTTAAAGATGATATCATTATTGCAGTTCCATATAGCCCAGATTAGTGCGCATATCCCTATCCAAATATGTCCCATAATATTTTATTCCAGTCCGGTTAGTCACGTCTCAAATAATGTGCCTATACTAATAGGAGGAGTAACGTTGAAGGCTATATGTATCGTGCGCCAAAATAGTTTAGCGAGAGGACAATCGAGAAAGAGGTGTTTTATGATTTCATTCCGGTCACAAAAACAACATCGTGAATTACCCACCCATCTCCGCTTTTACCAAGTTATCCTTGGTTAAAATCACTTTCTTGTGGACAAACCAAATGAAGATTTTGATTCTTAGCGGAACTTTAACCTTTCATATGTGAAGTGATCTCGTCACTGGCCTAGAGTTAATTAAGTCCAAGTACATATATTTCACCGTGAAACTACTGCTCTTGATAATTTCCAGTAGATGGTATCTGACTGGTCAGAAAGTTGAACGCCCATCAACCTACGGACCAGATGTAACCATGATATCCAACGTTTCCCCACTAAAGCCCTCCTGAACTAAATGTTTAGTGGGACTGACCCAATTAGTTTTATCGGCATGCTAGTTAAAACTGAATTTATCAGCACTAGCCGTCCCCATAGGACATAAGCTTGCCCTTCCAGCAGCTTAGTTTTTTCTCAAATCGATCTTCAAGGCACTTCCACTCCTTATTCGATAATTTCCGATGGTGAATAGGTATCCCTAGATATGAGAGCGGTAGGGATCTCATTCCACATCCGAACAATTGTCTATATGCGTCTTGTTCCTCTTTGGCCCTCCCAAAACAGAACAATTCACTCTTGTTAAAATTAATATCCAGTCTCGACAATTGTTCAAAAAGGCAAAGAATAAATAAAATTGAGAAATAAATTTTCATTAATTTACTTATTGGTCTATACATCATTCGTCAAACATGAGAAATAAATTGCATTGGTCAATTGCCCTTGTTCTTGTAACATAACTAAATTATTCAAGACATTGTTGCTTCAAACATTAATTTATAATCTCGTTGTCATTACTTAAACTCTTTGTCTTGTGTTCACATAGTGTTTTTGTAAAAATTAAAAGTGCTTCGCATACCCATATAAAAAATCCTAGCTCTGCCAATGTCGTGTGGGCTTGCATCCCACCTGGCGTGCCCAGAAGGCGAGAAAATGCACGATGCGATCACCTCCCGGCAGCGATGGCCAACGCGATCCTCCTCCCTCCAACGGAGCACTGTTGGAAAGTGAGCCAAATTTGTGATTCATTCTAGTAAATAATTCATGACTAAAACAATAACTAGCATGCATAGATGTGCACAGTAGATGCACAAAACAACAACTTCACACATGCAACAACAACCATAAGAACAACCATAATTAAGATATGATCAGATCACAACACACGTGAAGTTCATTTGTATCCGTAGTTACGACAGAAGCCAAGTTATTGATGACGATGTTAGTGAAGTCCGGTCGAATCATACGACATGGCAGACGTAGGTACGCGACACCCTGACTTGGATGGGACATGACCCATGGTGAAGAGCGCGAGCAGTTGTGCAAACTGATTGCCAAAAATCTATTTCGCCATCTCCAGGTGCAAAATCTCAAAGACAATATGTTTCGAGGACTTGCCCCCTGCACGTCGGCATTCGAGATGGAGTAGACTACTCTAGCGGCGCAAGTTGATAGATGAGGAAAAGTCCTAGCTTGTTTTAGTGTATCTTTGACCGTGACCGGAAGTCATATATGTAGGAGAACCCAAGCAGTATCATGTCGC
This sequence comes from Thinopyrum elongatum, assembly GCA_011799875.1. NCBI lineage: Eukaryota > Viridiplantae > Streptophyta > Magnoliopsida > Poales > Poaceae > Thinopyrum > Thinopyrum elongatum. The sequence continues at coordinate 231,197,840 of CM022298.1, forward strand.
GATCGTGATCTCAACCGACTCGGTTTCCAATTTACGGGTCAAGAAAATAATTAACTTTTCAGCCAAGAAACCAACAAATAAAACGACAAAAGGAAGTTGCTCTACTACAAGGCTAGAGACTAGATTTCAATGAACCATTCACGCGCATGTCGCACTCCCTCTCCCTTCTCCCCAGTACCGGCCATGCTAAGAGAGGCGAGGCGAGCGCACGTGTATCATGTTTTCTTTCTCTCGTCAGACCCATCACTTAGTGGAGTGGGGAGTGATACGTCTCAAATGCATCTATATTTTTTATTGTTTTATGCTATTACAATATCACCTTTGTATACTTTTTATAGCGTTTTATATTATTTTTCTGGACTAAACTATTAATCTAGTGGCCAGTGCTAGTTGTTGTTTTCTGTATCTTTTTGATTTTACAGAAAATCCATATCTACAGAGGCTAAAAGAAACTGATGATTTAATACGATTTTTTTGGGCATGAAGGTTATTGGAAGCATCAGAGGGAAGCGAGAGGATCCAGGGGACCATGCGCTAGGTGGCGTGGCCAGGCCCTAGGGCGCGCCCCTAGGCCGTGTTGGTCCACATATACCGCCTTTCGTCCATTCTACCGTCATAAATTCCTATAAATACATAAACCCTCCGAGATATTTATAGATGATTTTTTTCCACCACCACAAGCTTCTGTTCAAAGCAGATCCAATTTGGAGGCATGTTCTAGTACTCTGCTGGAGGGGGAATCCATTCCAGGAGGCTTCTTCATCAACCTTCCTGCCTCCGTGACCATGTGTGAGTAGTTCTTCCCTTAGGACCTTAGGGTCCATAGCAGTAGTTAGATGCCCCTCTCTCTCTCTCTCTGATCTTCAATACCTAGTTCACGTGAGCTGCCTCAAATGACCGAGATCCATCTGATGTAATTTGTGGATGCGTTTGTTGGATCACTTTATGACTAGATTATTCCTTGAATACAATTGAATCTTTTGAGGTTTTCTTGTTGTATATTTAAAAATGTCGTGGTATTCTCACGGGGGATGCACCATCACGAAAGATGTCATGGGATGGCTTGAAGAGGTGAGAGCAAGGCCGCAGTGGAGACCTGGGACGGGATTGGGCAACAACACACGATTGTTTACCCAGGTTCAGGGCCCACGCGGAGAGGTAACACCACTAATCCTGCATGTCTGGTGTATATGCAGTGTATATCTAGCAGTCCAGAGTTGCTCCTAGAGCTGTCTACTTTGCCTCATGCATGTGAGTGAGAATGAGAGAGTGTGGCGTGAGTGCTTGCCTCTGGCCGAGTGAGTTTGAGAGTGTGTGCATGAGTGTGTGGCATGAGAGCCCGTGTGCGTGAGTGTGTGGCCTGAGAGCCCGTGTGCAAGTGAGCTCCCCTGGTGCATCTTATAAAGGGATGCCCAGGGGACAAGGGGTGGCCCACTTGACCAACTATACACTATTGAGGTGACATATGACGCAGGCTATAGTGCGCCACTATTGGTCAACAGTGCGGGACTATTGGAGTGTAGTAGATGATGTCGCATGATGGATGAATAGTGTTTGCTTTATCAACAATAGTGTCCATGGTATGGTCGTCTTGTCTGCGTCGGGTCAGATGTGACACTGTGATTGACTCCGTGTAGTAGGCCGGCTGGAGCAGTCGGGTGGCGAGCCGGCCGAGGTGGCCGGGCAGCCGGACCGAGGGGCGTTGGCCGCCCCGATGTTTTGAAGTGTTGCTTCGTCTCCTTGAGCCTACCTGTTGGTCATCCCCCCAACAGTAGCCTCCGAGCCTTCGAGCGACTTGAAGACTCGAGCGAAGGGTTTCCGCGGGCGTTGATGTAGCAGATGGTGGCGTCGAGGTTGCCGGGCTCGGACGCGGAGTCCGCCTACTGGCTGTTTCCAGTGGGAGCACGTCAGCGCACCCACTAGGTGTAGCCTCCGGGAGACTCGAAGAGTCGGGCGGAGGGTCTTCACTATTGTTGGAGCAGATGGTGGCGTCGAGGATCTCGGTGGCAGCCGGCCGCGGGCTCGCCGCCGGCGCAACTGTCTTTCCAGTGGGGGCGCGTCAGCGCACCTACTGGGTGTAGCCTCCGGGCGACTCGAAGAGTCGGGCGAAGGGGTTTATCTGTTGTTGGAGCAGATGATGGCGTCAAGGATACCGATTGTAGCCGGTGGCGGGCCTACAAGCGGCGCAACATTTTCTCAGCGGGGCGCGCCGGTGCACCCACTGGGTGTAGCCTCCGAGCCTCCGGGCGAAGAGGGGGGTTCCTCGCGGAAATGATCATGGAAAGACAAAGTTAGCCAGTGCAGATATATCAAATGCTTTGTTTTGGCGGTGCAAGTTTTATGCAGAGGGGTGCCAACTCTGTTTCGTCCGAGCCCCCTTCAGTCTTTTTCCTGTCCCCTCCGCTCTTTGGCTTTTGCTCTTGCCAGCCGGACAGCCGGGAGCCGGTCTGTAGCTGAGGCGAAGAGTGGGCCACAGAGTGGAGCATACAGTACTCGATCTCTCGAGAGCAGATTCGACCGATTAGATACTCACAAAGGAAACGGCCAGGTCGCCCAATACATTTTCTTCCCCTGGCGTTTTTCGCGTGGGGTGACCTCTAGCTTTTGCTCTCGCTAGCCGGACAGCCGCGGTGCGGTCTGTAGCTGAGACGAAGAGTGGGCCTTCGGTAACGCGCACGGTACTAAGCCGTCTGTGGGAACGAACCTATCGGGGCCAAATGACCAACCCCGGGCCGAGACTAGCTGACGTCGGGGTGAACAGTAAAGCATCTGGAAAAAATGCGGAGATAGCCCCCGAAGGTTGCTCAGGGTTATCCGTTTTTGTGTGCGGTGCAAAGACATGCGGATGGAGCTCACATAGGTTTTCGTGTAGAGGGGGCGATGGTGACCTCCGGCAGATGACACGAGCCTCTGGGCGGTCGAGGGGCCGCAGTGGAGATCTGGGACGGGATTGGGCAACAACACATGATTGTTTACCCAGGTTCAGGGCCCTCGCGGAGAGGTAACACCACTAATCCTGCATGTCTGGTGTATATGCAGTGTATATCTAGCAGTCCAGAGTTGCTCCTGGAGCTGTCTACTTTGCCTCATGCATGTGAGTGAGAATGAGAGAGTGTGGCGTGAGTGCTTGCCTCTGGCCGAGTGAGTTTGAGAGTGTGTGCGTGAGTGTGTGGCATGAGAGCCCGTGTGCGTGAGTGTGTGGCCTGAGAGCCCGTGTGCAAGTGAGCTCCCCTGGTGCATCTTATAAAGGGATGCCCATGGGACAAGGGGTGGCCCACTTGACCAACTATACACTATTGAGGTGACATATGACGCAAACTATAGTGCGTCATTATTGGTCAATAGTGCGGGACTATTGAAGCATAGTAGATGATGTCGCATGACGGATAAATAGTGTCTGCTTTATCAGCAATAGTGTCCATGGTATGGCCGTCTTGTCTGCGTGGGGTCTGATGTGACACCGTGGTTGACTCCGCGTAGCAGGCCGACTGGAGCAGCCGGGTGGCGAGCCGGCCGGGCAGCCGGACTGAGGGGCGTTGGCCGCCCCGATGTTTTGAAGTGCCGCTTCGTCTCCTTGAGCCTACCCGGGGGTCATCCCCCCGACAAAAAAGCTTTGCATGCTCTTGATATATCTATCTTCTTTTGCCAAGTTCGATGGGTTTCTCTTTAGAGGGAGTGGTGCTTTGTAGTGGGTTCTAATCTTACGGTGATAGAATGGGTACAAGACATGTATTGGATTGTTGCCACTAAGGATAACACTGGTGCGGCGACCTGCTATACAAACGGTTTTTAACCCCTTTCCGCGACGGAGTTTTAAACCGTCGCCTTGCCTGTGTGTGCGATAGGGGGGGGGGGGTTCCTTCCCACACGACCCAAAAATCATCAGGGATAGGGAGTAGGAATGCATACGTTTTCCAGAACTAAGCGTATGCGGTGCCCGCATCTATCCCAAACGCGATTCGTCACATAGCTGTTTGTGATATATCGAATATCCAAAATGCTCCTTCCTTGCTACTCATGCATGCTGACATTACCATTGCACACGCTATTCTGTGGTGCAACGTTTACAATGCGCGCCCCATCACAAACAGTTCATGATTGTAAAGCGTGTATGATAAGGAGACTCACACACATTCACTTCTCCTGAACTGTATGCGATATATAATTAAGAACATTAGTTAATCATCGTACGAGTGTCAGATAGGTTTACGAAACGTTGGACTGTCGTACCAGTGTCGTACAGGATAACTATCGCACATGATATTCTGTGGTGCAACGTTTATGATGTGTACGACATTAGAAATAGTTCATGATTGTAAAGCGTGTATGATAAGGCGACTATCACAAACATTTAGTTTGCTCGCACTGTTTGTGACATTGTCTGACATCACACACGCTTTGCAAACAACAACTGTGTGCATGGTTATCTTGACCCATCAATCATGTAGTTTGAGAGGTAATCTTGAGTAAACTGCTTTGGGAATCACTGCAAAGGAAAAAGATTCAGACATTGTCATCTAACACAACTCATTATGGGCAGTAAAAAGAAGGCTGCAGAGTTCTTACTTCCCATCCTACAGTTCACTGTTGTCTTGGATAAAGTGTAAACAGATAGTTTAATTGTCATCTTTTGACCCATTTTACTAACAATCTTTATCAGTTTCCTCACTTGATGTTGGTTCATGAATATCTTATTGCCCCATACGCAAAAAGGGTCGAATTCCGGATCTTTACCAATGACATATGTACCTAAAAGCACCAAGTTAATATTATAAGCTAAACAACAATTGCATAATTGTGTAGTACAACACTCCCTCCGTCCCATTATATAAGATCTTATTACATCCAATATACTCACATATTGGATGAATTAACATCTTATATTATGGGACGAAGGGAGTTTATTACACTGTTACAAAATATCGGCTGTTTAACTGCAGTTAACTGCTACTGTTGTTGTTGCTGTTGCTGTTGCTGTTGCTGCTGTTGTTTGTTTGTTGTTGTTGTTGTTGTTGTTGTTGTTTGTTTGTTTGTTGTAGCTGCTGCTGCTGCTGCTGGTGGTGGTGGTGGTGATGGTGGTGGTGTTGCTGCTGGTGTTGCTGCTGCTGCTGGTGTTGTTGTTGTTGTTGTTGTTGTTGTTGTTGTTGTTGTTGTTGTTGTTGTTGTTGTTGCTTTTGCTGCTGCTGTTGTTGTTGTTGCTGCTGCTGCTGCTGCTGTTGTTGTTGTTGTTGTTGTTGTTGTTATTGTTGTTGTTGCTGCTGCTGCTCTTCTATGTATATCTAGACATCATCAGAACATTAAGGTAACACTCTTCCTTGTTGATATGTAGCCGAGGATTTCATATTTAGACATTCAGTACAATGCGCTGTGTAGCCCCAGATATATTAGATATGGCCCTAGTTGACCTACCATAAATGGGTTACAGATATATTCAGTTAAATGTTCTATTCGCCGAATAATCCCTTATCAGCCCCCAGCCTATATGGTACCAGCTACCGATATCCTGAACACTGAGTATAGTCTCCCTCCATCCCAAAATAAGTGTCTCAAGCTTAGTATAACTTTGTACTAAAGTTAGTACAAAGCTGAGACACTTATTTTGGGATGGAGGGAGTATAACCCATGGGATGAAACTAACCTCGATGGAAAACAGCAATCGTTCCCAATATTGTTATGTGTAAGTACATCGAAAGACATGTTAAGCACAATAGGCTAAACATCAACCAAATATATCCATGATAGACAATATAATATCCAAATGATAGCTTCAGTGTGCAGGTTTAAGCATGCTAGTTAAGCAAAACAAGAAGTGGAAAGGTGTGTTAACTGCAACAAGCCTAACATTTAACAATAAGCAAATATAGTCATTCAAACTGGTATTGTGCAGGTCTAAGTACGCTAGTTATTGTTAAATAAAAATGGGAAGGCGTGTTAACTACAACATGCTTAACAACAACCAAATGTAGTCATTCATAGTGGTATCGTTGAAACTGATATTTATGAAATTAAACTGCACAGTTCATATCTGCACATATAGAACATCACATTGTGAATAACTGAAATAAACAAGGCATACTACGAACAATCAAAGATAGCAATTGAAAATAGACATATGCTAACTACAAACAACCGAACAACCGAACAACCGAAAACCGTTAAAAGAGGCATATGCTCGCTACAACAGGCTTAACATCAACCAAATATAGTCATTCGTATTGATATTGTTAAAACTAGTATTGATGAAATTGAATTACACACTTTATACTTGCACATATAGAACATCACATTGTGAATAACTGAAATAAACAAGGCATACTACGAACAACCAAAGATAGCAATTGAAACTGGACATATGCTAACTACAAACAACCGAAAATCGTTAAAAGAGGCATATGCTCGCTGCAACAGGCTTAACAGCAACCAAATATAGTCATTCATATTGGTATTGTTGAAATTGGTATGACGAAATTGAACTGCACAGTTCATACTTGCACATATAGAACATCACTTTGTGAATAACTGAAATAAACAAGGCATACTATGAACAACCAAAGATAGCAATTGAAACTGGACATATGCTAACTACAAACAACCGAACAACAAAAAAACTTTAAAAGAGTCATATGCTAGCTATAACAGGCTTAACATCAAGCAAATATAGTCATTCATAGTGGCGTTGTTCAAATTGCATAGAACATAGCTTGTGCTTGAACATCAAATTGTATAATTGAACATCACAATGTCAAAAAAGAGGGGGGGTATTACCAACACCAGGCTTAACAGGAAACAAATATGGTCATTGAACTGGTATTGATGAAATTGTACTACATAGTAAATAGTTGCACATATAGAGCATCACATTGTGAATAACTGAAATAAAAAAGGCATATTACAAACAACCAAATATAGCAATTAAAACTGGACATATTCTCACTACAAAAGGGGCTCGACAAAACAAATCATGGGTTCCCCCTGTGAAGAGGCACGGCAAAACAAATCATGGATTTCCTCACTTGTCGTAGATGGGCTCCTTACCATGGGAAGAGCACGGACTCTGGGTGCGCTCCATGTTGTCGCAGATGGGCTCCTTCCCCTTGGAGAAGCATGGTTGTAGGGTGCCCTCTCTGATGTCGCAAATGTGCTCTTTCCCCTTGGAAGAGCCAGAGAGGGTGCCCTCATCGTGGTCGCCGTAGATGAGGTCTGACTTGGAAGCTGAGGATCCCAAGCCAACGTCGTAGAACATGTCCTTCAGAAATGGCAAAAGAGGCTCGATGGCGATGTAGGATGGCAAATTCTTGACAGCGAGCAAGAGGAGATAAGCGGCGGGGCCATGGATGATATCGACGGTGGTTGAATCCAAGGGGTTGGAGGTGGGCCACTTAACCTGTGACATAGCCCACGTCAGGCCGTCGCTATCGATGATCTCGATGTCGTAGCCGGCGTCCACAACATACCAACATAATCTAGCCCGCCGATTGAGAGCCTGCGGCCAGTAATCGTCGTCAACTTCCTCGGCGGCCACCTCGCCGACGTCAGGCGAAGAGGCTGCGATAAACTTCTTTTGGGCCATTCACTCTTCGAGCTCCACGGGAAGCGTAGCTGAGCTTAGGTTGCGACGCTCTGGAGTGGGGGAGGGGGATGTGGATCTATGGGAAAGGGGCGTTTGGCAGGCGTCATCTAAGAAACTCAGGGCGGCTAGGGTATGGAGATCGGTGGGTAACTTGCACGGGCAAACCGGCAGATGTTGACGATAAAGGCGGCACGGCGGCAGCGGCGACGACCTTGCTATGGTTTAGAGCGAGGGAGGGGTGTTGTGTGTGTGTGTGTGTATGTGGAGGGGGAGCAAGGTGGTGTTTGAGGAAATGACGCGGTTACTGAAAATTTTACTAGGAGGGAGTAAAATGTCGGGGCTACTGAAAATTTGGATGAAGGGATTGAGCAACAGACATCGCACACGGTTCAAACATAATAATCGTGTGATGTCAAACATAAAAACCCTCCATGCGGGTAGATATTTTTTAGGGATGCAGGCGGGAGCGGGAACAACAAACATCACACATGGTCGAAACATAATAACCGTGTGCTATCAAACAGAAAAAACCTCCAGGCTGGTAGATATTTTTAAGGGATGCAGGCGGGAGCGGGAGCAACAACATCACAGACGATCGAAACATAATAAATGTGTGCTATCAAACAGAAAACCCCTCCAGGCGGGTAGATATTTTTGGGCGATTTAGGCGGGAGCGGGGGCAACAAACATTGCACACGGCCGAAACATAATAACCGTGAGCTATCAAATAGAAAAACCCTACAGGCGGGTAGATATTATTGAGATTGTGTGGGAAGCCTCGTGGAGCCCAGTCTACTATGCATATGTGAGTGACAGTGGCACAGACGTGGCACATGGGTAGTCTGAGGGATTCGTATCTGTTGCATCTACAATCGCAGATGGTTATTGCATCAGACTTGTCTACTATTTATAAATTTGGCAAAAAAAATGCAGGAAAGGGTCAGAACACAAACACACTTGCATGTGGACCAAATATATGTATGAAAAGAGTGGTTGGATGTTCAAATACCCAATGCACAACTTTTATGTGGCACCAGTCTAACAAAGCGCACAGTATTGCTAGTCCACCACCCCCACTTTGTGTCGACGGGAGGGTAATCCTAGCTTGAATGCATGCCCCCAAATAGCTAGGTCTGACATCTCACCCTACCGTAACACTAAACCTATAGGAGTCCATCATGGTCAAACCCCCTTTCACTTCCGATCAAAGGTGGACCATGTGCGAGCCCACAAATGTGTGCTTGTGGCACGAGATGGGCGAGAGCACATACGAACCACCTGCGGGTGGCCCAACTATATGTATGAAAAGAGTGGTGTGACATTTAAATACCCAATTCATAACTTTGATGTGGCACATGTCCCTCGCAAATTAACCGGACATCCCCGACCCCACGGAGGTTCAGGAAGTGCGAAGTAGTCCCCCCACACACACTTTGAGTCACTAGGAAAGGGCATCTCACCAACAAATACTGTAACACGGACCAAGAAGAATCCACCTTGGTCGTATAACCTCTCTTGTTGTTGGTCAAAGTGATGGACGTCCACGTGAGCCCACAGATGGGCTAGCTTGTCGCCGATAACCACGCGAGGGAGTAGTGCCCGAAGACAACCAATGCCTGCATGTGGCCCAAACATATGTATGGAAGTGTTGTGTGGTATTTGAATACCCAATGCACAACTTTGATATGGCACCATGCTTTGGAACCGGAAAGTCCCCACACAGAGCGAGGGTTCACAATGCGTAGTATGTATGTCACCCCACTTCGAGCCGGTGATGGGGTTTCATGCGTACGCATGCGCTTAAACTTAGGTCTGGAATCTCACCATGACCTACTATAAGATAACACGAACCAAAGAAGAAGAATCCACCCAGGTAACCTCTCTCGTTGTTGGTTGTGATGCCCCCAATTCAATCATGCACTAATCATACACGCAAACATGCACGACCAAGATTAGAGACTCACGGGAAGATATCACAACACAACTCTATGACACAAAGGATAAACATAAGTCTTTATATTACAAGCCAGGGGCCACGAGGACCCGAATACATAAGTCATCAAGCAAATATTATCTGAGTACAGACATAGTTAGACAAGTTTGCCTTAAGAAGGCTGAGCAAAACAACGCCACTAGATCGAAAGGCGAGGCCTCCTACCTGAGACCTATGAACTACTCCTGGTCGTCAGTCTCCATGTAGTAGGCTCCGGAGGGGTAAACTGCATCCGCGGTGCTACCATCTGTTGCAGCAAGAAAAGGGGTAGCAAAGCAACCGTGAGTACTCATCCAAAGTACTCGCAAGACTTACATCAGATCTACACTATATATGCATCGGTATCAATAAAAGGGGTAGTATCTGTGGACTAAACTGCGGAATGCCAGAATAAGGGGGTAGAAGCTCATCCTATCGAAGACTATGTCTTCTGACGGCCACCATCTTGAAGCAATATAAGAGAGTAGCTGGTATAGAACATGTGTCAACGTATAGCAATAATCCTACCCGGAGATCCTCTCCTCATCTCCATGTGAGAGAGTGATCGCCGGGTTGTATCTGTCACTTAATTGGGTGTGCTTTTATCAAGTATCTGGTTTTAGTTGTAAGAGGTCGGAATACAACTCCTAGTCGTCCTGTTACCATGGACACGGCTATTCGAATAGAGAAACTTCCCTGCAGGGGTGTACCACATTACCCGATACGCTCAATCACCTCTGGCCGGACACACTTTCCTGGGTAATGCCCGGCCTCAGGAGATCAACATGTCGTAGTCCTACCTAGGCTTTCTAGATAGGTCAGCACGCCGGTCTACATCCTAAGTGCGCTGGGATCTTGGGCCCATCGCCCTTTGCACTCCTACACATTGCATGGACGGCCGGGCCCAGTCCTGGCTACCTCTTTATACAAAGCAGGTGCTTACGTGGACCACCCGAACGTGTGCCGCTCATCTGTGACGTCTGAAAAGCTTTCGGGAGAAATCGTACAACGCCGAGTGCCCATAGCTTATCCCGCGCGCCGATTAGTGCAAAAAGGCCAGCAGCCAACTCAGATTAAATACCCAATCTCGTTAAGCATGTTATGATGAAGTAACCGCGGACACCGACCAGGGACCAGGCCCACCTCTCTCCTAGGTGGTCTCTACCTGCCATGCCGTTCCACCACAAAGACTCACGCAGGGGGCCGTCAGAAAAAATGCCCTTTCAACCCCCAGTCTGTGAATCACTATCGGGTGCTCTCCGAGCCGACCTGACTTTAATCATATATTATGTAACATGTATAGTATATATATATATATATATATATATATATATATATATATATATATATATATATATATCCGTGATCACCGCCCGAAGGGATCACAGCCCGATAGTATAGCATGGCAGACGGACAAGAATGTAGGGCCACTGATGGAATACTAGCATACCTATACTGAGCATATAGGATAATTGGTAAGTATCAATAGTAGTAGCAAGGACAGGCAATGCATCAGTATATAATCAAACAATAAGGCAGTAACGGTAACACTACGCTAATGCAAGCAGTAGAGGGAAAGAATAGGCGGTATCGGAATGATCAAGGGGGTTTTGCTTGCCTGCAAGCTCTGTTGAGAAGTAGGGGTCGTCGACATCGTAGTCGTACTAGGTGTCAACGGCAGTCTCGGGGTCTACCAAAGAATAGGGAAGAAGGGGAACAGATAAATAACGGAGCAAGAAAAATGCACCACAATGCATGTCATGGCAGTATGTGATGATGATATGCTCTAACGCATCCCTAGGCATTTTAAAAGAAGAGGGAAAATGTCTGGAAATGTTTTCCCAGCTCCAGGTGTTTTTTGGTATATTGATCCAGGGGAAAAATGTTAATGTTCACTATGTTAGAGGGGTGTGGCAATTATGTCGATAGCATAATCAGATTCATTATATTTTTCTGTGCAACTTTCATATATAATTTTTTTTAATCCGAGTTATGATTTATTTTCTATTAATTTTCAAAGTTTATTAATATTCTATAATTTCTAGAAATAATATTAATTCAAAAATATATTAAATACTTTTTACACAGAGTGCAGTGCCAGCCACAGTCAATGAGATGTGGGGCCAGAACTGCTAACTCAGCAGTTGACTGAGACTATTGACTTCGTCAAGTTGTGAATAGTGCAAGTGGGCCCTAGTGTCATAGGGCCATCTATTTAATAGATTGATTTAAACATATTAGTTAGTCGTGGGGCCCAGTGTCAGTGGGTGTTAGCTAGTGGGGGGTTAATCCTAATTGGTTTTAGTGCTAATGGGGGGTGATTAGCCCCCACTAATCAGGGCGGCCCCACAAGGTAGTGGCCCAGCCGGCCCCTCCTATGGCTGGGCGCGCTCGGGAGCAGAGGGCTTCAACAGCCATGACACGAAGCAGCGGCAGCCAAACGGTGGGGTGCTCCAGCGGCGCGGCCGGCGACGGCAGGGTGCACACGGGGTTGCGGAGCTGCGGAGCTACAGGCGCGGCTGGTAGCGGCGGGGTGCGTGCGGGGCTGCGGAGCTGCGGGCGCGGCCAGAGCAGAGCAAGTAGTAGCGACAGCGCTCGGGGGCGGCAGTGAGCGGTGCGGGCAGCGACAGGCAGCGGCGGCCCAGCTGGGCGCGACTGGGAGCAGCGCCGGAGCGCAGTCAGGGCGATAGGCCGCGACTGCCAGCTACAGGCGACGCGAAAGCGCGCAGCCACGCGTGAGCGGGCGTGGCCAGAGGGCGCAATAGGGGAGGTCGAGCGCTTGGCAGGCTGCGTGCGGGCGTGGTTTGGATGCGACGAGCGAGGGCGGCTGGTGGCAGCGGGCGGTAGCAGCACGAGCGGTAGCGGCAGCGGGGCAGGCGGGCGGCATGAGCGGCAGTAGCAAGCAGGCAGCGGGAGCGACAGCAACAGTCAGGCAGCAGGAGCGGCAGTAGCTGCAACAGCACAGGCGGCCACAGCCATGCCGCATCCACACACTGGCGAGCGCGAGGGTGCGCTCGGCCGGATCTCACGCTGTGGGGGACGGCTGTCTACGACGGGAGATAGATGGGGAAGGAACTCACCACGGGGAGGGTCGAGGACGTGCTCGGGACGGCCGGGGTGGCGCGATAGTGCAGATCAACGGCGGGGCAGAGGCGGATTCCGGCGAGGGGGAACGGGTGTGGGCGGTGTTGCCGGGGCTCCCGACGTCGATCTCGTGGTGTAGATGGCGTAGGTGATGATGGCTGTCCTCTGGGACACGGTGGTGCGGCGTGGGGCAGCCGGTGGGCGCATGAACGACAGTAGCGCGGCTAGGGGCGTATCGGGTATGAAGAAAACAAGGGGGGTGAGCATGGGAGGGAAAGGAACGGAGCTAGGGTTTGGGGGAGGGGCACCTGGACGTCTTGTAGGGGGGTTGGGGGGCGGATGGCCGGCACGTGGCCACGGCCATGGGATGGTTGCCACGGCTGCCTCCTGCCTCCTACTGTAGCAGGAGGAAGAGGATGAGTGGGGGGAGGTGGGCTGGGCCTTTCCCAGCCCACATGGGCCTAGTTTACAGTAGATTAGGTCCTTCACTTTTTCTTTTACTGTTTTTCTCATTTCTTCACATTTTGCACATTCTTTGGATACTAAAGGTTTTTTGTAAAATGTGAAACTTGTCACACAAAAATACAGGGCAATAATCTGGGGCTACACAAAAAGTTTGAGAGCATTTGGAATTGTTTAAATATTTTCTTGAAATTGAAATGGTCAATTAACTGTTGCTGGCCCACAATAAAAGTTTATGTGGTTAATTTAAAATTCCAATTGATGTTGGTTTCACCTCTACAAATACCAGGGGATTATTTATAATATTGTAAACATTTTTGTTTGACCATTTGAAGAAATGTTTCTCACTTGGAATTTAAATTGGGTTTTTGGAGTTGATTTGAAATAAGTGGAAATTTGCATAGTAATCATAATGACATGGCAAACAATAGTGAGAGATCACTGTAGCTTAATTATAGGGGTGTCACAAATCTCCTCCACTAAAAGAAATCTCGTCCCGAGATTTAAGAGGTAGAGTAAAGGGGAAAGATTTGGTTAGGAAATCCTAATGAGTCTTCTCTTTTTTCGTTGCTCTTCTCGAAGAAGTTGATCCCTTTCATTGATGTCTTCATTCCTCTGCTTCAGGTCATCATGATGAAGTCATCATTCTTTGTTCGGGAATTCCATCGTACTTACGAATAGGGTAGGAGGGGAAACTCTATAGGGACGGATGTCTACAAGGTCTGACATTCGGTAATTATCTCAGGGAAGGAGATTCTAGAAGCACCAAAGAACATATCGAGAGTGATATAAGGAGGTTCAACAAGTTTCAACCAGGTAGGCATCGAGCTGATGCCTAATACAGGTGATGAAGGGGTTCAGGGCAACGAAGAATAATGTCGCATCTGATACCAGAATGAAACATGGTAATTGTTGGGGATATAACCCCACGGTGTAACCCGCCCTGGAAGGGGCGGGTCAAGTTATTTGGCGACTCTTGGAGTTAGGCCTCAGATGGGCCGGGATGATCAAGACGCAAGACCAGAAGGGTGACTCACAAGATGGGCCGGCTTAGGGCCTAGAGCCAGAAGACGGCAGGTGGCCCGGAGGCGTAAGCCGCCATACAATGTCTTGTCATAGAAGGCAAGGCGATTTAGAGCTAGGATCGATCATGGATCATGACCCAACCCGGACTCTTGTAAGCCGGAGGCCTCGACCTGTATATAAAGGCGAGTCCCCGGCACAGAATAGGGCAAGTTACAATCAATCGATAGATAGGTCAAGTGAATTCGCTCCCTTGTAATCGATACTCAAGTTATAAGCAGAAAAGCAGGAGTAGGCTTTTACCTCCACTGTGAGGGGCCTAACCTGAGTAAACCCGTGTCTCTCGTCCTGCTCAACCCCGACAAGCTAACCTAGTTGCGATGGCCTCACGACTAAGTCCTCACACTAGGACATCTACCGTGACAAAACCACGACAGTTGGCGCCCACCATGGGGCCAGCACATGGTGGTTTCGAGTTCTTGAAGGGCTCTTTTCTAGGGATCAAGGGATACGCCATTGGCAGGATGACCAAGAGTCGCCGCAGCAAGCTCTACATCGACGACGCAGGCTGGGGCCCCGAGGTCGACTCAATCAAGTACGGGTACCAGGTCCCCTTCAGCGGAATCCGTGTCTTCATCAGCAAGATCGGCGGATCTGAACCTGAGCTAGACATCTGCACCGACCTCATCGAGCCGGCTCGGCGCATGCAACCCACCCAGATCCAAGCCGGTCAGAAGCACATCTTCGTGGGCTTTAAGCAAGGTGTAGAACTTGTGGAAAATTCCTCATCTGGAGGAGAGACTCTCGTCTACTCAGGCGATGAGTCCTCGACCGGAGAGACGGAATCAATTTAGCAGCTTCAGGACGGTGGGCTCGGGGGCTGCTCCGATGGTGAAAGTATTTCGGACCCCTGCAAGCTACCGTGCTGAGCCGCCATCTTCATGGGAGGCACGGCGCCGGCTCTTAACTCTTCAATGGCTGGAGCAACAGTAACAGCGGACCCGGCGGCCGCGGCGGCTGGCGCGTCTGGATCAATCAGGCCACTGGTTCAGGTCTTATCTGACCTGATGGGAACCCTGACAACCCTACTGGTGACTGAAGTTACTACAGAGAACCATGCCAAACGCAATGCAGAGATTGCCAAGATTCGAGAGCAGATGACTAAGGACCAGGAGGATATCAACCAAGGTAGTCAGAGTCGGGATTCGGAGTCGGATGGATTTTCCTTAGGCAGAATCGAGTCGTGGAATCGAGGATTCTACTAGATATACTTAATAAGATATTTTGTATCCACGCCAAAAAATTATATGGGTTCTATAGAGTTTTAACACTAAATATAGAGCAAAAAACGTACACATCAATGTTAGTTGTATTCCACTTGTTTTTATGGCTAACCTACTATCTAGCTTGCATGTATGGAACATGTATGAGAGGGAAATATATAGAACATTTAAGTCTTCAACGCACAAAATTTAATTGGGAGGTTTTTTTTAGAGTATGTGAATAGCCGATGACTTGTATAGCTCACCTGAAGTGCTGAACCTTGAAGGGTCTTGCTCATCTTCTTCGATCAATCTTGATGCGTCCTCCTTCTCATGCCAATTCCATTCGTCGACAAGCCTGATCCTCAGTTTTGACCTAGGGTTTCTGAGAGCTAGGTCAAAGGTGTCGGCGGCTGAGCATTTGGGTTTGCGAGGGGAATAAAGGGCCATGAGGCATATGAAAAGGGGTTTGGATGATGGCATACTATTCTTCTGCACTAAACAAAACCTTAGATAAATTAGTAGAATCTGACATATTCCATAGCATAGTCGGGATTCTATAGTTTTGTATAGGATTCTATGGTTTGGATCGTGACTCAACATGGATTGTACCAGATCCGGATTCATAGTGGGACTTGGATCGACATGCTTCCGTAGGGTCGTGAAGTCGTAGGATTCTAGGAGTCGAGTCGGGATTCTGACTACCTTGATATCAACGCCGAGAATGCCTAGAGGACCACATTGCAAGCTCAGGTCAATGCTGAATCGGAGTGCCTGAAGGCAGAGGCTTGGCGGTTAAGTCTGGATCAAAACACTTCCAATGCAGTCTTTCGAAGGAGGCACCAGACCCATTTGCCCTTAAATTATGAGCCCATGAATTTGTTCAACACACCAGGGGCAGGACCGAGTACTCCAGGAGCACCGGCTATACCCCCATCAGCCGTGGAGGTGCCCAGGAATTGGGCGGCGGCTCAGCCTCATCAGCCAGAGCCTGCCCACAGGGGCCAGACCCCGCCTCAGCGTTTTGCAACGCCGCTGGGTCACTTTTCTAACCCGGTGGATAACATGGTAGCAGCGGCTACCCGACTCAACGCGCTCCCTATTACTGGTGAGTAGCCCATTGCGGTGGAAGCACGGAACACCATTGAGCTTTTTCAAATGGCGATTGCACAGCAGGAGAAGTATTCATATAGTCGTAATCCTGTGCACTCAACTCCACTCCCGAGCCGTAGTTACAGCCGGCATGTTGAGTCGCCCGCGGTCTCCAGCAGTGAGCGACGCCGTAACTCACCCCAGGTTAACCTGCCCCTTAATCCAAGGACAGATGCTCAAGCAATTGTGGACGAGGCGAGAGCTCGCCGTGAGACGGAGGCAGCTAACCAGGGGGCTTATCAGCAGCCCCCGGTGATTCCTTTAGCCTCGGTAGGAGCAGGGTCAAGTGCTAGAACCCTTGGAGTCCCGTGCTTAGTGCCGGCTTTACGAAACGAGTGCCTACCCAAGGATTTTAAAGGCCCCCGCAAGGTGCCCAATTACATGGCGGATCTCCCTCCGGAGGCTTGGATTAAAAGTTATGAGCTGGCCATGGAGATGTTGGACGTCAGTGATGCAGTCTGTGCTCAGTATTTCACTATGATGTTGGAAGGGCCGGCTCGCACATGGTTGAAGAGCCTGCCCCCCAACTCCATCAATACCTGCATGGAGCTAAAAGAGTGTTTTATCCAGAATTTTCAAGGCACGTGCAAGCAACCGATGACAATTGTGGATTTACAACACTGTGTACAACGTGAAGATGAGTCGGCCCATCATTGGGTCCATCGGGTTGCGGCCATCATTCATTCTTCGGATAGCATTGGGGTGGCTCAGGCTGTGTTGCTTTTGGAGAAGAACTGTCATTTTCAACCTTTGGTGCAAAAGCTTGGATGGCTTAAACGCAAGTGCGCGGATATGGGGAAGCTCATGGATGTACTAACAAGATATTCAGAATCTGATGGTACAAAGGATCCGGGTTCTGATGATGATAAATCTGGCAAGGGCAAGAAAAACAGCGGTGGTAAGGGCCAGCAGCAGAACACCCTAGGCCATAGCAGTAACCATAATGGCCAAGGCAACTGGGGGAAGCGTAAATACCCTGATGGTGGGTCAGATTTTGTGGCTAACACCAATGCCGGATCTAAGAATCAATGTCGTAATGGTAATGGCAAGCCACCCTTCAATGAAGGGAGGTCGCAGAATCTTGAGGAAATGCTCAATGGCCCTTGTCCAAAGCACAGTTATCCTAATAAGCTATCTCATCATGCCTGGAAGGATTGTTATATCATGCGGGAATTTAAAAACCAGACGTTTCAACAGTATCATGTCAATGGGAATGGGCCGCCTGGCGGGTCAGGCCATGGGTCTCAGGGCTCCGGCTTTGGCGATGGCGGCTCAAGTTCTGGTTATCAGGGTCAAGGTAACCTTGGTGGTCATAACCAACCATCTGGTCAAGGTCATCAACAGTAGAATAACCAATCCGGGTATCAGAGTAATCCTAAGCAGCTTAACAATGGCCAGTATCATGTGTTCACTATGAACACATGCAAACGTGACCGGAAGGTCCATAAGCGAGCAGTCAACACGGTTGAGCCGGCAGTACCCCAGTATTTAAGGTGGTCAGAGTAGACGATCACGTGGAGCCGCGCGAATCACCCACCCCGGGTTGATGATCTGGGTCATCTGGCCCTGGTGGTAGCCCCTCAAGTGGGTGGTTATAAATTTACAAAGGTACTTATGGATGGTGGCAGCAGCATCAACATATTATATTATGATACTTTTCGTCGGATGAGTCTGACCGACAAGAACCTCAAGCCGTCTTCCACAGTGTTTCATGGAGTGGTGCCTGGCAAGTTGGCTTACCTGGTGGGAAAGATATCACTAGAAGTGGCCTTTGGTGATGAGTACAATTATAGAGCAGAGACGCTATGGTTTGAGGTGGTCAAGATCAAGAGTCCATATCATGCCCTGTTTGGATGGCCGGCTTATGCTAAATTCATGGCTCGCCCTTGTTATGCCTATTTACAGCTTAAGATGCCAGGGCCGCAAGGGACGACCACTATTCATGGGAATTGTAAACTTGCCCTGGAGTGCGAGGAAGGAGATGTGGCTTATGTAGAGTCGGCCTGTGCTACGGAGGAACTTAAGTATTATAAAGATAATGTTGACCCGGCTAATATGACCCCTCTGAAGAAGCCCACCACTGAGAAAGACCCTTTGCTCAAATTTAAGTTGGCAAAGGACACGCAACAAGTTGACTTTTTCCCTGGTGCTTCTTCTCAGTAGTTCACCATTGGGACAGGGATGGATCCTAAATAGGAAAGCGTGCTCATCGAGTTCATCCGTGAGAATCGGGACATCTTTGCATGGAAACCTTCTGACATGCCGAGTGTACCGAGAGAATTCGCTGAGCACCATCTTAATGTGGATCCTAAAATGAAGCATGTTCGACAGTTCCTCCATCGTTTTAATGAGGAAAGGTGTAAGGCTATTGGAGAAGTGGCCTGACTCTTAGCTGCCGGGTTCATCATTGAAGTTTTTCACCCTCAGTGGTTGGCTAATCTTGTGCTAGTGCTAAAAAAATGGCACTTGGCGTATGTATGTGGATTACACAAATCTCAACAAGGCTTGTCCAACTGATCCTTTTGCTCTCCCCTATATTGACCAGATTGTGGATGCCACGGCGGGTTGTGAAAGTTTGTGTTTTCTGGATGCTTATTCTGGTTATCATCAGATCAAGATGGCAGTGGAAGATCAGGAGAAGACAGCCTTCATCACCCCCTCTGGAGCTTTCTGTTATGTGTCTATGCCTTTTGGGCTCAAGAGTGCTCAGGTGACTTACCAGTGTTGTGTTCAGAATTGCTTTCATAAGCAGATTGGACGTAATGTTCATGCTTATGTGGATGACATTGTGGTTAAGTCAAGGAAGAAAGATACCTTGCTTGAGGATCTGAAGAAAACCTTTAACAATCTCCGGGTGTATAAGATGATGCTTAACCCGACCAAGTGTGTCTTTGGCGTGCCAGCAGGCAAATTGCTAGGTTTTCTGGTCTCCGAACGGGGCATCGAAGCTAACCCGAAGAAGATTGAGGCTATTACCTCTCTTTCTAAACCGGCCTGTATCAATGATGTTCAGCACCTGGCAGGTCGTATTGCAGCCCTGAGCTGGTTTATAAGCCGCCTTGGAGAGAAGGCGATTCCCCTGTATCAGATGATGAAGAAGACTGATCACTTCATCTGGAGCGATGCTGCTAATGAGGCGTTTGAGGCGCTTAAGAAATAGTTGGCTGAGCCGCCCATCTTGGCTGCCCCAATTGACAAAGAGCCTTTGCTCTTGTACGTGGTGGCTAATAATAAAGCCATCAGTGTGGTAGTTGTCATGGAGCGCAAGGAGGTAGGCAAAGAGTATCCAGTCCAACGGCCGGCTTATTATGTCAGTGAAGTCCTCACGGAGTCTAAGCAAAGATACCCACATTGGCAGAAGCTGGTGTTTGGAGTGTTCATGGCCAGCCGCAAACTTAAACATTATTTCCTTGGACATCCAATCACGGTGGTCAGTTCTGCTCCATTTGGAGACATAATTCAAAACAGAGAGGCTACATGCCGGTTTGCTAAGTGGGCAATTGAGCTTGGGCCGCATCATCTGAAATATGTGCCTAGAACAGCCATCAAGTCTCAAGCTTTGGTGAATGTCGGCATTCTGGGAACAAGGGTACCCAGACTTGCCTACCTGTGGCCCGCGGTGTGGCTTCCTCAACTGCCTGGTACGGCCCATCTACAAGACCGCCAAGACAAGACCCTCGCGAAGGCCCCCTGGCCTTGTGAGGCGGACGACACCAAGACCTCCGGAGGGAGCGGCCTCCTCAGGATGCCTCCCGAGGAGCAGAGATTCCTATGCAGGTACCAGCCTCATGAAGCTGCGATGATGCAAGCCATGATGACCAAGGCTAGGCGGGCGCCAGCGGGCGCAGAGGAGGTAGTTTCCTCTTTGGTGCTAAGGAGGCAAGGACAGGCGTGGGCTCCCGAGGAATCTGCCAAAGGTTTCCATTCCGGTGCTACAAGACCAAGACCACCGGCACGGCAGGACGGAAGTCATCACCGAGCCCGCCGCTGTGTCACGACCAGAAGCTTTGCAGGAGAAGACCACCTTTCGTCAGGATAAGATGTACTACTTGTCCCCTTTCAAATTGGCCACTGCGGGATCCCTTCCCGCCTACATTTTGGGGGAAGAGGACCGAGGCCATGATAAATATAGGTTAGCCACCACCGTAGAGAGGGATCGGATCCTTTCCACCCTCACCAACATAGCCCTCGCGAGGCTGTTCATCCACTGTACCAGTTCATCCTCAGCCCCTCGTGAGGCCAATCCACCACAAAGCAGGAGTAGGGTTTTACACCGCAAGGTGGCCCGAACCTGGGTAAACTACTGTGTTCATCTTCTTCCTTGTTCACACGAGTCCGGCTAGGCTAGGCTATGGGGCGACGAGTTGGCAGGCTTGAGAGGTTGAGTTCTTCGCACACACCCCAGAGTTTGAACCTTCTTGGGCCTGCGGAGCCCTGAATCCGACATTTGGCACACCAGGTACGGGCGTGTCGAAGTCTTTCATCCACCGTTCGTTTTGCCTCCGTTCCGTCGCTCCCATGGCTGACGCTCGCCGTGTCTGTGGCGAGCGTCGGGCTGCTTGTGTTGCCCAGATGGCACCCACGGGCAACGGCGCTCCTCGCCGCTCTGCCTCCCCGGTGGCCAACGTTGCCACTGACCCTGCTGCTCGCGAGCAGCAGGACTCATCGCTGCCGCCTTCCGTGTGGCGTGATGGCTGCACCGCCACTCCATCGCCTACTCCGGCCACGGCGTCATCCTCTCATGCTCGTCATGGGCCGGAGAACACATAGGCCGCGCTGCTCATGGTGCGGCAGCTCCTGCGCTACCGCCCCGCCAACGACCTCTACGATGACTGGCTTGGCTGCATCGCTGAGCTCGTCAACGCCGCTGGCGAGGCCCCTGCATCGTCCCGCTCGCTGCCTCCCCCGCCATCCCAGGTGGGCGACGAGGCTCATGGTGCGCCTCCTCCTCCTCCTCGGCGCGACGTGGACCCGGAGCCCAGGCGCGACACGCCCCCGCGCAACCCATAGTGCGGGGCGCCGGCAAGGGATGAAGCAAGCTGCCAGGTGGTGCAGCGGCCGTAGGCCGATGCGCGCGCGCTCCCGGCGCCGCATCGCCAGCACCAGGACCGCGCGCCTCCAGAGGTCATGGCACGCGGGCATCAAGACCAAGCTCCACTCATGCGGCTCGCACCTATGAGCGCGGCAGACTGCCGTGCTTTCACCCCGGAGCTGCGCCGCGTCATCTGGCCTGGCAAGTTCAAGCCGGATCTGCCTCCACGCTATGACGGCACCCCCGACCCCGTGGAGTTCCTCCATCTCTACGCGCTGAGCATCGAGGTGGCGAGCGGTGATGAGAAGGTTATGGCAAACTGGTTTCCCATGGCCCTCAAGGACAGCGCGTGCTCCTGGCTCCTCAACCTCCTGGAGGGGTCGATCTCCTCCTAGGACGAGCTTCGCGAGCGCTTCATTGCCAACTTCCAGGGCACCCGCGACCGTGCTCCCACAGTGGCTGACCTATGGCGCGTGAAGCAGCAGCCAGGCGAAACTTTGCACAAATACATCCAGTGCTTCACGAGCGTTTGCCTCAAGATCCCGAAGGCGTCGGACAAGGCTATCATCTCAGCGTTCACTGATGGCGTTCGGGATGTCAAGATGAAGGAGGAGCTCACCATCCACGAGGACCTGTGCTCGGCCCTGGAGATGTTCAACCTGGCAACCAAGTGCGCAAGGGCCGAGGAAGGTCGCCTCTCCCTCCTTGAGCTTCCGGAGGCCGACCTTGAGGACAAGAAGGCCAAGGCCAAGGAGGCAAAGCGCAAGGGCCCCGCTGTGCTTGTGACTGAACCTGAGATGAAGCGCGGTCATGACCACGGTGAATCCTCTAGGGGCAACCGCCCGTTCCGCATCTTCCACAACGTCCACAGCCACAACACCAACGACTGCCAGGAGCTCAGAGCAATCCGAGACGGGCGCCTTGGCCGCTACCCCGAACGCAGCGACCGCGGCTACGACCATGGAGGAGGCTGCGGTGGAGGCCGCTGGGACAACCGTGACCCCCGCCAGGACTGGCACGACCAACCCCGCGAGGACCGTTGGCAAGGCCAGCTTTGTGACGGCCCCTGGCGCGATCAGCCTCGTGAGGACCATCCTCAGGGCAACGCCGGCCTGCCTCTGCTGCTGCCGCCGCCAAGGAGAAACGACGACAACCAGCAAGACGATGGGGCTGGGGGCTTCCAAGAGCCTCGCGCGATCGCCTGCATCCTGGGTGGTGCTCAGGCTCCCGCCTCCCATCGTATCTTCAAGCAGTTCTCTCACAAGGTGAACGCAGACCTCCCCAAGCTTGAGGCATCGCGTCCCCTCAGGTGGTCCAAGCACGCCATCACCTTTGACTCCATGGACCAACTCAAGTGCTCAGCCGCCACTGGCATGCTCCCAATGCTCTGCACGCCCACGATCAGCAACGTCCTCGTCACCAAAACCCTCATCGACGGTGGCACGGGGCTCAATGTTCTCTCCGTCGAGACATTTGAGACGCTCCAGGTGCCCTACGACCAGCTCCTACCCACCAAGCCTTTCTCAGTGGTGACTGATGGCTCCACCGTTCCCCTGGGGCAGGTGCGTCTCCCCATCACCTTTGGCAACCGAAACAACTACCACACCGAGCTCATCGACTTCGACGCCGCCCACATCGGCCTGACGTACAATGCCATCCTTGGGTATCTGGCTCTTGCCAAGTTCATGGCAGCGACTTACCACGGCTACAATGTCCTCAAGATGCCAGGAAGTGGCGGCATCATCACGGTCGCCTGCGACGAAAAGGATGTGGTGTGCTCCCTCGAGCTCGCCTACTAGGCCGCGGCGGTCAAGAACTCTGACGACGAGGGCGCCATCCTACCTCCTGAGGCCATCCCCAAGAAGAAGAAGAAGCAGCTCCTCCCCGAGGGCCATCAGGAGGCTGGGGCGCCTGCCAATTGTGCCTTAGGCCCCGCACCCACTGCTGGCTCGCCTTTCCCTCTCGCATAGGAAGGCGCGCCGGTGCCCCCCTCAGGATGGGCTCGGGGGCTCTCGTCTGGAGGGCCTCTAACCTGACCAGCATGACGAGGGAGGCGTTCGGGCACCATGTGGGGGCGTGCTTCAACGCGCGCCTCCGTGAGCAAGGCGCAAGGCGCGAGGCGCCAGGCATGCAAGAGTTCATCACCAAGGCAATCAAAGAGCTTCAGGAGGCGCGAGCCATGCGTGGAGAGCGTCGCTCTGCACCACCGGGTTCAGCCCCGCCCCCTGACATGGGCGGTGAGTTGCGCGTCTGCGTCAACATCCCAGGCCTCTACAGGGCTGCTTCGCAGGACCTCTTCTGGCCGTCCCGCGTCGACCGGAGCGGGGGCTACCCCTGCAGCTACATCCGCATGCCGTTTGGTCTGCTGAGCGTGGCCTCCTTGCACCAGCGCTTCGCGCAGGGTGCCATGGCGGCTCACGAGGCCAGGCGCTAGGCGGTCTTGTCGGAGGGAGCACCGGACCCTCGCGAGCCCAGTAGGCTTCAGGAGCCACCCAGCTCGTGAGGAGCAACTTCTGCAGCAAGTGTCTTCAACTACCTCGACTCTCCTACAACGATGGTGCCAGGTGACTTTTAGGTTTGTTCAACTGAGGGCGCCCCTCGGGCTGCATCATCCTCAGGCTGCTAGGGCCGAGCCCTGGAGCTGTATTGTTTTTGCGCATGTATCAGAACTAGCCTTGCCTTTATGAATTTCACAAGTATTTCAACTGCACGTCCGCTGCTTCGTCACTATGATGTCGCTGCGCCCTCGCAAACCCGCCCGCGACTGCCGTGTGATTAAGGACTGGCACAGAGTCTGTGCTCGGGTCCGTCCCTGCAGCGTTGTCAAATCCAAGCGACCAAGCTCTGTCCCGCGGGCCAGTTCCCGTGCGCGTCACCTCCCGGGGTCCTTGGTGCCTTGTTCTCACATGAGCTAATTGCGTGTGGGCGAGTAAGGGCGTGTGGCCTGGTTCGTACAACTGCAGTTTGGCGCTTCGCCGTAGCGGGAGCCGTGCGCCGGGTGTTTTTCCATGGGATCGTTACATGAGAAGACTTGGCACGGCGTCTGTGCTCGGGTCCGTCCCTGCAGCGTCGATAAAACCAATGGCTGAGCTCTGTCTGGCGTGCCAGTCCCGTTCATGTCACCTCCTGGGGTCATTGGTGTCCGGCCTTCTCATGCGATAACCTCCGGAGGGGCATTCCGCGCAGGACCCCCCATCACCCCACAGGTGCCTTAAGCGCGCCCGCGCCGCAAAAATCAGGCGCAACCCGCCTTGAGGTAGGGCCTCATGAGTCCTGCGCTGGCTCACGAGTGCCCAGATACACCTCCTCCAGTTCTGCCATGCTAGCCACGCGTACGAATGGGGCTGTACATGCCCCGGAGTCTCCCCCCAGAGGGAATTCCCACCCATGCACCAGTGGAAGCCCCATGCTCCGTGCTGGCGGACGACACGGTCGAGGAGCGACTATGCCCACATACCAATGGAAGCCCCATGCTCCGCGCTGGCGGACGACACGGCCGAGGAGCGGATATGCCCACGATAAAGTGGAAGCACTTTGCTTCGCGCTGGTGAATAAACAACTGAGGGTGCCCTCGTGGCCGCACCAACCTCAGGACAGCCTCTCGGCTCTTCGCTCGGTAACACCCCACAGCTTTCCCCTTGGGAGGGTCGCGCGAGGGGGATGGACACGGGGGATGTGCTCAGGCCAGACCTGGCACACGCCACCCTACCAAGTCCGGGTACCTGGTCTTCTCATGTCCCCCCCCCCCCAGGTGAAAGCTGGCGAGGAAAGGTATGGAGGACTCCGGATTAGCTTAGACGCTGCTCGCTTTTCCTTCATGAGGGATGTTCATACGTCAAGGGGGACCCCTGAGCATCGCGACTCAGGGGCCTCACTAGCCACGTAGCCCCTCGCCGCTTGGTCTCGTCTTGGTGATTCGGACGCCCCAACGGCGGTCGAGGTATGCGTGGGGCTGGGCCCTGCCGACGCAGAACGTTAAGGCTGTTCGGACGTCAAGGGGGACCCCTGAGCATCGCGACTCAGGGGCCTCACTAGTCACATAGCCCCTCGCCCCTTGGTCTCATCCTGGTGATCCGGACGCCCCAATGGCGGTCGAGGTATGCGCGGGGCTGGGCCCTGCCGACGCAGAACGTTAAGGCTATTCGTACGTCAAGGGGGACCCCTGAGCATCGCGACTCAGGGGCCTCACTAGTCACATAGCCCCTCGCCCCTTGGTTAGGCAGAACACCAAAAGCAAACACAAAGGAAACCAAGCACAAAAAGGGAAATCGCGGAGTTCTAGCAATTATTACAAAACACACAGTGTCCCACAAATTCAAACAGAAGCCTTACGCCTCCACGAGGCATGGTAAATATTGCAGGAATAAAACTAGGAAGAAGCGCCACCACCGCCTTGGCCATCACCGCCGCTTGTCCTGGCCGCCAGGAGCCCGTCGTCGACGCTGCTGCCACCATCCTCGCAGCCGCCAGCCTCCATCGCCGGGGCCTCAGGATCGGGGATGCATAGGAACTTCTTCAGCAGGGCATCTACCTGATCCTTCATGGCCTCCGCAGCAGCGGCACGAGACTCAGGAGCCACTGAGTGGATCAGTGTGTCAAGGTTGAAGCTTGGGTCCTAGAGGTAGAGATGGCTGAAGACGAGCATCGCAACCGCGGTGAAGAGCGAGCGGCACTCCACCTCCAAGAAAGAGTCCACTTCAGCGGCGGCACCCTTAAGCACTTCGGCAAGCTTCGTACCCTCCTCAGTGGATGGAGCGCAGGGCCTCACAAAATCCGTGCTCAAGGGAGAGGAAGGCCTCACGTCCTACGGTTGCTTTCTTCTCAGCAGCGGCAAGGGCCTTCTCCCTGGCCTCCAGTTGGGCCGCCGACTCGGAGACATGCTGGGCGTGGGACGCTTGGGCATCAGCCACCTCCTTCTTCAGCGCGGCTAGGCGGCCACGCTTCGCGGCCTGGTCGGCGGCCATGTGTTTCAGCTTGGCGTCGCGGTCGGCAGACTCCGCTTCACGGGCCTTCAGGTCCTCTTCCCGTTGCTGGAGCCGTTGGGCGTGCGTGGCCTGCTCTTCCTAGAGGGCCTTCAGCTTAGCCTCCGCCTCGGCGCGGCACTCCTCGGCGGACGCAACATTGGCCAACGCTGCATCACGAGCCTCCTTGGCTTTAGCGGCCTCCTTCCTGCCTTCCGCGGTGGCGACCTCGGCTCGGCCCCAGGCCGTCTTGGCAGACGTATTGGCCTAGAGCCACCCTGAGACAAGCCCAAGGCGCTCCCTCACGAGGCACCGGTCCACATCTTGGAGGTTGGCACGGAGCTGACCTAGCGCGGCGTAGGCTTCGTCCAGGGCGCCCGGCCCGATCAGAGGGCCGCAGTCTGCCAGTGCAGGGGCTTGGGGAGGAGGCGGCACCGACATGTCGGCTGGCGCCATCATCAGGGAAGCGGTGGCAAGGATGGCTTGGGGCACCAGAGGCTCTGAGCGCCCCTCGGGCACGGCAAAGGCGGACGGCTCCGCGGCTTGCTGGCGCGCGGGAGCCGGCTCCTCCCGAGGCTGCATCACCGCATCCTGGGGGGCTGCTCCGTCGCGAGGGGACGCGATATGGCCTCTTATACCCGTGTCGGAGTCGCTACAACCACGGCAAGAGGTGGTGCCTCCTGAGTCCCGGCTCCTTCCTTCCTCTTCTTCACCACAACGCCCATCCTGGTCATTAGGAGGGGAGCACTATGGGCATGGTGCCGATTTATGATAAACAGAAACAAGGTAAGGTACTTACTCGTCGGGGTCAATGTAAGCCCTCTTCCTGTCCGGGGCTGGGGCACCTCCGCTTTTCCTAGGGCCGGCTTTTGTCACGCTTTGGGAGTTGGTTGAGCGCTCTTCGGTCGGCCTCGGCGCGGCACCGCCACTTGGCAAGGCAGAGGCGTCGCCCTGAGGTGGGGTGCCGCCCCGCTCTTCTTTGGGGTCGCCTGGCCTGACCTCCGCGGAGCCTGAGGAGTGGCCCCGGACCTCGTGAGGACCCCGGTGGAGTGTGGAGATTCCATGGCCGGGGGCTCATCGACGTCATCATCTGCAAGGCTGTGGAGGAGCTCGCCCTGAGACGGGGGAGAGATCTCCGCCACGTCGTCCTCGATTGCCTCCGAGTCCTCCTCGCCCTCTTCGCCGACACTGGTGCCAGAAGACACCGGCACCAGGGAGTTGGGGTGCTCAGGCCACATGAGCCCCAGCTCATTGAAGACGGGCATGGTGGCGACCACCGCCTCCCTGTCGGCGCGGCAGTACAGCAGAGCGTAGGCCTCCGGAAGGTCACCTGGATCACCCTCGAGCAGGGTGTTCATGGCCTTGTCCAGCTCCTCGCCCGTTAAGCTCCCTGAGCGCAGCTTGATGTCATCAGTCGCGCCCTGGAACTCCCACATGGCGCGCGTGTGCGATTGGAGCGGAGCAAGACACTGCGTCTGGAACTCCTTCACGAGCATGCCCCCCATCAGCGCCCTGGCATCCATGTCTGAGGTCATCTTCCTCAGGACGGGCGCCGCCCGGGGGTCGGAGAACTTCTCATTGCTCCACCTCTCGAGCCGCTCGGGCAGCGCGGTCGGCAGCTCCAGCCGCTCGTTGAGGCCCTTGGTGTCCATGAAGACCCAGCGGTGCCGGAAGCTTTCCACATTCTTCCCGGCCTTCATGAGCATGTTGTTCTTGTGGACCACGACGAAGGACACGTAGCCGAAACGCTGGGTCGGGTCATGCAGCCGCAGGGAGAAGAAGTGCCGGAGAAGTGGCACGGAGGGCCTCACGCCCACGAATGCCTCGCAGTAGAAGGCAAAGATGGACAGGAGGAGGATGGAGTTAGGTTGAAAGTGCAGGGCACGGATCTGGTAGTGGTTGAGTACGGTGGTGAAGAACTCAGAGAGAGGAGGGACGAGCCCTGCGAAGATGCTGAGGAGGAAGAAGGGGTAAACCGTCCGAGCCAAAGTCTGCTGCTTGGTGGAGCCGGCCAGGACCATGGTCTCCTTCCACTCGTTCTCATCGCTCGCCATGTACGGGACCATGATGGTGAGGTGTCCCTCCTCGGTGATGGAGGACGCATTGAGTGCCGGCGCAAGAGAAGGAGGAGAGCTTGCGGCTTGTGCCAGGGACTTCCACTTCTTGGGGGCCATCTACGAGGTTGCCGGCACCGAATTTGGAGGAGGAAAATGGGAAGCCGGGCTCGATTGGATCTGGAGAAGTCCTTGGAGGAGGAAAGGGGATCTGAAGCAAGGTGAGGAGGAGTAATGATGGCCTGGCGGTGCGAGCCAGCCTTTTGTCAGTCCAGACAGTTGCCGAGGCGACGTGGGGAGGCGGAAGGCGCCCGCGTCCCGTCAAGCGCCATGCGTCAACTTGGCCCGCAGGTGATTGGGGCCCACGGCACTTCACCCTTGCCCTTTGGCTTCGCCTCGAAGCCAAGCCTGAGTGCGCCTTGGGTCTGGGGGCTACTGTCGGTGTTCTGGGAACCAGGGTACCCAGACTTGCTTGCCTGTGGCCCACGGCGTGGCTTCCTCAATGGCCTGGTACGGCCCATCTACAAGACCGCCAAGACAAGACCCTCGCGAAGGCCCCCTGGCCTCGCAAGGCAGACGACACAAAGACCTCCGAAGGGAGCGGCCTCCCCAGGAAGCCTCCTGAAGAGTAGAGATTCCTATGCAAGTCATAGCCTCGTGAGGCTGCGATGACGCAAGCCATGACGACCAAGGCCAGGCGGGCACCAACGGACGCAGAGGAGGCAGTTTCCTCTTTGGTGCTAAGGAGGCAAGGATAGGCATGGGTACCCGAGGAATGTACCAAAGGTTTCCATTCCGGTTCTACAAGACCAAGACCACCAGCACGGCAGGACGGATGTCATCGCCGAGCCCACCGCTGCGTCACGACCAGAAGCTTTGCAGGCGAAGACCACCTTCGTCAGGATAAGATATACTACTTGTCCCCTTTCAAATTGGCCACTGTGGGATCCCTTCCCGCCTACATTTTGGGGGAAGAGGACCGAGGCCACTATAAATATAGGTTAGCCACCACTGTAGAGAGGGATCGGATCCTTTCCACCCTCACCAACATAGCCCTCGCGAGGCTGTTCATCCACTGTACTAGTTCATCCTCAGCCCCTCGTGAGGCCAATCCACCACAAAGCAGGAGTAGGGTTTTATACCACAAGGTGGCCCGAACCTGGGTAAACGGCCGTGTTCATCTTCTTCCTTGTTCATGCGAGTCCGGATAGGCTAGGCTATGGGGCGACGAGTTGGCAGGCTTGAGAGGTTGAGTTCTTCGCACACGCCCCAGAGTTCAAACCTTCTTGGGTCTGCGGAGCCCTGAATCCGACAGTGAATTTTATAAATGATTGGACAGAGCTGCAAACACCTGAGGAGAAGCCCGACAATACATATTAGACAATACACTTTGATGGGTCCAAGCAATTGGAAGGCTCAGGGGCTGGAGTTATTTTAGAATCTCCATGAGGTGGCAAATTTTGTTATGTCTTAAGGCTCATGTTCCCTTGTACTAACAATGCAGCTGAGTATGAAGCTTTGCTCCATGGACTTCGAATGGCTAAGGAGATGAACTTGAGCAGGGTTAGATGTCTAGGCGACTCAGACCTTGTTGCACAACAAGTATCCGGGAAGTGGGATTCAAAAGACCCGTTAATGGCGGCTTATCATCAAGCGGTGAATAATATTACTGGTCACTTTAAAGGTTATCAGGTGGATCACATATACCGGTGAAAAAATGAGGCGGCTGATGCGTTGTCCTGGCATGGGTCTCAGCGTAAGCCGGTTCCTCCCAATGTGTTCCTTGATGTCTTACATAACCCTTCTGTCAATTTACCATCGGAGGAAGACCTGGCTGTTCCTGACCTAGAAGGACAGTTGGTGGCGGCTCTACGTGCTATTCCAGACTAGACGGTGCCTTATCTAGCTTACTTGACTCGAGGTGAGTTGCCAGATGATGAAAATTTGGCGCGGAAGATCACAAGGCGGTCTAAGTCCATGACTATTGTCAATGGCGAGTTACACAGATGTAGCATGACTGGCGTGTTCCAACAATGCATTTCTCCTGAAGAAGGCCGTGAAATCCTACAAGAAATTCACGTAGGTGACTGTGGTCATCATGCCGGGTCACGATATTTGGTGGCTAAGGCTTTTCGTCACAATTTTTTCTGGTTGACGGCTCATGCTGATGCAGAGGACATTGTGAGCAAGTGCAATGGGTGCCAGAAATTTGCAAGGCAAGCTCATGTGCCGGCTCAGGAATTGCGGATGATACCAATCACTTGGCTGTTTGTGGTCTGGGGGCTTGATATGGTAGGGCTGTTTAAGAGGTCTGAAGACAAGAAGACCCACCTTTTGGTGGCAGTTGATAAATTTACCAAGTGGATTGAAGCAGAGCCAGTTAGCAATTGTGAAGCAGCAGCTGCAGTTAAGTTTGTGAAGAAGCTGATCTTTCGCTTTGGTTATCCTCATTGTATCATCACTGATAATGGGACAAATCCGTCTAAAGGTGCTATGAAGGAGTTCTGTCACAACACATCTGTCTTGATGTATCCCTGGTGGCTCATCCACAGTCCAATGATCAGGCAGAGCTTGCTAACCAGGAGATATTACGAGGGGTCAAGCCCCGGCTCATGGTTCCTTTGGAACGAACACCGGATTGTTGGGTTGAAGAGCTTCTTGTAGTTCTTTGGAGTATCAGGACCACCCCCAATAGATCAACAGGCTACACGCCCTTCTTCATGGTTTATGGCAGAGAGGCGGTTCTCCCAAGTGATATTCGTCATGACTTGCCAAGGGTGGCGGCTTACGTTGAAGCAGACAACGAGACGGCACGTCAAAACGCTCTGGATGCCTTGGATGAAGAACGTGACCTCGCAGCAGCTCGATCAACGATTTACCAACAAGACTTGCGTCACTATCATAGCCGCAGAGTTCGAAGCTGGACGTTCCAGGAGGGCGACTTAGTGCTCCATCTGATTCAAGATCAGACAGGCATGCATAATCTATCACCACCTTGGGAAGGGCCTTTTGTGGTCAGCAAAAACCTCAATAATGGGTCATATTATCTCATCGACATACGTGAACACAATAAGTCACATACCTCTGAGGAGGAGACCAACATGCCTTGGAATATTGCTCATCTTTGACCTTACTACACTTGAGCTGCTAGCTCCAATCATTGTACATACATATCATGTATATATTTTTATGATCGACGTAATAAACCCGGCATCCCCGAAACTCAAGGCCTCTATCATTTCATCTCATATATTGTGCATGAGTCTTTTATTAATTTCATAAGGGCACTTGGGGGCTTCCAACTCATCGAGTTTAGCTTACTCACCCTTTTGACCCGGCAAAAACGCCACATTATTGGTTAAACCTGCCCGTACGCTTGATGCTACTCCGAACAAGATGACCCGCCATACTTTTGACAAGTCAATCTTTAAGACCCTGAAGTTGTCAAAGTTAAAACGGCGGCTTAAGTCATGTGAGAGCCAGCTTACTGATAGCAAGGATAAACCAAGGCTATTATGCCAAGCTTCTTTGAAGCAAGACTCGAGTTTCAAATGCCGGTCTTTTTATTGAGCTTTCAGGGCCGACTTACAAATATTGTGATATACATGTTTGTATTACTTATTTTCTGTCTTTGCAGGAATTTTAATGCTCTTGATCATATTTATGCACAAACTCTAAATTCCCGAGTCAGAAGAAGTCTGGGTTAGCATTGATCAGTATTGAGCTTATTGAGGCCATGAGCCGCCAAGTTGTCAACTCAAAGATTTTTATGACAAATGAATCATTGGGTTACTAACCCGCCATTGCTTCTAAGCAATCAAATATTGCGACTATAAGTCGCCAGTATGAGTAACTGTCGGGTTATTATTACAACCCCATACAGTCTATGTATCAACATATCAGATGGGCAACCTTATTCAAAGGGTGGTGCAAAGAAAAGATATATATCAAACTAGATCAATCATCCAAAGAGGATAGGTACAACAGTGCTGGATCAAATAATTACAACATGCACGAAGGCACGACAAGGCAACCAAATGTTTTTAACTAAGCCTATTACAACGCTTCAGTTGAGCTGAAAAGTTTCAAGCAAAGTTTTTTAGGAGTTATGTTACTCCTTTAAGACGGCTTCTATGCTGTCCGGGTTGGTACCCTCCGAGTTAACATCTTGTTGCTGCCCTGTAGTAGAGGTCCCTGGATCATCCTGAGCCGGCTCTTCATCATTTCCGATCTGAAGATTGCCCGAGGTCCAGTCGACACCAGTTAAAGCCTGAAAGATTGCTTCATTGTTGATGATAGAGGAAGGGTCGATATCAAGGACAAAAATATGCTTACGCCTTTGCGGAGTCAGGTCTACAACATCAAAGGAAGGCGCCTTGATTCGAGTATTGTTGCTATCGTAAGCCGGCTGGTACTTATTCAGATTGAGTTCTTGTGCAAGTTGACACGCCAATGGCCGCATTTCCCTAATACACTTGGCATAATGTGCTTCATTGAATTCAGACCCGTCGTCTTTGTATTGAGGAAACCCGCTAGCCATCTCTTTAGGATCCAACTCTGTTTGATAAGCCTTTGCCCGGCTTAGCCTGGTTATTGGTCCTGCATGGGCAGCTGACATCTTCAGCTCTTCAATTTGGTGGGTATTGTTGATAGTTGATCTAGTACATCTTTGATAAGATGTGGTGGTTTCTTGCCATTGGATGCAGCTACAAGTGTGCGAAGACTTCCAGAATATAATTTTTTCATCAAAGCATAAATGGCTTTCAGCTTCACCAACATGCTTTACCCAAGGTTGCAACTCCTAGCACCTATCATGCATTCATGACAAGAGTCGCCAGGCGAGTTAAAATCAAAATTTTCAAGTCACCGGGCGAGTTATTTCAAATGATTGACATAATTCCTTACCAAAGATGGCGGCTGTCATTTGAGAGACATGTTGTTTTAAGTCGGCCAATTCGTCAGCCACCGGCTTAAGTTGATTCTCGGTGTCTTCTGCATGTTTCAATAGAGTGGCCTTTTCAGCCTCAAAGGCGGATATCTCAGCATCAAAGTCTGCTTTGATCTTTTCTAAATCTTCCAAAGAAGATTTTAAGCTTGACTCAGCCTTGGTGCGTTCAGCTTGTTCAGACTCCACGGTTTTCTATAAGGTGGCTATATTTAACTCGCCCAGGCTTAATGCTTCCTGCAAAAGTTAAAAAGAAGTTTTGTCATTCAAAGAGAGCAGTATAAGTCTGCTAGATTGGTTAAATCGTCATTTGAAGGAGATGTTATGGCACATTTATTCAAGTCCCAAACACATTGCAAGCAATATCCTTGGCACTTGGGGGCTAATGTACGTCACTTTTTCAATATATACTATAGAAGACCCGGCTCATCTCAGGAAGATAAGCCGGCCCTTGGGGGCTACATGATGTTTTCTTTTCAAGAGTGTCTAAAGAACCGGCTTATCATTGGAATGATAACCCGACCCTTGGGGGCTACGCTTTGGACTCTACGGATTTTTCTTTTAGTCTTAACCATACTCAAGATTTTCCTATGATCAAGACTTGGGGGCTACATAAGGATATATAACAGGAGAAAATGGAGTATACCTCATATTTCTTCTTCATCATATTTACTAAGCTGGCCTCCATGTCCCAGCTTGTAGCTAGGCGGTTTCAGTAGCCAGCATGAAGTTCTTCAGCACTGAGGTCCTCATAATTGGGAAGCTCCAGTTTTGACTTACCCTTTTCAGACAAGGGTGCCTCCTCTTTGGCTGTGTGCTTAAGTTGACAAAGCCCTGCGTACGCGTCAGCTTGGTAGGCCCACAAGTCAGCCACCAAATCTGCCGGATCCCAGCTGTCATCGGGAGGAATAGTTTTTTCGCATAACAAGGAGGCACTAACTTCCATGCGAAGATACAGCAGGTGGGTTCCAGCTGTCAGCAGGAGCAATCATTTTTTCGCGTAATAAGGAGGCACTTGCTTGTGTGGGTCCCTACTGTCAGCCTCTCCACTTACATCCCTCTTTCGATGGTTGTTGTTTGTTGAGCATGTTAACCACGATGCACCGAGAGCACAATGCGGTGGACAAGGGCGAGGCCTAGGAAGGGAATGACCTAGAGTCGGCGAAGCCACATCAGCGGATGCCCACGCTGAGGGGAGTACGAGGGCTGACTGGTCGGCTGCGGGGTGAGGCTGACGTTGCCGAAAAATAACAGGATGTGCGGGTGGGTAGAGGGATGGCCTGGCGGCAGCACAGCCGACCACGGGAGGAGGGAGCAGGCAGTCCCGCCGGCGCTCGTTTGGGTGGCTGGAGCAGGAAGATCAGAGATTGAAGAAGCACAACGGCCGTTGGATGGACATCCAACACTCACTGCTCTGTGTTGACTAAGTTGACAAAGACTTGCATATGCGTCAATTTTTTTTAGGACAGCGTCATCGCCAACCTAGTAGGCCCAGAAGTCAGCCTCCAAATCTGTGGAAAACAGCATACAGCCCATTTGCCATTATTTTCAATAATTTACAGCCCATTTGCTAATTCTTAAGAATATTTTGAAGCCCATATTCTTTTTATTAGCATTACAGACCATATTTTGGGCACTGCTAAAAAATTCAATGAAATTTTGCATATTTCGGTGGGGTTCGAACTTTTTTAATCACGAAATTTCGAGTCATGTTAAAAATAATTTTTAAAAAATTATATCAAAATAAAATTCAACAAAAAATTCTCCGCAAAAAAATGAATGAAATTTAAAATCTTGAAATCCAGAAAAAATGATATTTGAATGTAATTGCCGGTTCGCTTTGGTTTAAAACTTTACAGCCCATTTCTTACTACTTATAGCCCATTTTCTGGGGAAGCCGAATACATCCCTCCTCGTCTTGAAAGATGTGCAGCCCAGCAGGGCTGAGAAAAGCAAGTAGGCCTCGGTTGGGTATTCTCCAAAAAAATAGAACTGGGCTAGCCATTTTCAGAAAGAAAAAATATATCAATTGGGCTCGTCATGTGCTTAAATAAAAGCGTAAGCGTGGGCTACATGGGCCACAACCCCCGCACAACGCGCAGTTGAGCTCCGTCTCTAAAACTAAAAAACAACTAGGCGAGCAGCTTCTTCTCAAAAAAAAAAAAACTGGGCGAGCTGCTGGGTCCCTGGTGTTAGCCGCTCGTTGTGTAATTTTCTTGTTTATTGACTACATTGACAATGGCGTGGGACCTAGTTGTCAAACAATTAGGAGGAAGTATTTTTTTGGCTTGTAATAATGAGGCACCTTCTTGCCTAATGCCAGGACCCTGGTGGGTCCCTAATGTCAGCCTCTCCACGTACAGTCATCTCCTGATTCCTCTCGGTTGTCAACCATGTTGACAATGCCAGACAGCGGCGGGCATAGCGAGCGAACCAAGGCAAAAAACGATGGCGAGGCCTCGGACGTCAACGAACAGGAGCCGTGGAAGATGCGGCAGTGTAGTGCCAGGCAGAGGGGAGTACGAGGGTAACAACATGTAACTCAAGCTTACAAATGGTACAAAAGCCCAAGGATTAATTGTTCATCAAATTTAGACAAAACCCAGATTGAACATGGCAATAACATCTAACCCAACCACTGTTTTTGGCAGTCACAAACAAATGGATCGGTTTGATCCATAAAATCAACATCCTGTGCCAAAAAAATTATTGGAGCATGACCATAAGTTGTTGTAAATAGAAGTCGAGCACGTTAAGAAGCCCATTTGTCCACCTGAAGCTTCTTTTTTTGCTGTTCAACATGTCCGTCCATGAGAAATTTCTTGTTGAAAAACTTAAGACTCATGGACAATAGTAACCTCGCATTCAACAGGAAGAATGTGACAAAGCTTCTATTTGCCTGGTTGGATGCATATCCTTCCATCGTTATTGTCCTCAAACGAATGCCATGAGAACTAAGAAAATCCCGGTGCTTATTACACCACCGATTGGTTATATGTTTTTCTCCATGTGTTAGTGCCTAAGTAGACATGAAGATTGAAAATAGTTAAGGTCTGAAAAAAGAGTATGTCAAAAGAGCGACAGCTAAACGGTTAATTATAGTACAATATATACGGGCTTTCAATGTGCATGAAATCATCACCTTTATATATAAATTCTCCAGACATCAAAAGCATCGCAACAAGCCAATAATTATGTTCAGATCATAACTAAACATTCCGATATATAAGATCTTGACAGAACCCAGCAGCATTGATAGGCTATCCATGGACGAACTCTTCATTGAGCATATAACATAATATTAGTACCCAAAGTGTACTCCAAGATGATATAAAACTTATGCGCATAAATGAAAAATGCAGCTTATGATTACAAATGTGTAGATGACAACATACGGTACCTGAATAAGTGTGGAGCCAAACACCAACTTGTGATCATTAAATGGATCACAAATTACACCCAAGGTCTCCAGTTTGGGCGTAGAGACGACAATTATTTGTGAAGGTATATAACAATAATGAAGGAGCAATCTTTGAAGTGAAGGGGCATCTTCGATGATGAGCTGTTGTCCTTCAAAACAAATTCCAATGCTTTTAAGGTGAGGCGACTTTATTTGGAGACAAATGATACAGATTTCTATTCCCAAAACAATCAGCAAGCGCTCCAGGGCAGGGCAACTGGAGTGGATGATGCTGTGCAGTGAGGCCTCGGACAGATAAACCACCACAAGCGAAAGTTTTTTTAGCAGTGGGAGTTGAAGCATTTGTACCAGATCGTCTGGTAGATGGCACCAGGCGAAGGTGGCAGTGTGGAGAGAGGAGGAAAACCACAAGATGGACAACGATGGTGTGGGCACAAATTCTTGGTGTTCGGTTCGTGGTATGAAACTTTTGTGGTAATGGTAGAACTCAAACTGCTGGATTTTTTCGAATTCAGGGGATGTCAGCCAAGCGTCCATCGTGCAGGGTATGGACAGCAGGAAGCATGTCGGGATGCAGAGGTGTTGAACGGAGCCCTGGTGGGAGGAGATGATGGCTCTGAGGAGTTCAAAATCATGAACGACAGATAGCTGACGACAGTCGAGATTGAGGGGCGTGGCGCGCCATAGAGGGCGCCACCGAGTTGAGAGGACTTGGGTGCGGCAGCAATCCTTGGTGGGGAGAAGCGAGATGATCTCCCCAAGGATGGCGTCCGGGAGATCATTGATGTGGTCCACCCAAGATTCTACGGGTTCCTCAGATCCGGTGGGGGGCCTGCCACTTCTCCCCGCGCTGTCGGGTGCGGGATCTACAACCGGCGTCGCCACTGGCGGGAGCCTCATTGTGGCACCCCGGCTTAGAGGAAACCGGAACGCCCCGTATTCCAGCCCAGAGACAAGTCTTCTGGAATATGACACTGTTGGCATAGAACAAATCAGCTCTTTATTACTATGGAAAAGGTTACAAGGGTACATGGATTACATCGGCATGGCAATACTATGCCTGCCCAGGGTAGCTCTATGCTAACAGCGAAACAACCCGAGGAAATGGAGTATCCTCGGCAGCGGAACAACGATGGCGGTGGTGAACTCCACTCCGTAGGGACTCTGGCTGGAACGCGTATCCTAGCTCGCAAACTCGGAACCCTCGACAAGCAAGCAATCATGGCATGACCTGCAAACTGGTATGACATGCCAGGTGAGTACTTTGAATGTACCCACAAGCTCACAGCAACCAAAGCAGTCAAGACAAGCAACAGCATGGCATTTGCAGGTTAAGCAGGTGTAAACATGATGATGCTAGAACAATATAAGCATGGTAGGGCATATGAGCATGATGATACTACATGC
Organism: Thinopyrum elongatum; assembly: GCA_011799875.1. Taxonomy (NCBI): domain Eukaryota; kingdom Viridiplantae; phylum Streptophyta; class Magnoliopsida; order Poales; family Poaceae; genus Thinopyrum; species Thinopyrum elongatum. The sequence continues at coordinate 231,236,185 of CM022298.1, forward strand.
AACAGGTTAAAACTATCATGATGCAACTTACTCTGTTCGGGGTTACCTCGTAACCACCTCATGTAAGAACTTACCATCGAGTGTGCCACGTGATAACCTCGGGACCAACCAAACTTGGTATTACAATACCGTAGTGATAACATGATCACAAGGAGCTTGATCTTTACCCGAGATCACCACATAGCACTATCAACCAAATCTGGTATCCACGATACCACGGTGATCCTCTCGTGATCATGATCAACCAACATTGGTATCCTTGATACCACGGTGATCCTCTCGCGATCACATAAAGATCAACAAACTTCTTTCTCATCGAACCAGGTTGTTATAAGCAAGATTATTACACTGTTGACCCATAGTGTGTCCTACTACGAACTGTGCCCATGACCGAGGACGTGGCTATCGATAGATTATACACTCTGTAGAGGTTAGTACACTGTACCCACACCACGGAATGCATGGCATCATGCTCCCATTCGGGTGGACCAACGACATTCCGACAAAACCCAATCTATTGCATGGCCCTTTCCCGGCCACTCCGACAAACTCCCCTTTGGGCTATGTCATGGGTGACCCCTATGTCCTTCCAACACCTGCCACCGTCGTGGCCAAACAAAACTATCCCAAACAGGGACCTGAGCTCAATACCAAAACTGGGTTCACAAGCTTATAGCCGCCTACCTGATCAGGGTAGCACACACTCATAACCTTCCCTGGTTGGAGGTACCAGCGAGAGGCATGACAATAGACAGAATTAGGGCTGCCCCATCCCAGCAAGTGTGGTTGCACTGGTGAGCTCGATTTGGTGGCGCACTATGACTCAGCCAACAGGTGTTCAAGTTCAATTAACATCCGGTTAAATTTGAATGATGATGTGCTGAGCCATGATAACAGGATGAACCATAACAACTGATAAAGAAACATGCAGACATGTCATCATCTTAGCTTGAACTACTGCCAGTATTAGCCATGAGCATAATGCTACCAATGACTACTTGATAACTAGCAAGATGCACATGGACAGAATGTAAAGATAAGCGGGAAACATGAGCATATACATTATTTTTAGACAGAATAACATGCACACATTAAATAACTATTCAAGTAGGAAACCATAGCTACTGCAAATCCATCATGCAAGTGGCTGTCGTGGCTTGCCTGGGTACGAAAAACCACCGGGGAGAAGTTCGGAGAGTCCGCGGAAACAGTTGCCAGAAACAGTTCTCTCCCGAAGGGGTCTATTTGGAGTAGGGAGTGAAAAGATATAATAGTTTTTCTGCCAGGGGCCTATCTGCAAATAAAACATTCACAAACCGGCCCCTGACTGGAAAACAGAAAGTGCACTTTTGGAGAATACGCTTTCAGTAAGTGAAAACGTGTTTTCATCCGCAGCCGCAGGAAAATACGCCTTCGTGCACCGAAGACATAAACACCGGAGTGCGCTTCCACTTAAGCGCGTGGGCCCGGCCTCTCGGTCAACGGTGATAGACCGACGCATGGGGCTCACAGGGAGGTGGGGCCCGCCTGGCTGGTCTCCTTCTCCAACCTCTCGCTCGCCCGATGCAGAGGAGGGGCGTGCGCTCGCCGGTGCCGGCCCGGCCTGCTCTGGCCACCTCCGGCCGAGGCGAGGCCACCGGTGAAACCAGGGCGGTGCACCGCACCCATCCAGCCGCAGCACGCTCACCGAGGAGGGCTGCAGACATGGTAGCTCATGATGACCGAGGGCAGTGGCGGCGGCTAACTTGGGGCACAAGACCACGGGCCACCGGAGTAGAAGGAAGGGGCGGGGGAGAACCAGGGGTCTCTTGGGGTTTTGCTATGGGTGGAATGATGAGGAGAGGAAGCCAGGCTTGCTCGAATTTGAGCAGAGGCCAGCGGCGGCCATGGCGGCCAATGGTGGGCAGGGGAGCGACTCGGGCTCAGGTGAGTAGATAGGGAGGGGTAGGGGAGTGAGGGAAGGCTGGTGGTGAGCTCAAAGGGCTCCGGGGCGGCCTATTTATAGGCGGGCGGCACGGAGGGGATGAGCACAGCCGCGGGACACGTCGCTGGAGCTCCAGTGCACAAACTCGGGTCAGTGGAAGCTAGCTCGGCGTCCCGGTGCGGCCGACCTGACTAGGAGCAGGAGGGACGGGACGACTCGGAAGGAAGAGGCCAGAGGAGGGAAGACGACGGCAGCCCACGGGCGTGCTCTGTTTCTCGATGGGGACGGCTTGCCGGGGAGGAATCCAGAGGGGGAGAGGGTTCTAGAGCGAAGGCTAGGCCAAGACGGAGCTTCTGGACATGGAGAGGTGGCGAGGGAGTGGAGGAACGGACGAGCACAGCGCAGCGGTTTGCCAGAGCGCGCGGACGTGCATGCCAGCCACGCGGTCACCGCGTGAACAGGCGCACGCTGTGCACTCCGATCGCCCAAGTCATGTCTGCTGGATAGGTCACTCAAAGGATAAAGCCAAGAAGGAAAGAAACAGGCATAGTGCCCACTGAGGTGACCACAGCTGGGTGGCAATCACAGGAACAACAAGGTGTTTGATGGGAGGTGAGAGAGATTGAGCAGTAAATAGACTCTGGTTTTTGGCTGAGAGTGATCATACACTAAGGTGAGTATTATGGCCAAGTTTCACCCCAAATGGAGGAGTGTAGATAGCACTTGCTGTTCAAATGACCCTACTGACCAGAAGTGCAAATCTTGATGTGGCACTCACACACTGGCTTGGATTGAGCTAAAATTTGGAGGATGCTAGTTATATAGGCATATGAAGACACTGTATAAATTTCATGCCATTTGGTTAAACCAAAATGGTACTTCCTTCACACAGCATCCCACTAGACAAAATTCTAGAAAAATAACTGAGGATAAATGGCTAGATGAAATGAGCCCAAATTTGTTGGAGAGGTGTTATATGGGTAGGAGAATGGTCTGGTAAATTTTCAGCAATATAAAATCAGTTGCTTCACAACAGGAAAATATGACCAGTAGAAAAGAATTGAAGGTGTGCTCACATAGAGGATGGTATGATGCTCAAATCTTGTGGACAATGTTAATTTGAGCATATGAAAATAGTTGCAAAATTTCAACTCATTTGAATACTCTTAGCTAGTACTTCCTTCATTAAGCTTCTAGCTGACCAGAAACTTTGGAAATTTGCCAAGGAAGATTTACTAGCCCACTTGAGTTGAATTTTGGCATGAGGCAATGATATGGATGGGAAAGAGTTCCCAAAAAGTTTGAGAGCAAGCAAGCCAATATAAATGGTACTTGCTTCTCAAACTGCCAGCTGGGGCAGAATCAGAAAAGGAATATTGGTGAAATATTTTTGAACATGGCAAGGAGGGATTTTGACATATCTGAAGAAGATATGTCCCAAAGGATTTATGAGAATTATTTGGGAATCTTTGGGATGACATAGATGTGGGTTGCTTTACAACCCAGAGCAGACATGGTTATTCCTTTAATAAAAAAATGAATATTCCCAAGAAAAAGAATATTGGGATTGGTCCAAGATGGAAATGACGAGGCCTTGGGATGGTTTTGAGGTTGACAAGCCACTGGGGAGAGGAATCAAAGGTGATTTCTCCATGTTTCAAGACCACGAGACCACAGAAAATCAAATCCAGACCGAAATCGAAAGAAAAAGAAAATGGGCAAAATCCAGGGTGTTACAAACCTACCCCCCTTAAAGAAATCTCGTTCTCGAGATTTGGTTGCTCAGGGGTCAAGCATGAATATTCCCACTTGAGGAAACCGTTTCCAACTCGGGTTCCCTTTTGCCTTTGTATTATGTCCCCACTGGATATCATCTGACTCACTGCCTAGCTCTGGGGTGGTTTCTTTCACTGGATCCTCATTCTGACAAATCTTACCTCATATCTTACTCTGACTTTGATCCTTTTATGTCTGCCGACCTTGTCCGGGTGCGATGAATTATCCTGACTGAAATACTTGTCCTTCTCGCAAGCCCGAGAGTAGTTGTTCATGGACGTGTTGTGATGAAGTCCAATACGGATGACCGCCCATTGAATTGTGAACAGATTCTTTCGGTGGACACGAAATTTGTTACTCTTTGCATTGGGTGGCTTCAAATGGCTGCGTGCCCTCCAGACTGAAACGGTGCTGTGAGTCATACCGTTCTCCTGGTGGAACCTGTCTTCTTGCACGGGTTGCTGAATCATCTTGGGTATCTCCACTGTCTTGGGTATGAAATCTGTACCAAAGAGGTGACTGTCACCTGTCGTGACCAGCATAAAGGTGTACGACCTTATAATGATATTATCCCCAGACTTGACTGACAGTGATTCTGGCAGCAGAATCTTGCTCATGGCAGGTTATTCTTTAACTGATTTCCCTAGGTGAGGACACATGCTTCAAGACAGTTGTCAACCTTCTGATCATTCCGTCCGTCGGCACCTGACGGACTTGGATGTCTTCTTCTGACAATTCTGAGCATACATAGTTGGCCGAGTGGGGTAGCTTGATAGGAGGTCGTTGCAAATGGGATATACCCCGTGGGTGTGCGCCCATGGTGGTTGGTGCCGATTCAGACTGTCCGGGGTATCGGTACCATGCAACCACTATCATACCTGTATGGCCAATCTTGCTTCTTCATTATGGTTCTCTTTGCCTGGATCCTTAGCTGAAAGAGCTTGGCTTGATGTGTTCTTGATTCTTCGGATGACCATGGGTACTGCCAGGTACAATATTTCGGCAGACATATTACTTTACTAGTTGTGGCTGTAGGGTAACGACCGTCTGAACCCTTGGATGAAACCGGCAAATAAACCAGTAGCCACCAGAACGGTCTTTACAACTCAGATCTGGGACATTACTGGAGTAACTCAACCCCAACTCAAGACGGCTGAAAAGCAGCTCAGAGCATGAGATGGTGTCGATAAGAAGAAAGTAGCAGTTCCCTAAGACGGCCGAGGAACAACTCAGAGCATAGGGCCACTGCTACGAAAAGAAATTCAGCAGCTGCCCGAGATGGCCGAAAAGCAGCTCAAAACACGGGCCAGTTGCTGGTAAGAGAAATAAAATTCGGCATCCACCCTGGACGGCCGGAAATAGCTCAGAACATAGGTGTGGTGCCGTTACTAAAGAAAGACGGGCAAGGGTTCATCCACGTCCCATACAACTCACTACTATGCATTCAAGCATAAGCATATTAATTTGAACATGCAGGCATAACACGGAGTAATACTTTAAGGCATATATCATATGGTCGGCTTGCTCCATAGGTTATTGCTCATCACACTGAAGTGTATAACTAGCATCCTTCTTTTCTTATATAGCTCATGCAATGGTCAAATCCTTACCGAGCTGACATCATTGTATGGGTAACTCGTATGACCTTGGCAGCATGTTCACCACATCTATGGAAACATGTGTGGCTGGCCACTTGATTCCTGAGGCAAGCTTGTGTAGAAAGACTGAGTTGCTTATATCTGAAGTTTCCTTGTTACCATAAGCAGACTGAGTGCATATATATACATATATATATCCCTTAATGTTTCTGCTGTCGGTTCCTTTTGTATGCAGATACATGTTTGACTATTCTTCTTGTTGGGCACTGAGTTCCTAGCATATGCTGGCTTGCTTCCGGGATATAGCTGGTTCAAATTGTACTCATAGCAGACTCCAACCTTATATGTGAACCATACCTTTGACCCGAGGTGTACTGCTGATCATGCACACATCTTTGCCTTCTTGCTGATTTGATTATTACTGCTGTGAAGATCGCACATTGATATATACCTGATGCCAATAATCAATCCAGGATATCATTAAAATCAGACCAGATATTCCCCATGCCAGGCAGTCGGCGACAAATCCCATATTGTTGAGCTGAGCTTCCAAATGTCTGTCTCTTCACTGATTCTTTGAGTCCGGTGTCGGTGAGCAACTTCCATAAGGGAATATAAGGTAACACCAAGGGCCCAAAGAAAGAAGCAAATGAAACGGGCTAAAATAAAAGCACACAAAGCAACAAGATCACACACAAGCAATATCATATACTACAGCTATTCACAGCAATAATATGCATTCCTACTTAAGCACACCAATCTCGCAAGAACTCCGGTGTTACGATCTAACATGTTGTGGCGGTGTGCATGAAAGCGAATCCACGTGTGGAAATAGTTGGTGTAAACAAAGCTACACCAAACAGGGGCTTACACTGGTTGCAGCTGGACGAACACGGTGGCGGGGACGGACTTGGTGATCGTGGATCGATACAGGAAGGTCACGACCACATCATCATCAAGTGTACGGAAGAAACCGTACTTGTCCAGAGAGTGGATGGCAGGATGGGATAACGATGAAAAGAAAGGCTTGCGGGCATTGCCCTTTTCTGATAACGAAGATCAGTAAGGGTTGCCAACGTGGCTAGTGCGACGATGGCAAGATCCGGGATAGAAACATGTCTATCACCGAAACAATAGGGGTGGCTGAATAGGATAATTGGTGTGGTATCGGTGCATCAATCCGACAAGGAATCGACAACACCAAGCACCTTGGCATCACTCCGCTGGGACGGAGATGACACCACACCAAGGAACGAGTATGCAGCTGGAGGGTGCAGGTAGTGGGTCAAAACCGACACCACCTACACTCACCAGATCAACCGTTAGTGACAAGATAAATATTCTATATGTATGCGATGCACAAACAAATGCAGCAAACCAGTGCAGCAAACCGACTAGGCTCTATTCTACCTGTTGCTAACGTTCGCGCGGTCTAGGGCGTCCTACAGCCAGACCTGCTCTGATACCAACACTTGTGGCACCCTGGCTCAGAGGAAACCGGAACGCCCCGTATTCCAGCCCAGAGACAAGTCTTCTGGAATACGGCACTGTTGGCATAGAACAAATAAGCTCTTTATTACTATGGAAAAGGTTACAAGGGTACATGGATTACATCGGCACGGTGATAGTATCCCTGCCCAGGGTAGCTCTATGCCAACAAAGGAACAACCCGAGGAAGCGGAGTATCCTCGGCAGCGGAACAATGACGGCGGTGGTGAACTCCACTCCGCAACTCTGGCTGGAACGCGTATCCTAGCTCGCAAACTCGGAACCCTCGACAAGCAAGCAATCATGTCATGACCTGCAAACTGGCATGACACGCCAGGTGAGTACTTTGAATGTACACGCAAGCTCACAGCAACCAAAGCAGTCAAGACAAGCAACAGCATGGCATTTGCAGGTTAAGCAGGTGTAAACATGATGATGCTAGAACAATATAAGCATGGTAGGGCATATGAGCATGATGATACTACATGCAACAGGTTAAAACTATCATGATGCAACTTACTCTGTTCGGGGTTACCTCATAACCACCACATGTAAGAACTTACCATCGAGTGTGCCACGTGATAACCTCGGGACCAACCAAACTTGGTATTACAATACCGTAGTGATAACATGATCACAAGGAGCTTGATCTTTACCCGAGATCACCACATAGCACTATCAACCAAATCCGGTATCCACGATACCACGGTGATCCTCTCATGATCATGATCAACCAACATCGGTATCCTCGATACCACGGTGATCCTCTCGTGATCACATAAAGATCAACCAACTTCTTTCTCATCGAACCAGGTTGTTATAAGCAAGATTATTACACTGTTGACCCATAGTGTGTCCTACTACGAACTGTGCCCATGACCGAGGACGTGGCTATTGATAGATTATACACTCTGCAGAGGTTAGTACACTGTACCCACAGCACGGAATGCATGGCATCGTGCTCCCATTCGGGTGGACCAACGACATTCCGACAAAACCCAATCTATTGCATGGCCCTTTCCCGGCCACTCCGACAAACTCCCCTTTGGGCTATGTCATGGGTGACCCCTATGTCCTTCCGACACCTGCCACCGTCGTGGCCAAACAAAACTGTCCCAAACAGGGACCTGAGCTCAATACCAAAACTGGGTTCACAAGGTTATAGCCGCCTACCTGATCAGGGTAGCACGCACTCATAACCTTCCCTGGTTGGAGGTACCAGTGAGAGGCATGACAATAGACCGAATTAGGGCTGCCCCATCCCAGCAAGTGTGGTTGCACTGGTGAGCTCGATTTGGTGGTGCACTATGACTCAGCCAACAGGTGTTCAAGTTCAATTAACATCCGGTTAAATTTGAATGATGATGTGCTGAGCCATGATAACAGGATGAACCATAACAACTGATAAAGAAACATGCAGACATGTCATCATCTTAGCTTGAACTACTGCCAGTATTAGCCATGAGCATAATGCTACCAACGACTACTTGATAACTAGCAAGATGCACATGGACAGAATGTAAAGATAAGCGGGAAACATGAGCATATACATTATTTTTAGACAGAATAACATGCACACATTAAATAACTATTCTAGTAGGAAACGATAGCTACTGCAAATCCATCATGTAAGTGGTTGTCGTGGCTTGCCTGGGTATGAAAAATCCACCGGGGAGAAGTTCGGAGAGTCCGCGGAAACAGTTGCCGGAAACAGTTCTCTCCCGGAGGGGTCTATTTGGAGTAGGGAGTGAAAAGATATAATATTTTTTCTGCCAGGGGCCTATCTGCAAATAAAACATTCACAAACCGGCCCCTGACTGGAAAATAGAAAGCGCACTTTTGGAGAATACGCTTTCAGTAAGTGACAACGTGTTTTCATCCGCAGCCACAAGAAAATACGCCTTCGCGCACCGAAGACATAAACACCGGAGTGCGCTTCCACTTAAGCGCGCGGGCCCGGCCTCTAGGTCAACAGCGAGAGACCGACGCGTGGGCCCGCAGGGAGGTGGGGCCCGCCTGGCTGGTCTCCTTCTCCAACCTCTCGCTCGCCCGATGCAGAGGAGGGGCGCGCGCTCGTCGGCGCCGGCCCGGCCACCTCCGGCCGAGGCGAGGCCACCGGCGAAACCAGGGCGGTGCACCGCACCCATCCAGCCGCAGCACGCTCGCCGGGGAGGGCTGCAGACGCGGCAGCTCGCGGTGACCGAGGGCAGTGGCGACGACCAACTTGGGGCACACGACCACGGGCCACCGGAGTAGAAGGAAGGGGCGGGGGAGAACCAGTGGTGTCTTGGGGTTCTGCTAGGGATGGAATGAGGAGGAGAGGAAGCCAGGCTTGCTCGAATTTGAGCAGAGGCCAGCGGCGGCCATGGCTGCCAATGGTGGGTAGGGAGCGACTCGAGCTCGGGTGAGTAGATAGGGAGGGGTAGGGGAGTGAGGGAAGGCTGGTGGTGAGCTCAGAGGGCTCCGGGGCGGCCTATTTATAGGCGGGCGGCGCGGAGGGGATGAGCACAGCCGCGGGACACATCGCCGGAGCTCCAGTTCACACACTCGGGTCGGTGGCAGCTAGCTCGGCGTAGCGGTGCAGCCGACCTGACGAGGAGTAGGAGGGATGGGACGGCTCGGAAGGAAGAGGCCAGAGGAGGGAAGACGATGGCAGCCCACGGGCGTGCTCTGTTTCTCGACGGGGACGGCTCACCGGGGAGGAATCCAGAGGGGGAGAGGGTTCTAGAGCGAAGGCGAGGCCAAGATGGAACTTCTAGACATGGAGAGGTGGCGAGGGAGTGGAAGAACGGACGAGCACAGTGCCGCTGTTTGCCAGAGCGCGCGGACGTGCATGCCAGCCACGCGGTCACCGCGTGAACAGGCGCACGCTGTGCACTCCGATCGGCCAAATCATGTCTGCTGGATAGGTCACTCAAAGGATAAAGCCAAGAAGGAAAGAAACAGGCATAGTGCCCACTGAGGTGACCACAGCTAGCTGGCAATCACAGGAACATCAAGGTGTTTGATGGGAGGTGAGAGAGATTGAGCAGTAAATAGACTCTGGTTTTTGGCTGAGAGTGATCATACATGAAGGTGAGTATTATGGCCAAGTTTCAGCCCAAATGGAGGAGTGTAGATAGCACTTGCTGTTCAAATGACCCTACTGACAAGAAGTGCAAATCTTGATGTGGTACTCACACACTGTCTTGGATTGAGCTGAAATTTGGAGGAGGCTAGTTATATAGGCATATGAAGACACTGTATAAATTTCATGCCATTTGGTTAAACCAAAATGGTACTTCCTTCACACAGTATCCCACTAGACAGAATTTTAGAAAAATAACTGAGGATAAATGGCTAGATGAAATGAGCCCAAATTTGTTGGAGAGGTGTTATATGGGTAGTAGAATGCTCTGGTAAATGTTCAGCAATTATGAAGCAATATAAAATACAATTGCTTCACAACAGAAAAATATGACCAGTAGAAAAGAATTGAAGGTGTGCTCACATAGAGGATGGGATGATGCTCAAATCTTGTGGACAGTGTTAATTTGAGCATATGAAAATACTTGCAAAATTTCAACTCATTTGAATACTCTTAGCTAGTACTTCCTTCATTAAGCTTCCAGCTGACCAGAAACTTTGGAAATTTGCCAAGAAAGATTTACTAGCCCACTTGAGGTGAATTTTGGCATGAGGTAATGATATGGATGGGAAAGAGTTCCCAAAAAGTTTGAGAGTAAGCAAGCCAATATAAATGGTACTTGCTTCTCAAACTGCCAGCTAGGGCAGAATCAGAAAAGGAATATTGGTGAAATATTTTTGAACATGGCAAGGAGGGATTTTGACATATCTGAAGAAGATATGTCCCAAAGGATTTATGAGAATTATTTGGGAATCTTTGGGATGACATAGATGTGGGTTGCTTTACAACCCAGAGCAGACAGGGTTATTCCTTTAATAGAAAAAGGAATATTCCCAAGAAAAAGAATATTGGGATTGGTCCAAGATGGAAATGACGAGGCCTTGGGACGGTTTTGAGGTTGACAAGCCACTGGGGAGAGGAATCAAAGGTGATTTCTCCAGGTTTCAAGACCACGAAGACACAGAAAAGCAAATCCAGACCGAAATCGAAAGAAAAAGAAAATGGGCAAAATCCAGGGTGTTACACTCATCTTCTTGGCGTTGGGGCCAGCCGACTCCATTTTCCTTGCGAGCGTCACACCGAGCTCACGGGTTTGAGCAGAGTAGCCAGAGACGAGCCTAGTGGCAGTGCGAGTGAGGAAGATGGGGAGCGGGGGGAATTGGGGGGCGACAGAAACGGGAGAGTCCAGCGAGCTGCAGTATAAGTGGAAGCGAGGACGAAGGAGGGTTTTTCTGGGATCGCCCCCTCTTCAAGAAATATGGGCTTTTCCTCGCAAAAAACAAAAACAAATGGGCTTTAAGATGGATAGGCTTTTGTATCGGCCCAGTCGGCTGCCTGTGTTTCGTACTGGAGGGCCTTAACACTAGAGGCAGCCCATTAGAGACACTCTCCAGCTCTCCAGCTGTTTGCCCATTCAAAAGAAAAAAAGAGACGCCTCCAGCTTAATTATGGCTCCTCATCGGTAACATTTTTCAACTTAAAAAAAAGTTATAGCTCCTTTTCGGGCCGGCTTGGCATCCACCAAATTAGAGGATGGTGTACTGCATGCAGACACTCACACTGGTCGTAGTGCGGCAAAATGAGGGGTCAAATAACATGCCCACAATATACATAGATTATAAAGGTTGACACGCTAACATTCACACTAAACTAAGCTTCACAAGATACCATATGCATACTAGCTAACATTCACAAGCACTTAAGTTCAGCATGTTTACGCATCTAAATGATTCACAAGACTATAACAAAGACAAAGCTGTGAGAAGGTGTAGAAATAAAGAAAAAATGATAGATGCTTCTCTGAGCAAAGGGCCTCCCTACACACGCATTAATTTCTTGGGCATGCTTCTTTCTGCTCAATGTTGCGTGCACTTTGAGCATGTTGGCAACTCCACAGCTAGATTGATGGCTCATCTTGCAATTTACGCAGACACATTGCAGCAAACAGAGGAGGCAATAGAGACCACTCAACATCAGACCATTTTGTGCAGTTCCACTGAAATCATCTTCATTGTCCTAAATATGAAAAGATAGGAAAGCACTGTACTTAAACGGTGTCGCAAAACAGTAGCAGATATCAATAGCTCGGCATGACAAAACACGATCATCTGGACGAAGGGGATATTGACCTGCGTGAGGAAGATTATGCATAATTTTTTGTGCAGTTCCACTAGAATAATGCACCGCTGTTTGCATGACCCCTACTTGCCGGCCAGGCCATCAATGACTTGGTCTCTTTTATCTTGCGTTGACGGAGCAGCTGCAGTGCTTGTTTGCTCCTCCACACATGACAGGATCATTCCACACTGCAAACAGCAAGTCAACGTACGAATAAGCTTATTTCATCTTGTGTTGGTCATTCTACCTACTTAAGAATGTAGGAATACCTGGAGCACTGTGAGGTCAGCTGACAGCAGGTTCCACTAAAATTGAGGTTTGTGCTTCCGTTTGCACAAATAGACACCATATGGAGATAGACAACCCTATTTGCACAAATATGTAACAGGGTTATTTAAGCAGTGTTATTTTTTTGCAGCGGCATCTGATTAACAGCAGCATCTCATATGTTATCAATGGCATTACAGTGATAGTACGAAAAAGTGCCATTAACTAAGAAGTGCCATCACATCAAATCAACACTGGCACTAGATTAACGGGGGCTTACATTAACATGCATAACAATTGCATTATGACTATGTGATGACAGATTGGGAGTAGCACTTGATCAGTACGTACGTGCACGGTTAACAGGAATGATCATTCTAACAAAGGGTGATACGGAAAGGAGAAACACATCATCGTGTCAACCATTGTGCAATTAAAATTTGTGCAGTTTAACGGAGATGCAGCTATGTTACCGGTGTCAGAGTTTAGTGTAACGGCCCAAAACACTCTTTATGAGAAATAAAGCAAGACAGAAGCATTTCATAAAATGATGGTGGCATTGATTCATTTTATCAATGGCAAAAGATTGACAGCAGCATTACTTAACAGCGACATCACATTAACAGTGGCATTGTTTCATTTTACCTTTGATGTTAGATTAACAGCAGCAGTAAGGGCATGGGGATAGGGGAGGCACAAGCACGTTTTACATCCACCGAGGCATAAAGTGGTGAGGCATAGGTGTTGCCGAGTGCGGCAAACATGCAAAGCATGTTTGGATTTGTGCATTTTTTGTTCTCGTCAGTGACCTTTCCTATGTGACCACAAGAAATCTAGACGTGCTCATTCTCGGTTGCATTGTCGACCCAACACCCCCCACTTTTTGTCCTTTTTTGACCAAGAGACCGGTCAAGCCAGCATCTTTATTTCCCTTTCCAACCAAGAGATCGGTTCATTAGCCAGTATCTGCAGTACCTTTTTTCCTCTAATAGTAAAAACTTAGGTGGTGTTCGAGTGTTCGACAAGCCGACGGAGCTAGCTACATGGAGAGCTTTGTAATACTAGAAGAATATCCACATGCAGGATACAGCGACGTGGGGAGCAATCCTAACTTGGTGAAAAAAAGGGATGCAACAACGTGGGGAGCTGGGCCATTAGAACAAGGCCGGTTCTAAAAAACAGTTATACCTCCGGTCGGCGGGATGTGGCGAGGCAGGCGGCGGGATCTGCCAACTCGACGGCGGGGAGCAAGGGTGAGGAGGACCTCCCACGCCGGCGCCAGGTCAGAGAAGACGGCGCGCGTCGGCTTCCTCCCTCGCCACCGGCGACCACCAGCGGAAGGTATCCGGCCGGATCTGTGTAAACCGGAGAGAAGAGAGAGAGAGAGACAAAGAGAGTGGACACCACGGTCTTGTTTAGATCTGGAGAGGGTGAGAGAGTGAGAAGAAGAGAAAACCCTAGCAAGCAAGTCCCGAAGTGGACTAATGGAGTACTAATTGTTTTTCCCTCCATAGCGATCATTTTAAATTGAATACGTGCGCAGCCATATTTTTTCATTTAATGTACTAGTAAAAAGAAACTCGATCAATAACCGCGGTACCGCGTTCAGGTCGCACTTGGTATGGCTGATATTTGGTCCCAGACCCCACATTAATCATGTGTTTGGCTCCATATTTAGAGATGACTAATTATTTAGGACGGGACCACCAGTCATGCTCACATGGTCATGCATGCAAAGGGTGGCTATTTGATTCGACCACTTTGGTTGGGTGAAATGGTTCAGCATCTTTGAGGCATATTCTCTTTTTTTGACTCGAACCATTCAAGTGATTTATAACCAAACACGTATATTTTTTGGACGATCCCAACCCATCTGTGACCACCCTTGCAACCAAATGCACCATAAGTGGATGACTAGATGTCTCAAATTGTCACGTTACCTGCTTTTTCATGTGCAAATGCGCTCCACCGTGAGTGTACCCGAGCGTGTGCATGAGGGGAGAGTGAAGTCCGATTTATAAACCTTGAGGTTGTAGAGCTAGTCGGAAACAAACCCTCACCTTTAAATCCTTGAAGTTTGTACCCTGTCCTCTGTAATCCTAATCATTTTTAACCTTAAGGGCATGTGCGGTTCAAGGGGTTTTAACGGGGATTAACAGGGATTGTGGGGGATTAAATCATGTACAAGCCAAATTCCCCTCCATTCCTATCCAAACCCCTTGGGAGGAGGTTGAACCGAACAAGGCCTTAGACTAACCATAGTGGGAGTAACTTAATTCCATACGGTATCATAATATGATACTCAACCCTCTCTTTCTTCATTTAATTCTACGCCACCTCATCAAATTTGCCTAGTTGGCATGAATGATACTACTTATGATACTCCCATTACAACCAGCCTGGTAGAATTAATATAGCTAATCTAAATGGTCGCCGCCCGATCTCTTTGTCCTCCTCCAGCATTCGGCTGAAGAAGAATCATGCAAGACACCAGCTATTTTCGCCGGCGTCGCCTCGGCGATGGCCTTCATGGGATACAATCGGCGGCGGCCTCCCGTCTTCTACTTCTACTCGATGATGGCGGCGGGCGGGGATGTGCTGGTCGTCACCTCATCGACATCTGCGTAGCCGCGTCACCTTGTTGACATCCGTGGCGGCTTCTTTCTCTGCCTGCATGGCGCGGCTACGCGCGCATCAACGGTGAATGGAGCAGTCGCAGGCACTGGAGGCGGCAGCGTCGAGGGCAGCGACGATGCCCGTGCCAGCGTGCTCCCCGACAAGCCGGCATGGAGCAAGTCGGCACTCTTCCTGGAGCTGTATTGGAGCGGCCAGCTGCGGAACTACGTGCTGGCTTAGTGCGGCACCTGCCTCCGACGGGCTAGGCGAGGTAGGTGGAGCAGCGAGATGCCTCACTCGTAACTGTCAGGCTCGGCGGGCCACCCAGATGGCTTTTATGCCGGAGAACTGCTCTTCCTGCTTGTCGGATGCCGCCGAAAGAGTGGAGAAAATGGTGGAAGGAGGGGCTTGGCCGGCGTCCTGCTCCTGAACGGACGTGTGTAGCCGGAGTGGGTTTCTTGCATTCCACATGGGTTTAAATGTAGGTTTTTGAATGCGGCAAGGAGGCGGGTATAGCTGGGAGTGCAGTGGGCGGCGCCCTCGGCCGGCGTGCCGCTTCAAATGGCGGATGCAGTGAGAGGTCGCATCCGCCCTGACCCCCTTGACCGTGGACCTTGACCATGTACATCCGGCTTTGAGGACAACATTATCCTTAGGCCTTGTTTGGTACTAGTGTATTTTAGGGAATTGGTGGGGATTATCCCAGTCAAACCCCTAAATCCCCACATATCCTAGAACACCATTTGCTTCTAGTGTATTTGACATGTTTCATCCCCACATTTCCCCACAAATCCCCAAACTCTAGGGCATTTTTCTTAATACCCAATACACTACTCCTACGTAGTGTATTGGGGATAAATGGGGATTTGAAGGGATTGGGTGAAGGTTGGGGTTTCACCCAATCCCTATGGGGATTATCCCCACCAATCCCCTCAAAAACCCTAGTACCAAACAAGGCCTAATGGACCTTGACGGTGTACGTCACCTTGTGTCCAGATCTGAGATGCCACGTGTACCAGATGAATGACTCCAAGTTCGACCACCGTGATGCTAGGTGCGAGCTGAGGAACACTGTTGGAGAGACCCCCCTCATAATTTTCCTACATTGGTCGTTTGATTCATAGGATAGAATGCTATAGGATTTTTTTCCTATGAAATCATGTGTTAATTGGCAATCTAGCATCCACTCCAACTTTTTTTCACTTCCTTTGTTTTTCCTGTGTCAAACACTTTGGTTTTTTTAGGGGAACACTGTGTTAATGCTATGGGTGTTAGAGATATGCCCTAAAGGCAATCATGTATTATGATATTTCCTATATGTTTATGAATAAAGATAGTCCTTGGACATTATCAATGATGTGTATCAACAAGTACGTGACTTGTTTGTGGGACTATGCATTGTATGATAACTGTCCTAAAAGGTCCCTGGTCGAAAGGGCTGTGCGAATGCGCAGCCGACTAGACTAGCATATGACACAGTCGATGGCTTGGTCTCATTAGCCATGGAGCATTGGATGCTAACCGCATAATATGGACTCAGAAGGATCTGGTCGGATTCGACGTAGTCGAATCCGAGTCGAGATAAGGTCCGAGTCGGACAGACCCAACTATGAGACGCAATGATATGTCAGCTATGAGTCTCTAGTGCAACATACGTTCTATGTCCTAAGACCTAAGCTGACGCATGTACTCGATATGGTGAAAGCTTGCTTTGGGCCGACCAAACGCTACTCCATAACTAGGTAGTTACAAAGGTAGGTTTTGGGCTTGTCCAGACCCATGCTGCGAGACATGGTCAAGCAAGATGGGATTTGCTCCTCCGGTCAGGAGAGATATACTCTGGGACCCTCGTGTGATCCGACCAAGATAAGCATGGCCATGCGACAAGGATTATGAGATAATCCGGTTTGTGGTCGACATCACTAGAACGAGAAAGGGGTCGGGCTAGCACAAGGATGACAGACTCGCCTTGAGCTTGACAACATATATCGTGTGGCAAAAGGAATAGAAGTGTGATGTACAGGTTCGCCTAACCAACTTCATAGTCTACTTGGTGGTCGGCACGCCTTGCTAGAGGCCGCTACCAACCATGCAGGTCAGAGGTGATCCGAACTGTGACCAAGCCGACTTGAACCTAAGGGGTCACGCACTTAAGGGAAGGAACCTATGAGGTCGGATCTGAGGACACTGGTCGGATGTGATTCGAGCTGGACTTGGATCGTGGCCGAGTAGACTTGTGGGCTTTAGGGTCCGTGCAATGCCCAAGTGTTGAGCCCACGACGGATGCCTATATATAGTGGAGGTGCGGCACACTCATGCGATTGATCGCTTCGGCGCTGTTACTAGGGTTTGCATGTGTTGCGAATAGCCACCTCACTTCGCTGCCGGTTGTGTGATCGGACCTAGCAGTCCACCGCACGATGTTCCTCCTGCACACGCGGATACCGTTAGAGGCGGTGCACTTGCATCGTTCTGGTGAACCTGTCCGAAGGAGATTATCATTCACGGGAGATCACCATTCCCGGGGCTCTGCTGTTCACGGGAGATCACCGTTCCCGGGGGTTTGCTGTTCGCGGGAGATCACCGACGCGAGGAGGAGATGCGCTGCCCCAACTCTGCTTCCGCTGCACGGCACTGCGCGTCTAGTGGTAACCAACTGTGATCCATCTCCCATAGCATGTTCTTGGTTGTTCTGAAAATTTTAATTTGCAGTCGATGCACCCTACCGTAGAACCCAACAGTGGTATCAGAGCCTCTGCTACAGGATTTGGATTCAGATTGTATGCATATTAGATATGTGGAGGCGGCAGATGAGATCTGTTGTCGTTTATGAGATCGGCTGTGTGCACGGTTGATGAGATCAACCGCAGATGGGGATCGATGAGGCTATGTTTTCTGTCAATCGGGATCGATGAGGTCGTGACACAACCTACCCCTACCGGTCGGTATCCTCCATCGGGGTTAACAGTGAAACGTAAATCCGAATCGGATTCGCGATGATCGATGAGAACGGTCAGGTCAGAAAATTTGGCGTGATCGGAGTACAGATGGGACCGCCGTGTGCGTAGCGCCTTGTATTTCGTACACGATCACTCAAACCGGTAGAATGCGATTCTATGTGTAACTTTGTTTTGCAGGGTTTGATGTGAATAGTATGGCTCATGTGTATGTGATGCATGTGTGTAATTTATACATGCCCTGCGTGTCATGTTTGTCAGCCGGCAGGAGGCAAAGTGCTGTCATTATAATGTATAACGACCTGCGTGTCGACTTGTGACTCTATGTAAAATTCATTACTAGTTGTATTAGTTGAATGATAGAGATCAGGTTGGTGGCTTGGCATCCCGGCGTGACAAGCAAGATGGAGTTCCTAGATGGTCATCGGAGTCGGAGCCGACCTGGAAGAACATCCATGAAGGAGCCATACTATTTCACAATATATGTTTATTTGTGATTGTTGTGCTTCTTAGTTTCTATGCATGTTAAAATGGTAGAAAGATCCCTCATTAATATCAAGCGAATTGCCATTCCCAATGTTGCACCTTCACATCAAGTACTTCTAGTAGTGGGCTCATAAAATTGGGGTGATGCTAGGTGTCCTTGAACTTAAGGGTTCGTGTCAGACACGGACATGCACTGCATCAGGTTGTCTTGGCAAGGCTATCAAAACGGTTTTGGGCCTTGTGGCAAAGGAGGCCGGGAGCCGGGGTATAAGATACCTACCCGATCGACAGGAGTCGTATAGAGATACGATTAGCAAGGAGTTGCTTGCCAGATAGGCATGTTGTCTAGCAGTGATGCTAAAGCTCACTAGTCGCATGTGCTAGTCGGATCCTGAATCACTGAGAGTTTGCGGAGGGATGCCGACTTCAGTGGGAGTATTTCTGTTTAGGCTTGAATTACTCTACATAAACACATTGCTTAGTGACTGCATATTTTCTGTTGTAGATCAATGGCACCACCTGCTCAACCCAACTTTGCATTGAAATCAATTCTGGAAAAGGATAAACTAAATGGAATTTTTTTTACCAGCTGGTATAGAAATTTGAGAATTGTTCTCAAGCACGATAAAAAGGGACATGTTCTAGAGGATCCGCTTCCAGAGGAACCTGCCGATAATGCTAATGCCACAACGAAGAATGCCTACCAGAAACTCGTTGATGAATCAACGGAGATCAGCTGTCTGATGCTGGCTTGTATGGAGCCCGATTTGCAACAACATTTCAAAAATGTTGAAACTTACGATATGATCGAGAGTCTCAAGAGCATGTTTCAGACACAGGCTAGGACTGAAAGGTTCAACGTCTGGTGATCCTTGATGGATTGCAAGCTGAAGGAAGGTGATCCACTGAGCCCACATGTGATCAAGATGTTCGGATATGTGCAAGCTTTGGATCGGTTGGGCTTCCCGCTCTTGGATGAGCTGGCTACTGATGCAGTTCTGGGTTCTCTTCCGCCCAGCTATGGGACGTTCATCTCGAACTATCATATGCATGGCATGGATAAGAAGCTCACTGAATTGCATGGGATGCTCAAAGTGGCAGAGCAGGATATTAAGAAAGGCACGCATCAAGTGTTGATGGTGCAGAAATCGGCTAAGTTCAAGAAGAGTTGGTCCAAGAAAAAGGCTAAGGCAAAGGGCACTGAGATGGTAACCTCTGCCGCTGCGCCGAAGTCAGGACTAGACTCGAAGACCATTTGCTATCATTGCAAGGAAACCGGTCACTAGAAGAGGAACTACAGCAAGTGGCTTGCAGAGCATGGCAAGAAGGCCGAAAATGCTTCTTCAGGCAAAGGTACACTTGTTGCATATGTTATAGACATTTACCTTGCTGACATACCTAGTAGCTCTTGGGTATTTGATACCAGATCGGTTGTTCATATTTGCAACTCGATGCAGGGGCTGGTAAGAACTAGGCATGTGGCACAAGGGGAGATTGACATTAGGGTCGGCAACAAAGCAAGAGTTGCTGTGTTGGAGGTCGGCACGATGCAGCTCCAGCTTCCTTTTGGATTTATTTTGGAATTGAATAATTGTTATTACATTCCTGCACTTAGTCGGAACATTATTTCTGCCTCATGCTTGATGATTCAGGGTTATGAATTCACTTTAAAAGACAATGGTTGTTTGTTTTATTTGAATGGTATGTTCCACGGCTATGCACCCAATGTTGATGGGCTCTTTATATTGAACCTAGAACGGGAACCAGTCTATAACGTGAATGACAAGAGGCATAAGCCTAATGAGATAAATCCGACATACTTCTGGCATTGCCGGCTTGGACACATTAGTCTGAAACACATGAAGAAGCTCCATGATGATGGGCTCCTAACTTCGTCCGACTTTGGGTCGTTCGAGACATGTGAATCATGCTTGCTCGGCAAGATGACTAAGTCTCCTTTTGCAAAGAGTTGCGAGAGGGCGTCCGAACTGTTGGAGCTTATACACAATGATGTGTGTGGTCCAATGAGCACAACTGCAAGAGGCGGCTATCAGTACTTCGTGACTTTTACCGACGACTTGAGTAGATATGGATATATCTATTTGATGAGGCACAAGTAGGAAACCTTTGAAAAGTTTAAAGAGTTTCAGAACAAGGTTGAGAATCAGCTCGGCAAGATTATAAAGCTTCTACGATCTGATCGTGGAGGTGAGTACATGAGCCAGGAGTTTGATGATCATCTGAAGAGCCGAGGTATAGTACCTCAGCTCACACCTCCGGGTACGCCACAGAGAAATGGCGTGTCGGAACGGAGGAATAGGACCTTGTTGGACATGGTCAAGTCAATGATGAGCAAATCGGATTTACCCTTGTTATTCCAGGGATACGCTCTAGAAACTGCAGCTTTCACACTTAACAGGGTACCATCAAAATCCGTAGACAAGACACCACATGAGATGTGGACCGGGAAGAGTCCCAGTTTGTATTTTCTAAAGATTTGTGGTTGTGAAGCATTTGTCAAGCGACTTACATCGGACAAGCTTACACCCAAATCAGATAAATGCATATTCATGGGATATCCGAGGGAAACCTTGGGATATAACTTCTACAACCGGGAAGAGAACAAAATGTTTATTGCTCGGAACGGGGTTTTCCTTGAGAAAGAGTTTCTTAGTTGGGAGGCCAGTGGGAGGATGGTCCGACTCGAAGAAATTTGAGGACCACTCGGGGACGGCTCGGCTGGTGATGAGATCATACCGGAGTCAGTCAGGGAACCCGTAGTGGAAGCGGCACCGGAACCACGGAGGTCGGAAAGATTGTGCAGAGTGCGTGATGTATTGTTGCTAGAGAGCGACGAGCCGGCCACATATGCGGAAGCGATGGTGAGCCCAGATTCCGAGACATGGCTGGAGGCCATGAGATCCGAGTTAAATTCCATGGATGAGAATCAAGTCTGGGACTTGGTTGATCCGCCACCTGGCGTAACAGCCATTGGTTGCAAATGGGTCTTTAAGAAGAAAACCGATGTGGATGGAAATGTTCAGATCCACAAAGCTCGGCTTGTCGCTAAAGGTTATGGACAAGTTCAAGGAATTGACTACGACGAGACTTACTCACCGGTAGCGATGCTGAAATCGGTGAGGATCGTACTAGCTATAGCTGCATATTTTGATTATGAGATATGGCAGATGGATGTGAAAACGGCTTTCCTTCATGGAAATTTAACCGAGGACGTGTATATGATACAGCCCGAGGGTTTTGTCGATCCGACTAGCGCTGGTAAGGTATGCAAGCTCAAGAGATCCATTTATGGGTTGAGACAAGCATCTCGGAGTTGGAACATTTGTTTTGATGAGGTCGTAATTGGTCTCGGCTTCATCAAAAGTGAAGAGGACGCTTTTTTATACAAGCAGTTAAGTGGGAGCTCGGTAGTGTTTTTGATCTTGTATGTGGATGACATATTACTGATCAGAAATGATGTTTCGATGCTGAACTCGGTCAAGGAGTCATTGAATGGCAAGTTTTCAATGAAGGACCTTGGTGAAGTAGTTTACATTGGGCATTAAGATCTATAGAGATAGATTGAGGAGGTTGCTCGGCTTAAGCCAGAGCACGTGCATAGATAAAGTGTTGAAGTGGTTCAACACGAGTGAGGCCAAGAAAGGGTCCTTGCCTATCTCACATGGTATAAGGCTAAGCAAGACTCAGAGTCCTTCGACATCTGATGAGCGAAGCAGGATGAGTCGGATTCCGTATGACTCGGCAATCGGATCCATCATGTATGCCATGATATGTACACGGCCTGATGTTGCTTTTGCAATAAGCCTAACAAGTAGATACTAGGCCAACCCAGGTGAGAGTCACTGGGCAGCGGTAAAGACTATTTTTAAGTACCTGAAAAGGACTAAAGAGATGTTCCTAGTTTATGGAGGTGAGGAAGAGCTCGTCGTAAGGGGTTACGCCGACGCTAGTTTCCAAACCGACAGAGATGATTGTCGATCACAGCCCGGATTCGTGTACGTCATGAATGGAGGAGCAGTGAGCTGGATGAGTTCCAAGCAAGATACGGTGGCCGATTCTACCACAGAAGCCGAATACATTGCGGCTTGTGAAGCTGTAAAGGAAGGTGTTTGGATCTGGAACTTTCTGGATGATCTTGGTATTTTCCCAGCCTCGGTAAAACTGTTGGACCTTTATTGTGATAATTCTGGTGCCATCGCACAAGCCAAGGAGCCGAGGAATCACCACAAGATGAGACACATAGATCAGAAATACCACCTGATATGAAAGATCATAAAGAGTGGTGATGTAGAGTTATGCAAAATTCACATGGATGCAAATGTTGTGGATCCGTTGACTAAGCCGCTTCCACAACCCAAGCATGAGGGGCACGTTAGAGCTATGGGCATACGATGTCTATTTGATTGACTCTAGTGCAAGTGGGAGACTGTTGGAGATATGCCCTAGAGGCAATCATGTATGATGATATTTCCTATGTGTTTATGAATAGAGATAGTCCTTGGACATTATCAATGATGTGTATCAACAAGTATGTGACTTGTTTGTGGGACTATGCATTGTATGATGACTGTCCTAAAAGGTCCCTGGTCGAAAGGGCTGTGTGGACGCGCAGCCGACTAGACTAGCATATGACACGGTCGATGGCTTGGTCTCACTAGCCATGGAGCATTGGATGCTAACCGCATAATATGGACTCGGAAGGATCTGGTCGGATTCGACGTAGTCGAATCCGAGTCGAGATAACGTCCGATTCGGACAGACCCAACTATGAGACGCATCGATCTGTCATCTGTGAGTCTCTAGTGCAACATACGTTCTATGTCCTAAGACCTCAGCTGACGCATGTACTCGAGATGGTAACAGCTTGCTTTGGGCCGACCAAACGCTACTCCATAACTGGGTAGTTACAAAGGTAGGTTTCGGGCTTGTCCAGACCCATGCTGCGAGACATGGTCGAGCAAGATGGGATTTGCCCCTCCGATCAGGAGAGATATATTTTGGGCCCCTCGTGTGATCCGACCAAGATATGCATGGCCATGCGACAAGGATTATGAGATAATCCGGTTTGTGGTCGGCATCACTAGAACGAGAAAGGGGTCAGGCTAGCACAAGGATGACAGACTCGCCTTGAGCTCGACAACATATATCGTGTGGCAAAAGGAATAGAAGTGTGATGTACAGGTTCGCCTAACCAGCTTCATAGTCTACTTGGTGGTCTGCACGCCTTGCTAGAGGCCGCTACCAGCTGTGCAGGTCGGAGGTGATCCGAACTGTGACCAAGCCGACTTGAACCTAAGGGGTCACGCACTTAAGGGAAGGAACCTATGAGGTCGGATCCGAGGACACTGGTCGAATGTGATCCGAGCTGGACTTGGATCGTGGCCGAGTAGACTTGTGGGCTTTAGGGTCCATGCGAGGCCCAAGTGTTGAGCCCACGATGGACGCCTATATATAGTGGAGGTGCGGCACACTCATGCGATTGATCGCTTTGGCTCTGTCACTAGGGTTTGCATGTGTTGCGAATAGCCACCTCCACTCACCGCCGGTTGTGTGATTGGACCTAGCAGTCCGCCGCACGATGTTCCTCCTGCACGCGTGGATACTGTTAGAGGCGGTGCACTTGCGTCATTCCGGCGAACTTGTCCGCAGGAGATTATCATTCATGGGAGATCACCATTTCCGGGGCTCCGCTGTTCATGGGAGATCACCGTTCCCGGGGGTATGCTGTTCGCGGGAGATCACCGACGCGAGGAGGAGACGCGCTGCCCCAACTCTGCTTCCGCTGCACGGCACTGCGCATCTAGTGGTAACCAACTGTTATCCATCTCCCATAGCATGTTCTTGGTTGTTCTGCGCATAGGAAAATTTTAATTTGCAGTCGACGCACCCTACCGTAGAACCCAACAATGGGATTCAAGTGGACATGCCACTCCAATCCTTTATTTTTCCTATTCCTGCGTTTTAAGTTCCTACGAAGAGAGTACTTGCTCTAAATGATGTGCCGCTGCAAGAGCCGCCTATATTAATTAATCATGCTCTAAAAAGGTGGACCAGCTTTGGCTATAGTATACTGTACTAGGTTAGTAGGTGACCTTGCGCTTGGCTCTTCGCCTCTTCCGGAAGTCGAACAATAATTATGGTACTACAGTAGTACTTATGTCAATCTGACACCAAATGAACTGATGCACGTCCACCGCTTGAAAGCAAAAGTTTCTCCTCGTACTATGAGCCACCACGCACGCGTGGGCAAGGTAGAAGGCGTAGTAAGCAAGCTTCTCATCGTTCTGCGAGTTGACGGGACACATCAAAGTTATTTAGTACTCTCTCCAAAAAGGGCCGACCATGTCCATGGCTACCATCCCGATTTCCGTCATTGAGTACGTGCACTATTCATGTGCCATCGAGGAGAAAAAAATATTGCGTAGTACGTGCCATCGATGTGCACGACTCACTTACGCACTGCTTATCTCCACTTTCTTGGATGACACGTGCACCTTGATGCTAGATGTCCCGCGTGTTGGCAAAAGGATGAACAAAGCTCATGTAAAAAAAAGAGTGGAAGAACATAGATTCCCGACGACCGAGAAGGAGCAAGGAACCTCGCGGTGGAGCGTCTGCACTCATAATATTTTATATTATTCAGCGATATAAAATCAACCAAATCTCTCCACATTCCTATACCATTCTATAGTGTGAGAATAACTTTGAATGTTACCTCCGTGGGACACCTAGTTATAGTATATCCAGCAGCCCATATCGCTTCTCGCTCCTCGTCCTTATAGCCTGCTGACTGTACCTTGTATAAACTTGCTCTTTGAGCAAAGGCCTCCCTAAGCATGCATTAATTTCCTGGGCATGCTTCTTTCTACTCAATGTTGCGTGCACTTTGAGCATGTTGGCAACTCCACTGCTAGCTTGCTGGCTCATCTTGCAATTGACGCTGACACATTGTAGCACTCCTACAAGGCCCAGAGGTTAATTTGAGAACAAGTACCTCGAGGTTAATTTGACAGACATGCCTTATAGGTTGATAGAAGTCATATCACTTTTTTTGGAAAGATGTCGTGAAGTAACACGATAGACCTTCTTTCAAGCCAATTAACATGTGTTCAAAAAACAAAAATTATCAAGAAGTAACGCGATAGACCTTCGACTAACATGTGTTCAAAAAAGAAGTACTCCTGCAAGACCCAGAGGTTAATTTGAGAACAAGTACCTCGAGGTTAATTTGACAGACATGCCTTATAGGTTGACAAAAGTCATATCACTTTTTTTGGAAAGATGTCATGAAGTAACACGATAGACCTTCTTTCAAGCCAATTAACATGTGTTCAAAAAACAAAAATTATCAAAAAGTAACATGATAGACCTTATATTAACATGTGTTCAAAAAACAAAAAATGTCAAAAATTACAAAACAAAGACCTTGCGATAGACCTTCGATTAACATGTGTTCAGAAAACAAGTACTCCTACAAGGCCCAGAGGTTAATTTGAGAACAAGTACCTCGTGGTTAATTTGACAGACATGCCTTATAGGTTCACAAAAGTCATATCACTTTTTTTGGAAAGATGTCGTGAAGTAACATGATAGACCTTCTTTCAAGCCAATTAACATGTGTTCAAAAAACAAAAATTATCAAAAAGTAACGCGATAGACCTTCGATTAACATGTGTTCAAAAAACAATGATGATGGTACTACAATATAGATACTTCTGGCAATCTGACACCGAATGAACTGATGCACATCCACTGCATGTATTAAGCGCACTATCGTAAAGCCAGAGCTTCTCCTCATCCTGCGAGCCACCGCGCACGCGTGAGCGAGGGAGAGGTCGTACTAGTAGTAAGCAAAGCTTCTCCTCATTTGCGAGTTGACGGGACACATCAAAAGTAGTGTATTAGTCTCCAAAAAGGGTTGACCATGTCCATGGCTACCATCCCGTGCTCTGTCATTTAGTGCGTGCACGATTCACGTTCCATTGAGAAAATAATGTTGCGTACGTGCCATCGAATAGAATAACTTAATTTATAAAAAATGCGCCACCGTGTCATGATCGAACTTTGATTCGTCCACGCGTGGTTCCCATGAACAACTACTACACTCGCCAAATTATCAGGTGAGCTGCCTCTTCGTACAGAAATGAGCTCACCGTGTACCCGCGCGTGAGTATTATTAGGGAAAGAGGCAAAGAGTACCTGCGTTGGTGCCTGCACCTCTTCTCTTCGTGCTCGTATTCCTTTTTTTCGGGTGATTCGTGCACGTACTCCACTTACGTTCGTGACCGTTGGTGAGTCTCTCCTACTATACTTAACTCCATTTTCTTGCATGACACATGGACCTGGATGCTGGATGTCCCACGTGTCGGCAAAACTTAGAAGAACGCTTTTTGACGACTGAGAAGGAGCAAGAAACCTCACGGTGGAGCGTCTGGACTCTTTAATATTTTTATTCAGCGATATAAAATCTACCCAATCTTCTCCACAGTCGACCGGAAGAGTCTGAAACACGGCAGCCCAGTGTAGTTACATCATACATGGCCAACCCACGCTATCACCATATTTCTTGGCTTCCGTGCGACACCAAGCTCTAGTATATTCCACCAGCCCGTATTGCTTCTTGCTCCTCGTCTCTCTCAAAGTGTGGCGGGCTGGCAATTTTGCCGTCTATTGAGGTTGGTTAACTCATCACTCGCTCCCACATGTTAGCGACATGCCAAGAGCATTCTAAAAAAATTACTATACTCTATTGTTATGCCAAGAAGAGGAAGCGCTTTGACCGACGGACCAAACGAGATAGGCGTGCCGTGCCATGAGTGGGTCCAGTTTCTCGTTTTGAACTTGTTTGGTGTAGTAGTAACACTTGGTTTTGCACCTTCATAGAATGATGAAAAACCCCACTAAAAAGGTGCTTTGCTTTCTGCTAATTCCGTCAACCGTTCTTGTTTTGTGCATTAAATTGTTAAGTGCCATAATAAGATATAATTAACCAATGCATGTAAAACATTCTTGTTTAGTACTGTAGTACTCCACACGCATGCATGCGTTGCGATTAGTACTACTCCCTTCATCCATACGTATATATAGGGCCTAATGTATTCTTCGAGGTTGCCTTTGACTATTGATAAGATTTCATATAATTTGAAAATTATATCATTCGAAGATCCTTTCATGTACGAATTTGACGGTATGCTTTGAGCAACTTGCATGTCCTATACTGCTCCTGTTTGGATACTGTAACTTAGCCAGAGGTTAGACTAACTCATGACTAACCCTGAACTAACTCTAGCCAAAGAGGTGTTTGGATGACAGGGTTAGATTGACAATAAATGCACTTGATGGAGAGAGAAAAGTGATTTTTCAGTGGGTCCCATGAGAAGTAGCTCCAATTAGCACCACTTGGCTGGCGGGATAGAGAGAGAAAAGTGATTTTTCAGTGGGCCCAATGAGAACTAGCTCCAATTAGCACCTCTTGGGTGGGATAGTTTTTTTTGGTGGGTTAGGTGCAACTTGCTCCAATTTAACCCTCATGTTTGGATACTTTAGGGCTATTTGAGCCCCAACTAGCTCAAACTAACTCTAACCCATGGATCCAAACAGGGCCAAAGTTAGTCTCGGAAAACGCATTAAGCCCTATATACATGGACAGACGGAGTACATGATACTAGCAAACGCTCACCATTAGTAGTAGTTCATTGGTTGGTTTCGATTTTTGATTCAGTTGCTGTGCTGCTACCATCCAATATTCGCGTGTGGTTGTTTCTAGAATAAAAAAAGAGGTAGTACTTACTATGGGAAAGGTGAAGTGATGGTTGCTTCGCCCGAGCAACTTATTACTCTGGGAATATTGGAGTACCAGCGGATTCAACGAAGAGAGAAATGATGGTTGCTTCGTCCGAGCAACTTACTGTGGCGAAGGTGGGGCTCTGTGATTTGACTTCTCACTAGTCATTATTACTGTGGCGCAACGACCGGGGTGAATCTCCCCTGCAGTTCTGCACTCAATATTGCTGCATGGCAGGTGGAGCCGGATGAAGGATGTCCCACATGTCGGCGAAACAAAGTTGAATTGTTTCTGGCATTGCTATCAATCTTTCAGGATTTGTTTATATGTACGCATAATTTTCCAGCATAATGAAATTGTACTGTGATGCTATGAAGGTTTCAACTTTGGCTCCCGTAGAAAAAAAAGGTTTCAACTTAGGATTCATGCGTCCTCTTGCCTCAAGATTGTCTCGTTACAACATTCCATCAAATACAAATGAAACTACCATGGCTGCTAATGCATCTCAATGGTTCGCAGATCAGCGCCAATATTCACATCACAACTGAAGACAAAGTTGTGAGAAGGTGTACAAACAAAGAAAAATATATAATTGATCGATGTTGTTCGTAGGCATGGCTCCATTTCCTGGGCACAGTGTTCATTGGTTGGTAGCTAGTTTCACGCAGCTCTGTAGCCAAGAAAGAGGTGTATGGAGGACATCACAATCTGATCATCCCTGTTTTCAAAGATATCCAGTTAGTGTGATTACAATAATAGTGGAACTAGATGATGAAACATAACACACACAAATAGAAGCCGATCACCTCTACGATCTCTCTTTAGGACTAACTACTTGTTGGAGAAGATTAGGCACGGAGTTGGATGAGGAGGATAGAAAACCAATCTCCCTTTCTGCAGTCCCACAGAAATGTAAAAATGTTGCCCGTGTGACATTTTGGTGGAACTGCACATAACACTCTTAAGAAAAAAGTGATTTGTGTAGTTCACCCAAAGGTCGCAATGGTAACGAGGTGAAATGGATAGCCCTGTTTGCAAAAAGAGGTAGAAAGGAAACAATGACTGCCCAATAACAGGAGTTGAAGACACATACGCCGACAAAAGAAGCATATTCCATGTCATAAGGGAAAGATAGCAGCATGGTGGTTTATCAAAAACGGTTTGAGGACGAGATTGCAAGATGGAAAGTACGGCAGCCGAGATATGTTTTAAGCAAAGAACTAAAGAAGATCCACATGCAGGATTTTCCACATGCAGCAACGTGGGAAGATGGGGAGTGGAGCAAGGTCAGAGGAAGTTGTACCTGAGGGTCATCGGGATGTAACTAGGAGGGCACCGGCGGCCGGGATCTGCCCATACTACGGCAGCGAGCAAGTGGCGAAGGCCCTACCGCGCCGGAGCTTCGTCAGAGAGAACAGTGGGTACCACAGATCAGGACGTGCTGCCTCAACGCCGTCGAACGCAGAAATGATCCACATCCTCCCTTTCCACCGGCGGACTGGATGCAGCCGGATCAGTGACCAACGGTGAGAGAGAGAGAGGCCACTGCCGCCTTGTGTGAGATAGTGTGACGAGAGACAAACCCCGGCGGGCAGGCTCCATTGTATATAGTGGAGCGGATTTCTTTTTTCCCGACGACAATCATTTTATATTCTATACGTGCCATTGAGGAATATAACTTTATTTAATATTAACGCGTCAAGTTGAACTTTGTTCCGTCTACGCGTGGTACATGACCCTCCTTCGAGTAAACAACCGCTACACGCGTCAAATTATCACGTGGGCTGCCTTTTCGTACAGAAGTGAACTCCACCATGTACCCGTGCGGGTGTGGCCGGGAATGAGATGTGAGTACGTGCGTCGTGCGTGCACCTCTTCTTTACGTGCAGGTACGTACGTGGGTGTGAGAGAGATGGTTTGTAAGAAACAGAGGCAATGTGTCGATGATATCTCAAACAAAAAATGTAACATATGCAATGTGTGTGAAATAGAGTCATGGATATATCATATGTAGAGGGAACGATCCACGAGAAGAGAGTGGAGGGATCATCGGTGTGAGATATCGATAGAATCGAAAACAGGGATGAAGTGTGTGGGTGCGCGATCGATAAAGAGTGCCATCGAATTTGTGTCTGCCCACGTCAAAGATATAGGGCGGCTGGCCTACTGGAATGTGAGAGGGCAGAGGTGCAGTTTTACTCTGTGGCATGGATACCTACCTACAATGTTCGACTATCGGTGTGTGGGGGGGGGGAGGGGGAAGAGACCTAACTATAGAGAGGTAGATCGACTGGTATATGTGTGGAGAAGGAGAGAGACCTAGCTATGTATTGAGGGAGATCGATTGGCATCCATGCATATGTGTAGCAGAGGAATAAGGTTGGGATAGAGACAAAGGTAGAGTATCAGAGGGTTGGTGGTGGAGTTGCTTCTCACAAATGGTGGGAGAGGCTGCTAGACAAACGGAGGGTACGAGTGCAATATCATTAAGAGAGGGGATGTCTGCCTGTCTATGCACGTGCGTGTGAGAGACGGGTCGGGAGGTATGCAAGGATGATGAGGGGGACGATATGGTTGTGGTAAGCAGATGTAACTACATAGGAAGATCAATCGTCGTGTGTCGGAGAAAGGGAGAGACATAACTAGTGAGGTACGTCGATCGGTGCGTGGGGAAAAAGAATTATAGTCGACCTAGCTATATGTAGGGAGATCGGTAGGTATACATGCATGCATGTGTTAGAAGCAAACAAGGTCCTGAGAGACGGACAAGGGGAGAGGGGTTTGGCTAGGAGGTGGTGCGAGAGGCCTACTATGTCGAGGGGGGAGGAGTGTGCGAGTATGAGATCAATGAAAAGAGGGGCGGGAGTGTGCACCTGCGTGGAACCGTATTGGACATAGGGGGGCATGGACGGTGAGAAGAGAAGAGGGGAAGTGTGTGTTTGTGGTAGGCACACTTGGCTAGAGAGGTATATCGACCGGTGTGTGCTGGAAAGAAGGAGCCGGGGGGCCTACACACACCATGGGTGAACAACATAAAGAGAAATAACGAATGTGCGCGATGGAGGGGACGCTGAGGGAGGGTGAGAGGGGGGCAGGCGTGTGCATGCACGATAGAAAGTTAGCGCTAGCTACAAAGAGAAGAGGATTGTGTGGGTGTAAAAGATGAACATAGATCATAATTCATTATAAAAAAGTGGATTCGGATATTTGAAGAAGATATCATAGTGTTTTAAACCGACGCATGCATGAATGAATATATATAATGGTGATACGCATGGTGTGGTTATGAACATGTTATACTACATATAATACATAGAACATTGATTATAATTTGTGATAATGTGTGGCTTTTGCAGCTCAGGGCTAAATACTTGTCATAATGTAGGGGGCGGGGCACTATACTTTGTGTGATAAACACGTTGTACATATGGAACATGGTTTAGATTATGAAGATCTAGTTAGTACATCAAATGTACTGTTATTTGGAATCAACATCAAGTGCATTCAAAATTTTGAATTCGAGTTCATATAGTACACATAGTTCATATCTATCTCTATACTAATCATGTGGTGTGTTGTTAAGATAATACACGAATGATGGTTTAAGTTGGCAACAATCATGATTGTAGATTCTTATTCAAATAGAGAAATGAATTCAAATTTAGTTCGAATTGCAGCGGTAGTATAGACATTTGGAATGCACTAAAATGTTGGTATGAGTAAGTTACATGCATTATACAGCCAGCAATTTTTTTTTAATTGGACATAACATGGATTCATAGCTTTGAATAGCATTTGTACAGTAAAATGGGACAAGACTCTCTCTTTGTGTGGTGCGAATAGTTTTTTTTTCTTTTTTTCGTTGAGGGAAGTGCGAATTGATTTGGTACGTACAATATTACACGTTAGGCTTGTCCCTAAAATTCAACCCACGCCTTGTTATATCCCGAAAATTCAGATATCGTGCTCCCAAAACTCGTGCCTTCACAAACCGCGCCTTGCTATCCCGAAATTACAACGTGCGCGAAAACTCCCTCCAGCTGCCAAATCCCGACACGTGAAATCCCCCCTTCTAACCCTGAGCCGAAAGGGCCGCTAGTTCAAATCGGTGGTGGTACTTTTGTAACACACCCTACATTTTGGACAAGCGCGGCCCTAAGTCGTGGTTCCCCCCTCCCATCACCTCCTTTTCGCCATTCGAAATCCCCGTTTGAAATCCCAGGCTTCCATAACCTCTCTGCTCCAGCCGCGAAACCCCACCCTCCTTCGTCCGCCACCCCACCGCTGCCCAGCCAGAGCCTCTTCCCCGACGACGTCGTCCACCACAACAGCCCGACGTCCCTCATCCACCTCCCCGGATGAAGATCTGTCGTCGATCTCGTCGTCTCGTCGGTTCAGCCGCCCCGTTCTCCACCTCCAAGGAGCTTCTCCAACGATCGCCTCGTCTATCGCGGCTGATCCATCCCCATATGGCTGCCTTAACCTACTCCACCGGAACCGCAGCATCCTCACCGACTCCTCAGACGAAGCCGAGACCTACTCGGCGCCACCAAAGAGATTGTACACTCAACGCATTGCACCTTCTCCTTAACTCGACCTCCCGGCGCCGACGGTGCTCCATCCCGCACCCCCATGGCGCGGCTACCTCGAAGCCGGTGCCGCGGGCGACATCTCCACTGTTGGGGAACGCGACAGAAAATAATTTTTTTTGGTATAGCGAGCACGCCCAGGACTACTATGGAGACTGCATACAAGGTTTGATCTGATCCGTACCGACTCGAAGCGTAGCAGAAGAAGAGTCAGAGTAGATCGTTGGTGCAGATCCCCACAGCTAGGATTTACAACCTCCCAACCGCGAGGATGAACTCCCTCGGCGGACAGCCCTTCCGGAGGCGGTCGGACAATCCCCCGGACGATGTCGCGGACATCCCTTCAGGAGGACCCTCGTAACTGGAACGGAGACTCGGACAGCCCTTCGAGAGGACACTCGAACAGCCCCTCGGGCAAAAGATCGAAACTACGACTTCTCTACAGGGTTGCACACATACAGTCTCAGCTAGCCGGCAGGGCTTCGCCGTCCAGAACTAGTTCCTGCCGGAACCCAGACAGCCTTTCGGCTCTACGAAACTATTTCGCGGGGAGGGAGAGAGAAGCCAGACAAGTCTATGGCATGTGTATGAGAGCAAGGATGAAGTTTTGGGCTGCCCACTCCTCCTCTATTTATAGGAAAGCCAAGGGGTAGGATGGACATTCAAAATACCAAAGTACCCCCACTTTATGTCACACACAAAGGGCATAAGAGGGAAATGGGGTGCCATGTGGAGCTCCATGGAGGAGCTCCACCCTTGGCCAGCCACCCCCTTGGAGTCCCCCCATGAGGGGCATGCTTGCCCCCCAATCCCTTCTAGAAGCCTTTTGGAAAGATCCCAAAAGGTGACTCACCAAAAATATCCCAAAAAGCACTTTCACTATTCACGACAACATTTTTCAGCGTCCGTTCGAACTGAAAATGTTTATGTGGGCTTAGAACATTTCTAGTACCCACTAAAATAATTTTCAACGCATTCTGGAACAATTCTGGATTAGTGATTTTCATGTGCGAAAAGCATCTGAAGCGGTTCCGGCAGCTCCGGAACATTTCCGGTTTTCATCCCGGAAAATTCCAGAAAGTTTCCAGAATAATTCTGGCACCCTCCAAGATTTATCAGGGGTGTCCCGAAACCATTTTGACTTAATGGTATACCCCGAAATAACTTTTTGGTTTCACCGAAACTCATCCGGTGATCTCTCTCTTCGGAACTTTTCCGCTGTCTCCGAAATCCTTTTTCGGAAACTTTCTCTCGGACTCCCTGTCTAGTATTCAGCAGATAGATGACCCTTAAGCGTGCGACCCTATAGGTTCGGTGAAGTATAGACATGACCCGGAACCCCTTCCGATCAATGATCAACAACAGAGCCGTGGACACCCATATTGACCTCTATACCCACACGAATGAATATTTGAGTGAACCTCCAGTTGCCGTGTGCTATTCCTGTTGCTTCATGATATGTCACAAACACCCGAGGTGAGATTTATTGCATCCCCATGGATCAACAATTTGTCCACCATGCAAGTTACCTCGTTACCGGTTTTGTTCTCTTTTCTCGTTTCCGTGTTCCGGCATCCGTGTAATCAAATCACCTTGTGTCTGGCCAGACGATGATGGATACCGTAACACCGAGAGGGCCCGATAATATCTCTCCATCGTCAGAGGAGCAAATCCCAATCTTGAGCTATCTCGTTACTTGCCATACTTTTCCATGAACCCGTAAGCCGCCATAATAGCCACCCTGTTACGGATGACGTTTAACAAACCCCAAAGTGCATGAAGCAAGTACGAAGGAACTCGATACTCTCATGATCTAAGGAATTATGCAAACATTAAATATCTCTGTGTTATTAACCATAAACTTGTGATGAATGTATCTCATAGCATAACATCAATCTGGGTCGATTCAACACAAGTGTTCTACTAACATTGTGCCCTCAAAATTGCCAGCACATCCATGCCCATGATCAGGAAAACAGGATCATCATGCAATACTTGAGCCAGTCTTAGAGGCAAGACTAGGAATACATTTTACCATTTATTATACCACACGTGCACATGTGTTTCCCTCCGAGCCTCGTGTTATTGTAGACTCGAGAATCATAGCAGTTATAGCATGGGACATAAACATTCATTACAAACTTTGGAGAAACAAAATAACTGTTATTACTGCCTCTAGGACATATCTCCTACAGACTCCCACTTGCACTAGAGTCATAATCCAGTTACATGGCTTCCCGAACATCAATGGCTATCCGGTGCTGCTCATGCTTTGCTCATGGTAGAGGCTTTGTCATCGGGTCTGACACGTTCAGATCCGTGTGAACTTTGCGTACTTTCACTAAACCCGCTTCGACATGATGTAGAATGAGTTTATATTTGCGTTCAATATGTCTTGTCTTATGGTGCAAACTTGGCTCCCTTGCCTGAGCCACAGCGCCACTATTATCACAATAGATCTCCACCGGGTCCAGAGCACTTGGAACCACACCAAGGTCATCAAGAAATTTCTTGATCCATACTGCCTCCTTGGAGGCTTCTGAAGCTGCAACATATTCCGCCTCCGTCGTAGAATCCGCCACAGTCTTTTGTTTGGAACTTTTCCAATCTACTGCGCCGTCGTTCAATATGAAAACATAGCCTGATTGAGATTTGAAGTCATCTGGGTCAGTCATGAAGCCTGCATCAGTGTAACCACTTACAATGAGCTCTTCATCACCTCCGTACACAAGGAGTAAATCCTTGGTTCTTCTGAGGTACTGATATGTCTCCAAGGTATCTATAATTTTTTATTGTTCCATGCTATTATATTATCTGTTTTGGATGTTTAATGGGCTTTAATATGCTCTTTTATATTATTTTTGGGACTAACCTATTAACCGGAGGCCCAGTGCCAGTTTCTGTTTTTTTTTGCCTATTTTAGAGTTTCGCAGAAAAGGAATACCAAACGGAGTCCAAACGGAATGAAACCTTCGCGATGATCTTTCTTGGACCGAAAGCAATCCAGAAGACTTGGAGTTGAAGTCTGGAACTCCTCGAGGAGGCCACGAGGCAGGAGGGCGCGCCCAGGGGGGTAGGCGCGCCCCCCACCCTTGTGGGCCCCTCGTAGCTCCACCGACGTACTTCTTTCGCCTATATATACTCTTATACCCTAGAAACATTAGGGGGAGCCACGAAACCACTTTTCCACCGCCGCAACCTTCTGTACCCGTGAGATCCCATCTTGGGGCCTTTTCCGGTGATCTGCCGAAGGGGGAATCGATCACGGAGGGCTTCTACATCAACACCATTGCCTCTCCGATGAAGCGTGAGTAGTTTACCACAGACCTTCGGGTCCATAGTTATTAGCTAGATGGCTTCTTCTCTCTCTTTGATTCTCAATACAAAGTTCTCCTCGATGTTCTTGGAGATCTATTCGATGTAATACTCTTTTGCGGTGTGTTTGCCGAGATCCGATGAATTGTGGATTTACGAACAAGATTATCTATGAATATTATTTGGTTCTTCTCTGAATTCTTATATGCATGATTTGATATCTTTGCAAGTCTCTTTGAATTATCAGTTTAGTTTGGCCTACTAGATTGATCTTTCTTGCAATGGGAGAAGTGCTTAGCTTTGGGTTCAATCTTGCGGTGTCCTTTCCCAGTGACAGTAGGGGCAGCAAGGCATGTATTGTATTGTTGCCATCGAGGATAAAAAGATGGGGTTTATATCATATTGCTTGAGTTTATCCCTCTACATCATGTCATCTTGCTTAATGTGTTACTCCGTTCTTATGAACTTAATACTCTAGATGCATGCTGGATAGCGGTCGATGTGTGGATGTCGGTGTACTAAGTATTGGGCCATTAGTACACCGTACTTGTGCACGGGCAGTTGTAGCCATACTCGCGGCCAGGCTTGTCGGGGAACAGTTGGAGGTTAATTTAAGTTATCGAAGAAACATCCAAGTCAAGGATCTGAGGATCAACAGATTAGAAGAGCTGAAGACCGAAAGCCAGCCTCCCCGGCAAGATCTTGCCGGGGTGGCCTGCGAAGCCCGGCAAGATTTTGCCACTGTGCCGCCACTTCGGCACAGCAACAAGCCTGGCACTCTGGGTCCTTCTCTGGATGCGTGGCGATGCGCCAGTGGAGGAGAGCTTAAGCGGTGCTGATGGGATGGCCCCTTTTTCCATCCCCAAGAAAGTGAGGACAGCTAAACGGACACCTCACGGTGCATTAAATGCATTCGTCCTAATCTGTGAGTGGTTAGGTATGATGACCCTGTAGCTACTTTACACCTCAATGTATGTACATTTTGCCACTGTGGTGACCCCTTTGAGCATATAAAAGGAGGCCCAAGGCAACTGCTATAGGAGAGGAGGATCTTCTGGCCCATTCTGCATGCGTAGCTGCTCTTTGAATGTACTGTTCATCGCAAGCGCTCCTGGAGCCTGGGCTCAAGAACACTCATAATAAAACAAGGCAGGAGTAGGGTTTTACGTTGATTAGCGGCCCGAACCTGGGTAAAATCGCCCCGCGTCGATCGTTGGTTCTGCTCTTTGTGCATACCTCTCTCCCCGCCGAATCGTAAAGGGGTCCCTTGGGATCCCATAGGTGTCATACGCCGACATCTTTGGCGCGCCAGGTAGGGGGGATCGAGGTTGTGCGAACCTGATCCAGTGATCGGCGCCTTAGTTTCTTCATAATCTTCATCGTCATGCCACCCAAGAAGAAGAGTGCCGCAACGGCGCAACCATCCACATCCGTTTTGCCTGTGCCCTCGCATACGGGTGATGGCGCGGATGCAGAAGGAAGAGGTTTAGAGCTTCCACGACGTTCCGGTGATCCAAGCCAGGCGAGCGGCGTCGTTCGCAGTGGCAGTGGCAACCCACACGCCATTGGATCCAGAGATGGAGCTGTGTTGCCTACGGGCGGCGCAACAAACTCCAGAGATCGGAGGACGCCTTCCAGGGCTCCCATGCCGGCGCAAGCGTCACGGCCTTCCCAGGTCGTGTGCGATGAGCAGTGTCATGGTGCTGGTGGTTCAGGGCGTCCCCATGAAAAGACTTCTGTGCATCAATCCCAAGGTGCAAAGGCCCAACATGCGCGTCAAACTACCGGCGGAAGTGGCGCGCGGTCGCGTGATCGTGACGGTGCTCCTTCTAACATTGTCAGGAGTCAGAGCACCTCACGTACCTCGCACCTGTCGCCGCCGCCTACACCAGCGGAAGCTTTGGCACGTGCGCAGCTGCTCCTCGATTTCCCTCCTGCTCCAGAGAAGATGGAGGAGTGGCGAGCTACTATCCAGAGCCTCATTGGCTTCGCCAACAAAGATGGGCCACAGGAGGCAGGGCCCTCGCAACGGCGGTCCATCGATCCGGCGTGAGCCGATGTGGAGAAAACCGGAGGTGGTGCGACCACGGTGCACTCTCCTCCATGACACCAGTGGCGGTCAACAACCCGATGGACTGATGGCCGTGGTGATGGTTCCACGGCGTCGTCCGATCCACGGATACGCCGCGACTAGCGTCAAGTTCTCCAGGAACGAAGCAAAGAGGACGCTCGAACTACCATCGAGCGGCGACAGGAAGCGCGCTATCAATCTGATAAGCGCGCAGGGCCCGCTGTCGACGAGCCTGCGCCAGGGGACGCAGGCGACTTGCCTTACGAGGTAGGTACTCCAGCGTTTACCCGTGAGCTGCGGCAAGTCCAGTGGCCCAATTCCCGAACCTTCAAGCCAGAGGTCCCGGAGAAATATGACGGCAAGACTCACCCGTTGGAGTTCTTGAGCATCTACACCATTGCGGTGCAGGCTGCCGGGGGCCGAGACGACAAGATACTTGCCAACTACTTCCCGTTGGTGCTCAAACCCAACGTCAGGTCGTGGTTGATTCATCTGCCGAAGAATTCTATCTCTTCTTGGTCAGATCTGTGCCATCAATTTGTTGGTGCCTTTGTTGGAGGCCACCAAGCTCCTGGCCAAGAGAGTGATTTGCATATCATCCCTCAGAAGGAGGGCGAATCCCTGCGCAAGTTTATCCAGAGATTTAGCCGGGTGCAGTACAATATTCCTGATGTTCACCCTGCCGCTGTCGTTAGCGCGTTTCATCAGAACATGCGTAACCGCAAAATGCGTGAAGAGCTGGCGATGAACAAAGTCAGGAGTATTGCCGAGCTTTACGCTTTGGCCGACAAGTGCGCTCGGGCTGAAGAAGGGAGGAAACTCCCTGGCGAGGCTGTTAGTGCAGGGGGCGAATCAGAAGATGAAGACGCTGCAACCCCGCCAAGGAAAGGCCGGCGGCGGAACAAGAAGCGCAGAGGCAAGGCCGTGCTTGCTATCGAGGAATCCGGCAACCCCGGCACGACCAAGAAGGCCAAGGTTGACGACCCCGGCAAGGAAGTTGCCGGGTGCGCCTCCTGCCAGGCCTTGGCGGTTGCCGACAAGCCGGAAAGCTCCGGCAAGCAGTATTGCAAGATCCATCGCACCAAGGGCCACGATCTCCAAAACTGCCGGCAAGTTGAGCAGCTTGTCAAGAAGCAGAGAGCTGAATATGAAAGGCGAGACAAGGAGAAGGCCCAAGACGGTGCTGAGGGGTCCGGCAGGAAGCGTGGTGGCCGAGGGGGTCACCGTGGCAAGGCCAAGCAACAGAGGGAGAGGCCCGCTCGAGGCCGTGACAAAGAAGAGGCCGTGACAAAGAAGAGGGTGAAGATGATGAGTCTAGTGAGCAAGAATTTCAGAAAGCTACAGAGGCTATGTGTATCGACGGAGGCGCCTCATTGCATTCTTCCCACCATCGACTTAAACAGTGGGTGCGAGAAGTTAATGCAACGGAGCCATCATTCGATGCATGTAAGCCCCCGAAGTGGTCCAACACGCCTATCATTTTTAACGCCGAGGATCACCCTGATCGTACAACCGCGGTCGGGTGCTTGCCATTGTTGGTCTCACCGACAATCCGCAACCTCAAGGTGACGAAAATTCTAGTTGATGGTGGGGCCGGACTGAACCTAATCTCGCCGGACATGCTCAAGAGGCTCCAAATCCCTGATGAAGATCTCGAGGAAACGGGCATGTTTCAGGGGGTCAATCCAGGAAGGACCCAGCCAAAAGGCAAGATTACGCTACCGGTGACATTTGGTAGTGAGCTCAACTACAGGACAGAGAAGGTGGTGTTTGATGTCGCCAAGATTCCTATGTCATACAATGGGATCC
This sequence comes from Thinopyrum elongatum, assembly GCA_011799875.1. Taxonomy (NCBI): domain Eukaryota; kingdom Viridiplantae; phylum Streptophyta; class Magnoliopsida; order Poales; family Poaceae; genus Thinopyrum; species Thinopyrum elongatum. The sequence goes on from CM022298.1 coordinate 231,276,131, forward strand.
TTGGCCGCCCCGCGCTGGCTAAGTTTATGGCGGTATCACACTACGCCTATAATGTGTTAAAGATGCCCGGGCCGTTGAGTGTCATCACTATCCACTCCGACAAAAAAGATGCGCTCATCTGTGCCGACCAACTCTACCGGGAAGCAGTTGCAGCACCTGCCGTCAAGACATCTGCTCCTGCCGCTGAAACTCCTGGGGGGAAGAAGAAGACCGGCAAGAATCTTGGCGCAAACTCCGGCAAGCGCACCTCCTCAGAGTGCTGCGCTTCCGTTGAGGATGCACCAGAGAGTTCCACCGGCAAGAACAAGAAATCCAAGGCTGCTCCACCAGAGACCAAGAAGGTGCCCGTCAGGGAGGACGGCACGGGAGGAACTTTCACCATAAGTTCCACCCTAGATGACAAATAGGAAAGCGCGTTCATTGCCTTCCTGCGGGCGAATGCCGACGTGTTTGCATGGCAACCGTCTGACATCCCTGGTGTTCCCAGGAAGGTAATTGAGCACCACCTTGCTGTCTGTCCTCACGCGCGGCCCGTCAAGCAGAGGGTCAGGAAGCAAGCCTTGGAGCGGCAAGAATTCATTGCCGAAGAAATCAGGAAGCTGGAAGTGGCAGGATTGGTCAGAGGAGTGCTTCACCCAACTTGGTTGGCCAATCCGGTTGTAGTGCGCAAGGCGAATGGGAAATTGAGGCTGTGTATTGATTATACAGATATCAATAAAGCCTGTCTAAAAGATCCTTTTCCCTTGCCGCGCATCGACCAGATTGTGGACTCCACTGCTGGTTGTGATCTACTGTCGTTCCTTGATGCCTACTCAGGGTATCATCAAATCTTCATGGAAAAAGAAGATGAAGAAAAGACCGCATTTATCACCCCATGTGGTACGTATTGTTTTATACGAATGCCTTTCGGATTGAAAAATGCTGGTTCTACATTTGCGAGAGCGGTCCAAATTGGTTTTGAGCCTCAGCTCCATAGAAATATGGAGGCATACATGGATGACATAGTGGTCAAAACCAAGGACAAGGCGACGCTCATACAAGATCTAGAAGAAACATTTGCAAATCTGCGCAAGATCAACTTAAAGCTCAATCCTGAGAAGTGCGTGTTTGGTGTTCCTTCCGGCAAGCTTCTCGGATTCTTTGTATCTCAACGGGGGATCGAAGCGAACCCCGACAAGATCAAAGCTATTGAGCAGATTGAAGCGCCAAGACGCATCAAGGATGTACGTCGTCTTGCCGGCTGTGTTGCTGCCCTAAGCAGGTTTATTTCCAAATCTGCTGAGCGCGCCCTGCCCTTTTTCAAAATTTTGAAGAAGGCAGGTCCAATGAAATAGACTCCGGAAGCAGAGGCTGCGCTGCAAGATTTAAAGAAATACCTTTCTTCTCCACCGACACTAGTCGCGCCTAAACCACAAGAGCCGTTGCTGCTGTATCTGGCAGCGACGAATCAAGTGGTTAGTGCTGCGTTAGTGGCGCAGAGAGAAGCTCATGAGGAGGCAACACCAGCGGCAGGACCGCCAAGCGACGCGGCGGGATCTTCCCCGGCAAGGGTTGATCCCGGCAAGACAGGATCTGCGCAGTCAGAAGAACCAGAGCAAAAGAAAAAGGTGGTGCAGCGCCCAGTTTATTTTGTTAGCTCTCTTTTGCAAGGAGCTAGGTCAAGATATTCTGGCGTGCAGAAGTTGCTCTTCGGCCTCCTTATGGCCTCGAGGAAGCTGCGCCGTTATTTTCAAGCACATGAAATCACCGTCGTCACTCGCTTTCCGTTGCAACGGATTTTGCGAAATCCAGAAGCAACCGACAGGATTGTGGAGTGGGCGTTGGAGTTGTCGAGCTTTGGTCTCAAGTTTGAAAGCACTTCGACAATTCAGAGCAGGGCCTTGGCAGAGTTCATTGCGGAATGGACCCCAACGCCAGACAAAGAGGTTCGAGAAATGACTCTCCCCGGCAAGGAAATTGATCAAGAGTGGGTGATGTACTTTGACGGGGCTTTCTCACTGCAAGGCGCCGGTGCTGGCATGCTGCTTGTCGCACCCACCGGAGAGCACCTCAAGTATGTAATCCAGATGCATTTTTCCCGGGAGAGTTCGACAAACAACACTGCGGAGTACGAGGGCCTGCTTGCCGGTCTCAGGATCGCGGCAGACCTTGGTATCAAGAAGCTCGTCATCAGAGGCGATTCGCAGCTTGTTGTCAGGCAAGTTAACAAGAATTATCAGAGTCCATTGATGCAAGCTTACATGGATGAAGTGAGAAAAATGGAAGAGCGCTTTGACGGTCTGTAAATGAAGCACATTCCTCGTGCCAAAAATAGTATTGCTGACGACCTGTCAAAGCACGCTGCCCTCAAGTTGCCTGTGGAACCAGGAACTTTTGTGCTCCATTTGACTCAACCATCTGTGGCGCCATCAATGCGGCAAGAAAAGAGAAGAAAGTTGAATTCTGGACAGTACTTTCTGGCAGAGCTCCCTGGAGCCGCCGGCAAAGAACTTGTCGGGATCAGCGACAAGCCTGCCTGGGAATGACAGGCTCTGGCGGAACCTCACGCTTTCGCTGTCGAGACAAATGTTCCCCTGGCGGAAGAGATGCCTTTAGTCCTAGCTGTCGAGCCCCAGGCTCCAGCATGGGCACAGCACATTGTCCATTTCCTTCAGACAGGAGAACTCCCTGAGGAACGGGAAGAGGCGGAAAAAGTAGCCCGTCGGTCTGTTATGTACAAGTTCGTCGATGACGACCTGTACAGAAAGAGACCAAACGGTGTGAAATTGAAGTGTATTCCTCGGGAGGATGGACTAGAGCTGTTGGCAGAGATACATGGAGGCATATGTGGCTCTCACATAGGATCAAGAGCACTTGTCGGGAAAGCATTCCGGCAAGGTTTCTTTTGGCCCACCGCTCTCCAGGATGCAACTGCACTAGTAACCAAGTGTGAAGCGTGCCAGTTTCATTCGAAGAAATCACATCAGCTAGCTCAAGCTCTTCAGTCGATCCCTCTCTTGGCCATTTTTGGTCTGGGGGCTCGACATACTCGGCCCCTTCCCCCGTGCTACCAGGGGCTTTGAGTACTTGTACGTTGCAATCGACAAGTTCACAAAGTGGCCAGAGGTGGAAGCGGTGAGGAAGGTGACAGCACAATCAGCCATCAAGTTCTTTAAAGGGATAGTTTGCCATTTTGGTGTGCCCAACAGGATCATCACCGACAACGGCACGCAATTCACAAGTCGCACCTTCATGCAGTACGTCCAAGACCTTGGCGGCAAAATTTGTTTTGCCTCTGTTGCTCACCCAAGAAGCAACGGCCAAGCAGAGAGGACTAATGCTGAAGTACTGCGTGGTCTCAGGACCAGAACTTTTGACAGGCTGAGAAAGTGCGGAAGACGCTGGATTGATGAGTTGCCGGCGGTTCTTTGGTCAATCAGAACGACACCAAATCGAGCCACCGGCCAGACACCCTTCACTCTGGTCTACGGAGCAGAAGCAGTTCTCCCCACGGAACTCATATACGGATCACCTCGAGTGCTCGCTTATGATGAGCTTGAGCAAGAGCAACTGCGGCAAGATGACGCTGTGCTCCTTGAGGAGAATCGTCTTCAGGCTGCTGTGTGAGCTGCACGCTACCAGCAAGCTTTGCGCCGCTACCATAGCCACAAAGTTCATGCTCAAAGCCTTGAGGAAGGCGACCTTGTTCTTCGACGGATTCAGTCCGCCAAGAATTCAAACAAGTTGACGCCAAAGTGGGAAGGCCCTTATCGGGTAGTACGAGTCACCAGACCCGGTGCTGTCTGCCTGGAGACCGAAGATGGCGTTCCAGTGAGCAACTCCTGGAATATCGAACATCTTCGCAAGTTCTACCCATAAGGCGCGGTTGTCGGGGGCCCTTGGCAACCACCTTTTTGTACAAGTCTTGCCGGCAAGGCGTGTAATCCTTTGTACAAAGCCAGGCGCAGACCCTGAGCCCAGATGAATAAGTTTAAGTGTTGTGCATTTCCTTACTGATTTCCATGTTCATATATATATATATATATATATATATATATATATGCATGTTTGTCTAAGATGTTGTATGACACTTGTTCCCGGTAAGTTCTAACAAACCGCCAAGGTTCCATATCTTTATTTTCTCTTCTTTCTTTTTCTCAAAAGACAGAAGGATTCCTCGCATGCACGCTTGCCGGGGGGGGGGGGGGGGGAAGGAAGATATGAGTACCAGTTGGCGATGTTCAGAATTGGCACCTTACCGGAGGAAGAACGGCGACAGAAAGCTAAGTTCTAAAACTTAAAGCAAGTTTCTTTTATTACAAAGTTATTTTCCTTAGATGATTTCGACTTTTGTATGGAAAACATGCACGCGAAGGAACCCTTGTCGTGATTGGTTGCACCCTTATTTTGTTTCGAGTCCGCTCAACAATTTAAGTGGCTGCACTGAGAATGCCAAGGTGTCTTGCCGGTCGCTACACCTCCAGCAGGCTGCTGAAGTCCCACACCCAGCGCTCGTGGCAGGTTGCGCGCCGGCAAGTTTTCAGTAAGCGTAGGGTGTACTCCGTACATAAAGAAATCAGACAAGGGAAATGATATGCATATACCCAAACATACGCAAGTTATAAATCGTCGCAGTTCTAACATAAGACTTGATTGTCTTTTGGCATGGAATGGTCGCGACAAGGAGAAATGAGGCGGCTAGTCCCTGCGTCGGCCCTCGATCCTCTTGATTGAATCTACCTTCTCGAGGATGGGCGTGACAAGCTCCTCAAGTGCCCTGAGATCTGGATCCTTCGGCAAGTGGTCAAGCACGTTGGTGAGATCAATGCCAGGGTTATTATACACCACCTTGACGAGTACCTTGCAGAGGACGGCCCGACAAAGTTTATGGGATTCATTGGCTAGTTGGGTCGCTCGGTTGGACTGTAGCAGCTTCAAAGCGTCAACGATGCTTTCGAAGAACATGGTCAACCTAGCGCTCGAAGATATCCTTTCTTCGGAGGAATACCTGAAGTTTTGCAGGCCATCCTGGCCCATGGTTGACAACTGTGCAGTAAGCCTCTCTGCGGCATCGATAAGGCGATCAGTCCAGATTTTCACCCCCTTTTCATAGTCAATTTGGGCGGCGGCAGCACTCTTAAGCAAGTTCCTCTCTTCCTAAAGATCTTTGCTTAGGGCCTTCTTGCGGGCCCTACCGTCCTTGAGGGACTTCTCCAGTGTGGTCAGCTTTAGCTTCAGATCGGCAATGGCGTCGTTGGCTGAAGTGAGCTGCTTGGTCTTGTCGGACATGGCAACTTGCATCTCCGCCAGGCTGTGGAGGGTTTTCTCCCTGTCCCCTTTGAGCGTTGAGAGCTCCTTGCCGTGTTCTTCAAGATCCATTTCTAGCTTCTTCACTTTGTCGCTCAGCTCGTTCTTGGCGGCCTCTGCAGCCTTGGCAGCATCGACGGCCTCCTTGAGCTTGCCGGCGTGATCTACAGTTAGAGCTTCGAGCGCCTCCTTGTGCTTTTGCTCCAGCTCCTGGATCCGCTGCGCGACAAGTTTATCGATCTCCTCATCTTTGCCGTGAAGCTTGGCGGCGAGCGCCTACTCACGCACGACAAGATCTTCCTCGTGAGCGTCAAGTGCACTGCGACACTCCGTTAGGAGAGCATCTTCAGCAGCAGTTCTTTGTGCAGCTTCCTCTTGCGCTTTCTCCAGGTCAGATTGCTTCAAGAGGAGCTCCGTCCAGTTTTGGCTCACTTGTTCCCGGCTGGCAGTCAACTCTTGAAGGGCCTCAGCGTACCAGATTTGCATCTGCTCAACGCGCTTCTGAAAATCTGCTTCGGCCGCTTCAACAACTGCCATTCTGGAATCTGCTTTCTCTTTCCGAGCACGATGGAGTGCTTGGAGCTTGCGGAAATTTTCACCCATGACCTGGAGGAGCTGATCCTCTTCAGATTTGCCACTGCTGGCGCTTGGGTCATCAACAACTTCAAGCCCGGCAGCGGCGATGATTTCTTCATCAAAGGTTTCCCCTTGAGTCGACTTTTCAATATTTGCCGTGCCCGGCAAGTTGATGAATAAGTTGTCACCGACCTTGAGATATTTGCTTGATGAGGGAGCTTCGGATGTCGATGGTTGGTCCTCAACGTTCGTCTCGCTGGTGGCTGGGGGCTCTGTGGCCAATGTAGCGCCTGGCGCTCCTGCGGCAGGAATGCCGTCAGTGTGGTCATCAGTCTCCTCGCCGGCCCCCTCGGCAGGATCCTTGGCGGTTTCTTCGGCAACATTTTTGCCGACCTCGACAGTTGCATTTTTGGCGGCCTCGCTAGCGGCGATCCTGTCAGCTTCAGCGGCGGCGTCTCTGGCGGTCTTCTCGATGACAACGTCGATGTCCATGTGTTCCATCAAAGGGAATTCTGGGGGACGAAGGAAGGAAACAAAATAAGATCAAGGCTGAAGTTTGAGAAGACAAAAAGAAAGAAAGATAAAGAAAAGGATAACAGGCGCTCTAAGGCAAACAGTTACCTGCGTCGAGTTGTTGAGAGGTGGCCTCGCCCCTCCCGACAATGTTGGTTGCCGGGTAAATGTTGCCGGTATCCATGCGTACCGGCTCCTCCTCAACCAAGATAAGCTCGTCGGTGGTAGCTCTTGCCGGGGATGCGCCTGTGGGCGGCGCGGTAGACGAAGGCGGCACGACGGGGGCGTTTTCCACCTCTCCCTGTTGCTGTTCTTCTCCTGCAAGCCCAAAGATATCAGCAGCAAGGGTAAAAACCTCAACGCCCGTCAGCGGAAAACGAGTGGAGAACTCACGTTGGGGGCTGCGCTGGGGGCTGCGTTGAGGGCTGAGCTCCGGGCTGACGACGACAATTTCCGGCGCGCTCGTAGAGTCAGCCGGGGGCTCGTCGTCTGTGGAAGTTCTCAGCCTCTTCGCCGCCCTTTCCGCCAAGGTTTCTGCATCACTGCAGAGACAAGATAAAGCAAGGCTATGAGATTACTCCGAAATTTGGGAGATAAAGGCAATGACAGGAAACTTACTCTTCCTCTTCTCGTTCTGGACTGAAGCCGGAGATGTCGAAATCGACCTCCGTTGCAGTGTCTGTGTGGGGAGGCGGAGGAGGGGTCCAGGGTCGCTTGGCTGTAGCAGGCGCAGGGGGTTGGTGTGATTCCGCCACCTCAGCCTCCGGTGCGGTTGTGCGAGATGCCCCTGCCGCCTCAGCAGTTGCCGTAGGTGTGGGTTTTGCGCACCGCGCAGGTTGCTATCAAACTCCTTGCCGCGGCGCAGTCTTGTCGGCTACCTTCTTGCCGGGAGCCTCACTGCTCGAAGAGGGTTGGCTCGCCGGGATGCCAGAAGTAGCCTTTCGAAGGACGCGCTTGGTTTTCTTCGGAGCTGGGGGCTCCTCCTGCGGCTCTTCTTCGGCCACGTCCTTGTCGGACGAGCCCTCGGCGGCCGCACTGCTCTGTTCCCCGGCAGCCTCAGCCTCCCCGGCAGGATTCTTCTCCATCACAACCTCTGCATCGCTGGTTTCCCATTCTGTGAAACCGACGCTGCCGGCCTCCGCGGCAAGATTCGCTTCCTCCACCCTAGAGGCAATATACGCCACTTCTTCGTCAGTGGTGGCGCGAATGAGGCCCGTCTCTTCCCGGACGGCCCTCTCCGACAAGTTGTCGAAGAACTTTTGTGCTTCCTCCTCAGTTGGCTCAGCCCAAGTCGCGTCAAGACCATGGGCGTTGAACATTGGCATGAAGGCGATGATTGACCCTAGGGTGGAGTTGTTGCACAAAGGAACAATTCTTGCCGGCAACCGATGTTTGTCATCGCGCTGGAATAGCTTGTGGTGGAGAGTGCCGAGCTGCATGGTTGTCAGATTGTTGTTCAAACCAGTGCGCAGCCTCATGATGTCCGCTGCGTTCTGGTACTCCCAAGCTGGTCTTCCCCTGCTCTGTAGGGGGGCGATGCGGCGGCGGAGGAAATCGAAGCCGATCATCTCCATTGTAAGCCCGGCAGCTTTCAGGCGAAGGATCCTGGTGGTGACGATTGTGAGCCTCCCGTCCTCCACGGCGAGATCGCTCCAATCACTGCCGCGGACCACCTTCTGCCGTCGAGGCGAACAGAACGGATGGGGATCTGCATCCTTGATCCAGCACCACTCAGACCGCCATTCATCCCACTTCTCGCGGTAAAATCCATCTGGGTATATCTCCTTATTCCAAGCCCGTGGAATCCAGGCGATAGAACCGGAAAGGGCCTCCCCCTTTTGGATGCGAGGAATAAAGTAATGGCAGAAGAGGGCGGTATTGGGAACTACTCCGGCAAAGTTTTCGCAAAGATGAGCGAAGACAGACATGCACATTACGGCGTTCGGCGTGAAATCAAGAAGATGGAAGCCGTATGTATACATAATATCGTTGAAGAAATCGGAGAAAGGAGGACAGAGTCTGCAATAGAAATAAGCGACGAAGAAGTGATATCTGTCAGGACCGCCCTTGGAACAAGAACCTGGAATCACGCGAGTCGCGGGGTGAGCTTGTGTCTCCTTCGCCCACATGCACTGGTACCGGTTCTTCAAGGCCCTCGCATCGAGCGTCGGAGCGAAGACGACGAACTTCTTCCATATCTTCACTAGCTCGCTCTCCGGGACATCAGCCTTTGTCTCCTTGCTCTTGCCTTTGCCCTTGCTAGCCTTGGGCAGCATGGCGATTGCGAAGGCGGAGGCTGAGGATAGAACGGGTGCGGAAGCGAAGAGTGGATGAGGAGAAGTCTGGCTTTGAGCTCGAGAGGGGAAAGCAATGGCGGAGTCCAGATTGAGGAGAAGAGGGGGGGTAAATAGGCTACGCCTCTGCGGTTTCCCTTTTTTATGGGGAAGGAGCAAGGCCGCCTCTTTTACTCCCCAATGTGAATACGCCTCTGCAGGCACGCTGCAACTGCAGCCTTTCGGCGCACGGTTCCCACGTCGCGCGTTCAGCGCGCGTAGTGGGGGGCACAGTAAGCGGGATATTTACGAGTAGTTAATCCCCTGCCACGTGTGCCCGTGCACTGTTTGGGCCTAGCCCAACAACGCCTTGCACTCGTGTGTGGCCTAGGCCCGGGGGCTCCTGTCAGTGTACTAAGTATTGGGCCATTAGTACCCCGTAATTGTGCACGGGCAGTTGTAGCCATACTCGCGGCCAGGCTTGTCGGGGAACAGTTGGAGGTTAATTCAAGTTATCGAAGAAACATCCAAGTCAAGGATCTGAGGATCAACAGATAAGAAGAGCTGAAGACCGAAAGCCAGCCTCCCCGGCAAGATCTTGCCGGGGTGGCCTGCGAAGCCCGGCAAGATTTCGCGCCAGGCAAGATTCGGCGCCAGGCAAGATTCATTGCCTGGCAAGATTCTGCCACTGTGCCGCCACTTCGGCACAGCAACAAGCCTGACACTCTGGGTCCTTCTCTGGATGCGTGGCGACGCGCCAGTGGAGGAGAGCTTAAGCGGTGCTGATGGGATGGCCCCTTTTTCCATCCCCAAGAAAGTGAGGACACCTAAACGGACACCTCACGGTGCATTAAATGCATTCATCCTAATTCGTCAGTGGTTAGGTATGAGGACCCTATAGCTACTTTACACCTGAATGTATGTACATTTTGCCACTGTGGTGACCCCTTTGAGCGTATAAAAGGAGGCCCAAGGCAACTGCTACAGGAGAGGAGGATCTTCTGGCCCATTCTGCATGCGTAGCTGCTCTTTGAACGTACTGTTCATCACAAGCGCTCCTGGAGCCTGGGCTCAAGAACACTCATAATAAAACAAGGCAGGAGTAGGGTTTTATGCTGATTAGCAGCCCGAACCTGTGTAAAATCGCCCCGCATCGATCGTTGGTTCTGCTCTTTGTGCATACCTCTCTCCCTGCCGAATCGTAAAGGGGTCCCTTGTGATCCCATAGGTGTCATACGCCGACAGTGGAGTAATAGTAGTAGATGCAGAATCGTTTTGGTCTACTTGACACGGACATGATGCCTATATTCATGATCATTGCCTTAGATATCTTCATAACTATGCGCTTTTCTATCAATTGCTCGGCAGTAATTTGTTCACCCACCGTAATACATGCTATCTTGAGAGAAGCCACTAGTGAAACCTATGGCCCCTGGGTCTCTTTTCTATTATATTGCATCTCTTTTAATTACATCACATCTCGTTTACTATTTTGCAATCTTTACTTTCCAATCTATACAACAAAAATACCAAAAATATTTACTTTACTATCTTTATTAGATCTCACTTTTGCGAGTGACCGTGAAGGGATTGACAACCCCTTTATCGCGTTGGTTGCAAGGTTCTTGATTGTTTGTGCAGCTACTAGGTGACTTGTTCGTTGTCTCCTACTGGATTGATACCTTGGTTCTCAAAAACTGAGGGAAATACTTACGCTACTTTGCTGCATCACCCTTTCCTCTTCAAGGGAAAACCAATGCATGCTCAAGAGGTAGCAGGTACTTAAGAATACCTTTGACTGCGGCCCAGTGTTCCAATCCTGGATCACTCTGGTACCAGCTGCTAACACTTAGCGCATAGGAAACTTCCAGTCTTGTACATAGCATGGCATACATAATAGAACCAACTGCCGAGGCATATGGAATATCATTCATTTGTATTCGCTCATCAAGAGTCCGAGGACACTGATTCTTGCAAAGCACTATGCCAGGTGACCTGGGGAGTAGGCCTTTCTTGGAGTTCTCCATGTTGAACCTTTTCAACACCTTGTCAATGTACGTGCTTTGGCTAAGCGCTATCAGGCGTTTTGATCTATCTTTATAGATTCTGATGCCCAATACATATGCCGCTTCGCCTAAGTCTTTCATTGAAAAACTTTTCTTCAATGCATCTTTTATTTCGCTAAGAAAATTCACGTCATTTCCAATCAACAATATGTCATCCACATACAAGATTAGAAATGCTTTTGCGCTCCCACTAAACTTCTTGTAAACACAAGACTCTTCGTCATTCCTGATGAAGCCGAACTCTTTGACCACTTCATCAAAATGAATGTTCCAGCTCCTTGACGCTTGCTTCAGACCATAAATGGCTTTCTGAAGTTTGCATATGTTTCCAGCATCCTCATGAATGACAAAACCTTCTGGCTGTATCATGTATACATCCTCTTTGAGGTTTCCATTTAGGAAAGCCATTTTGACATCCATCTGCCATATTTCATAATCAAAATAAGCAGCAATTGCTAGTAATATCCGAACAGACCTAAGCATAGCTACGGGCGAGAAAGTCTCGTCGTAGTCCACTCCTGGAACTTGCGTGAACACTTTCGCGACAAGTCTAGCTTTGTGGATAGTAATGTTACCATCCGCATCCGTCTTTCTTTTGAAAATCCATTTACAACCAATGGGTTTTACGCCTTCTGGAAGTTTTTCCAAGTTCCAAACTTGGTTTTCGTACATGGATTCCATTTCGAATTTCATGGCCTTGTGCCATTCCTTTGAGCTGGGCCCCACCATCGCTTCCTTGTAGTGCGCAGGTTCATCGTCTTCAAGAATGAAGATTTCATTATGAAACCATTCAGGTGGCTGGATAGCCCTACCTGATCTACGCGGTTCAATTACAACATTGTCTGAAGTCTCCGCATCACATGCGACAACTTCCGGCTCGGTTGTAGGGATAATTAGCGGAATTTCTTCCGGTTCCTTAGCCATATCAACGGTTGCCGAAGATTCACTAATCTCATTAAGTTGTACTGTCCTCCCACTCAATTCTTTAGCGAGAAATTCTTTCTCGAGAAAGTGTCCAACTCTTGCGACAAACACTTTGCCCTCGGACTGGTTGTAGAAGGAATACCCAATGGTGTCTTTGGGATAACCTACAAAGTAACATTTGTCTGATCTGGGATCAAGTTTGCTTGGTTGTAAACGTTTTACATAAGCTTCACAACCCCAAACCCTGAGATGTGACACACTGGGTTTCTTCCCATACCATAATTCAAATGGTGTCATCTCAACTGACTTAGACGGTGCTCTGTTAAGTGTGTGAGCGGCAGTAAGTAGTGCATGACCCCAAAGAGATATCGGTAGATCTGTAAGAGACATCATCGACCTTACCATGTCCAAAAAGGTTCGGTTACGTCGTTTCGATACTCCGTTTCTCTGTGGAGATCTGGGAGGCGTAAGCTGTGAAACGATTCCACGGTCACTCAGATGTTGGCCAAACTCATGACTAAGATATTCGCCTCCGCAATCAGACCGCAGAAACTTAATCTTTCTGTTACAATGATTTTCTACCTCATTCTGAAATTCTTTGAACTTTTCAAAGGTTTCCGACTTATGCTTCATTAAGTAGATATATCCATACCTACTCAAATCATCAGTAAATGTCACGAAGTAGAAATACCCACCCCGTGCCATTGTGCTCATTGGACCACATACATCACTATGTATTATTTCCAACAATTCACTCGCCCGTTCAGGATGACCCGTGAACGGCGTCTTGGCCATTTTCCCCATCAAGCAAGCTTCACATGTGTCAAATGATTCAAAATCAAAAGACGGTAAAACTCCATCATTATGGAGTCTTTGCATGCGTTTCTTTCTGATGTGGCCAAGCCGATAGTGCCACATGAAAGTGGTGGTGGTATCAGCCTTCTTAAGGCATTTAGCATTCATGTTAAAGACATCATTTCCACATTCAAGGTTTAGAATGAAAAGGCCCCCAACAATGGGTGCAAATCCATAAAACATATCCTTACAATAAAGTGAACAACCATTGTTCTTAGACTTGTACGAATACCCATCGTGTACTAAACATGATCCAGAGATAATGTTTCTAAACAACAGTGGAACAAAATAACAGTTACTTAGTTCCAAAATAAATCCTAAAGGGAGACGTAGAGGCATAATGCCGACGGCTTGAGCGGCGATCCCAGCGCCGTTCCTGACACGCATCACGACTTCATTCTTTGCCAGCTTGCGCACCTTCTGAAGCCCCTGTATCGAGTTGCAAATGTGAGCAACCAATCCGGTATCAAATACCCAAGACTTAGAATTTTCACTAGCAAGCAAAACGTCAATGACATTAACTTGTATAACAATTATACCTTTTTCGGTTTTCCCGGACTTCTTATCTTCCAAATACTTCTTGCAGTTTCTCTTCCAGTGTCATGTGCCCTTGCAGTAGAAGCACTCAGTTTCATTCTTGGCTCCGCTCTTAGAGTTGCTTTGGGAGCCGGTCTTACCGGCGCCCTTGCCCTTCTTTGGCTTGCCTTTCTTCTTTTTGAAACTGGCGGTTTTATTCACAAGCAACACTTGCTTGCGATTTTTCCGCAGTCCTCCTTCTGCAGTTTTCAGCATGGCGAGCACCTCTTCTGGTTCCTTCTCCATCCCACTCATGTTGTAGTTCATGACAAAACCGTCATAAGACGGGGGGAGTGAAGAAAGCAACATGTCCATCATATGGCCAGGTGGAAGTGGAAATTCTAGGGTTTTAAACCTTTCAGAATAGCCAATCATTTTGACCACGTGTTCGCCAACTGAACTACCCTTAGCCATCTTGCATTCCATCAAAGCCTTCATGATATCAAATCGTTCAAACTTTGCGGTTTCCTTGTACAGAGCATCCAATTCCCGGATCATATCACGGGGTTTATGGAATTCAAAGCGTTTTTGAAGCTCTGCACTCATGCGAGCTAGCATGAGGCACTGCACTAAGTTGTGATCATCATCCTTAGTGGCCTAGACATTTTGTTCATCTTCTAGGGCCTCTGCCGCCGGTTTAGCTGGAAGAGCAATTTCAAGCACATACAATTTCTTAGCGCTCCTGAGGACAATCCTCAGGTGGCGGACCCAGTCCGCATAGTTGTTTACAGTCGCGGCTAACTTCTCTTTCTCTAACATCGGGCCTAAGTTGAAGGCGGTGTTGTGAGCCATTTGATCTACAACGGAAAACACAAGTTTCACTTATACTTTGTTTATAATGAAAATGCACTAGTGAATAAACAATTTTATTCTAAAGTGCGCTCCCACTCAAATCAATATCTCTCATAATTGATTGTGAGTGATTCAAGATCCGCATGTCCATTCAACATCATGGTTCAAGATGAACTCAAATGGCGTGAACTTCAATTGGTAGGCAAACTTGCTGATCACATCTCTATGTGACTCTTGTTCATCTTTCGATGCGTGTGTTCCGAGCTCAGGACTGTCCTGTCTGAACGTCAAGACAACCAAGTGATCTCACTGCGAGGTCTCAACTCACCCGCCTCACACTTCTCTAATCGTTCGCACCCATGGAGATCATGTGATGCCCCGAAGAGATAGGTGCTGTGACGGTGCTACACTTGGGAGAACACTAACTACTTGATATTTTTAAGTGAGAGATCACCCTAATAAAAAGCGACTACCGTGTAATCAAGAAGGGTGCATCATAAGGGATAAACATCTCAGGCAATTCATAATTAGCATGATATGGTATAGCCCTTTCTGACGGAGAAGTCTTTCATTTCTTCATCTTCGGCATTCGCGTCGGTGTTCACCTTCGCGAAGATTGCCACCACCTTTTCGATGCACCAGATAATATTGCTATCTCCGTAGCGGATAAAATGAATGCATTACATAAGTTTGACACGCAGGTCATTAAAGTGCAATCATATGGCTCCAGCCATCATGCCGAATCATGACACGCAGGTCATGTTAATTACATCATATAGTCATCTCATACATAATCAATTTGAATATGAGCATTGCTATACCACATCACATGCAAACCATCCTGCAAAACCAAGTTAGATGCCTCTAATCAGTTTATGCAAAATTTTATTTTACGTGGCTTCTAAAGGTTTGATTCAAACTGCAGCTACCAACGTTTATCATCAAGTATGATTATTCAAGTCGCTAGATTAACTTTCCAGGGTGTATGAAACACGAGATAACAAAATCTCGAGCCCCATACTAAACTTCATCATACGCATGACCCCCGTGCAAATCATATCTGCATTGCCCTTTCATCTGTGAAATTTCATCTTTCCTTTAACTACGGTGGAACCCAAAGAACTGATAGCACTTCGTTTATCAATCAGGATCGCGGATTGCCAGAACTTTGTGAAATTCCACCATGCCATTTCAAGATCAGAAATACGCAAATTCCAGGGAAGCAACAAGAACATCGGGTAACAGATTTCATCTGCCACCCGCATAAATAATTTTCAGCAATAGATCTCATCTACTCCAAAATTGTATTATGCAATACCCATACATCGTAACCTGCATCTACACATAGCACGGCTCTTGATGCCACTATTGGGGAACACGACAGAAAATAAAAAAATTCGGTATAGCGAGCACGCCCAGGACCACTATGGAGACTGCATACAAGGCTTTAACTGATCCGTACTGACTCGAAGCGCAGCGGAAGAAGAGTCGGAGTAGATCGTTGGTGCAGATCCCCGCAGCTAGGATTTACAACCTCCCAACCGCGAGGATGAACTCCCTCGCCGGACAGCCCTTCGGGAGGCGGTCGGCCAGTCCCCCGGACGATGTCGCGGATAGCCCTTCGGGAGGACCCTCGTAACTCGAACGGAGACTCGGACAGCCCTTTAGGAGGACACTCGAACAGCCCCTAGGGTAAAAGATCGAAACTACGACCTCTCTATGGGGTTGTACACATACGGTGTCAGCTATCCGGCAGGGCTTCGCCGTCCAGAACTAGTTCCTGTCGGAACCCAGACAGCCTTTTGGCTCTACGAAACTATTTCGCGGGGAGGGAGAGAGAAGCCAGACAAGTCTATGGCATGTGTATGAGAGCAAGGACGAAGTTTTGGGCTGCCCACTCCTACTCTATTTTATAGGAAAGCCAAGGGGTAGGATGGACATTCAAAATACCAAAGTATCCCCACTTTATGTCACACACAAAGGGCATAAGAGGGAAATGGGGTGCCATGTGGAGCTCCATGGAGGAGCTCCACCATTGGCCGGCCACCCCCTTGGGGGCCCCCCATGAGGGGCTTGTTTGCCCCCCAATCCCTTCTAGAAGCCTTTTGGAAATATCCCAAAAGGTGACTCACCAAAAATATCCCAGAAAGCACTTTCACTATTCACAATGACATTTTTCAGCGTCCGTTCAAACTGAAAATATTTATGTGGGCTTAGAACATTTCTAGTACCCACTAAAATAATTTTCAACATGTTCTGGAACAATTCCGGATTAGTGATTTTCATGTGCGAAAAGCATCTGAAGCGGTTCCGGCAGCTCCGGAACATTTCCGGTTTTCATCCCGGAAAATTCCAGAAAGTTTCCAGAATAATTCTGGCACCCTACAAGAATTATCAGGGGTGTCCTGAAACCATTTTTACTTGATGGTATACCCCGAAACAACTTTTCGATTTCACCGAAACTCATCCGGTGACCTCTCTCTTCGGAACTTTTCCGCTGTCTCCGAAAACCTTTTTCAGAAACTTTCTCTCAGACTCCCTGTCTAGTATTCAACAGATAGATGACCCTTAAGCGTGTGACCCTATAGGTTCGGTGAAGTATAGACATGACCCGGAACCCCTTCCGATCAATGATCAACATCGGAGCCGTGGACACCCATATTGACCCCTATACCCACACGAATGAATATTCGAGTGAACCTCCAGTTGTCGTGTGCTATTCCTGTTGCTTCGCGATATGTCACAAACACCCGAGGTGAGATTTATTGCATCCCCGTGGATCAACATTTTTTCCACCATGCAAGTTACCTCGTTACCGGTTTTGTTCTCTTTTCTTGTTTCCGTGTTCCGGCATCCATGTGATCAAATCACCTTGTGTCTGGCCAGACGATGATGGATACCGTAACACTGAGAGGGCCCAAGAATATCTCTCCATCGTCAGAGGAGCAAATCCCAATCTTGAGCTATCTCGTTACTTGCCATACTTTTCCGTGAACCCGTAAGCCGCCGTAATAGCCACCCAGTTACGGATGACGTTTAACAAACACCAAAGTTCACGAAGCAAGTACGAAGGAACTCGATACTCTCATGGTCTAAGGAATTATGCAAACATTAACTATCTCTGTGTTATTAACCATAAACTTGTGACGAATGTATCTCATAGCATAACATCAATCTGGGTCGATTCAACACAAGTGTTCTACTAACATTGTGCCCTCAAAATTGCCAGCACATCCATGCCCATGATCAGGAAAACAGGATCATCATGCAATACTTGAGCCAGTCTTAGAGGCAAGACTAGGAATACATTTTACCGTTTATTATACCACACGTGCACATGAGTTTCCCTCCGAGCCTCGTGTTATTGTAGACTCGAGAATCATAGCAGTTATAGCATGGGACATAAACATTCATTACAAACTTTGGAGATACAAAATAACTGTTATTACTGCCTCTAGGACATATCTCCTACATCCACGGCCGCTCTCCCCCCCTGTGACGCCCCTTCGGCGGCGGCGGCCATACCAGCCGGATCTGCTGCTGCTGCTCTGGCTCTCACTCGCTCGCGCTGCTGCTTCCGCTCTTGCTCGCTCGCGTTGCTGCTCTGCTGTCCCCCTCGCTCGTGCTGCTGCTCTGCTCTTGCTCTTGCTCGCGCTACTGATGTTGGTACACGGGCTGCTGCAGCTACACGAGTTGCTGCTCTGGCTCTAGTTCGCACTACACCTCCAGGCACTGCTGCTCCGGCTGCTATCTGCTACTGTGTTCCCCGTTGATTGCCTGCTGATTTAGATCACTGTTTCTCTACTACTAGTGCTCGAGCGGCCTAAACTACATGTGAAGTGCCTCTCTGCTACCAGTGCGTTCAGTTTTGACAGTAACATTCAGATTCCACAGTAAATTTCAGTTTCGACAGTTAAGTTCAGAGTCAATAGTTTTTACCTCATCTGTTGTAGTCAGGTGTTTTTCGGTGATGTAAATTTTACATCTATCACTTTTTGGTAATGTATTTTACATCATCTATTGGAGATGCTATTAGAATCCCACTTGAGATTAACGATGCTTGTCTTGTACTGCTTCAGCCTCGATGTCTTACAGCTCGCCGGAGCTGCTCCAACGACGGAACCATCCATCACAACAGAGTAGTGCCCTGGACGCCGTCTACATATTCCTCAGATCTTCCTCCACACCTCCGTTAGCCACCTCTGCCGCAACTTCTTCAGCGACACAACCCAATGATGCTGAGGTCGACACGGCTATGGCAAAGAGGTTGTACACTTGTCGCATCACTTATTACTCTACATTCATGTCGATCCATTAGAGCTATTTTGGTTCAAAGGAAAAAGTGAAGGAAAAACATAGCAATAGGAAATTTTCCTATGGCACTCTACTATTCAATTATTCATGCATTTTGTTGAAATGAATGGAGCAAAACATGCACCTGGACCTACTTTTCAAAATCCTATGCATGAAAACAAGACCAAGTGCATTAGTGGCAGAATAACATTCTAATTGTACACGCTTTCATATGGTTTCACTTTAATTTGGCCATGTTTCTTTGCATCCCTCTGCTCTTCCAATTCCTGTGAACCAAACACCCATGTTGACAGAAATCCTGTGTTTACAAATGCTCTGTTTCCCATGTGCATTCCTATCCTATTCCAGTGTTTTTCCTATCCATGCGTTTTTAGAATCCTGCAAGTCAAAGGAGCCCTTACAGAATTACTTCAGTTACAAGTAGGTGTCGAAAAAAACTTTGTGTGGTTTGTCCTGCTCCTGCCGTGACGTCGCCCACCTCACCTGAGCTGCTCCATCGACAGAAGCATCCACCAAACCAGACATCACGACTCCTGACCATCTTTTGCCGCCTCAAATCTCCTTCCCTGCCGCCAGCACCCACCGCAACTGCATCACCATCATCGACTCAGCAGATGAACCTGATGAGTACACAGGTCCACAAGAGAGGTCACACTCTTTTGTTTCTGCTTATGTTATGCATTGTTTAATATTACCTGCTACTTTATCATCCTGTTCACCTCTTAGACTCCAAGTCAGGTCCAAATTAATGTTCAAACTTGAGTTTTAAAATTACTTGTGGGGCACATATCGAGGCAGTAATGAATAGTATCTATGTCTATTATCTGGTTAACCTAGGGTAAGCCTATGTTGTTCATCTTGGGTGGGAAACAAATAGTAAAGCAATCATCATCTATCTTTTTATTAAATTAAAGCTATCATTAGCCTGCTATCATTATTTTTGGATCCATCAACTGGTTGTTACCATCACTCTAGATTTCTGCCAGCATGGTGGATACCCAGGATAACGTTTCTTGAGCTCTTCTGAAGTTGTTTTAGTAATGGACTTGTTTTGCTGCCGCGTTTATTTGCACTGGTGGCCAATTTAGATGGCCAGTGTATGTAATATGCTGCTTTGTTCCCTATATTTGCACTGGTGGCAAACTTTGATGCCCAGTGTGTCGGATTTCGGGTTCCGCAAACCCTTGAGAGGTTCAAACTCTGGGGTGCGTGCGAAGAACTTGTCCTCCCCAGTCTGCCTACTCGCTAATCTCACAGCCTAGCTCGACGAACTGTAAGGAAAAGAGACACAGCAGTTTACCCAGGTTCGGGCCGCCTTGCGGTGTAAAACCCTACTCCTGCTTTGTGGTGGATTGGCCTCGAGGGGATGAGGATGAACTAGTACAGTGGCGAACAGCCTCAGGAGGAGAGGTGTTCTTGTGCTTGAGTGAGCTAGTGGGAGCGAGGGTGATCTAAATGATCCGTCCGGGGGTCCGATCACTCTCTACGGTGGTGGCTAAGTCCTATTTATAGTGGCCTTGGTCCTCTTCCCAAACGAAAGGCGGGAAGGGATCCCACAATGGCCAAATTCGAAGGGAGACAACTAGTACATGCTATCCTGACAAAAGTAGTCTTCGCTTGTGAAAGCCTCTGGTTGTGACGCCGTGGTGGGCTCGGTGATGACCTCCGTCCTGCCGTCCTAGCGGTCTTGGTCTTGTTGCACGGGAATGGAAACCTTTGGCTAATTCCTCAGGACTCCGCGCCTGTGCTTGCCTCTTTAGCACCAAAGAGGAAACTGGTACACTGCGCCCGCTGGCGCCCGCCTGGCCTTGGTCGTCATGGCTTGCGTCACCCGAACCTCATGAGGTGAGGGTTTGCATAGAGATCTCCGCTCCTCGGGAGCCAGTCTGAGGAGGCCGCTCCTCGTGGAGGTCTTGGTGTCGTCCGCCTCGTGAGGCTTGTCCCCTCGCGAGGGTCTTGAATTGTTGTTGCTGAAGCTGGGCCGTACCAGGCTGTCGATGGAGCCACGCCATGGGCCGCAGGCAGGCAAGTCTGGGTACCCCCGTCCAGACAAGCTTGTCAACTGTTGGCTTGCCCATGTCTGGTCTAGGTTGACCAGGCTGAAGAAGGTCGGGGTGACGGCACCGATGGTGGTGAAGGAGTTCGTCCGGTGGCGCATTGCTCCGCTCCAGCGCCATTCTCGCCCAATGTGGGCCTTCACCGGTAGCAAGGACCCCATGAGGCTCCAGGTGCCTGCGCTTCCCTCCAACATGCTGCGCGCGGTGCTCGAGCTTCTGACGGGCGATGCAACACCAGCCGCACTTCCGGAGGAGGGCTGCCTCTTGTACCAATGCTCGAACAAGGAGGACTTCGTGAGGCAGATGCCCCTTTTTGACGAGTGGGGGTTACGCCCGGAGGGCCTTGAGGGGCCTCGCGAGAACCCCATCTTCGTGGCTCCTTTGCTCGTTGACCCTGCGACGCGCACCCTGGGTGTGGATGCAGGGGGCGAGCGCCACCGGGTACCGCTGGGGCGACTGCTGGGGAACGGGTGTCGCCAGGTGCTTCCGAGGTGTTGGCTCCCGAGGTTCTGGCGAGCGCTCCTGAGGAGGTCACCGGAGAGCTGGTGCGACCCGACGCTCCTGAGGCAGCTACCCCCGCAGCTTGGGCGAGCAGTCCTGAGGTAGCGGCTGGTGGGCAGGTGCGGCCTGGTGCCCTTGAGGCCACCGCCCCAAAAGCCCCGCCGGGCCCCTCGGCTGCTGAGAGTTGCACCCCAAATCTTGGCCAGCTTCGCCTGAACCTTGAAGCGCTCCGCAAGAGGAAGGGGCCTCCGAGCTGCAGTGGTGACGCCTACCGGCCGCTGAAGCAGAGGAAGTACATAGCCGTAGATGAGTATGTACCTTATCTTCGTGACTTTCCGCGTATTGCGTTCTTTCCTGACAATGGCTCCTCGGGATCCCTTCGGCTAAGGCGATGAAATCTCTTGGGAAATGACCTCCTGAAGTCCTTGGCCTGCTCTCGACTCCGAGCTCCCCACACCAGACCCCCGCGCGAGGTACGGGGCCTGTCCAAGAGGCGGGTGCACCGCTGAGGGGCCGTGAGCCTATGCATCCAGCATCCTTCCTTCGCGGTCTTGCCTGGGGCACAGGAGGCGTGCCGAGGGCTCCTCCATTAGTCATCACCGGTGGCTGGGCGATCTCGGTGTCGGGTTTGTCTTCGAGCAGTGAGACCGCGCCGCCCAGTACCTTCGCCGAGGCCTGGAGAGCGGCCGGGAAGGCACCGGCCTCCAGCCCCCCACCAGGGGCAGGCGAGCCTCTCCGAGCCCCTTTGACAGCCCCCGGCGTGAAGGATGGGCTTGGCCGCGCATTGGAGCTTGCGCACGGGCGCGGCAACGTCCGTCATGAGCTTTTCCGGGAGGCGATGGGCGTGCTGAGTCGG
This sequence comes from Thinopyrum elongatum, assembly GCA_011799875.1. Classification (NCBI taxonomy): domain Eukaryota; kingdom Viridiplantae; phylum Streptophyta; class Magnoliopsida; order Poales; family Poaceae; genus Thinopyrum; species Thinopyrum elongatum. The sequence goes on from CM022298.1 coordinate 231,297,720, forward strand.
CTTGGAGAAGAGCTTGCCGACGTCGATGCCCACCTCGAGACGAAGGACCTTCGCTTGGCGCGCGAGTGGCACCAGTTGAAGGTTGCCATCAACCTAGGGCATCTTCAGCATGAGCGCGCCAGCGCAAGTGCCGCGGTGTCCCTTGCAACTTCTCACGAGGCTTGCGCTCGTGCCGTGGAGGAGGCCAGGGCCACCGACCGCCGTCGTGAGGTGGCCGAGGAGCGGGAGCGGGAGCTCCAAGCTTTGAACGCTACCCTTGAGCAGCAGGTCGAAGCACGCAGGGCCGCCCTGGCAGCATCACCAAGCGAGGCCCCTTCCGATGAGAAAAGGTCCAGGAACACGAGGAGACGCTGGTGCTGGAGGTCTTGGAGCGCAGCCTGGAGCTTGAGCGGTTGGTGGTGAGGGAGCACCAGGTAGCCACGGTTGAGGATGCCGTCGCTGCACGGGAGGCCAAGATACAGGAGGAGGTTGACCAGAGGGTGGCGAAGATCCGAGCTGCTCTTGCTGATGAGCACCGCCGAGAGCTGGAGCTTCTGAAGACCCGCTTCGAACTGCAGTAGGCCGAGCTCGAGGGCAGGACCACCGCCCTCAGGACAAAGCTGGCCACGGCAGAGGGGCGAGAGAGGGCCGCCAAGGAGGCTCAGGCTTCAGCCCAGGCCGACTTGGCTTCCACCCGCGCCGAGCTGTCCTCACTCCAGCAGCAGGTCGAGGCCGTCACATCCCTCGCAGAGAAGACCGTGGATGAAGAAAACCGCCGTCGGATGATGCAGCGTGAGTGCTCCTTAATGCTCCAGGACCTCAGGGTGAGGGCCAACCAGGCTTTGGGCACGATCTACGAGGAGAGCGTCCCACACCCGCACGAGGACGACGAAGACAGCCACCTCCACTTCTTCACCCTGATCGTGACCCGCCTGGAGGACTGGGCGGCGAGGGCTCGCGAGCTCATTGTAGAGAGAAGCCGGGGCCTCCTAGGGCACGCATTCTCACGCGTCTTTAGTCACCTCCAGAACCTTGACCCCCATTTTGATTTCGACGCCGCAATAGTGCCCGTGCCCTGGGTCATCCAGGGCAATCTGGCGGAATGGGTGGACGACCATGTTGTCGACCTGGTCACAGAGTTTGCTCCTGAGGACGACGCGGCCGTGATCGCGGCTGAAGAAGGTGATGCGGATGACGATGATGAGGACGACGCCAGTGACAGCGTGGGTGGCGCAGGTGAAGGTGGCGAGGATGGCGCCGAAGGCAGCGCCTCTGGCTAGGCCTGCCTTTCCCTTTGCCTTAATCTGCATGCAAAAAAAACTTCGGGTGCAGCCCTGCGGGGCGTAAAAGCATTTTTGAAGGGGGCCCCCTTTTGATGTATGAAATGATGATATGCCTTTTAAAAATAGGATTTGGAATGTGCCGTCGCGAGCCCGCGGGCTCCCGAGCGGGGTAGTTGTTGCAACTTATCTTGGCTCCATAGGTCTTGAGCGAGTCCTGAGGTCGCGGACGTGCCTTCCTCCTGAGGCGAGCCCGCCGGGGCTCGCGAGGTTTTTAGTCTCCCGGGGAGCCTGCTGGCTCACCCAAGAGGGCCTCGTGAGGACCCGATTGTCGGATCACGGCAACGTGTGCGCGCGACGATCCTGCGGTGATTGCTCTCCAGCCTCCTCAGGGGGCCTTGGCATCTCTGGAGCCAGCCCGAGCGTGCTTCAACGCGCGCATACCACGCCCAGCCCCCGCTCGCGGGGCGCTCACGGGGGGGGGGGGGGGCAGCAGGCGCGAGCCTTACTCTCAAAACACGAAGCCAGAAAGCAAGAAATCGCCATGAGACAAGAAAAATTCCCCCCGTTTTTCTTTTGATAAACACACGAAATTCCAAATCTCACTCCAAAAGGCGGCAAGATGAGTTACAGAAAGAAAGGAGGAATCAAATGGCCGCGTCCGGCACCTAGCTAGTGTTCTTGTCTTCTCACCAGCGCGGAGCTAAGTGCTTCCACTGGGCGTGGGCACAGTCATTGGGGGACAGTGTCGACGGCCAGCGCGGAGCATGGTGCTTCCACTTGGACGTGGGTGGGAGCCCCCGTGAGGCCCGAGGGCGGCACTCAGGAGACTCTGGGGCGTGTACAGCCCCACTCATTATTACGTGAGAGTGTCACGAGCGGAGACCTTCACAGGGGCGGGGCCTTGCTTCACGTCGCCTGACAAGGGCCCTGCCCCGCGCCTCCCCCGACCACCGTTGGGGCGTCCAGAAACCAGGATGAGACCAAGGGGCAAGCGGGACGCTAGCGGTGCCCTCGGCAACCGCAGGCCCTCCGCCGGGGGGAAGGGCTCGCCGGCGCCTTCCCTGGCGGAGGACCTACCTCCATGCAACACCTTGCTCCATGCGGTGCGGGGGAGGCCCTGGCCCCGGGCTCCCCCCACGCAGTCCCCAGTGTGCTTCGCCCGCCGGCAGCGGGGCCATCGCCCTAGGGTCCCTGGCCGCTGTTGTGGCTTGGTTCACCTGCGGTCCATGGTTAGCGTAATCGTGCTCCTGAGATATCGGCTGTACCCAGTGGCTGTTGTCGTTGAAGGTGTTGGTGAAGTTTCGGGATGGCTCGCGGAGAGCCTTGGCTTCATGTGCCCCCGACGCCCAGCCTGATGAGGGGAACCTACCGGGGCATTCTCTTGACGCGTACTGTAGATCCATCATGGGGGGTACGTAGGCATTTGGGACTGCCGCGCCAGGGTCATTGTCTGGGTGCCCCACGTTGTTGGCCACCAGGCTCGGTGCCAGGTTCTGATGGCCGCAGGGTGGCGCCCCGGTGCGGCCCCAGGAGGGACCGCCTGAGCTCGCCTCGCCCGGGGGTAGCATGTTCGGGAAAGGACGATCAGCGCTGCGGGCCGGGTTGGCACCGCTAGGTCCCTCAGGTGCTCCAGGGAGGGGCGCGCGGCCGCGGCGGGGGCCCCCGCGCGCCCCTGTCATAGCCTGTGACATAGACAGGGTGCAAAAAGGCGCCGCGCCCCTACAGGCGGCGTCAAGCAGCTCGGTGACCCGCTCCAGCAGGGCATCATGGCCGCCTTCCGCCAACCTGCACCGTAGCAGCTCCTGTGCCACGATGAGCACGGCTCGCATGTTCGCCTGCTCCCGGCGAGAGTGTGGCACCGTTGTCGTGGCGTAGCTTGAAGATCGCGTGGTGGCACGGTTACAGCGTGGCGCGAGGGCGGGCGATGGCGGCCCCCGCCGCCCGTGATCGATAGCACCGGGCGGCGAGCGGGCTGCGAGGAGCACGGAGTGGAGATCCTCTTGGGCTGACGGCACTGCTCGGGTAGGCCGAACAACCCAGTGCTCAACATGACCATGATAACTGCTGGGTGGTGGCGAATCTGCTGGCAGAAGAGAGGCTCCGACGCACCCCTACCTGGCGCGCCAAATGTCGGATTTCAGGTTCCGCAAACCCTTGAGAGGTTCGAACTCCGGGGTGCGTGCGAAGAACTCGTCCTCCCCAGTCTGCCTACTCGCTAATCTCACAGCCTAGCTCAACGAATGTAAGGAAAAGAGACACAGCAGTTTACCCAGGTTTGGGCCACCTTGCGGTGTAAAACCCTACTGCTGCTTTGTGGTGGATTGGCCTCGAGGGGGCTGAGCATGAACTAGTACAGTGGCGAACAGCCTCAGGATGAGAGGTGTTCTTGTGCTCGAGTGAGCTGGTGGGAGCGAGGGTGATCTGAATGATCCGTCCGGGGGTCCGATCACTCTCTACGGTGGTGGCTAAGTTTATAGTGGCCTTGGTCCTCTTCCCAAATGAAAGGCGGGAAGGGATCCCACAACGGGCAAATTCGAAGGGAGACAACTAGTACATGCTATCCTGACAAAAGTAGTCTTCGCCTGTGAAAGCCTCTGGTTGTGACGCCATGGTGGGCTCGGTGATGACCTCCATCCTGCCGTCCTAGCGGTCTTGGTCTTGTTGCACGGGAATGGAAACCTTTGGCTGATTCCTCGGGACTCCGCGCCTGCGCTTGCCTCTTTAGCACCAAAGAGGAAACGGGTACACTGCGCCTACTGGCGCCCGCCTGGCCTTGGTCGTCATGGCTTGCGTCACCCGAACCTCATGAGGTGAGGGTTTGCATAGAGATCTCCGCTCCTCGGGAGCCAGCCTGAGGAGGCCGCTCCTCGTGGAGGTCTTGGTGTCATCCGCCTCGCGAGGCTTGGCCCCTCGCGAGGGTCTTGAGTTGTTGTTGCTGAAGCTGGGCCGTACCAGGCCATCGATGGAGCCACGCCGTGGGCCGCAGGCAGGCAAGTCTGGGTACCCCCATTCCCAGAACACCGACACAGTGTATGTAATATGTGTAATAGCCATAATAGCCTAGCGTTAGTTGCTTGCTTATTTATTTCCTTATTGTCTTGTTTAGTTGTTTGCTTGTAGTCACTGCAGTTCTTTTTCCGTGTTTTTCTAGTGGCCACAATAACCTATTTTTATAACTAGGCCACAATAACCATGGCAACACACGGAATGTTGTAACCATGGTCCTGCTACCTGCTGTGGTGACCATGGGCCTTCTATGGGCCGTAGGATCCATGGGCCTTCTACGGGCCATAGGATCCATGGGCCTTCTACGGGCTGTCTCATCAATGGGCCTTCTATGGGCCGTATAATCATTTCGCCAAACATGGGCCGTATTATTCGTGGACCAATAACAGTCCACAAAATGGGCCGTAAACGGGCTAGAGTGGAAATCATCTGTTTATGGCCCGACCATAACGGGCCGTTAATAGGCCGTATTTGATGATGCTATGAAAACAGCCCAATGTGTTAACGGGCCACAATCGGGCCGACTGTAACCACGGGCTGAATTTCGCCCACAAGCGGAACAGGCCAGTAACGGACCGTAAGTAACCGAATTCTGGAAATGAGCCCAAGAATAAATGGGCCCTTAGAAGGCCGAAAGTTAACACGGGCTGGAAACGGCCTACGGAATAATGGGTCATTAATGGGTATAAAGTGATACACTGTTCATTATGGGCCAGTTTCACCTCGGGCCTTTAATGGGCCCAGAGTTACAAAGGGCCTCGTATGGGTCGAAAGACGTCATGGGCCATACATGGGCCGGAAGTTACAACGGGCTGGAATCTATTGGACAGCCCAGATGATGCTACTGGGCCTAATTTGGATAGGCCGTAACGGGTCGTGAGTTAGCGGGCTGTAAATGGGCTATCTGCGAACAGGCCATTAACAGGCTTTCCGTGGGCTGGCCCGCTACCTTTTGACCAAGTCAAACGGGCCGGCCTTTTCACCGGAATGGGCCTCTGTTGGGTCGTGCCACATGTCGACGTATCATAGGCGCCTCCGGTCCAATGAGTGGATGACATCTGTCCCAACGGTGAGCCGACATGTTGTTCCTCTAGCCATTGAGAATTTTACACGTGGAAAATCCCCATTGGTCCGAGCTGTTAACGGGTTATCGGATTCAAACTGGTACCCGATAGCTTAACGGCGACCCGTTACGGTGGATGCCATGTGTCGGTAACCCTTGACGAAAGCACTTCCATGACGCGCCATTTATCGTCATGGAAGTGGACACTTCCGTGATGATAATTTTGGTAGTGTCATGGAACACTTCTACGATAGCACAAGTATGACTATCTTGATTCTATCATAAAATCATCATGGATGTACATGCATGACAGAAAATGTGGCCTACGGTGACAAACACGTATCATCTTGAAAGTGTATTTTTCTGTAGTGTTCACCGTCTTTACTTCAGGAGGGAATTGTTTCTGGGCCCCGTTGTTCGGCCTGCGAGGTTCATCATCGTCCTCGATGCGGGGGCTTTTGCCTGCGTCCTTGGTTGTGAGCTTGTCGGTCTATTTAATCACCCAACAGTTACAGTTGGTGTGGTTGGTGGGCTTGTCAGGTGTGACATGGATCTGGCAGGGCCTATCCAGAATTGTGTCCAACTTGGTGAGTCCATCCTGGTTCCCTTTAGAGGGTTTCTTCCGCGGTCCTGACTTGGAGTTGCAGAATCCGGCGTTTACTGCTGTGTCATCGGCGTCGGTGCCATTGTGCTGGCGCTTGTTTTTGTTGTGTTGTGGCTTCCCGTTGCCGTCCCGGACTTCAAAGGTGTCGGGGTCCTCTGGGTTGTTGCTTCTACGAGCCAACCACCTATCTTCCCCCGTGCAGAAGCGGGTCATGAGAGAGGTAAGTGTTGTCATTGACCTCGGCTTATCTTGGCCGAGCTGGCTAGCGAGCCACTCATCCCGGATACTATGCTTGAATGCAGCAATAGCTTCGGCATCCGGATAATCGACGATTTGGTTCTTTTTGGTCAAAAACCGATTCCAAAACTGCCGGGCTGATTCGCTGGGTTGTTGGACCACATGGCTCAGGTCATCGGCATCCGGAGGCCGGACATAGGTGCCTTGAAAGTTGGCCTAGAAGGCATGCTCGAGCTCTTCCCAACTCCCTATGGAGTTTTCGGGGAGGTTGTTCAGCCAATGCCTGGCTGGTCCTTTGAGCTTCAATGGCAAGTATTTTATGGCGTGGAGGTCATCCCCTCGAGCCATATGATTGTGGAGAAGGAAGTCTTCGATCCACACGGTCGGATCTGTAGTCCTGTCGTATTGTTCAATGTTTACGGGTTTAAACCCTTCAGGGAACTGATGCTGCATCACCTCATCTGTAAAACACATCGGGTGTGCAGTGCCTCAGACTCGGGCCACATCGCGCCGGAGTTCAGCTGCCATCAGGGCCCGGTGCTGTTCCCGAGCTTTATTGTTTCAATCGAGCCAAGCTTGGTAACCTCATCGCCTATCGAGAGGGTATTCTCTAGATCCGTAGATGGATCTTGTGTGACCTGTTCTATCATCCAGGACGCGTCGTAGGTCATACTCATATTCTGGTTGCACCGGCTCCCTGCCTCTTCAGCGAGGTGGGGATGGTTGGTGGTCGGCTTCTCCGGTCGGCATGTCCCATCCTCGAGGGGGGCGTTCTGGCTGATCTGCCTAAGTGTATCTTGGTGGTGCGTGCTCAAGGGCCTCATCGTCAAACTATGGTAGCAATTTCTGCTTTGGGTAGCTCTTGGTTTGCCGCTCATAGCCGTACCCTTCTTCGGCTGCTAGGAATTTTGTCCATCTGTCATTGAGGGTGTTTTGTTCGGCTTCAGCTGCTGCTGCTTCTTCCTCAAGCTTCGAGCAGTGGCTATGAGTTGTTGTTTGAACCGCTCTTGGTCCAGTGGAGCCTTCGGAACGATGAAATCCTCAGCTCCGAGGCTGACCTCCTCTTCGGAGAGAGGTAGGTAGTTACTATCTTTGGAGTCATTGGGGTTCTCAGGGTCAAACTGCTCCTCGTGTTGCTCCAAATTGTCTGGCTGCTGCTCGGTGGCAGTGGGGTCTCCAAGGTTTTCCATATTATCTGAGGTGTCGTCCTTTTCGGTGCCCGTGTTGCTTTCCCTGCCCCGATGCCCCCTGGATCGTCGGTGTTGTCTATGGCGTTTGGGTGTCTCTTTGCCGGGCTTGTTGCTATCCCTCCTGGGAGTGCCATCCCCGTTGTTAGCACCATTGCCGTTGTCCTTGGGGGTATCTACCATGTAAACATCGTAGGTGGAGGTGGCCGTCCATCGGCCGGTGATGGAAGGGGAGGTGTCAGCATGCGCCATGCCTTCGCTGTCTTCGTCCATGTCGTCGGCCTCCTCAGACGCGTAGTCCAACATGTTAGTTAAGTCCTTGACAGTGGCTACCAGGTGGGTGGTCGGTGGGATGTAAAATTCCCCGTGGACCGCCTCGAGGCCCTGCTGAGCATAGGCCGAGGATGGACCATCCAAGATAGTCATCATTTGGATCCGATCAATCGCCTCGTTTAACAGGGCGAGACCAGCCAGATTGGCATATGAGATTTCCTCGGAGTCGACGTCCGAGATGATGGTGAGGCGAGAGGTGAGTTCAACCAGGGCTGACTCCTTGTCTTCGGGCGCCGAACTTGCGCCAAGGCTCAAAGCCAGACCCGAGGTAAGAAAGGTGAGTCCGGCCGAGGGTGACGCCTGGTCTTCGGGCATGGTGACCGCGTCTAGGATCGAAGCCGGTTGCACGATAAGAGCCAATCCAGAGATCGGATTGGGAAGAAGTCCCAAAGTTGATGCTTCAGGGCCTGTGGGCATCTCAGATAAGGTTGAGAAGCCAGTGAAGATTAGATCGCCCCGAGTGTCAGCGACGTACTCTAGGTTACCGAACCTGATTTGGTGCTCAGTGGCGAAACTGTCGACCTGGTCGAGATGACCGATCAAATCGGCGTACCGAAGGATGCTACTGAACGTGAAAAGCTGGTCGGGGATGAAGATGTCCTTGGTGTTAATGTCGTCTCCGATGACCAGGCGAGCAATAGATCCTTTGGCGATCCAACAGTGGAACTCTCAATGAAAGCACCAATGTCGGTGTCAAAACCAGCGGATCTCGGGTAGGGGGTCCCGAGCTGTGGATCTTGGATCAATGGGGAACAAGAGATGAGGGACATGATGTTTACCCAGGTTCGGGCCCTCTGTAAGAGGTAAAACCCTACATCCTGCTTGATTATATTGAGGTGTGTAGGATGATTACAGAGTCGATCTACCACGAGATCAGATGAACTAAACCCTAGGCGAGTAGGACGATGGTTGTTTTTCTAGTCTCTACGGACTAAACCCTCTGGTTTATATAGACACCAGGGGTGCTAGGGTTACACAAAGTCGGTTACAGGGAAGGAATAAACAGGTCGAATCTTCTATCTTGACTTGGAGTGCACACCAAGGCTTCGAGGGTTTACTGTCCGAACACCGAGTTGCCGAATAGCTCGGCCTTGCAGTAGTCACATGGACGCCCACCTACCCGGCCTACGAGGGATAGGCCGGCAGCCTAACTCCCTCAGCCGCGACAACATTTTCTAAAATTGCCGCCAGGTTTTGAAACGGTTGCCACGGCAACGAAATATTGGCCGACACGATGCTTCAACTGGAGATTGAAGATGATCACGGAAATTCCCGGCGCCCAGGGCTATACCATATCATGCTTTTATGAATTGCCTGAGATGTTTATCCCTTTGTTGTTGCACCCATTGATTGCGTAGTAGTCAATTATTAGGGTGATCTCTCACAGTAAATATCAAGTTAAAAGGTGCTCTTCCTAGTGTTGCAACCATCTATGGCATTCTAACATCTTAGAGTTCGTCATGTCCACATGAGTTCAAACTAGATGGGAGATGTAAGACGGAGATGGTCAGACCATATGTGCAGATGGCACTTGGTTATCTTGAAGTTCTAGCAGAATCGTTCTGAGCTGGGAGCACAAATCATCAAAAGATGAACAAGAGCCATATGGTGATATGATCGACAAAAGTTTGCCCACCGATCAAAATTCTCGTCATTAGTGATGTCCACATCAATGGTTGAGAACTAGATTGGATCTTGAATCACTCACTTTCAATTATGAGAGATATTGATTTGAGTGAGAGTGCACTTTATATTACAATTTGTTTAATCATTAGTGCAACATTAATTATGAATAAATGTCTAAATGAATTTTGTGTCTATCGTTGTAGATCAATGGCTCACAATATGTTCAACTTAGCTCCTATGTTAGAGAAAGAAAAGTTGGCCGCTAATGGTGGAAACTATGCGGATTGGATCCGAAACCTGGGAGTTGTTCTTAGAAATGCTAACAAGGAGTATGTGTTGGGTCTGCCCCTGGGTGATGCTCCCGGAAAGGATGCTAGACCAGAAGAAGTTGCTAATTACTCTACTCATAGTGATGACTACGATTCACTCCAGGGCCTCATGTTAACCTGCATGGATCCTAAACTACAGAAGCGTTTTGAACGATCTACAACTCAATTTATAATTGGGTCATTGGAAGTTTTGTATAGGAAGCAGGCAAGGACCGAGCGTTTTCAATTAACCAAGGCCTTCATTGAATGCAAGATGAAAGAGGGTTCCTCAATGAGTGAGCATATAGTAAAGCTTGATGGCTATGTTGATAGACTAGCATCTCTGGAATTTGAAATTCCACTGACACTAGGTACATATATTGTGCTTGCTTCATTCCCCCCATCTTATGATGGCTGTATCATGAATTAGAACATGAATGGGATGGACAAAAGTGCAAACGAGTTGTTTGCTATGCTCAAAACAATGGAAGCTGGAATGCAGAAGAACAAGACAGTGTTGATGGTCAACAAGACCACCAATTTCAAGAAGAAAGGCAAGTCCAAGAAGACGAAATCTACTGAAGTCGGTAAGACCGAGTCTCAGAAGAAGAACAAGGGCGGAGCCTCTAAAGAGACTGAATGCTTCTACTACAAGCAGAAGGAACACTGGAAACATAACTGCAAGAAGTATTTGGCGGATAAGAAGAACAGTTCTTCCGATAAAGGTATAATCTTTATACAAAGTTAATGTTGTTCTACTTGTAAATTTCTGCATGTCATGAGTATTTGATACTGATTGGTTGCTCTCATTTTGCAAACCGATACATGGACTATAGAGAACTCACAAGGAGAGAAGAAGTGAAGTTGTGATACAAGTCGGGAATGGTGATGGGATCACTGCTCGGAGACCGTCAAAGTCATGTCTTTAGTTTATCTTCAAGATTTATCTTAGAACTAAAATAATAGCTATTTTTCTTTGGATTTATGTAATGTATTATCCTATGGGTTATGTGATGGATATTCTTATAAGTTTTAAAAAATACTTGTTCGAATTATTATGAGAATATGTTTTTGATTAAACCTCTATTTTGTGATGGTTTATTCAATATGAATCTTGAAGGTTGTGATCTATAACATTAAAGGCTAAACGTCTTGAGACACTCGGTGTGACGGCTTCAATCATCATCTGGCCAAACACAGGTAACTTCATCACGGGGATGCAGAAACACAATAACGAGAAAGCAGAACAAAACCGGTAATGAGGATTTTGGTATAGTGAGCATGGTGATGACTCAGGAGGATATCGATGCATAACAGGTTTTGTGAAGTATAGCATAGCAAAGGTAACATCACATGATAACCATAGGTTCAACAGAATATCATTCGTGTGCTACCTGTTTTCCCTTCTACCCGATTGCTGTGATTAGATGACGGAGCCCAGGAGCCAGCTGATCTCGCTGATGACTACTACTACCCCGAGGGAGCCTACTACTACGTGGAGACCATCGACGACCAGGAGTAGTTAGGAGGCTCCCAGGAAGGAGGCCTGCGCCTTTCCGATCCATGTTGTCTTTGTTTTGCTAGCCTTCTTAAGACAAACTTGTTTACTTATGTATGTACTCAGATATAGTTGCTTCCGCTGACTCTTGTGTATTCAAGTTTATGTATTCGAGCCCTCGAGCCCCCTGGCTTATAATATAAAGGTTCTATTATTTTATTTCGTGTTTAGATTTGTGTTGTGATATCTTCCCGTGAGTCTCTGATCTTGATCATGCGCATTTGCGTGTATGATTAGTACACGATTAAGTCAGGGCGTCACACAAGCCTACGAAGGAATTACTCACTCTCGGTGGTGAGTGATACGTCTCCAACGTATCTATAGTTTTTGATTGTTCCATGCTATTATATTATCAATCTTGGATGTTTTATATACACTTTCAAGCAGTTATATATCATTTTTTGGGACTAACCTATTAACTTAGTGCCCAGTGCCAGTTGCTACTTTTTCCTTGTTTTTCGTTTCGTAGAATATCAGTACCAAACGAAGTCCAAATGCCACAAAACTTTTTGGAGATTTTTGCCTGGACAAAAGAGACACTAGAAGCTTCAGGAGAAGACCAGATGATGAACCATGGGCCCACAAGGCACCAGGGCACAGCCTGGTGGCTTGTGGGGCCCACGTGGCTCCGTTTGACCTAACTCCGCCTCTATAAATTCTCTAAAATCGTGAAACCAATAGAGGAGTCCACAAAAACCTTTTTTCGCCGCTGCAAGTTCTAAACCATGAGATCCCATCTGGAGGCCTTTTTCGTTACTCTGCCGGAGGGGGATTTGATCACAGAGGGGGCTCTACATCACCCTTGCAGACCTCCGATGATGTGTGAGTAGTTTACCAAGGACCTATGGGTCCATAGTTAGTAACTAGATGGCTTCTTCTCTCTATTTGATCTTCAATACAATGTTCTCCTTGGTGTTCTTGGAGATCTTTTTGATGTAATGACTTTTTGCGGTGTGTTTGTTGGGATCCGATGAATTGTGAGTTTATGATCAGATCTATCCATGAATATTATTTGAGTTTTCTTTGAACTCTTTTATGCATGATTGTTATAGCCTCGTATTTCTTCTCCGATTTATTGGTTTGGTTTGGCCAACTAGATTGATTTATCTTGCCATGGGAAGAGGTGCTTTGTAATGGGTTCGATCTTGCGGTGCTCAATCCCAGTGACAGAAAGGGACATGACACGCATGTATAATTGATATTAAGGGTAAGAAGATGGGGTTTATTCATACATGAGTTTATCTTTGTCTACATCATGTCATCTTGCTTAAGGCGTTACTTCGTTTTTCCATGAACTTAATACACTAGATGCATGCTGGATAGCGGTCGATGTGTGGAGTAATAGTAGTAGATGCAGAATCGTTTCGGTCTACTTGTTTTGGACGTGATGCCTATATACATGATCATTGCCTTGGATATCGTCATAATTATTTGCTTTTTATCAATTGCGCAATAGTAATTTTTTCACCCACCGTATGCTATTTTCAAGAGAGAAGCCTCTAGTGAAAACTATGGCCCCCTGGTCTATCTTTTATCATATATTAAAACCAAAAATACCTTCCTGCAATTTTCTTTTATTTATTTTAGTTTGTATTTTTGTCCGATCTATCTATCAAAAACTATATAATTTAATCTTGCTCATAACCGTCAAGGGATTGACAACCCCTTGTTCGCGTCGGGTTGCAAGTATTTGTTGTTTGTGTGCAGGTGCTATTCATGAGTCGTTGCTTGGTTCTCCTACTAGATTGATAACCTTGGTTTCATAACTGAGGGAAATACTTATCTCTACTATACTGCATCATCCTCTCCTCTTTGAGGAAATCCCAACGCAGCTCACAAGTAGTAGTGACCATCATGAAATTGGTGATGGAGGATGGTTGATGATGACGAAGGCGTCGAATCCCCCTCTTCGGAGCCCCGAACGGACTCCAGATCAGCCCTCCCGATGAAGAACAGGAGGTGGCGGTGGCTCCGTGTCGTAAAACGTGATGATTACTTCTCTCTGATTTTTTCTAGACGAATAGGTACTTATGGAGTTGGAGTTAGCATTGCGGGAGCTGCCAAGGACCCACAAGCCTGCCATGCGCGCCCTGGGGTGGCATGCCCCCTGGGCTTGTGGCACCCTAGTGTGGCCCCTCTGGTATTTCTCTTTGCCCGTATTTTTTATATATTCTGAAACTATTCTCCATAAATTTTCAGCTCAATCCGAGAACTTTTATTTTTGCACAAAAACAACACCATGGCAATTCTGCTGAAAACAGCGTCAGTCCGGGTTAGTTCCATTCAAATCATGCAAATTAGAGTCCAAAAGAAGAGTAAATGTGTTTGGAAAAGTAGATACGTTTAGGACGTATCAGAGGGTTATGATTCCTTGAAAAAGAGGGGATGAGGTATGTGAGGCCGTTCAAAAAAAAGAGAGAATAGAAAAGAAAAGAAAAATGAGAGAAAAAGAGAGGGGGGGCACACTACTATCCTCTTACCACACTTGTGCTTCAAAGTATCACCATGTATTTCATATAGAGAGTCTCCATAATCTTCATTTTCATACTAGTGTGTTTTTTACATTATGAGAACTTGACTTGAATATTCTGATGACGAGCTTCCTCAAAATGCTCAAGGTCTTCATGAGCAAGTAAGTTAGATGCACACCCACTTAGTTTCATATAGAGAGCTTTCATACACTTATAGCTCTAGTGCATCGATGCATGACAATCCCTACTCTTTGCATTAACATCGATTGTAAGGCCTCTCCATTGCCTAATGATCAAGCCTCGTTGACGTGAGACTTTCTTATACCTTTTGTCATCCCTTATAAATCACTATCATCATTCTCTTTGCCATCCAAAGTGCTAAGACCTTGGCCCACGTTTGCGTGAAAGTTTAAAAAGCGGAAGCGAGATAAAGCATGGTTCAATTGCTTGGTTTGGCATCGAGGTTGTTCTTAATTTGATATCTCTACGCAAGGAAGACTAAGCATGGCATGCTTATCATGATTAAGTGTGTAGAGATCACGTTCTTTAGCATCTTTATTTTTCAAATGCAATGATTGTTTACTTGCATGTTTATGTATTATTGTTTCAATGTCAAATTGATAGACTATTGCCTTGAATCACTCGAATCCAAATATTCATACCATGATTACACCATTTCATCAAGAATATGTTAGGTGGCATTCAACATCAAATTTTTTTGTTATCATTTACCTACATAAGGACGAGTATGAATTACGCTTGAGGATGCTAATACGTCTCAAACGTATATATAAGTTTTGATTGTTAAATGTTATTATATTATCACTTTTGTATGCTTTATATGTCATTTTATATTATCTTTCTTGACTAACCTATCAATTTAGTGCCCTGTGTGAGTTCCTATTTTTTGCAAGTTTTTGTTTTCATAGAAAATCCGTACCTACAGAAGTCCAAATACGATGAAAATTTGCGAGGATTTTTTTTTTGGAAAATATGCAACACTAGAAGCTTCAGAAGGGAGCCAGAAGTGGGTTGCAGCGACTTCTCTGATTCTCTCCCCCACTCCTCTTCGGGCATGTTCGTTAACTTCTCAGCAGTAGCCATGAGACCTCCTGTTCGATTCCCACTGGCGTTAAATAGTGCAGGCGACGCCTGACGCGAGCGCCAATGGGCCAGCCCAATTCTGCCATGAGTTTTTATTCATTTCCATTTTTCTTTTGTTTCTTTTCATTTTTGAAAAATGTTCCCAATTTCAGAAAAATAGGGATTCCCAAGAACGTTAATGATTTATTTATTTTTTGAATTTTTCTAAAAGTGTTACAAATTTAAAAAACAAAATTTTTAATAAATGTTCGTGAATTTGAAAAAAGGTGTTCAGTGTACATCAAAATATGTTCATCATATTATTAAAAATAATTCACTATATATTAAAAAAAGTCTACTCATGGATTGTTTTCTTCTCAGTTAAATAAGAGGAAATAAAGCAATGAGTAGATAGAGGACACTAGAAATTCTCCTCATGGATTGCTTTCTCTTGGCGCCCCAAATAGCCCACATGGTCACGACCAAACTAATGAACTCCTCTTGAGACAGTGACACGATCATAGAGAAAATCCAATTCCTAGCATTAGGATCCCTATTGGTGCATATATGCTCCACCAACTCCTCCTGATATGGCACCCAGACAGACCTGGCCATATTATTACATCCAATAAGGGCGTGTCTCCAAGAATCCGCAGCTCCGCACAACGAACAAACCGATGTCGTAGGCATATTATGGTGATGAAGAATGTCTCCAGTCGGGATGGAGTATTGGGCCAGACACCACAAAAAGACTTTGAGCTTCAACGGGACACATACGCACCAAAGAGATAACCAATTTTTTTCGTTTGGCCACTGTGTTGGACTTACCTTTTGTTTCTTCCAGCCAGCTTTCACGGCTAAGTTTAGTATTTATCATCATTTTGTAAGCTGAATGCATCATGAAATTCCCTTTGTTTTGATACGTCTCAAATGTATATATAATTTTTTTATTGTTAAATGTTATTATATTATCACTTTTGTATGCTTTATATGTCATTTTACATTATTTTCTGGACTAACCTATTAATTTAGTATCCAGTGCCATCTCCTATTTTTTGTATGTTTTTGGTTTCGTAGAAAATCCATACCTACAGAAGTCCAAACACAATAAAAATTTATGAGCAATTTTTATGGAAAAATTCAACACTAGATGCTTAGGGAGGGAGCCAGAAGTGGGTTGTGGGTCCCACAAGCCTAGGTCGCGTGCCCCCATGGGGTTGTGCCATGTAGGCTTGTGGGAGCCTCGTAGCTTTGTTTAACCTAATTCCAAAGCCTATAAATTTGGTGATTTCCAAAAATCCTCATAAGCGAACCCGAAAGAATTTTGTCGCCGCCACAAGCCTTTGTTCTGAAGCGATCTTATATGCAGCCATGTTCCGGTACTCTGCTGGAGGTGGAATGATTGGGGAGGCCGTCTTCATCAACCTTGTTTCCTCCATGATCATGTGTGAGTAGTTCCCTTAGGACCTACGAGTTCATAGCAGTAGCTAGATTGATTTCTCTATCTCTCTCTCTCTTTCTCTCTCTCTCTCTCCCTTGACCTTCTATACAATGATCTTCTCTAAGATCAATCTGATGTAATCTTTCACGGTGTGTTTGTTGGGATCCGATGAATTGTGGGTTCATGATCAGATTATTCACTGATCTATTTTGAATCTCTTGACGTTTCTCTCTTGTGTAATTTTATAGCTATTTATTCTTTCTAGTCTATGAGTATTCTTTGGCCAATTAGATTAGTAGATCTTCAAAGGGAGTGGTGTGTAGTGACGTGGCTAGACTGCTTCGGTATTTCCACAAAGAGGAAGGGATGATGGAGCACAGCTATGGTAAGTATTTCCCTCAGTTATGAAACCAAGGTATCAATCCAATAGGAGAACCAAGCAACACTATGTAAATGGTACCTGCACACAAAGAACAAATACATGCAACCCAACTCGTAAGGGGGGTTGTCAATCCCTCCTCGGGAAAAAGATAGATTGGTTTGTATGAGTTTGGATAAATAGATCTCGCAAGAACATAAAATAAAATAAGTAAAGAAAAAGTGCAGCAAGGTATTTTTGGGTTTTTGGAATGATAGATCTGAAAATAAATACGGCAAAAGATAGATCGGAAAGCAAATATGATAAACGATAGACCCGGGGGCCATAGATTTCACTAGTGGCTTCTCTCGAGAAAATAGCACACGGTGGGTAAACAAATTACTGTTGGGCAATTGATAGAAGAACAAATAATTATGATGATATCCAAGGCAATGATCAATATATAGGCATCACGTCCAAGATTAGTAGACCGAAATGATTCTGCATCTACTACTATTACTCCACACATCGACCGCTATCCAGCATGTATCTAGTGTATTAAGTTCATGGAGAAACGGAGTAATGCAATAAGAACGATGACATGATGTTGACAAGATCTATTCATGTAGGAATAGACCCCGTCTTGTTATCCTTAATAGCAACGACACATACGTGCCTCACTACCCCTTCTGTCACTGGGTGAGGACACCATAAGATCGAACCCATCACAAAGCACCTCTTCCCATGGCAAGAAAAATCGATCTAGTTGGCCTAACTAAACCAAAGATTCAAAGAAGAAATACGAGGCTATAAATAATCATGCATATAAGAGATAAAAGAAAACTCAAATAATATTCATGGATATAGATCTGATCATAAACTCGAACTTCATCGGATCCCAACAAACACACCGCAAAAAGTCATTATATCAAATAGATCTCCAAGAGACCATTGTATTGAGAATCAAAAAGAGAGAAGAAGCCATCTAGCTACTGCCTACGGACCCGTAGGTCTATGGTGAACTACTCACGCATCACCGGAGAGGCACCAATCAAGATGATGAACCCCTCCGTGATGGTGTTAGATTGGATCTCGTGGTTCTGGAACTTGCGGCGGCTGGAATTGTGTTATGTTGGCTCCCCTAGGGTTTTTGGAATATTTGGGTATTTATAGAGCTGAGAGGTGGTGGAGGAGACCCTCGTGGGCCCCACAACACACCGGGGCGCACCCTGGTGTCTTGTGGTCCCCACAGGCCTCCCCCAGATGCTTCCTTGGCTCCCAAGTTGTCTTCTGGTCCAAAAAAATCTCCAAAAAGTTTTGCTGCATTTGGACTCCGTTTGATAGGGACATTCTGCGAAGTAAAAAAACAAGCAAAAACAGCAACTGGCACTGGGCACCATGTCAATAAGTTAGTCCCAAAAAATGATATAAAGTTGCTACAAAATTATTGTAAAACATCCAAGAATGATAATATAACAACATGGACCAATCAAAAAATATAGACACGTTGGAGATGTATCAGCATCCCCAAGCTTAATTCCTACTCGTCCTCGAGTAGGTAAATGATGAAAATAGAATTTTTGATGTGGAATGTTGCCTAACATGTTCATCACATATTGTGTTCTTTTATAGCATGGACATTTGGACTTTTAGATTGTTCAAAGAAATAGTCTATATTTGACATGAAGACTTCAACACTCAAGCATATCAACAAGCAACTATATCTTTCAAAATATCAACACTAAAGAAAATTATCCCTAGCCCATCATGCTCAATCATTGATCCATTCACGGAACACACTCGAATATTAGCTACATCCAATGCTCAAGTATGATCACAGTGCTACCTAGTTGGTGCTTTATAAGAGAAGATGGAGACTCAAAATAAAAATAAAAATTGCATAAAAGTAAATAGATAGGCCCTTCGCAGAGGGAAGCAGAGATTTGTAGAGGTGCCAGAGCTCAAAGCTTAAATTGAAAGATAAAAAATTTTGAGAGGCATACTTTTCCCGTCAACGAAAACGACCGAGTAGTTCCCAATACTTTCCATGCTAGATACATCATAGGCGGTTCCCAAACATAAAATAAAGTTTATTGCTTTGTCCACCACACTTTCACACTCCATAACTAGCCGTATCCACGGGTGCCGTCCATACCAACACTTTCCAAGGAATTTATTATTTGACAACATAAAGTAAATTTATTTTTCATTTCGGGACTGGGCATCCCTATTACCGCCGTACTCTCATGAAATGACAAGTGAATAAACACTCATATTGATAATAACACATCTAGCATGGAAAAATATTGGCCACCCCCTGCCGCTTCATGAGCGGTACGGGCACACAAAAGGGAAATTCATTTTGAAAATTAGAGATGGCACATATAAATTTACTTAGAATGACATGGAAATACCGCATATAGGTAGGTATGGTGGGCTCATATGGCAAAACTGGGTTTAAGGATTTTGGATGCACAAGTAGTATTTCTACTTAGTGCAAAAGGAGGCTAGCAAATAGATTGGGAAGCAACCAACCAAGAAACAAAAAATCACATAAATGAGCATTAAGCATAACTAACACTGAATAATGCACCACAAGTAGGATGTAATTTCATTGCATAACTATTGACTTTCATGCTTGCATAGGGAATCACAAACCTTAACACCAATATTCTTACTAAAGCATAATTACTCACCAACATGACTCACATATTACTATCATCATATCTCAAAACTATTACAAAGAATCAAGTTTATTTTATCCAATGATCTTCATGATAGTTTTTATTATATCCCTCTTGAATATCTATCACTTTGGGACTAATTTCATATATTGCAATTGCTTTTGATAAGCTCAAACAAGTTTAAGTGAAGAACATGAGCATGAAAGTTTCATCTCTCCAAATAATTTAAGTGAAGCATGAGAGAATTTCTTCAAAAAATTACTAACTCTCAAATAAATCTAAGTGAAGCATGAGAGTATTTCTTCAAAAAATATTAAAGCACACCATGCTCAAAATATATAAGTGAACCACTAGAGCAATTCCATAGCTCAAAAAATTTAAGTGAAGCATATAGAGCAATTCTAACAAATCATAGCATAATTTTGGCTCTCTCAAATAGGTGTGTCCAGCAAGGATTAATGTGACAAACTAAAAAGCAAAACAAGCAAAGATTCATATAATACAAGACGCTCCAAGCAAAACTCATGATATGTGACGAATAAAAATATAGCTCCAAGTAAAATTACCGATGGTTGTTAGAAGAAAGAGGGGATGCCTTCCGGGGAATCCCCAAGCTTAGTTGCTTGGTTCTCCTTGAATATTAACTTGGGATGCCATGGGAATCCCCAGATTAGGCTCTTTTCACTCCTTATTCCTTTATCCATTGTGATCTCACCCCAAACTTGAAAACTTCAATCACACAAAACTTAACAAAACTTTCATGAGATCCGTTAGTATAATAAAGCAAATCACCACTCTAAGTACTGTTGAAAACCCATTCATATTTTATTATTGCATTATACGTACTGTATTATAACTTTACCATGGCTTATACCCCCCCCTGATATAATACATAGATTCATCAAAATAAGCACACAATGCAACAAAAACAGAATCTGTCAAAAACAGACCAGTCTGTAGTAATCTGGAACCTAACCATACTTGTGTAACTCCAAAAATTCTGAAAAATTAGGAAAACGTAGTAAATTTGTATATAAATATTGTGTAAAAAATTGAGAAATTTTCTTCACTTCTGTGATTTTAAAAAATTCTGCTACTGGATGCAAAAGTTTCTGTTTTTCAACAACATCAAATCAACTATCACCCAACATGATCCCAAAGGCTTTACTTGGCACAAACACTAATTAAAACAAACAAAAACACAATCATAATAGTAGAATAATTGTGCAAACATTCAAGAACAGAAAGAAAAATGCAAAAATAAATTTTATTCATTGGGTTGCCTCCCAACAAGCGCTATCGTTTTATGCCCCTAGCTAGGCATAATGCATAGATTCAGGTATTGTCATCTTTAGTTTTCTGCCCATAGGATGCCCTCATGATTGATTCATATGGTGGCTTAATTATTGTTCTAGGGAAGTGTTCCATACCCTTTCTTAGTGGAAATTGAAATTTAATATTACCTTCTTTCATATCAATCAGGGCACCTATAGTGCGTAAAAACGGTCTACCAAGTATAATGGGACAAGACGGATTCCAATCAATATCAAGAACAAAAAAATTCTATGGGAACATAGGTCTATGGTGAACTACTCATGCATCATCGGAGAGGCACCAATGAGGATGATGAACCCCTCCGTGATGGTGTTAGATTGGATCTCGTGGTTCTGGAACTTGCGGTGGCAAGAATTGTGTTTCGTCGACTCCCCTAGGGCTTTTGGAATATTTGGGTATTTATAGAGCTGAGAGGCGGTGGAGGAGACCCCCGTGGGCCCTACAACCTACTAGGGCGTGCCTGGGCTCCTGGGCGCGCCCTGGTGTCTTGTGGTCCCCATGGGCCTCCCCCCAGATGCTTTCTTGGCTCCCAAGTTGTCTTCTGGTCCAAAAAAAATCTCCAAAAAGTTTCGCTATGTTTGGACTCCATTTGATAGGGATATTCTGCGAAGTAAAAAACAAGCAAAAAAAGCAACTGGCATTGGGCACTATGTCAATAGGTTAGTCCCAAAAAATGATATATATTTCCTATAAAATGATTGTAAAACATCCAAGAATGATAATACAACAGCATGGAACAATAAAAAATTATAGATACATTGGAGACGTATCATATAGCAGCGAGTTCAACCCTGCAGTGATCTTGCCCTGTGACAGGAGGGGCGAAGGCACGTATTGTGTTGTTGCCACTAAGGATAAAACAACAGGTTTGGTCATATTAATTGTGTTGGAAATATGCCCTAGAGGTAATAATATTATATTATTATATTTATGTATTCATAATTAAGAGTTTATATTCTATGTTATAACTGCTATGATCTTGGAATATGCAATTCAATGGAAAACTCATATGCAAGTGTGGAATGATACAAGGTAAAATTAGGTTCCTAGTCTTGCCTCTAAGACTGGCTCAAGTGTTGTTGATGATCATGTTTTTTGGATCTTAGGATATCATTAAGTGTAACAATAGTCCTAAAACAACATTGAGAGTATGACGTTAGAAGAACGAGCATATTGAATCGACACAAACTTGTTCATTATAATTTAAGTTAATATCGTCTGAAATCAATTGTTATAACATGGAGTGTTAACATGTGTTTCAGTTCCTTAGACCATGAGAGTATCGTAGTCCGTTCTTACCATACGATGAGCATTGGGTTTGTTCAAACTGTTGGGGAATGTTGCATGGAAAACAAAAATATTCTACGCACATGCAAGATCTATCCATGGAGATGCATAGCTACGAGAGGGGGGAGTGTGTCTACATACCCTCGTAGACCATTAAGCGGAAGCATTTATCAATGCGGTTGATGTAGTCGTACAGCTTCACGATCCGCTCGATCAAGTACCGAACGTACGTCACCTCCATGTTCAGCACACGTTCAGCTCGATGACGTCCTCGCCTTCTTGATCCAGCAAGACGGGTGAAGTAGTAGATGAGTTCCGGCAGCACGACGGCATGGTGACTGTGGTGATGCATCTATCTCCACAGGGCTTCACCGAGCACTATGAAAATATGACCGAGGATGAACTAGAGGGAGAGGGACGCCGCACAAGGCTAGGGAATCGTGATGTGTGTTGCCCCTCTCCCTCCTCTCATATATATAGGTGGAGGGGAGGAGGCAGCCCTAGGGCGCCCCAAAAGGGGCCGGCGGCCAACCCTGGTACCTTCCCTGGACGCGCCCTCCCCTTTCCTTCCTGGCGCTTGGAGGGAAAGGCAGGAGGGGAGGCGCCCCCTTCTTTTCCTTTCCCTGCATGTGGAAGAGAAGGAAAGAGGGGGCTAGCCCTCTCCCTTCCTTCTCTAGGTCCGCCTGCCATGAGGTGGGGGCACGCCAGCCCTATGTGGGCTGGTGTGCTCTCCCTTGTTGGCCCGTTTGGCCCAATATGCTCCCGTGGCCTCCTGGAACCCCTTCCGGTGATTCGATGATTACTCGATACATTCCGAAACCTTTCCGGTGACCAAATAGCATCGCCCTATATATCAATCTTTACCTCCGGACCATTCCGGAGGTCCTCGTCGTCTCCGTGATCTCATCCGGGACTCCGAACAACATTCGGACACCAACTCACATAACTCATATAATACTATATCATCAACGGACATTAAGCGTGTTGTCGTGGTATAACACGGCCACCTATGGGACCATCGGCCCCTTGTGGTTCAACAAAGGGGAAGAGCACATTGCACAAAGAGCGGAGAGTGTAGAGCAGTACGGCAGTGATGACACGGGCAGTTTTTACCCAGGTTCGAGCCGCCGCGAGGCGTAAAACCCTACTCCTACTTTGGTGGATTGATGAAAGGACCGTGGTGGAGGCGCAGCGCTCTAGCCCGGCAAGGTCGCCTTGGGACGAGAGCAGCTACGCGCGTATGAGTGTACAGGGGTCCGAATCCTTTCTAAGGTTGACAAGGCCCTCCTTTTATAGGTTAAGGGGTTACCATAATGGCAAAACAGTCATTATCTGGCGATTAGATAGCGACAGTGATGTCATACCTAACTCTGTAGGCAGGGCAGGGTGCATTAAATGCACGGCTTAGTGTCACATTGCGGGGGAGCTCGGCAAGCCTTGTCGTGCCATTCGCCCACCTTCTCGCCTGCCTGCGTGACACGCCTCTGGACAGGTGTCATTTGGGGGTGATCTTCCTCGGAAATGGCTGCCACGTGCCATAGAACAGCCACTTAATCACTTGGGGGCTCGACACCGCACTGGGAGGTGACTTGCGTTGTCGTGAGGTGGAGCGGTGGTGTCTTGGTGGGGCGATCTGCCCTTGGCGCCCCCGGCAAGCTTGCCAGGGGAGTCTTGAGACTTGTCTTCGGGATGACCTCGGCCTTGCCAGGCTCGCCTGTCTGGCAAGGGAGGTTTTTCCTTAGTGATATCCTGCTTCCTTGGCTTGTCTTGGGTTTCTTGATCCGCCCTTTGATTCCTCAAAGAGCTTATCTCTTTTGCTTGGCCTCGTCTTGGATGCTGTAACCTTGCCCTTGAGCCTGTGTACAGTCTTGGCAACATACACCAGGGTTTGTTGCACCGACAGGAGCCCCCGGGCCTGGCCCAAACACGCTGCTGAGCCTCGTTGGGGTAGGCCATGTCTAGTACACAGGTGAAGAATTTGTGGTAGCTTGTCCTTGAGATTTTATTTGCTTCTTCATCAATCTATGCTTGAGTCAGTTTTCGGCTTTTCCGCGCATCGCGTGATGCCAGTTGCAGTGGGGCCATCTCTGTAATGGCCCGTGAGTGACTTTAACACACGGGGGAGTAACTGCCAATTCACTCATCCCACCACGCCCTTATTCCTCGCCACGTATGCTGCATGCATTGAGTGGGGTAGGTAACGGAGGCGCGTGGTGCGGGAGAGAGCATCATGGCAGGGGCCGCTGGTCCCCAGCCCGCCTATAAAGGAGGGGGGGTGAGGAGGTGCAGAAGTGTCCATCCACGAACCTCCCCCCTTTCACTTCGTGCTTTCTCCATTGTTATGTTGAGGGTGAGAGACCGGGGCAAGGCCTCGAGCTCTGGCCCGGTGTTGATGACGCCGAACGCTCGTGCTGACGCTCGGGGAGTGAGTCTGGTCCGGGGCCGCAAATTGCCGAGGTTCGCCGTCCCGACGGTGAGGCTTTTGGGGCTTCCGACGCCTGTCTGGGGTGTAGTGCTCGGGATCCTTGGTAATCCCAGCACTGCTCCTTCCAGCAGAGTCGGGGTAGATGTTGAAGACGGCGGCACTCTCCTGCCCACCAAAGTGGGGAGCGGTGTTCCTCGCGCGCCTCGAGCGTTGCTGTCGTCTGCTGCTTCTCCGGGGAGGCAATGGGCCGAAGGGCTGGCGTCCTCCTGAAGCGGTGGTGATGAGGAAAAAATGAGGGAAGACAGAGAAGGTGGGTGGCAGGCCGTCAAGTTGGAGTATGATGGCACCGACGCCTTCGTCTCGTATTGCCGGCCCGCAGCCTCGTCTTTCCGCTCTTCCCCTCTCTCCCCAGCACCATCATCACCGGCCTCTTTAGGACGGTTGCCGGGGAGGGGGTCGCTCTCTTGGTGCCTTTGCCTCATCCAGCAGTCTTCCAACTGAGCTCCGGCGGTTCTCCTTGCCGGCGCTTGTGTTGGGGCTCCTTGCTGGCCTTGGGGGTTAGTGACCAGGGCCTCGCCGAGCTGCTCCCTCCGTCCCTCTCCTTCACAGCCTCGCCATTCCCGATCCTGTCAGGCTGCGCCCGGCAAGCCCTGACAGGATCGGGCTAGGCTTCTGCTCAGGCACCCCTTTTGCCCTCCTCGCCTCCCGCGGTAGTTCCTAGGAGGAGAGGGATAAGAAAGGGATTACGGGGCACTTATCTTTTTTCAGTCTAAAATATGTAGGCATCTGCCAAACTTTAGTCTAAATTATGTAATCTATTTTATCCATGCTTGTGTTCTGTAAGATTTGTACTTGTTTATCAGCATATTAATGAAAAAGACAAGCCTTGCCGGGTACTTGTGCATGTGTCATGTCCATGCAGAGGCGAGATGCCTCTATACGTTTAAGTAAACAAGTTTTCTCCGGCAAGCTATCTTGCCGGTGCCCTTCGTTTGTTGCCGCGAGGCTTGGCCTGCCGGGCAAAAAACTATGGAAAGGGACCAGCTCCTCATCGAACCCCCTCCGTCAAAGGCCACTACAACCACCCTAACCGAAGCAACGTTCAGGATGCAGGATGGGAGCACCTATGCTTCGGAGGTGAAGAGGCTTCCATATGCACAAGCTTTCACCTTACAGAACATGTATGGATAAGAAATGACTTATCTGCTTGGCTTGTTGGGGACTGATATGTAGGCTTGTCTTCATTTCTTCTCTTCGGGACCAGGTCCACGGCAAGAAACCTGCAACTTAGTGCAGAGGAAAACAATGCTACATGTGCCCTGATCTACATGATCATGCTATGCTCATGTTATGCTTATGCATGCATGCAAGTTTTAGGGGGCCCCAGCGCTTCGTTTATTTATCTGCTACTCAGGGTCTGCGCCTGGCTTTGTACAAAGGGTTACATGCAACATCGGCAAAGCTTGTTCAAAAGGGTGGCTGTCGGGCAGGGCCCGACAGCCGCGCCTTACCGGTAGAACTTATGGAGATGCTCAATGTTCCATGAGTTTTGCAACTGAATGCCATCTTCGGTCTCCAGACGGACTGCGCCGGGTCTGGTGACTCGTACTACCCGGTAAGGGCCTTCCCACTTCGGCGTCAACTTGTTTGCACCCTTGGCGGACTGAATGCGCCTAAGGACAAGGTCGCCTTCCTCAAGGCTCCGGGCATGAACCCTGCGGCTGTGATAGCGACGCAGGGCTTGGTGGTAGCGTGCAACACGCGTAGCAGCCCGGAGACAGTTCTCCTCAAGTAGCACATCATCGTCACGCTGGTGCTGTTCTTGCGCTACTTCATCATAGGCAAGCACTCGAGGTGACCCGCATATGAGTTCTGTGGGGATCACTGCTTCTGCCCCATAGACTAGGGAGAAGGGGGTCTGGCCGGTAGCTCGATTTGGTGTCATTCTGAGGGACCAAAGAACCACCGGGAGCTCGTCGATCCATCGCCTGCCACACTTTTGCAGCTTATCAAATGTTCTTGTCTTGAGTCCTCGCATCACTTCAGTGTTCGCCCTCTCAGCTTGTCTGTTGCTTCTAGGATGAGCAACAGAGGCAAATGAGACCTTGCTTCCGAGGGTATGAACGTATTGCATGATGGCGCGACTTGTGAATTGGGTGCCATTGTTAGTGATGACTCTGGCGGGTACTCCGAAATGGCGCACCAATCCTTTCAAGAACATGATAGCTGACTGTGCGGTCAGCTTCCTCACGGGCTCCACTTCCGGCCACTTTGTGAACTTGTCGATGGCGACGTACAAGAACTCAAAGCCCTTGGCAGCATGGGGGAAGGGGCCCAAGATGTCGAGCCCCCAGACCAAAAAGGGCCATGACAAAGGGATCGTCTGGAGAGCTTGAGCAGGTTGATGGATATTCTTGGAGTGGAACTGGCAGGCTTCACATCTGGTGACTAGCTCGATTGCATCTTGGAGGGCCGTGGGCCAGTAGAAACCTTGCCGGAAAGCCTTTCTGACCAGGGCCCTTGATCCAACATGGGAGCCACACATGCCTTTGTGTATCTATGCCAGTAATTCCTTCCCTTCTTCCGGGCAAACGCACTTTAATTTCACACCGTTCAGCCTCCTTCTATATAGTACGTCATCGACGAACTGATACATACTGGCCCTTTGGGCTACTCTTTTCAGCTTCTTATTGCTCTTCAGGAAGTTCTTCTGTTTGGAGGTAATGGAGTATGTGCCATGCCTAAGTTGGAGCCTGAGGCTCGACAACAAGGATCAGCGGCACCTCCTCGTTCGTGGGAGCGCACGCCTCAACTGCGAGAATTGGAAGTTCGGTGGGAGGGTGCTGCTCACCAAGCGAAGCGGAGTTGTTCCCGCCAACCTCTCTGCCGGGGGCTTCAGAAAGCTCTGCCGGGAGAGGCTTGCCGGAGTCCAGTTTCCTCCTCTTTCTGTCCATTGTTGCCGGGGATATGGAGGGATGAGTTAGGTGAAGAACAAAAGTCCATGGTTCCACAGGAAGCTTTTGCGGAGCGCACTTTGACAGATGATTAGCTATGCTGTTTTCTGCATGGGGTACGTGCTTTGTTTGCAATCCGTCAAAGCGCTCCTCCAGCTTTCTCACTTCCTCCACGTATGCCTCCATTAATGGACTTTGATAATCCTTGTTTACTTGCCTCACCACAAGTTGTGAGTCTCCACGAATGATCAACTTCTTGATTCCCAGTTCTGTTGTGATTCTGAGCCCGGCAAGGAGTCCTTCATATTCTGCAATGTTGTTGGTAGCTTTCTCCCGGGGGAAACGCATTTGAACCACGTACTTGAGGTGCTCCCAATGGGTGCAATGAGAAGCACGCCAGCTCCCGCACCTTGTAGGGAGGCCATGATGAGGCCAAAGATCAACTTTTGCACGCCAGAGTACCTTGATCTAGCCCCCTACAGTAGGGAGCTGACAAAGTACACTGGCCGCTGCACCACCTTCTTCCTTGCCGCGATCCTGGAATTGTCTCCGCTGCCCTGCTCCTCTTTGTTTTGATCTGTATCTGACCTTGCCGAGATGAGTTCGCTTTCCTCTCCAGAGGGGACGGTAGTTGCGGCTGCTCCTTCATCTACCTCCCGCTATGCCACCAGCGCTGCACTAACCACTTGATTGGTTGCCGCCAGGTATAGCAACAACGGCTCTTGTGGTTTAGGAGCGACTAAGGTGGGAACAGAGGAAAGGTAGGCCTTCAAATCTTGTAGCGTGGCGTCTGCCTCTGGGGTCCACTCCACAGGCCCTGCCTTTTTCAAGATATCGAAGAACAGCAGGGCGCGCTCGGCGGACTTGGAAATGAACCTGCTCAGCGCGGAAACACATCCAGTCAAATGCCTCACGTCTTTGACTATCCTGGGTGCTTGAATCTGCTCGGTCACCTTGATCTTGTCGGGGTTGGCCTCTATCCCCCGGCGGAACACAAAGAAGCCAAGTAGTTTGTCAGAAGGAACGCCAAACACACACTTCTCTGGGTTCAGCTTCAAGTTGATCTTGCGTAAATTTGCAAAGGTCTCTTCCAAGTCTTGAATGAGAGTTGATTTGTCCTTGGTTTTGACCACTATATCAGGCTTCAATATTCTTGTGCAGCTGGGCCTCAAAGCCAATCTGTACTGCTCTTGCAAAAGTGGATCCAGTGCTTTTTAACTCAAAGGGCATCCGTACAAAACAGTACGTGCCACATGGGGTTATAAACGCGGTCTTCTCTTCATCTTCCTTGGACATGAAAATCTGGTGGTACGCGGAGTAGGCATCCAAGAAGGAAAGCAGGTCGCACCCAGAGGTGGAATCGACAATCTGATCGATGCACGGCAAGGGTAATGGGTCCTTCAGGCATGCTTTATTCAGGTCTGTGAAATCTATGCAAAGCCTCCACTTACCATTCGCCTTGCGCACCACCACCGGATTCGCCAACCAAGTTGGATGCAATACCCCTCTGACCAAACCAGCAGCTTCGAGTTTCTTGATCTCTTCGGCAAAATACTGCTGCCGCTCCAAAGCTTGCTTTCGGACCTTCTGTTTGATAGGCCAAGCATGTGGGCAGATAGCAAGGTGGTGCTCGATTACCTCCCTGGGAACACCAGGGATGTCATATGGTTGCCAAGCAAACACATCGACATTCGCCCGCAGGAAGGCAACGAGCGTGCTTTCCTATTTGTCGTCGACGGTGGAGCTAATAGTAAATGTACCATCAGCGCAACCGGCCCTGCCGGGACCTTCACAGTGGGTGCAGCAACCTTTGATCTCTTGCTATTGGAACTCTCCGGCAAGTCATCAACAGGCGCAGCGCACTCCGGGGAGGCGCGCTTCTCGGATTCTTTGCTGGCATCCTTGCTACCTTTCTTCCTTCTCTTGCTTTCCTTGGCGGAAGCGATATCTTCTGCGGCCTCTGCGGCGACTGCTTCTCGGTACATCTTATCCACGCATATAATTGCGTCCTTCTTGTCCGATGGAATGGAAATGACGCCCATTGGCCCTGGCATCTTCAGCTTGTTGTAGGCATAGTGGGATGCCGCCATGAATTTTGCCAGGGCTGGGCGACCAAGGATTCCATTGTATGGCAGGGGGAGGTCAACCACATCAAACACAATCTTCTCAGTCCGGTAGTTTAACTCCCCTCCCCCCCACACCCAAACGTCACTGATAGTGTGATCTTCCCCTTAGGACGACTCCTGCCGGGGTTGATCCCTTGGAAAGTACCAGTGACCTTGAGCTCTTCATCTGCTATCTGGAGCTTGCTGATGACCTTGGGAGAAATCAGATTCAACCCGGCCCCGCCGTCAACCAACATCTTTGTGACCTTGAGGTTGCGGATCGTTGGCGAAACCAACAATGGCAAACACCCTACCGCGATGGTGTGGTCAGTGTGATCCTCTTCATCAAAGATGATGGGCGTGCGGGACCACTTGAGAGGCTTCCGAGAATCTGCCGCTAGCTCCATGGCATTGACCTCATGCGCCCACTGTTTAAGCTGGCGGTGAGAGGAATGGAAAGATGCACCTCCGTCAATGCATAGGGCGTCAGTGGCCTTTTGGAACTCCTGCTCACTGGTTTCCTCTTCATCTCCTTCATCACTCCCGTCATCGCATTCCTTCTTCTCACGGCCTCTGACAGGCTTCCCCTGATACTGAGGGGCCTTGCCGGGGCAACCTCCTCTGCCACCTCGGCCCTTTCCGCCAACGCCTTCTTGATCCCTCTCTTTGTCTCGCTTCTCGTACTCAGCCTTCTGCTTCTTGACGAGTTGCTCAACCTGATGACACTCTTGAAGATCGTGGCCTTTGGTCCGATGGATCTTGCAGTACGGCCCATCAGCCTTCCCAGCCTTCTCGGCAGCCATGGCTTCCCGGCAATCAGTGCACGCGGCATTTCCTTGCTGGGAGTCTCGGTCTTGGCCTTCTTGCCGGCACCAGGAGTGCTCGATCCTTCAGCAGCTAGAACTGATTTATCCTTGCATTTCTGGTTGCGTTTCTTGTTCTTCTTCTTCTAACTGGCGGTGTCGTCGTCGTCCTCTGAGTCAACATCAACACCATCCTCTTCACTGGGGAGACGCCTCCCCTCTTCTGTTCGGGCACACTTATCCACCAAAGTGTATAGCTCATTCACAGTCTTGGGCAACCGTACGTTCATCTTGGAACGTATCCTGCGGTTGCGCACGTTGGACTGGAATGCGGCTATCACCGCTACCGGGTGGATGTCTGGAATATTCTTGTGCACCCAGCTAAACCTCCGCATGTATTTCCGCAAGCTCTCTCCTTCCTTCTGTGGTAGGAGCTGCAAGTTGCTGGGCCGTCCTGGTTCTTGATGACCGCCCGTGAAGGCGCCAACAAATTCATGGCACAGGTCAGCCCAGGTCGAGATGGAGTTCTCCGGCAAGTGCATCAGCCACGACCTCATGTTTGGCTTGAGTGCCAAAGGGAAGTAGTTGGCGAATACTTTCTCATCTCTTCCTCCAGCGGCTTGAACAACAATGGTGTAGATGCTCAAGAACTCTGCCGGGTTCAATCTTCCATCGTACTTTTCTGGTATCTCTGGCTTGAACGTACAAGCAGATGGCCAACGGACTTGCCGCAGCTCGCGAGTGAAGGCGGGGCACCCAACCTCGAAAGGCAGGTATCCGTCTTCACCGGGCATGGGCTCGTCGATGTCGGGGCCATGGCGTCATTCGATGGTGATGCGTGCGTCCTCCCTTCGCCTGTCTTCCGGGACTCGTCATTGGTCTCGACGTGCCCGGGGATCGGACGAAACCATCGATACGTCGTCGGGTTCTTGCCCGCGTGGCTCTGGCTGTGGTCCCTGCGCTAGCTGCCACGGAGGGATTGCATCGTGGGGGTGGCCCCTTCAGCACGGCCAGTGGCTCGGGCTGTTGTCGCCGCCTGTGGAGGCCGTGGCGGGCCTCCCCGCTGTGATCCTCCCGCCTCAGCGAAACCAATCAAGATCTGAATGGTGGCCCTCCACTCATCCATCTGATCGGCCGCCGGTGGAAATCTCAACAGGAGTTGGGCCCGCGCCATGGCTTCTGAAGCGGTGCTTGGCATAGATGATGACGTAGATCGCGACGTCGCCTGGCTTCTGACGGTGCCGGTAGCGATGGTGTCGTGCTCTCGTCGCCATGAGCCGGTCACCTGGGTGGCATGGCGACGAGGTGGATGCGCTTGGGGATCGGCGACCCAATTCGGCACATTGTCTTGGCTAGATTGTCCTGGGGGTGGCGCGTGTCCAGTAGCCGCACCCACAGTGGGGGCGGCTAGAGGGTTGCGGTTTCCCACAGAACGAGCACCATCGCTGCAGCTGTGTCCCTTAGTGGGCAGAGAGGTGGAGACAGAACAATCTCTCCACCCGCATCTTGTGGAGCATGGCCGTTGGGATGCTGTTGACGTTGTCCTCCTCTGGCGCCTCCCGCTCCTGTTTCGGCCGCAGGGGGAATGGTGACGACGCCGCCTGCGCCGGCCACGTCCCCCGCAGCGCCCACATCCCCTTGCGCCTCCGTAGCTCCCATGGCATCAGCGGCCGCATGCAGAGGAGCTTTTGAGGTGGACGGGTGAGCTGCTGCACCGGGCTTTTTCTTGGGCGCCATGGATGATGAAGCCGTCGATGAAGAAGACGATGATGAAGATGACGCGCTGCTTACACCCTCGGGTTCGCGCAAGCACCTCCCCCTACCTGGCGCGCCAAAGATGTCGTGGTATAACACGGCCACCTATGGGACCATCGGCCCCTTGTGGTTCGGCAAGGGGGAAGAGCACATTGCACAAAGAGCGGAGAGCGTAGAGTAGTACGACAGCGATGACACGGGCAGTTTTTACCCAGGTTCAGGCCGCCGCGAGGCGTAAAACCCTACTCCTGCTTTAGTGGATTGATGAAAGGACTGTGGTGGAGGTGCAGCGCTCTAGCCCGGCAAGGTCACCTTGGGACGAGAGCAGCTACACGCGTATGAGTGTACAAGGGTCCAAATCCTTTATAAGGTTGTCACGGCCCTACTTTTATAGGTTAAGGGGTTACCACAATGGCAAAAATATCATTATCCAGCGATTAGATAGCCACAGTGCTGTCATACCTAACTCTGCAGGCAGGACAGGGTGCATAAAATGCATCGCTTAGTGTCACATCGCGGGGGAGCCCGACAAGCCTTGCCATGCCATTCACCCACCTTCTCGCCTGCCTGCGTGACACGCCTCTGGACATGTGTCATTTGGGGGTGATCTTCCTCAGAAATGGCTGCCACGTGCCATAGAACAGCCACTTAATCACTTGGGGGCTCAACACCGCACTGGGAGGGGACTTGCATCGTCGTGAGGTGGAGCGGTGGTGTCTTGGCGGGGCGATCTGCCCTTGGCGCCCCCGACAAGCTTGCCGGGGGAGTCTTGAGACTTGTCTTCGGGATGACCTTGGCCTTGCCAGGCTTACCTGTCCGGCAAGGGAGGTTTTTCCTTAGTGATATCCTGCTTCCTTGGCTTGTCTTGGTTTTCTTGATCTGCCCTTTGATTCCTCAAAGAGCTTATCTCTTTTGCTTGGCCTCGTCTTGGATGCTGTAACCTTGCCCTTGAGCCTGTGTACAGTCTGGGCAACATACACCAGGGTTTGTTCCACCGACACGTGCGGACCCTACGGGTTCGAGAATGATGTAGACATGACCAAGATGCCTCTCTAGTCAATAACCAATAGCGGTACTTGGATGCCCATATTGGTTCCTACATATTCTACGAAGATCTTTATCTGTCGAACCTTTATGACAACATACGTAATTCCCTTTGTCTGTCGGTATGTTACTTGCCCGAGATTCGATCGTCAGTATCTCTATACCTAGTTCAATCTCATTACTGGAAAGTCTCTTTACTCGTTTCGTAATACATCATCTTGCAACTAACTCCTTAGTCACTTTGCTTGCAAGCTTTGTGATGTGTATTACCGAGAGGGCCCAGAGATACCTCTCCAATACACGGAGTGAAAAATCCCAATCTCGATTCATGCCAACTTAACAGACACCTTCGGAGATACATGTAGAGCATCTTTATGATCACCCAGTTACGTTGTGACATTTGATAGCACACAAGGTATACCTCCGGTATCCGGGAGTTGCATGGTCTCATGGTCGAAGGAATATGTATTTGACATTATGAAAGCAGTAGCAATAAACTGAACGATCATATGCTAAGGTAACGGATGGGTCTTGCCCATCACATCATTCTCCTAATGATGTGATCCCGTTATGAAATGAGAACTTATGTCTATGGTTAGGAAACCTTAACCATCTTTTGATCAACGAGCTAGTCTAGTAGAGGCTCATGAGGGACACGGTATTTGTTTATGTATCCACACATGTATTTAAGTTTCCGGTCAATACAATTCTAGCATGAATAATAAACCTTTATCATGAATAAGGAAATATAATAATAACAACCTTTATTATTGCCTCTAGGGCATATTTCCATCAGTCTCCCACTTGCACTAGAGTCAATAATCTAGTTCACATTACCATGTGATTAACACCCATAGTTCACATTGCCATGTGATTAACACCCAAAGAGTTTACTAGAGTCAATAATCTAGTTCACATCACCATGTGATTAACACCAAAAGAGTTCTAAGGTCTGATCATGTTTTGCTTGTGAGAGATGTTTTTAGTCAACAGGTCTGCAACATTCAGATCCGTGTGTACTTTGCAAATATTTATGTCTACAATGCTCTGCATAGAGATACTCTAGCTAATTGCTCCCACATTCAATACGTATCCAGATTGAGACTGAGAGTCATCTAGATCAGTGTCAAAGCTTGCATCGATGTAACTCTTTACGACAAACTCTTTATCACCTAAATAACCGAGAAACATTTCCTTAGTCCTCTTCGGGTACCTAAGGATAATTTTGACCGCTATCCAGTGATCCACTCCTGGATCACTGTTGTACCTCCCTGCCAAACTTATGGCAAGGCACATATCTGGTCCGATACACAGCATGGCATACATTATAGAACCTATGGCTGAGGCATAGGGAATGACTTTCATTCTCTCTCTATCTTCTGCCGTGGTTGGGCTTTGAATCTTACTCAACTTCACACCTTGCAATACAGGCAAGAACCCTTTCTTTGACTGACCCATTTTTGAATTTCTTCAAAACTTTGTCAAGGTATGTGCTCTGTGAAAGTCCTATTAAGCGTCTCGATCTATCCCTATAGATCTTGATGCCCAATATATAAGCAGCTTCACCGAGGTCTTTCATTGAAAAACTCTTATTCAAGTATCCTTTTATGCTATCCAGAAATTCTATATCATTTGCAATCAGCAATATTTCATCCACATATAATATCAGAAATGCTACAGAGCTCCCACTCACTTTCTTGTAAATATAGGCTTCACCATAAGTCTGTATAAAACCATATGCTTTGATCACATCATCAAAGCGTATATTCGAACTCCGAGATGCTTGCACCAGTTCATAGCTGGATCGCTGGAGCTTCCACACTTTGTTAGCATCTTTAGGATTGACAAAACCTTCTGGTTGCATCATATACAACTCTTCTTTAAGAAACCCATTAAGGAATGCAGTTTTGACATCCATTTGCCAGATATCATAATCATAAAATGCGGCAATTGTTAACATGGTTCGGACAGACCTAAGCATCGCTACGGGTGAGAAAGTCTCATTGTAGTCAACCCCTTGAACTTGTCGAAAACCTTACGTGACAAGTCGAGCTTTGTAGATAGTGATATTACCATCAGTGTCTGTCTTCCTCTTGAAGATCCATTTGTTTTCAATGGCTAGCCGTGTCAGATTCAGGGCTCCGCAGACCCAAAGAAGGTTCAAACTCTGGGGCGTGTGCGAAGAACTCAACCTATCCTGCCAACCAAACGTGTCACCCTATAGCCTAGCTCGATGAACAAGGAAGAAGATGGACACGGCAGTTTACTCAGGTTCGGGCCACCTTGCGGTGTAATACCCTACTCCTGCTTTGTGGTGGATTTGCCTCACGAGGGGCTGAGGATGAACTAGTACAAGGGAAGAACAACCTCATGAGGTCTGCTCTAGTGTGGGTGTGAGCTGAGGATCCCCCCCATCTTTTGGTGGTGGCTAGCCTATATTTATAGTGGCCTCGGTCGTCTTCCTCCAAAACGAAGGCGGGAAGGGATCCCACAGTGGCCAATTTGAAAGGGGACAAGTAGTACATCTTATCCTGATGAAAGGTGGTCTTCGCCTGCAAAGCCTCTGGTCATGACGCTGCGGTGGGCTCGGCGATGACATCCGTCCTGCCGTTCTGGCGGTCTTGATCTCGTTGCACGAAAATGGAAACCTTTGGGTGATTCCTCGGGACCCCGCGCCTATGCTTGCCTCCTTAGCACCAAAGAGGAAACCTGCTGCTCTGCGCCCGCTGGCGCCCTCCTGGCCTTGGTCGTCATGGCTTGCATCACCTCAACCTCATGAGGTGGGTACCTGTATAGAAATCTCCGCTCCTCAGAAGCCAGCCTGGGGAGGCCGCTCCCTCTGGAGGTCCTGATGTCTCCCCCCTCGCGAGGCTCGGCCCCTCGCGAGGGTCTTGTCTTGAAGGTGTTGTAGATGGGCCATACCAGGCCGTCAATGGAGCCACTCCGTGGGCCGCAGGCAGGCAAGTCTGGGTACCCTGGTTCCCAGAACGCCGACAGTAGCCCCCGGGCCCAAGGCATGCTCGGACTTGGCTTTCAGGCAAAGCCAAAGGGCAAGGGCGAAGCGCCACGGGCCCCAATCGCTTGCGGGCTAGGCCGACGCATGGCGCTTGATGGGACATGGGCATCTCCACTTCCCCACGCCGCCTCGGCAACTGCCCCAGGCTGACAAAAGACTGGCGCTCGCCACCGAGCCTTCATTGCCTTCTCTTCGCCTCGCTCCAGATCCCCTTTCTCCCTGCCGAGAGCACCTCCAGATCTGGTCGAATTCCTCCTCCCTTCTGCATCTCTCCTTTTGAGGTCTTGCGGATGGCGTCCGAGAAGGTGAAGCCTGCCACTCCGACCGCAAGCTCCTCCTCCGCGCTTGCGCCGGCCCTCGGCACGTCCTCCATCACCAAGAGGAAGCACCTCGCCGCCGCGCTCCCGCTGATGGCGAGCAATGACAACGAGTGGAGGGAGATGGTGCTCCTGGCCGGCTCCACCGAGCAAGGGACCCTGGTGGGAACATTCTATCCCTTCTTCCTTCACAACGTCTTTGCGGGGCTCATCCCGCCTTTCTCCAATTTCTTCACCGCCGTCCTCGACCTCTACCAGGTTCAAGCCCTACATCTGCAGCCCAACTCCATCCTTCTCTTGTCCATCTTCGCCTTCTACTGCGAGGCATTCGTAGACGTGATGCCCTCCGTTGCGCTCCTCCACCACTTCTTCTACCTCCGGATGCACGACCCAAACCAACGTTCCGGCTATGTCTCCTTTGTCGCGGTCCACAGCGGCAACGCGCTCTTGAGGGCCGGGAAGAAGGTGGAGAACTTCTGGTGCAAGTGGGTCTTCATGGACGCCAGGGGCCTCTACGCGCGGCTGGAATTGCTGACCAAGCTACCGGAGAAGCTCGATTGGTGGGGCCACGAGAAACTCACCGACCCCCGGGTGGCACCAGTCCTGGGGAAGATGACGGAGGACTTGGAGGCCGGGGCGCTGACGGGGGCCATGCTCATCAAGGAGTTCCTGACGCAGCACCTGGCCTTGCTCCAGGCACACATGCGCCCCATGTGGGAGTTCAAGGGCACGGAGGATGACATCTGGCTGCGCTCAGGGAGCCTGACGGGCGAGGAGCTGGACAAGGCCATACACACCTTGCTTGAGAAGGATCCGGGCAGCCTCCCGGCGGCCTACATCCCGTTGTACCATCGTGCCGACGGGGCGGCGCAGGTCATCGCCATGCCCGTCTTCAACAAGCTGGGGCTCGTGCCGCCTGAGCTCCCCAACCCCACGGTGCCGGTGTCTTCCGGCGACGACTCCGGGGAAGAGGGTGAAGATGACTTGGAGGCAACCGTGGATGACGTGACGGCGATCTCTCCCCTGTCCCAGGGCGAGCTTCTCCGCGGCTTCTCCGACGATGATGACACCACCGAGCCCCGGGGCTTGGAGCCTTCGCGATCCACCGGGGTTGTGACGAGGTCCGGAGCCTCTCCGCCGGCCCAGCGAAGGCCAGGCCGAACAAATCCGAAGAAGGGCGGGGTGGCACCCTTTCCTCAAGGTGACACCTCCACCTTGCCGTCCTTTGCCGCTGCACCGAGGCCAGCCGTCGTGCACCCCGCCGATCCTCGAGGCACGACAAAGCCCGTGCTCAGGAAGATCGGGGGTGCCCTGACCCCGGCTAGGAAAAGGGCGTACATCGCCGCTGACGAGTAAGCACCTTACCTTGTTTTTATTTGCCACCCTTGATGTCGTGCCCACAATACTCTCCTGCTGGTAACCAGGATGGAGACCGTGGTGAAGAAGAGGAAGGAGGGAGCCGGGACCTCGGAGGCACCACCATCTGCCATGGCCGCGGTGACCCTGGCGCAGACGGAGGAGGTCGCCTCGCGCTCCCCGGTGACGGAGCGGGCCCCTCAAAGCACGGTGGTGGGGCCTCAGGAGGAGGCTGCCTCCATGGGCCACCGGGCTCCGGAGCCGCCCGTCCCCGTCGCACCCGCGGGGGGTTCGGCGGCTCCAGAGCCCCCAGCCCCCCTTGCTGCTGCTGCAACGCCAGCCCATGCGCCGGTGCCGCCTCCTCCCCAGGTCCTTGAGTTGGTGGACGGCGGCCCCCTCGTTAGGCTCGGGGCTCTGGAGGAAGCCTACGCCACGTTGGATCAGCTCCGGACCGATCTCCAGGACGCCGACAGGTGCATGGCGACGGGACACATGGGGCTGATCTCGGGGTGGCTCCAGGCAGACGCGTCTGCTAGGACGGCCTGGAGGCGGGCCGAGGCTGCCGCCGCGGAGAGCAGGAAGGAGGTTGGCGAGGCCACGGCTGCTCGTGATGCGGTGCTGGCCGACGCGGTGTCTGCCAAGGAGCGCTGCAATGAGGCGAAGGCAGAGCTGAAGACTCTCCGCGAGGGGTAGGCCGCCCGCAGCCAACAGCTCCAGTGGCAAGAGGAGGAGCTCAAGGCTCACGAAGCGACGCTTGCCGACCGCGACGCCAAGCTAGCCCAGGCAACCAAGGACCAAGCTGTGGAGCAGGGCCGCCTAAGCAAGCTGAAGGAGGAGGTGGACAAGGCCCAGGCGTCCCATGCCCAGCTCGTCTCTGAGGTGACGGCCTGGCTGGAGGCCAGGGGAAAGACCGTCGCCGCTGCCGAGAAGGCGGCGGCTGAGGGACGTGAAGCCTTCGTTTCCCTCGAGCTGAGGTCCCGCACGGCGCTGCACTCCCTTTAAGGAGAAGGGTACGACAAGCCGCTGGCGACTACGGAGGATGGCCCTGCTGGACTTCTCCTCAAGCTCGCTGAGGCGCTTGAGGGAATCGCCGCCGGAGTGCACTCCATGGTGGAGGGAGAGTGCCGTGCGCTTTTCACCGCGGCCGCGACGCGTGTCTTCAGCCACCTTCACCTTTGGGAATCGAGCTTCAACCTGGGCACCCTAATCGAACCAGTGGCTCTTGAGGCTCGGAACGCTGCTGCCGAGGCCGTGAAGAAACAGGTCGCCCTGCTGGAGAAGTTCCTCTGCATCCCCGACCCCGCGGCCGCGGCGAACGGAGTCGGCGGCGAAGATGGTGGCGGGGTCATCGACGACGGGCTCCCCAAGGCGGGTGACAGTGGCAACCAAGGCAACGGTGGTGCTTCCTCCTAGTTCGGCCATGCAACATCCATCGTGCCTCGTAGAGGTGTGAGAACTTCTGCTTAAATTCGTGGAACATTATGTTTTGTAATAACTATTGGGACTCCGCAATTTCCTTTCCATGCTCCAATTCCTTCTTGTTTGCCTTAGTGTTCTGCGTCGGTAGGGCCTGGCCCCGCGCATACCTCAGCCGCCATTGGGGCGTCCGGATCACCAGGATGAGGCCAAGGGGTGAGGGGCTACGTGACCAGTGAGGCCCCTGAGTCGCGATGCTCAGGGGTCCCCCTTGACGTACGAACAACCCTCATCAAGGAAACATGAGCAGCGTCTGAGTTAATCTGGAGTCCCCATACCTTTCGTCGCCAGCCTTTGCCTGGGAGGGTCGCGAGAAAACTAGGTGCGAGAGACCTGGTGAGGTGACGTGCGCCAGGCGTGGCCTGGGCGCAGCCCCCGTGCCCCGCCCCCTCGCGCGGGCCTCCCATAGAGAAAGCTGTGCGGCAGGGCTGTAGAGAGAGCCTGTAGGCCATCCTGAGGTTATTGCAGCCGCTAGGGTGCCCTCAGTTGTTTATTCACCAGCGCGTAGCATGGTGCTTCCACTTTAGCGTGGGCATAGCCGCTCCTCGATAGTGTCATCCGCCAGCACGGAGCATGGGGCTTCCACTGGTGCGTGGGTGGGAGCTCCCTTGGGGGGGAGACTTCAGGGCGTGTACAGCCTCGTCCGTACGCATGGCTAGCACGGCAGGACTGGAGGAGGTGTATATGGGCACTCATGAGCCAGCGCGGGGCTCACAAGGCCCTACCACAAGGCGTGTTGCGCCTGAATTTTTAGCGCGGGGCACTTGTAAGAGACCTACGAGATGTGTGAGGTGACCTGCGCCGAGTGAATCTCCGGAGGACATCGCATGAGAAGGCCAAACACCAACGACCCCCGGAGGTGACGTGAACGGGACCAGCCCGCCAAACAGAGCTCAGCCATTGGATTTCTCGATGCTGCAGGGACGGACCCGAGCACAGACGCCGTGCCCAGTCTTCTCATGCAATAATCCTAAAGAAAGACAACCGGCGCGCGGCTCCCGCGGTGGCGAGGCATCGGGTTGCGTGCCCTGACTTATCCACACGCGATTAGCTCATGCGAGAACAAGGCACCAAGGACCATGGGAGGTGACGTGCATGGGAGCTGGCCCGCGAGACAGAGCTCGGCCACTTGGGTTTAGCGACGCTGCTGGGACGGACCCAAGCACAGACGTCGTGCCAGTCCTTAATCATGAGGCAGTCGTGGGCGGGCTCGTGAGGGCACACAACGTTCATGGTGACGAAGCACCGGACATACAGGTTGCAATATCTTAGGAAATTCATGAGAGGCGAAACCAATTTTGATACATGCACAAAATGATACAGGCTACAGGGGTTGGCCCTAACAGCTCGAGGATGATGCGGCCCGAGAGGCGCCCTCAACTGAACAAACCAAAAAGTCACCTGGCAACGTCGTTGCAGAAGTGTTGGAGTAGCTGAAGATGCGCGTTGCAGAGGTCGTTCCACACGAGTCGGCCGGCTCCTGAGTCCCGAGAGGCTCTGGAGGCCTGGGAAGCTCGCGAGGGTCCGGCACCTCCTCTGTCAGGACCGCCTGGCGCCGGGTCTCATGAGCCGCCAGGACGCCCTGCATGTGGCGCTGGTGCAAGGCAGCCATGTTCTGCAGGCCGAACGGCATGTGGACATAGCTGCAGGGGTAGCCCCCACTCCGACCGACGCGGGACGGCCAGAAGAGCTCCTGAGAAGCGGCCCTGTTGAGGCCTGGGATGTTGACGCAGACACGTAGCTCGTCACCCACGTCGGGGGCGGCAACTGCACTGAGTGGTGCGTGGCGGTGCTTGCCGCGCATGGCTCGCGCCTCCTGAAGCTCTTCGGTTGCCTTGGTGATGAACTCCTGAGCGCCTAGCGCCTCGCGCCCTGCTCATGGAAGCGCGCGTTGAAGCACGCCTCCACATGGTGCCCGAACGCCTCCCTCATGGCGCTGATTAGGTCAGAGGCCCTCCAGAGGAGAGCCCCCGAGCCTGTCCTGAGGGGGGCGCCGGGCGCGCTTTCCTATGCGAGAGGGAAGGGCACCCCAGCAGTGGGTGCGGGGCCTGAGGCGCGATTGTCAGACGCACCAGCCTCCTGGCGGCCCCTGGGGAGGAGCTGCTTCTTCTTCTTGGGGATGGCCTCAGGAGGCCGAACTGCACCCTCGTCGTCAGAGTTCTTGACCGTCGCAGCCTGGTAGGCGCGCTCAAGGGAGCACACCGCTGCCTTCTCGTCGCAGGCGACCATGATGATACCGCCACTACCTGGCATCTTGAGGACATTGTAGCCGTGGTGCGTCGCCGCCATGAACTTGGCGAGGGCCGGGTACCCGAGGATTGCATTGTACGGGAGGCAAATGTGGGCGACGACGAAGTCGATGAGCTCGGTGTGGTAGTTGTCTCGCTGACCAAAGGTGACAGGGAGGCGGATCTGCCCTATGGGGATGGTGGAGCCATCGGTCACCCCTGAGAAAGGATTGGTGGGGAGGAGCTGGTCGTACGGCACCTGGAGCATCTCAAACGTCTCGACGGAGAGAACGTTGAGCCCCGCGCCGCCATCGATGAGTGTCTTGGTGACAAGGACGTTACTGATGGTTGGTGAGCAGAGAATTGAGAGCATGCCAGCGGCAGCTGAGCACCTGAGCTGGTCTATAGAGTCGAAGGTGACGGCGTACTTGGACCATCTGAGGGGATGCGACGCCTCAAGCTTGGGAAGGGCCGCGTTCACCTCACGAGTGAACTGCTTGAAGATGCGATGAGAAGCGGGGGCCTGAGCGCCACCCAGGATGCAGGCAATGGCACGAGGCTCTTGGAAGCCCCCAGCCCCATCGTCTTGGCAATGGTCGTCGTTCCTCCTTGGCGGTGGTGGCAGCGGAGGAAGGCCGACGTTGCCCTGAGGATGGTCCTCACAAGGCTTGTCTCTCTAGGGGCCGTCGCGAGGCTGGCCTTGCCAGTGGTCCTCACGAGGCTGATCGCGCCAGTCCTGGTGGGGGTCGCGGTTGTCCCAGCGGCCACCACCGCGGCCTTCTCCGCGGCCATAGCCATGGTCGTTGCGCTCGGTACGGCGGCCGAAGCACCCGTCGCGGATTGCCCTGAGCTCTTGGCAGTCGTTGGTGTTGTGGCTATGGACGTTATGGAAGACGCAGAATGGACGGCTGCCCTTGGAGGACTCGGGGTGGTCGCAGCCGCGCTTCATCTCAGGTTCGGCCGCGAGCACAGCTGGGCCCTTGCGCTTCACGTCCTTAGCCTTGGCCTTCTTGTCCTCAGGATCGAGCTCCGGAGGCTCCAGGAGGAAGAGGCGACCTTCCTCTGCCCTCGCGCACTTGGTGGCCATGTTGAACATCTCCAGAGCCGAGCACAAGTCCTAGTGCATGGTGAGCTCTTCCTTCATCTTGACATCCCGGACGCCCTCAGAGAATGCCGTAATGATGGCCTCATCCGATACCTTTGGGATCTTGAGGCGAACGTTGGTGAAGCGTTGTATGTACTTATGCAAGGTTTCGCCTGGCTGCTGCTTCATGCGCCGCAGGTCGCCTGCCCTGGAGCGCGGTCACGAGTGCCCTGGAAGTTCGCGATGAAGTGCTCGCGGAGCTCGTCCCACGAGGAGATCGACCCCACCGGAAGGTTCAGGAGCCAGAAGCGCACGCCGTCCTTGAGGGCCATGAGGAACTAGTCCGCCATGACCTTCTCATTGCCGTTCGCCGCCTCGATGCTCAGCTCATAGAGTTGGAGGAACTCGGCGGGGTCAGGGCTGCCGTCGTAGCGCGGAGGCAGATCCGGCTTGAACTTGCCAGGCCAGAGACGACGCGGCGCAGCTCCGGGGTGAAAGCACGGCACCCTACCGCACTCACAGGGGCCATCCGCAAGGGAGGGGCCTGATCTTGATGCCCGCGTGCCGCCGCCTTTGGCGGTACACGGTCTTGACGTGGCGGTGCTGGAAGCGCACGCACTTCTCCTTGGGACCGCTGCACCACTTGGCAGCTTTCTTCATCGCGCGCTGGTGCTCTGTGCGGCGGGTCACGCTGGGGAGCTTCACGCCTCGGCCCGGGGCCCTCGTCGTGCAGAGGAGGGGGAGGAGGTGCGTCGTGAGCCACATCGCCTGCCAGGGGTAGCGGAGGGTGAAGCGAACGAGACGGTGCAGGGGCCTCGCCAGCGGCGTTGACGAGTTCGGCGATGCGGGCGAGCCAGTCGTCGTAGAGGTCGTTGGCCGGACGATAGCGCAGAAGCTCGCGCGCCATGAGCAGCGCAGATTGCGTGTTCGCCGGCCCACGATGGCCATGAGAAGACGACGTCGTGGCTGGAGTGGGTGATGGAGTCGCGGTGCGGCCGTCGCGCTGCACGGACGGTGGCAGCGACGAGTCCTGCTGCTCACGGGCAGCAGGGTCGGTGGCGGCGTTAGCCACCAGGGAGGCAGAGCGGCGAGGGGCGCCGTTGCCCATGGGTGCCGTCTGGGCGACACGAGCGGCCCGGCGCTCGGCACGAACACGGCGAGCGTCGGCCATAGCAACGGCGGAACAGCGGCGGAGCGAACAGTGGGAGAGAAGCTTCGACACGCCCCTAACTGGCGCGCCAAATGTTAGATTCAGGGCTCCGCATACCCAAAGAAGGTTCGAACTCTGGGGCATGTGCGAAGAACTCAACCTATCCTGCCAACCAAATGCGTCGCCCTACAGCCTAGCTTGATGAACAAGGAAGAAGATGGACACGGCAGTTTACCCAGGTTCTGGCCACCTTGCGGTGTAATACCCTACTCCTGCTTTGTGGTGGATTTGCCTCACGAGGGGCTGAGGATGAACTAGTACAAGGGAAGAACAACCTCACGAGGTCTGCTATAGTGTGGGTGTGAGATGAGGATCCCCCCCATCTCTTGGTGGTGGCTAGCCTATATTTATAGTGGCCTCGATCCTCTTCCTCCAAAACAAAGGCAGGAAGGGATCCCACAGTGGCCAATTTGAAAGGGGACAAGTAGTACATCTTATCCTGACGAAAGGTGGTCTTCGCCTGCAAAGCCTCTGGTCGTGACGCTGCGGTGGGCTCGGCGATGACATCCGTCTTGTCGTTCTGGCGGTCTTGGTCTTGTTGCACGGGAATGGAAACCTTTGGGTGATTCCTCGGGACCCCATGCCTGCGCTTGCCTCCTTAGCACCAAAGAGGAAACCTGCTGCTCTGCGCCCGCTGGCGCCCACCTGGCCTTGGTCGTCATGGCTTGCATCACCTCAACCTCATGAGGTGGGCACCTGCATAGAAATCTCCGCTCCTTAGGAGCCAGCCTGGGGAGGCCGCTCCCTCTGGAGGTCTTGATGTCGCCCCCTCGCGAGGCTCGGCCCCTCGCGAGGCTCGGCCCCTCGCGAGGGGCTTGTCTTGAAGGTGTTGTAGATGGGTCGTACCAGGCCGTCGATGGAGCCACGCCGTGGGCCGCAGGCAGGCAAGTCTGGGTACCCTGGTTCCCAGAACGTCGACATGCCGATCATCGGGCAAGTCCACCA
The DNA here is from genome assembly GCA_011799875.1 of Thinopyrum elongatum. NCBI lineage: Eukaryota > Viridiplantae > Streptophyta > Magnoliopsida > Poales > Poaceae > Thinopyrum > Thinopyrum elongatum. The sequence continues at coordinate 231,342,281 of CM022298.1, forward strand.
AAGTCCATACTTTGTTCTCATACATGGATCCTATCTCAGATTTCATGGCCTCAAGCCATTTATCAGAATCTGGGCTCATCATAGCTTCTTCATAGTTCATAGGTTCGCCATTGTCTAACAACATGACTTCCAAGACAGGATTACCGTACCACTCTGGTGCGGAACGTGTTTTGGTCGACCTACGAAGTTCAGTAGTAACTTGATCCGAAGTTTCATGATCATCATCATTAGCTTCCTCTCTAGTTGGTGTAGTCATCACGGGAATGGTTTTCTCTGATGTACTACTTTCCAATCCGAGATAATGTACAATTAACTCATCAAGTTGTACTTTCCTCCCACTCACTTCTTTCGAGAGAAACTCCTTCTCTAGAAAGGACCCATTCTTGGCAACAAAGATCTTGCCTTCGGATCTGTGGTAGAAGGTGTACCCAATAGTTTCCTTAGGGTATCCTATGAAGACGCACTTCTCCGATTTGGGTTCGAGCTTATCAGGCTGAAGACCTTTGACATAAGTGTTGCATCCCCCAACCTTAAGAAACGACAGCTTAGGTTTCTTGACAAACCATAGTTCATACGGTGTCGTCTCAACGGATTTAGACGGTGCCCTATTTAATGTGAATGCGGTTGTCTCTAATGCATAACCCCAAAATGATAAAGGCAAATCGGTAAGAGACATCATAGAACACACCATATCTAATAAAGTACGGTTACGATGTTTGGACACACCATTACGCTGTGGTGTTCCAGGTGGCGTGAGTTGTGAAACAATTCCACATTATTTTAAATGAAGGGCAAACTCGTAACTCAAATATTCACCTCTATGATCAGATCATAGAAACTTTATTTTCTTGTTACGATGATTCTCTACTACACTCTGAAATTCTTTGAACTTTTCAAATGTTTCAGATTTGTGTTTCATTAAGTAGATATACCCATACCTACTCAAATCATCTGTAAAGGATAGAAAATAATGATACCCACCGCGTGCCTTAACACTCATCGGACCGCATACATCGGTATGTATTATTTTCAATAAGTCATTAGCTCGCTCCATTGTTCCGAAGAATGGAGTTTTAGTCATCTTACCCATGAGGCATGGTTCGCAGGTATCAAATGATTCATAATCAAGTGATTCCAAAATTCCATCCGCATGGAGTTTCTTCATGCGCTTTACACCAATATGACCTAAACAGCAGTGCCACAAGTATGTTGCACTGTCATTGTCAACTTTGCATGTTTTGGCATCAATATTATGAATATGTGTATCACTACGATCGAGATTCAATAAGAATAGACCATTCATCAAAGGTGCATGACCATAAAAGATATTACTCATATAAATAGAACAACCGTTATTCTCTGACTTAAATGAATAACCGTCTCGCAATAAACAAGATCCAAATATAATGTTCATGCTCAACGCTGGCACCAAATAACAATTATTGAGGTCTAAAACTAATCCCGAAGGTAGATGTAGAGGTAGCATGCCGACGGGGATCACATCAACCTTGGAACCATTCCCGACGTGCATCGTCACCTCGTCCTTAGCTAATCTTCGTTTATTCCGCAGCTCTTATTTCGAGTTACAAATATGAGCAACTGAACTAGTATCAAATACCCAGGCGCTACTACGAGCATTGGTAAGGAACACATCAATAACATGTATATCAAAATATACCTTTGTTCACTTTGCCATCCTTCTTATCCACCAAGTATTTGGGGCAGTTCCGCTTCCAGTGACCATTTCCTTTGCAGTAGAAGCACTCAGTTTCAGGCTTGGGTCCAGCTTTGGTCTTCTTCACGGGAGCAGCAACTTGCTTGCCATTCTTCTTGAAGTTCCCTTTCTTTCCCTTGCCCTTTTTCTTGAAACTAGTGGTCTTATTAACCATCAACACTTGATGCTCCTTCTTGATTTCTACCTCCACTGATTTCAGCATCGCAAAGAGCTCAGGAATCGTTTTCATCATCCCTTGCAATTTATAGTTCATAACGAAACTCTAGTACCTTGGTGATAGTGTCTGGAGAACTCTGTCAATCACTATCTTATCTGGAAGATTAACTCCCACTTGATTCAAGCGATTGTAGTACCCAGACATTCTGAGCACATGCTCACTGGCTGAGCTATTCTCCACCATCTTGTAGGTAGATTGCTTGTCAGAGGTCTCATACCTCTCAACACGGGCATGAGCCTGAAATACCAATTTCAGCTCTTGGAATATCTCATATATTCCATGGCGTTCAAAACGTCTTTGAAGTCCCGATTCTAAGTCGTAAAGCATGGCACACTGAACTATTGAGTAGTCATCAGTCTGCGTTTGCCAGGCGTTCACAACGTCTAGATTAGCGGGAACGGGTTGGTTACCTAGCGGTGCATCAAGGACATAATTCTTCTGTGCAGCAATGAGGATAATCCTCAAGTTACGGACCCAGTCCGTGTAGTTGATGCCATCATCTTTCAACTTAGCTTTCTCTAGGAACGCATTAAAATTTAAGGGAACGGTAGCATGGGCCATTGATCTACAACATAATTTGCAAAGACATTTTGACTATGTTCATGATAAATTTTAGTTCAAATAATTAAATTACTAATGAACTCCCACTTAAATCAACACCCCTCAAGTTGTCTAAGTGATACATGATCCAAATCAACTAACCCATGTCCGATCATCACGTGAGATGGGGTAGTCATCAATGGTGAACATCTTCATGTTGATCATATCTACTATATGACTCATGTTCGACCTTTCGGTCTCCAGTGTTCCAAGACCATGTCTGTACATGCTAGGCTCGTCAAGTTTAACCCAAATATTTCACGTGTGTAAATCTGGCTTACACCCGTTGTATGTGAACGTAGAGTCTATCACACCCGATCATCACGAGGTGCTTCGAAACGACGAACTTTAGCAATGGTGCATACTCAGGGAGAACACTTTTATTTTGAAATTAAGTGAAGGGATCATCTTATAATGCTACCGTCGTTCTAAGCAAAATAAGATGCATAAAGGATAAACATCACATGCAATCAAAATATGTGACATGATATGGCCATCATCATCTTGTGCTTTTGATCTCCAACTCCAAAACATCGTCATGATCTCCATCGTCACTAGCTCGACACCTTGATCTCCATTGTTGCGTCGAGGTCGTCTCGCCAACTATTGCTTCTACAACTATTGCTAACGCATAGCGATAAAGTAAAGCAATTACATGGTGCTTAGTGATTGACACGCATGTCATACAATAAATAAAGACAACCCTAAGGCTCCTGCCGGTTGTCGTACTCATCGACATGCAAGTCGTGAACTTATTACAAAACATGATCATCTCATACATCAACATATATCATATCATATCTTGACCATATCACATCACAACATGCCCTGCAAAAACAAGTTAGGCGTCCTCTACTTAGTTGTTACAAGTTTTACGTGGCTACTACGGGCAACTAGCAAGAACCGTTCTTACCTACGCAAAACCACAACGGTGATTATCAAGTTTGCTGTTTTAACCTTCTTCAAGGACCAGCCGTAGTCAAATTCGATTCAACTAAAGTAGGAGAAACAGACACCTGCCAGCCACCTTTATGCAAAACAAGTTGCATGTCAGTCGGTGGAACCAGTCTCATGTGCGTGGACATGTAAGGTTGGTCTGGGCCGTTTCATCCCACAATGCCGCCAAATCAAAATAAGACGTTGGTGGTAAGCAGTATGACCATCACCGCCCACAACTCCTTTGTGTTCTACTCGTGCATATCATCTATGCATAGACCTGGCTCTGATACCACTGTTGGGGAACGTTGCATGGAAAACAAAAAAATTCTATGAACACGCAAAATCTATCCATGGACATGCATAGCTATGAGAGGGGGAGAGTGTATCTACGTACCCTCGTAGACCGTTAAGCGGAAGCATTTATCAACGCGGTTGATATAGTCGTACACCTTCACGATCCGCCCAATCAAGTACCGAACGTACAACACCTCCACGTTCAGCACACATTCAGCTCGATGACATCCTTGCCTTCTTGATCCAGCAAGACGGGCGAAGTAGTAGATGAGTTCTGGTAGCACGATGGCGTGGTGACGGTGGTGATGCATCTATCTCTGCAGGGCTTCGCCGAGCACTACGAAAATATGACCGAGGATGAACTAGAGGGAGAGGGGCGCTGCACACGGCTAGGGAATTGTGGTGTGTGTTGCACCTCTCCTCCCTCTCATATATATAGGTGGAGGGGAGGAGGAGGCAGCCCTAGGGCGCCCCAAAAGGGGTCGGCGGCCAGCCCTGGTGCCTGCCCTGGCCGCGCCCTCCCCTTTCCTTCCTGGCGCTTGGGGGGAAAGGCAGGAGGGGAGGCACCCCCTTCTTTTCCTTTCCCTGCATGTGGAAGAGAAGGAAAGAGGGGGCTAGCCCTCTCCCTTCCTTCCCTAGGGCTGCCTGCCATGAGGTGTGGGCGCGCCAGCCCTATGTGGGCTGGTGTGCTCTCCCTCGTTGGCCCGTTTGGCCCAATATGCTTCTGTGGCCTCCCGGAACCCCTTCCGGTGATCTGATGATTACCCGGCACATTCCGAAACCTTTCCGGTGACCAAATAGCATCGTCCTATATATCAATCTTTACCTCCAGACCATTCCGGAGCTCCTCGTCATGTCCGTGATCTCATCTGGGACTTCGAACAACATTCAGTCACCAACTCACATAACTCATATAATACTATATCGTCAATGAACGTTAAGCGTGCGGACCCTACGGGTTCGAGAATGATGAAGACATGACCGAGACGCCTGTCCGATCAATAACCAATGGCGGGACCTGGATGTCCATATGGTTCCTACATATTCTACGAAGATCTTTATCGGTCGAACCTTTATGACAACATACGTAATTCCCTTTGTCTGTCGGTATGTTACTTGCCCGAGATTCGATCGTCGGTATCTCTATACCTAGTTCATTATCGTTACTGGCAAGTCTCTTTACTCGTTCCGTAATACATCATCTTGTAACTAACTCCTTAGTCACTTTTCTTGCAAGCTTTGTGATGTGTACTACCGAGAGGGCCCAGAGATACCTCTCCGATACATGGAGTGACAAATCCCAATCTCGATTCATGCCAACTCAACAGACACCTTCGGAGATACCTGTAGAGCATCTTTATGATCACCCAGTTACGTTGTGACGTTTGATAGCACACAAGGTATTCCTCCGGTATCTGGGAGTTGCATGATCTCATGGTCGAAGGAATATGTATTTGACATTATGAAAGCAGTAGCAATTACTAAACGATCATATGCTAAGCTAACGGATGGGTCTTCTCCATCACATCATTCTCCTAATGATGTGATCACGTTATCAAATGATAACTCATGTCTATGGTTAGGAAACCTTAACCATCTTTTGATCAACGAGCTAGTCTAGTAGAGGCTCACTAGGGACACAGTATTTGTTTATGTATGCACACATGTATTTAAGTTTCCGGTCAATACAATTCTAGCATGAATAATAAACATTTATCATGAATAAGGAAATATAATAATAACAACTGTTATTATTGCCTCTAGGGCATATTTCCAGCACAAACATCATCTGTAACACGGTGATTGTAACGACAACTTATAGGTTTATCGAAAAGTTTGACAAGGGACTAGATAACTCGAGAGTGGAATTTGCTCCTCCAAGTACATCTCGGGTTTTGTAAAGTATCCCGAAGCAAAGGGAATAACACATGATAACCAAAGGTTCACTCGAATGTCATTCTTGTACCCATAGGGATCGATATGGACGTCCACGGTTCTGCTATCGGTCATTAAACAAAGGGGCTTTGTTCATGTCTATGTTTTACCGAACCTACGGGGTCACAAGATTAAGGTAATCACGATCTACTGAGTGTTTGTAGGACAGGAGTGTCAAGGATTTATTTGTGAAATAGTTTCGTTAATATTCAAAATAGGAACCGGAAGCGTTTTAGGGTCACCAGAAGGGTTTTGAAGTTTATCGGGCAATACCGGGTATTACCGATAAATAATATATAGGTGAAAAATGTTTCCAGAGATGTTAAATTAATAATAAATGGCTTTAGTAATTGTTAGCAGGCTTTTACAATTAATTAAATATCAACGGGACTTAAAATACCAAAAGGTGGACGCCCATGTAGACGTGCATGTGCATGCACCCAGGACGCAGCAGCGCCGGGTTGAGGTGATCATTGTTTTTTTTTTTGAAAAGGAGGATGACCCCCGGCCTCTGCATCTGGGAGATGCATGCAGCCACTTTATTGATTATTCACAAAGACCTTACAAAGTAATACATCAATATCTCTGAAGCCGTCATCTTGGCAACATCTGTCGCTACTCCTATCCATTGATGAAGTGGTGCAGAAAGTATGAGCCGAATCCCCAGACCTCTCACCTAGCCTAACATCTAATGCCGGAGGCCCCGACCAAGCCACATACCGGGTCTGGGGCACAAAATGGTCTGACGCACTCTCATAGGTCGTCGCTGTCGTCTTCCATCAATCCATCTTTAAAGCAGGTACTGACGCATCGACCTTGCCAAGCCTGCCGTCGACGCCCCCACGGTGGCAGACAGCGCCTCCTCCCTACGTGCGGTCGTCATCACGCATCCGTCGCCGAGACTTTGCTGTGCCTCGCCGCCGAGACTCCACGACGTCGTCGCGTCACAGGAAATGCCGCTCCGCCGTAGATGCCGTCCACTGGTCCCTCGAGACTATGCACACCTCCAAGAATGACGCCCTCAAGAGGGGTACGACACATGAGCGCCACCGTCATGCGATCGATTGATCTAGGGTTTCCCCCGGAGGTAGCGGATAGGGGTCTAGAGCTTCTCCACGACGATGCCTTCAAGAAGGGACGACACAGAAAACGCCGCCATCGCCGACCTTGGCAACGTACCAAGAGTAGGATTTTCACCCGGATACGCTCGAGGACCCTCCATCCAGCATCGTGTGCATGGGACCGCCACCGATCACCGCCGCCACGCATGGAGGCCGCACCGATCGGATCAGATCTGACCGGAGACCAGACCCACCATGCCGCCACCGCAGTAACAAGTTCAGATCCCAGCCACCGGCGGCGCCCCAGCACCCTGCAGAGGCCCAGCCGGCCTTCCTCCACCACCCGCGCCGCGAACAGACCCCTGTAGCCATATCCGGACGGACCTGGCCAGTGCGCCGCCCGCACGCTCCCGCTCGAGACGAATCCCTCGCAGCCGCCGCACCTTGGAGAAGCAGGAGCACGCCACCGCGCCGCCCTGGGACGCACACGTCGCCACCCTGGCCGCCCGCCGCCGCGCCGAGGAGCCCCGCCGCAGCCCCACGCCTCCGCCTGAGAAGGGCCGTCCCGCGCCAGCCCAAGACCCAAGCAAAGAGGAACGAGATCCCCGCCGCCACCCACGCCGGCCAGGCTTTGCGCGGCAGCGGCGGCGGGGGAGGAGGGCCTGCGGCGGCGCACTAGGGTTCGCCCCTGTCGCCCGCGGGGGCGACCCGGGGCTCGGGGCTTGAAGTGATCCTTGTAGTTGGTGGTGAAGATGATAACACGCTCCATGCCGCTCGCCGACCACAGCCCGTCGATGAAGTGGAGTAGCCCCGGCAGTGTGATACTCTGCTATTCCATGTTGGCATTCAGAGAAAGAATGTTCAGGCACTCATAATGTGTGTGTTCACCAATCAAAGATCGATGCTTCTCTTGTTCCTATATATGCAGCGTACCGTGTTTTAGCACCAATCACGAGCGAGGCGCCGTTCAAACTAGAGCGAGCCTGCGGTCTATGGAGGTGTGTGTGCGCGCGCGCTCCTACTGTTTAGTCGTTGTTCCATTGACCGCCAAATTGCTGCTTGAATTTACTGTGCTTGGCTGTGGTAGCAGTAAAAACAAGAGAAATGGGAAGCGATTCAGATGGTGCGGAGTAGTTTGCAGGCCTTCCAGAGTTCCAGTTTGGTGATTGGGCTGGTCGGCGAGCGCGCGTGTTCGACTGCAAAGCTTGGAGACTGGAGGTCTATAGCCTTTGCTGCAGTGTACGAGCCGTGAGGCCTATGGAGCTACTTTGCCGTGCAGCAGCAGCAGGTCGTGGCAGCGGGCAGCCTGAAACTCTGAAAATAAAAGCAAAAGCAGTCTTTCTACGTGTCATATTGTCGCGTTCTGGGGCATGGTGAGCAGCGCACCCCACAAATATCGTTGGTCCAACTCTTTATTTTGTACTTGGTCCAAGTTGCCGTTTCTTGCATGCCAAACTTCTACAATGGTTGATAAGATAGTCTTATCTTAAGTCATGTAATTTAGTTATGGCAAAAAAATATGTATACAATGGATCATCTCTTAGCCTTATCTTCAATAATTAGTCATTCCTAAAAACATGGTGAGACATATTGTGCTAAAAGATCATCTCTTGTTTTCTCTTAAATAAGAGAAGACAAGCTTTTTCTTATGAGTTCTCTCTTCTCCACCTCATCATTTACCCTACGTGGCACTCCTAAGATAGCACCATTGTACATGCCCTAATCCTTGATCAATGCCATCTTTTTGTCCAAAGAGATGGTATATAACTTGATCAATGGCATTTTAGTATTACTAGTAGTATATAAATTAGCGATCTCTTAGCCTTGCTGGTGGGGTTGGAGCCCCGGATCGAACACGCCGTTCAAAACTAGAGCGAGCCTCACGATGGGAATGGGCCGACCTTACCCATTGAAACATTAGTCCGGCACATAATTTCAAGGCTGATGGGTTTTCTAGGTCGGTTTCATAAGAAAATTGAGCTAGGGGAGCTGGTCACCATCGTCCATGGGGACAAGCAGGTCGGCCTAAATTTAGTTGCTCAAGTTTGTTGTATGTCATTACAGTGCACATGACTTTGCAAGGGGACCCGGCCCGTTTTTACGGGAGGGCGGCCTGTGCCACCTCCTATTAGCCCGCTCCTCACCCCTGCTGCACATGGCAGCCGTTGGATCCAGCACGTACACCATGCGCGGGCACTCGCACGGGCTGCGCCTGGCAGTGGAGGAGAGTCGCACCCGCACCGCTCGGTAGCGGCCGGCTCTACAGTGCGGCCAACAACGGCTCTCACATGGCGTTGTGTGACCCGGAGGACCGCACCACGACAAAGACACGCCTCATTCTGCAGCACGCGGCAATGGTCGGCTGCTCCGGTGCGGCCATCATCGGCGCTTGTGCAGGGCTACAAGAACGGAGAATTGCATCAGTGTGGAAGCGCGCCGCATCTCTCCCTCACCGGACTATCTCCTCGTCCTCCCCACCACAGGTCAACGTACTTCGGATATCGACACAGAAGTGGCGACACGATGGCGGTGTTGTCACTCGAAGGAGGCCTGGAGGAGCCGCCGGGTTGGAGATCATTCTCAGCAGCGCCTATGGGTGGCGTCCAATTGGCGCTGCAACGAGGATCCCTTCACGCTAGGGCGGAGGCCCTAGTGTCGGTGCTAGAACCGACGGAGCTCCGGTAAAGGGGTCCCAAACTTGATGATCTGAGCTAGATGGTAACAGAAGAAAGTAGGGACATGGTGTTTACCCAGGTTTAGGTCCTCTCGAAGAGGTAAAACGCTACGTCCTGCATTTGATATATTGATTTTGATGGGGTACATAGTACAGTATGATCTACCTCGAGATCGCATGAAGGAGTTCTAAGCTCTAAACCTTGCAATCGCGCCTCTACGGACTAAACCCCACGGCTTATTGATACGTCTCTGTCGTATCTATAATTTTTTATTGTTCCATGCCAATATTATACAACTTTTACACACTTTTGGCAAAAGTTTATATGATTTATGTGGACTAACATATTGATCCAGTGCCCAGTATCAGTTCCTATTTTTTGCATGTTATTTGTTTCGGAGAAAATCCGTATCAAACGAAGTCCAAACGCGATAAAAATTTACGGAGAATTATTTTGAATATAAGTGATTTTTGGGACTTGGAATCAACGCAAACGGGGGCCCACAGCCCCCACAAGACACCAGGACGCGCCCCAGGGGCCAGGTGTGCCCTGGTGGGTTGTGCCCTACTCGGATGTCGGTTAGGTCTCTACTTCGGACGCAAGGAAGCTTATATCCAAAAAAAATCGTGTTAAAATTTCAGCGTAATCGGAGTTACGGATCTCCCGGAATATAAGAAACGGTTTTCGGCCAGATCTGGGGAAGGCGAAACAGAAGAGAACAGAGAGGGAGATCCAATCTTGGAGGGGCTCCCGCCCCTCCGCCGCCATGGAGGCCATGGACCAGAGGGGGAATTCTCCTCCCATCTAGGGGGGAGGCCAAGGAAGAAGAAGAAGGAGGGGGGGCTCTCTCCCCCTCTCTCCCGGTGGCGCCGAGTGCCGCCGGGGCAAGGGTCGTGACGGCGATCTACATCAATAATCTTGCTACCGTCAACACCAACTTTCTCCCCCTTTATGCAGCGGTGTAACACCCCTTCTCCCCACTGTAATCTCTACTTAAACATGGTGCTCAACTCCGTATATTATTTTCCAATGATATGTGGTTATCCTATGATGTTTGAGTAGATCCGTTTTGTCCTATGGGTTAATCATGATCTTGGTTGGTATGATTGTATATTTTATTTATGGTGTTGTCCTACGGTGCCCTCCGTCTCGCGCAAACGTGAGGGATCCTCGCTGTAGGGTGTTGCAATATGTTCATGGTTTACTTATTGTCGGTGTTGCGGGGGTGACAACAGCCTAAACGCGGATAAGTGGGTTATGGCGTATGGGAGTAAATAGGACTTGATACTTAATGCTATGGTTGGGTTTCACGACCTTAATGATCTTTAGTAGTTGCGGATGCTTGCTAGGGGTCCAATCATAAATGCATATGATCCAAGTAGAGAAAGTATGTTAGCTCATGCCTCTTCCTCATATAAAATTATAAGAATGATTACCGGTACTTGTTATCGATTGCCTAGGGACAAATAACTTTCTTGTTGACAAAAACTATCCACTTTTACTACCTTACAATTTATTCGTAGTTTTATTTTCGCAAAGTACTCATAGTTTTATTCTTGCAAAATAGTTTCATACTTGTTTTAGGTAAAGCAAACGTCAAGTGTGCGTAGAGTTGTATCGGTGGTCGATAGAACTTGAGGGAATATTTGTTCTGCCTTTAACTCCTCGTTGGGTTCGACACTCTTATTTATCGAAGAAGGCTACAAACGATCCCCTATACTTGTGGGTTGTCAAGACCTTTTTCTGGCGCCGTTACCAGGGAGCAATAGCGTGGGGTGAATATTCTCATGTGTGCTTGTTTGATTTATCACTAAGTAGTTTTTATTGTCTGTTCTAAGTCGTTCTCTATCTTTAGTTATGGATATGGAACACGAAACACCAAAAAAATTAGTGATACTTGCTACTCAGGGAGATGGGGAACCTCCTAAAACCCTCGATGCTCGTTATGTGAAAAATATTATGCACTACTTTGATAATCCTGAGAAAACCCCATTCAACTTGATAATGGGAGACACATTGGATCAACGTGAATACTTTAGGGATTATCGCTTGACACAAAAAGGGAAACTATTATGGGATCAAATTGATATGTTGCATTGGTATGCTTGGGATTTATGCCAGAGATATGATTATACTTTTTGCTCTAGGATGAACGCTTCACACCTTCCCTTTTCATGCAAATGTAATGATAATGAAACCTTGGCTTCTTATGCCAATGGTAGATATGATTATTATGATGTGGAACGAATAGAAGAATTTGTTGCTTTTAAGGGTGCTTATGAAATTGAATCTTTGTTTTTAAAGTATGAAGCTTTTGATGATGATATTTATAGACCTGAAAATTTTGGCATTCTTAAATATTGCTATAAAAATTATAAATACAATTCCAATATTGATATATTTATTGAGAAAGTCTCCGTTGTGCAAGAAGAGACTAATATTTTGCAGGAGTCTATGGAAGAAGAAATTGATGAAACTGTGAGCTCATTGGATGAAAAAGATGATGAGGAGAGCGAAGAACAAAAGGAGGAAGAGCGGATTGATCACCCGTGCCCACCTTCTAATAAGAGTAACTCTTCAACTCATACATTGTTTAATTTCCCTTCGCTCCTACCGATGGATGAATGCTATAATATTTGCTATGATCTTGTTGATTCATTTGAAATATCCCTTTTTGATGAACTTGATGCTTGCTATGCTCGTGGCCATGATGCCAATATGAATTATGCTTATGGAGATGAACTTGCTATAGTTCCTTATGTTAAGAATGAAATTGTTGCTATTGCACCCACACATGATAGTCCTATTATCTTTTTGAATTCTCCAAACTACACTATATCGGAGAAGTTTGCACTTATTAAGGATTACATTGATGGGTTGCGTTCTACCACTACACATAATAATTTTGATGAATATAATATGCATGTGCTTGCTGCTCCTACTTGCAATTATTATGAGAGATGAACTATATCTCCGCCTCTCTATGTTTTCGACACGAAAAAATTGCAAGAAACTGCTTATGCTATGTATTGGCCTTTACTTGATGTGCATGAATTGTTCTTGTATGACATGCCGATGCATAGGAAGAGAGTTAGACTTCATCATTGCATGATATATGTTGCTTTGTGCTCACTACTAAATGCCAAATCATTGTTAATTAAAATTGGCTTTGATATACCTTGGGATCCGGGTGGATTCATTACTTGAGCACTTTATGCCTAGCTTAATGGCTTTAAAGAAAGCGCTGCCAGAGAGACAACCCAGAAGTTTTAGAGAGTCATTTTATTCTATTGAGTGCTTTTATAAAGTTTAAAAACAAAAAAATATAGAGGAGAACTTAAAACTTCACTAAAAGAGAAGCGATTGAAAGGTGATGCATTGGAGAAGTGAGGGTCGACCTTGAACACTTGTGTTCATGCTCATGGAAACAATGTAATTTTTTCATGAAGATTCACACAAAAATAATTATCCCCTTGTACAAATCCTTTGTATTATAAAAATAATATGCCAAGATTTGCCTTTAGGATGATTAGATTGTTTGTTGGTATGTGCGGTACAAAACAGAAACTTTGGCTGTAGTGTGTGATTTTACCTTTTTTACTGGAACGTTGGAAGGTTCTGAAACATTTTGCACAGTATTTTTATACAAATTGTTTATTTTTTTCCTAATTTTTCAGAACTTTTGGAGTACCATAAGTATGGTAGGTGTTCTGATTACTACAGACTGTCATGTTTAAGACAGATTCTGTTTTTAATGGATTGCTTTGCTTGTTTTGATGAAACTACCGATTCTATCGGTGGTATAAGCCATGGAAAAGTTATAATACAGCAGGGATAATGCAAAAATAAAATATGAATTGGTTTGCAACAGTACTTAAAGTAGTGATTTGCTTTATTATACTAACGGATATCACCAGTCTTCTGTTAAGTTTTGTGTGGATGAAGTGATCAAAGATCGAGGAGGTCTCGATATGAGAAGAAGGAAGAGAGGCAAGATCTCAAGCTTGGGGATGCCCAAGGTACCCCAAGTAAATATTCAAGGAGACTCAAGCGTCTAAGCTTGGGGATGTCCCGGAAGGCATCCCATCTTTTTTCAACAAGTATCGGTATGTTTTCGTCTTTGTTTCGTTCATGTGATATGTGTGAATCTTGGAGCGTCTTTAGTGTTTATTTTTCACTTTTCTTTTATGCACCATGCTGGTATGAGATAGTCCATGGTTGATTTGTAGAATGCTCATTGCACTTCACTTATATCTTTTGAGTGCGGCTTTATAGAATGCTTCATGTGCTTCACTTATATCATTTGAAGTTTGGATTGCCTGTTTCTCTTCACATAGAAAACCGTTATTTGTAAAATGCTCTTTTGCTTCAGTTATATTTATTAGAGTGTGGTATTTTGTAGAAAGAATTAAACTCTCTTGCTTCACTTATATCCATTTAGAGAGTCAACAGGAATTGGTCATTTGCATGGTTAGTCATAAAATCCTACATAAAACTTATGGATCACTGAATATGATATGTTTGATTCCTTGCAATAGTTTTGCGATATAGAGATGGTAATATGTGGGAGGTACTAGTAAACGGTTGTGGTTAGTAAGAAAATTAGTGTTAAGGTTTGTGATTCCCGAAACATGCACGTATAGTCTCTCGTTATGCTATGAAGTTGGAGCATGATTTATTATTGATTGTCTTCCTTATGAGTGGCGGTCGGGGATGAGCGATGGTCTTTTCCTACCAATCTATCCCCCTAGGGGCATGCGTAGTAGTACTTTGCTTCAAGGGCTAATAAACTTTTGCAATAAGTATATGAGTTATTTATGACTAATGTGAGTCCATGGATTATACGCACTCTTACCTTTCCACAATTTGGTAGCCTCTACGGTACCGTGCATTGCCCTTTCTCACCTCGAGAGTCGGTGCAAACTTCGCAGGTGCATCCAAACCCCGTGATATGATACGCTCTATCACACATAAGACTTATTATATCTTCCTCAAAACAGCCACCATACCTACCTATTATGGCCTTTCCATAGCCATTCCGAGATATATTGTCATGCAACTTCCACCGCTTCCGTTTTGATGACTTGAGCATTCATTGTCATATTGCTTTGCATGATCGTAAGATAGCTAGCATGATATTTCCATGGCTTGTCCATTTTTTGATATCGTTGTTATGCTAGATCATTTTACATCCTGGTACACTGCCAGAGGCATTCATATAGAGTCATACTTTGTTCTAGGTATCGAGTTGTAATTTTTATTTCTTTTGAGTTATAAGTAAATAGAAGTGTGATGATCATCATTATTCATTTTTAGAGCATTGTCCTAGTGAGGAAAGGATGATGGAGACTATGATTCCCCCACAAGTCGGGATGAGACTCCGGATAAAGAGAGAGAAAAAAGAAAAAAAGAAAAAAAAGAAAAAAGAAAAAAAAGAAAAGAAAAGAAAAAAAGAGAGAAGAGGCATGCTAGTTCCACACTTGTGCTTCAAAGTAGCACCATGTTTTTCATATGGAGAGTCTCCTGTGTTGTCACTTTCATATACTAGTGGGAATTTTTCATTATAGGATTAGATGCACACCCACTTAGTTTTCATATTGAGCTTTCATACACTTGTAGCTCTTAGTGCATTCGTTGCACGGCAATCCCTACTCCTTGCATTGATATCAATTGATGGGCATCTCCATAGTCCATTGGTTAGCCGCGTCGATGTGAGACTTTCTTACTTTTTTATCTTCTCTATATTTACCCCTATCATCATACTCTATTCCACCTATAGTGCTATATCCATGGCTTGCGCTCATGTATTGCGTGAGGGTTGAAAAGCTAAAGCGCGTTAAAAAGTATGAACCAATTGCTCGGTTTGTCATCAGGGTTGTGCATGATAAATACTTTTATGTTAAAAAGACAGAGCATGACAAGACTATATGATTTTGTAGGGATAGCTTTCTTTAGCGTTGATATTTTGAAAGACATGATTGTTTGTTGAGATGCCTGAGTATTCATGTCTTTATGTCAAATTATAGACTATTGCTTTGAATCACTTATGTCTTAATATTCATGCCATGACTAGATATATGATCAAGTTTATGCTAGGTAGCATTCCACATCAAAAATTATCTTTTTTATCATTTACCTACTCGAGGACGAGCAGGAATTAAGCTTGGGGATGCTGATACATCTCCGTCATATCTATAATTTTTTATTGTTCCATGCCAATATTATACAACTTTTACATACTTTTGGCAACATTTTATATGATTTATTTGGACTAACATATTGATCCAGTGCCCAGTGCCAGTTCCTGTTTTTTGCATGTTTTTTGTTTCGCAGAAAATCCATATCAAATGAAGTCCAAACGCGATAAAAATTTACGATGAATTATTTTGTAATATATGTGATTTTTGGGACTTGGAATCAACGCAAACGGGGGCCCATAGCCCCCACAAGACACCAGGCCGCGCCCCAGGGGCCAGGCGCGCCCTGGTGGGTTGTGCCCTCCTCGGATGTCAGTTGGGTCTCTACTTCGGGCGAAAGGAAGCTTATATCCAGAAAAAAATCGTGTTAAAATTTCAGCGCAATCGGAGTTACGGATCTCCCGGAATATAAGAAACGGTTTTCGGCCAGATCTGGGAAGACGAAACATAAGAGAACAGAGAGGGAGATCCAATCTCGGAGGGGCTCCCGCCCCTCCACCGCCATTGAGGCCATGGACCAGAGGGGGAACTCTCCTCCCATCTTGGGGGGAGGCCAAGGAAGAAGAAGACGGAGGGGGGCTCTCTGCCCCTCTCTCCCGGTAGCGCCGGAGTGCCGCCGGGGCAAGGATCATGACGGCGATCTACATCAACAATCTTGCTACCATCAACACCAAATTTCTTCCCCTCTATGCAGCGGTGTAACACCCCTTCTCCCCGCTGTAATCTCTACTTAAACATGGTTCTCAACTCCGTATATTATTTCCCAATGATATGTGGTTATCCTATGATGTTTGAGTAGATCCGTTTTGTCCTGTGGGTTAATCGTGATCTTGGTTGGTATGATTGTATATTTTATTTATGGTGCTGTCCTACGGTGCCCTCCGTCTCGCGCAAACATGAGGGATCCTCGATGTAGGGTGTTGCAATATGTTCATGGTTTGCTTATTGTCGGTGTTGCGGGGGTGACAGCAGCCTAAACGCGGATAAGTGGGTTATGGCGTATGGGAGTAAATAGGACTTGATACTTAATGCTATGGTTGGGTTTCACGACCTTAATGATCTTTAGTAGTTGCGGATACTTGCTAGGGGTCCAATCATAAGTTCATATGATCCAAGTAGAGAAAGTATGTTAGCTCATGCCTCTCCCTCATATAAAATTACAAGAATGATTACCGGTACTTGTTATCGATTGCCTAGGGACAAATAACTTTCTTGTTGACAAAAGCTATCCACTTTTACTACCTTGCAATTTATTCGTAGTTTTATTCTCGCAAAGTACTCGTAGTTTTATTCTTGCAAAATAGTTTCATACTTGTTTTAGGTAAAGCAAACGTCAAGTGTGCGTAGAGTTGTATCGATGGTCGATAGAACTTGAGGGAATATTTGTTCTGCCTTTAACTCCTCGTTGGGTTCGACACTCTTATTTATCGAAGAAGGCTACAAACGATCCCCTATACTTGTGCGTTATCACTTATATAGGCACCAGGGGTATCTAGGATTTACACATGGTCGGTTACAATCTAGTGATAAGCATGCCAATCATTCAAATATGCCTTGAAGTGTACACTAAGTCCTTCGGAGATCATCATCCTGATTACACCAAGGGTCAGGGCCTGCATGGCCCATTCATCAGTCATTTGTGGGCCCTTGGCTCGGCCCATAACCGGCGGGCGGACGTGGTAAGCACCCTCTAGTCCAGAACACCAACAGTAGCCCCTAAACTAGTCTTCAAGTCGAGGACATCGGACATCTTCTTTAGGGTAACCTCATAATCTCAAGTCTTCGGCTTTGTAGATGAGTTTCATTCTCCACGTCGGCTCCCGATTCCAAAGTTATGCTCGGTTCCGAGGACTTCATGGCCTCCCGATTGCAACCATGATAATCACGTAACAGGAGATACCTTTTAACAAGACCTCCCTCCTGGGCACACTTTACGATTAGCAGGGCCGAGGTACCTTTCTAGCTTAGCCGTGAAGGCTTGCTACGGGAAGTTAGACCAGGTCAAACCCTGACAACTTTTTCGATCGAGAACCGACGCGTCATCTCCGGTGGCAGAGTCAAACAATCTCGTCAATAGTCATTATTAGGTACATCGTGGCCCAAGGCCTATCTATTGGCACGTCCTGTCAATAAAGACACCGTGCTTCTGGATTTCTAGCGGTGTCATCTCAATCTTTGCACGCATAGACCACGTGATGCATCGGGAAGCGACGATTCGTTCCCTGCGGTGAGGCGACCCCTGGTCTTTAACTGTCCTATAAAGGGGGGGAGCCGGTAAATCGATTTTACTCACACTCTCATCTCTTGCCCCAGCTCCAGGACCTGCCGCAAGCCCAAGCACTTCGAGATCCACTTCTAGCTCTTGCTATTTTTTGTTCTTCTTTTCCCCTACACGAGATGGCTGGCACGGGGAAGGGTACCGAGGCCGAAGCTGCCGGCAAAGGGGGGGGGGCAGTGGTTGCGCTCCACCATCACCGCTGGCACCATCGCCAAGCTCAAAGCTGGCGGGTATCTCCCTACCACGGTCAGGTGCCGATCACCCGTAGAGGAGGGCGCAAGCCGACCAGCATCTTCCATCCTTCCTCCCCGCCAAGGAGAGCGGGTAGTTTTTATTTCCCACCACGTCCGAGGTCTGGGTTTTTCCCTCCACCCCTTTGTTTGGGGTCTCATGTTCTATTATGGGCTTGATTTTCATCATCTAGCCCCTAACTCCATTCTTCACATAGCCACCTTCATAATATTCTACGAGGTCTTCCTCCGCGCTGAGCCCCACTTCGGGCTATGGTTAAAGGTATTATGCGTTAAGCCGCACAGCAGCGGCCCCCAACTCGCGGAGTGCGTCGGGGCTACGATTAACCGACCCACAAATGCGATTTGGCCGGAGGGTACCTTCATCGAAACTATGAAGCTCTGGCAACAGGAGTGGTTTTACATGGCAGATCCCTCCGTAGGGAGCCATGGGGGGTCCCCTCTTTTTGGCGGAACCGCCGTGGAGGCTAGCTTCTTGGACAGACAAGGACATCGACTAGGGAAGGAGGTGAAGGCGCTTCAACGCAAACTCAAGGCTGTGGTCGGCAAGGGAATCAGTCTAGTGAATGTAGTCCACGCACTACTGCAGGAATGCCTAGCAGTGGCGGGCACAAAAAGGCCAACAGTGGCAGGCCAGGCTCCCAGGGGCGCCCGCCACCGACCTCCCGCCACTGCTATAACCACATTAGTGGCGGGCGACAGCTGTGCACGCCAGTGCTAAAAGTTAAAGCAATGGCGGGCGTGTTTCAGCGCGTGCCACTAAAAGTTTTGTCATGCAAACTAAAAATTATGTAGCCACAGCAGCGTTTTTGCTGTCATGGCTGCATTTTGCATGAAACTAAGATCATAAATTGCAGCATACTTTAACCACTAGCTAATTGTTATCAAGCAATAATATTAGTACAACATAAAGCAATAAACATATATATGTTCAACAACTCTCTAATGTCTAGTACTTACATGGTACAATAAAATAAGTGCATGCAAACATATATGTTCAATAAAGTATTATAGCCGGTCCCAGAAAGCAGTACATATATGTACAACATCCTAATCACCACCAAAAGTACGTACGACAGTGATTGTTGGTCATCGTACCATAGATAGATTTTGTTGCCGCCTTGATGACCCTCCTCAAATTCATAAAGAAAAAGCAAGAACGACTTGCCAGCTTGCGTCCCGAATTATGTGGCAATGTCAATCCAATTTTGACTATGGAAATATGTTCTCCCTCCCTCGTTGGTGAGAGTGAGGGTCAAGGGAATGCCATTTTTTAACTGCATCATGTGGAACTGAATCGTCCACTCCTCATCGATGGCCAGGTTGGCCATGCACATGAACTCCTCTGTAACATCCCAAATTTTCAATTTAGAATGTTATACACAGGTCATCATATGCATATCATATTTTATTTGCATTTCGTTTGTGATCCTAGAAATCTTAAGCAACTCAAGGACCCACGGAGAGAGTTGGGGATTTCGTTTATTTTCATATTTGAATTTTCTCAAATATTGAAAAGAGGATCATTTTGGTTTTATTTATTTTTCTCTCCGAAATATTTCATATTAAAAAATAAATAAGAGGAGATAATATGACTTCTCCAAAATAAAAGAAATATTGGAGGAAAAATGTTAAAATCAAATAAATAATTTTATCGCTATTTTATTTGAATTAGAAAAATATGCGTTTTTCAAAATTGCATTAGAGTCCCAAATAAATGTTTACCTTGTCCGGTAGATTTTTAGAGGACGGGGAAAATTTATTTCAGGATTTTTGGAGTCCGTTTAGTATTTCTTTTCTCTGTTTTTCTGCGCG
Organism: Thinopyrum elongatum; assembly: GCA_011799875.1. Classification (NCBI taxonomy): domain Eukaryota; kingdom Viridiplantae; phylum Streptophyta; class Magnoliopsida; order Poales; family Poaceae; genus Thinopyrum; species Thinopyrum elongatum. Next base: position 231,362,278 of record CM022298.1, read on the forward strand.
GAATTATTATTTAAAAAAAAAACTCCGCGGACCGAACTGAGCCGTAGCCCAGCCGGCCCGGCACCGCCGCCGCCTCCGCTCGCGCGCGCCCCCGTGCCCGAGCCGGACTCCGCCAGAGTCCGGGACGCCCCCGCCGCCGCGGCTTGCCCCCTCCCCAAGCCAAGCCCCCCCCTCCGAGATCCTTAAATACCGCCGCCACCCCCGCCTTCGCCTCACCCCGAGCCGCAGCAGCAACAGCAGTCGCAGCCGCCGCCGCCCACCGCCTGCCGTCGCCGCCGCCGCCGCCGCCGCCTGCCGCCCGCGCCGCCGCGCCGCACCCCGCCGCCGCCCCTCAGCGCCCCGCCTCGCCGGAGCCGCCGCCTCGCCGCCGCCGTCGGATCTCGTCGCCCCGTTTTTTTTCGGTTTAGGTAAAAACCGATCAGTTTTTTTTAGAAACCCTAGATCCCGTTTTTTCTTCCGGTTTAGTTATCCAGCGGACGTTCGTCCGTACGTTCGTTTTAACGAACGCTGTTCACCCGTTAGTCACAGACAGCGAACGTTCGTTCGTTAGCCTGTTCGTCAGTTTTTCTTTTTCCAGGGTTTTTCGCGATTATTTTCGATCGCGATTTCTGATCCGATTTTTCGTTTTAGTTTATCTTTTCGCTCGTTTGTCGGAATCAGGCGATTCAAGCGCCTAGAGTTTCGTCTCGAAGCCCTCTTTCTGTTTAATCAACTTAAACAAGTTTTTGCTACTGTAAAATTTGACGTTAGTCCAGATTAGTAATCGAAGCTTGTTTCCTTCGCAGTTTGAGTTTCGTTGCTTCGTTTGATTTGATTCTTTTTGCAAACCGGAGTTCTTAAGTTGAACTTTCTGGTTAGATCTCTTATTTGAGTTTTACCCATGCTTCTAGTTGAGTGCTTATTGTATGCTTGTTTGTTTGCGATAGAGTACCCGGAGTGCGAAGCGTGCTACTACGAGTCTCTAGGATTTGCAGATCGTCAGCAAGGCAAGTAACACATTGATCATACTTCTTTCATACCCGGTTTTTATGCATTAGTTTCAATCCTCAAACACTGCATGATTAGGATGTGATTAACTTGTGGGTATTGGAAAGTAGATGATGAGGTAGAACCTACTGCCCTTTATTATCAAACCCTTGGGAGTTACTTCTACATTATGCTTATATTGCCATGCTATGCTCGTAGACGTGGATTGGGTTTTGAGTGTATCCATGACAGATGTGAGATTGTTAATTAATGGTTAACTTAAGGTGGCTACTTAAACACACATCTGGGTGGATTGGTTGCGGGCACCTGGGGATATACCAGTGCTGTCCATTTGGTTCGCCACCCAGGCTCAAAGGGATCATAAGATTATTCATGCTAGAAACTTCCGTGTGCAGCCACAAGCTATTATGGGCTCTAGCATAGTTGAGTATGTTGCATGACCTCTTCCAGTGGTAGGCTAGCAGATGTAGGGGATGTAGGTTGGTACTGTCTACCCAGGGTTAGAGTTAATGCTTCTGAAAGACTGTGTCTCGGTCATCCGTTTCTCAAACACCATGTAGTGCGAGAAATCCAACGGAGGAGATCGAGTCTTGTGGGGAAAAGTGCACAAACCTCTGCAGAGTGTAAAAACTAATCATGATTAGCCGTGTCCCCGGTTATGGACATCTTGAGTATCTGGTATTTGAATTATTGATTTGATCTCATCACTCTAAATTAATTTGTTGGGTTTAATGATTACTTTTAATTGGAATTGAGAGGGGATTTACCTTCTCAATGTTTTCAACAAACTCAGTAGTAAATAAAAATTTATTCCTTTGTTGTAGGAAAATTTTTGCTTTTCGCAAAACAATATAACCCTAGAGCCTTCCACCAGCCATATAAGCATGTAGTGATAGCATTTATCTGTTCATTGCTCTATTGTGTTATATTGCCAGCATATTCCATGTGCTGACCCGTTTCGGGCTGCAACATATCATGTTGCAGACTTTTCAGACGAAGAGTAAGGTGCGCTAGGTCGTTGTCATGCACTCAGTTATGCCGTTGGAGTTGATGGACTCACTTTATCTTCCAAGCCTTCCGTTGTTATCTTATTTAGATGGCCTTACGCCATATTTATTGTAATAAGTTCTCTTTTGAGACATTCGATGTAATAAGTGTGTGATTGCACTCTGTTATAAATCCTTCGAGTACTGTGTGTGTCAGCATTACCGATCCAGGGATGACACTTATGCACAGAGACTTCGATCCATTCGGGTCGGGTCGCTACATCCTCCCTTCCCCAACAAGGTATACGCTGAGCATGATAAAACGAAAACCGAAATTAGAGAATTGTGAGTGCAACATTACCAAACCACAAGCTATAATGCTAATTAAATGGAACATACCGCCCACTCCATAAAGTCGTCGTGAAGATCGACACAGATCTCGCTGCAAGTTGGGAGAACTTTGTAACATGCACCTAGCCTCCTGTTGCCACAGAGGTGACATCCTTCATTCATTGCCTACGTTCATGTTATGGAGTAATTCTATAAGTTAAAGGATGGACATAAATATTGGGCATGACTTATGCTGAAAAATGAAACATTGAGTGTCTGAAATCTCATGAAACGGAAATTAATCCACATTTCACGGTATTTTCTACACTCTTTTGAAGCCCTGTATTGTTGGATCACTCCAAATAAATATGCATATGATTATTGATACGGATAAGACATGAATAGAATAAAAGGCTACCAATTATGTAACTATATTAAACATCAACCGATAGTAAAGACTATGGATGGATAGAAAATTTGGGCATGACTTATGCTAAAAAATCAAACATTGAGTGTCTCAAATCTCGTGAAACGGAAATTAATCGACATTTCACGATATTTTCTACACTCTTTTGAAGCGCTGTATTGTTGGAGCACTCCAAATAAATATGCATGTGAAATTGATACATATAAGACATGGATAGAATAAAAGGCTACCAATTATGCAACTATATTAAACATCAACAAATAGTAAAGACTTATGCTAAAAAATGAAACATTGAGTGTCGGAAATCTCGTGAAACGGAGATTAATCAACGTTTCACGATATGTTCTACACTCTTTTGAAGTCATGTATTGTTGCAGCACTCCAAACGAAAGGCTACCAATTATGAGGAGGTGTGAAACTGTTCTAGGTAGTCGCTTAGTTCGTTAGGTTAATAGGGGAAATAATATTGCACTACTTCACTTTCATCACCAACAATAGCACCAACAACAGGTACTGTGAAAGATCATATCAAAATCTGTGTATTGGTATATGCACTACTTGGTTTTCCTGGTTGTATAGGTGTAGTATTTGTTATTTGCTTCTTCAAATTATGTCTTGGGCATGATCGTCTCTTCTAGATAGCTAGCCAAGTGCCATGTCAGTAGCTAAACCATAACTTCTAAGATACAATTTGTTATTTTTATTTGAAATGTATGAAAAAATATTGCCAACCACATAAATAATGACATTTGAGTTGTATATCTAGAGTTGTTGCACTTACATCTATTACTACCATGTCATATATGGCACTAATATATTAGTCTTCGACCCTTAGATAGATAGGGCAATATATGGTTAAGTCGATATAACTAGATTGTTCGTCCATTTTATTGTAAGTGCTAAATAGTTCGCTTACCTGTGCACTGCTTGAGCGTGAGGCGGAGGAGGGATCAGTAGTAGCCCCGGAGGTGGAGGAATCGGCTACTGGTGGTGTCATGCGCTCGCTGCTGGCGGAGAAAGCCATGGCGACTAGGGGCGGCGGAGGAGGAGGCCCGGCCACTAGGGGGCGACGGTGGAGGAGGCCCGACGACTAGGGGCCCACGATGACAAGGGTGCCGCGGAAGAGGAGGGCCTTGGCAACGAGGGGGCCGCGTTAGAGGAAGGTCCCAACTAGGGTTTAGGGGCGGGCAGCGGTGGGTTCTAGTGCCCGCTCCGCTGGCGCCGCGGATGCGGACTACGGAGTCGGAGGCACGCGCCGCCCGCCGCGAGAGTCAGAGGGCAAGAGAGATGGGGGGCGCGTCCGACGCGGCTGCGCACTTCACCCGCTGCCGCCGCGTGATGCCGGTGCCCGGCAAGGAGGAGCACCTCCTCCAGTGGGTGTACCGTCAGTCACTTACCTCGGCGGAGATGGATGCCCGGCGGCTCCGGAGGATCAACACCAAGCAGCTCTGGCTCGACATTGAGCAGTCCGTGTGGGAGGCGGCGGAGGCAGCGGCGGAGGCGGCGAGGGTGGCCAAGCTCAAGCGCAAGCAGGACCGCATCGTCCGGCGCATGCAAGGCTACATCATCATCTCCGATTCCTCCTCCTCCGACGGGTCCAACTTCGACGTCGGCCCACCTCCTGCTGCGGACGCCTACAGCAGCACCGTCAACCGAAAGGGCAAAGGGACGGCGAGGAGGTGGTGAAGCTCGACCCTCTCCTTTTATATAATCTAGCTCTAGTATCTAGTTAGAATGTGCCGGATCATCGAACTGTGTGAATTATGTCCGTTTGGTGATCTTTTGGTGATGTTATGTGAATTATGCCCGTTTGGTATTGGTTTATATGTCTGTTTCCTGTCGATTTTGGTTGTTTGGTGATCTACATACTATGTTGCATGATTTTGTATGGATATAGGGTGTCGGATATAAGATACACGACTGTGGAGGCGCAGATTTAGGGAATGCCGAGCGCGTCCGCGGGCATATAGAGTGCTGGATTTGGCAAGTCCGGTTGTAGATGCTCTTACTTTAGCATGCGAAAGCGCAAAATTTGATGGTATTTGGGTGGAGCCAATAGGAGATAGTAGCACGGGGTACATTCAACTGGTGTGGGCGACGGTTTAATAATAGTCTATGGAGCTATCCTACACGTATGAAAGTTTACGTGAGGCTTTTACGTAAAAGCTGATGTGGACATGATTAATTGTACCAGGATTAGCGGCTGGGGCCCACCCCGGTTTAATTCGGGAGGGGGAGAATTTATGGAAGGTTAAGTAAACGCTTTTACGTAAAAGCTGATGTGGAGGTGATTAATTGGACCAAGATTAGCGGCTAGGGCCCACCCCGGTTTAATTCAGGAGGGAGGAAGAGAATTTATGGAAGGTTAAGTAAACTTAGGTAGGACCTTTCGTAGGTGTAGGATTATTGTTGGTGTATGAATACTATCCTATTTTGGGCCGGTTGTGGCTTTATCTCTTCCTTTTATTTTGATTGTACTGGATATTGATACAAGTTTTTCCTCCTATTTTAATAAATGTAGTTGTGATGCAATGGCCAGGGGTTTCAACCCATTTTCTAGAATAAGAAAGAACCTAATAAATGCTACTGATAACACAAGATTCGTATTATAAAACTAAATTAGTGACAAATAAAAGGCAACAGCTTTGCAACCGATTTTTTTTTTTTTAGAAAAGGAGGATGACCCCCGGCCTCTGCATCTGGGCGATGCATACGGCCACTTTATTAATTATTCTCACAAGACCTTACAAAGTAATACCACAGTAAGACTAAAGCCGCCGTCTAAGCAACAAACTGTCGCTACACCTATCCAGTTGATGAAGGGGCGCAGATAGCCTGGGCCTAATACCAAACAGACATCGCAGCCAAACCTAACATCTAAGACCTGAGGACCCATCCAGGACGCCTGCCGGCTATGGGTCTCGTCGGTCCGGCGTGCTTTCAGAGGCCGCCGCCGCCAACTGCCACCGCTCCATCTTCAGAACTGTACTGATGCATCAACCTTGCTCGATCTAGCTATCGTCGACGCCACCACGGCGCCCAACGGCACCTCCTCCCTGCGCGCAAACAGCTGTGCACGTCGCGGTCGCCACTGATACACCTCAGCACCAAGCTGCCAAGTACCACCAGCCGACACAGCTTGAAGTCTTTGGAAGATCTGTCTTGCGTAGCACCTGCCGACCAGGCATGACAAAGCGCAGCACCTGTCGGTCAGGCATGACTTAACATCTCCACCGAAGCTCCGTGCAAGATGAAGCCGCTCCACCTCCTGCCTCTGACTTCCAGCGCTGCTCCACAAACGATGCTCCCAAGAGAGAAACGACACCGTAGTGCCGCCATCGTCCGATCTGGAACACAGATCTTAGGGTTTCCCCCGGAGCAGCACGAGTGGGTCGACAGTAGTTACACGACGATGCCTCCATCAAGGTAACAGCGTAGAACGCCGCCATCGCCTGCCAATGGCTCGGTTTTCACCGGCAACCATGTCTCCCCAACTCGCAGCCGGGACTAGATGATGGATCTCGAGATCCGATCACCAAGCCTCTGGCCGGCCATCTCTGACGACGAAGATGACCACCACCATTGGCCAGCGAGACGACGCGAGATGAAGTAGGGTGCTGCCAGCGTGCGTCCTGGCCAGCACCACCGGCGCTCGGCCCGTCCCGGACCACGCCTCATGGCCGAGGGCAACGGCAAGCGCTACCACGACGAGGACGTAGACCGGAAGACCAGATCCGACCCTCCCGCGCGCCGCCACATGGCCACCACCAAGCGCCGTTCAGGGGCAGCCCCGCCGCCGTGAGGGACGCCGCCCCACGGGCAGCAGGCGCCAGCCACCGGCGGAACACCGCCGCGCGCCACCAGCCGCCGCGAGATCGCCACCGGCCGCCGCAAGATCTGCGCGAGAACGACGAGGACGCCCTGCCGCCACCTTCCCTGGGGACCACGCGGGCTTCGCCGGTGTCCCCTCCGGCGGCGGCGAAGCGGGGGAGGAGGCTGGCGGCGCGGTTAGGGTTAGCGGATATAGAGTAAAATAACATCGTAGCATTTTTTTATGTAAGCAGGTTTGAAGTCCACGTTTCAAATCAACCATAACACTCTGCTGCCATACATGTAAGGTCTGTGCAAGTGCAACATAAAAAGATTGCACAAAAACAAATCAAAGTAGCAGGGCATGCCACCTTATGAGTAAACAGCAATTCAAACCTTCGTTGAAGGTTCAGAGACAAAAATAAATTGTAGCCTTCCGTTGAAGGTTTATTATTACAGAAAATTCAATAAATTTTACTCCCTCCGCTCCTAAATATTTATCTTTCTAGAGATTTCAACTAGTGACTACATACGGAGCAAAATGAGTGAATCTACACTCTAAAATATGTCTATACACATTCGTATATGTTAATCAATTTGAAATCTCTAAAAAGACAAATATTTAGGAACGAACGGAGTATAACACTTATTGGCCAATTCAGACATAAGGAACTTGCAGTAGCTCGATTTGGTACAGGGTAATTAATCCTCACTCATCAGCATGTGATAGCACCCTGCCTACTCACCTACGTAGGACGCAGGTTGAAGTACGGAAGAACGCTGGCCGTGGATCTGCCTCTCTTGATCTTACCGAACCACTGCACGATGCTTTTACCTACATACTTCAAATCATTGAAGCTGTCTGGATCTCCTTGTTAGATTGAATAAAACTATTGTTGTTGATTATTGCTGGCCGCATACAACGGGATATACGAGAGATTACAAGCCAACTAGACCTATTACAATACGACTAGGACTAGATAACTTGAGAGTCAAGTAATAGACTAACATCCCCCCGCAGTATCAACGGGAGGCTCGACAACGTTGAGACTGGATCGAATATTACAAAATGATGTAGATGGCAGTCCTTTGGTAAATATATCAGCAAATTGAGCCGTAGAAGGAACATGCAGCACCCGAACTTGTCCAAGAGCCACCTTCTCGCGAACGAAGTGTATATCAATCTCAATATGTTTAGTCCGGCGATGTTGAACAGGATTCCCAGACATGTAGACAACTGAGATGTTATCACAATAAACAATGGTAGTATGTGCAAGCGGTCGATGCAACTCCGAGAGCAACTGACGAAGCCAGATCGTATCAGCCACAACATGTGCAACCGCATGATATTCAGCTTCAGCGGACGAGCGGGAGACGGTTACCTGCCTTTTCGAGGACCAAGAAATCAAATTGTCACCAAGAAAAACACATAAACCAGATGTAGATCGTTGAGTGTCGGGACAACCAGCCCAGTCTACATCAGAATACACGGTGAGAGAGGTGGGGGGATGAATTGTTTATGTGGAGACCATGATCGAGAGTACCTTTTAAATACCTAAGGATGCGTTTGATATGATTATAGTGGGGAATTCGAGGATCATGCATATAGAGACAAGCTTGTTGGACAGCAAATGAGATTTCAGGACGAGTGATGGTAAGATACTGGAGAGCACCGGCAAGACTACGATAAAGATTAGGATCAGAGAAAGGATCACCATTGGCAGAAAGTTTGAAACTAGTGTCGACAGGAGTATGGGAAGGATGACAGTCTAGCATACCAGCACGATTGAGAAGATCTAGGATGTATTGACGTTGGGAAAGAAACAAACCAGATGAATCACGAATCACTGCAATGCCTAAAAAATGATGAAGAAGACCAAGATCTATCATAGAAAACTCAGAACGTAGATGAGTAATGATGCGGTCCAAAAAAGGTTGAGAAGAAGCAGTGAGAATGATATCGTCGACATAAAGAAGTAAGTAGGCAATGTCAGAATTATGATGATAGACAAAGAGAGAGGCGTCAGAAAGAGAGGGAATAAAGCCTATGGTTTGAATAAAGGAAGAGAAGCGTTGAAACCATGCACGTGGAGCTTGTTTAAGACCATAGAGAGATTTTTTAAGAAGACAAACATGGTTGGGATAGGAAGGGTCTTCAAAACCGAGAGGTTGCTGACAGTAGATGGTCTCTTGAAGAGAACCATGAAGAAAGGCATTTTTGACGTCTAATTGGTGAATAGGCCAGGTGGAGGAGACAGCAAGGCTAAGAATAGTGCGTATGGTACTGGGCTTAACTACAGGAGAAAAGGTTTCATCGTAATCAATGCCATGCTGTTGGGAATAGCCGCGACATACCCAACGTGCTTTGTAGCGGGAAAGAGTACCATCGGAGTGAAACTTCTGGCGAAACACCCACTTACCAGAGACAATGTTGGTGTTGGAAGGGCGAGGAACAAGCTGCCAGGTATTATTTTCAGTAAGGGCCGAATATTCTTCTTGCATAGCTGCAACCCAATTAGGATCAAGAAGCACGGTTTTGTATGATTTGGGAACTTGAGAGAGGGACAGGGTGGCATGAAGGTTGAGACGGTCGATGGGTTGACGAAAACCTGATTTGGAACGAGTGCGCATAGAATGTTCATTGACTGCTGGGATAGTGGAAACATCGCGAATGGGAAGAGGAGCTACACTGGTGTCCGGCGCAGCGGATGTTGCGGACAATGGAGGGGATGGTGGCGGATCGGCATGTGTGGGTGATAGTGCTGGAGGGGATGGTGGCGGATCAGCATGTGTGGGTGATGGTGCTGGAGGGGATGGTGGCGGATCGGCATGTGTGGGTGATGGTGCAGGTGGGGAAGGAGGCGGGTCATGGGTGGGAGTCGGCGGTGTATCGGAAAAAGCAGTGGCGTTTGGTTGGTTTGATGGAGAAGAGGTATTTAGAGATTGAGATGTCAGGAGAGGAGCATAGAGAGGGAAACGGGTAGGAGGGTGGCTAGGTGTGGAAGTAGTGGTGTGTGATGGAGTAGTACGTTGAGCAAATGGAAAGATGTGTTCGGCGAAGGTGACATGCCGAGACACAAGAACCCGACCGGTGTATAAGTCAAGGCAGCGATAGCCTTTGTGCTCATCCGAAAAACCGAGGAGAACACACGGGAGAGAGCGGGGAGAGAGCTTATGAGCGGCAGTAGCGGAAGTGTTAGGGAAACAGAGACAACCGAAAACGCGAATGTCGGAGTAGTTTGGATGGCACAGAAACAGAGAAAAAAAGGGGATGATATTGGGATTGGCTTTAGTAGGACGGATATTAAGAAGATATGTAGCGGTGTGGAGAGCCTCAGCCCAGTATTGGGGTGGCATGGAAGATTGAAGAAGAAGGGTACGAATAATATCATTGATAGTACGAAGAGAACGTTCAGCTTTGCCGTTTTGAGGAGAAGTGTAGGGACAAGAAAAACGGAGAAGAATGCCATGGTGAAGAAAGAAGGTGCGATTTTTAATATTATCAAATTCACGACCATTATCACATTGTATGAAGCGAATAGGGAGAAAGAAGTGCACAGAGACATATCGCTGAAAATTGAGAAAGAGAGCGTGAACGTCGGATTTGTTGCGGAGAGGAAAGGTCCAGACAATGTGTGTAAAATCATCTAAGATGACAAGATAGTATTTAAAACCAGAGACACTAGCAATAGGTGATGTCCAGAGATCACAATGTATTAATTCAAAGGGATAAGTGCTTGAAGAACTAGACGAACTAAAAGGAAGACGCACAGGCTTGCCTAGTTGACATGACTCACAAATGGAGGAATCGTGAGAATCTCTATTACAAGGTATGGTAAATTCACTAAGAACAGATGCTAAAACTGCAGGGTTGGGGTGCCCTAAACGCCGATGCCACAGATCAACAAATGCCATCATGGAGGTTGGAGAAGCGGCGGCAGGAACACCATTGAGAGAGTATAAGTCGCCGGAGCTATTGAATCGCGCGATCTCGACCTTGGTCTGATAATCCTTCACAGATAAGCCAAAGGGGTCAAATTCGACAGAAACAAGATTATCACATGTGAATTGACGAACATAGATTAAATTTTTGATAAGGGCAGGAGCAACAAGTACATCACGAAGAAGAAGAGGTTTAGTGATGGAGGGAAGTTGAGCCTGACCAACACAATAGATGGGGATAGAAGAACCGTCACCGAGGGTGATGGATTTAAAGAGGGGTGAAGTGTAAGAGGAGAGAAACGTACTAGATGCAGACATATGACTAGAAGCACCGGAATCGAAAATCCAATCCGTACCTGTGTTGCCTTGGGAGGCAAAATTATTCATGGCCTGGATGAAGGCGGCTTGGTCCCAGCTTGGCGGTGCAGCAGAGGTTGGTGTTGGCAGCAGAGCCGGCTGGTACGACGGCGAGGGCAGTAGAGCCGACGGTGGAGGCGATGGCAGGAGAGCCGGCTGGTACGACGGCGAGGGCAGTAGGGCCGATGGTGGGGTGTAGTAGTGACCTCCGTCAGCGTAGTAGGGAGTGCCATATGTTGGAGCAGCATGGTAGGCGTGAGCCAGCTGGCGAGGCGTGAGGAATCCTGGGGCACCAGTGTGGGGCCGCACGCCGGGCTGCCAGGCACCGGTATAAGCCGGTGGAGCGCCTAGGAGAGCCGGAGCGGACCATGGCATGGGCCAAGCTTGGACGAGCCCCGTCCAGGGATCATGTGGAGGACGCCAAGGCGTAGCTGCTGGTGGCGTACTTGGAGCCGGCGAAGGTGGAGGAGTAGGCGCCGAGCGTGTCGTAGCGGCCTGTAGATGGGGTTCTTGCCGCGATAATTAGGGCTGGGACGCCAGCCCGGCGGTGGAGCGGGCGCTGCCGGGGAGGGAGGCACCGCTGGTGAAGAAGTTGCCGGTGGTGGCGCCGCGGGTGCCGGAGCACGCAGAACGGCGGCGAAGAGCTGAGGGCGAGCGTCCTTGTTGGATTGAGCACGGTCGGCCCACTGGAGGATGGAGCGCACCTCGGCAAAAGTTGGCTGGGGCCGCATCATGGGGATGAAGGAGGCCTGCTTGTCGAACTTTTCGCTGAGCCCGATGATGAGGATGTTGATGAGCTACCGGTCTTCGACGGGATCACCAAGTTCACGGAGTTCGTCGGCGATGGATGTGAGGCGTTGGCAGTAGACACTGAGAGAGGAGTCGCCTTGCACCGTATTCCTGAGCTCGGTGTGGAGTAAATTGGTGCGAGCATCGACGTTGTCTTGGAACAACTGCCGAAGAGCCGCCCAGAGACCAGCGGCGGTGGCTGCGTCCCGGAAGACGAGATTGAAGATCTCGGTGGAGACGCGCATGTAGATCCATTGGATGATGGCGAGGTCATCCTTGACCCATTGGGGATCATGGGATTGCGGCACGGCGGTGGCGTCGACGTGGGAGCGAAGATTGCAGCGCCCAAGGTGAACTTCGAAGAGGTGGCGCCAATGGTAGTAGTTGTGGGAGTTGAGATCGAGGGTGATGGGGATATAGGGACTAATATCGGAGATTGTATCTGTCGGTGTACTAGAATAGGGGTACCCTAGTACCCCGTACTTGTGCATGGGCAGTAGTAGCATCCCGCGGCCAGGCTTGCGGGAGGACAGCCAGAGAGAAGCTCAAGGTTATTAAGCCATTCAAGAACAAAGTATACAAAGCAAGAGTTAAGGCCCCGGCAAGAGGAGCTTGCCGGGAGGGACAGCTGAGGCCCAGCCTGGGCATTGCTGTAGCAGAGTACTTGCCGCGGCAAGGTAGTTGCCCCGGCAAGTCATTGGCTGGGGCAAGGTATTGGCTGCGGCAAGGTACTTGCCCCGGCAAGTTACCTTGCGCGGCAAACTATGGGTTGCGGCAAGCTGTCAGGTGCGGCAAGGTCTTGCCGCGGCAAGCGTTACTGTACCACTGTGCTACTGTGCTGCTCTGGTGCCTCTGCCAGCGTGGCGCTCTGGGTCCTTCCAAGCGTGCGTGGCAGGGCACTGTGTAGACGGCGGTGCACTGTAGCTAGCGGTGCAGGGGCAGGTGGGATAGGCTTTTCCCACGTCCAAGACGTCCGGGTACATGTATGTGGACAGCAAAGGCATGGGCATTTAATGCCCTTGTCCCCTGCCGTCAGTGGTAGGTAGGACATGTCATCCTGGTAATAGTGGCCTTACTGTAGCAACTTTCCACCTCTACCTTTACTGTTTGCCACCTGTTGGTGACCCCTTTGTGCGTATAAAAGGAGGCCCATAGGCAACGTGGAAAGAAGGGAGGAACGGGGGAGATGGAGAACTCCAGTATTGTACGCAGCTACTCGGTACTGTAGCGCTCCTGGAGCTAGAACAATCATACAGATAAGAACACAAAGCAGGAGTAGGGTTTTACGCATCCGTGCGGCCCGAACCTGGGTAAATCTCTCTCGTGCACTGTCGCGTTCTTCGCTAGATTTGCTCTTCGTGCGACCGTCTCTCCCTGCCGAACGTAAAGGGGTCCTTCCCTGGGTCCCATAGGTGATCGCGGATTCGTCCCCGACATCTTTGGCGCGCCAGGTAGGGGAGAGGAGGTTGTGTGAACCTAATCTAGCGATTTACGCGTTAGTTTTTGGGCCATCCTCCGTCTTATGGCTCCAAAAAAGAAGACTTCAGCCATCGGTGCGTCTACGTCCAACCCGCCTGCTCCCATGCAGGAGGGTGCCGACGTGATTGCGGCTGCTGGGGGGACTGGAGAGCGAGAGCTCCTATTACATCCACCTGTCCAAAACCGGGCCAGCAATGCCAATCTTGGTGCTGCTGGGTCTGGGAACGCAGCGCTGCTCGCTGCTGCTGGCCCTGCAAGCTCCAGAAACGATGCTGCGCGTTCTGGAACGCCTGCACCGGTTCAGACGCCGCGGCCTTCGCAAGAAGCCCGTGACAGGCAGCGTCCTGACGCCCCAGGTGCCAGGCGCTCCCTGGATAATGAACTTGCGCATCGATCTCGAGATGCGCGGGGTCACCAAACGCAACAACACGTTGGCGGTGTCGAGGTGCGGTCGCCTGGGCGTGGAGATGCTCCTTCTAACACTGTTAGGAGTAAGAGCATCCCACAGTCCTCACGCCACTCGATACCTCCCTCACCAGCAGAAGCGTTGGCGCGTGCGCAGCTGCTCCTGAACTTCCCTCCACCAGCAGATAAGCTTGACGAGTGAAGGGCAACCATTCAGAGCCTTCTCAGCTTCGCTGATGCCGACCCGGTGCGCGCGGCCGACAAGAGAACTGGTGACAATGCTGTCACCAACAAGAACGGCGAGGGGGCAACAACCGTACACTCCCCACCCAGACGGCCTCGGTCGCCGACACGTCGAAACGACGCCCGTGGCGATGATTCCACGGCATCGTCTGACCCGCGAGCTCGTCGTGACCAGCACCTCGTTCTTCAGGAACGCAGAGGAGAAGACGCGCGTACCATTATCGAGCGAAGGAGAGAAGCGCATCGTCAGTCCGACAGACGCGCAGGGCCCGCTGTTGACATGCATGCGCCAGGGGATCCTGGCGACTTGCCGTACGCGGTAAGTTGCCCAGCGTTCACCCGTGAGCTGCGGCAGGTCCAGTGGCCCAATCGCAAGGCTTTCAAGCCTGACGTGCCGGAGAAGTATGATGGCAAGACACACCCGTCGGAGTTCCTCAGCATTTACACCATTGCGGTGCAAGCTGCCGGGGGACGAGACAACAAGATTCTTGCTAACTACTTCCCGCTCGTGTTAAAGCGCAACGTCGTCTCATGGCTCATGCACTTGCCGGAGAACTCCATTTCTTCATGGGCGGACCTGTGCCATCAGTTTGTTGGTGCCTTTACTGGCGGTCATCAACCTCATGGCCAGGAGAGTGATCTTCATCTCATCCCCCAGAAGGAAGGAGAGCCCCTGCGCAAATACATTCAAAGGTTCAGCCGCGTACAGTACAACATCCCAGATGTTCACCCCGCTGCGGTTATTAGCGCGTTCCATCAGAACGTGCGTAACCGCAAGATGCGGGAGGAAATGGCGATGACCAAGGTCAGAGACATTGGCCAGCTATATGCTCTCGCCGACAAGTGCGCGCGCTGAAGAGGGAAGGAAACTTCCCGGTGAAGGTGTCGGCGCAGGGGGGAGCTCTGACAGCGAAGGTACCGCCCCGGCAACGAAGGGCCGGCGGCGGAACAACAGGAAGAAAAAGGGCAAAGCTGTGCTTGCCGTCGAGCAGTCCAGCGGCAACGGCAGCGCCGACAAGGCCAAAGTCGAGGGCTCCGGCAAGGAGATTGCCACGTGCGCCAACTGTCAGGCCTTGGTGGCTGCCGACAAGCAGGACGGCTCCGACAAGCAATATTGCAAGATCCACCGCACCAAGGGACACGAGCTCCAGAACTATCGACGAGTCGAGCAGCTTGTCGAACAGCAGAAAGCTGAGTATGAGAGGCGCGACAAGGAGAAGGCCCCAGAAGATGCTGGCGGGTCCGGCAAGAAGCGCACTGCCCGAGGAGGGCGTCGCGGCAAGGCCAAGCAGCAGCAGAGAGACAGGCCTCCTCGTGGCCGCGACAAAGATGATGATGATGATGATCTAGATGATGAAGAATCCAGTGAGCACGAATTTCAGAAAGCCGCAGAAGTCTTGTGTGTTGACGGTGGTGCTTCGTTGCATTCTTCTCACCGCCAACTTAAACAGTGGGCGCGAGAGATCAATGCGGCGGAACCATCTGTTGACGCCAGAAAGCTTCTGAAGTGGTCCGACACGCCTATCGTCTTTGACATTGAGGACCATCCTGACCGCACAACGGCGGTCGAGTGCTTGCCGATGTTGGTTTCACCAACGATCCGCAACCTCAAGGTCACGAAGATGTTAGTTGACGGTGGGGCCGGCTTGAATCTGATTTCGCCCGCTGTGCTCCGGAAACTTCAAATCTCTGACGGCGAGCTTGAGGAAACTGGTACTTTCCAAGGAGTCAATCCAGGAAGGAGCAAGCCGAAAGGGAAGATCACGCTGCCAGTGACATTTGGCGGCGAGCTGAACTACCGGACTGAGAAGGTCACCTTTGATGTTGCCGATATTCCATTGCCTTATAATGGGATACTTGGCCGTCCAGCGCTCGCCAAGTTCATGGCAGCCTCTCATTATGCCTACAACGTGTTGAAGATGCCAGGTCCAGTAGGTGTTATCACAGTTCCCTGCGACAAGAAGGATGCGCTTATTTGCGCCGACAAGATCTACCGGGAAGCAGCTGCCGCAACTGCCGCCAAGGCACTTGCCGCTGAAGCTCTCGGGGGGGAGAACAAGAGGAAGTCCGGCAAGAGCTCCTGTGCCCACTCCGGCAAGCGCACCTCTTCGGAGTGCTGCGCTGCCGTCGAGGACGCACCAGAGAGCTCCACCGGCAAGTGCAAGAAGAACAAAGCCGCTCCGCCGGCGACAAAGAAGGTGCCCGCCAAGGAGGACGGCACTGGTGGTTCCTTCACCATCAGTGCCACACTTGACAACAAATAGGAAAACGCGCTCGTTGCTTTCCTGCGGGCGAATGTCGACGTATTTGCATGGCAACCGTCCGACATCCCCGGTGTTCCCAGGAAAGTAATTGAGCACCACCTTGCCGTTTGTCCCCACGCGAGGCCCGTCAAACAGAAAGCCAGAAAGCAAGCTGTGGAGCGGCAAGAGTTTATTGCGGAAGAAATCAAGAAGTTGGAAGCAGCAGGCCTTGTCAGAGGAGTGCTCCATCCTACGTGGTTGGCCAATCTTGTTGTCGTGCGCAAAGCGAATGGAAAATGGAGGCTTTGTATTGATTTCACTGATGTCAATAAAGCTTGTCCCAAAGACCCATTTCCTTTGCCCCGCATAGACCAGATTGTTGACTCCACGGCAGGATGTGATTTGCTTTCATTTCTTGACGCATATTCAGGGTATCATCAAATCTTCATGGCTGAGGAAGATGAGGAAAAGACCGCATTTATCACACCCTGTGGCACATACTGTTTCGTACGTATGCCATTTGGTTTGAAAAATGCTGGTTTGACATTTGCAAGAGCCGTCCAGATTGCTTTTGAGCCTCAGCTGCACAGAAGTGTGGAAGCCTATATGGATGATATAGTGGTCAAAAGCAAAGACAGGGCTACTTTGGTTCAAGATCTAGAAGAAACTTTTGTAAATCTGTGCAAGATCAACCTAAAGCTCAACCCCGAGAAGTGCGTGTTTGGAGTTCCCTCCGGCAAGCTTCTCGGGTTCTTTGTGTCTCAACGTGGAATTGAAGCCAATCCTGACAAGATCAAAGCCATTGAGCAAATTGAAGCACCGAAGCGCGTCAAGGATGTACGACGACTTGCCGGCTGTGTTGCTGCCCTCAGTAGGTTTATCTCCAAGTCAGCTGAGCGCGCCCTGCCATTTTTCAAAATCTTAAAAAAGGCACGTCCATTGAAATGGACTCCGGAGGCGGAGGCAGCGCTGCAAGACTTGAAGAGATACCTCTCCTCTCCTCCAATACTTGTCGCACCTAAACCACAAGAGAAGTTGTTGCTGTATCTAGCGGCAACCAATCAAGTGGTTAGTGCTGCGCTGGTAGCGGAGAGAGAGGTGGATGAGGAGGCAGTAACTGCGGCAAGCACGACCAGCGACAAGCTGGGGGCTCCCCCGACAAGTTTTGCTGCCGACAAGGATTCGTCTGCGCAGTCAGGCGAAGTGATACAAAAGAAGAAAATGGTGCAGCGCCCGGTCTACTTTGTGAGCTCTCTTCTGCAGGGAGCTAGGTCAAGGTATTCTGGTGTGCAGAAGCTGCTTTTCGGCCTTCTCATGGCCTCGAGAAAGCTGCGCCATTACTTTCAAGCACATGAAGTTACCGTCGTCACTCGCTTCCCGCTGAAAAGGATTTTGCAAAATCCAGAAGCGACAGGCAGGATTGTCGAGTGGGCGTTGGAGTTGTCGAGCTTTGGTCTCAAGTTTGAGAGTACATCAACCATACAGAGCCGAGTTTTGGCAGAGTTTGTCGCAGAATGGACACCAACGCCAGACGAAGAAATCCCAGAGACGACTCTCACCGGCAAGGAGACAAGCAAAGAGTGGCTTATGTACTTTGATGGTGCCTTTTCACTGCAAGGCGCCGGTGCTGGCGTACTGCTTGTCACACCCACCGGAGAGCACCTCAAGTACGTGGTCCAAATGCACTTTCCTAAGGAACAGGCGACGAACAATACTGCAGAATATGAGGGGTTGCTTGCCGGTCTCAGGATCGCGGCAGACCTTGGGATCAAGAAGCTTATTGTCAGGGGAGATTCGCAGCTTGTCGTCAGGCAAGTGAACAAGAACTACCAATGCCCATTGATAGAAGCTTATGTAGATGAGGTGAGGAAGTTGGAGGAACGCTTTGACGGCCTACAAATGGAGCACGTCCCACGTGCTGAAAATGACATTGCCGATGGTTTGTCAAAGCGCGCCGCACTCAAATTGCCTGTGGAACCAGGCACTTTTGTGCTCCAACTAACTCAGCCATCCGTGACGCCATCAGTAGGGCAAGGCAGGAAGAGGAAATTGGCTTCTGGCGACTACTTCCCGGCAGAGCTCCCCGAAGCCACCGGCAAGAAGGCTGCCAAAGCCAGCGCCAAAGATGCAGAGGGGCAACTTGCTCCGACAAGGCCTCACGCTCTTGTCGTTGAAGCGGGTACTCCTAGGCAAGAGGCAAAGGGGCAACTTGCTCCGACAAGACTTCGGGTCCTTGTCGTTGAAGCAGGCGCTCCTGATCGAAGCGCTGAGGAGCAAGATGCTCCGACGAGGCCTTGGGCTTCCGTCGTTGAAGCAACCGCTCCCGACGAGCTTGTTGAAGGACAGCACGCTCCAGCAGGGCCCCAGGCTCTTGTCGTTGAAGCGGCTGTTCCCGCCAAGCTCGTCGGGGAACGGCCGGCTCTGGTAGAGCGACGAGCTCTTGCCGTAGGGCCTGATGTTCCCGCAGCAGAAGAAATGCCTTTAGTCCTCGTTGTCGAGCCACAGGCTCCAGTGTGGGCGCAGCAGATCGTCCGTTTCCTTCAGACAGGAGAACTTCCCGAAGAGCAGGAAGAAGCGGAGAAAGTAGCCCGACGGTCCAATATGTATCAATTTGTCGATGACATGCTGTGCAGAAAAAGACCAAATGGTGTGAAATTGAAGTGTATTCCCCGGGAAGAAGGACAGGAGCTGTTGGCGGAGATTCATGGAGGCATATGTGGTCACCACATAGGGTCAAGAGCCCTTGCTGGAAAGGCTTTCCGGCAAGGTTTCTTTTGGCCCACCGCCCTCCAGGATGCAACTGCACTAGTAACCAAGTGTGAAGCGTGCCAGTTTCATTCCAAGCAGATTCATCAGCCAGCTCAAGCTCTCCAGACAATCCCTCTCTCCTGGCCATTTTCGGTCTGGGGGCTCGACATCCTCGGCCCCTTTCCGCGTGCCACCGGGGGCTTCGAGTACTTGTATGTGGCCATCGACAAGTTTACGAAGTGGCCAGAAGTGGAAGCAGTGAGGAAGGTGACAGCACAATCAGCCATCAAGTTCTTCAAGGGAATTGTTTGTCGCTTTGGTGTTCCTAACAGGATCATCACCGACAACGGTACCCAGTTCACGAGCCACGCCTTCATGCAGTATGTCGAAGACCTTGGCGCCAAGGTCTGTTTCGCTTCTGTTGCTCACCCCCGAAGCAATGGTCAAGCTGAAAGGGCAAATGCTGAAGTGCTACGTGGGCTCAAGACGAGAACTTTTGACAGGCTGCGCAAGTGCGGCAAGAACTGGATCGAGGAGCTGCCAGTGGTTCTTTGGTCGATCAGGACGACGCAAAATCGAGCTACTGGCCAGACGCCTTTTGCTCTAATTTATGGAGCAGAGGCAGTTCTCCCCACGGAACTCGTATACGGGTCACCTCGAGTGCTCGCTTACGATGAGCTTGAGCAAGAGCAACTGCGGCAAGATGACGCCGTGCTCCTCGAGGAGGATCGTCTTCAGGCTGCTATGAGAGCTGCTCGCTACCAGCAAGCTTTGCGTCGCTACCATAGCCGCAAAGTTAATGCCAGAAGTCTTGAGGAAGGCGACCTTGTTCTTCGGCGCGTTCAGTCGGCCAAGAATTCAAACAAGTTGACGCCGAAGTGGGAAGGCCCTTATCGGGTGAAACGAGTCACCAGGCCCGGCGCTATCCGCCTGGAGACCGAGGATGGCATTCCAGTGATCAATTCCTGGAACATTGAGCATCTTCGTAAGTTTTTTCCATAAGGCGTGGTTGCCGGGCCCTTCCCCGGCAACCACCTTTTGTACAAGTATTGCCGCTGTTGCATGTAATCCTCTGTACAAAGCCAGGCGCAGACCCTGTGCATAAATGAAGCTTTTGTATTTCGCAGTTTTTGACGATTTCATGTTTACTTTTATTTTGCATGATTATCTGACATACTGTGCAGTACAGCCTCCCCGGTAAGCATTAACGAGCCGCCAAGCTCCTATATCTTTATTTTCTCTTCTTTCTTTTTCTCAAAGAGACAGAAGCTTCCCTCGCGCACAAGTTTGCCGGGGGGATGGGATAATGATATGGACCAGGCGTGGACCAGGCGTCGTTCAAAGAAACTTTGCCTTGCCGGGAAGAAGGCAGCGGCAAGCAGTGACAAGACCTTGCCGCGGAGAGATCAGCGACAAAGCTAAGTGCCAAAGTTTGAACAATCAAATTCTTTTTTATTTTCAAGGTTATTTTCCTTGAACGATACTACTCTTTGTATGGAAAACCTGTGCGCGACGGAACCTAAGCGTAATCGGTCGCGCCCTTACCTTGTTTCGAGTCCGCTCAACAACCTAAGTGGCTGCACTGAGCGCGACAAGGTTGCTTGCCGGCAGCGGCACCGCCAGCAGGCTGCTGAAGTCCCGCACCCAGCGCTCGCGGCGATGGTGCGCGCACCGGCAAGTTCCCTATAAGCGTAGGGCAAGTACACACAAAGAAAGAAATTGCTCAAGGGAGATGACATGCATTAACTTCAAAATATCGCAAGTTATATTACAAGATAAGTTGCCGCGGCTTAAACAGATTGTTCTTTAACATGTCTAGCGGCGGCAAGGAGGGAGAAGAATGGGCTCTCTAATTGCGGTGCTCGCCTTCGACTCTCTGGATTTGGTCCACCCTCTCCACGATGGGCGCGACAAGGGCCTCTAGTGGCGCGGGGTCGTATCCCTTCGGCAAGCTTTTGAAGATGTTGCTGAAGTCGACGCCCGGGTTTCTGTATGCTATCTTCACCAACAACCTCCGGAGAACTCCCCGGCAAAGCCTGCGTGACTCGTCGGCCAGTTGAGCCTTGTGATTGACTTGGAGCTGTTGGAGTGCTTCTACTACTCCGTCGAAGAACTCGGCTAGCTTGACGCTAGTTTGCGTGTTCTTGTCGGTGGAGTACCCGAAGTCCGACACCTTCAGGGCAGTCAGCTCCTTGTCGATGTCCTCGGCGGCGCTGGCAAGCCTGTCTGTGAAGATCCCCACGTTATCCCTGAACTTCTTGTGGGTTGCAATAGCGTCTTGAAGCAGACCCTTTTCCTTCTGGAGCTCTATCATTAGAAGCCCTTCGCGCTTTCTGGTGGTGTCGAGCGTCTCCTTCAGCGTGGTCAGCTTCAGCTTCAGGTCTGCTCTGGAGTCGTTGGCGGCGGCAAGCAGATTGTTCTTCTTGGCTATGGTAACTTGCATCTCCGCCAAAGTGTGGGTCACCTTTGCCCTCTCACTTTCAAGCGTTGAGAGCTTGTCACCGTTTGCCTTGAGGGCGGCCTCTAGTCTTGCCACTTTCTCCTCCGTTTCCTTCCTGTTCACTTCTGCAGCAGCGACAGCGTTGGTGGCCTCCACCAACTTGCTGGCGTACTCTTGGGCCAAGGCTTCGATTTCCTTCTGGTGTTTTTGTGCCTGCCCCTGGGTCCGCTCTGCGACAAGTCTTGCCACCTCCTCGTCTTTCTGTCGGAGGGTTTCGGCAAGTTTCCTCTTGCGCTCGGCAAGTTCTTCTTCGTGGGCATCAAGGTCCACTTTCCGCTGGTTCAGATCACCGGCCTAAGCAGACAACTCCTTGGCGGTCTCCTCCTATTTTTGTTCAATGTCTTGCTTCATCAGGAGGAGGGCCTGCCGTTCTTCGGCCAGCTGTGCCCGCTTGACCTCTAACGCATTAAGAGATCGCGCGCGGACGTCCGCCAAGATCTCCGCGCGCCTCAACATGTCAGCTTCGGCCTTCTCGATGAGCGCCTCCCTGGAAGCTAGCTTCTCCCGTCGGGCGCGATGAAGATTCAGCAGCTTTTGAAGCAGTTGCTCCTCTTCAGACGTGCTGCTGCTGCTGGCGCCTGGCGCATCCACAAGCTGGAGCCCGGCAGCGGCAAGGATCTCCTCGTCCACAACATCCTCCTCGGTTGGCGCTCTGGAGCCCACCGTCCAGGGGAGGCTGACGTAGACGTTCTCGCCGACCCGGATGTATTTGCTTGGCGGAGGCGAGTTGGGCGCTGTCGCCTCGTCAGTGGTTGAGGGACCCGTGGTCGGAGTAGCGCCTGGCGCTCCTGTGGCCTCAGGGCCGTCAGTACGACCACCGGCTCCCTCGCCGGCCTCCTCAGCAGCCTTCTGGGCGGCCTCAGCTTCAGCAGCCTTGGCGGCTTCATCGGTGGGCGCCTTGGCGGTATTATCCTCGGCGGCCTTGCCGGCCTCTTCGGCAGCATTGGCAGTTTCTTCGTCGGCAAGCTTGTCGGCTGCCAGCTTGTCGGCCTTGGCAGCGGCGGCCTTGGCGGCCTCGTCGTCGACGGCCCCTGTGGTGTTCTCCTCGGCAGAAGAGTCAATGTTCATTGGCTCCACCGAGGAGGGCTCTGCCAACCCGAGAAGTAAGGCAAAAAGAGCTTCAGGAAGAAATTCAAGAAAACAAAAGAAAGAAAGCAGAAAGAGTTTTGCGGCAAGTGGGTTTACCCGTGTTGAGCTCAGGAGCGGTGGGCTCCCCTCCCCCGTCAACGTTTGTCATTGGGGTCGGGTCGCCAGCGCTGGTGCTTGGCACTTCGGTGCTTGCCGGCTCCTCTTCGTGGCTCGGCTCGCTAGTGGGAGCCCTTACCGGAGATCTTCTCCTTGGCGGTGTGGTCGAGGGGGGTGGTACTTCTGGAGCACCTTCAGATGGCTCCACTTGCTGCTCCTCTCCTACACGCCCAAAGATGTCAGTGACAAATGCTTGTTCCTCAGCGACCGCCAGCGAAAGGTAGTTGAAATACTTACGCTGGGGGCTGCGACGAGGGCTGGGCTCCGAGCTGGTCGGGATGGTCTCAGACGCTCCCCCGGTGGTTGCCGTGGGCTCATCTTCGATGACCACCACGGTCTCGCTCGTCGAGACCTTAGCTCTCTTCCTTGTCCTCTCCGCCAAGGTTTCCTCCCTGCGGAAGCAAGGCCGGAGCGCGACAAGTGAGGACAGAAACAAAACCTTACAAAGATTGAGGGTCGCGGCAAGGGAACTTACTCTTCCTCGTCGTCCTCTTCGCTGAGAGCGGAAAAATCAAAGTCCGCCTCCGTGTGAGGAGGGGGAGGAGGGGGAGCTGGGCTCCTTGGCCGCTTGGCGGGGGTAGTAGCAACGGTCTTTGATGACCCTGCTCCAGTTGCCGGGGCCGCGTGAGACGCTCCCGCAGCACCAGCCCTTGCTGCGGTCGAGCGCGTCGAACGGCGCTCCGGCGTTTGTTGAACCTCTTGCCGCTCAGCCACTTTGCCAAGCCTGCGAAGGCGTTTCCTCCTCCGAGGGGCTGGGGACTCTGACTGCGGTGGGCTTTCGGTGCCCTCCTCGGAAGAGGAGCCCTCATCCTCCAAGCTGCCTGACTCATCGGCAGGCTGGCTTGGCCCGACATCCTTGCCGGGTGCGGCGAGCTCGCCCTTCCCGGCAAGCATCCCCTACTCGGCAAGAATCTCCTTTTGTGCCTCGTCGAGCTCCGCCAAAGTATAACCAAAATCGCCAGCTTCCCTGGCGAGCCTGTCCTCCTCCACTCTTCGAGCAATGAATTCTATTTCTTGCTCAGTGGTGTTGCGGACGAGCCACTCCTCCTCCCGAACCTGCTTTTCGACCGTGGAGTCAAAGAATCGCCGCACGTCTTCTTCGAGCGGCACGTCCCAAGTTGCTTCAACGCTGTGCGCATTGCAGAGCGGCATCATAGCGATGATTGCACTCAATGCGGAGTTGTTGCAAAGGGGCACGATGTGCTTCGGCAGCGTGAACGCCTTGTCGCGCTTCTCTGGATCTGTCTCTTGCTTGAACAGCTCTCGCATGAAAAAGTCGTGCTGCAGAACTGTGAAGTTGTTGATCAGTCCAGGGCGCAGCCGCATGATATCGGCTGGGTTCTTCCAATCAGAGGCCGGCCTTCCTCTCTGCTGCAGAGGAGCAATGCGGCGGCGGAGGAAGTCTGCGCCAACCATCCCTATGGTGAGCCCGGCCTCCCTGAGCCGTATGATCCTGGTAGCGGCAATCTCCAGCTTTTTGTCCTGGGGATCCAGATCGCTCCAGTCTGTGCCACGCGCTGCTGGGGTCTTGCGAAGCGCACAGTATGGTGGCGGCTCGTCGTCAATGATCTAACACCATTCAGACCGGATTTCTCCCCATCTTGGGCGGAGACCCCCCTTCAGATAATGCTCCTTGGCGCCCAATCTTGAAACGAACGAGACGCCAACAGTGAGAGGCTCCCCCTTTTCAGCACGGGGAGTGAAGTAATGCCTGAACAGCGCAGTGTTGGGTGCGACGCCGACGAAGTTCTCGCACAGATGCGCAAATATTGCCATGATGGATACGGCATTCGGTGTGAGATCCAGCAGACGGAGGTTGAAGGTGTACATGACGTCGCTAAAGAAATCCGAGTACGGTGGGCAGAGCCCGCACCAAAAGTAGCAAGCGAAGAAGGGGTACTTGCTCACTTCGCTCTCGTCGGTGGCTGGGCGAACGCGGGTGGCCGGATGCGCCTTGGTCCTCGCGGCCCACATGCCTTGGAACTTGGCCTTCAGATCCGCCCCCGTGAGCATCGGAGCGAAGAGCGCGTACTTCTGCCTCTTCAACTGCGCCTGGGTCTCCGTCCTTGAGGACTTCCCCGTCTTCCCCTTTTCTCCTTTGGGAGGCATGGCGAAGGCGGAGCTGAGGACCGAGGGAGATGCGGACGCGCACGGTGGCAGAGGATTGGGAAACCGCTTTGTTTTGGAGCGGAGGAAGAAGAAGGCGGAGATTTGGAGATCGAGAATGGTGAGAGGGGTGTGTGAGTGCTTCTGCAGGTCCCTCCTTTTTTGGGGAAAGATGCGGAACCATCCGCCCCTTCGTCATTCGAGATAACTGCGCACGCTTCCCACGCTCCACATTCAACGCGCGACGCGTGGGAGAGCGTGCAATTAAACAGCATAGAGACATTTCGGCTTATCCCAGCCACGCGTGCCCGTGCACTGTTTGGGCCTGGCCCAACAACGCCCGGCACCGTGTGTGGCCCAGGCCCGGGGGCTCCTGTCGGTGTACTAGAATAGGGGTACCCTAGTACCCCGTACTTGTGCACGGGCAGTAGTAGCATCCCGCGGCCAGGCTTGCGGGAGGACAGCCAGAGAGAAGCTCAAGGTTATTAAGCCATTCAAGAACAAAGTATACAAAGCAAGAGTTAAGGCCCCGGCAAGAGGAGCTTGCCGGGAGGGACAGCTGAGGCCCAGCCTGGGCATTGCTGTAGCAGAGTACTTGCCACGGCAAGGTACTTGCCCCGGCAAGTCATTGGCTGCGGCAAGGTATTGGTTGCGGCAAGGTATTGGCTGCGGCAAGATAGCGGCTGCGGCAAGGTACTTGCCCCGGCAAGTTACCTTGCGCGGCAAACTATGGGTTGCGGCAAGCTGTCAGGTGCGGCAAGGTCTTGCCGCGGCAAGCGTTACTGTACCACTGTGCTACTGTGCTGCTCCGGTGCCTCTGCCAGCGTGGCGCTCTGGGTCCTTCCAAGCGTGCGTGGCAGGGCACTGTGTAGACGGCGGTGCACTGTAGCTAGCGGTGCAGGAGCAGGTGGGATAGGCTTTTCCCACGTCCAAGACGTCCGGGTACATGTATGTGGACAGCAAAGGCATGGGCATTTAATGCCCTTGTCCCCTGCCGTCAGTGGTAGGTAGGACATGTCATCCTGGTAATAGTGGCCTTACTGTAGCAACTTTCCATCTCTACCTTTACTGTTTGCCACATGTTGGTGACCCCTTTGTGCGTATAAAAGGAGGCCCATAGGCAACGTGGAAAGAAGGGAGGAACGGGGGAGATGGAGAACTCCAGTATTGTACGCAGCTACTCGGTACTGTAGCGCTCCTGGAGCTAGAACAATCATACAGATAAGAACACAAAGCAGGAGTAGGGTTTTACGCATCCGTGCGGCCCGAACCTGGGTAAATCTCTCTCGTGCACTGTCGCGTTCTTCGCTAGATTTGCTCTTCGTGCGACCGTCTCTCCCTGCCGAACGTAAAGGGGTCCTTCCCTGGGTCCCATAGGTGATCGCGGATTCGTCCCCGACAGTATCGGTGAAGGAGATCACAGGAGGCATAGGTGGTGGTGGTAGAGCTAGGGTAGAGGAGGAGGAAGCCGCGGCGGCGGCACGGGCGAGGGTAGCGGCCCGGCGCACGAAGTAGCGGGGCGGCGGCAGCAGAGGTGGGGTGGGCGGCGGAGCCATACCCTAGGACCAAAACCCTAATCTGATACCATGTTAGATTGAATAAAACTATTGTTGTTGATTATTGCTGACCGTACAACGGTATATATGAGAGATTACAAGCCAACTAGACCTACTACAATACGACTAGGACTAGATAACTTGAGTCAAGTAATAGTCTAACACTCCTTTCTTCCAGAGGTGCACAGTAACACAAGAGGCAATGACAGCAAATATAATTCCATAGACATAGCCGAAATGGCCAGCGTAGCAGGACATTACCAGCACTAGGAGAGATACTCCCAAAATTGATGACGAACGAGAAGTGATTCCAGCAATCTTACGAGTTTCCGTTGAAACGACTGCCGATGTACTGACCATGACCCCAGCAACCATGATAGTGTAGGCAAATATTATTTATTTTGAAACAGAGGCAAAAGATTTGCCTCATCGATTAATTAAGCAGAAGAGAATTACCTAGTTAATTAACAGAAAATCGGGCGAAAACCGAAGTGTAGGCAAATATGATGAAGCACACGAAAGTGAACTTCAGTCCACTAGGCCAACGAGTTGGAACATCCTTGAGGAGTGCCAGTGCTGTATTGAGGGACGTGAAGGCCATCGTATACAACACCCCGTGTCGAGTAAACATTGCCTGCAACATAAATAATAATGTCATATAATAGCACTTCATTACTCCCAAACTTTATAACATGTGTGTACATATATTATGCTTTATTAATAACTATACTAATCCTGCAGCAAGCAGACGTACCAATGCAATAATACATTGGTGACTATATAAATACATACATTAAACCCTCAAAATAAAATATGTACAATGCACGATAAATTACTTATAAATTCCACCCCCACACCCCCCCCCCCCCCAAAAATACTTCTAAATTATATTTTCTATCACATCAGAGATTATATTAATTATTACCAGAAACTAACAACTACCTGCATCAATTTCCAGCCGCTGCCGGTGTTCATGCGGCCGCGCGCCCTCGGAAGCCAATGGGCAGCAAGGGGGGTCGTAACAAAGTCCGTCAGGCAGCTGTTCCACCTACTGTTATCCCACCGGCGGCCGCTATGATGCCGCCATTGGTGCAGGTGCCCGCTTCTTCGCCTTCGATGGCAGTGGGTAATGGGCAGATCACCCTTCTACAGACCAGCTCGGTGCAACAACAGCCTATGATTCAAAATACAGGGGTAGCCGAGGGGACAACTCATCCTAAGAAAGTATGGTGCTCCAAGTGCCAATCTGCTGGGCACGCTTATGATGTCTGTGAGACTCAACAGTACTGCTTTATTTGTAACAAGTTTAATCACCCGATGACCATGCGACGCTGTCCTGCTCTCAAGATGCCGAAGCCGGTAGCGATGCTATGCGGTTATGGAACTGAAAGTATGGCGTTCTTCCAGATGCCTGACAATGTCTGCAGGGAGGATCTTGCACCACAGGACTCATTGACGGCGTTGGTATCTATTTCTGGTGGCCCTATCACTCCCAGTATTGTGGAGGCAGAGGTTGCTAAGATAGCTCAGTACCAGCAGCAGTGGGTGTGGGAGGCCATACCGCATGGCAGAGACGCTTTTCTCATGTCCTTTCCGAGTGAGGAGGTGTTACAGAGGGTGACGGGCTTCGCAGTTTTCATCAAATCCCATAATGTCACTATCGAGTTCAAGCCTTGGAATACAGAGAAGATACCACACCGTTTCGAGCTAATTCCTATTTGGGTTCATGTGCATGGGGTGCCTCACGCTCTCCGACACTTCTTGGGGCTATGGGCAGTCGGCTCGGTGATTGGTGCTACTCTCGATGTCGATCTTCTCTGTTTGCGCCGGAGAGGAATTGTTCGTATCCAGGTAGCGGTTTTGAACCTTGACGCTTTCAAAAGCAGCACAATTGATTCTCTTTCTTCAGATGTGGTGGTTCAAAGGAAAGGTTATGAGTTCCGGTACAGTCTTGAAGAATCAGACTTCCGCGTTGATAGTGACTTTGTACCTCGAGTCTGGGAGCATGGCGATGATTCAGGTGGTGACAAGGGGCATGATAGGGAGGACACAACCAGGAAAAATGATCCAAGCAAGAGGTCCAAACCCACTTCATCAGCTAACAACTCTTCGGAACCTTCTTCATCGGGCGGCGTGGTGCCCATGCAGATGGCCAATGCCGTCACACCTCCGAACCCTCAGCGAGGATTACCCGTCACGGAAGCTCCATCGCCACTAAGGGGATCTTCGTCGTCGGGGTCAGATTCTACGTCTACGGCTACTTCTCCTACGATGTCGCCACGGTTCTCCACGTCGCCATCTTCGGCTAGCCGGTCGCCTCCGCCTAACCCCCAAGTGGGGAGTCGTGGGCGCCCTGCCCCGGAGAGGACCGCCCCTTCGCCGTCGCCATCAACGCCCACTCCGGCGGAGCCCCGGTGCTCGATGCCGCCATTTTCGGCTCCCTGGTCGCCACCGCCTAACCCCCACGAGGGGAGTTGCGGGCGACCCGCACCGGAGGGGACTCCTTCATCGCCGTCGCCATCACTGTCCACTCCGGCTTCTCTGACCCGACAAGGTGTCATCTTCTCTCCCTCCGTTCGAGCTAGCCAGGAGTCTGCTATGGAGGTGCTTCGTGCGTTATCTTCCACTACTCCGACACCTGGGGGGGCGCCGGCTTCCGGACTTGAGGAGGCCGAAGGGCAGCCTCCTATTTCTTCTTCTTCGTCGCTGCAGCAACCAGCTGTGCCTTGCGGAGTCGACGGGATGGGCTTCGAGGCCGATGTTACTCCTTCACCGTTGAGGCGCAGCGGGCGTCATCATGTTGGGGCTGACGGATCCACAGCCACCGACGAGGATTCTATGGTGAAGGCCATGCGTAGGACTGCTGCTCGTAACCTTGACTTCGAAGGTACACCCTCTCGTAAATCTTTTATGTCTTTTGATAATTCCAAAGTATCGTCAAATATTACTAGACTTGGGGTGTCACTAGGACATAATGAGAACGAGATAGATTTTTCGGTCAAGGCTCTAAAACAAGTGGAGTTCGACCGGCTTACGGTTGCTCCGAAGTTATCGAGCCTTGTTGACCCTCTCGTGTCAGATGAGGAGGTGGAGGATGCTGATGCCAATCATGAAGGCAAGCTCCTCGCTCATTTGGTTAAAGACACGACTGAAGTAGACCTTGATGACACTGTACATGACACTACGCTTTTTGAGCTTGTCGCGACGGTGCGCAAGAACAAGTCTAACTCAGCAAAGAAAAGAGGGCGCTCCTCATCTAAGAAAGTAAAGGCCTCTAAACATAAAGTTGGTTCAGCATGAGAGGCATATTTTGGAATAGCAGAGGTCTTGGCGACTTGGCTAAACACAAACACATTGCCGATTGCGTAAAGGATCATTCGTTGGACTTTGTGGCTATCACTGAGTCGGGTAAACGTGATTTTCCTACACGTGATCTGGACCACTTTTCATGTGGTTTTGATTACGAATGGCACGTCTTCCGCCGACCGGGAGGTCCGGGGGAATTTTGCTAGGTATTAACGCTACATACTTACATCTTTTGTCCACGTCAAAGGGGGAATATCATATTAAATCCCACCTTCGAAATAAGTCCGACAACTTCACTTGGAGTCTGGTGGCTGTATATGGCGCCGCTCAAGAGGAGTATAAATCTGCATTTCTAAAAGAATTAGTCAACACCTGTCGAGACAATCCCCATCCCATGTTAATCGGGGGGGATTTTAATATCCTTCGATATCAACAGGAAAAAAACAATGATCGGTTTGACACTAGGTGGCCTTTCCTCTTTAATGCTGTTATTGACAGCATGGACCTGAGGGAGATCACGATGTCTGGTCGTCAGTATACCTGGGCCAATAACCGATCGGTGCCAACCTTTGAAAAACTGGACCGGGTGCTAGTTACCACTGATTGGGAATATAAATATCCCCTATCCTCGGTTCAGGCACTAGAAAGAATTGAGGCCTTATCGGATCACGTCCCGTTGCTAACCGATTTTGGTCATCCAATCCCATGTTCTAACCGTCACCAATTTAAATTTGAACTGGGATGGCTCACCAGAGAGGGATTTCATGAGCTGGTTAAGAAGCTGTGGGAGCGCCAGCCTCGCGGTAACACACCCATTCAACGATGGAATAATCGAATCCGCGCCTTGCGCCGATTCCTTCGAGGATGGGCCAAACATACCGCTGGCATTTACAAAAAAGAAAAACTGCGATTGTCTACCTTAATTGATGCCCTTGATAAAATAGCGGAGGTGAGGCCTCTGTCTGCTGTTGAGATTGAACAAAAAAGTAATCTTAACGAGCAGATTGCTCGCTTACTACGTGAGGAAGAGATTAAATGGTACCAACGTAGCAAGGCGGACTCGCTGGTGCAAGGTGATGATAATACGAAATACTTTCAAATGCTAGCCAATGGCAGACATAGAAAGAAGCGTATATTCT
This sequence comes from Thinopyrum elongatum, assembly GCA_011799875.1. Classification (NCBI taxonomy): domain Eukaryota; kingdom Viridiplantae; phylum Streptophyta; class Magnoliopsida; order Poales; family Poaceae; genus Thinopyrum; species Thinopyrum elongatum. Next base: position 231,392,876 of record CM022298.1, read on the forward strand.
CCCTTGACCAGGAGGAAGGTCGAATAGAGGGGGACGTAACACTTAGAAATTTTATCACTAAGTATTACAAAGACCTTTTTGGGCCTTCAGCTGAAACTAATTTTCAGTTGGACGAATCTGTTACTCATGACATTACTCAAGTTACAAATGCGGAAAATGAATTCCTAACCTCTCCGTTTTCAGAGGAGGAAATTCGAACTGCTGTGTTTCAGATGGAACACAACAAGGCGCCGGGCCCGGATGGCTTCCCCGCAGAGTTCTATCAATGCTTTTGGGACGTGATTAAGGCAGACTTGGTTCAGTTGTTTAACCAACTGCATTCCGAGGACCTTGATATTGCTCGTTTAAACTTTGGGGAAATTATCCTATTGCCTAAGATTAAGGAGGCTAGTCGTATTCAACAATATCGACCGATTTGTCTCCTAAATGTTAGTTTTAAAAATTTTACGAAGGTAGCGACTAATCGGTTGAATGGTGTAGCTGATCATGTCGTAAAACCCACTCAAACAGCATTTATGCAAGGACGAAACATATTAGATGGAGTGGTCGTCCTGCATGAAACTGTTCATGAGCTGCACCGGAAAAAGTTGAACGGTGTCATTCTTAAAATTGATTTTGAAAAAGCATACGACAAAGTTAAGTGGCCCTTCCTGTTGCAAACTTTGCGCATGAAGGGGTTTTCACAAAAATGGTGTCGCTGGGTAGAGAGCTTTGTCTCTGGAGGTAGTGTGGCCATAAAAGTTAACGATGACGTCGGCAACTATTTTCAGACACGGAAGGGGCTTCGTCAAGGCGACCCCGCATCTCCCATCCTGTTTAACATAGTCGCTGACATGCTAGCTACCCTTGTTGAGCGGGCTAAGCTGGATGGTCAAATTAGTGGAGTCATCCCACACTTGGTAGAAGATGGACTATCCATTCTACAATATGCGGATGACACGATTCTATTCATGGATGATGATCTAGATAAGGCTAGAAATCTCAAGCTGCTCTTATGTGCTTTTGAGGAACTTTCTGGTCTCAAAATTAATTTCCATAAAAGCGAACTTTTTTGCTTTGGTGATGCTGCAGAATCAGCACCCGAATATGCCGACATTTTTGGATGCCAGCTTGGGCAGTTTCCGATTCGGTATCTGGGTATTCCCATACACTATCGGCGTTTAACTATCGCTGAGTGGAGGCATGTGGAAGAGAGACTGGAGAAACGATTAGCCAGTTGGAAGGCCAAACTCTTGTCTTATGGGGGCCGACTGATCTTGATCAATTCCGTCCTAAGCAACATGGTTTTATATATGTTGTCATTCTTCCACCTGCCGAAAGGGGTTCTACAGCGGCTAGATTACTTTAGATCCAGATTTTTTTGGCAGTCTGATAACGAAACCAAAAAATATCGACTTGCTAGGTGGAGCGTATTATGCAGACCTAAAAGTCAGGGGGGCCTGGGTATCCAAGACCTTGAGATTAAAAACATCGCTCTTCTCAGCAAGTGGGTCTATAAACTACTCACTGAGAATGGAGTATGGCAGGAAATCATTCGCAACAAGTATGTGGGATCCAATGCCATTTCTCAAATTCATTGGAAACCTGGGGATTCACATTTTTGGAGTGGTGTCATGAAGGCCAAGGAATTCTTCTTCCAATTTGGGACCTTCTCGGTTAGGGATGGTTCTCAGGTTCGTTTCTGGGAAGATACCTGGTTAGGGAACAACTCATTAATGGTGCAATATCCGAGCTTGTACCGGATTGTTAGACATAAATTCGTCACGATCAAACAAGTCTTCGCACAAGAAAACCCCGATATTTCTTTTCGTAGGGATCTTTTGGGCACTCGTCTGGCAGCATGGAATGAATTACTCACTCGCCTAGAGGACATTCAACTGTCAGATGAGCCGGACACTTTTCGATGGAACTTGCATCAGAATGGCAAATTTTCGGTCAAATCCATGTATGATGCAATGGTTCATTGTGATGTTCCAGTTGATAATAGGAAATTGTGGAAGCTAAAAATTCCTCTAAGAGTGAAGATTTTCCTCTGGTTTCTAAACAAAGGAGTCATCCTAACCAGAGATAACCTGGCACGACGAAACTGGCATGGGCCCAAGACATGTGTCTTTTGCCAACATGACGAGACTATTAAACACTTATTTTTCGAGTGTAAGTTTGCTCGGACAGTTTGGGCCATGGTCCAAGTAGCTTCGAATTTATACCCACCACGTAGTGCACGGAATATGTTCGGCAACTGGTTGCGGGGTATTGATAAACAATTTTCTGCACATATTCTCGTGGGAGCGACGGCCTTATGCTGGGCAATGTGGCTTACCAGGAATGATGTGGTTTTTAACAATAAATGTGTCTCATCTTCTATGCAGGTTATCCATGTTTGTACACGTTGGCTCCGTACGTGATCTATCCTGCAGAAGCAGGAGGACAGGGACCTTTTTATGATGGCGTCTACTCGGCTGGAGCGTACGGCCAGGGAGGTTTTCTACCCACATGGATGGCGGTGTGATTTACGGATAGGGTCTACCGCTTCTTAGGCTGGACATGATTTATTGCTTTGCTTTGTATCGAATTATTTTATTTTAGGGTGCTCTGGACTTTTTGGCTGTGTGCATCTAGCTATGCAGAGGCCGGGCTTTCTTTCAATACGATTGTATCACCTTGATATATCTATTCAATGAAAAGTCCTTTATCGAGAAAAAAAACAACTCTAACCATAAAAAAAGATAAACTAATTGCCCTAGGCTCGTCTCGTGTGTTGAGTTGTGCCCAACAAATTAAATCAGAATCCACTTTCATGTGTTGAAATACATCTCAATCAGAAAAAAACGAGAGGTACGATGCATAATCAAAATCCCATATCAGTGGAAACTAATTACCCTAGTAGCATCTTAATATTCAATCACACGATCCAAAATGCTAGTATAAAAGTGGACGCCTATTATACAAACAGGTTAGTAATAATTAAAAGGAAGCAACTTTGAAGCCGAACATATACACAAGAACAGAGCACGTCTGACCTCCGCGTCCAGGCGCCTGTCGGCCGGATGGTCTGCAGTGGGCAGCCTGCCATCCCCATGGTTTGGGATGGCCAAGTTGATGCACGGGGCGCCGGAGGGGGTGTAGACGACGTTGCCCGAAAGATGTGTTATTGGGGGATTGAAGAGGACATAGCCCGCTGGGCAGGGGATGGCATGGTCGGTCGGCGTGCTGGACGTGACGGAAGCGGGCGATGTAGCCGGTGTCCTGGATCCCAAATCCGAGTTACTGCCCTGGGTGGTGGAGAAGGGGCCTGAGAGCGAGCCCGTGCCTGCGAACCCGGCCGGCGCTGTGGAGGAGCCGGAAGCGGACGATGTGGTCAGGGTGTTGGATCCCAAGTACGTGGCGATGACGGGAGACGCGAGGGAAGCGCGCGCAGATAGGGAGCTCGTGTCGGTGAAGGAGGCCAACGCGGTCGAGCCCAAGGCGGTGGAGGCGATGGCGGGAGCGGGCGATGTGGCCGGTGTCCCCGAACCCAAATGCGAGTTGGTGCCCTGGATGGTGGAAAAGGCGCCTATGGAGAGGGGGTCCCTGCCTGCGAACGTGGCCGGCGCGGTGGAGGAGCCGGAAGCGGACGATGTGGCCAGTGTGGCGGATCCCAAAGAGGTAGCGGTGATGGGAGAGGGGAGGGAAGCGCGTGGGAAGAGGGAGCTCGTGTGAGCGACCGCGGCCAGCGCGGTCGAGCCCAAGGCGGCGGAGGGGGCTGTCGCCAACAAAGTCGATGAGGTACTCCAGAAATCGGCGGCTCGTGCGCTCTCCGCGCTGGGCACCGCCGCCCCGATGGTCGGCGTGAAGATGCTCGCGGTGGTCGGCTCGGACGGCCGCCGGGAGCGGTGGTACAAGGTCTCGCGGTGGAGGTGCATGGTGGCTGTCGAGTGGGGGAGGAGCAGTGTCTCGAAACCCTCGCTCACGATTCGGATGGGCCGTGTCTCACACACTATGCGCATAAAGAGGCGAGCGGAGTAAGGTGGAGGTGCCCGTGGAGGTGCCCGCACCTAGTAATTTCTCGTTTCTGGTTTTGTCTATGAATACAAAATAGAAACAGTGAACAAAATTGTCTGAACTAATCGCACGCTGTAAAAGATGTACAGTTTTTCAGTAAGGGAGGCTCAAGAGTCAAGTCAGCCTGAATTTGTTATCCTTAATGGTTAGGAGGACAGTTGTATCCCAACCCATCAGTGTTTATTTCTAAATTTATTTCAGAACTTTCGGCGATGTGCGTTTAGTGAAAGAGACGTTCCCGTTATTATGAAGATATCTGTGACGACTTCGTCAATCTCATGATGATGTACCGGCTTAGTCTCTCGGATGTGCTCATAGAAATAGCGGGTGTGCGTGCGTGCGTTTATATGGGTGAGTGTATGTGCGTCTACTTTTGTACTGTGTTAAAAAAATCAGCTTGAATTTAATAAAACTATCAACTTTTTTTGACCAAAAACAGTAAGGGAAAACCCCTACTGTAAGCCTTTTTTATTAATATAAAGGATAATAGAGTTTTACATGAGTTTGAGGATATTTACATACAGAAAGGAAAATGGAAGTGAAATCCTTATTCTATACACTGTCTATCCAGGATAACATGCCATGTTTGATACTAGGCTTAGCCCTGATCATGGTGTCATGGAATGTAGCTTTGAACTCCTGTTTAGAATGATTAACGGCGCATTGAATGTTTTGAAAGATCTTGTCATTTCTCTGGTTCCATATGCTCCAGCACCCCATTATCATAATCTCCATAAAAAATCCAGCTAATTTTGCTTTCGGCATCAATGATCATAGGGTGAATGCTATCATCAGTGTTAAATTCTGTATTGATGCTCCACCAGAAACCCTGGCTGAATGGACAGCTAAAAACAGGTGCATTATGTCTTCCATGGGATGATCATGGCTAATTGGAATTGTTTACTTGTGAGCAGATCACAGGTGTTGACTCTGTCCGTTAGCATTAACTAGCACAAAATTTGTGTTTCTGCATGCAGCATGTTTTCGGATTCATGTAATAGGTTTTGGAGGAATTTCATTTCCCATCAGGCAGTTGTATATTCTTTTGGCATTCACTGGAGTTGCCCCACATGAACTTCCATATGTCCTTCTGACTGTTATCCCTGGTATCTTCCAATTGGACGGCTAGTTGACGGAATTGTTGGTGTGCAATCATAGATAGTAGCAATTGAAAAGGACTATAGCAGCTCACATATTGCTTGAATTTGTTAATAGAAATATTTTCATCCAAGGCAAATGAGTGGTCCTCATGCAACTTTCTCATTAATGTTGACTCATGCCAGACATCATTCCAAAGTAGAGTGGTGTTACCTTTGGTAATATTGCAGGTAGCCATGCCTCTGTATAGGTCAGATAAGTTCAATATATCTCTCCACCAGAAAGATCCTCTGTTTTTGCATGCACGAGGGACTTCATTAATGGAGTAGTAGGCTTTCCCTATAAGATTCACCCAAGGAACATTGACATGATTACAAAATTTGTGGAGGTGTTTGATGAGTACTGCAATATTCTGCACTTTGCGATTAAGAATTCCCAATCATCCATTTTCTTTGGGCTTACATATCATTTTCCAGCAAGCAAGATAATTACATTTCCTGTTCATATCATTCCCATGCCATAAGAATTTTTTGCTAGATTTGTTCACATGTTCCAGAACTATTATGTGGACCCTGAAAGTACACATAGCAAAAATGGGCATTGATGCAATAACAGAGTTTACATAAGTGAGTCTGCCAGCATAGTTCATAAAATTTGCAATTCCGGACAGTCTCTTGTCAATTCTGGCAATCACCGGGATTAAATCTTGCACAGAGAGTTTAGTAATGCCAAGTGGGAGGCCCAAATATGTAAATGGAAGAGATTCAATTTCACATCCAAAATTATCAGCCAGTATCTTAGTATGCTCCTCATTGATGTTAATGGGGACAAAGGATGATTTACTATAGTGGACATATAGTCCAGTGGAATGGCTAAACATTTGTAATAATGATTGCAAGTGTATCAGTTGCTCCACATCAACAGGCATGATCATGAGTGTTTCATCAGCATATTGGATCATGGGGTATTGCTGACCAAAGCTATTATCCACTGGTAAAGATAGTTCTCCATTTGTCCGTGCACAGTTGACCACAAATTGTAGGAGATCGGCAGTAAGAACATATAACAAGGGTGATAGTGGATCTCCTTTGTCTAACCCCACATTTGCAATGTATAGTTTTACGTTCAAACCCCTTAAGAAGGACTGATGTAGTTGCAGAATCTAATATTCTAGGTACCCATTTTATCCGTCTTTGTCCTTATCCTTTGGCCTTAAGCGTAGCTAGAATGGCACTATATTCCACTTTGTCAAAAGCTTTTTTGAATTCCAGTTTCAGAATAATGATTGGCTTCTTAGAATTGTGGCAAATATGAAGGTATTCAAAAGGATATCGTAGGCAGTCATGGATGTTCTTTCCTTTGATAAATCCATACTGATTTTCATCCAGTATTGGAATAATCTCCTTTTGGACTCTGTTGGCCATGAGCTTAGTAAAAAAATTGAGTTACAGACTGACCAATGAAATAGGCCTATAATCATTCATAGTTTCAGGGGATTGCTTTTTAGGGATCAGTGTGATATAAGCAGTATTAAGGCTTTGAATATCAGAGTTGCCTTAAAAAAATCCCAGATCATGGAGTAAAAATCCTGCTTAGTTATGGTCCAGCATTTTCTGAGAAATTGTCCATTAAATTCATCAGGACCAGGTGCTCTATATGCATGAAATTCCTTTGCCACAAGTTCAATTTCATCAATAGTGAATTGTTCATCCAAATGAATTAAGTTATGTGGCTGGTGATGTCAGAGAGATCAAATAGCATGGTAGGGTTGATGGATGCGCCAAGTCTGTCTTTGTATGATTGCTAGATGATTGCAGCTTTCTGGTCATGGGAGGTATATATTGTCCCATCATTACTATAAATGCTGGAGATGTTGTTCTTCCCACTACAAGATCCCTGCTATTCAGTGATAAAAACCCTGGTGACGAAGAACAAACTGTCACCAAAGGTCATTTTCTGTGATGGTCAACCGTGACAAGTGTTACTTGTGAGCTGCGTTGGGATTTTCCCCGAAGAGGAGAGAGATGCAGCACAGTAGAGATAAGTATTTCCCTCAGTGAGAACCAAGGTATCAATTCCAGTAGGAGAATCACGCAAAGCCTCGTGAACAACACTTGCACACACAAAAGCAAATACTTGCACCCAACATGAGCAAGAGGGTTGTCAATCTCCTTGAACTCGTTACTTGCAAGGATCAAATCTTGTAGTGGTAGATAGATAAATTACAAAAAAAAAGAAAAAAAAGAAAAATTGCAGCAAAGGAATTTAGGTTTTTTATATATGATTAAAGTAGACACGGGGGCCATAGTTTTCACTAGAGGCTTTTCTCTCGAACACATAGCATACGTGAACAAATTACTGTTGGGCAATTGATAGAAAAGCGCATAGTTATGACGATATTCAAGGCAATGATCATGTATATAGGCATCACGTCCAAGACAAGTAGACCCACTCCTGCCTGCATCTACTACTATTAATCCACCAATCGATAGCTATCCAACATGCATCTATGGTATTAAGTTCATGAAAAACGGAGTAACGCCTTAAGCAAGATGACATGATGTAGACAAAGTAAACCCAATCAATATGAATAAACCTCGTCGTTTTACTCTTAATGGAAACAATAAAAATACGCGTCCTGTCCCCTTCTGTCACTGGGAATAGCTAATGGAAACAATAAAAATTTATGATAACTAATTGAGTCTTTTCTGAACTTTATTATGCATGTTTGTTATAGCTTTGTATTTTCTCCAATCTATTCATTTCGTGTGGCCAACTAGATTGATTTATCTTCAGTGGGAGAGGTGCTTTGTGATGGGTTCAATCTTGCGGTGTCCTCACACAGTGATAGAAGGGGTAGCGAGGCACGTATTATATTGTTGCCATTAAGGGTAAAATGATGGGCTTTAATTATATTGCTTGAGTTTACTTTGTCTACATCATGTCATCTTGCTTAAGGCGTTATTCTATTTGTCATGAACTTAATACCATAGATGCATGATGGATAGCGGTCGATTGATGGAGTAATAGTAGTAGATGCAGGCAGGAGTCGGTCTACTTGTAACCGACGTGATGCCTATATACATGATCATTGCCATCAATATTTCATAACTATGCGCTTTTCTATCAATTGCCAACAGTAATTTGTCTACCCACCGTATGCTATTGTTTCGAGAGAGAAGCCTCTAGTGAAAACTATGGCCCCTTGGTCTACTTTAATAATATTATAAAAAACAAAAATACCTTGCTGCTATTTATTTCCTTTTCTTTTCTTTTGTACTTTATCTATCTACCCATACAAGATTTCACTAGTGCAGCGCCGTGCTATACAAACAGTTTTCACCCCCTTTCCGTGATGGAGTTTTAAACCGTCACCTTGTCTGTGTGCGCGATAGGTGGGTCCTTCCCACATGACCCATAAACCGTCGGGGATATGCCTTCCGGTCAAACACGCGGGGCAAAAAGAGCTCGTGTTCCATCGGGCGAGCCATCACAGACAATTATACAGACCCGGTCGTTTCCATTCGTAAGTACATCCCACACAGTGAATCCAAGCCATACGTTTCCGTTTGTATGTACACCCCACATAGTCAATCCAAGGAATACGTTTATATTCGTATGTACAACCCACATAGTCAATCCAAGAAATACGGTTCCGTTCATATGTACATCCCACACGGTGAATCCCAGACAAATGTTTCCGTTCGCACATACATCACACACAATTTTCCCCATCAAATCATCTGTGATAGCGTTGCCATTGCAGACGATATTAATAATTTTATCATTTGCATTATTGAATGCATCATGCACAATGCCTAGAAACTATGTGGCATAGGCTGTCCATCACACACACTTTTTATGTGGAAAACATTTGCGCAAGGTGTCCTAACGCAAACAATTTTCTAGAGGAAGTCATGTGTGATTGTTCATTGATCCAACATGTTTACTTCCTAGAAACTGTGTGGGTTGTCTGAGGTCATCGCCCATGGTGTTGTCTCAATAATCATTTGCAATAGAAAAAACCCAATAAGCAGGCTAATTGGCATATTATAATTAATCCATTTATGAATCAAATTGACATTTCATATTAAGCACACAATATATTTCATTTTCATATTACGGAGCCAGGATTTCATAATTGAAATACATTAGAGTAGAACATCATATAGCTTCAGCACTCAGTTACACCATATAGGCATATACTACCTCATTACACAACTGCACCAGCACCAAGTTTCACATGCAACATCTATAACCTTTGGAAATTAGTATCATAGACGATAGATAGACAGATGAATCTCATCTGGAAAACTGCTGAAGTGGAAGGCGAATATTGAGCCTTCAATGATGTTGAAGGTCCTTGCAACTTTAGGCCAGTGCCTTTGGATGATTGACCGTCCATCCTTCGTCCTCTTGAGGAAGACTTCAATATTGTACCGTGGGTGTTGCATGAATACCTTCCTCGCCTCCTGACCATACATGTGGTTTGAGAGGTAATCATTAGTGGGCTGCTTTGGAAAGGCCTGAAAACAAAGATATGCATAAATATCTTCTCTAAATTTGGAAATGGCGCAAAGGAATAAAAAAGACAAGGTATAAGAGTTAGTACCATCCTGTAGTTCACTGGTGTCTTCTTCACTGTGCACACAAAGATCTTGTTGTTTTTCATCGCTAGCTTCTTTATCCTAACAATCTTTCTGAGTTTCTTGACATGACTGATATTCATGGACAACTCATTTCCCCATATGCAAAATGGGTCAAACAGTGGGTCAAAACCTCTGACAGCAGGACCTACATGTGCAAGACCAAATTGTTAAAAACCTAAATATTAGAATGGTTCCTGCAATTGCACAATAATGTGCTATTAGACAAAGGACCATGCATGTGTAAACCTTGATGGTAAACCTCAGTACTTCCCATTGTTTCCCTGTGACACATATAAGATAGTTATTGATCAGGTTAAGTGAGGGTTGGCATACTATCGGTAAAATATGATGATGAAAAATAAACACATTGCATATTCAACAGATTAATTTGAGCCACATGGAAAAGCCATTTATCCAAACCAAGCACGATTAAGAACTAGGAAATATAGAAATTGTATATGTTTCTCATGTATTTAGTACAACCAAATTTGATTTATTCCTCACATGCATAACTGTAAGTGCATCAAATGCCCCCTTAGTGGTTTCGGAGTATTGAAGACAGATAGGTTGAGGAACTAATGTGTTTGTGAGTGTACAGAGGTAATATAGTCCCTGAAGATTTGGTTTAACACATGGAAGATGATCCCTAAAAATGGATTTCTTAAAGTGAAGAATTTGGTGATGAAATTGGTACGGCCTTTGAAGAAATCGATGTGAAGACTTTGAAGCTTGAAGACTTTTGTTTTCGTAGTTTCTTTTCTTCTTATTTGAGTCATAGGAAACCGTACTGTTAAAGGGGTTCTAGGTGAAACATATTTCACATTTCCAAAGTGATGCTCAAACCTATACACACAAGCCGCTTCAAGTGAAGCCTTTGGAAATCTCCGGATCAGCTGACGCATTTGCTAGCGACAGTGACGAAGTTCATCTCATCGCTGATGAATTTGGTCAGGCTGAGGAGTTAGGAGTTCGCCAATGTGATCTGCCTAAAAGTGAGGAAATTGAGTGCCCTGATGAATTTGGGAGTTCAAATTTCGACCATTGCTGTGTTGCATGCCAGCTGTCGAGTGGATCCTTATCCTGACAAGGTCGAATAAGAGAAGGGCATTTATGACATTCCATGTCGGGTTGCCACCTGGCTGTAAATAGCCGCCCCCCACAACCACTTGTTGGTTGGCTGCTCCGAGAGAACTTGACACTTGTCATAAGAGAGCAACCCATCCTCTGACGACTTTGAGAGAATCCTAAGTGAGGAAAAACCTAGAGCCTAAGTGATTGAGCATCACTGAAGAGATTGATCTGTGTGATCCGACGCCTTTTACCTTTGGAGATTGTCATTCTTCCAGATGGTTAGGCGTCAAGTTCTGAGTACACCAAGAGTCATTGTGGTGTGTCGATGAACAAGTCTGTGAAGGTTTTGGAAGTCTACCTTGAAGACTTACCACGAGTGATTGGGCGAGGTCTACGGGCCTTAGCTCAAGAGGAATACGGTGAGGACTGTGTGTCCTCTGAGTTGCGAATCAGCCACCACAACCAGACGTACAGTTGATGCAGCAACTAGAACTGGTCTACCAAATTGCATTGTCTTCACCGAGCCAACCTGGTTTCAAATTCCTCAACCCTCCCTTACTTTATTGCGCTGCTGAAGAATTTGTGATTCATCCTCTGACGAATTTGAACTAAAGAATTTCATCGAACCATCTTTCTTTTCTTCAGTTCATTTTCTTCAAGCTTGTATGATTGTATGATTGCATGTTCTTCACCCCTTCGTATCCTGTTTGCATGAACTCTGATTCTGTGATGACTTAATTTCCTTTGCATTTTTATTTCTTCACTCTGATCTTCGTCAAATTCTTTTGAGTTTGATGAATTTCTAAAAATCTCCCATTCACCCCCCTCTGGGAGATTACCTGCACTTTCAATTGGTATCAGAGCAAGGTACTCCCTTGTTCTGTGTGATTTTGGTTTACCTACCTGGAGTTTTAGTTATGTCGACCGCAGGTATGATCAAGGTGTCGGGGAAATAGCCCACGATCACCTATGGGGTAGGGTTGCCCCTTTGTGGTTCGGCGGGGGATGATCACATTGCACAAAGAGCAGAGGCAGCAGGGCAGCGCGGCGATGACAACTCTCTTTTACCCAGGTTCGGGCCGCTTAGCAGCGTAAAACCCTACTCCTGCCTTGGTGGATTGATTTGGAGGAACACGAAGACGCGGAGTGCCCAAGCCTGGCAAGGGTGCCTTGGGGAGAGCAGCTATGCGCGTACAAGTGTTGAGGGATCAAAAGTTCGAACCCCCTGCTCGGTTGCCCCGGGCCTCCTTTTATAGCTTAAAGGGCGACCACAGTGGCAAAACAGTCATTATAGCATGATTAGATAGCTGACAGTGTTATCATACCTAACTCTAGTAGTTAGGACAAGGTGCATTTAATGCACTGCTAGGTGTCATATGGAGAGGTAGCCCCTGCAAGGTTTCTCCACCGCTTGCCTAACTACCCCTTATACACATGACACGCCTCTGGGATGGGGTGTCATTAAAGGTAATCTCTTCTCCAGCATGCTGCCACGTGCACAACAGGATCCACCTAGCCACCTGAGAGCTTGACGCCGCACTGATTAATGACTGGTGTTTGATGAGGTGGAGCGGTGGCGTCTTGGCGGGTGCCTACCGGCACGGAGCCTGCCAGGCTCTTGTTTTGGATTCTTGCTTTGGTCTTGGCGGTCCCGGGGACCCTGTCGAACGGCTTGGCCTCGCCCCCAGGTGCAGTCTCAACCTTGCCAGACTCGCTTGCCTAGTAGGGGAGATCTTCCCGAGGGCTTCTCTGGTTGATTTGGTCTTCTTATGCTTGAGCTTGATACACCCGACAAGGCTTGTCTACCTTGGAGGCCATACCGGTCTGTGCACAGTCAGGGGGGAATGAACACCCCTGTTTGTGTACACCGGCAGGAGCCCCCGGGCCTGAGCCATACGTGCCGCGGGCTTTGTTGGGTTAGGTCCAAATAGTGCATAGACACGCGGCGAAAAACCGCTGCCCACATAATAATGATTCTGATGACCTGTCAATCACACGTCCATCCCACACAATTACTACGGGTCGAGGAACGTGGGTTTGCTACAGTTACCTGGTAGTGCACCTGCGAAGGCGGTTTTTGTCAGGGAAGACAGCGGAGAGCCAGCCCCCTCGCGTAGTCCCAATAAAAAGGTAACGCGAAGGGGCGCTGCTCATTCGCACCCTCCCCCTTGCTTCATCTTCTTCCTCGCGACGAAAACCACCCCGCTGCCATCATCCGCCCTCAGACCTCGCCAGATCCCCTTCTTCCCTTTGATCCCAATAATGGGGTGCAAGAAGAGTGCCGTGAAGGGAAAACAGGCGGCTAAGCCTTTGGACCGAAGGGCGGAGGAAAAGAAGAAGGAGCAGAGGAGCTGGCTCAGCAGCGGCGGGAGAATGTCGTTTTCTCGCCGTCGGACTTGGATGGCAACACACTGATCCACAGGTATGCCTATATGTGGGGAGGGAGACCAAGGACGGCCATGAAGCACCAGTAGTTCTTCCTGACGGGCCCAAAACTCCGGAGAACTCGTCCTTCTTCTGCGCCTATTTTTACTGTGGCCTTTCCTCCCCCTTCTCCGATTTCTTCAACACCATGATGTATGCATATGGATTCCACCTGTTAGATTTTACACCCAACGCGATGACTTGCATGGCGGTTTTCGCCCACCTGTGCGAGGACTTCATCGGGGTTGCCTCCAATGTAGATTTGTTCCGCCACTTTTACATCCCCCGCATTGAGGACAAATCCCTCTTAGGAATATATCTTGGATCCCACGGGGAGGAAAGAAGATTGGGGGTACCTCGTAGGACAGCTGTGTGGCAAGTGGGAGGAGTGGAGAGGTGATTGGTGTTGGATTCAAGACCCGGAAGCACCTCTGTTCTGCTTGCCGCAGACTGAGTGTGTGGTGCGCGGCAAGGACTGGAGCGACCTGGGTGCCACCAACGAGAATCTCCGCCCGGCAGTGAACATGATCACCCGCCTCAAAGCTGTCGGGCTCACCATTGAGCATGTGGGTGCTGACTTCCTCCAGCATCGCATTGCACCACTGCAGAGGAGGGACAGGTTCGCTTGGGAGTATAAGAATGTCGCCAACCGGATGCGGTTTTATCCAGGCCGCGGCAACAACCTGATGGTCATGAGCCATGCTTGGCTGTGTGAGCAACTATTCCACAAGGCCAGCACCTTCCACTTGCCAGCAAGAATCGTTCCGCTGCACATCAAGTTTGTCGTGGACCAAATTCTCAAGTGGATGCCAGATTGCAACGCCAACGGGGTTAAGGCAGACTGGAAGTTGCCCAGCTTGGAGGATGAGATGGAGTGGACCTCTAGTTTGGAGGAGAAGGCCACCAGGAAGGAGACGGACTTCACCAAGGGCACCACTGAGGAGGAGCAAGAGTATATACGCAGCAGGCTTGAGGAAGCCTGAAGGCTTCAGGCTGCCGGGGCAGTTGGCAATGATGATGACGATGAGGATCATGGTGATGGGAACTCCTCAGATGAGGAGCGGGTCGACGATGAGATTGTCAGGCTTGAGGCGATCGGGGCCGCGGCTGCCGGGCCGGAGGCTGCCGGGCCTCAGGAGGCTGAAGCGGCCAAGGAAGAGGAAGGACTCGAGATGGGCCCTCAGGCCCCAGAGCAATGGCGCTGTCTTTGTAAAAGCGGCAACTGAGAGCCGGTGGTTCCTTCTTCGTCGCGGGCAGGCCCCAAGGTGAAGAACACGACCGCCAAGGGCAGCAAAGAGGAAGTAGCCCGTTGTCACTCAGCTCGCCTTTCCCGGGCCCAAACGCCGCCTTCCAAGCGACGGGTCGCTAGGGGAGTCAATCCTAGCCCACCGGCGAGTCCGGTCCCGACAGCAAGCAGGACCCCGTCGGTGCTCAAGAGAGCCATGGAATCACCTCTGCCCTTGGTGTACGAGATGGACGCCATGCTCGATGATTCGGAGTAAGGGAAACTTTGGCCTTTCCCATTCGATCATTCCTTGCTTTCTTTTTTGTTTGATTCTCAATCAATCTTGTGCCGTTGATCTTGACAGGGATGAAGAGACCCTTGCGCATCGGGCTAAGCGGGCCAAACCAATGGCAGGACTAGGCTCTGCGTCGGGCACCGGTTTGGCGGGGAGCACCACTGACGCCTCTATGCATAGCCACCGGGGCAGTCTCCTCCGCGAGGGCACGGGGCAGACCTCGTTCGCCGGTGGGGACGTTGATGTCTCATCACCGTTGTCTGACAAGGAGATGGGAGGAGACCACCAGGAAGAAACACACCAAGAGGGGGCGACTCCCCCGGCGCCATCATCGACCAATATCCAAGGAAGGGATTCTCCGGCAAGGGCTCCTACCGTGGGGTCTGTTCGCATTGAGACCGCCTCCGCTGAAGGGGCGGCTGTCAATCGTCCCCGGCAACACGGGAGCAGGGTTGCCCCTTTGTGGTTCCGTGGGGGATGATCACATTGCACAAAGAGCAGAGGGAGCAGGGCAGCGCGACGATGACAACTCTCTTTTACCCAGGTTCGAGCCGCTTAGCAGCGTAAAACCCTACTCCTGCCTTGGTGGATTGATTTGGAGGAACACAAAGACGCGGAGCGCTCAAGCCCGGCAAGGGTGCCTTGGGGAGAGCAGCTACGCGCGTACAAGTGTTTTGAGGGATCAAAAGTTTGAACCCCTTACTCGGTTTCCCTGGGCCTCCTTTTATAGCTTAAGGGGCGACCATAATGGCAAAATAGTCATTACAATATGATTAGATAGCTGACAGTGTTATCATACCTAACTCTGGCAGTTAGGACAAAGTGCATTTAATGCACTGCTAGGTGTCATATGGAGAGGTAGCCCCGGCAAGGTTTCTCCACCGCTTGCCTAACTACCCCTTATACGCATGACACGCCTCTAGGACGGGTGTCATTAAAGGTAATCTCTTCTCTAGCATGCTGCCAAATGCATGGCGGGATCCACCTAGCCACCTGAGAGCTTGACACCGTACTAATTAGTGACTAGTGTTTGATTAGGTGGAGCAGTGGCGTCTTGGCGGGTGCTTGCCGGCACGGAGCCTGCCGGGCTCTTGTTTTAGATTCTTGCTTTGGTCTTGGCGGCCCCGGAGACCCTGCCAAGACGGCTTGGCCTCGCCCACAGGCATAGTCTTGACCCTGCAGGAGTCGCCTGCCTGGCAGGGGAGATCTTCCCGAGGGCTTCTCTGGTTGGTTTGGTCTTCTTATGCTTGAGCTTGAGACACCCGGCAAGGCTTGTCTGCCTTGGAGGCCATACTGGTCTGTGCACAGTCAGTGGGGAACGAACACCCCTGTTTGTGTACACCGACACAAGGTATCCGCTGCGTGCCCCATCTTAGATGGCACATACTATCCTTACTGGAAGAACAAGATGCGCATGCATCTTGAGACAATTGACAACGACCTTTGGTTCGTCGTTGAGAACGGCGTTCCCGACATTGCTCCTATCATCAATGCTGCTGATGTGAAGACATTCAATCAACTTGACTCTCAAGCATAGAACATCATATTGTGACATCTCAACAAAGGACAGTATGGCCGGGTCAGTGCTTTGGAAACAGCGAAGCTTATCTGGGGTAGGCTTTCCAAGGTCAATGAAGGCGTTTCCACTCAACGTGACTCACGTGTTGATGTGCTCTGCAATCTCTTCAATCGCTTTAGAAGCCTCGACAACGAGAATGTTCAGCAGACTTTTGACCGTCTTACCAATATCTCCAATGAGCTTCAAGCTCTTGGTGCTACTGACATCACTGATCACGAGGTGGTGAAGAAATTGCTGAGGTCTCTTGATAGCTCCTTTGACACCTTTGCCCTGATGATTCAAGATCGCCCTGATTACAAGTCACTTGATCCCGCTGAAATTCTTGAGAGGCTCAACACTCATGAATTCCAACAAGCTGAGAAGAGGGGTATGTATGGTCCCAGCTATGGCGACCTCGCGCTCTGAAGGCGAAGGCTAAAGGAAAGGCAATTTCTTCATCTAAAGAAGAAGAAGTAGTTTCTAAATGTAGTACTGATGATGTTAAGGAAATTGGCAGAGAACTGGCTATACTTTGGAGGAAGTTCCAGAAGTCCTCCAAAAGGAACCACTTTGGAAAGTCTTCAAAATATGATTCAAAGAACACTAAAGCATCTACTCGTGACTACGCCAAAAGAACTTGCCACAAATGCAAGAAGCCAGGCCATTACATCGCTGATTGCCCCCTCTGGAAAAAAGGGTCAAATAAGAAAAGGTCTAGCAAGGATGACGATTCTGATGACAAGAAGAAGAAGTCATCAAAGTCCTCATCAAAGAAGAAAAGCTCCTCCGGCCGAGCTCGCGCTTTAATTGGGAAGGAAATGGATTTCGAGGAAGAATCTGAAGAAGCTGAGGAATCTGACTCTGGGGATGCAAGCTTGGCCCTCACTACGGAATTCATCAGCAAGTCCATCTTCGATCATGAAGAAAAAGGTGACTCCACCAACACTGAAGACTATGCTAATGACTACACTCCCACCTATTGCTTCATGGAAAGGGGTGCCATGGTAACCTCATGAGAAGCTTACTTTGAGACTTCTAGTGATGATGACTCTGAGTGCGAAGCTAAACCCATCTATAAGAAACTTGTTAAAATTGCAACTGAACAACAAACTGCTATGGAAAAGATGCAAAAATTGTAGACAAAAGTGATGATCTGTTAGATGAGGAAATGGATCGTAGTCAAGCTCTATCTGAAGACCTCAGACATCTTAATTCAGAACATGATGAACTTGAAAGTCATCATGTGGCCCTCTCAGCCAAACACAAGAAGCTATCCTATGAATTTCTTCAAAGGAAGCAAGAACTCGAGAAGCTGATAGTGTCTCATGATGATCTTCAGAAAGAAAACAATTCATTACTCGCTCAACAGTTCAACGCTTCTCAGGAAGAATTTGTTGCTCCATGCTTAAAATGCCTTGAACGTAATAATGCAAATTCTTCAGCTGAATGTTCAAATGCTTCAACTGCTGCTATATCTTCAAATGTCTCTGTGGTTTCAATTCCCTCATCTGAGGAAACCACGAGTCTCACTGACGAAAATGCAGGTTTTAAGGAATTGTATGTCACAGGCATGTACAAAAGTCTCAAAGGGCATCAGACTCTTTGTGATGTGCTCAAGAAGCAGATTCTGAACAGGAACCCTGGGAAAGAGGGTATTGCTTTTGAGAGAAAGTTGAATACTGATGGATCTTAATGGAAACCTGAGCAGTATTCCAAAACCACATGGGTTGTTGCAAAAGGACCTCCACTTGATCCATCCACTCTATCTGGCTATAATTGTGATACTCCACATTCTTCTGATGAATCATTTGACTGCAACTATAAGCTGTTCAAAAATTAGAGTGGTGAAGTATTTGCTAGATTTGTTGGTACTAACTGCAGGAATGGTCCCCCAGTGAAGAAAATCTGGGTGCCCAAAAGTGTTCTTAAAAATCTTCAGGTGAATGTCATCATGACACCACCGAAGAAAAGGAACAACCCTAGGGCAAATTCTTCACATGGACCAAAGTCGTCAAATGGTTGTAGACCAACTCATGGTCACACTAATGCCTCTGTTTCATAGGGAAATCAACAGCGATCTGATGAATATGTGCATTATTCTTCAAATCACTATGTGCACAAAATTTCAAAGAATTTCTCTGCTTATTCATTCAACTACTATAACCCTCCTGTGAAGAGAAATGCATATTCTTCAATGCCTAAGTTTTCTATCAATGCCTTGCGTTACATTGCTTCTTAGCCACCCATTCAGATGTGGGTGGTTAAGAATAAGAACTAATCTCTTCTGCAGAGTCAGGTCTTCAGACAACTAAATGTCTGATGAATTTACTGAAGACCTGACAGATGCTTGTTGGGATGCAAGCTAATCATGATGAAATGAATTCCTCATTTCACACATCCCCATGCTGCTTGTTATATGCTTACTGATGAAATATGCTGACGAAATTGATCATCATATTCTTCAACTGAAGTATATGAATTTGTAAGTTAGACTAATGCTTGTACATGATGATACTCCAAAAGCTACTGAATGGGTTGTGGACTATGGCTGCACCAATCATATGACTGGTGACAGGAATCTCCTCACTGATGCTCCTCTTACTCCGTCTCATCTGAAGCATATCACCTATGCTAACAAAGGAAAAAAGCATGGTATTGGGTTTAGGTAAGGTTGTTATCTCAAAGGATCGACAGATGGAAAAAGTGATGCTTGTCGAGTCCTTAGGATACAACCTCATGTCTGTCTCAATGCTTTGTGATCCTGATATGATTGTCATCTTTGGAAAATATCAATGAATTGTGCTTATGAAATCTGAAAAGTCCAAAGTCTTCAAAGGCTTTAGGAGAAGTGATTTGTATATTGTAGATTTCTCTCTAGGTCCTCAGCCTGCCACATGTCTACTGGCAAAAGCTTCAGAGTGCTGGCTATGGCATCGACGACTTGGACATGCTGGCATGAGGAATTTGAGCACACTCATCAAGAAGAAGCACATCATTGGCGTCGAGGGCGTCAAATTCATCAAAGATCACCTTTGCGGTGCCTGTGAGTCAGGAAAGATGACCAGATCCAAGCACTCCACGAAGACTATCATGACTACTACTCGTCACTTTGAATTGCTTCATATGGATCTTTTTGGTCCTACACATTATGCTACACTAACCAACGCAGCATCACTCTATGGATTCGTCATAGTTGACGACTATTCTTGTTACACCTGGGTGCATATCATTACCTACAAGATTGAAGTGCAGGGTGTCTTCAGACGATACTCAAATCGGGCCATGACGAATTATGGCCACAAGATCAAGCATATCAGAAGCGACAACGGCACCGAGTTCAAGAACACCAGCCTTGAAGACTATCTTGACGAACTTGCTATTACTCATGAGATATCTCCCCCTACACCCCTCAGTAGAATGGAGTGGCCAAGCACAAGAAAAGGACACTTATTGAGATGGCTTGCACTATGCTTGACGAATACAAGACTCCTACCCGCTGGTGGCCTGAAGCAATTGACACTGCATGTCACAACATCAATCGTGTATATCTTCACAAATTCCTCAAGAGGACTTCATATGAGCTCCTCACTGATAAAAAGCCCAATGTAAGTTATTTCAAAGTCTTCGGTGCTAAATGATGGATTAGAGATCCTCACCGCAGTTCCAAATTTGCACCAAAAGCACATGAAGGTTTTATGCTTGGTTACGGAGAGGACTCGCACACCTACAGAGTCTTCAACACCTACCACAACAAGGTTGTTGAAACTGTAGATGTGTGGTTCGATGAAACTAACGGCTCGCAAAGAGAGCACCTGCCTCCTGTGCTAGATGAAATGCCTCCTGAGGAATCCATCAAGTTAACACTGGTACAGCGAGGTGCTATACAAACGGTTTTTAACCCCTTTCCGCGACGGCATTTGGAACCGTCGCCTAGTGAGTGTGGGCGATAGGGGGGTCCTTCCCACACGACCCAGAAACCATCGGGGATAGGGAGCCTTGATGCATACAATTGTCCCTATATAACCGTTTCCGATATCTCGAATATCCCAAACGCTTCATCCTTGCTACTCGTTTGTGATCGCATTGCCATCGCAGTCAGAGTTTTGTGGTTTTACCTAAAACCAGGCACATTCCAGGCACGGGAGTTTTCCAGGCACGTACCAAACTGGCTCTACGTTTACGATGCCTGGCACATCACAAACAGTTCATGATTGTAAATCGTGTACGATAGGTAGACAATCACACACATTTAGTTTTCCCGCACCGTTTGTGATAGTGTCTGACATCACACACGCTTTGCAAACGGCAACTTTGTGCATTGTTACACACGTTTCCTCTTCATGAACCGTGTTGGATTATGATGTATATCGCACACGCTGTGCTTTATAGACCGTATGTGCCGTAATGACCTGCACACCGTAATTTCACCCTAATTTAATTGCTGCTATTTAAAATTGTACCTAATTTGAACTTGAAAGTAGGCTATAGCTTTATTCATATCCATTAGGTTCAAACTACCAATGCATTACTCGATTCACAGGTACATATGTTTAAGAATTACATAAGCACCAAATAAAGAATGATGAACCAGGGTTCTATACGTGCACTATTACAGATGGTAAAGAAAGAGGCGACAGACATTTTGGTTGCTGAACAAGGTGAAGCGGAATGGCCCTATTGTGCTCTCCTGGATGCAGAAGGCACGCACGACTCTAGTCCAACCCCTTGTGATGGCCGGCCGCCAATCATGTAGTTTGAGAGGTAATCTTGAGTAAACTGCTTCAGGATCCACTTCAAAGGAAAAAAGATTCAGACAATGTCATCTAACACAACTCATTACGGGCAGTAAAAAGAAGGCTACAGAGTTCTTACTTACCATCATGCAGTTCACGGTTGTCTTGCATAAAGTGTAAACAAATAGTTCGATTGACATCTTTTGACCCATTTTAATAACAATCTTTATCAGTTTCCTCACTTGATGCTGGTTCATGAATATCTCATTGCCCCATACGCAGAAAGGGTCGAAGTGTGGATCTTTGGCAATGACATATGTACCTAAAAGCACCAAGTTAATATTAGAAGCTAAACAACAATTGCAAAATGATGTAGTACAACACTCCCTCCATCCCATTATATAAGATTTTATTACATGTATATCTAGACATCATCAGAACATTAAGGTAACACTCTTCCTTGTTGCTATGTAGCCTGGGATTGCATATTTAGTCATTTAGTACAATGCATGTTGCTATGTAGCCTCAGATATACTCCCTTCGTTCCAAATTACTCGTCGTGGTTTTAGTTCAAATTTGAACTAAAACCACGACGAGTAATTTGGAACGGAGGGAGTATTAAATATGGCCCTAGTTAACCTACTGATAAATGGGTTACAGATATATTCAGTGAAATGTCCGATTCGACGATTAATCCCTTATCAGCCCCCATGCTATATTGTACCAGCTACCGATATCCTGAACAGTGAGTACATATAAGCAATGCGATGAAACTAACCTCGATGGAAAACAACATTGTTCTCAATATTGTCCTGTATGAGTACATATAAAGGCATGTTAAGCACACCAGGCTAAACATCAACCAAATATATCCATGGTAGACAACATAATCTACAAATGATAGCTTCAGTGTGCAGGTTTAAGCACGCTAGTAAAGCAAAACAAGAAGTGGAAAGGTGTGTTAACTGCATCAGGCATAACATTTAAAAACAAGCAAATAGTCATTCAAACTGGTATTGTGCAGGTCTAAAGTACACTAGTTATTGTTAAAAAACAAAAAGGCATGTTAACTACAACATCCTTAACAGCAACCAAATATCGTAATTCATAGTGGTATTGTTGAAACTGTTATTGATGAAATTGAACTGCACGGCAAATAGTTGCACATATAGAGCATCACATTGTGAAGAACTGAAATAAACAAGGCATAAGGCCATCTCTAGCCGATCCTTTAAAAGTTAGTGGACTAAAACCCTTAGTGGATATATATATACTCCAGCAATTTTTTGCCGTTTCTAGTCAATCCCCTAAACTTAACGTTGTAAACTTCAATTTGATCAAGTTCAAAGCAGGTTCAACCAAAAGTAGCATGCATTCAAACATAAACATAGATAGTTTTGCATAACTGAACATAAAACATAAATTTAAACTAAGCTAAACTACTTTTGGTCGAAGTGGAGGTCGAGCCAATCCTTCCTCTTCAGGTACGGTGTGCCCGAGCCGGGTCCGGGCCGGTGCCATCGTCGGGGTCGTTGGGGAAGACACTCCTCCACTCGTCGATGTCGATCTCCTCGTCCTCGCCGCCCACCTCGACGCCCTCCGCGCCACCGTCCTCGCCGCCTTTGACCTCGGCATTGGAGGAGAGCAAGATAACCTCGCCACCCTCCACACTGGCAAAGATCACGCGCTCCACCTCCACGAGCTCCGGGTGCTGCCGACGGAGCTCTTGCATGTAGGCCTCGTCGGCGGCCTCGGCCTCGAGGCGCTCCCATGCCTCGCGGTCCTCCTGCGCCATAGCCGAGCTCACCACCCCTGGCTCCGGCGGAACGAGGTCGACCGGACATGTGCCGAAGGGGAAATTGAGCCTAGCTGCCGCGCCGTGGTAGCGGACCTGCCAGCGGTCGTACTCCATGGCCACGAGCTCGGCCGTGTGGAAGCACCGAGCCACCAGCGGGTGTGGGTCTCCCGATCCGTAATCTCGGCAACCCACGTCCCCCACCGCCGCTACCGAACCCCGAGGTAGGACCTCGTCGGCGGCCGGGCCCGAGGGAGGACGGGGAAGTCCTTGAACCAGCGTAGGGCGCGGCGGCGGGCGGATTGGGTGACCGGTGATGGCGGATCGATAAAGAGCCCGCGGAGGACGACGGGGACACCTCGGCGGCCACCTCGCCGCCGTCGGGCGAAGAGGCCGTGATAAACCTCTTTTTGGCCATTGGCTCCTCGAGCTCCCCGGCACATAGGCAGAGGATGAGGATGGAGGCGGCGGCAACGGTGGCGGCGGCGGCGACCTACCAATGGTTTCGAGCGAGGGAGGGGTGGTGTGTGTCTATGTGAGCGGAGGTTTTGGGGAGTGTGTGGTGTGTGTGGAGGGGGGGGGGCAAGGTGGTGTTTGAGGAAATACCGCGGCAACTGAAAATTTTACTAGGCGGGAGTAACAAGGTGGGGCTACTGAAAATTTGGATCAAGGGCGAGCAGATATTTTTGAGATTGCGAGGGATGCAGAGGCGGGAGTAAAATGCCGGGGCTACTGAAAATTTGAATCAAGGGCGAGCAGATATTTTTGAGATTGCGATGGATGCAGAGGCGGGAGTAACAAGGCAGGGCTACTAAAAATTTGGATCAAGGGCGAGCAGATATTTTTGAGATTGCGAGGGATGCAGAGGCAGGAGTAAAATGCTGGGGCTACTGAAAATTTGAATCAAGGGACTGAAGCAGAGCGGGAGTAACAGACATCGCACACGGTTCGTACATACTAATCGTGTGCTATCAAACATTAAAACCTTCCAGGCGGTAGATATTTTTGAAATTACGAGGCAGTAGATATTTTCGAGACCGGGAGGCAAGCCTCGTGGAGCCCAATCTAACTGTGCTGATGTGAGGGACTGCAGGGCACGGGCATGGCACACGGGTAGTCTGACCGAACCGTGTCTGTTGCATACCCAATCGCAGACGGTTTCTACACCCAACTCGTGTGCTGTTTATAAATTTGGCAAAAAGAATAACGCGGGAGAGGGTCAGAAGATGAACACACTTGCATGTGGACCAAATATATGTATGAAAAGGGTGGTTTGATGTTCAAATACCCAATGCACAACTTTGATGTGGCACCTGTTGCACAAAAGCATAGTATTGCTAGTCAGCCACCCCCTACGAACCCCACTTTGTGTCGGCAGTAAGGGAATCCTAGCTACGAATGCATGCCCCCAAATAGCTAGGTCTGAAATCTCACCCTACCGTAACACAAAACCTATAGGAGTCCATCATATATATATGGTCAAACTTCCCCTTTCGCTTCCCGACAAAGGTGGACCGTGTGCCGACCCACAAATGTGTGCTTGTGGCGCAAGATGGGTGAGACCACATACGAACCACATGCGGGTGGCCCTACTATATGTATGAAAAGGGTGTGGTGTGATATTTAACTACCATTCACAACTTTGATGTGGCACGTGTGCCTCGCAAATTAACCGGACTTCCCCGACCCCATGGAGGTTGCAAGTAGCGCGAAGTAGCCCCCCCCCCCCCACACACACACGTCGGGGGGAGGGCATCTCACCAAGACGTACTGTAACACGGACCAAGCAGAATCCAACTTGGTCATACAACCTCTCCCGCTCGTTGTTGGTCAAAGTGATGGACGTCCACATGGCCCCGCAAAATGGGCTAGCTTGTCGCCGATAACCTCGCGAGGGAGTACTGTATGAAGACAAACCCACTCTGTGCATGTGGCCCAAGTATGTATATGGAAGTGGTGTGTGTGGTGTTTGAATACCCAATGCACAAATTTGATGTGGCACCATGCTTTGGAACCGTAAAATCCCCACATTGAGCGAGGGTTCACGACGCGTAGCATGCACTCAAACTTAATTAGGCCTGGAATGGTCGACCTACTATATGGTAACTCAAAGCAAAGAAGAAGAATCCACCCTGGTAACCTTTCTCGTCGTTGGTCGAAATGATGGACGTCCACGCGGGCCCATGAATATATATAGGCTTGCCGCCCATAACCAAGCGAGTGAGAGTGTCTCCAAAGACAACCATTGCATGCATGTGTCCCAAACATATTTATGGAGGTGTGTGTTGCATGCATATGTGTTGAATACCTGACCCAATGCAGAACATTGATGTGGTGCATGCGTTGAAAATCGCAGAGGTCCCCACACAGAGCAAGAGGTCGTTCATGACGTGTCGTGTGCTCGCCCCCCCTTCGATCCAGCGGGATGGATTCATGTGTACACATGTGCTATTATATATATGTAATCTCACATCATGATCTATATCATGAGACAAAACAAAAAATTAATCCCCTCCTAAGTCAAATTAGTTAACCTCTCTCGCGTTGTCGGTGAAAGTGATGGACCAAGCAGGCCGACAGATGGAAGCATCGCCAATAACTGTGTGAGTGAGTGCCATATATAGGACAACAACCATCGCGATTGCATGTGTGCTAGAACATATATATGAAGAGGTGTGTTGTGATGTTTTGAATACCTAATTAATGCACAACTTTGATGTGGCATTTGCCTCAAAAACCGCAAAGTCCCCACACAGAGTGAGGTTCATGTGACACCTAGTATATATATATATATATCAACCCTAAAAGAATTAATCCTCCTTGTTCGTCAAACGTACCTCTCTCTCGCTGGGTCAAAGTGATGGACGACGAACTCGCGGGCCCAGCACAGAAGCGAAGCGTACGTCGCACGCGAGTGATCATCCTATATAGGACTACGCACCACCATCTGCATGTGGCCCAAAGAGGTGTTTGTGTGATGTTTGAATATGCAATGCACAACTTTGATGTGGCACCACATATATAGGAACCCAAAAAGTCCCCACAGAGAGCGTGAGGTTCATGATGCGTGGTATGTGCTATATGTACGCCCCCATTCGACGCGTGGTATATATGTACTTCTACTATATAGCACAAACCAAAAAAGAATTATTCCTTGATGGTCAAATTAACCTCTCTCTCGTTGGGTCAAAGTGATGGAGGACAACCTCGCATGCCCACGGATGGAAGCGCCACATGCGAGTGAGTTCCTAAAGGGCAACCACTGCCTGCATGGTATTGCGTGATGTTTGAATACCAATATAATGTACAACTTTGATGTGGCACCTGCCTCGGGAACCAGAAAGTCCCCACATGGAGCGAGGTTATGACACGCATATATATAGAGTATTCATGTTGCCCCCTCTTTGACATGTACATACTCCTACCGTGCATATACGTAACACAAACCAAAAAAGAACCATCCTTGTTGGTCAAATTAACCTCTCTCTCGTTGTACGTTCAAATAGTCGACGACGACCTCGTGGGCCCACAGAGAGAGGCACACGCGAGTGATGTCATACGACAAAACCACCGCGTGCATGCGCCCGTGTGTTATGTGATGTTTGAATACTACCCAATGCACAACTTTGACGTGGCACATGCTTCGCAAACCGAAAACGCACTACACCATGATGCGTGTAGCCCCCTCACTTCAAGCCGATGGGAGGGTGTGTACGCACGTGCTCGAACTTTGATATGGAATCTCACCTTGATCCACACCACACACATGCCAAGATGAATCCACCTTTTGGTCAAATGCCTCTCGTTGTTGGTGGAACTGAAAACCTTTGCGGGCTAATGAATGGGCACGTCGCCGATAACCGCACGAGGGAGAGTGTCTGAGAGGACCACCAATGCATGCATGTGGCCCGAACATGTATGTATGAAAGGGTTGTGTAATGCTTTAAATAACCAATTCACGACTTTGATGTGGCATATATATATGACTCACAAAATGATCAATAATCCCACACAGAGGTTTACAACTCATAGTGTACTGCCGAACCCCTCCCCCCCACCCCCACCCCCACATACACACACATCCCGTACCACCACAGCCACTCTGAGGCATGTCAAACTTTTTCTGCAGTGAACATGTGACCAAAGGCGGAGTGTCGTGTTAAAATTAAAAAAATAGACATCATTCGACCGTTTTTATACATTGATTGATTTCCTAGGGATTTAATGTGCAGAAATCAAATTTGAGCTACATGTGCACCAAAATGGATTGCAAAATCATATGTGTCCCTGGGTGCATGTTTCCCTGTGCAAGAGATTTCAAAACATTGAGAATATAGATTTTTAAAATTCAGTAAATTCAAAACTTAGTTGAAATTCAGGAAACTTATCATGGTGTCATATATGGACACCAGTAGACTGTCATATTGTATTTTTTCGTCAAATTTGAGACCCGTTTTGATATAATCTTCTTACAAATGGGAGATTATTAAAAAATGGCAACCAATATCTCATACGGATTATTTATTCGGACCATGTGCGTTAGACCGTGCCATGCTTCGGTTAAGCAGTAAAGCGGCAGAATGAATCATCAATAAACCAAAAAATATACATGCTGCCACACGCCCCGTGTGCCGTGCGAGCAGGCATGAGTTGACGGGACGCATGCGAGCAGTCCGCCGCGCAGGCATACCGGGAGGCGTGCGTGCAGGTGTGCGTATTGACGGGAGGCGTTTGAGTATCTATGTGAAATGATGGTAGAAATGGCAGAAGTCCGCCGCGCAGGCTCACCGGGAGGCGAGACAGCCTTTGATCGTCGCCCGCCTCGCTCCCATTGGTCCGTATTAATTGCGCGCCCGAGCCGCCGGCCATAATAGGCGGCCGCACCCCCAGTCCATAGTGGTCACCAACGTCTGGACTCTGGAGTGTATGAGGATTCCGCCGAAGCGCACCATCAGAGGGGGTAGCGACGCCGGGGCTGGTGAAGCACCCGCGCAACGCGTGTAGCTGGGCATAGAGGTTGCCATCGCCGCCGACGAGGTCTCGCGCGGGCAGCAGCACGACCTTGACTTCGTCGGCGCCGTCGTGCCCTCCCAGCCGGAGCCGGAGGTCAACAACAACTCCGGCAACGACTGCGACTCATTCGGAAAACCGGTTAGTCATCTATCTACCCATTTGTGCGGCAAACATATCATGTGTTTTCTCTGGTTACTCCCCCCCTCTATAATTTTTTTGGAATACAAATCCTATGGTTATGTTCTCTCAGTCAATGAAATCAGAGTAATTAAGATCCGTTAGATGCACATAGTGTATTGATTGTTTGAATGCTATCCGTATAGAGTTAGTGATTAATTGTTTGTTCTGTACAAATGATTTTTGCTAATAATCCAACTAGGGTTAGCTTGCATGCTAATAATTCATGGCCAGATCTTGAGAATTGATTTTGAATGTCCTACATATATGTTTGTGCCTTTTTTCTTCCAGATCTTGAGAATTGATTTTGAATGTCCTACATGTATGTTTCTGCCATTTTTTTCTTTCAGATTGGTATGTACACAGATAAGGCTCCGGCCAGCGCCGCCGCCGGATGTAGATCTTGGACCCGGCTGCGTGGCCAGAAGCGGCCACGCCCCCTGGACCTGAGGAACCAGTAGAATCTCCGGCGGACCGCATCAGCGATCTCCCGGACGGCATCCTTGGGGAGATCATCTCCCTTCTCCCAACCAAGGATGGCTGCCGCACACAAGTCCTCGCACCTCGGTGGAGCACTTAGTGGCGCGCCGCGCCTCTTAATCTCGACTGTCGTCAGCATCTGTCGATGATGATTCTAAACTCCCCGGAGCCATCATCTCCTCCCACCAGGGCTCTGTTCAACGCATCTGCATCCCAACATGCTACCTGCTAGACATACCCTGCACGGTGGCCGCCTGGCTGACATCCCGTCAATTCGATAAACTCTAGCAGCTTGAGTTCTACCATTACTACAGCGATAGGTTACCACCAATAGCTGCATCTGTGCCCTCACCACCGATGCCCATCTCATGGTTTTCCCCCTCTCTCCACACTGCCACCTTGACCCAGTGCCATCTAGCAGACAATCTGGTACAAATGCTTAGACTGCCATTGCTGAAAAAACTTGCGCTTGTGTTGGTTCATCTGTCGGAGGCCTCACTACACAGCATCATCCACTCCAGCTGCCCTGCACTGGAGCGTTTGGTGCTTGTTTTTGGAGCAGGAATCGATATCCCTTGTGTCAAAATAAAGTCGCCTCACCTTGTAAGAATTGGAATTAGTTTTGAAGGACAGGACCTCATCATCGAAGATGCCCCTTCACTTCAAAGCTTGGTCCTTGATTGTTGTTATAAACCTTCGCAAATAACTGTGGTCTCTGCGCCTAAACTGGAGACCTTGGGTCCAATTCGTGATCCGTTTAAATGGTTCGAGATGGTGTTTGCCTCCACAACTATTGAGGTACTGTATATTATTCACGTACACTTTTGTAATTTGCATTTTTCATTTGTGCGCATAAGTTAAGTATCATCTTGGAGTACACTTTCAGTGCTAATATTATGTTCTATGCTCAATGAAGTGCTTTGTATACAAAAGGCACAAGGATAAGGCAGTGATGACCGTTGAGGGGTCGGGCCTGCCTAGTACTGGCAAGAAAGCCAAAGCTGAGATATGCTACTTCTTGAGCTTGCGTTGGTTTTTCCCTCGAAGAGGAAAGGGTGATGCAGCAAAGTAGAGATAAGTATTTCCCTCAGTTAGAGAACCAAGGTATCAATCCAGTAGGAGACAACACACAAATCACCAATACCTCCACAAACAATCAAACACTTGCACCCAACGCGATAAAGGGGTTGTCAATCCCTTCACGGTCACTTGCAAAAGTGAGATCTGATAGAGATAGATAAAACTAAACAAAAGATAAAGTAAATATTTTTAGGGTTTTTGGTTTATAGATCTGAAAATAAAAGATTGCAAAATAGTAGATCGGAAAGTAATATGATGGAAAATAGACCCGGGGGCCATAGGTTTCACTAGAGGCTTCTCTCAAGATAGCAAATAATACGGTGGGTGAACAAATTACTGTTGAGCAATTGATAGAAAAGCGCAAAGTTATGACGATATCCAAGGCAATGATTATGAAATATAGGCATCACGTCCGTGTCAAGTAGACCGACTCCTGCCTGCATCTACTACTATTACTCCACACATCGACTGACTCCTGCCTGCATCTAGAGTATTAAGTTGATGAAGAACAGAGTAATGCTTTAAGTAAGATGACATGATGTAGAGGAATAAACTCAAGCAATATGATGTAAACCCCATCTTTTTATCCTCGATGGCAACAATACAATACGTGCGTCGCTGCCCGTACTATCACTGGGAGAGGACACCGCAAGATTGAACCCAAAGCCAAGCACTTCTCCCATTGCAAGAAAAACCAATCTAGTTGGCCAAACCAACCCGATAGTTCGAAGAAAATTACAAGGATATCAAATCATGCATAAAAGAATTCAGAGAAGATTCAAATAATATTCATAGATAAGCTGATCATAAATCCACAATTCATCGGATATCGACAAACACACCACAAAAGAAGATTACATCGGATCGATCTCCAAGAACATCAAGGAGAACGTTGTATTGAGAATCAAAGAGAGAGAAGAAGCCATCTAGCTACTAGCTATGGACCCGTAGGTCTGAGGGAAACTACTCACGCTTCATCGGAAGGGCAGTAGAGTTGATGTAGAAGCCCTCCGTGATCGAATTCCCCTCCGGCAGGATGCCGGAAGAGGCCCCAATATGGGATCTCATGGGAATAGAAGGTTGCGGCGGTGGAAAAGTGTTTTCGTGGATGCTTCTGGTGGTTTGGGAATATATGTGAATATATAGGAGGAAGATCTAGGTCAGGGGGTCACCGAGGGGCCCACAAGGTAGGGGGCGTGCCCTACCCCCTGGGCGCGCCCTCCCCCCTTGTGGCCACCTCGTGGCTCTTCTGACTTGCACTCCAAGTCTCCTGGGTGACTTCTGGTCCAAGAAAAATCATCGCGTAGGATTTATTCCGTTTGGACTCCGTTTGGTATTCCTTTTCTGCGAAGCTCAAAAACAAGGAAAAAACAGAAACTGGCACTGGGCTCTAGGTTAATAAGTTAGTCCCAAAAATAATATAAAATAGCATATTAATGCATATAAAACATCCAAAACAGATAATATAATAGCATGGAACAATAAAAAATTATAGATACGTTGGAGACGTATTAAGCATCCCCAAGCTTAATTCCTGCTCGTCCTCGAGTAGGTAAATGATAAAAACAGAATTTTTGATGTGGAATGCTACCTAACATATTTATCCATGTAATTTTCTTTATTGTGGCATGAATGTTCAGATCCATAAGATTCAAAACAAAAGTTTAATATTGACATAAAAACAATAATACTTCAAGCATACTAACAAGGCAATTATGTCTTCTCAAAATAACATGGCCAAAGAAAGTTTATCCCTACAAAATCATATAGTCTGGCTATGCTCCATCTTCATCACACAAAGTATTCAAATCATGCACGACCCCGATGACAAGCCAAGCAATTGTTTCATACTTTTGGTGTTCTCAAACCTTTTCAATTTCCACGCAATACATGAGCGTGAGCCATGGACATAGCACTATAAGTGGAATAGAATATGGTGGTTGTGGAGAAGACAAAAAGAGGGAGATAGGCTCACATCAACTAGGAGTATTAACGGGCTATGGAGATGCCCATCAATAGATATCAATGTGAGTGAGTAGGGATTGCCATGCAACGGATGCACTAGAGCTATAAGTTTATGAAAGCTCAAAAGAAAACTAAGTGGGTGTGCATCCAACTTGCTTGCTCATGAAGACCTAGGGCAATTTGAGGAAGCCCATCGTTGGAATATACAAGCCAAGTTCTATAATGAAAAATTCCCACTAGCATATGAAAGTGACAACATAGGAGACTCTATATCATGAAGATCATGGTGCTACTTTGAAGCACAAGTGTGGAAAAAAGGATAGTAACATTGCCCTTTCTCTCTTTTTCTCTCATTTTTTTGTTTGTTTGGCTTCTTTGGCCTCCCTTTTTTTTCCTCACATGGGACAATGCTCTAATAATGAAGATCATCACAGTCTTATTTACTTACAACTCGATACTTAGAACAAAAATATGACTCTATATGAATGCCTCCGGCGGTGTACCGGGATGTGCAATGACTCAAGAGTGATATGTATGAAAGAATTATGAAAGGTGGTTTTGCCATAAATACGATGTCAACTACATGATCATGCAAAGCAATATGACAATGATGGAACGTGTCATAATAAAACAGAATGGTGGAAAGTTGCATGGCAATATATCTCAGAATGGCTATGGAAATGCCATAATAGGTAGGTATGGTGGCTGTTTTGAGGAAGGTATATGGTGGGTTTATGGTACCGGCAAAAGTTGCGCGGCACTAGAGAGGCTAGCAAAGGTGGAAGGGTGAGAGTGCGTATAATCCATGGACTCAACATTAGTCATAAAGAACTCACATACTTATTGCAAAAATCTATTAGTCATCGAAACAAAGTACTATGCTCATGCTCCTAGGGGGATAGATTGGTAGGAAAAGACAATCGCTCGTCCCCGACCGCCACTCATAAGGAAGACAATCAAAATAACACCTCATGCTCCAACTTCGTTACATAACGGTTCACCATACGTGCATGCTACGGGAATCACAAACCTCAACACAAGTATTTCTACAATTCACAATTACTCACTAGCATGACTCTAATATCACCATCTCTATATCTCAAAACAATCATAAGGAATCAAACTTCTCATAGTATTCAACGCACTTTATATGAAAGTTTTTATTATATCCCTCTTGGATGCCTATCATATTAGGACTAAATTCATAACCAAAGCAAATTACCACGCTGTTTACAGACTCTCAAAATAATATAAGTGAATCATGAGAGTTCAATAATTTCTACAAAATAAAGCCACCGCCGTGCTCTAAAAAGATATAAGTGAAGCACTAGAGCAAAATTGCCTAGCTCAAAAGATATAAGTGAATCACATAGAGTATTATAATAAATCACGATTCATGCGTGTCCCTCTCAAAAGGTGTGTACAGCAAGGATGATTGTGGCAAACTAAAAAACAAAGACTCAAATCATACAAGACGCTCCAACCAAAACACATATCATGTGGTGAATAAAAATATAGCCTCAAGTAAAGTTACCGATAGACGAAGACGAAAGAGGGGATGCCTTCCGGGGCATCCCCAAGATTAGGCTCTTGGTTGTCCTTGAATATTACCTTGGGGTGCCTTGGGCATCCCCAAGCTTAGGCTCTTGCCACTCCTTATTCCATAGTCCATCAAATCCTTACCCAAAACTTGAAAACTTCACAACACAAAACTCAAGAGAAAATCTCATAAGCTCCGTTAGTATAAGAAAATAAATCACCACTTTTGGTACTGTTGTGAACTCATTCTTTATTTATATTGGTGTAATATCTACTGTATTCCAACTTCTCCATGGTTCATACCCCCCGATACTACCCATAGATTCATCAAAATAAGCAAACAACACATAGAAAACAGAATCTATCAAAAACAGAACAGGCGGAGAAGATCTGAATTGTTATAATACTTATGTAGCTCCAACAATTCTAAAAAATTAGGAAAACATAGGAAATTTGTATATCAATATTGTGTAAAAAATTCAGTTTTTTTAGACGCTCCAGTGAATCTAAACAATTCTGTGACTGGACACAAAAGTTTCTGTATTTCAGCAAGATCAAATCAACTATCACCGTAAGCCATCCCAAAGGTCTTACTTGGCACAAACACTAATTAAAACACAAAAACACATCTAACCAGAGGCTAGATGAATTATTTATTGGAAAACAGAAAGGAAAAATATTGGGTTGTCTCCCAACAAGCGCTTTTCTTTAAAGCCTTTTAGCTAGGCATTGATAATTTTGATGATGCTCACATGAAAGACAAGAATTGAAGCACAAAGAGAGCATCATAAAGCATGTGAAAAACACATCTAAGTCTAACATACTTCCTATTCATAGGCATCTTATAGGCAAAAAAATTATCAAGACAAGCAAAAACTAGCATATGCAAAGAAGAAGAAAGAAACAATAGCAATCTCAACATAACGAGATGTAATTTAGTAACATGAAGATTTCCACAACCATATTTTCCTCTCTCATAATAATTACATGTAGGATCATAATCAAATTCAACAATATAACATAAAATTTTCTCTTCATGATCCACATGCATGCAAAGTTGACACTCTTCCAAAATAGTGGGATTATCATCAAATAAAGTCATGACTTCTCCAAACCCACTTTTATCATAAATTTCATGAGATTGATCATTCTCCAAAGTAGTGGGATCATTATTACCTAGAGTTGACACTCTTCCAAACCCACTTTCAATATTATTGCAAACATTATTATCATGAGGCTTAAATAAATTTTCAAGATCATAAGAAGAATCACCCCAATCGTGATCATTGCAATAAGTAGTGGACATAGCAAAACTAGCATCCCCAAGCTTAGGGTTTTGCATATTATTAGCATAATTGACATCAATAGAATTTATAGTAAAACCATTGCAATCATGATTTTTATTCAAGGAGCTATAGTGAATCACTTCATAAATTTCTTCATCACAATTTTCAGATTCACGAATTTCAAGCAAAACTTCATAAAGATAATCTAGTGCACAAAACTCACTAGCAATTGGTTCATCATAATTGGATATCTTAAAAAGATTAGCAAGCGGATGAAGATCCATAAACTTTTGTTTCTGAATTTCAATAAACACATAATTATATCAAGCGGACAAGCAAACAAGCCAAGTAAGACATAGAGGCAAACGGAAAGAAGGCAAATAAAAAGGCAAATCTTTTCGAAAATCGTTTTAGAAGTGGGGGAGAGGAAAATGAGAGGCAAATGGCGAATAATGTAATGCAAGAGATGAGAGTTTATGATGGGTACTTGGTATGTCTTGACATGGCATAGATCTCCTTGGAAACGGCGCCAGAAATTCTTGCTGCTACTTCTTGAGCTTGCGTTGGTTTTTCCCTTGAAGAGGAAAGGGTGATGCAGCAAAGTAGAGATAAGTATTTCCCTTAGTTAGAGAACCAAGGTATCAATCCAGTAGGAGACAACGCACAAATCACCAATACCTGCACAAAAAATCAAACACTTGCACCCAACGCGATAAAGGCGTTGTCAATCCCTTCACAGTCACTTGCAAAAGTGAGATCTGATAGAGATAGATAAAACTAAACAAAGGATAAAGTAAATATTTTTAGGGTTTTTGGTTTATAGATCTGAAAATAAAAGATTGCAAAATAGTAGATCGGAAAGTAATATGATGGAAAATAGACCCGGGGGCCATAGGTTTCACTAGAGGCTTCTCTCAAGATAGCAAATAATACGGTGGGTGAACAAATTACTGTTGAGCAATTGATAGAAAAGCGCAAAGTTATGACGATATCCAAGGCAATGATTATGAAATATAGGCATCACGTCCGTGTCAAGTAGACCGACTCCTGCCTGCATCTACTACTATTACTCCACACATCGACCGACTCCTGCCTGCATCTAGAGTATTAAGTTCATGAGGAACAGAGTAACGCTTTAAGTAAGATGACATGATGTAGAGGAATAAACTCAAGCAATATGATGTAAACCCCATCTTTTTATCCTCGATGGCAACAATACAATACGTGCGTCGCTGCACGTACTGTCACTGGGAGAGGACACCGCAAGATTGAACCCAAAGCCAAGCACTTCTCCCATTGTAAGAAAAACCAATCTAGTTGGCCAAACCAAACCGATAGTTTGAAGAGAATTACAAGGATATCAAATCATGCATAAAAGAATTCAGAGAAGATTCAAATAATATTCATAGATAAGCTGATCATAAATCCACAATTCATCGGATCTCGACAAACACACCGCAAAAGAAGATTACATCGGATAGATCTCCAAGAACATCAAGGAGAACGTTGTATTGAGAATCAAAGAGAGAGAAGAAGCCATCTAGCTACTAGCTATGGACCCGTAAGTCTGAGGTAAACTACTCATGCTTCATCGGAAGGGCAATAGAGTTGATGTAGAAGCCCTCCATGATCGAATCCCCCTCCGACAGGATGCCGAAAGAAGGCCCCAAGATGGGATCTCACGGGAACAGAAGGTTGCGGCGGTGGAAAAGTGCTTTCGTGGATGCTTCTGGTGGTTTGGGAATATATGTGAATATATAGGAGGAAGATCTAGGTCAGGGGGTCACCGAGGGGCCCACAAGGCAGGGGGCGCACCCTACCTCCCTGGGCGCGCCCTCCCCCCTTGAGGCCGCCTCGTGGCTCTTCTGAGTTGCATTCCAAGTCTCATGGGTGTCTTGTGGTCCAAGAAAAATCATCGCGAAGGTTTTATTCCGTTTGGACTCCGTTTGGTATTCCTTTTCTACGAAGCTCAAAAACAAGGAAAAAACAAAAACTGGCACTGGGCTCTAGGGTAATAAGTTAGTCCCAAAAATAATATAAAATAGCATATAAATGCATATAAAAGATCCAAAACAGATAATATAATAGCATGGAACAATAAAAAATTATAGATACGTTGGAGACATATCAAGATACCCGGCAAGGAGGTTGCCGCGTGCACTGACTGCCGGGAAGCCGCGGCTGCCGAGAAGGCCGGGAAAGGCGATGGGCCGTATTGCAAGATCCATCAGACCAAGGGCCACGATCTCCAGGAGTGTCATCAGGTTGAGCAGCTTGTCAAGAAGCAGAGGGCTGAATTTGAGAAGCGAGATAAAGAGAAAGGTCAGAATGGTGCTGGCGGAAAGGGCCGAGGTGGCAGAGCAAGCCACCCCGGCAAGGCTCCTCAGAATCAAGGGAAACCTGCCAGAGGCCGTGAGAAGGGGGATTGCAACGATGAGAGTGATGGAGAAGATGAGGAGGAGACCAGCGAGCAGGAATTCCAGAAAGCCACTGATGCCCTGTGCATTGACGGGGGGTGCATCTTTGCACTCCTCTCACCGCCAACTTAAACGGTGGGCGCGTGAAGTCAATGCTGTGGAGCCAGCAGCAGACTCTCGAAGGCCACTCAAGTGGTCTTGCACGCCCATCATCTTCGACGAAGAGGACCACCCTGACCGCACCATCACGGTAGGGTGCTTGCCGTTGTTGGTATCACCAACAATCTGCAACCTCAGAGTCACAAAGATGCTGGTTGACGGCGGGGCCGGGTTGAATCTGATTTATTCAAAGGTCATCAGCAAACTCCAGATAGCAGAAGAAGAGCTCAAAGTTACTGGTACGTTTCAAGGGATCAACCCCAACAGGAGTCGTCCTAAGGGGAAAATCACGTTACCAGTGACATTTGGGGGAGAGTTGAACTACCGGACTGAGAAGATCGTGTTTGATGTGGTTGACCTCCCCCTGCCATACAATGGAATCCTTGGTCGCCCAGCTTTGGCCAAGTTCATGGCGGCATCCCACTATGCCTACAACACCTTGAAGATGCCAGGGCCGGTGGGCGTCATTTCCATTCCATCAGACAAGAAGGACGCAATTATTTGCATGGACAAGATGTACCGGGATGCAGTCGCGACAGAGGCCACTGAAGCTGCAATCGCTGCAAGGAAAGTAATGGAAAGAAGGAGGCTAACAGGAACGCCGGCAAGGAATCTGGGAAGCATACCTCTTCGGGGTATGCTGCGCCTGTTGATGACTCGTCGGAGAGTTCCAATAGCAAGAGATCCAAGGCCTCTGCACCCACTGTGAAACAGGTCCCGGCAGGGCTGGCTGGCGCCGGTGGTACTTTCACCATCAGCTCCACCCTCGGTGACAAATAGGAAAGCGCGCTCATTGCCTTCCTGCGGGCGAATGTCGATGTGTTTTCCTGGCAACCATCTGACATCCCCGGTGTTCCCAGGAAGGTAATCGAGCACCACCTTGCTGTCTGCCCACATGCCCGACCCATCAAGCAGAAGGTCCGGAAGCAAGCTTTGGAGCGGTAGCAGTTTATTGCTGAGGAGATCAAGAAACTTGAGGCAGCTGGTCTGATTAGAGGAATGTTACGGCCAACATGGTTAGCAAATCCAGTGGTGGTATGCAAGGCCAATGGGAAGTGGAGGCTGTGCATAGATTTTACGGATCTGAACAAGGCATGCCCGAAGGACCCATTCCCCTTGCTGCGCATCGACCAGATTGTGGATTCCACCTCCGGGTGCGACCTGCTTTCCTTCCTGGATGCCTACTCTGGATATCATCAGATCTTCATGTCCAAGGAAGACGAAGAGAAGACCGCGTTCATCACCCCATGTGGCACATACTGCTTCGTGCGGATGCCTTTCGGGTTCAAGAGCGCCGGGTCTACTTTCGCAAGAGCAGTCCAGATTGGTTTTGAGTCACAGTTGTATAGGAACATTGAGGCCTACATGGACGATATTGTGGTCAAGACCAAGGACAGATCAACCCTCATCCAGGATTTGGAAGAGACGTTTGCTAATATGTGCAAGATCAACTTGAAGCTAAATCTAGAGAAGTGTGTGTTTGGCGTTCCTTCCAGCAAGCTACTTGGCTTCTTTGTGTCCCACCGAGGGATAGAGGCCAACCCCGACAAGATCAAGGCTATCGAGCAGATTCAAGCACCCAAGACAGTCAAGGATGTAAGGCGTTTGACTGGATGTGTTGCCACGCTCAGCAGGTTCATTTCCAAGTCTGTCGAGCATGCCTTGCCATTCTTCAAGGTTTTGAAAAAGGCAGGGCCCATGGAGTGGACCCCCGAGGCAGACGACGCACTACAAGATTTGAAGGCCTACCTTTCCTCTGTGCCCACTTTGGTTGCTCCAAAACCTCAAGAGCCGTTGCTGCTATATTTGGCAACAACTAATCAGGTGGTTAGCGCAGCACTGGTGGCGCAGAGGGAAGTGGATGAAGCAGTAGACGCAGCTGGTGTCCCTTCCAGGGAGGAAAGCGAACACACCCCGGCAGGGTCAGGTGCCGATCAAGGTAGAGAAGGGCAGAACAACGGAAGCAGTTCTCTGGTCATGGCAAAGAAGAAAGTGGTGCAGCGCCCAGTATACTTCGTCAGCACCCTGTTGCAGGGGGCTAGATCTAGGTACTCTGGCGTGCAAAAATTGATCTTTGGCCTTATCATGGCCTCAAGGAAACTGCTCCACTACTTCCAAGCCCATGAGATCACAGTTTTCACCCGTTTCCCTTTGCAACGGATACTCCGAAACCCCGAGGCTACCGGCAGGATAGTGGAGTGGGCTTTGGAGTTATCCAGCTTTGGTTTGAAGTTTGAGAGCACATCAACCATTCAGAGCAGAGCATTGGAAGAGTTTGTTGCAGAATGGACACCAACTCCTGATGAAGAGGTATTGGAGACAGTTATCCCCGGCAAGGAAGCACCCCAAGAATGGATCATGTATTTCGATGGTGCCTTCTCCCTACAAGGCGCAGGGGCTCGCATGCTTCTCGTTGCTCCCACCGGAGAGCACCTGAAGTACATCGTCTAGATGCATTTTCCCCAGGAGGAAGCTACCAACAATACAGCGGAGTATGAAGGGCTCCTTGCCGGGCTCTGGGTTGCAATAGAACTGGGGATCAAGAAGCTGATCATCCATGGAGATTCACAACTTGTGGTGAGACAAGTCAACAAGGATTACCAAAGTCCATTGATGGAGGTATACGTTGAGGAAGTGAGAAAGTTGGAGGAGCGCTTTGACGGGTTGCAAACAGAGCACGTAGCCCGTGCGGAAAACAGCATCGCTGATCATCTGTCAAAGTGCACTGCGCAGAAGCTCCCTGTGGAACCAGGAACTTTTGTTCTCCATCGGACTCAGCCCTCCGTATCCCTGGCAACAATGGCCAGAAAGAGAAGGAAACTGGACTCCAGCAAGCCTCTCCCGGTAGGACCCCTCGAGGATCCCGACAAAAAACTTGTCGGGCACAAATCCCCTTCGGTCGCTGAGTTGCATCCTCCCGCCAGGCCACCGGTCCCCGCGGTCGAGGATTACACTCTCACGAATGAGAAGGTGCCGTTAGTCCTCGTTGCTGAGCCACAGGCTCCGCCTTGGGCACGGCACATAGTCCATTTCCTCCAAACTGGAGAACTTCCCAAAGAGCAAGAAGAAGTTGAAAGAGTAGCCCGGAGGGCTAGTATGTATCAGTTCATTGATGACACATTGTACAGAAGGAGGCCCAACGGTGTGAAATTGAAGTGCATTTGCCGGGAAGGAGGAAAGGAACTGCTGGCGAAGATACACAATGGTATGTGCGGCTCCCACATTGGATCAAGGGCGTTGGTTGGGAAAGCTTTCCGGCAAGGATTCTACTGGCCCACCACCCTCCAAGACGCGGTCGAGCTTGTCACCAAGTGTGAAGCCTGCCAGTTCCATTCCAAGATCATCCACCTGCCTGCCCAAGCTCTTCAGACAATCCCTTTGTCATGGCCATTTTTGGTCTGGGGGCTCGATATCCTCGGCCCTTTCCCCCGTGCTGCCGGGGGCTTTGAATTCTTGTTCGTTGCAATCGACAAGTTTACAAAGTGGCCGGAAGTAGAGCCCGTGAGAAAGGTGACTACTCAGTTAGCTATCAAGTTCTTGAAAGGATTGGTGTGCCGCTTCGGAGTTCTGATACGTCTCCAACGTATCTATAATTTATGAAGTATTCATGCTGCTATATTATCATTCTTGGATGTTTTACAATCATTTTATAGCAACTTTATATCATTTTTTGGGACTAACTTATTGACATAGTGCCCAGTGCCAGTTGCTGTTTTTTGCTTGTTTTTTACATAGCAGAAAAGAGTCCAAACGCAGCGA
Source organism: Thinopyrum elongatum (assembly GCA_011799875.1). Lineage (NCBI taxonomy): Eukaryota > Viridiplantae > Streptophyta > Magnoliopsida > Poales > Poaceae > Thinopyrum > Thinopyrum elongatum. Next base: position 231,433,640 of record CM022298.1, read on the forward strand.
AACTTTTTGTGGATTTTTTATGGACCAGAAGACATCTAATGGGCCAGAGCAGCACCTGGGGGGGGGGGGCCCGAGGGGGGAACAACCCACCAGGGCGCGCCCGCCCCGGCGGGTTGTGCCCACCTCGGTGGCCTCCCGCACCGCCTCTTCGCCCTATTAATTGACAAATATTCCAAAAACCCTCGCGGAGACCCTAGATCAGAAGTTCCGCCACCGCAAGCCTCTGTAGCCAAGTAAAAGCAATCTAGACCCCGTTCCGACACCCTACCGGAGGGGGAAATCATCACCGGTGGCCATCTTCATCATCCCGGCGGCCACCATGATGAGGAGGGAGTAGTCCACCCTCGGGGCTGAGGGTTTGTACCAGTAGCTATGTGTTTAATCTCTCTCTCTCGTGTTCTTGAGATGTCACGATCTTGATGTATCACGGGCTTTGTTAATATAGTTGGATCATATGGTGTTTTCCCCTCTCTATCTTGTTGTGAATTGAGTTTTCCCTTTGATATTTTGTTTTATCTAATTGAATACTTTTATGGATTTGAGATCACTTGATCTATGTCTTGGCACTCAACTCGCGGATTCCCGAGGTGACATTGGGGTAATCTATGCATAGGGGTTGATGCATGTTCTTGTCTTTGTTTCTCCGGTAGAAATCTTTGGGCACTCTTTGAGGTTCTTTGTGTTGGATTGAGTATTATGAATCTGAAATTGTTTGATGCATATCGTATAATCAACTCACGGATACTTGATGCGGCTTGAAGCTGCATCGGTATTTCCCCAAAGAGGAAGGGATGATGCAGCACAGCGGCGGTAGGTATTTCCCTCAGTGATGAAACCAAGGTTATCGAACCAGTAGGAGAACAAAGCAACACTACGTAAACAGCACCTGCACACAAATAACAAATACTCGCAACCCGACGTGTAAAAGGGGTTGTCAATCCCTTTCGGGTAACGGCGCCAAAAATGGGCAAACGGACATGAGAGAGTAGTAAATATTGATAGATCGAACGCCAAATAAAATAAAGTGCAGCAAGGTATTTTTGTATTTTTGGTTTAATAGATCTGAAAATAAAAGCAAAGGAAAATAGATCGCAAAGGCAAATATATTAAAGAAGAGACCCGGGGGCCATAGGTTTCACTAGTGACTTCTCTCGAGAAAAATAGCAAACGATGGGTGAGTAAATTACTGTTGGGCAATTGATAAAACTTCAAATAATCATGACGATATCCAGGCAATGATCATTATATAGGCATCACGTCCAAGATTAGTAGACCAACTCCTACTAGCATCTACTACTATTACTCCACACATCGACCGCTATCCAGCATGCATCTAGTGTATTAAGTTCATGGAAAAATGGAGTAATGCAATAAGAACGATGACATGATGTAGACAAGATCTATTTATGTAGAAATAGACCCCATCGTTTTATCCTTAGTAGCAACGATACATACGTGTCGGTTCCCCTTCTGTCACTGGGATCAAGCACCGTAAGATCGAACCCACTACAAAGCACCTCTTCCCATTGCATGATAAATAGATCAAGTTGTCCAAACAAAACCCAAATATCGGAGAAGAAATACGAGGCTATAAGCAATCATGCATATAAGAGATCAAAGAAGACTCAAATAACTTTCATGGATAAAAAGATAGATCTGATCATAAACTCAAAGTTCATCGGATCCCAACAAACACACCGCAAAAAGAGTTACATCATATGGATCTCCAAGAGACCATTGTATTGAAGATCAAGAGAGAGAGAGGAAGCCATCTAGCTACTAACTACGGACCCGTAGGTCTACAAAGAACTACTCACGCATCATCGGAGAGGCACCAATGGAAGTGGTGAACCCCTTCGTGATGGTGTCTAGATTGGATCTGGTGGTTCTGGACTCTGCGGCGGCTGGAATTGATTTTCGTCGACTCCCCTAGGGTTTCTGGAATATTGGGGTATTTATAGAGCAAAGAGGCGGTTCGGGGGGCACCCGAGGTGGGCACAACCCACCAGGGCGCGCCTGGGCCTCCAGGCGCGCCCTAGTGGGTTGTGCTCCCCTCAGAGCACCCCCAAGCGCTTCTCCGACCCACTGGATGTCTTCTAGTCCAAAAAAAATCCACAAAAAGTTTCGCTGCGTTTGGACTCTGTTTGGTATTGATTTCCTACGATGTAAAAAACATGCAAAAAATAGCAACTGGCACTTGGCACTATGTCAATAGGTTAGTACCAAAAATTGATATAAAATGACTATAAAATGATTGTAAAACATCCAAGAATGATAATATAACAACATGGAACAATCAAAAATTATAGATACGTTGGAGACGTATCAGCATCCCCAAGCTTAATTCCTGCTCGTCCTCGAGTAGGTAAATGATAAAAACAGAATTTTTGATGTGGAAAGCTGCCTAACATGTCATCTCATATTCTTTCCTTTATAGCATGGACATTTGGACTTTTATATGATTCAAAGCAATAGTCTAGTTTTGACATGATGACTTAAATACTCAAGCATATCAACAAGCAACTATGTCTTTCAAAATATCAACGCTAAAATAAGTTATCCCTAGCCCATCATGCTCAACCATTGATCCATTCATGAAACACACTCGCATATTAACTACACCCAATGCTCAAGTACGATCATAGTGCCTCCTAGTTGGTGCTTTATAAGAGAAGATGGAGACTCAAATTAAAAATAAAAATTGCATAAAGTAAAGAAAGTCCCTTTGCATAGGGAAGTAGGGATTTGTAGAGGTGCCAGAGCTCAAAGCGAAAAACTTAGAGATAAAAACATTTTGGGAGGTGTGCTTTTCCCACCAACAAAAATGACTTAAAGTTCCCAACACTTTCCATGCTAGATATATCATAGGCGGTTCCCAAACAGAAAATAAAGTTTATTCCTTTTTCCACCATTTCTTTCACTTTCCATGGCTAGCCGTATCCATGGGTGCCCTCCATACCAACACTTTCCAAGGAATTATTATTTGATAACATAAAGTAAATTCATTTTTCATTTCGAGACTGGGCATCCCTAATACCTTTGCCTTACTCTCGTGCAATGACAAGTGAATAAACACTCATCGTGAGAATAACACATCTAGCATGGAAAATATTAGCCACCCCTCACCGCCTCGCGAGCGGTACGAACACACAAAAGAGAAGTTTATTTTGAAAATTAGAGATGGAACATACAAATTTGCTTAGAATGGCAAAAGAATACCGCATATAGGTAGATATAGTGGACTCATGTGGCAAAACTGGTTTAAAGGGTTTTGGATGCACAAGTAGTGATCGTACTTAGTGCAAAATGAAGGCTAGCAAAAGATTGAGAAGCGACAGACCAAAAAACGAATAATCTTATAAGCGATCATTAAGCATAATTAACACCAAATAATGCACCACAAGTAGGATATAATTTCATTGCATGACTAATGACTTTCGTGCTTGCATAGGGAATCACAAACCTTAACACCAATATTCTTACTAAAGCATAATTACTCATCAACATAACTCACATATCACGTCATCATATCTCAAAACTATTACAAGGAATCAAGTTTATTTTGTCCAATGATCTTCATGAAAGTTTTTATTATATCCTTCTTGGATATCTATCACTTTGGAACTAATTTTCATGTGTTGCTTTTGATGTGCTCAAACAAATATAAGTGAAGATCATGAGCATAATACTTCTTTCTCTCAAATTAATTTAAGTGAAGCAAGAGAGAATTTCTTAAAAAAATTACTAACTCTCAAATAAATCTAAGTGAAGCATGAGAGCATTTCTTCAAAAAATGACAAAGCACACCATGCTCAAAAACATATAAGTGAAGCACTAGAGCAATTCCATAGCTCATAAAGATTTAAGTGAAGCATAGAGAGCAATTCTAACAAGACATGTCATAATTTTGGCTCTCTCAAATAGGTGTTACCAGCAAGGATTCAAGACTTAGAACACAAATCAAAACAAGCAAAGACTCATATCATACAAGACGCTCCAAGCAAAACTCATAGTATGTGACGAATAAAAATATAGCTTCGAGTAAAATACCGATGGTCGTTAGAAGAAAGAGGGGATGCCACTCGGGGCATCCCCAAGCTTAGTTTCTTGCTTCTCTTTGGATAATAGCTTGGGATGCCATGGGCATCCCCAAGCTTAGGCTCTTCTTACTCCTTATTCCTTCATCCATCATAACATCACCCAAAACTTGAAAACTTCAATCACACAAAACTCAACAAAACCTTCGTGAGATCCGTTAGTATAAGAAAACAAATCACTACTATAAGTACTGTAGCAAACCAATTCATATTTTATTTTTGCATTATATCTACTGTATTCCAACTTTTCTATGGCAAAAAATCTTCAAATAAAACCATAGAATCATCAAAACAAGCACACACCGCAAAGAAAACAGAATCTGTTAAAAACAGAACAGTCTGTAGCAATATGGATATTTCGAATACTTCTGAAACTCAAAAAATTCTGAAAAATTAGGAACACGTGAGAAATTTGTATATTAATCTTCTGCAAAAATAATCAACTCAAAAGCACTCTTCTGATAAAAATGAGAATTATTTTTGTGAGCACAAAAGTTTCTGTTTTTCAGCAAGATCAAATCTACTATCACCCAACATAATCCTAAAGGCTTTACTTGGCACAAACACTAATTAAAACACAAAAAACACAATTATAACATTAGCATAATTGTGCAAACACTCAAGAACAGAAATAAAAAAGACAAAAATAAATTTTATTCATTGGGTTGCCTCCCAACAAGCGCTATAGTTTTATGCCCCTAGCTAGGCATAAGATTTCAATGATGCTCACATGAAAGACAAGAATTGAAGCATAAAGAGAGCATCATAAAACTTGTGACTAATTTTTTTAAGTCTAACATACTTCCTATGCATAGGAATTTTATAAGCAAACAAATTATCAGGACAAGAAACATCTAACATATGCAAAGAAGAGGAATAAAACATTGACGATCTCAACATAACGAGAGGTAATTTAGTAACATGAAAATTTCTACAACCATATTTTCCTATCTCATAATAATTACATGTAGGATCATAATCAAATTCAACAATATAACTATCAAATAAAATATTCTCTTCATGATCCACATGCATGCAAAGTTGACACTCTTCCAAAATAGTGGGATTATCATCAAATAAAGTCATGACCTCTCCAAGCCCATTTTTATCAAAAATTTCATAAGGTTGAACACTCTCCAAATATGTGGGATTATTTTTACTTAAAGTTGACGCTCTTCCAAACCCACTTTCAATATTATTGCAAACATTATTATCAATATCATATTCATCATGAGCCTTAAATAAATTTTCAAGATCATAAGAAGAATCACCCCAATCATGATCATTACAATAAGTAGTGGACATATGAAAATTAGCATCCCCAAGCTTGGGGTTTTGCATATAATTAACACAATTAACATTAATAGAATTTATAATAACATCATTGCAATCATGCTTTTCATTCAAGGAGTTTTCATGAATCACTTTATAAATTTCTTCGTTTAACACTTCATCACAATTTTCAGATTCATAGATCTCAAGCAAAACTTCATAAAGATAATCTAGTGAACTCAATTCACTAGCAATTGGTTCATCATAATTGGATCTTTTGAAAAGATTAGCAAGTGGATGAGGATCCATAACAATATATTTTTAGCAAGCCAAGATGCAAGCAAATAGAAGGCACATGGCAACACAAGCAAACATGAGATCTGTCGAGAAAAAGGCGAACGAAAAAGAGGGCGAATAAAACGGTAAATTTTTGTGAAGTGGGGGAGATGAAAATGAGAGGCAAATAGCAAATAATGTAAAATGCAAGGAGATGAGATTTGTGATAAGGAACCTGGTAGATGTTGATGATGTCTCCCCGGCAACGGCACCAGAAATTCCTTTTGATGGGGCTTGAAGCTACGTCGGTATTTCCCCAAAGAGGAAGGGATGATGTAGCACAACGGTGGTAGGTATTTCCCTCAGTGATGAAACCAAGGTTATCGAACCAGTAGGAGAACCAAGCAACACTACGTAAACAGCACCTGCAGACAAATAACAAATACTCGCAACCCGACGTGTAAAATGGGTTGTCAATCCCTTTCGGGCAACGACGCCAAAATTTGCAAATGGACGTGAGAGAGTAGTTAATATTGATAGATCGAACGCCAAATAAAATAAAGTGCAGCAAGGTATTTTTGTATTTTTGGTTTAATAGATCGGAAAATAAAAGCAAAGGAAAATAGATCGCAAAGGCAAATATATTAAAGAAGAGACCCGGGGGCCGTAGGTTTCACTAGTGGCTTCTCTCGAGAAAAATAGCAAACGGTGGGTGAACAAATTACTGTTGGGCAATTGATAAAACTTCAAATAATCATGATGATATCCAGGCAATGATCATTATATAGGCAGCACGTCCAAGATTAGTAGACCGACTCCTGCCTGCATCTACTACTATTACTCCACACATCGACCGCTATCCAGCATGCATCTAGTGTATTAAGTTCATGGAAAAACGGAGTAATGCAATAAGAACGATGACATGATGTAGACAAGATCTATTTATGTATAAATAGACCCCATTGTTTTATCCTTAGTAGCAATGATACATACGTGTCGGTTCCCCTTCTGTCACCGGGATCAAGCACCGTAAGATCGAACCCACTACAAAGCACCTCTTCCCATTGCAAGATAAACAGATCAAGTTGGCCAAACAAAACCCAAATATCGGAGAAGAAATCCGAGACTATAAGCAATCATGCATATAAGAGATCAAAGAAGACTCAAATAACTCTCATGGATAAAAAGATAGATCTGATCATAAACTCAAAGTTCATCGGATCCCAACAAACACACCGCAAAAAGAGTTACATCATATGGATCTCCAAGAGACCATTTTATTGAAGATCAAAAGAGAGAGAGGAAGCCATCTAGCTACTAACTACGGACCCGTAGGTCTACAAAGAACTACTCACACATCATCGGAGAGGCACCAATGGAAGTGGTGAACCCCTCCGTGATGGTGTCTAGATTGGATCTGGTGGTTCTGGACTCTGCGGCGGTTGGAATTGATTTTCGTCGACTCCCCTAGGGTTTCTAGAATATTGGGGTATTTATAGAGCAAAGAGGCGGTTCGGGGGGCACCCGAGGTGGGCACAACCCACCAGGGCGCGCCTGGGCCTCCAGGCATGCCCTGGTGGGTTGTGCTCCCCTCAGCGCACCCCCCAGGCGCTTCTCCGGCCCACTGGATGTCTTCTGGTCCAAAAAAAACCCACAAAAAGTTTCGATGCGTTTGGACTCCGTTTGGTATTGATTTCCTGCGATGTAAAAAACATGCAAAAAATAGCAACTGGCACTTGGCACTATGTCAATAGGTTAGTACCAAAAAATGATATAAAATGACTATAAAATGATTGTAAAACATCCAAGAATGATAATATAACAGCATGGAACAATCAAAAATGATAGATACGTTGCAGACGTATCAATACTCGCGGTGACATTGGAGTATCTAGGTGACATTAGAGTTGGTTGATGTGTATCATATGGTGTTATTTTAGTACGAACTCTTGGTTAGATCAATCGGAAAGAATAGCTTGGTGTTATTTTTGTACGAACTCTAGGATAGATTGATCGGAAAGAATAGCTTTGAGATTGTTTCGTACCCTACAAACAATTTCGTCTTATGTTCTCCGCTAGATAGGAACTTTGGAGTGATTCTTCATCGCACGTTGAGGGATGGTTATATGATCGAATTATATTAGCATTGTTGAGAGATTGCACTAGCGAAAGTACGGACCCTAGGCCTTGTTTTCAAGCATTGCAATACCGTTTGTTCTCCATTTTATCACTTGCTACCTTGCTGTTTTTATTTATTCAGATTATAAAAATATATTTCTACCATCCATATTACACTTTTATCACCATCTCTTCACCGAATTAGTGCACCTATACAATTTGCCATTGTATTGGGTGTGTTGGGGACACAAGAGACTTTTTGTTATTTGGTTGTAGGGTTGTTTGAGAGAGACCATCTTCATCCTACGCCTCCCACAGATTGATAAACCTTATGTCAACCACTTGAGGGAAAATTGCTACTGTCCTACAAAACTCTGCGCTTGGAGGCCCAATACGAGTCTACAAGAATAAAGTTGCGTAGTAGACATCAAGTTCCTGCCCGGATCATCACTGACAACGGCACCCAGTTCACGAGTCGCGCCTTCATGCAATACGTTCATGCCCTACAAAGCAAAAGCTCGTTCGCCTCTGTGGCCCACCCAAGGAGCAACGGGCAAGCTGAGAGGGCGAACGCTGAAGTGTTGCGAGGACTCAAGACAAGAACTTTTGATAGGCTGCAGAAGTGCGGCAGGTGGTGGATTGATGAGCTGCCAGTGGTTCTTTGGTCCCTCAGAACGACACCAAATCGAGCTACCGGGAAGACTCCCTTCTCCCTAGTCTATGGGGCAGAAGCAGTTATCCCCACGGAACTCATTTACGGGTCACCTCTAGTGCTTGCCTACGATGAAGTAGCGCAAGATCAGCACCGGCGTGACGACGCTGTGCTACTCGAGGAGAACCATCCCCGGGCTGCTACGTGTGTCGCACGCTATCAGCAGGCCCTGCGTCGCTATCACAGCCACAGGGTTCGTGCCCGGTGTTTTGAGGAAGGCGACCTTGTCCTTAGGCGCGTTCAGTCCGCCAAGGGTGCAAACAAGTTGACGCCAAAGTGGGAAGGCCCTTACCGGGTAGTACGAGTCACCAGACCTGGCGCAGTCCGTCTGGAGACCGGAGATGGCATTCAGTTGCAAAACTCATGGAACATTGAGCATCTCCGCAAGTTCTACCCATAAGGCGTGGCTGTCGGGCCCTGCCCAGCAGCCACCCTTTTGTACAGGCCTTGCCTTTGTTGCATGTAACCCCTTGTATAAAGCCAGGCGCAGACCCTAAGCAATAGAGAAATAAATGAAGCGCTGGGGGCCCCTCGATAGATTGCATGCATGCATAAGCATATCATGAGCATTCCATGTTCATGTAGATAAGATCACATGAGGCATCATTTTCATCTGCATCATACTGCAGGCTCCTACCGTGGATTCGGTCCCAAAAAAGGAGAAGAGAAGACAAGCCTACATCGTGATCCCCGACAAGCCCAAACATATAAGTTCTCTCTCTTATCCATACGAGTTCTGTAAGTAAAGCTTGTGCATAGGAAAACCTCGCCGCTTTCAAGACTTAGGTGCTCCCGTCCCTTGACTCGAACGTTGCTTCGGTCAGGGAGGTTGTAGGGGCCTTTGGCGAGGAAGTTGGTGGGAGGCTGGTCCCTCTTCATGATTTGTGCCCGGCAGGCCCAGCCCCGCGGCAGCAACTAGAGGGTACCGGCGGGATAGCCTACTAGGGAAAAACTTGTTTACTTGAGCGTAAAGAGGCATTCTCCCTCTGCCTGGACATGTTCCATGCACAAGTGCCCGGCAAGGTTTATCTTTTTCATTAATATGCTGATCAACAAGTATAGACCTTACAGAACAAAAACATGGATAAAAGAGATTACATAATTTGAACTAAAGTTTGGCAAATGCCTACATATTTTAGATTAAAAAAAGATAAATGCTCATGATCCCCTTTTCTACTCCGCCCGATGCATGCAACATACGTGGCCGGGGATAAGGGCGTGGTGGGAAGAGTGAATTGGCAGTTACTCTCCCGTGCGTTGAAGTCATTCACGGGCCATTACAAGAGTGGCCCCACTGCGGTTGGTGTTACGCGATGGGCAGAAGAACTGAAAACTGATCCGAGCTTAGGTTAATTAAGAAGCAAATAAGGTCTCAAAGGGCGAGCGGCTATTTCCCCCTTGCCTGTGCACAAGTTAGGGCCTACCCCGACGACGCCCAGCAGCTTGTTCGGGCCAGGCCCAGGGGCTCCTGTCGGTGCAACAAACCCTGGGTTTGTTGCCCAGACCGTGCACAGGCCCAAGATCAAGACTGCAACATCCAGGACAAGGCCAAGATGAAGAGATAGGCTCTTTGAGGAATCAAAGGGCAAGTTGAGAAGACCAAGTCAAGCCAAGAAGCAAGACACCGCTAAGGGAAAAACCTCCCTTACCGGGCAGGAGAGCCTGGCAAGATCAAGGTTGCCCCGGAAGCAAACCTCAAGGCCGCCCCGGCAGGCCTGTCGGGGGCGTACAGAGGCAAAACGCCCCGCCAAGGCTTCACCGTCCCACCTCACGATGACGCAAGTCACCGATCGGTGCGGTGTCAAGCCCCAAGATGACTGAGTGGCTGCCTTTTGCCACATGGCAGCCACTTCCTACGGGAATCACCTCCAGATGACACCCATCCTGCGACGTGTCATGCAGACAGGAGAGAAGGTGGCCAAACAGCCCGGCAAGGCGTGCCGGGCAGGCCATGATGTGACACTAAGCGGCGCATGTAATGCGTACTGCTCTGTCTGCAAAGGAGATATGATAGCACTGTTCGCTATCTAATCAGTACACAATGACTGATTTGCCACTGTGGTGACCCCTTAATCTATAAAAGGAGGCCCATGGCAACCATAGAAAGGATTCGGACCCCTGTACACCCATACGCGCGTAGCTGCTCTCGCCCCGAGGAAACCCTGCCGGGCAAGAGCCCTGCGTTTCCACCACCATCCACCATCAATCCACCAAAGCAGGAGTAGGGTTTTACGCCTCGCGGCGGCCCGAACCTGGGTAAAAACTGCCCATGTGATCTCTGTCGCGCTATGCTGCGCTCCTCCGCTCTTTGTGCAATGCGCTCAATCCCCCTGCCGAACCAAAAGGAGCCTTTGGCCCCATAGGTGGCTGTGGTTTCCCACAACAATTTGCTCTGTGGTAGCAGCATAATGGGTATCTTCATCATCTTCATCAGCATGAGAGATTTCATAGTCCACCCCATATGGAACCATTTGAAGATTCTCAAGATTGCGAGCAGGGGGCGCTGATGAGATTGGAATTGCATCAATGGGAATGACAATTGAAGACAATGTTGCCGTCTTCAATTTCTTTAGGGATTCAGGCATGGATGGAGCTGATGCCTTTCTCTTCTTGGCTTCGCGCTTAGCAGCCTTTGTCTTCTTCACTTCTGATGCAGAAGTATGGGTGATAAGCTTCAAAGATGAAGTCATTGGAGGGGCTGCTACTGAGGAATTGGTTGGAGCAGTTTCATCAGGCGTGACTGCTACAGTCACCCTGACAGTTTCTTCAGGCACGACATTTGCAGTCGCCCTGGGAATTTCTTCAGGCACAACCTTATCCGTTGCCCTTTTAGTTTCTTCAAGCGCAACTTCTCAATTGCCCTGGCAGTCTGTTGAGGAGATGGAGGCGCAGTTTCACTAGCCTGTGTGGTTGGAGGTGGAGCTGAGGAACTTGATGCTGGTGTCATGCCAAACTTGGCGGCTTCTCTTTTGTTGTGGTCTTCAACCACTCTAGTTGAGGCAGTGATGAATCGTTCTTTCACGCCACATCAATGATTGGCCTGTCTATCATACTCTTCAGACAGCTGATGAATTTTAGATTGCAATTGCACAAGCTGTTGAGGAGATATGGATAGCATGTTTTTCCGCAGTTCCTTATCCTTTTTCACTTTCTGTTTGTGCACCAGTTTAGCCTGTGAGATCTTGTACTTCTCAGTCAAAATGAATGAGGAAATCATGTGGCTTGGGCTGCACCATATATCAATCAAATCCAGCAATTTCTTCGGGTCCAGTAACATAGGAACTGATGAGTTCTTGGCAATTGCAGCTTGCTCTTACTTTTGTCTGAGGAACTCCGCAAGTTCATCCTCATCTGCCAGCCCATGTTCATCAACCTGAGGCACTACGGCCTTGCTCTTGGGACTGGGCCTAGTTCCACGGCCTGCAGTGACTTTCTGTTTCAGCTTGGGTGTTGAGGAAGTAGGTCGCCCAATGGCTGAGGCACTTGATGCAGCAATAGAGGCTGTTTGAAAGCCCTCGGTGCACTGGCAAGATGCGAGCACAACTGATGTTGAAGCTCTAGTTGCTGCCACTGAGGAACTCGAAGCAGGAGGAGGCACTGAAGATTTTGAAATCTTTGGTGGTGAAGCCGTTGAAGATTTGGACTGGGCCACTGAGGGCATTGTGTCAGATGTCCTTGGCTTGTGTGTAGGCTTCTTTTTCATGGCCTTCTTTGGAGCGCTTGTGCTAGCACTGCCACTAGCACCGGCTTCAGCTGAAGCCTTTGAGGCATGGTTGAATTCTTCAACGGCCTTTTTGAGCTTGTTTAGCTAACTTCGCTTGATGCTTGGCCCATTCTTCGGGGAATTCTTCACCCCTTCTGATACTTGAGGGATCAACCTCTTTTCCTTCAGCAAGCGGTGGCCTCTTGCAAGGAGGCTTAACAGTGAATTCCTTCATATACTTGGGAGTGACATATCTGTAGGCTCTCCACTCATATGCGCATCTGCGTTTTATCCTTTGCATACAAGTCTTGCACTGCTTATCAGTTTCTAGGCCATGAACATTTTCGTTGAGTGTGCAGTACCCAGCATACAAGTCGTCAGAGATCTCAAAAGCTGTGTGTTCTTCCTTTCTCTTGCATCCTTTCTGAGGCCTTTTTCCATCAGCTATTTTCTTCAACTGAAGTTTTTGAACTTGTGAGGACTCTGATGAGGTTTGAAGTTTTTCCTCAAGCTGTGCTGCAAATGAATTAATTTGATGAGAACCTAGAGATTTGCCTACAGACATTGTACCTGTGAATAGAGTATAGTTGCGAGGGAAGAGTCACATGCGTTCTCAGATATTTTCAAAATAAACCAGTTGAGGAAATTGACCCTTATCGTCTTGAAGAATTTCATCAAGTGTTCTTGACTTAGATTCCAGAGTTTTACAGATTGAAGCAATTTGTACAATTGAGGAATATATTTGTTAAGCATATCAATGATTAAATACACAAGACTGGCCAAATGGAAGTGCCAAAGAATTGAAGGAGTGGTAAAAGCAACACTTGAAGATTTTTGAGTTAAGTGAAGATCAAAGAGGGGCAGTAAATAAGCATTTAATTACCCCAGTGATGAACTCGATGAACTGGATGACGAGGTGAAGGAAATCGTCATCTTAGATCTTTTGTGCCCTAACTTGGCGACGAAAGACGTCTACGGCGGCGGCGGAGGTGAAGAAATCGGCGTCTAACGTGAGTACGTCGACTAAGAAGTCGAGGCAGTGAAGCTCTTCTTCTCCAGCGGCGATGAGATCTAGCAGAGGCATTAGGGTTTGAGGACTGAGAGCGAAGGGAGCAGAGAGACGAAGTAAAATAGTGTTGACAGGGTCAAGGCTATTTATAGCCACAATGAAAACTGAAGGGTCCAAAATTTTTGGATAGATAAGCCCCTGACCATTCGCATCTTGGTGACACGCGTCACGCATGCATTTTCGCACTTATCTAGATGAGTGAAGCACGGGATGAAGTTACTGTGGCAACGCCAAGTTTTTTTAGAATGATTAAAGAGTGTTTGCAAATTCTTCAGCTGTCAAGGACACAGTGAAGACTTTGAACTGTGTCAATTAGAACGCATGTGAAGAATTTGAGAACAGAGTGGTTTAAGCTTAACATAGAGGGGAGTAGGTCCGATCACATCCACATAGATGAAGAAATCAAACTGAAGAATTTGCAATATGTGGATGCTGTTGAGGACATGAAAACTCAAATAAACATATTTGAAGAATTAGCAATATTTGAAGAATTAGCAATATAACAGCTAAATGAAGAATAACCTCAAATGACGAATTTGAAAAGTTTGACAAAATTGCAAATGACAAAAAACTCAAATTTGATGATGTTAATGAAGAGGTTTTCATTTGAAGTATGTCATAAAGAGGTGGTGGTGTTACCCACTGTATAAGAACTGTGATGACTTCAGACACCGCGTACAATTGTCGTAGGGTTCTGAGGGTCAATTTCTTCATTAATTTCTTCACACTTAGAGGGTTAGTCTTCATTGATTGAAGAAAAATGTTACTTCGTGTGTTGTGCATCAAAGTCATCAAAAATGCATAAGTGTTAGGGTGTGTGTCCACTTCAGAGGACATTCGAAGATTCTAGGATGTTTAGCTCACACCGCAACATGCAAAATCTCTTCTGATCAAAGGGCTTAGTGTAGATATCAGCAAGTTGATCTTTAGTCTTCACGTGGTCGATGACGATGTCTCCCTTAACCAAATGGTCACGAAGTAAGTGGTGACGAATCTGAATATGCTTCGTCTTTGAATGTTGGACGTGGTTGTGGGCGATCTTGATAGCACTCTCATTGTCGCAGTAGAGAGGGACTTTCTTCACGTTGATGCCATAGTCCTTGAGGGTCCGCTTCATTCATAGTAGCTAAGAGTAGCAGGCACCAGCGGCAACATATTCAGCCTCAGCTGTGGAAAGTGCAACGTTGTTCTTCTTCTTTGAGGACCAACATACAAGAGACCGTCCGAGGAAATGGCATGTGCCTGATGTAGACTTGCGATCCACACAATCTCCAGCGTAATCAAAATCAGAAAATCCAGCTAGATTAAAAGATGAGCCCTTAGGATATCATAATCCAAGCGTTGGTGTGTGAGCTAAATATCGAAGAATTCACTTCACAGCCTAATGGTGTGATTCCTTCAGTGTCTCTTGAAATCGGGCACACATGTAAACACTAAGTACAATATCTGGCCTAGATGCACATAGGTAAATTAATGAGCCAATCATGGAGCGGTATACCTTCTGATCGAAACCTTTACCATTTTTGTCAGTGTAGAGTTGACCATTGGTTGGCATTGGAATTTTGAGGCCTTTGTAGTCTTGCATGCCGAATTTCTTCAGGCAATCTTTGAGGTATTTATCTTTATAAATGAAGATGCCATTATGTTGTTGACGAATTTGAAGACCAAGGAAGAATTTCAATTCTCCCTTCATAGACATGTGATATTCTTCACGCATCATGTATGCAAATTCGTTACTGAAACGCTTGTTAGTGCAACCAAAGATAATATCATCAACATATATTTGGCATATGAATAGTTCACCATCATAAGACTTAGCGAAAGGGGTAGGATCAAGTGAACCGGGTTTGAAAACCTTTTTTTTCAGGAATTCCTTCAGTGTATCATACCAAGCCTGTGGGGCTTACTTGAGGCCATAGAGAGCCTTGTTGAGTCTGAAGACTTTGTCTGGATGCTTTGGGTCTTCAAAACCTGGTGGTTGAGCAACATATACTTCTTCCTCAAGCTTACCATTGAGGAATGCACTTTTCACATCCATTTGATAAAAGATAATATTGTGATGGTTAGCATATGCAAGCTGTATAAAAATAGCTTCAAGCCTGGCAATAGGTGCAAATGTTTCATCGACATCAATACCATCAACCTGTGTGTAGCCTTGAGCTACAAGACGGGCCTTATTCCTCACCACTTGGCCATTTTTGTCTTGCTTGTTGTGGTAGATCCACTTGGTGCCGATGACATTGTGCTTGTGTGGATCTGAATGCTTCACAAGCTCCCAGACATTGTTGAGCTCGAATTGATGCAATTCATCTTGCATGGCCTGAATCCATTCAGGCTCCAGAAATGCTTCATCAACTTTGGTGGGCTCTGTGATAGAGACAAAAGCAAAATGCCCACAAAAGTTAGCTAAATGTGAAGCTCTTGAGCGAGTAAGGGGACCAGGTGCATTGATGTTGTCGAGGATCTTCTCAATCTGCACTTCATTAGCCACTCGTGGATGAGCAGGACGAGGGCCTTGTTGTTGAGCATTTTCCTCAGAGTTATTTCCTTCAGGAGTAGCCGTTTCTTCACGCTGGGAAATGATCACTTTTTTATCAGCTATTTCTTCACTGGGCACTATTTCTCCAGTTCCCATTACACTACTGCAGGATGCTGCTAACGCGACACTACGATCAGAGACCCTTTGACAAAACTGTGTGCGATGCATTAATCGCAAACGGGGATGTAAAAAAGTCATCAAAAAAGATGCAAAATGTTTGCGATGGAGGAGACATCAAACACGGTTCATATTTTAGTTACGTGTGCGATGCAGGGCATACGGTTGATCCATACGAACTGTTTGTGATTAGACAGAACAACAGAAATGGGCAGCCATATCAATGTGTGTGCGATATACGGCATACAGTTCGCTCTGATGAACTGTTTGCTATTAGGGAATGCAATAAAAACGGTCAGCTAGATCAAGGTGTGTGTGATATATGGCATACGGTTCACTCGGACGAACTGTTTTCGATTAGGGAACACAACAAAAATGGTTTAACTTAACAAGATGTGTGTGATATGCGGCAGACAGTTCACATAGATGAACTGTTTGCGATGAGCCAAAAAAACAGAAACGATTCATGTAAACAAGATGTGTGTGATACGCGGTAAACAACCCACTCAGATGAACTGTTTGCGATGAGAAAATATAACACACACGGTTACTATAGTTAATTCGTGTGCGATTATGTGTGTACTAAAAACTTTGAAAATGCTTGTGATGGCTAGAAGTATCGCACACGATACGTGTGCGAGTACTCATGTGTGATGATTAGTAGGTTACACATACGTTTCCTTATGTTAACACGTGTCCGGTAACACGTGACAACACATATGGTAGTCGGGTTGTGTGCTCAAGTCTTCCCGTGCTCCAGCAAAGGCTTCCCACACTCCACATGGGTGAATTGTAAAATCCCCAATCCCCTAGCCAGCTGCTAGCTATAAATAACCACAGCAATGTCCGGCGGCGGCGACTCGCTACTGATCCACTTGCTAGCTAGTTAATTATCCACACACCAGCATACCCCCAACGGCCGACGACAGGATGGAGTTGTGCGACGGGAACGGGCGCCGGAGATCATAGTTTAGGTTAATTAATTATACCTCCAGAGCCGGATGATTCTGGCTCTGGAGGTATAAATAATTAACATAATCTAAGATCAAATAACTAAAGCTTCCCCAATGCTAGCAGAGCGCGCGCAGAGGGGCGACGCGACTCGAGCGAGACTTGGTGCCTAAATGGCGAGCAGAGCGCGCAGAGGGATGCGACCCGAGGGCGCCTAAATGGCGAGTAGAGAGCGCGGAGGCACGCGAGCAGGGCGCGCCGCGGCCGCCTAAATGGCAAGCAAGCACATGCATAATTATTGCATATAGCAGATGAACATAACCGGGAATAGCCGTCCAACAATATTATTTTCGATGACATGCATTAATATATTCTTAGTTAAATCTAAGGTCAAAGTTTGGTACTACAAAATACGAAGGGGGCCAATAAAGAATAAACCACGGCAGAGGTAGTACCTATAGGAACACAGATGCCCAGTATGAAAGAAAATATGGGTCAAACCCTAGTTGAAAAGGGTAACAATGTCTAACTCCAGCTTACAAAAGGTACAAAAGCACGAGGATTAATTGTTCATCAGGTTTACACATAACCCGGATTGAACAGGACAATGACATCTAACTCAACCAAAGTTTTCGGCAGTTACAATCAAATGGATCAGTCTGATCCATAAAATCAAGATCCCTATACAATAATTCTACTACTCCATGATGACAACAAGCTGCTGTAAATAGAAGCCGAACACGATCAGAAGCCCTTAGGTCCACCTGAAACTTCTTTTTATGCTGTTCAACACTTGCAGCCATGAGTAATTTCTTGTTGAAAAACTTAATCCTCACGGACAATAGTGCCCTCGCATTCAACATGAAGAATGTGACAAAGCTAGTGTTTGCACCGTTGGATGAATATCATTCCAGCATTACTGTCTTCAAATGAATGTCATGAGATCTGAGAAAATCCCTGTGCTTCATCAACCATCGATTGGTTATACCTTTTTCTCCATGTGTTGTTGCCTAAATAGAGATGAAGATTGAAAACAATTAATGTCTAAAAAAGATTATGTTGAAAGAGTGATAGCTGAACGATTAATTATAGTACATTATATATGGGCTTTCAATGTGCGTGAAATCATCACCATTATATACAAATTCTCCAGACATGGAAAGCATTGCAGCAAGGCAATAATGATGTTCCAAATTAACTTATGTGCTTTCATAAAGTTTCAGGTCATTCCGAGAACTTTTATTTCTGCACAAAAATAACACCAAGGCAATTCTGTTGAAAACAGCGTCAGTCCGGGTTAGTTCCATTCAAATCATGCAAATTAGAGTCCAAAACAAGGGCAAAAGAGTTTGGAAAAGTAGATACGATGGAGACGTATCAACTCCCCCAAGCTTAACCCATTGCTTGTCCTCAAGCAATTCAGTTGATAAACTGAAAGTGATAAAGAAAAACTTTTACGAACTCTGTTTGATCTTGTTGTTGCAAATATGTAAAGCCAGCATTCAAGTTTTCAGCAAAGATTATGAACTAACCATATTCACAATAACATTTAGGTCTCACATTTACTCATATCAATTGCATAATCAACTAGCGAGCAATAATAATAAATCTCGGATGACAACACTTTTTTTCAAAACAATCATGATATGATATAACAAAATGGTATCTCGCTAGCCCTTTCTGAGACCAAAAAACATAAATGCAGAGCACCCCTGAAGATCAAGGACTGACTAGACATTGTAATTCATGGCAAAAGAGATCTAGTCACAGTCATACTCAATATTAATTAATAGCAATGCATACAAGTGACAGTGGTGCTCTCTAACCGGTGCTTTTTATAAGAGGATGACGACTCAACAATAAAAGTAAATAGATAGGCCCTTCGCAGAGGGAATCAGGAATTTGCAGAGGTGCAAGAGCTTGAGCTTTTTGAAACAGAGATGAATATAATTTTGAGCGGTATGCTTTCATTGTCAACATAACAACCAAGAGATCTCGGTATCTTCCATGCTAGATACATTATAGGTGGTTCCCAAACAGAATGGTAAAGATTTTACTTCCCCTCCACCAACAAGCACACTCCACGGCTAGTTCGAAACAATGGGTACCGTCCATACCAACAACAGTCCTGGGGGAGTTTTGTTTGATATTGTATTGTGATTTGATTTAAGCATGGAACTGGGAATCCCGATTACCAGCCACTTTCTCGTGAATGACAAGTGAATAAACACTCATCGTGAGAATAACCCACCTAGCATGGAAGATACTGACAGCCCCCATTCGCTACATGAGCGATTCGGGCATACAAAACAGATTATCATTTGAAGGTCTAGAGTTTGGCACATGCAAATTTACTTGGAACGGCAGGTAAATACCGCATATAGGTAGGTATGATGAACTCATATGGAATAACTTTGGGTTTATGGAAGTGGATGCACAAGCAGTATTCCTGCTTAGTACAAGTGAAGGCTAGCAAAAGATTGAGGAGCGACCAACTAGAGAGCGACAACGGTCATAAACACGCATTGAGATTAACCAACATTGAGTGTAAGCATGAGTAGGATATAAATCACCATGAACGTAAATATCGTGGAGGCTATGTTGATTTTGTTTCAACTACATGCGTGAACATGTGCCAAGTCAAGGCACTCGAATCATTCAAAGGAGGATACCATCCTATCATACTACATCACAACCATTTTAAAAGCATGTTGGCATGCAAGGTAAACCATTATAAACTCTTAGCTAATTAAGCATGGCATGAGTAACTATAATCTCTAATTGTCATTGCAAACATGTTTCATTCATAATGGGCTGAATCAAGAATGATGAACTAATCATATTTACAAAAACAAGATAGGTCGAGTTCATACTAGCTTTTCCTCATCTCAATCATTTCATCAGATATCGTTATTATTGCCTTTCACTTGCACGACCGAATGGTGGTGATAATAATAATAGTGCACGTGCATTGGACTAAGCTGGAATCTGCAAACATTTATTCAAAGGAGAAGACAAGGTAATATGGGCTCTTTGTTAGATCAACAATAATGCATATGAGAACCACTCATCATTTTCATCATGGTCTTCTCATCTCGACCCAAAGAAAGGAAAAAGAAATTCAAAGAAACACACTGAAATATTTTTGGAGTTTTTGTTTTTCTGAAGAAAGTAAAACAAGAACGAGAAAAACTATTTACACGGGAAAGCTCCCAACAAGCAAAAGAAGAACGAGAAATATTTTTGGGGTTTTCTTTTTATAGTAATACTAATTAAAGATGAAAAGGGAACTAAAAAGAAACTACAACTATTTTTTTTATTTTCTCAAAGTTTTTCAAACACACAAGAAGAAAGTGAGAAAAAAGAAAATAAACTAACATGGATAATACAATGAAAATGTATGAACACAGACAACTGGAATGAGTGTGTGAACATGAATGTAATGTCGGTGAGAAATACGTACTCCCCCAAGCTTAGGCTTTTGTCCTAAGTTGGTCTATGGCCATGGCTGGCCTGGCGGATATCCAAAGTTATAGTCGGGGTTGTACTGGGATGCGGCAGCTACTGCCTGAAGGGCTGCAGCATGGAGGCGAGCGGCCTCCACCTCTCTCTCATAATCGTTTGCCTCCTCTCTAGTTATAAAATATCTCCCTTTTACCTGAAAGTTAAAGAAGTCAGGAGCAGGAAGGGTAATATAGAGAGCACGCTGCCTGTCAAGGATTAGTCGGTACAGGAGGGACTGTTCGTTCCTTTTAAGAAACTAGTAGCATACCATAGCATTATAATCAAGAAAAGCAGGAGGTAACTCAATGTCATTCCCCCTTATGGGTACCCCGAGATAATTATCCAAACGGGTGGCATAAATCCCACCAAATAAATCTCCATCCTTAGCATTAAGATGCAACCTCCTTGCAATAATAGCCCCCAAGTTATATCGTTTGTCACCCATTACCGCACACTTGAGGACACTAAGATCCGATGCACAAAGGTGTCTATGATCATGTTTACCATTAATGCACCTACCTATAAAGAGAGCAAAATAATGTATGGCAGGAAAGTGAATGCTCCCCATGGTAGCTTGTGTAATATTTCTTGTTTCTCCTACAGTGATGCTAGCAAGGAAATCATTGTATTCAGTTTTGCGAGGCTCAATAAGAATGCCCCATTGTGGGATTTTGCATGCATCATTAAAATCTTCTAGGTCCATGGTATATGATTTATCATAAAGATCGAACATGACAGAATGAGTATTGCGCTGGGATGTAAACTTAAACCTTCGCACAAACGAATCAGTGACGTGATAGTATTGCAGGCACTTATCTGACACGAAGTCCTCAAGGCCAGCATTTTGCACGTACGCATCAAATTCATCCTTGAAACCTGCATGAACCATGAATTGATCCAACGGCCATTCGCAAGGCTGCACTGGAGATCCTCTTGGTGGTTCAAGGTCCGGCTCACGTATCGCGAGCCTTGTGGCTTGCTTCCTCGAGGAACCACCTTGGTATATTTTCCTAAACATTTTTCTTCCTCTGAAAAATTTCTGAAATTTTTAGTGACTCAAAATAAAATTGAACCAAACTCAACAAGATTGATAGCAACTACTCCTACAAGTGTCTAGAGGCTATATCATGCATCAAAACTACTTTGGACCGTATAAATTTGACATGCAAGCTCAAGAACAAGGTCACCACAGCAGCAAAAATTTGCAATATATAAAACACTAGAACAAAAACTAATTGGACCATTGGAGGAGTCACATACCGAAGAACAATCCCCCAAAACTGTTTTGCAAATGGAGCTACACACAAGGAGATCAAAAATGGCAGCAAGATGAGCAAGAACACGGGTTAGAGCAACGGGATGATTTTTTCTGGAGGAAGACGAAGTGGATGGGTGCTGGAATAAGTGAGGGGGACCCACGTGGGACCCACAAGGCAGGGAGCGCGCCCAGGGGGGTAGGGCGCACCCTCCACCCTTGTGGTCCACTGGTGTAGCCCCCTGGTGCATTCTCAGTGCCAGAAATTCTAAAATATTCTATAAAAAATCATACTAAATTTTCAGGGCATTTGGAGAACTTTTATTTTTGGGACTTTTTTTATTGCACGGATAAATCGAAAAATAGACGGATAATACTATTTTTTCTTTATTTATTCTAAATAACAGAAAGTAAAAGGTGGGTACAGAAAGTTGTGCTTTCTAAATTCATCCATCTCATGCTCATCAAAAGGAATCCATTAACAAGGTTGATCAAGTCTTATTAACAAACTTCTTTCGAATAACATGAAACCGGAGAAATTTTGAATAACACTAGGTTACCTCAATGGGGATATGCATGTCCCCAACAATAAGAATATCATATTTCTTTTTAATAGTAGGGAGAGGGAATTCAAAACCTCCAATAGTAATAGTTGAAAATTTTCCAATAGAATTGATACTATGAACTTGAGGTTGTTTCTTTGGAAAGTGTACCGTATGCTCATTACCATTTGCATGAAAAGTGATATTACCCTTGTTGCAATCAATAACAGCCCCTGCAGTATTCAAAAAGTGTCTACCAAGGATGATCGACATACTGTCGTCCTCGGGAATATCAAGAATAACAAAGTCCGTTAAGATAGTAACATTTGCAACCACAACAGGCACATCCTCACAAATACTGATGGGTATAGCAGTTGATTTATTAGCCATTTGCAAAGAGATTTCAGTAGGTGTCAACTTATTCAATTCAAGTCTACGATACAAAGAGAAAGGCATAACACTAACACCGGCTCCCAGATCACATAAAGCAGTTTTAATATAGTTTCTTTTAATGGAGCAAGGTATAGTTGGTATTCCTGGATCTCCTAATTTCTTTGGTATTCCACCCTTAAAAGTGTAATTAGCAAGCATGGTGGAAATTTCAGCTTCCGGTATCTTTCTTTTATTTGTAACAATATCTTTCATATACTTAGCATAAGGAGACATTTTTAGAATATCAGTCAAACACATACGCAAAAAGACAGGTCTAAGCAATTCAACAAAATGCTCAAAACCCTCATCATCCTTTTTCTTGGATGGCTTAGGAGGAAAGGGCATGGGTTTCTGAACCCATGGTTCTCTTTCTTTACCGTGCTTCCTAGCAACAAAGTCTCTCTTATCATAACGTTTATTCTTAGATTGTGGCTTATCAAGATCAACAGCAGGTTCAATCTCCACATCATTACCATTATTAGGTTGAGCATCAACATGAACATTATCATTAACACTAGCACTAGGTTCATGTTCATCACCAGATTGTGTCTCAGCATTAGAAATAGAAATATCATTTGGGTTCTCAGGTGTGTCTATAACAGGTTCGCTAGAAGCATGCAAAGTCCTATCACCGTTCTTTTTTTATTACTAGGACTAGGTGCATCAGTATTAATTCGCTGAGAATCTTGCTCAATTC
This sequence comes from Thinopyrum elongatum, assembly GCA_011799875.1. Classification (NCBI taxonomy): domain Eukaryota; kingdom Viridiplantae; phylum Streptophyta; class Magnoliopsida; order Poales; family Poaceae; genus Thinopyrum; species Thinopyrum elongatum. The sequence continues at coordinate 231,456,924 of CM022298.1, forward strand.
TCTTAGGATGACCTTCAGGATACAAAGGTTCCTGAGTCATTTTACCACCTCTAGTCATAACCCTAACAGCATTATCATTGTTCTTACTATTCAACTCATTGAGCAAATCATCCTGTGCCTTTAGCACTTGTTTTACTTGAGTTTTAACCATGGAAGCATGCTTACTAATAATCTGAAGATCACTAACAGTTCTACTCATATAATCACCCAAGCAGTCGAGCATGTAAGCATTACGTTTCAATTGTCTACTAACATAAGCATTAAAATTTTCTTGTTTAACAATAAAATTATCAAACTCATCCAAGCATTGACTAGCAGACTTATTATAAGGAATATCACCTTCATCAAATCTATAGAGAGAATTTACCTCTACTACTTGTGTCGGGTTATCAAGACCATGTATTTCTTCAATAGGTGGTAAATTCTTAACATCTTCAGCTTTAATACCTTTTTATTTCATAGATTTCTTTGCCTCTTGCATATCTTCAGGACTGAGAAATAGAATACCTCTTTTCTTTGGAGTTGGCTTAGGGGTTGGTTCAGGAAGTGTCCAATCATTATCATTACTCAATATATTATTCAATAGCAATTCAGCTTGCTCAACAGTTCGTTCCCTGAAAACACAACCAGCACAACTATCTAGGTGGTCCCTAGAAGCATCGGTTAGTCCATTATAAAAGATATCAAGTATTTCATTTTTCTTGAGAGGATAATCAGCCAAAGCATTAAGTAATTGGAGAAGCCTCCCCCAAGCTTGTGGGAGACTTTCTTCTTCAATTTGCACAAAGTTAAATATTTCCTTTAAGGCAGCTTGTTTCTTATGAGCAGGGAAATATTTTTCAGAGAAGTAGTAAATCATATCCTGGGGACTACGCACACAACCAGGAGTAAGAGAATTAAACCATAACTTAGCATCACCCTTTAATGAGAAAGGAAACAACTTAAGAATATATTAATAGCGAATTTTTTCTTCATGAGCAAATAGGGTGGCTATATCATTCAATTTAGTAAGATGTGCCACAACAGTTTCAGATTCATAACCATGCAAAGGATCAGATTCAACCAAAGTAATTAACTCAGGACCGACAGAGAATTCATAATCCTTATCAGTAACAAAGATAGGTGAAATAGCAAACTTAGGATCATATTGCATTCTAGCATTCAAAGATTTTTCTTTCCACTTGCATAATAATTTCTTAAGATCATCTCTATCCTTGCAAGCAAGAAACTCCCTAGCTACCTCTCCATCCATAACATAACCCTCAGGCATAACATGAAGTTCATATCTAGGAGAGCTAGTCTTATCAGGTGTTTCAAAGTTTTCAGTTTCAATAATTTCATCAGTTTCAGAAATATCATCATCTTCAACATAATCAATAGTTCTAACTCTAGCAAGATGTTCATCAAGTAATTCACCCAGTGGCACAGTTTTATCAAGCAAAGTAGTAGCATCATTCATAGTAGAAGTAGCATCATCAATAACATGCGACATATCAGAATCAATAGCAGGTGTAGGTGTCGCAAGATTACTCAAAACAGAAGGTGAATCAAGTGCAGAGCTAGATGGCAGTTCCTTACCTCCCCTCGTAGTAGAGGAAAAAAAATCTTGTTCTAGTATCTTTCAAATTCCTCATAGTGATCAACAAATATAAATCCCAAGTGACTCAGAGAATAGAGCTATGCTCCCTAGCAACAGCGCCAGAAAAAGGTCTTGATAACCCACAAGTATAAGGGATCGCAACAGTTTTTGAGGGTAGAGTATTCAACCCAAATTTATTGATTCGACACAAGGGGAGCCAAAGAATATGCTCAAGTATTAGCAGCTGAGTTGTCAATTCAACCACACCTGAAAGACTTAATATCTGCAGCAAAGTATTTAGTACCAAAGTAGTATGGAAGTAACGGTAACTGTGGCAAAAGTAACAGTAGCAGTTTTGTAGCAATTGTAACAGTGGCAACGGCAAAGTAACATAGCAAAGATCAATATGTGAAAAGCTCATAGGCAATGGATCAATGATGGATAATTATGTTGGATGGCATTCATCATGCAACCGTTATAACCTAGGGTGACACAGAACTAGCTCCAATTCATCAATATAATGTAGGCATGTATTCCGAATATAGTCATACGTGCTTATGGAAAAGAACTTGCATGACATCTTTTGTCCTACCCTCCCGTGGCAGCGGGGTCCTAACGGAAACTAAGGGATATTAAGGACTCCTTTTAATAGAGAACCGGACCAAAGCATTAGCACTTAGTGAATACATGAACTCCTCAAACTACGGTAATCACCGGAAAGAATCCCAGTTATTGTCACCTTGGGGTATGCGGATCATAACACGTAATAGGTGTCTACAACTTGCAAGATAGGATCAAGAACACATATATATTCATGAAAACATAATAGGTTCTGATCTGAAATCATGGCACTCGGGCCCTAGTGACAAGCATTAAGCATAGCAAAGTCATAGCAACATCAATCTCAGAACATAAGTGGATACTAGGGATCAAACCCTAACAAAACTAACTTGATTACGTGATAAATCTCATCCAACCCATCACCGTCCAGCAAGCCTAAGATGGAATTACTCACGCACGGCGGTGAGCATCATGAAATTGGTGATGGAGGAAGGTTGGTGATGATGATGACGATGATTTCCCCTCTCCGGAGCCCCGAACGGACTCTAGATCTGCCCTCCTGATGAAGAACAGGAGGTGACGGCGGCTTCGTATCGTAAAACGGATGAATCCTTCTCTCCTATTTTTTTCTCCCCGAAAGTGAATATATAGAGTTGGAGTTGAGGTCTGTGGAGGTCCAGGGGACCCACAAGGCAGGGGGGGGCGCCCTAGGGGGGGCGCCCTCCACCCTTGTGGACAGCTGGTGGGTCCTCTCTGGTTGATTCTTTTGCCAATATTTTTTATTTATTCCAAAAATATTCTTCGTAAAGTTTCAGGTCATTCCGAGAACTTTTATTTCTACACAAAAATAACACCAAGGCAATTCTACTGAAAACAGCGTTAGTCCGGATTAGTTCCATTCAAATCATGCAAATTAGAGTCCAAAACAAGGGCAAAAGAGTTTGGAAAAGTAGATACGATGGAGACGTATCAATGGCTTGTCCATTTTTTATATTGTTGCTACGCTAGATCATTGCACATCCTGGTACACCTCTGGAGGCATTCATATAGAGTCATACTTTGTTCTAGGTATCGAGTTGTAATATTGAGTTGTAAGTAAATAGAAGTGTGATGATCATCATTATTCATTATTAGAGCATTTCCAAGTGAGGAATGGATGATTGATGACCCACAAGTATGGGGGATCAATTGTAGTCCTTCCGATAAGTAAAGAGTGTCGAACCCAACGAGGAGCAGAAGGAAATGACAAGTGGTTTTCAGCAAGGTAATTTCTGCAGGCACTGAAATTGTCGGTAACTGGTATTTTGATAGAAAGATAAATTGTAGCAAGTAACAAGTAATAATAGTAACAATAAGTGCAGCAAAATAGCCCAGTCCTTTTTGTAGCAAAGGACAGGCCGAAACGATCTAAGATAATAAGTAAAACGTTCTTGAGGGCACACGGGAATTTCATCTAGTCACTTTCATCATGTTGTTTTGATTTGCGTTCGCTACTTTGATAATTTGATATGTGGGTGGACCAGTGCTTGGGTGCTGTTCTTACTTGAACAAGCCTCCCACTTATTATTAACCCCCTCACAAGCATCCGCAACTACGAAAGAAGTATTAAGATAAAATCTAACCGTAGCATTAAACATAAGGATCCAAATCAGCCCCTTACGGAATAGCGCATAAACTAGGGTTTAAGCTTCTGTCGCTCTAGCAACCCATCATCTAATAACTACTCCACAATGCATTCCCTTCGGCCCAAAGATGGTAAAGTGTCATGTAGTCGACGTTCACATAACACCACTAAGGGAATCACAACATACATATCATCAAAATATCGAACACATATCAAATTCACATGATTACTTGAAACATGACTTCGCCCGTGTCCTCAAGAACAAAGGCAACTACTCACAAATAACATTCATGCTCAATATCAGAGGGATATTAAATATCATAATGGATATGAACATATGATCTTCCACTAAATAAACCAGCTAGCATCAACTACGAGATGTAATCAACACTACTAGTCACCCACAGGTACCAATCTGAGGTTTTGATACAAAGATTGAACATAAGAGGTGAACTAGGGTTTGAGATGAGATGGTGTTGTTGAAGATGTTGATGACGATTGGCCTCCCAAAGATGAGAGGGTTGTTGGTGATGACGATGGCTTCAATTTCCCCCTCCGGGAGGGAAGTTCCCCCGGCGGAATCGCTCCACCAGAGGGCAAAAGTGCTTCTGCCCAAGTTCCGCCTCGAGACGGCGGCGCTCCATCCTGAAAGTCCTCCCTTCATTTTTTTTCTAGGTCAAAAGATCTTATGTACCATAAGATGGGCACCGGAGGTGGGCCTGGGCCCCCACTACCCACGAGGGCGTGCCTGGAGGGGGTGGCGTGCCCTAGTGCCTTGTGGGCTCCTCAGTGCCCCCTCTGGTGGTTCTTTTCTCCAATTGTTATTATATATTCCAAAATAATTCTCCGTAAAATTTCAGCTCATTTGGAGATGTGCAGAATAGGTATCTCTGGCATAGCTTTTTCAGGTCCAGAATTCCAGCTGCCGGCATTCTCCCTCTTTCTGTAAACCTTGCATATTATGAGAGAAAAGGCATTAGAATTACTCCACAAAGTGTTATAATGCATAAAAACACTATAAATAACAGTAGGAAAACATGATGCAAAATGGACGTATCAATGATGGAGACTATGATTCCCCCACAAGTTGGGATGAGACTTCGGACAAAATACAAAAAAAAGAAAAAAAGAAAAGGAAAAGAAAAAAACAAATGAAAAAATGAGAGAAAAAGAAAGAAGGGGCATGCTAATTCCACACTTGTGCTTCAGAGTAGCACCATGTTTTTCATATAGAGAGTCTCCTATGTAGTAACTTTCATATACTAGTGGGAATTTATCATTATAGAACTTGGCTTGTATATTCTGATGATGGGCTTCCTCAAATGCCCGAGGTCTTCATGAGCAAGCAAGTTGGATGCACACCCACTTAGTTTTCATGTTGAGCTTTCAAACACTTATAGCTCTTAGTGCATCTGTTGCATGGCAATCCCTACTCCTCGCATTGATATCAATTGATGGGCATCTCCATAGCCAGTTGATTAGCCGCGTTGACGTGAGACTTTCTTACTTTTTTGTCTTCTCTATGTTTACCCCTACCATCATATTCTATTCCACCCATAGTGTTATATCCATGGCTCGCGCTCATGTATTGCGTGGGGGTTGAAAAAGTTGAAGCGCGTTAAAAAGTATGAACCAGTTGCTCGGCTTGTCATCGGGGTTGTGCATGATAAATACTTTTATGTTAAGAAGACAGAGCATGACAAGACTATATGATTTTGTAGGGATAGCTTTCTTTAGCATTGATATTTTGAAAGACATGACTGTTTGTTGGGATGCCTAAGTATTGATGTCTTAATGTTAAATTATATACTATTGCTTTAAATCACTAGTGTCTTAATATTCGTGCCATGATTAGATATATGATCAAGATTATGCTAGGTAGCATTCCACATAAAAAATATCTTTTTTATCATTTACCTACTTGAGGATGAGCAGGAATTAAGCTTGGGGATGCTGATACATCTCCGTCGTATCTATAATTTTTGATTGTTCCATGCCAGTATTATACAACTTTCACATACTTTTGGCAACATTTTGTATTATTTTTAGGACTAACATATTGATCGAGTGCCCAGTGTCAGTTCCTGTTTGTTGCATGTTTTTTGTTTTGCAGAATATCCATATCAAATGAAGTCCAAATGCAATAAAATTTTACGGAGAATTATTTTGGAATATATGTGATTTTTGGGAGGTGGAATCAACGCAAACGAAGGCCCACGGCCTCCACAAGACACCAGGGCGCGGCCTCCCCACTGGTGCGTGGTGGTGCCTTGTGGGCACCCCGTAAGTCGGTTGGGGCTCTTCTTCGAGTGCAAGGAAGCTTATATCAAAAAAAAATCGTGTTAAAATTTCAGCGCAATCGGAGTTACGGATCTCCGGGAATTTAAGAAACGGTTTTCGGCCAGAAAACAGGAACGCGAAACAGAAGAGAACAGAGAGAGATCCAATCTCAAAGGGGCTCTCGCCCCTCCGATGCCATGGAGTCCATGGACCAGAGGGGGAACTCTCCTCCCATCTAGGGGGAGGCCATGGAAGAAGAAGAAGGAGGGGGGCTCTCTCCCCCTCTCTCCCGGTGGCGCCGGAGTGCTGCTGGGGCAAAGATCCTGACGGCGATCTACACCAACAACCTTGCTACCGTCAACACCAACTTTCTCCCCCTCTATGCAGTGGTGTAACCTCTCTATTCCCACCACAATTCTCTACTTAAACATGGTGCTTAACACTATATATTATTATCCAATGATATGTGGTTATCCTATGATGTTTGAGTAGATCTGTTTTGTCCTATGGGTTAATTGATGGTCGTGGTTGGTTTGAGTTGTATATTTTATTTTGGTTCTGTCCTATGGTCCCTCCGTGTCACACAAACATGAGGGATCCCCGCTGTAGGGTGTTGCATTACGTTCATGATTCACTTATGGTAGGTGGCTAGAGTGACAGACGCTTACGCCTGAGTAAGGGGCTTTTTGCGTATGGGAGTAAAGAGGACTTGATACTTAATGCTATGGTTGGGTTTTACCTTAATGATCTTTGGTAGTTGCGGATGCTTGCTAGAGTTCCAATCATAAGTGCATATGATCCAAGTACGGAAAGTATGTTAGCTCATGCCTCTCCCTCATATAAATTTGCAATAATGATCACTGGTCTAGTTATCAATTTGCTAGGGACAAATAACTTTCTTGTGTGACAAAAAGCTATTTACTAAACAACTAACTTTTATTATCTCACAAAGTACTCATAGGTTTATTCTTAAAAAGTAAGTTCTAGCATCACACCTACAAAATAGTTTCATACTTGTTCTAGGTAAAGCAAATGTTAAAGTGTGCGTAGAGTTTTATCGGTGGTCGATAGAACTTGAGGGAATATTTGTTCTACCTTTAGCTCCTCATTGGGTTCGTCACTCTTATTTATTGAAAAAGGCTACAAACGATCCCCTATACTTGTGGGTTATTAGTAAACACCCATCATGATAATAACCCGCTTAGCATGGAAGATACTGACTGATACGTCTCCAACGTATCTATAATTTTTAATTGTTCCATGCTATTATATTATCCATCTTGGATTTTTTATATGCATTAATATGCTATTTTACATCATTTTTTGGGACTAACCTATTAACCTAATGCCCAGTGCCAGTTGCTGTTTTTTCCTTATTTTTTGTCTTTTACAAAAAATCAATACCAAACGGAGTCCAAACGGAACGAAACTTTTTTAGGATTTTTCTTGGACTAGAAGACAACCACGAAGCTTCGGGAGGAGGCCAGAGGAGCCACGAGAGGGCCACAAGCCCTAGAAGTGCGCTCCCCCAGGCTTGTGGGCCCCTTGGGACACCCCTAACCCTAATTCTAGATCTATAAATACCCAAATTTTCCACGTACACCAGGGGCACACCAAAAATACTTTTCCGCCGCCGCAAGCTTCTGTTCTTGTGTGATCCCATCTTGGGGCCTTTTCTGGCACTCTGCCGGAGGGGGATTCGATCACGGAGGGCCTCTACACCAACCTTGCTACCCTTCCGATGATGTGTGAGTAGTTTACCACAAACCTACGGGTCCATAGCTAGTAGCTAGATGGCTTCTTCTCTCTCTTTGATCTTCAATACAATGTTCTCCTTGATGTTCTTGGAGATCTATTCGATGTAATCTTCTTTTGCGGTGCGTTTGTTGAGATCCGATGAATTGTGGATTTATGATCAGATTATCTATGAATATTATTTGAGTCTTCTCTCAACTCTTTTATGCATGATTAAGATAGCTTTGTATTTCTATCTGATCTATTGATTTGGTTTGTCCAACTAGATTGATCTTTCATGCAATGGGATAGGTGCTTTGTGATGGGTTCAATCTTGTGGTGTCCTCACCTAGTGATAGTAGGGGTAGCGAGGCACGTATTTGTATTGTTGCCATTAAGTATAAAAAGATGGGTTTTTACCATATTGTTTGGATCTATCCCTCTACATCATGTCATCTTGCTTAAGGTGTTACTCCGTTCTTGTTAACTTAATACACTAGATGCATGCTGGATAGCGGTCGATGTGTGGAGTAATAGTAGTAGATGCAGGCAGGAGTCGGTCTACTTGTCACGGACGTGATGCCTATATTCTTGATCATTGCCTTAGATATTGTCAAAACTATGCGCTTTTCTATCAGTTGCTCAACAATAATTCGTTTACCCACCGTATGCTTTCTTCAAGAGAGAAGCCTCTAGTGAAACCTATGGCCCCCGGGTCTATTTTTATCATATTATTTTCAGATCTATAAAACCAAAAACCCAAAAATACCTTGCTGCAATTTATTTATCTTTACTTTATTTTACACTTTTACTTATCTTTTATACCTATCTCTATTAGATCTCACCCTTGCTAGTGATCGTGAAGGGATTGACAACCTCTTTTTCGCGTTGTGTGCAAGTGTTTGTTAGTTTGTGCAGGTGCATCTATTGGGGACTTGTGTGTTCCTCCTACTGGATTGATACCTTGATTCTTGACTGAGGGAAATACTTATCTCTATGTTGCTGCATCACCCTTTCCTCTTCAAGGGAAAAATCAACGCAAGCTCAAGAAGTAGCACTGACTGCCGGATGTCTCTCCATGAGTGGTACGGGCACGCAAAACAGATGATTATTTGAATGTTTAGAGGTGGAACATGCAAATTCACTTGGAATGGTAGAGTAATACCGCATATAGGTAGATATAGTGGACTCATCTGGAACAACTGGGTTTAAGGATTTGGATGCACAAGCAGTATTCCCGCTTAGTACAGGCAAAGGCTAGCAAATAGATTGAGAAGCGACCAACCAGAGAACGAAAACAATCATAATCATGCATTGAGAATAATAACATTGAATACAAGCATGAGTAGGATATAAACACCATGAACATAAATATTGTGGAGGCTTTGTGTCAGGGTACACAAATAGGGGTGTATCATTCCCCCTGACTTGTGCCCGGATAGGCAAGACTCCGGCACGACAACAACAAAGCGAACTGCACCAAGCATCTAAGACAAGGCCAAACAGGAGGTATAGCTCTTTGAGAAATCAAAGGGCGGATCAAGAAGACCAAGACAAGCCAAATGAGCAAGATATCACTAAGGAAAAACCTACCTTGTCGGGCAGGCGAGCCTAGTAGGGTCGAGGTCACCCCGAAGGCAAATCTCAAGACTCCCCCGGCAAGCTTGCCGGGGACACCAAGGGCGGATCACCCCGCCAAGGCTCCACCGCTCCACCTCACAGCAATGCAAGTCATCTATCAGTGCGGTGTCAAGCCCCCAAGTGATTAAGTGGCTGTTATTTGGCACGTGGCAGCCACTTCTGAGGAAGATCACCCCCAAATGACACCTGTCCAGAGGCGTGTCACGCAGGCAGGCGAGGAGGTGGATGAATAGCACAGAAAGGCTTGTCGGGCTACCCCTGCGATGTGACACTAAGCGGTGCATTTAATGCACCCTGTCCTGTCTGCAGAGTTAGGTATGATAGCACTGTGGCTATCTGATCACTGGGTAATGACTGTTTTGCCATTGTGGTAACCCGTTGACCTATAAAAGGAGGGCCGTGGCAACCTTAGAGAGGATTTGGACCCTTGTACACTCATACGCGCGTAGCTGCTCTCGTCCCAAGGCGACCTTGCTGGGCTTGGGCGTTGCGTCTCCACCACGGTCCTTTCATCAATCCACCAAAGCAGGAGTAGGGTTTTACGCCTCGCGGCGACCCGAACCTGGGTAAAAATTGCGTGTGTCATCACTGCTGTGCTGCTCTACGATCTCCGTTCTTTGTGCAACGTGCCCTTCCCCCCTTGCCGAACCACAAGGGGCCGATGGCCCCATAGGTGGCCGTGTTGAACCACGACATCTTTGGCGCGCCAGGTCCCCCTTGGAACTTCCCTCCCCCACAGTTATCCATACCTCGCAACCAAGGCATCGCCGTCCAAGTTCGACGGGAAGAAGACCACATCTCCCCTTCGCTTCTTATACAGCTATGCTGCCCTCTTCTTGCTCCCCTCCGCAGCCGCCTCCTTCGTGGTGGTCGCCCACTTCCCATTGGCAGCGGCGGTTTTCTTTCCCATCCTTGTTAGCTATGGTGGGGATGGAAAGAGGAGAGCTAGAAGGGGATCGAAGACGAATGTGGGCGAGGGGGCGGTCGATTGGCTTGAGGAAGAAGATGATGGAGGGCGAAACGGACGCTGAATGAGCAGTGCCCCTTCGCGTTTTTCTCTTTTTAAGGGAAAAGAACGTGGGGGGGAAGCACAAGTCTTCGCCGTTCCCTCTCAAAAAGTTACCGCTTTACATTAACTGCTACAGTCCCACAACCCCACGACCTACGGTAATTACGCGGAGTGGACGTTGGATTGACTGGTCATCATGGCAAATCGCTGCACGCGTAGCACCCCATCGACACATGTCCGTGCACCATTTTGGACCTAACCCAACATGCCCGGCGACACGTATGGCTCAGGCCCGGGACTTCTGTCGGGGTACACAAACATGGGTGTATGTTTACCCCTGACTTGTGCCCGGACAGGCAAGACTCCGGCACGATAACAACAAAGCGAACTGCACCAAGCATCTAAGACAAGGCCAAACAGAAGGTATAGCTCTTTGAGAAATCAAAGAGCGTATCAAGAAGACCAAGACAAGCCAAATGAGAAACATATCACTAAGGAAAAACCTCCCTTGTCGGGCAGGCGAGCCTGGTAGGTTCGAGGTCACCCCGAAGGCAAATCTCAAGACTCCCCCGGCAAGCTTGCCGGGGACACCGAGGGCGGATCACCCCGCCAAGGCTCCACCGCTCCACCTCACAGCAATGCAAGTAACCTATCGGTGCGGTGTCGAGCCCTCAAGTGATTAAGTGGCTATTATTTGGCACGTGGCAGCCACTTCTGAGGAAGATCACCCCCAAATGACACCCGTCCAGAGGCGTGTCATGCAGGCAGGCGAGGAGGTGGATGAATAGCACAGCAAGGCTTGTCGAGCTACCCCCACGATGTGACACTAAGCGGTGCATTTAATGCACCCTGTCCTGTCTGCGGAGTTAGGTATGATAGCACTGTGGCTATCTGATCACTGGGTAATGGCTTTTTTGCCATTGTGGTAACCCCTTGACCTATAAAAGGAGGGCTATGGCAAACTTAGAGAGGATTCGGACCCTTGTACACTCATACGCGCGTAGCTGCTCTCGTCCCAAGGCGACCTTGCCGGGCTTGGGTGTTGCGTCTCCACCACGGTCCTTTCATCAATCCACCAAAGCAGGAGTAGGGTTTTACGCCTCGTGGCAGCCCGAACCTCGGTAAAAACTGCCTGTGTCATCACTGCCGTGCTGCTCTACGGTCTCCGCTCTTTGTGCAACGCGCCCTTCCCCCTTGCCGAACCACAAGGGGCTGATGGCCCCATAGGTGGCCCTGTTGAACCACGACACATTGTTGGTTTTGAATCAACCACATGTGTGAACATGTGCCAAGTAAGGCCACTCGAATCATTCAGAGGAGGATACCATACTATCATACCACATCATAACCATTTTAATGCATGTTGACACTCAAGATAAATCATTATCCAGTCCTAGCTGTTTAAGTACGGCATGAGCAACTATAATCTCTAATTTTCATCATAAACATGTTTACTCATAATATGTTGAATAAAGAACGATTGGGCTAAACATATTTACAAAAACAAAAACAAGAGTTCATACCAACTTTCCTTCACCGCAAACACTTCATCAAATCATCGTCATTATTGCCTTTCACTTGCACGACCGAATGATGTAAAAATAAAAATAGTGCAAGTGTGCCATGGACTAAGATGGAATCTGCAAGCAATTTATTCAAAGGAGAAGACAAGGTAATATTGTCTCTTTGCTAGATCAACAATAATGCATATGAGAGCCACTCAACATTTTGATTGTGGTCTTCTCCTTTCGACGACTCCAAGAAAAGAAAAGAATTTCAGAGAAACACACTGAAATATTTTTTAAGTTTTTGGTTTTTCTGAAGAAGGCAAACTAACAAGGGAAAAATGAAAACGAGAAAAACTATTTACATGGGAAAGCTCCCAACAAACAAGAAATCTTTTTTGGTTTTCTTTGTTTTTCAAACACACAAGAAGGCGAAAATAAAACTAACATGGAATACAATGAAAAAGGATGAACACCGACAACCCAAATGAACGTGTGGTACATGAATGTAATGTCGGTGAGAAATACGTACTCCCCCAAGCTTAGGCTTCTGGCCTAAGTTGGTCTATGGCCTCTACTCGCGTGGATAATATCGACGGTAAGAGTAAGAGTTGTATTCGAGTGCGGCCGCCACAGCTTGGCCGGCTGCCTTGTTACGGCGAGCAGTCTCCTCCGCCCTCTTGTACTCCTCGGCTTCCTCAAGTATAAAGTATCTTTGTTTTTCCTGAAAGTTAAAGAAGGCAGGAACAGGCAAAGTAATATGGAAGACTCGACGCCTATTAAAGATTAGTCTGTATCGAAGTGGTGGGTCGTTCCTCTCAAGGAACTGGTGATGTTCCATAGCCTCATAATCAAGGAAGCTAGGTGGCAACAAAGTATCATTTTCTTTTATAGGTACACAAAGCTGGGCAGCTAAGCGAGTAGCATAAAGTTCACCAACTAGGGTATTATTATGTAAACGACATGCAACAATTCCCCTATGTTAAATTGTCTATCTATCAATACCAGACCCTTAAGAATGCTCAAATTAGGAGCGCAAAGATGACTAGGGTCATGTTTTCCATTTATGCATCTTCCTATGAACAAAGCAATAATAATGTACAATAGGAAAGTGAATGCTCCCCATAGTAGCTTGCGTTATGCCTCTAGTTTCACCTCTAGTAATACTCATAAGAAATTCATTGCAATCAGATTTGCGAGGCTCAATGCATGTCCCCCAATAAGGAATTATACAAGCTTCACTAAATTCCTCGATGGTCATGCCAAAAGGATTTTCTTATAAGTTGAACATAGCATCATGCGAAGTGCGATGAGATATATACTCGAATTTCCACACAAAAGAATCAGTGAGATCATGGTACTGTGAGAACTTATCTGACACAAAGTTCATCAACCCGTCATTGTGCACGTGCATATCAAACTATTCCTTAATGCCAGCTCGAATCACAAAGGAATTAGACGGTCATTCACATGGTTGCACAAGAGCATCCCACGGCGGTTTGTAGTCCAGCTCACATATTACAAGCCTTGGAGAGCTCTTACTCGAGGAACGACCATGGAATATCTTCCTGAACATTTTCTTCCCCTGAAAAATATCTGAAAATTTTAGTGCCTCAAAATAAAAGTGAACAAAACTCAATAAAATTGATAGCAACTACTCCCACAAGTGCCTAGAGCCTATATCATGCATCAAAACTACTTTGGACCATACAAATTCAACATGCAAGCTCATATACATGGTCACCACAGCAGCAAAAATTTGCAAAATATAAAGCACTAGAACAAAAACTAATTGGACCATTGGAGGAGTCACATACCAAGGAGTAATCCCCCAAAAGAATTTCGAAAATGGAGCTCCGAACAAGGAGATAAAAAATCGGAGGAGAATGAGCAAGTACACGGGTTTGAAAGCTATGATGATTTTTTCTGGAGAAAGGAGAAGGCTGTGGGCTGGTGCACTAAGTGAGGGGGCCCTGTGGGACCCACAAGCCCACTAGGCGCGCCCTGTGAGCTTTTGGCTCATAGGTGCACCCCCTAGGGCGTGTCCAGTGCCAAAAATTCTTATTTATTGCAGAAAAAATCATACTAAATTTTCAAGTCATTCCGAGAACTTCTATTTTGAGGACTTTTTTTATTGCACGGATAATTCAGAAAACAGGATAATCATGGCATTTCTACTTCATTAAACTTTAAATAACAGAGAGTAAATAATGGGTACAGTAGGTTGTGCTTACTAAATTCATCAACCACATGCCTCGCAAAAAGTATCCATTAATAAGGATGATCAAGTCTTATTAACAAACTATTTCCGAGTATCATGAAACCGAAGGATTTTCATATAACACTAGGTTACCTAAATGGGGATACGCATCTCCCCAACAATAAGAGTTTCATATTTCTTTTTAACTGAAGGAAGAGGAAATTGAAAACCTCCAATAGTGATTGTAGCAATTTTTCAGTAATGTTGTTACTATTCACCGAACTTTGTTTCTTCGGAAAATAAATCGTATGCTCATTACCATTGACATGAAAAGTAACCTTGCTTTTGTTGCACTCAATAACAGCCCCTGCAGTATTCAAAAAGGGTCTACCAAGGATGATCGACATAGCGTTGTCCTCGGGCATATCAAGTATAACAAAGTCTGTTAAGATAGTAACATTTGTAACTACAACAGGCACATCCGCACAAATTCCAATAGGTATAGCAGTTGATTTATCAACCATTTGCAAAGATATTTCAGTAGGTGTGAGCTTATTCAAATCAATTCTTCTATATAAAGAGAAAGGCATAACACTAACATCGGCTCCTAAATCACATAAGGCAGTTTTGACATAACCTCTTTTAATGGAGCATGGTATAGTTGGTATTCCTGGATCTCCTAATTTCTTAGGTACTCCACCTTTGAAAGAATAATTTGCAAGCATGGTAGAAATTTCAGCTTCATGTATCTTTCTTTTATTAGTGACAATATCTTTCGTATATTTCGCATATGGAGGCATTTTCAAAATATAAGTCAAGCAAGTGTGCAAAAAGATAGGTCTAAGCATTTGAACAAAGCGCTCAAAATCCTCCTCATCCTTATTTTTAGGTGGTTTGGTAGGAAATGGCATAGGTGACGGTGTCCTGGACTAAGGGGTACTCACCACGTCGTCTCCCGACCAGTGGGTCGGGCCGAGGACCCCCATGGCGATTCACTAATGGGCCAGTTCGGACAGCCGATGACATATACGAGGAAGATTCCACAAGACTTGGTGATCAAGACAAGGACTCCTCTCCACCGACGTAGCCGACTAGGACTCTTGTTATCCTAGGCCTTCGGTACATTATATAAGCCGAGGCTAGGCTAGTTGATAGACAAATTATCATGACATTACTCATCATACCTCTAGGGTTTAGACCACAACATATGATCTCGAGGTAGATCAACTCTGTACCTTGATACTTCATCAATATAAACAAGAGCAGGACATAGGGTTTTACCTCCATCAAGAGGGCCCGAACCTGGGTAAAACATCGTCTCCTTCGTTCCTGTTACCATTGATCCAAGAATCCACAGCTCGGGACCCCCTACCCCGAGGTCTGCTGGTTTTGACACCGACAATAGGTTTTTGAATCCATGGTTCTCTTTCCTTACCATGTTTTCTAGCAATGAAATCTATTTTATCATATCTTTTATTTTTAGGAGGTGGGTTATCAAGATCAACAACAGGTTCTATTTCTACAACATTATCAAGTTCTTTATCATTATCTGGTTGAGCCTCAACATGAACATCATTATCATTATCATTATCATTATCATTATCATTATCACTAGGTGGATGTTCATTACCAGGTTGTGTCTCAGCATCAGAAATAGAAACATCATTACTATTCTCAGAAGGTTTTTCTATCACAGGTTCACTAGAATCATGCAAATTTCTATCATTTTTCTTTTTCTTTTTCTTCTTAGATGAACTAGGTGTATCAATATTAATTCTGTGAGAACCTTGCTCAATTCATTTAGGATGACCTTCAGGACATAGTGGCTCCTGAGTCATTCTACCTCCTCTAGTCAATACTCTAACAGCATGGTCATTCATTTCATTATTCATCTCATTAAGCAAATCATTTTGTGACTTAGCAACTTGTTCTAACTGGGTATGTGATGTCGCTTGAGACTGCGTCGGTATTTCCCCAAAGAGGAAGGGATGATGCAGTAAATCTATGATAGGTATTTCCCTCAGTTATGAAACCAAGGTATCAATCCAGTAGGAGGCCAGGCCAAGCTATGTAAATGCTACCTGCACACAAAGAACAAATACTTGCAACCCGACGCGTAAGAGAGGTTGTCAATCCCTCCTCGGGTAAAAGATAGATTGGTTTGTATGATGTTGGATAAATATATCTCGCAATAACACAAAATAAAATAAATAAAGAAAAAGTGCAGCAAGGTATTTTTGGGTTTTTGGAATAATAGATCTGAAAATAAAAGTGAATAAAATAGATCGGAAAGCAATATGATAAAAGATAGACCCGGGGGCCGTAGATTTCACTAGTGGCTTCTCTCGAGAAAATAGCATACGGTGGGTAAACAAATTACTGTTGGGCAATTGATAGAAGATCAAATAATTATGACGATATCTAGGCAATGATCAATATATAGGCATCATGTCCAAGATTAGTAGACCGAAATGATTCTGCATCTAATACTATTACTCCACACATCGACTGCTATCTAGCATGCATCTAGTGTATTAAGTTCATGGAGAAACGGAGTAATGCAATGAGAATGATGACATGATGTAGACAAGATCTATTCATGTAGGAATAGACCCCATCTTGTTATCCTTAATAGCAATGATACATGCGTGTCTTGCTGCCCCTTCTGTCACTGGGAAAGAACACCGCAAGATCGAACCCATCACAAAGCACCTATTCCCATGGCAAGAAAAATCAATCTAGTTGGCCTAACTAAACCAAAGATTCAAAGAAGAAATACGAGGCTATAAGAAATCATGCATATAAGAGATCAACAAAAACTCAAACAACTTTCATGGATGTAGATTTGATCATAAACTCAAACTTCATCGGATCCCAACAAACACACCGCAAAAAGTCATTACATCAAATAGATCTCCAAAAGACCATTGTATTGAGAATCAAGAGAGAGAGAGAGAGAGAGAGGAAGCCATCTAGCTACTGCCTACGGACCCGTAGGTCTATGGTGTACTACTCACGCATCATCGGAGAGGCACTAATGAGGATGATGAACCCCTCCGTGATGGTGTAGATTGGATCTCGTGGTTCTGGAACTTGCGGTGGCTGGAATTGTGTTTTGTCGACTCTCCTAGGGTTTCTGGAATACGTGGGACTTTATAGGGCGAAGAGGCGGTGCAGGGGGGCTACGTGGGGGGCACACCCCCCTTGGGCTCGCCCTGGTGGGTTGTGCTCCCCACGGACCTCCCCTCTGGTACTTCCTTGGCCCATATGGTGTCTTCTGGTCCAGAAAAAATCTCCAAAAAGTTTCGCTGCGTTTGGACTCTGTTTGGTACTGATATTCCGCGAAGTCAAAAACAAGCAAAAAATAGTAACTGGCACTGGGCACTATGTTAATTGGTTAGTCCCAAAAAATGATATAAAGTTGCTATAAAATGATTGTAAAACATCCAAGAATGATAATATAATAGTATGGAACAATAAAAAATTATAGATACGTTGGAGACTTATCAGCATCCCCAAGCTTAATTCCTGCTCGTCCTCGAGTAGGTAAATGATAAAAAACAGAATTTTTGATGTGGAATGCTGCCTAACATGTTCATCACATATTCTTTTCTTTTGTAGCATGGACATTTGGACTTTTAGATGGTTCAAAGCAATAGTCTATATTTGACATGAAGACTACAATACTCAAGCATATCAACAAGCAACCATGTCTTTCAAAATATCAACACTAAAGAAAGCTATCCCTAGTCCATCATGCTCATCATTGATCCATTAATGAAACACACTCGAATATTAGCTACATCCAATGCTCAAGTATGATCATAGTGCCCCTTAGTTGGTGCTTTATAAGAGAAGATGGATACTAAAATAAAAAATAAAATTGCATAATGTAAATAGATAGGCCCTTCGCAGAGGGAAGTAGGGATTTGTAGAGGTGCCAGAGCTCAAAGCTTAAATTGAGAGATAACTTTTTTTGAGAGGCATGCTTTTCCTGTCAACGAAAACGACCGAGTAGTTCCCAATAGTTTCCATGCTAGATATATCATAGGCGGTTCCCAAATAGAAAATAAAGTTTATTCCTTTTTTCACCATTCTTTCACATTCCACGGCTAGCCATATCCATAGGTACCGTCCATACCAACACTTTCCAAGGAATTTATTATTTGACAACATAAAATAAATTTGTTTTTCATTTTGGTACTGGGCATCCCTATTACTGCTATACTCTCGTGCAATGACAAGTGAATAAAAACTCATCTTGAGAATAACACATCTAGCATGGAAAAATATTGGCACCCCCTGCCGCTTCATGAGCGGTACGGGCACACAAAAAGGAAAATATTTTAAAAATTAGAGTTGGCACATACAAATTTTCTTAGAACGGCACGAAAATACGGCATATAGGTAGGTATGGTGGACTCATAAGGCAAAACTGGTTTTAAGGATTTTGGATGCACAAGTAGTATTTCTACTTAGTACAAGTGGAGGCTAGCAAAAGATTGAGAAGCAACCAACCAAGAAATAAAAAATCTCATAAACGAGCATTAAGCATAACTAACACCGAATAATGCACCACAAGTAGGATGTAATTTCATTGCATAACTATTAACTTTCGTGCTTGCATAGGGAATCAAACCTTAACACCAATATTCTTACTAAAGCATAATTACTCACTAACATGACTCACATATTACTATCATCATATCTCAAAACTATTACAAAGAATCAAGTTTATTTTGTCTAGTGATCTTTATGAAAGTTTTTATTATATCCCTCTTGAATACCTATCACTTTGGGACTAGTTTCATATATTGCCAATGCTTTTGACAAGCTCAAATAAATTTAAGTGAAGAACATGAGCATAAAGATTTTCATCTCTCAAAATAATATAAGTGAAGCATGAGAGAATTTATTCAAAATTACCAACTCTCAAATAAATCTAAGTGAAGCATGAGAGTATTTCTCCAAAAATATTAAAGCACACCGTGCTAAAAAAGATATAAGTGAAGCACTATTGCAATTCCATAGCTCAAAAAAATTAAGTGAAGCACATAGAGCAATTCTAACAAATCATAGCATAATTTTGACTCTCTCAAATAGGTGTGTCCAGCAAGGATACTTGTGACATACTAAAAAGCAAAACAAGCAAAGATTCATATAATACAAGACGCTCCAAGCAAAACTCATGATATGTGACGGATAAAAATATAGCTCCAAGTAAAATATCGATGGTTGTTAGAAGAAAGAGGGGATGCCTTCCGGGGCATCCCCAAGCTTAGTTTCTTGTTTCTCCTTGAAAATTGCCTTGGGGTTCCATGGGCATCCCCAAGCTTATGCTCTTTTCACTCCTTATTTCTTCATCCATCGTGATCTCACCCAAAACTTGAAAACTTCAATCACACAAAACTTAACAAAAACCTTCATGAGATTCGTTAGTATAACAAAGCAAATCACCACTCTAAGTACTGTTGCAAACCCATTCATATTTTATTATTACATTATACCTACTGTATTCCAACTTTACTATGGCTTATACCCCCAATATACTCCATTGATTCATCAAAATAAGCACACAATGCAACGAAAACAGAATCTGTCAAAAACAGAACAGTATGTAGTAATCTGGACTCTAACCATACTTCTACAACTCCAAAAATTCTGAAAAATTAGGACAACGTGGGAAATTTGTATATCAATCTCTTGTAAAAAAATGAGAGTTTTTCGTCGCATCTATGATTTTACAAAATTCTGCTACTGGACACAAAATTTTGTGATTTCCAACAAAATCAAATCAACTATCACCCAATATGATCCAAAGGCTTTACTTGGCACAAACACTAATTAGAACATAAATAACACAATCATAACAGTAGAATAATTGTGCAAACACTCAAGAACAGAAATAAAAAGGAAAAAATAAAATTTATTCATTGGGTTGCCTCCCAACAAGCGATATCGTTTTACGCCCCTAGCTAGGCATAAAGCATAGATTCAAGTATTGTCATCTTTAGTCTTTGATTCATAGGATGCCCTCGTGATTGATTCATATGGTGGCCTAATTCTTGTTCTAGGGAAGTGTTCCATACCGTTTCTTAGTGGAAATTGAAATTTAATATTGCCTTCTTTCGTATCAATCATGGCACCAATAGTACGTAAAAATGGTCTACCAAGTATAATTGGACAAGACGGATTGCATTCAATATCAAGAACAATAAAGTCTATGGGCACATAATTCCTATTTGCAACAATAAGAACATCATTAATTCTTCCCAAAGTCTTTTTAATAGTAGAGTCCGCCAAGTGTAAATTTAAAGAACACTCTTCAATATTGGTAGGACCAAGCACATCACATAACGATTTCGGGATTGTGGAAACACTAGCACCCAAATCAAATAAAGCAAAGCACTCATAATTTTTAATCTTGACTTTAATGGTAGGTTCCCATTCATCATGTAATTTTCTAGGAATTGAAATCTCTAATTCCAACTTTTCTTCAAAAGCTTTCATCATGGCATCAACAATATGTTTAGTAAAAGCTTTATTTTGTTCATAAGCATGGGGTGAATTAATCATGGAATGCAAAACAGAAATACAATCGATCAAAGAGCAATTATAATAATTAAAGTCTTTATAATCCAAAAGAGTGGGCACATCGCTAGTTAAAGTTTTGACCTCTCCAAACCCACTTTTATCAATTTTTTTATCAAGATTTTCACCCTCCGAATCATTGGGATGCCCACTAGCTAAAGTTGACTCTTGTCTAGTCCCTTTATCATCAATTTTAATCTTACTAAACAAGGAATCAATAGAATAAACACCATTCATTTTAAGATCTTCATCATTTTTATGAAAGCAATCACTAGAAAACGCTCTTTCTAAAAATTCTCTTTTAGCTCTAAGCATAGCGGTTCTTTTCTTACTTTCATCCATAGAAACATATAAAGCTTTAATTGATTCATCAACCTTGGGTGAAAAAGTTTTCAACTTGAGACTTTCTACATCATGGGAAATTCTATCAATACTCCTATACATCTCGTCAATCTTATTCAACTTTTCTTCTATCGTAGTATTGAAAGCTTTTTGAGCATTGATAAACTCTTTAATATTATTCTCAAGATCAGAGGGGTTCCTACTATTATTGTAAGAAGAATTACCATAGGAATTACCATATTATTAGAGGAATTTCCAGGAAAAGGCCTAGGATTTAAATTACCTCTATAAATATTGATGTTGAAATTATTTCGCAAGATAAAATTCACATCTATGGGATCACTATTTTGCTCAATCAAAATAGACAAAGACACATCATTAAGATAAATAGGAGCACTTTTATTAGCAACCAATTTCATAAGAGCATCAACTTTTTCACTCAACATACTAATTTCTTCGACCGAATTAACTTTCTTACTAATGGGTGCTCTTTCGGTATGCCATTGTGAATAATTTGCCATTACATTATCTAGCAATTTAGTAGCTTCACCCAAAGTAATTTCCATAAAAGTACCACCCGCGGTGGAATCTAAAATATTTCTAGAAATAAAATTCAATCCCACATAATTTTTTTATATAATCATCCAAAGATTTAAACCATGAGTAGGACAATTTCTTAGCATCAATTTCATCCTTTCGCAAGATTGTGCAACATGTTCATGCTCAAGTTGCTTAAAATTCATGATTTGAGTCCTAAGGGAAATAATTTTCGCGGGCGAAAAATACTTAGTAATAAAAGCATCTTTGCACTTATCCCAAGAATTGATACTATTGCGAGGCAAAGACGAAAACCAAATTTTTGCACGATCCCTCAAAGAGAAAGGAAATAATTTCAACTTCACAATATTGTTGTCCACATATTTTTTCTTTTGCATATCACACAATTCTACGAATGTGTTTAGATGGGATGCGGCATCCTCATTAGGAGTACCGGAAAATTGATCTTTCATAACAAGATTTAACAAAGCGGCATTAATATCACAAGATTCCGCACTAGTGGCGGGAGGAGAAATCGGAGTGCTAATAAAATCATTATTATTGGTATTATAAAAATCACACAACTTGGTATTTTCTTGAAACATCGTGACTACGCAAAACAAGATTGCAAACAAAAAACAAATCTGACGAGAAAAAGCGAACGAAAAAGGGGGCGAGTAAAACGGCAATTTTTTGTGAAGTGGGGGAGATGAAAATGAGAGGCAAATGGCAAATAATGTAAATTGCAAGGAGATGAGATTTGTGATTAGGAACCTAATGGATGTTGACTTGATCCTCCCCGGCAATGGCGCCAGAAATTCCTTTTGATGTCGCTTGAGACTGCGTCGGTAGGAAGAGATGATGCAGTACAACTACGGTAGGTATTTCCCTCAGTTATGAAACCAAGGTATCAATCCAGTAGAAGGCCAGACCAAGCTATGTAAACGGTACCTGCACACAAAGAACAAATACTTGCAACCCGACGCATAAGAGGGGTTGTCAATCCCTCCTCGGGTGAAAGATAGATTGGTTTGTATGATGTTGGATAAATATATCTCGCAATAACACAAAATAAAATAAAGAAATAAAAAGTGTAGCAAGGTATTTTTGGGTTTTTGGAAAAATAGATCTGAAAATAAAAGCGAATAAAAATAGATCGGAAAGCAATATGATAAAAGATAGACCCGGGGGTCGTAGATTTCACTAGTGGCTTCTCTCGGAAAAATAGCATAGAGTGGGTAAACAAATTACTGTTGGGCAATTGATAGAAGATCAAATAATTATGACGATATCCAGGCAATGATCATTATATAGGCATCACGTCCAAGATTAGTAGACCGAAACGATTCTGCATCTACTACTATTACTCCACACATCGACCACTATCCAGCATGCATCTAGTGTATTAAGTTCATGGAGAAAAGGAGTAATGCAATAAGAACGATGACATGATGTAGACAAGATCTATTCATGTAGGAATAGACCCCATCTTGTTATCCTTAATAGCAATGATACATGTGTGTCTTGCTGCCCCTTCTGTCACTGGGAAAGAACACAGCAAGATCGAACCCATCACAAAGCACCTCTTCCCATGGCAAGAAAAATCGATCTAGTTGGCCTAACTAAATCAAAGATTCAAAGAAGAAATACGAGGCTATAAAAATCATGCATATAAGAGATCAAAGAAAACTCAAATAACTTTCATGGATATTGATCTGATCATAAACTCAAACTTCATCGGATCCCAAAAAACACACAGCAAAAAGTCATTACATCAAATAGATCTCCAAGAGACCATTGTATTGAGAATCAAAAGAGAGAGAGGAAGCCATCTAGCTACTGCCTACAGACCCGTAGGTCTATGGTGGACTACTCACGCATCATCGGAGAGGCACCAATGAGGATGATGAACCCCTCCGTGACGGTGTAGATTGGATCTCGTGGTTCTGGAACTTGCGGCGGCTAGAATTGTGTTTTGTCGACTCTCCTAGGGTTTCTGGAATATTTGGGAATTTATAGGGTGAAGAGGCGGTGCAGGGGGGCTACGTGGGGGGGCACAACCCCCCTGGGCGCGCCTGGGCTCTTGGGCGCGCCCTGGTGGATTGTTCTCCCCACGGGGCTCCCCTCTGGTACTTTCTTGGCCCATACGGTGTCTTCTGGTCTAGAAAAAATCTCCAAAAAGTTTTGCTGTGTTTGGACTCCGTTTGGTACGGATATTCCGCGAAGTCAAAAACAAGCAAAAAAAAACAACTGGCACTAGGCACTATGTCAATAGGTTAGTCCCAAAAAATGATATAAAGTTGCTACAAAATGATTGTAAAACATCCAAGAATGATAATATAACAGCACGGAACAATAAAAAATTATAGATACATTGGAGACGTATCAGTATGAACCATGGATACATGTTTACCTAAACCCTTAACATCATTATCAATTCTAAACATCAAGTCACTCAAATGATCAATCATCATAACATTACATTTCAATTATTGATTCTTAACATACATATTGAAGTGTTCTTGCTTAACAATGTAATTATCAAATTCATCCAAGCATTTGATTGCTTGTATCTGTGTTGGTATTTTCGCCGAATAGGAGAGGATGATGCAGCACAACAACGGTAAGTATTTCCCTTAGTTATGAAACAAAGGTATCAATCCAGTAGGAGGATCCACCAAACTATGTAAGTAGTACCTTCACACAAATAACAAAAACTTGCAACCCAACGCGTAAGAGGGGTTGTTAATCCCTCCTCGGTATTGAGATAGATTAAATAGTATAAGATTGAATAAATAGATCTGATGAAAACACAAAATAAAATAAATAAAGAAAAAGTGCAGCAAGGTATTTTTGGGTTTTGGATAAATAGATCTGAAGCAATATGATAGTAAATTGACTCGGGGGCCGTAGATTCACTAGAGGCTTCTCTCGAGAAAATAGCATACGGTGGGTAAACAAATTACTATTGGGCAATTGATAGAAAATCAAATAGTTATGACGATATCCAAGGCAATGATCATGTATATAGGCATCACGTCCAAGATTAGTAGACTGACTCCTGCCTGCATCTATAACTATTACTCCACACATCGACCGCTATCCAGCATGCATCTAGTGTATTAAGTTCATGAAGAAATGGAGTAATGCAATAAGAACGATGACATGATGTAGACAAGATCTATTCATGTAGGAATAGACCCCATCTTTTTATCCTTAATGGCAATGATAGATGCGTGTCATGTCTTTTTCTGTCACTGAGATTGAGCACCGCAAGATCAAACCCATAACAAAGCACCTCTTCCCATGGCAAGAAAAATCAATCTAGTTGGCCATACCAAACCAAAGTTTCGGAGAAGAAATACGAGGCTATAACAATCATGCATATAAGACTTCAACAAAGACTCAAATAATATTCATAGATAGATCTGATCATAAACTCGCAATTCATCGGATCCTAACAAACACACCGCAAAAAGTCATTACATCAAATAGATCTCCAAGAACATTGAGGAGAATATTGTATTGAGAATCAAAAAGAGAGAAGAAGCCATCTAGCTACTGCCTACGGACCCGTAGGTCTGTTGTAAACTACTCATGCATCATTGGAGGAGCACCAATGAGGATGATGAACCCCTCCGTGATCGTTTCCCCCTCCGG
This sequence comes from Thinopyrum elongatum, assembly GCA_011799875.1. Classification (NCBI taxonomy): domain Eukaryota; kingdom Viridiplantae; phylum Streptophyta; class Magnoliopsida; order Poales; family Poaceae; genus Thinopyrum; species Thinopyrum elongatum. Next base: position 231,482,187 of record CM022298.1, read on the forward strand.
CAAGGTACCAGAAAAGGGCTCTAGATTGGATCGTGTGGTTCTGGAACTTGCGGCGGTGGAAACTTTGATCTCTCGACTCCCCTAGGGTTTCTGGAATATTTGGGTATTTATAGAGCTAAGAGGCGGTGGAGAGGGGGCCTGTGGGCCCCACTACCCACCAGGGCGCGCCAGGGGCCTCTGGCGCTCCCCGGTGCCTTGTGGGCCCCAAGGGCCTCCCCTCCAGCACTTCCTTGGCTCCCAAATTGTCTTCTTTGCAGAAAAAAATCTCCAAAAAGTTTCGTGGCATTTGGACTTCGTTTGGTACTTATATTCTGTGAAGTAAAAAAGAAGCAAAAAATAGTAACAGGCACTGGGCAGTATGTCAATAGGTTGGTCCCAAAAAATGATATAAAGTTCCTATATAATGAATATAAAACATCCAAGATTGATAATATAACAGCATGGAACAATCAAAAATTATAGATACGTTGGAGACATATCAGCATCCCTAAGCTTAATTCCTACTCATCCTCGAGTAGGTAAATGATAAAAACAGAATTTTTGATGTGGAATGCTACCTAACATGTTCATCTCATAATCCTTTCTTTCGTAGCATTGACATTTGGACTTTTAGATGATTCAAAGCAATAGTCTATATTTGACATGAGGACATCAATACTCAAGCATATCAACAAGCAACCATGTCTTTCAAAATATCAACACTAAAGAAACCTATCCCTAGCCCATTATGCTCAATCATTGATCCATTCATGAAACACACTCAAATATTAACTATGCTCAATGCACAAGTATGATAATAGTGTTCCCTAGTTGGTGCTTTATAAGAGAAGATGGAGACTCAACAAAAATAAAAATTGCATAAAGTAAATAGATAGGCCCTTCGCAGAGGGAAGAAGAGATTTGTAGAGGTGCCAGAGCTCAAAGCTTAAATTGAGAGATAATATTATTTTGGGTGGCATGCTTTTCCCTTCAACGAAAATGACCGAGAATTCCCAATACTTTCCATGCTAGATAAATTAGGTGGTTCCCAAAAAGAAAATAAATTTTATTCCTTTTTCCACCATTCTTTCACAATCCATGACTAGCTGTATCCACGGGTGCCCTCCAAACCAACACTTTCCAAGGAATTTATTATTGAACAACATAAATATTTTTTTTGCATTTTGGGACTGGGCATCCCTATTACCTTTGCCACACTCTCGTGCAATGACAAGTGAATAAATTCTCATCTTGAGAATAAAGTATCTAGCATGGAAAATATTGGCCACCCCCTGCCGCTTCATGAGCAGTACGAACACACAAAAAGGAAATTTATTTTGAACATTCGAGTTGGCACATACAAATTTACTTGGAACGACATGGAAATACCGCATATAGGTAGGTATGGTGGACTCATTTGGCACAACTTGGGTTTAAGGATTTGGCTGCACAAGTAGTATTCCCACTTTGTACAAATGGAGGCTAGCAAATAGATTGAGAAGCGACCAACCAAGAAACAAAAACGATCATAAAAGAGCATTAAACATATCTAACACCGAATAATGCACCCCAAGTAGGATGTAATTTCATTGCATAACTATTGACTTTCATGCTAGCATAGAGAATCACAAACCTTAACACCAATATTCTTCCTAAAGCATAATTACTCACCAACATGACTCACATATTACTATCATCATATCTAAAGACTATTACAAAGAATCAAGTTTTTAACATCCAACGATCTTCATGAAAGTTTTTATTATATCCCTCTTGAATATCTATCACTTTGGGACTAGTTTCATATTTCACCATTGCTACTAGCAAAACTCTTAAACAAATATAAGTGAAGTTCAAGAGCACATATTTCTTCAAAATAATTTTCATCTCTAAAAATAATATAAGAGAAGCATGAGAGGATACTTTTTTAAAATTTTGCTAACTCTTAAAATAATCTAAGTGAAGCATGAGAGCATATTTCTTCAAAATATAGAACACCACCGTTCTCAAAAAGATATAAGTGAAGTACTAGAGCAAATCCGTAGCTCAAAAATTTAAGTGAAGCACATAGAGCAATTCTAACAAATCATAGCATCATTATGGCTCTGTCAAATAGGTGTGTCCAGCAAGGATGATTGTGATAAACTAAAAATCAAAACAAGCAAAGACTCATATAATACAAGACACTCCAAGCAAAACTCATGATATGTGACGAATAAAAATATAGCTCCAAGTAAAATTACCGATGGTCGTTGGAAGAATGCCTTCCGGGGCATCCCCAAGCTTAGTTGCTTGTTTCTCCTTGAAAATTGCCTTGGGGTTCCATGGGCATACCCAAGCTTAGGCTCTTTTCACTCCTTATTTCTTCATCCATCGTGATCTCACCCAAAACTTGAAAACTTCAATCACACAAAACTCAACAAAAATCTCATGAGATCCGTTAGTATAATAAAGCAAATCACCACTTTAAGTACTGTTGCAAACCCATTCATATTTTATTATTGCATTATACCTACTGTAGTCTAACTTTACCATGGCTTATAACCCCCGATATAGTCCATAGATTCATAAAAATAAGCACACAATGCAACGAAAACAGAATCTGTCAAAAACATAGCATTTTGTAGTAATCTGGACTTTAACCATACTTCTGTAACTCTAAAAATTCTAAAAATTAGGACAACGTAGGATATTTGTATATTAATATTGTGTAGAAAAGTCAGAATTTTTCGTTGCTTCTGTGATTTTTAAAAATTCTTCTACTAGACGCAAAAGTTTCTTGTATTTCAACAATATCAAATCAACTATCACCCAACATGATCCTAAAGGCTTTACTTGGCACAAACACTAATTAAAACATAAAAAACACAATCATAACAGTATCATAATTGTGCAAACACTCAAGAACAGAAAGAAAAATACAAAAATAAATTTTATTCATTGGGTTGCCTCCCAACAAGCGCTATTGTTTTATGCCCCTAGCTAGGCATAATGCATAGATTCAAGTATTTCACCTTTGGTGTTTGCTCCATAGGTTGCCCTCATGATTGATTCATATGGTGGCTTAATTCTTGTTTTAGGGAAGTGTTCCATACCCTTCCTTAGTGGAAATTGAAATTTAATATTGCCTTCTTTCATATCAATCATGACACCTATAGTTCATAAAAACGGTCTACCAAGTATGATGGGACAAGACGGATCACAATCAATATCAAGAACAATAAACTCTATGGGCACATAGTTCCTATTTGCAAGAATAAGTGGATCATTAATTCTTCCCAAAGGGTTTTTAATAGTAGAATCCGCCAAGTGCAAATTAATAGAGCATTCTTCCCAATTAGTAAAACCAAGCACATCACATAGAGATTTCAGAATTGTGGAAACACTAGCACCCAAATCACATAAAGCATTGCACTCATAATTTTTAATCTTGACTTCAATGGTGGGTTCCCATTCATCATATAATTTTCTAGGAATTGAAATCTCTAACTCCAATTTTTCTTCTAAAGCTTTTAGCATGGCATCCACAATATGTTTAGTAAAACCTTTATTTTGTTCATAGGCATTGGGTGAATTTATCATGGATTGCAACAAAGATATACATTCAATCAAAGAACAACTATCATAATTAAAGTCTTTGTAATCCAAAAGTGTGGGCACATCCCTAGTTAAAGTTTTGACCTCTCCAAACCCACTTTTATCAAAAATTTCAACAAGATTTCCACCCTCCGAATTATGAGGATGCCTTCTAGCTAAAGTTGACTCTTCTTCAGTCCTCTTATCATCAATTTTAATATTGCGAAATAAGGAATCAATAGAAGAGACACCAATCATCTTAACATTTTCATCATTATGGTGAAAGCAATCAGTCGAAAACGCTCTTTCTAAAAATTCTCTTTTAGCTCTAAGCATAGCGGTTATTTTCTTACTTTCATCCACAGAAACATATAAAGCTTTAATTGATTCATTGAAATCAACCTTAGGTGGATATATTTTAATCTTGAGATTTTCTACATCATGCGAAATTCTATCAATTCTTCTAGATATATCATGAATCTTATTCAACTTTACTTCTATCGTAGTGTTGAAAACTTTTTAGGCATTGATAAATTCTTTAATATTACTCTCAAGATCAGAGGGCATCCTATTATTATTATAAGAAGAATTACCATAGGAATTACCATAATTATTAGAGGAATTTCCAGGAAAAGGCCTAGGATTAAAATTACCTCTATATGCATTGTTATTAAAAGTGTTTCGAGAAATAAAATTCACATATATGGGATCACTATTTTGCTCAATCAAAGTAGACAAAGGCACATCCTTAAGATCAATAGGAGCATTTTTTTACTAGCAACCAGCTTCATAAGTGCATCAACCTTTTCACTCAAAGTACTAATTTCTTTAACGGAATTAACTTTTTTACTAGTAGGTGCTCTTTCAGTATGCCATTGTGCATAATTTGCCATAATATTATAAAGTAATTTAGTAGCTTCACCCAAAGTAATTTCCATAAAAGTTCCACCTACGGCGGAATCTAAAAGATTTCTAGAAATAAAATTCAACCCCGCATAAAAATTTTGTATGATCATCCAAAGATTTTAACCGTGAGTAGGACAATTTCTTAGCATTAATTTCATCATTTTCCAAGATTGTGCAACATGTTCATGCTCAAGTTGCTTGAAATTCATAATTTGATTTCCAAGGGAAATAATTTTCGCGGGCGGAAAATACTTAGTAATAAAAGCATCTTTGCACTTATCCCAAGAATCAATACTATTGCGAGGCAAAGATGAAAACCAAATTTTTGCACGATCCCTCAAAGAGAAAGGAAATAATTTCAACTTCACAATATCATTGTCCACATCTTTTTTCTTTTGCATATCACACAATTCTACGAAAGTGTTTAGATGGGACGCGGCATCCTCATTAGGAGTACCAAAAAATTGCTCTTTCATAACAAGATTCAACAAAGCGGCATTAAAATCATAAGACTCCGCACTAGCGGCGGGAGGAGCAATCAGAGTACTAATAAAATCATTATTATTAGTATTGTAAAAATCACACAATTTGGTATTTTCTTGAGACATCGTGACTACGCAAACAAGATTGCAAACAAAACAAAGATCCGACGAGAAAAATGCGAATGAAAAATAAGGCAAATATTTTTCTAAAGTGGGGGAGATGAAAAGGAGAGGCAAATGGAAAATAAAGTAAATTGTAAGGAGATGAGATTTGTGATTGTGTACCTGATAGATTTGGACTTGATCCTCCCCGGCAACAACGTCAGAAATTCTTTCTGATTGCTTGTATGTGCGTTGGTATTTTCCCCGAAAAGGAGAGGATGATGCAGCACAACAACAGTAAGTATTTCCCTCAGTTGTGAAACCAACGTATCAATCCATTAGGAGGACCCACCAAACTATGTAAGCAGTACCCTCACACAAATAACAAAAACATGCAATCCAACGTGTAAGAGGGGTTGTCAATCCCTCCTCGGTATTGAGATAGATTAAATAGTATAAGACTGGATAAATAGATCTGATGAAAACACAATATAAAATAAATAAAGAAAAAGTGCAGCAAGGTATTTTTGGGTTTTTGGATAAATAGATCTAAAGCAATATGATAGAAAATAGACCCGGGGCCGTAGATTTCACTAGAGGTTTCTCTCGAGAAAATAGCATACGGTGGGTAAACAAATTACTATTGGGCAGTCCATAGAAAAGCAAATAATTATGACGATATCCAAGGCAATGATCATGTATATAGGCATCATGTCCAAGATTAGTAGACCGACTCCTGCCTGCATCTACTACTATTACTCCACACATCGACCGCTCTCCAGCATGCATCTAGTGTATTAAGTTCATGAAGAAACGGAGTAATGCAATAAGAACGATGACATGATGTAGACAAGATCTATTCATGTAGTAATAGACACCATCTTTTTATCTTTAATGGCAACGATACATGCATGTCATGTCTCTTTTTGTCACTGAGATTGAGCACCGCAAGATCGAACCCATCACAAAGCACCTATTCCCATGGCAAGAAAAATCAATCTAGTTGGCCAAACCAAACCAAAGTTTCGGAGAAGAAATATGAGGCTATAAAAATCATGCATATAAGAGTGCAACAAAGACTCAAATAATATTCATAGAAAGATCTGATCATAAAACACACCGCAAAAAGTCGTTACATCAAATAGATCTTCAAGAACATCGAGGAGAACATTGTATTGAGAATCAAAAAGAGAGAAGAAGCCATCTAGCTACTGCCTACGGACCCGTAGGTCTATGGTAAACTACTCACGCATCATCAGAGGAGCACCAATGAGGATGATGAACCCCTCAGTGATCGTTTCCCCCTCCGGCAAGGTGCCAGAAAAGGGCTCTAGATTGGATCTCGTGGTTCTGGAACTTGCGGTGGTGGAAACTTTGATCTCTCGACTCCCCTAGGGTTTCTGGAATATTTCGGTATTTATAGAGCTGAGAGAAGGTGGAGAGGGGGGCTGTGGGCCCCACTACCCACCAGGGCACGCCAAGGGCCTCTAGCGTGCCCTGGTGCCTTTGGGCCCCACGGGCCTCCCCTCCGGCACTTCGTTGGCTCCCAAGTTGTCTTCTGGGCAGAAAAAAATCTCCAAAAAGTTTCGTGGCATTTGGACTTCATTTGGTACTGATATTCTGTGAAGTAAAAAACAATCAAAAAAACAGCAACTGGCACTAGGCACTATGTCAATAGGTTAGTCCCAAAAAATTATATAAAGTTGCTATAAAATGAATATAAACATCCAAGATTGATAATATAATAGCATGGAACAATCAAAAAATTATAGATACGTTGATGACGTATCAGCATTGACTAGACGATTTATTATAAGGAATATCACCTTCATCGAATCTATAAAGAGAATTTACCTTTACTACCTGTGTCGGAGTATCGAGTCGATGTATTTCTTCAATAGGTGGTAAATTCTTAACATCTTTAGCTCTAATCCCTTTTCTTTCATAGATTTCTTTGCCTCTTGCATATCTTCTGGAATGAGGAATAGAATACCTCTCTTCTTTGGATTTGGCTTAGGTGGTGGTTCAGGATGTGTCCAATCATTTTCATTTCCCAATATGTTATTCAATAATTTGTCAGCCTTTTCAACAGTTCGTTCCCTGAAAACAAAACCAGCACAACTATTTAGGTAGTCTCTAGAAGCATCAGTTAGTCCATTATAAAAGATATCAAGTATTTCATTTTTCTTAAGAGGATGATCAGGCAAAGCATTAAGTAACTCGAGAAGCCTCCCCCAAGATTGGGGGAGATTATCTTCTTCAATTTACACAAAGTTAAATATTTCCTGAAAGTTAGCTTGTTTCTTATGAGCAAGAAAATATTTTTGAGAGAAGTAATATATCATATCCTGGGGATTACACACACACACAACCAGGAGCAAGAGTATTAAACCATTTCTTAGCATCACCATTCAATGAGAAAGGAAACAACTTAAGGATATAGTAGCAATTTTTTTCCTCATGAGCAAATAGGGTAGCTATATCATTTAATTTAGTAAGGCGTGCCACAACAGTTTCAGTTTCATAACCATGAAAAGGATCAGATTCAACCAAAGTAATTAACTCAGGATCGACAGAGAATTCATAATCCTTATCAGTAACAAAGATAGGATAGCTAGCAAACTTAGGATTATATTTCGTTCTCTCCATCATAGATTTTTCTTTGAACTTACTCTGTAATTTCTTAACATCATCTCTATCATTACAAGCACGGAATTCTCTGGTTATCTCCCCATCCATAACATAACCCTCAAGTACCTTAGGCATTTCAATTGTAGGAGAGCTAGGCCTAATAGGTGAATCATAATTTTCATCATTTTCAAGTTCTTTAGCTTTAGTAAGTTGTTCATCAAGGAATTCACCTAGTAGCACATTTTCATTAAGCATACTACTAACATCATCAATAACATCATTCATAGCAGAAGTAGCATAATCAATTACTCACGTCATATCGGATTGAATAGCAGGTCGTGGTTCGTGAGTCTACTCAAAACAGAAGGTGAATCAAGTGCAGAGCTAGATGGCAGTTCCTTATCTCCCCTCGTCTTAGAGGGTACGATCTTGGTTTTAGTATGTTTCAGATTCTTCATAGTGTAAAATCCCAAGTGAACTCAATAAATAGAGATATGTTCCTCGGCAACAGCGCCAGGAAAAGGTCTTGATAACCCACAAATATAGGGGATCACGATAGTCTTCGAGGGTAGTATTTCACCCAAATTTATTGATTCGATACAAGGGGAGCCAAAGAATATTTATGAGGCTTAGCAGTTGAGTTGTCAATTCAACCACACCTAGGAAATTATATTTCTGCAACAAAGTGTTTAGTAGCATAGTAAAAACAGGAGCAGGAACAGTAACAGTAACAATTTGTAGTGATTGTAACAGCAGCAGCAATGAAAGTAACTTAGCGAGAACCAATCAGAGAAAAGCGTAGGCATTGGATCAGTGATGGATATTTGTGTTGGATGACATTCATCATATAACAGTCACAACCTAGAGCGATACACAATAGCTCCAATTCATCAATATAATGTAGGCATGTATTCTGTATATAGTCATACATGCTTCTAATAAGAACTTGCATGACATCTTTTGTCCTACCCTCCCGTGGCAGCGGGGTCCATAAGGAAATCTAAGGGATATTAAGGCCTCCTTTTAATAGAGAACCAGAACAAAGCAATAGCACTTAGTGAATACATGAACTCCTCATACTATGGTAATCACCGGAAAGAATCCCAATTATTGTCACCTTGGGGTACGAGGATCATAACACGTAATAGGTGCATACAACTTGCAATATAGGATCAAGAACTCAAATATATTCATGAAAACATAAAGGGTTCAGATCTAAAATTGAAAGCACAAGTGCTCCCTGGGTGATTTTGGTAATTAATGTCAACATATCTCTTGTTGGACTAATGCTTTATCTAGTGTATTTCAGACAAGTTCAACAATGGCACGGAAAGGACAAGAGGATGTGGAACCCCTTCAAAATGCTAAGGACACATATTGGCAAAGGCTCAAGACTCTTCATTTATATTTTAGTGATCCAAGATCACATTGAGTCCATAGGAAAGTCAATACTATTAAAAGGGGATGAGGTGTTGCTTAATGGCTTGCTTGCTCAAAGTGCTTAGTGATATTTCTCCAAAGCCCTCAAACACTTTCTCATTCCAAATATGTCCAAATCCCAAAGTCAAACTCGGCCCCACCGATTCTTCCTATCCGGAGCCACCAAGTTTATATGACATAGCCACTGCCAGCAACCTTAACAGTTCGGTCACACCGATACTGATCTCGGTCTCACCGAGATGGCCTTGCAAACTCTCTGTTGCCTGTTGCAATTGTTTCGGTCTCACCGAAATTGTGATCGGTCACACCGATTTGGCTTGACATCTTCTGTGTTGCCTTATTGCTTCACTTCGGTCTCACCGAGTTGATGTTTGCCCTAAGCCCTAGCACATTGGTCCATCGAGTTGTTCCAGCCGGTCCCACCGAGATTCCTAACGTTCACATTTTGAACTAAATCGGTCTCACCGAGTTCTTCTATTCGGTCTGACCGAGTTGGGTCAAATGTGTGTAATGGTTGGATTTTGTGTGGAGGCTATATATACCCCTCCACCCCCATCTCCATATAAGAGAGAGCCATCAGAACATGCCTACACTTCCAGCATACATTTTCTGAGAGAGAACCACCTACTCATGTGTTGAGATCAAGATATACCATTCCTATCACAAGAATCCTGATTTCTAGCCTTCCCCAAGTTGCTTTCCACTCAAATCATCTTTCCACCATATCCAAATCTGTGAGAGAGAGTTGAGTGTATGGGAGACTATCATTTGAAGCACAAGAGCAAGGAGTTCATCATCAACACACCATCTATTACCTTTTGGAGAGTGGTGTCTCCTAGATTGGTTAGGTGTCGCTTGGGAGCCTTCGACAAGATTATGGAGTTGAACCAAGAAGTTTGTAAGGGCAAGGAGATCGCCTACTTCGTGAAGATCTACCCAAGTGAGGCAAGTCCTTCATGGGCGATGGCCATGGTGGGATAGACAAGGTTGCTTCTTCGTGGACCCTTCGTGGGTGGAGCCCTCCATGGACTCGCGCAACCGTTACCCTTCGTGGCTTGAAGTCTCCATCAACGTGGATGTACGATAGCACCACCTATCGGAACCATGCCAAAAATCTCCGTGTCTTCATTGCATTTGCACACTCGAATCCCATCCCTTTACTTTCTTGCAATTAGCATGCTTTACTCTTTCCGCTGCATATACTCTTGTCATGCTTGCTTGAAATGTATTGTGAATGCTTAAACTTGTGCTAAAACTCCACCTTAACTTGAACAACTTAAAAATTGCCACTTTTACACGTTGATGGTCTAAACTCCCCCTTCTAGACCCCTCTTATCGATCCTTTCAATTGGTATCAGAGCATTGGTCTCCATTGCTTTGGTTTAATCACCATTGGAGGAAGATGGATGAGTCTATGATTGGGAGTATTAGAGGTAGAGTACATATGCTTGACAGAGAGTTCTACAATTCTTGGAAGAATGAGATGCTTGAGATTTTCAATGAATATGATTTGAACAAGTATATTACTAGCCCTTAAGCGCCCCCCATTGATCCCTTGCATCCTACCCCCGATGAGTATCTTGATATGACCCGCAATCTTAGAACTATTGATCTTATCATTAGAGGATTGCCTAGAAATGTGCTTATACTATATGGAAATATATTGAGGAACGCTTTCCAAACTATTCCTTGAAAAATTTAGATGAGATTCTTCAAAAGTTCATTGCTTTTCATAAAATGAATCCTAGTGATCCTAAATTTGATGATTGTCTATTTGAGCTCCGTGACCTTATGCGTGCCAAAGGAGATGTTGTAGTCATTAGTAGCATAATCTCACAAATTATTAGAATTCATAAACATGCATATTGTCATGGTCATAAATCTAATGTATCACTCTCTCTAGGTGATGACCATTCACATGATGATGTTGAACATGGATATTATGATGAGGATGATGATAGTGACTTTGATCTTGATGAGTCAATGAGACACTTTGGTCTTATGGCTAACCTTCGCGGTTACATGGCTGGAGGAAAGGAATAGGTTCTTGATAGTGGATGTACTGATCATATGACCGGAGATAAGGACATGTTTCGTGAGCTTGCTGAGAATGACGGTCCCCGCAAGTATGTCTCTTTTGGGGACAACTCCAAGGGTAAGGTAGTTGGCCTTGGTAAGGTGGCTATCTCCCATGATAGCTCTATCCAAAATGTTATGCTCGTTGAATCCCTTGGCTACAATTTACTTTTCATATCTAGATTAGCTGACTTCGGTTTCAATGTTCTATTTACTGAAGTAGATTGCCAAGTGTTTCGAAGAGATAATCATAATATGGTCTTTACCGGAATTCGTAGAGGTGACCTATACATTGTTGATTTCACCAAGAGAGCTCAACCTCGTACTTGCTTAATTTCCAAATCTTCTAAAGGTTGGTTATGGCATAGAAGGTTAGGTCACGTGGGCATGCGAAATCTTGATAAGCTTATTAAAGGTGATCATATCCTTGGTGTTACAGATGTCATATTTGACAAGAATAGACTTTGTAGTGCTTGTCAAGCAGGAAAACAGGTTGGAGGAAGTCATCCCATGAAGAACATCATGACCACGAGAAGACCGCTTGAGCTACTTCATATGGATATTTTCGGTCCCAACCCCTACAAGAGTCTCGGTGATAACTCGTTCGGTTTGGTCATTGTTGATGATTTTTCAAGATTTACGTGGGTGTTCTTTCTTGATGATAAATCGCAGGTCCAAAAGATCTTCAAGAACTTCACTAGGAAGGCCCAAAACCAATTTGAAGTGAAGATCAAGAAGGTTCGAAGCGACAATGGAACGGAGTTCAAGAATGCCAATGTGGATACCTTTCTTGGTGAAGAAGGGATTTCACATGAGTTCTCGGCTACGTACACACCTCAACAAAATGGAGTTGTTGAGAGGAAGAATGTCGGCGTACTAAGTATTGGGCCACTAGTACCCCGTACTTGTGCACGGGCAGTTGTAGCCATCCTCGCAGCAAGGCTTGCCGGGAACAGCTCGAGGTCGATTCAAGCCATCAAGGAAATCATCAAGTCAGAGATCTGAGGATCAGCAGATAAGCAAAGCTGGAATTCGAAGGCCAGCTTCCCTGGCAAGATCCTTGCTGGGATGGCCTGTGGCGCCCGGCAAGGCTCGGCGCCCGACAAGGCTTGGTTCCCAGCAAGCCCTAGCGCCCGGCAAGGCTTGACGCCCGGCAAGGCCTGGCGCCCGGCAAGGCCTGGCGCCCGGCAAGGATTGGTGCCCGGCAAGGTTTGGTGCCCGGCAAGGATCGGCGCCTGGCAAGATTCCCCCACTGTGCCACTGCTTTGGCACAGTAACAAAACCCGACATTATGGGTCCTTCTCTGGATGCGTGGCAACGCGCCAGTGGAAGAGAGCTTAAGCGGTGCTGATGGGATGGCCCCTTTTTCCATCCCCAAGAAAGTGAGGACACCTAAACGGACACCTCACGGTGCATTAAATGCGCTTGTCCTAATCCGTCAGGGGTTAGGTATGATACCCTGTAGCTACTTTACACCTCAATGTATGTACATTTTGCCACTGTGGAGACCCCTTTGAGCATATAAAAGGAGGCCCAAGGCAACTGCTACAGAGGAGGAGAACTTCTGGCCCATTCTGCATGTGTAGCTGCTCTTTGAATGTACTGTTCATTGCAAGCGCTCCTGAAGGCTGGGCTCAAGAACATCAATAAGAACACAAAGCAGGAGTCGGGTTTTACGCTGATCAGCGGCCCGAACCTGGGTAAAAAACCTCACGCGTCGATCACTGGTTCTGCTCTTTGCGTATACCTCTCCCCCCGCCGAATCGTAAAGGGGTCTCTCGGGATCCCATAGGTTTCGTACCCCGACATCTTTGGCACGCCAGGTAGGGGGATTGAAGGTTGCGTGAACCCGATCTAGTGCCCGGCGCCTAGGTTTCTTCATCATCTTCATCATCATGCCACCCAAGAAGAAGAGCGCTGCGACAGCGCAACCGTCCACGTCCGTTTTGCCTACACCTTCGCGTACTGGCGACGGCGTGGGTGCAGAAGGAAGAGGACTAGAACCCCCGCGGTGTTCTGGTGATCCAAGCCAAGCGAGCGGTATCGTTCGCAGTGGCAGTGGTAACCTGCACGCCGCTGGATCTAGAGATGGCGCTGTGTTGCCTACGGGTGGCACAACGAACTCGAGAGATCGAAGGGCGCCTGCTGGAGCTCCCGCGCCGGCCCAAGCCTCACGACCTACCCAGGTCGTACATGATGAACGACGTCACGGCGCTGGAGGTTCAGGGCGTCCCCATGAAAAGGTTTCTACACATAGATCCCAAGATGCGCGGGACCAGCATGCACACCGAGCTACCGGCGAAGGTGGCGCACGGTCGCGTGACCGTGGTGGTGCTCCTTCTAACATGGTTAGGAGTCAGAGCACCTCACGTACCTCGCACTTGTCGCCGCCACCTACGCCAGCGGAAGCCTTGGCACATGCGCAGCTGCTCCTCGATTTTCCTCCTGCCCCGGAGAAGATGGAGGAGTGGCGAGCTACCATCCAGAGCCTCATCGGCTTCGCTAACAAAGATGGACCGCAAGAGGCAGGGCCCTCGCAGCGGAGGCCCATCGATCCGGCGCGAGCCAATGTAGAGAAAACCGGAGGTGGTGCAACCACAGTGCACTCCCCTCCGCGGCACCAGCGGCGGCTGACAACTCAGCAAGTCGACCGCCATGAAGAAGTTTCCACGGCGTCATCCGATCCACGGATGCGCCGCGATCAGCGTCAAGTTCTCCAGGAGCGAGGCAAGGAGGACGCTCGAACTACCATCGAGCAGCGACGGGAAGCGCGCTATCTGTCTGATAAGAGCGCGGGGACGGCTGTTGACGAGCCTGCGCCAGGGGATGTAGGAGACTTGCCTTATGAGGTAGGAACTCCAGCGTTTACCCGTGAGCTGCGGCAAGTCTGGTGGCCCAATTCCCGAACCTTTAAGCCAGAGGTCCCAGAGAAGTATGATGGAAAGACCCATCCCTCGGAGTTCCTAAGCATCTACACCATTACGGTGTAGGCTGCCGGGGGCCGAGATGACAAGATACTTGCCAACTACTTCCCGTTGGTGCTCAAGCCGAACGTCAGGTCGTGGTTGATGCATCTGCCGGAGAATTCTATTTCTTCCTGGTCAGATTTGTGCCATCAGTTTGTTGGCGCCTTCGTTGGAGGCCACCAAGCTCCTGGCCAAGAGAGCGATTTGCACATCATCCCTCAGAAGGAGGGCGAGTCCCTGCGCAAGTTTATCCAGAGGTTTAGCCGGGTGCAGTACAATATTCCTGACGTTCATCCTGCCGCTGTTGTTAGCGCGTTCCATCAGAATGTGCGTAACCGCAAAATGCGGGAAGAGCTGGCAATGAACAAAGTCAGGAGTATCGCCTAGCTTTACGCTCTGGTCGACAAGTGTGCTCGAGCCGAAGAGGGGAGGAAACTCCCTGGTGAGGCTGTTGGCGCGGCGGGCGAGTCCAAAGATGAAGACTCCGCGGCCCCGTCAAGGAAAGGCCGGTGGCGGAACAGGAAGCGCGGAGGCAAGGCCGTGCTTGCTGTCGAGGAATCCGACAACCCCGGCGCCGCCAAGAAGGCCAAGGTTGGTGACCCCGGCAAGGATCTTGCCGGGTGCCCTTCCTGTCAGGCCTTGGCGGCTGCCGACAAGTCGGAGAACTCCGGCAAGCAGTATTGCAAGATCCATCGCACCAAGGGCCACGATCTCCAGAACTGCCGGCAAGTCGAGCAGCTTGCTGAGAAGCAGAGGGCCGAATATGAGAGGCGAGATAAGGAGAAGGCCCAGGATGGTACTGAGGGGTCCGGCAAGAAGCGCGGTGGCCGAGGAGGTCGCCGCGGCAAGGCCAAGCAGCAAAAGGATCGGCCCGCTCGGGGCCAAGACAAAGAAGGAGATGATGATGAGGAAGATGATGAATCCAGTGAGCAAGAATTCCAGAAGGCTACGGAGGCCATGTGCATTGATGGGGGTGCCTCGCTGCATTCCTCCCACCGCCAACTCAAACAGTGGGTGCGGGAGGTCAATGCGGCAGAGCCATCCCCCGATGCATGTAGGCCCCTGAAGTGGTCCAGCACGCCTATCATCTTTGACGCCGAGGATCACCCTGATCGCACAACTGCGGTCGGGTGCTTGCCATTGTTGGTTTAGCCAACGATTCGCAACCTCAAGGTGACGAAGATGTTAGTTGACGGCGGGGCCGGCCTAAACTTAATCTCACCGGATGTGCTCAGAAAGCTTCAGATTCCCGACGAGGACCTCGAGGAAACGGGTACGTTTCAAGGGGTCAACCCGGGAAGAACCCAGCCCAAGGGCAAGATCACGCTGCCGGTAACATTTGGCAGCGAGCTTAACTTCAGGACCGAGAAGGTGGTGTTTGATGTCGCCAAGATCCCCATGTCATACAATGGGATCCTTGGTCGGCCAGCGCTGGCTAAGTTTATGGCGGCATCACACTACGCGTACAACGTCTTGAAGATGCCTGGGCCGTTGAGCATCATCACTATCCATTCTGATAAGAAGGATGCGCTCATCTGTGCCGACCAACTTTATCGGGAAGCAGTTGCAGCACCTGCCGTCAAGGCATCTGCTCCTGCCGTTGGAATTCCCGGGGGGAAGAAGAAGACCGGCAGGAACCTTGGCGCGAACTCCGGCAAGTGCACCTCCTCGGAGTGCTGCGCTTCCGTCGAGGACATACCAGAGTGTTCCACCGGCAAGAACAAGAAGTCCAAGGCTGCTCCGCCGGAAACCAAGAAGGTGCCTGCCAGGGAGGACGGAACGGGGGGAACTTTCACCATAAGTTCCACCCTAGATGACAAATAGGAAAGCGCGCTCGTTGCTTTCCTGCGGGCGAATGCCGACGTGTTTGCATGGCAACCGTCTGACATCCCCGGTGTTCCCAGGAAGGTAATTGAGCACCACCTTGCTGTCTGTCCTCATGCGCGGCCCGTCAAGCAAAGGGTCAGGAAGCAGGCCTTGGAGCGGCAAGAATTCATTGCCGAAGAAATTAAGAAGCTGGAGGCAGCAGGACTGGTCAAAGGAGTACTTCACCCAACCTGGTTGGCCAATCCGGTTGTAGTGCGGAAAGCGAATGGGAAATGGAGGCTTTGTATCGATTACACAGATATCAATAAAGCTTGTCCAAAAGATCCTTTTCCCTTGCCGCGCATCGACCAGATTGTGGATGCCACCGCTGGTTGTGATCTCCTGTCCTTCCTTGATGCCTATTCAGGGTATCATCAGATTTTTATGGCAAAAGAAGATGAAGAGAAGACCGCCTTTATCACCCCATGTGGTACTTATTGTTTTATATGAATGCCTTTCGGGTTGAAAAGTGCTGGTTCAACATTTGCCAGAGCAATCCAGATTGGTTTTGAGCCACAACTCCATAGAAATATGGAGGCGTATATGGACGATATAGTGGTCAAAACCAAAGACAAAGCAACGCTCATTCAAGACTTAGAAGAAACATTTGCAAACTTGCGCAAGATCAATTTGAAGCTCAATCCTGAGAAGTGCGTGTTCGGTGTTCCTTCCGGCAAGCTCCTCGGATTCTTTGTATCTTGTCGGGGAATCGAAGCGAACCCCGACAAGATCAAAGCTATTGAGCAAATTGAAGCGCCAAGACGCGTCAAGGATGTGCGTCGCCTTGCCGGCTGTGTTGCTGCTCTAAGCAGGTTTATTTCCAAATCTGCTAAGCACGCCCTGCCCTTCTTCAAAATTTTGAAGAAGGCGGGTCCGATGAAATGGACTCCGGAGGCAGAGGCTGCGCTGCAAGATTTGAAGAAATACCTTTCTTCTCCGCCGACGCTAGTCGCGCCTAAACCACAAGAGCCGTTGCTGCTGTATCTGGCAGCAACAAATCAAGTGGTTAGCGCTGCGCTAGTGGCGCAGAGAGAAGCTGATGAGGAAGCAACACCAGCGGCAGGACCACCAAATGACGCGGCAAGATCTTCCCCGGCAAGGGTTAATCCCGGCAAGACAGGATCTGCGCAAACAGAAGAACCCGTGCAGAAGAAGAAGGTGGTGCAGCGCCCAGTTTATTTTGTCAGCTCTCTTTTACAAGGAGCTAGGTCAAGATATTCTGGTGTGCAGAAGTTGCTTTTCGGCCTCCTTATGGCCTCGAGGAAGCTGCGCCATTATTTTCAAGCACATGAGATCACCGTCGTCACTCGCTTTCCGTTGCAATGGATTTTGCAAAATCCGGAGGCAACCGGCAGGATCGTGGAGTGGGCGTTGGAGTTGTCCAACTTTGGCCTTAAGTTTGAAAGCACTTCGATGATTCAGAGCAGGGCCTTGGCGGAGTTCATTGCAGAGTGGACCCCGACGCCAGACGAGGAAGTTCAAGAAACAACCCTCCCCGGCAAGGAAATCGATCAACAATGGGTTATGTACTTTGACGGGGCTTTCTCGCTGCGAGGCGCCGGTGCTGCCGTGCTGCTTGTCGCACCCACCGGAGAGCACCTCAAGTACGTAGTCCAAATGCACTTTCCCCGGGAGAGTTCAACAAACAACACTGCAGAATACGAGGGTTTGCTTGCCGGTCTCAGGATCGCGGCAGATCTTGGTATCAGAAAGCTCATCATCAAAGGCGATTCACAACTTGTCGTCAGGCAAGTTAACAAGAGTTATCAAAGTCCATTGATGCAGGCCTACGTAGATGAAGTGAGGAAATTGGAAGAGTGCTTTGACGGTCTGCAGATGGAGCATGTTCCTCGTGCCGAGAACAATATTGCGGACGACCTGTCAAAGCGTGCCGCCCTCAAGTTGCCTGTGGAACCAGGAACTTTTGTGCTTCACTTGACTCAACCGTCCGTGGCGCCATCGATGCGGCAAGAAAAGAGAAGAAAGTTGAACTCTGGCCAGTACTTCCCGGCAAAGCTCCCAAGAGCCGCCGGCAAGGAAGTTGCCGGGATCGACACGCCTGCCGGGGAACAACAGGCTCCGGCAGGGCCTCAGGCCCTTGCTGTCGAGACAAACGTTCCCCCGGCGGAGGAGATGCCTTTAGTCCTAGCTGTCGAGCCTCAGGCTCCAGCATGGGCACAGCACATTGTCCATTTCCTTCAGACAGGTGAACTCCCTGAGGAACAGGAAGAAGCAGAGAGAGTAGCCCGTCGGTCTGTTATGTACAAGTTCGTCGATGACGTCCTGTACAGAAAGAGACCAAACGGTGTGAAATTGAAGTGCATTCCTCGGGAGGATGGACTAGAGCTGTTGGCAGAGATACATGGGGGCATATGTGGTTCTCACATAGGGTCAAGAGCGCTTGCCGGGAAAGCATTCCGGCAAGGTTTCTTTTGGCCTACTGCCCTCCAGGATGCGACTGCACTAGTAACCAAGTGTGAAGCATGCCAGTTTCATTCGAAGAAATTACATCAGGCAGCTCAAGCTCTTCAGACAATCCCTCTCTCTTGGCCATTTTTGGTCTGGGGGCTTGACATACTGGGCCCTTTCCCCCGTGCTGCCGGGGGCTTTGAGTACTTGTACATTGCTATCGACAAGTTCACAAAGTGGCCGGAGGTGGAAGCAGTGAGGAAGGTGACAGCGCAGTCAGCTGTCAAGTTCTTCAAGGGAATTGTTTGCCGTTTCGGTGTGCCCAACAGGATCATCACCGACAACGGCACGCAGTTCACAAGTCGCACCATCATGCAGTACGTCCAAGACCTTGGCGGCAAGATCTGTTTTGCCTCTGTTGCTCACCCAAGAAGCAACGGCCAAGCGGAGAGGGCCAATGCTGAAGTGCTGCGCGGTCTCAGGACCAGAACCATTGACAAGCTGAAAAAGTGCGGAAGACGCTGGATTGATGAGTTGCCGGCGGTTCTTCGGTCAATCAGAACGACACCAAATCGAGCCACCGGCCAGACGCCCTCCGCTCTAGTCTACGGAGCGGAAGCAGTTCTCCCCACGAAACTCATATACGGATCTCCTCGAGTGCTCGCTTATGATGAGCTCGAGCAAGAGCAACTGCGGCAAGATGACACTGTGCTCCTTGAGGAGAATCGTCTTCAGGCTGCTGTGCGAGCTGCACGCTACCAGCAAGCTTTGCGCCGCTACCATAGCCGCAAAGTTCATGCCCGAAGCCTTGAGGAAGGCGACCTTGTTCTTCGACGGATTCAGTCCGCCAAGAATTCAAACAAGTTGACGCTAAAGTGGGAAGGCCCTTATCGGGTAGTACGAGTCACCAGGCCTGGCGCTGTCCGCCTGGAGACCGAAGATGGCATTCCAGTGAGTAATTCCTGGAATATCGAACATCTTCGCAAGTTCTACCCATAAGGCGCAGTTGCCAGGGTCCCCGGCAACCATCCTTTTGTACAAGTCTTGCCGGCAAGGCATGTGATCCTTTGTACAAAGCCAGGCGCAGACCCTAAGCACAGATGAATAAATTTAAGTGTTGTACATTCCCTTATTGATTCCCATGTTCATATCTATATATATGCATGTTTGTCTAAGATGTTTTATGACACCTGATCCCGGTAAGTTCTAACGAACCGCCAAGGTTTCATGTCTTTATTTTCTCTTCTTTCTTTTTCTCAAAAGACAGAAGGATTCCTCGCGTGCACATTTGCCGGGGGGGAAGGGAGATATGAATACCAGTTGGCGATGTTCGGAATCGACGCTTGCCGGAGGAAGAACAAAGACAGGAAGCTAAGTCTCAAAAACTCAGAGCAAGTTTTTCTTTTATTACCAAGTTATTTCCTTGGACGATTCCGACTCTTGTATGGAAAATCTGCACGCGAAGGAACCTTTGTTGTAATCGGTCGCGCCCTTATTTTGTTTCGAGCCTGCTCAGCGATTTAAGTGGCTGCACTGAGAACACCAAGGAGTCTTGCCGGCCGCTGCGCCTCCAGCAGGCTGCTGAAGTCCCGCACCCAGTGCTCGCGGCAGGTTGCGCGCCGGCAAGTTTTTCAATAAGCGTAGGATGAAATCCATACATAAAGGAATCAGACAAGGAAAGTAGCAAGCGTGAGCCTAAACATAGTCAAATTGTATTACATCCATGAGTTGCCGCAATTCTAATTTGAGACTTAATTGTCTTTTACATGAGATGACGACGGCAAGAAAAAGGGAGAAGCACTCAATCCCTGCGCTGGCCTTCGATCCTTCTGATGGAGTCCACCTTCTCAAGGATAGGCGCGATGCACTCTTCAAGCGCCTCAACATTTGCATCCTTTGGCAGATGGCCGAGCGCGTTGGAGAGGTCGATGCCGGGATGGCTGTGCACCACCTTGATGAGCACCTTGTGGAGGACGGCCCGACAAAGCCGGCGAGTCTCGTTCGCCAGTTGGGTCGCTCGGCTAGACTGGAGCACCCTCAACGCGTTGATGATGCTTTCAAAGAACATCGTCAACCTAGCACTTGGAGATATTCTTTCCTCGGAAGAATACTTGAAGTTCGACAACCCCATGGTTGACAGTTCTGCGGTAAGCTTCTCCGCGGTGGCGATGAGACAACCAGTCCAGATCTCCACTCGCTTCTCGTACTCGTTTTGGGCAGCGGTGGCGCTCTTGAGCAGGTTCCTCTCTCCTTGGAGATCCTTGAGTAGAGTCTTCTCACGGGCCTTGCCGGCCTCGAGAGACTTCTGCAGCGTGGTCAGCTTCAGCTCCAGAACCGCAATATTATCAGCCGCAGAGGAGAGCTGCTTGGTCTTGTCGGACAGGGCAACTTGCATCTCCGCCAAGGAGTGGAGGGTTTTTTCCCTGTCCCCCTTGAGCGTCGAGAGCTCCTTGCTGTGCTCTTCGAGATCTGTTTCCAGCCTCTTCACTTTGTCGTTCAGCTCGTTCTTGCCGGCCTCTGCAGCTTTGGCAGCATCGATGGCCTCCTTGAGCTTGCCGGCGTGACTTGCAGTCAGAGCTTCGAGCGCCTCCTTATGTTTTCGCTCCAGCTCCTGGGTCCGCCGCGCGACAAGATTTTCAATATCCTCATCCTTGCTATGAAGCTTGGCGGCGAGCGCCTGCTCACGTGCGGTGAGATCTTCCTCATGAACATCAAGAGCAACGCGGCGCCCCGTCAGGAGGGCATCTTCGGCAGCAATCCTTTGAACAGCTTCATCATGCGCCTTCTCCATATCGGATTGCTTCAGGAGGATCTCATTCCACTGCTGGCTCACTTGTTCCCGGCCGACAACCAACTCTTGGAGGGCCTCGGCGTGCCAGATCTGCATTTGTGCGACGCGCCTTTGGAAATCTGCTTCGGCCGCCTCAACGACTGCCATTCTGGAGTCCGCTTTGTCTTTCCGCGCGCGATGGAGAGCCTGGAGTTTGCGGAAATTCTCGCCCATGGCCTGAAGGAGCTGATCCTCTTTAGATTTGCCGCTGCTAGTGATGGGATCGTCGACAACTTCAAGCCTGGCAGCAGCAATGATTTCTTCGAAAACTTCTCCTTCGGCTGGTGCCCCAGCACTTGCCGTCCCCGGCAAGTTGATGAACAGGTTCTCGCCAACCTTGAGGTACTTGCTGGATGAGGGGCCTTCAGATGTTGATGGCTGGTCTTCAGTGGCCGCCTCACCAGTGACAGGTGGCTCTATGGCCGGTGCAGCGCCTGGCGCTCCTGTGGCAGGAATGCTATCAGTGCGGTCCTCAGCCTCCCTGTCGCCCCCTTCAGCAGGTTCTTCGGCGGTTTCCTCTTGTGCTGTCTTGGCGGCCTCCCCGTCAAGAGCACCACCAGCCTCGACAATGTCATCCTTGGTGGCTTCGCTGGCAGCGATCCTGTCTGCTTCGGCGGCGGCATCCCTGGCGGTCTCCTCGATCACAACATCGACGTCCATGTGTTCCATCACAGGGAACTCTGAAGGGCGAAGGAGGAAAATAGAATAAGATCAAGGTTTAACTTTGAAGTGACCGAAGACAGAGAGATAAGAGAAAAAGAGTAACAAGCACCCTGAGGCAATAGAGTACCTGCGTCGGGCTGTCGGGAGGTGGTTTCACCCCTCCCGGCGACTCCGGTTGCCGGGGGCGTGTCGCCGGAGTCCGCGCTTGCCGGCTCCTCCTCAGTTAGGACGGGCTCGTCGGCAGGATCTCTTGCCGAGGACGTGCTTGTGGGCGGAGCGGTCGATGAAGGAGGCACAATGGGGATGTCTTCTCCTTGTTGCCGTTCTTCTCCTGCGAACCCAAAGATATTAGTAGGCAAGAATGAAAACCTCGGCACCCGCCAGCGGAAAAAGAACAATGAGCTTACGCTGGGGGCTGTGCTGGGGGCTACGCTGGGGGCTGCGTTGAGGACTAGACTCCGGGCTCACAATGACGGTTTCTGGCACGCTAGTGGAGCCTGCCGGGGGCTCGTCGCCCGTAGAAGTCCTTGACCTCTTCGCCATCCTCTCCAGCAAGGTTTCTGTGTCACTGCAGGGACAATACAAGCAAGTCAGTAAGATTGATGCAAGATTGGAAGGTAAAAGCTGTGGCAAAGTACTTACTCTTCTTCCTCTCGCTCCGGACTAAAGCCGGAGATGTCGAAGTCGACCTCCGTTGCGGTGTCTGAGTGGGGAGGCGGAGGAGGAGTCCTAGGCCGCTTGGCTGTGGCAGGCGCCGGGGCAGCTTCCGGTGCGGTGGTACGAGACTCTCCTGCCGCCCCAGCAGTGGCCGCTGGTGTGGGTCTCACGCGCCGTACAGGCTGTTGACGAGCCCCCTGCCGCGGTCCAGTCTTGCCGGCCACTTTCTTGCTGGGGGCTTCGCCGCTCGAAGAGGGCTGGCTTGCCGGGATGCCAGATGCAGCCTTCCGAAGAACACGCTTCGTCTTCTTCTTCGGGGGTGGGGGCTCTTCTCGCGTCTCTTCTTCTTCGATCGAGTCCTCGCCGGACGAGCTTTCAGCGGCTGCGCTGCTCTCCTCCCCAGCAACCTTGCCCTCCCCGGCAGGCTTCACCTCCACTACCACCTCTGCGTCGCTAGCTTCCCACTCTGTGAAGCCGACGCTGCCGGCCTCTGCGGCAAGATTTGCCTCTTCCACCCTAGTAGCAATATAAGCTACTTCTTGGTCGGTGGTGGCTCGGATGAAATCTGACTCTTTTCGGACAGGCCTCTCCGTCAAGCTGTCAAAGAACTTCTGCGCTTCCTCCTCGCTTGGTTCGGCCCAGGTCGGGTCAAGGCCGTGGGCGTTGAACATCGGCAGGAAGGCAATGATTGACCCCAAGGCAGAGTTGTTGCACAAGGGGACAATCCTTGCCGGCAGCCGGTGCTTGTCTTCGCGCTGGAATAACTTCTGACGGAGAGCGCCAAGCTGCATAGCAGTCAGATTGTTGTTCAGCCCAGGGCGCAATCTCATGATATCTGCCGCGTTCTTGTATTCCCAGGCTGGCCTTCCCCTGTTCTGCAGAGGGGCGATGCGGCGGCGGAGAAAGTCGAAGCCAATCATCTCCATCGTCAGCCCGACAGCCTTCAAGCGAAGGATCCTGGTGGTGGCGATTGTGAGCCTCTCGTCTTCCACGGCGAGATCACTCCAATCCTTGCCGCGGACCACCTTCTGTTGCCGGGGATGACAAAAAGGATGGGGATCTGCTTCCTGGATCCAGCAGCATTCGGCCCGCCACTCATCCCACTTTTCATGGTAAACTCCCTCTGAGTATATTTCTTTATTCCAAGCCCTTGGAATCCAGGCAATAGAACCAGAGAGAGCCTCTCCTTTTTGGATACGAGGGAAGAAATAATGGCGAAAAAGAGCAGAATTGGGGATCACACCAACGAAATTCTCACAGAGATGGGCAAAGATAGACATGCAAAGTACTGCATCGGCGTGAAATCAAGAAGGCGGAAGCCGTATGTGTACATGATGTCATTGAAGAAGTCGGAAAAGGGGGGACAGAGCCCGCAATAGAAATATGCAGTGAAGAAAGGGTATCTGTCCGATCCACCTTTGGAGCAAGCACCTGGGATTACGCGTGTGGCGGGGTGAGCTTGCGTTCCCTTCGCCCACATGCATTGGTATCGCCCCTCCAAAGCTTCAGCATCGAGCGTCGGAGGGAAGACGACGAGCCTCTTCCGCATCTTCGCCAGTTCGCTCTCCGGAACTTCGGCTTTCGCCTCCTTGCCCTTGCCTTTGCTGGCCTTGGGCGGCATGGCGACTGTGAGGACGGAAGCTGGGGGCGGAGCGAGCGCGGGAGCAGCAGGCGGAAGAGGAAAAGGTTTCGCTCTGAGCTCGAGAGGAGGAAGGCGATGGCGATGGCCAAATTGAGAAGAAGAGGGGGGTAAATAGGTTTGTGCCTCTGCGACTTCTCCTTTTTATAGGGAAGGAGCGGGGCCGCCTTTTTTTTATTCCCCAATGTGAATGCGCCTCTATAGGCGCGAGACAGTTGCAGCCTTTTTGGCACGCTTCCCACGTCGCGCACTCTGTGCGCATAGTGGGGGGCACAGTAAAACGACATATTTACGAGCAGTTAATCCCCTGCCACGCGTGCCCGTGCACTATTTGGGCCTAGCCCAACGACGCCTCGCACTCGTGTATGGCCTAGGCCCGGGGGCTCCTGTCGGCGTACTAAGTATTGGGCCACTAGTACCCCGTACTTGTGCACGGGCAGTTGTAGCCATCCTCGCGGCAAGGCTTGCCGGGAACAGCTCGAGGTCGATTCAAGCCATCAAGGAAATCATCAAGTCAGAGATCTGAGGATCAGCAGATAAGCAAAGCTGGAATTCGAAGGCCAGCTTCCCCGGCAAGATCCTTGCCGGGATGGCCTGTGGCGCCCGGCAAGGCTCGGCGCCCGACAAGGCTTGGTTCCCAGCAAGCCCTAGCGCCCGACAAGGCTTGACGCCCGGCAAGGATTGGTGCCCGGCAAGGCCTGGCGCCCGGCAAGGATCGGCGTCTGGCGAGATTCCGCCACTGTGCCACCGCTTCGGCACAGTAACAAAACCCGACATTCTGGATCCTTCTCTGGATGCGTGGCAACACGCCAGTGGAAGAGAGCTTAAGCGGTGCTGATGGGATGGCCCCTTTTTCCATCCCCAAGAAAGTGAGGACACCTAAACGGACACCTCATGGTGCATTAAATGCGCTTGTCCTAATCCGTCAGGGGTTAGGTATGATACCCTGTAGCTACTTTACACCTCAATGTATGTACATTTTTCCACTGTGGAGACCCCTTTGAGCATATAAAAGGAGGCCCAAGGCAACTGCTACAGAGGAGGAGAACTTCTGGCCCATTCTGCATGCGTAGCTGCTCTTTGAACGTACTGTTCATTGCGAGCGCTCCTGAAGGCTGGGCTCAAGAACATCAATAAGAACACAAAGCAGGAGTAGGGTTTTACGCTGATCAGCGGCCCGAACCTGGGTAAAAAACCTCACGCGTCGATCACTGGTTCCGCTCTTTGCGTATACCTCTCCCCCCGCCGAATCGTAAAGGGGTCTCTCGGGATCCCATAGGTGTCGTACCCCGACAAAGAACTGGACACTTATTGAGATGGCAAGAATGATGCTTGATGAATACAAGATGCCAAGACACTTTTGGGCGGAAGCAGTTGAGACAGCTTGTCATGCTACGAATTGACTATATCTTCACAAGCTTCTCGGCAAGACGGCATACGAGCTTCTCACTCGTAACAAACCCCAAGTTGGATACTTTCAAGTATTTGGCTCAAAGTGCTGCATTCTTGATATGCATCATCGTTCAAAATTTGCCCCTAAATCTCATGAAGGTTTCCTACTCGGTTATGGCTCAAACTCTCACACATACCGTGTCTACAACAATTTCACCTGAAAGGTTGAAGAGACGGTAGATGTGAAGTTTGATGAATCTAACGGCTCGCAAGTAGAGCAATTGCCAATTGATGTAGGAGACAAAGATCCTTCGGAAGCAATTCAAGACTTGTCTATTGGCAAGATTCGCCCAACGGAGTAGAAGGAGAGTACTTCGTCCATTCAATTGGAAGCCTTAACTTCACATCATGGTGAACCACAAGTTGACTTGGAGGCATCCACAAGTGGAACATGTCAATACGAAGGAAATGAGGAAGTGCAACAAGACGAACCACCTCGACCTCCCTCTCCAGCTCCACAAGAGAACGACAACGCCAACAATAATGAAGCAGGCGAAGAAGAAGACAATGAAGAGGATGTTCCACCTCAACCCAAACAAAAGCTCTCATGAGTTAGAGTAAGAGTCACAAGAGACCATCCCATCGAAAAAATCTTCGATGATATTCAAACCAGGAGAATTACTCGCTCTAAAACTCATTTGGCTAACTTTTGTGAACACTACTCATTCATTTCTAGTATTGAACCTATGAAGGTTGAAGAAGCCCTTGAGGATCCGGATTGGGTGAACGCTATGCATGAAGAGCTACACAACTTTGAGAGGAATCAAGTGTGGACATTGGTTGAGAAGCCCGACGACAATCAAAATGTCATTGGAACCAAATGGCTGTTTCGGAATAAGCAAGATGAAGATGGACAAGTTGTATGCAACAAGGCCCGTCTCATCGGTCAAGGCTACACTCAAGTCGATGGTATGGACTCTGGTGAGACATATGCCCCCGTTGCTAGACTTGAGTCCATACGCATGTTACTTGCTTATGCCAATCACCATGATATCAATTTGTACTAAATGGACATTAAAAGTGTTTTTCTTAATGGAGAAATTGAGGAGGAAGTTTATGTTAAACAACCTCGGCTTTGTCAATCCTAAGAAACCTAATCATGTCTACAAACTTCACAAAGCTCTTTATGGTCTTAAACAAGCTCCTAGAGCATGGTATAAATGCTTGACCAAGTTCCTTATTGAAAAAGGCTTTGAAATTGGGAAGATTGATTCTACACTTTTTACTAAAAGGGTTAATGGTGAATTATTTGTATGCCAAATTTATGTGGATGATATTATATTTAGATCTACTAACCCCCATTTTAGTGAAAATTTTGGAAGGCTAATGTCGGAGAAGTTTGAGATGTCTATGATGAGTGAACTCAAATTTTTCATTGGTTTGCAAATCAAGCAAACTGAGGAAGGTACCTTTGTTTCTCAAACAAAGTATACCAAGGATCTTTTCAAAAATTTCAACATGAAAGAAAGCAAAAGTATGAAAACACCCATGCCTACTAGTGGACATCTTGATTTGACTAAGGATGGCAAACCAGTTGACTAAAAGGTTTATTGCTCAATGATTGGTTCATTGTTATATCTATGTGCCTCCCGTCCCGGTATTATGCTAAGTGTGTGCATGTGTGCACGAGATCAAGCGCCCCCTAAAGAATGTCATCTCAAGTCCGTGAAAAGGATAGTGAGATACTTAATTCATACACCAAACTTTGGCATTTGGTATCCTAATAGGTCATATTTTGATCTTGTTGGCTACTTTGATTCGGACTATGCCGGTGACAAGGTTGATAGAAAGTCCACTTCGGGTACTTGTCAATTTCTTGGTAGATCCCTTGTATCTTGGTCCTCCAAGAAACAAAACTCGGTATCCTTATCCACTGCCGAAGCAGAATACATTGCCGCCGGATCATGTTGTGCTCAATTACTTTGGATGACCCAAACCCTTAAGGATTATGGGATACATGTGAAACATGTTCCATTGCTTTGTGATAATGAAAGTGCTATTAAGATTCCTCATAATCCCATGCAACATTCTCGAACTAAGCATATAGAAGTTCATCATCATTTCATTCGAGACCATGTTGCTAAAGGTGACATCAATTTTAAGCATGTTCGTATCGATAAGCAATTGGCGGATATATTCACCAAACCGCTTGAGGAGAAAGTATTTTGCCGTTTGAGAGGTGAATTGAACATCATTGATGCCTCAAACATGGAGTAGAAACTCCATTTGGATACATGCAAGGCATGAGCCTTCTTATGACTAATCCTTGATATTTCTCTTATGATGATGATCATATGTCTTGGATCTATACTTGTACCCATGCATGTTATCTAACCCTTATAGGTACTTGGTTGAACCCAAATCTATGAGATTGCAAGCCACTCACATCTTGAGCAAACTCTACATCACCAAGTCCCTATGATATGGTTGTTGAATACAAGGAAGCATGAACTCACTCAACATATCCTTTGACTACTTCGATATATCAAATTTCTTTTGGTATCAAGTTTCATGATTATCATTTTGGATACACAAGTGCTCTTGCTTGGAAGACTAACTCATGTAGGAAGATGAACTCAAACTACTAGTGGTGCTCCCAACTCTTGATGAACAACATCAACCTTGAGCACCCAACACAAGTTCAACTACATGATCAAGATCAACATCACAACCGAAGGTATGTAAACCCACCTTAGAGAAAGCTTTTTTTTTACAGAAAGGCTGTAAGAGAACCCCCTACAGTATAATTGGTGCAACAAACCCAAATTGCAAGTACCATGCCTTGAACCTGGGTGGGTGGGAAGGCATCAGCCCCTTCCCACCACTAGGCTATGCCTTAGTCTGCACCTTAGAGAAGCTTTGCTCCAAGTCATGAGCTAAAGTAACTCAACAAGGTGTGAATACATCAAAATGCTTAAACAAAAAATGGTAACCCCATTTTGAGCTTAAACTATGAGTATGACCTATGATCAAGTGATCTCACTTGACTCCTAATTCAATATACTCTAACATAGGTGACTTTGTCGCCGACCCTTTCTAGATGAAGTTCTCTAGTGTTCCTTTGCTCAGTTGCTCTTTGTATTTGCATATTTTTCTTGATATTTTGTCTCTCTCTCTAAATAAAAAAACTTCATCTAGATCTTTTTTATGCTTTTCTTCTGTGACCCTGTTGTAAATTCATCGCAAATCTTTCTGTTAATTCCTTGCAAATCTTTGTGAGATTTCATTTGCCAAGTGAGCTGAGTTGACAAAATCTTTACTCTATGTTCAACTCGGTCCCTCCGATCCAATCCCATCGGCTCCACCAAAACACAAGGTCTCCTTGTGAATTGTTCATCGATACAACCGACATGGACTGCTTCGGTCTCACCGATCGGGACTTTCTGTGATACTATTATCTCAGCATCACCGACGGAAAATAAATCGGCATCACCGATTTCAACTCTGAGGAAATATTTTACCATTTCTTATTTCCTATTTTCTTCAGCTCCACTCAATGATTCTTTCCTCTATCAGCATCACAAACTACCTGTTGCTTTGTAGTGACTCTCAAGGACCACACCTATTTGGCTCATGATCCAGAAGTGCCCTTCTTGGAAATTGATGTCAAAGGGGGAGAGAGAAAACATCAAAGCTTATCAAATGAGCACATCTAAGCTCTTCTACAGATGCTTGTTATCAAAGAGGAGAGAAGTCACATGTCTTGAAGAGGGGAAAGACATGTCAATATGTTTGATCTTAGCTATTGCTTGATCTTAGCTATTGCTTGATCTTAGCTAGCTATTGCTTGACCTTAGCTATTGCTAATATTCTTGTTGCTCTAATTTTGGATGATATTACCCTTTCTTGCTTTGATTTTCTCTCACCCTACCTTCTCCCATTATCCAATATCAGATTCAGGGGGAGAAAGAGTCCATGTCTAGGGGAGGAAAATCTTTGTAATTCATTGCATATCTTTAGACCTTTGGGGACATGTCAATATCTAAATGAAGTACTCAGTACTCACCGTTTCATGTCATCCCAGTCTTGGTATTCGTGTGGTTCTCTAAAACTACCTTACTTAGAGTGATCTTGTGTTATCTAACCCTGTTTTCTCAAGTCCACTCTTTCCAGAGCCAGCTCAAGACCACAAGGTAAGTATATGCATCACAGTCATGTGCATGATGGTCTCTTGCTGATGTACATATTGTTTGCAAGAGGGATTCATAAACATTGAGGGACATTTCCTGATCATATCATTTGCTCTGATGCATATAGCCAAGATACATGTAACTCTGTGCTTGCTCTGTCATGCTTATGCATTCATATGTTAGTATATTCTATCTTCACATGATTGCATACATGTAGGGGGAGCTTATGCATGTTAAATGTCTCTCCAAAGCTTTACCTACTCCTCTTCATATCATTTACCTAGAGCTTTGATGTATGTTGTCATCAATTACCAAAAAGGGGGTGATTGAAAGCACAAGTGCTCCCTGGGTGATTTTGGTAATTAATGTGAACATATCTCTTGTTGGACTAATGCTTTATCTAGTGTATTTCAGACAAGTTCAACAATGGCGTGGAAAGGACAAGAGGATGTGGAACCCCTTCAAAATGCTAAGGACACATACTGGCAAACGCTCAAGACTCTTCATTTAAATTTTTGTGATCCAAGATCACATTGAGTCCATAGGAAAGCCAATACTATTAAAAGGGGATGAGGTGTTGCTTAATGGCTTGCTTGCTCAAAGTGCTTAGTGATATTGCTCCAAAGGCCTCAACCACTTTCTCATTCCAAATATGTCCAAATCCCATAGTCAAACTCGACCCCACCGATTCTTCCTATCCGGAGCCACTGAGTTCATATGACATAGCCACTGCCAGAAACCCTAACAGTTCGGTCACACCGATACTGCAACATCCCAAAATTCTAAATTTTGGAATGTTATATTAAATAAATAGTTTTGATTGTTTGTTTGATTGTGGTGTGATTTCTTGTGTGAAATTGAGTGAAATTTGGAACTTTTGAAAGTTGAATGAGAGGGAATGAAATGACTTTCCCAAACTTTCACCTTGCATTTTTGATCTCCATGAATTCAAATTCATTTCATCACCAAACCCTAGAGTGAAGATGATATGACTTCTTCCATTTAAATAAATGAAAAGGGTTTTGAAAAGAATTGAATTCCATTTGGAAATATTTCAAATTCAGAAACTTTATGCAACTCAATGATTTTCATGAGAGAAGATAAAATGACTTCTTCAAATTATATGAAATATGAGTTGGACGTTTAAAAGAATAAAATTGAAAGTCCCTTTGAAGGTATTTTGAAACCCACTTTCAATTTGGAGTTATTTGGTTTTTATTCAAATTATTTTTCTCTAAAAATAAACTATATAGAAAATAGGGTAATGTGATTCCGTACAATAGAAAATTGGAGAAAAATAAATTTGAAAATCTTTTTTATTTTAAAATGAATTTTATTTGATTTTTAATGCAATAGTAGCACTTTTTTCTTTATTCAAATTTTTGTAAATTTTATTTGACTTTGAAAAAATGTTCATGATTTAGGATTTCTTTTTCTGAACATTTTGATATATGCCTATATAATATTTGTGTTTTGTTTGGTTTATGTTTTCTTTTCCTACAGTGTTTTATTAAAAAAAGGCCGAAGCCAACGGACCAAGGCCCACCCCCCTTCTATCTCTCCCTCGGCCCACCAACCTTGCGCAGCGTCGAGAGCGCTAAGCCTCGGTCGCCCGCTCCCGCTCGCCTCCGCCCGCTGCCACTGACCGCTGGGGCCCGCGTCATCTTCCTCCCCCCGCAAGAATCGGCCGGAGCATCGCCGCCGCCGCCGTATCTCGGATCTCTCGGGATCGCGGATCTCCCTCGCCCGACCCCTCCTCCAAGGCTTCCCCCTATAAAACCTCTCCCCCTTGACCCGTTTCCCCCTTTTCCCCTCGCCGAGAACCTCCGCTGCCCCCTCGAGACCTCGCTGGAATAGAGCCCCACCGCCGCGCCATTGCCACCCTGCCGCCCCACCGCAACCCCCTCGCCGCCACCCGAGCGCACCACTGCAACCCCCTCGCTCCCCTGGTTCTCCCCGACCACCACCCCGAGCTTGAAGCCACCTAGAACCTCGTTCCCCATCAGCATCGATGACCACCGCCGCCGCCAAGCTCGCCGCCGTCGTGCCCGACGTCCCTGAGCCACGCCTAGGTCGTCCATGAGCTCGCCGTAGTCTTCCGCATCGAACGGAGACGTCCCCGACGATGAAGAACCCCCGGAGCGCCCTCCCCGTCAACCCCGAGGCCGCCGTCGTCTCCGTCGACCTCGACGGCGACCTCCTCCACCGCGGTGAGCACCGGGATCGCCCTTAGCCGTCGGATCTATAGTCAACGCGTTAGATTAGCGCATTTTTTTTCTTCCGAACCATTTTCTGGTATGAGCCGGCCGTCCGCCCGTAGCTTTGCTTAGGTCGCTTGCCCTAGCCAATCCGAGCATGCCATGTAGCCCATTAGCCGACGCGTAGAATTTTTCTTTTTCTGTTTATTTTAGATTTACAGAAATAGTTCTATTTTTAGATTTCTTATATCTTTTATGTTTTAGATCCAAATTGAGTGATTCTTTTTCTGTAGCTTCAAAATTTTATGAAGTTTCTGTTGGTTCAATTAGATTTCAAATTTTAGTAGTTTAAATTTGAGTTTGCATGAATTTGTTCAAATCACTATTTTGGCCATATCTTGAGTTTTAAAAAACATTTTTGATTGATTCCTTTTGCTGTTGTTTTGTTATTGTTTTGTCTATCCAGTAGCATATATTAATTTATTTTTAGTTTATTTTAAATTAGGGTTTTAGGCAAAACAGTACTGTTTTAGTTATAGCTTTGTTTTAATCTTTTCTCTATAGTTTTTTAAAACTATTTTTTTTGTCACTTTTGACAAATTTAGTTTTGCTTCTGTTACTCAACATAAGAAAATTTTATTTTTTATTTTTTATTTTATTTTCTTTAGTTTTGTAAAGGTCATAGTTTGAGTCTTATAAAAGCTTTTATTGTGTCTTTTTGCTATTAAAAGTTTATGAAAATACTTTCTGTTAAAATTAGTTGTTATATTTTCTTTTCAGTTTATTATTATGTTAGTATTTTCTTTGTTGTTAAATTTTACTTAGGAAAGCTTTTTGGGTTATGTCTTAGAATTTTCTTTAGTAGTTTTCTTGTGTAGTTTTCATTGGTTTTTATTTTGTGTTCTTTGTGATTTGCATTTTATTTGTTGATTTTTTATTGTGAGTGTTAGAATTGCTTGCTAGTATGTTTGCTTATGTGAATACTATGTTTGACTATATAGATTTCCATCGGAATGACGAATAGTTCTACCAAGTCTTTATTTGAGTGCGATTATCTTCATCGACATACCAGGCAAGTTCACTTTGACCATGTTATTCATACCTATGTTTTTATTGCATCTAGTGTCACCATTCATAATCCCTCCAGTAGTATATTGAATCTTGTAGTTGAGTAGTATGCATGAGGTAGGAACCCATCACCCTGTTACCAAGCCTGGGACGTATATAGTTTTAATGCTACGCTATCGTAGACGGGGTTTGGTATGAGAGATTCGGGAGTGGTGTGAGGAAGGAGTACTCTACGTCAATGACGACAACTCCATGATGGCATCTGCAAGGACTGCATCTTCAAGGCCTCAAGACTTCAAGACTCGCGACAAGATTTCAATATACCTCTGGGTGGAGAATGGTTAAGAAGGGTACATGGTGCACCCAGTACTCAGTGATTCCGGAGAAGCGCCGTGATATCATGCGGAAAGCTCCACCCAGGCTCAAAGAGACGGAAGAATACTTCATGCCCGGAAGCTTACCTGTGCAACCGCAAGTCATTATGGGCTCTGGCTTGGTTGACCTTAGTTGTGACTCTGGCTGGGACGGTGCTAGCAGATGTAGAACTACGGTAGGATTGGATGAGCACCAGACAGTGGTCAGGGGAACTCTTCGGAAGACCATGTTTGGGTCGTCTTGTTCTCAAACACCCTGAAGTGCAAGAACGTCAAAAGAGGGATCGAATCTTGTGGGTAAAGTGTACAAACCTCTGCAGAGGGTTAAAACCTAATTGATTAGCTGTGTCCTCGGTTACGGACAATTTGAGCCTCTGGACTTGGATCTATCTCGGAACTCTCAACACCGGACTGGTAACTTAATTGTGGGCAACTTATGATGATATGGACTATGAGACATCGGTTGGCGGAACCATGTCATGATAGAAAACTCCGTAGTACAGACTCCAGTTATTTCCTTTGTTGTAGGGAAAATAAAATTAGCTTTTATGCAAAATAAAACTCAGACACAGAGCCACAAAGCCATATTGCATATAGTATAGATTTTATAATCTGTTCATCTTACAGTGATCTTGCCAGTACATTCAATGTACTGACCTACACGGCTACAACGTATCATGTTGCAGATATTTCTTCAACGAGTAAGAGTTACGATACAGGGTTACGGTCTACACTCAACCTGCCGATGGTGTTGATGGGACTCCACACCCGATTATTCGTTTCCGCTGAGACTTATGAGGTATATATCAGTTTTACGTTACTTATACATGTGATTGCACTTTGATATATACATTGATGTACTGTGTGTGCCAGCATACTGATCCAGGGATGGCACAGATACACAGAGGCTTGACTGTTTGAGGTCGGGTTGCTACAGATATGGTATCAAAGCACATGTTGACTGTAGGACGTGACCCTAGAAATTGAAAAGCCCCTAGGATAGGATATCTCTAAAACTTTGTTTTCAAAGACCCTTACTTCTCATCTTTTCTGATTTTATCAAATATTCCCTCTTACCTTAAATAGTTAGAATATACCCCTTTCCCTTTTGACCACACGGAGGATCAACTGAAGCCGCTCCAAGAAGGACAAGATATCGGACAACTGATGACCTCTTCAGAGTAAAGTGGATATCACCATGCATTAGAAGAGTTGAAGTTACAACAGTTGAAGATCTGAAGACTTGAAGAATTTGAAGACTCTAAAGATTTATTTGAACTTTAGAAGACTAAACCCTTGTTATATACTTACGTTAGATGCGATGATTTGTGAGATGTCATTTGTGTGATGTTTTTCAACAGCCACAAATAAAACCCGTTTTCAAAATTATTGTTTGTATTGTGTGTATCTCTCTCTATCTCCCGTATCTCATCCCAAAACCCTTGGAAACAATAGATGATGAATGAAGAAGGACTGGTATTCTCTGGACCGATGACTCAACCGGAGGCAGAACTATGGATTCAGAATATGGAGGATCACTTCAGGAACAAGTTGATTGGAGGCAAGTATGAGGTTCAATATGCTCTTCAGTACTTTAAAAAAGTGCTGCAACCTGGTGGAAAATACATCAAGCCATACAAGGATGCAACGGAGCAAGAACTTGGGAGGAATTCAAGAAGACTCTGTTAAGATCCCGTCTCATCCGGAAGCACTGCGATAACCCGAAGAAGAAACCCTGTGCCTGCAAGATTTGCAAACTAATAGGACACAACCAGGAGGAACACAAGGAAGGATGCACTCATTGTGAACAAAATCACCCAGCCGAAGAATGCCCCACTAGGCAGGTGACTTGTTTCCTATGTGAAGGAACTACTCATTACCCGACTCAATGCCAAATCTACCCCAAGGTACAAGAAGTTACTAAGCAGCAGAAAGAAGCCCTCGGGGAAAGTTTAGAAGAATCCGTGATGAAGGAAGTTATTGAAGACCCTGATGGCGAAGGCCTAAATAGATTTTACGTCATGCCTGTTTTTCTTTTGGAGAAAAAGGACATTATTCCCAGTATTGCACAAAGGAAAGGGAAGAGCATCAGCAGAAGTGAAGTTTGATCCTCAAGAAATAGAAGCTCTGATCATTACCGAGAAATCCAGGAAGAGAAAATGAAGGCATCCCCAGAACAACCCAATTTCTGCAAAAAAGGACCTTAGTCATATCACTTGTTACAGGTGCAAGGATTTAGGTCATTACGCTGACAAATGTCCAGAAAAGAAGCTAAAAATCCAAGGAGCCTACATAATCACAAAGAAGTCCCGAGACATATCGGAAGTCATTTGTTTTCGCTGCAAGGAAGCAGGACATTTTGCTAGGGAATGTTCATATCAGATGAAGGCTGGAGTTGAGTAGTTGATATTTTGATATGGATCATAAGAGTGGTAGAAAGCAATTTTATTATCATGAGTTCGATGAGTTGAGTTATGTAATGGGTGCTCAGAGATTGTAATGAATTCACGAATCAATAAAGTTAATGTGTTATGATTTCATATGTTGTATTATGTGAGTCCTTACTCTATGAACAAAGATTTTGGACCAATTTCGAGGATATGAGAAATATGGTCTATGGATGGATTTGTGAATTTCATTTTAAGGGTGGTAGTACCCTATGAAGAACACTGGACAAATGGATAGGAAAAACATATTCCACAGACTGGAATTTGGACAAAAAAATAGTTGGAGTTTGCTTTTGATACGATGGTTATGAAGAAACGGAGTACTATTGGATTTAAAGGAGGTGTAATATGGAACAAGAGTTACTCCAAGGATGAGTTAAAGTTGTACAAGTATTGAAGTGGGCCACAACCCACAGGCCTAGGAATTAATAAGGACCAAGTACCCTCTTAAAGAAGAAATTTTGGAAGAAGCTATGATTACATCAGCAGACGTTCCTTAGGAGGCTACGAAAACCCGAGAGTTGTGAAGAATGATAGATGTTTCTTTCAGCTTGCAGAATCAATGGATTTATCTGAACTCAGTTCATCGACAAGAGAATTTCTGTAATGCTTGTGAGGGTGCCCAAGTGTTAGAATGCATGATTCACTGTTTCCGTATGTGGTAATGATTTAAGTACGGGATGGATTGGCCCCCATACCGGAGACTTCTATCATGAACTATCATATGTTGATGGAAAATCAGAGAGCGCTGAAAACCTTAGAAGAATGTCGACACGATAAGCCAAAAACCTTAGAATGGTAGGACGATGGAACCCTATACAGGCAACCGTTGCCAATCATAGGATATACGGTGAGATTCAACCCCGACCATTTTCCTGCAGGAGAAACCTTAAATTGTTGACCACCAGGAGGTTTCGATAGTCATTTAGTATTGGCGACAAACCTGTCAGATATGAAGACTCAGCCTCGGAAGAACCTTACCATGATGGAAGGACACAAGAAATTGAGGAAAAGGTTATACCCCTGCCGGAAAAACCTCAGTATCGGAGTTACTCCAAAGATATGAGAAGACCGACATTGTCAACCCAAAGGAAGAGTACATGAATTTTTTTGGAACCGTAACCATGCTTTTAAGTGTGGTAGCACCCCAGACCTCTCTGGTCAATGGACTTGCTGGAAGACCCCCAAACCCTAACCTTTTCTTGCTAGCCTCTTTGAATCTCTAGGACGAGATTCATTTTAAGTGTGGTAGTTTGTAACATCCCAAAATTCTAAATTTTGGAATGTTATATTAAATAAATAGTTTTGATTGTTTGTTTGATTGTGGTGTGATTTCTTGTGTGAAATTGAGTGAAATTTGAAACTTTTGAAAGTTGAATGAGAGGGAATGAAATGACTTTCCAAAACTTTCACCTTGCATTTATGATCTCCATGAATTCAAATTCATTTCATCACCAAACCCTAGAGTGAAGATGATATGACTTCTTCCATTTAAATAAATGAAAAGGGTTTTGAAAAGAATTGAATTCCATTTGGAAATATTTCAAATTCAGAAACTTTATGCAACTCAATGATTTTCATGAGAGAAGATAAAATGACTTCTTCAAATTATATGAAATATGAGTTGGAAGTTTAAAAGAATAAAATTGAAAGTCCCTTTGAAGGTATTTTGAAACCCACTTTCAATTTGGAGTTATTTGGTTTTTATTCAAATTATTTTTCTCTAAAAATAAACTATATGGAAAATAGGGTAAAATGATTCCCTACAATAGAAAATTGGAGAAAAAGAAATTTGAAAATCTTTTTGTATTTTAAAATGATTTTTTTTATTTTTAATGCAACAGTAGCACTGTTTTCTTTATTCAAATTTTTGTAAATTTTATTTGACTTTGGAAAAATGTTCATGATTTAGGATTTCTTTTTTTTGCACATTTTGATATATGCCTATATAATATTTGTATTTTGTTTGGTTTATGTTTTCTTTTCCTACAGTGTTTTATTAAAAAAAAAGGCCGAAGCCAACGGACCGAGGCCCCCCCCCCTTCTCTCTCTCCCTCGGCCCACCTACCTTGCCCAGTGTCGAGAGAATAAAAAAATAGGAGAGAAGGATTCATCGAGTTTTACGATACGGAGCCGCCGTCACCTCCTGTTCTTCATCGGGAGGGCAGATCTGGAGTCCGTTCGGGGCTCCGGAGAGGGGAAATCGTCGTTATCATCATCACCAACCTTCCTCCATCACCAATTTCATGATGCTCATCGCCGTGCATGAGTAATTCCATTGTAGGCTTGCTGGACGGTGATGGGTTGGATGAGATTTATCATGTAATCGAGTTAGTTTTGTTAGGGTTTGATCCCTAGTATCCACTATGTTCTGAGATTGATGTTGCTATGACTTTTCTATGCTTAATGCTTGTCACTAGGGCCCAAGTGCCATGATTTCAGATCTGAACCTATTATGTTTTCATGAATATATATGTGTTCTTGATCCTATCTTGCAAGTTGTAGACACCTATTACGTGTTATGATCCGCATACCGCAAGGTGACAATAATTGGGATTCTTTTCGGTGATTACCGTAGTTTGAGGAGTTCATGTATTCACTAAGTGCTAATGCTTTGGTCCGGTTCTCTATTAAAAGGAGGCCTTAATATACCTTAGTTTCAATTAGGACACCGCTGCCACGGGAGGGTAGGACAAAAGATGTCATGCAAGTTCTTTTCCATAAGCAGGTATGACTATATTCGGAATACATGCCTACATTACATTGATGAATTGGAGCTAGTTCTGTGTCACCCTAGGTTATAGCTGTTGCATGATGAATGCCATCCGACATAATTATCCATTAGTGATCCATTGCCTACGAGCTTTTCACATATTGATCTTTGCGACGTTACTTTGCCATTGCCACTGTTACAATTGCTACAAAACTGCTACTGTTACTTTTGCCACCGTTACCGTTACTTCCATACTACTTTGCTACTAAATACTTTGCTGCAGATATTAAGTCTTTCAGGTGTGGTTGAATTGACAACTCAGCTGCTAATACTTGAGAATATTCTTTGGCTCCCCTTGTGTCGAATCAATAAATTTGGGTTGAATACTCTACCCTTGAAAACTTTTGCGATCCCCTATACTTGTGGGTTATCAGCCATGAAAATATCATGCAAAGCAATATGAAAATGAATGCTCAAGTCATAAAAATGGAACGGTGGAAGTGGCATGGCAATATATCTCAGAATGGCTATGGAAATGCCATAATAGGTAGGTATGGTGGCTGTTTTGAGGAAGATATAATAAGGCTTATGTGTGATAGAGCGTATCATATCACGGGGTTTGGATGCACCTGTGAAGTTTGCACATCTCGAGGTGAGAAAGGGCAATGCATGGTATTGTAGAGGCTAGCAAATTGCAGAAAGGTGAGAGTGCGTATATAATCCATGGACTCGCCTTAGTCAGAAAGAACTCACATACTTATTGCAAAAGTGTATTAGCCCTGGAAGCAAAGTACTATTACGTTGGTAGGAAAAGACCATCGCTCGTTCCCGACCGCCACTCATAAGGAAGACAATCAATAATAAATCATGCTCCAACTTCATAGCATAACGAGAGACTATACGTGCACGCTTCGGGAATCACAAACCTTCACACCAATATTCCTACTAACCGCAAACTTTTACTAGTACCTCCCACATATTATCATCTCTATATCGCAAAACTATTGCAAGGAATCAAACACATCATATTCAGTGATCCACAAGTTTTATGTAGGATTTTATGACTAACCATGTGAATGACCAATTCCTGTTGACTCTCTAAATAGATATAAGTGAAGCAAGAGAGTTTAATTCTTTCTACAAAAGACCATGCTCTGACAAATATAAGTGAAGCAAAAGAGCATTCTAGAAATAACGGTTTTCTATATAGAGAGAAACAGGCAATCCAAACTTCAAATGATATAAGTGAAGCACATGAAGCATTCTATAAAGCCATACTCAAAAGTTATAAGTGAAGTGCAATGAGCATTCTATAAATCAACCAAGGACTATCTCATACCAGCACGGTGCATTTAAGAAATGTGAAAAATGAACACAAAATACGCTCCAAGATTTATGCATATCATGTGAACAAAACAAAACTGAAACATATCGATACTTGTTGAAGAAAGATAGGATGCCTTCCGGGGCATCCCCAAGCTTAGACGCTTGAGTCCCCTTGAATATTTACTTGGGGTGCCTTGTGCATCCCCAAGCTTGAACTCTTGCCTCTCCTCCTTCTCCTCATATCGAGACCTCCTCTATCTTCGAATAACAATCTAATCATCTTAAAGGCAAATCTTGGCACATTATTTTTATAATACAATGGATTTGTACAAGGGGATAATTATTTTTGTTGAAAAGTTTCTGTAATTCAAGATTCACAAAGTTTCCATGGGCATGAACAAGTTCAAGGATATCCCCCATTCCAACGATGTTCATCCTTCTCACTTTCACTTTTCCTTTCGAAAAAGTTTTAGGCTCCCCTCTATATTTTTTGTTTTTAAAACTTTATAAAAGGACACAACAGAATAAAATGACTCTCTAAAACTTCCGGGTTGTCTCCCTGGCAGCGCTTTCTTTAAAGCCATTA
Organism: Thinopyrum elongatum; assembly: GCA_011799875.1. Taxonomy (NCBI): domain Eukaryota; kingdom Viridiplantae; phylum Streptophyta; class Magnoliopsida; order Poales; family Poaceae; genus Thinopyrum; species Thinopyrum elongatum. Next base: position 231,522,703 of record CM022298.1, read on the forward strand.
AGCTAGGCATAAAGTGCTCAAGTAATTGATCCACTGGATCCCAAGGTATATGAAAGCCAATTTTAATTAACAATGATTTGTAATTTAATAGTGAGCACAAAGCAACATATATCATGCAATTACGAAGTCTATCTCTCTTCCTATGCATCTGCATGTCATAAACGAACAATTCATGCACATCAAGTAAAGGCCAATACATAGCGTAAGCAATTTCTTGCGATTCTATCGTGTTGTAAACATAGAGAGGCAGAGTTGTAGTTCCTCTCTCATAATAATTGCAAGTAGGAGCAGCAAGCACATGCATATTATATTCATCAAAATTATCATGTGAAATAGTAAAACGCAACCCATCAATATAATTCTTAATAAGAGCAAACTTCTCCGATATAGTGTAGTTGGGAGAATTCAAAAAGATAATAGGACTATCATGTGTGGGTGCAATAGCAACAATTTCATTCTTAACATAAGGAACTATAGCAAGTTCATCTCCATAAGCATAATTCATATTGGCATCTTGGCCACAAGCATAGCAAGCATCAAGTTCATCAAAAAAGGATATTTCAAATGAATCATCATAGCAATTATCATAGCATTCATCCTTCGGTAAGCACGAAGGGAAATTAAAGAATGTATGATTTGAAGAGTTACTCTCATTAGAAGGTGGGCATGGGTAGCTAATCCGCTCTTCCTCCTTTTGTTCTTCGCTCTCCTCATCATCTTTTTCATCCAATGAGCTAACAATTTCATCAATTTCTTCTTCCATAGATTCCTGCAAAATATTAGTCTCTTCTTGGACAGCGGAGACTTTCTCAATAAATACATTAATATTGAAATTGTATTTATAATTCTCATAGCAATATTTAAGTATAGCAAGATTTTCTGGTCTATAAACAGCATCATCATAATCATCATACTTTCCAAACAAATATTCAATTTCATAAGCACCCTTAAAAGCAACAAATTCTTCTATTCATTCCACATCAGAGTAATCATATCTACCATTAGCATAAGAATCCAAGGTTTCATTATCATTAAATTCACATGAAAAGGGAAGGAGTTTAGCCTTCATCCTAGAGCAACAAGTAATATCATATCTCGAGCATAAATTCCAATCATACCATTGCAAATAATCAATTTGATCCATAAGGGTTTCCCTTTTTGAGCCAAGCAATAATCCCTAAAGTATTCATGTTGATCCAATGTGTCTCCCATTATCAAGTTGAATGGTGTTTTCTCAGGAAATCAAGGTAGTGTTTAATATTTTTCACGTAACGAGCATCGAAGGTTTTAGGAGGTTCCCCATCTCCATGAGTAGCAAGTACACCTAATTTTTTTGGTGTTTCGTGTTCCATATCCATAACTAAAGATAGAGAACAACTTAGAACAGAAAATAAAAACTACTTAGTGATAAAGCAAACAAGCACACACGAGAATATTCACCCCATGCTATTGCTCCCCGGCAATGGCGCCAGAAAAAGGTCTTGATAACCCACAAGTATATGGGATCGTTTGTAGCCTTTTTCGATAAATAAGAGTGTCGAACCCAACGAGGAGCTAAAGGTAGAACAAATATTCCCTCAAGTTCTATCAACCACCGATGCAACTCTACGCACACTTTAACATTTGCTTTACCTAGAACAAATATGAAACTATTTTGTAGGTGTGATGCTAGAACTACTTTGCAAGAATAAAACTACGAGTACTTTGCGAGATAATAAAAGTTAGTTGTTTAGTAAATAGCTTTTTGTAACACAAGAAAGTTATTTGTCCCTACGCAATTGATAACTAGACCGGTGATCATTATTGCAATTTTATATGAGGGAGTGGCATGAGCTAACATACTTTCCGTACTTGCATCATATGCACTTATGTTGGAACTATAGCAAGCATCCACAACTACCAAAGATCATTAAGGTAAAACCCAACCATAACATTAAGTATCAAGTCCTCTTTTCTCCCATACGCAACATGCCCCTTACTCGGGTGTAAGCTTCTGTCACTCTAGCACCCACCATAAGCGAATCATGAACGTATTGCAACACCCTACAGCGGGGATCCCTCACGTTTGCGCGGTACGGAGGGCACCGTAGGACAACACCAAAATAAAATATACAACTCAAACCAACCACGATCATCAATCAACCCATAGGACAAAACTGATCTACTCAAACATCATAGGATAACCACATATCATTGGATAATAATATATAGTGTTGAGCACCATGTTTAAGTAGAGAATTGCAGCGGGAATAGAGAGGTTACACTGCTGCATAGAGGGGGAGAAAGTTGGTGTTGACGGTAGCAAGGTTGTTGGTGTAGATCGTTGTTACGATCCTTGCCCCAGCGACACTTCGGCACCACCGAGAGAGAGGGGTAGAGAGCCCCCTCCTCCTTCTTCTTCCTTCACCTCCCCCCCTAGATGGGAGGAGAGTTCCCCCTCTGGTCCATGGCCTCCATGGCGGCGGAGGGGCGAGAGCCCCTACGATATTGGATATCTCTCTGTTCTCTTCTGTTTTGCGTTCCTGTTTTCTGGCCAAAAACCATATCTTAAATTCCCGGAGATTCGTAACTCAGATTGTGCTAAAATTTTCACACAATTTTTTTTCGGATATAAGCTTTCTGGCACCCGAAGAAGAGCCCAAACCGACTTACGGGGTGCCCACAAGGCACCACCGCGCTCCAGGGGGGAGGCCGCGCCCTGGTGTCTTGTGGAGGTCGTGGACTTCTGTTTGCGTTGATTCCACCTCCCAAAAATCACATATATTCTAAAATAATTCTCCTTAAAATTTTATTACATTTGGACTTCGTTTGTTATGGATATTCTACGAAACAAAAAATATGCAACAAATAGGAACTGGCAGTGGGCACTGGATCAATATGTTAGTCCCAAAAATAATATAAAATATTGCCAAAAGTATGTGAAAGTTGTATAATATTGGCATGGAACAATAAAAAATTATAGATATGATGGAGACGTATCATTTACTCACTTTTCATTGCACGAGAGAGGATGGTAATTAGGATGGTCAGTCCTGTAATCAAAATGAAAAATTATATAATGAAACAAACTCCCCAGAAAGCTATTGGTATGGAGGGCACCCGTGAATTCGGCTAGCAATGGCTTGTGATTGTTGGTTGAGGGGGAGTCAACTTTACCTTTCCACTTGGGAATTGCCAATAATGTGTGTCAGTGTACTAAAGTTTGGGTCCTTTAGTACCCCATACTTGTGCACGGACGGTTGTAGCCATACCAGCGGCAAGGCCTGCCGGGGGACAGCTGGAAGCAAGTGCAAGACTATCAAGAAGGCATTCAAACCAGTGACTAGAAGACAGAAGCCCAAAGGTCAGATCCCTGGCAAGAGACTTGCCGGGATGGCTAGCGAAGACCCGGCAAGACTCGCACCCGGCAAGATCACGCCACCCTGCCACCGCTCTAGCGTAGCGACCAGCCTGTCATTTGGGTTTTGTCCTCCTGGATGCGTGTCATCGCACTAGTGGTGGACGAGCTTAAGCGGTGCTGATGGGACGGGCCCTTTTTCCGTCCCCAAGAAAGTAAGGGACACCTAAACGGACACCTAAACGGAGCATATAATGCGTTTGTCCTAAATCATCAGTGATAAGCATGTAAACACTGTAGCAACTTTACACCTCTTGTATGTACTGTACGCCACTGTTGGTGACCCCTTGGACGTATAAAAGGAGGCCCAAGGCATAGCTACAGCGGAGAGGACTCTCTGGCCCATTCTGCATGCGTAGCTACTGCTCGAACAAACTGTTCATCGCTAGCGCTCCTGGAGCTTGTGCTTAATCAGCCACAATAAACCAAAGCAGGAGTAGGGTATTACGCTTCTCAGCGGCCCGAACCTGGGTAAAAATCCCCTCGCGTTGATCGTCGGATCTGCTCTTTGTGCATACCTCTCTCCCCGCCGAACTGTGAAAGGGATCTACGCGATCCCATAGGTGTCGTAAGCCGACATCTTTGGCGCGCCAGGTAGGGGGAGTAGGTTGCACGAACCTGATCTAGCAATCAGCGTTTCAGTCTCTTGATCATTTTCGTCACCATGGCTCCCAAGAAGAAGGGTTTGGCGGCGGTTGGTCCATCTGCGTCCGATTTGCCCGTGCCTTCACAGACGGGCGATGGCGTGGACGCAGGTGTAGGAGGTGGAGGTCTTGAGCTTCCACGATGTTCTGGCGATCAAATCCAGGTGAGCGGCGTTGTTCACAGCGGCAACAACAACCCGCACGCTGCTAGGTCTAAGGACGGAGCGGTGCCGCCTACAGGTGGCACGGCGAACTCCAAAGACGAGATGGTGCCTTCCAAGGCACCCACGCCGGCACATGCGCGGCGGCCTTCTCAGGTCGTGCGCGATGAATAGCGCCATGACATCGGTGGTTCTAGGAGTTCCCAAGGAAAGACCCTTGTGCATCATTCCCGAGACACGCGGGGTCAGCATGCACGTCAAGATGCTGGTGGAAGCGCGGCGCAGTCGCGGGACCGTGATGGAGCTCCTTCTAACACGGTTAGGAGTCAAAGCACCTCATATTCCTCGCACCTTTCGCCGACGCCTACACCAGCAGAAGCGTTGGCACGAGCACAGCTGCTCCTGGATTTCCCTCCCGCTCCGAAGAAGCTCAAAGAATGGAGAACTGCTATTCAGAGCCTCATCGGCTTCACCAACGGAGATGGGCTGCAGCAGGCAGAACCTTCGCGGCGGCGATCCATCGACCCGACGCGTGCCGTGGTGAAAAGACTGGAGGTGGAACGACTACGATGCATTCTCCTCCATAATAGCAATAGCGGTCGCTAACTCGGCAGACCGACGTCTGTGATGGTGATTCCACGGCGTCGTCTGATCCGCGAACGTGCCGCGATCAATGTCAAGTTCTTCGGGAGCGAAGCAAAGAAGACGCTCGAACTACCATCGAGCGGTGACGGGAAGCGTGCTATCAATCTGATAGACGCGCGGGGCCCACTGTAGACAAGCCTGCGCCAGGGTATTCCGGTGACTTACCTTATGAGGTGGGTTGTCCAGCGTTTACCCGCGAGCTGCGGTGAGTCCAGAGGCCCAATTCCTGAACATTCAACCGGAAGTCCCGGAGAAATATGATGGCAAGACTCACCCGTCGGAGTACCTGAGCATCTACACCATTGCGGTGCAGGCTGCCAGGGCTCGAGACGACAAGATACTCGCCAACTACTTCTCGTTGGTGCTCAAGCCCAACATCAGGTCGTGGTTGATGCATCTGCCGGAGAATTCCATTTCCTCCTGGGCAGACCAGTGTCATCAGTTTGTTGGCGCCTTTACCGGAGGCCACCAAGCTCCTGGCCAGGAAAGTGATTTACATCTCATCCCTCAGAAAGAGGGTGAGCCCTTGCGCAAGTACATACAGAGATTCAGCCGAATACAGCACAATATCCCAGACGTTCATCCTGCCACTATTATTAGCGCGTTCCATCAGAACGTGCGCAATCGCAAGATGCAGGAAGAGCTGGCGATGAACAAGGTCAGGGATATTGCCGAGCTCTATGCTCTGGCTGTCAAATGTGCTTGGGCTGAAGAGGGAAGGAGGTTCCCCGGCGAGGATGCTGGCGCAGGAATCGACTCTGAAGGTGAAGATGCCGCCGCCCCGACAAGGAAAGGTTGACGGCGTAACAAGAAGCGCAAGGGCAAGGTTGTGCTTGCCGTCGAGGAATCTGGCAACCCCGGCACCGCCAAGAAGATCAAGGTTGATGGCCCCGGCAAGGAGGTTGCCGGGTGTACCTCCTGCCAGGCCTTGGAGGCTGCCGACAAGCCGGCGGGCTCCGACAAGCAATACTGCAAGATCCATCGCACTAAGGGCCATGATCTCCAAAACTGCCGACAAGTTGAGCAGCTTGTCGAGAGGCAGAAAGCTGAGTATGAAAGGTGAGACAAGGAGAGAGCCCAGGATGGTGCTGAGGGGTCTGGCAAGAAGTGCGGTAGCTGAGGAGGTCACCGCGGCAAGGCCAAGCAACAGAAGGAGAGGCCCACTCAAGGCTGCGACAAGGAAGAGGGGGGTGACGATGACAACAAAGAGGACGATGAGTCCAGTGAGCACGAGTTCCAAAAGGCTACAGAAGCTATGTGCATTGACGGAGGCGCCTCGTTGCATTCTTCTCACCGCCAACTTAAATAGTGGGTGCACAAGATTAATGCGACAGAGCCGTCAGTCGATGCCCGGAAGCCTCTGAAATGGTCCAAGACGCCTATCATTTTTTACGCTGAGGACCACCCTGATCGCACAACCGCGGTCGGGTGTTTGCCATTGTTGGTTTCACCAACGATTCGCAACCTCAAGGTGACAAAAGTGTTAGTTGACGGTGGGGCCGGTTTGAACCTGATCTCGCCTAGTGTGGTCAAGAGGTTGCAAATTCTTGACGAAGATCTCGAGGAAACGGGCATGTTTCAAGGGATCAATCCAGGAAGGAGCTAGCCGAAGGGCAAGATCACGCTGCCAGTGATATTTGGCAGTGAGCTGAACTACAGAATAGAAAAGATCGTTTTCGACGTCTCTATGATTCCGTTAACATATAACGGGATTCTGGGCCATCCAGCGCTGGCCAAATTCATGGTGGCCTCGCACTACGCTTACAATGTATTGAAGATGCCCGGGCCGATGAGCATCATCACTGTCAACTCCGACAAGAAGGATGCGCTTATCTGCGCCGACCAACTCTACCGGGAGGCAGTTGCAGCATCTGCCGCCAAGGCACTTGCTCCTGTCGCTGAAGCTCCTGGGGGGAAGAAGAAGACCGACAAGACCTCTAGCACACACCCCGGCAAGCGCACCTCCTCGGAGTGCTGCGCTCCCGTCGAGGATGTGCCGGAGAGCTCCACCTGCAAGAGCAAGAAATCCAAGGCAGCTCCACTAGAAACTAAGAATGTGCCCATCAAGGAGGATGGTACGGGAGGAACTTTCACCATAAGTTCCACCCTCGATGACAAATAGGAAAGCGCGCTCGTTGCTTTCATGTGGGCGAATATCGATGTGTTTGCATGGCAACCATCCGATATCCCCGGTGTTCTCAGGGAAGTAATTGAGCACCATCTTGCTGTCTGTCCTCATGCGCGGCCCGTCAAGCAGAAAGTTAGGAAGCAGTCTTTGGAATGGCAAGAATTTATTGCTGAAGAAATCAGGAAGTTGGAAGCGGCAGGTTTGGTCAGAGGAGTGCTCCATCCGACGTGGTTGGCCAGTCTAGTTGTAGTGCGCAAGGCGAATGGAAAATGGAGGCTATGTATCGACTATACAGATATCAATAAAGCCTGTCCAAAAGAACCTTTCCCCTTGCCACGCATCGACCAGATTGTGGATTCCACTGCCGGCTACGATTTGTTGTCGTTTCTCGACGCCTATTCTGGGTACCATCACATTTTCATGGCAAAGGAAGACGAAGAGAAAACCGCATTTATCACCCCGTGTGGTATGTATTGTTTCTTACGTATGCCTTTCGGGTTGAAAAGTGTCGGTTCAACGCTTGCAAGAGCGGTCCAGATCGGTTTTGAGCCTCAGCTACATAGAAATATGGAAGCCTATATGGATGACATAGTGGTTAAAACCAAGGACAAAGCAACACTCATACAAGATTTAGAAGAGACATTTGCAAATCTGCGCAAGATCAATCTGAAGCTCAATCCTGAGAAGTGTGTGTTTGGCGTTCCATCCAGCAAGCTTCTCTGGTTCTTTGTATCTCAGCGTGGGATCGAAGCAAATCCCGACAAGATCAAGGCAATTGAGCAGATTGAAGCACCAAGACGTGTCAAAGATGTGCGTCGACTTGCCGGCTGCATCGCTGCTCTGAGCAGGTTCATCTCCAAATCTGCTGAGCGCGCCCTGCCCTTTTTCAAAATCTTAAAGAAGGCAGGCCCAATGAAATGGACTCCGGAAGCGGAGGCAGCGCTGTAGGATTTGAAGCGGTACCTCTCTTCTCCACCGATACTAGTCGCGCCTAAACCACAAGAGCCGTTGCTGCTATATTTAGCAGCGACAAATCAAGTGGTTAGTGCTGCATTAGTAGCATAGAGAGAAGTCGACGAGGAAGTAGCGGCGACGGCAAGACCGTCAAATGACGAGCTGGGATCTTCCCCGGCAGGGTCTGGTGCCGACAAGACAGAATCTGCAATGTCAAATGAAGCAACACAGAGGAAGAAGATGGTGCAATGCCCAGTTTATTTTGTCAGCTCCCTTTTGCAGGGGGCTAGGTCAAGATATTCTGGTGTGCAGAAGTTGCTCTTCGGCCTCCTTATGGCTTCGAGGAAGCTGTGCCATTATTTCCAAGCACACGAAATCACCGTCGTCACTCGCTTCCCGTTGCAACGGATTTTACGAAATCCAGATGCGACCGGCAGGATTGTGGAGTGGGTGTTGGAACTGTCAAGCTTTGATCTCAAGTTTGAAAGCACTTCAACAATTCAGAGTAGAGCCTTGGCGGAGTTCATTGCAGAGTCTAACCCAACGCGAGACGAAGAAAGTCAAGAGACAACTCTCCCCGGCAAGTAAATAGATCGAGAGTGGATTATGTATTTTGACGGGGCTTTCTCGCTGCAAGGCGCCGGTGCTGGCGTGCTGCTTGTCGCACCCACCGGAGAGCACCTCAAATATGTAATTCAGATGCACTTTCCCCAGGAGAGATCAACAAACAACACTGCAGGATATGAAGGGATGCTTGCTGGTCTCAGGATCACGGTGGACCTTGGAATTAAGAAGCTCATCGTCAAAGGTGATTCACACCTTGTTGTCAAGCAAGTGAAATAAGACTATCAGAGCCCGTTGATGGAAGCATATGTAGATGAAGTGAGGAAATTGGAGGAGCGCTTTGACGGTCTGCAGACAGAGCATGTTCCTCGAGCAGAGAACAACATTGCTGACGACCTGTCAAAGCATGCTGCCCTCAAGTTACCTGTGGAACCAGGTACTTTTGTGCTCCGATTGACTCAGCCATCCGTAACACCATCAGCGAGGCAAGATAAATGAAGGAGGTTGAATTCCGGCCAGTACTTTCCCGTAGAGCTCCCAGAAGCCGTCGACAAGGAAGTTGCCGGGAACAACGCCAAGCTTGTTGGGGAGCAACAGGCTCCGGCAAGGCCTCAAGCCCTTGCCGTAGAGACAAATGTGCCCGCGACAGAAGACATGCCTTTAGTCCTTGCTGTCGAGCCTCAGGCTCCAGCATGGGCACAGCACATCGTCCAGCTCCTCCAAACAGGGGAACTCCCTGAAGAACAGGAAGAAGCGGAGAAAGTAGCCCGTCGGTCTAGTATGTACCAATTTGTGGACAATGTCCTGTACAGAAAGAGACCGAACGGCGTGAAATTGAAGTGCATTCCTCGGGAAGATGGACTGGAGCTGTTGGCAGAGATACATGGAGGCATATGTGGCTCCCACATAGGCTCAAGGGCTCTTGTCGGTAAGGCATTCCGGCAAGGTTTCTTTTGGCCTACTGCCCTCCAGGATGCAACTGCACTAGTAACCAAGTGTGAAGCGTGCCAGTTCAATTCAAAGAAATAGCATCAGCCAGCTCAGGCTCTTCAGATAATCCCTTTTTCTTGGCCATTTTTGGTCTGGGGGCTCGACATATTGGGCCCTTTTCCCCGTGCTACCGGGGGCTTTGAGTACTTGTACATCGCAATCGACAAGTTCACAAAGTGGCCGGAAGTGGAAGCAGTGAGAAAGGTGACAGCACAGTCAGCCGTCAAGTTCTTCAAAGGACTAGTTTGCCATTTTGGTGTGCCAAACAGGATCATCACCGACAACGGCACACAGTTCATGAGCCACACCTTCATGCAATACTTCCAAGACCTTGGCAGCAAAATCTGTTTTGCTTCTGTTGCTCATCCGAGACGCAACAGCCAAGCGGAAAGGGCAAATGCTGAAGTGTTGGGAGGTCTCAAGACAAGGACTTTCGACAAGCTAAAAATGTGCGGAAGATGCTGGATTGATGAGCTGCCGGCGGTTCTTTGGTTAATCAGAACGACACCAAATCGAGCCACTGGCCAGACACCCTTCTCCCTAGTGTACGGGGCAAAAGCAGTTCTCCCCATGGAACTCATACACGGGTCACCTCGAGTGCTCGCTTATGATGAGCTTGAGCAAGAGCAGCTGCGGCAAGATGACGCTACGCTCCTTGAGGAAGATCGTCTTCAGGCTGTTGTGCGAGCTGCACGCTACCAGCAAGCCTTGCGTCGCTACCATAGCCGCAAGGTTCATGCCCGAAGTCTTGAGGAAGGCGACCTTGTTCTTCGGCGCATTCAGTCGGCCAAGAATTCCAACAAGTTAACGCCGAAGTGGGAAGGCCCTTATCGGGTAGTACGAGTCACCAGGCCTGGCGCTGTCCGCCTGGAGACCAAGGATGGCATTCCAGTGAGCAATTCCTGGAATATCGAGCATCTTCGTAAGTTCTACCCATAAGACGCGATTGTCAGGTCCCCCGGCAACCACCTTTTGTACGAGTTTTGCTAGCAAGGCATGTGATCCTTTGTACAAAGCCAGGCGCAGACCCTGTGCATAGTTGAATAAGCTTAAGTGTTTTACAATTCCTCTCGATTTTCATGTTAATCTATATGCATGCTTGTCTGAGATATTGTATTACATTTGCTTCTGGTAAGCGTTAACGAATCGCCAAGGTCCCATATCCTTGTTTTCTCTTATTTCTTTTTCTCAAAGGATAGAAGGTTCCCTCGCGTGCAAGTTTGCCAGGGGGAGTGATGGTATGGATACCGACAGGCGATGTTCAAGGTTGACATCTTGCAGGAAGGAGTTGAGCAAGAAAAAGCTAAGTTGACTTTAAGTGAATTTCTTTTTTACTTAAGGGGTATTTTCCTTGAACGATTTTGACTTTTGTATGGAAAACCTGCACGCGAAGGAACCTTGTCGTGATCGGTTGCGCCCTTACTCTGTTTTAAGTCCGCTAAACAGTTTAGTTGGCTGCACTGAAAACATCAAGGTATCTTGCCGGTAGCGACACCTCCAGCAGGCTGCTAAGGACCCGTTCCTCAAAGCGCTCACGGCAAGGGTGTGCACGCCGGCAAGTTTTCAAATAAGCATAGGGCATGCACCATACAAAAAGAAATCCGACAAGAGAAATAGCATGCATTCATCCAAAACATAGCAAGTTATATTACATTGATAGTTGCCGTGATTCTAACTGAAGATGAAATTGTCTTTGGCATGGAATGGTGGCGGCAAAGATGAAGTGAAGTGGCTAGTCCCTACGCTGGCCTTCGAACCTCTTGACTTGGCTCACCTTGCCGACGATGGGCGCAACAAGCTCTTTGAGTGCCTCGAGGTCAACATTCTCCGGCAAGCTATCGAGAATGTTGGTAAGGTTGATGCCAGGGTTCTTGTGCACCACTTTGACGAGCACCTTGAGGAGGACGGCCCGGCAGAGTTTGCAGGATTTGTTGGCCAGATGGGTTGCTCGTTCAGAATGGAGCTGCTTCAGGGCATCAACGACGCTCTCGAAGAACATGGCCAGCTTGGCGCTCGGAGACACCCTGTCGTCGGAAGAGTAGTTGAAGTTCTGCAGGCCCATGGTGGACAGTTCTGCTGCAAGCCTTTCCGCGACGTCAACAAGGTGCTCGGTCCAGATCTTTGCACCTTTCTCAAAATCATTATAAGTGGCGGTGGCGCTCTTGAGCAGATCCTTCTTGTTCCGGAGGTCCTTGATCAAGGCCTTCTCGCGAGCCTTGCCGTTCTCCAGGGACTTCTCCAGCATGGTCAGCTTCAGTTTCAGATCAGCGATAGATTCATTGGCTGAGGTTAGCTTTTTGATCTTGTCGGACATAGAGGTTTGCATCTGCGCCAAGCTGTAGAGAGTCCTCTTTCTGTCAGCTTTGAGCGTCGAGAGCTCCTTGCCATGGTCCTCGAGATACGCCTCCAGCCTCTTTACTCTATCGCGCAGCTTGTTCTTGGCAGCCTCTGTGGCTTAGCTTCGAGCGTCTCCTTGTGTTTCTGCTCCAGCTCCTGGGTTTGTTGCGCGATAAGACTTTCGATCTCCTCGTCCTTGCTGTGGAGCTTGGCGGCAAGCACCTCCTCGCGAGCGGCTAGGTCTTCTTCTTGAGCATCAAGCCCAATGCGGCGTTCCGTCAAGCGAGCTTCCTCTACAGCGGCCTGCTGCGCGGCCTCTTCCTGTGCCTTCTCGGCGTCAGACTGCTTTAAGAGGAACTCGCACCAACTTTGACTCAGTTGTTCCCAGCTAGCCATCAGCTCCTGGAAGGCCTTAGAATACCAGACTTGCATTTCCTCAACATGCTTCTGGAAATCTGCCTCTGCTGCTTCAGCAACTACTGCCCTGGAGTCCAACTTTTCCTTTCGGGAGCGGTGAAGCGCCTGGAGCTTCTGGAAGTTGCTACTCATGGCTTGGAGGAGCTGTTCTTCCTTGGACTCGCTGCTACTGGCGCATGGCTCGTCAACGATCTTGAGTCCAGCAGTGGCAATGACGTCTTCATCAAGAATTTCCTCTTCGGTTGGCACCCCAGTGCTTGCCGTCCCTGGTATACTAACGAACAGGTTGTCACCAACCTTAAGGTATCTGCTTGACGGAGGGGCTTCAGATGTAGACGGTTGATCCTCGACAACCGCCTCGCTAGCAACTGGGGGCTCCGTGACCGGTGCAGTGCCAGGCGCTCCTATGGCAGGAATGCCATCAGTATGGTCACCGGTCTCCTTGCCGGCCCTCTCAGCAGACCCCTTGGCGGTTTCCTCCTATGCATCCTTGGCGGCCTCGTCAGCAGTGACTTTGTCGGCCTCAGCGGCAGCATCCTTGGCGGTCTCCTCGATGACGATATCAACATCCATTTGTTCCATCAAGGGAAGATCTGAAGACCGGGGAAGGAAACAAGATGAGACCAAGGTTGAAGTTCAAGAAGTCAAAAATAAAGAAAGAATGACAAGTACTCAGAGGCAAGTGGTTTAGCTGTGTCAAGCTGCTGAGAGGTGGTTTCTCCGTTCCCGGCAACATTAGCTGCCGATGTAGGACTGCCAGTGCCCGTGCTTGCCGGCTCCTCTTCAACACGAATGGTCTCGCCAGTGGAAGCCCTTGCCGGAGATTCATCTCTGGGCGGCGTGGTTGACGGAGGCAGTGCATCAGGGATGGCCCTCGATGGCTCTCCTTGTTGCCGTTCTTCTCCTGCAAGCCCGGTGATGTCAGTAGCAAAGATAAACACCTCAACGCCCGCCAGCGGAAAATGGGTAGTGGACTCACGCTGGGGGCTGAGTTGAGGACTGAGCTCTGGGCTGACGACAATGATCTCTGGGGCACCTACGGTGCTTGCCGGGGGCTCGTCACCCATTGAAGTCTTTGCCTTCTTCGCCATCCTTTGCGCCAATGTTTCTGTATCACTGCGGAGACAGGCCAAAGCAAGACAAGTGAATTAAGCAAATCAGAAACTCAGAAGTTAAAAGATTTGGCAGGACCCTTACTCTTCTCTTTCTGGGCTAAAAGCGGAGATGTCGAAGTCGACCTCCACTACAGTGTCCGTATGAGGGGGCGGAGAAGGGGTCCTGGGTCATTTGGATGTGACAGAAGCGGCGGGTCAATGTGACCCTGTTGCTCCGGCTGTTGGCGCTGTCGTATGAGACGCCCCCACCGCTCCAGTTGTTGTCGCGGTCGTGCATCTCGTACGTCGCTCGGGTTGCTGTTGAGCTTCTTGCTGCTGCGCAGCCTTGCCGGCCGCCTTCTTGCCGGGAACCTCACCGCTCGAGGAAGGTTGACATGCTGGAACGCCAGAGGCGGCTTTCCACAGCACGCGCTTCTTCTTCTCTGGAGCTGGGGGCTCCTCGTGCAGCTGCTCCTCAGTTGTGTCTTCGACAGAAGGGCTCCCGGCAGCTGTGCCGCTCTGTTTTCTGGCAGTCTCACCCTGCCCGGCAAGATTTCCCCCTGACATTACTTCTTCTCAGCGCTGACGGCCTTCGCAGCAAGATTTGCCTCTTCCACCATGCTGGTGATATACGCCACTTCTTCGTCAGTAGTGGGGCGGATGAGATTTGTCTCTTCCCGGATAGCTCTTTCCGACAGACTGTCAAAGAACCCCTGTGCTTGCTCTGTGGATGGCTCGACCCAAGTTCCATCGAGGCCGTGAGCATTATACGCCAGCATCATGGCGATGATTGAGGTCAGAGCGGAGTTGTTGCACAGAGGAATTATGCTCGCCGGCAACTTATATTTCCCGCCGGGCCTGAACAGTTTGTTGCAGAGAGCTGTGTGATGTATGATTGTCAAGTTGTTGTTCAGCCCAGGACACAGCCTCATGATATCTGCCGCATTCCAAAACTCCCAGGCTGGTCTCCCTTTGTTATGCAAAGGAGCGATGCGGCGGCGAAGGAAATCAGCGCCAATCATTTCTATTATGAGCCCGGCAGCCCTGAGACGGTGGATCCTCGTAATTGCGATTGTGAGCTTCTCGTCTTGAGGATCGAGAGCGCTCCAGTCATTGCCGCGGACCACTTTTGTTTGTTGGGGCAAACAGAAAGGTTGGGGATCTTTCTCCTCAATCCAGCACCATTTGCCCTGCCATTCTTCCCACTTGATACGGTAGAGCCCCTCTGGATATATCTCTTTATTCCATGCCCTTGGAATCCAGGTGATAGAACCAGAAAGGGCGTCTCCTTTTTCGATACGGGGAATGAAATAGTGGCGAAAGAGGGCTGTGCTGGGAATTACTGCAGCGAAATTTTCACAGAGATGGGCAAAGACTAACATGCATGTCACGGCATTCGGCGCGAAATCCAAAAGACAGAAGCCGTATGTGTACATGATGTCGATGAAGAAATCAGAAAACGGAGGGCAGAGCCCGCAATAAAAGTATGCTGCAAAGAAAGGGAATTTATCTAGGCCACCCTCGGAGGAAGCTGGGTTTTCATGTGTAGCGGGATGAGCCTTCGTCTCCCTCCCCCACATGCACAGATATCGATCCTTCAGGGCGCTCGTGTCGAGCATCGGGGTGAAGACGACGTGCTCCTTCCGCATCTTCACCAGCTCGCTCTTCTCTGCCTGCGCACCCGAGCCGGCAGCTTTCACCTCTTTGCCCTTGCTCGCTTTGGGCGGCATGGCGACTGTGGAAGCAGGGGCCAAGGGCAATGAGAGAGTGAGGGCATCGGATGGATGGGAGAGGCTCTGCTTTGAGTTCGAGGAAGAAGGCGATGGCAGTTTCCAGATTGGAAAGGATGGGAGGTAAACGAACGGTGTCTCTGCGGATTCCTTTTTATGAGGAAGGCGCGGGGCTGCCTCCTTTCTAATAAATGTGAATGCGCTTTCGCAAGCACGCTGCTATAGTGGTTGTTCCGCGCACATATCCCGCGTCGTGCATTCAATATGTATCATGGGGAAGCGCGGTAAATGAGATAATTACGACAGCTAACTCCTGCCACGCGTGCCCGTGCACTATTTGGGCCTAGCCCAATAACGCCTCGCACCCGTGTATGGCCTAGGCCCGGGGGCTCCTGTCGGTGTACTAAAGTTTGGGTCCTTTAGTACCCCATACTCGTGCATGGATGGTTGTAGCCATACCAGTGGCAAGACCTACCGGGGGACAGCTGGAAGCAAGTGCAAGACTATCAAGAAGGCATTCAAACCAGTGACTAGAAGATAGAAGCCCAAAGGTCGGATCCCCTGCAAGATACTTGCCGGGATGGCTAGCGAAGACCCCGCAAGACTCGCACCTGGCAAGATCATGCCACCCTGCCACCGCTCCAGCGCAGCGACCAACCTGTCATTTGTGTTTTATCCTCGTGGATGCGTGGCACTAGTGGTGGACGAGCTTAAGCGGTGCTGATGGGACGGGCCCTTTTTCCGTCCCCAAGAAAGTAACGGACACCTAAACGGAGCATTTAATGCGTTTGTCCTAAATCATCAGTGATAAGCATGTAAACACTGTAGCAACTTTACACCTCTTGTATGTACTGTACGCCACTGTTGGTGACCCCTTGGACGTATAAAAGGAGGCCCAAGGCGTAGCTACAGGGGAGAGGACTCTCTGGCCCATTCTGCATGCGTAGCTGCTGCTCGAACATACTGTTCATCGCTAGCGCTCCTGGAGCTTGGGCTTAATCACCCACAATAAACCAAAGCAGGAGTAGGGTATTACGCTTCTCAGCTGCCCGAACCTGGGTAAAAATCCCCTCGCGTTGATCGTTGGATCTGCTCTCTCCCTGCCAAACCATGAAAGGGATCTATGCGATCCCATGGGTGTCGTACGCCGACAATGTGTTTAGCATGGAAGATACTAAAAATCCTTGGTCGTTACGGTGACACGAAAACTACACCTCTCAAAATTATATTCATCGCTGTTTTAAGCTTCGAGCTCTGGCACCTCTGCAAATCCATGCTTCCCTCTACGAAGGGCCTTTCTATTTACTTTTATGTTATTTACTTATATTTTTTTAGTCATCACCTTCTCATTTAAGCACCAATTGGAGAGCACTATTGTCATTCTTATGCATTGAGTATAGTTAATGTTGGGTGTGACATGACTTGATCTCTTCTACCATGAATTACAATGATTAGTCGTTGCTTGAACTTCAAAGGTGCTCTGCATTTATGTTTTGCTGTCTCGGAAAGGGCTAGCGAGATACCATGTTATCATATTATATCATGATTATTTTGACAAAGTGTTGGCATCCTAGATATCTTATTATTGCTCAGTAGTTGGTTATGTTATTGGTATGAGTAAATGTGATACCTAAGTGTTATCATCGATTTGGTTAGTTCATAATCTTTGCTGAAAACTTGAACATTTTGTTAAGCATATATACAGCAACAACAACAAAAAGAGTTTGTAAAAGTTTTTCTTTATCACTATCAATTTGCCACCTGAATTGCTTGAGGACAAGCAATGCGTTAAGCTTGGGGGAGTTGATACGTCCCAAATATATCTACTTTTCCACACACGTTTTCTCTTGTTTTGGACTCTAATTTGCATGATTTGAATGGAACTAAATCGGACTGACGCTGTTTTCAGCAGAATTGCCATGGTGTTATTTTTGCGTAGAAATAGAAGTTCTCAGATTAGGCTGAAAATTTACGCAGGTTATTTCCAAAATATATAAAAAATATTGGTGAAGAGAACTACCAGAGGGGGGCCACCCAGGAGCCACAAGCTCAGGAGGCGCACCCACCCCCCAGGCCGCGCCTGATGCGCTTGTGGGCCCCTGGAGCCTCCGGCAACCCTAAGTCCAATGTCATAAGTACCTTCTCACGGAGAAAAAAATCAGAGAGAAGGAATCATCATGTTTCACGATACGGAGCCGCCGCCAGCTCCTCTTCTTCATTGGGAGGGCTGATCTAGAGTTCGTTCGGGGCTCCAGAGGGTGGTATTCGTTGTTGTCGTCATCATCAACCCTTCTCCATCAACAATTCCATGATGCTCACAATCGAGAGTGAGTAATTCCTTCGTAGGCTTGTTGGATGGTGATGGAGTTGGATGAGAATTTTCATCTAATCAAGTCAATTTGTTTGGGCTTGATCCCTAGTATCCATTATGTTTTGAGATTGATGTTTCTATGACTTTGGTATGCTTAATGCTTGTCACTATGACCCAAGTGCCAGGATTTTAGATCTAAACCCTTTATGTTTTCATGAATATATTTGAGTTATTGATCCTATCTTGCAAGTTGTATGCACCTATTACATGTTATGATCCGCATAACCCAAGGTGACAATAATTAGGATTCTTTTTGGTGATTACCGTAGTATGAGGAGTTCATGTATTCACTAAGTGCTAATGCTTTGCTCCGGTTCTCTATTAAAAGGAGGCCTTAATATCCCTTAGATTTCCTTATGGACCCCGCTGCCACAAGAGGGTAGGACAAAAGATGTCATGCAAGTTCTTATTATAAGCACGTATGACTATATACGGAATACATGCCTACATTACATTGATAAATGTGACATCCTGGATTTTGGCCCTTTCTTTTTCTTTTGGATTTCTTTGAAATTTTATTTCGAATTTCTTTTATGTGGCTATGTGGTCTTGAAACCTGGGAAGCTTATCTCTTCTTACTCTGCCAGGTGGCTTGTCACTCTCAAATCCTTCCCAAGACCATGTCATCTCCATCTTAGCCTAACCCCAATATTTATTTCTTGGGAATATACCTTTTTCTATTAAAGGAATAACCTTGTTTGCCCTAGGTTGTGAAGAAACCTATAGTCTGTCTTTCCTAAATTCCCACAAAATTCTAAAAATTCCTTTGGACCATATGGAGCTTGGACATGGCCATGGTGAGCACACCATCCAATCTTTGCTTCTGGTCATATTTTCAGTTTGTGAAGCAACTATATTTTATATTGCTCCATAATTTCTAAAAATGTACCAGGACTTTATCCTAGCTATATAACTTCCCTCCACCAAATTTGGGCTCATTTCATCTCTATAATTTTCGCAAGATTCTGTCCAGAATGAAGCACTGTGAAGCAAGTACCATTTTTATTTATCCAAATGGTATGAAATTTTTACAGTGCCTTCATATGCCCAAACAACTCCTCTCCACAAAATTTCAGCTCAATCCAATCATCTCTATGAGTGCCACTTCATGATCTAGTTTCTGGACCAGATTCAGTAGTTGTGAAGCAACTATATTGAATCTTGGTCCAAATCATCTCAAACTTCACAGGATCATAGCCCTTCCTACCTTAAGCCTCCGTGACATCTTTTTACTCCATGTAACCATCCCATTTTACCTCAGCTGCTGGCCCAAATTTGCAACAACAAACTTTAGCTCACCCATCCCCTCAGTCCATAGTGTCTTTAGTCGAACCATCACTTCAGAGAGGTCCCATTTGGGATGAACTACACATTGGACGCAATGGCCATGCTGAGTCATCATGCACGCGTCAATGCACGCGGTGACCACATGGTCTGCCATGCCACACGCGAACTCTGCTTTGTTTGGCCGTGCTCTGAGTGTCGTTTAGATCTAGCCCCTCCACTGCTCGTCATTCTCGTGTGCCCCAACATGTCTCAGACCTCCGTGGCAGCCATGCGCTCGCTCTGGACCCCTCCCCTCTCCTCCTTCCTCCCTAGCACGCCACGGCGACCCTGCCAGCAGCACTATGGCCAACAGGACTTCAGCCCTCCCGCGTTTGCCCCTCCCTGCTCCTCTGGCGCTCCTCTGGCCCTCTCTAGTCACCGTCCAAGCCTGCCCGCAAGCCCACGTGTACGTGGTCGCACCAGAGCACCGACGACGTGTGGCCGGGCCCATCCGGCAAGCTCGCCCTAGCTATTTAAGCTGTTCCCGAGCCCCTCCGAGCAGACCATCATCCTCACCACTCTCCTAGGAGCCTCCCCAACCTCTCCGTTGAGCTCAACAAGCTCTCTACGCTTGCCATTGCTGCCATGGCCGCCCTCGGTCTCGTCCTAAATGCGCGCGATGCGGAGCTCCGCCCCTCCACATTCCACCACTAGTGGAGTCCCTCAACCTCGGCGAAGCCCTCCCGAACCCTGCCTCTCCCTTTCCACCATCGTAGCCCCGACTCCAACATCGCCCTATGCCGCCGTCTACCCTGCTCAAGCCGCCGTCGACCCGGCCCTCCTGGGCGTCCGCGTCTGGCCTGGGTGGGTGCGGCGCTCCGCCCTAAGTCCGCCGGTGCCTCCCCCTCAGCCGGAGGTGGCCGGAGCCGCCGGGGCCAGCACCGGCCGCGCTCGGCCTCGCCCCTCCTTTGTTCTGTCGCGAGTTAGGAGAAGGGGAGCGGGAGGAGAGAGGGAAGTCAACACAGGCCCCACACGTTAGCGACTCAGCCACTGGGCCCGCGGGTTTAAGTGGAAACACACTCTCTAAAATGTGTTTTCCCGTTGGGAAAGCGTGTTTCTCTACTGCTTCAGCCATTAATGCGCTTTCCTTATAACGAAAGCATATTTTTCTGAAGTGTGTTTTCTGTTTAACCCCTCTGGCCAAAATCCTTATATAATGAACGTCCGTCAGTTAGTAGCAAAAAAGCACAGTTTTCATTTATTTTTCTGCCTAACGAACGAACGGCCATATCTCCGCGACCGTAACTCCGATTTAGGTGATTCATAAGCCCACGTTCTCTATTCGTTGAGCTCATTCCGTTGGTGCCATTTTCATGTTGTTCTACCATTTTGAAAATGACCACTTTGCCCTTGCCCCCTAAACACCTCTGTTGGGGGAGAAACTTTTCCGGGGAAAAAATTCCGCGTGTTTGTCGCACCTCTTCTAGATGGATCCTTCATCCCCACGCAAGCCACAACAGCCACTTGCATGATGGCCTTGCAATAGGCGTGGTTTCCACTTGAATGATTGAAAAAATGTGTGCTCATTTATTGATTATGTAAATGCTATGTATATGCTTGTGGATCCATGTTATTCCTCATGCCATGTTCTTTTGCATCTAGTCAGTTAAATGATTACTTGCTACTATTATTATCATGTTTCATTCTTGCAATCATTTCGTATGCTAGTGATAATGCTATGCTCATATGAATTATTATCGTCTGCTAAGATAATACTTGTGATACTCATGATCCTCATTTTGCCATGCTCAGTTGCATCTAGTAGATTAAATAATTTATTGTTGTTGATTCATATGCTAAATGGTTATGTTGCCTACCCATGCTCATGTTGATATCATGCTCATATGCATTGTTATTTCATCATACTATTTTGTTATGGCTCAGCTCATCACCAATCAAGTCAAACCTGACACTAATCGAACTTGAACAAATCAGTTGGCTAAGACATAGTGGCATCGAATCGACCTGACCAGTGCAGCCACAATTGCCTTATGGGGGGCCCTAATTTGGTCTATTGTCATGCCTCTCGCTGGTGCCTCCAACTAGGGAAGGTTATGTGCGCGTGCTACCCTGGCCCGATAGGCAGCGATAACCTTGTGTGCCCGAGTTGTATGGATATCCAATGTCCCCGTTTGGGACCGTTCATTTTTGTTTTGCCACGACGGTAGCCAGCCACCAAGGTGGCAGGTGTCCATAGTGGGCATCTGGGGCCACCCATGGTATAGCCCAAAGGGGAGTTTGTCAGAGTGGCCAAGAGAGTGTCATGCAATAGATTAGTTTTGTCGGAATGTCGTTGGTCCACCCGAATAGGAGCACGAGGCCATGAATTCCATGGTGTGGGTACAGTATACTAACCTCTGTAGAGTGTATAATCTATCGATAGCCGCGCCCTCAGTTATGGGCCCATTTCATAGTAGGTCACACTATGGGTCAACAGTAATAATAACCTGACTAATAAACAACCCCGGTTTGATGAGAGAAGAAGTTGGTTGATCTTTTTGTGGTCATGCGATGATCACGATGGTATCATTGATACCGAAGTTGGTTGATTTGTATGGGGTCATGCGATGATCACGGGTAAAGATTGAGCTCCTTGTGGTCATGTGATGATCACTATGGTATTGTTAATACCAAGCTTGGTTAATCCTGAGAAGATCGTGTGATGTTATTGATGGTAAGTTGATGGTTACGAGGTAATCTAAGAGCAGAGTAAGCTAGTCCGCAAGACCTTAAAAATCAACCACCTTGCATACTAGTTCCAGTATCATCATGTTCATATCTTGAGTAACATGTCCATGCCATGCTCATCTTGTTCTAGTAGTATCATGTTCATCATGAATAATTAACCTATAAATGCCATGTTGTTTGTCTTGATTGCTTTGGTTGCTGTGAGCTTGCGAGTACATTCAAAGTACTCACCTGGTGTATCATGCCAGATGGCAGGTGATGCCATGGTTGATTGTTTGTCAAGGATCTCGAGTTTGCGCGCTAGGATGCGTTCCAGCTAGAGTCCCTATGGAGTGGACTTCATTACTGTTGTCGTTGTTCCGCCGCTAGAACTTAACCGTTTTCTCAAGTTGTTCTGCTGCTAGCATAGAGCTACCTTAGCAGGCATAGTGGCATCGTGCCGATGTAATCCTTTGTAATACCTGAATTCTTGTACCCATATTATTTGTAATAAGAGTTGATTTGTTCTATGCCAAGCAGTGTCGTATTCCAGAAGACTTGATCTCTAGGCTGGAATACGGGGTGTTCCGGTTCCTCTGAGCTGAGGTGCCACAATAAATTGGAGCTATTGTGTATCGCTCTAGGTTGTGACTGTTATATGATGAATGTCATCCAACACAAATATCCATCGTTGATCCAATGACTATGCTTTTCTTGTATTGGTTCTCGCTAAGTTACTTTGATTGTTGCTACTGTTACAATCACTACAAACTATTACTATTGCTGTTACTGTTCATATTGTTACTGTGCTACTAAACACTTTGCTGCACAAATATAATTACCCATGTGTGGTCGAATTGACAACTCAACTGCTAAGGCTCATAAATATTCTTTGGCTCCCCCTGTGTCGAATCAATAAATTTGGGTGAAATACTACCCTCAAAGACTGTCGTGATCCCCTATACTTCTAGGTTATAAGTCATCACCATGCTCACTATACCGAAATCCTCGTTACTGGTTATGTTCTTCTTTCTCATTACGGTGTTCCGACATCCTCGTGATGAAGTCACCTGTGCCAGGCGAGGGAGTCCTGGACTAAGGGGTCCTCGGGCCGGCGACCTACTACATATGGGCCGGACTGATGGGCCACTATGGGGCCAAGCTAGAGCGTGGACCCGTGACCGGACAGGAGATCTTCAGAGTCATGGTGTGCCCTCCAAGTCAAGATTAGTGTGATCTTTCCTTCATTGTAAATGATTGCATGTAACCCTAACCCTACTGGTGTCTATATAAACCAAGGGGTTTTAGTCTTTAGGGGTAGAGCTACATCCATCACCTCATCAACTTAGGGTTTAGCTCACCTGATCTCGAGGTAGATCTACTCTGTAACCACATCATATATCAAATAGAATCAAGAAGGACGTAGGGTTTTACCTCTTCGAGAGGGCCCGAACCTGGGTAAACACCATGTTCATCATCCCTTGTTCTCCATTGATCCCAGATCCACAGCTCGGGTGCCCCTACCCGAGATCCACCGGTTTTGACACCGACATTGGTGCTTTCATTGAGAGTTCCGCTGTTCGGTCGCCAAAGGATCAATGGCTCGCCTAATCATCGGAGAGGGCGTTAGCTCCAGGGACCTCTTTGTCCACGGCCAACTCTTCGTGTTCGGTAGCATCGTGCTGCACGCCAACCCAATCGGTCATCTAGACCAAATCAACAACTTTGCCCCTAAGCACCGGATTCGATTCAGCAATTTGGAGTATGTTGTGGACGCCCGAGGTGATCTGGTCTTTGTCGGATCCGCAACCTCTCCCCGCACCCCCACGGGCCTCGCTGTGCCTGCTCCGGAGCTTTTCCCCGATCCAGTCTACGGATCGACCCCAATCCTTCAGCCGGCCTTGAGCTCGGATGGCTCCACCTTGAACGGAGGCCAGGAATCCCCTTCGACCACGCCTGCAATGCCCGCCGAAGACCCATCTTCGGGCCTCAATGCGGAAGCAATGTTCAGACGCCGAGAGTCACTCTTGGCCGAACCCTCTCCTTAGACACGCCTCCGGCCTTGAGCCCCTACGACGGGTCGATGTTCAGTAGCCAGGAATTATCCCTGGCCGAACTCCCCTCATCAACTTAGTTTTGAGCCCCAATACGGAAGCAGTGTCCGAAGACCAGGTCTTATCCTCGGTCTCTTACGACTGTCCGACCCCGGGCCTCGAGGTTAACTCGGCCCTTGAAGATCAGGATCCGTCCTCGGCCCGGATCATTCCTTGCCCTGCCACATCAGAAACCGGCCCTCGGCGGCCACCACATACCCGTCCTGCGACCCTCGCCTTATTAAACAAGGCGTTGGACCGAATCCAGATGATGGCTATTCGGGAGGATCCACCCTCTGCTCGCGTCCAGCAGCCCTTTGAGGCAGATTTCAGGGAATTTTATGTCCCACCCACCACCCACTTAGTGGCCACTATCGAAGACTTAACCGACATGTTGGATTACACCTCGGAAAATGCCGAATACATGGACGAGGATAGCGGAGCCACGGATAACACCGACGCTGCTCCCCCGTCACTGGCCGCTGGATAGCCACGTCCACCTACGACGTCTACATAGTGGACACTCCGAAAGAAGACGACGGCACTCCCGGGAAGGATAACGGCAGACCCAGTGATGAGCCGCCAAAACGTCGCAGATAGCACCGCCGCTCCAAGGCATGTCGAAGCCATGTGAGTAACACGGACACCGGAGAAAATGCCACCCTGAACTATGCGGACAACCTCAGCGATCCCGGCGCCGACAAGCAGCCACAAAATGACCATGAGGAGCATGAGGACCCGTTCGATTCCGAATACCTCGATGACTCCGAAGACAACAACTACCTCCCCCCTTCTGAAGAGGATGTTAGTTTGGGCGACGAGGATTTCATCGTCCTCGAAGACCCGCTGGATCAAGAGCGGTTTAAACGGCAGCTCATTGCCATTGCACGAAGCCTAAAGAAACAGCGACAGAAGACAAAAGTCGAGCAGGATACCCTCAACGATAGGTGGACCAAGGTCCTAGTCGCCTAAGAGGTGTACGGCCACACACGGCAGACCAAAAGCTACCCTATGTGAAGGCTACTACCACAATTCAATGACGAGGCCATAGAGCTAGCGCCTCCAAGGCACACTCAGGCGGACCAGCCGGACCGCCCCCCTCGAGGATGGGACATGACAGCTGATAAAGCCGAACCGCCTCCTCACCCACCCCGCCGTCAAGGCAAGGAGCCAGTACGGCCAGTCTACGAATATGACCTACGACGTGACTTGGACGCTCAGGCGGGGCGGACAAGGTCCATTTACGGACCCAAAGATGATCCCCCCGCTAGACGGGATGGGTACCAAGCCTGGTTAGACAGAAATAATGGAGCTCGGGAACAGCAACAAGCCGGGATGACAAATGATCTCCGGCACAACATAGCTCAAGTTAGGGGCGCTGCTCACCCTCTGTGCTTCATAGACGAGGTCATGCAGCACCAATTTCCGGAAGGATTCAAACCTGTAAATATTGAGCCCTATTATGGGACAATGGATCTAGCAGTCTGCATCAAAGACTTTCTGCTACGCATTCATATGGCACGAGGGGACGACCTCCATGCTATCAAGTACTTACCATTAAAGCTCAAGGGCCCAGCCAGACACTAGCTAAATAGCCTTCCCGAAGACTCTATAGGATGTTGGGAGGAACTCGAAGAGGCCTTTCGAGCCAACTTCCAGGGCACATATGTCCAGCCCCCGGACGCCGATGACCTGAGCCATGTAATTTAGCAGCCCGATGAGTCAGCCTGGCAATTCTAGAACCAGTTTTTGACCAAGAAAAACCAGATCGTTGACTGTCCGGACACCGAAGCAATAGCCGCTTTCAAGCATAGTATTCGAGATGAATGGCTAGCATGCTAGCTCGGCCAAGACAAGCCAAGAACTATGTTAGCACTCACCTCCCTGATGACACACTTCTGCGCCGGAGAGGATAGTTGGCTGGCTCGTAGAAGCACCAACCCAGAAGCCCCCCAGCACCTCAGAAGTCAGGGACGGGAACGGGAAGCCACGACGAAGCAAGAACAAATGTCGCCACAATGATGGCGAAGCTGACGATACGACAGTCAATGCAGGATTCCGTAATCCAAAGTCTGGGTCACGGAAAAAGCCTTCTAAAGGCAACCAGGACGCCCCAACCAAGTTGGACGCCATACTAGACAGGCCCTGCCAAATTCATGGCACCGCTGAAAAGCCCGCCAACCACACCAACCATAATTGTTGGGTGATAAAGCAGGCCGGCAAGCTTACAGCCGAAGACTCGGGCAAAAGCCCACAAAGAGAGGATGATGATGAGCCCCGCAGGCCGAACGGTGGAGGCCAAAAACCCTTCCCTTCCGAGGTCAAGATGGTAAACATGATCTACGCCACCCATATACCAATGAAGGAGAGGAAGCGTGCGCTGCGGGATGTGTACGCCGTCAACCCCGTAGCGCCGAAGTTCAACCCGTGGTTGGCTTGCTCGATCACCTTCGACCGCAAGGACCATCCGACGAGTATCTGTCATGGAGGATCGGCGACTCTGGTACTTGACCCCATTATCGACGGATACCACCTCACCAGAGTCCTAATGGATGGAGGCAGTAGCCTCAATCTGATCTATGCAGACACAGTGAGGAAAATGGGGATCGATCCGTCAAGGATCAAGCCCAGCAACACCACCTTTAAGGGGGTTATTCCGGGCGTAGAGGCCCGATGCTCAGGCATGGTAACTTTGGAAGTGGTCTTCGGCTTACCGGATAACTTCCGAAGCGAAGATTTGATCTTCGACATAGCCCCATTCCGCAGTGGCTACCATGCCCTCCTCGGCCGAACGGCGTTCGCTAAATTCAACACCGTCCCGCATTATGCATACCTCAAGCTAAAGATGCCTGGCCCTGCGGGCATCATAACGATCAACGGCAACACGGAGCACTCACTCCGGACCAAGGAACACACTGCAGCCCTGGCAGCCGAAGACCAACCCGTCGCCAACGGGCCGAAGTATCAGCCCGCCGTAAAGGCGAGAGATACAATTAAACGGGCTCGAGCCTGATCCCCGTCATGGGAGCCCACCTGCGTTTGCCGCAAATAGGGACGCGCTCCCCATGGCATGCCCGCCTTCATCACGCTCTACGTGCCCCATTAGCACCACTTCGCGCTCAAGTTGCCATGGGCGGCCGTGGGTGTAACACCCCAAAAATATTTTTCTGAATGTTTGAAATCTTTCCTTTAAAAATAAAAGCTTTGAAAATCATTTTTGACCATATCACCTTTCTTCAATTTGAAAACCTTTTCAAATTTTATTTGGGTTTCAATCTTCTTTAAATAATCTAGTTTGAAGGGTTTAAAATTATATGGATAATTAATTTGGGGTTTTCAAACAATTTTTTTAGCAAGAAAAGTTTTGGGGATAATTAAATTTTCAAAGGAAAATAACCTTTTCACCTCCTTTTAGCCCTACTAAAATCCATCCAACAAATTTTCTTCCACTCCAAATTTATCCCACAAGTCACTCACCTCATCTAGGACAGAATCCAACTCTTTCCTACCCCACAAAAATAATTTTCACCACCCAAATAAATTCCAAGGTTGGAATTCATATATTCCATCATTCCTTTGGTTTACAAAGGAACCACCATTTCTACAAGGATTCCACCTCCACCAAAATTATCCCAGCAAATATATGGTTCCCACAACCCATTTTTCCAAAAACATGGGGTACCCCAGTTCAAAAATTTCAAATCCCACTCAATTCAAATTTGGACCAGATTCAATATTCCTGATCCAAACATATTTTTAAATGCTCCAAAAATTCCCAAACTCTGCCAAACTCATTTTTGAGCATCCACACATTACCACAAAAATCCCCACAAAATCCTAGAATCTCTAGCACCTTCTGTCATTTTATCAAACAGCTAATGTGCACACTCTTCATCGCTGTCCAAAATTTAGTTAACTGAATTTGGTTCAGTGGCAGAAACGACGGCGCCGTGCACTCCACTCCATCCCAACTCCTTCTCGTCCACGCCTCCTCCCTCGCAACTGCGCCGCCCTGGACCCCTCCTCGTCAGTGCCTCACCGCCGACAGCATAGAAGGAGGCCGGTGCACCTGCCTCCGTCCTCGGCGGCGGCAAGCCGAACTAATCCACGCGGCACCCGCCATATTCACTCCCTCTCTGACCTCCCCCACCTAACTACTCACCACGCGGCACCTCCTCCGCACTCTCTCCACGCTGATCACGCCGCCCTTGGCCCCCGGTCAGTCACCGGAGACGGACGACGTCCACCGCACCCGTACACCGACCTCGCCGTGGATAAAGCCACAGAGCCCGAGCTCGTCCGCGCTAGTGCTTCGGGCAGCTTCCTCCACCCTCACTGACACTCACCGACCACGGCCACCGCCCAAACCGACCTCGCCGACCATCATAACTCCGGCGTGATCCGAACCCCGCCGAACCGCCTCGGATCCCCTATAAAAGGATCCCCCGAACTCCGTTCAGAGAACAAATCAACTCCACCACGTCCCAATCACCCTCCAGAACTCCTCCCGGACCTCGAGGAGGTCTTCTTCCCCCTCTCCGATCACCACCCCGCCGCCACTGTCCCCGACCCGTTCGTCGTCATCACTCCACCACAACTGCCCAAATCTTGCCAGTAGTCATATACTCCACCAAATCATCGATTCCCCACTTCAATTTCACTCCCCGAGCTCTCTCCGGCGAGATCCCGCACCACCCGAGCCACCGTCCGCCGTCGTCGACCTCGCCGGCGTTCAGGTGCTCTTCGGCGACCACCACCACCACCTCCCTCCGATGCGGCACTCCTCCCTGGTCATGTTCCGACCATCGCCGCCCTCCAAGACCCCGGCGATCACCGCCAGCGAACGCCGTCTCCTCTCTGTTTCCACGCGCGGGTTCAAATATTTGAACCTGACGGGTGGACCCCACCCCGCGCTTTTCCTTTTCTTTTTCTCTGTCTAAAACGAAGGCGTAATCTCTACTTTTACGCCTTCCACGCTGAAAAGCGTATTTCTAGCCGAAGCGTTTTCTTTATAAAACGCACAGGGACTGGACTTTTTACAGAAAGGACCCTGGTTTTAAAACCTTTATAACTTTTTAACCACAAGTCTAAATGACTTGGTTATTTTTCTGTTATTCTTATTTTTCTCTCTAGTTTTTTTAGTATTTATTGAAAAATGTTTTGAGACAACTTTTTGTGCTGTTGTCAAATTTTTTAATTTAAGTTGAATTTAAATTTTCAGAAAAAGAAGAAGGGGACTTTGCCAGGAATTTTGAAGGGTTTTCACCTGACTACTTTGGACAAGGCAAGCATTATTGAACTTGGGATATGGTGATTGCATTTTGCATGTTTGCATCCGTTGGTATTGCACCGCATATATCACAAGTGCATGCATGTTCGGTCATATCACTTTCTTGCTCATGTCTTGCACTTCACTCAAGTAACGAATCTTTCTAACATGGTAAAGTTGTGAGTATTCATGAGAGTGTCTCCTGCCTTGGACGTGCCGGTGGGCACGGGCCATTATGTTTGACACGGTGGTGTCATGTGACCTAAGTGGAATATTCTGGTGATGTTAATTAACACCTCCTGAGTCGGCCTAGATCGAGTCTTGTTCCATTACACCTAGCTGGATACCGTGCTGCCACGGGTCCTTCCGCAAGGAAGGTGCGGCTGAGTAAGTTGTTAACCCCTGTCCAGGTACACACCGTACAAAGGGCCACGATGAGGGTTTCCAAAGGCCTTGGACTAAATCCTGTCATCGGGTCAGGGGGCATGGGTGTTTTCGGTTGTGACTGAGAGGGGGGCACCCCTTGTAATCTGCGCGTATTAATAGTCATCCCATGCAGGACGTTGGTCTCTCCGTCTTAGAGTTTTTCTTGAACGATGCTTTGGGTGATTCCTGGCATCCGGAAAGTTAATCTGGTGTGTGCTGGTCAGGTGTGTTTTCAACCCAAAGACCGTAATGGGAATTAGCCAGTGTCACGGACTGACTAAAGAAATCCTTTACTTGTGGGTAAAGAGCACACCCTCTGCAGAGTTAAACCTATTCGAATAGCCGTGTCCTCGGTCAAAGGGCATAGCTGGGTGGGTCAAGTGTCGGTCCCGGTGTCGGTCTCCGAAGGAAATAATTAAAAATGTGTCTGACTTATTTTTGCAGGACAATTATTGATACCCTGTTGCTACCATGAATATTTTATATTATTATGGCTATGCATAATATTGAGGACTAACCCGTTTCTCTCATTTTGTATTCTTCCTGAGTGCCTCAGGGGCTGGCTAGACTACCCCGGGCACTCAATTATTATTTTCAAGACCTTTCGTGGCGTCTCTCGAGTTAACAGGCAGTTTATCTCGCCACTACTCTTGTAGACACCCGATAGGCATTTCTCTTCAAGTCCAACCGTGGCGTCACTTGACGCCTGACAGGCATTTCTTTTCAAGACCTCTCGTGGCGTCTCTCGAGTTAACAGGCGGTTTATCTCGCCACTACTCTTGTAGACACCCGACTGGCATTCCTCTTATTTTTTTGAATGCCACTTGGGCTGGCTAGACTACCCATGGCATTCACTTGCTTTTATTTTTAAAAGACTGGTTATGGCTAACATGTTTTATTTACTTCCGCATCATTTTATAATTATGTCATGACCAGGATTTTAGTCAGCATGAGCATGTCATTATGTTCCTACATGAGCATGTGCATTCCATTATATCTTTTGTTCATAATGTTTACGAGTACATTCCAACATACTCACTGGCTTGTCCCTGGCTATTTACTTGGCCAGACTTGGAGGAGGACGAGCTTGTGGAGGAGGATTGCGCTAGCGAGCCCGAAGCTTAGAGGAGTCCCAGTCAGTCAACCTGTGAGATAGGAGTCTACCACATGTATCATCCGCTGAGCTTCTGCTACACAAATAAAATAGTCAAGCCTCACTCTGATGCTTGGCTTTACGTTATTGTATCAGAGGTGTATCACCACCACACCACTGTCATATTCCGCCACTGCCATATATTTGGCGAGTTTGTAATAATTTTGTTGAGCCTTCAGACTCAACCCCGTGTAATATTATTTGTACCGGTTATCTGTATCAAGGAAGTCCACCAGTTGTGTTGATCTTGGGGCTGGTGTGACTTAGGGCCTTTTCTGAGATTTATTCCCAGAAAGGGGCCCGACAGTGGGGGCTCATATCAAACAGATATCTCCACGTGTTCGGCTCAACCGAACTACGACATCACCACATCCTCGGATGACAACGGGTACGACTCCGGACTCGCCCAGCATCAAGCTTTGTGCGCCAGGGCTACATCTCAAGGCCCGTATTGAAGGCACCCCTCGCCAGCATGCGGTGTTCACAGACGTCCAATTCACCCCACTCCATCTCATAGAAGCAAAGGCACAGACATGCAGTAGGGCACAGTTGAGGCTTCGACCCATGAATCAAGGCCCTGTGTAAACCTTTCTCTGTAAAAAATTTTCTCTTACTTATCATAAACGCCTCAGCAGTTCGAATTTTACGGCTAGACGTCGAGAGCTCATGGAGAATAGAAACACCTTTTACGGTGTTCGGGCATCCGAATTGTTTAGCTCTCCCTTGCTTCTTTCTTTTCCCTTTTTCCTGCTCTTCGAACAAACTGGGCATACACACATTGTGTAGCAAATATAAATCAGTTAATTGACCAAAGGCTTGATCTTCCAATCAGCTCTATGTACCAAGTCCGGCACCACTTCTTGTCGCGTGTTCGGCGTCTCGGATATTGCATTATATGCATCAGTTCCGAACTATGTCTTGGGTCAATAGTTGGGTTGCCCGGCTCCTGTGCTTGCCTTCTTACATTCCGCATGTTCGCCTAAGAAGGTAAAGGGTGAACCCCTGCGATTGTACTTCTAGCTAGTCCAGTTAAGCACCTCAGGGGAAAAAGCCGAAAACTGACCATCATAGTAAGCGAGAACTGGTCAGCGATCTGATGACAAGGGTTAAACTAAGAAATCATTGGCGATTTATCCGTGTCATATGCAGGGTTCGTCCTAGCACAAACCATGTGATTACTAAGGCATGCTTTGGCTCCCACGTACATTACAAAACATGGTGGGCTAGTCATTAGCTCCCACCGTCAAGCTCCTATGGCTAAGTGAAAGCAGTAAAACCAAATAGTCTAATTGCCTAGTCCCTCTCACGCACTACCGCCTTCGGGCACCGAGACGTCGGCTAAGGGTAATAGTGCGGAGACGAGACACCCCATGTACCATTTACTTGGGGGCTGAAGCCGACGAATGGTAACTTTCAGAATAATAAATGGCCACACAGGAGTCAAAATAAAAACACCCTAGTATATAAACAGGCCGCATTATAAAGCAAAAGGTATAGTTGACTACTTAATACAATCACTCAAAGGTTACATCCTTAGAACACTAGCCCTCTATCGTCCGAGCACCATCCATAACTTGCGCAAAGTATTGTTCGGGGCAGCGATGCCCTTTTCCAACCGGTGGAGGACCAATGGCCATATCCATTGGCCTGATCTTGGGCCAATGTACCATGGTCTTCACAAAGGCCAACCTAGCTCCCTCAAGGCATGCAGAGCGCTTCACGGCATCAACCCGGGGCGATGCATCGCACAGCTTCTACACCAGACCAAAGTAGTTGCTCGGAATCGGCTCCGAGGGCCACAGCCGGCCATCCGATGCAGCTCCATTAGTTGCTTCATCTGGTTGCTGAGGAGGGGGGATGCTCGGGCGCCTGGAACTGCGCCCTGAAGAGCCGCTGATCGGAGTTCTCCTCCCGCTTGGCGTAGTGCTCTGCCGCATCCGCCACACTCCTGGGATGCTCGACAAAAACGCCTACGGAGCACCAGACCCACATCAGCAAGGCGAACCTGCTGCCACCAAAAACACTCTGCAGTAAGTACGGCTTACCATCTACGATCTGCCTCACTTGGTGGAGTTCTTCGCGGGCACCCCGCACTTCGGTCCTCGTCTCCCGGAGCTCCTTCTCCACCTTGGACAGCTCAGAGAACTGCTCTTTCTTCTTCTGCTCAAGGTCCTCACATTTTGTGACAGAATCCTTGAGGTCCACCTGCACTTTGGCCACTCGAGCCTCGTGTTTTTCGCCGGCGGTCTTCGCCTTCTCAAGTTCGGCCACCGCCTTTTCGGCAGCCGCTTTCTTTGCGGCTTCCTTGGCCTCGGCCTTCTTCAGCGCCGCCTTGAGGTCCTCAACCTCCGTGGTGGCATCTGCAGTCACCAAGCACCATGGGCTCAGCATACAATCTGGAATGTAAGTATCCGGCAGAGTTAACTTTGCAACTCAATTTTCGGCTTACCTTGTGCCTCATCAAGCCGTTTGTTGAAGAGGTTAAGCTCTTCATCGGAGTGCTTAAGCTTTCGATCCATCTCCTCCAACGCAGTGGCATTAGCAGCCGTGGCCAAGGAAGATGCCTGTGATATCAAATCAATCATGATATTTTAATTACTGGCCTACGGATATTAGACCCTCGGTAAGGTTTTTTGCAATCCTTACAGAGTCTCGGGGGCTGTTATACATACGGCCTGCTCAAACCTTGGCTAAACAAGTTAAAACCAATTTGCGGGGAAAGAACATTACTTGACTCACCTCAAAGCCTGTCAGAAGACCCTGGACGGCATCGTTCAGTCCAGCATGGACGGACTGAACACCCCGCAGAACCGCACCCATAAGGGCACGGTGTTCATCAACGATAATGGAGTTGTTCACCAACTCCTCCATCGCGTCTGGCCAGACTGCCGCCATCTGGTTGTGGGTATTCGAAGCGGGTGGTGGGACCTCAATCCCTTCCCCGTCGAAAGGCGGGACCGGGACCTGTGAGGGCCTTGTGGGCTCAGGTGCGGCCGGCTGGGAGGGTCTGGACAGTCTGGATCCCCCTCCCGCATTGGCCAGGAGAGATGCGCCCTCCTGGTCTTTGGTGACCGAGGCATCAGCCTCGGCCATGACTCCATTGCCCCCCTCCCCCGTGTTCGGACGGGGAGGAGTCCTTCGGGCCATCACCTTCGTGGCCTCTTCGGGGACCAGGGGAGCGCAGAGCGCGACGCGGACCCGCTGTCCGCCAGCTCGGCGCGCAGAGAGGTCCCCTCCGAGGTCTGCTCGGCAGGGTGGCCGCACGGTGGGCTATGATATTAATTGGTTCCCATCAGTAAAGAGGTTGGTAAAACAAAGTAAACAAGAGATGTCTCGGTACACACCTCATGGCGGAGGGCTTGACCCTAGGTTCCCTCGCCGGAACCTTTTTGGACGCCACAGACTCCTCATCGGAGTCCGAGCTGTCGGACAGGACCACCTTGGGCCTGCACTACCTTTTCGGGGCCTGAAGAGGTTGAACCTCCTCGACGTCTTCAGACGTCGCCCTTTTCTTGGAGTGGGAGGAGGCACTTTCCTCCTCGTCTTCGTCCTTGCCCCCGTCTTGGGCAGACGGGGCCGCTGCATCTCCGGCCTTGGTGTCCGGACGCTCCCTCTAGCGGGCCCCCCCGGGCCTCCGGCAGATCCTTCTTCTTCTTTCCCTTATTCTCTGGCGCCTTGTAAGGCGCCACGACCAGCAGCTCCCCCAGTTGAGCTGACTGAGGCTCTTCAGGCAGCGGGGGCGGACTACTGATCTTTTCGGCCTTCTCGAGCTGAACTCTGGACAGTATGAGCACTCGAATATACGATGGGTAAAGGATTAATTACCTTCCTCGGAGGATTTGCGGCATCGAGGCCGATGTCTTCCTTCTCGTTCGGCCACTCCTTCTGGGGCTTGAACAACAGGCTCCACACCTTGTCGTAGGTGGTGCCGAAGAGGTCCTGCACAATGGCCGGGTCTTCGGGCTTGTGAGTCCACATCGGTCTCGCCCTCTGCTGGCAAGGGAGGAGGCGACGACGGAGCATTATCTGAACCATGTTGGTCAGTTTGGCTCCGACCTCCATCGCATTGGATACACACTTCTGTAGTTTCTTCACCTCATCTGCGAATCCCGAATTAAGACCTTTCTTGGTCCATGAGGTCAGTCTCATGGGGGGTCTGGATCGAAATTCAGAGGCGGCCGTCCAGGCCACATCCCGTGGCTCTGTTGTATAGAACCATTCCTTTTGCCACACTTTGACGGTGTCGATGAACGTGCCCTCCAGCCATTGGACTCGGGTGAGCTTGCTTATCATTGCTCCGCCGCAGTCCACCTGGGCGAGGCCGACCACCTTCGGCTTGACATTGAACACCTTCAGCCACAGGCCAAAGTGTGGCTGGACCCGTAGAAGGGCCTCGCAAACGATGATGAAAGTGGAAATGTGGAGATGGGAATTGGGGGCTAGATCGTGAAAATCTAGCCCATAGAAGAACATCAACCCCCTCATGAAGGGGTGCAAAGGAAATCCTAGCCCCCCGATAAAATAGGGAAGGAATACTACCCTCTCGTCCGGCTTGGGTGTGGGGATGATTTGGCCCTCCTCAGGGGCCCGATGGGCGATGTCGGCCGATAAGTAGCTGGCCCACTTCATCTCCACGATGTCGTCGTTGGTGACGGTGGAGGCGTCCCACTTGCCATTTGCGCCAGATCCAGCAATGGCTGGGGCTAGGGAGGAGCTGAAAGGGAATCGCCGCGGAGTAGCAAAGCAGTGCGCTGATACGTCTCCAACGTATCTATAATTTTTGATTGTTCCATGCTGTTATATTATCATTCTTGGATGTTTTACAATCATTTTATAGCAACTTTATATCATTTTTTGGGACTAACCTATTGACATAGTGCCTAGTGCCAGTTGTTGTTTTTTGCTTGTTTTTTACTTCGCAGGAAATCAATATCAAACGGAGTCCAAATGCAGCGAAACTTTTTGGTGATTTTTTCTGGACCAGAAGACACAAGTTGGGCCAAGAAAGTACCTGAGGGGTGCTCCGAGGGGAGCACAACCCACCAGGGCGCGCCAGGGGGCCCAGGCGCGCCCAGGTGGGTTGTGCCCACCTCGGCCGCCTCCCGCGCCGCCTCTTTGCTTTATAAATACCCCAATATTCCAGAAACCCTAGGGGAGTCGACGAAAATCAATTCTAGCCGCCGCAAGTTCCAGAAACCACATATCCAATATAGACACCATCACGGAGGGGTTCATCATCCTCATTGGTGCCTCTCCGATGATGCGTGAGTAGTTCATTGTAGACCTACGGGTCCGTAGG
Source organism: Thinopyrum elongatum (assembly GCA_011799875.1). Taxonomy (NCBI): domain Eukaryota; kingdom Viridiplantae; phylum Streptophyta; class Magnoliopsida; order Poales; family Poaceae; genus Thinopyrum; species Thinopyrum elongatum. The sequence continues at coordinate 231,558,368 of CM022298.1, forward strand.
CAGTAGCTAGATGGCTTCCTCTCTCTCTTTTGATTCTCAATACAATGGTCTCTTGGAGATCTATTTGATGTAACTCTTTTTGCGGTGTGTTTGTTGGGATCCGATGAACTTTGAGTTTATGATCAGATCTATGTTTTTATCCATGAAAGTTATTTGAGTCTTTTGATTTCTTATATGCATGATTACTTATAGCCTCGTATTTCTTCTTCAAATCTTTGGTTTAGTTAGGACAACTAGATTGATTTGTCTTGCCATGGGAAGAGGTGCTTTGTGATGGGTTCGATCTTACGGTGCGTGATCCCAGTGACAGAAGGGGAACCGACACGTATGTATCGTTGCTATTAAGGATAACAAGATGGGGTCTATTTCTACATAAATAGATCTTGTCTACATCATGTCATCGTTCTTATTGCATTACTCCGTTTCTCCATGAACTTAATACACTAGATGCATGCTGGATAGTGGTCGATGTGTGGAGTAATAGTAGTAGATGCAGGCAGGAGTCGGTCTACTAATCTTGGATGTGATGCCTATATAATGATCATTGCCTGGATATCATCATAATTATTTGAAGTTCTATCAATTTCCCAACAGTAATTTGTTTACCCACCATATGCTATTTTTCTCGAGAGAAGCCACTAGTGAAATCTACGGCCCCCGGGTCTATTTTCTCATCATATATTTTCAGATCTATTTTGCTATTTGCCTTTTTATTTATTTGCCACTTTTATTTTCAGATCTATATTTCTAAAAACCCAAAAATATTTTGCTTCACTTTATTTTATTCGTGATCTATTTATCCAATCTACTACAATTTATCTCATGTCCGTTTGCCAATTTCTGGCGCCGTTACCCAAAAGGGATTGACAACCCTTTTAACACGTCGGGTTGCAAGTATTTGTTCTTTGTGTGCAGGTGATGTTTACGTAGTGTTGCTTGGTTCTCCTACTTGTTCGATAACCTTGGTCTCATCACTGAGGGAAATACCTACCGTTGCTGTGCTGCATCATCCCTTCCTCTTTGGGGAAATACCGACGTAGTTCAAGCCAACATCAAAAGGAATTTCTGGCGCCGTTGCCGGGGAGACATCATCAACATCTACCAGGTTCCTAATCACAAATCTCATCTCCTTGCAATTTACATTATTTGCCATTTGCCTCTCGTTTCCCTCTCCCCCACTTCACAAAAATTTGCTGTTTTCTTCGCCCTCTTTTTCGTTCACCGTTTTCTCGTCAGATCTGTTTTTGAGTGCAATCTTGTTGCGTAGTCATGATGACTCAAGAGAACACCAAGTTGTGTGATTTCTCCAATACCAACAACAATGTTTTGATTAGCACTCCGATTGCTCCTCCCGCGGAGTCTTGTGATATTAATGCTGATTTGTTGAATCTTGTTATGAAAGATCAATTTTCCGGTACTCCTAGTGAGGATGCCGCATCCCATCTTAACACATTCGTGGAATTATGCAATATGCAAAAGAAAAAAGATGTGGACAATGATATTGTGAAGTTGAAATTATTCCCGTTTTCTTTTCGAGATCGTGCAAAAATTTGGTTTTCTTCTTTGCCTCGCAATAGTATCAATTCTTGGGATAAGTGCAAAGATACTTTTATTACTAAGTATTTTCCGCCCGCGAAAATTATTTCCCTTATGACACAAATCATGAATTTTAAGCAACTTGAGCATGAACATGTTGCGCAATCTTGGGAAAGAATGAAATTGATGCTAAGAAATTGTCCTACTCATGGTTTAAATCTTTGGATGATCATACAAAATTTTTATGCGGGATTGAATTTTGTTTCTAGAAATCTTTTAGATTCCGCCATGGGTGGTACTTTTATGGAAATTACTTTGGGTGAAGCTACTAAATTGCTAGACAATACTATGGCAAATTATTCACAATGGCATACCAAAAGAGCTCCTACTAGTAAAAAGGTTAATTCGGTTGAAGAAATTTCTTCTTTGAGTGAAAAAGTTGATGCTCTTATGAAATTGGTTGCTAATAAAAGTGCTCCTGTTGATTTTAATGATGTGCCTTTGTCTACCTTGATTGAGCAAAATAGTGATGCCATAGATGCGAATTTTATCTCTCGAAACAATTTCAATAACAATGCTTATATAGGTAATTTTAATCCTAGGCCTTTCCCTAGTAATTCCTCTAATAATTATGGTAATTCCTATGGTAATCCTTCTTATAATAATAATAATAGGAACACCTCTGATTTTGAGAATAATATTAAAGAATTTATCAATGCTCAAAAGAATTTTAACACTACGATGGAAGAAAAATTGAGTAAGATTGATGATTTTGTCTAGAAGCGTTGATAGAATTTCTCATGATGTAGAAAATCTCAAGATGAAAATTTTTGTGCCTAAGGTTGAAGAATCAAATAAAGCTTTATATGTTTCTATGGATGAAAGTAACAAAAGAACCGCTATGCTTAGAGCTAGAAGAGAATTTTTAGAAAAAGCGTTTTCAAGTGATTGCTTTCACAAAAATGATGAAGATCTTAAAGTGATTGGTGTTTCTTCTATTGATTCGTTGTTTAGTAAAATTAAGATTGATTAAAAAGGGACTGAAGAAGAGTCAACTTTAGATAGAAGGCATCCCGATAATTTGGAGGGCGAAAATCTTGTTGAGAAAATTGATAAAAGTGGGTTTGGAGAGGTCAAAACTTTAACTAGTGATGTGCCCACTCTTTTGGATTACAAATACTTTAATTATGATAATTGTTCTTTGATTGACTGTATTTCTTTGTTGCAATTCATGATAAATTCACCTCATGCCTATGAACAAAATAAAGCTTTTACTAAACATATTGTTGATGCTATGATGAAAGCTTTGGAAGAAAAGTTGGAATTAGAGATTTCAATTCCTAGAAAATTACATGATGAATGGGAACCTACTATCAGAGTCAAGATTAAATTTTTTGAGTGTTTTGCTTTATGTGATTTGGGTGCTAGTGTTTCTACAATTCTGAAATCTTTATGTGATGTGCTTGGTCTTACCGATATTGAAGAATGTTCTTTAAATTTGCACTTGGCGGATTCTACTATTAGAAAGCCTATGGGAAGAATTAATGATGTTCTTATTCTTGCAAATAGGAATTATGTGCCCATAGATTTTATTGTTCTTGATATTGATTGCAATCTGTCTTGTCCAATTATTCTTGGTAGACCGTTTTTGCACACTATAGGTGCCGTGATTGATATGAAAGAAGGGAACATCAAATTCAAATTTCCTTTGAGAAAGGGTATGGAACGCTTCCCTAGAACAAGAATTAAGCCACCATATGAATCAATCATGAGGGCATCTTATGGATCTAGAAACAAAGATGACAATACTTAGATCTTTGCTTTATGCCTAGCTAAGGGCGTAAAACGATAGCGCTTGTTGGGAGGCAACCCAATGAATAAAATTTATTTTTGTCTTTTTCTTTTTGTTCTTGAATGTTTGCACAATTATGCTACTGTTATGATTGTGTTTTTTGTGTTTTAATTAGTGTTTGTGCCAAGTAAAACCTTTAGGATAGCTTTGGTGATTGTTGATTTGATCTTGTTGGAAAACAGAAACTTTTGCCTCCAGTAAAATAATTTTGAAAATTCAGAGAGGGACTAAAAATTCTGAATGTTTTACACAAGATTTATATACAAATTTCCTCTGCTGTCCTAATTTTTCAGAATTTTTTGAGTTACATAAGTATGAGAACAATTCGTATCTTTGAAGACTGTTCTGTTTTTGACAGATTCTGTTTTCTTTGCATTGTGTGCTTATTTTGATGAATCTATGGTTTGTATTGGAGGTTATAAGCCATGGTAAAGTTAGAATACAGTAGATATAATGCAAGAACAAAACTTGAATGGGTTTTCTACAGTACTTAAAGTAAAGATTGGTTTTTTTATACTAGCGGATCTCACGAAGGTTTTGTTGAGTTTTGTGTGATTGAAGTTTTCAAGTTTTGGGTGAGATTACGATGGATGAAGGAATAAGGAGTAAGAAGAGCCTAATCTTGGGGATTCCCCATGGCACCCCAAGCCATTATCCAAAGAGAAGCAAGCAACTAAGCTTGGGGATGCCCGAGTGGCATCCCCTCTTTTTTCTAACGACCATCGGTATTTTACTCGGAGCTATATTTTTATTCGTCACATATCATGAGTTTTGCTTGGAGCGTCTTGTATGATATGAGTCTTTGCTTGTTTTGATTTTTATTTTAAGTCATGAATCCTTGCTGGACACACCTATTTGAGGGAGCCATAATTATGCTATGACTTGTTAGAATTGCTCTCTATGCTTCACTTAAATCTTTATGAGCTATGGAATTGCTCTAGTGCTTCACTTATATCTTTTTGAGCATGGTGTGCTTTAGTAATTTTGAAGAAATGCTCTCATGCTTCAATTAGATTTATTTGAGAGTTTGTTTTTTTTTTAATTCTCTCTTGCTTCACTTAAATTATTTTGAGAGAAGAAAATTTTTATGCTCATGTTCTTCACTTAGATTTGTTTGAGTGATCAAAAGCAACAAATGAAATTAGTCCCAAAGTGATAGCTATTCAAGAGGGATATAATAAAAACTTTCATGAAGGTCATTGGAAAAAATAAACTTGATTCCTTGTAATAGTTTTGCGATATGTTGATATCATATGTGAGCCATGTTGATGAGTAATTATGCTTTAGTAAGAATATTGGTGTTAAGGTTTGTGATTCCCTATGCAAGCACAAAAGTCAATAGTTATGCAATGAAATTACATCCTACTTGTGGTACATTATTCGGTGTTAGTTATGCTTAATGCTCGCTTATGAGATTTTTCGTTTCTTGGTTGGATGCTTCTTAATCTTTTGCTAGCCTTCATTTGCACTAAGTATGATCACTACTTGTGCATCCAAAATCCTTAAACCAGTTTTGCCATATGAATCCACTATACCTACCTATATGCGGTATTTCCATGCCATTCTAAGCAAATTTGTATGTGCCATCTCTAATTTCAAAATAAATTTCTCTTTTGTGTGCTCGTACCGCTCATGAAACGGTAGGGTGTGGCTGATATATTTCCATGCTAGATGTGTTATTCTCAAGATGACTGTTTATTCACTTGTCATTGCACGAGAGTATGGCAAAGGTATTAGGGATGCCCAGTCCCAAAATGAAAAATGAATTTACTTTATGTTGTCAAATAATAAATTCCTTGGAAATGGTTGGTATGGAGGGCACCTGTGGATATGGCTAGCCATGGAAAGTGAAAGTATGGTGGAAAAAGGAATAAACTTTATTTTCTGTTTGGGAACCGCCTATGATATATGTAGCATGGAAAGTATTGGGAACTACTCGATCGTTTTCGTTGACAGGAAAAGCATGCCACCCAAAATGTTTTATCTCTACTTTTTTCGCTTTGAGCTCTGGCACCTCTACAAATCCCTACTTCCCTCTGCGAAGGGCCTTTCTTTTACTTTATGCAATTTTTATTTTGAGTCTCCATCTTCTCTTATAAAGCACCAACTAAGGGGCACTATGATCATACATGAGCATTGGGTGTAGCTAATATGTGAGTGTGTTTCATGAATGGATCAATGATTGAGCATAATGAGCTAGGGATAACTTGCTTTAGTGTTGATATTTTGAAAGACATGGTTGCTTGTTGATATGCTTGAGTATTGAAATCTTCATGTCAAAACTAGACTATTGCTTTGAATCATATAAAAGTCCAAATGTCCAAGCTACAAAGAAAAGAATATGTGATGAACATGTTAGGCAGCATTCCACATCAAAAATTCTGTTTTTATCATTTACCTACTCGAGGACGAGCAGGAATTAAGCTTGGGGATGGTGATACGTCTCCAACATATCTATAATTTTTGATTGTTCCATGCTATTATATTATCATTCTTGGATGTTTTACAATCATTTTATAGCAACTTTATGTCATTTTTTGGGACTAACCTATTGACATAGTGCCTAGTGGTAGTTGCTATTTTTTGCTTGTTTTTTACTTCGCAGGAAATCAATGCCAAACGGAGTCCAAACGCAGTGAAACTTTTTGGTGATTTTTTCTGGACCAGAAGACACAAGTTGGGCCAAGAAAGTACCTGAGGGGGGCTCCGAGGGGAGCACAACGCACCAGGGCGCTCCTGGGGGCCCAGGCGCACCCAGGTGGGTTGTGCCCACCTCGGCCGCCTCCCGCACCACCTCTTTGCTCTATAAATACCCCAATATTCCAGAAACCCTAGGGGAGTCGACGAAAATCAATTCCAGCCGTCGCAAGTTCCAGAAACCATACATCCAATCTAGACACCATCACGGAGGGGTTCATCATCCTCATTGGTGCCTCTCCGATGATGCGTGAGTAGTTCATTGTAGACCTACGGGACCGTAGGCAGTAGCTAGATGGCTTCCTCTCTCTCTTTTGATTCTCAATACAATGGTCTCTTGGAGATCTATTTGATGTAACTCTTTTTGCGATGTGTTTGTTGGGATCCGATGAACTTTGAGTTTATGATCAGATCTATGTTTTTATCCATGAAAGTTATTTGAGTCTTTTGATCTCTTATATGCATGATTACTTATAGCCTCGTATTTCTTCTTCGAATCTTTGGTTTAGTTAGGCCAACTAGATCGATTTTTTTCCATGGGAGGAGGTGCTTTGTGATGGGTTCGATCTTACGGTGCTTGATCCCAGTGACAGAAGGGGAACTGACACGTATGTATCGTTGCTATTAAGGATAACAAGATGGGGTCTATTTCTACATAAATAGATCTTGTCTACATCATGTCATCATTCTTATTGCATTACTCCGTTTCTCCATGAACTTAATACACTAGATGCATGCTGGATAGCGGTCGATGTGTGGGGTAATAGTAGTAGATGCAGGCAGGAGTCGGTCTACTAATCTTGGACGTGATGCCTATATAATGATCATTGCCTGGATATCGTCATAATTATTTGAAGTTCTATCAATTGCCCAATAGTAATTTGTTTATCCACCATATGTTATTTTTCTCGAGAGAAGCCACTCGTGAAATCTACGGCCCCTGGGTCTATTTTCTCATCATATATTTTCAGATCTATTTTGTTATTTGCCTTTTTATTTATTTGCCACTTTTATTTTCAGATCTATATTTCTAAAAACCCAAAAATATTTTGCTTCACTTTATTTTATTCGCGATCTATTTATCCAATCTACTACAATTCATCTCACGTCCGTTTGCCAATTTCTGGCGCCGTTACCTGAAAGGGATTGACAACCCCTTTAATACGTCGGGTTGCAAGTATTTGTTCTTTGTGTGCAGGTGTTGTTTACGTAGTGTTGCTTGGTTCTCCTACTGGTTCGATAACCTTGGTCTCATCACTGAGGGAAATACCTACCATTGCTGTGCTGCATCATCCCTTCCTCTTTGGGGAAATACCGACGTAGTTCAAGCCAACATCAGGCGCTGGAGCTCTGGAGATAGGAAGGACAACTGTGGGAGGTGGAAGAAGGTGTGAGGCGTTAACTGTAACTATTCCCCTCTTTATAGGCCACGGAGGATCCAAGGGTTCCCCTTTTCATGCCGTGGGCCTCTCCACTACCCGATACACTCGCAACATTTTGCGCGGGTGGGGAACCAAAATCATTGATCATATCCCCTAAAAAACAGGGCACGGTCTCTGCCTTGATGAGACGTGCCAATGGAGGGCGGCCTCAAGCCGCGCAGCGAGAACCTCTAGCTGTTCAGCGTTATGACCGGGCATGACCCTTCGATAAAAGTTGTCAGACATGGGCACTATTCACACTTGAGCACTTTGGCCTTCGAGGTTAAGTAAAGTAAGCGCTCCGGATTCCGTACACCACTCAACTCCAAGCACGCACACAACAAGATGAAGAACTTGCCTTGCAAGCCGAAGTCCATGAAATGTGCGGATGCCGGACACAAGCCCTAGCGTTGGAGGCTAGTTCGGGGGATACTCAGGGAGTCCTAGGCTAAGGGGTCCTCAGGCGGTTGACCTACTACATATGGGCCGGACTGATGGGCCACTATGGGGCCAAGCTAGAGCGCGGACCCGTGACCGGACAGGAGATCTTCGCAGTCGTGGTGTTCCCTCCAAGTCAAGATTAGCGTGATCTTTCCTTCATTGTAACCGATTGCATGTAACCCTAACCCTACTGGTGTCTATATAAACCAAGGGGTTTTAGTCTTTAGGGGCAGAGCTACATCCATCACCTCATTGACTTAGTGTTTAGCTCACCTAATCTCGAGGTAGATCTACTCTATAACCACATCATATATCAAATATAATCAAGCAGGACATAGGGTTTTACCTCTTCGAGAGGGCCCAAACCTGGGTAAACACCGTGTTCATCGTCCCTTGTTCTCCATTGATCCCAGATCCACAGCTCGGGAACCCCTACCCGAGATCCGCCGGTTTAGACACCGACACCTGGGCAGACGATGATCGATCCCATCACACCGAGAGGGCCCGAAGAATATCTCTCCATCGTCAGAGGAGAAAATCCCACTCTTGAGCTATTGATAGCCCACAAGTATAGGGGACCACAACAGTTTTCGAGGGTAGAGTATTCAACCCAAATTTATTGATTCGACACAAGGGGAGCCAAAGAATATTTGCAAGTATTAGCAGTTGAGTTGTCAATTCAACCACACCTGGATAACTAAATATCTGCGGCAGAGTGATCAGTAGCACAGTAGTATGATAGTTTGATAGTAGCAATAACAGTAGCAACAGTAACGGTAACAGTAATAGTAGCAGTTTTGTAGTGATTGTAACATCAGCAGTAGCAAAAGTAACTTAGCAAAGATCAATATGCGCATAGGCATTGGATCAGTGATGGGTATTTGTGTTGGATGACATTCATCATGTAACAGTCACAACCTAGAGCGACACAGAACTAGCTCCATTTCATCAATGTAATGTAGGCATGTATTCCGTATATAGTCATACATGCTTATGATAAGAACTTGCATGACATCTTTTCCTACCCTCCCGTGGTAGCAGGGTCCATAAGGAAACTAAGCGATATTAAGGCCTCTTTTTAATAGAGAACCAGAATAAAGCATTAGCAAATAGTGAGTAAATGAACTCCTCAAACTACGGTAATCACCGAAAAGAATCCCAACTATTGTCACATTGGGTTATGCGGATCATAACATGTAATAGGTGTGTATAACTTGCAAGATAGGATCAACAACTCAAATATATTCATGAAAACATAAAGGGTTCAGATCTGAAATCATGGCACTCAGGTCCTAGTGACAAGCATTAAGCATAGCAAAGTCATAGCAACATCAATCACAAAACATAGTGGATACTAGGGATCAAGCCCTAACATATTGACTCGATTACATGATAAATCTCATCCAACCCCATCACTGTCCAGCAAGCCTACGAAGCAATTACTCACTCCCGGTGGTGAGCATCATGAAATTGGTGATGAAGAAGGGTTGGTGATGATGATGGCGACGAATCCCCTTCTTAGGAGCCCCAAATGGACTCTAGATCTGGCCTCCGGATGAAGAACAGAATGTGGCGCCGGCTCGGTATCATAAAATGCGATGAAACTTCTTCTCTTATTTTTTTCCCGGGAAATAGGAATTTATAGGCTTGAGATTAGGGTCAGCGGAGCCACGTGGGCCCCACAAGGTACGTGGGCCACGCCCAATTGCCGAGTGGGCCACTGGTGGGTCCCCTCCTATAAGTCTTTGCTACAGTGTTTTTTATTTATTCCAAAAAAATCTCCAAAAAGTTTTGTCCAATTCCGAGAACTTTTATTTCTGCACAAAAACAACACCATGGTAGTTCTGCTGAAAATAGCGTCAGTCCGGGTTAGTTTCATTCAAATCATGCAAATTAGAGTCCAAAACAAGAGAAAAATGTTTGGAAAAGTAGATATGGCGGAGACGTATCAACTCCCCCAAACTTAACTCATTGTTTGTCCTCAAGCAATTCAGTTGACAAACTGAAAGTGATATAGAAAAACTTTTACGAACTCTTTTGTTCTTTTATCCGTACATAAGCTTAAATAGTACCCATGTTTTCAGCAAAGAACCATGCAAATGATAACTCTTAGAAATTATATTCACACATATCAATGGCATAATCAACTAGCGAGCAACAATAACATATCTCAAATGCCAACACTTCGTCAAAACAATCATGATATAATATAACATGGTATCTCGCTAGCCCTTTCTGAGACCACAAAACATAAATGCAGAGCACCTCCAAAGTTCAAGCAGCGAGTACACATTATATTCATGGTAGAAGAGATCTAGTCATGATGCACACAATATTAACTATACACAATGCATAACAATGACAATAGTGCTCTCATGACCGGTCGAAACAGGGTCCTGTTCATCGGGAGGGGTGTGGCGTACCGCAAAACGGGGCTCCCGGGGCTACTGTTCATCACCGTCTACTGCATCGCTCCAGCCTCCACAGGCTACTGTTCATTCACCGTCGACCTCCTCCAGTCTCCACCGGCTACTGTTCATCCAGCCCTCCAGGGGGTCCTGTTCATCCACCCCCAACCGGCTGGGCTGTGGCAGCCTCCTCGGGGTTCTGTTCATCCAACCCCCTCTGGGAACTGTTCATCCACATCCAACCAACCGGCTCGATCAATCGATGCGCCTCGACTCGTGTCTTACGTGTATCGCGCGCGAGGCACCAACAGGCACTGTTCATCGAGAGGCAACTCAACCGGCTATGTCTCACACGTACGTACGGGTGCCTTCAGCTTCAGTAAGCAGCGAGAAGGATTGATCGGGTTCAGTTAGGTAGCGAAGGAATCGCTCGGGTTCAGTTATGCGGTGAAGGATCGATCGGCTTCAGTGGCTAGAGGTTGGTGCGAGGGCGAGATCGATCGCTCAGGTTCGGTAAGCAAACGCCTCTCGATTGCGCTCGGGTTCAATTAGCGAACGCCTCACACGCACACGCGTGTACGAGAGAAACGCGCAAACCACACTGCATCGCTCGGCCCCGACCACCCACCATGACCAGGAATTCCAAGAAAATTTCCTCGCCCTCACTTCTACCACGATTGTTTATGTCATGGACGGCCTAAAGAATGTCATGCAGGTGCGTCCCCGGCCCGCCCAGGACAAAAAGCCCATTTTCTGTCATGATTTTTAGTCATAGAAGTAGGAGCCCACCACATCTATGATGATACGTGTTTTTGTCACAATTATCGTCATAGAAGTGTCATAACCATGACAGAAAAAAATTCGTTCGGGCCAAAATGTCACGGATGTGTCTTTTTTTTGTAGTGTGCGTGCGTGCGTGCATGCAATTAAAACGGACGGCTCATCATATCATCACAAGGCGACCTTGTCCATTGTGGTTAGGGTGCGCGGGCTGCCAACCTCAGGTCTCATGACTTCAAATCCCCATCGACCACTAATTTAATACCATTTATGTCTTTCATATACGCGCTGACAGATGGGCCCTACGGTAATGTGCGTTGTACGGTGAGCCAGTGACCGTATGATTACCACAAAATGTATTTCATTAACATAGTACAGATGCAAGCTACCGTTTCTTTCTTTCATATACGCGCTGACAGGTGGGACCCACGGTAACGTGCGTTGATGGTGCAACACTAGTTACGCCACGTGGACTATTTGACTAGTCAATTGATCGTGTCATTGATGTTTGCTTGAACTACGTCGGTATTTCCCCAAAGAGGAAGGGATGATGCAGCACAACAACGGTAGGTATTTCCCTCTGTGATGAGACCAAGGTTATCGAACCAGTAGGAGAACCACGCAACACCATGTAAACAGCTCCTGCATACAAAGAATAAATACTTGCAACCCGACATAAGAGAGGGGTTGTCAATCCCTCACGGGTAAAAGGATAGGTAAAATTGTAGTAGATTGGATAAATAGATCTCGCGGGAACGCGAGATAAAATAAATAAGTAAAAAAGGCAGCAATGTATTTTTGTATTTTTGGATTAATAGATCTAAAAATAAAAGCAAAAAAAATCGTGAAGGCAAATATATTAAAGAAGAGACCCGGGGGCCGTAGGTTTCACTAGTGGCTTCTCTCAAGAAAAAATAGCAAATGGTGGGTAAACAAATTACTGTTGGGAAATTGATAGAACTTCAAATACTCATGACGATATCCAGGCAATGATCATTATATAGGCATCACATCCAAGATTAGTAGACCAACTCCTGCCTGCATCTACTACTATTACTCCACACATTGACCGCTATCCAGCATGCATCTAGTGTATTAAGTTCATGGAAAAAACGGAGTAATGCAATAAGAACGATGACATGATGTAGACAAGACCTATTTATATAGAAATAGACCTCATCTTGTTATCCTTAATAGCAATGATACATACGTGTCGTTTCCCTTTCTGTCACTGGGATCAAGCACCGTAAGATTGAACCCATCACAAAGCACCTCTTCCCATTGCAAGATAAATAGATCAAGTTAGCCAAACAAAACCCAAATATCGGAGAAGAAATATGAGGCTATAAGCAATCATGCATATAAGAGATCAAAGAAGACTCAAATAACTTTCATGGATAAAAACATAGATCTGATCATAAACTCAAAGTTCATCGGATCCCAACAAACACACCACAAAAAGAGTTACATCAAATAGATCTCCAAGAGACCATTGTATTGAGAATCAAACGAGAGAGAGAAAGCCATATAGCTACTAACTACGGACCCGTAGGTCTACAATGAACTACTCACGCATCATCGGAGAGGCACCAATGAGGATGATGAACCCCTCCGTGATGGTGTCTAGATTGGATCTGTGGTTTCTAGAACTTGCGATAGCTGGAATTGATTTTCGTCGACTCCCCTAGGGTTTCTGGAATATTGGGGTATTTATAGAGCAAAGAGGCAGTGCGGGAGGTCTCCGAGATGGGCACAACCCACCAGGGCGTGCCTGGGGGCCCAGGAGCGCCCTGGTGTCTTGTGCTCACCTCGGGCCCCCTCTTCGGTACTTCTTTGGCTCACTGGATGTCTTCTGGTCCAACAAAAAATCTCCAAAAAGTTTCGCTACGTTTGGACTCCATTTGGTATTGATTTCCTGCAAAGTAAAAAACAAAAAGAAAACAGCAACTGGCACTGGGCACTATGTCAATAGGTTAGTCCCAAAAAATGATATAAAGTTGATATAAAATGATTGTAAAACATCCAAAAATGATAATATAACAGCATGGAACAATCAAAAATTATAGATACGTTGGAGACGTATCAGCATCCGCAAGCTTAATTCCTGCTCGTCCTCGAGTAGGTAAATGATAAAAACAGAATTTTTTATGTGGAATGCTGCCTAACTTGTTCAACAAATATTCTTGTCTTTGTAGCATGGACGTTTGGACTTTTATATGGTTCAAAGCAATAGTGTAGTTTTGACATGAGGACTTTAATACTCAAACATATCAACAAGCAACCATGTCTTTCAAAATATCAACACTAAAGCAAGTTATCCCTAGCCCGTTATGCTCAATCATTGATCCATTCATGAAACACACTCGAATATTAGCTACACCCAATGCTCAAGTACGATCATAGTGCTGATACGTCTCCAACGTATCTATAATTTTTGATTGTTCCATGTTGTTATAATATCATTCTTGGATGTTTTACAATCATTTTATAGTCATTTTATATCATTTTTTGTTACTAACCTATTGACATAGTGCCAAGTGCCAGTTGCTGTTTTTTGCATGTTTTTTACATCGCAGGAAATCAATACCAAACGGAGTCCAAACGCAGCGAAACTTTTTGTGGATTTTCTTTTGGACCAAAAGACATCCAGAGGGCCGGAGAAGCGCCTGGGGGTGCTCCAAGGGGAGCACAACCCACCAGGGCGTGCCTAGAGGCCCAAGCGCGCCCTGGTGGGTTCTGCCCACCTCGGGTGCCCCCCGAACCGCCTCCTTGCTCTATAAATACCCCAATATTCCAGAAACCCTAGGGGAGTCGATGAAAATCAATTCCAGCTGCCGCAGAGTCCAGAACCACCTGATCCAGTCTAGACACCATCACGGAGGGGTTCACCACTTCCATTGGTGCCTCTCCGATGATGCGTGAGTAGTTCTTTGTAGACCTACGGGTCCGTAGTTAGTAGCTAGATGGCTTCCTCTCTCTCTTGATCTTCAATACAATGGTCTCTTGGAGATCCATATGATGTAACTCTTTTTGCGGTGTGTTTGTTGGGATCCGATGAACTTTGAGTTTATGATCAGATCTATCTTTTTATCCATGAAAGTTATTTGAGTCTTCTTTGATCTCTTATATGCATGATTGCTTATAGCCTCGTATTTCTTCTCCGATATTTGGGTTTTGTTTGGCCAACTTGATCTATTTATCTTGCAATGGGAAGAGGTGCTTTGTAGTGGGTTTGATCTTACGGTGCTTGATCCCAGTGGCAGAAGGGGAACCGACACGTATGTATCGTTTCTACTAAGGATAAAACGATGGGGTCTATTTCTACATAAATAGATCTTATCTACATCATGTCATTGTTCTTATTGCATTACTCTGTTTCTCCATGAACTTAATACACTAGATGCATGCTGGATAGCGGTCGATGTGTGGAGTAATACTAGTAGATGCAGGCAGGAGTCGGTCTACTAATCTTGGACGTGATGCCTATATAATGATCATTGCATGGATATCGTCATGATTATTTGAAGTTTTATCAATTGCCCAACAGTAATTTGTTCACCCACCATTTGTTATTTTTCTCGAGAGAAGCCACTAGTGAAACCTACGGCCCCCGGGTCTCTTCTTTAATATATTTGCCTTTGTGATCTATTTTCCTTTGCTTTTATTTTCAGATCTATTAACCAAAAATACAAAAATACCTTGCTGCACTTTATTTTATTTGGCTCTCGATCTATCAATATTTACTACTCTCTCATGTCTGTTTGCCAATTTTTGGCGCCGTTGCCCGAAAGGGATTAACAACCCCTTTTACACGTCGGGTTGCGAGTATTTGTTATTTGTGTGCAGGTGCTGTTTACATAGTGTTGCTTGGTTCTCCTACTGGTTCGATAACCTTGGTTTCATCACTAAGGGAAATACCTACCATCGCTGTGCTGCATCATCCCTTCCTCTTTGGGGAAATACCGACGTAGCTTCAAGCCGCATCAAAAGGAATTTCTGGCGCCGTTGCCGGGGAGACATCATCAACATCTACCAGGTTCCTAATCACAAATCTCATCTCCTTGCAATTTACATTATTTGCCATTTTCATCTCCCCCACTTCACAAAAATTTGTTGTTTTATTCGCCTTCTTTTTCGTTCGCCTTTTTCTCGCCAGATCTCATGTTTCCTTGTGTTGCCATGTTCCTTCTATTTGCTTGCATCTTCGCTTGTTAAAAATCTATTGTTATGGATCCTCATCCACTTGCTAATATTTTCAAAAGATCCAATTATGATGAACCTATTGCTAGTGGATTGAGTTCACTAGATTATCTTTATGAAGTTTTGCTTGAGATTTATGAATCTGAAAACTGTGATGAAGTGTTAAACGAAGGAATTTATAAAGTGGTTCATGATAGCTCCTTGAATGAAAAGCATGATTGCAATGATGTTATTATAAATTCTATTAATGTCAATTGTGCTAATAATATGCAAAACCCCAAGCTTGGGGATGCTAATTTTGACATGTCCACTACTTATTGCAATGATCATGATTGGGGTGATTCTTCTTATGATCTTGAAAATTTATTTAAGCCTCATGATGAATATGATATTAATAATAGTGTTTGCAATAATATTGAAAGTGGGTTTGTAAGAGTGTCAACTCTAGGTAATAATGATCCCACTACTTTGGAGAGTGTTCAATCTTATGAATTTTTTGATAAAAGTGGGCTTGGAGAGGTCATGACTTTATTTTATGATAATCCCACTATTTTGGAAGAGTGTCACCTTTGCACGTATGTGGATCATGAAGAGAATATTTTATGTGATAGCTATATTGTTGAATTTGATTATGATCCTACATGTAATTATTATGAGAGAGGAAAATATGGTTGTAGAAATTTTCATGTTACTAAATTTCCTCTCGTTATGTTGAGATTGCTATTGTTTCTTTTTTCTTCTTTGCATATGCTAGAATTTGCTTGTCTTGATAATCTGTTTGCTTATAAAATTATTATGCATCGGAAGTATGTTAGACTTAATTGAGTTTGTCACCTGTTTTATGATGCTCTCTTTGTGTTTCAATTCATATCTTTCATGTGAGCATCAATGAAATCTTATGCCTAGCAATGGGCGTAAAACGATAGCGCTTGTTGGGAGGCAACCCAATGAATAAAATTTACTTTTGTATTTTTCTTTCTGTTCTTGAGTGTTTGCACAATTATGCTACTGTTATGATTGTGTTTTTTGTGTTTTAATTAGTGTTTGTGCCAAGTAAAGCCTTTAGGATAGCTTTGGTGATAGTTGATTTGATCTTGTTGGAAAACAGAAAATTTTGCGTCCAGTAAAACAATTTTGACAATTCACATAAGCAACGAAAAATTCTGAATTTTTGAAAAAAGATTTATATACAAATTTCCTATGTTGTCTTAATGTTTCAGAATTTTTGGAGTTACATAAGTATGAGAACAATTCGCATATTTACAGACTATTCTGTTTTTGACAGATTCTGTTTTCTTTGCATTGTGTGCTTATTTTGCTGAATCTATGGTTTTTATCAGAGGGTATGAGCCATGGTAAAGTTAGAATACAGTAGATATAATGCAAGAACAAAATTTGAATGGGTTTTCTACAATACTTAAAGTAAAGATTGGTTTTCTTATACTAACGGATCTCACGAAGGTTTTGTTAAGTTTTGTGTGATTGAAGTTTTCAAGTTTTGGGTGAGATCACGATGGATGAAGGAATAAGGAGTAGAAGAGCCTAAGCTTGGGGATGCCCCATGGCACCCCAAGCCATTATCCAAAGAGAAGCAAGCAACTAAGCTTGGGGATGCCCGAGTGGCATCCCCTCTTTTTTCGAACGACCATCGGTACTTTACTTGGAACTATATTTTTATTCATCACATATTATGAGTTTTGCTTGGAGCGTCTTGTATGATTTGAGTCTTTGCTTGTTTTGTTTTTTATTTTAAGTCTTGAATCCTTGCTGGACACACCTTTTTGAGAGAGCCAAAAACTATGCTATGCTTGCTCCTATGCTTCACTTAAATTTTTATGAGCTATGGTTTTGCTCTAGTGCTTCACTTATATCTTTTTGAGCACTGTGTGCTTTGTTACTTTTGAAGAAATGCTCTCATGCTTCACTTAGATTTATTTGGGAGTTAGTAATTTTTTTAAGAAATTCTCTCTTGCCTCACTTAAATTAATTTGAGAGAAAGAAGTATTATGCTCATGATCTTCACTTATATTTGTTTGAGCTTATCTAAAGCAACACATGAAAATTAGTTCCAAAGTGATAGATATCCAAGAAGGATATAATAAAAACTTTCATGAAGATCATTGGTCAAAATAAACTTGATTCCTTGTAATAGTTTTGAGATATGATGATGTGATATGTGAGTTATGTTGATGAGTAATTGTGCTTTAGTAAGAATATTGGTGTTAACGTTTGTGATTCCCTATGCAAGCACGAAAGTCAATAGTCATGCAATGAAATTATATCCTACTTGTGGTGCGTTATTCGGTATTAATTATGCTTAATGCTCGCTTATGAGATTATTCATTTTTTGGTTGGTCGCTTCTCAATCTTTTGCTAGCCTTCATTTTGCACTAAGTATGATCACTACTTGTGCATCCAAAACCCTTTAAACCAGTTTTGTCACATGAGTCCACTATATCTACCTATATGTGGTATTCTTTTGTTGTTCTAAGAAAATTTGTATGTGCCATCTCTAATTTTCAAAATAAACTTCTCTTTTGTGTGTTCGTACCGCTCACGAGGCGGTGAGGGGTGGCTAATATTTTCCATGCTAGATGTGTTATTCTCACAATGAGTGTTTATTCACTTGTCATTGCACGAGAGTAAGGAAAAGGTATTAGGGATGCCCAGTCTCGAAATGAAAAATGAATTTACTTTATGTTGTCAAATAATAAATTCCTAGGAAAGTGTTGGTATGGAGGGCACCCGTGGATACGGCTAGCCATGGAAAGTGAAAGAAATGGTGGAAAAAGGAATAAACTTTATTTTCTGTTTGGGAACCGCCAATGATATATCTAGCATGGAAAGTGTTGTGAACTCTAAGTCATTTTCGTTGGTGGGAAAAGCACACCTCCCAAAATGTTTTTATCTTTAAGTTTTTCGCTTTGAGCTCTGGCACCTCTACAAATCCCTACTTCCCTCTGCGAAGGGCCTTTCTTGACTTTATGCAATTTTTATTTTTAATTTGAGTCTCCATCTTCTCTTATAAAGCACCAACTAGGAGGCACTATGATCATACTTGAGCATTGGGTGTAGTTAATATGCGAGTGTGTTTCATGAATGGATCAATGGTTGAGCATGATGGGCTAGGGATAACTTATTTTAGCGTTGATATTTTGAAAGACATAGTTGCTTGTTGATATGCTTGAGTATTTAAGTCATCATGTCAAAACTAGACTATTGCTTTGAATCATATAAAAGTCCAAATGTCCATGCTATAAAGGAAAGATTATGAGATGACATGTTAGGCAGCATTCCACATTAAAAATTCTATTTTTATCATTTACCTACTCGAGGACGAGCATGAATTAAGCTTGGGGATGCTGATACGTCTCCAATGTATCTATAATTTTTGATTGTTCCATGCTGTTATATTATCATTCTTGGATGTTTTACAATCATTTTATAGTCATTTTATATCATTTTTTTGGTACTAACCTATTGACATAGTGCCAAGTGCCAGTTGCTGTTTTTTGCATGTTTTTTACATCGCAGGAAATCAATACCAAATGGAGTCCAAACGCAGCAAAACTTTTTGTGGATTTTTTTTGGACCAGAAGACATCCAGTGGGCTGGAGAAGCGCCTGGGGTGTGCTCTGAGCGGAGCACAACCCACCAGGGCACGCCCGGAGGCCCAGGCGCGCCCTGCTGGGTTGTGCCCACCTCGGGTGCCCCCCGAACCACCTCTTTGCTCTATAATACCCCATATTCCAGAAACCCTAGGGTAGTCGACGAAAATCAATTCCAGCCGCCGTAGAGTCCAGAACCACCAGATCCAATCTAGACACCATCACGGAGGGGTTCACCACTTCCATTGGTGCCTCTCCGATGATGCGTGAGTAGTTCTTTGTAGACCTACGGGTCTGTAGTTAGTAGCTAGATGGCTTCCTCTCTCTCTCTTGATCTTCAATACAATGGTCTCTTGGAGATCCATATGATGTAACTCTTTTTGCGGTGTGTTTGTTGGGATCCGATGAACTTTGAGTTTATGATTAGATCTATCTTTTTATCCATGAAAGTTATTTGAGTCTTCTTTGATCTCTTATATGCATGATTGCTTATAGCCTCGTATTTCCTCTGCGATATTTGGGTTTTGTTTGGCCAACTTGATCTATTTATCTTGCAATGGGAAGAGGTGCTTTGTAGTGGGTTCGATCTTACGGTGCTTGATCCCAGTGGCAGAAGGGGAACCGACACATATGTATCGTTGCTACTAAGGATAAAATGATGGGGTCTATTTCTACATAAATAGATCTTGTCTACATCATGTCATCATTCTAATTGCATTATTCCGTTTCTCCATGAACTTAATACATGAGATGCATGCTGGATAGTGGTCGATGTGTGGAGTAATAGTAGTAGATGCAGGCAGGAGTCGGTCTACTAATCTTGGATGTGATGCCTATATAATGATCATTGCCTGGATATTGTCATGATTATTTGAAGTTTTATCAATTGCCCAACAGTAATTTGTTCACCCACCGTTTGCTATTTTTCTCGAGAGAAGCCACTAGTGAAACCTACGGCCCCGGGGTCTCTTCTTTAATATATTTTCCTTTGTGATCTATTTTCCTTTGCTTTTATTTTCAGATCTATTAAACCAAAAATACAAACATACGCTGCTGCACTTTATTTTATTTGGCGTTCAATCTATCAATATTTACTACTCTCTCATGTCTGTTTGCCAATTTTTGGCTCCGTTGCCCGAAAGGGAATGACAACCCCTTTTACACGTCGGGTTGCGAGTATTTGTTATTTTTGTGCAGGTGCTGTTTACGTAGTGTTGCTTGGTTCTCCTACTGGTTCGATAACCTTGGTTTCATCACTGAGGGAAATACCTACCGCCACTGTGCTGCATCATCCCTTCCTCTTTGGGGAAATACCGACGTAGCTTGAAGCCGCATCAAGTGCCCCTTAGTTGGTGCTTTATAAGAGAAGATGGAGACCCAAGTAAAAATAAAAATTGCATAAAGTAAAAGAAAGGCCCTTCGCGGAGGGAAGTAGGGATTTGTAGAGGTGCCAGAGTTCAAAGCTTAAATTGAGAGATAAAAACATTTTGAGAGGCATACTTTTCCCACCAATGAAAACGACTTAGAGTTCCCAATACTTTCCATGCTAGATATATCATAGGCGGTTCCCAAACAAAAATTAAAGTTTAGTCTTTTTCCACCATACTTTCACTTTCCATGGCTAACCATATCCACGGGTGCCCTCCATACCAACACTTTCCAAGGAATTTATTATTTGACAACATAAAGTAAATTCATTTTTCATTTCGGGACTGGGCATCCCTAATACCTTTGCCGTACTCTCGTGCAATGACAAGTGAATAAACACTCATCATGAGAATAACACATCTAGCATGGAAAAATATCAGCCACCCCTCACGGCCTCGCGAGCGGTACGAGCACACAAAAGAGAAATTTATTTTGAAAATTAGAGATGGCACATACAAATTTTCTTAGAACGGCACGGAAATACCGCATATAGGTAGGTATAGTGGACTCATATGGCAAAACTGGTTTAAAGGGTTTTGGATGCACAAGTAGTGATCATACTTAGTGCAAATGAAGGCTGGCAAAAAGATTGAGAAGCGTCCAACCAAGAAACAAAAAATCTCGTAAGCAAGCATTAAGCATAATTAACACTGAATAATGCACCACAAGTAGGATATAATTTCATTGCATAACTATTGACTTTCGTGCTTGCATAGGGAATCACAAACCTTAACACCAATATTCTTACTAAAGCATAATTACTCATCAACATGACTCACATATCACTATCATCATATCTCAAAAATATTACTAGGAATCAAGTTTATTTTGTCCAATGATCTTCATGAAAGTTTTTATTATATCCTTCTTGGATATCTATCACTTTGGGACTAGTTTCATATGTTTCTTTTAATAAGCTCAAACAAATATAATTGAAGAACATGAGCATAATATTTCTTTCTCTCAAATTAATCTAAGTGAAGCAAGAGAGAATTTCTTTAAAATTTTACTAACTCCCAAATAAATCTAAGTGAAGAATGAGAGCATTTCTTCAAAAATAACAAAGCACACTGTGCTCAAAAATATATAAGTGAAGCACTAGAGCAATTCCATAGCTCATAAAAAATTTAAGTGAAGCATAGGAGCAAGCATAGCATAATTTTTGGCTCTCCCAAAAAGGTGTGTCTAGCAAGGATTCAATACTTAAAATAAAAAGCAAAACAAGCAAAGACTCATATCATACAAGACGCTCCATGCAAAACTCATAATATGTGACGAATAAAAATATAGCTCCAAGTAAAATACTGATGGTCGTTAGAAGAAAGAGGGGATGCCACTCGGGGGCATCCCCAAGTTTAGTTGCTTGATACTTCTTGAATATTATATTAGGGTGCCTCGGGCATCCCCAAGCTTAGCTAATCCTTATTCCTCCATCCATCGTAATCTCACCCAAAACTTGAAAACTTCAATCACACAAAACTCAACAAAACCTTCGTGAGATCCGTTAGTACAGGAAAGCAAATCACTACTATAAGTACTGTTGCAAACCCATTCATATTTTATTTTTTGCATTATATCTACTGTATTCCAACTTTTGTATGGCAAAAACTCTTCAAAGGAAACCATAGAATCATCAAAACAAGCACACAACTCAAAGAAAACAAAATCTGTTAAAAACAGAACAGTCTGTAGCAATCTGAAAACTTCGAATACTTCTGTAACTCCAAAAATTCTTAAAAATTAGGACAACGTGAGCAATTTGTTTATTAATCTTCTGCAAAAATAATCAAATCAAAATCACTCATATGTTAAAAATAAGAATTGCTTTCCTGAGTGCAAAAGTTTCTATTTTTCAGCAAGATCAAATCAACTATCACCCAAATCATCCCAAAGGCTTTGCTTGGCACAAACACTAATTTAAACCACAAAAACACATCTAACCATAGGCATAATTGGTTATTTTATTGAAAACAGCAAGAAAACTAAAAAGCGAAAAGATACAAGTTGGGTTGCCTCCCAACGAGCGCTATCGTTTTACGCCCCTAGCTAGGCATTGATAATTTTAATGATGCTCACATGAAGGACAAAAAAAATTGAAGCACAAAGAGAGCATCTTAAAACATGTGACAAACAAACTTAAGTCTAACATACTTCCTATGCATAGGAATTTTATAAGCAAACAAATTATCAAGACAAGAAATAGCTAGCAAATGCAAGGAAGAAGAATAAAACATAGACAATCTCAACATGAAGAGAGGTAATTTAGTAACATGAAAATTTCTACAACCATATTTTCCTCTCTCGTAACAATTACATGTGGGATAAGATTCAAATTCAACAATATAGCTATCACATAACATATTCTCTACATGATCCGCATGCATGCAAAGTTGACACTCTTCCAAAATAGTGGGATCATCAAATAAAGTCATGACATCTCCAAGCCCACTTTTATCAAAATTTTCATAAGATTGATCATGCTCCAAATTAGTGGGATCATTTTTACCTAGAGTTGACACTCTTCCAAACTCACTTTCAATATTATCACAAACATATTCGTCATGAGGCTTAAATAAATTTTCAAGATCATAAAAAGAATCACCCCAATCATGATCATTGCAATAAGTAGTGGACATATCAAAATTAGCATCCCCAAGCTTGGGGTTTTGCATATTATTAGCACAATTGATATTAATAGAATTTATAATAACATCATTGCAATCATGCTTTTCATTCAAGGAACTATCATGAATCACTTTGTAAATTCCTTCGTTTAACACTTCATCACAATTTTCAGATTCATAAATCTCAAGTAAAACTTCATAAAGATAATCCAGTGAACTCAATTCACTAGCAATTGGTTCATCATAATTAGATCTTTTGAAAAGATTAGCAAGTGGATGAGGATCCATAACAATAGATTTTTAGCAAGCGAAGATGCAAGCAGATAGAAGGCACATGGCAACACAAGCAAACATGAGACCTGACGAGAAAAAGGCAAATGAAAAAGAAGGCGAATAAAATGACAAATTTTTGTGGAGTGGGGGAGAGGAAAATGAGAGGCAAATGGCAAATAATGTAAATTGCAAGGAGATGAGATTTGTGATTAGGAACCTGGTTGATGTTGATGATGTCTCCCCGGCAACGGCGCCAGAAATTCCTTTTGATGTTTGCTTGAACTACGTCGGTATTTCCCCAAAGAGGAAGGGATGATGCAGCACAACAACTGTAGGTATTTCCCTCAGTGATGAGACCAAGGTTATCGAACCAGTACGAGAACCACGCAACACCACGTAAACAGCTGCTGCACACAAAGAACAAATACTTGCAACCCGACGTAAGAGAGGGGTTGTCAATCCCTCATGGGTAAAAGGATAGGTAAAATTGTAGTAGATTGGATAAATAGATCTCACGGGAACGCGAGATAAAATAAATAAGTAAAAATTGCAGCAAGGTATTTTTGTATTTTTGGATTAATAGATCTGAAAATAAAAGCAAATAAAAATAAATTTCGAAGGCAAATATATTAAAGAAGAGACCCGGGGGTCGTAGGTTTCACTAGTGGCTTCTCTCGAGAAAAAAATAGCAAACGGTGGGTAAACAAATTACTGATGGGCAATTGATAGAACTTCAAATACTCATGACGATATCCAGGCAATGATCATTATATAGGCATCACGTCCAAGATTAGTAGACCGACTCCTGCCTGCATCTACTACTATTACTCCACACATCGACCGCTATCCAGCATGCATCTAGTGTATTAAGTTCATGGAAAAATGGAGTAATGCAATAAGAACGATGACATGATGTAGACAAGATCTATTTATGTAGAAATAGACCCCATCTTGTTATCCTTAATAGCAATGATACATACGTGTCGTTTCCCCTTCTGTCACTGGGATCAAGCACCGTAAGATCGAACCCATCACAAATCACCTCTTCCCATTGCAAGATAAATAGATCAAGTTGGCCAAACAAAACCCAAATATCAGAGAATAAATACGAGGCTATAAGAAATCATGCATATAAGAGATCAAAGAAGACTCAAATAACTTTCATGGATAAAAACATATATCTGATCATAAACTCAAAGTTCATCGGATCCCAACAAACACACCGCAAAAAGAGTTACATCAAATAGATCTCCAAGTGACCATTGTATTGAGAATCAAACGAGAGAGAGAAAGCCATCTGGCTACTAACTACGGACCCGTAGGTCTACAATGAACTACTCACGCATCATCGGAGAGGCACCAATGAGGATGATGAACCCCTCCGTGATGGTGTCTAGATTGGATCTGTGGTTTCTGGAACTTGCGGCGGCTGGAATTGATTTTCGTCAACTCCCCTAGGGTTTCTGGAATATTGGGGTATTTATAGAGCAAAGAGGTGGTGCGGGAGGTCTCCGAGATGGGCACAACCCACCAGGGCGCACCTGGGGGCCCATGCGTGCCCTGGTGTCTTGTGCTCACCTCGGGCCCCCTCTTCAGTACTTCTTTGGCCCACTGGATGTCTTCTGGTCCAAAAAAAATCTCCAAAAAGTTTCGCTGCGTTTGAACTCCGTTTGGTATTGATTTCCTGTGAAGTAAAAAACAAGCAGAAAACAACAACTGGCACTAGGCACTATGTCAATAGGTTAGTCCAAAAAAATGATATAAAATGATTGTAAAACATCCAAAAATGATAATATAACAGCATGGAACAATAAAAAATTATAGATACGTTGGAGACGTATCAGTCATCAACAAATTACGGAGCTGTACGGTGAGCCAGTGATCGTATAGTCACCACATGTATTTTTTTAACACAGTACAGATGCAAGCGCTCATATATACGCACATACACTCACCCCTATGAACGCACACATGCACACCCTATCCACTTTGAGCACCTTCGAGAAAGTGAGCTGGCATATCATCTTGAGATTTTACGAAGTCACCGTAGGCGCCTCGTAGTTGAGGGGAACGTCTCCTCCCACTGAATGCACATCATCGGAAATACTGAAATTAATCCAGGATAAATGCGAGCAACAGGACTTTAACCCTGGTGGGTTGGGGATACCACTGTCGTCCTAACCATCCAACCAAAGATTGGTTCGCACCACAAAATGTATATGGTGATCGTAATGAGCTTATTTTGAAGTCCAGGGACCATATCGTGCTGTCACTTCAGATACAATGACCGTATGTGTCATCAACAAAATACGGAGCACGCTTCTGACCGTTAGTGTCATCAACAAAATACGAAGATGTACGGTGAGCTAGAGACCGTATGATCACCACAAGAATGTATACGATGATCGTAATGAGCATATTCTGAAGTCTAGTGAACGTATAGTGCTTTCGCTTGAAATAAGTGACCATCACGTGTGAATGTGTCTGGGGCATACTTTTAGAGGGCTGAGAGATAGTTTGTGTGCATACGTGAAAGTGGTGTAGAGAGAGGGGGTGTGCGGTGGAGACAAAGAGAGATATGCTCTTCGTTTCTCTTTACCGTGACTAATTTTTTAGGAGAAAATATAAACATTCACAATACGAAACAAATATCATTGGATGCACCATGCGATTAACTTTCATGTAACTTTGTACTATTGTATATGCTTATTTTCTTAGTGACCGATGGTGTGTGGGGTGTGGTGGGCACATCATTTCTAGTTGTTGTGGGTCGACGTGAGGACTCGTAGGTCGGTTCCGTCCTGTCGGACCGAGACGCGTTATACGAAGACCCATGGAGGACTCGACATACAAGACGAAGCTACCAGAGTCGTGGAGGACTCTATCCCCACTGATGAAGTGCCGACTATGATTTGTAACCCTAGGCCCCGAGTATGTTATATAAGCCCGAGGGCTAGTTCGTCGATAGTATATACACACAGACAGAATGGCTGGTATTCACGTGTACTTTGTACACACCCCAGTCACAAATATACAGTACTAGCAGTAGGCTTTTCCTCAACAGCAAGGGCCCAGACTTGGGTAAAACTTTGCCTCTTATAACCATCGAGCCTAACCGTCAGGGATATCCTACCGAATGATTTGCTGGAATCATATCCGCCAACTACTAAGAGAGAGGTGGGGGCGGGGGGTAATGTGTGCGAGAGAGGCCTAAATATAGTGTGCGTGCAGGAGACACGTAGGCAGGTATATGTGTATATAGAGGGCCAGCAGAGACCGTGCGTGTGTATATATGCATGTGAGAGAAATAGTGTTTTCCAACTGAGATTAGTGAAAAGAGTCATAGGTAGTAGTAAGAGAGATAGAGAGAGGGAGATATATAGAGAGTGTGTGCATGAAACACCACGGGAGAGAGTGTGAGCATGTGTGAGAGAGAAATGTCGATGTATATAAAGTGTGTGCACTTATGCGTCAGATAGAGAGATATATAGCGCATGTGTGAGGAGAGGCCGAGGCATAGTGCATCTACGCGTAAAAGGCGGTTCTACACATTAAATTAAAATATAAATTGCATTAAAAAATTTGGATGGGATCATGAATTTTGCAATTTGTGTCTGAACAAACATTGGTCTATCAAACACCCATACTCTATTGAAATCGAGCACGTGTATGGGTTTATTTCACATTATTGATCCATAGAGTGAGAGTGGTTTGAAATCCAGACAATGCATGGCTTTTGCAATTCATATATAAACATGAGTGCACTCCGTGTTGTCAGTGTCAAGCACTTTATACATTTGTCACATACATGGATACATTCCAAATTGCTAGCTACGAAATAGAATACATGTTGAATTCAACATAAAAGTGGTTTCAAAGATTCATATTCATAGGAATAGCATTCAACTATTTGAATTTGAGATAATGGCATTTGTAAATCAGATCTAAAAGGGGGCATCAATCTTTGTTGTGCATTTGAACATGTTATATATTCCTACACATGTCTAACTATTTTTTTGCAACCGAGGAGATTATATCTAGAACCATGCTTGAATTGAGCTAACCTGCACTTTTTTAATATATACTCGTTTGCAATGTAGATTCAAATGTATCCCCCTCCATTCCAAAATAATCGTAGTTTTTGGATTTTCAAGAGTCAAGATTTTTGAAGTTTGACAAATCCTGAAAGTTCAATTCAAGAGAACTGTAAACGTTAATGCTTCTGCTCCCAAATATTGAACGAAGCTTCAAATAAGCCTCTAGTCGCACGAAACCACGCGAGACCAATGTTTGGTGGTAGGAAATTACTGTCCTGACTCGGACCCATGTAGCCTATCGGCCCGATGTCCACAGGTTTAAGCCGGGGTAGGTTTGTAACTTCACCAAGATGCCAGTCAACCGCCTCCGAGAAGCATTCATACACCATGGGCGCCTAAACACCCATGCGATTGGCCGAAATTTGTCCCGCCCACTATTTGGGACAACTGAGATTACCGTCCTACCCCCGACCCACAATATGTCCAAAATTCTAGATGGGGGCAAAGTTTATAACTTTCCCCAAAATTCAAACAAGCGCGTCCCAAACCGAAACATTCTTCCCCCTTAGCTCCCCCTCCCTCCTTTTCCCCATTCATACTCTGTGGGCACCAAAACGCCCTCTCCACCAGCCGCAAAACCCCAGCCTCCTCCGTCCTCCACCCCATCGCGCCCAATCCACCGCCACCCTCCTCCATCACGCCGGAGCTGGTACCCCGACATCGTCATCCAACGCAACCACAACCGCAATGCCCTCAAGGACTTAGCAGCGGAAGCCGAGGCAGAGCTGCCTCCAAAATGCCAACGCCGACGTGCACCGTACCGGAACAACTTCGACCATGCCGTCCTATGCCTAACCGCTGTCGCTCCACTGTCGCAACCGTCCACCGCACAGGAGCTATTCCCGCTACGCCGTCGTTCGCCGCCTCGGATCTACTTCCCCGCCGCCGACAGACGGCCACGGCACCACACTCAACAACTTGGCCATGGGTTCGTCTAAGGCTCCACCGTCCTCCACAACATCGTATTTCCAGTGAACCACAAGAAGATCGTTGGCAAAACAGGAGGACACAGCACTGCCAGCATAAAGAGGTACTCGTCTTCCCTTATTCGTGCAAATCTTACATCTGTGCTCACACCGTATTCATCCTACGAAAGAAACTAGTTGAGCACTTATTACTGCACCTTCTTCGTGATACTAAATGGACAAGGTTTCCCCTCATTTACTATTTCACCTTAGCTAGATGTAAGTCGCCCGCCTGGATTTCAATTCAGGGTCAGTTGATTCGCAATTAAAAGAAGCAACACCCGCTTAGGCGCGCGGAGCACCTAGTCCGCATGTTCGCCGGGGAAGCGGCACATCGGTGTCTATCATAGGGGTGTGGGCGCAGGAGCTGCTTTCGCCTGATCTGGAGGTCGGCGGCGCTTAAAGGGATGGCCGGGGGCCGGTTCCTAGCACGGCGGTGCGGTGAGGTCGAGAGGAGGGCGGAGGCGGGGACTGGGCCGGTGGTCGCAGGCGTTTCGAGGAAGATCGTCGACACTGATTGGCTGGAGGTATATGAAGGTGATGTGCCCATTCTTTGTACATCGGAAGGTGCAGAAAAAATGGACTCGCCTATTTGTTTTCAGTTGACTGTTATTTTCATAGGACCATAGCTTGTGGTGTGCTGGAGGAGTGTCTGCATTTCCCAGCCATCCCTGTGCTCATATCTCAAAATCCTAGAATAATTTTGTGTGCCATGCATGTTGTAGAGCTATCATATGTCTCCCGTCATTTATTTCTCACCCACCTGCTATCTGCTACTTTTAAAGTGTACTACTTGAGGACACACTTCACGCATATTCACACTATTGTTTTTGTATGCATGGGTATTTCAGACTCTGATGCACTGTTCATAAATTCACAAAAGAAAAGACAGAAGTCGCTCCAGTCTAATTTGAGTATAAGCACTAAGCATTTCAGCACTCTAAAGGTTGCAGTGTCAGTAGATGGAGACAGTAAATGTAGCTCTGCAGTTGAAGATCTCAATTGCCACACACAACCATCCTAGGTACTTGCTTTAACTTCGCGCTATCAAATGTGGTTGCATGTTGCATATGGTGTCTAGCTTGTATTGCTTCCAATTTGGTTAAATCGCATCTTCTTACTTTACACATTATACCTTTGATAATGACATGCCTTCCTGTTTTTGATACATACTACATCTGTCTATTAACCATGTTCTTACATCAAACTAATGCTCTTGTGTATCCCTCATCAATCACTTATGATGAGATAGTCACCCTAGTGGGTTACTGTGAGACGCGCTACTCTTTTAAAGAGTGTAGTGTCATCCTCCCCACATGATTCTCAAGAAACAACAATGCTAAATGAAGATAGTCAACGTAGCTCTGTAGTTGATGACCGCAATTCCCCTACACCACCATTGCAGGTGCTTACTCTTACTTGGCAATGTGATGGTGGTTGTATGTTGCATATGGTGTCTACCTTGTAATGCTTCTAATTAGGGTAAATTGCATCTGCTTAGTTAACAAATTATACCTGTGAATATGACATGCCTTCATGTTTTTGGTACATACTACATCTTTCTATTACCCATGTTCTTACATCAAACTACTTTTCTTGTGTATCCCTCATCAATCACTTCTGACGAGACTCCTTCAAATTGATAGTGTAATATTGATTGCATATTGCATATCATTTCAAGTATGTACTGCCTCTAATTTTTTGAAATGCCACTTATAATTAGACACTTCTAACTTGGTAGAGTGATTTTGGTTGGATCTTTCATATGGTGTCTAGCTTGCATTGCTTCCAATTTGTTGAAATGCCTTCTGCTTAGCGTTTTTTGTACATATTCCATCCTCCTACAATGTGGTTGCCTTACATAAAAGTTGTGTTCATCTGTATCATGCATCAATGAATTTGGAAGAGCAAATTTCATTCATTTTTCTTGTGTGTTTGACTTGACAAGGAAAAATCTAAAAGGATGAATGCACGGGATGTTGGTGGTCCTCTGGAGCAACCGAAACAGATGATCTCTGCAGATTCTTTTGCTACTCCTACTGCAGTGCAAGTTCCAAATCTCATCTCCCCTACTCCACAACCCCAGGTGCTTGCTCTAACATGGCAATGTGATATCTGGTTGCATGTTGCATATGGTGCCTAACTTGTATTGCTTCTAATTTGTTAAATTGCATCTCCTTAGCTTACACATTATAAATGTGAATATGACACGCCTTCCTGTTTTTGGTACATACTACATCTGCCTATCACACCATGTTCTTACATCAAACTACAGTTCTTATGTATCCTGCATCTATCACTTATGATGAGACAGTCATGCTCGTGGGTTAGTATGAGACGCACTACTCTTATAAAGAGTGCAGTTTCATCCTCCCCACATGATTGTCAAGAAGCAGCAAGTCTAAATGAAGATATTCAACGTATCTTTGTACTTGAAGACTACATTTGCCCTACACCACCATCGCAGGTGCATGCTCTAACTTCACCAGTGTGATATGTGGTTGCATGTTGCATATGGTGTCTAGCTTGTAATGCTTATAATTAGGGTAAATTGCATCTGCTTAGTTTACACATTATTCCTTTGAATATGACATGCCTTCCTATTTTTGGTACATACTACATCTATCTATTAACCACGTTCTTACATGAAACTACCGCTCTTGTGTATCCTGCATCAATCACTTACGGTGAGACACCTTTATTCGTTGTATATTGCATATGATTTCTAGCCTGTTTCCATATATTGCTTCTAATTTGTTCAAATACATTTATGAGGCCACCCTTTTAATTTGGCAGAGTGATATTGGTTTCATCTTTCATATGGTGTCTAGCTTGCATTGCTTCTAATTAGTTCAAACACCTTGTGCTTAGTTTACACTTTACACATCATACATGTCAATATGTCACGCCGTCTTGTTTTTCATATACATATTCCATCCTCCTATCATGCAGTTGCCTTACATGAAAACAGTGTTCATCAGTATCATGCATTAATGAGTTCTGAAGAGAAAATTTTATTCCTTTTTCTTGTGGGTTTGACTTGACAAGTCAATATCAAAAAAGAGGAAAGAAAGAGTAAGGAAGGCGATGATGGTGGTCCTCTGCAGCAATGTGAACGGAACATCTGTATGGATTCTCCTCGTACTGCTAGTGCATTACAAGTTCCAAGTCTCCGCTCCCCTACTCCATCCCAGGTGCTTGCTCTAACTTGGGAGTGTCATATCTGGTTGCATGTTGCATATGGTGTCTAGCTTGTATTGCTTCTAATTAGTGTAAATTGCATCTTCTTAGCTAACACATTATACGTGTGAATATGACACGCCTTCCTGTTTTTGGTACGTACTATATATGTCTATCACACCATGTTCTTATATGAAACTATTGTTCTTCTGTATCCTGCATCAGTCACTTATGATGAGACACCTTTAAGTTGGCAGTGTAATATTGGTTGAGTCTTGAATACGATTTCTAGCATGTACTACTTCTAATTTGATGAGCGCCACCTATGATGAGACAGTTTGAACTTGGCAGAGTGATATTGGTTGCACCTTCCGTATGGTCTCTAGCTTGCAGTGCTTCTAATTTGTTGAAGTGCCTTCTGCTTAGTTTCCACATCATAGGTGTGAATATGTCATGCCGTCTAGTTTTTCGTACATATTCCATCCTCGTATCATGAGTTTGCCTTTCATCAGAGTAGTGTTCGTCGGTATCATGCATGAATGAGTTCTAAAGAGCGAATTTTATTCCTTTCTCTTGTTGGTTTGATCTCACAATGCAAAATCAATAAAGCGGAATGAAATTGGTAAGGCATCGGATGATGGTGGTCCTTCTGAGCAACTGAAATGGAGGGTCTCTACAGATTCTACTTCGCCATTCTCTCAACAAGATTCGTAAGACAACTCAAGGCTAGACAGTCAACATAGCTGTGTAGATGATGAGCACATCTCCCCTACTCCACCATCACAGGTGTTTGCTCTAACTTGGCATTATTATATGTGGTCGTATGATGTCTAGCTTGTATTGCTTCTAACTTTGTTGTATTGCATCTGCTTACTTTACACATCATACCTGTGAATATGACACGTGTTCCTGTTTCTAGAACATACTATATCTGATCACATCATGTTCCTACATCAGACTACTGTTCTTGCATATCCCGCATCAGTCACTTATGATGAGTCACCTTTAAATCGCCACTGTGATATTGGTTGCGTCTTGCATATGATTTCTAGCATGTACTGGTTCTAATTTGTCGAAACGCCAGATAGTTTGAACTTGGCAGAGTGATATTGGTTGCATCTTTCATATGGTGTCTAGCTTGCAGTGCTTCAAATTTATTGAAATGCCTTCTGCTTAGTTACCACATCATAGGTGTGAATATGTCATGACATCCTATTTTTCATACATATTCCATCCTCGTATCATGTGTTTGCCTTTCATCCGAGTAGTGTTCGTCAGTATCATGCATGAATGAATTCTGAAGAGCGAATTTTATTCCTTTTTCTTATCGATTTGACTTCACAATGCAAAATCAATACAACGGAAAGAAATTGGTAAGGCAGTGGCTGATGGTGGTCCTTCGGAGCAACTCAAACAGAGGGTCTCTATAGATTCTACTCCGCCATTCTCTCAACAAGATTCACAAGACAACACAAGGCTGGACAGTCAACGTAGCTGTCTAGATGATGGGTACATCTCCCCTACTCCACCATCACAGGTGCTTGCTCTAACTTGGCACTGTTAGATGTGGTTGCATGTTCCGTATGATGTCTAGTTTGTATTGCTTCTAATTTTGTTGAATCGCATCTGCGTAGCTTACAACTTATACCTGTCAATATGAAAAGTGTTCCTGTTTCTAGAACATAATAAATCTATCTATCACACCATGTTCTTACATCAAACTACTGTTGTGTATCCTGCAACAATCACTTACCCATAAGACACATTTAACTTGGGAGTGTGATGAAGGTTTGTATCTTGCATTGTCTTCTAGCTTGTACTGCTTCTAATTTGTTGAAATGGCACTTATGATGAGACACTTTTTACCTGGTAGAGTGATATTGGTTGCATGTTCATATGGTGCCTAGCTTTCATTTCTTCTAATTTTGTTGAAATGCCTTCTACTTACCGTTTTTCATACATATTCCATCCTCCTATCATAGGTGTGAATATGCAATGTTGTTGTTTTTTTGTATATATTCCATCCTCCTATCATGCGCTTGCCTTACATCAAATTAGTGTTCGTCTGTATCATGCATCAACCAATTA
Source organism: Thinopyrum elongatum (assembly GCA_011799875.1). Classification (NCBI taxonomy): domain Eukaryota; kingdom Viridiplantae; phylum Streptophyta; class Magnoliopsida; order Poales; family Poaceae; genus Thinopyrum; species Thinopyrum elongatum. The sequence continues at coordinate 231,591,966 of CM022298.1, forward strand.
TGCAGAGCTAATTTTATTCCTCTTCTTGTGGTTTTGACTTCAGAAGGCAATATCAAAAAAGAGGAAGGAAAAGAGTAAGTTAGGGGATGTTGGTGGTCCTCCGGACCGATGCAAACAGAGGCTCTCTAGATTTGCCACTGCTACAGCTACTGCAGTTGAAGTCCCAAGTCTATATGATGAGTTCATCTCCCCTACTCCGCCATCGCAGGAGCTTGCTCTAAGTTGACAGCGTGATAATTGGTTTCATGTTGCATATGTTGTCTAGCTTGTATTTCTTCTAATTTGATTAAATTGCACCTGCTGAGTTTATACGTTATACATGTGCATATGACATGCCTTTCTGTGTCTAGAATACACTGGATCTATCTATCATACCATGTTCTTACATCAAAGTACTGCTGTTGTGTATCCCGCATCAATCACTTATGATTGGACGCTTTTAACTTGGCAGTGTGATAGAGGTTGCATCTTGCATTGATTTCTAGGTTGTATTGCTTCTAATTTTTCGAAATGCCACTTATGACAAGACACTTTTAACTTGGCAGAGTGATATTGGTTGCATCTTTCATATGGTGTCTAGCTTGCATGACTTCTAATTTCTTGAAAATCCTTCTGCTTAGTTTACACATCGTAGGTGTGAATATGTCATGCCGTCTTGTTTTTCTTACGTATTCCATCCTCCTCATACGGTTGTCTTACATGAAAGTATTTCTCATCTGTATCATGCATCAATGAGTTCTGAAGTGCGATTTTATTCTTTTGTGTTGTGGGTACGGTTTGACATGGCAAAGTCAAAAAAGAGCAAGGAAAAGAATATAGTAGGGAATGGTGTTACTCGTCGGGTGCAAAGGAAAAGGATCTTCCCTAGAGATTCTGCTAGTACTTATAGTGCATTAGAAGGTCCAAGTCCACCCGCTAAATCTACAAACACAGTATCACTGGCTCCACCAACTGCAGCACCTCCTTGAACTGTACCGACATCTCAACGAATTACTCGTTCATTTGCTCCACAAGTGGCATGTTCCCAAGCTACCTTCACACCTAACACTACTTCTGAAGCACTGCTAACACAACAGGACTTGGCAAGATCAGATGAACCTCATGAGCATCAACACCAAGACGGTACCTAACCGAGTCAAGTTGCAGTTGCATGCTCCTTTATATGTACTCTCACAGTTTGATGTGCACTAACACTTTCCATATTCGTTGTTGAACTAGCACCACAGCACAAGCGGAAACAGACATCAGGGACAATGATTGATAGATTAACAGAATCTAAAGGAGGAAGAATGCAGATCCATTTTTAGGCAGGTTTAAGAAGGCCACGTGATGCTACAGAGTCAGCCAAGTTAGTATCAAAGGCAGCTGTTGCCGTTAGGTGTCATGCACGTATCCTCCCAATGTGGATCCAGTACAGGAATGAGAAAGACGATACCCAGTTTAACACCTTCCTTGACCATTTATCCGTAAGTAATATTATTCATCACAATTTGTAATATTGTCTTGCTCTATGCCAAACTTTCTAGCTTCCTCCTAATGAGACTCACATTCTTTTTTCAACAGATGAGGTTCAAGTTGGATCCGAAAGATGATGCAACTAAACAAGCATGCACTCATGTTTTTCAGTCTCCTCTACGACAGTATCGGTATCACCTTAGAAAAACTCACTTTGAAGGCAAGGCTAACAATGAAATCGCCCAAACATCTCCAGTGGAATATATTACGGATGAAGACTGGACAGCCCTTGTTAAACACTGGTCTGATCCAAAGTATCAGGTAGGGTATATGTATTTGATCAGATCACATATTGAACTCCTATTTACGTATGTGCCTTACAAGTCTATCTTCTTCTAGGCTAACTATTTGAAGAACAAGACCAAGCATTCTAAAGTGAAATTCCAACAGACAACGAGATCTCGTAGCTATATTGCACACTGCGAGGCTCTTGTAAATAGCTGCTAGTTCCTTCTTTTTTTTGTGCCATATTATTGTATCTATATTGACTTGTTCAAAATACAAAAGAAAGCTTGTGCGGACCAAAAACAACCTGAACCGAATGCAGTGCAAATCTTCAAGGATTGCGACACCAGCAAGATGAAGGGCATGAGCACACCAGTTCAAGCCGCTGTTGCAAGTCCTTACTCCTCATGCCTTTGAACTAATTGTTACTGTGACGTGTTCATTTAACTGCTTGGTTTGCAGCCAATGTCAGTTACTCTGTTCACTTTTATACACAGTTGTCTTAATGTATCATCTCACCTTACATGGTTTAAAAGAGAGGAAGGATATTCTTTTGGTCTTGATCTGTAATCTAGTTGTGATGTTCATGTGCCTACACAATGATACAATAGCCTATTTGTTTGATATCTGTTTGCCCATGATATGAATGATGTCATACTATGTTCATCCTTCTTTAAACTATATCTCTTTATCCTTAGATGTCAATGAATGTGAGGAAATAGACAATACACTAGGCATGCTACGTGGACATATGTTCCGAAAGTGATTTTATTATGTAGTTCACACTACAATACATGATAATGTATTACAGTAGTTCACCAAAATAAGTTATGTATAAACGTGAAACCTATTTTGTTTGTTTTTGTCTCATTAGTAACTTATCTGGTACACTAATCTACAAATTCAAACTTTCAGCAAGCTATGGAACAAATGATTGAACAGCCACAATGTAACACCCCTGTGTATTAGTCACCGTGATCTACTGCTAATCATGCCAAGTCATATCATTTGCAGTGCTTAAACATAGTGGTTAACCAAAACAATTCAAACTCCATTCTGAAAATCAACTTAAATTCAAAAGTGCAAAATAAATTTGCTCAAACACTGTTGCAAAAATGTTCACTAAATAGCAAATATTCCAGAAGCACTCATAAAAATATCACCAGTAATACTTGGATTAATTAAATGACTCACACAAAATGAAACAGCACCAAAACAGCAATATTTAATACATTTAAAATCATTCCAAATTCAAACAAACTCCAAATCTGCCCAAACCAATTTCTGGTGAAAGATAATATTGCATTGCAATATATGGGCCAAGTCTCATATTTTATAAAAGTGCACAAGTGGCCTAACTAATTCAAAACAAAAAAGAAATACAAGAAAAATCAAAACAGAAAAAGAAAAAAAAGGAAACAAGGCACTGTGCACTGGGCCTAAGTGCATAGTGCCCCTGGACCAGCCCACCAGGCCCATTACCTTCTCCCTCCTCCCCGTGTCGGCTGCGCCATGGCCGCGCGTGCGCGCGCCAGCCGGGCGGCGACACGCTGGCACCCACCGACGAAACAGGGAGGCGGAGGGGATAAGAGCGACCCGAGCATTCCCCCTGGCCTCTCCGTCATTCTTCCCCCTCTCCTCGCTCGCTTCGTCCGTTTCCCCCCCCCCCTCAGATCCGCGCGAGGCCGAGCGCCACCATCGTCGCTTTTCGTCGTTTGCCGCGGCCACAGTCCCCGCCTCGTCGCCTCTCCATGCCTGTCAGCTCCGCCGACGAACGCCGCGTCGATCAGTGCCACTTGGTGGAGCCAGGACCCTCTACACCGAGCGCGTCGACCTCGTCTTCAACCTCGGTCGCCGGCGATCCACTTCTTCCCCGGCGGCGTCCTGCTGCTACTAAACTTCCAAGGGCCATCAGCGTGCCGCTTGGTGAGCCTCTCCATCTATTGCTCCTCTCTGTTGGCCTCGCCGTGCGCCGTAGTTAGCCGCCGACATGTCTGTGCTCTGCTTGCCGCCATCGAGCTTGTGGCCGCCGCTAAGGGCGCTGTCACGCTCGTCTGAGCCCACCAGCGAGCCCCTGATGCTCCCAGGAGCACGTAGCACCCGCGCACGCGCTCCCTAGTGCTCTGCAGCCTCGACTCCGTCAAAGCCCGAACTCCGGCGCCCGCCCCGCTGCTCGCCGCCGTCGTTTTAGTTCATCTCCGGCCGCGCTAGTGCCCCCGCGAGATGCGCCATCTCGTGCGCGATCGAACGCGGCCAGCCGCGTCCAAAATGATCGCCTGTGGCCATTTTTCGGTGAAGCCCGAGATGCGCCGCCGCATTTTCTGGTCGCCGGCGTCACTCCAGCGCCGGCCGCCGACGTGGCTCAGTGGGTCCCGCCCCTGGGTCACTGACCAGTGGGTCCGGGGGGCCAGTCAACTACTGACTGGGCAACCCAGTGTCACTGACACGCGGGTCCCACCACCCTGCTAATTAACTAAAATGTTTTGTAAATAAAAATAAGCCAATTATGCTAATTAGTCTATGACATGTGGGGCCAGCTGCTAAATAAATCTCTGGATTAGTTTAAATAAATTCTGTTTAGCCTCAGTCACTGACATGTGGACCCCACATGTCAGGTTTGACTTGGTCAGACGACCAGTTGACCTGCTGATGTCAGCATTACCTCATGCTGACGTCATAATTGCATTCTGTTAATAAAAATAATTCCATAAAATCATTTAAACTTCAAAAATTAATAACTTTTAACCGTAGCTCGGATCGAAAAATTTAAAACATGAAAGTTGCTCAGAACAACGAGACGAGTCTAATCGTGTCGTCTGTTTCCATGCCGGAACCTCCTACGTAGGAGAACTCCTAACTCCGAGCCCGATTCCGAAAGATGAATAGTGCATAATCACCGGTAAACAAATTCCACCTTAATCCTAAAATAACTAAAAATGACTTAGACATACTTTAGGCAACCCTGCACTGCATCATAGTCGTAGCATGACCTGTATTGCATTGTTGCTGTGTATTTACTTGTTCCTTCCCCCTCTTCTCTCACGGTAGACCTCGACGTCGACGTAGCTCCCGAGGTCGACGCTGCTCAGGAGCCTGACGACACAGTTGACGACCTTGCCCTTGCCGTCGAGCAGACAGGCAAGCAGCCCATTTTGAGCATTCCGATATCGCCCACTCTCTTCTCTCTTATGCTTGCATTAGAAGTTACTGCTGCTACTGTTGTCCTATATCTGCTGCATAGCCTGTTTACTTGTAACCTGCTGTTGATACTTTCCTGCTATCCTAAACTTTTAGTATAGGATGGGTAGAGCCTTATCAGAGACCCACTTGTCCCGACTGCCCCGCTGGACTCTCAGAAGACCCGTGCAACGGGATCGAAGATCAGACCCTGGCACCGCATGTCACTTCCCCCTTAAAATTGCTCGACACTACTGGGTTACTATCGAGTGCCGAGGGTGATACCTCGTCAGCACTTCTGATGATAACCTTGTAGGTTAGTTATCGGTCGTGGTAAGCGAGGGTGATTCCTCCTACACCACCACCGATACCGATGCTGTCGTGCAACACTTCAAGTGTGGACCTCGAGGGTGATACCTCCTTCGTTCACCTTGATGATAACATCGAGTGGGATTCCATCGAGGGTGATTCCTCAGGGTTCCCCCTTGGTGTCAGACACACGGAGATTTTGGTTTCTATGATTGAACACTGAACCATGATACTAAAGACGGGTCGGCCCTGAGGGGTACCCGCGCAAGCATGAATGCGGAGTGATGTGGAGTCGGGTTGACCTGATAGGTGCCCGCGAGTTAACTACGAGGCGTGGCCGGGCATTCTTAGCCCTTGCCGCAAGTCCTCGAGACGGGGCGACTGGGTCACATCGATCGTGAGTCTCTGCTCGTTACCGCGCGCTCCTAATCCACTAACAGTTTGGATATTTGATCCGAGGGGCCTCTGGCCTGATAGCACTAACCATCACGTGGGCATAGTATGGGCGTTCTGCGTTGTATACATCAGCCAAAACTCGATTGATGTCAGCGAGGAGCGGCCCGTTTTGGATTGGACTGGGAACGCAACTGCGCTTGTATAAGGGGTTGCTAGGTCTGCTTCCGAAACGTCCGTGCAACGTGCAGGGTTCCTAGGGCGAAGGCCCAAGACCCCTGGGGGCATAGGTTAGTCCGGCGTGCTAACCTCTCTTTAGAGCTTAGGTCGGGTTGCGGCGTGTTGCTTAGCCGAGGCCGGGCATGACCCAGAAAAGTGTGTCCGGCCGGAGTTAAGCGAGCGTGGTGGGTAAGTTGGTGCACCCCTGCAGGGAAGAACTAATCTATCGAGAGCCTGTCCAACGGTAACGGACACTCGGAGTTGTATCCCGATCGGTACAACTAGAACTGGTGACTTGAGATGAAATGGATAGTATGGCTCTGGGATTGCTTTCTCGCAGGGAGTCGAGAAAGGATCTCTGGCCGAGGTTGATGATACTACTACTACTTTACATTATGATAATCTGCACTCTTCTAATGCTGCAAGACCAATGAAGATGTTTGAAGATGCTAGTCTTCGATAGGACTAGGCTTTCCCCCTCTATTCTGGCATTTCTGCAGCCCAGTCCACATATACAGCCTTCCCTTGACAATGTTGCATATGTAGTGTAGATCCTTGCTTGCTGAGTACTTCGGATGAGTACTCACATTTTCTTTGCTTTCTTTTTCCCCCATATCCATTTGGTGCCACCAGAAGATGGAGCCCTTGAGCCAGATGCCCCCGTCGACGACTACTACTACTACCCGTCCAGCGAGTACTAATACGAGGAGCCTACCGACGACCAGGAGTAGGATTCGGAGGGTCCTAGGCAGGAGGCCTACGCCTTTCGATCGTAGTATTTTGCTTTGCCCCGCCTCTGTGAAGGCTTATCTCTGTTCTGTAATATATCTGTACCCAGATATCTGATGCTTCCGCTGACACTTGTATGCCATCGAGCTATGTATTCGAGCCCTCGAGGCCCTGGCTTGTAATATAAAGCTTGTATGACTTTATTTATGTTTTAGAGTTGTGTTGTGATATCTTCAAGTGAGTCCTTAGGCTTGATCGTGTGCATTTGTGTGTATGATTAGTGCACGATTAAGCCGGGGTCGTCACAGGTTGGTATCAGAGCCGACTGCCTCTAGGAATCCCCCTATCCAATTCCTTGGCCGAAGTTGAGTCTAGTGGTCAAAAACTATTTTACTAACTTGGCTGTGTGGCTTACTAGCCCACGTCGCCAACTGGGTGGTATCAGGATCTTTTATTCCTCGATCTCTACTCTGGGACTCTGATCTCTCTTCTATTCGGGTTTAATAAATTTATTAACACCGACACTTAGGATCTCGTTAATTCCATCCATCCGGAGAGCTGGATATCAGTGCGATTTTCTCTGTCATTGATCTGATTAGTCTGATAATCATTTTCCTTTCCATTGTTTTGTTTAACCTTTCTTTCCGAGATCCGATATATTTCTCATCGTCATATGACAACCCTGAACTTCTTTGTTTCAGATGGACCGTCTGTTTCCTCCACGCCCTACGACGCAGCTTGTGCTTCGCACCTGGGCTCGAGACGTCCCTGGGTTTCCAGCTGTTCTGATCGCCCTCTTGATCAGGTTGGGATACCGCTGGTGCCCCAAGTACATGGTCTACGAGGTTTATCGTGAGTTCAACCAGGAGCAGTACTATGCTGACGTTTGCATCTACGATCAGCAGGATGACTCCGACACTGAGCTGCATCGTTTTCACGGTATCGGCGTGACGATTGAGATGGCAGTCCATGATGCCGCCTACTCTGCTGTTGCACGTCTTCGAGGACAGTTCAGTGCTGACTTGGATGCCTCTGAGTATCGGTACATTCCGTATGCCCCTGCTGGAGATGCTACTGGATACTACATAGCTGTCTGTGCCCCATATGAGCCTCGTCGCTACGATCAGCGAGTTCTGATTCAGTGCACTCAGGCTCTGGATCGCACCGTTCGTGCTCTTCCTGTCGAGTTGTTTGCCACTCGAGCACGACTTTACGAGGCTATGACGCAGTTGCTACCAGCTGTTCATGCAGGGATACATCCGGAGCACATTCTTTACCCGAGCAGGACCGAGATGCCATCAGGTATCGATTGGCCTGCTGTGGGAGGTCACACGCCTACATGTGGACCTCTTCTTTCAGCTCGAGACCGGGTTCTGCATCAGAGTGCACATGGAGCACAGGATCCTTCTGCGACGAACGTCCGTCGTCTGCACTTGCAGCTACCCCATTTCAGTGGTTTTCTCCGACGTTGATGTAGCCTTTGCTATGTCTCGTTGTGTACTTCCTTACCGCGAGCCTGCATGCTGCCTAGCATGTCTAGCTTTTGAATTTGCGCCGTTATGCTGCCCGAATGTAAGCGACTCTGTATGGATCTGTATGACTTAATGACTATTATTAAGCATCTGTTGTACTACTTAAATTCCGTCGTGTTACATCATGTTTGTTACTAAACCCTCGCCGTGGCTTCTGCTAAACTACCCCTGTTGATTTAGTAGGATGGGTGACAACAATCCACCTCCGCCGCCACCGCCTGACTATATGGTAGCAATGATCCAACAGTTTGAACTCAACCGTCAGTTCATGACGGGGATTATGCAACAATTCCCTCGTCCCAATGCCGACCAGCCGCCACCTTCCATCACCTTGCCAGAATTTATGCGACTCAACCCGTCGTTCTTTCGCAACACAGTCAACCTGCTGGATGCCGATGACTGGCTGCGTGACATCTCCTATGAGATGGAGTCTGCTGATGTCGCCCCGGCCAATTATGTCACCTTTGCGACATATCTTCTAAAGGGTCCCGCATCACAATGGTGGGCCACTCACCGACAGACCCTACCACCTGGTACCGTCGTTACTTGGGTAGAATTCAAGATTTCTTTCCGTGCCCGCTACATTCCTCAAGCTGTCATAGCCTGGAAGAAGGCTGAGTTCCGTAGTCTCGTTCAAGGTAACAAGACTGTGGAAGTTTATCAGTGCGAGTTTCTTGACTTGTCTCGCTACGCTGAAGAAGACATCCCCACTGATGCCCGAAGGCAAGAGAAGTTTCATGAGGGGCTGCATCATGATATTCAGTTAGCTCTGCTCGTTCAAGACTATCCTGATTTTGCCACCTTGGTGAATAAGGCTATCATGGTTGAAACTGGTCTGAAGAAGCACAAGGAAGCAACCAGACGCACCCGTGAGGCGGGCTCATCTTCGGGCTCGTCTTCCCAGAAGCACCGCATCTGGATACCTCAGAGCATGTACCGTATAGTAGCTCCTGTGAACAGGCCTTCTTATGCTGCACCTCGTCTGCCTCCTCCACCATCGAGGCAGCCTCTTCGAGCTCCGCCACCTCGAGCTCCTGCACCACGTCCTGACAGTGGACTCTGCTTCAAGTGTGGCCAGCCAGGTCACCGTGCCAGAGATTGCTCTCAGAATCAGAATCAGTTGGCTCTTTCTTCTGCTGGCCGTGGTAATGGCCGTGGGAATTCTCAGCCTCGCTACAGCAATGTCAGGCCTTCTTATGGTCGTGGACAGAACTATCATGTCAACATGGCTGAAGCTCAAGATCAAACTGAAACCGTGATGGGTACACTTCTTGTTAATTCCGTGCCTGCATGTGTTTTATTTGATTCAGGAGCATCGCATTCATTCATGTCGGAAGACTTTGAATTCATGCATGGCGTTAAGTGTGACAACCTACATCATCCGTTAGGGGTTGACACTCCCGCGGGTAGATGTCGAGCCTCCCTGTTCAGCCCCGAAGTCACTGTTGAAATTGAGGGGTTGAAATTTCAGGCACTCCCAATTATCCTGAGTTCTTCCAAGATTGATCTTATCTTGGGAATGGATTGGTTGAAGGCTCAGTATGCTCAATCAATGACGCTACTAAAGTTGTACACCTCCTGCACCCATCGAATGAGATAGTGAATTATCAAGCTCACCTCACCTAGAACGCTGAGGCTTAGATTTATGCCTTGAATGCGTTGAACGCTTCTCCGCTTGAGGGGATCGAGAACATTCCAGTCGTGTGTGACTTCCAGGATGTCTTTCCAGAAGAACTTCCAGGAATACCCCCTGCTAGAGCTGTAGAGTTCGTCATCGACTTGAAGCCTGGCACCATTCCTATTGCGAAGCGTCCTTACAAGATGCCACCGCACCACCTTATTGAGCTTAAGGAAGAAATCGATAAATCACTTAAGAAGGTCTTCATCCGTCCCAGTTCCTCTGCCTGGGGAGCAACGTCTCTCTTTGTCAAGAAGAAAGATGGTACAAATAGGTTGGTCCAAGATTACCGTCCTATCAACCAGGCAACCATTCAGAATAAATATTTGTTTCCCCGGATCAATGACTTATATGATCAACTTGCTGGATCTTCGGTGTTCTCTAAACTCGACTTGAGGTTGGGTTATCACCAGATCCGTGTCCGTGAAGAGGATATTCCGAAGACCACCTTCGTTACTCGTTATGGCTCCTATGAATACATCGTCATGTCATTTGGCCTGACGAATGCTCCAGCTACGTTCTCCCGCCTGATGAACTATATATTTATGGATTACCTCGACAAATTCGTTGTGGTGTATCTGGATGATATCCTAGTATATTCGAAGAATAAGGAAGAACATGCCGAACATCTTCACCTTGTTCTGAAGAGGCTTCGAGAGCACAAGTTGTATGCCAAGTACTCCAAATGTGAATTCTGGCTTTCTGAAGTGACCTACCTTGGGCATGTCATTTCCAAGGACGGTATTGCCGTTAACCCGGAGCGTGTTCAGGCTATCCTTGACTGGACTCCTACGAAGAATGCCAAGCAAGTCCGAAGTTTTCTCGGACTTGCAAGTTATTGTCGCCGCTTCGTCAAGAACTTTTCCAAGATCGCCAAGCCCCTGACTAATCTGCTCCACAAAGGCGTTAAGTTTGAGTGGACGGACAAGTGTCAGGAGAGTTTCCAGACCCTCAAGGACAAGCTAACTTCTGCTCCAGTGCTTGCTCCTCCTGATTCTCGCAAGGACTTTGTCATATATTGCGATGCCTCTCGTCAGGGATTAGGCTGTGTCCTAATGCAAGAACGAAGAGTAATTGCGTATGCTTCACGTCAATTGCGTCCACATGAAGAAAATTATCCAGTGCATGATCTTGAACTTGCTGCAGTGATCTATGCATTAAAGTTATGGCGACATTACCTTCTGGGTAATCGGTGTGAGATTTATACCGATCATCAGAGTCTGAAGTACTTGTTCACCCAACCGGATCTTAATCTTCGTCAACAGCGATGGTTGGAAACGATTACGGACTATGATTATGGTATTTACTATACTCCTGGCAAGGCTAATGTGATGGCTGATGCCTTAAGCCGCAAGTCATATTGCAACAACCTCATGGCTAGGCGAGCTCAACCTTGTCTTTATGTAGAACTGACTCAGCTAAATCTGCGAATTGTTCCCCAGGGTTCTCTTAGTAACCTTGTGGTACAGCCAGACCTTCAAAAGGCTGTTAAGGAAGCGCAAGCCAAAGATGCTGAAATTGACTTGATGAAGAAAGAGCTTCACCTTGATAAGTACCGGGATTTCTCAGTTGCTGAAGATGGAACATTATATTTCAGAGGCCGCATCGTAGTACCTCGCTTCGAGCTTATGACCGACAAGGTTATGAAGGAGGCTCATGATACACCGCTGTCTATCCATCCGGGTAGCACCAAGATGTATCGCGATCTTCGACAGAGGTACTGGTGGTCAAAAATGAAGCAGGACATTGCTCGATATGTTGCCGAATGTGACGTATGTCATCGCATGAAGGCAGAACATCAGAAGCCTACTGGAATTCTTCAACCACGCCCTATTCCTTTGTGGAAGTGGGATAAAGTGCAAATGGATTTCATTACTGGTCTTCCCAAGTATCAGAAAGGTCACGATGCTATTCTTGTCGTCGTCGACCAACTTTCCAAGGTTGCTCATTTCTTACCTATCAAGGAGACTATCACTGCTAGCCAGCTAGCAGAGCTGTATATCTCCTGAATCGTTGCACTCCACGGTATTCCGAAGGAGATCAGTTCGGACCGTGGCGGTCTTTTCACGTCCAAGTTCTGGAAAAGTTTTCAAGAAGCTATGGGGACACACATTACATGGAGTTCAGCTTATCATCCTCAGTCCCAAGGCCAAGTCGAGCGAGTAAATCAAGTGCTTGAAGATATGCTTCGCGCTTGTGTTATATCATTCGGTAAGAAATGGGAGGAATCTCTTCCGTATGCCGAATTCTCTTATAATAACAGCTATCAAGCCAGCTTGAAAATGGCCCCCTTCGAAGTGTTATACGGACGTAAGTGTCGAACCCCTCTGAATTGGTCAGAAACTGGGGAACGACCACTCGTTGGACCGGACATTATTCAACATGCCGAAGAACAAGTCAGAATTGTTCGAGAAAATCTCAAGGCGACTCAGGACCGCCAGAAGAGCAACTACGATCACAAGCGATGGGGTCTGACTTATCAACCAGGTGATCATGCTTATCTTCGTGTCACTTCGATGAAGGGCACCCGTCGATTCGGAATCAAGGGCAAGCTAGCTCCTCGCTATATTGGTCCCTTTCGCATAGTTGCCAGACATGGACAAGTGGCTTATAAATTGGAGTTGCCACCACAATTCTCTCATATTCATGATGTCTTCCACATGTCGCAACTTCGAAATGCTTCAAGGAATCTCCGCACCGCGCAGTGGATCACGAGATGCTTGAATTGCAAGATGACTTATCTTATAAGGAGCATCCGATCCGCATCCTTGATGAAGCTGAACGTCGAACTCGTCAGAAGATGACCAAGTTCCTGAAAGTGCAGTGGTCGAATCACACTGAAGATGAAGCCACTTCGGAACGCGAGGATCATCTTCGGGAAGAATATCCCGACCTCTTTCCTTCTACCTCCTAAATTCTCGGGACGAGAATTTCTTTTAGAGGAGGAGAACTTGTGACACCCCTGTGTATTAGTCACTGTGATCTGCTGCTAATAATGCCAAGTCATATCATTTGCAGTGCTTAAACATAGTGGTTAACCAAAACAATTCAAACTCCATTCTCAAAATCAATTTAAATTCAAAAGTGCAAAATAAATTTGCTCAAACACTGTTGCAAAAATGTTCACTAAATAGCAAATATTCCAGAAGCACTCATAAAAATATCACCAGTAATACTTGGATTATTAAATGACTCAAACAAAATGAAACAGCACCAAAACAACAATATTTAATACATTTAAAATCATTCCAAATTCAAACAAACTCCAAATCTGCCCAAACCAATTTCTGGTGAAAGATAATATTGCATTGCAATATATGGGCCAAGTCTCATATTTTATACAAGTGCACAAGTGGCCTAACTAATTCAAAATATAAAAGAAATAAAAGAAAAATCAAAACAGAAACAGAAAAAAAGGAAACGAGGCACTGTGCACTGGGCCTAAGTGCACAGTGCCCCTGGACCAGCCCACCAGGCCCATTACCTTCTCCCTCCTCCCCGTGTCGGCTGCGCCATGGCCGCGCGCGCGCCAGCCGGGTGGCGACACACCGGCGCCCACCGACGAAACAGGGAGGTGGAGGGGATAAGAGCGAGCCGAACATTCCCCCTGGCCTCTCCGTCATTCTTCCCCCTCTCCTCGCTCGCTTCATCCATTTCCCCCCCTCAGATCCGCGTGAGGCCGAGCGCCACCGTCGCAGCGTTCCGTCGTTTGCCATGGCCACAGTCCCCGCCTCGTCGCCTCTTCGTGCCTGTCAGCTCCGCCGACGAACGCCGCGTCGATCAGTGCCACTTGGCGGAGCCAGGACCCTCTACACCGAGCGCGTCGACCTCGTCTTCAACCTCGGTCGCCGGCGATCCACTGCTTCCCCGGGGCGTCCTGCTGCTACTAAACTTCCAAGGGCCATCAGCGTGCCGCTCGGTGAGCCTCTCCATCTACTGCTCCTCTCTGTTGGCCTCGCCGTGCGCCGTAGTTAGCCGCCGACACGTCCGTGCTCTGCTTGCCGCCGTCGAGCTTGTGGCCGCTGCTAAGGGTGCTGTCACGCTCGTCTGAGCCCACCAGCGAGCCCCTGATGATCCCAGGAGCATGTAGCACCCGCGCACGCGCTCCCTAGTGCTCCGCAGCCTCGACTCCGTCAAAGCCCGAACTCCGGCGCCCGCCCCGCTGCTCGCCGCCGTCGTTTTAGTTCATCTCTAGCCGCGCTAGTGCCCCCACGAGATGCGCCGTCTCGTGGGAGATCGAACGCGGCCAGCCGCGTCCAAAATGATGGCCTGTGGTCATTTTTCGGTGAAGCCCGAGACGCGCCGCCGCATTTTCTGGTCGCCGGCGTCGCTCCGGCGCCGGCCGCCGACGTGGCTCAGTGGGTCCCGCCCCCGGGTCACTGACCAGTGGGTCCGGGGGGCCTAGTTGACTGGGTTGACCCAGTCAACTGCTGACTGGGTAACCCAGTGTCACTGACACGTGGGTCCCACCGCCCTGCTAATTAACTAAAATGTTTTGCAAAATAAAAATAAGCTAATTATGCTAATTAGTCTATGACATGTGGGGCCAGCTGCTAAATAAATCTCTGGATTAGTTTAAATCAATTCTGTTTAGCCTCAGTCACTGACATGTGGACCCCACATGCCAAGTTTGACCTGGTCAGACGACTAGTTGACCTGCTGATGTGAGCATTACCTCATGCTGATGTCACAATTCAATCATGTTAATAAAAATAATTCCAGGAAATCATTTAAACTTCGAAAATTAATAACTTTTAAACCGTAGCTCGGATCGAAAAATTTAAAACATGAAAGTTGCTCAGAACGACGAGACGAGTTTGATTGTGTCGTCTGTTTCCATGCTAGAACCTCCTACGTAGGAGAACTCGTAACTCCAAGCCCAATTCTGATAGATGAATAGTGCATAATCACCGATAAACAAATTCCACCTTAATCCTAAAATAACTAAAACTGACTTATACATACTTCAGGCAACCCTGCACTGCATCATAGTCGTAGCATGCCCTGTATTGCATCGTTGTTGTGTATTTACTTGTTCCTTCCCCCTCTTCTCTCTTGGTAGACCCCGACGTCGACGTAGCTCCCGAGGTCGACGCTGCTCAGGAGCCTGACGACATAGTTGACGACCTTGCCCTTGCCGTCGAGCAGACAGGCAAGCACCCCATTTTGAGCATTCCGATATCGCCCACTCTCTTCTCTCTTGTGCTTGCATTAGAAGTTACTGCTGCTACTACTGTCCTATATCTGCTGCATAGCTTGTTTACTTGTAACCTGCTGTTGATACTTTCCTGCTATCCTAACTGTTTAGTATAGGATGGGTAGAGCCTTATCAGAGACCCACTTGTCCCGACTGCCCCGCTGGACTCTCAAAAGACCCGTGCAACGGGATCGAAGATCAGACCCTGGCACCGCACGTCACTTCCCCCTTAAAATTGCTCAACACTACTGGGTTACTATCGAGTGCCGAGGGTGATACCTTGTCAGCACTTCTGATGATAACCTTGTAGGTTAGTTATCGGTCGTGGTAAGCGAGGGTGATTCCTCCTACACCACCACCGATACCGACGCTGTCGTGCAACACTTCAAGTGTGGACCTCGAGGGTGATACCTCCTTCGTTCACCTTGATGATAACATCGAGTGGGATTCCATCGAGGGTGATTCCTCAGGGTTCCCCCTTGGTGTCAGACACACGGAGATTTTGGTTTCTATGACTGAACACTGAACCATGATACTAAAGACGGGTCGGCCCTGAGGGGTACCCGCGCGAGCATGAATGCGGAGTGATGTGGAGTTGGGTTGACCTGAGAGGTGCCCGCAAGTTAACTACGAGGCGTGGCCGGGCATTCTTAGCCCTTGTTGCAAGTCCTCAAGACGAGGCGACTGGGTCACATCGATCGTGAGTCTCTGCTCGTTACCGCGCGCTCCTAATCCACAAACGGTTTGGATATTTGATCCGAGGGGCCACTGGCCTGATAGCACTAACCATCACGTGGGCATAGTATGGGCGTTCTGCGTCGTATACATCAGCCGAAGCTCTATTGACGTCAGCGAGGAGCGGCCCGTTTTGGATTGGACTGGGAACGCAACTGCGCTTGTATAAGAGGTTGCTAGGTCTGCTTCCGAACCGTCCTCGCAACGTGCACGGTTCCCAGGGCGAAGGCCCAAGACCCCTGGGGGCATAGGTTAGTCCGGCGCGCTGACCTCTCTTTAGAGCTTAGGTCGGGTTGCGGCGTGTTGCTTAGTCGAGGCCGGGCATGACCCAGAAAAGTGTGTCCGGCCGGAGTTAAGCGAGCATGGTGGGTAAGTTGGTGCACCCCTGTAGGGAAGAACTAATCTATCGATAGCCTGTCCTACGGTAACGGACACTCGGAGTTGTATCCCGATCGGTACAACTAGAACTGGTGACTTGAGATGAAATTGATAGTATGGCTCTGGGATTGCTTTCTCGCAGGGAGTCGAGAAAGGATCTCTGGCCGAGGTTGATGATACTACTACTACTTTACATTATGATAATCTGCACTCTTCTAATGCTGCAAGACCAATGAAGATGTTTGAAGATGCTAGTCTTCGATAGGACTAGGCTTTCCCCCTCTATTCTGGCATTTCTGCAGCCCAGTCCACATATACAGCCTCCCCTTGACAATGTTGCATATGTAGTGTAGATCCTTGCTTGCTGAGTACTTCGGATGAGTACTCACATTTTCTTTGCTTTCTTTTTCCCCCATGTCCATTTGGTGCCACCAGACGACGGAGCCCCTCAGCCAGATGCCCCCGTCAACGACCAATACTACTACCCGTCCGGCGAGTACTAGTACGAGGAGCCGACCGACGACCAGGAGTAGGATTCAGAGGGTCCTACGCAGGAGGCCTACGCCTTTTGATCATAGTATTTTGCTTTGCCCCGCCTCTGTGAAGGCTTATCTCTGTTCTGTAATATATCTGTACCCAGATATCTGATGCTTCCGCTGACACTTGTATGCCATCGAGCTATGTATTCGAGCCCTCGAGGCCCTGGCTTGTAATATAAAGCTTGTATGACTTTATTTATGTTTTAGAGTTGTGTTGTGATATCTTCAAGTGAGTCCTTAGGCTTGATCGTGTGCATTTGCGTGTATGATTAGTGCACGATTAAGCCGGGGTCGTCACACACAACTACCTGAAGGTGATGAGGCTACCACAGGCACAATGTCACCTCTTGCTGCAGTGCGTCAGTATCTATCTACTAACAGTGCAAAAAGCACCTTCCTGGGTAATTCTGGGTTGGTTGTCAAGGTAACCTCGTCCAAATCGCCTACTGAACAAAATCTTCTGGTTAGACAGAGTGATATATCTATTCTCCACACACAAGTCCAATCCCTAATGGAGGTCGTTTCTGAAACAAGAATAGTGGTTGACAAATGTCTTCAAAATAGGAATGGTTTTGAAACCAGACTATCAAACATTTGCTTCATTGTTCAAGAGCAATGGCAGAAAAAAGGGGAAGGTCATGCTGCTCCATCAGATTCTACAGCTTAAAACATTAGCACTCAGGTCAAATGATCTGTGCATCTATACATCTGATGGTGCATTTATCTACAAGGACTGTAAACTTCTATGCCAACAGGCCTTTTGTTATATGGTTGTAATTTATTTTGTTGTGATACAACATTTATCGTGCTGCCAAAGGCCGTAGAAATTACGACGCTCTTTTTGTATAGTGTAGGTTTATCTTAGTAATGTATTCGGCATCATCGATCTCCTTTGGGCCGAAAGCATCATAGGAGCCCAACGGGCCAACATTCGTCGGGCCCACAATTCCAATTGGGTGAAAAATGATTATGGGTCGTAAAGGGCTTGTAGCCCACTAAAAATATCTGGGCCTAAATCAGCATAAGCTTTCTTATTTTTGATAGGGTTGTGCCCACAGTGGGCCTTTAACAGGCCTAAACATAATTTGGGCCCGTAGTAACAATAGGCCGTTAACATGTATAAATATCTCGCAGGCCTAATATGGCCCATAAATAACATGGGCCTTTAATAGGCCGAAAGTGAGATTGGGCCCAAGATTGGGCCCTAATTGGACCAGATTATGCCCACTGCTTTTAGGAGGCCGAAAGATGATTGGGCATGAAATGTGCCAAATAACCCACTGGTCATTAGCAGGCCGAAATGTATCTCAGCTCATGGTGGCCCATTTACAATGCGAATTGTTCACGGGCCAAAATTCAGACGGGTCGTAAATGCGCTGACCTACTACACGGGTCTTTACCAGGCCAGAAGTGTGGTCAGGTGTATCAGTGATTATATGGGCCGTTAATAGGCCCAATGTGATGTTGGGCAACATATGGCCCATGGATTCCGTCCGACGTTAATAGGCCAAAAAACATAACAGGCTGGAAGTGGCCCAAATCTATAGTGGGCCGTTAACAGTCCGATGTCAGACATGGCCGAATATGACCCAATTCCTTCACGGTCTTTTATGGGCCGAAAGTTTCATTGGGCAATAAATGGGCCCAAATATAGCAGGACCTTTAACAGGCCGGAAACACACCGGGTCGTAATTCGGTCCAAATACTTAGCGGATTGTTAACGGGTCAGAAGTGACCATGGGCCGCAATGATGAGAAATCTACAATGGGCCATTGACGGGCCGATTTGACACTATTCCTATAGGCCTTAACTGTGAATGGGCCGTCTGCAAGCAGGCCGTTAATGGGCCAACCCGCTAATTTTGACTGGATCGGCCTTTTTAACTAAAATGGGCCGCTGTTGGGCCTTGCCACATGTCACCGTATCATAGGCGCCTCCTGTCCATTGGGCAGTTGACATCTGTCCCAATGCGGAGCGGACACGTGGTTGCTACGGCCAATGAGAATTTTACACGTGGAAAATCCCCATTCGTCTGGGCTGTTAACGGGTTATCGGATCCAAACCGGAACCCGATAGCTTAATGGCGACCCGTTATGGTGGATGTCACGTGTCGGTTACCCTTGATGAAAGCACTTCCATGACGCGACATTTATCGTCATGGAAGTGGGCACTTCCGTGATGATAATTTTGGTATTGTTATGGAACACTTCTACGACAGCACATGTATGACTATCTTGATTCTGTCATAAAATCATCATTACTGTGACAAAAACATATCATCATGGAAGTGATTTTTTTGTAGTGCCAGGTTCCGCCTCGAGACAGCAGCGCTTCGTCCCGAAAGTCCTCTCCTGATTTTTTTTCTAGGGCAAATGGCTTCATGTAGTAGAAGATGGGCCTCAGAGGCTGGCCAGGGGCCCCACGAGCCACATGGGCGCGCCCATGTGCCTTGTGGGCACCTGGTGGGCCCCCTCTGGTATTTCTTTTCTCCAATATTTTTTATATATTCCAAAATAATTCTCCGTGAAATTTCAGCTCATTTGGAGTTGTGCAGAATAGGTATCTCTGATGTAGCTTTTTCAGGTCCACAATTCCAGCTGCAGGCAATCTCCCCCTTCATGTAAATCTTGCAAATTAAGAGACAAAAGGCATTAGAATTGCACCACAAAGTATTATATTGATCAAAAATATTATAAATAACAGTGGGAAAACATGATGCAAAATGGACATATCAAACCTCTCCTAAAGAAGCTCATTTTTCCTACAAACAAATTTCTAAAAATTTTGGGCCACAAAATGATATCAATAAAACTTCACAAGATTGATAGCAACTACTCATATGAATGTCTACAGGCTATATCAAGCGCTCAAACTACTTGGAACTCAAAGAATTCAACATGCAAGCTCATTTTCAGTAGCACCAAGAGCAGCTAATTATGCAAAATATAATCCACTAAAGGAAAAACTAATTGGAGCAATGGAGGAGTCACATACCAAGGAGCGATCCCCCAAAACAGTTTCGGGAACGGAGCTTCGAGCAAAGAGATTGAAAATCTCAGGTTTGGGAGCAAGAACACAAGGGAGACGGCAACCAGGATTTTTTCTGGAGGTAGGAGATGAAGTGGGCTGAATGGATAAGCAAGTGGGTCCCTGTGGGTCGTCAAGGCATCTTGGCATGCCCTGAGGGGTGCTCGCGCCCTAGTGCCTTGTGAGCACCAGGGGCACCTGTGGCACCCCGATCCACATGGAGCAGGGGGCCTTCGCAAGTCAGCCCAGGATAACACCTGACGCACGACAGGTACATGATACAACATTCCAGGTACAAAAATATTCATCAATTACATGACATAGAGCATTACATCATTGATGAATAAAATGTGTGGCATAGCTCTAAGGCTATCTAAATGGCGGCAGAAGTCTTGGTTTGACGGCTCGACGACTCTGGCTGGGCTCGACAACTCACAGGACTGGCATGGTTACGGCCTAGCCCGACAAGTCTCGTGCAAGGCCAGGTGAGTACTTTGAATGTACTCGCAAGACAACCAAATACATAGCATCCAAACAAGCAGATGACAAAGCAAGTACCGTGCGAATGCAAGAAATTAACTCATAACAACAACTAAGCATGGCATGATATTAGCAAGTAACATGGATCAAACTAAGCATTGACATATCATAGCATAGCATGGCATATCATAGCATTTCATCACATAGCATGGCATGGCATAGATGTATCTATAAGGCATGGATGCATGAAACTATGCTGGAAAGTAAACTATCTATTACCTCCCGTGGAGAATGAAAGCAGTATACTGTTCATCAATCAATTACTCTGCCACTGCCCCTCTGGGCCAACTCATGACTCACCGAGATCTCATCTTGTGATCATGCTCGAAACAACTCCGTGACTTCTCGTGACTATCTCATAGCCCAAGTCACCACATTCTTTATAGCACATTATTTATAGCACATCACAAATTCATTATATTAGGTTTGTCCTCCATTTCGACCAAGACCCGATAGTGTGACCTAGTATGAACTTGTGACCATATCCGAGGACGCGGCAATCGATAGATTATACACACTCTGCAGAGGCTAGCACACTGTACCCACACCACAGAACCCATGGCATCGTGCTCCCATTCGGGTGGACCAACGGCGTTCCGATGAAACCGATCTATTGCCATGACACTCTCTTGGCCACTCAGACCAACTCCCCTTTGGGCTAAGTCCTGGGTGGCCCCGATGTCACCTCGTGACATCCAACGGCCACCGTCGTGGCAAAATAAAATGGTCCCAAACAGGGACATGAGATCAATACCAAACACGGGCACACAAGGTTATTGCCGCCTACCGGGCTAGGGTAGCACGCGCACATAACCTTCCCTAGCGGGAGGCACCCGCGAGAGGCATGACAATAGACCGCATTAAGGCCTTCCCATAAAGGCAAATGTGGCTGCACTGAAAAAGCTCGATTCGGTGGCACTATGACTTGATCCCATCGATGACAGAGGAGGTTTGTTATTATTAAGTCATTTTATTATCCTCTCCACCATCATCAACATTTTGAGCATGATTAACATGAATGCATCAATGAGCAGGTAACATACAAATGCATTAACAACCAAATAATACCAAGCTTCTCAAGTGGACAGCTATAGCATATGAGGCAGGGCAATACATGGTACAAACATGTCAACAATGTAACATAATCATATTAGCATTGATAAACATGGCATGAGACTAAATCAAAGTATTAGCATGATATTATCAATAAAAGCATTCTAGATAACATGGCAAAAGATATCATGAAGTAAAGGCATGACATGGCAAGCAATATCAACATATAGCATAGCTGATATAAATGTGGACGGAAACATGATAAGAATATACTGCAGCTACACACACACAGGGTGCAAGCAAAGTCAACATGCAAGTTCGGGGCTCATGATAAGAGGTTGGCTTGCCTGGGGGTCGATGAATACTCCGGGAAGAAGTGCGATCACCTCGCGGAATATTTTGTCGGAAAAGGGTTCCCTCTCAGAGGGGCTGGATATCGGGCAAGGGCAAAATGGGTATTTTCAGAATCTGCAAACATTATGAAAATAATACCATCAGAAAGGGCTCGACGAACAGAGAACGTGAGCACTGGAATCACCTCAATCGGAGTTACACTTGCAAAGTTGTGGTCGTTCACTTTTTAGGCAGAAAAGAGGCTTAAACAGTGAACGTTCACAAAACAACCACTTCGGCCGGCGGGGCTGTGCAGAAAGCGCATTTTACAGAATATGATTTCGCGCAGGGAAAGCGCCTTTTAGCGCGAGGCGGCGACAGAGTACGCCTTCTCCTGGGGAAAGCGTATTTCGGTGAATGCGTCTCTAGTTAATCCAGTCAGCGGGTCCACCTGGTCAGCGCTTGAGAGCCTGACGCGTGGGGCCTGCTGCATCTCCTTCTCTCTCTCTCCTCCCGGTCGTCTTCTCTAGCTTGCGACGCAGAGCAGGGGCGGGTCGGGTGCCGGTGCAGCCGTCGCCTCGCTGGTCCTCCGGACCAGCCGACGGGCGCAGGGGCTCGGCCGCTCCCCGCCGCACCCGCTGGTGGCCGTGGGGCCACTCAGCGTGGACCACAGCGCCGGAGCCATGGAGAAGGTCGCGGCGGCTGAAAGCTTCGAAGGGGAGGCGCATCAGCGAGGCTCCTCCGCCGGAGATGGGTGGGGTGGTGGCGATCTGTGGCTCTAGGGGAGGGCGCGAACACCAAAGAAGTGGAGTGGGAGGGACACGGGGAGGAAATGGCCTAGAGAATCAGCGGCGACCTTTGGCCATTAGAGTGGATAGGAGGAGCTCCGAGGCTCGGGAAGAAATTGCGGGGCGAGGGGAGGGGGATGAGAGGGTTGGCGCCGCTTGGGGAGGGTTCAGGGGCCATATATATAGCCGAGGCGAGGAGCACCCAAGCCGGTCACCGTCGGGCGAGTCCGACCGAGGCTCTGCCGTGCTCAGAGGTCACGGGGGAATGAGAACGCGATGAGGGAGAGCGGACGAAGGTCACGGAGCACCACAATGCCAAGGGCACAGGGTGGAAGAGGACAGGGAGGAGGAAGACGACGGTGCTCACGAGCGCGTACTGTGCGGCAACGGGGACGGCTCGTCGACGAAGAAATCCGAGGGGGAGAGGGGTCCAGGGGGAAGAGGACGTCGAGGCTGAGCTGTTGGACACAATTGGGCAAGCCAGGGTTGGCCGGAGCAGGCTTGCCGGTGTCAACAGTGGCTAGACCACCGTTTTGGCTGGCCCAACCCGTGGTCACCACAGACAAAGCGTGCTCTGGCCTTCTCCAGGATGCCAACTCATGTCCACAGGATGACACACTGCTCAAATAGACAAGATATGAGGCTGGAATAAGCTGGAAGGCTCTGGAGTGGGAGAAACTTGCAAAAACAAGTTCCAACAGCAACCTGTTTAATAGATGCATCAGGCAGTGCATAGCTCCATTTGTCCTCAGGTTTGGGTGAGGATGGTCACTTACTAAGGTGACCACTGTGCCAAAATATCAGCCCAAAACGATGAGTCTAGCTGGTACTTGCTTTGCAATGTGCCCAACTGGCCAGAAATGCAAATGAGGGTGCTGGGGAAAAATGGCTTGATGGAATGAGCTGAATTTTGGTGGAGGGTGATTATGTAATCATGAGAGTCTGCTGGAAAAGTTTCAGCTCATTTTGATCATCCATGAAGCTACTTCCTTCACAGACAAGCAATCTGAACAGAAACTTGAGAAAATTACAGGGGACAATAGGCTTGATGAAATGAGCTGGTTCTTGGTATCCATGGGTTATTTATAAATGTTAATCACCTTGAAAAATTCCATCTCAAAAAGATCAAGGGGTCAAGCACCTCCTTTGCAAAAATTTCAGACAGGGCAGAAACTTGCATTGGATCACGTGCTCAAATTATGAACTGTGGAGCATGGGTTCAGATGGAAATGGTGAAGATATAGCAATACAAAGCTCCATAAAATATTTGGGAATTTTCCTGGCTACCAAAATAGTAGCTCCTTTGGAAAATGGCAGAAATGCAATATTGGCTTAAAATAGGAAAAGGCAATTTACCCTATTTAAATATGGCCAATATTTTTAGGAGAGCTCAATATGGTCACAAAGAATATCTCCACAAGTTTTCAGGAGCTTTGGAGACAGATATATATTTTTCTGGATTTAATTCCTTTAAACAATAGAAAAAGGAATTAATTTGTAATGAAAAATATTGCAAATGGCTTGGCAATATTTTTGCATATCCAGGGTTTATAGGTGTAGGAGGATCTCTGGGAGTATCTGGAGGATCAACAGAGCAAAGGAAATGAGGGCTCCTTTGTAATCACAAAAGCAAGATTTGAAATTCCAAATATTGGAATTAGAGTTTGAATGAGTTTTGATGGAGTTTGAGATGATACAAATGAGGTCCTGCCCAACATCAAAGGCAGAGACAAGGTTTTGAAAGGTTGAAAGTTGCCTGGGTTCTCAGAATCATCCAGCAAACTCCGGAGAAAGATTTTGAAAAGAATGCTAGGAAGGAATAACAGCGGAAAAATTGATAACCCAATTTTTGGGCTGTTACAACACCCCCTGGGTTGTATTCAGTGCCAAAAATTCTTATATATTCCAGAAAAAATTATGTTACAATTTTACGTCATTCTGAGCACTTTTATTTCTGGGCCGTTTTTTATTGCATGGATAATTCAGAAAATAGGATAATCATGGAATTTTATTTTATTTAACTAAAAATAACAGGGAGCAAACAGTAGTTATAGAAAGTTGTGTTTACTAAATTCATCAACCTCATGCCCCTCAAAATGAATCCCTTAATAAGGTTGATCAAGTCTTATTAACAAACTATTTTTGAGTAACATGAAACCGAAGAATCTTCATATAACACTAAGTTACCTCATCGGGGATATGAATCTCCCCAATAATAAGAGTTTCATATTTCTTTTTGACAGTAGGAAGAGGGAATTGAAAACCTCCAACAGTAATTATCGAAACCTTTTCAATACAATTGATACTATTCACTTGGAATTCTTTCTTCGGAAAGTGCACCGTATGCTCATTACCATTGATATGAAAAGTGACCTTGCTTTTGTTGCAATCAATAACAGCCCCTGCAGTATTCTAAAAGGGTCTACCAAGGATAATTGACATGTTGTCGTCCTCGGACATATCAAGTATAACAAAGATTATTAGGATAATAACATTTGCAACTACGACAGGCACATCCTTGCAAATACCGATAGGTATGGCAGTTGATTTATCAGCCAGTTGCAAGAAAATTTCAGTAGGTGTGAGTTCATTCAAATCAAGTCTTCTACATAAAGAGAAAGGCATAACACTAACACCGGCTCCTAAATCACATAAAGCAGTTTTGACATAATTTCTTTTAATGGAGCATGGTATAGTGGGTATTCCTGGATCTCCTAGTTTCTTAGGTACTCCATCCTTAAAAGAATAGTTTGCAAGCATGGTTAAAATTTCAGCTTCAGGTATCTTTCTTTTATTAGTGACAATATATTTCATATACTTAGCATATGGGGCCATCTTCAAAATATCAGTCAAACGAGTACGCAAAAAGACTGGCCTAAGCATTTCAGCAAAGCATTCAAATTCTTCCTCATCCTTGTTCTTAGGTTCCTTAGTAGGAAAAGGCATGGGTTTCTGAACCCATGGTTCCCTTTCTTTACCATGTTTGCTAGCAATGAAATCTCTTTTATCATATCGTTTATTCTTTGGAGGTGGGTTATCAAGATCAACAGCAGGTTCTATTTCCACATCATTATCAGGTTCTTTATCATTGTCTGGTTGAGCATCAACATCAACATCATCATTAGCATTATCATTAGGTGTATGCTCATCACCAGATTGTGTCTCAGCATCACAAATAGAAACATCATTACTATTCTCGGGAGGTTTTTCTACCTCAGGTTCACTAGAGGCATGCATAGTTCTATCATTTTCTTTTTTCTTCTTAGATGAACTAGGTGCATCAATATTAATTCTCTGAGAATCTTGCTCAACTCTTTTAGGATGACCTTCAGGATAAGGTGGCTCCTAAGTCATTTTACCTCCTCTAGTCATTACTCTAATAGCATGATCATTCATATTATTATTCATCTCACTAAGCAAATCATTTTGAGACTTAGCAACTTGTTCTAACTGAGTTTGGACCATGGATGCATGTTTACCTAGACCTTTAACATCATTAGCAATTCTGAACATTAAGTCACTCAAACGATCAATCATGAAAGCATTACGTTTTAGTTGCTTGGTTACATACATATTAAAGTGTTCTTGCTTAAATCTGTAATTGTCAAATTCATCCTGGCATTAACTAGCAGATTTGTTATAAGGAATATCACCTTCATCAAATCTTATAAGATAATTTACCTCTACTAACTGTGTCGGGGTATCGACTCCATGTATTTCTTCAATAGATGGTAAATTCTTACTATCTTTGGTTTAATACCCTTTTCTTTCATAGATTTCTTTGCCTCTTGCATATCTTAAGGAATGAGAAATAGAATATCCCTATTCTTGGTGGTGGTACAGGAAGTGTCCAATCATTATCATTCCTCAATATATTATTCAATAGTTCTTCAGCTTGTTCAACAGTTCGTTCCCTGAAAATACAACCAACACAACTGACGGTGTCCTGGACTAGGGAGTACTCACCACGTCATCTACCAACCAGGTGGGTCGGGCCAAGGACCCCCATGGCGGTTCACTAATGCGCTTCTTCGGACAACCGATGACATATACTATGAAGATTCCACAAGACTTGGTGATCAAGACAAGGACTCCTCTTCATCGACGTAGCCGACTAGGGCTCTTGTTATCCTAGGCCTTCGGTACATTATATAAGTTGAGGCCAGGCTAATCGATAGATATATGCTAGATCATTAGAATCATACACAACATTCGATCTCAAGGGAGATCAACTATGTACTCGATACATCATCACCAATATAAACAAGAGCAGGAAGTAGGGTTTTACCTCCATCAAGAGGGCCCGAACCTGGGTAAACACCGTCTCCTTTGTGTCCTGTTACCCATCAATCCAAGATCCATAGCTCGGGACCCCCTACCCCGAGGTCTGTCAGTTTTGACATCTACAATGGTGCTTTCATTGAGAGTTCCATTGTGAGATCGCCAAATGATCAATGGCTCATCTACATATCAACTACGACGTCCGCATCTTCATTGCCGGCTCGACTGGTCACCTTGGTTCGACCGAGGACTATGCTCCACCTCAGATCATCATGATCGGATGAGGGCCTTCATCAACATCAACTCCTATCTCTATCAAAATCATGGAGGAATCATCCATGGAGCTCGGGGGCTCAACATCAACATTGCCCTTGGGCGACCGTGCTGTTTTTCTGGACGTCAAAGTTGTATCCGCCATCATCACCTCCTCGAGCATTGCTTTGACGATTGCTTCGGTGTAATTGTGCGAAATTGAGTCTACAATAACCCTGTAAAATTTCATCGTATTCCGATGGAGGAATCTCCGGCGATCTCCGATATACCGGAGCCCTGTCAAATCTGGACGGGAATCTGGACGAGTTTGGGGCGAGGAGTCCAGCGTCTAGCTCGTACATCCTTTGGAAGATCCAACCGTTCATGGGCTGCAAAACTCGTATATCTACCGCCCCTCAATATTTCAGCTCGATCCGACAGTTCAAGCTCCAGGAAACTTCCGATGAGTTGATTAATTTTTGGATCTGTTTTCTACGCGAATACGAATCCAACCCGAGTTCATCTTTCTTCATGAACGGGATATTGCACAACCTTTTTGGAATAATTTCTTTCTAGGGTATTGGGTGTTATTCTTTAACACGTGCCCATAAATTTTGAGCCTTTTCCAAGGTAATCTTCCACATCACGCCGGTGTCAAACCAGCCCGACCACGTGGCTCCACGGCTGCCGACCTGTGCTAGACGCGTCGTCGTCTCGTTGAGCCAAGGTCAACCTCATCGGATCATCATCTCGGTGAGCCGACCAAGAGTTTGGCATCGCGAAGGCAAAATCATCACCAACATCATCGCCCCACGGATTACATGGAGTGGGCACACCGGCATCGCCGCACGGTCACTTCATCAAGCCGGCATCGACCCCGTCACAAGATCCGACCTGCGTCGACATGGCCACGCCATTGTTCCTTCAAGCCGATGTCCACCACGCCGACCGGCTTCGACACCTCGGCTGGCATGGGGGCTGCAACGCCGCCCTACCGACCTGCCCTGCCACCTTGGCTAGACTGGGGGCTTCGTCATCTCTTTAGCAACCTACTTTGGGGACTTCGGCATCACCAGCTGACTACCTTCCTCACCTCGGCTGGACCAGGGGCTTTGCCTTGCCGCGTATGTTGCATCGCCACTTCATCAAGCTGAGCTCTTCACTCGGTCACCTCGAGCTTGGGGGCTGGGACCTCGGCCAGGACGAGGACTACGTCTTCGTCCCACCACAAGCCCGAACCTCATCATCGACGCCAAGCACATTAACCAGCTAAGTCGCTTTCATGCTCAAATTTCCTACAATCTTTTAATTTTTGCTTGGTTTGACCAAGCAATATATTTGTGTTTAACAAAAAGTTGTTTGTTAAAAACTTAGTTTGTTAAAAAATGTTGTTTATTAAAAAAACTTCTTTCACCCAAGTTAACTAGGGGCTCTTAAAATTATATGAGCCGTTTTATAATAAAAAAAATTCTTCTTAGTCGTTGAAAGTCTATTTCTACCACTCTTTCTCGACTCGAGTGTGTGGTCAATAGCCGGATAGCCTGGTTTCTCTATAAAGCTACTCGAGTTTAGTTTGCTAAATTGGCCTAAAAGAGAAGCACTCCGCCTTTGGGATGGGAGGTTGAGGCCGAAGGCTGACCCGCTTGAAGTCTTGAGATCGGATGTGTCATGTTAAAGCACGACGGAAGCACATACTAATTTTAAGACCGATTTCCGGATTGGCACCAAAAAAACTTGATTTAGTACGGACGTCAAGTTTTTACATAAGTTTTTTGGCTTTTTGAGCTTATGGCACTTTTAAGCTATTTGTATGTTTTTCTTTCAGGAGGTGGGACATCCTCATGACCGAGGTGCCCTGCGTAATAATTTAGTTCTGGAGATTTTGTCGGCGTTCTGGGAATAGGGGTACCCAGATCTGCCTGCCTGCGGCCCATGGCGTGGCTCCCTCGACGGCCTTGTACAGCCCAGCGGCAGAACCTACAAGATAAGACCCTCGCGGGGGCCCCCTGGCCTCGCGAGGCGGACGACACCAAGACCTCCAGAGGGACGGCCTCCCCAGGCTGCCTGCCGAGGAGCGGAGATTTCTATGCAGGTACCCAGCCTCACGAGGCCACGATGACATGAGCCATGATGAACAAGGCCAGGCGGGCGCAAGCGGGTGCAGAGGAGACAGTTTCCCTTTGGTGCTAAAGGAGCAAGGACAGACGCGGGCTCCCAAGGAGTCCTCCAAAGGTTTCCATTCCGGTGCAACAAGACCAAGACCACGAGCTCGGCAGGACGGATGTCATCACCGAGCTCACTGCTGCGTCACGGCTAGAAGCTTTGCAGGCGAAGACCGCCTTTCGTAAGGATAAGATGTACTACTTGTCCCCTTTCAAACTGGCCACCGTGGGATCCCTTCCCGCCTATGTTTCGAGGGAAGAGGACCAAGGCCACTATAAAAATAGGTTAGCCACCACCATAGAAGGGGACCGGCGATCGGATCCTCTCCACCCTCACCACCAGAGCCCTCACGAGGCTATTGAACCATTGTACTTGTTCATCCTCTGCGCCTCATGACGCCAATCCACCACAAAGCAGGAGTAGGGTTTTACACCGCAAGGCGGCCCGAACCTTGGTAAACTGCCGTGTTCATCTTCTTCCCCGCTCGCGTGCACTCGACGTAGCTAGGCTGTAGGGTGGCGAGTAGAGACTTGAGAGGTTGAGATCTTCGCACACGCCCCAGAGTTCGAACCTTCTTGGGTCTGCGGAGCCCTGAATCCGACAATTGGCGCGCCAGGTAGGGGCGTGTCGAAACCCTCTCTCCGCTTCGTCCCTGCTCTGCCGCTCTCATGGCCGAGACACGATGAGCCCGCGTCGAGCATCGGGCTGCTCGTGTCGCCCAGACGGCACCGGTGGGCCATGATGTCCCTCGCCGTTTGGCCTCTCCCGCGGCCAACGCTGCCACTGACCCTGCTGCTCACGAGCAGCAGGATTCGCTGCTGCCGCCCCCCGTGCGGCGCGATGGCCGCACAGATACTCCGTCGCCTACCCCCGCCACGACGTCGTCTTCCCACGTCCGCCACGGGCTGGCTAACGCGCAGGCTGCGCTGCTCATGGCACGGGAGCTGCTGCACTACCGTCTCGCCAACGACCGCTACGACAACTGGCTTGGCCGCATCGCCGAGCTCGTCAACGCCGCTGGCGAGGTCCCTGCGCCGTCCCGCTCGCTCCGCCCCCCGCCATCCCAGGCGGGCGACATGGCCCACGGCACGCCTCCTCCTCCTCCTCTGCGTGGCGCCGACCCTGAGCCCAGGCGCGATGCGCACCCGTGTGACCCGCCGCATGGAGCGCCGGCGCGGGATGAGGCAAGCTGCCAGGTGGTGCAGCGGCCGCCACTTGATGCACGCGTGCTCCCAGTGCCACTACGCCAGCACCAGGACTACGTGCCGCCGGAGGTCGCGGCGCGTGGACGTTAGGACCGAGCTCCACCCGCGCATGTTGCGCCCGTGAGCACAGCGGGCTGTCGTGCCTTCATCCCAGAGCTGCATCGTGTCTTCTGGCCTGGCAAGTTCAAGCCAAACCTTCCTCCACGATATGATGGCACCCCAGACCCTACGGAGTTCCTCCAGCTCTAGTCGCTGAGAATCGAAGCGGCAAATGGTGACGAGAAGGTCATGGCAAACTGGTTCCCCATGGCACTCAAGGACGGCGCGCGTTCTTGGCTCCTGCACCTCCCGGAGGGGTCGATCTCCTCCTGGGACGAGCTTCGTGAGCACTTCGTCGCCAACTTCCAGGGCACCCGAGACCGCGCCCCTGCGGTGGGCGACCTGCGATGCCTGAAGCATCAGCCGGGCGAGACCCTGCACAAGTACATACAGCGCTTCATGAATGTTTGCCTCAAGATTCTGAAGGCGTCGGACGAGGCCATCATCTCGGCGTTCACCGATGGCGTCCAGGATGTCAAGATGAAGGAGGAGCTCGCCATCCACGATGACTTGTGCTCGGCCCTGGAGATGTTCAACCTGGCGAACAAGTGCGCAAGGGCCGAGGAAGGCCGCCTTTCCTTCCATGAGCTTCGGGAGGCTAATCCTGAAGACATGAAGGCCAACGCTAAGGAGGCGAAGTGCAAGGGCCCCGCCATGCTGGAAGCTAAGCCTGAGATGAAGCGCGGCCACGACCACGATGAGCCTCCCAGGGCCAACCGCCCGTTCTGCATCTTCCACAACGTCCACAACCACAACACCAACGACTGCCAGGAGCTCAGGGCGCTCCGTGACGGGCACCTTGGCCGCCGCCCCGAGCGTGGCGACCATGGCTACCGCCATGGAGGGGGCCATGGCAGAGGCCGCTGGGACAACCGCGACCCCCGCCAAGACTGGCACGACCAGCCTCGCGAGGACTGCTGGCAGGGCTAGCCTCGCGACGGCCCTTGGCGAGACCAGCCTTGTGAGGACTGCCCTCAGGGCAATGCCGACCTCCCTTCACTGCCACCGCCATGGAGAAATGACGACAACCGACAGGATGATGGGGCTGGGGGCTTCCAGGAGCCTCGGGCAATTGCCTGCATCTTGGGCGGTGCCCAGGCCCCTGCATCTCATCGCATCTTCAAGCAGTTCTCTTGTGAGGTGAACGCGGCCCTCCCGAAGCTTGAGGCCGCACGTCCCCTCAGGTGGTCGCAGTACACCATCACGTTCGACTCCAAGGACCACCTCAAGTGCTCAGCCACCACTGGGCTCAACGTTCTCGTCACCAAGACCCTCATCGGCGGTGGAGCTGGGCTCAACGTTCTTTCTGTTGAGACGTTCGAGATGCTCCAGGTGCCCTACGACTAGCTTATGCCAATCAAGTCTTTCTCTGGGGTGACTGACGGCTCCACCGTCCCGCTAGGGCAGGTACGCCTCCCAGTCACCTTCGACAAGCGCGACAACTACCACACCGAGCTCATCGACTTCGACGTCGCCCACATCGGGCTCCCGTACAACGCCATCTTGGGGTATCCGGCCATCGCCAAGTTCATGGCAGCAACCCACCATGGTTACAATGTCCTCAAGATGCCAGGGAGCAGTGGCATCATCACGGTCACTTGCGATGAGAAGGATGTTGTCTGCTCCCTTGAGCGCGCCTATCAAGCTGCGGCGGCTGCAAACTCTGACGGCGAGGGTGAC
This sequence comes from Thinopyrum elongatum, assembly GCA_011799875.1. Classification (NCBI taxonomy): domain Eukaryota; kingdom Viridiplantae; phylum Streptophyta; class Magnoliopsida; order Poales; family Poaceae; genus Thinopyrum; species Thinopyrum elongatum. The sequence continues at coordinate 231,624,013 of CM022298.1, forward strand.
ATCCTGCCTCCCGAGACCACCCCCAAGAAGAAGAAGCAGCTCCTCCCCAAGAGCTATCAGTAGGTTTGGATGCCCGTTGGCGGTGCCTCAGGCTCCGCGCCCGCTGTTGGGGTGCCTCTTCCTCCCGCATAGAAAGGCGCGCCCTGTGCCTCCCTCAGGACGGGCTCGAGGGCTTCCGTCTGGAGAGCTTCTGACCTGACCAGTGCGACGAGGGAGGTGCTCGGGCACCACTTGGAGGCGTGTCTTGATGCGCGCCCCCACCAGATGGGAGCAAGGCGCCAGGCGCACGAGATTTCATCACCAAGGTGATCGAGGAGCTTTAGGAGGCGCGGGCCATGCGCGGCGAGCATCACCCCGTACCACCCAGTGCATTTGCCACCCCTGACATGGGTGGCGAGCTGCGCGTCTGCGTCAACATCCTAGGCCTCAACAGGGCCGCGTCGCAGGACCTCTTCTGGCCGTCCCGCGTTGGCCGGAGCAGGGGATACCCCTACAACTACGTCCGCATGCCATTTGGCCTGCTGAACATGGGTGCCTGGTACCAGTGCTTTGCGCAGCGTTCTATGGCGTCTCACGAGGCCAGGCGCTTGGCGGTCATGTCTTAGGAGGTCCCGGGTCCGTGCGAGCCCCCCGGACCTCGTGAGCCTCCCAGGCCTCAGGAGCCGTCCGGCTCGTGAGGAGCGATCTCCACGGCACGCGCCTTCAGCTACCCCGACGTTTCTACAACACTAGTGCCAGGTGATTTTTTGGGTTGTTCATTTGAGGGCGCCCCTCGGGCTACATCATCCTCAAGCTGTCAGGGCCCGCCCCTGTAGCCTGTATCGTTTTGTGCATGTATCAGAACTGGCTTTGCCTTCTATGAATTTCCAAGTATTTCAAACTGCGTGCACGGTGCTTCGTCACCATGAGTCGCTGCATCCTCACAACCCCGCCTTCGACCGCCTCATGATTAAGGACCGGCACGGCGTCTGTGCTCGGGTCTGTCCCTACAGCATTGGCAAATCCAAGCGACCGAGCTCTGTCTGGCGGGCCAGTCCCGTGCACGTCACCTCCCGGGGTCCTTGGTGCCTTGTTCTCGCGTGAGCTAATCAGGGGTGGGCGAGTCAGGGCGCGCGGTATGGTTTGTTCAACCGCAGTTTGGCACTTCGTCGCCGCGGGAGCCGCGCCGTTTGTTTTTCCTCGGAGTTGTTGCATGAGAAGACTGGGCACGGCGTCTGTGCTTGGGTCTGTCCCTGCAGCGTCGATAAACCCAATGACTGAGCTTTGTCTAGCAGGTCGGCCCCGTTCACGTCACCTCCTGGGGTCGTTGGTGTTTGGCCTTCTCATGCGATAGCCCCTGGAGATTCATGCGGTGTAGGCCTCCCCCACCTCACAGGTCTTTTACGCGCATCTCACGCCGAAAATCCAGGTGCAACCCGCCTTGAGGTAGGGCCTTCTGAGTCCCACGCTGGCTCATGAGTGCCCATATACACCTCCTCCAGTTTTGCCGTGCTAGCCACGTGTACGAACATGCCTGTACATGCCCCGGAGTCTCCTAGGGAACTCCCACCCACGCACAAGTGGAAACCCCATGCTCCACGCTGGCGGACGACACGATCGAGGAGCGACTATGCCCATGCCCAACTGGAAGCCCCATGCTCCGCGCTGGCGGATGACACGGTCGAGGAGCGACTATGCCCACGCCTAAGTGGAAGCCCCATGCTCCGCACTGGTGGATAAACAACTGAGGGTTCCCTAGCGGCCGCACCAACCTCAGGATAGCCTTTCGGCTCTTCACATGGTCCTATCATGCAGCATTTCCCTGGGAGGCATGCGCGAGGGGGTTAGACATGGGGGCTGTGCTCAGGCTAAGCCCGGCACACACCACCCCATAGGTCCCTAGTACCTGGTCTTCTCACGTCCCTCCCAGGCAAAGGTTGGCAAGGAAAGGTATGAGTGCTCCGGATTAACCTCGTCGCCGCCTACGTTTCCTTCATGAGGGCTGCTCGCATGTCAAGGGGGACCTCCTGAGCATCGCGACTCAGGGGCCTCACTAGTCATGTAGCCCCTCGCCCCTTGGTGTCATCCTGGCGATCCGGACGCCCCAACGGCGGTCGAGGTATGTGTGGGGCTGGGCCTTGCCGACACAGAGCACCAAAAGCAAACAAGATGGAAACCAAGCGCGAAAAGAAATCATGGAGTCCTAGCGGTTATTACAAGCACCAAATGTTCTGAAAATTCAAACCAAGTCTTACGCCTCCACGAGGCATGATAAATGTTGTAGGATAAAATATTGGAAGAAGGGCCATCGCCGCCATGGTCGTTGCCGCCACCTGACTCAGTCACGGGGAGCCCGTCGTTGACATTGCTGCCGCCATCGTCACCGCCGCTGGCCTCCACCGCTGGAGTTTGGGCGTCGGGGATGCAGATAAACTTCTTCAGCAACACGTCCACGCGACCCTTCACGGCCTCAGCAGCGGCGGAGCGGTGCTCAGGGGCGACCGGACGAATCACCATGTCGAAGTTGAAGCCCAGGTCCTGGAGGAAGAGCTGGCTGAAGACGCGCGTCGCAGCTGCTGTGAAGAGCGAGGGACACTCCTCCTCCAAGATGGCATCCACCTCAGCGGCAGCACCCTCAAGCGCTTCAGCAAGCTTGGAGGAGAGCCCTACGAAGCTGCCCTCAGGGGCCGCCAGCGGCTCTTCGAATCCTCCCCTGCAGATGGATTGTAGCGCCTGGCAAAACCTGAGTTCGAGGGAGGGGAAGGCGACGCACTCCGCGCTCGCTTTCTTCTCGGCGGCGGCGAGGATCTTCTCCCTGACCTCCAGCTGGGATGTCGCCTTGGAGACGTGTTGGGCGTGGGACATTTGGGCTTCGGCCACCTCCTCCTTCAGCTTGGCCAGGCGATCATGCTCCACGGCCTGGTCGGTGGTCACCTGGGCTACTTGGAGTCGCGATTGGCGAGATTCACTTCACGGGCCTTGAGGTCCTCCTCCTGCTGCTGGAGCCGTTGGGCATGCGCGGCTTGCTCCTCCTGGCAGGTCTTCAGCTTGGCCTCCGCCTTGTTGCAGCGCTTCTCGGCGGACGCCTCGCTGGCCAGTGCCGCATCGCGAGCCTCCTTGGCTTCGGCGGCTTCCTTCCTTCCCTCCGTGGTGGCGGCTTTGACTCGGCCCCAGGCCGTCCTGGCGAATGTGTCGGCCTGGAGCCACCCCGAGACAAGCCCCAGGCACTCCCTCGTGAGGCACCTATTGTTGTCTTGGAGGTCGGCCCAGATTCAGCCAAGCGTAGTGAAGGCTTCATCCATGGCCCCGGGCCTGACAAGGGGGCAGCAATTCGTAGGTGCGAGGGACTGGTGAGGAGGCGGCACAGGCGCGTCAACCGATGCCATGGCCAAGGAAGCGGTGGCATGGACGGCTTGGGGCACCAAAGGCTCTGATCTCCCTTCAGGCACAACAAGGGCGGACGGCTTCACAGCCTGCTGGCCTGCGGGGGATGGCTCCTCCTGAGGTTGCATCATCATGTCCACGGGGGCGCGCTTCGTCGCGAGGGGACAAGAGATCGCCTCCTCCCCCCGCGCAGGGGCTGTTGCGGCCGCAACATGGGGTGTCGACTCCTGAGCCCCAGCGCCCTCGACGGATGTTCCTCTAGGCAGCGCCAGCGAGGCACTAGGAGCAGGTGGACCACTCGAACGCTCGGGCGTGGTGTTGCCCGAGCGACCAGGGGCTGCGCCGGGCCGGCCCGATGCGCTTCCGCGCCCGCCGCGCCCGCGACCAGAGGCTGACGGCGCCCTCAGGACTGGGGGCTCCTTCGGCTCTGCGCTCTCCTTCCTCTTCTTCATCACGACGCCTAGCCTAGGCATCAAGAGGGGAGTACTGTGGGCACAGTGGCAATATATGCTTAACTCAAAGGGCAAGGTAGGTCACTTACTCATCAGGGTCGACCCACATCCTCTTCTTCTCCTTCTTGGCTGGAGCAGGGGCGCCCCCGCCTTTCCTTGACGCGGCCTTGGTCGTGCTTTGGGGACCAGCGGGGTGCTCTTCAGCCGGCCCCAGCGCGGCGCTGCCACCTAGAGAGGCGGAGGGGTCGCCCTGAGGGGTCACAACTAGCTGAACCACATCAGCCCCAGCAACGGCCGCCCCATCTTCAGCTTGCCGGCCAGGCGGGGACGGGACCTTGCCTTGTCCGCCTTGCCGGCGTGCAGGGAGCCCTCCGGAGCGGGCGCAGCTGCGCCCTTCTTCGGGGTCACCCGACTAGATTCTTGCGGTGACTGGGGGGTAGGCCTTGACCTCCTGAGGACCCTGGTGGGGTGCAGGGAGTCCGCGGCCGGGAGCTCGTCGGTGTCGTCGTCGTCTTCAAGCTTGCGGAGGAGTTCACTCTGCGACGGGGGGACACCTCCTCCACGTCGTCATCCTTGGTCGCCTCCGAGTCCTCTTCGCCAACACTGTCGCCGAAGGACACCGGCACCAGGGAATTGGGGCGCTCAGGCGACACGAGCCCCAGCTCGTTGAAGGCAGGCATAGCGGCGACCAGCGCTTCCCTGTCAGCGCGGTCGTACAGCGGGGTGTAGGCCTCGGGAAGATCTCCCGGATCGCTGCTGAGCAGGACGACCTTGGCCTTGTCCAGCTCTTTGCCGGTCAGGCTGGCAGAGCGGAGCCTGATCTTGTCCGCCGCGCCCTGGAACTCCCACATGGGCTTGGTGTGCGACTGGAGCGGCGCCAGACACTGTGTCAGGAACTCCTTCTCAAGCATGCCCCCCGTCAGCACCTTGGCCTCCATGTCCGAGGTCATCCACCTCAGGACGGGCTCCGTGCGGGTTCAGAGAGCTTCTCATGGCTTCACCTCTCGAGCCGTTCGGGCAGCTCGGTCGGCAGCTCCAGCTGCACGTTGAGGCCCTTGTTGTCTAGGAAGACCCAGCGGTGCCGGAAGCCCTCCACCTTCTTCCCGGCCTTCAGGAGCACATTTACCTTTTGGACCGCAACGAAGGACACGCAAGCAGAGCGCTGCGTCGAATCATGCAGCCGCAGGTAGAAGAAGTGGCGAAGGAGTAGCACGGAGGGCCTCACACCCACAAAGGCCTCGCAGTAGAAAGCGAAGATGGACAGGAGGAGAATGGAGTTGGGTTGAAGATGAAGGGCCTGGATCTGGTAGTGGTCGAGGACGGTAACCAAGAACTCCGAAAGGGGCGAGACGAGCCCCGCAAAGATGCTGTGGAGGATGAAGGGATAGACCATCTGAGCCAGGGTCCTCTGCTCTGCGGAGCCGGCCCAGATCACGGTCTCGCCTCACTCATTATCTTCGCTCACCGTCTGTGGGAGCACGGGGTCGAGGTGCCCCACCTCGGCGATGGAGGACTGGCCGAGTGCTGGAACAGGAGAGAAGGAGGAGCTTGCGGCCTGCGCCGCGGGCTTCGACTTCCCGGGTGCCATTCACGTGGTCACCGGCGCTAGAGAAGGAGAAGGAAAGAGGCGGAGTGCGATTGGATCTGGAGAATCCTTCGGCTGGGAGAAGGGGATCAGGAGCAAGGCAAGGGGAAGCAATGATGGCTCAGCGGCAGGCACCAATTTTTTGTCAGCCTGGGCAGTTGCCGAGGCGACATGGGGGAGCGGAGATGTCCACGTCCCGCCAAGCGCCACGCGTCAAGCTTGGCCCGCAGGTGATTGGGGCCCGTGGCGCTTCAGCCTTTCCTCTTTGGCTTCGCCTCGAAGCCAGCCCGAGCGCGCCTTGGGCTCGGGGCTACTGTTGGCGTTATGGGAACGGGGGTACCCAGATCTACCTGCCTGCAGCCCACGGCGTGGCTCCCTCGACGGCCTGGTACGGCCCAGCGGCAGAACCTACAAGACAAGACCCTCGCGTGGGCCCTTGGCCTCGCGAGGCGGATGACACCAAGACCTCCAGAGGGATGGCCTCCCCAGGCTGCCTCCCAAGGAGCAGAGATTTCTATGCAGGTACCCAGCCTCACGAGGCTGCGATGACGTGAGCCATGAGGACCAAGGGTAGGCAGGCGCCAGCGGGCGCAGAGGAGACAGTTTCCCCTTTGGTGCAAAGGGAGCAAGGACAGATGCGGGCTCCCAAGGAGTCCTCTAAAGGTTTCCATTCCGGTGCAACAAGACCAAGACCACGAGCTCGGCAAGATGGATGTCATCACCGAGCTCACCGTTGCATCATGGCCAGAAGCTTTGCAGGCGAAGACCGCCTTTCGTAAGGATAAGATGTACTACTTGTCCCCTTTCGAATTGGCTACTGTGGGATCCCTTCCCGCCTAAGTTTCGAGGGAAGAGGACCTAGGCCACTATAAATATAGGTTAGCCACCACCATAGAAGGGGACCGATGATCAGATCCTCTCCACCCTCACCACCAGAGCCCTTGCAAGGCTGTTGAACCATTGTACTTGTTCATCCTCGGCTCCTCGTGAGGCCAATCCACCACAAAGCCGGAGTAGGGTTTTACACCGCAAGGTGGCCCGAACCTGGGTAAACTGCCATGTTCATCTTCTTCCCCGCTCGCGTGCGCTTGATGTAGCTAGGCTGTAGGGTGGTGAGCAGAGACTTGAGAGGTTGAGATCTTCGCACATGCCCTAGAGTTCGAATCTTCCTTGGTCTGCGGAGCCCTGAATCCGATAGATCTTTCCCGACCCGCAGCTCGGCATCTTTCCTGCCGACATACACCTCGGTGTTTGCGAAGCGCACATGAAATCCGGACTAGTTCCCGAGGAGATTCGATCCTCAGGTTGGTCGGCCGCACCCAACCTGATTCTCGGGGGATACTGTGTGTCTTCAGCATAACTCTTGCAGTACAACATCGGATGCCTTTAAAGCATAAGTAATATCAATGGGGGGCTGCGACTAGAGCCAAACCCACCAAAAGCCAAGGTACTCCGAGGAGTCCTCAAAAAAACATTCTCGGATATTGCTTGATATGCATCAGTTTCGAATTGTGTCTTCGGTCAATAGTTGGGTTGCCCGGCTCCTGTGATTACCTTCTATGTTCCGCTTTGTTCGGCTAGGTGTGCAAAGGGAGAACCACTGCGATTGTACTTCCGATTTAACTGGTCAAGTACCTCAGTGGAGAAATCCGAAAACTGACTGTCACAATGAGCGCAAACTGATCAGCGATCCGATGACTGTCAAACTATAGATCGATAGAGGTTAACCCGTGGGCCTTCCATAAAATTGGCCGAAGTGTTGATGGCTTGACCTTGGCTGACACCGAACACTAACCGGGGGCTAGTAACTGCCCCCCCCCCCCCAACTTTAAGCTCCTATGACTAAGTGAAAGTTATAAAGCCTCATTTCCGCTAACGCAACCGCCTCCGGGCACCGAGACATCGGCTAAGGGTTGTCTTGGTACCGCGGAAACACCCTGCGTAGCATCTACAAACGGTAGAAGCCGACGATGGGCCACTTTCAAATGATAAACAGTCACAACAGAATCAAAATAAACATATATAATCAGTGTTTGTATTCAATATACGAGCGTTGCCTTCCGTAATTATTGTTATAAAGCCATAAATATGCATCAATTTGACTTAGATTTTGGCCAAGCTGGGTTGCCTGGCCCCCATGTTTACACCCTACCTTCCCGGTCGTTCGGCTAGGGGGTAAAGGGAGCACCTTTGTGATTGTTACTACCGGGTCATCCGGGTTAGTACCTCAGACTAGGAGAAGCTGAAAGCTAGCTATCTTAAGAATATAATTGGTTGGCAACGATGGAAGTGAAAATTTCGGTTCATTAAGACCACAGAGTTCGGGAACTTTCCCCAAACTAAATCCTCAATATTTTCCTCCCATATTGATCGGAGGTGAGGTTTCATGATCATGATCAACATGACAACCTAGGAAAAGGAACTTATAAATGAACTATTTTTCCCAGAAGATGTTTCTTACGTTAAATAGTAATATAACATATCTCTCCGTGTACCTTTGTTTATAAAATCATATTCCCGAATTGCCTTGTTTGCCATAAATCTTTGCCCTCATAAAGGCTTTATAAAGCAGGACAAACACTCCCCGGCTACTGGCCGAGGAGGTTGAAGCCGATGGTCGGTCAACAAAGTTTTGTACAATGTGGATCCGAGCATTAATGATGTAAAGTACTTGGATACATAGAATCATTACACATAAATTGCGAGTACAATCAATTTACTGCAGCCCATCTTTTAAAGAGTCAAGGGCACAATCTCGATGAGACAACCAAGTAGCTGACATAATGCTCTCATAATTCCCTATTGGCATTGATTTCCTATCTGTTAAGCCCCTTGGGGCTGACCTTGGCGAGCTCGGCTTCGCTAGCTCTAAGCTCCTTTAAAAGATCTTTATTCTCTTTCTGAGAAGTCTGTGTTAAACACAACAAAATTTTCTATCAAATGGATATCGATCCTTAATTCGGCCACCCGTGCCCACATTAAGGCTCGGGGGCTACTAGGCTTCGCGCTTGTCACTTAAAAGCCATTAACGGGTTACATAGATCCCCTGATCTGGTGTTGCCACCCGACCAGTGACTCGGAGGCTACTGCATTGACGATTCAATCCAGACAATTTATAAAGTGTAAACAGTTTCCGAGGAGATTATGATCCCTGGGTTGGTTGGTCGCACCCAACCTGAGTCTTGAGGACTATGCACATCACGTTTCCATTCTTACGTATGCTGCCGAGCTAGGAATTGATCCTCGGGCCGATTTCTCGAATCGACCCGAGTCTCAGGGGCTACTAGGATCGGCGGTTTCATGTTTTCCTTCAGGTGCATCTCGGATTTTAGGCCGACACGCACCTTGAAGGCTACTTGGTATACATCTCGGCAGAGAATAAATTGCACCAATCAGGAAAAAATATATCCACAAAAAATCAGCCCAAGACCGAGGTGGTGCACCACCTCAGATGTAGTCCGGCGTAAAGCTCGGATACAAGTGGCTGGCTCCATAGAGGGCATTTCCGGCATTAAGCTTGGCTGTACTCCTTCAACTTTTTCAAACCAAGGTGATCTATGACACCTCGGATGCAGGTCGGCGTTGGAGCTCGACTACAAAAAGATACCGCTAATACAATCTGGCGTTAGAGCTTGGATGCAATCTGGCATTGGAGCTTGGATGCAGTCGGGCGTTGGAGCTTGGTTGCAAAAAGACACCTTGGATGCAGTCCGGTGTTGGATCTTGGATGCAGTCCGGCATTGGAGCTCGGATGCGAGAGGACACCACCGCATGAGAAACACTTCAAACCCGAGGTGTGGCGTAAAAATAACAAGGCATTGATAAAAACCGAAGAACTTATAGGGGCTCCTCGGATGCCCGACGTGTCAACTCTTCGGATACACCTCGGCAATCCTTGAGATCGGAGATGATAATATTTGTTGAACCAGTTTTCAAGACCAACGACCGAAGATGAAGAACAGTTCGGACGAATCGAGGAGCGTCCCTAACTTGAAGACCAGTTCAGGGGGCTACTGACTGTGTCCTAGACTAGGGGGTACTCACCACATCATCTACCGACTAGGTGGGTCGGACCGAGGACCCCCATGGCGGTTCACTAATGGGCTTCTTCGGACAGCCGATGACATAAACAATGAAGATTCCACAGAGACTTGTTGATCAAGACAAGGACTCCTCTCCATCGATGTAGCCGACTAGGACTCTTGTTATCCTAGGCCTTCGGTACATTATATAAGCCGAGGCCAATATAGTCGATAGATATATGCTAGATCATTAGAATTATACACAATAGTCGATCTCAAGGTAGATCAACTCTGTACTCGATACATCATCTCCAATATAAGCAAGAACAAGAAGTAGGGTCTTACCTCCATCAAGAGGGCCCGAACCTAGGTAAACACCGTCTCCTTCGTCTCCTGTTACCCATCGATCCAAGATCCACAACTCGGGACCCCCTACCCTGAGGTGTGCCGATTTTGACATCGACAACAACTATCTAGACAGTCCCTAGATGCACCGGTTAGTCCATTACAAAAGATATCAATTATTTCATTTTTCTTAAAAGGATGATTAGGCAAAGCATTAAGTAACTGGAGAAGCGTCCCCCGAGCTTGAGGGAGATTCTCTTCTTCGATTTGCACAAAGTTAAATATTTCCTGTAAGGCAGCTTGTTTCTTATGAGCAGGAAAATATTTTTGAGAGAAGTAATATATCATATCCTGGGGACTACGCACACAACCAGGAGCAAGAGTATTAAACCATATCTTAGCATCACCCTTTAATGAGAAAGGAAACAACTTAAGGATATATGAGTAGCGAATTTTTTCCTCATGAGCAAATAGGGTGGATATATCATTCAATTTAGTAAGATGTGCCACAACAGTTTCAGATTCATAACCATGAAAAGGATCAGATTAAAACAAAGTAAGTAACTCAGGATCGACAGAGAATTCATAATCCTTATCAGTAACAAAGATAGGTGAAGTAACAAATTTAGGATCATATTTCATTCTTGCATTTAGAGATTTTATTTCAGCTTACATAGTAGTTTCTTAACATCCTCTCTATCATTACAAGCAAGAAATTCTCTAGCTATCTCCTCATCCGTAACATAACCCTCAGGTACCTTAGCCATTTCAGTTCTAGGAGAGTCAGGTCTAAAAGGTGAATCATAAATTTCATCGGTTTCAGCATTTTCAGTTTCTTTAGCTTTAGCAAGTTGTTCATCAAGAAATTCACCTAGTGGCACAGTTTCATTAAGCAGAGTACTAGCATCATCAATAGCATCATAAATTACTTATGACATATCAAAATTAATAACAGGTGGTGGTGTCGCAAGCCTATTCAAAATAGAAGGTGAATCAAGTGCAGAGCTAGATGGCTGTTCCTTACCTCCCCTCGTCTTAGAAGGTACAATCTTGGTTCTATCATCTTTTAGGTTCTTCATAGTGATCAACAAATATAAATCCCAAGTGACTCAGCAAATAGAGCTATGCTCCCCGGCAACGGCGCCAGAAAAAGTTCTTGATAACCCACAAGTATAGGGGATCGCAAGAGTTTTGAAGGGTAGAATATTCAACCCAAATTTATTGATTCAACATAAGGGGAGCCAAAGAATATTTGCAAGTATTAGCAGTTGAGTTGTCAATTCAACCACACCTGAAGAACTAAATATCTGCAGCAGAGTGATCAGTAGCACAATAGTATGATAGTTTGATAGTAGCAATAACAGTAGCAACAATAACGGTAACAGTAGCAATTTTGTAGCGATTGTAACAACAGCATCAACGAAAGTAACTTAGCAAAGATCAATATGCGAAAAAGTGTAGGCATTGGATTAGTGATGGATATTTGTGTTGGATGACATTCATCATGTAACAGGCACAACCTAGAGCGACAGAGAACTAGCTCCAATTCATCAATGTAATGTAGGCATGTATTATATATATAGTCATACGTGCTTATGATAAGAACTTGCATGACATCTTTTGTCCTACCCTCTCATGGCAGCGGGGTCCATAAGGAAACTAAGGGATATTAAGGCCTCCTTTTAATAGAGAACCGGAACAAAGCATTAGCACATAGTGAATACATGAACTCCTCAAACTACAGTAATCACCGGAAAGAATCTCAACTATTGTCACTTTGGGGTATGCGGATCATAACACGTAATAGGTGCATATAACTTGCAAGATAGGATCAAGAACTCAAATATATTCATGAAAACATAAAGGGTTCAGATCTAAAATCATGGCACTCGGGCCCTAGTGACAAGCATTAAGCATAGCAAAGTCATAGCAACATCAATCTCAGAACATAGTGGATACTAGGGATCAAGCCCTAACAAATTGACTCGATTACATGATAAATCTCATCCAACCCCATCACCATCCAGCAAGCCTATCAAGGACTCACTCCCGGTGGTGAGCATCATGAAATTGGTGATGAAGAAGGGTTGGTGATGATGACGGCGATGAATCCCCTTCTTCGGAGCCCTGAACGGGCTCCAGATCTGGCCTGCCGATGAAGAATAGGAGCTGGCGGCAGCTCCTTATCGTAAAACGCGATGAAACTTCTTCTCTTATTTTTTTCGGGAAATAGGAATTTATAGGCTTGAGATTAGGGTCAAAGGAGCCATGTGGGCCCCACAAGGTACTTGGACGCGCCCAGGGGGTGGCCATGCCCAAGTGCCTTGTGGGTGACTGGTGGGTCCCCTCCTATAGGTCTTTGCTCCAGTATTTTTTATTTATTCCAAAAAAATCTCCAAAAAGTTTCATCCAATTCCGAGAACTTTTGTTTCTACACAAAAACAACACCATGGTAGTTTTGCTGGAAATAGCGTCAGTCCAGGTTAGTTTCATTCAAATCATGCAAATTAGAGTCCAAAACAAGAGCAAAAGTGTTTGGAAAAGTATATACGACAGAGACGTACCAGCTGTGCGGCCACTTGTCAAATTTTCCGATGAACCCATAATTTTTCGTTAAGATCATCATGTTACTGCCTTACAGGTGACGTTTGAGCAACCACAAAGGCCACCATACGGTCAGAAGTGACCACAATACACTCATGGTCTAAGGAGCAATATCACACGTTGACACTCTATGTTATTACAATTGATTATAGATGATATTAACTCAATTCATAACATACAAGATTGGGTTGATTCAATATGACCATTTGTCAGTGTAGTGGGAACCAGTGTGCCACAAACCTTCTAAACATGGGTCATGCTAGTCCAGAGCTGTTGCATAAGTCACTCTAGCGAAGAATTAATCATTCTGGCAAGCGCTACATCTGCCAAGCGTTATGCCGGCAAGCAAGACCAGGGATGCATCGGGAAGGTAATTCTTCCCGGTTGTGCATCTTCTCGGCATCGAGAAGTATTTTAGAAGACCGACAAGTTCTGGGCCGGCAAGCCACATACTAGCAAGCAAAGATCCGGCAAGCTCCGTGCAGACAAGCCCCCACTACCTTTCCATTGCTCCACCTCAGCGACCAGCCAGACGCTTGTCAGTAGGTGTCGAGCGGGTAGGTGGTTAGGTGAGGTTTGTCAAACACGTGGCAGCTCGTCGCTTGAGGATTACCTTTATTGACACCCATCTGTGTGTGTGTCATAGCCACATTCTATCAACCATGTAATTACCATTTTTCCATTATGGTGACCCCTTCATCTATAAAAGGAGGCCCATGGCTACCTTTACAAGGGGGTCGACACTTTGCTCATTTACCCGCGTAGCTGCACCTCCCGCGCACCTTGCCAGCAAGTTGCGCTCCTTGTACTTGAGCTCAACACATTAAATACAATCAAAGTAGGAGTAGGGTTTTACGCTTCACAGCGGCCAGAACCTAGGTAAATCTCTTGCATAGATTGTTGATTCTCCTCTTTGTGCTCATTGATCTCCAGTCAAACCGCAAAGGGGCCTTTGCCGGTCCCCACTGTCAGCGCCACGACATCTTTGGCGCGCCAGGCAGGGGGATCGCGTGCGCGCGACCTGATTTAGCAGTCTACGTACCAGCTTCATCAACATCTTCATCACCCATGGCGCCCAAGGTGAAGGGCGTGGTGACGGGTGTTCCGTCTATGTCCAAGTTTCCATGACCAATGCTTACGGGCGACGGTGGAGGAGGCGGCGGATGGACGCGGAGGCGATGGAGGCGGACAAGTTTCGCACCCCCGAAGTTAAGTTCTAACACCTTTATTGCTATATTATGTTTATCCTTTTCCTCGAATGGTATTTTTGTATAACCTGTGCACAGAGGAGCGCTTTCAGAACATTCCGCCTTCTTGGTGGTTCGGGTCCGCCTGATACCCACAAGTATAGGGGATCGCAATAGTTTTCGAGGGTAGAGTATTCAACCCAAATTTATTGATTCGACACAAGGGGAGCCAAATAATATTCATGAGTATTAGGAGTTGAGTTGTCAATTCAACCACACCTAAAAGACTTAATATCTGCATCAAAGTATTTAGTAACAAAGTAGTATGATAGTAATGGTAACAGTGGCAAAAGTAACAATAGCAGTTTTGTAGTGATTGTAACAGCAGTAACAACGAAAGTAACTTAGGAAAGATCAATATGTGAAAAGTTCGAAGGCACTGGATCAACGATGGATAATTGTGTTGGATAATATTCATCATGTAGCAGTCATAACCTAGTGTGACACAGAACTATCTCCAATTCATCAATGTAATGTAGGCATGTATTCCGTATACAGTCATACGTGCTTATAGAAAAGAACTTGCATGACATCTTTTGTCCTACCCTCCAGTGGCAGCGGGGTCCATAAGGATACTAAGGGATATTAAGGCCTCCTTTTAATTGAGAACCTGAACAAAGCATTAGCACTTAGTGAATACATGAACTCCTCAAACTACGATAATCACCAAAAAGAATCTCAATTATTGTCACCTTGGGGTATGCGGGTCATAACACGTAATAGGTGTCTACAACTTGCAAGATAGGATCAAGAACACACATGTATTCATGAAAACATAATAGGTTCAGATCTGAAACCATGGCACTCGGGCCCTGGTGACAAGAATTAAGCATAGCAAAGTCATATAGCAACATCAATCTCAGAACATAGTGGTTTCTAGATATCAAACCCTAACAAAACTAACTCGATTACATGATAAATCTCATCCAACCCATCATCGTCCAGCAAGCCTACGATGGAATTACTAACTCTCCGCGGTGAGCATCATGAAATTGGTGATGGAGGATGGTTGATGATGAAGATGGCGACAGATTCCACCCTCCGGAGCCCCGAACGGACTCCAGATCAGCCCTCCCGATGAAGAACAGGAGGTGACGGCGGCTCCGTATCGTAAAATGCGATGAATCCTTCTCTCTGACTTTTTTTCTCTATGAATAGGTATATATGGAGTTGGAGTTAGCATTATAGATGGTCCAGGGGGCCCACAAGCCTGTAGGGCGCGCCTTGGGGGGTAGTCGCGCCCCCAGGGCTTGTGGCTCCTGGGTAGCCCCCCTCGGGTATCTTTTTTCGCCAGTATTTGTTATATATTCCACAAAAATTCTCCGTAAATTTTCAGGTCAATCCGAGAACTTTGAGTTTTGCACAAAAATAACACCATGGCAATTCTAATGAAAACGGCGTCAGTCCGGGTTAGTTCCATTCAAATGATGCAAATTAGAGTCCAAAACCAGGGCAAAAGAGTTGGGAAAAGTAGATACGATGGAGACGTATCAACTCCCCCAAGCTTAACCCATTGCTTGTCCTCAAGCAATTCAGTTGACAAACGAAAAGTGACAAATAAAAACTTTTACAAACTCTGTTTGATCTTGTTGTTGCCAATATGTCTAGCCAATATTCAGGTTTTCAGCAAAAATTATGAACTAACCATATTCACAATAACACTTAGGTCCCACATTTACTCATATCAATGACATAATCAACTAGCGAGCAATAATAAGATATCTCGGATGACAACACTTCTTCAAAACAATCATGATATAATATGACAAAATGGTATCTCGCTAGCCCTTTCTGAGACCGCAAAACATAAATGCAGAGTACCCCTGAAGATCGAGGACTGATTGGACATTGTAATTCATGGCAAAAGAGATCCAGTCACAGTCATACTCAATATCGAATAAAAAACAAGGCATATAAATGACAATGGTGGTCTCCAGCTGGTGCTTAAATAAGATGATGATGACTCAACAAGAAAAGTAAATGGATAGGCCCTTCATAGAGGGAAGCAGGGATTTGCAGAGGTGCCAGAGCTCTAGGTTTATAACAGAGATGAATATAATTTTGAGCGGTATGCTCATTGTCGACATAACAACCAAGAGATCTCACTATCTTCCATGCTAGACACATTATAGGCAGTTCCCAAACAGAATGCTAAAGTTTTACTCCCCCTCCACCAACAAGCACACTCCACGGCAAGCCGAATCCACGGGTACCGTCCATACCAACAACAGTCCTGGGGGAGTTTTGTTTCATTATTATATTTTGATTTTGATTTTGATCATGGAACTGGGCATCCCAATTACCAGCCACTTTCTCATGAATGACAAGTGAATAAACACTCATCGTGAGAATAACCCACCTAGCATGGAAGATACCGACAGCCCCCGGTCGCTACATGAGTGATTCAGGCTTACAAAACAAATTATTATTTGAAGATTTAGAGTTTGGCACATGCAAATTTACTTGGAACGGCAGGTAAATATCGTATATAGATAGGTATGGTGGACTCATATGGCACAACTTTGGGTTTAAGGAAGTGGATGCACAAGCAGTATTCCCGCTTTGTACAAGGGAAGGCTAGCAAAAAGATTGAGGAGCGACCAACTAGAGAGTGACAACGGTCATAAACATGCATTGAGATTAATCAACATTGAATGCAAGCATGAGTAGGATATAAATCACCATGAACATAAATATCATGGAGGCTATGTTGATTTTGAATCAACTACATGCGTGAACATGGGCCAAGTCAAGCCACTTGAATCATTCAAAGGATGATACCATCCTATCATACCACATCATAACCATTTTAAATTGCATGTTGGCACACAAGACAAACCATTATCCACTCATAGCTAATTAAGCATGGCATGAGTAACTACAATCTCTAATTTTCATTGCAAACATGTTTCATTCATAATGGGCTGAATCAAGAACGATGAGCTAATCATATTTACAAAAACAAAATAGGTCGAGTTCATACCAGCTTTTCCTCATCTCAATCATTTCATCAAATATCGTCATTATTGCCTTTCACTTGCACGACCGAACGGTGTGAATAATAATAATAAGAGTGCACGTGCATTGGACTAAGCTGGAATCTGCAAACATTTATTCAGAGGAGAAGACGAGGTAATATGGGCTCTTTGTTAGATCAACAATAATGCTTATGAGAGCCACTCAACATTTTCATCGTGGTCTTCTCCTTACGACCCAAAGAAAAGAATTTCAAAGAAACACACTGAAATATTTTTGGAGTTTTTTTCTTCTGAAGGAAGTAAATTAACAAAAGAAAAATGGAAATGAGAAAAACTATTTACACGGGAAAGCTCCCAACAAGCAAAAGAAGAACGAGAAATCTTTTTGGGCTTTCTTTTAATACTACAGCTAATTAAACTAGAAAGAAAAATGAAAAAGAAATGAGAAATATTTTTGGATTTTATCAAAGTTTTCCAAACACACAAGAAGAAAGCAAGGAAAATAAACTGACATGGATAATACAATGAAAAAGGATGAACACCGACAACTGGAATGAACATGTCAACATAAATGTAATGTCGGTGAGAAGTACGTACTCCCACAAGCTTGGGCTTTTGGCCTAAGTTGGTCTAGGGCTACGGCTGGCTGGGATGATGTCCAAAGTCATAGTTGGGGTTGTACTGGATTGCAGCCGCTACTGCTTGGAGGGCCGCCTCGTTGAGGCGAGCGGTCACCCTAGCTCTCTCATAATCGCCTGCCTCCTCTCTAAGTATGAAATATCTTCTTTTTACCTGAAAGTCAAAGAAGGTAGGAGTGGGAAGCGTAATGTAACAACCAAACCTCGAAGGATTTGAGTCTCTGTGCTTACCGTGCTAGTCCCTGGATCGACTCGCTAGCACACACAGTATAGATGAATACCAGAATAGCAAGTGCATTTATTACAACGTATGATCTAGAATGTATAAAAATAAAACAATATGCATAGCACATGGCTAGCTTTATTCAATCAAACAGCGGAAAAGTAGCAGAAAATAATGATGAGTCCCTTCATAGCCCACTGGCAATGCTGAGCACAGACTCGCGACCCTAACGGTACCTTACTCTTTGTCTGAATATCCTGCAACATGAGACGTTGCAGCCGTATAGGTCAATACTATGAATGTATTGGCAAGTTACACAGGAGTAATAATAAAACAGACCTACATGTATATGCCTAATACAACAAAAGGAAGGCTTGTGGTTTATTTTGCAAAAAGCTGATTTTGTCCTCATAACTACCTAATAGTCAAATTTTTATTTAATTCTTTTATTACTAAAATTAAATTCACAGGGTTGAGTTGGCGAATTCAACTCCAACCTACCCTTTATTAAGTTTTCCCACAAATATTATTAAGTGTCACATCTGTCAAGATCATCCAACAACTGTAATGGCATAGTTGCTCAAATTTGTCCATAATCAGGGACACAGCTAATCATGATTAGTTTTTAATACTCTGCAGAGTTTTGCACACTTTACCCACTAGACTCAACCCAAAGATTGAGACGAAGTCTTTCAGAAGTAGTCACCTCCACCCACCGGCAGCCGGTACACCTACTCATATCTACATCTGCTAGCTTACCTAGGCGAGGATCCCACAACCTACTCAACTAAGCTAGAGCCCATTTAGCTAGTGGTTGCACATGGAAGCTACTAGTCACTAAGTCTGTCTGATCTTTTTGAGCCTGGGCGGCCGTCCACTTACATTCAGAGGGTATAAACCATGATGTTCTTGAAACCACCCATCAATACCAATTCCGCCTATAGGTGAGTTAAATCCTTAATTACTACTCAATTTGTTATAAATATAATCCTCACATAAGCTCAATGTATACATGAACCTACCCCGTCTACAAAGCATAGCAAACTACAACTACCACGATCTGCATTGACGGGAGATAGCTCAACAGCATAGCACAAATATATAGTATTCCTATAAATGCATAAATTTATAGTGTAATATATACTACATGCATAGAAAACAATAGGTAAAGGATGATCAACATGTAACTTGCCTTGGTTCTGGTTCAAAAAGTCACACTCCTGACAATAGCTCGTGTCGCACTCCGGACAGTCTACACGCTTCACCCAATCAACAAATCAATCACTGAAACTCAAATAAAACCAACAGCAAGAAAATCATTTTAAAATCCAACAACAGTAGCATAACAACATGTACAAATCATCTACAATGCACTACGATCACAACGCAAAAAGAATCACTAAATTTTGTCAAACGAATTAAAAGTGTGGCCTCCGAAACATTTCATTCAAATTCGAATGAATTCAAATTTTAAAGGTGCAAACATGTGAAATTTTGGTACTGTGAAATTCTCCTGGTCATTGTGAGTGCATAGGAAAAGGAATCACCTAATTTGGATATATAGACTAAAAGATATGGCTAATTGAAGTTTTGGTTGAAATCTAAAAAAAACTAAAAGAAACAGAAAACTCCTGGATAGGAAATACTGTAGCGGCACTGTAGCGTCTGCCACATGGCAGCGGCTGATTGGCCGAAGCCTTCTCTCTGCGTGTGTGCTCACCAGAGAGCAGAGGACGGCGGCGGCGGTCTCGGGCGTCGGCGGCGGCGCATCTCCGGCGGGGGTGAGGTGAGGGACGGGAGCGGCGTCGAGTGGCGGAGACGGTAGTGGCTCAAACGACGGCGGGGGCTCCCTCTGTAGGTGACGGCGGGATCATGAACAACGGCGGTGCTCCAGCGAAGTCGGGCGTCGACAGCGGTGTCGTTCTGGTGATCTGCAGGTCACCCCGATTGGTCAAACGAGTGCGGGTTCAAGTGGGGTTCCGAGGGGAACAAGTGGCGCGGCTGGGCGTGCTCTTACGGCGACTGAACCGAGCGGAGAAGACGGCGGTGGCTAAGCTCCTCAGTGAGATCCGATTTGCCCTAACCGAGGCGTGCGGCAAGGGATAAGCGGGGAAGCGACGTCAGTAGGGTTTCCCTAGGGTAATTGCCCGATCCAGGGGTCCCAGGGGTGCACGGGGCGAACAGGGCGCCGGATAGATCCGGGCTCGGCCACGGTTGTGCGTGCGGTGCATCGCTGGTTCGTCCGACCGGAGTAAGGAGATGAGTAGTGATGCAGGACCTGCTGTCAGCGGCTGAAGGCGGCGAAGGGCTGCGGAGCTGCGTGCGTGCTGTGTACCGCTTCGGTGAAGTGGGCCGTGGGTGAGTTGCGCTCTACTCGGCCGGCTGGCCGGCCGGCTGGCTGGCCAGCTCGCTGGTTTTTTAAACCTTGCTACAGAAACAAATAAATAAGTAAAATAAAAACACACAACAGAATAAATCCTAAAAATTCTATAAACACACAGTAAAATATATACTACTAATATATAATACAGGAACACTAGTTCCAACTCTAATGCAATTTTGGAAATTCATTTTTATGCAATAGGCCACACAAACAGCAATAAGACACTCAAATAAAATAAATTGGAGTTTATAAAATTGGCAAAATAAATCAGGTGAACTCCAAATAATATTCTAGACATTATGAACATTTTTAAAACAGGGGAGAAGTCATGTTATCTCCACTCCAATAATTTGCCTTGAGTTGCATAATGAAAATGATATTTTAGAAAAAAGCAAATAATGCATGGAAAAATATGAGATGCATATGAATGATCTATTAACATCCAAATTAGGAAAATTGAGATGTTACACGTAACATAGACAATGTGCTTCCTGTCAAAGATTAGTCTGTACTGAAAAGGCAACTCACTTCTCTCAAGAAACTGGAAACGTTCCATAGCATCATAATCAAGGAAAGCAGGTGGCAACTGAATATCATTTTCTTTTATTGGAACCCCAAGATGATGAGCTAAACCTGTGGCATAAATTCCACCAAAGAAGTCCCCAACTAAACCATTATTATGTAACCGCCTTGCAATGATAGCCCCCAAGTTAAATTGTTTATCATTCATTATCGCGCTCTTGAGGACACTAAGATCGGATGCGCAAAGGTGGCTATGGTCATGTTTACCGTTAATGCATCTACCTATAAAGAGAGCAAAATAATGTAATGCGGGAAAGTGAATGCTCCCTATAGTAGCTTGTGTTATGGTTCTGGTTTCACCCACAGTAATGCTAGCAAGGAACTCAACACAATCAGATTTACGAGGTTCAGTGTATCTGCCCTATTGCGGGATTTTGCATGCATCATTAAATTTTTCAAGGTCCATGCGAAATGATTTATCATAGAGATCAAATAAAACAGAGTGCGTGTTGCGATGGACTAAATACTTAAATCTCCGCACAAAGGAATCAGTAAGGTTGTAGTACTACAAACACTTATCTGACATGAAGTCCGTCAGGTCGGTGTTGTGCATGTACATATCAAATTCTTCTTTGAAACTTGTGCGAATCATGAAATGATCCGACGGCCATTCACAAGGCCGCACTTGCGCTTCGCGCGGTGGTTCAAGGTTCGGCTCACGTATTTGGCTGACTCTGTAGCATCACGTGGCCTTTTTAAACCTGCCTCAAAACGGATCTCCATTCTTCCTCCTTTAGATATTGTTAATCTGTCAAGCATTATCCCTGATGTCTATTTCTGCTTGCGCCGTGGTGCTAGTTCAACAACAAATATGGAAAGTGTTAGTGCACATCAAACTGTGAGAGTACATATAAAGGAGCATGCAACTGCAACTTGACTCGGTCAGGTACCGTCTATGTGTTGATGCTCATGAGGTTCATCTGATCTTGCCAAGTCCTGTTGTGTCAACAGTACTTCAGAAGTAGTTTTAGGTGTGAAGGCAGCTTGGGAACTGGCCAGTTGCGGAGCAAACGAACGAGTAACTCATTGAGATGCCGGTACAGTTGAAGCGGATGCTGCAGCTGGTGGAGCAGGTGATACTGTATTTGTAGATTTAGCCGGTGGACTTGGACCTTCTACTGCACTATAAGTACCAGCAGAATTTTGAGGGCAGATCCTTTTCCGTTGCACCCGACGAGTAACACCATTCCCTACTATATTCTTTTCCTTGCTCTTCAGAACTCATTGATGCATGATACAGACAAGCAATACTTTGATGTAAGACAATCGTATGAGGATGGAATATGTAAGAAAAACAGGACGGCGTGACATATTCACAGCTACGATGTGTAAACTAAGCAGAAGGATTTTCAAGAAAATAGAAGTAATGCAAGCTAGACACCATATGAAAGATGCAACCAATATCACTCTGCCAAGTTAAAAGTGTCTTGTCATAAGTGGCATTTCGAAAAATTAGAAGTAGTGCAACCTAGAAATCAATGCAAGATGCAACCACTATCAAACTGCCATGTTAAAAGTGTCCAATCATGAGTGACTGATGTGGGATACACAACAGCAGTACTTTGATGTAAGAACATGGTATGATAGATAGATGCAGTGTATTCTAGACACAGAAAGGCATGTCATATGCACATGTATGACGTATAAACTCAGCAGGTGCAATTTAATCAGAATAGAAGAAATACAGGCTAGACAACATATGCAACATGAAACCAATTATCACACTGTCAACTTAGAGCAAGCACCTGCGGTGGTGGAGTACGGGAGATGAACTCATCATGTAGACTTGGGACTTCAACTGCATTAGCAGTAGCAGTGGCAAATCTAGAGAGTCTCTGTTTGCGTCGGTCCGGAGGACCACCAACATCCCCTAACTTACACTTTTCCTTCCTCTTTTTTGATATTTCCTTTTGAAGTCAAAACCACAAGAAGATGAATAAAATTAGCTCTGCATAACTGGTTGATGCATGATACAGACGAACACTACTTTGATGTAAGGCAAGCACATGATAGGAGGATGGAATATATACAAAAAAAGACAGCATTGCATATTCACACATATGATAGGAGGATGGAATATGTATGAAAAACAGTAAGCAGAAGGCATTTCAATAAAATTAGAAGAAATGAAAGCTAGGCACCATATGAACATGCAACCAATATCACTCTAGCAGGTAAAAGGTGTTTCGTCGTAAGTGCCATTTCAAGAAATTAGAAGAAGTACAAGCTAGAAGACAATGCAAGATGCAACCTACATCACACTCCCAAGTTAAATGTGTCTTATGGGTAAGTGATTGTTGCAGGTATAAGTTGTAAGCTACGCAGATGCAATTCAACAAAATTAGAAGCAATACAAACTAGACATCATACGGAACATGCAACCACATATAACAGTTCCAAGTTAGAGCAAGCACCTGTGATGGTGGAGTAGGGGAGATGTGCTCATCATCTACACAGCTACGTTGATTGTCCAACCTTGTGTTGTCTTGCGAATCTTGTTGGGAGGATGGCAGAGTAGAATCTGTAGAGACCCTCTGTTTGAGTTGCTCCGAAGGACCACCATCATTCACTGCCTTACTAATTTCCTTCAGCTGTATTGATTTTGCATTGTGAAGTCAAACCGATAAGAAAAAGGAATAAAATTCGCTCTTCAGAACTCATTCATGCATGATACTAACGAACACTACTCGGATGAAAGGCAAACACATGATACGAGGATGGAATATGTATGAAAAATAGGATGGCGTGACATATTCACACCTATGATGTGGTAACTAAGCAGAAGGCATTTCAATAAATTAGAAGCACTGCAAGCTAGACACCATATGAAAGATGCAACCAATATCACTCTGCCAAGTTCAAACTGTCTGGCGTTTCAACAAATTAGAAGCAGTACATGCTAGAAATCATATGCAAGACGCAGCCAATATCACAGTGGCGACTAAAAGGTGCCTCATCATAAGTGACTGATGCGGGATATGCAAGAACAGTAGTCTGATGTAAGAACATGGTGTGATCAGATATAGTATGTTCTAGAAACAGGAACACGTGTCATATTCATAGGCATGATGTGTAAAGTAAGCAGATGCAATTCAACAAAGTTAGAAGCAATACAAGCTACACATCATACGCAACATGCAACCGCATATAATAGTGCCAAGTTAGAGCAAACACCTGTGATGGTGGAGTAGGGGAGATGTGCTCATCATCTACACAGCTACGTTGACTGTCTAGACTTGCGTTGTCATGCAAATCTTGTTGGGAGGATGGCGGAGTAAAATCTGTAGAGACCCTCCATTTCAGTTCCTCGGAAGGACCACCATCATCCAATGCCTTACCAATTTCCTTCCGCTTTATTGATTTTGCATTGTGAGGTCAAACCGACAAGAAAAAGGAATGAAATTCACTCTTCAGAACTCATTCATGCATGATACTGACGAATACTACTCTGATGAAAGGCAAAGTCATGATACGAGGATGGACTATGTACAAAAAACTGGACGGCTTGACATATTCACCCCTATGATGTGGAACTAAGCATAAGGCACTTCAACAAATTAGAAGCACTGTAAGCTAGACACCATATGGAAGGTGCAATCAATATCACTCTGCCAAGTTAAAATTGTCTCGTCATAGGTGGTGTTCATCAAATTAGAAGCACTACATGCTAGAAATCATATTCAAGATGCAAACCAATATCACACTGCCAACTTAAAGGTGTCTCATCATAAGTGACTGATGCAGGATAGACACGAAGAGTAGTTTCATGCAAGAACATGGTGTGATAGACAGATATAGTATGTACCAAAAACAGGAAGGCGTGTCATATTCACACGTATCATGTGTAAGCTAAGAAGATGCAGTTTACACTAATTAGAAGCAATACAAGCTAGACACCATATGTAACATGCAACCAGATATCACACTGCCAAGTTAGAGCAAGCACCTGGGATGGTGGAGTAGGGGAGCGGAGACTTGGAACTTGTAATGCACTAGCAGTACGAGGAGAATCCGTAGAGATGCTCCATTTACATTGCTGCAGAGGACCACCATCATTGCCTTCCTTACTCTTTTACTTCCTCATTTTTGATTTTGCCTTGTCAAGTCAAACCCACAAGAAAAAGGAATAAAATTTGCTCTTCAGAACTCATTGATGCATGATATTGACGAACACTACTTCATGTAAGGCAGCCGTATGAAAGGAGGATGGAATATGTATGAAAAACAGGACGGCATGACATATTGACATGTATGATGTGTAAAGTGTAAACTAAGGACAAGGTGTTTGAACTAGTTAGAAGCAATGCAAGCTAGAAACCATATGAAAGATAAAACCAATATCACTCTGCCAAATTAAAAGGGTGGCCTCATAAATGTATTTGACCAAATTAGAAGCAATACATGGTAACAGGCTAGAAATAATATGCAATATGCAACGAATAAAGGTGTCTCATCGTAAGTGATTGATGCAGGATATAGAAGAGAGGTAGTTTCATGTACGAACGTGGTTAACAGATAGATGTAGTATGTACCAAAAATAGGAAGGCATGTCATATTCACAGGTATAATGCGTAAATTAAGCAGATGCAATTTACCCTAATTAGAAGCATTACAAGGTAGACACCATATGCAACATGCAACCACATATCACATTGCCAAGTAAGAGTAAGCACCTGCGCTGGTGGTGTAGGGGAATTGCGGTCATCAACTAGAGAGCTACGTTGACTATCTTCATTTAGCCTTGTTGTTTCTTGAGAATCATGTGGGGAGGATGACACTGCACTCTTTAAACGAGTAGCGCATGTCACAGTAACCCACTGGGGTGACTGTCTCATCATAAGTGATTGATGAGGGATACAAAAGAGCATTAGTTTGATGTAAGAACATGGTTAATAGACATATGTAGTATGTGTCAAAAACAAGAAGGCATGTCATTATCAAAGGTATAATGTGTAAAGTAAGCAGATGCAATTTAACCAAATTGGAAGCAATACAAGCTAGACACCATATGCAACATGCAACCACATTTGATAGCACGAAGTTAAAGCAAGCACCTGGGATGGTTGTGTGTGACAATTAAGATCATCAACTGCAGAGCTATGTTTACTGTCTCCATCTGCTGACACTGCACCCTTTAGAGCGCTGAAATGCTTAGTGCTTATCTTCGAATTACACTAGAGCAACTTCTGTCTTTTCTTTTGTGTATTCATCAACACTGCGTCAGAGTCTGAAATACCCATGCATAAAAAACAATAGTGTGAGTATGGGTGAAGTGTGTGCACAAGTAGTACAGTGTAAAAGTAGCAGATAGCAGGTGGGTGAGAAATAAATGACGGGAGACATATGATAGCTCTACAACATGCATGGCACACGAAATTACTAGATTCTAGGATTTAAAAAATATGAGCACAGGGATGGCTGGGAAATGCAGATGCTCCTCCAGCACACCACAAGGTGTGGTCCTATGAAAATAATAGTCGACTGAAAACAAATAGGTCAGTCCATTTTTTTGCACCGTCCAATGTACAAAGAACGGGCAGATCGCCTTCATCTACCTCCAGCCAGTCAGTGTTGATGATCTTCCTCGAAACGCCAGCGACCACCAGCCCAGTCCCCTGCCTCTGCCTCTGCCCTCCCCTCGACCTCACCGCACCGCCGTGCTTGGCACCGCCCCCCGGCCATCCCTTCAAGCCCCGCTGACCTCCAGATCAGGCGCAAGCAGCTACTGCACCCCACACCGCTATGATAGACACCGATGCGCCGCTTCCCCCGTGAACAGGCAGACTAGGTTCTCTGCGCGCCTAAGCGGGTGCTGCTTCTTTTAATTGCAAATCAACTGACCCTGAATTGAAATCCAGGCGGGCGACTGACCTCTAGCTAAGGTGAAATAGTAAATGGGAGGAAACCTTGTGCATTTAGTATCACGAAGAAGCTGCAGTAAGAAGCGCTCAACTAGTTTCTTTCATGGGATGAATACGGTGTGAGCAGAGACGTAAGATTTGCATGAATAAGGGAAGAGGAGTACCTCTTTCTGCTGGCAGTGCTGTGTCCTCCTTCTATTTTTCCAACGATCTTCCTGTGGTTCACTGGAAATGAGAAGTTGTGGAGGACGGTGGAGCCTTGGATGAACCCATGGCCAAGTTGTTGAGTGTGGTGCGGTGGCCGCCTGTCGGCGGCAGCGAACGACGACGTAGCGGGAACAACTCCGGTGCGGTGGACGGTTGCGACAGTGGAGCGGCAGCGGTGAGGCGTAGGACGGCGTGGTCGAAGTGGTTCTGGTATGGCGCACGTCGGCATCGGGGTCGTGGAGGCAGCTCTCCTCGGCTTCAGCTTCTAAGTCCTTGAGGGCGTGGCGGTTGCGGTTGTGGTTGTGGTGGACGATGACGTCGGGGTACCGGCTCCGGCATGATGGAGGAGGGCGGCGGTGGATTGGGCGCGATGGGGTGGAGGACGGAGGAGGTTGGGGTTTCGCGGCTGGTGGAGAGGGCGTTTTGGTGCCCACGGAGTATGAATGGGGAAACGGAGGGAGGGGTAACTAAGGGGGAACAATGTTTCGGTTTGGGACGCGCTTGTTTGAAATTTGGGGAAAGTTACAAACTTTGCCCCCATCTAAAATTTCGGACATATTGCGGGTCAGGGGCACGACAGTAATATCAGGTGTCCCAAATGGTGGGCGGGATAGATTTCGGCCAAGCGCATGGGTGTTTATGCACCCATGGCGTATGAATGCTTCTCGGAGGCGGTTGAGACTGGCGTCTTGGTGAAGTTACAAACCTACCCCAGTTTAGACCTTTGGACATCGGGCCGATAGGCTACATGGGTCAGAGTCAGGACAGTAATTTCCTACCACCAAACATTAGTCTTGATCGGTTTCGAGTGACCAGAGGCTTATTTGGCGCTTCGTTCAATATTTGGGAGTAGAAGCATTAACGTTTTCAGTTCTCTTGAATTGAACTTTCAGGATTTGTCAAACTTCACAAATCTTGACTGTTGAAAATCCTAAAACTACGATTATTTTGGAATGGAGGGGGTACATTTGAATATACATTGTACACGAGTATATATTAAAAAATATGCAACTTACCTCAATTCATGCATGGTTCCAGATATAATCTCCTTGGTTGCAAAAAATTAGTTAGACATGCGTATGAATATATAGCATGTTCAAACGCACAACAAAGATTGATGCCCCCTTTTAGCTCCGATTTACAAATGCCATTATCTCGGATTCAAATAGATGAATGCACTTCCTATGAATTCGAATCTTCGAAACCCCCTTTATGTTGAATTCAACATTTTTTCTATTTCATAGCTAGCAATTTGGAATGTATCCATGTAAGTGACAAATGTATAAAGTGCTTGACACTAACAACATCGAGTGCACTAATTAATGTTTATATATGAATGGCAAAAGCAACGCATTGTCTGGATTTCAAACCACTCTCACTCTATGGATCGATAATATCAAATAAACCCATGCACATGCTAGAATTCAATAGAGTATGGGCGTCTGATAGACCGATGTTCGTTCATACGCAAATTGCAAAATTCATGATCTCATCCAAAAATAATAATGCCATTTATATTTTAATTTAGTGCATAGAACCGCCTTTTACACGTAGATGCACTATGCCTCGGCCCGTTCTCACACACGCGCTATATATCTCTCTATCTGACGCATGAGTGCACACATGTTATATACATCGGCATTTCTCTCTCACACATGCTCACAATCTCTCCCGGGGTGTCTCACGCACACACTCTCTATATATCTCTCTCTCTCTTTCTTACTACTATGTACCACTCTTTTCACGAATCTCAGTTGGAAAACACTATTTCTCTTGCATGCATATACACACACGCACGGTCTCTACTAGCCCTCTATAGGCACATATATGTGCCTACGTGTCTCCTGCATGCACATTATCTTTAGGCCTCTCTCGCACACATTGCCCCCCCCCCCACACCTCTCTCTTAGTACTTGGTAGATATGATTCCATCAGATCATTTGGTAGGATATCCCTGACTGTTAGGCTGGATGGTAATACGAGGCAAAGTTTTACCCAAGTCCGGGCCCTTGCAGTTGAGGAAAAAGCCTACTCCTGGTACTGTATATTTGTGATAGGGGTGTGTACAAAGTACACGTGAATACCAGGCATTGTGCGTGTGTGTATACTATCGACGAACTAGCCCCCGGGCTTATATAACATACCCAGGGCCTAGGGTTACAAATCATATATAGTCGGCTTATCATCAGTGGGGATAGAGTCCTCCACGACTCTGGTAGCTTCATCTTGTACGCCGAGTCCTCCACATGGGTCTTCGTATAACGCATCTCGGTCCAACCTATGTGGCGCAGGATGGAACCAACCCATGAGTCCTCATGTTGACCCACCACAACTAGAAATGATGTGCCCACCACACCCCACACACAATCGGCCACTAAGAAAATAAGCATATACAATAGTACAAAGTTATACATGAAAGTTAATTCCATGGTGCATCCAATAATATTTGTTCTGCATTGTGAATGTTTATATTTTCTCCTAAAATATTAGTCACGGGAAAGGGAAATGAAGGGCATATCTCTCCTTGTCTCCACCGGACACCCCCTCTCTCTACACCACTTTCACGTACGCACACAAACTATCTCTCGGCCCTCTAAAAGTATGCCCCTGACACATTCACGTGTGACGGTGACTGTATTTCAAGCGAAAGCACTATACGGTCACTGGATTTCAGAATATGCTCATTACGGTCACCATATACATTCTTGTGGTGATCATACGGTATTAGCTCATGGTACATTTCCATATTTTGTTGATGACACTGACAGACATTGTATTTGATGCGTGCTCCGTATTTTGTTGACGACACTTATGGTCATTGTATTTGAAGCGAAAGCATGATATGGTCACTGGACTTCAGAATAACTCATCACGGTCACCATATACATTTTGTGGTGCTAACCAACCTGTGGTTGGATGGTTAGGAGGACAGTGGTTTCCCCAGCCCACCAGGGTTAAAGTCCTGGTGCTCGCATTTATCCTGGATTAATCTCAGTATTTTCCAGCGATGTGCGTTCAGTGGGAGGAGACGTTCCCCTCGACTAGGAGGCAACTATGGTGACTTCATAAAATCTCAAGATCATATGCTGGCTCACTCTCTCGAAGGTGCTCATAGGGGTAGGGTGTGTGTGCGCGCTTATAGCGGTGAGTGTTTGCGCGTATATATGAGTGCTTGCGTCTGGACTGTGTTAAAATAATACATGTCGTGATTATACAGTCACTGGCTCACCCGTATAACTCCGTAATTTGTTGATGACATGATCAATTGACCAGTCAAACATTCCATGTGGCGCAACTAGTGTTGCACCATCAGCACGTGTAACTGTGTGGCCCACCTATCAACGCATATATGAAAGAAAGAAATGGTAGCTTGAGTCTGTACTATGTTAAGAAAATACATTTTATGGTGATCATACGGTCACTGGCTCACCATACAGCTCCATAATTTGTTGATGACACGATCAATTGACCAGTCAAATGGTCCACATTCACCAACGCACATTACCATAGGGCCCACCCGTCAGCGCGTATATGAAAGACAGAAATGGTAATAAATTATTGGTCGGTGGGGATTCGAAGTCATGAGACCTCTGGTTGGCAGCCCGCGCGCCCTAACTACAGCGGACAAGGATCGCCTTGTGATGATATGCTGAGCGGGCCGTTTTAATTGCACGCACGCACGAGCCACTGTGGTGAATACAAACACATCACACATGCGCACAAACACGCCCGCATGCATGCATGCAATACTCACACGTACACATGCACGCACGCAACACTCGCACGAACACACGCACGCATACAGGCGTGCAACACTGACACATACACATGCACTCACGAACATACGCACGCACGCACACATGCATGCAACACTGAAACGTACACATGCACGCACACAACACTCGCACGCCTGCATGCACACAGCACACGACGCAAGACACACGCTCAACCTATACGTCCATGCACCCTTTGTTAAGGACATGGATTCTTACGGGTATTAATCAATCTTATCTGTGATAAGCAGAACATTGATGTTTGCAGCGGTCATTATGAATAACAACGTATCGAACTGGCTATCAACGTATATATGAAAATTTCAAAATTCTCTTACATTATATAGTAGGCCTATCAACCTACATGAATTAGATGACGTCACGCTCAATGAACAATCATCGGTTTATGAAATGCCCGCTTCTCACTGCCCTGGCCCACCAAAAGCTCCTCTGCCATGCGCTGCCTACGTTGGATCACTGACATGCAGGCCAGGTACCCAACGAGCCCACACGTCAGTGGAAGAATGGCGCGGTGTCGTACGTCAGAGTAAAGGGCGCCGCTTGCTGCACGCCCGGCTGAACACGCCTCCTTGCTGCATTCAAACGCCTCCATGAAACCCGTGTGGAAGCCGAGAAACCCACTCTGGACACACATCCGTTCATGACCGGGCTGGCATTAAACGCAACGCCGGCCGAGCTCCTACCATCCGCCGTCTATTTAATCTCCTATTTAAACGAGGCCAGACTCCGGCCAAGAATCACACACCTCCGCCGCTCCCCTATCTCCTCCTTCACCATTTTCTCCACTCTTACAATGGCTTACGAAGAGTAGTTACCCGACATCCAAGCCGGCTGGGTGGCCCGCCGAGCCCGCCGGATACGAGCTATGTAGCTCGCTGATCCACCTCCCTCCCCCCGCCCGACGGAGCCAGTTGCCGCCCCAAGTCGGCACGTGGTTCAGCAACTCGCCGCTCCAAGCCAGCTCGACGAGGAGCGGCAAGCTGCTCCACACCGGCATGACGCGGAGCACGGGCGTCGTCGCTGCCGTCCACGCCGACGCCTCGTACCGCGCCTCCCGTGTCTGCGACCGCGTCTACCATTTCTGTGGCCGAGACTCCCATGCCTACGGCCGCGCCATGCAAGCAGAGACAGAAGCCGGGTGCGTGGAGAGCGACGAGTCGGTGGCCAGCGCCTCCGCGTCCACCGCCATCATCGAGGAGAAGTAGAATACCGGAGGCCGCCGCCGCTTGGGTCCCATGAAGGCCACCGCCGAGGCGACGCCGGCGTACACAACAGGTGTCTTGCCGGATCCTTCTGTTGCGAGGACCTTCGTCGACCCCGCATGGTCTCCATGGAAGCGGATAAGCCCCCTTCAGACTCCATCTTGGGCATTAGCCAACGATGTCAGTTGAGCGGCGGGGAAGCGAGCCGTCCTTTGCGCTGAAGCATATACCTCCGGGGCTCCCAGCAGTCAGGTGATCTGATATGTCCATTTTGCAAAATGCTTTTATATTGATATTTATCGCATTATGGGCTGTTATTACACATTATATCACAATACTTATGCCTTTTCTCTCTTATTTTATAAGGTTTACATGAAGAGGGAGAATGCCGGCAGCTGGAATTCTGGACTGGAAAAGGAGCAAATATTAGAGACCTATTCTGCACAACTCCAAAAGTCTTGAAACTTCACAGAGAATTATTTTGGAATATATAAAAAATATTGGGCGAAGAAAGCACCAGAGGGGGGGGGCACCAGCCATCCACAAGGGTGGGGGGCGCGCCCTACCCCCTGGGCGCGCCCCCTGCCTTGTGGGCCACCTGGCAGGCCCCCGATGCCCATCTTCTGCTATATGGTGTGTTTTGACCTGGAAAAAATCAGAAGGAAGCTTTCGGGATGAAGCACCGCCGTCTCAAGGTGGAACTTGGGCGGAACCAAACTAGGGCTCCGACGGAGCTGTTCTGCCGGGGAAACTTCCCTCCGGTAGGGGGAAATCAAAGCCATCGTCATCACCAACGATCCTCTCATCGAGAGGGGGTCAATCTCCATCAACATCTTCACCAGCACCATCTCCTCTCAAACCCTAGTTCATCTCTCGTATCCGATCTTTGTCTCAAAACCTCAGATTGGTACCTGTGGGTTGCTAGTAGTGTTGATTACTCCTTGTAGTTGATGCTAGTTGGTTTATTCAGTGGAAGATCATATGTTCAGATCCTTAATGATAATTAATACTCCTCTGATTATGAACATGAATATGCTTTGTGAGTAGTTACGTTTGTTCCTGAGGACATGGGAGAAGTCTTGTTATAAGTAATCATGTGAAGTTGGTATTCGTTCGATATTTTGATGAGATGTATGTTGTCTTTCCTCTAGTGGTGTTATGTGAACGTCGACTACATGACACTTCGCCATGATTTTGGCCTAGGGGAAGGCATTGGGAAGTAATAAGTAGATGATGGGTTGCTAGAGTGACAGAAGCTTAAACCCTAGTTTATGCGTTGCTTCGTAAGGGGCTGATTTGGATCCATATGTTTCATGCTATGGTTAGATTTATCTTAATTCTTCTTTCGTAGTTGCGGATGCTTGCGAGAGGGGTTAATCATAAGTGGGAGGCTTGTCTAAGGAAGGGCAGCACCCAAGCACCAGTACACCCACATATGAAATTATCAAAGTAATGAACGCAAATCATATGAGCATGATAAAAACTAACTTGACAACAATTCCCATGTGTCCTCGGGAGCGCTTTGCTTTATATAGGAGTTCGTCCAGGCTTGTCCGTTGCTACAAAAAGGATTGGGCCACCTTGCTGCACCTTAGTTACTTTTGTTACTTGTTCCTCGTTACGAATTATCTTATCATACAACTATCTGTTACCGATAATTTCAGTGCTTGCAGAGAATACCTTGCTGAAAACCGCTTGTCATTTCCTTCTGCTCCTCGTTGGGTTCGACACTCTTACTTATCGAAAGGACTACGATAGATCCCCTATACTTGTGGGTCATCATGATTTGTGCTGCCAGACATGAGGAAGACAAATGGATCCGCGGGCGACCATTTAGGCTAGGTATTATTATACATGTGCTGTTCAGGAGTAGCACCGCTTAGTTGATTTTTAATGTAATGAAATTCGTCATGTTTATATGAAAATCCGGTATTTTATATGAATTCTGTCATTTTTTATATGAAATATCGTCGTGTTTGCATGAATTTCATCCGGTTGGTTGAGTTGCTGTCAGAATGTGTGCGGCTACGGTTGGATGGCGTAATTTGCGGGTCGCCGGTCAGTCTGCGGCCGGCTCGGGCGACGTGGTGGGACTAAAAAAGCACAGCTCGTGCAAGCTCGTCTCCAACGCACGCGCTGGAGGATGCATGAGCACCCGAGCTCTTCCTCGTTCATCGGTGGCAAAGGCATGGGTGGACAAAAGGGTCGCCAATATTTTGGCTACCCCGGGCAAGATCCAAACAGCCCCTTCCAGCCCCACCCCTCCCAGCACATTCAAATCCCTCGTTCGTCGTGAAATTTTGCCATGTGTTGTTTTCATGGATATTTTGCTGTGTGAAAACAAATTTAAATATGAACGAATAATCGGTGTCCACGGTCTTCTGCCGAGACACAGTTGGATGGCCTCATAGTAGTAGTAGTGTACTAGAGTACTAGTACTACTAGATAGCGA
This sequence comes from Thinopyrum elongatum, assembly GCA_011799875.1. Lineage (NCBI taxonomy): Eukaryota > Viridiplantae > Streptophyta > Magnoliopsida > Poales > Poaceae > Thinopyrum > Thinopyrum elongatum. The sequence goes on from CM022298.1 coordinate 231,657,951, forward strand.
GTGTTTACTACTGTATCATGTAAGTACGTACTAATTGCAACGCATGCATGTGTTAGCGGTATAATGACCATGTACGAATTTGATGGTAAGATTTGTGTAAGTTGGATGTCATATTATTGCTCTAACATGTGGTCAAAGTTAGCCTCCAAAACGCATTTTAGACCCTATGGATTGAGGGAGTACATGCATTGCTGAGGTTTCTCTTAATCCTTGCATGCAACGTTTTTATTGAAGCTTGAAATGTGAACATGTGAATGGGAGGGACTACTACAACCCTTCCAAAAGAACTGTACGTAGTACTAATGGTATCGTACTCCCTCCGTTCACCATCTCACATGCTCAGTACTTTTGTGAACTATGGAAGTAACAAATTTATTCCACCACTCAGCATCTATTATGGATACATTGTGGATTTCAAATTGAGTCATATAGACCGGAAAGTAGGCACTTAGGGCATCCACAATGTATGATTTTTGTTTCCTCTAAGCCCTCTCTCTCTCCTCTTAGAGGTAGGCCTCTATACATTGCATGAACTGCCTCTAACATAAAATTGGCTAGCATCGCGTCTAACCTTAGAGGCTACCTCTAACAATGTAACAATCCATATGGTCGCACTTGTCAGCCTTAGGAAGCATAAGAAAGTAGGAGTACAATAGAAATAGTACTGATTGGACAAATGTGGTGCTAATCAATACTTTTTAAATTTCTGCTAGGGCCCACCTTAGAGGCTGGTTAGAGTCTCTATACATTGTGGTTTTTTCATTTGATAAGAGGCAAACCATGTGGGGCCTACCTTAGAGGCAAGGCTCTATACACTGGAGATGCTCTGTAGTACTACTTTTGATGTGCCCCGTCAACATGCACAACGAGGAGAAGCTTGGTACGCCCTCTCCCCCGCCCACGGGTGTGGTGGCTCGCAGAGTCGCAGGACGAGGAGAAGCTTGCTTACTACGCCTACGCTGGCTCCCTTGCCTACGCGCGCGGTGGCTCGTAGGACGAGGAGAAAATTTTACTACTCCCTCCGTTAGACATATACTCCCGTACCTTGGTTAGAGAGATTATCATATTGTTTGAAATATATGTACTAGTAGGAGTAGTACAGTGGTAGTACATAGGAGAAGAACTACAGCAATTTCCTTGGAGTCCGTGGTGCAGCAAGCTACCCTAGGCTATGTTACTACTCCCTCCTTTCCGGTTTATGGCTCAATTTCAAAATCTCTCCAACCAAGGTAGACGGTGAGTGGTGATATTAATTTCGTAGTTTGCACAAGTACTTATTTAGTATGCTCGTTTTTCTCAAAAAGTTATGTTTACCGATGCATTAATTACAACGAATGCATGCATGACCACTAAATTTCCATGAACTTCTACATGCATTGGTGAGTTTTCTCTTGATACTGCTTACATCGGGTGATTTAATGCACCTCGAAATCCAAACATGTGATGGTAAGTACTAGTAGAATTGAGACTTATAAAATAGAAAAATGATTTTTTTAGATGAGCCCTATAACCCGGAAAGGAGGGAGTAGTAAGTAGTACTACCTCCATAGTGGGTACGTACTCCGTAAAATCAGATTTTCCCTAAACTAAGTCGCTCAACCTTTATTTGCTTGTTTCCCTTCCTGCCTCGTTGCCTCGAACAGACTATGCCAAACTCCCCTGCCTGCCGTGCGGGAAAAGACCCGCCCTCGGCTTATTTAATCCGGGTTTGTATCGATGGATCGCACGAAGCAGCAAAAACCAAGCCGTGTCTTGTACTCCTCTGTCGTACTAAAAGAGTGGAGACGCTCGCTTTCATGAATTATGTACTTCCTCTCGCCGACATGTGGGACATATAGCAACCGGGTCGACGTGTCATGCACCAAATAACAGTGCAGAACAACAGGGGGGACACACCCCAGTCATAGCGCCCCAGTAGTAGTAATGAGCAATGAGACGCAAATCACAATGCCGCACCTTTCCCTCGGACGGACGAAGCAACCATTATTTCACACTTCGCTGAATCCGCTTCGCCATCATCTCCTTCAAGAAAACCACGTATTGCTTCTGCCTCAAGAGGGACGCGCATCGCCTTGGTACATCATGACACGTGGGACCGCATGACAGGCCATGCTCCCCCGCCCACCGCTCGGTAAAATCACCTCATTTTTACTACTTCCTCCGTCTCGGTTTACAAGGCATGCACGTCGTTCTAGGTTGAGAATTGAACTGGCTATATATGTATTATATGTGATGAAAAATATATGTTTAGAAACTACATCCGCTTAAGAATCCAACGATATACTTTTTGTGACATATAACTCATATTTAGTTAGTCAAATGGATGACCTAGAACTACGTGCACGCCCTATAAACCGAGACAAAGGGAGTAGTATCTTTTTAGATCAATATAGTCGGGATTCACCAAGGAGCAAAACCAAGTGGTAGGCTGCTCCTGTCGTGTTGGCGTAGCAACTTAGCAGGGTCAGTCCGCACATGAAATGGCGACACACTTAACAGGACCCCTTTGGCCGACATGTGGCTCATCCGCCGTCTTGTTCCACCTGCGATGCACCAAATACAGTTCGGAGCAGCGGTTGGACTTGGAGGCACCCCGGTCGTAGCGCCGCAGTAGTAGTAAATGAGCGATGAGGGGTCAAATCACAAAGCCCCACCTTTCCCGCATTAAGCTGGACGGACAAAGCAACCATCATTTCACTCTAGGGCGCAAGAGCATAAAGAAAAAAAGAAAACCAATTATGTGTGCGGCAGCTACCTAGGGCGCCCTAGGATAGGAGCCTCCACTACAAATCCACTTCTCCCTCATCCTCTTAAAGAAAACCGATGATGCATGCGGCGGGTAGGGTTTGTAGGAGTACTATGGCATGCGGGGCCATGCCATAGTAAACGGGAGAGGGATTGAGTTCGAGTCGACGCCTTAATACGGGTGGGCCGCTTGGTTTTACGGGAACGAGGCAGCATTTTGGGTTCGGGGACCAGTGGAGATATACGTACAAAAAATTGTGGACGTAGGTTCGACCGAAAGACAATGACGCATGGGCCCCGCATTTTGATATACCCGCGGTCGCGTGAAATTTGCTACTCAAAATAATGCATAAAAGTTCCTCCAAAAACATCTATAACTAATGGGAAGTGAATGTATGCTTAAAATGAAAATGTAATACAAAGAGAAAAAATGAATTGCAGATAAAAGAATGACATTTCTAACAAAAATGTGAATGTGAACTACATATGTGTGCACGTGACCAACACATACATTGTCAATACAAAATCTAATGCAAGAAATAACTTATGAGTAACATGCATGAATTGATGATGTGGTGCTTGCATGCATAGAGTGCAAAAACAATGTGATTTATGACTTGCATGCATGACGTGTTCATGTGCCATAGTTGCATATCCAGGAAAAAAGCTACTAGTGGGTTGTACTAGCTATTTAGGAATAAAAGATATATATATATATATATATATATATATATATATGGAAGTTGTAGGGAAAGAGATATCATGTTTATTTTCCTTTGAAATGTGGAGTATATGAATCTATTCCTATGAACCAATTGGCTCTAAAGGAAAAAATCCTATAAAAATCATATCGTATAGAGTTCTTATGATATTCCTCCACACCAAAGGATGGTTGAAGTTGTTGTCGTTGGAACAGATCTGACAGTAGAGATGGGGGATACGTAGGAGAGGGCAGAGTCTAGCTGCGATGAGGTTGTACAATCGATTTTATGAGTTCAGGCCCCTCTCGGAGGAGGTAACAGCCCTACGTCTCGGTGCCTCGGAGGCTTTGTTGATTGGAGTGTTGAGTTACAGGGGGTGCGAACCCTTGTGCAAGAGGGGAGGGGTGGCTTATATAGAGTACGCTGACCCCTTGCACTCCTCAGTTACACAAGGGCTCAATGAGAGAATAAAGTCACGAACGTTACTGGTAACGCCTATGTTTAATGGTCTTTATATCGACGGAGTGATTGCCTGACCGTTGCCATCCTGGGGTGACTATAGGTCTTCTGTTCTCTGAATGTAATTGGGTGTTCCGAGTGGATAACGACGGTCGAGTGGAAGTGGAGTAGTTCGAGTGGATCTTCTGTCGAGTGAACTGCACCCTGCGGGCATTTCAGTCGGTATCCCCTTCCTGTCTTTGTAGGACTTGGTCTCTTGTGTGGTGTCCTTGTGTAGGGCATGTAGGTCAGGCCTAAGACCCTACCCTAGGTACATGTCATCGTCATTAGCCCCTGAATGGATCGAGGTCCGAGTGAGGAAGAATTGAAGCTGACTTCAACCCGTCCTAGTGCCCCAGAGGCACTTTTTTAGGAGTCTGAAAGTATATGAGCCATTAAATCTTCCGTCAGTCGCCTTGATCAATTCTGGTCTCTTGAGTATCCGAGTGAACAAACAGCATAAAACGAGCAGACTGGATTCGGATATCTCTGATGCAACCAATTGACTCGTTGGACCCGGATTTTGCGGGATTCGAATTTTGGAGAAGCGTGCGGGCCGGACGCAGCACGGTAAGCAGGGCAAGTGAGGAGGGACTCCTCGATCTTCGCTCCACCTTTTTTGCCACGTATCGGGCTGGCGTCAGTTGCGGGATGCGCTGGGATTGCGCAGGTCCACACGTCAGCCACTCGGTCGCGCGGGTATAAAAGTCGATGCAGCCGATGTGTGTAATAGTGTCCTCCACTTTTCCCCTTTCTTCCCCGCCTCTCTGCTCATCTCCCTCAGCACAGCGCCGCCGCGCTCGCCCCATCGACCACCGCGGAGATGGTGAAGGACAAGACGAAGGCACTCGAGCGTGCCAAGAAGGGAGGCGGAGGGAAGAAGACGACGGGCTCCCGGGCCGCTCTGCCTCCGGGCTGGATCCAGGGCGATTGGATCCGCTCGACGGTCATGGCGACAGATCTTGAGGATCTCCAATCTGATGGCCTCGTGGTGCCTGGCTCATGGAGAGTGCCGGGGAGGGAAATTGAGCCTCAGCCTCAGGACGACAAGCGAGTTCTCCTCCTCACTCATGTGGAGAGAGGTTTTTCCCTGCCCCCTAATCCATTTTTCCGCGGTTTTCTGAACTTCTTCGGTGCCCAAATCCGCCATTTTCCTCCGAATACCATCTCGTACTTAGCAGCCTATGTGTCCATGTGTGAAAATTTCTTGGGGTGTCGTCCTCATTGGGGCTTGTTCAAACACATCTTCACATGCCGTTCTTAGTCGGTTAAAAAAGCGAATCCGAGTGATTCAAGGACCCATGTGATTCAGTTGTGTGGGGGCTTGGGAATCCAAATGAGAGGTAGGAGTGCTTTTCCAGCCATGACTTTTCCCGAGTCAGTTCGTGGTTGGCAGTCGACTTGGTTCTACTGCAAAGATGCTCCCACTCCTAGCTCGTCGACTGGCCTTCCTCCCTTCACGTTGGACAGAGCCAATTCTCCTTGTTCGTTGACTATTGACAAAGATGAGAAAGCTGAGGTGGCGATTCTGGTGGAATCTATGGTCGAGTTGATCCGGGGTGGAGTGACGGGCTTGGACCTGTTGGAGGCATTTCTCAGTCGACACATCCAGCCCCTTCAAGCTCGCGACCATCCTATGTGGTTATATTCAGGTGCAGATGACTCCACTCGGACTCACCCGGAGGAAGTCAATGAAGAGACAGTGGTGCAATGGCTCAGGAGCATCACTGGGGCCCATGACAACCCGCGCGAAGCCAAGCGAATTCTGCCTTTCGACTCCGAGCACCCCCCAAGAGAGGTGAAACTCACTTTTGTCGAGTGTTTGTCCCCTTTGCTTCACTGTGTAATATTATTGAAAACCGACTAACTTGGATATTTGTGTTTTGCAGGCCTTCACAAAGATCTACTCGCCTGTGCCGAATGGAGAGCAGCTCATCGACGGAAATGAAAGCGAAGGGGGCAGCGCAAGCACCGACTATGCTGACGACGGCGAAGACAGCGATGAAGACTCAGAGGAGAGCGACAAGGTCGAGTCCCCTCCACGCCTTGAACGTCGATCCAAGCAGACTGAAGACCCGGCGGCTGGCGCGGGCAAGGCAGTGGCATCGAGTGGCAGGGTCCCCAAACACACTCGAACTGCAACGCCGGACCCGACTGAAAAATCTGCGAAGCAGCCCAAGGTTGCTGCAGTGAAAACTCAGAAGGCTCTCCCTAGGATCAAAGTCGCGGTGCCCATTGCTTCAGCGTGAGTACTCTTCTTCTTTCCCTTTCTATCTTACTACTGTAAACCTGCATGCTTTTGCTGACCGAATGAGAATTGTGCCAGGGCTGCAACTTCGATAATGTCGGACATGCGGATTGATGAGGAGCGTGTGGAGGAGGACACTGCTGACGCAGCCACCTCTCGGCGAGGTATGACATGTTTGCACTCTGTTATGTTCCATTGGTTGGTTTGTCGACTGAACAAGCCGTTGTTGTTGAATAACTGCAGTACCAGCTGATATCATACAACTTCCTGACGACGATGAGGATGAACCTCCGAAAGGTGCGGGTGGTGAGGTTACGACTTCGGGCACTCCTCGCAGACCCACTCGGAGGCCGTTGCCGAGCGGAACGTCTCAAGCACCGCCTACACCGATGCTTCAGGAGCCTAGTGGTTCGTCTTAGGCTAGCGCTATCTCTACCGCTCCGCCGTCAACTGCTCTGCCGTTCGTATCGACTCTTCCAACTTCTGGACCTGCTGGTCAGGCTCAAGCGCTGATCCCTCCGACTGCACCGTTAGCTCCCCCGTCGACTGTGTTCGCTCTACATCATGTCCCAGAGAACCAAACCGGGGCCAGCAAGGAGGCTATGATCCAGGCCGGTTTGATGATGCAGCGCCTGAAAGAGGTGTATGAAAGCAGCAAGTTAGCTTATGACGCTAGTACAGCCCTTCAAGCAAATGTCCGAGTAAGTGCGATAGTAAGTTGATTTTCGATTGGATTTTGTTCTGTCTTTCTTTATTATGTACACCCACTGGGTGTTCTTGATTTAGCACTCATTTGATCACAGCTTTTATCCAGTGGGGGCACGCTGAGTGCACCCACTGGGTGTAGTCCCCAAGACCACCGTCGAGTGTTTGATTCGGCGGGGGTCTTAGAATATTTTTGCTTGCAGACTTCCACTCGGGCCGGTCAGGCCGCACCGAGTGAGACATTGATCCAGTGGGGGCACGCTGAGTGCACCCATTGGGTGTAGTCCCCGAGACCGCCGTCGAGTGTTTGACTCGGCGGGGGTCTGAGAATGTTTTTTTTAGTCTTCCACTCGGGCCGGTCAGGCCGCACCGAGTGAGACATTGATCCAGTGGGGGCACGCTGAGTGCACCCAGTGGGTGTAGTCCCCGAGACCGCCGTTGGATGTTTGATTTGGCGGTGGTCTTAGAATGCTTTTGATAGTAGCAATCTGGATTTGCTCTTCTCCACTCGAAAGTAGAGGAAATACTTTTGAGAATCTTTCTCTTTGTCGACTGATTTGTCTTTTTGTCAATCTCAGAAATCTTGCGAACTTGGGACTCAATATGTTGCTCTGGAGAAGGAGAAGATCCAACTCCAACTAGATCTAGAGCTTGCCAAGAAGAACTTGAAGCAGGCCCAAGATGAAGTGAACTCCATGGGAGGTAACACTTAGCTGATTGTGTGCTTTGTTACTTTTTTCCTTTCCGTCCTTTGAACCGAGTGAACTCCACTCGAACATATGTGCATAGTGAAAACCGTCAACTCCAAGCGCGACTGAAGAATGTTATTTCTTTAGACACTATGAAGCAGGCACTAGAGAGGAAGGACAATGAACTTGCAGGGGCGCAAAAAGTGGCTCGAGAAAAGACTGAAGCAGCTGAGAAGAAACTAGCTTCAGTCAGAAAGCTCGAAGAGGAAAACGCGGCCCTGAAGACTACTGTTGAGGATGTGAAGAAGGAAGCTGCTCAGCTTAAGGAGGAGAAAGTCGTTTTGACCGACAAGGTGGACCAGCTCACTTGAAAGAGGGATGAACTGGAGGAATACTTGGGGGGCCTTGCGAAGAAGATGTACATCATGCTTGAAGGTATTCTCCCCTGTCTGAGTGAACTCTTGAGAGTACTGTCAATTTTTTTGCCAGAATAGTGTTGCTCACTCACTCTTTCTTCTTTGTGCAGAATTTTGCCAGAATTTCGAGCAAGAGACAGACCGGATTGAAACAGGTCTGGACCCCACTAAGTCACTCGTCAAAGATGATGCCACTATGCATGTACTACGACTTGAAGCACGTCTTGACAGTGTCTTGGGGTACATTGCTCGACTGAAGGTTGCACTGACAAGGATAGACAAGGAGCTGTGGCCAGAGGATACACTTCAGAACGACCTCGAGTCACTGATGACTCGGCTCAATGAAATCCCTGGTCGATTGCAAGCGTGGAAGAAATCAGCTGCCCGCTGTGGAGCCGATGTGGCGCTCTCACTTGATCGTCTCCATTGCAAGGAGTCTAGGGAAGACAAGTTGAAAGCCCTTCAGGTGGCAAACACGAAGAAGCTCCAGTTTGAAGATTTTATGGAGACCTTCATTGATGCGGCCACTCGGATTGCAGATGGCATTGATCTGGACACCTTTGTTGAGCCTGCGAGCCCTCCCGCCCAGTGAGAAAAAACTTCATGATCCAAATTTATTTGCCTCGTAATGCCGAGTGATCATGTAAGCCTAAAACTCGTTCGGGCTTGTCGCCCGAGTACTTTTGCTTTCGTTTCTGAACTTGATGGATTTATCTAAATATTTGCTTTCTAGTTTATTGTCTATTTCGCATGAACAGATCTTTTAACTAAGACGAGGGCTGGCCCGTGGCTAAGCCCCTGAGTAGGAGGGATGCTCTCACTCGGAGTAGTCTTTTAACTTAGGTGAGGATGGGCTTGCGGCTAAGCCCCCGAGTGAGAAGGATGCTCTCACTCGGAGTAGTTTTTAACTTAGGCGAGGACGGGTTCGCGGCTAAGCCCCCGAGTGTGAGGGAGGCTCTCACTCGGAGTAGTTTAACTTAGGCGAGGACGGGCTCGCGGCTAAGCCCCCGAGTGGGAGGGACACTCTCACTCGGAGTAGTTTTTTAACTTCGGCGAGGACGGGCTCACGGCTAAGCCCCTGAGTGAGAGGGACGCTCTCACTCGAAGTAGTTTTTTTAAATTAGGCGAGGATGGGCTCGCGGCTAAGCCCCCGAGTGAGAGGGATGCTCTCATTCGGAGTAGTTTTTTAACTTAGGCGAGGACGGGCTCGCGGCTAATCCCCCGAGTGGGAGGGATGCTCCCACTCGGAGTAGTTTTTTAACTTAGGCGAGGACGGGCTCGCAGCTAAGCCCCCGAGTGAGAGGGACGCTCTCACTCGGAGTAGTTTTTTAACTTAGGCGAGGACGGGCTCGCGGCTGAGCCCCCGAGTGAGAGGGATGCTCTCACTCGGAGTCGTTTTTTAACTTAGGCGAGGATGGGCTCGCGGCTAAGCCCCCGAGTGGGAGGGATGCTCCCACTCAAAGTAGTTTTTTAACATAGGCGAGGACGGGCTCGCTGCTAAGCCCCCGAGTGAGAGGGACACTCTCACTCGGAGTAGTTTTTTAACTTAGGCGAGGACGGGCTCGCGGCTAAGCCCCCGTGTGAGAGGGATGCTCACACTCAGAGTCATTTTTTAACTTAGGCTTGGATGGGCTCGCGGCTAAGCCCCTGAGTGGGAGGGATGCTCTCACTCGGAGTCATTTTTTAACTTAGGCGAGGACGGGCTTGCGGCTAAGCCCCCGAGTGGGAGGGATGCTCTTACTCGGAGTCATTTTTTAACTTAGGCAAGGACGGGCTCGCGGCTAAGCCCCCGAGTGGGAGGGATGCTCTTACTCGGAGTCGTTTTTTAACTTAGGCAAGGACGGGCTCGCGGCTAAGCCCCCAAGTGGGAGGGATGCTCTCACTCGTAGTCGTTTTTTAACTTAGGCGAGGATGGGCTCGCGGCTAAGCCCCCGAGTGGGAGGGATGCTCTGACTAGGACGGGCTCGTGGCTAAGCCCCTGAGTGGGAGGGATGCTCTGACTCGGAGTCATTTTTTAACTTAGGCGAGGATGGGCTCGCGGCTAAGCCCCCGAGTGGGAAGGATGCTCTCACTCGGAGTCGTTTTTTAACTTAGGTGAGGACGGGCTCGCGGCTAAGCCCCCGAGTGAGAGGGATGCTCTCACTCGGAGTCGTTTTTTAACTTAGGCAAGGATGGGCTCACGGCTAAGCCCCCTAGTGGGAGGGATGCTCTCACTCAGAGTCGTTTTTTTAACTTAGGTGAGGATGGGCTCGCGGATAAGCCCCCGAGTGGGAGGGATGCTCTCACTCGGAGTCGTTTTTTAACTTAGGCGAGGACGGGCTCGCGGCTAAGCCCCCGAATAAGAGGGATGCTCTCACTCGGAGTAGTTTTTTAACTTAGGCGAGGATGGGCTCACGGCTAATCCCCCGAGTGGGAGGGATGCACTCACTCGGAGTAGTTTTTAAACTTAGGCAAGGACGGGCTCACGGCTAAGACCCCGAGTGGGAGCGATGCTCTCACTCGGAGTCGTTTTTTAACTTAGGCGAGGACGGGCTCGCGGCTAAGCCCCTGAGTGGGAGGGATGTTCTCACTCGGAGTAGTTTTTTAACTTAGGCGAAAACATGTTTCGCAGCTAAGTCACCCACTGGGGTTTTGAAACACACAATTATAAGAGGGAAATCATCATGAGATTGCAGGAATCATGTCTTGATAAACAATCTAAAAGTGCTCTTATTACATCTCGACAATCCAAGTGTTAAGTATAAAAACGACGAAGGAGATCTGCGTTCCAGGAGTATGGTTCGTCCTTCTTTTGTGCAAGGTTGTAGAGGTGGTAGGCCCCATTGTGTAGCACCTTGGTGACGACGAAAGGGCCTTCCCACGCGGGGGCGAGCTTGTCTGGATGCTGCTAATCCACTCGGAGAATGAGGTCTCCCTCTTGAAATGGTCGTCCTCTGACGTTTCTTGCATGAAATTGACGAAGATCTTGCTGATAAACAGTCGATCGAATCAAGGCCATTTCTCGTTCCTCTTCCAAAAGGCCAACGGCGTCTTGTCGTGCTTGCTCTGCTTCAGCCTCTGAATAGAGTTCCACTCGGGGCGCATTGTGAAAAAGATCACTAGGCGGTACAGCTTCAGCCCCATACACCATGAAGAAAGGAGTTCGATTGGTGGACCGGTTGGGAGTCGTCCTCAAACCCCACAGAATAGGTGGCAGTTCTATTACCCAGGCTCCAGCTGCGTGCTCGAGGTCACGCATGAGTCGAGGTTTTAATCCTTGGAGGATGAGGCCGTTCGCTCTTACAGCTTGTCCATTCGACTGTGGGTGCGCAACGGATGCGTAATCCACCCGAGTGCCCTGGGAAGCACAGAATTCTCTGAATTCCTCCGAATCAAAGTTCGAGCCGTTGTCTGTGATAATGTTGTGTGGGACTCCATATCAAAATACCAACTCTTTTATGAACTTGATGGTCGTGCGTGAATCTAAGTTTTTGATTGGTTTGGCTTCGATCCACTTCGTGAACTTGTCGACTGCAACGAGCAGATGAGTGAAGCCGCTCCTGCCTGTCCTAAGCGGTCCAATCATGTCCAAACCCCACACGGCGAATGGCCAGATGAGTGGAATGGTTTTCAAAGCAGACGCAGGCTTATGGGACATGTTTGCATAGAACTGGCATCCATCACAATGCTGAATGATCTCTTTAGCTGCTTCGTTGGCCCATGGCCAGTAGAATCCAGCTCGGTATGCTTTGGCCACAATTGTCTGAGAGGACGCATGATGAGCACATGTCCACTAGTGGATTTCTTCCAAGATCAGTTGACCCTCTTCTGGGGAAATGCATCGTTGGGCCACGCCTATGACACTCTCTCTGTAAAGTTGTCCATCTATTACTGTGAACGCCTTGGATCTGCAGACAATCTGACGCGCCTCAACCTCATCCTCTGGGAGCTCCTTCCTGAGTAAATATGCAATGTACGGCACAGTCCAGTCAGGGATAATCACCAGGATCTCCATCACCAAGTCAATAACAGCAGGGATCTCGATATCAGTCGGATCAGTAGGACTTATCCCCTGGGGAGGCTCTTCTGTGAAAGGATCTTCCTGCACTGATGGGGAATGGAGGTGTTCAAGAAACACATTGCTGGGGATAGGCTTTCGAGTGGAACCTATCTTTGCCAGATCGTCAGTTGCTTGATTTTTGAGTCAGGGAATGTGGTGAAGCTCTAAACCCTCGAACTTTTTCTGTAACTTCCTTACAGCATTGCAGTATCCTGTCATGGTATGGTTTCTAACATCCCACTCCTTCATCACCTGATTGACCACCAAATCCGAGTCACCGTAAACCATCAGGCGACGGACACCGAGTGAGATGGCCATACGCAACCCGTAGAGGAGAGCCTCATACTCAGCCTCGTTATTGGAGGAATCAAAGTGGATCTAGAGGGCATAACTGAGCCGATCACCTCTTGGTGACACCAGGACCACCCCAGCACCGGAACCATTCAGCATTTTAGACCCGTCAAAAAACATAGTCCAGTGTTCTGAGAGAACCTGAATCGGCTGTTGCTGTTCAATCCACTCGGCCAAAAAATCTGCAAGTGCTTGGGATTTGATCGCCTTCTTTGCTTCAAACTTAATGTCGAGTGGAAGAAGTTCAATTGCCCACTTAGCCACTCGACCAGTCGCATCTCGATTGTTCATAATTTCAGACAATGGAGCGTCACTGACGACTGAAACCGAGTGGTCTTGAAAATAGTGCGCGACTTTCTTGGCTGTTAAATAAATTCCATAGACGAGCTTCTGATAATGAGGATACCTCTGTTTGGACGGAGTCAAAACCTCAGAGATATAATATACTGGTCGTTGAACCTTGTAAGCCTTTCCTTCCTCTTCCCTTTCCACTGTGAGCACTGTACTGACAACTTGACTAGTGGCTGCGATGTATAAGAGGAGAGGTTCTTTGCTGTGCGGAGCAGCAAGCACCGGTTAGGTGGAGAGCAGGGCTTTGAGCTCAACAAATGCTGCTTCAGCTTCGGGAGTCCACTCGAACTTGTCAGACTTTTTCATCAGTCGGTAAAGAGGCAGTGCTTTTTCACCAAGACGAGAAATGAACCAACTCAGTGCTACGAGACAACCTGTAAGCTTCTGGACATCATGCACGCGCACAGGGCATTTCATTTGGACAATTGCGCTGATCTTCTCGGGATTGGCATCTATCCCTCGTTCGGAAATGAGGAAACCAAAGTAACTTTCCACCAGGCACTCCAAAGGTACACTTGGACGGGTTCAGCTTGATATCATATCTTCTTAGATTGGTGAAGGTTTCAGTGAGATCAGTCAGCATGTCGAAACCTTTGCGTTACTTGACCACGATGTCGTACATGTAAGCTTCGACGTTCCGACTGATCTGAGTGAGCAGGCACTTCTGGATCATGCGCATGAATGTAGCACCGGCATTTTTGAGACCGAATGGCATGGTGACATAACAAAAACACCCGAAAGGGGTGATGAAGGTTGTTTTTATTTCATCGGGCCCATACAGACGAATCTGATGATACCCGTAATATGCATCAAGAAAAGACAAGCGCTCGCATCCCACAGTCGAGTCGACTATCTGATCGACACGGGGGAGTGGAAAATGATCTTTCGGGCAGGCCCGATTGATATGTGCTACTTCTTGAGCTTGCGTTGGTTTTTCCCTTGAAGAGGAAAGGGTGATGGAGCAAAGTAGAGATAAGTATTTCCCTCAGTTTGAGAACCAAGGTATCAATCCAGTAGGAGACAACGCACAAATCACTGAATACCTGCACAAACAATCAAACAACTTGCACCCAACGCGATAAAGGGGTTGTCAATCCCTTCACGGTTACTCGCAAAAGTGAGATCTGATAGATATAGATGAAACTAAATAAAAGATAAAGTAAATATTTTTGGTATTTTTGGTTTATAGATCGGAAAGTAAAAGATTGCAAAAATAGTAGATCGGAAACTAATATAATAGATACGAAACTTATATGATGGAAAATAGACCCAGGGGCCATAGGTTTCACTAGAGGCTTCTCTCAAGATAGCAAATAATACGGTGGGTGAACAAATTACTACCGAGCAATTGATAGAAAAGCGCAAAGTTATGACGATATCTAAGGCAATGATCATGAATATAGGCATCACATCCGTGTCAAGTAGACTGAAACGATTTTGCATCTACTACTATTACTCCACACATCGACCGACTCCTGCCTGCATCTAGAGTATTAAGTTCATGAAGAACAGAGTAACGCATTAAGTAAGATGACATGATGTAGAGGAATAAAATCAAGCAGTATGATGTAAACCCCATCTTTTTATCCTCGATGGCAACAATACAATACGTGCCTTGCTGCCCCTACTGTCACTGGGAAAGGACACCACAAGATTGAACCTGTTGGGAACGTAGCACGCAATTTCAAAAAAAATCCTACGCTCATGCAAGATCTATCTAGGAGATGCATAGCAACGAGAGGGGGAGAGTGTGTCCACGTACCCTCGTAGACCGAAAGCGGAAGCGTTAGCTTAACACGGTTGATGTAGTCGAACGTCTTCTCGATTCAACCGATCAAGCACCGAACGTACGGCACCTCCGAGTTCTGCACACGTTTAGCTCGATGACATCCCTCAAACTCTTGATCCAGCAAACTGTCAAGGGATAGTTTCATCAGCACAACAGCATGGTGACGGTGATGGTGAAGTAATCCGCGCAGGGCTTCGCCTAAGCACTACGACAATACGACCGGAGGAGTAAACGGTGGAGGGGGGCGCTGCACACGGCTAAGAACAATTGGTGTGTCCTGGGAGGCGCCCCCCGCCCCCGTATATAAAGGAGGGAGAGGGGAGGAGGCCGGCCCTAGGGGCGCCCCAAGTGGGAGGAGTCCCACTTGGGCTCCTAGTAGGATTCGCCCCCCCCCCCCCCTTCCCTTTTACCGGAGGGGGAAAGGGGGAAAGAGAGAGAGAGGGAGAAGCAAAGGGGGGCGCAGCCCCCTCTCCTAATCCTATTCGGCCTCCTTCCCTGTGGGGGGCACGCCACCCCTTTGTGGGCTGGTGTGCCTCCCTCCTATGGCCCATATGGCCCATATCTTCCCCCGGGGGGTTCCGGTAACCCCCCCACCCCCCCGGTACTCCGATACGTACCCGATACATTCCGAAACACTTCCGGTGTCCGAATACTATCATCCAATATATCAATCTTTGCCTCTCGACCATTTCGAGACTCCTCATCGTGTACGTGATCTCATCCGGGACTCCAAACAATCTTCGGTCACCAAAACACATAACTCATAATACAAATCGTCATCGAATGTTAAGCGTGCGGACCCTACGGGTTCGAGAACTATGTAGACATGACCGAGACACATCTCCGGTCAATAACCAACAGCGGAACCTGGATGCTCATATTGGTTCCTACATATTCTACGAAGATCTTTATCGGTCAAACCGCAATGACAACATACGTCATTCCCTTTTGTCATCGGTACGTTATTTGCCCGAGATTCGATCGTCGGTATCTCCATACCTAGTTCAATCTCGTTACCGGAAAGTCTCTTTACTCGTTCCATAATGCATCATCCCGTAACTAACTCATTAGTCACATTGCTTGCAAGGCTTATCATGATGTGCATTACCGAGAGAGCCCAGAGATACCTCTCCGATACTCGGAGTGACAAATCCTAATCTCGATCTATGCCAACCCAACAAACACCTTCGGAGACACCTGTAGAGCATCTTTATAATCACCCAGTTACGTTTTGACGTTTGAAAGCACACAAGGTGTTCCTCCGGTATTCGGGAGTTGCATAATCTCATAGTCAAAGGAGTATGTATAAGTCACGAAGAAAGCAATAGCAATAAAACTTAACGATCATTATGCTAAGCTAACGGATGGGTCTTGTCCATCACATCATTCTCCTAATGATGTGATCCCATTCATCAAATGACAACTCATGTCTATGGTTAGGAAACTTAACCATCTTTGATTAATGAGCTAGTCTAGTAGAGTTTTACTAGGGACACTGTGTTTTGTCTATGTATCCACATGTATCAAGTTTCCGGTTATTACAATTCTAGCATGAATAATAAACATTTATCATGATATAAGGAAATATAAATAACAACTTTATTATTGCCTCTAGGGCATATTTCCTTCAGTCTCCCACTTGCACTAGAGTCAATAATCTAGATTACATTGTGATGATTCTAACACCCAAGGAGTCTTGGTGCTGATCATGTTTTGCTCGTGGAAGAGGCTTAGTCAACGGGTCTGCAACATTCAGATCCATATGTATTTTGCAAATCTCTATGTCTCCCTCCTTGACTTGATCATGGATGGAGTTGAAGCATCTCTTGATGTGTTTGGTTCTCTTGTGAAACCTGGATTCCTTCGCTAAGGCAATTGCTCCAGTATTGTCACAAAAGATTTTCATTGGACCCGATGCACTAGGTATTACACCTAGATCGGATATGAACTCCTTCATCCAGACTCCTTCATTTGCTGCTTCTGAAGCAGCTATATACTCCGCTTCACACGTAGATCCCACCACGACGCTTTGCTTGGAACTGCACCAACTGACAGCTCCACCATTCAATATAAATACGTATCCGGTTTGTGACTTAGAGTCATCCGGATAAGTGTCAAAGCTAGCATCAACATAACCATTTACGACGAGCTCTTTGTCACCTCCATAAACGAGAAACATATCCTTAGTCCTTTTCAGGTATTTCAGGATGTTCTTGATCACTGTTCAGTGATCCACTCCTGGATTACTTTGGTACCTCCCTGCTAGACTTATAGCAAGGCATACATCAGGTCTGGTACACAACATTGCATACATGATAGAACCTATGGCTGAGGCATAGGGAATGACTTTCATTTTCTCTCTATCTTCTGCAGTGGTCGGACATTGAGTCTGACTCAATTTCACACCTTGTAACACAGGCAAGAAACCTTTCTTTGACTGGTCCATTTTGAACTTCTTCAAAACTTTATCAAGGTATGTGCTTTGTGAAAGTCCAATTAAGCGTCTTGATCTATCTCTATAGATCTTGATGCCCAATATATAAGCAGCTTCACCGAGGTCTTTCATTGAAAAATTCTTATTCAAGTATCCTTTTATGCTATCCAGAAATTCTATATCATTTCCAATCAACAATATGTCATCCACATATAATATTAGAAATGCTACAGAGCTCCCACTCACTTTCTTGTAAATACAGGCTTCTCCAAAAGTCTGTATAAAACCATATGCTTTGATCACACTATCAAAGTGTATATTCCAACTCCGAGATGCTTGCACCAGTCCATAAATGGATCGCTGGAGATTGCACACCTTGTTAGCACCTTTAGGATCGACAAAACCTTCTGGTTGCATCATACACAACTCTTCTTTAAGAAATCCATTAAGGAACGCAGTTTTGACGTCCATTTGCCAGATTTCATAATCATAAAATGCGGCAATTGCTAACATGATTCGGACAGACTTAAGCATCGCTACGGGTGAGAAAGTCTCATCGTAGTCAACTCCTTGAACTTGTCGAAAACCTTTTGCAACAAGTCGAGCTTTGTAGATAGTAACATTACCATCAGTGTCAGTCTTCTTCTTGAAGATCCATTTATTCTCTATGGCTTGCCGATCATCGGGCAAGTCAACCAAAGTCCACACTTTGTTCTCATACATGGATCCCATCTCAGATTTCATGGCCTCAAGCCATTTCGCGGAATCTGGGCTCATCATCGCTTCCTCATAGTTCGTAGGTTCGTCATGGTCTAGTAACATGACTTCCAGAACAGGATTACCGTACCACTCTGGTGCGGAACATACTCTGGTTGACCTACGAGGTTCTGTAGAAACTTGATCTGAAGTTTCATGATCATCATCATTAGCTTCCTCACTAATTGGTGTAGGCATCACGGGAACAGATTTCTCTGATGAGCTACTTTCCAAATTGAGAGGAGGTACATTTACCTCATCAAGTTCTACTTTCCTCCCACTCACTTCTTTCGAGAGAAACTCCTTCTCTAGAAAGGATCCATTCTTAGCAACAAATATCTTGCCTTCAGATCTGTGATAGAAGGTGTACCCAACAGTCTCTTTTGGGTATCCTATGAAGACGCACTTCTCTGATTTGGGTTCGAGCTTATCAGGCTGAAGCTTTTTCACATAAGCATCGCAACCCCAAACTTTAAGGAATGACAGCTTAGGTTTCTTGCCAAACCACAGTTCATATGGTGTCGTCTCAATGGATTTAGACGGTGCCCTATTTAACGTGAATGCAGCTGTCTCTAATGCATAACCCCAAAATGATAGTGGTAAATCGGTAAGAGACATCATAGATCGCACCATATCTAATAAAGTACGGTTACGATGTTCGGACACACCATTACGCTGTGGTGTTCCAAGTGGCGTGAGTTGTGAAACTATTCCACATTGTTTTAAATTAAGGCCAAACTCGTAACTCAAATATTTGCCTCCACGATCAGATCGTAGAAACTTTATTTTCTTGTTACGATGATTCTCCACTTCACTCTGAAATTCTTTGAACTTTTCAAATGTTTCAGACTTGTGTTTCATTAAGTAGATATACCCATATCTGCTCAAATCATCTGTGAAGGTTAGAAAATAACGATACCCGTCGCGAGCCTCAACACTCATCGGACCGCATACATCGGTATGTATTATTTCCAATAAGTCAGTGGCTCGCTCCATTGTTCCGGAGAACGGAGTCTTAGTCATCTTGCCCATGAGGCATGGTTCGCAAGCATCAAATGATTCATAATCAAAAGATTCCAAAAGTCCATCCACATGGAGTTTCTTCATGCGCTTTACACCAATATGACCTAAACGGCAGTGCCAAAAATATGTTGCACTATCATTATCAACTTTGCATCTTTTGGCATCAATATTATGAATATGTGTATCACCACGATCGAGATTCAATAAAAATAGACCACTCTTCAAGGGTGCATGACCATAAAAGATATTACTCATATAAATAGAACAACCATTATTCTCTGATTTAAATGAATAACCGTCTCACATCAAACAAGATCCAGATATAATGTTCATGCTTAACGCTGGCACCAAATAACAATTATTCAGGTTTAAAACTAATCCCAAAGGTAGATGTAGAGGTAGCGTGCCGACGGCGATCACATCGACCTTGGAACCATTCCCGACGCGCATCGTCACCTTGTTCTTAGCCAATCTTCATTTAATCTGTAGCCCCTGTTTCGATTTGCAAATATGAGCAACAGAACCAGTATCAAATACCCAGGCGCTACTACGAGCATTAGTAAGGTACACATCAATAACATGTATATCAAATATACCTTTGTTCACTTTGCCATCCTTCTTATCCGCCAAATACTTGGGGCAGTTCCGCTTCCAGTGACCAGTCCCTTTGCAGTAGAAGCACTCAGTTTTCGGCTTGGGTCCAGACTTGGGCTTCTTCCTGGGAGTGACAACTTGCTTGCCATTCTTCTTGAAGTTCCCCTTCTTTCCCTTGCCCTTTTTCTTGAAACTAGTGGTCTTGTTAACCATCAACACTTGATGCTCTTTCTTGATTTCTACCTCCGCAGCTTTGAGCATAGCGAAGAGCTCGGGAATTGTCTTATTCATCCCTTGCATATTATAGTTCATCACGAAGCCTTTGTAGCTTGGTGGCAGTGATTGAAGAACTCTGTCAATAACACTATCATCCGGAAGATTAACTCCCAGCTGAGTCAAGTGGTTATGATACCCAGACAATCTGAGTATGTGTTCACTGACAGAACTATTCTCCTCCATTTTGTAGCTATAGAACTTGTTGGAGACTTCATATCTCTCAATTCGGGCATTTGCTTGAAATATTAACTTCAATTCCTGGAACATCTCATATGCTCCATGACGTTCAAAACGTCTTTGAAGTCCCGATTCTAAGCCGTAGAGCATGGCACACTGAACTATAGAGTAGTCATCAGACCGCGTTTGCCAGACATTCAAAGCGTCTGCATTAGCGGGAGGGGGCTTGTCACCTAGTGGTGCATCAAGGACATAATTCTTCTATGCAGCAATGAGGATAATCCTCAAGTTACGGACCCAGTCCGTGTAGTTGCTACCATCATATTTCAACTTAGCTTTCTCTAGGAACGCACTAAAATTTAAGGGAACGGTAGCACGGGCCATTGATCTACAACATAGATATGCAAAAACTATCAGGACTAAGTTCATGATAAACTAAGTTCAATTAATCATATTACTTAAGAACTACCACTTAGATAGACATCCCTTGAGTCATCTAAATGATCACGTGATCCATATCAACTAAACCATGTCCGATCATCACGTGAGATGGAGTAGTTTTCAATGGTGAACATCTCTATGTTGATCATATCTACTATATGATTCACGTTCGACCTTTCGGTCTCCAGTGTTCCAAGGCCATGTCTGTACATGCTAGGCTCGTCAAGTTTAACCTGAGTATTTCGCATGTGCAAAACTGTCTTGCACCCGTTGTATGTGAACGTAGAGCTCATCACACCCGATCATCACGTGGTGTCTCAGCACGACGAACTGTCGCAACAATGCATACTCAGGGAGAACACTTATACCTTGAAATTTTAGTGAGGGATCATCTTATAATGCTACCGCCGTACTAAGCAAAATAAGATGCATAAAAGATAAACATCACATGCAATCAAAATATGTGACATGATATGGCCATCATCATCTTGTGCCTTTGATCTCCATCTCCAAAGCACCGTCATGATCTCCATCGTTACCGGCATGACATCTTGATCTTCATCGTAGCGTCGTTGTCGTCTCGCCAACTATTGCTTCTACAACTATCGCTAACGCATAGTGATAAATTAAAGCAATTACATGGCGATTGCATTTCATACAATAAAGCGACAACCATAAGGCTCCTGCCAGTTGCCGATAACTTTTACAAAACATGATCATCTCATACAATAATGTATATCACATCATGTCTTGACCATATCACATCACAACATGCCCTGCAAAAACAAGTTAGACGTCCTCTACTTTGTTGTTGCAAGTTTTACGTGGCTGCTACGGGCTTCTAGTAAGAACCGTTCTTACCTACGCATCAAAACCACAATGATGTTTCATCAAGTTTTCTGTTTTAACTTTCAACAAGGACCGGCCGTAGTCAAACTCGATTCAACTAAAGTTGGAGAAACAGACACCCGCCAACCACCTTTATGCAAAACAAGTTGCATGTCTGGCGGTGGAACCGGTCTCATGAACGTGGTCATGTAAGGTTGGTCTGGGCCGCTTCATCCAACAATACCGCCGAATCAAAATAAGACGTTGGTGGTAAGCAGTATGACTATCATCGCCCACAACTCTTTGTGTTCTACTCGTGCATATCATCTATGCATAGACCTGGCTCTGATACCACTGTTGGGAACGTAGCATGCAATTTCAAAAAAATTCTACGCTCACACAAGATCTATCTAGGAGATGCATAGCAACGAGAGGGGGAGAGTGTGTCCACGTACCCTCGTAGACCGAAAGCGGAAGCGTTAGCTTAACGCGGTTGATTTAGTCGAACGTCTTCTTGATTCAACCGATTAAGCACCGAACGTACGGCACCTCCGAGTTCTGCACACATTTAGCTCGATGACGTCCCTCAAACTCTTGATCCAGCAAAGTGTCGAGGGATAGTTTCGTCAGCACGACAGCGTGGTGACGGTGATGGTGAAGTGATCCGCGCAGGGCTTCGCCTAAGCACTACGACAATACGACCGGAGGAGTAAACGGTGGAGGGGGGCGCTGCACACGGCTAAGAACAATTGGTGTGTCCTTGGAGGCGCCCCCCACCCCCGTATATAAAGGAGGGAGAGGGGAGGAGGCCGGCCCTAGGGGCGCCCCAAGTGGGAGGAGTCCCACTTGGGCTCCTAGTAGGATTCGGCCCCCCTTTCCTTTTATCGGAGGGGGAAAGGGGGAAAGAGAGAGAGAGAGAGGGAGAAGGAAAGGGGGGCGCAGCCCCCTCTCCTAATCCTATTCGGCCTCCTTCCCTGTGGGGGGCGCGCCACCCCTTTGTGGGCTGGTGTGCCTCCCTCCTATGGCCCATATGGCCCATATCTTCCCCCGGGGGGTTCCGGTAACCCCCCCGGTACTCCGATACGTACCCGATACATTCCGAAACACTTCCGGTGTCCGAATACTATCGTCCAATATATCAATCTTTACCTCTCGACCATTTTGAGACTCCTCGTCATGTCCGTGATCTCATCCGGGACTCTGTACAATCTTCGGTCACCAAAACACATAACTCATAATACAAATTGTCATCAGACGTTAAGCGTGCGGACCCTACGGGTTCGAGAACTATGTAGACATGACCGAGACACATCTCCGGTCAATAACCAACAGCGGAACCTAGATGCTCATATTGGTTCCTATATATTCTATGAAGATCTTTATCGGTCAAACCGCATTGACAACATACGTCATTCCCTTTGTCATCGGTATGTTATTTGCCCGAGATTCGATCGTCGGTATTTCCATACCTAGTTCAATCTTGTTACCGGCAAGTCTGTTTACTCGTTCCATAATGCATCATCCCGTAACTAACTCATTAGTCACATTGCTTGCAAGGCTTATCCCAGAGATACCTCTCCGATACTCGGAGTGACAAATCCTAATCTCGATCTATGCCAACCCAACAAACACCTTCGGAGACACCTGTTGAGCATCTTTATAATCACCCAGTTACGTTGTGACGTTTGATAGCACACAAGGTGTTCCTCCGGTATTCGGGAGTTTCATAATCTCATAGTCAAAGGAGTATGTATAAGTCATGAAGAAAGCAATAGCAATAAAACTTAACGATCATTATGCTAAGCTAACGGATGGGTCTTGTCCATCACATCATTCTCCTAATGATGTGATCCCGTTCATCAAATGACAACTCATGTCTATGGTTAGGAAACTTAACCATCTTTGATTAACAAGCTAGTCTAGTAGAGGCTTACTAGGGACACTGTGTTTTGTCTATGTATCCACACATGTATCAAGTTTCCGGTTATTACAATTCTAGCATGAATAATAAACATTTATCATGATATAAGAAAATATAAATACCAACTTTATGATTGCCTCTAGGGCATATTTCCTTCAGAACCCTAAGTTAAGCACTTCTCCCATTGCAAGAAAAACCAATCTAGTTGGCCAAACCAAACCGATAGTTCGAAGAGAATTACAAAGATATCAAATCATGCATAAAAGAATTTAGAGAAGATTCAAATAATATTCATAGATAATCTGATCATAAATCCACAATTCATTGGGTCTCGGCAAACACACCGGAAAAAATTATTGCATCAAATAGATCTCCAAGAACATCGAGGAGAACATGGTATTGAGAATCAAAGAGAGAGAAGAAGCCATCTAGCTACTAGCTATAGACCCGTAGGTCTGACATAAACTACTCACGCTTCATCGGAAGGGCAATAGGGTTGATGTAGAAGCCCTCCGTGATCGAATCCCCTCCGGTAGGGTGCCAGAAAAGGTCCCTAGATGGTATCTCATGGGTACAGAAGGTTGCGGCGGTGGAAAAGTTTTTTCATGGATGCCTCTGGTGGTTTGGGAATATATGTGAATATATAGGCGAAAGA
This sequence comes from Thinopyrum elongatum, assembly GCA_011799875.1. Taxonomy (NCBI): domain Eukaryota; kingdom Viridiplantae; phylum Streptophyta; class Magnoliopsida; order Poales; family Poaceae; genus Thinopyrum; species Thinopyrum elongatum. Next base: position 231,681,588 of record CM022298.1, read on the forward strand.
ATTAGGTCAGGAGGGTCACGGGGGGCCCACAATGCAGGGGGCGCGCCCTCTACCCTTGTGGCCGCCTCGTGGCTCCTCCGACTTCATCTCCAAGTCTCCTGGGTGTCTTCTGGTCCAAGAAAAATCATCGCGAAGATTTTATTCTGTTTGGACTCCGTTTGGTATTCCTTCTCCACGAAGCTAAAAAACAAGGAAAAAACAGAAACTAGCACTGGCACTGGGCTCTAGGTTAATAGGTTAGTCCCAAAAATAATATAAATAGCATATTAATGCATATAAAACATCCAAAACGGATAATATAATAGCATGGAACAATAAAAAATTATAGATATGTTGGAGACGTATCAAGCATCCCCAAGCTAAATTCCTCCTCGTCCTCGAGTAGGTAAATGATAAAAACAGAATTTTTGATGTGGAATGCTACCTAACATATTTATCCATGTAATTTTCTTTATTGTGGCATGAATGCTCAGATCCATAAGATTCAAAACAAAAGTTTAATATTGACATAAAAACAATAATACTTCAAGCATACTAACAAGGCAATTATGTCTTCTCAAAATAACATGGCCAAAGAAAGCTTATCCCTACAAAATCATATAGTCTGGCTATGCTCCATCTTTATCACACAAAATATTCAAATCATGCACAACCCCGATGACAAGCCAAGCAATTGTTTCATACTTTTGATGTTCTCAAACTTTTTCAACTTTCACGCAATACATGAGTGTGAGCCATGGACATAGCACTACAGGTGGAATAGAATATGGTGGTTGTGGAGAAGACAAAAAGAAGGAGATAGTCTCACATCAACTAGGCGTATCAACGGGCTATGGAGATGCCCATCAATAGATATCAATGTGAGTGAGTAGGGATTGCCATGCAACAGATGCACTAGAGCTATAAGTTTATGAAAGCTCAAAAGAAAACTAAGTGGGTGTGCATCCAACTCGCTTGCTCACGAAGACCTAGGGCAATTTGAGGAAGCCCATCATTGGAATATACAAGCCAAGTTCTATAATGAAAAATTCCCACTAGTATATGAAAGTGACAACATAGGAGACTCTCTATCATGAAGATCATGGTCCTACTTTGAAGCACAAGTGTGGTAAAAGGATAGTAACATTGTCCCTTCTCTCTTTTCTCTCATTTTTTATTTGGGCCTTCTCATTTTTTTGTCTCTTTTTTTTATTTTTCGTTCGGAGTCTCATCCCGACTTGTGGGGGAATCATAGTCTCCATCATCCTTTCCTCACATGTGACAATGCTCTAATAATGAAGATCATCACACTTTTATTTACTTACAACTCAAAAATTACAACTCGATACTTAGAACAAAATATGACTCTATATGAATGCCTCCGGTGGTGTACCGGGATGTGCAATGAATCAAGAGTGACATGTATGAAAGAATTATGAATGGTGGCTTTGCCACAAATACGATGTCAACTACATGATCATGCAAAGCAATATGACAATGATGAAGCATGCTATAATAAACGGAACGGTGGAAAGTTGCATAGCAATATATCTCGGAATGGCTATGGAAATGCCATAGTAGGTAGGTATGGTGGCTATTTTGAGGAAGGTATATGGTGGGTGTATGGTACCGGCGAAAGTTGCGTGGCACTAGAGAGGCTAGCAATGGTGGAAGGGTGAGAGTGCGTATAATCCATGGACTCAACATTAGTCATAAAGAACTCACATACTTATTGCAAGAATCTATTAGTTATCAAAACGAAGTACTACGCGCATGCTCCTAGGGGGTTAGATTGGTAGGAAAAGACCATCGCTCGTCCCCGACGGCCACTCATAAGGAAGACAATCAATAAATAAATCATGCTCGGACTTCATCACATAACGGTTCACCATACGTGCATGCTACGGGAATCACAAACTTTAACACAAGTATTTCTCAAATTCACAATTACTCATTAGCATGACTCTAATATCACCATCTCTATATCTCAAAACAATCATAAGGAATCAAACTTCTCATAGTATTCAATGCGCTTTATATGAAAGTTTTTATTATATCTCTCTTGGATGCCTATCATATTAGGACTAAATTTATAACCAAAGAAAATTACCATGCTGTTTAAAGACTCTCAAAATAATATAAGTGAATCATGAGAGTTCAACAATTTCTATAAAATAAAACCACCGCCGTGCTCTAAAAAGATATAAGTGAAGCACTAGAGCAAAATTGCCTAGCTCAAAAGATATAAGTGAAGCACATAGAATATTCTAATAAATCACGATTCATGCGTGTCCCTCTCAAAAGGTGTGTATAGAAAGGATGATTGTGGTAAAATAAAAAGAAAATACTCAACTCATACAAGACGCTCCAAGCAAAACACATATCATGTGGTGAATAAAAATATAGCCTCAAGTAAAGTTACCGATAGACGAAGACGAAAGAGGGGATGCCTTTCGGGGCATCCCCAAGCTTAGGCTCTTGGTTGTCCTTGAATATTACCTTGGGGTGCCTTGGGCATCTCCAAGCTTAGGCTCTTGCCACTTTTTATTCCATAGTCCATCAAATCCTTACCCAAAACTTGAAAACTTCACAACACAAAACTCAACAAAAAATCTCATAAGCTCCGTTAGTATAAGAAAATAAATCTCCACTTTTGGTACTGTTGCGAACTCATTATTTATTTATATTGGTGTAATATCTACTCTATTCCAACTTTTCCATGGTTCATAACCCCCGATACTACCCATAGATTCATCAAAATAAGCAAACAACACAAAGAAAACAGAATCTGTCAAAAACAGAACAGTCTGTGAAGATCGGAATTGTTCTAATACTTATGTAACTCCAAAAATTCTGAACAATTAGGAAAACATAGGAAATTTGTATATAAATCTAGTATAAAAAATTCAAGGTTTTTCAACGCTCCAGTAAATTATTAAAATTCTGTTACTGGACGCAAAAGTTTCTGTTTTTCAACAAGATCAAATCAACTATCACCGTAAGCCATCCCAAAGGTTTTACTTGGCAAAAACACTAATTAAAACACAAAACCACATCTAAACAGAGGCTAGATGAATTATTCAAAGCAAAACAGGAACAAAAAAGCAAAAACAAAAATAAAATAGGGTTGCCTCCCAACAAGCGCTATTGTTTAACGCCCTTAGCTAGGCATAAAAACATGAATAGAGCTAGGTATTGTCATCTTTGGTATGCAATCCATAAGTAGCTCTCATAATAGATTCATATGGCAATTTAGTTTTATTTCTAGGAAAATGTTCCATGCCACTCCTTAACGGAAATTGAAATCTAATGTTTCCTTCTTTCATATCAATAATTGCACCAATCGTTCTAAGGAAAGGTCTACCAAGAATAATAGGACATGTAGGATTGCAATCTATATCAAGAACAATGAAATCTACGGGCACATAATTCCTATTTGCAACAATAAGAACATCATTAATCCTTCCCATAGGTTTCTTAATAGTGGAATCCGCAAGATGCAAATTTAAGGAACAATCATTAAATTCACGGAAACCTAACACATCACATAAAATTTTTGGAATCGTGGAAACACTAGCACCCAAATCACACAAAGCATGGCACTCATAATCTTTAATCTTGATCTTAATAGTAGGTTCCCACTCATCATAAAGTTTTCTAGGGATAGAAACTTCCAATTCAAGCTTTTCTTCAAAAGATAGCATCATAGCATCAACGATATGTTTAGTAAAAGCTTTGTCTTGATTATAAGCATGAGGAGAATTCAACATGGATTGCAACAAGGAAATACAATCTATTAAAGAACAATTATCATAATTAAATTCCTTGAAATCCAAAAGAGTGGGTTCATTGCTACTTAAAGTTTTGACCTCTCCAATCCCACTTTTTCAATTTTTGCATCAAAATCTAAAAACTCCGAATCATTGGGACGCCTTTTAACTAAAGTTGACTCATCTCCAGTCCCATCTTTATCAAGATTTATATTGGAAAACAAAGATTCAATAGGAGTCACATCAATCACTTTAAGATCTTCATCATTATTTAAAGCCTCCGGTTCAGCGGCCATCTTATTTACTAAGGTAGCTTGTTTATCAGAAATTTGGCCTACTAAATTTTCAAGGTGAGCAAACTGAGATTTCAAACCATAAAATTCCTTAGACATATCATCAAGCTCTTTATTCATGTATTCCATAAAACTTTTCTGCTCCTTAAGCTCGTTTCTAAAAAGACTATTATGCTCAAATTGTAAAGGCATGAAGCTCCTAACATTGTTTTCAATTTCTTCCAACCTCCTAAAGTGAGGATCAACATTCTTTGGTTGATCCATCGTGACAAAGAAAGCAAGCCAACACACGAGCACACAAAAAGCAAACGAAAAAGACGAACGGAAGAAGGGCGAATAAAAAGGCAAATCTTTTCAAAAATCGTTTTAGAAGTGGGGGAGAGGAAAACGAGAGGCAAATGGCGAATAATGTAATGCAGGAGATGAGAGTTTATGATGGGTATTTGGTATGTCTTGACTTGGCGTAGATCTCCCCGGCAACGGCGCCAGAAATTCTTCCTGCTACTTATTGAGCTTGCGTTGGTTTTTCCCTTGAAGAGGAAAGGGTGATGCAGCAAAGTAGAGATAAGTATTTCCCTCAGTTTGAGAACCAAGGTATCAATCCAGTAGGAGACAACGCACAAATCACTGAATACCTGCACAAACAATCAAACAACTTGCACCCAACGCGATAAAGGGGTTGTCAATCCCTTCATGGTTACTCGCAAAAGTGAGATCTGATAGATACAGATGAAACTAAATAAAAGATAAAGTAAATATTTTTGGTATTTTTGGTTTATAGATCGGAAAGTAAAAGATTGCAAAAATAGTAGATCGGAAACTAATATAATAGATCGGAAACTTATATGATGGAAAATAGACCCGGGGGCCATAGGTTTCACTAGAGGCTTCTCTCAAGATAGCAAATAATACGGTGGGTGAAATAATTACTGCCGAGCAATTGATAGAAAAGCGCAAAGTTATGACGATATCTAAGGCAATGATCATGAATATAGGCATCACGTCCGTGTCAAGTAGACCGAAACGATTCTGCATCTACTACTATTACTCCACACATCAACCGACTCCTGCGTGCATCTAGAGTATTAAGTTCATGAAGAACAGAGTAACGCATTAAGTAAGATGACATGATGTAGAGGAATAAACTCAAGCAATATGATGTAAACCCCATCTTTTTATCCTCGATGGCAACAATACAATATGTGCCTTGCTGCCCCTACTGTCACTGGGAAAGGACATCGCAAGATTGAACCCAAAGCTAAGCACTTCTCCCATTGCAAGAAAAACCAATCTAGTTGGCCAAACCAAACCGATAGTTCGAAGAGAATTACAAAGATATCAAATCATGCATAAAAGAATTCAGAGAAGATTCAAATAATATTCATAGATAATCTGATCATAAATCCACAATTCATCGGGTCTCGGCAAACACACCGCAAAAAAGTATTACATCGAATAGATATCCAAGAACATCGAGGAGAACATGGTATTGAGAATCAAAGAGAGAGAAGAAGCCATCTAGCTACTAGCTATGGACCCGTAGGTCTGAGATAAACTACTCACGCTTCATTGGAAGGGCAATAGGGTTGATGTAGAAGCCCTCCGTGATCGAATCCCCCTCTGGCAGGGTGCCGAAAAAGGTCCCTAGATGGGATCTCACGGGTACAGAAGGTTGCGGCGGTGGAAAAGTGTTTTCATGGATGCCTCTGGTGGTTTGGGAATATATGTGAATATATAGGCGAAAGAATTAGGTCAGGAGGGTCATGGGGGGCCCACAAGGTAGGGGGCGTGCCCTCCACCCTTGTGGCCGCCTCGTGGCTCCTCCGACTTCATCTCCACGTCTCCTGGGTGTCTTCTGGTCCAAGAAAAATCATCGCGAAGATTTTATTCCGTTTGGACTCCGTTTGGTATTCCTTCTCCACGAAGCTAAAAAACAAGGAAAAAACAGAAACTGGCACTGGCACTGGGCTCTAGGTTAATAGGTTAGTCCCAAAAATAATATAAAATAGCATATTAATGCATATAAAACATCCAAAACAGATGATATAATAGCATGGAACAATAAAAAATTATAGGTATGTTGGAGACGTATCAATATGTTTGAAGTCAATGCACATGCCGAGTGAATTATCCTTCTTGGGGACCATGACGATGTTGGCGAGCCACTTGGAGTGGTATATCTCACGTATGGACTCAGCTGCCAGGAGCCGAGCCACTTCCTCACCAATCGCCTTCCTCTTTTCTGCAGCAGAACGGCGGAGGTGCTCTTTGACAGGTTTGACCTTTGAGTCGACATGCAAACGATTCTCATCCAGTCCCCTGGGTACACCCGGCATGTCTGATGGTTTCCATGCGAAGATGTCCCAGTTCTCACAGAGGAACTGGATGAGCTCGGCTTCCTATTTGCTGTCGAGTGTCGATGATATGTTGGTCGGAGCAGCTGTGGGATCTTCCGGGTGAATGTGAACTTGCTTCGTTTCTCCTGCCGACTGGAAGGCAGATTCAGAAGCTGGCTTCTTTGAGCGGAGCAAATCACTCGGATCGGCATTTTTCTTGTATTCTTCTAGCTCCACCACTGCCATCTGCTCATCAGCAATCTTGGATCCCTTCTGGAGGCATTCCTCGGCTCTCTGCCTATTTCCTGTGACGGTAATCACGCCTTTGGGTCCGAGCATCTTCAGCTTAAGATACATGTAAAATGGGCGGGCCATGAAACGTGCATACGCCGGTCGGCCTAGAATGGCATTATAGGCACTGTGAAAATCTACAACTTCAAACGTCAACTTCTCTTTGCGAAATTTTTTTGAGTCACCAAAAACCACATCTAAAGCGATCTGCCCGAATGATTTTGCCTTCTTTCCTGGGATGACCCCGTGAAACTGCATATTGCTTTCACTGAGTCAGGACATCAGAATGCCCATCCCCTGGAGGGTCTCAGCATACAGAATGTTCAAACCATTGCCACCATCCATAAGAACTTTGTGCAACCGAGTGCCCCCGATGATTGGGTCGACCACCAAAGCCTGCCGCCCAGGAGTAGCAACATGAGCTGGGTGATCCGACTGGTCGAAGGTGATGGGAGTCTTTGACCACTTGAGGTATGTTGTAGTTGCCGGAGCAACCATGTTCACCTCACGGTTGATGACTTTCAGTCGACTTTTGCTCTCAACATCAGCAAAAATCACCAAAGTAGCATTGACCTTTGGGTAATCTTCTGCCTTTTCTTCATCCTCATCCTTTTCAGACCCCTTTTCACTCGGTTGTCCTTCACGGAACTGTTGAATAAGGAATCTGCACTGTCGAGTGGTATGTTTGGGCAAAATCAGGTTACCCTCCTCATCCTTCTTTGTGCAGATGGCGCACGGAAGGTCCAGGACGTCTTGGTCTGACTGATCCTTCATCTTTTTGGGTACCCACGGCCCCTTGGGCTTTCCTTTGAACTTGCCTTGAGTTGTCACAACTGCTGCTTCTGCCTGACCAGCGGCCTCAGCTTTGCGTTTTTGCTTCCAACTGGGATTCCCGCCTCCAGTGTCAGGATCTGTAGCCTTTCCTTTACTATTACGGAGTCGGTCCTCCTCTTCACCATTCGCGTACCGAGTGGCTATCTCCATCATCCGGTTCAGAGTCATGGCCCCAGAGCGACCAAATTTTAGTGTGACCTCCCTGTACCGTACGCCTTCCTTGAAGGCGCAGACTGCTTGGTGCTCTGGAACGTTCTCTACCAAATGGTGAAGTGTAGTCCAACGCTGGATGTAATCTCTCAAAGTTTCATTCGACTTCTGGACACAATGCTACAACTCAGTCAGCCCTTCGGGTTGCTTGCAAGTGCCTTCAAATGTTTTGATAAACACTCGGGCCAAGTCTTCCCAACAATAAATGCTAGCGGGGGCCAACTGGTACAACCAGGCTCTGGCCGAGCCTTCAAGCATCAATGGCAGGTGCTTCATAGCCACTTCATCATTGCCTACACCAATCTACAAGGCCACTCGGTAATCTTCTAACCATGTGTCTGGCTTCGACTCACCAGTAAACTTGCTCACTCCTGCGGCCAACCTGAAGTTGGGAGGAATCTCAGTGGCTCGGATGGCTCTACTGAAACACTCGGGCCCGGAGATGGACGCTCTGCTTCCACTCGGGTGATCTCTGTCCAAACCTTCTTGGTTAGCCCTGCCTCTGTCAACCAGGCCCTGCACGAGGACTGATCTTGCATCAAATCCGAGCTCTCGGGGGTCGACTGGAATCCTCCGCTCGTCACCGAACGGGCGCCTATCATCGTACCGCTGGGGCGCGTACGAACCGCCCCTCGGAGGGGGCGTAGGCACTCGATGACGGTCGTCACGGTGATATCGAGGATCAAACTGTGCGTGGCCTCGATCCATGTACTGATCTTGGCGGTAACCACGATCTTCTTTCCACGGAGGCGACCTTGGGTTGTACGCAGACTGCACTGTGTCCGCCCTGACGGACCTGTTGTGAATCCTGTTGCGCGACCGGGAAATAGCTGAATTCTGCTCCCCAGCCGCCCTGAGCAACGCCCGAATCTGCTCTAGGCCTCTTCCAGCCTCGGAGCGGGATGGTTGGATTGAATCCGCAATATGCATGGCTGCTGCAACATTCTGAATGGGAGTGCGGTATACCTGACACTCGTCTCGAGATCTAGTCGGGAACAATTGTCGCTGCCGTCGACTGGAACTTGGGAGTCATCTGCGAGCATGGTCATCGAGTGACTTCTGAAGATTCCCCAGGCGCGCACGTTCAACCAGAGTGGCTATGCGTGCAGCCTCCAAAGCCTGGGCTTTGGCAGTCTCCCCCATGATGAGGGTCTGGAGAGCCTGTTCATCCCTGCGCCACCGCTCTTCTCTTTGTTCTGCAGTAAGGGCTTGCGGGTAGTACTCGTCTTCGCCGTGTGACGGGCCATCGCTTCCATCGCCGCCGCGGGGGAACCCTGGTGGGCTACGCTGGGGCCCGACCATGAGGACCTCTGCCGTGGGATCATTGCTTTCGCACTCGAAAAGGGAATCCGAGTGGCCAGTCGATAGATCAAACAAACCATACAGGGACTCATCGGGCTCGATTGCCGCGATCTGAGGAGTGGCCGACTGACGGGCCACCGCGTGCTTCACCCACCGCTGGAGCCGTGAGCGACCGGATCGCTTGCGACAGCGAACAGCGGGAAGGGAAGACACCACTGGAGCTGACCAGTACTAAGTCGACGGCTGCCGCAAAAGGACGCCACAGGCACTCGCTCGGAAGTGCGCCGCCCCGCGAATGGGGAGTGCCTCGACATCGAGTGGGGCTTCCTGGAGCCAGGGCGAATCATCAGCGATGAAGATGAGCGCGCCGAGATGGATCTCGCGGCCCAAAGATAATCCACCGCCGGAAACCATGTCGATGGAGATTGGAGATCGCAACCTCGTCGGAAGTCGCTTAGACGCCTGCCCCACGGTGGGCGCCAACTGTTGTGGGAACGGGTCTGACAGTAGAGATGGGGGGTACATAGGAGAGGGCAGAGTCTAGCTGCGGCGAGGTTGTACACTCGATTTTACAAGTTCAGGCCCCTCTCGGAGGAGGTAACAGCCCTACGTCTCGGTGCCTCGAAGGCTTTGTTGATTGGAGTGTTTAGTTACAGGGGGTGCAAACCCTTGTGCAAGAGGGGAGGGGTGGCTTATATAGAGTACGCCGACCCCTTGCACTCCTCAGTTATGCAAGGGCTCAATGAGAGAATAAAGTCACGAACGTTACTGGTAACGCCCATGTTTAATGGTCTTTATATCGACGGAGTGATTGCCTGACCGTTGCCATCCTGGGGTGACTATAGGTCTTCTGTTCTCTGAATGGAATTGGGTGTTCCGAGTGGATAACGACGGTCGAGTGGAAGTGGAGTAGTTTGAGTGGATCTTCTGTCGAGTGAACCGCACCCTGCGGGCATTTCAGTCGGTATCCCCTTCCTGTCTTTGTAGGACTTGGTCTCTTGTGTGGTGTCCTTGGGTAGGGCATGTAGGTCAGGCCTAAGACCCTACCCTAGGTACATGTCATCGTCAATTGCTACAAGTGATACGACGGTCTTTCTTTGTACACTCCTCCCCCATCTTTATAGTTACCTCTCAAAGATGAATGAAATGATATATATTGGGTATTCTATATGTGCATTTTGGTATACGAAAACTCAGTAAAAGTTTCCGAGGTTCGAATTTTCAATAAAGCTATATGCACTACATTTTGGAATGGAGGGAGGAGCATACGGCAGTTGCTAACACTGACGTGGAAGATTTGTGTGTCGGAGGAGTGGCTGTTCTGTTAAATGCCATGGCAAAGTTGACACTGTCGGTTGCCGATCTAACGGTTCTTACGGCGTTCGTCAGGAAACAGCTTGTGGTGAACGTTTGTCTGATATGATTTACGAACACATGCATTGCATTCATACGTGCCCGGTGCCCCCTCTCTCTCACGCACACACGCACCTTCACGAATCACGACTCTCCCGAGTCCTCTCGCACCCACCGTCTATCTTAAGGTAGACATCACACACATATGTGCTCTTCACACCCTACCCTCAGAACTCCTAAAAAATAAAAGACATCTCGCACCTTTTATTTTAACTCACACGTCACACACTTATACTATTACTCTTGTGGCGAACGTTCTATATTGTACTCTCACGAAGAGAAGCGGTGCACGCACACACTAGTTCTCTCACACCCACTCGCGGGTACACTTTGGAGCACATTTTTGTTTGAAGCTAGGAGCGCATTTGTTTACAAAGAGGCATCCCAATTGACATTTTGACTAGTCTAGTTTTCAACTTGATGGAGGGTCGGGGACCGCACGTGAATGATACAGTACATAGTGCGTCCTGGACGCGGTGATTTGATAGTGCGATCTGGAAGCGGTGGCACGTTATTGATCGAGTTTTATTTTTACTTGAACTTTAAATGAAAATAGTGGTCCGCGTGTATTCAATTTAATAACGACTGCTACAACAAAATCACTCCACTATATATATAAGCAGGAGCCTCGGCGCTTGCTTTACTAGGGTTCCTCTCTTTCACTCTCTCATGCTCTCCAGATCTAAGCAAGACATAGGTGGCCACACTCTCTCTCTGCTCATGGCTGGTCAAAAATCCGGCCGGACCACCTCGACCGGGGCAGGGGTGTAGGTGCACCGTTCACGTGGTCGTCGGCGGCGAGGGAGGAGACCAACAGCTGCCCGCGTGTCCCGATCGGCGGCCGTGCCGTTCTCTCCGAGACAGGGCCGGCTCGGGAGGGCCTCCGACCCCTTCTTCTTCCCTGCGGTATTGTGGCCAAGATGCGGCCTCCCGACGCCATCTTTGCCACATCCCGATGACCCTCAGGTATATATTCCTTCGAAACCTGCCTTGCTCTACTGCCCCAGCTCCCCACGTGGCTGCGTGTGGATCTTTTTCTACTTTCGTCGGCTGTTCCAAAGCCACCTAGACTTTTACTATTATTAGAGGTAAAGCTATTTCATATAGTTGAATCTAAGAGTTGGTTCAAACAGGGAAGAAAGTGGGAAAGTTGTAGCATGAATCTAGGACTTGGTTCTAAGAGGAAATGGGGGGAAGTAGTAGATACTGGCTACCCACCCGGTCTCTTGGTTGAAAAGGCGAAGAAAGCGTGGTGGATGGCGAAGGGTGGGGGAGGTGGACCTGTCTCTTGGTCGAAAAAGGAAAGAAAGTGAGGGGTGTTGGGGGACAATGCAAATGAGAACGAGCAGGTCTAGATTTCCTGTGTTCACATAGGAAAATGTAGCCGAGGAGATAAAAAATGGAACAAATGCAGACATGCTGCCTGAGTGTTTGCCGCTCTCGGCAACCACATCTGCCTCACCACTTTATGCCCCTGCTGTCCCTACGCCCATATCACTACCGTTAATGTAAAATCACATGAAGCATTAAGCAATGCCACCTAATGTCACTATTAAGTAATGGTCTAGTGCCGTCGATAAATTGAAGCTATGCCACCACCATTTTATGAAGTGCTTCCGTCTTGCTTTATTTCCATGAATTGTGTTTTTGCAGTTACACTTAAATCTTACACCGCTAACATTGCTTCATCCCAGTGGAACTGCACAAATTTGATTGCACATTTACTGACCATGTGCTACTCTCATGACAGTAATACTAATGCTATTATTCTGCATGTTAATCTAGTGGCAGTGTTGATGTGATGTGATGCTACTTCTTACTTAAGGGCACTTTCATACTGTCAATGTAGTGCCAATTATAACACAATAGATGCTGCTGTTAATCATATGCCACTGCAAATAATTGTCACTGTTTAAATAACCATATTTCATATTTGCGCAAACAGGGATGTCTGTCTCCATATCGTTTCTATCTGCGCAATCAAAAGTACACACCTCAGTTTTAGTAGAACTGCACAAAATGAGATGGCTATTCCTAGCTGCCGTCGTCTAACTACCCATATTCCAGGTATTCCTACATTGGTAGTAACTAGGTAGAATGACCAACGCAATCTAAAAGAAGTTGATTCATACATTTTACTTCTTGATTGCAGTGCAGGGACGAGCGAAAACAACTGCATCCTAGTCGGGAATGCACTTTCTCCTAGTTCATCCATGGACAGAGGACTAGCTGGCACAGCTACACGGAGGTTTTTGGGACAGGTGCGCGGACAAGAGGCATTGTGGTCTGCATATTTCTGCAAATAGCGGTGCTTTAATTTAGTGGAACTGCACAAGAAGTTCAGATGGTCAGTACACTACATGGTTTAGTTCAGCATTCCAACTGAGAACACAATTATAATTGGTTATTCTAGAATGAGAGAACCTAACCCTGGATGGTGGCAACAAGAAAAACCAGAGTGAACTCCAGGAAATTAAAGCCTGCCTAGGAAGGCCCTTTGCTCAGACAAGCCTTGCTTGATTTTTCCTGATTTGTAAACCTTCTCATAACTTTGTCTTTTGCTGTGAACTAGCAAGATGCCCGTGCGTTGCATGGAACATCAAGATGCATTTGTATGAGTAGTTTATCTAGTGAGAGAAAAGGATGAACAAGGGAAGGCCTTATTTTCAAATGTGGAGAGGGGTGTGGGTATCTTTTTGCAAAATTGCCATAGTTTCCTTCCTATCCGTCAGATATAAATCGGACGGCCTATATTGTAGGATGGCAGGCACACCATCATCACCAACTCTGTTTTTTATAAGGGTAGAGACTAGTAAATGTTTGTTATGTTCTATGAATCATTGAGATGTATAAAATTGCTTAACTTATGCTTTTCAAGTATTTTATGAAGCCGAGTTTAATGTGATTGTTCCACATGAACGCTGGACTAGCGTGTGAACATTTGGAATTTACATTGTGGCCTCAGTTAACTGCATGAACCACTGTAACAAGATACGTAGTTGCTTATATGTCAGACAGCAGATTATTGATTGTTAGTTGGTCGATAGCCGACTTTTCTAGTGTTGAAGCGAGCTGAGCCAATGTGCCGTGTTTTGCACAACTGCTTACAAGTGGGGTAGCACCAACAGTGTTTACAAGTACTTAACCAGCCTTACATACCCTATGTATATGTTGTCGCACAGTTGTTGAACAAGTACTCTATTTTATTAAACACACACTGCTCATATGATAAACCGTGACAACTTATGTCTTACCATGCCATATTACATGAAAAAACTAGTGAGAACGCATCTATTTCGGCAACAATTAGGATGGTTCTCACATGATTCACGGGCACACAAAAGTAGCAGTAGTTCCCATAGGCGGATTCAAATAGAGTACTAGCCCCAGAGGGCTCGATAATAGGCAAGGTTCGGATAATTAGACACAATCCAAACTACTTTTAAACACTAGCTGGGGCAACTATTTCATGCCTCGATCTAATTTGGGATGGACACAAGACGGACCTTGCCATGAACATCATCGAGGACGTCCGGTAGCAGCTCAATCCTATGAACCTTCCTAAAGATAACCTTGTGGCCTTGCCACTCATAAACTTGTTTGTGGAGGCATGCCACGTCATCTTCCTGCGTAAGCTTGACAAGAACAGTATGCCTCACAAACGAAGGAGTAGCTTCGAACTTGTTGTGCTTCAGTACACCCTGGACAACACGCTTGACAACAGTGAGGCTGGAATACATCTCGACATTGGTATAAGTGCAAATGGCTTCCAGGATCCAACAACCTAAGAACTTTGTTTTCCCAGTGCGTATATTCAGGTCATCCGCCTCATAGCGAGTGACATGTACAACCACACAATCCTTGTCTGCATCAGGACTCTAATTGAAACAGAAACAAATTTTGAATTACTCCAATATAAGAAACACAAGTTATATAAACCACCATGTAGAGTCAAAAGTATGCATGACAGGGAAGGTAGCATGGCATCGAAGCTAATAAAATTTTGCATTATTTACCACCACATACTTAGATGAAAAACCTTAATCGAGATCAGCAAAGAAGAAAATCACCTTGGGCAGCTCAGCGGGGGGGGGGGGGACACATCCTCGAGGGGGGAAAACTGCTCCTGCAGGGCCACGGGGGCTGTAACCTCAAATGGGGCGTTGACCATCTCAGTAGTGGTTGTGAGCGTATCTGGGGTCGGCTCGGTGGCTGCCTCCATCTTCTTGGAGCTCTCTGTCTCGTGGGGATCAGCCTCCCGCGTCTGCTCCAACATCGGCAGATCTTTGCCTGGTTCTCCTTGGTCCATCATGAAACTGACGAATACTAGGAGACAACTGAAAGGAAAACACAATCGCAATGACAATGAAACAAAAAAGAGAGTGAGGATCGGTTACTGCTTTGCAAAAGTTCTTTTTTTCTGAAAGAAAATATACCAACATCACGGATCCGCTTACCTTCCCTTCGTTGGGAGAGAAGAACAATGGCAGATGCGAGTGTTGGCTTTCTTGAAGACGGTGAGGGAGAAGGGGATTCAGCAAAGAGTGAAATGATGGTTGCTTCGGCCGTCAAACTTAAACTGCGGGGAGGTGGGGTTTTGTGATATGATGACTCGTTACTGCCGCGCTACAACCGGGGTGACTCTCTGCCTGCATACCGCCTTCTAATTTGGTGGATGGCATTTGGGCCCGCGTGATGCATGGCCCGCATGTCGGTGAACCAAAGTAAAACGGCATTCGATAGAGGGAGATGTTTCGATGACCTCGGAGGAGCCAGAAGCGGTAGTGTATCCACTGTACTAGTAGTAATTGTTTTTCTGGGTAGCTGTAGAGTGTCTCCACTATACTAGTAGTAATTGTTTCTCTGGGCCCAAGACAAAACAGCCCATCCACCCTAGTAAATAATAAAATCAATTCAAAAGCCCATATATTTACTTAATGAGAGGCGCTACCCAGCACAGCACCCCCCAAAAAAACCTGGGTGCTCTTCTTCCTCCTCACTCCCACCCACCTCACGTAAGGTCTCTCCACTCGTACCCCCAAATTCCTCACCTCACTCCTATAGAAAACCCTAGCTCCCCTTCTTCCTCGCTACTACAGAACCCCAGCTCCCCTTCTTCTTCACTCGCACTACAACTAGGCTCGTCATTCATTACTCTGCTCAAATCCATGAGCTCGACGCGACGCCCTCGAGGAAAATGGAGTCGGCTGACCCCAGCGCCAAGAAGATGAGGCTCCCGCCAGTGGCGACGCTTGTTGTAGATCCCACACCCGGCAGCACGGGGAGAAGCGGCGAGCCCGCCCCCACCGGATCCCAGGAACCCGTAGAATCTCGGGTGGACCGCATCAGCGATCTCCCGAACGCCATCCTTGGGGAGATCATCTCGCTTCTCCCCACCAAGGATTGCTGCCACACCCAAGTCCTCTCAACTCGGTGGCACCCTCTATGGCGCGCCACGCCCCTTAATCTCGACTATCGTCAGCTATCTATCTTTAATGATTTTGAACTCCCCAGAGCCATCATCTCCTCCCACCAGGGCTCCGTTCAAAGCCTCTGCATCCCGTCATGCTACCTGAGCAAGCATAGCATGCCCTGCACGGTGGACGCCTGGCTGAAATCCCCTGAATTCACAGAACTACAGCTGCTTGAGTTCTACTATTCCCCAGGAAATCACCTACCAGATACCGAACGCCATGTACTTGTGCCCTCAGCACTGATGTCCATCTCGCGGTTTTCCTCCTCTCTCCACACCACCACCTTTGCGCTGTGCTACCTACCAGACAATCTGGTACTAAACCTTCGACTCCCATTTCTCAAAAAACTTTCACTTGTGCGGGTTCGTATATCGGAGGCCTCATTGCACAGCATCATCCACTCCAGTTGCCCTGCCCTGGAGTGCTTGGTGCTTGTTTTCACAGTTAGAATCGGTTGTCTCCAAATAAAGTCGCCTAACCTTGTAAGAATTGGAATTTCTTTTGATGGAAGGCAGCTCATCATCGAAGATGCCCCTTCACTTCCAAGGTTGATCCTTGATTCTAGTTATTCACCATCACAAATAATTGTCATCTCTGCGCCTAAACTGGAGACCTTGGGTGTAATACATGATCTCTGTGCTCATTTCAAGATGGTGTTTGGCTCCATGGTTCTTCAGGTACTGTATATTATCATCTACACTTGTAATCATAAGCTGCATTTTAAATTTCTGCGCATAAGTTCTATATCATCTTGGAGTACACATTTTCTACTAATATTATGTTCTATGCTCAATGAAGAGTTTCTCCATGGATAGCCTATCAATGGTGCTTGATTCTGTCAAGATCTTATATATCCAAATGAATAGTTTTGATCTGAACAAGATTATTGTCTTGCTGCAATGCTTTCCATGTCTGGAGAAGTTGTGTATAAAGGCGATAATTTCACGCACATTGGAAGCCCGCATATAGTGTACTAGAATTAACCGTTCAGCTGTTGCTCTTTCGACACTCTTTTTTAGACCTTAACTATTTTCAATCTTCATGTCTATTTAGGCAACAGGACGGGGTAAGAAAGTTATAACCAACCGATGGATTCGTAAGCACCGGGATTTTCTCACTTCTCATGACATTTGATTGAAGACAATAACGCTAGAACGATATGTAGCCAACCATGCAAACACTAGATTTGTCACATTCTTCCTGCTGAATGCGAGGTTACTATTGTCCATCAGGCTTAAGTTTATCAGCAGCATGGTTTGACGGATGGGTATGTCGAAGAGCAAAAACAGGAGTTTCAGGTGGACAAAAGGGCTTCTGAATGTGTCGGGCTTCTATTTACAACATCTTGTGGTCATAATCTAGTAAATTTTATGACCCAGGATGTTCATTCTATGGACCTGACCGCCATTTGACTGTGACTGCCAAAAACAGTGCTGGAGTTAGATGTTGTTGCCCTTTTCAATCTGGGTTTTGTCTAAACCTGATGAACAATTAACCCTCGTGCCTTTGTACAATTTGTAAGCTAGAGTTAGATGTTGTTGCCCTTTTCGACTCGGCTGTGACTGTCATATTTTCTTTGAAACAAGGCAAATGGCTTGCTATTAGTTTAATTAAGAGTGAAATATTGTAACAAATCCCAACCAAGGGAAATAACACCACTCTCGCCAGCTGCTTGAGCTCATTGTGCATTACAGAACCCAAGTGATTAGCCCCCACCAGTACCCACAAACTTATTTTGAACTAGCACACCAAATGGGCTATAAATTTTCATAAGAAAGGCTGCATGACCGTGACAGATTTGGATTCTAACATTTGGGACCGATGAGGAAAAAGCCTATCCAAGGTGGTGTCGACTTACTAGTCAACAAACGATTCTGCCTACCAGCCGTTGGATTGACATCCAACATCTGCCGTGTATCTTCTATCTCTTGTCTTCTTCCTCCAGCCGCCCAAACCAAACCACCCCGTCGGTTCCGCCTACTACCGCCTCCCATGGCTGGCTGCGCCTCCGCCGCCCTACCGTACCCTCAAACGTTGGCCAGTCCCTCCCTCTATTCCCCCACATGTCCTGTTATTCTCCGGCGACGTCAGCCCCAACACGCACCCACACCCGAACCAGTCAACCCTCGTACTCCCCTCCGCCTGCGAATAGACTCGCGCATCTTCCACGGCTCATGTTCGTTCCGTCCGAGGCCTCGCCATCGTCCTCCGCCTTGGTTCACTCGCCGTGCACGGTGCGCCGTCGTCTAGCGTTGTCAATGTCGTCAACAACCGAGAGGAACAAGCAGATGACTGTACGTGGGGAGGATGACAGTAGGGACCCACCAGGGTTCATGGCAGTACGCAAGCAAGTGCCTCGTTATTACAAGCCCAAAAAAATGGTTCCTCCTAATGGTTGGACATCTAGGTCCCACGCCATTGTCAACGTAGTCAATAAACAAGAGAATTACACAACGAGCGGCTGACACCAGGGACCCAGCAGGTCGCACAGTTGTTATTTACTTTTTTTTGAGGAATAAGCAGTTGTTATTTATACTAGTTTTAGAGACGGATCAGGGTAACAACGGGGCTGTGCCCGTCTAGCCAGGGTTTTATTTTATGTTTACCACATGATGAGCCCAATTGTGTTTTTTTCTTGCTGAAAATGGCTAGCCTAGTTCTACTTTTTTTAAAGAAATACCCAACGGAGGCCTACTTGCTTTCTCAGCCCTGCTGGGCTGCAAATCTTTCAAGACGAGAGCGATGTATTCGCTTGCCCAGAAAATGAAGTAGTAAGAAATGGGATATAAATTTATAAACACAGCAAACCGGCAATTAGTTTCAAATATCATTTTTTAAAGATTTCGACATTTCAAATTTAATTGTTTTTTTGCAGGGGAAATTACGTTGGATTTTAAATTGATATACATTTATTATTTTTAAATTAGTTTAAACGTGACTCGAAATTTCGGGATTAAAAATAGTTCGAACCGCACCGAAATATGCAAAATTTCGTAGAAATTTTTAACTGTGGCCACAATATGGGTTGTAATGCTAACAAAAAGAATATGGGCTCCAAAAAAATTCTTAAGAATTAGCAAATGGGCTGTAAATTATTAGAAATAATGGCAGATGGGCTGTATGCTGTTTTCCATAGATTTGAGGCTGACTTGTGCGCCTACTATAGATTGACGCGTACGCTTTCCTAAAAAAAGGTTGACGCGCACGCAAGGCCGTGTCAACTTAGTCAACACACGAGAGCAGTGACTGTTGGATGTCCATCCAACGGCCACCGTGCTTCTTCAATCTCTGCTCTTCCTGCTCCAGCCGCTCAAACCAGCGCCGGCGGGACTGCCTGCTCCCTTCTCCCGTGGCCGGTTGTGCTGCCGCGCAGGCCGCACCGCCCCACCCTACTCCATCGCTAGCCAGGCCATTCCTCTACTCATCCACACCTCCTATTATTTTCCGGCGACGGCAGTCGAACCAGTAAACCCTCATACTCCCCCCCGCGTGGGCAAGCACTGCCGAGTCTTCCCCGGCTCTGGGTCGTTCCCTTCCTAGGGCTCGCCGTCGTCCACCGCCCTGGTGCTCTCGGCGCAGCGTGGTCAACGTGGTCAACGAACGACATCCATCGGAAGAGGACTGTACGTGAAGAGGCTGACAGCTGGGTCCATGGCCGCACGCAAGGAAGTGCCTTCTTATTACGCGCAAAATAATGATTCCTCTACCTGACAACAGGGACCCACCGGAAGGGCCTCTATATTTCACGAAAAAAATGTTCCTCCCACTGACAGCTCGGACCCACCAGCTATATCTTCGCACGCAAGGAAGTGCCTCCTTATTATGCACAAAAAATGAATACTCCCCTGCTATCTGGGACCCACCATAGTTGGAGGCTGACTTGTGGGCCTACTAAGTTGACGCGGACGGAGGGCTTTGTCAACTTAGTCAATATGAACGATTCTAGCTCCAGTGACCGTACGATGTCCATCCAACGGTCGTAGTGCTTCTTCAACCTCTGGTCTTCTTGCTCCAGCCGCCCAAACCAGCGCCGGTTGTGCCGCCTGCTCCTGCCTCCCGTGGCTGGCTCTGCTGCCGCGCAGGCCTCACTACCCCACCCTACTCCCATCGCTGGCCTGGCTATCCCTGTACTCACCCAGACTTGCTGTTATTCTCCGGCGATGGCGACCTCACACTGCAGCCCAACCAGTAAACCCTCGTACGCCCCTCCGCGTGGGAAACAACTGCCGAGTCTTCCCCGGCTTTAGGTCATTCCCTTCCTAGGCCTTGTCGTCGTCCACCGCCTTGGTGCTCTCGGCGCGGCGTGGTCAACGTGGTCAAGGAATGACTTACATCGGAAGAGCACTGTACGTGGAGAGGATGACAGCTGGGTCCATGGCCGCAGCAAGGAAGTGCCTCCTTATTACGCGCAAAATAATGATTCCTCCGCCTGACAGCAGGGACCTACCGAAAGGGCCTCTGTATTTTGGCTTAGCTGTATTTTGCGAAAAAAATCTTTTCCCCCCTGACAGCTGGGACCCACCAGCTATATCTTCGGACGCAAGGAAAGTGCCTCCATATTAGGTGCGAAAAAAATGAATCCTCCCCCTGACAGCTCGGACCCACCATCAATAACTTCGCACGCAAGGAAGTCCGTCCTTATCCTCCATGACAGTCGGGACCCACCTGGTCGAAGCGTACGTAGCATTGTCGCGAACGTGTACGTACATACTGGTCGATCGGTCTCTCTGCAACGATGAACCGTGGCCAGGCAAGCAGCGTCATGTGTAGTAGTAGAGCCCCCGACGTAGAAGTTCAGGCAGTCCCTTCTAAACCGTGTACACGTACGTACAGCCACATGCCAAAAAATACGGCCACATATGTACATACGGGCGGGGTCTCGAACGCCTACTTGCGCATACGTACGGCCAGGGCTCGTGGACATGGAGAGGCAACGGACAGCAGCAACGGCGTCCTGTTCATCGGGCAGCCAACCGGCTGGGTCGGAATGGAGAAACAACGTCCTGTTCATCGGGAGGCAACAGACTGGGTCGGAATGCGTCCTGTTCAACGGGAGCCAACCGGCTTGGATGGAACAGCCGAAACGGGGTCTGGCATACCGGAGTACAGAGGAAACGGCCTTCTGTTCGACCGGCTATGGTTGAAACGGGGGTCCTGTTCATCGGGAGGGGTGTGGCGTACCGCAAAACGGAGGAAACAGACTTGTGTTGGAGCGCTACGGTCAAAACGGGGGTCCTGTTCATCGGGAGGGGTGTGGCGTACCGCAAAATGGAGGAAACGAACTTGTGTTGGAGCGCTACGGTCGAAACAGGGGTCCTGTTCATCGAAGGGGTGTGGCGTACCGCAAAACGGGACTCCACGGGGCTACTGTTCACCCACCGTCGACTTCCTTCAGACTCCACCTGCACTGTTCATCCACTGCGTCTTCTTCCTGCCTCCACCAGCTACTGTTCATCCAGCCCTCCACCGGCTACTGTTCAACCAGCCCTCCACGGGGTCCTGTTCATCCACCCCCAACCAGCTCGGCTGTGGCGGCCTCCTCTTGGGGTCCTGTTCATCCAGTAGCAACGGCCTACTACTACTACCACGGGGTCCTATTCATCCAACCCTCATCGGGAACTGTTCATCCAACCCCAACCACGTACGTCTCGACTCGTTCAACCAACCCCCACGTTCACTGTTCATCAAGAGGCAGCAGGTTCGATCGGCTTCAGTTAGCAGCAGTAGCGAAGGAATCCCTCAATCGGGTTCAGTTAACAGCCAGGAATCGATCGATCGCTCGGGTTCAGTAACGTAGCTAGTGCAATCACTCGGGTTCAGTAAGCGAACGCCTCGGTTGGGTTCAGTTAGAGCCCAATGCCTCGCACACACGCGCGTACGTATACGAGAGAAAATGCACAAACCTCCGTGCATCGCTCGGCCCCGACCACCCACCGTAACCAGGAACTCCCCGAAATTTTCCTCGCCCTCGCTTCTACCATGATTTTTTTCCGTCATGGACGGCCCAAAGAATGTCATGCATGTGCGTCTCCGGCCCGCCCAAGACGAAAAGCCCATTTTCTGTCATGATTTTTTGTCATAGAAGTAGGAGCCCACCACATCTATGATGATACCGGGTTTTGTCACAATTATCGTCATAGAAGTGTCATAAGCATGACAGGAAAAAAATTCTTTCGGCCCAAAATGTCACGGATGTGTCTTTTTTTGTAGTGTTAGCATAAGGAGACATTTTCAGAATATTAGTCAAACGCATGCGCAAAAAGACGGGCCTAAGCATTTCAACAAAGCGCTCAAATTCTTCATCATCCTTATTCTTTGAAGCTTTAGGAGGGAAGGGCATGGGTTTCTGAAACCATGGCTCTCTTTCTTTACCATGTTTTCTAGCAATGAAGTCTCTCTTATCATATCTTTTATTCTTAGGTTGTGGGTTATCAAGATCAACAACAGGTTCTATCTCCACATCATTATCATTACTAGGTTGAGCATCAACATGAACATCATCATTATCATTATTATTAGGTTCATGTTCATCACCAGATTGTGTTTTAGCATTAGAAATAGAAATATCATTTGGATTTTCAGGTGTGTCTACAATAGGTTCACTAGAAGCATGCAAAGTCCTATCATCTTTCTTTTTCTTTTTATTACTAGAAGGACTAGGTGCATCAGTATTAATTCTTTGAGAGTCTTGTTCAACTCTTTTAGGATGGCCTTCAAGATACAAAGGTTCCTGAGTCATTTTACCACCCCTAGTCATAACTCTAACAACATGATCATTCATCTTGTTGTTCATTTCATTAAGCAAATCATTTTGTGCCTTGAGAACTTGTTCTACTTGGGTTTTTACCATGGAAGCATGTTTACTAACAACCTTGAGATCATTAACAGTTCTAAACATAGAGTCACTCAAGTGGTCAATCATATAAGCATTTCATTTCAATTGTCTACTAACATATGCACTGAAGTTTTCTTGTTTAATAATAAAGTTATCAAATTCATCCAAGCATTGACTAGCAGATTTAGTATGAGGAATATCACCTTCATCAAATCTATAGAGAGAATTTACCTCTACTACCTGTGTCGGGGTGTTAAGACCATGTATTTCTTCGATATGTGGTAAATTCTTAACATCTTCAGCTTTAATACCTTTTTCTTTCATATATTTCTTTGCCTCTTGCATATCTTCAGGACTGAGAAATAGAATACCTCTCTTCTTCGGAGGTAGCTTAGGTGGTGGTTCGGGAAGAGTCCAATCATTATCATTACTCAATATATTATTCAATAGTTCTTCAGCTTGCTAAACAGTTCATTCCCTGAAAACACAACCAGCACAACTATCTAGGTGGTCCCTAGAAGCATTGGTTAGTCCATTATAAAAGTTATCAAGTATTTTATTTTTCTTGAGAGGATGATCAGGCAATGCATTAAGTGAAGGAAATATGCCCTAGAGGCAATAATAAAGTTATTATTTATTTCCTTATTTCATGATAAATGTTTATTATTCATGCTAGAATTGTATTAACCGGAAACATAATACATGTGTGAATACATAGACAAACAGAGTGTCACTAGTATGCCTCTACTTGACTAGCTCGTTAATTAAAGATGGTTATGTTTCCTAACCATAGACATGAGTTGTCATTTGATTAACGGGATCACATCATTAGGAGAATGATATGATTGACTTGACCCATTCCATTAGCTTAGCACTTGATCGTTTAGTATGTTGCTATTGCTTTCTTCATGACTTATACATGCTCCTATGACTATGAGATTATGCAACTCCCGTTTACCGGAGGAACACTTTGTGTGCTACCAAACGTCACAACGTAAATGGGTGATTATAAAGGTGCTCTACAGGTGTCTCCGAAGGTACTTGTTGAGTTGGCGTATATCGAGATTAGGATTTGTCACTCCGATTGTCGGAGAGGTATCTCTGGGCCCACTCGGTAATACACATCACTATAAGCCTTGCAAGCATTGTAACTAATGAGTTAGTTGCGGAATGATGTATTACGAAACGAGTAAAGAGACTTGCCGGTAACGAGATTGAGCTAGGTATTGAGATACCGACGATCGAATCTCGGGCAAGTAACATACCGATGACAAAGGGAACAACGTATGTTGTTATGCGGTTTGACCGATAAAGATCTTCGTAGAATATGTAGGAACCAATATGAGCATCCAGGTTCCGCTATTGGTTATTGACCGGAGACGACTATATTCGGACTTCGGAAAGGTTCCGAGTGATTCGGGTATTTTTCGGAGTACCGGAGAGTTACAGGAATTCGCCGGGGAGTATATAGGCCTTATTGGGCTTTAGGGGAAAGAGAGAGGGGAGGCTACGCGCCCCCCAAGGCTTAGTCCGAATTGGACTAGGGGGAGGGGCGGCGCCCCCTCCTTCCTTCTCTTCTCTTTTCCCTTTCCTTCTCTCCTACTCCTACTACATGGAAGGGGGGGGGAATCCTACTCCCGGTGGGAGTAGGACTCCCCAGGGCGCGCCATAGAGAGGGCCGGCCCCTCCCCTCCTCCACTCCTTTATATACGTGGCCAGGGGGCACCCCATAGACACACAAGTTGATCATTGATCTCTCTTAGCCGTGTGCAGTGCCCCCCTCCACCATAATCCACCTCGGTCATATCGTAGCGGTGCTTAGGCGAAGCCCTGCGTCGGTAGCATCATCATCACCGTCATCACGCCGTCGTGCTGACGGAACTCTCCCTCGAAGCTCTGCTGGATCAGAGTTCATGGGACGTCATCGAGCTGAACGTGTGCTGAACTCGGAGGTGCCGTGCGTTCGGTACTTGGATCGGTCGGATCGTGAAGACGTACGACTACATCAACCGCGTTGTGCTAACGCTTCCGCTTTCGGTCTATGAGGGTACGTGGACACACTCTCCCCTCTCGTTGCTATGCATCACCATGATCCTGTGTGTGCGTAGGAAATTTTTGAAATTACTACGTTCCCCAACAGTGGTATCAGAGCCTGGTTTTATGCGTAGATGTTATATGCACAAGTAGAACACAAGTGAGTTGTGGGCGATACAAGTCATACTGCTTACCAGCATGTCACACTTTGGTTCAGCGGTATTGTTGGATGAAGCGGCCCGGACCAACATTACGCGCACGCTTACGCGAGACTGGTTTTACCGCCGTGCTTTGCACACAGGTGACTAGCGGGTGTCAGTTTCTCCAACTTTAGTTGAACCGAGTGTGGCTACGCCTGGTCCTTGTGAAGGTTAAAACAGCACTAACTTGACGAACTATCATTGTGGTTTTGATACGTAGGTAAGAACGGTTCTTGCTCAGCCCGTAGCAGCCACGTAAAACTTGCAACAAAAAAGTAGAGGACGTCTAACTTGTTTTTGCAGGGCATGTTGTGATGTGATATGGTCAAGACATGATGCCATATTTTATTGTATGAGATGATCATGTTTTGTAACTGAGTTATCGGCAACTGGCAGGAGCCATATGGTTGTCGCTTTATTGTATGCAATGCAGTCGCCCTGTAATTGCTTTACTTTATCACTAAGCGGTAGCGATAGTCGTAGAAGCAATAGTTGGCGAGACGACAACGATGCTACGATGGAGATCAAGGTGTCGCGCCAGTAACGATGGTGATCATGACGGTGCTTCGGAGATGGAGATCACAAGCACAAGATGATGATGGCCATATCATATCACTTATATTGATTGCATGTGATGTTTATCCTTTATGCATCTTATTTTGCTTTGTTTGACGGTAGCATTATAAGATGTTCTCTCACTAAATTTCAAGGTAAAAGTGTTCTCCCTGAGTATGCACCGTTGCCAAAGTTCGTCGTGCCGAGACACCACGTGATGATCGGGTGTGATAAGCTCAATGTTCATCTACAACGGGTGCAAGCCAGTTTTGCACACGCAGAATACTCGGGTTAAACTTGACGAGCCTAGCATATACAGATATGGCCTCAGAACACTGAGACCGAAAGGTCGAGCGTGAATCATATAGTAGATATGATCAACATAGTGATGTTCACCATTGAAAACTACTCCATTTCACATGATGATCGGTTATGGTTTAGTTGATTTGGATCACGTGATCACTTAGATGATTAGAGAGATATCTATCTAAGTGGGAGTTCTTGAGTAATATGATTAATTGAACTTTAATTTATCATGAACTTAGTCCTGGTAGTATTTGCAAATTATGTTGTAGATAAATAGCTCGCGTATAGCTCCCCAGTTTTATTTTTGATATGTTCCTAGAGAAAACTAAGTTGAAAGATGATAGTAGCAATGATGCGGACTAGTTCCGTGATCTGAGGATTATCCTCATTGCTGCACAGAAGAATTATGTCCTTGATGCACCGCTAGGTGACAGACCTATTGCAGGAGCAGATGCAAACGTTATGAACGTTTAGCAAGCTCGATATGATGACTACTTGATAGTTTAGTGCGCCATGATTTACGGCTTAGAACCGGGAATTAAAAAACCTTTTGAACGCCACGGAGCATATGAGATGTTCCAAGAGCTGAAATCGGTATTTCAGACTCATGCCCGTGTCGAGAGGTATGAGACCTCTGACAAATACTTTGCCTACAAGATGGAGGAGAATAGCTCAACCAGTGAGCATATGCTCAGAATGTCTGAGTACTACAGTTGCTTGAATCAAGTGGGAGTTAATCTTCCAGATAAGATAGTAATTGACAGAATTCTCTAGGCACTATCACCAAGTTAGTGGAACTTTGTGATGAACTATAATATGCAAGGGATGACGGAAACGATTCCCAAGCTCTTCGTGATGCTAAAATCGACGAAGGTAGAAATCATGAAAAGCATCAAGTGTTGATGGTTGAGAAGACCACTAGTTTCAAGAAAAGGGCAAAGGGAAGAAGGGGAACTTCAAGAAGAACGGCAAGCAAGTTGCTGCTCAAGTGAAGAAGCCCAAGTCTGGACCTAAGCCTGAGACTAAAGTGCTTCTACTGCAAAGGGACTGGTCACTGAAAGTGGAACTGCCCCTAGATACTTGGCGGATAAGAAGGATGCCAAAGTGAACAAAGGTATATTGGATATACATGTTATTGATGTGTACTTTACTAGTGTTTATAGCAACCCCTCGGCATTTGATACTGATTCAGTTGCTAAGAGTAGTAACTCGAAACGGGAGTTGCAGAATGAACATAAACTAGTTAAGGGCGGGGTGACGATGTGTGTTGGAAATAGTTCCAAGATTGATATGATCATCATCGCACACTCCCTATACTTTCGGGATTAGTGTTGAACCTAAATAAGTGTTATTTGGTGTTTGCGTTGAGCATGAATATGATTTGATCATGTTTATTGCAATACGGTTATTCATTTAAGTTAGAGAATAATTGTTGTTCTGTTTACATGAATAAAACCTTCTATGGTCATACACCCAATGAAAATGGTTTGTTAGATCTCGATCGTAGTGATACACATATTCATAATATTGAAGCCAAAAGATGCAAAGTTAATAATGATAGTGCACCTTGTTTGTGGCACTGCCGTTTAGGTTATATTGGTGTAAAGCGCATGAAGAAACTCCATGCTGATGGGATTTTGGAATCACTTGATTATGAATCACTTGATACTTGCGAACCATGCCTCATGGGAAAGATGACTAGAACGCCGTTCTCCGGAAGAATGGAGCGAGCAACAGATTTGTTGGAAATCATACATATTGATGTATGTGCTCCAATGAATATTGAGGCTCGCAGCGGGTATCGTTATTTTCTCACCTTCACAGATGATTTGAGCAGATATGGGTATATCTACTTGATGAAACATAAGTCTGAAACAATTGAAAAGTTCAAAGAATTTCAGAGTGAAGTGGAAAATCATCGTAACAAGAAAATAAAGTATCTACGATCTGATCGTGGAGGAGAATATTTGAGTTACGAGTTTGGTCTTCATTTGAAACAATGCGGAATAGTTTCACAACTCACGCCACCTGGAACACCACAGCGTAATGGTGTGTCCGAACATCGTAACCGTACTTTATTAGATATGGTGCAATCTATGATGTCTCTTACCGATTTACCACTATTGTTTTGGGGTTATGCATTAGAGACAGCTGCATTCACGTTAAATAGGACACCATCTAAATCCGTTGAGACGACACCGTATGAACTGTGGTTTGGCAAGAAACCAAAGTTGTCGTTTCTTAAAGTTTGGGGTTGCGATACTTATGTGAAAAAGTTTCATCCTGATAAGCTCAAACCCAAATCGGAGAAATGTATCTTCATAGGATACCCAAAGGAGACAGTTGGGTACACCTTCTATCACAGATCCGAAGGCAAGACATTCGTTGCTAAGAATGGATCCTTTCTAGAGAAGGAGTTTCTGTCGAAAGAAGTGAGTGGGAGGAAAGTAGAACTTGATGAGGTAACTGTACCTGCTCCCTTATTGGAAAGTAGTTCATCACAGAAACCGGTTCCTGTGACTTCTACACCAATTAGTGAGGAAGCTAATGATGATGATCATGAAACTTCAGATCAAGTTACTACCGAACCTCGTAGGTCAACCAGAGTAAGATCCGCACCAGAGTGGTACGGTAATCCTATTCTGGAGGTCATGTTACTAGACCATGACGAACCTACGAACTATGAGGAAGCGATGATGAGCCCAGATTCCGCGAAATGGCTTGAGGCCATGAAATCTGAGATGGGATCCATGTATGAGAACAAAGTGTGGACTTTGGTTGACTTGCCCGATGATCGGCAAGCCATAGAAAATAAATGGATCTTCAAGAGAAAGACGGACGCTGATAGTAGTGTTACTATCTACAAAGCTAGACTTGTCGAAAAAGGTTGTTGACAAAGTTCAAGGAGTTGACTACGATGAGACTTTCTCACCCGTAGCGATGCTTAAGTCCGTCCGAATCATGTTAGCAATTGCCGCATTTTATGATTATGAAATTTGGCAAATGGATGTAAAGACTGCATTCCTGAATGGATTTCTGGAAGAAGAGTTGTATATGATGCAACCTGGAGGTTTTGTCAATCCTAAAGGTGCTAACAAAATATGCAAGCTCCAGCGATCCATCTATGGACTGGTGCAAGCATCTCGGAGTTGGAATATACGCTTTGATAAATTGATCAAAGCATATAGTTTTATACAGACTTGCGGTGAAGCCTGTATTTACAAGAAAGTGAGTGGGAGCACTACAACATTTCTGATAAGTATATGTGAATGACATATTGTTGATCGGAAATAATGTAGAATTATTCTGCAAAGCATAAAGGAGTGTTTGAAAGGAGTTTTTCAAAGAAAGACCTCGGTGAAGCTGCTTACATATTGAGCATCAAGATCTATAGAGATAGATCAAGACG
Source organism: Thinopyrum elongatum (assembly GCA_011799875.1). Lineage (NCBI taxonomy): Eukaryota > Viridiplantae > Streptophyta > Magnoliopsida > Poales > Poaceae > Thinopyrum > Thinopyrum elongatum. The sequence continues at coordinate 231,710,829 of CM022298.1, forward strand.
CTTGATAAGTTTTTTCAATGAGTACATACCTTGACAAGATTTTGAAGTAGTTCAAAATGGAACAGTCAAAGAAAGAGTTCTTGCCTGTGTTACAAGGTGTGAAATTGAGTAAGACTCAAAGCCCGACCACGGCAGAAGATAGAAAGAGAATGAAAGTCATTCCCTATGCCTCAGCCATAGGTTCTATAAAGTATGCCATGCTGTGTACCAGATCTATTGTATACCCTACACTGATTTTGGCAAGGGAGTACAATAGTGATCTAGGAGTAGATCACTGAACAGCGGTCAAAATTATCCTTAGTGGAATAAGGATGTGTTTCTCGATTATGGAGGTGACAAAAGGTTCGTCGTAAAGGGTTACGTCGATACAAGTTTTGGCACTGATCCAGATGACTATAAGTCTTAATCTGGATACATATTGAAAGTGGGAGCAATTAGCTAAAGTAGCTCCGTGCAGAGCATTGTAGACATAGAGATTTGCAAAATACATACGGATCTGAATATGGCAGACCCGTTGACTAAACTTCTCTCACAAGCAAAACATGATCACACCTTAATACTCTTTGGGTGTTAATCACATAGCGATGTGAACTAGATTATTGACTCTAGTAAACCCTTTGGGTGTTGGTCACATGACGATGTGAACTATGGGTGTTAATCACATGGTGATGTGAACTATTGATGTTAAATCACATGGCGATGTGATCTAGATTATTGACTCTAGTGCAAGTGGGAGACTGAAGGAAATATGCCCTAGAGGCAATAATAAAGTTATTATTTATTTCCTTATTTCATGATAAATGTTTATTATTCATGCTAGAATTGTATTAACCGAAAACATAATACATGTGTGAATACATAGACAAATAGAGTGTCACTAGTATGCCTCTACTTGACTAGCTCGTTAATTAAAGATGGTTATGTTTCCTAACCATAGACATGAGTTGTCATTTGATTAATGGGATCACATCATTAGGAGAATGATATGATTGACTTGACCCATTCCGTTAGCTTAGCACTTGATCGTTTAGTATGTTGCTATTGCTTTCTTCATGACTTATACATGTTCCTATGACTATGAGATTATGCAACTCCCGTTTACCGGAGGAACACTTTGTGTGCTACCAAACGTCACAATGTAAATGGGTGATTATAAAGGTGCTCTACAGGTGTCTCCGAAGGTACTTGTTGAGTTGGCGTATATCGAGATTAGGATTTGTCACTCCGATTGTCGGAGAGGTATCTCTGGGCCCACTCGGTAATACACATCACTATAAGCCTTGCAAGCATTGTAACTAATGAGTTAGTTGCGGAATGATGTATTACGAAACGAGTAAAGAGACTTGCCGGTAATGAGATTGAGCTAGGTATTGAGATACCGACGATCGAATCTCGGGCAAGTAACATACCGATGACAAAGGGAACAACGTATGTTGTTATGCGGGTTGACCGATAAAGATCTTCGTAGAATATGTAGGAACCAATATGAGCATCCAGGTTCCGCTATTGGTTATTGACCGGAGACGTGTCTCGGTCATGTCTACATAGTTCTCGAACCCGTAGGGTCCGCACGCTTAACGTTCGGTGACGATCGGTATTATGAGTTTATGTGTTTTGATGTACCGAAGGTAGTTCGGAGTCCCGGATGAGATCGGAGACATGATGAGGAGTCTCGAAATGGTCGAGACGTAAAGATCGATATATTGGACGACTATATTCGGACTTCGGAAAGGTTCCGAGTGATTCGGGTATTTTTCGGAGTACCGGAGAGTTACAGGAATTCGCCGGGGAGTATATAGGCCTTATTGGGCTTTAGGGGAAAGAGAGAGGGGAGGCTACGCGCCCCCCCAAGGCTTAGTCCGAATTGGACTAGGGGAAGGGGCGGCGCCCCCTCCTTCCTTCTCTTCTCTTTTCCCTTTCCTTCTCTCCTACTCCTACTACATGGAAGGGGGAGAATCCTACTCCCGGTGGGAGTAGGACTCCCCAGGGCGCGCCATAGAGAGGGTCGGCCCCTCCCCTCCTCCACTCCTTTATATATGTGGCCAGGGGGCACCCCATAGACACACAAGTTGATCATTGATCTCTCTTAGCCGTGTGCGGTGCCCCCCTCCACCATAATCCACCTCGGTCATATCGTAGCGGTGCTTAGGCGAAGCCCTGCATCGGTAGCATCATCATCACCGTCATCACGCCGTCGTGCTGACGTAACTCTCCCTCGAAGCTCTGCTGGATCGGAGTTCGTGGGACGTCATCGAGCTGAACGTGTGCTGAACTCGGAGGTGCCGTGCGTTCGGTACTTGGATCGGTCGGATCGTGAAGACGTACGACTACATCAACCGCGTTGTGCTAACGCTTCCGCTTTCGGTCTACGAGGGTACGTGGACACACTCTCCCCTCTCGTTGCTATGCATCACCATGATCCTGTGTGTGCGTAGGAAATTTTTGAAATTACTACGTTCCCCAACATTAAGTACTTGGAGAAGCCTCCCCCAAGCTTGTGGGAGACTCTCTTCTTCAGTTTGCACAAAGTTAAATATTTTCTGTAAAGCAGCTTGTTTCTTATGAGCAGGAAAATATTTTTCAGAGAAGTAATATATCATATCCTGGGGACTACGCACACAACCAGGAGTAAGAGAATTATACCATGTTTTAGCATCACCCTTTAACGAGAAAGGAAACAACTTAAGAATATAGTAATAGCGATTTTTTCCTCATGAGCAAATAGGGTGGCTATATCTTTTAATTTAGTAAGATGTGCCACAACAGTTTCAGTTTCATAACCACGGAAAGGATCAGATCAACCAAAGTAATTAACTCAGGATCGACAGAGAATTCATAATCCTTATCAGTAACAAAGATAGGTGAAGTAGCAAACTTAGGATCATATTGCATTCTAGCATTCAAAGATTTTTCTTTCAACTTGACTAGTAATTTCTTAAGATCCTCTCTATCCTTACAAGCAAGAAAGTCCCTAGCTACCTCTCCATCCATAAAATATCCCTCAGGTATATCAGGCAATTCATATCTAGGAGTGCTAGGTCTAATGGGTGTTTCAAAGTTTTCAGTTTCCATAATTTCATCAGTTTCAGAAATATCATCAGTTTCAGCATTTTCAATATCTTTAGCTCTAGCAAGTTGTTCATCAAGAAATTCACCCAGTGACACAGTCTTATCAAAAGTAGTAGCATCATCATAAGCATCATTCATAGGAGAAGTAGCATCATCAATTACTTGTGACATATCAGGATTAATAGCAGGTGTAGGTGTTGCAAGCTTACTCAAAACAGAAGGTGAATCAAGTGTAGAGCTAGATGACAGTTCTTTACCTCCCCTCGTTGTAGAGGGAAAATCTTGGTTCTGGTATCTTTCAGATTCTTCATAGTAATCAATAGATATAAATCCCAAGTGAATCAGCAAATATAGCTATGCTCCCCGGCAACGGCGCCAGAAAAAGGTCTTGATAACCCACAAGTATAGGGGATCGCAACAGTTTTCGAGGGTAGAGTATTCAACCCAAATTTATTGATTTGACACAAGGGGAGCCGAAGAATATTCACGAGTATTAGCAATTGAGTTGTCAATTCAACCACACTTGAAAGACTTAATATCTGCAGCAAAGTATTTAGTAGCAAAGTAGTATGATAGTAACAGTAACAGTGGCAAAAGTAACAGTAGCAATTTTGTAGTGATTGTAACAACAGTAACAACAAAAGTAACTTAGCAAAGATCAATATGTGAAAAGCTCGTAGGCACTAGATCAGCGATGGATAATTGTATTGGATAATATTCATCATGTAGCAGTCATAACCTAGGATGACACAGAACTATCTCCAATTCATCAATGTAATGTAGGCATGTATTCCGTATATAGTCATACATGCTTATAGAAAAGAACTTGCAAGACATCTTTTGTCCTACCCTCCCGTGGCAGCAGGGTCCATAAGGATACTAAGGGATATTAAGGCCACCTTTTAATAGAGAACCGGAACAAAGCATTAGCACTTAGTGAATACATGAACTCCTCAAACTACGGTAATCACCGGAAAGAATCCCAATTACTGTCACCTTGGGGTATGCGGATCATAACATGTAATAGGTGTCTACAACTTGCAAGATAGGATCAAGAACACACATATATTCATGAAAACATAATAGGTTCAGATCTGAAATCATGGTACTCGGGCCCTAGTGACAAGCATTAAGCATAGCAAAGTCATAGCAACATCAATCTCAGAACATAGTGGATACTAGGGATCAAACCCTAACAAAACTAACTCGATTACATGATTAATCTCATCCAACCCATCACCGTCCAGCAAGCCTACGATGGAATTACTCACTCCCAGCGGTGAGCATCATGAAATTGGTGATGGAGGAAGGTTGATGATGAAGATGGCGATGGATTCCACCCTCCGGAGCCCCGAGCGGACTCCAGGTCAGCCCTCCCGATGAAGAACAGGAGGTGGCGGCGGCTCCGTATCGTAAAATGCGATGAATCCTTCTCTCTGATTTTTTTTCTCCGTGAATAGGTATATATGGAGTTGGAGTTAGGGTTATAAATGGTCCAGGGGGCCCACAAGCCTGCAGGGCGCGCCCTGGGGGGGTAGGCGCGCCCCTAGGGCTTGTGGCTCCTGGGTGGTCCCCCTCTGGTATTTTTTTCCGCCAGTATTTTTTATATATTCCACAAAAATTCTCCGTAAATTTTCAGGTCAATCCGAGAACTTTTATTCCTGCACAAAAATAACACCATGGCAATTCTGCTGAAAACAACGTCAGTCCGAGTTAGTTCCATTCAAAAATAACACCATGGCAAATTAGAGTCCAAAACAAGGGCGGGAAAAGTAGATACGATGGAGACGTATCACCTGACAAGACATGTGCAACTGCATTTGTTCTTGAAGCGATAAGCTTTCGAGGAGGCGGCGTTCTCGATGGGCTGCTAACTAGGACCCGATCCTAGGCACCATTGACTAGAACATGCATGACTAGAAGGCATTCCGGCGAGCATAGGGATAATTGTACAAAAATATAGTTATTCAAGGAAAAGACTTAATAAGTCTTTGTTCTTTCTAAGATTTATGTTTATATATGACATGTGCACTAAGGAGCGTTCTCAGGGGCTAGTTGCACTCCTAGTTGTCTTGAGTCCGCTCGGCAACGTGGGCAGCTGTATTAGAACCGGGAAGGTAACCCTTTTAGGGAGGCGGTGTTCCCGGCAAGCTGCTAAGGGCATGTTCCCTCAAGAGCTACCGACTGGAGCATACACACCGAGAAGCATTCCGGCAAGTATAGGGAATATTTAGCAGAAGTCAAAAATTACACATGAGTTAAGTGCGAATCAGACGCTAATTAACTTTTCGTGTTAAAAACATTGTTGCGGCATTTCCATGCCCAAGTCAGTGTTGCAGGTATATAAGTGGAAGATTACCTTCATGGTTTCCTGAGGACAGTCTTTAGGGAAACTGGCCATGGTATCGAGAACCACGAGTTCTCTACTGAGGGACGAAAATGATCTTCCCGCCATAAGTATTCTTGGAATTGATTTTCCGGAAAATTAGATCCGGGGGCTCCCATAATAACGAGAACCCCGAGTTCTCTATTGAGGCCGAAAATGACTTTTTTGTCAGAAGCCTTCTCGGGAACAACTCTCCTGAAAATACACATTCCATGATGCTGGCAAGGACTGAGCCGGCAAGCAATCAAGCAAGACCTGGCAAGATTCGGTGATACAGCAGGCAAGGTCCCACTCTAGCATCAAGATCTTTGAAGATCTCTACAGGAGACAAGCCTGAAGATGGGCTCAGGGGCTAGCAGTTTTCGCAAGATTAATCTTTCCAGAGGCTACCTTCCCGGAGATGAGAAGGATATGACAATCATGACCCATGCCAAGTTTGGTCCTAACTCCAGCATCGAGATCCTTAGAGTTCTCTGCTGAAGCTGGGCCCGGGGGCTCCTGTCGGTGTAGTGGGAACCAGGGTCCCGCAAACCTTCTAAACATGGGTCATGCTAGTCCAGAGCTATTGAGAAGTCACTTTGGCAAAGAATTAATCATTTCGGCAAGCGCTACATCCGCCAAGCGTTACACCGGCAAGCAAGACCAGGGATGCATTGGGAAGTCACTTCCTCCCGATTGTGCATCTTCTTGGCATCGAGAAGTTCTGGGACAGCAAGCCACATACTGGCAAGCAAGGATCCGGCAAGCTCCGTGCCGGCAAGCCCCCACTACCTTTCCATCGCTCCACCTCAGCAACCAGCCAGTCGCTTGTCAGTAGGTGTCGAGCGGGCAGGAGGTTAGGTGAGGTTTGTCGGACATGTGGCAGCTCGCCGCCTGAGGATTACCTTTATTGACACCCGTCCGTGTGCGTGTCATAGCCACATTCTATCAACCATGTAATTACCATTTTTCCATTGTGGTGACCCCTTCATCTATAAAAGGAGGCTCATGGCTACCTTTATAGAGGGTCGACACTTTGCTCATTTACACGCGTAGCTGCACCTCCCGCGCACCTTGCCGGCAAGCTGCGCTCCTTGTACTTGAGTTCAACACATTCAATACAATCAAAGTAGGAGTAGGGTTTTACGCTTCACAGCGGCCCGAACTTGGGTAAATCTCTTGCGTAGATTGTTGATTCTGCTCTTTGGTGCTTGTTAATCTCCCCAGTCGAACCGCAAAGGGGCCTTTGCCGGTCCGGTAGATCGTCGTACGCACGACACCGTTCTTCCAACATCATAATCTCAATGTTGTTTTACGAGTATCGCTACACTTAACGATATCCTAAGATCCCGAAAACATGATCACTAACAACACTTGAGCTAATCCTAGAGGAAAGACTAGGAACCTTCTATTTAACCGTTTATCATTCCACATGTCATACGGGTTTTCCACTGAATCACATATTCCAGGATCATAGCAGTTATATCATAGAATATAAACTCTATAATTATGAATATGAAAATATAATAAGACAAATATTATTGCCTCTTGGGCATATTTCCAACAGGTTGAACCCACTACTATGCACCACTCACTATGAAGATCTACTCATCTAATTGGCCAAAGCAGACTCATAGATAGGAAAAGCATACATAGCTATAAAATTACACAAGAGAGAAACTTCAAGAGATTCAAAATAGATCAATGAATAAACTGATCACAAACTCACAATTCATTGATCCCAACAAACACATCACAAAAGATTACATCGGATTGATCTTAGAGAAGATCATTGTATTGAAGAGAGAGAGAGAGAGAGAGAGAGAGAGAGAGAGAGAGAGCCATCTAGCTACTGTTATGGACCCGTAGGTCCTAAGGGAACTACTCACACATCATCTTGGAGGCAGCAAGGTTGATGAAGACGATCTCCCCAATGATTGCCCCTCTGGCAAAGTACCAGAACAGGGTTGCAGATGGGATCGCTTTGGAATAGAGGCTTGTGGTGGCGAAAAAATACTTTCGGGTTCGCTTTTGAGGGTTTCTGGAAATCACGGAATTTATAGACTTGAAATTAGGTCAAACTGAGCTACGAGGCCCCCACAAGCCTGCAAGGTGTGGCCCCAATGGGGGGCACGCGGCCTGGGCTTGTGGGGCCCACAATTCGTTTCTGGCTTCTTCCTGAAGCTTATAGTGTTGCATATTTTCCATGAAAATTCATCGTAAATTTTCGTTCTATTTGGACTTCTGTAGGTATGAATTTTCTGCGAAACCAAAAACGTAAAAAAAAAATAGGAACATACACTAGACACTAAATTAATCGTTAGTCCAAAAAATCATATAAAAATGACATATAAGGCATACAAAAGTGATAATATAATAACATTTAACAATAAAAAATTATAGATATGTTTGAGATGTATCAAAAACAAAGGGAATTTCATGATGCATTCATCTTACACAATGATAGTAAAAACTAAACTTAGCCGTGAAAGTTGGATGGAAGAAACAAAAGGCAATTCCAACACGGCGACCGAAGGAAGAAACTGGTTATCTCTTTGGGCCATATGTGTCCTGTCGAAGCTCAAAGTCTTTTTGTGGCATCTGGACCAATACTCCATCCCGACTGAAGACGTTCTTCATCACCGTAATATGGCTACGACATCGGTTTGTTTGATGTGCGGACGTGTAGATTCTTGGAGACATGCCCTATTGGATGGAATATGGCCAGGTCCGTCTTGGTGTCATCTCAAGAGGAGTTGGTGGAACATATATGCGCCAATAGGGATCTTGATGCTAGGAATTGGATTTTCTCTATGATCGAGTCACCGTCTCATGAAGAGTTCATTCGCCATGTGAGCTATTTGGCGCGCCAGGAGAAAGCAATCCACGAGGAGATTTTCTAGCATCCTCTATCTACATTGCTTTATTTCCTCTTATTTTGCTGAGGAGAAAGCTATCTACGAGTAGACTTTTGAATATATAGTGAACTTTCTTTAATAATATGATGTACATATTTCGATATACACTGGACATCTTTTTTCAAATTCATGAACATTTATTAAAAATTCAGATATTTTTTGAATTTTATTTTTTTAGAAAAAATCAAAGAAAATCGTTATTTTTTTTTGGAAATTGGGGAAAATGAAAAATGAATAAAAAAAGAAAGGAAATGATTAAAAACTCGCGGTAGAATTGGGCTGGCCCATTGGCGCTCGCTTCAGGCGGCGCCTGCACTGTTTGACGCCAGTGGGCGTCGAACAGGAGGTCTCATGGCTGCTGTCTGAGAAGTTAACGAACACGCCCGAAGAGGAGCAGGGGAGAGAATCAGAGAAGTCGCCGCAGGGGAGAGTCAAGGCGATCAGGCGAGATTTACCACAGCCGCCGGTGGGGAGCAGGAAGGGAGGATCCGGGAGCGGCATGGATGACTTCTACGTCACCATCCCTTACGGCCTGGTGGTCCTCGGCGGCGGCGTCACTGGCTACGTCAAGCGGGGGAGCGTGGCTTCGTTGGCCGCCGGAGCAGGATTCGGAGGCGCGCTCCTCCTCGCCGGCGCTCTCAGCATCTGGGCCTTTACGGGTGGCCACACTAGCTCCCTCTTCGCCACCGTCCTGCAGACCGGTCCGTTACTGCTGGCATCCTCCCCTTCATTTTCGTCGTCTCACTGTAGGGTTAGCTGAAAAATCTGCTAGTTAGAGGTGGGCGAGTAACACTGGGAGCTTTGGTCACTATTTCAGCTTTTTATTGAAAAATCTGCTATGCGCGCAGGGCAGGGATGCATCATGGACTAACGTTGGCATCGAGGTTAAAATGTAGATGATGAAATGTTTCAAATGCATTGTCCTAGGACGTGTATCAGTTGTCAGTTAAGAACTTAATTTATTTATTCGACAGACGATAGAATTCTTTAAGCTGGACTTCCTCTAATCTACATCAACAATCTAAAATGCTTAGATTATCCAGCAATATGTTCTCAATGTATTAGACCCAATTTGCATACGTCACCAATGTATCGGTTTGGCAATTATCGGACAATGAAGAATTCAAGCCTCAGATAACCCTTTTTATTTTATATATCTTGTCATATACTTGTAGTTGTGGTTCTCTTCAGTGTTTGGGTGTTATTTTTCTCTAGTTTGCGAGTTTTATTTTTAAGGTGGTATCCCCATCATCGATCATTTGTACCGTTAGCCGCTTGATCTTTATTAATTTAAAACTGGGATCTGCTTGAGCTTTCTTGCTAAACCAATAGTCCAAGAGTGAAAATGATTTCACTGAATATTTAGCAGAGTATTTTGGGAAAGTGGATTGGTGCTGCAGCATGTGGTCTTTTCAAATTCCTAAAACTGTACGTGTTATTTCAGTGTCCTGCAACAACACAACTGTGGAGCAGATGGCCATTAGCAAAACTCAAATTTAAAATAAACTTGTTGTCATATAATGTTTCTTTTGCTAGTGCTTACACTTGCCTATGTTGTTACATGGATGTTTAATGGCAATTCTTGTGATGTTCCAGTTGGCCTTCTTGTTGGATCATCTGCAGTGTGTCAATCCACACAAAGAAAAAAAGAAAACTTACTTAATATTATTCGCAACAATTGTTTTGGGAATGTCTTGTTTGAGAGCTTGGTTCTGGAATTTAGCCCCTGTTCAACGACCATGCTGTAGTTCCAGTTGACGATGTTTCACTAGTGAATGCTGTAGACTTCTGTTTTTTTTCATTATTAAAACATTATCTTATCAGGTTTATTGTTGAACAGTTTGTGCTGCAGCATTAACAATAGTTATGGGAATAAGATACATGAAAACAAGAAAGGTAGTGCCAGCTGGAATAATTGCTTCCATCAGGTTCGTGCAAAACTCGCTCTTTTCTTATACATGTTCTTATGTAAATAGTCTAGATGGTACAATACTATTTATTGTGCCAGGTGATTGGAACACCAAATCAATATACAGGATGTTTTGGTTTCTTTGTACCTGAACATATGTAGCCTAATTTGTACTTACTTCGATCCAAATGGTTTTTAGGAACTTCTACATCTTTTTTCTCTGTTTACCCTTTCTTAATTTTACTTGGTCAATGGAAGATTTCACATTTCCAACACAGTAATTAAGGCCCAACCAGTCCTAGCCATTATTTTTTCCATCCCATTCCCCTCGTCTTCCTCATCCAGAGTCGATCAATCATCTCATCCCAACTTTAGTTGTCCTAATCTCCTGCACACACACCATGGAGAAGCCAAACCACCTCAACAACTTGGGTATATCTGTGAAGTAGAAGAAGTCCATTTTGGAGGAAGTGCTGAAGCCCGCAGCAGCAACGACAAGAAGATCAATTTGGAGGATGGTGCTGAAGCCTCATGCATGAGTGGCAATAAATTGACTTCAGATTACAACATTTATATGACCGATTTGAATAGGGAAATGCACTTCGAAAGGCATGACCTTTCAACCCAACAAAGGGATCAATCTTGTCGTTTTGAAGATCTTGAGCAAATGATCCCTAAATTTTTGAGGTTACTAGCAAAAGTCAAGTTTTGCTTATTTATATCTGAATTTACTGACAACAAATTTGGTTCTTTATCCTTCAAACCAAACGTGTCGGTGTCACCATCCAAACTGGACTTCTTGCCATTGATGTGCGAGGCTTCAACACCATCATCCTAATGGATCTTATTGACATTTTTGCACTAGACTTTACCACCTTCTTCAGAAGGGACTTATCTTCCTTCACAGGCACAAGATTTTTGAGGTGGTTTGGCTTCTCCATGGTGTTTGCAGGAGATTAGGAGAACTTAAGTGGGGATGAGAGGAGTTATAGAAATTGAGGGGGCAGAGCAGAGAGAAAAAATGATGTAAAAGTTCCTAAAAAAACCTAATACGACTAACATTTAGCTAAAAGTAGAGAATGGTAAAACTATCTACATTTTGGATTGGAGGGAGTATCTTAGGAATTGGAGCTATGGTACTAATGAGGATGCCATTTATTACCTGGGGTGTGGAGATATTCAATGTTAGGTTTGGTCGTCGGTGGTAGTTTTTTATTTATTGTCAAGGACTCAAGGTACTCTCAAACTGGCCCATTGGCAAGCGGTAAGTGCCAATTACTGTGCTCTTTTAGGAAATTCGGTGCAAACTAGTTTCACTGTTACAATGCTCGGTTTTGGAGAGTAACTGTGGCAATTTTACGAATTCACTAGCAATGCCAAAACCATAAAACAACAAACTTTTGAAATTAGCTTCATATTGATATGTTCCTTCCCCACCTCAACAGTGGAAGTTCTTTCGTGCTAGATTTCAACTAGGATTTACAAGATGGATTTCAAGGAGGATTACAACTAGTATTTGAACAGCCTTAAAACTACGGGTTCTTCCTCCTCTTGGAAGTGACCTCGCAGGCGGGGGAGGCTTCGGCCGCCCCAACTTTTGCGGCCACGCAGCTTACGAGCGCATGTGCGTCCTTAATGTGGAGTAAGGCCACATTCTTGAAGGCAGGCGTGAGCTTTCTATCCAGGCGGCCATCGCCATGTGGCCAAAGTAGGCGAGGGCGACCGGGGGGGGGGGGGGGGGTGGTGCAATGGTTGATTCAGTGTTACAGCGCGTGTCCTCCTCGACCTACTCAGAGTAGTCCCACACCCTCCCCAAGAACTCTCTCTCTCTCTCTCTCTCCGTGCGATCCTCTTCGGCCTCGCCGGGAAAGGTCCGCGAGGAGGGTGCGCCTACACTGACATGGTCGATGGGGTTGAGTGTGGCAGGGACAGGGAAGGGGGAAGAGAGAGGGCGGGGTGGCGGTCGGCGAAGGGGGGCAATGGGGGGAGTGGGTGGCAACGGGCATGGGGGAAGATAAGGTGAGTGGTGGCGTTGACGAAGGATGGCAATGGGGGTTTATATACCTACGAATGGGCGTGCTCCGACAGAAAACTAGGGCGGGTTTGCCCCGTCCGGGTGGGAAACGGGCGTGAAACGCAGCGGCGGGCCATTAATTGGCCCTCGTCTCGGTGTAAAAGTGCCTGCGGCATTGGCAGGGGCGGAAGCGGCGGCTGTACGGACAACAACGCCATTAATCGAGCTACGCGCGGGAGGAAGAGGCCGAGATGAAACTACCCTTCCGCGTGACCGGTTGCGTGATGGAGGACGCTTCATATCAATGCCCCCCAGCCTCCAAATATGGAGGCTCGGCTCGATTTTGAGTGAGCTCCATAAATTATGCAGGCCGAGGGGCATATGGCGGCTCGCTAGAGTGGCCTTTTTGGCCAAAATCACGGTATCGGCGGTTATTATGCTGACCGGCCCGATATAGCACTTTTAGAGTTCGAAAATGCAGGAGCTCTCGCCCTATATGAATAGTAAAATAATAATAAAATCTAGGATAAATAAAAAAAATCTGAAATTTCGGGGTATCAAACCTGGTCGTTCATTCTACTCATGTACGAAGTTTCGCGACGAAATGGCATCCATGGTATTCTTAGTGAAGAAAATACAGTACGACCTACGATTCATTCAAACAGTTGTTATATAATATTTTTTTGCTGAAAATACCATGGATGTCATTTCTTCACGAAACTTCACACAGGGGTAGAATGGTCGATCAGGTTTGATACCCCGAAATTTCAGATTTTTTTAATTTTTCCTAGCATTTTTTTATTTTACTATTCATATAGGGTGCGTGGCACCCGAGAGCTCCTAATCATGTCCTGTTAGAGTTGCTCTAATATAGCACATATATGCAATATTTTTTCTCTTTCTAAAAGGATGCCAATGGACATAATTTTTCCAAATAAATTGCGAGTGCGCATAGTATTCCCACATGTACGTATGTGAATTCATTCTTCTTAGGGGGTACTTTTTAAATGCACTTCTTTTTCTGGACCGGGAGCAAACCATAAGGTCTGATTTATTCCGTTGCTAGACATCTGTCTTGCCTTTTGGTCCCTGGTCTTAGAACATTTCTCGTCGTCACAGTTACATGCTCTCTTTGTGTATTGTTTTGCAGTGCACTTGTACTGATATTCTACGTGTACAAGATATCAAACGGAGGCAACGAGGTTTACTTCCCAGTGAGTGCCGAGTGAGCCTGCTGGATCTCGTATCTCCAGTCTTCTGGTGTACATGTTGCCTTTACGAATGCCAAATGCCCAAATAGTAACTATGAAGCAAATCATATCTGTTGTTGCCTATTTTATTCTTGTGAGACAAATATTGGATTATATCCTGAAACATAGTATATGGCTGACATGAAAAGCCATGATACAGAACTCTGCAATTGTGTGGTACATATATGTATGTATATATCGGCCTCTTGGCCTGTCTCCAGCTACATTTTCATTCATCTCTCTAGTCTCTAATTCAATGCTGTAATTCGACCAACCAACCGACCATGATATGGATATTGTGTGAAGTTTGGCCATGATCAAGGAGAGGTTCTGTGCTCGATTTCGATGGGGAGGCCACGCAGCGGCGACGGCATGGGGTCCCTCACGAAGGTGTTCTCCTTGCAGCAGAGCTTCCATCTAAACTGCCTCACCAGGTGGTGCATCGTCACCAGCGTCTCGATCCTGGAAAACTCTATCCCGGGGCAAATCCTCGGGCCGCCGCCAAAGGCCACAAAGGAGCACGGTGGCGCCGCCGACGCCGTTTGGTTCTCGAACCGGGACGGGTCGAACTTTGTCGGCTCCTGGAAGATGCTCGCGTCCATGTGGGTCACGTTTGCCGTCCAGAACACCTGAGGTTTATATTTACATCAGGTTTATAGCCAAGTTGCTGATGTTTTCTACGAATTGTGCTAGGAGGCAAAAGTTAGCAAGTGACCTGCCATCCTTTTGGGATGGAGTAGCCGTCGAACTCCACGTCCTCGAGTGCCCTTCTGAAGTTGCCGAACACCGGAGGGACGATGCGGAGTGTCTCCAGCGCGACTCGCCATGTCAACTTCATCTTCGTCAGGTCTTCCCAGGTGAGAGCCTCCCCATCGCCTTTGTTCCTGGCAATCTCTTCATGCTCTGTGTCACAAAACACACATCATGATAATGACAGTGGCATGTTGGCAGTTGTTGCCGATTGTCGTCCATGCCGATACATTGTGGAATACTAATGGTTTTGGTTCACTGGTCACTTGCCTTGGACCATGGCGCCGAGGGTGGCATCATCGGTGGCGAGGTGTCGGACCATGAACGTCATAAGGATGGACGACGTGTCGTGGCCCGCAATGAGGGCAATCATGGCGTTGTCCACGATCTCCTCGTCGGTCAGCAGCCGCTCGCCATGGCCGTCCCTCAGGCTGAGCAGGCAGGTGATGAGGTCGTTGTTCCGCGACGCCGCCTTGCCGTGCTCCGGCTGCTTTGCCTTCTTATCCCGCGTGATCCCCTCCAGCACCCGGCGGGCTCTGCCGCTAGCCTTGAGGCTCCGGCTGAAGGCCGTGAACGGCAGGTTCGCCGGGATGGCCCACATGCCCTCCATCATGCGCACGAAGTCGCCGGCCAGGGCGTCCAGCACGCCGCCTCTCTCGAGCCCGAAGAGCAGCGCGGAGATGATGTCGAACGTCAGCCGCTTCATCAGCGGCAGCACCGTCACGGTGGCGCGGCCTGCCCAGTTCTCCTCGAGGTGGCGCCGCACCTCGCCGTCGATCCTGCCCACGTACATCTTGAGCATGTCCGGCCTGAGGAACTCAAGAAGAGCGCCGCGGACGCGCCGGTGGTCGGCGCCGTGGAGGTCCAGGATGCTGTTCTCTCCGAGTATGCGCTGCACGGACCGGGGCTGCCGCGTGGAGAGCGCGCTGCTGAAGAACATGAACTTGTTGGCCGCCGGACCAGCCAGGAGCACCGTCGGTGTGCCGAACAGCGACAGCTTCGACACGGGCCCGTACCTGTCGATCCTGTCCTGTATCCACCGGCTGCCGCCGTCGCCGCGCATGGCCCGGAGGAGGCCGAGGCTCTGGCCGATCACCGGCAGGCCGAGGGAGCCCGGCGGCAGGTTGGCCGGCTGTGCTTTCTTGGCTCTGGTGAGGAGGTGGATGGCAATGGACGAGGCGGTGACAACCAGTGCCACGACTACGGCCAAATAATCCATTGGGAGCGATCGGTGCTAAGATGATACTTCAACCTGAAGCTGGAACTGCACACGAAACTTCGGAATATATATATATATAGGAGAACATGAGCATGTTACTTCAACCTGAACCTGGTTAGACGAATTAAGAATTATGCATCGGAGATTTCAAAGAAGAAAGAATCTTGCATCGCCAACGAGCTTCAAAACGCTGAAATGCCCTCTCGGTAGAAGACGAAAAAGGTATATACTCTTATGTTAGTTTTGATTGATCTGCTTGCCCGTAAATTTGATGTGGCCTTGTTCCCGCCCATATTCCAAACACAAAAAAACATACAAAAACATGTCGCTTTACTATTTTCTGTCACTGTCGCTCTAGAGCCGACAGCCACCAGTGCATAAGCAATGCATGTCTCCTTGCCAATATGACATCTCGCCACGAATACTCCGACCCTCGTCGGGAAACGGCAATCAAGACGCCGTGTTGTCTTTTTCACAACTCATTTTCGTGTATTCTTTTCATCCAAATATATAGGCATGGGAGCATCTACCATCATAGTTGTCAAATTTGACCACATATACGTCCGAGGACACGTCCGGGTCCACGGAAAGCATGGGCACACACCTCATATGCCCTTGTCCATCATCGTCCTCCTCATTTGTCACCCCCTAAATTCATACAAAACCATGCAACGTCGATCACGTAGAAACAATATCATAAGTAAAACATACAGGATGCATTGGACAACCAAAAGATCAACATAGTAGACAACCAAAAGATCAACACAGTTCATCGTCAGACAACCAAAAGATCACGCTAGCCGAACAACCAAAAGATCACGCTAGCCGAACAGGAAAGTTCTACTAGAGTTATACACGAATTTAAAGGACGTGATATGAATTCACCGGCGCGGCGCCTTGCTCTTCCCCTTGTCATCTCTGAGTTGTCCGCAGAACATGCATGGCAAAGACCGTGTAGGGGTCGTCGGCCGGGGGCCATCTGAGGAGCTCACAGCGGAGGTGGACGAGGTGTAGGTCAGCCCGGCGAAACACCTGGCATCGCAGGCTTGCTCTGCAGAGAGGCGGTGGGCTTTGGCCGCGGTGGGCTTCCGTATCACCCGCCGCCCACTAGGACACATCGGTGCTCTCCCGCAACACCTTCGCATTCTTACGGCGGCGGACGGCCGTCTGCGCAGAGTTCAACGGCCGGGGCATGATCTCACGTAGGACCTGGTGATCGTCGTCAAGGAAGGCAGGCGAGCGATGGGAGCTGAGCCGCGCCGGCTAGATTCGTCTGCCTTAAATCATGTTACTTCCAAAGTGCACACAACCATCCACCCGACACAATGAGCACACAATCATCCACAGAGCTTTAAAATCTAAGTGTCAGGGCTCCTGATTAGGCGACCCCACCTGCAGGCGACCAAGGCCAGGGTGGTGCACATCCAGCCCGTACACGCAAGACAAATGTGCGAATGCAAGGCGAGGAGTGGGTGACTAGCTAGCGGCTACATATTCCCCCACCCGACAGAGAGAAGACCATCCGCGTAGGATCAGAAGGCAATGGCAGACGGTGGCGGCTATCCTATCTTCTTCCTCCTCTATAATTTCCCCTTTCGCAAGAACAGATCCGCCCCTGTAATTCCTATGTAAGCTACTACTTTGGAGAGCTAATTGAGATCACCACCACTCATACGCTATCACCTGGTATCAGAGACCACCCACCTCCCTTCCCCTGCTCAGTTCTAACTCAGTTCGTCGAAACCAGGAGCCTCCATTATACTTCCTTTTTAAGTGATCCGATTAGTTGAAAGGTGGGTGAGATTATGCCAAAAATATGTGTTGTATATCTCAACATGGTGTTACAGCCTCCGGTTGGTGCCATGGCCTTAGCTACTATATATGTGTTTACGTGTGTAAATGTGGCTTAGTCACCCTTCTTGATGTTATGCTGAGGACTCCGCTGGCCAATGAACAATCCACCAAGAGCGATAGCTCAGATTTTAGCTATGAGTTTGTTACCGTACGTAGTGGCAACACTAGAAACGAATATTATTCGGCTTTCTCTTGAGTGGGTGTGTATGTGGTAAATAAAGGGGATTAATCAAAAGAGCTCGAAAGAGACATTATTGCTAAAGGTCCATAGTTCCCAAACATTAAGCCACAACGAAAACCTATGCATGATCACTTATTTGGCATAATATCCTTCACGTGACAATCAAAGTTCCAGTAAACAATGATTGAAACAAAGTGTTTAAGGGCCTAGAGGAAGAGACAATTGTGGGTGTGCTCAAGAGCACTTGAGCATCATGTTTTACTACATGCTTTCTACTCCCTAACTTATGTTTTCATGGCTCTATCTTAAGAAACTCTTCCGTGCATTCCCGGCAAGCAAGTGTTGTCTAGATTAAATGAAATGAAGTGTTGCAAAGTTGTTTTATCTAGTAGATAAAAAAATTGTGTTGATTATCTTTGCTTCACTAACACTTGCACTATAACCATGCCATTGCTATATCTATAATAAGTTTTCAGGTCAAGAAGCGGAGGGCTATGTAGGCATACCGATCGTAAGTGAACCAAAAACTTCTCGTTATTTCGGTTTAAACAACTGAGTTCCTTATGCTTCGGATTTCTCTCTATGTTGCTCGAGGACGATCAAGTTTAAGCTTGGGGGAGTTGACAAGTGATATTTTTACACTCATTTCAACCTTGTTTAAACCGAATTATTTCATTAAAAGAGAGATATTCGCTCTGATATTGCCACTAATGACTAATGAATGCAAAGGATTCCACAAATCCTCTCTTTGATATTTTTTCCACAGGAAATGGGCTAAAAAGGGAAGAAATCACGTGGGAGAAAGGAAAGGAAGGAAAATGGAGAAGAAATAAGTCACCAGGAGGCATCAGAAGGCCACCAGAACCAAAGACGGCATTCCATGCGACCGCACGCGCTCGCATGAACGGTTGTTTGGCATGGAAACCGAGGCAGGTCGTCCACCTGAACAACTTTTATAAAAGGGACCACGTCGAAATGTCAACAAAAAGAGAGATAGAGGAGCGTCGAGCACAACCAGAACCTGTTCATCATCTTCATCCACAAACCCTAGCCGCCGCCATTTTCACCTCCATAGCCATCTCCACCACCATAGTGCTCTCTCATCTACTTCATACTTGTAATTGTGCATCGCACAAGGCATCCATTGTAAGACATATTGCAATCAATCAATCCTGTCGCAGTTTTGTCACGGCAGATGTCCTAGTGTGAGGACTTAGACGTGAGGCCATCGCAATACGGTGATTAGCTTGTCGGGGTTGAGCGGGTCGAAGGACACGAGTTTACCCAGGTTCGGCCCCTCACGGTGGAGGTAAAAGCCTACTCCTGCTTTTCTGCTTATTGCTTGAGTATCGATTACAAGAGAGCGGATTCGCTTGACCTAGCTATCAATTGATTGTAACTTGCCCTATTCTGTGCCGGGGACTCACCTTTATATACAGGTCGAGGCCTCCGGCTTACAAGAGTCCGGGTCGGGTCATGACCCGTGACCGAGCCGAACTCTAAGTCGCCTTGCCTTTTATGACAAGACACCGTATGGCGGCTTACACCTCTGGACCGCCTGCCGCCCTCTGGCTTCGGGCCCTAAGCCGGCCCATCTTGTGAGCCGCCCTTCTGGTCCTGCGTCTTGATTGTTCTGGCCCATCCGAAGTCTAGCTCCAAGAGTCGCCAGCAATTTAACCCGGCCTTCTCAGGGCAGGTTATACCGTGGGGTTATATCCCCAACATTAGGCCCCAGATTGATTTGAACTTGTTCATGTCAATCTTCAATCCATCCATCTTGGCGAGTCTTCCCTCTGAGTCTCATAATCTCATCTTAAAAAACTTCATAACCCGCCATATGAAATGATGATGTCACCTTCGTAAATTTGGGGAGTCTCATGACGTCATAACGAATCTTGTGTAAATCCACTTATCCCGAAAACCGAGGCGTCTTTTTGTTCCAAAAGTTACTGCGCCTCCTCAATTTTCGCACCTCCCATTTACTGTTACCTCCCCCTTATAAATACGCACGGGGGGTCCTCTTTTTTATTTTACCTCGTCTCGTCCGCTTCTTCTTCTTCCTCTCGAAACCTTCTGCGACCGGAGCTCCACCGCGCCCATCGACCTTCGCCAGCCGCCTCGCTCGGGACTACAGCACCGCTCCGCCTTCACCGAAGTTCAGCGGCGCATCTCCGCTCTCGGCCACCACAGCCAGGTACTTGAATCTCCCTTCCTCAGATTCACATTATCTCATCGGAGTTCATAGAGTTCGTCGGTGTTCGTCCGTTCTTGCAATTGTGGATCTGAGATGGCCATAGAAATACTGCGGTAATAGATTCAATACTGGTCCTGCATCTAGATAGACCATACTTCCACTAGAACCCATGAACAGTTCATCAGTACCTCCGCCACCACTATTAGGTTTATCAATTACTTTCCTTTTTCAAACTGCCTACAGATCCACAATTGTAGCTGTTCTAGTTTGAAACTTGTTTACTCCACACTTAGCAGAAAATCTGGCAATCTCCAACTTAGTTAACCCGCCTTCATGTCTTGGGCGGCTTACCATTATATCCTAACTTGCCATGTATTTAGAAACTGCATCTGTTGCTAAGCCGACTCCCGTTTTTAGGGCAACTTATCTACTATACTGTCTTTTTCATATCACTGTAGTGACGAGTCATTATTTCTTGAGTAACCCGCCATTTATATTTCCACAACCTTCTGTTGTATTTAGGCAACTCAATATGTCAAAAACCACCATTTGCAATTGGGTGCTATCCCAAGTTTCTGAACTCATCCTCAAAGATTATCAAGATCAAGGTCTTCTGGCGGCTAAGGAAGAAATTGGCTGGCGAGCCGGCCAAGGGGATGATGTTCCTCGACCCGGTGAAGGAGAGGTTGTGGTTTTTACTGACCATATCCTTAGAGGTTTTACTCCGCCCGGGTCAAAATTCTTTCGGGACGTCTTGAGCTACTTCAATCTTCATCCTCAGGACTTGGGTCCAAACTCTATATCCTATATCTGCCACTTTCAAATCTTATGCGAAGCATATCTGCAAATAGAGCCCACTGTTGCTCTCTTTAAGGAATTTTTCTATATGAACCGCCAAACTGAGTGTGCGGATGGCCCGAGCTTAGAACTCGGCGGAATTTCAATCCAGAGACGCAGAGACTGTTGTTTTCCTTCAGCTACCCTACCAAGTCACCCTAAGGGATGGGTCAGGACTTGGTTTTATTGCAAGAATACCGCCCCAGCTGATGAGAACCCTCTGCCGGGTTACAGAGTTGACTGCCTTCCCATGGATTTTAATCAGCCAAGCAAGATTATTCCAGAAGAGCATGCTGAATCCCTCCCAGTTTATCCAAAATTAAGAGCCTTGCTAGCCAATGGGTTAACAGGGGTTGATCTAGCCCGGTGCTGGGTTGCATGGAGAATCCTCCCTTTAAGCCGCCGACCTGGCTTAATTTGTGAATACTCAGGCGACTCATCTGACCCTCAACGGTATACTACTGATAACTTTACCACTGAGGAGATCAACAAAACTGTCAAGAGTCTGCTCGGCGAGACTCAGGAAAATTGTAACAAGACGGGTGTGTTACCGTTCTACAAGCTTAACCCAGCCCCACCGGTAAGCATCCCTTTATATCCGGCTTATAAATCTTCATCTTACTCTGTACTTTAGCTTTCTAACCCTTCTTAATTTTGCAGCCCGGCTCTGTCTTTTGGAATAGGAAAAGGAAAACTCAAGTGGTCAAAAAGACTGGACCGACTCGGAAGAAGAACAAACCCGCCGCTGCGACTGAGCCGGCCGCCATGGGCGAGTCAGCTGATGATCAATCAAAGGTAGAACTTGATTCTCTTGGCCATCTCTTTATCGAATTAGCTGACACCTCTTACTCTCAGGATGAGGTAGCAACAAGCCAGGCCGAGGACACTGAGGTAATTTCCATCTCTTCCAGCTCAGACTCCTTGCCTCAAAGAAGATAAGGCGGGTCGTCCGGAAAGTAAGATTTTCTCATACAGATGCTCACTAAGACCCGCACTTTATTTTGAAGAAAACTTAGCATGAGTCGAGGCGCCAAACTCAGAGTGGCGGCTCTGGAGATCTGGTGGCCAGGTTAACTCATGAACCTTCTACTCGTAAGCGGCGTAATGAGGTGCCACACAGTCTGTCGGCGTTCTGGGAACCAGGGTACCCAGACTTGCCTGCCTGTGGCCCACGGCGTGACTCCATCGATGGCCTGGTACGGCCCATCTACAACACCTTCAAGACAAGACCCTCGAGAGGGGCCAAGCCTCGCAAGGCGGGCGACGCCAAGACCTCCGAAGGGAGCGGCCTCCCTAGGCTGGCTCCTGAGGAGCGGAGATTTCTATGCAGGTACCCATCTCATGAGGTGGAGGTGACACAAGCCATGATGACCAAGGCCAGGCGGGCTCCAGCGGGCGCAGAGTAGCAGGTTTCCTCTTTGGTGCTACGGAGGCAAGCGCAGGCGCGGGGTCCCGAGGAATCAGCCAAAGGTTTCCATTCCCGTGCAACAAGACCAGGACCGCCAGGACGGCAGGACGGATGTCATCACCGAGCCCACCGCAGCGTCACGACCAGAGGCTTTTGCAGCCGAAGACCAACTTTCGTTAGGATAAGATGTACTACTTGTTCCCCTTCAAATTTGGCCGTTGTGGGATCCCTTCCCGCCTACATTTTGGGGGAAGAGGACCGAGGCCTCTATATATATATAGGTTAGCCACCACCATAGAGAGGGATCAGATCCTCTACGCACCATCCACACCAGAGCAAGCCTCGCGAGCTTGTTCATCCTTTGTACTAGTTCATCCTCAACCCCTCGTGAGGAAAATCCACCCCAAAGCAGGAGTAGGGTATTACACCGCAAGGTGGCCCGAACCTGGGTAAACAACCGTGTCCTTCTTCTTCCTTGTTCTTCGAGCTAGGCCACGGGGCAACGCGTTCGGTTGGCCGGAGAGGTTGAGTTCTTCGCACACGCCCCAGAGTTCGAACCTTTTCCTTAGGTCTGCGGAGCCCTTAATCCGACAATTGGCGCGCCAGGTAGGGGCATGTCGAAACTCGGCCTCTTCGTCGATCGCGTCCCGCCCTCACCTCGTCACGCCCATGGCGGAGGACCCTCGAGCCCGCGCTGAGCATTGGGTTGCTCGCCCTGCCCAGGCGGCGTTCCCTGGCCACAGAGCTCGCCACCCGCACCCCTCGCGGCCAGCACGGCCGTCGGCGCCGCCGACCATCAGCGATACGAGCCACAACCGCCCTCTCCCATGCGACACCGCAACCGTGCCACCGCACGATCTTCTGGCTATGCCGCGGCGTCAACCCTGCGCGCTCGCCAGGAACAAGCGAACACGTGAGCCGCACTCGTCGTGGCGCATGAGTTACTGCGATGTAGGTTGGCGGAAGGTGGCCATGACGCCTTGCTTGAGTGGGTCGCCGAGCTGCTTGACGCCGCCTGCGAGGGCCCAGCACCTTTCTGCATCCTGCCCACGTCGCGGGCGACGCCCATTGTTCGCACTCGGCCCCCGCCATGTTTGCCTGCCTCTCTGAAGTGGGTACGGAGGGTCTCATAGCGGCGGCCTGGCGCGTGACGGGGTGGGTCACCCCTCCTGAAGCCGCACCGAGGGACCGCCCCTTGGCCAGCATGAACGGGTAGCGAGGATGGTGGGAGGCAGAGCAGAGAAACTAGGGGCCGGCCTCGGGACGATGGCCCCCGGAGCCTCCATGCCGCCACCAATTGGTCCGTTGTATGGGCAGAGGAGAAGCCCATGCGCGTTCCCCTCATCGGCTTGGACAGTGGAGTCGCCAAGGCCACGCAGGGTCGGAACCCTCTACGAGCCGACCCAATGCCCCGATGACGCCTCCCGCAGCAACGGCTATCAGTTACAACCAATACCTTTGGGACATGCCGCGCTAACCTTGGATCGCAGGTAGATCGTGCCAAGGCGGCGCACCTCTGGGGGCTAGCCTCGTCCTGGGCTGGCGGGGTGCGCCAGGAGGTCGCTCAGGGACGCGCCCGTACGCAGCGGGGGCCCGGCGCTAAGGCTCCCCCCTATGTGGTGGGCGCGTGGCACCACCACTACGGTGGCGTGTGCCATCCAGAAGCGGGTCTTCTCCTGGGAGAGGCGCCGGCGAGCCCTCCCCCCGGAGGGAGACCCATGGCCCCTCGCCACCGCCCCGCGTAGTCCTCGCCCCTTGGTCCTGTCCTGGTTTTCGGATGCCCCAACGGTGGCAGGGGTATGCGCGGCGCGGGGTTCCAGCCCAATGGCAAGGAGCACCTCTCAAGATCTCCGCCCGTGACACTCTCACGTAATAATGAGTGGGGCTGTACACGCCTCGGAGTCTCCTGAGCGCTGCCCCTGAGCCTCACGGGGGCTTCCACCCATGTCCAAGTGGAAGCACCATGCTCTGCGCTGGCAGTCGACACTGCCCCCTAATGGCTATGCCCACGCCCAGTGGAGGCCCCATGCTCCGCGCTGGGGGAAGACTAGAAGACCAGTGTAGATGCCGGACGCGGCCGTCTTTGTTGCCCTTTTTTGTAACCCGATTTGTTGCCTTTGGAATGAAATTCGAAACTTCTTGCACTTATTAAAATAAAGGGGGGAACTTTTTTGACTCACAGTGTTTCCTTTTCCTTCAATT
The DNA here is from genome assembly GCA_011799875.1 of Thinopyrum elongatum. Taxonomy (NCBI): domain Eukaryota; kingdom Viridiplantae; phylum Streptophyta; class Magnoliopsida; order Poales; family Poaceae; genus Thinopyrum; species Thinopyrum elongatum. The sequence goes on from CM022298.1 coordinate 231,734,999, forward strand.
TGTGTTTTGGGAGGCACGGTTTCCGCCTGCTGCTCTCCCCTCGAGCGCCTCGTGAGCAGGGGCTAGGTGTGGCGTGTGCATCTGGGCTAGCCCAAGCGGCATCAGGGCCCCCTCGGGGCCGAGCACATAACTGCCACGGGTCCGCCCGTGCGCACACCTTGCCAAAGCTTTGGCGCTTTGCTCCTCGCGCGGCGCTGTCGAGCGAGCCAGCAGGCACGCACCATGCCCGACATTCAGCCCCGGGCCTTAGGGGTACTCAACGGCGGGCGCTTCCTCCCGGACTCCTGCAAAGCTCGACGCCTGGCGGAGGCGCACTGGGAGGCCCTGAGCCCTCACAAGTCCCTCCTGAGATTTCGCGAACTGGGGGCTTCGGAGGGCTCATCTCAGGAGAGACGCGTCTCTGCGATACAAGAACCCGTCCAAGGCCGCAAACACAAAAGCTAAGCTGCGCCAACCACTCTGGTCAGGAGCCCTATGGCTCATGACGGCACGTTTTCAAAATTAATTTAGAAGGCATATCATTGTTTCATTCATTACAGGGGGCCCCCCTCCAAAAATACTTTCACGCCCCGCAGGGCCATACCCAAAATTTTGGCAGGCAAACAGGGAAATACAAGCCTAGCGTGACGTGCTACCGCCGTCGTCGCTATCATCATCATCATCGGGCCCCGCACCCACTGCTGGGGCGCCCTTCCCTCTCGCATAGGGAGGCGCGCTCGGCGCCCCTCTCAGGACAGGCTCGGGGGCTCTCCTCTGGGGGCCTCTGACCTGACCAGCGTCACGAGGGAGGCGTTCGGGCACCATGTGGAGGCGTGCTTCAATGCACGCTTCCATGAGCAGGGCGCGAGGCGCCAGGCGCCCAGGAGTTCATCACCAAGGCAATCGAAGAGCTTCAGGTGGCGCGAGCCATGCGTGGCGAGTGCCGCCCCGCACCACCCAGTGCAGCTGCCGCGCCTGATGAGGGTGACGAGCTGTGCATCTGCGTCAATATCCCAGGCCTCAACAGGGCCGCTTCTCAGGAGATCTTCTGGCCGTCTCGTGTTGGCCGGAGTGGGGGCTGCCCTGGCAGCTATGTCCACATGCCGTTCGGCCTGCTGAACATGGTTGCCACACACCGGCACTACCTGCAGGGCGTCCTGGCGGCTCACGAGGTCCGGCGTCGGATGGTCCTGACAGAGGAGGTGCTGGACCCTCGCGGGCTTACCAGGCCTCCAGAGCCTCCCGGGACTCAGGAGCCAACCGACTCATGAGGAACGACCTCTGCAGCGCGTGTCTTCAGCTACTCCAACACTTCTGCGACGACGGTGCCAGGTGATTATTATTTTTGGCTTGTTCAGTTGAGGGTGCCCCCCGGGCTGCATTATCCTTGAGCTGTCAGGGCCAGTCCCTGCGGCTTCATCATTTTGATTCATCTACTCTGGACCAGATATGCATGCTCGAGTTATCATGGTTATCGATATTACTCCCTCCGTTTCGTTATGTACGGAGTCGCCCCTCGCGGTCTCTGTGTGTTGCTAACCTACCTCTTGCTCATCCTGCAACGGGGGCTACTGGCACGGCGCCTGTGCTCGGGTCTGTCCCTGTAGCACTGAAAAACCTGTGAGACCGAGCTCTGGCTCGCGGCCGGTTGGGCCGGTCCCGCGCACGTCACCTCACCTGGTCCTTAGTGCCTTCATCTTCTTGCGGAAAGATCACCGGCAGAATAGCAAGCGCGGCTATGTGCTTTGTTCCTCTCCTTCGACTAACTCGCAGGAACCCCGGAGCCAAGATCAGGAGCGGCCTCGCCAGCACCTTGGGGCGAACCTCCTCCTAGGCACGTCCTTAGAGCCGGTCACTCTTTTTTCGCTGTCCCTTTTGCTTGCATGTTAAAGGGGGGCCCTTGAGCATCGCGCCTCAGGGGACCCTACTGGATCTTGAGCCCTCACCCCCTGGCCTTGACCACGGCATCGCAACCTGGCATACCAGCGGCGGCTGAGCCTCGCTCGAGGGCCGGGACACGAGGACGTAGAGCGCCCAGGCAAGCGGAGGAGATGAAGGCAGTAGGAGCCCTGCGGAGGGGGCGTCATTAAAGGGGTGGCATGGCCTAACGTTCCGCGAGGAGTCCGTCTGCGCAACAAAGGGATCACCGTAGGCTCGCTAAGATAAGTCACCTCACGAGCATGGGCGTGAAGCTCATGATCAACGCTTCATCTCTAGCGATCTCGCTCGGGCAAGAACTCCTCCCTGTCAGTCTTTTGGGAGCTGCTTGTGCGCTAAAGGGGACCCCCCGAGCATCGTGCCTCAGGGGCTCTTATCGGACCTCGGGCCGCTCACCTCCTGGCCTTGACCATGGCATCGCGACCTGGCATACCAGCGACGACCGAAGCTTGCCTGGGGACTGGGTCCTGCCAGCGTAGAGCACCAAGCTACCGCGGGAATGAAAGGGGGAACCATGCCAAAGTGAGAGGCGCAAAACACGACACTAATAGAGAATGATGACATTAAAGCGTGAGCGTCGCAGTTTTTTACATACCCCCACTGGGCTCGTCATGATTTTCGCATAGGAATAAAGCAAACAAGAAACACCTAAGATCTACGGCCTCAGCAGCGTCGCCAACAATGGCGGAGCGACGCCCTTCCTCCTCCTAGGCCCGAGCGCGGCGACGCGGCGGCTTGTAGCTGTTGTCGTCGCTCGAGCTTGGTCCGGACGAGGTGCTGCTGCTGCTGGAGGAGTCACGAACAAGGCCAAGGGCAAGTTCATTCCCGGGGGCCTCGCCATTTCGCCGGCCTGCCGAGGAGCCGCTGCCTCGATCCCCCCCTGGGGCAGCACTCCACGCGTCGGCCGTCCTCTCCGAAAACCTTGAAGAGGAGCGTGGAGGCCCTGTCGTACTCGAAGTGGATGGCGTGACCGCCCTCCGGGCGGCAGGCGCGAGCGATCACGCCCCATCCACGGGTCATGAAGACGTCGCTAGAGTCGATGGCCTTGACTTCCGCCTCTGATGCTTGGCTGCAGCAGCCGTCGTGTTGCAGCCACAGCTCGACGGGCCCCCGTGGTGGAATCTCCCTCGCCAGAGACCGCGGGAGCCGGATCCATGTGCGCAGTGGCATCGCCGCCCACACCACAAACTCGCGGGCTGTGCCTTCGGCATGGGTTCGCGGGCAGGGTGGCCGTGCGGCCACCGCTGGTTCTCCTCCATGGTTTCGCTCCTCGTGGCGTCCGCGGCCGCTCTCATGGACAGGGCTCTGCATGCGAGCATACGCGCGGACCGGGAAGCCTGGTGGAGTGCGTTCATGCCAAGGCCGCGATGTCATGGGCGCCGCGGCGGCGTCGCGAGGGCAACCGTGCCTCTTCTTCGGCGGGAGCAGCTCGAGGTCCACCTGAGGAGCTTTTCGCATCTCCACGGCGGAGAACCTCCTCACTGGCGCCATGGACGCTCTGGCAAAATGGCGGGTTGATGGAGAAGGAAGGGCAGGCGGCGAGGAGATGAAGATGGGTTGGGGGCTCCGCCCCCGCCCCATTTATAGGCAGAGGGAGGCCAACCGCCGACCTTTCGTGTTCCGAGCAATGATGGTTCTTCTGCATGCTTCAGGCAGTTGTCAAGTCGCGCGTTTGCCGAGGCGGCATGGGGAAGTGGAGACGCCCACGTCCCATCAAGCGCCACGCGTTGACTCGGTCAGCAGGCAATTGGGGCCCGCGGCGCTTCGCCCTTGCCTTTTGGCTTGGCCTCGAAGCCAAGTCCGAGTGTGCCTTGGGTCCGGGGGCTACTGTCGGTGTTCTGGGAACCAGGGTACCCAGACTTGCCTGCCTGCGGCCCGCGGCGTGGCTCCATCGACGGCCTGGTACGGCCCATCTACAACACCTTCAAGACAAGACCCTCGCGAGGGGCCAAGCCTCACGAGGCGAGCGACGCCAAGACCTCCGGAGGGAGCGGCCTCCCTAGGCTGGCTCCTGAGGAGCGGAGATTTCTATGCAGGTACCCATCTCATGAGGTGGAGGTGACGCAAGCCATGATGACCAAGGCCAGGCGGGCGCCAGCGAACGCAGAGTAGCAGGTATCCTCTTTGGTGATAAGGAGGCAAGTGCAGGCGCGGGGTCCCAAGGAATCAACCAAAGGTTTCCATTCCCGTGCAACAAGACTAGGACCGCTAGGACGGCAGGACGGATGTCATCACCGAGCCCACCGCAGCGTCACGACCAGAGGCTTTTACAGGCGAAGACCACCTTTCGTCAGGATAAGATGTACTTGTTCCCCTTCAAATTTGGCCGTTGTGGGATCCCTTCCTGCCTACATTTTGGGGGAAGAGGACCGAGGCCTCTATATATATAGGTTAGCCACCACCATAGAGAGGGATCAGATCCTCTACGCACCATCCACACCAGAGCAAGCCTCGCGAGCTTGTTCATCCTTTGTACTAGTTCATCCTCAGCCCCTCGTGAGGCAAATCCACCCCAAAGCAGGAGTAGGGTATTACACCGCAAGGTGGCCCGAACCTGGGTAAACCGCCGTGTCCTTCTTCTTCCCTGTTCTTCAAGCTAGCCCGCAGGGAAACGCGTTCGGTTGGCCGGAGAGGTTGAGTTCTTCGCACACACCCCAGAGTTAGAACCTTTTCCTTGGGTCTGCGGAGCCCTGAATCCGACACAGTCCAAGTCCTTCTTTACCCAAAGCCGGCCTTGTCAGGCAACCACTTAATCCTTCTGACTCCAATTACCAGGAGTTGCCACGTCTTCAGGAGACGTCCTCTACACAGCTACCAGCCTTGGTTATAAATCTAGGGTAACTCCCCTTTTTACTAAACTTTGTAGTTATTGGCATGTATAATTTTAACAAACAATCTTCTTTTGTAGAGCCAAAGCCAAGGCCAAGAAAAGGAAAATGGGTGAGTCATCCATAAACCCTGACATTCCTGAGTCCGATGAACAAGTCTTAGTAACCCCTGAGGCAGACATTGAAAAGCCTGAAGACCAGCACGATAATCAAGGTGACCTGCCCCCGCAATCAGACCCGGCAGGCATTGAAGCTATGGGTACTGATACTAACCCGGTGGACAACCTTAACCCGCCAAGTCCCATCGTTGCCTCCAGCCCTGTCAAGGCGACTGAAGAGACTTCTCCTGAGAAGAATAATGATGACATTGCCATTATCGGGGTGGGTCATAAAGCACCAGAAATCTCCAATGTGCTAACTAAGCACACAGCCAAGGAGGAAACGCCCGTGCTTGAAAAGGGCAAATCAAAACTAGAACTGCCAAATTATGAGGACTTCAGTGCTGAAGAATTACATGCTGGCTACCTAAGCCGCCTGGCTGCAAGCCGGGACATGGAGGCCAGCTTAGTGAATATGATGAAGAAGAAATATGAGGTAAAATCCATTTTCTCCTGTTATATATCCTTATCTAGCCCCCAAGTCTTGATCATAGGAAAAACTTGAGTATGGTTAAGACTTAGAGAAAAATCTGTAGAGTCTATTGTGTAGCCCCCAAGGGCCGACTTATCTTCATGAGATGAGCCGGGTCTTTTAATATGATCACTTTGAAGAATTGTCCTGCAGCCGCCAAAGGCCGACTCATCTTCTTGAGATGAGACGAATCTTCTTTAAAAATTGAAAAAATGGCATGCATTAGCCCCCAAGTGCAAGTATATTGCTTGCAATCTGATTGGGACTTCTGTATCGATTTTGAACTGATAGAGCCCCTAGGAAGCAAGTTTAATATTTATCGCCAGCTTACATCAGCCTCTATGAACTGAATTATCTCCTTCTTATGCAGGAGTCTTTAAGCACCGCCGAGTCAAACTTGACCGGCTTGAGAAAAGACATGGAAGCTGAACAAGCCCAATGGACCAAAGCAGAGTCAAGCCTGCAATCCTCCTTGGAAGAGCTAGAAAAAATCAAGGCGGATTTTGAGATGGCGAAAGAATCCTTTGAAACGGAGAAAACCACCTTGATCCAAAGGGCCGAAGCCGCTGAGCAACAATTGGCTCCAGTTACTAAAGAACTAGCCGGCTTAAAGCACCATATAACCTTAATGGCCCAAGCCATATTTGGTAAGTCATCCCTGAAGCTTCAAAAGAAACATTTAACTCACCTGGCGGCTCATACATAAACACTAACTCATCTGGCGACTCATATATGCCAACTTTTGTATAGGTGATAGAACTCACAGCCTTCCAGACATCATCGTCAAGCTTAAAGCAGTATACTCTCTCATGGAGCAGCTGTACACTGGAAGCATGCAGACTTTAAAGGCCGTAATGGGCGACAAGGATTTGCCAAAATTTATCAAAGATACCTTGAAGAAGCTGTCCACTATTCCCACACAAGTGGAAGAGCTGAAGAGAGCATCAGCTCGCTCAGGAGCAACCACAACGCTAAGCCGGGCAATGGCTTATTCTCCATAGTTGGATATTGATGCGATGGCTGGCGGGTTCCCTGAATATAAAGATGATGGGACTCCCTTTTCTCAAGCTGACTATGAGTGCTGTATGAAAGAATCGCGAGTATTGGCCAGTCAGCTTGTCGCTGACATGGAACTAAAGAAATACCAACCGGCTTATGATAGCAACAACTCGCGAATCCCGCCGCCAACCTTGATTTCCTGTGACTTAACTCCACAATAGTGTAAGCATCTCTTTGCCCCCGATGTTGACCCTTCTCCAATCTTGAACGACGAAGCTATCTTCCAGGCTTTAACAAGTATCAATTGGAAACTGGACAACCTTTAGATCCAAGACACAGAAGAGGTGGGTCAAGATAACCCGGAAGCTTCAACAGTGGGGGGGGGGGGGGGGAGGCATCAGGGTGCTAACCCGAACGACACAGAAGCCGGCTTACAAGAGTAGTTTGAAACTCTTGGAAAAACTTGATTGAATATCATGGGCTCAGCTGTAGCCTTGTAATAGGACTAGCAGAAAATACCTGGTTGCTCTGCTGTGCCTTCGTGCACTTTTATCTGACTTTTGATCCAATTAGCCATGTTTATAAATCGCCTTGGATGTCTTGTCTAGTCTTATATGCATCTTGTTTTTCCACCATCCTTTGAATAAAGGTGCCTATCTGATATAGTAAAGCATAAGCTTTATAGGGTTGTAACAATAACCCAACAATTCCCACACTGGTGACTTATAGTCGTAATACTTAATTGCTTAGAAGCAATGGCGGGTTGATAACCCAGTGACTCATGGTCATGAAAAACTTGAGGTGATAACCCGGTGGCTCATGGCCACAATAAGCTCAATACTTATCAATGCTAACCCGGACTTCTTTTGACCTGGAGACTTATAGTCTGTGCATAAATATGATCAAAAGCATAAAATTCCTGCAAAGACAGAAATAGAGAATACAAACATGTATATCACAATATTTATAAGTCGGCTTTCGAGGCTCGACAAAAAGACCGGCTTTCGAAGCTCGAGTCTTGCTTCAAGGAAGCTTGGCATGATAGCCTTGGTTTATCCTTACTTCCTGTAAGCTGACTCTCATGTGACATAAGCCGCTGTTTTAACCTTGACTAGTTCAGGGTCATAAAGATTGACTGTCAAGAGTATGGCGGGTCACCTTTTCGGAGAAGCATCAAGCAAACAGGTAGGTTTATCCTCGCTTTCTGTAAGCCGGTTCTCACATGACTTAAGCCGGCGTTTTATCCTTGACTAGTTCAGGGTCATAAAGATTGGCTGTCAAGAGTACGGCGGGTCACCTTTTGGAGTAGCATCAAGCATACAAGCAGGTTTAACCCATATGGTGGCATTCATTTGTCAGTCAAGAGGGTAAGATAGCTAAACTCGGTGAGTTGGAAGCCCCCAAGTGACTTTATTATCAATTAATAAAAGACTCATGCACAATATATGAGATGAAACGATAGAGGCCCCAAGTTTCGGGGATGCCGGCTTTATTACGTTGATCATAAAAGATATATACATTGATGTAGGTATATACAATGACAAGAGCCGGTGGCTCAAGTGTAGTAAGGCAGAAGATGACTAATATTCCAAGGCCTATTGGTCTCCTCCTTAGAGGTACGTGACTTATTGTGTTCACGTATGTCGATGAGATAATATGACCCGCTGTTGAGGTTTCTGCTAACCATAAACGACCTTCGCAAGGAGGTGATAGCTTATGCATGCCTGTCTGATCTTGAATTAAACGCAGCACTAAGTCGCCCTCCTGAAAAGTATGGCTTCGAACCCTACGACTGTGATAGCGACATAGGTCTTGCTGATATATTGCAGATCGAGCCACCGCGAGATCGTGTTCCTCTTCCAAGGCATCCAGAGCGTTTTGACGCGCCGTCTCATTGTCTGGCTCGACGTAAGCCGCCACCCTAGGCGAGTCATGACGAATATCACTTGGAAGGACCACCTCTGCGCCATAAACCATAAAGAACGGCGTGTAGCCAGTTGATCTATTGGGGGTAGTCCTGATACTCCAAAGCACCGAAGGCAACTCTTCAACCCAACAACCCGTCGTACGTTCCAAAGGAACCATGAGCCGGGGCTTGATCCCTCGTAATATCTCCTGGTTAGCACGCTCTGCCTGACCATTGGACTGTGGATGCGCCACTGAGGATACAGCAAGACAGATGTGTTCTCTTTGACATAAATCCTTCATAGCACCTTTGGATAGATTTGACCATTGTCAGTAATGATACTATGAGAATAACCAAACTAAAAGATCAGCTTCTTGATAAACTGGACTGCTGTTGCCACCTCACAATTGCTGATTGGCTCTGCTTCAACCCACTTTGTAAATTTGTCAACTGCAACCAAAAGGTGAGTTTTTTTCTTGGCTTTAGACCTCTTGAAAGGCCCGACCATATCAAGCCCCCAGACCGCAAACGACCAAGTGATTGGGATCATCCGCAACTCTTGAGCCAACACATGAGCCTGTCTTGCAAATTCCTGACATCCATCACACTTACGGACTAGATCCTCTGCATCAGCATGAGCCGTCAACCATAAAAAGCCATGTCAAAATGCCTTAGCCACAAGAGACCGTGACCCAGCATGATGACCACAATCGCCTGCATGAATTTCTTGTAGAATTTCTCGGCCTTCATCAGGAGAAACACAACATTCAAACATGCCCGTGACGCTACATCTGTGTAACTCGCCATTAACGATTGTCATGGACTTGGCCTGCCTTATGATCTGTCTCGTGAAAAGCTTATCTTCTGGCAACCCGCCCCTGGTTAAATAAGCCAGATAAGGCACCGTCCAGTCTAGAGTAGCACGCAGAGCCGCCACCAACTGTCCTTCCGGGTCAGGAACAACCAGGTCTTGCCCCGATGGTAATTTGACAGAAGGGTTATGCAAGACATCAAGGAACAAATTGGGAGGAACTGGCTTACATTGAGACCCCAGCCGTGATAATGCATCAGCCGCCTCATTTTGCCACCAGTCTATGTGATCCACTTGATAACCTTTAAAGTGACCAGTGATATTAGTCACCATCTGAAGATAAGCCACCATGAGTGGGTCTTTAGAATCCCACTTCCCTGATACTTGCTGTGCAACAAGGTCTGAGTCGCCTAGACATCTGACCCGGCTCAAGTTCATCTCCTTGGCCATATGGAGTCCATGTAGCTAAGCTTCATACTCAGCTGCATTGTTAGTACAGGGAAACATAGGTCTCAAAACATAGCAAAACTTATCACCTCGCGGGGAAGATAAAATAACTCCAGCCCCCGAGCCTTCCAATTGCCTGGATCCATCAAAATGTATCGTCTAGTACGTATTGTCTGGCTTTTCCTTTGGTGTTTGCAGCTCTGTCCAATCATTGACAAAATCTACCAATGCTTGAGATTTAATGGCTGTTTTGGGCACATATTTCAAATGATGTGGCAAAACTCAATTGCCCACTTAGCAACCCGGCCAATGGCTTCTCTATTTTGAATGATATCTCCTAAAGGGGCAGAACTGACCACAGTGATTGGGTGCCCAAGGAAATAATGCTTGAGTTTGCGGCTGGCCATGAACACCCCAAACACTAGCTTCTGCCAATGTGGGTATCTCTGCTTGGACTCCGTCAGAACTTCACTGACATAATATGCCGACCGCTGGACTGGATACTCTTTGCCTACCTCCTTGCGCTCCATGACTACTGCCACACTAATAGCCTTATTATTAGCCGCCACGTATAGGAGCAGGGGCTCTTTGTCGATTGGAGCAGCCAAGATAGGTGGCTCGGCCAATTGCTTCTTAAGTGCTTCAAACACCTCATTAGCAGCATCACTCCAGACGAAGTGGTTAGTCTTTTTCATCATCTGAAACAGGGGAATCGCCTTCTCACCAAGGCGGCTTCTAAACCAGCTCAGGGCTGCAATACGACCCGCCAGGCGTTGAACTTCATCGATACACACCGGCTTAGAGAGAGAGGTAATGGCCTCAATCTTCTCCGGGTTAGCCTCGATGCCTCTTCCGGAAACTAGAAGACCTAACAATTTGCCTTCTAGCACTCCGAATACGCACTTGGCCGGGTTAAGCATCATCTTGTACACCCGAAGATTGTCAAAGGTTTCCTTCAAATCATCAAGTAAGGTTTCCTTCTTCCTTGACTTAACCACAATCTCATCCACATAAGCATGAACGTTGCGCCCAATCTGCCCGTGGAAGCAATTCCGAACACAATGTTGGTAACTCGCCTGAGCACTCTTAAGCCCAAAAGGCATAGACACATAACAGAAAGCTCCAAATGGTGTGATGAAGGCTGTCTTCTCTTGATCTTCCACTGCCATCTTGATCTGATGATAACCAGAATAAGCATCTAGGAAACAGAGACTTTCACAACCCGCTGTAGCATCAATGATCTGGTCAATACGGGGGAGAGCAAAAGGATCAGTTGGACAAGCCTTATTAAGATCTGTGTAGTCAACACACATATGCCAAGTGGCATTCTTCTTGAGCACAAGCACAGGATTAGCCAACCACTGAGGGTGAAAAACTTCAATTATAAACCTAGCAGCTAGGAGTCAGGCTACTTCTTCACCAATAGCCTTACGCCTCTCCTTGTTAAAATGATGAAGGAACTGTCGAACATGCTTTATCTTAGGATCCACATTAAGGTGGTGCTCAGCGAATTCTCTCGGTACACCTGGCATGTTAGAGGGTTTCCATGCAAAGATGTCCCGATTCTCATGGATGAACTCGGTGAGTGCACTTTCCTATTTGGGATCCATCCTGGTCCCCATGGTGAACTATTGAGAAGAATCACCCAGGACAAAATCCACTTGTTGTGTATCCTTTACCGACTTAAATTTGAGTGGCGGGTTTGTCTCAGTGGTGGGCTTCTTCAGAGGGGTCATATCAGTCGGGTCAACATTATCTTTATAAAACTTGAGCTCCTCCGTAGCGCAAGCCGACTCTGCATAAGCAGCATCTCCTTCCTCACACTCCAGGGCGAGTTTGCGGTTTCCATGAACTGTGATCGTCCCTTGTGGCCTAGGCATCCTAAGCTGCAAATACACATAACAAGGGCGAGCCATGAACTTAGCATAAGCCGGCCGTCCAAATAAGGCATGATAAGGACTCTTGATCTTGACCACCTCAAACCACAGTGTCTCTGCTCTGTAATTATACTCATCACCAAAAGCCACTTCCAAAGCAATCTTTCCCATAGGGTACGCCAGCTTGCCAGGCACCACTCCATGAAAAACTGTGGAGGCCGGCTTGAGATCCTTATCTGTCATACTCATTCGTCGAAAAGTATCATAGTGCAATATGTTAATGCTGCTACCACCATCCATAGGTAATTTTGTGAACTTATAACCGCCCACTTGAGGGGCTACCACCAGTGCTAGATGACCTGGATCATCAAACCGGGGCGGGTGATCCGCCCGGCTCCACGTGATCATCTGCTATGACCATCTTAAGTACTGGGGCACCGCCGGCTCAACCACATTGACGGCTCGCTTATTGACCTTCCAGTCACGCTTGCACGTGTTCATAGTGAACACATGATACTGGCCACTATTAAGCTGCTTAGGATTACTCTGGTATCCTGACTGATTATTCTGCTGGTGATTACCGTGCCCAGACTGTTGATTATGACCACCATGGTTACCTTGACCCTGATAGCCAGAACTTGAGCCTCCACCACCAAAGTCGGAACCCTGAAAACCGGAGCCTGACCCGCCGGGCGGCCCATTACCATTACCATGATGCTGTTGAAGATTCTGGTTCCTAAACTCCCGCATTATATAACAATCCTTCCCGGCATAAGTAGACGGTTTGTTAGGATAACTGTGTTTTGGACAGGGGTCATTGAGCATTGCCTCAAGATTTATAGGCTTTCCTCCACTAAAAGGTGGCTTGCCATTACCATTACGATGTTGATTCTTAAACCCGATATTGGTGTTAGCCACAAAATCTGACCCACCATCGGGGTACTTACGCTTCCCCCCATTGCCTTGGCCATTATGATTGCCATTTTGACTTGAGGTGTTCTGCTGCTGGCCCTTACCACCAGCGTTTTTCTTGCCCTTATTAAGCTTATCATCATCAGAGCTAGGATCTTTTGTACTATCAGAGTCGCCACACCTAGTAAGTACATCCATAAGCTTGCCCATGTCTGTACACTTGCGCTTAAGCCGTCCTAGCTTCTGTTTAAGAGGGTCAAAGTGACAGTTTTTCTCCAAGAGCAACATAGCTTGAGCCGCCCCAATACTGTCCGAAGAGTGTATGATGGTCACGGCCCGGCGAGCCCAATGATGGGCCGACTCATCTTCTCACTGCACACAATGCTCCAAATCAACAATTGTCATTGGCTGCTTACAAGTTCCTTGAAAGTTCTTGATGAAGCTGTCCTTCAATTCCGCCTAGGTGTTGATAGAGTTGGGGGGCAGGTTCTTTAACCATGTACGAGCCGGCCCCTCCAACATCATAGTAAAATACTTGGCACATACTGCATCACTGACTTCCAACATGTCCATGGCTAACTCATAGCTCTCAATCCAAGCTTCCGGCTCAAGATCCACCGTGTAGTTGGGCACCTACCGAGGGCCCTTAAAATCCTAGGGCATACGCTCATTGCGTAAAGCCGGCACTAGACACGGCACTCCAATAGTCCTAGAATTTGACCCGGCCCCCACAGAAGCTCAAGGGGTCACCGGGGGCTGCTAACAAGCCCCCTGGTTAGCCGCCTCCGCCTCCCGGCGGGCTCTTGCCTCGTCCACAATTGCTTGAGCATTAGCCCTCTAGTTAAGGGGCGGGTTAACCTGGGGCGGGTTACAATGTCTTTCACTGCTTGAAACCATAGGTGACTTAGCGTGCCGGCTGTAGCTGCGACTCGGCAATGGTGTCGAGTGTACATGGTGCCGACTATAAGAATTAGCCTGTTGAGTGATCGCCGTCTGCAACAACTCAATGGCGTTCCAGGTCTCAACTGCAACCGGTGACTCGCCGGTGATGGGAATCATAGTAATCCGGGTTGCCGCTGCCACCATGTTATCCATCGGGTTGGAGAAGTGACCCGATGGTGTCGGAAAGTGCGGTGGCGGCGCTCGACCGGGGGGCGGGTTGAGTCCCGACTCTTCCCTCCGGACCGGCTCTGGCTGATGAGGCTGGGTTGTCGCCGTGTTCCCATGTGCGTCCATGGTTAATTAGGGTATAACCGGTGCTCCTGGCGTACTCGGGCCAGCTCCTGGCATGTTGAACTATCGTGCGGGCTCATAACTCGAAGGCAGACGGCTCTGGTACCTCCGCTGATGGACCGCATTAGATGCGTGCTGCTCAAGGCTCAACTGCCAAGCCTGTGCCTTCAGACGTTCTATCTCTGCACTAACCTGGGCTGGTAACTCGGCCGTCCGCGCATTCTCAGCATTGAAATCCTCCTGGGCCTTGGTCATCTGCTCCCTAAGCTTTGCGATTTCTGCATTATGCTCTGCTTGGTTTTCCGCCGTGACCTCAGTCCCCATTAAGATTGTCAAAGCATCCATCAGTTCGGATAAGACTTGAGCCGGAGGCCTGACTGAGCCGGACCTTGAGGGGCCGGTTGCTGCTGTTGATTCGGCCGTCGTGTTGTTGAGAGCCGGCACCATTCCTACCATGAAGATGGCGGCTCGGCACAGCGGCTCGTAGGGGTCCGGAATACTGTCACCATCGGAACAGCCCCCAAGCCCGCTGTCTTGAAGCTGGTAGATTGATTCCGTTTCTCCGGTCGAGGACTCATTACCTGAGTAGATGAGAGTCTCTCCTCCAGATGCGGAATTTTCTGCAAGTTCCACACCCTGCGTGAAGCCCACGAAGACGTGTTTCCGAGCGGCTCGGATCCAGGCGGGTTGTGCGCGCCGAGCTGGCTCGACGAGGTCAGTGCAGATGTCCAGCTCAGGCTCAGATCCCCCAATCTTGCCGATAAAGACGTGGATTCCACCAAAGGGGACCCGGTACCCGTACTCGATTGAGTCGGCCTCGGGGCCCCAGCCAGCGTCGTCGATGTAGAGCTTGCCACGGGGACTCTTGGTCATCCTGCCCATGGTGTATCCCTCGATCCCTGGGAAAGAGCCCTTCAAGAACACGAAACCACCGTGCGCTGGCCGCACGGTGGGCGCCAACTATCGCGGTTTTGTCACGGTAGATGTCCTAGTGTGAAGACATAGACGCGAGGCCATCACAATATGGTGATTAGCTTGTCGGGGTTGAGCTGGTCGAAGGACACGAGTTTACCCAGGTTCGGCCCCTCACGATGGAGGTAAAAGCCTACTCCTGCTTTTGTGCTTATTGCTTGAGTATCGATTACAAGGGAGCGGATTCGCTTGACCTAGCTATCAATTGATTGTAACTTGCCCCATTCTGTGCCGGGGACTCGCCTTGATATACAGGTTGAGGCCTCCGGCTTACAAGAGTCCGGGTCGGGTCATGACCCGTGACCGAGCCTAGCTCTAAGTCACCTTGCCTTTTATGACAAGACACCGTATGGCGGCTTACACCTTCGGGCCGCCTGCCGCCTTCTGGCTTCGGGCCCTAAGCCGGCCCATCTTGTGAGCCGCCCTTCTGGTCCTGCGTCTTGATCGTTCTGGCCCATCCAAAGTCTAGCTCCAAGAGTCGCCAACAATTTAACCCATCCTTCTCAGGGTGGGTTATACCGTGGGGCTATATCCCCAACAAATCCCAAGATGTGTTCTTCAATGTTTTCTTCTCGCGATCTGATCTCCATGTGTGAGTAGTTCGGTAAGGTATGGGGTGAGGCATGAGCTTTCCAACCCTAGGTGTTTGGTGAAGGGATCAATGGAAGTCTTTGGCATAACGTCTCGTATGTGTGATATAAAATTGTTTTGTGAAGTATCTCTTGTATTGTCCGCGATCTTCACCCCTGTAGGTACCCAGGATCATAGAGATTGAGCACCGCTAAGGCTAGGAGCAAGGGGACCATGAAGTGTTATACCAAACACCTGTGACAGTAAGGTTTAGTAGGGTAACATGGATCATATCCTTGGGGACTCATGAGGTGTAGTCATTAAAAGCCCAAAGCTCTTGTCTGAATATTTATATCTTAATTATCGAGGCAAACCCGCGAGACAAATAGGGCCTTCAGTAGGACAACTAATTCTTGATGCAGGGCTCGTGTCGGTCAAGATGTTATTTGGACACATCGCCCACTCTGATACGAAGCAAGCACCTCTTGATGGGTGACTTCCCGAGCACAAACTAATATCATTTTGTATCCCAACACCTATACATGGTTGTAAGCATTAAGACCTCATCCCCGTACCTTCTTTTTATTATAAGTGTTTGAATCACAATTTGATTGCTGATCCGGTCAAAAGCTGCATTTGACACTTTGGCAAAAGTGTTGGAGATATGCCCTAGAGGCAATCATGTATGATGACATTTCCTATGTGTTTCTGAATAAAGATAGTCCTTGGACATTAACAATGATGTGTATCAACAAGTACGTGACTTGTTTGTGGGACTATGCATTGTATGATGGTTGTCTAAAAGGTCCCTAGCCGAAAGGGCTGTGTGGACGCGCAGCCGAATAGACTAGCATATGACATGGTCGATGACTTGGTCTCACTAGCCATGGATCATTGGATGCTAACCGGATAATATGGACTCGGAAGGATCTGGTCGGATTCGATGTAGTCGGATCCGAGTCGAGATAAGGTTCGAGTTGGACAGACCCACCTATGAGACGCAGCGATATGCCATCTGTGAGTCTCTAGTACAACATATGTTCTATGTCCTAAGACCTGAGTTGGCGCATGTACTCGGTATGGCGACAGACCTGCTTTGGGTCGACCAAACGCTACTCCGTAACTGGGTAGTTGCAAAGGTAGGTTTCGGGCTTGTCCAGACCCATGTCGTGAGACATAGTCGAGCAAGATGGGATTTGCCCCTCCGATCAGGAGAGACATACTCTGGGCCCCTCGTGTGATCCGACCAAGATAAGCATGGCCATGCGATTAGGATTATGAGATAATCCAGTTTGTGGTCGGCATCACTAGAACAAGAAAGAGGTCGGGCTAGCACAAGGATGACAGACTCGCCTTGAGCCCGACAACATATATCGTGAGGCAAAGGGAATAGAAGTGTGACACGTTGTACAGGTTCGCCTAACCAGCTTCATCGGACACTTGGAGTTGGCACGCTTTGCTAGAGGCCGCTACCGACTAGCCGAGTCGGATGTGATCTGACTCGCGACCAAGTGAACGAGAACCTAATGGGTCGCGCGCTTAAGGCAAGGAACCTGTGAGGTCTGATCCGACTCCACGAGTCTGGTGTGATCCTACACGGACTCGGATCCAGGCCGAACAGACATTGGGCTTTAGGGTCTGTGCGAGGCCCAAGTGTTGAGCCCGCTACAGATGCCTATATAAAGTGGATGTGCGACACACTCATTTGGTTGATCGCTTCGGCACTGTGACTAGGGTTTGCATGTGTTGCGAATAGCCACCTCCACTCTTCGCTGACTATGTGATCGGACCTAGCAGTCCGCCGCACCGTGTTCCTCCTGTACACGCAGATACCGTTAGAGGCAGTGCACTTGTGCCGCTCCGGCGAACCTGTACGTGGGATCTGACGACTTACTGTTCAAGGGAGATCGGAGGAGGAAGAGATGATCCACGCGGACGCGCTTCCCCAACTCTTCTTCTGCTGCACGACACTACGCGTCTAGTGATAACGATCTGTGATCCATCTCTCGTAGCATGATCTTGGTTGTTCTGCGCATAGGAAATTTTTAATTTGCAGTCGATGCACCCTACTGTTGATCCCAACAAAAAGCTTGCTAGAGACCATTGCTTCAAGGGAATCTTCCTCACGTGGGTTCAACACCCAGGGTCACCTCTGGGGAAATAGGTGCGGGATACCCTTTCTGGTTCCAAAACCGGATCAATAAAAAGGAGACATCAAGCTCTTTTTCTGGTGCCCTTGCCAGGGAGGAGTTTAGTATTCCTAGTCTTTGTGTGTAGAGTTTATGTTAAAGTTAATTTTTAGTTTTAGTTTTTACTTTTTCAGTTTTAGTTTAAGTTTTATTTTGTTGCAAGTCTTCTTAGTTGAAAAAACCAAAAAATTACTATGGCTCGTAATCTTGGGAGTTTTGCTACTCCTAGCAACAATTTCATGCCTGAACCAATAACACAACCCGATGATGGAGCTACAGAATATGAGATCAAACTGAAACTAGTTTCCATGGTTCAACAGGACCAATTTGGAGGCTTTTGCTTCTGAAGATGCAGGTATGCATTTACATAATTTTACTGAATTGTGCAACATGACACGCATAAAGGATTATGACCCAGATGCTTTGAAACTTCGCTTATTTCCTTTCTCTTTGATAGGAAAATCTAAGGAATGGCTTTTAGCTTTGCCTGAAGGTAGTGTTACTTCTTGGGCTGCTTGTTGTAGTAAATTTTATCTAAGTTTTGTCCACTTGCAAAAATTATGCAATTACGTTCTCAGATTACAGGTTTCAAGCAAGAGGAACATGAGCCACTAGCGCTTGCATGGAATAGAATGAAAGAAGCTATAAGAAACTTCCCCAATCATGGAATGGAGGAGTGGTTAATCCTTCATATGTTTTATAATGGCTTGAATCGCATGTCAAAAATGATGCTTGATACAGCTGCAGGAGGAACAATCATGGGAAAGCCCATAGAATATGTCAAGTATATACTCCGCCCAATGGCATGTTGAGAGAACCACCACCAAGAAGGTGAATGTCATAGAAGAAAATAGCTCAGAGTTAACAACCAAGCTAGAAGAACTTATCTCTTTGATGAAAGGTAAAGAAGAGGTAAATGTCAATGCCATCACTGATGAAGATACCAGTGATGTGAATTTTATTGCGCGTAATAGCTATAATCCCAATTGGAAAAATAATAGTTATGCTCCTAAACTTCCTGATCCTAATAATGGAGGAGCATCAAATAATTTTAATGGAGCTAATGGTAGCAATAGAAATACTCTTGAAGAAACCCTTAAATTTTTTTTTGCTAGCTAGACTGAGCAGAATGAAAACTTCAAGAATATCTTGAAGAATCATGATAACTTACTTGGTCGATTGACTGGTAAGGTTGTTGGACTAACAAATGATGTGCAGATACTTGAAGCCATATCCAAGAATATGGAGGCACAAGTGACAAATATAGCAAAGAGCCAAACCTTGATTTTGGCCAAGTTTGCAGGTAAACCAGAGCCTAACCTGGTTGAAGAAGTTAAAATGGTAAGAAGCAACGAAGAGAAAGCTGAGGTACTTGACACAAGTCATGTGCCAGAGTACAACTATACCATTGCAGATTTTGTCAAGATGGTATCCATGAAGTATCCACTACCAGAGGTAACTATTGATGAGGCATATAATGTCTTTATTGAACAAGTTGCAGCTAGGGTACGTGAACTTGATGATGAAAGAAAAAATTTATTCAGTAAGTTAGCAGCTAAGCAAGAGAATGCTTTTGAACCTACTATAGAGATTGAGATAGGATTTAATAAGTTCAATGCTTTATGTGATCTAGGGGCAAGTGTTTCCACTATCCCCAAATATGTTTATGATAGTCGCAATCTTGGTCTTATGCTAATACTGAGATTATATTGAATATGGCTAACTCTACTTTTACTCAGGTAGTAGGCATTAACAATGGAGTTATAGTTCAAATTAATGATTGCCCTGTCATGATTGATCTTGTTATAGTAGATATGCCTGAAAATCCAGTTGCTCCTATAATTCTCGGTAGACCTTTTCTAAGGATTACCAAAACTGTGATAAATGTGTTTGAGGGAAATGTTCATTTTGATTAACCAGCTAAAGATCCCTTTATAAGGCATTTCCCTAGGAAAAAGAAATTGAAGACATACACAGGAGGTGGCATCATTTTCAATCCCAGAAGCTATGGTCTCGGTGTTCTAGCACCACCTTGATCACCACTACAGTCGAGCTATCCGACCGGAAAAAGCACTTCGTCGGAGGAAAACCACGTGAATAAAGTAGACAAGTAAGTTTTTATTTTTGTTTTTATTAAAAGAGTGATTGAAGTTCCATGTCAAGAAGTGAGTTTGGTAGAGTTGTTCTAATGAAGGCCGAGCCTTGTGCAAGATGATTTATATGCTAGATTGATGTTTGAATGAATGGAAATATGTCTATGGAACTAACACTGCATGAAAATGAAGAAAATACAAGTTTTGAAAGAAACAAACCAAAAGACGGCCCTTCTTGCGACCGCAGCGGTCGTACAGGCAGTCGTTTGAACTGCAAGAGGTTCCAGCGCAAACAACCAGAGGCAACAGAGTGAAGGACGACATATCAAACGGGCGCACACGCTCGTTTTTGCGGTCGTTTTGATTCTCTGCAGAAACCATCGACGAGCCCAAAGCGTTTGACGGGTTCCAAACGGTTGCATGCGCCCGTTCAAGCAGTCATTTGACATCTTCGACCAAGAGCACAAAAAGAACAGAAAAAACGACGGCGTTCAAAACGGACGCCGACGCCCATTTCAGCGGTCGTTTCATCTGCACGCAGGCAAAGGTGAGTTAAACCGAGCTGAAGATGGCGTTCCATGCGGGCACTTGCGCCCGTATGAGCGGTTCTTTTGCGTGTCGGCGGCTCCAATAAGCCCGAGGAGGGAGGTATTCCGCCCCATCTCTCTCTTAACTTCTTATTCTTCCTCCAAGCCCTAGCAAAACTTCACCCGATCTCTCTACTCGTTCGTTTTCAGTTCGAATCCTTCCATGTGATCGATTTACTGTATGTTTCTCCTACGATCCCTAATTTATTTTCCGAGAATCCATGTTCTACATGCCTAGCATTGCCATGACTAGAAGATGCATATTTTTGATTCTGTGACGCCCCCAATTCAATTGTACACTAATCATACACGCCAATGTGTATGATCAAGATCAGGGACTCATGGGAAGATATCACAACACAACTCTAGACACAAGTGAAATAATACAAGCTTTATATTACAAGCTAGGGGCCTCGAGGGCTCGAATACATAAGATCAAAAACACAAGAGTCAGTGGAAGAAACAATATCTGAGGACAAACATAAATAAACAAGTTTGCCTTAAGAAGGCTAATACAAACATCAACTATGATCGAAAAGGCAAGGCCTCCTGCCTGGGAGCCTCCTAACTACTCCTGGTCGTCAGCTGCCTCCACATACCAGTAGTCACCCTCGGGATAGTAGTAGTCGTCAGTGGCGGCATCTGGCTCCTGGGATCCGTCATCTGGTCGCAACATTCAGGTATGGGGGGAAAAAGTGGTAGCAAAGCAACCGTGAGTACTCATCCGAAGTACTCGCAAGACTTACATCAAAACTAATCTAAGTATGCAACAGTAGCAAAGGAATGGGCTGTATCTATGGACTGAACTGCAGAATGCCAGAGGAGAACGGAAAGCCTAGCCTATCAAAGACTAGCATCTTCAAGCATCTTGCAGCATTTAGAAGAGTACATAATAGCATTTTATAAATAGCAAGTATGTTGTAACATTAGCACCCAGAGATCCTTTCTCGACTCCCTGTGAGAAAGCAAACCCGGAGCCATCATATCCATTACATGCCTCAGCATCCAGTTCTAGTTGTATCGATCGGGATACAACTCCGAGCGTCCGTTACCGTGGACACGACTATTCGAATAGATATACTTCCCTGCAGGGGTGCACCACATTACCCAACACACTTGATTACTCTGGCCGGACACACTTTCTTGGGTCATGCCCGGCCTCGGAAGATCAACACGTCATAGTCCTACCTAGGCTCCACAGAGAGGTCCCCGCCGGTCTACATCCTAAGCGCTCCGGGGTCTTAGGCCCATCACCCTTTGCACTCCGGGTCGTTGCGCGCAGGGCGGACCCAGGCACCACCTCTGTCATGGATGGTGCTAGCCCAACCATGCCGCAATGTTGAACTGGAGGTCTGACGGAGCTTTCGGAAGAAACTTACGACGCCGAGTGCCCATAACTGTTCTTGCGTTGCGGTTTGTGCGTATAGGCTAGTGGCCAACTCAGATCAAATACCCAAACCCTTAGTGTATTGGGATCTCGCGGTGATGAGAAGAGACTCACCATCATGTGACCCCGTCGCCCTGTCTCGAGGAAATACGGCAAGGGCCAGGTGAGGGAGTCCTGGATTAGGGGGTCTTCGGCCTGCCGGCCTATCCCTTAGGGGCCGGACTGTTGGGCCGTGTTACCAATTCTAGGAGGCCGAGCTATGTGGAGACCCCGTGTCCGGACATGAGGCTTTTTGATGCCTTGGTGTGTCCTCCAGGTCAAGTTAAGAAGAATCGGCATGTTTATCCTTTCCTTGTAACCGACCATGTGTAACCCTAGTACCCCTGGTGTCTATATAAACCAGAGGGTTTAGTCCATAGGGGCTAGAACAACGACCATCATCCTACTAGTCTAGGGTTTAGTTTCATCAGATCTCGTGGTAGATCGACTCTGTAATCCTCATATACACAAGCAATATAATCAAGCAGGACGTAGGGTTTTACCTCTTAGAGAGGGCCCGAACCTGGGTAAACATTGTGTCCCTAGTC
The DNA here is from genome assembly GCA_011799875.1 of Thinopyrum elongatum. NCBI lineage: Eukaryota > Viridiplantae > Streptophyta > Magnoliopsida > Poales > Poaceae > Thinopyrum > Thinopyrum elongatum. The sequence goes on from CM022298.1 coordinate 231,756,944, forward strand.
CCTTGTTCCGTGATACGTCTCCAATGTATCTATAATTTTTGATTGTTCCATGTTGTTATATTATCAATCTAGGATGTTTTACATTCATTTTATAGCAACTTTATATCATTTTTTGGGACTAACCTATTGACATAGTGCCCAGTGCTAGTTGCTGTTTTTTGCTTGTTTTTTTACTTCACAGAATATCCATATCAAATGGAGTCCAAATGCAGCGAAACTTTTTGGAGATTTTTTTCTACCTAGAAGACAACTTGGGAGCCAAGGAAGTGCACGAGCGAAGGCCCATGGGGCCCACCACCCACCTGAGTGCACCGGAGGCCCCTGGCGCGCCCTGATGGGTGGTGGGGCCCATGGAGGTCCTTTCCACCGCCTCCCAGCTATATAAATACCCAAATATTCTAGAAACCATAGGAGAGTCGACGAAACACAATTCCAGCCACCGCAAGTTCCAGAACCACGAGATCCAATCTAGAGCCCTATTCCGGTACCTTGCCGGAGGGGAACACGATCACAGAGGGGTTTATCATCCTCATTGCTGCTCCTCCGATGATGCGTGAGTAGTTTACCACTGACGTACGGGTTCGTAGGCAGTAGCTAGATGGCTTCTTCTCTCTTTTTGATTCTCAATACAATGTTCTCCTTGATGTTCTTGGACATCTATTTGATGTAATGACTTCTTGCGGTGTGTTTGTTGGGATCCGATGAATTGCGAGTTTATGATCAATTCTATCTATGAATATTATTTGAGTCTTCTTTGATCTCTTATATGCATGATTGTGATAGCCTCGTATTTCTTCTCCAAAACTTTGGTTTGGTATGGCCAACTAGATTGATTTTTCTTGCAATGGGAAGAGGTGCTTTGTGATGGGTTCAATCTTGCGGTGTCCTCACCCAGTGACAGAAGGGGTAGCGAGGCACGCATGTATCATTGCTATTAAGGATAAAAAGGTGGGGTCTATTCCTACATGAATAGATCTTGTCTACATCATCATGTCACCGTTCTTATTGCATTACTCTGTTTCTCCATGAACTTAATACACTAGATGCATGCTGGATAGCGGTCGATGTGTGGAGCAATAGTAGTAGATGCAGGCAGGAGTCGGTCTACTAATCTTGGACGTGATGCCTATATACATGATCATTAGCTTGGATATCGTCATAATTATTTTCTCTTCTATCAATTGCCCAACAGTAATTTGTTTACCCACCGTATGCTATTTTCTCGAGAGAAGCCACTAGTGAAATATACGGCCCCAGGGTCTATTTTGTATCATATTGTTTTCAGATCTATTATTCCAAAAACCCAAAAATACCTTGCTGCACTTTTTCTTTATTTATTTTATTTTGTGTTTTCACTAGATCTATTTATCCAATCTACTACAATTTTATCTATCTCAATACCGATTAGGGATTGACAACCCCTCTTACATGTTGGGTTGCAAGTATTTCTTATTTGTTTGCAGGTACTGTTTACATAGTGTTGCTTGGTTCTCCTACTGGATTTTGATAACCTTGGTTTCATAATTGAGGGAAATACTTACCGTTGCTGTGCTGCATCATCCTCTCCTCTTCGGGGAAATACCAGCACAGATACAAGCAATCAGGAAGAATTTCTGGCGCCGTTGCGGGGGAGACATCATCAACATCTATTAGGCACCAAATCACAAATCTCATCTCCTTGCAATTACTTTATTTTCCATTTGCCTCTCGTTTTCATCTCCCCCACTCTAAAACATTTTTTTGCAAAAACACAAAAATATTTGCCTTGTTTTTCGTTGGCCTTTTTCTTGTTTTGTTATCTTTGCTTTTGTGCCATGAGCCATCTATTTGCTTGGATCTTCACTTGCTAAAAATCTATTGATATGGATCCTCATCACTTGCTAATCTTTACAAAAGATCTAATTATGTTGAACCAATTGCTAGTGAGTTGAGTGCACTTGATTTTCTCTATGAAGTTTTGCTTGAAAATCATGATTCTGAAATTTGCGATGAAGTGTTAAACAAAGAAATTTATAAAGTGATTCATGATAGCTCCTTGAATGGAAAGCATGATTGCAATGATGTTATTATAAATTCTATTAATGTCAATTGTGTTAATAATATGCAAAACTACAAGCTTGGGGATGATAATTTTGTTATGTCCACTACTTATTGCAATGATCATGAGGTGGTGATGCTTCTTATGATCTTGAAAATTTATTTAGGCCTCATGATGAATATGATATTGATAATAGTGTTTGCAATAATGTTGAAAGTGGGTTTGGAAGAGTGTCAACTTTAGCTAAAAATAATCCCACATATTTGGATAGTGTTCAATCTTATGAATTTATTTATAAAAGTGGGTTTGGAGAGGTCATGACTTTAGTTGATGTTAATCCCACTATTTTGGAAGATTGTAAAACTTTTATGCATGTGGATCGTGAAGAGAAAATTTTATATGAAAGCTATATTGTTGAATTTGATTATGATCTTACATATAATTATTACGAGAGAGGAAAATATGGTTATAGAAATTTTCATGTTACTAAATTACCACTCGTTATGTTGAGATTTTCAATGTTTTATTCCTCTCCTTTGTATATGCTAGATATTTCTTGTCTTGATAATTTGTTTGCTTATAAAATTCCTATGCATAGGAAGTATGCTAGACTTAAATGTGTTTGTCACATATTTTATGATGCTTTCTTCGTATTTCAATTATTATCTTTCATGTGAGCATCAATGAAATCTCAATGCCTAGCTAAAAGGCTTTAAAGAAAAGCGCTTGTTGGGAGGCAACCCAATGAATAAAATTTATTTTTGTATTTTTCTTTCTGTTCTTGAGTGTTTGCACAATTATGCTACTGTTATGATTGTGTTTTTTGTGTTTTATTTAGTGTTTGTGCCAAGTAAAGCCTTTAGGATCATGTTGGGTGATAGTTGATTTGATCTTGTTGAAAAACAGAAACTTTTGCATCCAGTAGCTGAATTTTGTAAAATCACAGAAGTGGCGAACAATTCTGATTTTTTTACACAAGATATATATACAAATTTCCTACGTTTTCCTAATTGTTTAGAATTTTTGGAGTTACAAAAGTATGGTCAAAGTCCAGATTACTACAGACTATTCTGTTTTTGACAGATTCTATTTTCGTTGCATTGTGTGCTTATTTTGATGAATCTATGGATTGTATTGGAGGGTATAAGCCATAGTAAAGTTAGAATACAGTAGGTATAATCCAATAATAAAATATGAATGGGTTTGCAACAGTACTTAAAGTGGTGATTTGCTTTATTATACTAATGGATCTCATGAAGGTTTTTGTTAAGTTTTGTGTGATTGAGGTTTTCAAGTTTTGGGTGAGATCACGAGGGATGAAGGAATAAGTAGTGAAAAGAGCCTAAGCTTGGGGATGACCATGTCACCCAAGTTAATATTCAAAGAGAGCGAAGCAACTAAGCTTGGGATGCCCCGGAAGGCATCCCCTCTTTCTTCTAACAACCATCGGTAATTTTACTTGGAGCTATATTTTTATTCGTCACATATCATGAGTTTTGCTTGGAGCTTCTTGTATTATATGAGTCTTTGATTGTTTTGCTTTTTAGTTTGTCACAATCATCCTTGCTAGACACACCTAGTTGAGAAAGCCATAATGATGCTATGATTTGTTAGAATTGCTATATCTGCTTCACTTAAAATTTTTGAGCTGCGGAATTGCTCTAGTGCTTCACTTATATCTTTTTGAGCATGGTGGTGCTTTAATTTTGAAAGAAATACTCTCATGATTCACTTAGATAAATTTGAGAGTTAGTAAATTTTTGAAGAAATTCTCTCATGCTTCACTTATATTATTTTGAGAGATGAAATTTTTTATGCTCATGTTCTTCACTTAAATTTATTTGAGAGCTTGTTATAAGCAATGGTAATACATGAAACTAGTCCCAAAGTGATAGATATTCAAGAGGGATATAATAAAAACTTTCATGAAGATCATTGGATATTGTAAACTTGATTCTTAGTAATAGTTTTGAGATATGATGATAGTAATATGTGAGTCATGTTGGTGAGTAATTATGCTTTAGTAAGAATATTGGTGTTAAGGTTTGTAATTCCCTATGCAAGCACGAAAGTCAATAGTTATGCAATAAATTACATCCTACTTGTGGTGCATTATTCGGTGTTAGTTATGCTTAATGCTCGTTTATGAGAATTTTTGTTTCTTGGTTGGTTGCTTCTCAATCTATTTGCTAGCCATTCCTTGTACTAAGTGGGAATACTACTTGTGCATCCAAAATCCTTAAACCAAGTTATGCCATACGAGTCCACCATACCTACCTATATGCAGTACTTCCATGCCATTCTAAGTAAATTTGTATGTGCCAACTCTAATTTTCAAAATGAATTTCCTTTTTGTGTGCTCATACCGCTCATGAATCGGCAGGGGGTGGCCAATCTTTTTCCATGCTAGATGTGTTGTTCTCAAGATGAGTATTTATTCACTTGTGATTACACGAGAGTGTGGCGGTAATAGGGATGCCCAGTCCCGAAATGAAAAAGAAATTTACTTTATGTTATCAAATAATAAATTCCTTGGAAAGTGTTGGTATGGAAGGCACCAGTGGATACGACTAGCCATGGATTGTGAAAGAATGGTGGAAAAAGGAATAAACTTTATTTTATGTTTGGGAACCGCCTATGATGTATCTAGCATGGAAAGTATTGGGAATTCTTGGTCGTTTTCGTTGACGGGAAAAGTATGCCTCTGAAAGTATTTTTATCTCTCAATTTAAGCTTTGAGCTTTGGCACCTCTACAAATCTCTGCTTCCCTTTGCGAAGGGCCTATCTATTTACTTTTATGCAAAAAAAAATTTGAGTCTCCATCTTCTCTTATGAAGCACCAACTAGGGAGCACTATGATCATACTTGTGCATTGGATGTATCTAATATTCGAGTGCGTTTCATGAATGGATCAATGATTGAGCATGATGGGCTAGGGATAACTTTCTTTAGTGTTGATATCTTGATAGACATGGTTGCTTGTTAATATGCCTGAGTATTGGAATCTTCATGTCAATTATATACTATTACTTTGAACCATCTAAAAGTCCAAATGTCCATGCTACAAAAGAAAATAATATGTGATGAACATGTTAGGCAGTGATGCGGCTTGAATTACGTCGGTATTTCCCCAAAGAGGAAGGGATGATGCAGCACAACTACGGTAGGTATTTCCCCCAGTGATGAGACCAAGTTTATCGAACCAGTAGGAGAACCACGCAACACTCTGTAAACGGTACCTGCACACAAAGAACAAATACTTCCAACCCGACGTGAAAGAGGGGTTGTCAATCCCTCCCGGGTAAAAAGATAGATAAAATTGTAGTGGATTGGATAAATAGATCTCGCGGAAACGCGAAATAAAATAAATAACAAAAAAGTGCAGCAAGGTATTGGGTTTTTGGATTAATAGATCTGAAAATAAAAGCGAATAAAAATAGATCTCAAAGGCAAATATGATAAAGAATAGACCCGGGGGCCGTAGATTTCACTAGTGGCTTCTCTCGAGAAAAATAGCATACGGTGGGTAAACAAATTACTGTTGGGCAATTGATAGAACTTCAAATAATTATGACGATATCCAGGCAATGATTATTATATAGGCATCACATCCAAGATTAGTAGACCGACTCCTGCCTACATCTACTACTATTACTCCACACATCGACCTTTATCCAGCATGCATCTAGTGTATTAAGTTCATGGAGAAACGGAGTAATGCAATAAGAACGATGACATGATGTAGACAAGATCTATTCATGTAGGAATAGAGCCCATCTTGTTATCCTTAATAGCAACGATACATACGTGTCATTTCCCCTTCTTTCACTGGGATTGAGCACCGTAAGATCGAACCCATCACAAAGCACCTCTTCCCATGGCAAGAAAAATTGATCTAGTCGGCCTAACTAAACCAAAGATTTGAAGAAGAAATACGAGGCTATAAGTAATCATGCATATAAGAGATCAAAGAAACTCAAATAACTTTAATGGATAAAAATATAGATCTGATCATAAACTCAAAGTTCATCGGATCCGAACAAACACACCGCAAAAAGAGTTACACCAAGTAGATCTCCAAGAGACCATTGTATTGAGAATCAAAAGAGAGAGAGAGGAAGCCATCTAGCTACTAATTACGGACCCAAAGGTCTACAATGAACTACTCACACATCATTGGAGAGGCACCAATGAGGATGATGAACCCCTCCGTGATGGTGTCTAGATTGGATCTATGGTTTCTGGAACTTGCGGCGGCTGGAATTGTGTTTCGTCGACTCCCCTAGGGTTTTTGGATTTTCAGGGTATTTATAGAGCAAAGAGGCGGTGTGGGAGGTAGCCGAGGTGGGCACAACCCACCACGGCGCGCCTGGTCCCCCAGGCGCACCCAAGTGGGTTGTGCTCCCCTCGTAGCCCCCCTCTGGAACTTCCTTGGCCCAACTTGTGTTTTCTGGTCCAGAAAAAATCACCAAAAAGTTTCGCGGCGTTTGGACTCTGTTTGGTATTGATTTTCTGCGAAGTAAAAAACAAGCAAAAAACAGCAACTGGCACTGGGCACTATGTCAATAGGTTAGTCCCAAAAAATGATATAAAGTTGCTATAAAATGAATGTAAAACATCCAAGAATGATAATATAACAGCATGGAACAATAAAAAATTATAGATATGTTGGAGACGTATCAGGCAGCATTCCACATCAAAAATTATGTTTTTATCATTTACCTACTCGAGGACGAGCAAGAATTAAGCTTGGGGATGCTGATACGTCTCCAACGTATCTATAATTTTTTATTGTTCCATGCTGTTATATTATCATTCTTGGATGTTTTACATTCATTTTATAGCAACTTTATACCATTTTTTGGGACTAACCTATAGACATAGTGCCTAGTGACAGTTGTTGTTTTTTGCTTCGCAGAATATCCATATCAAACAGAGTCCAAACGAAGCGAAACTTTTTGGAGATTTTTTTCTGCCCAGAAGACAACTTGGGAGCCAAGGAAGTTCACAAAGGAAGACCCGTGGGGCCCACCATCCACCTGGGCGCGCTAGAGGCTCCTGGCACGCCCTGATGGGTGGTGGGGCCCATGGAGGTCCTTTCCACCGTCTCTCAGCTCTATAAATACCCAAATATTCCAGAAACCCTAGGGGAGTCGACGAAACACAATTCTAGCCGCCACAAGTTCCAGAACCACGAGATCCAATCTAGAGCCCTATTCCGGCACCTTGCCGGAGGGGAACACAATCACGGAGGGGTTCATCATCCTCATTGGTGCTCCTCCGATGATGCGTGAGTAGTTTACCACAGACCTACGGGTCCATAGGCAGTAGCTAGATGGCTTCTTCTCTCTTTTTGATTCTCAATACAATGTTCTCCCACTACTGCAGGATGCTGCTAACGTGACACTACAATCAGAGACCCTTCGATGAAACTATGTGCGATGCATTAATCGCAAACAGTGATGTTAAAAAACCATCAAAAAAGATGCAAAATGTTTGCGATGGCAGATACATCAAACACGGTTCATATTACAGTTGCTTGTGGGATGCAGGGCAAACGGTTCAGTTCAATGAACTGTTTGCGATGAGGCAGAACAACAGAAACAAGCATCTATATCATTGTGTGTGCGATACACGACATACAGTTCACTTAGATGAACTGTTTGCTATTAGGGAATGCAACTGAAATGGTCAGCCAGATCAGGGTTTGTGCGATATACGGCATACGGTTCACTCGAACGAACTATTTTCGATTAGGAACACAACAGAAACGGTTCCGTTTAACAAGATGTGTGTGATATGCGGCATACAATTTACATAGATGAACTGTTTGCTATGAGCCAAAAGAACACAAACGATTCGTGTAAACAAGATGTGTGTGATACGCGGCAAACAACCCACTCGGATGAACTGTTTGCGATGAGAAAATATAACACAGACGGTTACTAGAGTTAATTCGTGTGTGATTCTGTGTGTAGTAAATTTTTTGAAAAATGCATACTAGTTTCTTTTCGATGGCTAGGAGTATCGCACACGATGCGTGTGTGAGTACTCATGTGCGATGATTAGTAAGTTACACATATGTTTCCTTCTGTTAACACGTGTGTGGTAACACGTGACACTTGTTGGGTTGTGTGCTCCACACAGTCTTCCCGCGCTCCAGCGAAGGCTACCCGCGCTCCACAGGGGTGAATTGTAAAATCCCCAATCCCCTAGCCAGTTGCTAGCTATAAATAACCACAACAATGGACGTCGGCAGCGACTCGCTACTGATCCACTTGCTAGCTAGTTACCCACACATACCGGCATACCCCCCAACGGCCGATGACAGGATGGAGTTGCGCGATGGGAACGTGCACCGGAGATCATAGTTTAGGTTGATTAATTATACCTCTAGAGTCGGATGATTTTGGCTCTGGAGGTATAATTAATTAACATAATCTAAGATCAAATAACTAAAGCTTCCCCAAGGTGATCGTGCGCCGGCCCCAACCGCTAGCAGAGCGCGTGTGGAGGGACGCAACCCGAGCGAGCCTTGGCGCCTAAATGGTGAGCAGAGCGCGTAGATGGACGCGACCCGAGGGCGCCTAAATGACAAGTAGAGCGCGCGAAAGCACGCGAGCAGAGCGCACCGCGGCCACCTCAACGGCGAGCAACCACACCTGCATATTGCAATTCTGGTCAACCTTCTGGCACCCCGTGGGAGGCGTGATGGCACAGCCATCGGAGATGATGGTGTTATCCGAACCGTGTGTGATAGTGGGCAGACACGTACATCTAAGAACGCGGGCCCATGTACGCCATCCGGGAACCGTTTCGGGCTTCCGATGCATGTACAATGTGTGGCATACGGTTGATCCATAAAACTGTTTGCAATGAGCCGGAACAAAAGAAACGAGAAGCCATATGAAGGTGTGTTTCGGGCTTCGAGCCCAGAACCATCAATAAATTTTGACATTGTTTCTCGTCACATTCCAGATTACAACGCAATAAGTAATTGCAAATCTGTTCACACCGATCAAACCTAAATGTGTTCGCACTTAGCACGTGGCTATAAAAACTACCCACTCGAAAATGACTACACAGTTCCTCTCCTCATCACCCACAAAACATGTCTTTCCTGTCAGTCGTTCCGCCATGACCGGTAGGAAGAGTTTAGGGCGGACATATAACCAGGGAGCAAAGACCAAGGCCGCAGAAGCACTAGAGAGGTCCCGCCGCTACGCTGCAGCCACAACAGAGATGTCCCGGCGCGCCGCGGAGCCCTCGAACGAGCTCTCACCGGCACGCGAGGGCTCTCACAAGCGCACTCGCCGTGTCGGCGATCGCGACGAGCTGGCATTGCTAAAGTCCTTGGCCAGCGATGATGACATTCTCGCTGGCCTAATTAAGCAGCAGGAGCTGGTCGACAGCTTGATGAAGCTGCTCGAGATTAGCGATGCCTCGGTTGAGAAGGCGACCAGCCTCGTCGAGCAACTCATGGGTGACAATGTGAAGCTCCTCAAGGAGCTCGCCGAGACGGAGGAGGAGGCCACCGGCTGGAAGAAGCTGCATGAGCAGAGCAGTGCCTCGGGCATGATGCTGAAAGAGGTTGTCAAGGAACTGATGGGTGACTTGAGGAAGCTCTGGAGCAAGCGCAAACAGGAGGTGGAGGAATCCGTGGCTGCTCTCAAGCAAAGTCGTGAGGAATTGAAGAAGGAGCTGGAGGATGTCATCGCCCAGTGATCCATCGAGGAGTAGAGATAGTAGCGACCCAGATCATTGTCTGTGATTTCCTTCTTCTCTTGCCCCATTTCTTCCGGGCTTTGCCGCATGTGGCATTTTAAATTATCCTGAATATGTAAGACAATTATTATCCGCACCATTGTAAATTTGTCATCGTGTTATCCATTGCCATTTTATTTGTCATCGAATTATCTATTGCCATTTTATTTGTCGTCGTATTATCCGTTGCCCGATGTGGCATTTTAAATTATCCGGAATACGAGTTGAAAACACGAACAAAGAAAATGCTAACATTGAGTGAGGCCATGGAATCACAAGCAAACAACCTCTGTCCAGGTGCTTTAATTAACCGCGTGTTAAACAGCGGCTCAGCCGCCATTAATGGAGAAGTTGTGAGCGAGGCGGGCGGCTGGTGGATGGAGGTCAAAGAGCTTGCTTCCCGGTGAGCATGGGCGGCCTTGCTGCTCACACGTGTCCCGTCGAGCCTGCGAGGTGGACAGGATGCACGCGTCCCGTCGAGCCTACGCGGTGGACTGCTCGCACACGTCCCGTCGAGCCTGCACGGCGGACTTCTCACGCTCGTCCTATCTAATCAAACAGCTGCACGCACACCACTGATTATGGTTAAATTTTGGCACAAAATACAAAGATGACCAATGAACAAGGATGGAGGTAGTACTATCCCATAAGAAAAGAGGGATGCGTGGCCGCACTTAAATGGTTACGGGAACACACGGTTCCTATAATACAACCGTTTGCGATATTAACATGTTAGCTATTTATTTCAAAAGGACTTCGTTGGCTATTAATGTGTGTGCCTTGTCTCAAACTGGACGATTTTTTTACCACGGCATATGTGTGCCATGTCATGAAACCATGCCAAGTTTCATGTTTTTTGGGTGAGTTTTTGTTTTACTGGGATTTAAAAACAGAGATTCTCAATGGTTCAGGATGATGAGACATTTGTAATTCATTCCCATTCCTTCAATGAGACCTAAACATGCACCCAATGACACATGTACGATTTTCCATCCAGTTTGCTTCACTGGAGCATGTGCTTGTAGTTCAAATTTGAATTATGGAGTACATTAAATGCCTAGAAAATTCAATTAATATATAAAATGGCCAAACGAACCCTGAACAGTTTCAAATTTCAGCACGACACTCTTGTTATTTTATGTTGCCTGTAGAAATCAAAATACAAGGCGAGAAGAGGCAACGATTATTGTTTCGCCCACAAGAGGGGCATGTTTCCCTATCGGAACCATGAGGGTTGCGAGAAGCTTCGGTTTGTAAGAGGCTTGTAATATAGCTTCGCCCAAATTGGACAATTTTTTTACCACGACATATATGTGCCATGTCGTGACACCATGCCAAGTTTCATGATTTTCTGGTGAGTTTTGGATTTATCAAGATTTAAAAACTGAGATTCGCAATGTTTGAGGCCGAGCCAGGACATCGAGATGGTTGAATTCATTCCCATTCCTTCCATGGGACCTAAACATGCACCCCAAGGACACATGTACGATTTTTTTAGCCATTTTGGTGCACTGGAGCATGTATTTGTAGTTCAGATTTGAATTATGGACATTAAATGCCTAGAAAACTCAATTAATGAATAAGAAAGGTCAAACAAACCCTGAATAATTTCAAAGTTCAGCGCGAATCTCCTGTTGTTCCATGTTGCGTGTAGAAGAAAATACAAGGCTAGAAGAGGGAGCAATTATCATTTCGCCCACCAGGGGACATGTTTCCCTATCGAAACCACGAGGGTTCTTGCGATAGGCTCCGGTTTGTAAGAGGTTTGTAATAAAGCTTGGCCCAAAAAGGACAAGGTCTTTACCATGACATATATGTGCCATGACGTGACACAATGCCAACTTTCATGACTTTCTAGTGAGTTTTGGATTTACGGGGATTTAAAAACCAAGATTCCAAATGTTTGAGGACGAGCCAGGCCACCGGTACGGTTGTAATTCATTCCCATTCCTTGCATGGGACCTAAACATGCACCCAAGGACACATGTATGATTTTTCTAGCCATTTTGGTGAATTGGAGCATGTATTTGTAGTTCAGATTTGAATTATGGACATTAAATGCGTAGGAAACTCAATTAATGTATAAAAAGGCCGAACGAACCCTGAATAATTTTAAATTTCAGCACGGATATCCTGTCGTTCCATGTTGGCTGTAGAAAAAAATACAAGCTGAAAAGAGGCAGTGATTATCGTTTTGCCCACAAGGGGGGCACGTTTCCCTATCAGAACCACGAGGCTTCTTTAGAGAAGCTCTGGTTTGTAAGAGGCTTGTAATAAAACTTGCCCCAAAATGGACAATTTTTTTCCTCGACATATATGTGCCATGTCGTGACACCATGCCAAGTTTCATGATTTTCGGGTGAGTTTTGGATTTACGGGGATTTAAAAACCGAGATTCCAAATGTTTGAGGACGAGCCCGGACACCGGTACGGTTGTAATTCATTCCCATTCCTTGCATGGTACCTAAACATGCACCCAAGGACACATGTATGATTTTTCTAGCGATTTTGGTGAACGGGAGCATGTATTTGTAGTTCAGATTTGAATTATGGACATTAAATGCCTAGGAGACTCAATTAATGTATAAAAAGGCCAAATGAACCCTGAATAATTTTAAATTTCAGCACGGATATCCTGTCGTTCCATGTTGCCTGTAGAAAAAAATACAAGGCGAAAAGAGGCAGTGATTATCATTTCGCCCACAGGGGGGACACGTTTCCCTATCGGAACCACGAGGCTTCTTGAGAGAAGCTCCGGTTTGTAAGAGGCTTGTAATAAAACTTGCCCCAAAATGGACAATTTTTTTCCTTGACATATATGTGCCATGTCGTGACACCATGGCAAGTTTCACGATTTTCGGGTGAGTTTTGGATTTACGGGGATTTAAAAACCGAGATTCTCAATGTCCGAGGCCGAGTCAGACGCCGAAACAGTTGTAATTCATTCTCATTCTTTGCATGGGACCTAAACATGCATCCAAGGACACATGTATGATTTTTTTTAGCCATTTTGGTGCACTAATTTCAATTATGCACATTAAATTAATGCTTATAAAACTTAATTATAATGTATAAAAAAGGTCAAACGAACCCTGAATATTTAAAGCAGTTCTGGTCAACCATCTGTCACCCGTGGGTAAGCACTGTGCGCATGCGTCGTGCTAGCTCACGCTTCCTTCTCTACTAAGTTTTCCATATTAATGTTGTTATATATCCAAACACGCTACCGTTTCCCGCCACTCCTCCCATCGGCTTCCCACCTCTTCTCCCATATGTTTCTCGCTGCCAGTGTCAGTGCTCATAGAAGGCTAGGCGGCGACACATCGGTCATGTAAATATTGCACAGAGTTTCTAAAAGCACAAACGTGTGTGATAGTAGGGAGTAGGTCCCATAGGGTGACCAACGTGAAACGCCTTAAAGGCAAGGAGGCAATTCTTATTAGCAAGGGGCGGCTTCCCATCTGCTAACCTAGTCGAATAGAACGCAGAAGTTAAGCATGCTCAGGCTGGTGTATTCTAAGGATGGGTGACCCAGTGGGAAGTTGCATATCTCAAGCTTCATTTAAATGCCATGATACGGTCATTATAGACATTTATCATCTAAATGTCTCTATAGTGACCTATCATGACGATTACACTACTGCAGGATGCTGCTAACGCGACACTACGATCAGAGACCCTTTGACGAAACTGTGTGCGATGCATTAACCGCAAACGGTGATGTAAAAAACCGTCAAAAAAGATGCAAAACGTTTGCGATGGCGGAGCCATCAAACACGGTTCTGATTTTAGTTGCATGTGCGATGCAGGGCACATGGTTTATCCATCCGAACTATTTGCGATGAGGCAGAACAATAGAGACGGGCAGCCATATCAATGTGTGTGCGATATACGGCATACAGTTCGCTCTGATGAACTATTTGCTATTAGTGAGTGCAATAGAAATGGTTAGCCAGATGAAGGTGTGTGTGATATACAGCATATGGTTCACTCGGACGAACTGTTTTCAATTAGGGAACACAACAGAAACGGTTCAACTTAACAAGATGTGTGTGATATGCGGCATACAGTTCACATAGATGAACTGTTTGCGATGAGCCAAAAGAACACAAATGAGTTGTGTAAACAAGATGTGTGTGATACACGGCAAACAGCAGACTTGGATGAACTGTTTGCGATGAGAAATTACAACACAGATGGTTACTATAGTTAGTTCGTGTGCGATTCTGTGTGTACAAAAAACTTTGAAAAATGCAAACTAGTTGCTTGCGGTGGCTAGGAGTATCGCACATGATGCGTCTGCGAGTACTCGTGTGCGATGATTAGTAAGTTACACATACGTTTCCTTATGTTAACACGTGTGTGAATTTGCAATATGGACAGTTATTATGCATATGCCTTCTGGACATCGGGCACATGCTTAAACTCAATGAACTGTGTACGATACTAATACTTTCCATGAAAATTTAAGAACTTGGCTAACAGCATTTGAGTAACATATATATAGTGGTTACACTATTCGACAAAAAGAGGATCTTCGTAACACGGTTTTGACAACCATATGGTCCATATCTACATACTTAACATAGTAATAACTATCACATTTTAAGAGGCTGAGGGCCAACAACCATATGGTCCATATCTACATACTTAACATAGTAACAGCTAGCACATTTTAAGAGGCTGAGGGCCAACAACCACAACTATCTGCTGGAAGCAGCTTGATCACGGAGACTCGACATCTCGTCAATGAAAAGGAAGAGCCCTCCTGTGCCTTGGTAGAGCATGAGTAGAACAGTGTCTCCAATTTTCCAATATGGATGCATTGCCACGACAAGCGAGAACTTGTTAATTTGAATGGTTCCATTTCTGCGGGAAATGCAGTACCTTGCAATCACTTTGGCATTATTAGCAGGCACAAGTGTAATTCAACCACGTCGGGAAATCAATCCAGGAACTGCTACAGAGGGCGATTTCTGTTGAAATGTAGAATAAAAACCAATTGTAACATATCGTTGAAGATATATATATATAGTTTATGAGCATCAACATTAAAATAAGACTTTTTACCAACGTTTTGTGCACACAATTGGTCTTGTTCAATGTGTGCATCGTAGGTATAATTAATCCCATCCAAAATCCAGCGTTCATACGCTATGCTATCTTTGTCAGATTATCAACAAAGTTTATGACATGCTTCAAGTCCTTCCAGTGAAATTTGGTATGCTTAGTAACATACAGATCGTTCACTATGCGTCCAACATATCCTGCTTAAAAGGTGGAAAGGTATTATTTATTCAGAACATGGCAGAAGAATATATAGTGCGCATAAATTGGTAAATAGAACTTGTTACTGCCTAGGAACGGAGTCAGAAAATGAAATCACAATTGGTTGCTTAAATAGTAATCAATTAGTCAGAACAAATGCCCCGATTTTGCTAAGTAATATGCCAGCATGGAGAAAGTTGAAAGGACAATAACCTCGATCAGACTTTGATCTGCTGATGACGTTGGGGAAGTAAACATCCATGTTAATTAGACCAGGCTGTGGTGCACGCACTAGAATTTTATTGCCAGCTTTCAGTTCATAACACTTAGACATTTTTCTCCAAAGGTCCATCTTTATCAAAATAGGAGTGACCATCTTTATCAAGTTTTACGCTAACCGTCATTGTAAATCCATGCTGCATTGTCAATATGACATCCATGGAGTCATCAACAAAGTAAAGCCCAAGATTTCCTTCTGCTCCTGTTCTTGCAAAGCAAGGGATGTACTGCTTGAAATGAAAATTAAGATCGTAAATTATATATATTGAAATAACAGAGTAAGATGCAAATATGGGAGTAATTGATAGAACAGATCAATATATAGATGAAAGCAAAGTACAAAAATATATAATTAAAAATAGATAATGTAACAAAGATTTGATGCAAATATGAGAGTACCTGAATGAACAATACATCATATTTCCCTAATATAGGGGGGGAATCGGCTTCGACATCTAGGTTGCACGTGGCACCGTACCTTTTATCCAAATGTAGCAACAGACGGTATATGTTCACAATTTAGGCCATGCCGACCGTGGTAGGTTGAGATTGAACATACCGAGCGCTCCCTGAAGTCATCCGGAATGGTGAGATAGAACTTCGTTTCCGACTGGCCGTGACCACACTTGCCCGATTTGTGCTCGCACTGTGGACACATGAATGAACACCCACAAATCAGCTAGAATATAAATGAATCCACGGCGATTTCCACCGGTTGATTAACAGCGACGAACAGACTGCGATAAGAGATGAGTGAACATTTCGCTAAGTTGATTACCTTCTCCATGAGAAAAATCCCCGGCCCAATCCTGCAGAAAACCCCAATCAACCAGAGTCTAGAATGTCAGTGCAGAACTGCAGATAGGCGGCGGAAGGCGGTAGGGGCGAAATCCCGTGCCGTTTGGAGCGTGACCTCCGCCCGCCGGCAACAGCCGTCGAGCTTAGGGTGGCCACCGTGATAGAAGTTGATGAGGTGCAGAGTTGTGGAGGAGTCCGCGTTGAGTGGGTGGGGACGAAGTGGGCAAGGGTTTTCTTTTTCCTTTTGCATGTGTGGGTGAACACACACGGTTTGCAGAGGCGACGGAGATGAATCGTGTGCGATAGTAAATCACCGATATTGAAGGGGGATGCAAATTTCCTTTGTCCTTTGTCCATGAGTTTTGTTCTACGATGAACATAAACCCTGCAAATCACCGTGTTCAAATTTGGCACTTTTCCCGGTCCGTTTACCATATTTAGGGGATTATGTGCATTTTCTAGGCATTAATGCACATAATTCAAATTCAAACAATCAGTCCATGAAAAGGTGCACGAGAATGGTCTGGAAAACCATGATCGTGCTATTTAGTAAATTCTCATGCCTTTTACAAGGAATGGGCAGATATTTCAAGGAAATGTGTCGCAATATTCAACCATAAATGTGTCATTTACTGGGTTAACAACTATACAAAAATGAAATACATGCTTGGAAAACATGACGCCTGGCGTGGTGCCATGGTATGGCCTCACCATGCCCTGGTAAAAATTGGAGAATGTTTACCTTATGTCGTCATGCACGCCATTAATAAATCGAACCATCACCGAGGAAATTTCATGGTTTCGATGGGGAAATCAGCAAGATTGAAGGGGTCGAGAATCCAAATTTCCTTCCTAGCTTGTCATTCAGTTTTTTCTATAATCAACATACCCCCTCGAATGCAACGTGTTCAAATTTGGCATTTTTCCGGGCTCATTTACCATATTAGGGGATTATGTGCATTTTCTAGGCATTAATCCACATAATTCAACTTTGAACAATCGGTGCATGAAAAGGTGCACAAGAACGGTCTGGAAAAACCACACTCGTGGTACTCAAGCCTTTTAGAAGGAATGGGCAGAGATTTCAAGGGAATGTGTGGCAATAGTCAACCACAAACGTGTCATTTACTGGGTTATCAACTATAGAAAAATGAAATACGTGCTTGAAAAACATGACGCCTGGAATGGTGCCATGGTATGGCCTCACTGTGCCCTGGTAAAAAGCTGAGAAGGTTTGATTTATGTCGTCATGCACGCCCTTCATAAATTGAACCATCACCGAGGAAGTTCTATGCTTTCGACAGGGAAATCACCAAGATTGAAGGGGAATCCAAATTTCTGTCCTAGTTTGCCATTCAGTTTTTTTCCAACGATCAACATACCGCCTCCAATGCAACGTGTTCAAAATTGACATTTTTCCGGGCTCATTTACCATATTTAGGGGATTATGTGCATTTTCCAGGCATTAATGCACATAATTCAAATTCGAACAATCGATGCATGAAAAGGTGCACAAGAACGGTCTGGAAAACCATGCTAGTGCTATTTAGTACATTCTCATGCCTTTTACAAGGAATGGGCAGATATTTCAAGGAAATGTGTCGCAATAGTCAACCATAAACGCGTCATTTACTGGGTTAACAACTATACATAAAATAAATACATGTTTGGAAAACATGACGCCTGGCGTGGTGCCATGGTATGGACTCATCGTGCCCTGGTAAAAATTTGAGAATGTTTGCCTTATGTCATCATGCATGCCTTTCATAAATCAGACCATCACCGAGGAAGTTTCATGGTTTCGAGGGGGAAATCACCAAGATTGAAGGGGGATCCAAATTTCCTTTGTCCTTTGTCCATGAGTTTTTTTTTCTACGATGAACATACACCCTGCAAATCACCGTGTTCAACTTCGGCACTTTTCTAGATTCATTTACCATATTTAGGGGATTATGTGCATTTTCTAGGCATTAATGCACAAAATTCAAGTTCAAACAATCAGTGCATGAAAGGTTGCACAAGAACAGCCTGGAAAACCATGCTCATGCCATTTAGTAAATTCTCATGCCTTTTACAAGGAATGGGCAGATATTTCGATGAAATGTGTGGCAATAGTCAACCACAAACGTTTGTTTATTGGGTTTTCAACTATAGAAAAAAATGAAATAAATGCTTGAAAAACATGATGCCTGGCATGGTGCCATGGTATGGCCTCACCATGCCCTGGTAAAAATTTGAGAAGGTTTGGCTTATGCCTCATGCACGCCCTTCACAAATCGAACCATTACCGAGGAAGTTCCATGCTTTCGAGAGGGAAATCACCAAGATTGAAGGGGAATCCAAATTTTCTTCGTTCTTTGCCCTGGAGTTTTTTTCTACGATGAACATACACCCTGCAAATCACCGTGTTAAAATTTGGCATTTTTTCGGGCTCATTTACCATATTTAGGGGATTATGTGCATTTTCTAGGCATTTAGCGCATATAAATCCAATCCAGCTACAGCTGCACGGGTGTGATGTGAGGGACGTGGATTGCTGTTCGATCGCGGTGCATGCTACGGTGCATATGCGCGATCCGCGTGGCTGGGGTTCCGGCCAATCATAACGCAACACACAATAGGCTCAGCGCACACTGTTTCCGGAGGCGACGGAGATGAACCGTGTGAGATAATGAATGAGCAAAATTGTAAGGGAAGCCAAATTTCCTTTGTCGTTTGTCGTTGAGCTCTTAAAATCCATCGCACTATACGGCTGCCCAGCCCCTCCATCCCAGAGCTCTCTCCAAGCGTTGTTCATGGCACCGCGGCGCACAGTAACTGGTAAGGAAGCGATGGCATCCCGCCACGCCGAGTTCATCGCTGCCGGCGGCCACATAGTTACGTGGGCAGACTTTGAGGCTGCCATGGCCGAATGGGCGGTGGATCTAGAGGCGGCCAAAGCCGCACAGAAGGAGCAAAAAAGGCAGAAAGCAGTCAAGAAAAGAGAGTCCCGCCGCCGCAAGAAAGAAGAGGCAGCACGCCGTGCTGAGGAGAGCTTGGCGGAGATCGAAGCACGGTGGGCTACCGCCTATAAGGCCAAGAAGGAGAATGCCGGGGTCGGGCCAGCATGCCCCGATGGCAACATGTGAGAAGTAGTTAGTGCCTGTGTTGCGCGTAGTCTTAGAGCAAATTACCCGTAATACTTTAAGTTTGTACTATCTATTATTAACGTACAATTTCGGTAAGCGCATCCTTTGAGGGCTTTGAGCGTTGATTAGCATGTGTTCACTGAAGTTTTGTAGCCGCACCCCGGCCCCAAATACTACCGAAATGTCCGCCCGCAGCCACCGGAGGAGACTAGAGCTGGCCACAGCTGGTTTTTAGTCCCACCTCGCCGCGCGAGTTGGCCGCACACCGACTTAAATTGCCACGCCGGCGGATGGCAGCAATCTTCTCTCTTGTTGCATAGGATCAAATCTGGTTATGCGAGCGAGGCAGGTTGACACTTGATTGCATTTCATAAACCGATGATTGCTCATCGGGTGTCACCTTGCCTCGTTCATGTACATTGAATAATCCTGATACAATGAAAGGGATTTTTGAAATTAGGTGCGGTTGGAGATGCTGATAGATAAAAGAATTATTAGAAGATCACAAAACACACGGTTTCTATGGCGTACCCGTGTGCGTTTTTTTGCGTTAATGATCCATAAGTCAGTTACCTATGCGATGTTTCCTAATAAACCAGGCGTACCATTGACCGAAAAAATCAACTACACGTGTACATTTTTTTGGAGACGGGATCTGCAACTTTTCTCTTTTCTCGCCCACGAGTATTTTACGTGCTTCGTCTGTGTTGTGTGTTTCCCCCACCCAAGTTTCAAGTTTCGCAGCAAAATTTTCATTAGGCGCGCGATTTCAGAATTTATTCCTCCAACCACATCCCCACCCATCAAATTTCCTCAGTATCTGCCCCCTCCCACCTCCCCCTACCGGCAGCTCAAACCGCCGCCGCCGCAACCACAGCGTCAACCACATCTATGTTCTGCTCGGATCCAGTCAGGTAACCCACCGATCTCTATCATGGCCCCGGCTTGATTGCTTAAATGGCGCCAGCGAAACATCCTCATGCCTCCAAATCCCCACTGCCCCTACCTCCAGAGCATCGCCGCGCAAGCCCAACCACATATCATGTGGAGGTCGAGGAGCTGATGGCGGTCCATGGCGCGATGGCCGCTGTGCGTGTTGACCCGGAGGAACACCTCGCCTCCGCCGCCGTCGACATGGTGCAGGCTCTGGCCCAAATGAAGTGCCCTAGCGACTACCCCCAGGACTTAACATGTATGATCTGACTAGCTAAATCTTACCAATACCACTTGCAATGGCTATGTTTTGTACGATTGATGTATTAAGCATGTTCGTGCCTTGTTTATTTCTGTACTGCACACTGTGTGATGTTCAAGTATTAACTGTCTAGCTCAATTTCACCAATACCAGCAACAAACTTACAATACATGACTCAGGATATCACTAGAGATGCTGCCCATTTGCTATTTTTGGTGGATGCTAACCCTGTTGTACTTAACATGCCTGTCCATGTACTTACGCAGGGTCATAACAGCCGATGCTGTTGTTTGCCGTCAAGGTTAGCTGCATCCCATGTCTTACAGTATTTCACATCATTTGTGCAATTGCAGTTTAACTTCTAACATTTACTGGTTGCCTGTAGGTACACATGTTAGTGGCACTGATCCATGCTTCGACCCAGAGGAACATCTCGCCTCCGCCGCCGCTGACTTTGGGCGGGCTCTAGCCAAGATGAAGTGCCCCAGCAACTACCTCTCAGGACTTACCAATTATGTACTCACCAGTTCAATCTTACCAATACCAGTTGCAATATAATTCAGAACTACTGCATATAGTGTAATATCCGAGATGCCGAACACATGGAAAAAAATGAGTGCCGGACTTGATGCATATGGCGAGCGTTACGGTCGAGCCCCCGGTCTATTAGCCGATTGCACATTAGAGCATGTTTGAGCCAAACTGGTTTTTGACGGAGTCGAAGACCAAGAAAGGAAAGGGGACAATATATATAACTGTAGTAGGACCATAAAAGGTTTGCTTTATTTCCTATAAGCTCATGACGTCTAATCGTACAATTCGAACTACCAAAACAACAGGTACAAGTACTTTATAAGAAAAAGGAAAAGTTTGACAAATGAAGGGTTTACACAAGGCCTTGAAGCGTGGGTTGATGTCCCTACTATGCCCTACTGCACTTCTGCGCCTTTGCTTCTGTTGGAGAGAAAAAACTCCATAAAGTGGTTGAGAATCGGCCGTTGGGCCCTTGACTAGGAGCCTTGAGAGGTCGCCGAGCTGTTCTAGCTTAATGCTGGATCAGTCTGTAATGGTACCTGTTCGACATCCGAAGACGTGTATGACCATAGTTCGGTTGAGCCGAACACTTGGGTTTTAGGTAAATTTGGTCCCCACAGCTGCCCATGGTATTTTGAGTGTGAAGTTGTGCTGATGAGGCACAAAATATGTGAATTGGGTGGGCGTGCTGTGGGGGCGTATCCCTATTTACGTGGAGTGTAGGGATGTCCCTCAAATGGAGAGATAGCTCGGGCCCGTTTCCTTGCTTCCCGTGCCTTGACGACGGGCTGATAGTGGGGCCCCTCGATATTGGTTTGGACTTGGGTCGTTGTATGTTCTTCAGTCCGGAGTGAGCATTCTGTATTGCCATTGACTATAATGGCGCCCTTAGGTCTGGGCATCTTTAGCTTTAAGTATGCATAATGGGGGACAATGTTGAAACAAGTGAACGTTGTCCGGCCCAAGAGTTTGTGATAGCCGCTATGGAAAGGGACAATTTTGAAGATCAAGTCCTCGCTACGGAAGTTGTCCGGTGAACCGAATACCACTTCCAGAGTCAGGGTACCCGAGCAGCGGGCTTCCACACCAGGGATTACCCCTTTGAAGGTAGTGTTACTGGGTTTGATTCTTGACGGGTCAATACCCATTTTCCTCACTGTATCTGCATAGATCAGATTGAGGCTGCTGCCTCCGTACATAAGGACTCTGGTGAGGTGGTACCCATTGATAATGGGGTCGAGGACCAGGGCCGCCAATTCTCTGTGACGGATACTGGTCGGATGGTCCCTACAGTCGAAGGTGATCGGACATGCCGACCATGGGTTGAATTTCGGGGCTACAGGCTCTACGGCGTAGACATCCCGAAGTGCACGTTTCCGCTCCTTCTTGGGTATGTGGGTGGCGTAGATCATATTCACTATTTTTACCTCGGGAGGGAATTTTTTCTGGCCCCCATTGTTCATCCTGCGAGGTTCTTCGTCATCCTCGTTGCGGGGGATTTTGCCTGCGTCCTCAGCTGTGAGCTTGTTGGCCTATTTGATTACCCAATAGTTATGGTTGGTGTGGTTGGCGGGCTTGTCAGGCGTGTCGTGGATCTGGCAGGGTCTATCCAGGATTGTGTCCAATTTGGTGGGTCCATCATGGTTCCCCTTGGAGGGTTACTTCCGCGGTCCTGCTTTGGAGATGCGAAATCCGGCATTTACTACCATGTCTTCGGCTTCACCGCTGTTGTGGCGGCGTTTATTTCTGTTGCGCCGTGGTTTCCCGTTTCCGTCCCGGACTTTCGAGGTGCCGGGGTCTTCTGGGTTGGTGCTTCTACGAGCCAACCAACTGTCTTCCCCCGTGCAAAAGCGGGTCATGAGAGAGGTAAGTGCTGCCATCGTCTTAGGCTTATCCTGGCCGAGCTGGCGCGCTAGCCATTCGTCCTGGATACTGTGACTTGATTGCTTGTATTTGCATTGGTATTTCCCCAAAGAGGAGAGGATGATGCAGCACAACAATGGTAAGTATTTCCCTCAGTTATGAAACCAAGGTTATCAATCCAGTAGGCGAACCAAGCAACACTATGTAAACATCACCTGCACACAAATAACAAATACTTGCAACCCAACGCATAAGAGGGGTTGTCAATCCCTCCTCGGTATTGAGATAGATTAAATTGTATGAGATTGGATAAATAGATCTAGTGAAAACAAAAAATAAAATAAATAAAGAAAAAGTACAGCAAGGTATTTTTGCATTTTTGGATTAATAGATCTGAAAACAATATGATAGAAAATAGACCCTTGGGCCGTAGATTTCACTAGTGGCCTCTCTCGAGAAAATAGCATACGGTGGGTAAACAAATTACTGTTGGGCAATTGATAGAAGAGCAAATAATTATGACGATATCCAAGGCAATGATCATGTATATAGGCATCACGTCCAAGATTAGTAGATCGACTCCTGCCTGCATCTACTACTATTACTCCACACATCGACCGCTATCCAGCATGCATCTAGTGTATTACATTCATGGAGAAACGGAGTAATGCAATAGAACGATGACATGATATAGACAAGATCTATGTAGGAATAGACCCCATATTTTTATCCTTAATAGCAACAATACATGCGTGCCTCGCTACCCCTTTTGTCACTGGGTGAGGACACCGCAAGATCGAACCCATCACAAAGCACCTCTTCCCATTGCAAAAAAATCAATCTAGTTGGCCAAACCAAACCAAAGTTTCGGAGAAGAAATACGAGGCTATAACAATCATGCATACAAGAGATCAAAGAAGACTCAAATAATATTCATTGATAGAACTAATCATAAACTCGCAATTCATCGGATCCCAACAAACACACCGGAAAAAGTCATTACATCAAATAGATCTCCGAGAACATCGAGGACACTGGTATAGCGAGGTGCTATACAAACGATTTTTAACCCCTTTCCGCGACGGTGTTTGAAACCATCGCCAAGTGAGTGTGTGCGATAGGGGGGGTCCTTCCCACATGACCCAAAAACCATCGGGGATAGGGAGCCTTGATGCATACAGTTGTCCCTATAAAACTGTTTCTGATATCTCGAATATCCGAAACGCTTCATCCTTGCAACTCGTTTGTGCTTGCATTGCCATCGCAGTCGGTATTCTGTCGTGCTACATTTACGATGCGCGACCCATCACAAACAATTCACGGTTATAGAACGTGTACGATAAGCAGACAATCACACACATTTACTTTTCCTCGACTGTATGCGATTCGATGTAAGAGCGCATACAGTTGTCTCTATAAAACTGTATGCGAAGCTTGAATACATCCCACACGATTCATCCATCGTACCCGCATCGGATGAAGACTTATCGCACACGTTCTTCTATGACCAAACGTTTGCGATGCACACAACATCATAAACCGTCCATAATTGCCAAGTGTGTGTGATAAGGTGACTTTCGCAAACATTTAATAAGAAGGAACTGTGTGCGATGTTGTTGTTAATCGCACACATTTTTTCTTGGTTGATCATGTGTGTAGTAGAGATTGATCGCATACGTAGTGGATCCGAGAAATGTGTCTGATCTCCACGTCTATCGTAGACGTTTCGCTTTCGCAAACCATGTGCAGTGTAATCCCTAATTTAAAAATCACATATTTTGAATTTGAAAGTAGGCAATCACTTATTTCATATCGAACCAAGTTTATTACAAATATAGGTTCAACCACGAATGCATAATTCGATGCACAGGTACATATACTGAAGAACTATAGAAGCATGAAGTAAAGAATGATGAACCACAGTTGTACTAAAGACTGTAAAGAGAGAGGCGAAAGACATTCTGGTTGCTGGAGAAGGTGAAGCGGAATGCCCATATTGTGCCCTCCTCCATGCGTAATGCACACTCGACTCTAGGCCAACCCCTTGTGATGGCTGCCCGTCCATCCTTCACTATCTTCATTAGGACTTCTCGATGCTCATTGTAGTCTGGATGAAATACTTTAACCTTCATTGCCTGTCCACCAATCATGTACTTTGTGAGGTAATCTTGAGTAAACTGCTTCGGGAACCACTGCGAATGAAAAAGATTTAGACATTGTTGTCTAACAACTCATTATGGGCAGTAAAATGAGAAGGCTGTAGAGTTTGTAGTTACCATCCTACAGCTCACTGTTGTGTTGGATAGAGTGTAAACAAATAATTTGCTTGCCACCGTTCGTATCTTTTTGCTAATAATCCTTATCAGTTTCGTCACTTGATGCTTGTTCATGGATATCTCATTACCCCATACACAAAAAGGGTCGATGCATGGATCCTTGCCAAGGGCATATGTACCTACAAGCAACAAGTCAATATTAGAAGCTAACAAGTGTCCAGGCCTGGATCTATATGCACTACATTATGGAACGATGGGGGGAGTACAAGCCGAGGGATGAAACTAACCTTGGCGGAAAATGGTGGCCACTCCCGTTGTTGTCCTGCATAAGTAGTGGAAAGGCATGATAAGTACAACAACCTTAACATCAAACAAATATAGCGAAGGTAAAAAACATCATCTCCAAATGATAGCTTGAATGTGTCTGTTTCAGCATGCTGTTAAAGCAGATATAAAATGGAAGGTAATGCTACCTACAACAGGCTTAACAGCCATCAAATATTGCAATTGAAACTGGTATTGTTGAAAATGAATAGAACGTAGGTCATGCCTAAACATCACACTGGATAAATGTGTAAAACTGAAATAAAGGGCATGTGTTAACTACACCAGGCATAACTGGAACCAAATATAGCCGTTCAAACTGGTATTGATGGAATCGAGCAGCACAGTTCTGACTTGCACAGAATGAGCATCACATTGTGAATGACTGAAATAAACAAGGCATAAATGATCAATATAACAACCAAATATAGCCATTGAAAACTGGACAGAGTCTCACTACAACCAACCTAACAAGCAAATACAGATAAACAGGGCATATGCTTGAAAACTGGACAAAAGCTCACTGCAACCAACCTAACAAGCAAATACAGATAAACAAGGTATCTGCTTGAAAACTGGACAAATGCTCACTTCAACCAACCTAACAACCAAATACAGATAAACAAGGCATCTGCTTGATAACTGGACAAATGCTCACTGCAACCAACCTAACAACCAAATACAGATAAACAAGGCATCTACTCGATAACTAGACAAATGCTCACTGCAACCAACCTAACAACCAAATACAGATAAACAAGGCATATACTCACTATAAACAACCAAATATAGCCATTTGTGAAACTGAACTGGACAATTCATACTTAAACATCACATAGCCCATTTGAACATTACATTTTTGCATAACTGAAATAATTAAACATGGCACAGTTAAAACACCGCATGGCAAAAGCTACTACAACAAAGGGTACGGGTTGGCAATCTAGAAAAGGTAAGATTTGCTGATAGGATGTTCCCTCACATGTCATGGACGGGATCCTTCCAGTTGGAAGAGCACAGACCCATGGTGCACTCTCTGATGCCACAGATTGGCTGTTTCACCTTGGAAGAACCTTTGTGGGTACCCTCCTCGTGGTTGTGGTCGATGAGATCTGACTTGGCAATTGAGGATCCCAAGCCGCCGCTGTAGAACGTGTCCTTCAGAAATGACAAAATGGGATCGATGGCATACAAGGATCGCAAATCCTTGACCGCGTGGCGGAGGAGATCAGCGGCAGGGCCGTCGAAGAGATCGACGGCGATTGAACATGGGGGGGTTGGGGATGGACCACTTAACCTATGACATGGCCCGCGTGAAGCCGTCGCTATCAACGAGCTTGATGTCGTAGCCAACTTTCCCGAGATATAGTAATACGCTAGCCCGCTGATGTGAAGTCTTCGGCATGGCAACATAGTCAACGTATTCGCCGACTTCCGTGGTGAGGTGTTGCTCTGGGATCAACAGGTCGGGGAAAACGGCGGCCACATCGCCAACGTCCGCCGGAGAGGCCATGATAAACCTATTCTTGGCCGAACGCTCGTCGGGTTCCCTGGGATACGTGGTCGGGCTTAGGCTACGACATTCTGGAGCAGGTGATGTGGATCTGGCGGGGAGGGACACCGCAGGCCTCATCTAAAAACTCAGGGGAGTTGGGCGATGGTATGGGAATCGCTGGGTAACCTCAACTTTATTGTCTAAGCTAGGAGGAACGGGCAGACCGGCAGGGGTTGGCGGCGGCAGTGATGGTGGCGGCGGTGAGCTAGGGTTTGAGGGGGGAGGGGGTGGGTGGGGGGACTATGGTGGGGGGGGGGGCGGGGTGGTGTGTTTGAAACATTTTTAGTAATGGTGGGTGGAGATGGTGGTGGACGACGGAGGGCGATGGTTCAAATGCCTCGGCTACTGCAATTTTACTATAAGGTCGGTGCTGGAGGAGTGGGGGCGATGGTTGAAGTACTGCGGCTACTAAAATTTGGGTAAAGGAATTGATGCAGGGCGGGAGCACCCAAGATCGCACACGGTCCAATAAGAATACGCGTGTATGATAATAAGGAAAAGCGGCGGAACCGCCGATTTTTGCAATGCTCAAGGTGGGTAGTTTGTTTTTAGATTTCTAGCTAGCTGGTCTATCACACACGGTTGATCCGAATTTTCAGACGCAGACGTGGAATTCAATCTAAATAAACTACCCGCCTTTAGCTTGCACAGTTGGTGATTTTACAGCGCACTAGCATCGCACACGGTTAAGCCAGTACCTCCACCTTTGCTCACGCTTACACAGTCATGGTGATTCACAATGCACTTGCATCACACATGGTTAAGCCGGTACACCCGTGTCCATTGAGCGTCATCCGAGTCTTTGCAGCAAAAAAATCAAAGAGGCTCAGAAGACAGCCACACCAGCATGTGGCCCAAATATATATGAGTGAAAAGGGTGGTCTGTGATGTTCAAAATTCCAATGCACAACTTTGACCGTGCGGGCCCACGGTTGGGCGCATCGTCGAAGATCGATGAAAGGGGCCAGAAGTCAAGAACCACCTGGAAGTGGCCAAATATATGTAGGAATATAGGGTGTGATGTTTAAAACTTTAAATACATAATGCACAACTTTGGTGGCACCTGCCTCGCAAACCCGAAAGCACCCTTGGATATATCTATAATGACATAATGTCATAGCTACCTAGCTAGGGTGCTTGATGAAAGCACAAGTGCTCCCTGGGTGGTTTTGGTAATTAATGTCAACATATCTCTTGTTGGACTAATACCTTTACCTAGTGTATTTCAGACCAGTCCAACAATGGCGTGGCAAGGACAAGAGGATGAGTTACCCCTTCAAAATGCTAAGGACAAAGATTGGCAAAAGCTCAAGACTCTTCATTTTCATTTTAGTGATCCAAGATCACATTGAGTCCATAGGAAAGCCAAATCTATTAAAAGGGGATGAGGTGTTGCTTAATGGTCTACTTGCTCAAAGTGCTTAGTGATATTGCTCCAAAACCCTCAACCACTTTCTCATTTCCACATATGTCCAAAATCCAAAGTCAAACTCAGCACCACCATTTTGATCTATCAGGAGCCACCGAGTTCAGTTGACATAGCCACTGCCAGAAACCCTAGACAATTCGGTCTCACCGATACGGATCTCGGTCTCATCGAGATGGCCTTGCAAACTCTCTGTTGCCTATTGTAATTATTTCGGTCTCACCGAAATGTGCAATCGGTCCCACCGAGTTTGCCTGACCAACTCTCTGTTTGCTCATTGCTGAAATCGGTCTCACCGAGATGAGGTTTTGCCCTAAGCCCTAGCACATCGGTCCCACCGAGTTGATCATGTTGGTCCCACCGAGATTCCTAACGTTCACATTTTGAACTAAATCGGTCTCACCGAGTTCTCCTATTCGGTTTGACCGAGTTGGGTCAAATGTGTGTAACGGTTGGATTTTGTGTGGAGGCTATATATACCCCTCCACCCCCTTGTATATTCAAGAGAGAGCCATCAGAACATGCCTACACTTCAACTACTCATTTTCTGAGAGAGAACCACCTACTCATGTGTTGAGACCAAGACATTCCAATCCAACCACAAGAATCTTGATCTCTAGCCTTCCCCAAGTTGCTTTCCACTCAAATCATCTTTCCACCATAGCCAAATCTATGAGAGAGAGTTGAGTATTGGGGAGACTATCATTTGAAGCACAAGAGCAAGGAGTTCATCATCAACACACCATCTATTACCTTTTGGAGGGTGGTGTCTCCTAGATTGGTTAGGTGTCACTTGGGAGCCTCCGACAAGATTGTGGAGTTGAACCAAGGAGTTTGTAATGGTAAGGAGATCGCCTACTTCATGAAGATCTACCCGAGTGAGGCAAGTCCTTCGTGGGTGATGGCCATGGTGGGATAGACAAGGTTGCTTCTTCGTGGACGCTTCGTGGGTGGAGCCCTCCATGGACTCGCGCAGCCGTTACCCTTCATGGGTTGAAGTCTCCATCAACATGGACGTACAATAGCACCACCTATCGGAACCACGCCAAAAATCTCCGTGTCTACATTGCGTTTGCACACTCCAATCCCATCCCTTTACTTTGTTGCAAATTGCATGCTTTACTCTTTCCGCTGCTCATACTCTTGGCATGCTTGCTTGAAATGTATTGTGAATGCTTAAACTTGTGCTAAAATTCCACCTTAACTTGAAGAAATTAAAAACTGCCACTTTTGCTTGTTGAGGGTCTAATCACCCCCCTCTAGATCCCTCTTCTCGATCCTTTCAATTGGTATCAGAGCTTTGGTCTCCATTGCTTTGGTTTAATCACCATTGGAGGAAGATGGATGAGTCTACGGCTGGGAGTATTAGATGTAGAGTGCCTATGCTTGACAGAGAGTTCTATAATGCTTGGAAAAATGATATGCTTGAGATTTTCAATGAATATAATTAGAAAAAGTATGTTTCTAGCCCTTGTGTGCCTCCTATTGATACCTTGCATCCTATCCCCGATGAGTATCTTGATATAACCCGCAATTTTAGAACTATTGATCTTATCATGAGAGGATTGCCTAGAAATTTGCTTGTATGCTTGCCTACATTTGAATGCGCTTATACTATATGAAGATATCTTGAGGAACGCTTTGCAAACTATTCCTTGAAAAATTTAGATGAGATTCTTCAAAAGTCCATTGCTTTTGATAAGATGAAACCTAGTGATCCTAAATTTGATGATTGTCTATTTGAGCTTTGTGACCTCATGCATGCCAAAGGAGATGTTGGAGTCATTAGTAGCATCATCTCTCAAGTCATTAAATTCATAAAGATGAACATTGTCATGGTCATAAATCTAATGAATCACTCTCTCTAGGTGATGATCAATCACAAGATGATGTTGAACATGGATACTATGATGAGGATGATGATAGTGACTTTGATCTTGATGAGTCAATGAGACACTTTGGTCTTATGGCAAACCTTCATGGTTACATGGCCGGAGGAAAGGAATGGGTTCTTGATAGAAGATGTACTAATCACATGACCGGAGACAAGGACATGTTTCGTGAGCTTCCTGAAAACGATGGTCCCCGAAAGTATGTCACTTTTGGTGATAACTCAAAGGGTAAGGTGGTTGGCCTTGGTAAGGTGGCCATCTCACATGACAGCTCTATCCAAAATGTTATGCTCGTCAAATCTCTTGGCTACAATTTACTTTTCATGTCAGACTAGCCAATTTTGGTTTCAATGTTTTATTAAATGAAGTAGATTGCCAAGTTTTTCGAAGACACAATCATAATATGGTCTTTACCGGTATACGTAGAGGTGATCTATACATTGTTGATTTCACTAAAAGAGCTCAACCTAGAACTTGCTTAATTGCTAAATCTTCTAAATGTTGGTTGTGGCATAGAAGGTTAGGTCACGTGGGCATGCGAAATCTTGATAAGATTATTAAAGGTGATCATATACTTGGTGTTAAAGATGTCATATTTGACAATGATAGACTTTGTAGTGCTTGTCAAGCAGGGAAACAAGTTGGAGGAAGTCATCCCGTGAAGAACATCATGACCACGAGAAGACCGCTCGAGCTACTTCATATGGATCTTTTTGGTCCCAACACCTACAAGAGTCTCGGTGGTCACTCATTCAGTTTGTTCATTGTTGATGATTTTTCAAGATTTACATGGGTGTTCTTTCGAGATGATAAATCATAGGTCCAAAAGATCTTCAAGAACTTCGCTAGGAAGGCCCAAAATCAATTTGAAGTGAAGATCAAGAAGGTTCGGAGCGACAATGGAACGAAGTTCAAGAACGCCAATGTGGATACCTTTCTTGATGAAGAAGGGATTTCACATGAGTTCTCGGCTACGTACACACCTCAACAAAATGGAGTTGTTGAGAGGAAGAACCGAACACTTATTGAGATGGCAAGAACGATGCTTGATGAATACAATACACCAAGACACTTTTGGGCGGAAGCGGTTGAGACAGCTTGTCATGCTACGAATAGACTATACCTTCACAAGCTTCTTGGCAAGATGGCCTACGAGCTTCTCACCGGTTGGATACTTTCGAGTATTTGGCTCAAAGTGTTACATTCTAGATAAGCATCGTCGTTCAAAATTTGCCCCTAAATCTCACGAAGGTTTCCTACTTGGTTATGGCTCAAACTCTCACACTTACCGTGTCTACAACAATTTCACCCGAAAGGTTGAAGAGACGGTAGATGTGAAGTTTGATGAATCTAATGGCTCGCAAGTAGAGCAATTGCCAATTGATGTAGGTGACAAAGATCACTCAAAAGCAATTCAAGACTTGTCTATTGGCAAGATTCGCCCAACGGAGGTGAAGGAGAGCACTTCGTCTATTCAAGTGGAAGCCTCAACCTCACAACAAGGTGAACCACAAGTTGACTTGGAGGCATCCACAAGTGGAACACGTCAAGACGAAGGAAACGAGGAAGTACAACAAGATGAACCTCATCGACCTCCTTCTCCACCTCCACAAGAGAACAACTCCAACAACAATGAAGAAGGACAAGAAGAAGAAGAAGAAGAAGAAGAAGAAGACAATGAAGAGGATGTTCCACCTTGACCCAAACAAAAGCTCTCACGAGTTAGAGCAAGAGTTTCAAGAGATCATCTCGTCGAACAAATCTTTGATGATATTCAAACTGGGAGAATCACCTGCTCTAAAACTCGTTTGGCTAATTTTTGTGAACATTACTCATTCATTTCTAGTATTGAACCTATGAAGGTTGAAGAAGCTCTTGATGATCCGGATTGGGTGAACGCTATGCATGAAGAGCTACACAATTTCGGGAGGAATCAATTATGGACGTTGGTTGAAAAGCCCAATGAGAAGCACAATGTCATTGGAACCAAATGGGTGTTTCGAAATAAGCAAGACGAGGATGGACAAGTTGTACGCAACAAGGCTCATCTCGTCACTCAAGGCTACACTCAAGTCGAAGGTATGGACTATGGTGAGACATATGCCCCCGTTGCTAGACTTGAGTCCATACGCATCTTACTTGCTTATGCCAATCATCATGATATCACCTTATACCAAATGGACATTAAAAGTGCTTTTCTGAATGGTGAAATTGAGGAGGAAGTTTATGTTAAACAACCTCCCGGCTTTGTTAATCCCAAGAAACCTGATCATGTTTACAAACTTCACAAAGCTCTTTATGGTCTTAAACAAGCTCCTAGAGCATGGTATAAATGCTTGACCAAGTTTCTTATCGAAAAAGGCTTTGAAATTGGGAAGATTGATTCTACACTTTTTACTAAAAGGGTTAATGGTGAATTATTTGTGTGCCAAATTTATGTGGATGATATCATATTTGGTTCGACTAACCCTCATTTTAGTGAAAAGTTTGGAATGCTAATGTCGGAGAAGTTTGAGATGTCTATGATGAGTGAACTCAAATTCTTTCTTGGTTTGCAAATCAAGCAAACTAAGGAAGGTACCTTTGTCTCTCAAACAAAGTACACCAAGGACTTATTCAAGAAGTTCAACATGCAAGAAAGCAAAGGTATGAAAACACCCATGCCTACTAGTGGACATCTTGACTTGGCTAAGGATGGCAAACCGGTTGACCAAAAGGTTTACCTCTCTATGATTGGTTCATTGTTATATCTATGTGCCTCCCATCCCGATATTATGCTAAGTGTGTGCATGTGCGCATGATATCAAGCGGCCCCTAAAGAATGTCATCTTAAGGCTATGAAAAGGATAGTGAGATACTTAATTCATACACCAAATTTTGGCATTTGGTATCCTAAGAGGTCTTCTTTTGATCTTCTTGGCTACTCCGATTCGGACTATGCCGGTGAAAAGGTTGATAGAAAGTCCACTTCGGGTACTTGGTAGATCTCTTGTGTCTTGGTCCTCCAAGAAACAAAACTCGGTATCCTTATACACCGCCTAAGCGGAATACATTGCCGCCGGATCATGTTGTGCTCAATTACTTTGGATGACCCAAACCCTTAAGGATTATGGGATACATGTGAAACATGTTCCATTGCTTTGTGATAATGAGAGTTCTATTAAGATTGCTCACAATCCCGTGCAACATTATCGAACTAAGCATATTGAAGTTCGACATCATTTCATTCGAGATCATCTTGCTAAAGGAGACATCAATCTTAAGCATGTTCGTACCGATAAGCAATTGGCGGATATATTCACCAAACCGCTTGATGAGAAAGTACTTTGCCGTTTGCGAGGTGAATTGAACATCATTGATGCCTCAAAATTGGAGTAGAAACACCATCTAGATACATGCAAGGCATGAGCCTTTTAGACTAATCCTTGATAATTCTCTTATGATGATGAACATATGTCTTGGATCTATACTTGTACCCTTGCATGTTATCTAACCCTTGTAGGTACTTGGATGAGCCCAACTCTATGAGATTGCAAGTCACTCACATCTTAAGCAATCTCTACATCACCAAGTTTCTACTATATGGTTGTGGAATACAAGGAAGGATGAGCTCACTCAACATATCCTTTGACAATTTCTATATATCAAATTTCATTTGGTATCAAGTTTCATGATTGTCATTTTGGATACACAAGTGCTCTTCCTTGGAAAACTAACCCATGTAGGAAGATGAACTCAAACTACAAGCGGTGCTCTCAACTCTCAATGGACTACATCAACCTTGAGCATCCAACACAAGTTCAACTACATTACCAAGATGAACACAACCCAAGGTATGTTATTCCATCTTAGAGAAGATTTGACCCAAGTCATCAGTCAAAGCAACTCAACGAGATGTGAATACATCAAAATGCTTAAACGAAAAATGGTAACCCCATTTTGAGCCTAAACGAAGAGTATGACCTACGATCAAGTGTTATCACTTGACTCCTCAGTCAATATACTCTAACATAGGTGACTTTGTCGCCGACCCCCTCTAGATGAAGTTCCCTAGTGTTTCTTTGTTCACTTCATCTAGATATCTTTACTGCATTTATTTCTGTGTATAATTCCTTGCAAATCTTTTAGTTAATTCATTGCAAATCCTTGTGGAATTTGAATTTGCCTAGTGAGCTGAGTTGACAGAATTTTTACTCTGCATTGAACTCGGCCTCACCGATTCATGCCTATCGGATAGACCGAACTACATGAATTACTTGTAGATAGTTCATCGGTACAACCAACGCGGACTAACCCGGTCTGACCGATATGCATCATCCCTGACGCTGCCAACTTGGTGTCACTGATGAAAACAGGTCGACGTTACCGATTTCACTGTTGAGAAAACATTTTGTCATTGTATATTTTTTCTTCTCCAGCTCCACTCAATGATTCTTATCCTCTACCCGCATCTTAAACTACATGCTGCTTTGTAATGTGTCTCAAGGACCAAACCTATTTGACTCATGCTCCAGAAGTTCCCTTCTTGGAAATTGATGTCAAAGGGGGAGAGAGAGAGAGCACATCAAAGCTTATCACATGGGAGAGAGAGCACATCTTAGCTTCTCCAGATGCTTGTTAACAATAGAGGAGAGAAGTCACATGTCTTTAAGAGGGGAAAGACATGTTAATATATATAGTTGATTGTACCATTTCTTGCTCTGATTTTCTCTTACCCTACCTTCTCCCATTATCCAGTATCAGATTCAGGGGGAGAAAGAGTTCATATCTAGGGGAAGAAAATCTTTGGCATTCATTGAATATCTTTAATCTTTGGGGACATGTCTATATCCAAATGGAGTACTAAGTACTCACTCATTACATGTCATCCCAGTCTTGGTACTCTTGTGGTTTCCTGAAATTGCTTTAGTTAGAATGTTCTTGTGTTATCTAACCCTGTTTTCTCAAGTTCATCTCTTCCAAAGCCAGCTCAAGACCACAAGGTAAGTATATGCATCACACTCATGTGCATGATGATCTCTTGTTGATGAACATATTGTTTACAAGAAGGATTCATGAACATGAAGGTACACTTATCTTATCTGCATCATTTGCTCTGATGCATATAGCCAAGATACATGTAACTCATTGCTTGCTCTGACATGCTTATGCATTCACATGTTCTCATATTCTATCCTTACATGATTGCATACATGTAGGGGGAGCCTATGCATGTTACATGTCTTTCCAAAGCTTTACTTGTTAATCTTCATATCGTTTATCTAAAGCTTTGATGTATGTTGTCATCAATTACCAAAAAGGGGGAGATTGAAAGCATAAGTGCTCCCTGGGTGGTTTCGGTAATTAATGTCAACGTATCTCTTATTGGACTAATACCTTTACCTAGTGTATTTCAGATCAGTCCAACAATGGCGTGGCAAGGACAAGAGGATGAGGAACCCCTTCAAAATGCTAAGGACAAAGATTGGCAAAAGCTCAAGACTCTTCATTTTCATTTTATTGATCCAAGATCACATTGAGTCCATAGGAAAGCCAATACTATTAAAAGGGGATGAGGTGTTGCTTAATGGTCTACTTGCTCAAAAGTGCTTAGTGATATTGCTCCAAAACCCTCAACCACTTTCTCATTTCCACATATGTCCAAAACCCAAATTCAAACTCGGCCCCACTGATTTAATCTATCCGGCGCCACCGAGTTCAGTTGACATAGCCACTGCCAAAAACCCTAGATAATTCTCATCGATACGGATCTCAGTCTCACTGTGATGGCCTTGCAAACTTTCTGTTGCCTGTTGTAATTATTTCGGTCTAACCAAAATGTGCAATCGGTCCCACCGAGTTTGCCTGACCAATGCTCTGTTTGCGCATTGCTGAAATCGGTCTCACCGAGTTCAAGCAATCGGTCTCACCGAGATGAGGTTTTGCCCTAAGCCCTAGCACATCGGTCCCACCGAGTTGATCATGTCAGTCCCACCAAGATTCCTAACGTTCACATTTTGAACTAAATCGGTCTCACCGAGTTCTCCTATTCGGTCTGACCGAGTTGGGTCAAATGTGTGTAACAGTTGGATTTTGTGTGGAGGCTATATATACCCCTCCACCCCCTTGTATATTCAAGAGAGAGCCATCAGAACGTGCCTACACTTCCAGTACTCATTTTCTGAGAGAGAACAACCTACTCATGTGTTGAGACCAAGACATTCCAATCCAACCACAAGAATCTTGATCTCTAGCCTTCCCCAAGTTGCTTTCCACTCAAATCATCTTTCGACCATAGCCAAATCTGTGAGAGTGAGTTGAGTATTGGGGAGACTATCATTTGAAGCACAAGAGTAAGGAGTTCATCATCAACACACCATCTATTACCTTTTGGAGAGTGGTGTCTCCTAGATTGGTTAGGTGTCACTTGGGAGCCTCCGACAAGATTGTGGAGTTGAACCAAAGGAGTTTGTAAGGGCAAGGAGATCGCCTACTTCGTGAAGATCTACCCGAGTGAGGCAAGTCCTTCGTGGGCGATGGCCATGCTGGGATAGACAAGGTTGCTTCTTCGTGGAACCTTCGTGGGTGGAGCCCTCCATGGACTCGCGCAACCGTTACCCTTCGTGGTTTGAAGTCTCCATCAACGTGGACGTATGATAGCACCACCTATCGGAACCACGCCAAAAATCTCCGTGTCTACATTGCGTTTGCACACTCCAATCCCATCCCTTTACTTTCTTGCAAATTGCATGCTTTACTCTTTCCGCTGCTCATACTCTTGGCATGCTTGCTTGAAATGTATTG
The DNA here is from genome assembly GCA_011799875.1 of Thinopyrum elongatum. NCBI lineage: Eukaryota > Viridiplantae > Streptophyta > Magnoliopsida > Poales > Poaceae > Thinopyrum > Thinopyrum elongatum. The sequence goes on from CM022298.1 coordinate 231,794,068, forward strand.
TGAATGCTTAAACTTGTGCTAAAACTCCACCTTAACTTGAAGAAATTAAAAACTGCCACTTTTGCTTGTTGAGGGTCTAATCACCCCCTCTAGACCCCTCTTCTCGATCCTTTCACTTGACCCACCTCCCACTTCATGTCAGCGGGGCGGATGCACGTAATGATACTTTCGTCATACATGCATGTCGCCATGACCTACCATAAGATGGACCAGTGAATCTATTGCTTGGTCAAACGATAAGTGTTGTTGTCGATAAAAAATGGATAGAATATATATATATATATATATAAACTGCTTGGGCCAATTGATTGAACCATCATCAAAAATCGCATGAGAGGGACCACAAAACCAGCACCGCCTGCATGCAGCCCAAAATGATGTACGTTGGAAGGGGTGATGTGTGTTTTCAATATCGAATAATGTACAATTTAGATTTGGCGCCTGCCTCTCGATACAGACAACAACCATGAAAGCTAGGTAATTAAGGATGAGATACGCAGGGTACGTTGTCAGTCAAACCCACCAATCCGAGCATGTGGGAGAGAATCCTGACAACGCATGAGCTCGAACTTTGGTTGAACGACATGTGACGGTGACCGACCCTAACACAAACTAGGAGGAAGCCATTCATGGCCAACACATACCCCTCATTATCGGTCAAAGGGATGATATATATACACTCGGGGAGCCCACAAATATGTGTGTCATCACAAAAAACCGCACAAGGGAGACGTGGTCGATCAGAAGACCCCCTATACACTGCATGTGGCCCAAAAATATGTATGGGTGGTGTGTGATGTGTTCAAATACCCAATGCACAACTTCGATGGGGCACCAACTACATTACAAACCGAACACCATACCCGACCCCAAGCCAGGTTCAATACGTACGATGTCGGTTCCCCAACTTCGAGGCGGGGGGGGTGTCGTCCAACGCATGCGCTCAAACTTTATTTGGTCTAACATGGCATACAAAGCAATAGGAAACCATCATGGTCAAACCCTTCTCGTATGTTGGGTCAAAGGGGTAGATTGTGTGGGCCCCTCATTATCGGTCAAGGATGATATATATAGACCTCGGGGAGCCCACAGATATGTGCGGCGTCTATAAACCACACAAGGGAGACATGCTCGATCAGAACACCCGGCCCCCTATACCCTGCATGCGGCCCGAAAAAAATGTATGGGTCTGGTGTGCGATTTGTTCAAATCCCGAAAGCACAAGTTCGATGGGGAACCAACTACATCGGTAACATTACAAACTGAACATCATACCCCCGCAGCCAGGTTAAAGACGTACGATGTCGAGAACGCAACTTTGAGGCGGGTTGGGGCGGGGGGGGGGGGGGGGTAGGGGTGCCGTCCAACGCATGTGCTGAAACTTGATTTGCTCTAACATAGCACACGGAGCAAAGAGTAAACCCTTCTCGTGCGTTGGGTCAAAGGGATAATTTGTGTGGGCCTACAGATGTCGATCATTCTTCAATTTTTTAGAACAAAAAATAACCAATAAAAAAACATATTCTACAAATTAGCAAAACAAGGATCCCAAGGTTTATATAATCGTCATGATAGGTCACTATAGAGACATTTAGATGATAAATGTCTATAATGACCGTATCATGGTGCACCAACTAGATCAGTAACATTACAAACTGAACATCGTACCCCCGCAGTCAGGTTAAAGACGTACGATGTCAGGAACGCAACTTTGAGGCGGGTGGGGGGTTACGGGTGCCGTCCAACGCATGTGCTAAAACTTGATTTGCTCTAACATAGCACATGGAGCAAAGAGTAAACCCTTCTCGTGCGTTGGGTCAAAGGGATAATTTGTGTGGGCCTATAGATGTCGATCATTCTTTGATTTTTGAGAATAAAAAATAACCAATAAAAAACATATTCTACAAATTAGCAAAACAAGGATCCCAAGGTTTATATAACACTGGTACCGTATCGTGCTATACAAACGGTCTTTAACCCCTTTCCGCGATGGCATTTGGAACCATCACCTAGTGAATGTGGGCGATAGGGGGGTCCTTCCCACACGACCCAGAAACCGTCGGGGATAGGCGAGCGGCTACTGATGATCGCCATAGAATAAACGTATGAGAAGCCGCCCCAGTCCCGCACGTTACATCTCGACATTACGTTTCTGATCAGAGAGACATCCCAAACGATTACGCCGCTATAGTCATGTTAAAAAGGTGGGCATCAACATGTAATCTACCGATATGTTTGTGATAGGTACATTATCGCACATGGTTCAAGAATGTAAAATGTGTGCGGTGCCTCTACTAACGCCAACGTGTCCATTTTCATAACTGTGTGCGATTGGTATTCCTATCACACACGCACACTGGTTTGAAACCGTGTGTGCGTCCATCGGGCATCGCAAACGTTTCATGTCAAAGAACTGTCTGTTCTCTATTTTTCATCGCACACGCTGTTTTCTTTCTAACCGTGAGCACATTATTTTATTCACTCCTATATAATTTTATTTTTCCCTGTAATTTATTATTCAAATTGGAAATTTTGAAATATGAAACGTGCAATTCAAATTCTCAGCACAATGGTTCAATAACGAATCCATAAATAAAATTGTCAGTACAATATGTTCAGTAATTACAGGATTAGACAACAATTAACTATGATGAACCACAATATTTAGAGGCGGTAAAGGTGAAGAGACAAGTGTAAATCATTTTGACTGCCGATGGTGCTGAAGAAGCGGAATGCCGATAATGTGCCTTCTTGCATGCCATTGGCACGAACAACTTTTGTCCAACCCCTTGTGACGATCGCCCGACCATCCTTCAGCCTTCAGGAAGACTTCTAGAGCATTATCATGGTAGCATGAATTATATACTTTAACCTTAGTTGCCTCCACTCCGGTCATGTAGTTTGCAAGGTAATCATCAGTAAATAGCTTCGGAAACCACTGAAAAGAGAAAAATATCAGATACTGAGGTCTAATAGAGTAACTTGTTGTGGGCAGGGGGAAAAGGCAACACATTACTTACCATCCTAAAGTTCAGTGTTGTCTTGGACAAAGTGTAAATAAAGAGCTTAATTCCCATCACATGTTTTTTTCGCCTAACAATCTTTCTTAGTTTCCTCACTTGACGCTTGTTCATGAATATCTCATTGCCCCATACGCAAAAGGGATCGAAGCGTGGATCAGTACCGCTCATATATGTACCTACAAGCAACCAGTAAATGTTAGAAGCTAAACTGAGATTGCACAAATGATGTAAAATACAACTACCTACGTTCCTAAGTACAAGTATTTTTAGAGATTACAATATGAACTACATACAGATATGTATATAGAATTATAGATATAGTTTAGATTAGAATCTGGATTCACTCATTTTGCTCCTTATGTAGTCTATATTGGAATCTCTAAAAATACTTATATTTAGGAACAGATGGTGTATAAGACATGGGATGTAGCTAACCTCGACGGCAAACAACAGCATCGCCCATTGTAGCCCTGTGTAAGTACATGGAAAGCCAATGTTAACTACAACAGGGTTAGCATCCACCAAAAATAGCAAATGGTAATAAAACGGCAGCATCTGTAGCGATATATTCATTGCGAAAGAGTAGCACGGTAGCACAGGGACGGATTAAAAAATGGATACAACTGTTAATTGCAACATGCTTAACAGCATCCTAAGTCATGTTTTGTAAGTTTATAGCCATTGAAATACAACTGTTTAAAAATGGATACAACTATTAATTGCAACAGGCTTAATAGCCATTGAAACTGGTACTGATAAAAATGCAATTGGCAGAGTTAAACATCACAAGGCAGGTGCTGCCAGAGCAGAGAATGGCCCAGTTGTTTATAAAAAGGTAGGGAAAATAGCTAAAACATGTTAGGCATGTTTACTACAACATGCTTAATACATCAACCGTACAAAACATAGCCATTAATTGCAACTGGTATTGGTAAGATTGAACTGGTGAGTTCATACTTGGTAAGTCCTGAGAGCTAGGTTCTGGGGCACTTCATCTTGGCCAGAGCCCGCCCAAAGTCAGCGGCGGTGGAGGCGAGCTCTTCCTCCGAGTCGAAGCGTGGATCAGTGTCGCCGACATGTGTACCTACAAGAAGCAAGTAAATATTAGAAGCCAAACTGCAATTGCACAAATGATGTAAAATACTGTAAGACATCGGATGCAGCTAACCTCGACGGCAAACAATAGCATCGCCCGTTATGGCCCTGCGTAAGTACATGGAAAGGCATGTTAAGTACAACAGGGTTAGCATCCACCAAAAATAGCAAATGGGCAACATCTCTAGTATATCTTCATTGCAGAGAGTAGCATGGTAGTAAAGGGACAGATTAAAAAATGGATGCAACTGTTAATTGCAACAGGCTTAACAGCATCCTAAGTCATGTTTTGTAAGTTTGTAGCCATTGAAATACAACTGTTTAAAAATGGATACAACTGTTAATTGCAACAGGCTTAATAGTCATTGAAACCGGTACTGATAAAAATGCAATTGGCAGAGTTAAACATCACAAGGCAGGTACTGTCAGAGCAGAGAATGGCCCAGTTGTCTATAAAAAGGTAGGGAAAGTAGCTAAAACGTGTTAGGCATGTTTACTACAACATGCTTAATACATCGGCCGTACAAAACATAGCCATTAAAGTCTTGGGTCAATAGTTGGGTTGCCCTGCTCCTGTGTTTACCCTCTTACCTTCTGCACGTTTGTCTAAGACGGTAAAGGGAGAACCACTGCGATTGTACTTCTGGCTAGCTTGGCTAAGTACCTCGGTGGAGAAAGCCAAAAACTGACTGTCATAATAAGAGAGAACTGGTCGGCGATCCGATGACAAGTGTCAAACTAAAAATCATTGGCGATTACACCGTGTAATACGAAGGGTTTGTCTTTACACAAAACACGTGATAAAAGGCATATGCCTCAGCTCTACCGAGAATATCACAAAACACTGGCCCCCGCAGTCAAGCTCCTATGGCTAAGTGATGGTAATAAAGCTGCATAGTCTGATTGCCTTGTTCCCCTTACGCACTACCGCCTCCAGGCACCAAGACGTCAGTTAAGGGTCATAGTGTGGAGGGCAAAACACCCCTCATAGCATTTACATGGGGGCTGAAGCCGATGACTGGCAACTTTCAGATTCAAAACGGCCACACATTAGACAAAATAAAACCAAAACATATTCAAGTATAATAAACCATACAGAGGGCAGCATTAAGCAAAAGGTCTAATTGTCAATACATGATAGTTTACTCAAAGATTACATCTTTGGGACACTGGTCCTCTATCGTCCGAGCACCATCCATAACAATAGGGAAATACTACTGGGGACGATGGTGCTCCTTTCCAACAGGCGGGAACTTGTGGCCATCTCAACTGGCTTGATTTTCGGCCAGTGCACCATGGTCTTCGCAAAGGCCATCCGTGCTCCTTCAATGCAGGCGAAGCGCTTCACAACACCAACTCGGGAGGACGCGTTGCGCAGCTTCTGCACTAGGCCGAAGTAACTGTTTGGTATTGGCTCTGTGGGCCATAGCCGAACACAGTGGTCCTTCATGGCTGGCTCAGCCATCCGATACAGCTCCATCAGCTGCTTCATCTGGTTGCTAAGGAGGGAAGGATGTTCGGGCGCTTGAAACTCTGCACAGAACAACCTATGTTCTGTATCACCCTCCCGAGCTGCATAGTGCCTTGCCGCATCCGCCGCACTCCTGGGAGCTCCACAAACGCACCTGAAGAACACCAGACTCGTGTGAGCAACGTGAACCTCTGACCACCAAAAACACTTTGTAGTAAGTATGGCTTACCATCTACAATTTGCTTCACTTGGTGGAGCTCCTCCCGGGTGCCTCGCACCTCCGTCCTCGCCTCCTGAATCTATTTCCCTATTTTGGACAGCTCAGTGGTTTGATCCTTATTTTTCTGCTCAAGGTCCTCACATTTAGTGATGGCATCCTTGAGCTCTTGTTGTACTTCGACCACTCTGGCCTCGTGCTTCTCACTCACGGTTTTCACCGTCTTGAGTTCGGCGGCCGCTCGATCGGCCGCCACCTCCTTAGCCTTCTTGAGTTCGGCCCCGAGGCCCTCAACCTTCGCGGCGGCAGCTGCAAATATAATTAAGCACCTTTTGCTTAGGGCTAATCCCGAACACTTTGATCAATAAAAAAAGAGAGGTAAAGTCTCGACCGAGCTAATCTTGTGCCTCGTCAATCCGCTTGTTGACGAGGTTGAGCTCCTCATTAGAGCTCTTGACCTTCCGATTCATCTCATCCAGTGTTGCGGCATTAGCAGCTGCCGCAAGAGATGAGGCCTGTAATAACAAAACAAAAACTCGCATAGTTCAGACTCCCGATCTCATGATTTTTTCAATCCTCTATCAGGTTTTTTCAAACCTGACAAAGTCTCGGGAGCTTCTATATACAAGGGGTGTACAACTTTGTTCAAATATTCTCTTTATGAAAAGGGCATTACATGGCTTACCTCGAAGCCCGTCAGGAGGCCACCGAAGGCTACCTCCAGTCCGCTGTTAACGGACCGAATACTTTGCAACACCACACCCATGAAGGTGCGGTGCTCCGCAATGATGGAGGAGTTGTTCGAGGCCTCCTCGATCACCTCTGGCCACCCAACCGCAGCTCGATCACCGGTGTCCGGCGTTGGCGGCGGGCCCCGGTTCCTCCTTCGGTGGAAGGCAGAATTGATGCCTCCGGGGGCCTTGGGGGCTCCGAGGCCGTCCTCCGGGAGGGCTCGGATTAATCGAGCTCCCCCTCTTTGATCACCAGGAGGGATCCCTCCTCCTGGTCTTCGGGAGCCGAGGTGTTAGCCTCAGCCATAATCTCATTGTCGCCACCTCCCATGTCTGGGCCAGGAGGGGTCCTTCGGGACAGCACCTCCCCGGTCTCCCCGACGACCAGAGGAGGCGCGGAGCGCTATGCAGACCCGCTCTCCGCCAGTTTGGCTGGCGGAGAAGTCCCCTCTGAGATTTGGTCAGCGGGGTGGGCGCGTGGTGGACTGCAACATAAAAGGCACACATGCTATCAACAAATAGAATATTAAAACAAACACTTGAAGAGCATCCAGATTCATACCTTTCAACAGGGGGCTTGACCTTGGGGTTCCTCTCCGAAATCTCTTCGGACACCGCAGACTCCTCATTGGAGTCCGACCTGTCATCAGGCAGGATCAGCTTGGGCCTGCGTTGCTTCTCCGGGGCATGAGGTGGCTGCTCCCCCTCAGCGTCATTCGACGCCGCCCTTTTCTTCGGACGGGAGGAGCCGCTCTCCTCCTCGTCCTCTTCCTGTTCCATCTCTTGGGCGGAGGGGGTCTAGGTGTCTCCGGATTTGCTGCCCGGATGCTTTCTTGGGCGGAGACCTTCCCTGGCCTCTTGCACCTTCTTCTTCTTCTTTTCCCTCTTCTCTGGTGCCTTGTATGGCACCACAGTCAGCATCTCCTCCAGCTGAGCTGACCAAGGGTCTTCGAGCAATGGGCCCGGATTGTCGATTTTCTTGGCCTTCCCAAGCCAGCCCTATGGAAGTAGGAAAATGGGGAGTAAATCTTCTGTAAGAACAATATCCGAACATAGAACGGATAGATCTTTGTTACCTCCTTTGGGGGGTGTGCGGCATCGAGACAGATTTACTCCTCCTTGGCCAGCCATGCCTTTTGAGGCTTGAACAACACCTTCCACAGCTTGTCGTGGATAGTGTCATAGAAGTACTTTATGGTGGTCGGATCCGTGAGCTTGTAGGCCAACATTGGGGTGGCCCTCTGTTAGCAGAGGAGGAGGTGGTGGCAGAGCATCACCTGGACAACGTTGGTTAGCTGGGCGCCTGCCTTTATCATATTGGAAACGCGCTTCTGTAGCGCCTCCACATCCACAGTGGACCCCCACTCAGGACCTTTCTTGGTCCATGAGGTAAGCCTTGCCGGGGGTTCGGGTCTGAATTCGGGAGCCGCCGTCCAAGCTGTATCCCATGGTTCTGTGATATAGAACTACTCCTTCTGCTAAATTTAGACAGTGTCAATGAATGTGCCCTCCGGCCACTCGACCCGGGCAAGCTTGCTGATCATTGCCCCGCCACAGTCCGCCTGTTGGCCGTCAATTGTCTTCGGCTTGACTTTGAAAACATTTAGCCACAGACCAAAGTGTGGCTAGACTCGCAAGAAGGCCTCACAGATGATGATGAAGGCCGAGATGTGGAGGAAGGAATTCGGGGCCAGATCGTGAAAATCTAGCCCATAGAAGAACATTAGCCCCCTGACGAAGGGGTGGAGCGGAAAGCCCAATCCCCGGATCAAGTGGGGGATGAACACCACCCTCTCGCCTGGTCGAGGCGTGGGGATGGCCTGGCCCTCCTCTGGGGCCCGGTGAGTGACTCCAGCCGGAAGGTAGCCGACGCGCTTTAGGTCCTCAATGTCGTCGTTGGTGATGATGGAGACCTCCCACTTGCCTCCTGCGCCGGATCCGGCCATGATTGGGTCTAGGGAGTGGCTGGAGGGAAGCGCTTGAGGAGAGAAGATTTGGGGGTGCTAGAGCTCTGCTGAATGGGAAGGCGACGGCGAGAGGAAGGAAAAGGCGTACCCAAGTAAGTGGTGGCCTGATGTCTGCTAGAACCACGTCGGTTTTTCCCCAGAGAGGGAGGGATGATGCAGCACAGCGATGGTAGGTATTTCCCTCAGTGATGAGACCAAGGTTATCGAACCAGTAGGAGAACCACGCAACACCACGTAAACAGCTCCTGCACACAAAGAACAAATACTTGCATCCCGACGTGTTAAAGGGGTTGTCAATCCCTTTCGGGTAACGAGATAGATAAAATTGTAGTAGATTGAAAGATGCAAATAAAAGCAAATAAAATTCAGCGAGGTATTTTTGGGTTTTTGGATTAATAGATCTGAAAATAAAAGTTGCAAATAAATAAAAGAGCGAATAGCAAAATAGATCTTGAAGGCAAATATATTAAAGAAGAGACCCGGGGGCCGTAGTTTTCACTAGTGGCTTCTCTTGAGAAAAATAGCAAACGGTGGAAACAAATTACTATTGGGCAATTGATAGAACTTCAAATATTCATGACGATATCCAAGCAATGATCAATATATAGGCATCACGTCCAAGATTAGTAGACCGACTCCTGCCTGCATCTACTACTATTACTTCACACATCGACCGCTATCGAGCATGCATCTAGTGTATTAAGTTCATGGAGAAACGGAGTAATGCAATAAGAACGATGACATGATGTAGACAAGATCTATTTATGTAGAAATAGACCCCATCTTGTTATCCTTAATGGGAACGATCCATATGTGTCGTTTCCCTTTCTGTCACTGGGATCAAGCACCGTAAGATCGAACCCATCACAAAGCACCTCTTCCCATTGCAAGATAAATAGATCAATTTGGCCAAACAAAACCCAAATATCAGAGAAGAAATACGAGGCTATAAGCAATCATGCATATAAGAGATCGAAGAAGACTCAAATAACTTTCATGGATAAAAAGATAGATCTGATCATAAACTCAAAGTTCATCGGATCCCAACAAACACACAGCAAAAAGGAGTTACATCATATGGATCTACAAGAGACCATTGTATTGAGAATCAAACGAGAGAGAGAAAGCCATCTAGCTACTAACTACGGACCTGAAGGTCTACAATGATCTACTCACGCATCATCAGAGAGGCACCAATGAGGATGATGAACCCCTCCGTGATGGTGTCTAGATTGGATCTGGTGGTTCTGGAACTTGCGGCGGCTGGAATTGATTTTCGTCGACTCCCCTAGGGTTTCTGGAATATTGGGGTATTTATAGAGCAAAGAGGTGGTGTGGGAGGCCCCCGAGGTGGGCACAACCCACCTGGGCGCGCCTGGGCCTCTAGGCGTGCCCTGGTGGGTTGTGCTCCCCTCGGAGCACCCCCCCTGGTGCTTCTCCGGCCCACTGGATGTCTTCTGGTCCAAAAAAATCCACAAAAAGTTTCACTGCATTTGGACTTCGTTTGGTATTGATTTCCTGCGATGTAAAAAACATGCAAAAAACAGCAACTGGCACTGGGCACTATGTCAATAGGTTAGTACCAAAAAATGATATAAAATGATTATAAAATGATTGTAAAACATCCAAGAATGATAATATAATAGCATGGAACAATAAAAAATTATAGATACGTTGGAGACGTATCAGCATCCCCAAGCTTAATTCCTGCTCGTCCTCGAGTAGGTAAATGATAAAAACAGAATTTTTGATGTGGAATGCTGCCTAACATGTTCATCACATATTCTTTTCTTAATAGCATGGACATTTGGACTTTTATATGGTTCAAAGCAATAGTCTAGTTTTGACATGATAACTTAAATACTCAAGCATATCAACAAGCAACCATGTCTTTCAAAATATCAACGCTAAAGCAAGTTATCCCTAGCCAGTCATGCTCAATCATTGATCTATTCATGAAACACACTCGAATATTACCTACACCCAATGCTCAAGTACGATCATAGTGCCCCTTAGTTGGTGCTTTGTAAGAGAAGATGGAGACTCAAATTAAAAATAAAAATTGCATAAAGTAAAAGAAAGGCCCTTCGCGGAGGGAAGTAGGGATTTGTAGAGGTGCCAGAGCTCAAAGCTTAAATTGAGAGATAAAAACATTTTGAGAGGCATACTTTTCTCACCAACGAAAACGACTTAGAGCTGCCAACACTTTCCATGCTAGATATATCATAGGCGGTTCCCAAACAGAAAATAAAGTTTATTCCTTTTTCCACCATTTCTTTCACTTTCCATGGCTAGCCGTATCCATGGGTGCCCTCCATACCAACACTTTCCAAGGAATTTATTATTTGACAACATAAAGTAAATTCATTTTTCATTTCGGGACTGGGCATCCATAATACCTTTGTCGTACTCTCGTGCAATGACAAGTGGATAAACACTCATCGTGAGAATAACACATCTAGCATGGAAAATATCGGCCACCCCTCACCGCCTCGCGAGTGGTACGAGCACACAAAAGAGAAATTTATTTTGGAAATTAGAGATGGCACATACAAATTTGCTTAGAACAGCATGGAAATACAGCATATAGGTAGGTATAGTGGACTCATATGGCAAAACTGGTTTAAAGGGTTTTGGATGCACAAGTAGTGATCATACTTGGTGCAAATGAAGGCTAGCAAAAAGATTAAGAAGCGCCCAACCAAGAAAGGAATAATATCGTAAGCAAGCATTAAGCATAAACACCGAATAATGCACCATAAGTAAGATATAATTTCATTGCATAACTATTGACTTTCGTCCTTGCATAGGGAATCACAAACCTTAACACCAATATTCTTACTAAAGCACAATTACTCATTAACATGGCTCACATATTATATCGTCATATCTCAAAACTATTAAAAAGTAACAAGATTATTTTGTCCAATGATCTTCATGAAATTTTTTATTACATCCTTCTTGGATATCTATCACTTTGGGACTAGTTTCATATGTTGCCTTTAATAAGCTCAAATAAATATAAGTGAAGAACATCAGCATAATATTTCTTTCTCTCAAATTAATCTAAGTGAAGCAAGAGAGAATTTCTTCAAAATTTTACTAACTCCCAAATAAATCTAAGTGAAGCATGAGAGCATTTCTTCAAAAATAACAAAGCACACCGTGCTCAAAAAGATAGAAGTGAAGCACTAGAGCAATTCCAAGGCTCTAAAAATTTAAATGAAGCATAGGAGCAAGCATAGCATAGTTTTTGGCTATCTCAAAAAGGTGTGTCCAGCAAGGATTCAAGACTTAAAATAAAAAACAAAACAAGCAAAGACTCAAATCATACAAGGCGCTCCAAGCAAAACTCATAATATGTGACGAATAAAAATATAGCTCCAAGTAAAATACCGATGGTCGTTAGAAGAAAAAGGGGATGCCACTAGGGGGCATCCCCAAGATTAGTTGCTTGATACTTATTGAACATTATCTTGGGGTGCCTCGGGCATCCCCAAGCTTAGCCTTTTGCTAATCCTTATTCCTTCATCCATCGTAATATCCCCCAAAACTTGAAAACTTCAATCACACAAAACTCAACAAAACCTTCATGAGATCTGTTAGTATAAGAAAACAAATCAGTACTTTAAGTACTATTGCAAACCCATTCATATTTTATTTTTGCATTATATCTACTGTATTCCAACTTTTTTATGGCAAAAACTCTTCAAAGAAAACCATAGAATCATCAAAACAAGCACACAACGCAAAAAAACAGAATCTGTCAAAAACAGAACAGTCTGTAGCAATCTGAAAACTTCGAATACTTATGTAACCCCAAAAATTCTGAAAAAATAGGAAAACGTGAGAAATTTGTTTATTAATCTTATGAAAAAAGAATCAAATCAAAATCACTCTTCTGTAAAAAAAAAGAATTGTTTCCTTGAGCGTAAAAGTTTCTGTTTTTCAGCAAGATCAAATCAACTATCACTCAAATCACCCCAAAGGCTTTGCTTGGCACAAACACTAATTTAAACCACAAAAACACATCTAATCAGAGGTATAATTGGGTATTTTACTGAAAACAGCAAGAAAACCAAAAATCAAAAAGATACAAGTTGGGTTGACTCCCAACGAGCGCTATCATTTTACGCCCCTAGCTAGGCATAACGCAAAAGATCTACGTGTTGTCAACTTTGTCCTCCAACTCCTCAATCAAACACTTAGAATTCTTCAAGGATTTAGCATATAAATTCTCAACGACAATACTTCTAGGCATGAGATTGAAAAATTCATTCTTGAAAAAAGGGTCTCTTATCACTTCAATAAAATCGGGATGGATACTAATCGTCTTAAGATCTCCTTTATCATTACTAGAAGTTGCACCCTTGTTTTTAGTAACTTGGGTAGTCTTGCCAAATTTTATGGGAGTTTTGGTGGAAGCAAAAGCCATACTTAGATTACTAAAGATTTCTTCCAGTTTATCAATCCTAGACGGGCTTTCTTCAATTCTTTCATGAATTACAGTCCCCTTTTCTTTTAACAACTTAAAAACTTCTCCCGCTTTTGAGCCAATTTTAGTAGCAAAATTATGCATCTTTTTATCTAAGTTTGCAATATGTGCTACGATGACCAACAAAAGTGGCGGAGGGGGCTCGAGTTTGAGCCCTAGGCCACGGATCGGCGCGCGGCTAGGTGCTACGGCGAGCTGGGACCGAGGCGCATCTGGTGGTGGTGCTGGTTTGAGCCGGGGAGGCCCATAACATCAACGGCGACGGCACAAGGCGGTGGCCTGAGCAAGAGAGAACGGGGGCGGCACTGGGAGGCACGAGAGGAGGAGCGGATGGCTGGGAGGCCTCCTGGCCGTGCCAGGAGCACGATGCCGAGCTCGAAAGCGAGCTCGGCTGGCGGTGGCCATGACGGCGAGGCACGACAGCAGCGACGAGCGTCGGCAATGGCGGCGGGGCTAGCTAGAGCACGCATACGACAAAGGGGAGAGAGGGGAAAGGTAGTGGCTCACAGCGGGGCTGTAGGGGGCGGCAGCGGGCTCGAGGGCGGCTCGACGGCGACGTACAACGGTGGCGATCCCGGGCGCCCGAAGGTTGAAGACGACCTTGAAGCCGACGGGACAGGAGCTCCGAGCTCGAGGAAGTTGACGCAATTGGCGTCGGCGGGGGTGAGGGATCTCCCGGACACGGGCGGACGAAGGGCGGCGGACGGTGGCCACGCGCACGGTGAGGCCGCGACGGTGGCTACGCCCTGGTGGGCACGGCGTGGTGGATCTGATGGGGGGAGCGAGAGGGAAAGAGCGAGGGGGAAAGTGGAGAGGAGGGAGAGAGCGAGGGGGAAAGTCGAAAGGAGCCGCCGGCGAGGGGGTCGGGCGAGAGCACGCGCCCGCTCGGTTGGTTTCCCCTGTAGCAAGGTGGAAGGCGACCAAGGGGGGTTCTTACGTGTTACTCACCCATTCGCCACTGGAAACACCACTTCTTGTTTGACTTGCATGTGTTAAGCATGCCGCCAGCAAGCTGGGCCGTGCCGGCTTGTCCGGGTGGGCCGAGGCCCACTGGGGCTGGGGGCTTCCCTTTTATTTTCCTTTTGCATTTAGTTTTCCTTTTTCTTTTTTATATACTATGTTTTCTTTTTTGCTCTATTTTATTTTTAGTTTTATAAAATATGAACTTAGACCCTAAATTAGTATTACTAATTAGTCTACCGCCACGTTTTAGTTTGGTACCAAAATAAAATATTTTTATAATTTTAAAAGCAATTAAATTATTGTTAGGCCACTGTTTTAATTCTTTTAGGACATTTAAACACTTCATAAAATGTGGGTTTCAACATGACAAATATCTAGGGATTATTTGCCACACTTTGAACATTTTTGTTTTATTGATTGAAGAAAAATATTTTGACTTGCAATTTGAATTTGAATTTGACTTGACTTTTAATCAAGTGATAATTAGCTTAGTAAAGAATGGTGACATGGCGTCATTAGCAGGGCATTACTATAGCTTGATTATCGGGGTGTTACAGATTCAAACTTGAGTTTGGGATGGATTTGTTCATGTTTTTAGAGTAGTATGATGTTGTGAGTACCGTAGGATCATTATTGTTTCATTATGTTGGACTGGAAAACTGTTTTGTAGATATTTATACGAAGGTCTTCTCGCAAACGCGGTGATTCGAGTTCATCCACCGCACAACCGCAACAAGTTTTCACTCAGGGGATCGACTCCACCGACCGTGGAGCAAGGAAAAAATTCCAGAAGCTCACTACGAGGAAGATCAAAGCAACCAAATGGGCTTGTGCGAATACTCTCGACAAGCTAGGTACCACTCATGATTTTAATTTGTTTTGTCATAATGCCGGGTTGCACCATTTTTTATCAGGGATGTGAGACTTATGAACGATTGACGCTTGAGTTTCTTACTACACTCTCGCACAATGCTGGGTTAATGCCAGATGCATATGAGGAGGAGAGGATCACTTTCGTTCTCCTTAACCAAGACTTTAACATCACTTTTGTTGAGTGGTGTAACTATTGGAATCGGCGCTCCGCGGAGCCAAATGAGGTTTGAACTCTGGGGCATGTGAGAAGATCTACCCTAGCCTCAGCCTCAAGCTCATCACCTCACGGCAGGGCCTCATCGAGTTTGTGCGAGCAGGGAAGGAAATAAACAAAGAGATTTACCCAGGTTCGGACCACCTTGTTGTGTAAAACCCTACTCCTGCTTTGTGGTGGATTGGCCTCATGAGGAGGTTGGGGATGAACTAGTATAGTGGAAGAGCTGCCTCGGGAGAGCTCAACGGCCGAAGAATTTGCTCCTCCCCTACGGTGGAGACTAGGCTATATTTATACTAAGCCCGGTCCTCTTCCCTCATAGCTTAGGCGGGAAGGGATTCCACAACGGCCAATTTGAAAGGGGACAAGAGGTACATCTTATCCTGACAAAAGGTGGTCTTCGCCTGCAAAGCTTCTGGCCATGACGCGGTGGTGGGCTCGGTGATGACATCCGTCCTGCCGAGCTCGTGGTCTTGGTCTTGTTGCACCCGAATGGAAACCTTTGGGAGGATCCCTCGGGAACCCGCGCTGGTCCTTGCCTCCTTAGCACCAAAGAGAAAACTATCCTCCTCTGCGCTCGTTGGAGCCCGCCTGGCCTTGGTCGTCATGGCTCACGTCATCACGAGCCTCGTGAGGCGGGGCACCTACATAGAAGTCTTCGCTCCTCGAGAGGCAGGCTCAGGGAACTGCTCCTCGGGAGGTCTTGGCGTCTTCTGCCTCGCGAGGCCGGGGGGCTCTCGTGAGGGTCTTGCTTGCTGAGTCATGTAGCTGGGCCGTCGAGGGGGCCACGCGCTAGGCCGCAGGCAGGCACGTCTGGGTACCCCCGATCCCAGAACGCCGACAGTAGCCCCCGGGCCCAAGGCTCGCTCGCCCTAGCTTCGAAGCAAAGACAAAGTGGCGAAGGGCGAAGCGATGCGGGCCCTCATCGCTTGTGGGCCAGGCTTGACGCATGGCGAACGATGGGACACGGACACCTCCACTTCCCCACATCGCCTCAGCAACTGCCCAGGCTGACAAAAGACTAGCGCGTGCCACGGGGCCATCATTGCTCGCTCTCGCCTTGCTCCTGATCCCCTCCTCTAGCCGAAAGCTCTTCTAGATCCAATTGCGACTCCGCCCCCTTCTTCCTTCTCCACCAACGCCAGCGACTCTGCGAATGGCGCCCGCCGGGAAATCAAATCCCGTGGTCCAGGCCGTGACCACCTCCTCTCCTTTTCCAGCGCTCCAGGTCTCCTTTGTTGCCAAGGAGGGGTATCTCGGCTCCATACCCCCGCAGACGGCGGGCGCCGAGAAGGAATGAGGCGAGACCCTGATTTGGGCCGGCTCTGTGGAGCGGAGTACCTTGGTAAAGACGGCCTACCCCTTCTTCCTCCATAGTAACTTCGCAGGGCTCATCCCGCCCTTCTCGGAGTTCTTCAGCGCCATCCTTAACCACTACAAGATTCACGCCCTCTATCTCCAGCCCAACTCCATTCTCCTCATGTCCATCTTCGCCTTCTTCTGAGAGGCCTTCATGGGCGTGAGGCCTTCTATGGTGCTCTTTCGGCATTACTTCAGCTTGCGGCTGCACGACCGGACGCAGCAATCTGCTTGCGCTTCCTTCATTGCAGTCCAAAAGGGGAATGTGCTCGTGAAGGCCGGTAAGAAGGTGGAGGGCTTCTGGCATCACTGGGTCTTCCTGGACGTCAAGGGCTCCGACCAACTCCTGGAGCTCCCGACGGAGCTGCCTGAGTGGATCTCGGAGTGGGGCTCCGTGAAGCTCACCGACCAGTGGGCGAACCCCGTCTTGGGGAGGATAACCTCGGACATGGAGGCCAAGCAGTTGACGGGAGCAATAATTGTGAAGGAGTTCCTGACGCAGCGCCTGGCGCCGCTCCAGTCTCACTTGAGGCCCATGTGGGAGTACCAGGGCGCGAGAGACGACATGAGGGTACGTCCCACTCGCTTGATGGTTGAGGAGCTGGACACGGCCTTGGCCGCCCTGCTCAACGGTGATCCAGGGGACATCCCTGAGGCCTACGCCCTGTTGTACCACCGCGACGACAGGGAGGACCTACTCGCCGCCATGCCCTCCTTCAACGAGCTGGGGCTCGAGCCGTCCGACCAACCCAACTCCCCGATGCCGGTGTCCTCCGGCAGCAGCGGCGGCGAAGAGGACTCGGAGGAGACCGAGGACGACGACTTGGAGGAGGTGTCCCCCCCATTGCAGGGCGAGCTCCTTCGCAATCTTGAGGATGACGATGATGCCGATGAGCCTCCGACCGCTGACTCCCCGCGCTTTGTCAGGGTCGCCAGGCAGCTGGGGCCCTCCGCCCAAACGATGTGAGCATCTGGACGGGCGGCCTCAGGCAGGGGCGCGGTTGCGCCCTACCCGGGGGGCTCCCCATGCCATAGCGAGGCGGCTAGGGGGTCGGGCCCATCCTCGGCAGGCGTTGAGTCGACGGACGGGACGACCATCGCTGGGCGGACTCGGCCTCCTCGGTTAGGCCGCCTCAGGCCGACCCCCTCGTACCTCCAGGTGGCGATGCCGCGTCGGGTCCTGTTGGCGATTGTTCTGCCAGCCCCCGGGACGCGATCAAGGCCACGCCGAGGAAGAGTGGAAGCACCTCGGCCTCTACCGAAGAGGAGAAGAAGAGGAAGTGGGCCGCGCCTGACGAGTAAGTGACCTTCTTTGCTTTTCAACCGGTCGATGATTGAGTGTTTGCTCACACCACCTCCCCTCTTGATGGCCATGAGCGATGGTGCGGCAAAGAAGAAGAAGGTGGGCATCCTGATGAAGGATCCCCTTGTCTTGAGGACGCCCTCAGCACCCGGCCACGACCATGGCGGGCGTGGGGGAGTACCGCGCCAGCCCGGTGCATCTGCTGGGCATGCCGGCAGCCTCGCGGCAGGGCGCAGGGGTGTGCCGCCCGCTCCTGGAGCCTCGCCGGCGCTGCTCGGGGGGACGGCTGTGGAAACCATGGCAATCCAGCCCGCTATGTCACCTGCTTTGGCCACAGTGCCTCCGTCCTCAGGGGAAGGGGCGGTGGCCTTGATTCCTCCTGCAGCTCCAATCCTCGCCTCCGGACGCGACGAATCTCCACTCGCAGCACAACCCCAGGCCTCGTCGACACCTATGGTCGTGGTGGTTGACCCGGCCACCACCGGGCGCACAGAGCAGGAACTGGTAAAGAAGGGCAGCCAGGAGCCCCCTGCGCCTCCAGGGTGCGCCGCGCGTCCCCTGAAGTCGGTGGCGGCAGCTCGGGACGTCGCGGCGACTCCCTCATGGCCGACCCTCGAGCTCATGAGCTACGACCCCCTGATCAGGTGCGGGGCCTTGAACGACACCCACGCCATGGTCGACCGGCTCAAGGCCGACCTCCAGGATGCTAACGAGCGCCTCAGGCAGGAGCGCTTGAATCTCGCCGCGGGGTGGCGCGATTTGTCCACAGCCAACAAGGCGACCCAGGACCGGGCCGAGGCCCTTGCCGCCGAGAGCATGAGGGAGGCTGACGATGCGAAGGCTGCCCGTGACGCGGCGCGTGCCGATGCAGAAGCACCTGCTAAGCGTTGCGGCGACGCGGGGCCACCCTGAAGGCGCTCCGAGAAGAACAGACCGCGCGCACGTAGCTGTCGGAGTTCTGGGAACCAGGGTACCCAGACTTGCTGCCTGCAGCCCACGGCGTGGCTCCTTCGATGGCCTGGTACGGCCCATCTACAAGACTGCCAAGACAAGACCCTCGCGAAGACCCCCTGGCCTCACGAGGCAGACGGCACCAAGACCTCCGGAGGGAGCGGCCTCCTCAGGCTGCCTCCCGAGGAGCGGAGATTCCTATGCAGGTACCAGCCTCGTGAGGCTGCCATGATGCAAGCCATGACGACAAAGGCCAGGCGGGCGCCAGTGGGCGCAGAGGAGACAGTTTTCTCTTTGGTGCTAAGGAGGCAAGGACAAGCGTGGGTTCCCGAGGAATCTACCAAAGGTTTCCATTCCGGTGCTATAAGAACAAGACCACCAGCACGGCAGGGGGGATGTCATCGTTGAGCCCACCGCTGCGTCACAACCAGAAGCTTTGCAGGCGAAGACCACCTTTCGTCGGGATAAGATGTACTAGTTGTCCCCTTTCAAATTGGCCGTTGTGGGATCCCTTCCCGCCTAAGTTTTGAGGGAAGAGGACCAAGGCCACTATAAATATAGGTTACCCACCACCGTAGAAGGGGTCGACTCATTCTCACCCCCGAACCCTCACGAGGTTGTTCATCCTCTGTACTTGTTCATCCTCAGCCCCTCGTGAGGCCAATCCACCACAAAGCAGGAGTAGGGTATTACACCGCAAGGTGGCCAGAACCTAGGTAAACTGTCGTGTTCATCTTCTTCCTTGTTCACGCGAGTCCAATTAGGCTAGGCTATGGGGTGACAAGTTGGTAGGCTTGAGAGGTTGAGTTCTTTGCACACGCCCCAGAGTTCGAACCTTCTTGGGTCTACGGAGCCCTGAATCTGACATTTGGCGTGCCAGGTAGGGGCGTGTTGAAGCCCTGCCTCCTCATCAACCGTGTTCCATCCTCAGTTGACCATGACGAGATCTGGCCAGGCTCGCGCTGAGCGATGGGCCGTGCAGTCCGATCGGGCGGCGCCCTCCCGCCGCGGCGCTCCTCATCGCGCCCCGCCTTGCTCGGCGCACCGACACCAACGACAAGGTTCACCGCCGCCACCCCTTACGTGACGCAACGTGCGAGCCGCCACGTGCTCGGTTGGCACCGCTGCGGTTCTGCCCCTCCGCACCCTCCGGGGGTTGACGGGCGCAGAAGCCACGCTCCTTAGAGCACGTGAATTACTGCGCTACCGCCCTGCAGAGGGCAATCACGCCGCTTGGCTTGACCGGGTTGTCAAACTGCTCGACGTCGCTTGCGGGGGTAGGAACCCCCTTCGTCCCCCGCCTGTGTCTCGACCCTTGCTACAGGCTCGGACGTGCCCCTGCCGCATCTGTGCAGGAAGAGGACCCGAAGGACAGGGCGGCAAAGAGAAGGCGAACGAGATCTTCCCCCAGGCTCAGGAGACGCCCCCCGAGCTTTAGGCAGGGTAAGTGCCCCCCAGTGGAAGGTGCTACGGCAGGCCGCCTCCTGGCCATCATGACACGACGGCGGGGTGGTATTCGGCAAGTCTGAAGAACCTGCGGGTTGGCGGAAGGCAAGCCTTCGCTGGCACGGCCCTCGAGATCACCAAGACCATTCGAAGCTCGGGGGCTGCAAGCAGGGCCATGACTACTGAGACAAATACTTTCAGAACATATTTTTTGCTAACTTTGGAGCGCAGGAAACCTACATCACGCGGCATGCCCGCGGGTCGGCGGCCAGAGTGTGCGCGCCGGGGCGCACCCGGTGAGGTGGCACCGAGGACCAGGATAGGGCTCTGTGGGCTTGAGGGGCCCTCAAGGCGAGGGAGCCTCACAAGGGCCCACGGCACCCTAGGCCGTGACCGCTCGGCCGGGGCCAAAAGGGCTCAGGAGGAGCCCGGAGGCTGGCATCGCGGGCCGATCAAGCGACCCGCTGCCAATACGGTGGTCGCCGGCCCGGGGGCCCCGCCTAGGGCTGCCAGCGCTCGGGCTCACCAGCGCGCGGCCCAGGGTAGGGGGTGGGACCCCCGGCCAGGAAGCAGGCAACCACCTTATGCCTCCCCAAGTCTCCACCCGTGACACTCTCACGTAATAATGAGTGGGGCTATACACGCCCCGGAGTCTCCTGAGTGCTACCCCTGAGCCTCACAGGGGCTCCCACCCATGTCTCAGTGGAAGCCCCATGCTCCGCGCTGGCGGACGACACGGTCTTACAACGACTATGCCCACATCCAGTGGAAGCCCCATGCTCCATGCTGGCGGATGACACGGTCTCCCAATGACTATGCCCACACCCAGTGGAAGCCCCATGCTCCGCGCTGGCGGGAAGACTGGAAGATTAGCATAGGTGCCGAACGCGACTGTTCTTTGCTTTCTCTTGTAACCGAGTTTGCTACTTCTTGGAATGAACTTGCAGTTCTTGTGCTTTTGTTCGAAAAAGTTTTTTTTGGCTTTTCTTCTTCTAGCAGTTTTCCTTCGCTTGATTTCCACCTTTGTGAAAGATGGCGGGCCCCCGTGGCTCCTTCCATCACACCCCGCGAGCAGGGGCTGGGCGCGGTGCGCACGCTTGGGCCAGCCCAGCGGCGCTGATGATGCCCTAAGGGCTCAGGTGATAGCAGCCGCGGCCTTGCCCCCGCGCACACCTCTCCGGGACCTCGGTGTCCGGATCCTCGCGCGGCGCTCTCGAAGCGAGCTCATGAGTACGTATGGCTGAGGGCCTTCGGCAGGCGCACGCTTCGGACCTTGGTCGGTCACCGCGACCCGGCATGACAATGACGGCCGCCCCTGCTCAAGGGCCGAACGCGCGCGAAAAGTAAAGGAAAGGTGACATCAGGGAGTGCAATATTACTTAAATACATCATAAAGAAAGTTCTTCCAAAAAATGCCTTCGCATCCCCGCGGGGTCACATCCAAAGTCTTGACAGGAAAACAGGAGAAAACAAGCCTAGGGAGACGCCCTATCGCCGTCGCTGCTGCCATCGTCATCATCGTCAGCCCCGTGTTCCTCGACCACGGGCGCACCCACACCCTCGGTAGGGGCAAGCTCCGCGATCAGATCATCCACATGATCCTCCACCCAGTTTGCCAGGGCGCTCTGGATTGCTCCAGGCACAGGGGCTATCGCGGCCTCGAAGTCGAAGTCAGGGTCAGAGCAGAGAAGGTGGCTGAAGACGCGTGAGAATGCACGTGCAAGAAGGTCGCGGCTCCTCTCATCGACGAGTTGGCGCACCCTCGCGGACCCACCTTCAAGGCGTGCCACGACCTGGGTGAAGAAGCTGAGGTAGCCGGTGTCGTCGGCAACAAGCGGGCTGGACACGTTCTCGTTGCAAATGCCGCTCGGAGCTTGGTTGGCCCTTCGCCCGAGGGCCTCGAACATCTGGGAGCGCTCACACTGTAGCACCCGGGCTCAGCTCGGCTCGTCTGAAGTTTTCTCCATGAGGGAGGAAACACCTTCCACCTGTTTGAAAAGGAAGGACAGCTCAGCCTCAACGGCGGCCCGAGCGTCCGCCGCGGTTTTCTCGCGTCGCTCCACCGCGGCCAACTTCTCCTTGAGGTCATCGGCCTCGCCTTTCAGCTCGCCACGCCGAGTGCAGAAGCGAGCCTCCTGACGCTCCAGCTTCCGGCGATATTCTTCAGCAAGGGCCCTGTGGACCCTCGCTACCCTCTCGTCGACCTCCCCTCGTATCATCGCCTCCCGAGAGGCGAGAGCATCCTCAGCGGTGGCCACCTGGCGCTCCATCACCTCCAGCAGCTCGCACTCCAGGCTCTGTTCCACCGCCACCATCGTCAGCGTGTCCTCGAGCATGCGGAGCCTCGCTTTCCCTGTAGGCGACCCGCCTGCCGAGGCAGCGAGTGTCGCTTTGCGTGCCAGGACCTGTCACTCGAGGGTGGTGTTCGAGGCTTGGAGCTCCCTCTCGCGCTTCTCGACTGCCTCATGCTGACAATCTGCGGCTCAGGCCTCCTCCAAGGCACGATCACGCGCCTCCTTCGCTGTGACAAGGGACTCCTCCACCTCCGTGCGAGAATGCTCGTGCTGCAGGCGACCGAAGTTGATGGCGACCCCGAGCTGGCGCCACTCGCGAGCCAGGCGGAAGTGTTCCGCCTCGAGGCACGTGTCAACATCGCCGAGCTCCACTCTGAGGCACCCGAGCGCGCTCGCTGCCTCCTGGAGAAGGTCATGCCGGACGGCGCTGCGCCCGCGCGTGAGCTCCAATGCCCGGCCGGGGCTTTCTCCCGTGCCCCAGTCGGCGGCGGAGGCATGCGAAGACTCACCCGCCTCCGGTAGGGGCCTAGGGGCTGGAGCTCCTTCGCCCGCTGCTCAGGCCTGAGGCGGGACCCGATGCATGCTCACCCCGCTACTTGGGGATGGTGCTGTCCCACAAGCGGCCATGCTACCAACGAACATCAGTGGCGGAGCCCTCGACACGGCCCCCGTGGCTGGGCCTGAAGGAAGAACGCCAGTAACTCAGGCCCGAGGCTCCCCAGGGTCGGCCTTGATTCGGGTACGGGCGCTGCCTTGTGCACAACCGCGCGGCTCCTGAGGCACAAGGTCATGACGGGACCCGTGCCCTCCGAAGATGGTGGTCGGGGTGTGCTCGCCCCCTCGTCAGAAAGGATCCTAAGGGACAAGAGTCAGGAGGTGACGCGAGATACAAGGATCAAGAAGGAGGCAAGGCGCTTACTCGTCCACGGCAACCCACTTCCTCCTCCACTTTAGGGCCCTCGGGGCAGGGCAGCGACAGCTGTCAGATTCCTTCCTCCTCCGGGATGGGCAGGGTCCAGGAGGCAGCGCGCTAGAGCTCGGCGCAAGGCCTCCTGCTGCGATGTCGTCGGCAGCGGCCCTAGGATGAGCGTTTCCTCCGCCGCTTGAAGGGATGAAGACGGATGCTTGGGGGCTCGTGGCTCAGGAGGCCCCTCCGCGGCCGCCACGGGGGCATGCACCTCAGGACCCGAGGGCATTGGAACTATCGTGAGGCCCTGTGTGGCCCTCATGAAGCAGCCCCCACGTTGAAGCGTGGCATCTTCTCGGCGAAGGTCATCCCGTTTGGGTAGTTGTACAAGGGACGTCCTTCAGGAGGAAGCGCGGCGGGCGCCTCGCCGGTCAGGAGGTGGAGCACCCGGCACAGCGTGTTGGAGGGGAGCGAAGGCACTTGAAGCCTCATGGAATCATCAGGGCCAGTGAAGGCCCACATTGGGCGAGAGTGGCGCTGGAGTGGAGCGATGCGTCGCCGGATGAATTCCCTCACCACCATCGCCATTGTCACCCGCGCCTCCTTCATCTTGGCCAGCCTAGTCATGACCTGCGCGAGCCGCGGGTCAGCAAGCTCCGCGTGCTCCTAGCCGGAGCTCGGTTCCACCGGTGCCGACGGGATCAGGAGTAGGGGCTGTATGCGGCGGCATCGACGTACACCCATTGCTTCTGGAACCCCTCCGCGTCCGGGCGGAGCGTGGTCTCGATGCAGGAGCCCGCAGTCGCCGCCGCCGTGTGGAGCGACACACACCCCAAGCGTTGCCCGCTGGTGACCTTCTGAAGGGAGAAGAAGTGGCGGAGCAGAGCCATGGACGGCGCTACGCTCACGAAGGCTTCGCACAAGAACGCGAAGCCGGAGAGAAGAACGATGGACCCTGGGTCAAGGTGCAGCGCATGGATCTGGTAATGCGTAAGCACAGCATTGAAGAAATCTGAGAATGGCGGCAGCAGGCCGGAGAAGATGGCATGAGGATGGAGGGGGATGTTGGTGGCCTCCATGTCAGCCAAAGTCTGGGAGGCAGGCCAGATCTTTGTCTCCTTCCACTCATTGGAATTAGCGGCGATTGCGTGCCGGACCTTATCCAGCCCCACGTAGTTGATCACCGTGGACCGGCCCAGCGATGGTTCCAGCCCCGGCGAGGGTTCCGCCACCACAGGGGTCTTGCCTTCCTTCTTCCTGGGAGCCATGGCAACGAGGTGGATTGGAACTTTCACGGAATCTGGCGAAGAGGGCGCGGGTCTGTGAAGAGGAGGAGAAGCAGAGGGAAGCATGCAGCAAGGCAATGCTAGCTCAGAGGTGAGTACGAGGCAGTTGTCAAGTCGGGTAGTTGCCAAGGCGGCATGGGGAAGCGGAGACGCCCATGTCCCGCCAAGCGCCACGCGTCAACTTGGCCCGCAGGCGATTGGGGCCTACGGCGCTTCACCCTTGCCCTTTGGCTTCGCCTCGAAGCCAAGCCCGAGTGCACCTTGGGCCCGGGGGCTACTGTCCGCGTTCTGGGAACCAGGGTACCCAGACTTGCCTGCTTGCGGCCCACGGCGTGGCTCCTTCGATGGCCTGGTATGGCTCATCTACAAGACTACCAAGACAAGACCCTCGCGAAGGCCCCCTGGCCTCGCAAGGCGGACGGCACCAAGACTTCCGGAGGGAGCGGCCTCCTCAGGCTGCCTCCCGAAGAGCAGAGATTCCTATGAATGTACCAGCCTCGTGAGGCTGCCATGACGACCAAGGCCAGGCGGGCGCCAGCGGGCGCAGAGGAGGCAGTTTCCCCTTTGGTGCTAAGGAGGCAAGGACAGGCGTGGGTTCCCAAGGAATCTACCAAAGGTTTCCATTCTGGTGCTACAAGACGAAGACCGCCAGCACGGCAGGGCGGATGTCATCATTGAGCCCACCGCTGCGTCACGACCAGAAGCTTTGGATGCGAAGACCAACTTTTGTCAGGATAAGATGTACTACTTGTCCCCTTTCAAATTGGCCGTTGTGGGGTCCCTTCCCACCTAAGTTTCGAGGGAAGAGGACCAAGGCCACTATAAATATAGGTTAGCCACCACCGTAGAAGGGGTAGACTCATTCTCACCGCCAAACCCTCGCGAGGTTGTTCATCCTTTGTACTTGTTCCTCCTCATCCCCTCATGAGGCCAATCCACCACAAAGCAGGAGTAGGGTATTACACCGCAAGGTGGCCTGAACCTGGGTAAACTGCCGTGTTCATCTTCTTCCTTGTTCACGCGAGTCCGGTTAGGCTAGGCTGTGGGGCGACGAGTTGGTAGGCATGAGAGGTTGAGTTCTTTGCACACACCCCAGAGTTCGAACCTTCTTGGGTCTGCGGAGCCCTGAATCCGACAGCAGCAGCTTCAACAGCGGGAGGACGATCTCAAGGCTCGCGAGGCGCAACTCGCCGATCGCGACTCCGTGCTGTCGAAAGCAGCCGATAACCAAGCCGTGGAGCGCGAGCGCCTGACCAAGCTGAAGGAGGAGGTGTTAGCAGCCCAGACATCCCATGCCGAGCGTGTCTCTGAGGTAACGGCCCGGCTGGACACCAGGGAGAAGATCCTTGCCGATGCGGAAGGAAAGACGGCCACGGAGCATGATGCCTTCCCTTCCCTCGAGCTGAGGGCTCGCCAAGCACTGCAGTCCATCTACCGAGGAGGGTTCTTGGTCCCGCTCATGACCCCTGAGGGAGGCTACGCATGGCTTTCTTCCAAGCTTGCTGAGGAGCTCGAGGGCGCCGCCGCCAAGGTGGACTCCATCCTAGAAGGTGAGCGCCACGACCTCTTTTCTGTGGCGGCAACTCACGTCTTTAGCCACCTTTACCTCCGTGACCCTGGCTTCGATTTCGATGCAGTGATCGGCCTGGTTGCTCTTGAGTTCCGTGCCCCCACGGCGGCGGCCGTGAAGAGTCATGTGGACAATCTGGTGGGGAAGTTCATCTGCAACCCTGATGCCGATCCTCCGGCGGCTGAGGCAAGCGGCAGCGATGATGGCGACAGCGACATTGAGGACGAGTCCATCACGGCTGAGGCAGTCGGCGGCGACGGTGACGCCCCCACCTAGAGTTTATCCTGCGACACTTTTCATGCCTCATGGAGGCGTAAGACCTTGTTTGAATTTGCAATATGTTTGGTGCCTGTAATAACTTGTTTGAACTCCGTGATTTCCTTTTCGCGCTTAGTTTCCTTCTTGCTTTCCTTTGTGCTCTGCGTCGGCAGGGCCCAGGCCCGCACATACCTCGACCGCCGTTGGGGTGTCCGGTCGCGATGCCAGGACGACACCAAGGGGCGAGGGGCTACATGGCTAGTGAGGCCCCTCAGTCGCGATGCTCAGGGGTTCCCCTTGACGTGCAAGCGGCCCTCATGAAAGAAACATGGGTGACGGCGAGGTTAATCCGGGGCCTTTCATACCTTTCCTTGTCAACCTTCGCCTGGGAGGGACACGGGAAGACCAGGTACTAGGGACCTGGTGAGGTGGTGAGCGCCAGGCCAGGCCTGAGCGTAGGCACCATGTCCAGCCCCCTCGCTCGTGCATCCCAGGGGAATGCTGTGAGCAGCACCGTCTGAAGGGCCGGGGGGCCATCCTGAGGTTGATGCAACCCAAGGGGCGCCCTCAGTTGTTTTTCCACCAGCGTGGAGCATGGGGCTTCCACTGGGCGTGGGCATGGTCGCGGTTCGACCGTATCCGCCAGCGCGGAGCATGGGGCTTCCATTGGGCATGGGTAGGGAGCTCTGTGTTAGAGTCTCCGGGCATGTACAACCCTATTTCATTCGTATGCGTGACCGGCACGACAGAACTTTGAGGAGGTGTATTTGGGCACTCGTGAGCCAGCGCGGGACTCAGGAGGCCCTACCTTAAGGCAGGTTGTGCCTAAACTTTTGGCATAGAGCGCGCTTATAGACCTGAGTAATGAGGGCGACCTGCGCCGAGTGAACCTCCAGAGGCCGTCGCATGAGAAGGCCGGACACCAAGGACCCACATGAGGTGACGTGAACGGGGCCTGCCCACCAGACAAAGCTCGGTCGCTTGGGTTTATCAACGCTGCAGGGACGAACCCGAGCACAGACGCCATGCCAAGTCTTCTCATGCAACAACCTGAGGAAGGACATCCGACACATGGCTCCCGCAATGGTGAAGCGCCGGATTGCGGTTGAACAAACTGGACCACGCGCCCTAACTCACCCGCTCGCGATTAGCTCACGCGAGAACAAGGCACCAAGGACCCCAGGAGGTGACGTGCATGGGAGCTGGCCCGAGAGACAGAGCTCGATCGCTTGGATTTAACAACGCTGCAGGGACAAACCCGAGCACAGACGCTGTGCCAGCCCTTAATTATGAGGTGGTCGAGGCCGGGGTCGTGAGGGCGCGGCGACATTCACGGAGACAAAGCGCCAGGCACTGATACGTCTCCAACGTATCTATAATTTTTTATAGTTCCATGCTATTATATTATCTGTTTTGGATGTTTTATATGCATTAATATGCTATTTTATATTATTTTTGGGACTAACCTATTAACCTTGAGCCCAGTGCCAGTTTCTGTTTTTTCCTTGTTTTTGAGTTTCGCAGAAAAGGAATACCAAACAGAGTCCAAACGGAATAAAACTTTCGCGATGATCTTTCTTGGACCAAAAGGAAACCAGGAGACTTGGAGATGAAGTCGGAGGAGCCACGAGGTGGCCACAATGACGGAGGGCGCGCCCGGGGGGTAGGGCGCGCCCCCCACCCTTGTGGGCCCCTCGTGCACCTCCTCACCTAATTCTTTCGCCTATATATACTCTTATATGCCCAAACCACCAGAGGCATCCATGAAAAGACTTTTCCACCGCCGCAACCTTCTGTACCTGTGAGATCCCATCTAGGGGCCTTTTTCGGCGTCCTGCTGGAGGGGGATTCGATCACGGAGGGCTTCTACATCAACACCATTGCCCTTCCGATGAAGCATGAGTAGTTTACCTCAGATCTACGGGTCCATAGCTAGTAGCTAGATGGCTTCTTCTCTCTCTTTGATTCTCAATACCATGTTCTCCTCGATGTTCTTGGAGATCTATTCGATGTAATACTTTTTTGCGGTGTGTTTGCCGAGATCCGATGAATTGTGGATTTATGATCAGCTTATCTATGAATATTATTTGAATCTTCTTTGAATTCTTTATGCATGATTTGATATCTTTGTAATTCTCTTCGAACTATCGGTTTGGTTTGGCCAACTAGATTGGTTTTTCTTGCAATGGGAGAAGTGCTTAGCTTTGGGTTCAATCTTGCGGTGTCCTTTCCCAGTGACAGTAGGGGCAGCAAGGCACGTATTGTATTGTTGCCATCGAGGATAAAAAGATGGGGTTTTCATCATATTGCTTGAATTAATTCCTCTACATCATGTCATCTTGCTTAATGTGTTACTCCGTTCTTTATGAATTTAATACTCTAGATGCATGCGGGATAGCGGTCGATGTGTGGAGTAATAGTAGTAGATGCAGAATCATTTCGGTCTACTTGACACGGACGTGATGCCTATATTCATGATCATTGCCTTAGATATCATCATAACTTTGCGCTTTTCTATCAATTGCTCGGCAGTAATTTGTTCACCCACCATAATATTTTCTATCTTGAGAGAAGCCTCTAGTGAAACCTATGGCCCCCGGGTCTATTTTCCATCATATTACTTTCCGATCTACTATTTTGCAATCTTTTATTTTCAGATCTATAAACCAAAAATATTTACTTTATCATTTATCTATCTCTATCGATGTGACCCCGTCACCCCGTCTCGAGGACTTGCGGCAAGGGCCAAGAATGCCCGGCCACGCCTCGTAATACAGGCAACGCGCCTTCACATCACACGCGGGTACCCCTCAGGGTCGACCCGCCTTTCCAAGTAACAATAGTACAGTCCAAGTATCCGTGTGTCCATAACATCAGGGGAATCCGAGGTGTCACCCTCATTGGATTCCCACATGATGTATCCGTCAAGGTGAACTCGGAGGAATCACCCTCGCTGGGTTCACACTTGAGGTGTTGTACGACGGCGTCGTTATCGGAAGCGGTGATGGAGGAATCACCCTCGATGACCACGACCGAATAGCTACTCTACAGAGTTAACATCAGAAGTGCTACAAGAGGTTTCACCCTCGGCACTCGATAGTAACGCTGCAGTGTCGTTACAACTAAGGGGTGGTGATGTGCGGTGTCGGGGCCTGGTCTTCAATCCCGTTGATCGGGTCTTCGGATAATCCAGCGGGGCAATCAGGATAAGTGGGGTCACTGATAGGTCTCTACCCAGCCTATACTAAGCAGTTTAGGATATGCAGGTAATTATCAACAGCAGGTTACAATAAACAGGCTATGCATCAGAATAGGTAAAGCAGTAGCAGCAGCAATTCTAATGCAAGCATGATAAAATAGAATGGGCGATATCGGGATGATCAAAGGGGGGGGGGGGCTTGCCTGGTTGCTCGGCGGCAAGGGCAAGGTTGTCAATGGTGGCGTCGGGCTCCTGAGCTGCGTCGGTACCGGGAACTACGTCGGGGTCTAACGAGAGAGAAGAGGGGGAGGAAACAGTATAAATATAGAGCAAACAAGTGCAGCATAAAGCATAACATGGCAATACGCGGTGACAGAGGTGATCTAACGCAGTGCCGGGTGATACTAGCGAAGGGGGAATTCATCCGGGAAAGTATTCCCGGTTCCGGACAAATGTCGGACAGGTGACCGGAGGGGGAATGGTTCCATGTTCGGGTAGCTAGGGACGTGTGACGGACGAACGGACCGCGAATTCGGATTCGTCTCGTCGTTCTGAGCATTTTTCATATATAAATTATTTTCATCGGAGTTACGGTTTAAAAGATATGATTTTCTAAAGTTTTTATTAATTTCTAGAATTTATTTAATTATTTAAAATCAACATTATCCAGAATAGTGCGGGCTGACGTCATCATGACATCAGCATGATGTCAACAGTCAACAGTGCGTTGACTGGGTCAATCTGACGTGTGGGTCCTACCTGTCATTCTCTGTTTAGTTTAATTAGGGTTTAGTTAACCTAATTACAGTTTAATTAAACTAACTAATTGATTAGATTAACTTAATTAGAGTTAATTCACTTAATTAATTAATTAATTAATTTTTAAATTCATTTTTATTTTCTTTTCATTTACTCTTTTTTTTTGTTTTAAATGCGTGGGGCCCATTTGTCATTGTCACAGGGGGCATCGGGCCCCACCTGGCAGTGGCACTGGGCCACAGCGGTCTTGCGGGTGCGCACGGGCCGTGCGGGCGCGGCGTGCGGGCGATCCGGAGTAGGGGCGATGCGCGGGCAGACGGGGGCGCGCGGGACTGCAGTGAGGCGCAGGGCCGGGCGCGGTCGGCGTGCGGTGCGTGCGGTGGGCGCGCGCGGCGAGCGCGGCCGCGAGCGGAGCAGCGGGCCGCAGCAGGAGGCGGGAGCGCGGGGCGTGCACGGGACGACGGCGGGCGAGCACGCGCGACAGAGAGAGAGGGGAAGAGGAAGGCAGAAGGGAGGCGCAACCGGCGCGGCGGCTCACCGCGATGCTGCAGGGGGGTGGCAGTGGGCTCGAGGTCGAGTTGAGGAAGCGATAGCGAGGACCGGCGACGGCGTGGCGGGGCGGCCCCGGCGATTGGCGAGGGACGACGGCGTCACGGACGCGTCCGGCGACGAGGCGAGGCCACGTCCTCAGGCGGCCGTCGCGCGAGAGAGAGGAGGGGCACGGGGTCCAGGGGCGACGGCGGCGATGGAGTTCGGCGACGGGGCGCGGTCATCGGGGCTCCTGGCCCGATCCAGATGGGATCGGTTGGAGGGAAAGGGAGACCGAGGGGGGGAGTGGGGATGTGGGCTAGGGTTTCGGGGTCCAGGGGGAGGTATAGGGGGAGTGGGGTGGGCCGACCTAGTGGGCAGCCAGCTGGGCCGGGGGGGTTTTCCTTTCCTTTTTCTTTTTTTCTTTTTTATTTTCCTTTTGTTTTTCTGTTTTGCAAAATGTGTGGCACCAAAATGAATTTTGTAAAATATATGACCTGGTCCATAAATCACAGTGCAACATACCCTATCACCAAAAATTAGCTTGGGGTATTTATCATTTCATATTTATATTATATTAATTAATAGGTTATTAAATATTGTTTTCAGCCACTGTTTGAGGATGTTTAAGTCACTTATCCAATTTCAATAAGGTTGGTTACAATTTTAACATTGCCTCCAAATTATTTGCTATTTAATGAACATTTTAGTTTCTGATTTGAGCAACTTTTATTTTCACTTTAAGTTTGAATTTCCATTTGAATTTGAATTTATGGAAAGGGATATGTTACTAATGATGATTAAGCACTGTTGATCATGATGACATGGCATAATCAAAAGGGTGATCACTGTAGCTTAATACATGGGGTGTTACAAATCTCCTCCGCTAACAAGAATTCTCGTCCCAAGAATTAAGAGGTAGAAGGAAAAAGTTTGGGGTATTCCGCACGAAGATTATCCTCGCGTTCCCAAGTGGCTTCATCTTCAGTATGATTTGACCACTGCACTTTGAGGAACTTGGTAACCTTCTGACGGGTTCGACGTTCAGATTCATCGAGGATGCGGATCGGACGTTCCTTATATGAAAGATCATCATGCAATTCGAGCATTTCGTGATCCACTGCGTGGTGCCGAGATTCCTTGAAGCAACGACGAAGTTGCGACACATGGAAGACGTCGTGGATATGAGAGAATTGCGGCGGCAACTCCAATTTATATGCCACCAGTCCATGTCTAGCAACAATGCGGAAAGGACCAATGTAGCGTGGAGCTAACTTGCCCTTGATTCCAAAATGGTGAGTGCCCTTCATAGGAGTGACACGAAGATAAGCTTGATCACCAGGTTGATAAGTCAAACCCCATCGTTTGTGATCATAATTGCTCTTTTGGCGGTCCTAAGCCGCCTTGAGATTTTCACGGACGATACGGACTTGTTCTTTGGCGTGTTGAATAATATCTGGACCCACGAGCGGTCGTTCCCCAGTTTCTGACCAATTCAGAGGGGTTCGACACTTACGTCCATATAGTACTTCGAAGGGAGCCATTTTCAAGCTGGCTTGATACCTGTTGTTATAAGAGAACTCGGCATAAGGAAGAGATTCTTCCCACTTCTTGCCGAAAGAAATAACACAAGCTCGCAGCATGTCTTCAAGCACTTGATTAACTCGCTCAACCTGGCCTTGGGATTGGGGGTGATAAGCTGAACTCCAGGTAATATGAGTTCCCATAGCTTCTTGGAAACTTTCCCAGAACTTTGAAGTGAAAAGGCCGCCACGGTCCGAACTGATCTCCTTCGAAATACTGTGGAGTGAAACAATTCTAGAGATATATAACTCTGCTAACTGACTAGCAGTGGTAGTTTCCTTGACGGGCAGAAAGTGAGCAACTTTAGAGAGTTGGTCGACGACGACAAGAATAGCATTGTGACCCTTCTGTGACCTGGGAATGCCGGTAATGAAATCCATTTGCACTTTATCCCATTTCCATAAAGGAATAGGTAACGGTTGCAGAATTCCAGCAGGCTTCTGATGTTCTGCCTTAACACGACGACACACATCACATTCAGCAACATATCGAGCAATATCCTGCTTCATTTTAGACCACCAGTACCTTTGACGGAGATCACGATACATCTTGGTGCTACCCGGATGAATAGACAGCAGTGTATCATGTGCCTCCTTCATGACCTTGTCAGTCATAAGCTCGAAGCGAGGTACCACAATGCGGTTTCTGAAATACAAGGTTCCATATTCAGACAGCGAGAAATCCCTGTACTTTTCAAGGTGAAGATTTTTCTTCATCAGATCAACTTCAGCATCTTTAGCTTGCGCATTCTTAACAGCTTTCTCAAGATTTGGTTGAATCACAAGGTTTTTAAGAGAACCCTGTGGGACAATACGTAGATTCAGCTCGTACAGTTCTTCAAAAAGACGAGGTTGAGCTCGACTAACCATGAGGTTGTCGCAATAGGACTTGCGGCTTAAGGCATCAGCCATTACATTAGCCTTGCCAGGGGTATAAGAAATACCCAAATCATAGTCCGCAATGGCCTCCATCCATCTTTGCTGACGGAGGTTTAGAGATGGCTGAGTGAACAAGTACTTCAGACTTTTATGATCCGTGTATATCTCGCAACGATTATCGAGAAGGTAATGTCACCACAACTGCAGTGCATAGATGACAGCAGCTAGTTCTAGATCATGTACCGGATAATTCTCTTCATGTGGGCGCAACTGACGAGAGGCATAGGCAATCACTTTACGCTCTTGCATTAGGACACAGCCTAATCCTTCACGGGATGCGTCACAATAAATCACGAAGTCTTTGCGAGAATCTGGAGGAGATAGTACTGGGGCGGATGTTAGCTTGTCTTTGAGTGCTTGAAAACTTTCCTGACATTTTTCTGTCCATTCAAACTTAATGCCCTTGTGAAGCAGATCAGTCAAAGGCTTAGCAATCTTAGAAAAATTCGCAACAAATCGACGGCAATAGCTTG
This sequence comes from Thinopyrum elongatum, assembly GCA_011799875.1. Classification (NCBI taxonomy): domain Eukaryota; kingdom Viridiplantae; phylum Streptophyta; class Magnoliopsida; order Poales; family Poaceae; genus Thinopyrum; species Thinopyrum elongatum. The sequence goes on from CM022298.1 coordinate 231,827,972, forward strand.
CAAGGCCGAGAAAACTTCTCACTTGCTTGACGTTCTTCGGAGGTGTCCAGTCAAGAATAGCCTGAACTCGTTCTGGGTTAACGGCAATGCCATCTTTGGAAATCACATGGCCAAGGTAGGTTACTTCAGAAAGCCAAAATTCACATTTGGAGTATTTGGCATACAACTGGTGTTCTCAGAGCCTTTCCAGCACAAGACGGAGGTGTTCAGCATGTTCTTCTTTATTCTTCGAATAAACCAGGATATCATCCAGATATACCACGACGAACTTGTCGAGGTAATCCATGAAGATGTAATTCATCAGACGGGAGAATGTGGCTGGAGCATTGGTTAAGCCAAAAGACATTACAGTGTACTCATAAGAGCTATAGGGAGTAACAAATGCAGTCTTCGGAATATCCTCTTCATGAACACGGATCTGATGATAACCCAACCTCAAGTCGAGTTTAGAAAATACCGATGATCCAGCAAGTTGATCATACAAATCATTGATCCGAGGAAGCGGATATTTGTTCTTGATTGTAGCTTGGTTAATGGGCCGATAATCCTGAACCAATCGGTTAGTTCCATCCTTCTTCTTAACGAAGAGTGAAGGTGCTCCCCAAGCAGAGGAACTGGGGCGGATGAAACCTTTCTTAAGTGACGTGTCGATTTCTTCCTTAAGCTCGAGAAGATGATGCGGAGGCATCTTATAAGGACGCTTCGCAATAGGGGTAGTGCCGGGCTTCAAGTCGATGACGAACTCAACAGCCCTAGCAGGGGGTATTCCTGGAAGTTCCTCTGGAAATACATCTTGAAAATCACGAACCACTGGAACGTTCTCGATGCCTTCAAGAGGTGAAGCATTCAATGCATTCAGAACATATATTTGAGTCTCAGCATTCTGAATGGTTCGGGCTGAGTATTTGACCGTCTGGCCAGAAGGATGGGTAAGCTGTACTTTCTTTGCGGCACAGTCAATCAAAGCATTATGGGCTGTCAACCAGTCCATACCGAGAATAATGTCTACGTCGGAAGGTCCAAGAGCAATAAGGGAAGCAGAGAACATCAACCCTTCAATTTTGATCTGATTGTTGTGACTTACCATCTTGGTTTGCCACCTGGAACGGGGAGTGATAATCTCTAATGGTGTGGGTAACGGCTCTAGATGTAGTTCATGCAGCTGAGCAAATTGTTGAGACACAAAGGAATGTGATGCTCCCGAGTCGAAAAGGACAGAAGCTGCAACTGAATTAATCGGGAGGGTACCCATCACAATGGTTGGTTCTTTCTGAGCCTCTTCTATATTGACATGGTTAGCATGGCCCAGTACAACAGCAGAAGGTCTAGCATTGGGATTCCTGGGCTGACGAGCTCGGGCATCTCGATTTTGGTTCGGATGGCAATTGATAGCACGGTGCCCTGGTTGACCACACTTGAAGCAATTCCGATCATTATGGGGAGGAGCTACAGTATTGGTAAGTCCACCCTGAGTCACTAGCTGTCTCGGCAGCAGAGGCAGACGAGGTGCAACATAAGACGGCCTTGGTGTTGAAGCAGGTTGGTGATGAACGTTGTGTGGGATCCAGACTCGACGTTTCTGAGCAGACTGACTCGAAGATGGACCAACATCTCGGGTACGCTTGAGCGACTCCTGGCATTTAGTCAGAGCTTTTTCAACTTGGTACGATTTGCTGACAAGCGTTGCGAAGTCTGTGCAATCATGGACTGCAAGTGCGAGGTTTATATCAGTACGCAGTCCTTCACGGAATTTCTCCTGCTTACGTGCGTCAGTGCAGATGTCATCTTCAGCATAGCGGGACAATTCAAGAAACTTCCTCTGATATTCATCCATAGTCATTGTGTTCTGTGTAAGTTTGCGGAATTCCTGCTTCTTCTGGTCCATCAGACCTTGAGGAATGTACCGTGCACGAAAGGCTGACTGAAATTCCTGCCAAGTGGTTACAGTTTCAGCAGGCAACATACCCTTGTGGCTTTCCCACCATTGAGCAGCTGGACCCTTTAAGTGGAATGTCGCAAAGGTGGCGTAACTGTCAGGGGCAACATTAGCTGACTTCATCTCAAACAGGATGTCACGAAGCAGATCATCAGCATCCATAGGATTGGTGGAGTTGCGAAAAACAGACGGATTGAGGCGCACAAATTCTTGCAGTGTTATTGGGGTAGGTTGTTGATGAGCATTCTGGTTTGGAAATTGAGCCATTAGTCCGGTCATAAACTGCTGCATCATTGCGGCAATATAGGGTGGAGGTGGAGGATCGTCAGCCATCCTACCAATTCAACAGGGGCAGTTTAGCAATTAAAACTGCAGGTGTATGAAGTTATTCATGATGTAACACGGGAAAGAACAGGAAAGGCATTGGGTATATAATAGTAGTCGTCAAAGACATACCAATCCATGCACAGAGTTGGATTCAAACAGATAGTACGCGCACGGGAACGCTCGCAGCTAGACAAACTAGGCGGCGCGCAGGCACGCGGTGAGGATTACAACAACATGTCATAGCAAAGGCTACATCCACGTCAGAGAAAACTGTTGGGGCGAGGAATCTGCAAGTGACAACACAGGGTGCCCTCGATAAGAGGATCCTGCAAGCAGAACCTGGCCCGCAATCTTGAAGGAAGGGGGGAAATTTTCAGAACACCGGGTGGCTGTGATCACGAGAACCTAATATTGGAGTTAGTAAAATTTTAACCCGAGTAGAAGAGAGATCAGAGTCCCAGAGTAAAGGTCAAGGAGTAAAAGATCCTAATACCACCCATTTGGCGACGTGGGCCCGTAAGCCACACAGCCATGTTAGTAAATTAGTTTTTGGACCACTAGACTCAACTTCGGCCAAGGAGTTGGAAAGGGGGATTCCTATAGGCAGTCGGCTCTGATAACAACTTGTGAAGCCCCCGGCTCAATCGTGCACTAATCATACACGCAAATGCACACGATCAAGCCTAAGGACTCACGGGAAGATATCACAACACAACTCTAAAACATAAATAAAGTCATACAAGCTTTATATTACAAGCCAGGGGCCTCGAGGGCTCGAATACACAAGCTTGCGTACAAGCATCAGCGGAAGCATCAGATATCTGAGTACAGATATAAAAGAAAACATAGATAGGCCCTTAGAAGGTGGGGCAAAAGAAAAACACTACGATCGAAAGGCGTAGGCCTCCTGCCTGGGACCCTCCGATCCTACTCCTGGTCGATGGCAAGCTCGAAGTAATATCCATCCTCGGGGTAGTAGTAGCGATCGTCGGCAGAGATAGCTGTCTCAGGGGCTCCGTCATTTGGTTGCATCAAACAGATATGGGGGAAAAAGAAAGCAAAGCAACCGTGAGTACTCATCTGAAGTACTCAGCAAGCAAGGATCTACACTACATATGCAACATTATCAAAGAGTGGCTGTATATGTGGACTGGGATGCAGAAATGCCAGAATAGAGAGGATAGCCTAGTCCTATCGAAGACTAGCATCTTCATCATCTTCAGCGGTCTTGCAGCAATAGAAGAGAGTAGATAGCACAGTATAAAGTAATAGTAATGTTATCAACCTCACCCAGAGATCCTTTCTCGACTCCCTGCGAGAAAGCAATCCCAGAGCCATACAGTCATCAACCTCATCCTGAGATCCCTTCTCGACTCCCTGCGAGAAGCAATCCCAGAGCCATATATCCAGGTATCATCTCACGTTCTAGTTGTGTCGATCGTGATACAACTCCGAGTGTCCTTTACCATAGGACCGGCTATCGATAGATGTGTTCTTCCCTGCAGGGGTGCACCAACTTACCCACCATGCTCACTTAACTCCGGCCGGACACACTTTTCCGGGTCATGCCTGGCCTCAGCCAAACGATACACCGCAACCCTACCTACAGCTCAGCAGAGAGGTCCCAGTCGGTCTATATCCTAAGCGCTCAGGGGTGTTGGGCCATCGCCCTGTGCACTCCGGGTCGATGTGTGCAGGGTCGGGACGAGCACCACCTTAGTCCTGGATGGTACTGGCCTGGCCCGGCCACGAGGCTGAACTGGACGTCTGACAAAACTTTCGGCTGATGCATACGATGTAGGGTGCCCATAACTCTTCCCACGTGATGGTTAGTGCTATCAGGCCAGAGGCCTGCTCGGATCAAATATCCAAGTCGTTGGCGGACTAGGGGCTTGCGGTAACGAGCAGAGACTCACGATCGATGTGACCCCGTCGCCCCGTCTCGAGGACTTGCGGCAAGGGCCAAGAATGCCCGGCCACGCCTCGTCATACAGGCAACCCGCCTTCACATCACACGCGGGTACCCCTCAGGGTCGACCCGCCTTTCCAAGTAATAATAGTACAGTCCAAGTATCTGTGTGTCCATAACATCAGGGGAATCCGAGGTGTCACCCTCATTGGATTCCCACACGATGTATCCGTCAAGGTGAACTCGGAGGAATCACCCTCGCTGGGTTCACACTTGAGGTGTTGTACGACGGCGTCGTTATCGGAAGCGGTGATGGAGGAATCACCCTCGATGACCACGACCGAATAGCTACACTACAGAGTTAACATCAGAAGTGCTACAAGAGGTTTCACCCTCGGCACTCGATAGTAATGCTGCAGTGTCGTTACAACTAAGGGGTGGTGATGTGCGGTGTCGGGGCCTGGTCTTCAATCCCGTTGATCGGGTCTTCGGATAATCCAGCAGGGCAATCAGGATAAGTGGGGTCACTGATAGGTCTCTACCCAGCCTATACTAAGCAGTTTAGGATATGCAGGTAATTATCAATAGCAGGTTACAATAAACAGGCTATGCATCAGAATAGGTAAAGCAGTAGCAGCAGCAATTCTAATGCATGCATGAGAAAATAGAATGGGCGATATCGGGATGATCAAAGGGGGGGCTTGCCTGGTTGCTCGGCGGCAAGGGCAAGGTTGTCAACGGTGGCGTCGGGCTCCTGAGCTGCGTCGGTACCGGGAACTGCGTCGGGGTCTAACGAGAGAGAAGAGGGGGAGGAAACAGTATAAATATAGAGCAAACAAGTGCAGCACAAAGCATAACATGGCAATACGCGGTGACAGAGGTGATCTAACGCAGTGCCGGGTGATACTGGCGAAGGGGGAATTCATCCGGGAAAGTATTCCCGGTTCCAGACAAATGTCGGACAGGTGACCGGAGGGGGAATGGTTCCATGTTCGGGTAGCTAGGGACGTGTGACGGACGAACGGACCGCGCATTTGGATTCGTCTCGTCGTTCTGAGCATTTTTCATATATAAATTATTTTCATCGGAGTTACGGTTTAAAAGATATGATTTTCTAAAGTTTTTATTAATTTCTGGAATTTATTTAATTATTTAAAATCAACATTATCTAGAATAGTGCGGGCTGACGTCAGCATGACGTCAGTAGTCAACAATGCGTTGACTGGGTCAATCTGATGTGTGGGTCCCACCTGTCATTCTCTGTTTAGTTTAATTAGGGTTTAGTTATCCTAATTACAGTTTAATTAAACTAACTAATTGATTAGATTAACTTAATTAGAGTTAATTAACTTAATTAATTAACTAATTAATTAATTAATTAATTAATTAATTAATTATTTTTTAAATTCATTTTTATTTTCTTTTCATTTACTCTTTTTTTAAAGGCGTGGGGCCCATCTGTCATTGTCACAGGGGGCATCGGGCCCCATCTGGCAGTGGCACTGGGCCACAGCGGCCGTGCGGTCGATCCGGGGCGGGGCGGCGACGAGCGCCGGTGTGCGCGGGGCCGCGCGCGGGCGAGAGGCGAGCGCGGACGGGGAAGGGGTGATGCGCGGGCGGATGGGGGCGCGCGGGACTGCAGCGAGGCGCAGGGCCGGGCGCGGTCGGCGTGCGGTGCGTGCGGTGGGCGCCCGCGGCGAGCGCGGCCGCGAGCGGAGCAGCGGGCCACAGCAGAAGGCGGGAGCGCGGGGCGTGCACGGGACGACGGCGGGCGAGCACGCGCGAGAGAGAGAGAGGGGAAGAGGGAGGCAGAGGGGAGGCGCAACCGGCGTGGCGGCTCACTGCGATGCTGCAGGGGGGGTGGCAGTGGGCTCGAGGTCGAGTTGAGGAAACGATAGCGAGGACCGGCAACGACGTGGCGGGGCGGCGCCGACGATTGGCGAGGGACGATGGCGTCTTGGACGCGTCCGGCGACGAGGCATGGCCACGTCCTCAGGCGGCCGTCGCGCGAGAGAGAGGAGGGGCACGGGGTCCAGGGGCGACGGCGGTGATGGAGTTTGGCGGCGGGGCGCGGTCACCGGGGCTCCTGGCCCGATCCAGATGGGATCGGGTGGAGGGAGAGGGAGGCCGAGGGGGGGAGTGGGGGATGTGGGCTAGGGTTTCGGGGTCTAGGGGGAGGTATAGGGGGAGTGCGGTGGGCCGACCTAGTGGGTAGCCGGCTGGGCTGAGGCCCAGTTGGGCCGAGGGGTTTTCCTTTTTCTTTTCTTTTTTTTCTTTTTTATTTTCCTTTTGTTTTTCTGTTTTGCAAAATGTGTGGCACCAAAATGAATTTTGTAAAATATATGACCTGGTCCATAAATCACAGTGCAACATACCCTATCACCAAAAATTAGCTTGGGGTATTTATCATTTCATATTTATATTATATTAATTAATACGTTATTAAATATTGTTTTCAGCCACTGTTTGAGGATGTTTAAGTCACTTATCCAATTTCAATAAGGTTGGTTACAATTTTAACATTGCCTCCAAATTATTTGCTATTTAATGAACATTTTAGTTTCTGATTTGAGCAACTTTTATTTTCACTTTAAGTTTGAATTTCCATTTGAATTTGAATTTATGGAAAGGGATATGTTACTAATGATGATTAAGCACTGTTGATCATGATGACATGGCATAATCAAAAGGGTGATCACTGTAGCTTAATACATGGGGTGTTACAAGCTCAAGAAGTAGCAGGAAGAATTTATGGCGTCGTTGTTGGGGAGATCTACGCCAAGTCAAGACATACCAAGTACCCATCATAAACTCTCATCTCTTGCATTACATTATTCGCCATTTGCCTCTCGTTTTCCTCTCCCCCACTTCTAAAACGATTTTCGAAAAGATTTGCCTTTTTATTCGCCTTTCTTCCGTTCGATCTTTTGTTTGCTTGTGTTACCATGTGCCTTCTTTTTGCTTGCATCTTCGCTTGCTAAAAGTTTGTGGATCCCCATCAACTTGCTAATCTTTTTAAGAGATCCAATTATGATGAACCAATTTCTAGTGATTTGAGTACACTAGATTATCTTTATGAAGTTTTGCTTGAAATTCGTGAATCTGAAAATTGTGATGAAGTGTTAAAAGAAGAAATATATGAAGTGATTCACGATAGCTCCTTGTATGAAAAGCATGATTGCAATGGTTCTACTATAAATTCCATTAATGTCAATTGTGTTAATGATATGCAAAACCCTAAGCTTGGGGATGCTAATTTTGCTAGGTCTACTACTTGTTGCAATAATCATGATTGGGGTGATTCTTCTTATGATCTTGAAATTTTATTTAAGCCCCATGATGAATATGAGATTGATAATAATGTTTGCAATAATATTGAAAGTGGGTTTGGAAGAGTGTCAACTTTAGATCCCACATATTTGGAGAATATTCAATCTTATGAAATTTTTGATAAAAGTGGGTTTGGAGAGGTCATGACTTTAGTTAATGTTAATCCCACTATTTTGGAAGAGTGTCAACTTCGCATGCATGTGGATCGTGTTGAGAATATATTATGTGATAGCTATATTGTTGAATTTTCTTATGATCCTACATGTAATTATTATGAGAGAGGAAAATATGGTTGTAGAAATTTTCATGTTACTAAATTACCTCTCTTCATGTTGAGATTGCTATCGTCTCTTTCTTCTTCCTTGCATATGCTAGTTTTTGCTTGCCTTGATAATTTGTTTTCTTATAAAATGCCTATGCATAGGAAGTATGTTAGACTTAGATGTGTTTGTCACATGCTATATGATGCTCTCTTTGTGCTTCAATTCTTGTCTTTCATGTGAGCATCATCAAAATTATCAATGCCTAGCTAAAAGGCTTTAAAGAAAAGAGCTTGTTTGGAGACAAACCAATATTTCTCCTTGCTGTTTTCCAATAAATAATTCATCTAGCCTCTGGTTAGATGTGGTTTTATGTTTTAATTAGTGTTTGTGCCAAGTAAAACCTTTGGGATGGCTTATGGTGATAGTTGATTTGATCTTGCTGAAAAACAGAAACTTTTGCGTCCAGTCTCAGAAATTTAGTAATTCACTGGAGTGTTGAAAAACCTTGAATTTTTTATACGAGATTGATATACAATTTTACTATGTTTTCCTAATGTTTCAGAATTTTTGGAGTTACAAAAGTATTAGAACAATTCGGATCTTCGCAGACTGTTCTGTTTTTGACAGATTCTGTTTTCTTTGTGTTGTTTGCTTATTTTGATGAATCTATGGGTAGTATCGGGGGGTATGAACCATGGAAAAGTTGGAATACATTAGATATTACACCAATATAAATAAAGAATGAGTTCACAACAGTACCAAAGTGGTGATTTATTTTCTTATACTAACGGAGCTTATGAGAATTTCTGTTGAGTTTTGTGTTGTGAAGTTTTCAAGTTTTGGGTAAGGATTTGATGGACTATGGAATAAGGAGTGGAAAGAGCCTAAGCTTGGGGATGCCCAAGGTAACCCAAGGTAATATTCAAGGACAACCAAGAGCCTAAGCTTGGGGATGCCCCGGAAGGCATCCCCTCTTTCGTCTTTGTCTAGCGGTAACTTTACTTGAGGCTATATTTTTATTCACCACATGATATGTGTTTTGCTTGGAGCGTCTTGTATGATTTGAGTCTTTTATTTTTAGTTTGCCACAATCATCCTTTCTGTACACACCTTTTGAGAGGGACACGCATGAATCGTGATTTATTATAATACTCTATGTGCTTCACTTATATCTTTTGAGCTAGGCAATTTTGCTCTAGTGCTTCACTTATATCTTTTTAGAGCACGGCGGTGGTTTTATTTTATAGAAATTGATGAACTCTCATGCTTCACTTATATTATTTTGAGAGTCTTTAAACAGCATGGTAATTTGCTTTGGTTATAAATTTAGTCCTAATATGATAGGCATCCAAGAGGGATATAATAAAAACTTTCATATAAAGTGCATTGAATACTATGAGAAGTTTGATTCCTTATGATTGTTTTGAGATATAAAGATGGTGATATTAGAGTCATGCTAGTGAGTAATTGTGGATTTGAGAAATACTTGTGTTAAGGTTTGTGATTCCCGTAGCATGCACGTATGGTGAACCGTTATGTGATGAAGTCGGAGCATGATTTATTTATTGATTGTCTTCCTTATGAGTGGCGGTCGGGGACGAGCGATGGTCTTTTCCTACCAATCTATCCCCCTAGGAGCATGCGCATAGTACTTCATTTCGAAAACTAATAGATTTTTACAATAAGTATGTGAGTTCTTTATGACTAATGTTGATTCCATGGATTATACGCACTCTCACCCTTCCACCATTGCTAGCCTCTCTAGTGCCGCGCAACTTTCGCCGGTACCATATACCTTCCTCGAAACAGCCACCATACCTACCTATTATAGCATTTCCATAGCCATTCCGAGATATATTGCCATGCAACTCTCCACCGTTCCGTTTATTATGACACATTCCATCATTGTCATATTGCTTTACATGATCATGTAGTTGACATCGTATTTGTGGCAAAGCCACCATTCATAATTCTTTCATACATGTCACTCTTGATTCATTGCACATCCTGGTACACCACCGGAGGCATTCATATAGAGTCATATTTTGTTCTAAGTATTGAGTTGTAATTCTTGAGTTGTAAGCAAATAAAAGTGTGATGATCTTCATTATTAGAGCATTGTCCCATGTGAGGAGAAGTATGATGGAGACTATGATTCCCCCACAAGTCGGGATGAGACTCCGGATGAAAAAAAAAGAGGCCAAAAAGGAAAGAAAATGAGAGAAGGCCCAAATAAAAAAATGAGAGAAAAGAGAGAAGGGGAAATGTTACTATCCTTTTACCACACTTGTGCTTCAAAGTAGCACCATGATCTTCATGATAGAGAGTCTCCTATGTTGTCACTTTCATATACTAGTGGGAATTTTCATTATAGAACTTGGCTTATATATTCCAATGATGGGCTTCCTCAAATTGCCCTAGGTCTTCGTGAGCAAGCGAGTTGGATGCACACCCACTTAGTTTCTTTTTGAGCTTTCATAACCTTATAGCTCTAGTGCATCCGTTGCATGGCAATCCCTACTCACTCACATTGATATCTATTGATGGGCATCTCCATAGCCCGTTGATATGCCTAGTTGATGTGAGACTATCTCCCTCTTTTTGTATTCTCCACAACCACCTTCTATTCCACCTATAGTGCTATATCCATGGCTCACGCTCATGTATTGCATGAAAATTGAAAAGGTTTGAGAACATCAAAAGTATGAAACAATTGCTTGGCTTGTCATCGGGGTTGTGCATGATTTAAATATTTTGTGTGATGAAGATGGAGCATAGCCAGACTATATGATTTTGTAGGGATAAGCTTTCTTTGGCCATGTTATTTTGAGAAGACATAATTATCTTGTTAATATGCTTGAAGTATTATTGTTTTTATGTCAATATTAAACTTTTGTTTTGAATCATACGGATCTGAACATTCATGCCACAATAAAGAAATTACATGGATAAATATGTTAGGTAGCATTCCACATCAAAAATTCTGTTTTTATCATTTACCTACTCGAGGACGAGCAGGAATTAAGCTTGGGGATGCTTGATACGTCTCCAACATATCGAGAGTTTTTTATTGTTCCATGCTATTATATTATCTGTTTTGGATGTTTTATATGCATTAATATGCTATTTTATATTATTTTTGGGACTAACCTATTAACCTAGACCCTAGTGCCAGTTTTTGTTTTTTCCTTGTTTTTGAGTTTCGCAGAAAAGGAGTACCAAACGGAGTCCAAACGGAATAAAACTTTTGCGATGATCTTTCTTGGACCAAAAGGAAACCAGGAGACTTGGAGGTGAAGTTGGAGGAGCCACGAGGCGGCCACAAGGACGGAGGGCGCGCCCAGGGGGGTAGGGTGCGCCCCCACCCTTGTGGGCCCCTCGTGCACCTCCTGACCTAATTCTTTCGCCTATATATACTCTTATATGCCCAAACCACCAGAGGCATCCACTAAAAGACTTTTCCACTGCCGCAACCTTCTGTACCCGTGAGATCCCATCTAGGGGCCTTTTCCGGCGTCCTGCCGGAGGGGGATTCGATCACGGAGGACTTCTACAGCAACACCATTGCCCTTCCGATGAAGCGTGAGTAGTTTACCTCAGACCTACGGGTCCATAGCTAGTAGCTAGATGTCTTCTTCTCTCTCTTTGATTCTCAATACCATGTTCTCCTTGATGTTCTTGGAGATCTATTCGATGTAATACTTTTTTGCAGTGTGTTTGCCGAGATCTGATGAATTGTGGATTTATGATCAGCTTATCTATGAATATTATTTGAATCTTCTCTGAATTCTTTTATGCATGATTTGATATCTTTGTAATTCTCTTTGAACTATCGGTTTGGTTTGGTCAACTAGATTGATTTTTCTTGCAATGGGAGAAGTGCTTAGCTTTGGGTTCAATCTTGCGGTGTCCTTTCCCAGTGACAGTAGGGGCAGCAAGGCACGTATTGTATTGTTGCCATCGAGGATAAAAAGATGGGGTTTTCATCATATTGCTTGAGTTAATTCCTCTACATCATGTCATCTTGCTTAATGCGTTACTCCGTTCTTTATGAACTTAATACTCTAGATGCATGCTGGATAGCAGTCGATGTGTGGAGTAATAGTAGTAGATGCAGAATCTTTTCGGTCTACTTGACACGGACGTGATGCCTATATTCATGATCATTGCCTTAGATATCGTCATAACTTTGCGCTTTTCTATCAATTGCTCGGCAGTAATTTGTTCACCCACCGTAATATTTTCTATCTTGAGAGAAGCCTCTAGTGAAACCTATGGCCCCCGGGTCTATTATCCATCATATTACTTTCCGATCTACTATGTTGCAATCTTTTATTTTCAGATCTATAAACCAAAAAAAAACCCAAAAATATTTACTTTATCGTTTATCTATCTCTATCAGATCTCACTTTTGCAAATAAGCGTGAAGGGATTGACAACCCCTTTATTGCGTTGGGTGCAAGTTGTTTGATTGTTTGTGCAGGTATTCGGTGATTTGTGCATTGTCTCCTACTGGATTGATACCTTGGTTCTCAAACTGAGGGAAATACTTATCTCTACTTTGCTGCATCACCCTTTCCTCTTCAAGGGAAAAACCAACGCAAGCTCAAGAAGTAGCAGGCACACAGGTTCAAATATTAAGGAAATTATATCAAAGGCAGAGCCAGTTCTGATACATGCACAAAACGATACAGCCGCAGGGGCGGGCCCTGGCAGCTTGAGGATAATGCAGCCCGGGGGTGCCCTCAACAGAACAAACCAAAAAGTCACGTGGCACGGGTGTTGTAGAGGCGTCGAAGTAGCTGAAGAAGCGCGCTGTGGAGATCGCTCCTCATGAGCGAGGCGGCTCCGGAGACCTGGGGAGCTCACGAGGCCCAGGGGGCTCACGAGAGTTCGGGACCTCCTCGGACGCGACCGCCGAGCGCCTGGCCTCGTGGGATGCCATCGCACGCTGCGCCAGGAGCTGGTACGAGGCGCCCATGTTCAGCAGGCCGAACGTCATGCAGACGTAGTTGCAGGGGTAGCCCCCACTCCGGCCGACGCACGACGGCCAGAAGAGGTCCTGCGAAGCAGCCCTGTTGAGGCCCGGAATGTTGATGCAGACGCGCAACTCGCTACCCACATCGGGGGTAGCAGCTGCATTGGCGGGCCGTGCGGGGCGACGCTCGCTGCGCATGGCTTGCACCTCCTGAAGCTCCTCGATCGGCTTGGTGATGAACTCTCGTGCTCCTGGCGCCTCGCGCCATGCTCCTCGCTCGAGGGGGCGCACATCGAAGCACGCCTCCAAGTGGTGCCTGAGCACCTCCCTCGTCGCGCTGGTCAAGTTAGAGGCTCTCCAGATGGAAGCCCCCGAGCCCGTCCTGAGGGAGGCGTCGGGCGCGCCTTCCTATGCTGGAGGGAGAGGCGCCCCGGCGGCTGGCGCGGAGCACGGAGCGATGCCAGCGGGCTTCTTGGACTCCGTATGGCTCTTGGGGAGGAGCTACTTCTTCTTCGCGGGGGTGGCCTCGAGAGGCAGGGTGCCACCATCGTCATCAGAGTTCTCGGCCGCTGCGGCATGGTAGGCATGCTCAAGAGAACAGACCGCGTCCTTCTCATCGCAGGCAACCGTGATGACGCCGCTGCACCCTGGCATCTTGAGGATGTTGTAGCCATGGTGAACAGCCGCCATGAACTTGGCAAGGGCAGGGTACCCCAAGATGGCATTGTACGGGAGGCCGATGTGGGCGACGTTGAAGTCGATGAGCTCGGTGTGGTAGTTATCGCGCTTGCAGAAGGTGAAAGGGAGCCGCACTTGCCCCAGAGGGATGGTGGAGCCGTCCGTCATGCCATAGAATGGCCTGGTGGATGTGGGCTGGTCTTACGGCACCTGAAGCCTCTCGAAAGTCTTCACAGAGAGCACATTGAGACTGGCGCTACCGTCAATGAGAGTCTTGGTGACAGAGACATTGCTGATGGTGGGCATGCAGAGCATGGGGAGCGCGCCGGCGGTGGCCGCACACTTGAGGTGATCCTTGGAGTCGAAGGTGATGGCGTACTGCGACCACCTGAGGGGGCACGCAGCCTCAAGCCTCGGGAGGTCCGCGTTCACCTCACGGGAGAACTGCTTGAAGATGCGGTTTGAGGCGGGGGCCTGGGCGCCACCAAGGATGCAAGTGATTGCGCGAGGTTCCTGGAAGCCCCCAGCCCCCTCATCTTGACGGTTGTCGTCATTCCTTCTCGGTGGTGGCGGCAACAGAGGGAGTCCAGCGTTGCCCTGAGGACGCGCCTCATGAGGTTGATCATGCCAGGGGCCGTCGCGAGGCTGATCACGCCAGCGGTCCTCGTGAGGCTGGGCGCGCCAGTCCTGACGAGGGTTGCGGTTGTCCCAGCGGCCTCCACCGCGGCCTCCTCCACGCCCGTAGCCATGGTCGCCGCGCTCGGGTCGGCGGCCAAGGCGCTCGTTGCGGAGCGCCCTGAGCTCTTGGTAGTCGTCGGTGTTGTGGCTGTGCACATTGTGGAACACGCAGAACGGGCGGTTATCCCTGGCAAGCTCATTGCATTCATGGCCACACTTCATCTCGGGCTCCGCTGCCAGCACGGCGGGGCCCTTGCGCTTCGTCTCCTTAACCTTGGCCTTCTTGTCTTCAGGGTCGGCCTCAGGATGCTCGAGGAGGGAGAGGCAGCCCTCCTCGGCCTTTGCGGACTTGTTCGCCAGGTTGAACATCTCCAGAGCCGAGCACAGGTCATCATGGATGGCGAGCTCCTCGTGCATCTTGACGTCCTTGATGCCCTCGGTAAATGCCGAGATGATGGCCTCATCCGACGCCTTTGGGATCTTGAGGCGAACATTCGTGAAGCGATGTATGTACTTGCGGAGAGTCTCACCCGGCTGCTGCTTTACGCACCGTGAGTGGTTCACTACGGGGGCGCGGTCGTGGGTGCCGTGGAAGTTGGTGATGAAGCGCTCGCGAAGCTCATCCTAGGAGGAGATGGACCCCTCCGGGAGGTGCAGGAGCCAGGAGCGTGCGCCGTCCTTGAGAGCCATGGGGAACCAGTTTGCCATGACCTTGTCGTCGCCACGATGCTCAGCGATAGAGCTGGAGGAACTCTGTAGGGTCCAGGGTGCCATCATAGCGCGGGGGTAGGTCTGGCTTGAACTTGCCGGGCCATACGACACGGCGCAGCTCTGGGGTGAAGGCGCGACAGCCCGCCATGCTTACGGGCGTAGCCCGTGCAAGGGGAGCATGATCCTGGCACTGTTGCACTGTAGCCCTCAGAGCGGCCCGGTCTTGGTGCTGGCGTGGGGGTGCAGGGAGCGCACGCGCATCGCCCTGCGGCTGCTGCACCACCTGGCAGCTGGCTTTATCCCACGCCGGTGCCAGCGCGCCGCGCGGGGGATCGTGCGGATGTGCATCGCGCCTGGGCTTGATGTCGATGCTACGCAGAGGAGGAGGGGGTGCACCATTGGCCACGTCGCCCACGCGGGAGGGCGGAGGACGAAGCGAGTGGGAGGGCGCCGGGGCCTCGCCGGCGGTGTTGACGAGCTCAGTGATGCGGCCCGGCTAGGCATCGTAGCCCTTGTTGGCGGGGTGGTAGCGCAACAGCTCGCATGCCATGAGCAGCGCAGCCTGTGCGTTTGCCAGCTCGCGGCAAGTGTGGGAAGACGACGCCATGACGGGGGTGAGGGAAGGATTGGCGGTGCGGCCATCCCGCCACACGGAGGGCGGCAACGAAGAGTCCTGCTGCTCATGAGCAGCGGGGTCGGTGGCAGCGTTAGCTGCCAGAGAAGCGAAGCGGCGAGGAACACCGTGGCCCACAGGCGCCTTCAGGGCAACGCGAGCAGCCCGGCGCTCGACGCGAACTTGGCGGGCGTCAGTCATGGGAGCGACGAAGCGGAGACGAAACGAAGCGGGAGGGAGTTTCGACACGCCCCTACCTGGCACGCCAAATGTCGGAATCGAGGCTCCGCGGACCCAAACGAGGTTCGAACTCTGGGACGTGTGCGAAGATCTACCCTAGCCTCAGCCTCAAGCTCATCACCTCATGGCAGGGCCTCATCGAGTTCGTGCGAGTGGGGAAGGAAATGAACACAGAGATTTACCCAGGTTCGGGCCACCTTGCGGTGTAAAACCCTACTCCTGCTTTGTGGTGGATTAGCCTCACGAGGAGGTTGGGGATGAACTAGTAGAGTGGAAGAGCTGCCTCGGGAGAGCTGAACGGCCGAAGGATTTGATCCTCCCCTACGGTGGAGACTAGGCTATATTTATACTAAGCCTAGTCCTCTTCCCTCATAGCTTAGGTGGGAAGGGATTCCACAATGGCCAATTTGATAGGGGACAAGAGGTACATCTTATCCTGACGAAAGGTAGTCTTCGCCTGCAAAGCTTCTGGCCATGACGCGGTGGTGGGCTCGGTGATGACATCCATCCTGCCGAGCTCGTGGTCTTGGTCTTGTTGCACCCGAATGGAAACCTTTGGGAGGATCCCTCGGGAACCCGCGCTGGTCCTTGCCTCCTTAACACCAAAGAGGAAACTGTCCTCCTCTGCGCCCGCTGGCGCCCACCTGGCCTTGGTCGTCATGGCTCACGTCATCGCGAGCCTCGTGAGGCGGGGCACCTTCATAGAAGTCTCCGCTCCTCGGGAGGCAGGCTCGGGGAACTGCTCCTCGGGAGGTCTTGGCGTCGTCTGCCTCGCGAGGTCGGGGGGCTCTCACGAGGGTCTTGCTTGCCGAGTCATGTAGCTGGGCCATACTGGGCTGTCGAGGGGGCCACGCGCTGGGCCGCAAGCAGGCAGGTCTGGGTACCCTCGATCCCAGAACGCCGACAGTAACTACTTTGGCTTCCCCAATAATGATGCTGATATTAGATATGTTTATGATTTCACTGACCCGCACCCAAGGCAATCCTTTTCTCGGATGAGTCACCGTGGCTCTAAGCAAAGTTCCAATTGCATTGAAAGTCCTGCTATACGTTATTTCTACTATGTTATCACTAACTCATTGCAGGCAAGAGGAGAAGTTTCTAAGGTGAATTATGAGAACATGCTAGTTCTCGAGAAAGCAGCAAACCTGGACATCGGTTATTCGCCCAACCTAGGGGCAAGACTTTTGCTACTCCCCGCACATCAGGCAAATCATGCATAAGGAGATATCGAGTGTGGAGGAGTGATCACCATGTTGGCCAACACCCTTGGCCTTAACTACAGTCATCTCCACCCCATTGTCTGTAACACCCTTGTTAACATTCATGTTCTTCGTAATGGCCGTCATTGTATCAAAATTCCTGGAGTGGCGTACTTGTTACCCACACCTATGCCTAATTGTTTCTCCATCGAGAATGGACAATTGCATTATGTTGCACAGGAAGGAGATGCAACTTTTGACCAAGAAGGGCCAGAGCCAGAACAAGTAGATGAAGAAGAACTCGCCACCGACGAAGAGGAGGAGCAGCCCCAATAACACTACACCACCTACGCGGACCTCAGCAGCCTCCATGGCTCTATTGACGATATGAGTAACCTCGTCGCATCCCCTCGAGGCACGTCTGCCTACATGAACATGAACTTCTCCAACTAGAGCCAAGAGTGAGCTCCTGACCAACCGCCACAATGATCTCGCTAGTTTGGGCTTGCAAGACCTAAGTTTGGGGGAGGTTATCACCACTTCTGTATCAAGATGTGGTGGTATTTGAATAAATTGTAATGAGGTTGTACTTAAGCTCGAGGAGCTTCAAAACACTCGTGTTGTTCTGTTCCAACACTTTGCTTTTTATTTTTTCCTTTGCAATTTTTTTATTGCAAGTTAGTTTTCAAAAACACAAAAGTCAAAGAAATAGAATAAGCTTTGATTTGCTCTTGTTCTTTCTTACTTAGCCCCTTGGAGTTTATTTGCATTTTTTCAGAGGAGTTGATCTATGACAGGACACCGAGGAATGCAAGAGTAAGGAAGACAAGTGTGTAAATTTGCAACCGTGAAGGTATGTCCTACGACCCTCGTCTTTCGCACTTGGATACTTAGAGTAGATGTAGTAGTTGTATGTGTGATATGTGTAGATGGGAGGGAGTCTTAATAGTTGATACAAAGGTTTTGCTATAATAGCTGAAATAATTTTGTAGCCTTTGTTTTCTTTAGTTTAGACAACTAAGACTTGCCGTGGGACAGTTTTGAAAATCAAATGAAATTAACCAAGTATAACTTTGCACAAGAGAAAGTCTTTCAAGACTTGGGAGTTAAGAAATTGTAGTGGAAGTGATGTTTAACATGCTCAACCCCATGTTGTTAATTTTAATAGACTTGATAGCACTTGTGGATTAAATTGTCTAGAGGAACTTAGTTGAAAGGTGGGTGAAATTATGCAAAAAATCTGTGTTGTATATCTCAACATGGTGTTACAGCCTCCGGCTAGTGCCATGGCCCCTGCTACTATATACGCATTTACGTGTGTAAATGTGGCTTCGTCGCCCTTCTTGATGTTATGCTGAGGACTCCGTTGGCCAATGAACGATCCACCAAGAGCGATAGCCTGGATTTTAGCTGCGAGTTTGTTACCGTACATAGTGGCAACACTACAAACGAATATTACTCAACTTTCTCTTGAGTGGGAGTGTATGTGGTAAATAAAGGGGACTGATCAAAAGAGCTTGAAAGAGACATTATTGCTAAAGGTCCATAGTTCCCAAACATTAAGCCACAGCTAAAACCTATGCATGATCACTTATTTGGCATAATCTCCTTCACGTGACAATCAAAGTTCCAGTAAACAATGATTGAAACAAAGTGTTTAAGAGCCTAGAGGAAGAGACAATTGTGGGTGTGCTCAAGAGCACTTGAGCATCATGTTTTACTACATGCTTTCTACTCCCTAACTTATGTTTTCATGGCTCTATCTTAAGAAACTCTTCCGTGCATTCCTGGCAAGCAAGTGTCGTCTAGATTAAATGAAATGCAGTGTTGCAAAGTTCTTTTATCTAGTAGATAAGAAACTTTGTGTTGATTATCTTTGCTTCACTAACACTTGCACTATAACCATGCCACTTCTATATCTATAATAAGTTTTCAGGTCAAGAAGTGGAGGGCTATCTAGGCATACTGATCATAAGTGAACCAAAGCCTTCTCGTTATTTCGATTTAAAAACCTTCGTTCCTTATGCTTCAGATTTCTCTCTATGTTGCTCTAGGACGATCAAGTTTAAGCTTGGGGGAGTTGATGAGTGATATTTTTACACTCATTTCAACCTTGTTTAAACTGAATTATTTCATTAAAAGAGAGATATTCTCTCCGATATTGCCACTAATGACTAATGAATGCAAAGGATCCCACAAATCCTCTCTTTGATTTTTTTCAATAGTAAATGGGTTAAAAAGGGAAGAAATCATGTGGGAGAAAGTAAAGGAAGGATTATGGAGAAGAAATAAGTCACCAGGAGGCGTCAGAAGGCCACCAGAACCAAAGACGACATTCCATGCGACCGCACGCGCTCGCTTGAGCGATCGTTTGGCATGAAAACCGAGGGACGTCTTCCACCTGAACAACTTTTATAAAGGGGACCACGTCGAAATGTCAACAGAAAGAGAGATAGAGGAGCGTCGAGCATAGCCATAACCTGTTCATCATCTTCATCCACAAACCCTAGCCGCCGCCATTTTCACCTCCATACCCATCTCCACCACCATAGTGCTCTCTCATCTAGTTCATACTTATAATCATGTATCGCACAAGGCATCCATTGTAAGACATATTGCAATCAATCAATCCCAAGATGATGTTTTCTTCTCGCGGTCTGATCTCCATGTGTGAGTTGCTCGTTAAGGTATGGGGTGAGGCATGAGCCTTGCAACCCCAGGTATTTGGTGAAGGGGTCAATGGTAGTCTTTGACATAATGTCTCATATGTGTGAAATAAAATTGTTTCATGAAGTATCTCTTGTCTTGTCCGCGATCTTCATCCCTGCAGGTACCCAAGATCATGGAGATTGAGCACTGATACGTCTCCAACGTATCTATAATTTTTTATTGTTCCATGCTATTATATTATCTGTTTTGGATGTTTTATATGCATTTATATGCTATTTTATATTATTTTTGGGACTAACCTATTAACCTAGAGCCTAGTGCCAGTTTCTGTTTTTTCCTTGTTTTTGAGTTTTACAGAAAAGAAATATCAAACGGAGTCCAAATGACCTGAAAATTTACGGTGATTTTTTATGGACCAGAAGAAGCCCCCGAAGCAAAAGAGTTGGGCCAGAAGAGTCCCGAGTCAACGACAAGGGTGGAGGGCGCCCCCACCCCCCTAGGGCGCGCCCCCTGCCTTGTCGCTGACTCGTGGACCCCCTGACGTGAAACCGACGCCAAAAAATCATATAAATCTAGAAACCCCCCAGAAAGAAACCTAGATTGGAAGTTCCGCCGCCGCAAGCCTCTGTAGCCTCCAAAAACCAATCAGGAGCCCGTTCCGGCACCCTGCCGGAGGGGGAAATCATCATCGGTGGCCATCTTCATCATCCCGGCAGTCTCCATGACGAGAAGGGTGTAGTTCACCCTCGGGGCTGAGGGTATGTACCAGTAGCTATGTGTTTGACCTCTCTCTCTCTCTCGTGTTCTTGATTTGGCACGATCTTGATGTACCGCGAGCTTTGTTATTATAGTTGGATCATATGGTGTTTCTTCCCTCTCTATCTCTTGTTGTGATGAATTGAGTCTTGCTCTTTGAGGTTTCGTTATGTTGGATTGAGTATTGGATTTGAGAACACTTGATGTATGTCTTGCGATGGGATATCTGTGGTGACAATGGGATGTTCTATTGATTCACTTAATGTATGTTTTGGCACTCAACTCATGGATTCCCGAGGTGACATTGGGGTAATCTATGCATAGGGGTTGATGCACATTTTCGTCCGGCGTTCTCTGATAGGAACTTTGGAGTGATTATTTGTTGCACGTTGAGGGATTGTTATATGATCCAATTATGTTATCATTGTTGAGAGAACTTGCACTAGTGAAAGTATGAACCCTAGGCCTTGTTTCCAAGCATTGCAATACCGTTTTTGCTCACTTTTGTTACTAGTTACCTTGCTGTTTTTATATTTTCAGATTACAAAAACCTATATCTACCATCCATATTGCACTTGTATCTCCATCTCTTCGCCGAACTAGTGCACCTATACAATTTACCATTGTATTGGATGTGTTGGGGACACAAGAGACTCTTTGTTATTTGGTTGCAGGGTTGTTTGAGAGAGACCATCTTCATCCTATGCCTCCCACGGATTGATAAACCTTAGGTCATCCACTTGAGGGAAATTTGCCACTGTCCTACAAAACTCTGCACTTGGAGGCCCAACAACGTCTACAAGGAGGAAGGTTGCGTAGTAGACATCAAGCTCTTTTCTGGTGCCGTTGCCGGGGAGGTTAGTGCTTGAAGGTATATCTTTAGATCTTGCAATTGAATCTTTTAGTTTCTTGTTATATCCTAGTTTAGTCTATAAAACAAAACTACAAAAAAATGGAATTGAGGTTGCCTCATATGCTTCATCTTTTTAATGTTTTTCGTGAAAATGATGGGAAGGAAAAT
Organism: Thinopyrum elongatum; assembly: GCA_011799875.1. Lineage (NCBI taxonomy): Eukaryota > Viridiplantae > Streptophyta > Magnoliopsida > Poales > Poaceae > Thinopyrum > Thinopyrum elongatum. Next base: position 231,849,284 of record CM022298.1, read on the forward strand.
TGTGCTCAAGTGTTAGAAGAAGAAGTCTATAAATTGTTTGGCACTAAATTTTTGAATGATGAGCATGATTGCAATGTTGTTATTATGAATTCTTTGAATATCCATGATGCTAATGATATGCAAAGCTACAAGCTTGGGGATGCTATGTTTGATGAAGATGGTATTTTTAGTCCCCCAAGTTTTGATGAGAATATTTATTATGATGATAGCATGCCTCCTATTTATGATGATTATATTGATGAAAGTGGGTTTGGAAGAGTGTCAACTGTAGGTACTAATGATCCCACTATTTTGGAGGGTGTTGAATCTTTTCACAATATTGATAAAAGTGGATTTGGAGAGGTCATGACTTTATTTAGTGATGAATCCACTATTTTGGAAGAGGTTCCAATTGATTATGAGAACAAAGTTGCTATTTATGATGATTATTGTGATGACATGTATGCTATAAAGAATAATGATAACCATGAAACTTGTCATCATGATTTTAATTTTCAATTGGATTATGCCTCACATGATAGCTATTTTGTTGAGTTTGATTCCACTACTATTCATGAGAATAAATTTGCTTATGTGGAGAGTAATAAAATTTCTATGCTTGTGGATCATGAAAAGAATGATTTATATGATGGCTATATTGTTGAATTCATTCATGATGCTACTGAAAATTATTATGAGAGAGGAACATGTGCTTATACATATTGCAATAATATCAAGTTTCCTCTCTATGTGTTGAAAATCTTGAAGTTATGCTTGTTTTGCTTTCCTATGCTAGTTGATTCTTTTTCCCATAAATTGTTTTCTCACAAAATCCCTATGCATAGGAAGCGGGTTAGACTTAAATGTTCTGGTTATATGCTTCATGATGCTCCCATTATGTTTCAATTCTTATCTTTTATGTGAGCATCATTGAAATCATCATACCTAGCTTAAAAGGCATTAAAGAAAAGCGCTTGTTGGGAGACAACCCAATATTTATACCTACTGTTTTTGTGCGTTCACATGATTAAGCTACTGTATTAATCATGTTTTATAGCTTTTGTTTGAATAAAGTGCCAAGTAAAGCCTTTGGGATAGTGTGGTTGATAGTTGATTTGATTCTGTGCGAAAACAGAAACTTTTGTGTCCAGTACAGAAATTCCTATCTTTTACTGGAATGTTGAAAAATTCTGAAATTTTTGCAGTTCATTGGTATACAAATTTTCTACGTTGTTCTAATTTTTCAGAATATTTGGAGTTACATAAGCATGACCTTAATTCAGATCTTTATAGACTGTTCTGTTTTTGACAGATTCTGTTTTCAATGCATAGTTTGCATGTTTTCTAGTTTCTATGGCTTATATTGCTCAATATAAATTGTAGAAATGATAGGGTACAGTAGTCATCATGTGAGAAAAAATTTGAATCTTGTCTTGACAGTACCAAAGTGAATTATTTGTTTTATCATACTAACCCATCTCACGAAGTTCCGTTAAGTTTTGTGTGATTGAAGTTTTCAAGTTTTGGGTGAGATATCGATATGAGGAGAATAAGGAGTGGCAAGACACTAAGCTTGGGGATGCCCAAGGCACCCCAAGGTAATATTCAAGTAAGATCCAAGCAACTAAGCTTGGGGATACCCCGGAAGGCATCCCCTCTTTCGCCTTCAACATTATCGGTAACCTCACTTGAAGGTATATTTTTATTCGTCACATGATATGTGTTTTGCTTGGAGCATCATTTTATTTTATTAGTATTTGCTTGCTGTTATTTAGATTAATGTTTTTCATCTTTTATTTCAATAAAAGTGTCAAGTTTAGCCTTTACCATGCTTATTTTGCAAGTCTATATGTTGCTGTTTTGAAAACAGAAAGTTTTCTATCGTTGTCTGAATTCTTCTGGAAAGTCAGAACATGATAAAATCTTGAAGTTTTTACACAATGAGTAAAAACAAATTTTCTACAGAGTGGTAATTTTTCAGAAGTTTTGGAGTTAGGAAAGTATGAGTACAATTGCACTCTTTACAAACTGTCCTGTTTAGACAGATTGCTGTTATGTTTGCATATGTTTACTTGTTTAATGATTCCCTTTAAGGACAGGAGTATTGAATATGCAGAGGCATTTAGTATGCAATGTCAAATAATAATTTTAGTGATTTGATACAGTAGAGAATGATAAGGTTTTGCATTTGATTTATACTAACTTTTCTCACGAGTTCTTGTTGAGTTTTGTGTGGATGAAGTTTTTAAGATTTAGGGAAGCCGTGATATAAAAGGAATTAAGGAGACACAAAAGCTCAAGCTTGGGGATGCCCAAGGCATCCCTAGTTAATATTTCAAGAAGTCTCAAGCATCTAAGCTTGGGGATGCCCCGGTAGGCATCCCACCTTTCTTCATCAAGAATTATCGGTTAGTATCGGTTGAGCCTAAGTTTTTGCTTCTTTACATGATGTGTGCTATTTTTAGAATGTCATTTTATTTTGTTTTGCTTGCTGTTTGAATAAAGTACTTAATATCTGAAATTCTTTTATGAGAGAGAATCTTCACATAGCTAATTAATTATTTGACTACTCATTGATCTTCACTTATATCTTTTTGGAGTAGTTTGTCAGTTGCTCTAGTGCTTCACTTATATCTTTTTAGAGCACGACGGTGGTTTTATTCAGAAGAAATTGCTGAACTCTCATGCTTCACTTATATTATTTTGAGAGACTCTAAACAGCATGGTAATTTGCTTAGGTTATGAATTTAGTCCTAATATGATGGGCATCCAAGAGGGATATAATAAAAACTTTCATATAAAGTGCATTGAATACTATGAGAAGTTTGATTCCTTATGATTGTTTTGAGATATAAATATGGTGATATTAGAGTCATGCTAGTGAGTAATTGTGGATTGTAGAAATACTTGTGTTAAAGTTTGTGATTCCCGTAGCATGCACGTATGGTGAACCGTTATGTGATGAAGTCGGAGCATGATTTATTTATTGATTGTCTTCCTTATGAGTGGCGGTCGGGGACGAGCGATGGTCTTTTCCTGCCAATATATCCCCCTAGGAGCATGCGTGTAGTACTTTGTTTCAATAGCTAATAGACTTTTGCAATAAGTATGTGAGTTCTTTATGACTAATGTTGAGTCCATGGATTATAAGCACTCTCACCCTTCCACCATTGCTAGCCTCTCTAGTACCGCGCAACTTTCGCCGGTGCATTACACCCACCATATACCTTCCTCAAAATAGCCACCATACCTACCTATTATGGCATTTCCATAGCCATTCCGAGATATATTGCCATGCAACTTCCACCGTTCCGTTTATTATGACACGCTTCATCATTGTCATATTGCTTTGCATGGTCATGTAGTTGACATCGTATTTGTGGCAAAGCCACCATTCATATCTTTTATACATGTCACTCTTGAGTCATTGCACATCCCGGTACACCGCCGGAGGCACTCATATAGAGTCATATTTTGTTGTAAGTATCGAGTTGTAATTCTTGAGTTGTAAGTAAATAAAAGTGTGATGATCATCATTATTAGAGCATTGTCCCATGTGAGGAAAGGATGATGGAGACTATGATTCCCCCACAAGTCGGGATGAGACTCCGGACGAAAAATAAAAAAAATAAAGAAAAAAAAGAGGCAAAAAAAAGAGAGAGCCCAAAAAAAAATGAAAAATGAGAGAAAAGAGAGAAGGGGCAATGCTACTATCCTTTTTCCAGACTTATGCTTCAATGTAGCACCATGATCTTCATGATAGAGAGTCTCTTATTTTGTCACTTTCATATACTAGTGGGAAATTTTCATTATAGAACATGGCTTGTATATTCCAATGATGGGCTTCCTCAAATTGCCCTAGGTCTTCGTGAGCAAGCAAGTTGGATGCACACCCACTTAGTTTCTTTTTGAGCTTTCATACACTTAAAGCTCTAGTGCATCCGTTGCATGGCAATCCCTACTCACTCACATTGATATCTATTGATGGGCATCTCCATAGCCCGTTGATACGCCTAGTTGATGTGAGACTATCTCCGTCTTTTTGTCTTCTCCACAACCATCATATTCTATTCCACCTATAGTGCTATATCCATGGCTCACGCTCATGTATTGCGTGAAAGTTGAAAAGGTTTGAGAACATCAAAAGTATGAAACAATTGTTTGGCTTGTCATCGGGGTTGTGCATGATTTAATACTTTGTGTGATGAAGATGGAGCATAGCCAGACTATATTATTTTGTAGGGATAACTTTCTTTGGCCATGTTATTTTGAGAAGACATGATTGCTTTATTAGTATGCTTGAAGTATTATTGTTTTTATGTCAATATTAAACTTTTGTTTTGAATCTTATGGATCTGAATATTCTTGCCACAATAAAGAAGATTACATGGATAAATATGTTAGGTAGCATTCCACATCAAAAATTCTGTTTTTATCATTTACCTACTCGAGGACGAGCAGGAATTAAGCTTGGGGATGCTTGATACGTCTCCAATGTATCTATAATTTTTTATTGTTCCATGCTATTATATTATCTGTTTTGGATGTTTTATATGCATTTATATGCTATTTTATATTATTTTTGGGACTAACCTATTAACCTAGAGCCCAGTGCCAGTTTCTATTTTTTTTCCTTGTTTTTGAGTTTTACAGAAAAGAAATATCAAACACAGTCCAAATGACCTGAAAATTTACGGTGATTTTTTATGGACCAGAAGAAGCCCCCGAAGCAAAAGAGTTGGGCCAGAAGAGTCCCGAGTCAACGACAAGGGTGGAGGGCGCCCCCACCCCCCTAGGGCGCGCCCCCTGCCTTTTTGCTGACTCGTGGACCCCCCTGACGTGAAACCGACGCCAAAAATTCCTATAAATCCAGAAACCCCCAGAAAGAAACCTAGATTGGAAGTTCCGCCGCCGCAAGCCTCTGTAGCCACCGAAAACTAATCAGGAGCCCGTTTTGGCACCATGTTGGAGGGGGAAATCATCACCGATGGCCATCTTCATCATCCCGGCGGTCTCCATGACGAGGAGGGAGTAGTTCACCCTCGGGGCTGAGGGTATGTACCGGTAGCTATGTGTTTGACCTCTCTCTCCCTCTCTCGTGTTCTTGATTTGGCACGATCTTGATGTACCACGAGCTTTGTTATTATAGTTGGATCATATGGTGTTTCTTCCCTCTCTATCTCTTGTTGTGATGAATTGAGTCTTGCTCTTTGAGGTTTCGTTATGTTGGATTGAGTATTGGATTTGAGAACACTTGATGTATGTCTTGCGATGGGATATCTGTGGTGACAATGGGATGTTTTATTGATTCACTTGATGTATGTTTTGGCACTCAACTCGCGGATTCCTGAGGTGACATTGGGGTAATGTATGCATAGGGGTTGATGCATGTTTTCATCCTACGTTCTCCGACAGGAACTTTGGAGTGATTATTTGTTGCACGTTGAGGGATTGTTATATGATCCAATTATGTTATCATTGTTGAGAGAACTTGCATTAGTGAAAGTATGAACCCTAGGCCTTGTTTCCAAGCATTGCAATACCGTTTTTGCTCACTTTTGTTACTAGTTACCTTACTGTTTTTATATTTTAAGATTACAAAAACCTATATCTACCATCCATATTGCGCTTGTATCACCATCTCTTCGCCGAATTAGTGCACCTATACAATTTACCATTGTATTGGGTGTGTTGGGGACACAAGAGACTCTTTGTTATTTGGTTGCAGGGTTGTTTGAGAGAGACCATCTTCATCCTATGCCTCCCACGGATTGATAAACCTTAGGTCATCCACTTGAGGGAAATTTGCTACTGTCCTACAAAACTCTGCACTTGGAGGCCCAACAATGTCTACAAGGAGAAAGGTTGCGTAGTAGACATCAAGCACCTGTGAGGCTAGGAGCAAGGGACCATGAAGTGTTATACCGAACACCAGTGACAGTAAGGTTTAGTAGGTTAACATGGATCATATCCTTGGGGATTCATGAGGTGTAGTCATTAAACGCCTAATGCTTTTGTTTGATATTATTATCTTAATTATCATGGCAACCCCGCGAGACGGATAGGGCCTTCGGTAGGACAACTGATTCTTGATGTAGGATTCGTGTCGGTCATTATTTGGACACATCCCCCACTCCGATAAGAAGCAAGTATCTCTTGATGGGTGACTTCCCAAGCATAAACGGACATCATTTTTTATCCCAACACCAATACATGGTTGTAAGCATTAAGACCTCATCCCCATACCTTCTTTTTATTATAAGTGTTTGAATCACAATTTGCTTGCTGATCCGATCAAAAGCTGGATTTGGCACTTTGGAAAAAGCTTACTAGAGACCATTGCTTCAAGGGAATCTTCCTCTCATGCATTCGATACCTCGGGTCGCCTCTGGGGAAATAGGTGCGGGATACCCATTCTTTGTTGGTGCAATGATAGTCCCCTTATGTTTTGGAGTTTGTTGACATAAACAGTATGGGATTTATGTGTTTGCTAGTGCACATAGAGTAACAGGTCCCTGAAGTATCGAGGAGTTTGAGGCAAACGACGAAGATAATCTCCCTGCATGGCAGCGAAGATTATCACCGAAGATAAAGCTAACAAGAGTGACCCCTAAAAATTGCTGAAGCTCAAGCAATTGGTTCGGTGTCTATTCGAAGAATATGACTGCGTTCAAGGAAGAATGAAGATGAAATGAAGACGTAGCATTTGTTTCGTTATTCTTCTTCTTTCATTGAGTCATAGGACCACCGTACTATTAAGAGGGGTGTAGCATTCGACGCTTTGATTCTCTGATTCTAAACCCAAATCCTATGAAAGATGTGAGAGAAATCTCTTTGTGTTCCGAGCAAATACTTGCCAGCAAGAGACTGTGATTTTCTTTGCTGCGAGAGATTTGACTTGGACCGAGGAGTTAGCATTACTTGTGCCTCAAGTAATGTTACCGTTGCTCCAAAATCCGACCGTTGTGAATGTGTCGGTTGGCCATTGGCTGGACCTCGTGTCCAAAATGGTCATTTCCCATCAGGGAAGGCTGCGGCTATAAATAGCCACCCCGCGCCGGCTTTGTCCGGTGGCTGCTTTGTTTGATTCTGAGAAGATTGTTGAGCAACCCACTCTCTGAGCGATTTGAGTTTAAAATCCACCGACAAAAATAATTCTAGAGCCGAAGAATTAGATAGTGGTTTAGCATCACTGGAATCTAAGCTTAGTATGCTCCGCCTATTACTCTTGAGAGTTGCAAACTCTCTAGACGGTTAGGTGTCAATTTCTTCAGAGACCAAGAGTGATTGTGGTTCTCGAAGAAGAAGTCTGTAAAGGTTCAGAGTTCGCCTTCAAGTATCTACCATGAGTGATCGGCATCAGTTGACGAATCGATTGTCGAGGAGAATAGGGTGAAGAGAGTTTATCTTCCGTGTTAAGTCACAACCCCTCCAACCAGACGTAGTCCTTGTGCAGAAGGACGAACTGGTCGAACAAATTCCTTGTCGCCATCAAGCATCTTCGGTTATCTCTGTCACTCATGTTTATCTTTGATGCACTTTCATTCGTATGATTTACTTCGATGCATGTCTTAGTTCTCTTTCGGTACTCTATAATAGTTCACTGCAGTTTACTTTTCTTTCATTCCGCTGCTGGGTTCTGAGAGATTTATGTTTTCCAAAGAAAATTTAAAACTCTCATTCACCCCCACTCTGGTAGACATACTTCATTCCTACAATTGGTATCAGAGCTAGGTTCTCCTTGACTCTGCTCATTTTAATCTAATGACTTTGGAGTTTTAGTATGTCTTCAGTGAACTACAAGTCGCATCTCAAGATTCCCATATTTGATGGGACGGACTACCCCTTCTGGAAGGAGAAGATGAAGATCCGTCTCCGAGCAATAGATGATGACATGTGGAATGTGGTGCAATTTGGGCTCAATGTTGCTGTACCTCAAGCCCCTTCCGACGAAGAAAAGAGGCTCATTCAGCTGGATGCTCAGGCCAAAGATGAAATTGGTGGCCATCTCAGTCGAGCACAATTTCTTTGCTATCGCCAGAGTGAAACTAGGAAGGAATTGTGGGACGTCCTCGAAAAGATCAATGAAGGAGTTTCAACTCAGAAAGAAGCTAGAATTGATACTCTTCGAGCCAAGTTCAATCGCTTCAAGCGCATTGGAAATGAAAGCTGTCAACAAACCTTTGATCGCCTAAGTGATATCGCGAATGAACTTCAAGGTCTCGGCGCCAAACACATCACTGACCATGAAGTCATGAAGAATCTGCTTCAATCTCTTGACAGTTCCTTCGACACACTAGTTTGATGATACGTGAACGACCTGACTTCAAACACCTTGACTCTGCTGATATCAAGGAGAGACTGAACACTCACGAGGAACAAGAAGAAGAGAAAAGAGATCTGTATGGCTCAAGTTTACGCAAAAATCATGCTCTCAAGGCTGTGGCTAATTCCTCCTCCGATGGAAATGCTGAAGAAGATTCTGATGATCCAGAAAGACTCAGCAAAGACCTCGCACTGATCACGAAAAGATTCCAATGCTTTCACAAGAAGAGCCAGTTCTAGAAAAGAAGTTCAAGCAACTCTGGGGGTTCAAAATTGTCATCAAAACCTGCTGGAGAATACACCTATTTCAAGTGCAAAAAGCCTGGACACTTCATTTCGGATTGCCCTCTCTGGGAAGCTGAAATCTGTGCTAGTGGGAGATATGATTCGGGAAACTATCGAAGCAAAAGCAAGAGCAAGAACTACGATTCTGATGAAGAAAAGAAAATGAAGAAATTCTTCAAGAAGAAGGACAACTCCACTTCAAAATCTTCATCAAGGAACCCCTCCAAGTCCTCCTCCAACCTTAAGAATACTTCTCGCAAGGCCAAGGCGTACATCTGCAAAGAGATGGATTCTGAAGAAGAAGAATCATCTGCCTCCGAAGAAGCTGATGAATCCGATGAGGATTCTGACTCGGGCATGGCTGGCATAGCATGTGCCTCCTCTACCATGACAAACTTCTTCGGGAATCCGTCAAGTGATGATGAATCTCCTGCCTACTGCTTCATGGCCAAAGCTTCGAAAGAAAAGGTATCCTCCAAACATCCCAAGGTTCACTCTAGTGATAAATATTCTTATGATGAGGATGACCATGCTAAGTTGATCAAAATAGCCAACATACAACAAAACTCTCTTGAGAAAATTGAGAAAACCCTCAGAAAATTTGAAGCATTGTTGGTTGAGGAGATGGAGAAAAATCAGTCGTTAACCGAAGAGTATTCGACTCTCAAGTCACGAATGGATGAACTCTCAACTCGTCATGATTTTCTCTCAGTAGACCACGAAAGATTGACCTATGATTACTTGAAAAGGAAACAGGAACTCGAGGCACTGAGAGAGGCTCATGAGGATTTGATCAGAGAAAATTCTCTTCTCACCCAACAACTTAAGGATAAACCTGAGGTGTTTGAGCCACCATGTCTAAAATGCCTTAAACGAACCAATGCTGAATCAAATGCTGAATCATCTGTGAATGCTAACCCCTCGATTGAGGAAAGTGGTTCTGTTTTTGATGAAAATGCTAGGTTGAAGGATCTTCTTCAGACAGGAATGTTCAAAACTCTCAAAGGACACCAAACCCTTTGTGATGTTCTGAAGAAATCTATTCTTCACAAAAATCCTAGAAAGGAAGGCATCAGTTTCGAAAGGAAACTGAATGAAGATGGTTCTTACTGGGAACCACATCAATATCCTCAAACTTTGTGGGTTCCTGCAAAGAGCAAAATGCTCGATCCAGCATTACTTTTGGGATACAACTCTCCTATTCCTGAATATCCTGATGATGATTCCCTGGACAATTATAAGTTGTTCAATAATCAACATGGTGAGACTGTGGCTCGCTATGTTGGACCTAACAGCAGAAATGGCTCCCCAAAGAAAGCAATTTGGGTGCTTAAGAAAACTGTTGATGCTTTGCCTGTTTCTGCTCGACTGACCATGCAGACACAAAGAATTCGACAGAATGAGTATATGCATACTGCATACAATCACTATGCTCATTTGTTTGGAAAGAATTTCAATGCTTACTCTTTCAATTATACTCGCACCTCATCGAGTAACAACTATGCTTATCGAAAGAAATCATATCCTGCTCGTTCAATTGTTTTGAAGCCATCTGCAAAGATGTGGGTGGTTAAGAAAGCCTAATTCTTCTGCATGACTATGTCTCCGGGTGCACTGAATGGATTATGGACAGTGGATGCACTAGTCATATGACCGGAGACAAGTCGTTGTTTGTCGACCCCAACTTAACTACTTCTTCTCTGAAGTATATCACTTTTGGCAACAACAACAAAGGAAAGGTACTTGGGCTAGGTAAAATTGCTATCTCCAAAGACAAGTCCATTGATGATGTGTTACTTGTTCAATCTCTCGGATTCAATCTTATGTCAGTTGGCAAGCTATGTGATTTAGGCATGCTAGTTTTATTCCCTATATTCAAATGCATTGTCTTCATGGCCTCTGACAATTCCTTCGTCTTTGAGGGATTTAGAAAGGGTGATCTTTATATTGTGGATTTCTCTAAGGGTCCCTCAGTTCAAACCTGTTTGCTTGCAAAAGCAACCGAAGGTTGGCTGTGGCACCGAAGGCTTGGTCATGCAGGTATGAGAAATTTGCAGAACCTGGTGAAGAAAAATCATCTTCGCGGCATTCCTGATGTAAAATTCGACAAGAATCGTCTGTGTGCTGCTTGTGAGGCGGGTAAATTGGCTAAGAAGCATCATTCATCCAAGACAGTTATGACCACAACAAGACCACTGGAAATTCTTCATATGGATTTATTCGGTCCGCAAAATTATGCAAGCTTCGGAGGCATCCATTATGGTCTGGTTATTGTTGATGATTTCTCTCGATACACTTGGGTATTCTTTCTCGAAGACAAGACATGTACTCAAGATATCTTCAAAAGCTTCGCTAAGGCCCAGAATGAATATGATGTGTGAATTAAGCATGTCAAAAGTGATAATGGAACTGAATTAAAAAATACTCATATTGCTGAATTTCTTGATGAACATGGTATTACTCATGAGTTCTTTGCTGCATACACTCCCCAACAAAATGGAGTTGTTGAACGAAAGAACATAACTCTCATTGAAATGGCAAGAACAATGCTCAGTGAGTATAAAACTCCCATTCGTTTCTGGGCTGATGCTATTAACACTATTTGTCATGTTATCAATCCTATTTATCTTCACAAGTTCCTTAAGAAAACTTCATATGAGCTTATCACTGGCAAGAAACCGAATGTTTCTTATCTGCGTGTTTTTTGTGCACCTTGTTACATTCTTGATATGAATCATTCTTCCAGGTTTGCACCCAAGGCACATGAAGGTTTTCTTCTTGGTTATGGCTCAAACTCGCATACGTATCGTGTCTATAACTCTCACCACATGACAATTATGGAAACAGTAAATGTGTGGTTTGATGAATCTAACGGCTCCCAAAAGGAGCACCTGCCAAATGTGATAGATGAACCATTGATATCGGATACTATTTGGCAAATGGCCATTGGGAGCATCAAGCCTATTGAAGGAAATGCACCTGAGTCCTCTGATGATGATGCTCCTATGGCTCGAAGCAGAACTCGTCAAGCCACTGCCGAAGCAAATGCTCCTCTGAATGGAAATGGCAATCAAAATTCAAATGCCGATCAAAATGGCAACCGTGAAGGGAATGATGATACAAATGCTGATGCTGATGAAAATGACAATGATCATCACGAATAAAATGCTCATCCTCGTGTGGCAAATCGAGTTGATCCTTCACTAATTCTCGATGAAATTGAGAATCCAGGTTATCGACCCACAACTCACTCACGCACTCGTTTGGCTAACTACTGTGGAAGTTTCTCCTTTGTTTCATTGGCAGAACCTACCAAGTATGAGGAAGCCATGAATGATCCAGATTGGATGAATGCCATGCAAGAGGATTTGGTGCAGTTCGAATTAAATGATGTGTGGGAGTTGGTTGACAAACCGAATCCCAAGAAGCACAATATCATCGGCACAAAATGGATTTTCCGCATGAAAGCAAGATGAGAATGGCATCGTTGTGAGAAACAAAGCACGACCTGTTGCTCAAGGCTACACACAGGTAGAAGGTATTGATTTCGGTGAAACATATGCTCCTGTTGCATGCCTCGAGGCAATTCATATTCTTCTTGCTTATGCAAACTACAATAATATCTTGCTTTATCAAATGGATGTGAAAAGTGCCTTCCTCAATGGTGAAATTGATGAGGAAGTTTATGTTAGACAGCCACCTGGCTTTGAACATCCTGAGTTTCCTAACAAAGTTTTCAGGTTGAAGAAAGCTTTATATGGGCTAAAGCAAGCCCCTCGAGCTTGGTATGACACTCAGAAGAAGTTTCTGCTCGATAAAGGGTTCAAGCCAGGATCCACTGATCCCACACTTTTCACTCGTGCTGTTGACAATGATTTATTCGTTTGTTAAATCTATGTGGATGATATTATCTTCGGCTGTACTAACAATGCTTGCAGCTTAGAGTTTGGGAAAATGATTTCCGATAAATATCAAATGTCCATGATGGGTGAACTCAAGTTCTTTCTCGGACTGCAAATTCGTCAAGTAAAAAAAAAGCAAATGGCATTTTCATCTCTCAGGAAAAATATCTAAAAGAGTGCCTGAAGAAGTTCAAAATGCAAGATTCCAAAATGAAGGGCTATAAAACTCCTATGCCCACGAATGGTAAGCTGGATGCAGATGTGTATGGTAAGGATTACGATCAGAAAGCTTATCGTTCGATGATTGGATTTCTTCTTTATCTATGTGCATCCAGACCTGACATTATGTTAAGTGTTTGCATGTGTGCCTGCTATCAAGCTGTACCGAAAGAATCACATCACCAAGCGGTCAAGCGCATTCTGAGATATTTGGCTCACACCCCCACCTCTGGTTTATGGTATCCTAAGGGAGCATAGTTTGATCTCGTTGGATATTCAAACTTAGATTGGGCTGGTGACTTGGTTGATAGGAAATCTACTTTAGCGATATGTCATTTCCTCGGTAGATCATTGGTCTGTTGGTCATCAAGGAAGCAGAATTGTGTATCTCTCTCCACGGCTGAGGCCAAATATATTGCTGCTGGCGCTTGTTGCACTCAGTTATTGTGGATGAAGCAGACATTGAAAGATTATGGCATCAAGGTCAAGCATATTCCTCTGTATCATGATAATGAGAGTGCCATCAAAATTGCACACAATCCTATGCAGCATTCTCGCACGAGGCACATTGCCATCTGACATCATTTTATTCGCGATCATGTTGCTCGAGAGGATATTGTTATCAATCACGTCAAGACCGAAGACAATCTTGCAGATATTTTCACCAAGCCTCTTGATGAGAGAAGATTATGTGCGTTATGGTGTGAGCTAAATATCCTAGACTTCACAAATGTGCAGTCAGCTGGACTTGGCACCCGTGCTAACACTTTCACATCTATGAAGGAATGGGTGCATAACACTCGAAGAGTTTGAAAATTTTGACAAAGTGAATTTTCTTTCAGAGAGTGAATACATTAACGAAGAACTAGACTAACCCGGTGCCACGATAATTGTGTGACGCTCGGGGTCATACAGTTCTTATACGGTGGGTAACGCCACCACAATTTTCCTTCATTGGATTTCTCTTCGATCGATAGTTTTTGACTTTGTCCGAATGCATTTCATTCATAGCTATTTGCTCGAGTGTTTGTGTTTCTGACTAAGTGAAATGCCTAGGACCCTATTTTTCCCTCTATTCTATCTCTTCCAGTCCATGCTGATCCATTACATATGCTCATCTTTTATCTGGAACGAAACTTTATCTGGTGTCCTTAACCACGATTAAGATTCGGTCCAAACATTAATCTGTTTTGGCGAAAGCTGTCCAAAATTTGGGGTTTCCCGCCCAAGTCAGGACCACGATCTTTTGACGGTTGGCACGTGCTGCACATCAACTGTCAGTTCATCCTAACCTTTGAATCGCAATCGTCTCTGCTTTGAGGCCGTTCGATCAAAATGCTTTGCGTACGGTTATTTCCATTCCCCTCTATACAAACCGTATCGCTCCCTTCTTCCACCTTACCACTCTTCTCCTCGCCACCACTCTGACGAAACCCTCGCCGCAGTGCTCCTCCTTGAGCTCAACGCCGATGACCCCTTCACCGCTTAACTATCGGAAAGAGGTCACCAGAGTCCTTCCACGCGGTCGCGGGACATCTTCTTCCCCGTGCCGCCGTAGGTGTCACACGTCACCAAGCTAGGGTACGTGTGATTCAAACTCGGGTCTCCTTCCTTTTCGAGTCGAGTTCATCCGTGATTAATAATCTCCGATTTTACCGCATATCTTATATCTAGGTTTTTACCCTTCTAGTGCGGATGTGGTTTGTGGTTGTTCCTCGCATCCGAATCTATCAGATCTAGGGTTTGTGTTATGCTTTGCTCGAATGATATGCCTAGTTCGATGTCTAGTATTTTCTTCGGATCTACTAGCTCGATCTATATGTTTCATTCATTCAAAACATTTCTCAAAGTTTGTATCTGTTTCTTCCTCAAAATGTTTTCGTTCGGAGAATTATTCGTTGTGAGCATTTGTAACCCTGACCCCATTTTCCCTCATACCTATTCTGATTCACAGGTGTATGCACTCTATTGAGGATTCTTCTAGACCGCACAGTATGGCTGATGACAAAGATGTATTCATGGGAACTGCTGACAAATCCAAAGCACCAAATGCAAAGGGCCCAACGGTAGGCCCATCTACCAGCAAAAGAAAAAGATCTAAACCAAATGCAAATGAGAAAGAAGCAGATGCTCCGAAGAAAAGGAAAGGTGGTAGGCAACCTCTTGCAAATTCAGCACAGTATATCTCGCATCATGATTACAACACAGTACCTGGAGAAGATTCGACACGGAGAAAAAGGCGTGTGCAAAAGACTCGGCGTCACTGGGTATGGAAGTGGTTTAACTACAAAATGGTTCATCCTCGTTATGCCAAGAACTTTGCCTTCCATCCCCCGTGGGGTGATTGTCATGAAATTGGAATCATTAGGGCAGGTGAGCCGCAGGAAAGGCCTCAACTACCTCCAGTAGCTCATGATTCATCTCTCAAGACACCTGACTCCTACCCCGAAGAAAAGGCCAAGCGCCTCAAGAATGCTGAAAAGAGAGCCAAGAAGGCTGAAAAGGAGCAGGCATGAGAAGAAGCAAATCATCTTCTTATCAAATCAGATGTCGAAAAGAAGAAGGCTGAAGGAAAAGCAGAACGCTGCACGAAGAACAAACATGATCCAAAATCTGCTGCTCTAGAGAAAAAGAGCGCACCGAGCAAAAGACCTACGAAGCTAGTTGAATCTGAAAGTGATTCTTCCGATCAAGATGATCCTCCACTCACCAGAGAAGAAATTGATGCAACTCTCTCTGAACAAGTGAATATCACCATTCCACTATTTTGCCTTATCTTCGAGCAAGTGCAGTCCCAATTGCACCTTCGAAAAAGAACCCCTTGAAAAGAAAGACTCCTCCTACCACTGTCACAATGGTTGACATAGTGAATACAGATCCTCATCCTGATGCAATAAACTTGCAAGATTTGGTAGTTGTTGCCCCTGTTGGCACGACTAAGCCAGGAGAAAAACTCTCGACGCAGAAAGTGAAGCAAATCAAAGCCCCAGCTACTAAGAAAAATGTTCCAAGCGTTGACGTTGTGAAGGAAAAGGCTGCGCAGTTTGCTCCTAAGCTGACACAACCTTTGGCTTCGGTGCCTCCGACCGAACAGAATGTAACACAAGATGCTCCTGCTACACAGCCTCAAGATGTTTCTACTGCACCACACTATTTCAATCAAGTGTTCATCATGGAACAACTTGACAGATTTGTGGAAAACATGTTTGATGGAGAAGTGGCATCTTTGCCCATTCCCCCTGCAGTAATTACTCAAGATTCTGATCTGATCAACGACATGAGAAATGACTCAGTTCAGATCAATGACCGCACTGCCCAACTCTAGGAGCTCAACAACTGTATGCAAAATACGAAATCCAAGTTTGTCATCAAGCAACTTGAAGAATCTTATGTGGATGTCAATAAGGCTCTAACTATCCTTCAGCACAGAAGATTGGGATTTGACTCAGATTTGGATCAAATCATTAACAAAATTTGCCTCGATCATCAAGCCCAAATGACTGGCTACAATGATCTTGTCAAAGGGCACATCGATATGTCGAAGCAAAAGAAGAAGAAAAAGATAGCGAAGAAGAAAGTTCCTCCTCCTCCACCAGTCGTTGAGCCACAGAAAGAAAAGTCTCCGGAATGAACAATTCCTTCACCAACTCTTGAACCAACTACAGATGCAACAACTTGGCCAAGGCCAACTGAATCAGTGCTTGTGGGTTCACCAGTTCATGAAGAAAATCCAGCTCAGCCAAATGTTTCGAAAGAAGGTGAAATTCCTCAGTCTGCATGACAGGCTTCGCCAGCCCATGTTGAACCAAATGATTCGGTTCCTCCCTCTACTCCTCTAACGACTTCTGAAGCAAATCTTCAACTATCTCCTGTGGCCAATAAAGATTCAGTGCCAGATATAGGCTCAGTTCCTGACAAAGTGTCTAATCCCTCTCCTCTGAGAATTTCACTCAATGCAGCATGACGAACCTTAGATGTTGATCCTTCTGCAACAAAATCTACCTCTGCTCATCACTCAGACTCAGTAATTTATGGCGATGAAGTGATTTCTGTTGAAGATGAACTAAAGTACCCTTATTCTCATGAGCGACTGCCATTGTTTTCCATCGGCGTTAGCGTCAAAGGGCCTCTTTTCAATCGGAACACTCATCCGCTTTTCTTTCAAGAGAGTCCATATAGCAAGCCCCGTATGTCTGAATCTCCTCGGTTCTGGACTCAGGAACAGGCAATATACTATTCACGGATTCTTTTTGACAGCCTCAAATTTTTCCCTCATGAGTTCCCAGATATTGCTGCTATTGGTCTCACACATGTCTTTGGATATCAGCATCCATGGAACAGGGAGATTATTCTTCAATTTTATGCAACATTATATATCTTCGGTGATGAATCAGATAGCACAAAGTGGTCATGGAATGTATGACTGAAGGAAAGAGAATAAAATGCTCTGCCATGGACTTTGTATCTCATTTTCATATCCCTCGGTTTGAACATGGCAAGACTGAGATTCGGGTTCATAACATTGATGCAATCACTTATGAAGATTTTCGATGCACAATGGATGAAGATAAAATTTGTGAGTACAATGGTCCTCCTCTGCCTGAGCACTTGACATTCGACAATCAAACTTTATACCATATTCTCACATACACCCTCTGTCCGCTGGCCGGGATGAATACAGACAATGTGATATCTGATGTTCTTCGCAACTCCATCCATACCATCTCACAAGGTTTTATCTTCGATGTCGAAGACATGTTCCTGCGCATACTGATGGATTTAGCTCAGTGCCCAAAAACTATCAAGGTATTTGCGCCCTGGATTCAGAAAGTGGTTGACTATGCTATGAAAACCGAATATATATCTTGCCAAAGTCAGTCATGAAATCTTCATTCCTCCTGTGCGTGATACGCTGAAAGTGATGGAAGATTTTTCTTTGGAGAAAGCACCAGTGTCAAGCCCTCCTGATTATCATAACACCTTCAATGGACCAAAGCTACCTAAGCGTGATCGTCTTCTGAACACTCAACCTCCTTCACATCTTGAAGTGAGCATGCGCACTCAACAGCTGCTGCTGAAGCATATGGCCGAAGACCGTCAAGAGAAAGAACATCTGGCTACTCAACTTAATGCAATTCACAACTGAACAAAAGTTGTGCACATGATCACAGCAGAAAACAAGAAGCGTTTATGGAAATTGCTTTGGAATTTCTTCTCAAAGAAGCAATTGAGCCACTCCCATCTCAAAGAACTCTATGAGTATATTGATCAAGGGTTTACTGATGAAGATTTCCAAGACCACATTACTCCGCCTTTGCCAGCTCGTGAACCAACAACAAATTTACTTCGGATTCAGCTACGCAAATTGCTCGACGAGTCAGAAGCCACTTCGCCCACTGGGAAACCTGCTGAAGAAAATATTCTGTCTCACAAGTCCCAACAGGCTGATCCCAATTTGCCTTCGTCCTCTCAGCACCATGCCAGTCTTGAATGATCTGCTGCTGCTGATGACGTTGAAGATTTACCAGCCACCTCTGAATCAGAAACGTCTTCAGGAAGTTCTTCGGGTGATGCCTCAGAGTGAATTAGATTCACCTATTTCTCGCACTCATGTTTTTCATCACCTTTTTGACACTAGTTGACAAAAAGGGGAGAATTACATCAAGAGTTTTGATAGATTTGCTCTGTTGGATTTGGTCTCCATGTTTATTTGCTCTGGTCTATGAGTCTTTTGCGCTGTATGTTTCGAAGACCTTTTATGCCACTTGATGTGCTCCGATGTAAAACTTCTAATATGAGTTGTAATATTAATAACCCAGCCTGCTGCGCTATTCTCTCTCAAAGTATTTGTTTTGCAGGTGGAATTATTGTCAGAAGTCATAAATGATTGCACTAATATTCTCGTTGGATTACTTATCATCAGTGCGAATCATTACCTCGCTTGATTGAAAAATCCTCCTTATAAGTAAATGAATTGCAAGGAATTTCATTGTATATCAATTGACCCTGCATACATCTAAGGGGAGTATATTTCATCATCGAGTCAAGTAACGCAAGTTCACTCTTGTTCGATTTACATTCACTTATGTATCTTCACTTCAATGATTATCTGTTTTGTCAACAACCATCCAAAAAGGGGGAGATTGTTGGTGCAATGATAGTCCCCTTATGTTTTGGAGTTTGTTGACATAATCAGTATGGGACTTATGTGTTTGCTAGTGCACACAGAGTAACAGGTCCCTGAAGTATCGAGGAGTTGATGCAAACGACGAAGATAATCTCCCTGCATGGTAGCGAAGATTATCACCGAAGATAAAACTAACAAGAGTGACCTCTAAAAATTGTTGAAGATCAAGCAATTGGTTCGGTGTCTGTTTGAACAATATGACTGCGTTCGACGAAGAATGATTACGAAGTGAAGACGTAGCATTTGTTTCGTTATTCTTCTTCTTTCATTGAGTCATAGGACCACCGTACTATTAAGAGGGGTGTCGCGTTCGACGCTTTGATTCTCTGATGCTAAACCCAAATCCTATGAAAGATGTGAGAGAAATCTCTTTGTGTTCCGAGCAAATACTTGCTAGCAAGAGACTGTGATCTTCGCTACGAGAGATTTGACTTGGACCAAGGAGTTAGCATTACTTGTGCCTCAAGTAATGTTACCGTTGCTCCAAAATCTGACCGTTGTGAATGTGTCGGTTGACCATTGGCTGGACCTCGTGTCCAAAATGGTCATTTCCCGCCAGGGAAGGCTGCGGCTATAAATAGCCACCCCGCACCGGCTTTTTCCGGTGGCTGCTCCGTTTGATTCTGGGAAGATTGTTGAGCAACCCACTCTCTGAGCGATTTGAGTTTAAAATCCACCAAGAGAAAATAACCCTAGAGCCGAAGAATTAGATAGTGGTTTAGCATCACTGGAATCTAAGTTTAGTACACTCCGCCTATTACTCTTGAGAGATGCAAAGTCTCTAGACGGTTAGGTGTCAATTTCTTCATAGACCAAGAGTGATTGTGGTTCTCGAAGAAGAATTCTGTAAAGGTTCGGAGATCGCCTTCAAGTATCTACCATGAGTGATCGGCATCGGTTGACGAATCGATTGTCGAAGATAATAGGGTGAAGAGAGTTTATCTTCCGTGTTAAGTCACAGCCCCTCCAACCAGACGTAGTCCTTGTGCAGTAGGACGAACTGGTTGAACAAATTCCTTGTCGCCATCGAGCATCTTCAGTTATCTCTGTCACTCATGTTTATCTTTGATGCACTTTCATTCATATGATTTACTTCGATGCATGTCTTAGTTCTCTTTTGGTACTCTGTTCTAGTTCATTGTAGTTTACTTTTCTTTCATTCCACTGCTGGGTTCTGAGAGATTTATGTTTTCTGAAGAAAATTTAAAACTCCCATTGTCGTGGGAAACCACGGCCACCTATGGGGCCATCGGCCCCTTTGTGGTTCGGCGGGGGGAAGAGCACATTGCACAAAGAGCGGTGAGTGTGGCGCAGCACGGCAGAGATCACACGGGCAGTTTTTACCCAGGTTCGGGCCGCCGCGAGGCGTAAAACCCTACTCCTGCTTTGGTGGATTGATGTGAGGACCGTGGTAGAAATGTAGCACTCTAGCCTGGCAGGGTAGCCTCGGGGCGAGGGCAGCTACGCGCGTCTCAGTGTACAGGGGTCCGAATCCTTTTTATGGTTGCCATGGCCCTCCTTTTATAGATCAAGGGGTCACCACAATGGCAAATCAGTCATTGTGTACTGATTAGATAGCAAATAGTGCTATCATACCTAACTCTGCAGACAGAGTAGAGCGCATGAAATGCACCGCTTAGTGTCACATCATGGCGTGCCCGGCAAGCCTTGCCGGGCCGTTCGGCCACCTTCTCATCTGCCTGCTTGACACGTCTCTGGACGGGTGTCATTTGGAGGTGGTTTCCTCTGGAAATGGCTTCCATGTGTCAAATAACAGCCACTTAGTCATTTGGGGGCTTGACATCGCATTGATCGATGACTTGCGTCGCTGTGAGGTGGAGCGGTGGAGCCTTGGTGGGGTAGGCCGCCCTTGGTGTCCCCGGCAAGCCGGCCGGGGCAGTCTTGAGTTCTGTCTTCGGGGTAACCTCGTCCTTGCCAGGCTCGCCTGCCCGGCAAGGGAGGTTTCTCCTTAGTAGTGTCTTGCTCATTTAGCTTGTCTTGGTCTTCTTGATCCGCCCTTTGATCTCGCAAAGAGCTAATCTCTCCTAGCTTGGTCTGGACTTGGATGTTGCGAGCTTGCCTCCAAGCCTGTGTACAGTCCGGGCAACATACCGGGGGTTTGTTGCACCGACAGGGGCCCCCGGGCCTGGCTAGAACACGCTGCTGAGCGTCATTGGGGTAGGCCCTGTCAAGTACATGGGTCAGGAGGCTTGCGGTGGTTTGTCCCTTGAGGTCTTCTTTGCTTCTTCATTAATCTGAGCTTGGATCAGTTTCCGGTTTCCCCGCGCATCGTGTAACGCCAATTGCAGTGAGGCCATCTTTGTAATGGCCCATGAATGACTTTAACGCACGGGCCATTAACCGCCAATTCGCTCTTCCCATCATGCTCTTATCGCTGGCCACGTATGCTGCATGCATTGAGTGGGGTAGGTAACGGGGGCGCGTGGTGCGGGAGAGCGTCAAGGCAGGGGCCCAGTCTTCTTGGGTTGGTGGAGAGGGGCGGCGGTTACCCACCAAGGGATCAACCCCCAGCCCGCCTATAAAAGGGGGCGAGGGGAAGCGGAAGTGCTCATCCACGCACCTCTTCTCACCATTTCCTTCCTTCTCCTTGCAATGTTGAGAGGGAGAGACTGGGGCCAGGCCCCGGGCTCGAGCTTGGGGTTGATGACGCCGAAATCTTGTGTAGGCACCCGGGGAGTGAGTCTGGTCTGAGGCCGAATGGGATGTGGCGGTCGAGCCACTTGCAGCGCAGGAGGTACCAAGATTTTCCACTATGGTGGAATGCTTGTCTCCTCTGCTCGGGTCGGCCGTCTGGTGGGGAGCGCTAGACCTTGTCGTGAGTCGCCGCGGCTTGTCGCCCTGACGTCGGGGCCCTTAGGGTTTCCGGCATCTGTTTGGGGTGCAGCGCTCAGGTCTTTTGGTAGTCCCAGCACTGCCCCCTTTGGTGAAGTCGGGGCGAATGTTGAAGACGGTGGCATCTTCCTGCCCTCCGAGGTGGGAGCGATGCTCCTTGTGCATCTCGGACGCCGTCGTCGCCCGCAGCTTCTCTGGGGGAGGCAACGGCTCAAGGAGCTGGCGTCCCTCTGGAGTGGTGGTGATGAAGAAAGAATGAGGGAAGACGGAGAAGGCGGGTGGCAGGGCGTCAGGTCAGAGTACGATGGCACCGATGCCTTTGTCTCGTATTGCCGACTTGCTACCTCGTCTTTCCGCTCTTCCCCTCCCTCCCCGGCACCATCATCACCGGCCTCTTGGTTGCCCGGGAGGGGGTCGCTCTCTTGGTGCCTTCGCCTCCTCCAGCAGTCTTCAAGCTAAGCTCTGGCGGTTCTCCCCACCGGTGCTTTCGCTGGGGCTTCTGGCTGGTCCTGGAGGTGGTGACCAGGGCACTGCCGAGCTACTCCTTCCGCCACTCTCCTTCGCAGCCTCGCCACTCTCGATCTTGTCAGGCTGCACCCGACAGGTCCTGACGGGATCGGGTTGGGCATCTGCTTAGGCACTCCTTTTGTCCTCTTCCTCTTCCACCATAGTACCTAGGAGGAGAGGGACAAGAAAGGGATTACGGGGCACTTATCTATTTTTCAATCTAAAATATGTAGGCACTTGCCAAACTTTAGTCTAAATTATGTAATCTTCTTTATCCATGTTGGTGTTCTGTAAGATCTGTACTTGTTCATCAGCATATTAATGAAAAAGACAAGCTTTGCCAGGCACATGTGCATGTTTCAAACTCATGCACAGGTGAAATGCCTCTAAACATTCAAGTAAACAAGTTTCCCCGGCAGGCTATCCTGCCGGTACCCTCAGTTTGTTGCCGCTGAGCTAAGCCTGCCGGGCACAAATCACAAAGAGGGACCAGCCCCCCGCCAAGCCTTCTCTGCCAAAGGCCACTGCGACCATCCTGACCGAAGCAACATTCGAGTCAAAGGATGGGAGCACCTAAGTTTCAAAGGTGACGAGGTTTTCATATGCACAAGTTTCTACTTACAGAACACGTAAGGATAACAAGAGAACTTATGTGTTTGACTTGCCGGGGTTCGTCACGTGGGCTTGTCTTCATTTCTTCTCTTCGGGACCAAGTCCACAACAAGAACCCTGCAACTTAATGCAGATGAAAACAATGCCTCATGCGACCTCATCTACATGATCATGCTATGCTCATGATATGCTTATGCATGCATGCAAGTTTTGGGGGCCCCCAGCGCTTCGTTTATTTCTGTTGCTCAGGGTCTGCGCCTGGCTTTGTGCAAGGGGTTACATGCAACATCAGCAAGGCCTGTACAAAAGGGTGGCTGCCGGGCAGGGCCCGACAGCCGTGCCTTATGGGTAGAACTTACGGAGATGCTCAATGTTCCATGAGTTTTGCAACTGAATGCCTCTCCGGTCTCCAGACGGACTGCGCCAGGTCTGGTGACTCGTACTACCCGGTAAGGGCCTTCCCACTTTGGCGTCAACTTGTTTGTACCCTTGACGGACTGAACGCGCCTAAGGACAAGGTCGCCTTCCTCAAAACTCTGGGCATGAACCCTGCGGCTGTGATAGCGACGCAGGGCTTGCTGGTAGCATGCAGCACGCGTAGCAGCCCGGAGATGGTTCTCCTCAAGTAGCACAGCGTTGTCATGCCGGTGCCGTTCCTGCGCTACTTTATCATAGGCAAGCACTCAAGGAGATCCGAATATGAGTTCCATGGGGATAACTGCTTCTGCCCCATAGACTAGGGAGAAGGGAGTCTGCCCGGTGGCTCGATTTGGTGTCATACAGAGGGACCAAAGAACCACCGGCAGCTCGTCGATCCATCGCCTGCCGCACTTCTGCAGTCTATCAAAGGTTCTTGTCTTGAGACCTTGCAGCACTTCAGTGTTCGCCCTCTCAGCTTGTTCGTTGCTTCTGGGATGGGCGACAGAGGGAAATGAGATCTTGCTTCTGAGGGCATGAACGTAGTGCATGAAGGCGCGGCTCGTGAATTGGGTGCCATTATTGGTGATGATTCGGGCAGGCACCCCGAAGCGGCACACTAATCCTTTCAAGAACTTGATAGCTGACTACGCGGTCACCTTTCTCACGGGCTCCACCTCTGGCCACTTTGTGAACTTGTCGATAGCGACGAACAAGAACTCAAAGCCCCCGGTAGCACGGGGGAAGGGGCCCAAGATATCGAGCCCCCAGACCGAGAAGGGCCATGACAAAGGGATCGTCTGAAGGGCTTGGGCAGGCTGATGGATGTTCTTGGAGTGGAACTAGCAGGCTTCACATTTGGTGACTAGCTCAACCGCATCTTGGAGGGTTGAGGGCCAATAGAAACCTTGCCGGAAGGCTTTTCCAACCAGAGCCCTTGATCCAATGTGGGAGCCACACATACCCTTGTGTATCTCTGCCAATAGTTCCTTTCCTTCTTCCTGGCAAATGCACTTCAATTGCACACCATTTGGCCTTCTTCTGTATAGTGTGTCGTCAACGAACTAATACATACTGGCCCTCCGGGCTACTCTTTCAGCTTCTTCTTGCTCTTCGGGAAGTTCTCCTGTTTGGAGGAAATGGACTACATGTCGTGCCCAAGTTGGGGCCAGGGGCTCGGCAACGAGGACCAGCGGCACCTTCTCATTCGTAGGAGTGCACTTCTCAACCGTAGGGACCGGTGGTCTAGTGGGATGGTGCAGCTCACTGATCGAAGGGGAGTTGTTCCCACCAAGCTCTCTGCCAGGAGCCTCGGGAGGCTCTGCCGGGAGAGGCTTGCCGGAGTCCAGTTTCCTCCTCTTTATGACCATTGTTGCCGGGGATACGGAGGGCTGAGTCAGATGGAGAACAAAAGTCCCTGGTTCCACAGGGAGTTTTTGCGTAGCGCACTTCAAGAGATGATCAGCAATGTTGTTTTCCGCATGGGGCACATGCTCTGTTTGCAATCCGTCAAAGCGCTCCTCCAACTTTCTCACTTCCTCGACGTATGCCTCCATCAATGGGCTTTGGTAATCCTTGTTGACTTGTCTCACCACAAGTTATGAATCTCCGCGGATGATCAGCTTCTTGATTCCCATTTCTGTTGCAATCCTGAGCCCGACAAGGAGCCCTACATACTCTGCAGTATTGTTGGTAGCCTTCTCCCGGGGAAAATGTATCTGGACGATGTACTTAAGGTGCTCCCCAGTGGGAGCAATGAGAAGCACACCAGCCCCTGCACCTTGTAGGGAGAAGGCACCATCGAAATACATAATCCATTCTTGTGGCGCTTCCTCGTCGGGAACGACTGTCTCCAGTACTTCTTCATTAGGAGTTGGCGTCCACTCTGCAATGAACTCTGCTAGTGCTCTGCTCTGAATGGTTGACGTGCTTTCAAACTTCAAACCAAAGCTGGACAACTCCAAAGCCCATTCCACAATCTTGCCAGTGGCCTCGGGGTTACGGAGTATGCGTTGCAAGGGGAAGTGGGTGACAACTATGATCTCGTGGGCTTGGAAGTAGTGGCGCAGTTTCCTTGAGGCTAAAAATCAACTTTTGCATGCCAGAGTTCCTCGATCTAGCCCCCTACAGTAGGGAGCTGACGAAGTACACTGGGCGCTGCACCACTTTCTTCTTTGCCGCCACCTCGGAACTGTCTCTGCTGGCTTGCTTTTCTTTGTCTTGAACTGCATCTGACCTTGCCGGGATGGGTTTGCTTTCCTCTCCAGAGAGGACAGTGGCTGTTGCTACCGCTTCATCCACTTCCTGTTGCGCCACCAGCGCCGCACTAACCACTTGATTGGTTGCCGCTAAGTATAGCAGCAACGGCTCTTGTGGTTTGAGAGCGACCAAAGTGGGCACAGAGGAAAGATAGGTCTTCAAATCTTGTAGTGCAGTGTCTGCCTCTGGGGTCCACTCCATGGGTCCTGGCTTCTTCAAGATTTTGAAGAATGACAGGGCGCACTCGGTAGACTTGGAAATGAACCTGCTCAGCGCAGCGACGCATCCAGTCAAACGCCTCACATCCTTGACTGTCTTGGGTGCTTGAATTTGCTTGATAGCCTTGATCTTGTCGGGGTTGGCCTCTATCCCTCGATGGGACGCAAAGAAGACAAGTAGCTTGCCGGTGGGAACTCCAAACACACACTTCTCCGGGTTTAGCTTCAAGTTGATCCTGCGTAGATTTGCAAAGGTCTCTTCCAAATCCTGAATGAGAGTCATTCTGTCCTTGGTTTTGACCACTATATCATCCATGTAGGCTTCAATATTTTTGTGCAACTGGGACTCAAAGCCAATCTGTACTGCTCTTGGAAAAGTGGATCCAGCACTCTTCAACCTGAAGGGCATCCGTACAAAGCAGTACGTGCAACATGGGGTTATGAACGCGGTCTTCTCTTCGTCTTCCTTGGACATGAAGATCTGGTGGTACCCGGAGTAGGCATCCAGAAAGGAAAGCAGGTCACACTCAGAAGTGGAATCCACAATCTGGTCGATGCGCAGCAAGGGGAATGGGTCCTTCGGGCATGCCTTGTTTAGATCTGTGAAGTCTATGCAAAGCCTCCATTGCCCATTCGCCTTGCGCACCACCACTGGATTTGCTAACCATGTGGGATGCAACAGTCCTCTGATCAAACCAGTTGCTTCAAGCTTCTTGATCTCCTCGGCAATAAACTGCTGCCGCTCCAAAGCTTGCTTCCGGACCTTCTGCTTGACGGGCCAGGCATGTGGGCAGACAGCAAGGTGGTGCTCGATTACCTCCCTGGGAACACCAGGGATGTCAGATGGTTGCCAGGCAAACACATCGACATTCGCCCGCATGAAGGCAACGAGCGTGCTTTCCTATTTGTCATCGAGGGTGGCACTAATGGTAAACGTATCGTCAGCGCCAGCCAGCCCTGCTGGGACCTTCTTCACAGCAGGTGCAGCAGCTTTGGATCTCTTGCTATTGGAACTCTCCGGCAAGTCATCAACAGGTGCAGCGCACTCCAGAGAGGCACGCTTCCCGGATTCCTTGCTGGCATCCTTGCTAGCTTTTTCCTTTTTCTTACTTTCCTTGGCGGGAGCAATGGCTTCTGCAGCCTCAGCAGTGACCGCCTCCCGGTACATCTTGTCCATGCATATGACTGCGTCCTTCTGATCTGACAGAATGGAAATGACACCTATCGGCCCTGGCATCTTCAAAGTGTTGTAGGCATAGTGGGATTCCGCCATGAACTTGGCCAGAGCTGGGCGACCAAGGATTCTGTTGTACGGTAAGGGGAGGTTAACCACGTCAAACACGACCTTCTCAGTCCGGTAGTTTAACTGCCCTCCGAACATCACCGACAGTGTGATCTTTCCCTTAGGACGACTCCTGCCGGGGTTGATTCCTTGGAACGTACTAGTAACCTTGAGCTCCTCGTCTGCTATCTAAAGTTTCCTGATGACCTTTGGAGATATCAGATTCAACCCGGCCCCGCCGTCAACCAACATCTTCATGACTTTGAGGTTGCGTATTGTTGGTGATACCAACAACGGCAAGCACCCTACCGCGGTGGTGCAGTCAGGGTGATCCTCTTGGTCAAAGATGATGGGTGTGCGGGACCATTTGAGCGGCTCCTGAGAATCTGCCGCTGGCTCCATAGCATTGACTTCATGCACCCACTGTTTAAGTTGGCGATGAGAGGAGTGCAGAGATGCACCCCCGTCAACGCACAAGGCGTCAGTGGCTTTCTGGAACTCCTGCTCGCTGGTTTCCTCTTCATCTCCTTCATCAGTCTCACCATCGCAATCCTTCTTCTCACGGCCCCTTGGGATTGAGGAGCCTTGCCGGGGCGACTTACTCCGCCGCCTCGGCCCTTCCTGCCAGCACCATCCTGGTTTTTCTCCTTATCACGCTTCTCGTACTCAGCCCTATGCTTCTTGACGAGTTGCTCAACCTGATTACACTCCTGAAGGTCATGGCCTTTGGTCCTATGGATCTTGTAGTACGGCCCATCACCCTTCCCAGCCTTCTCGGCAGCCGCGGCCGCCCGGCAGTCAGTGCACGCGGAAACCTCCTTGCCGGGGGCCTCGGTCTTGGCCTTCTTGCCGGTACTAGGTGTGCTCGATCCTTCGACGGCCATCACAACTTTCTCCTTGTGCTTCTTATTGTGCTTCTTGTTCTTCTTCTGGTTGGTGGCGTCGTCGTCATCGTCTGAGTCAATGTTGATGCCATCCTCTTCACCCGGAAGTCTCCTTTCCTCCTCTACGCGAGCACACTTATCCACCAGAGTGTATAACTCATTCATAGTCTTGGGCAGCCGCACATTCATTTTGGAACGTATCATGCGCTTGCGCACGTTGGACTGGAATGCGGCTATCACAGCTGCCGGGTGGATATCTGGGATGTTCCTGTGCACTCGACTGAACCTTTGCATGTACTTCCGCAGACTTTCTCCTTCCTTCTATGGGAGGAGCTGCAGATCGCTGGGCCGTCCTGGTTCTTGATGGCCGCCCGTGAAGGCGCCAACAAACTCATGGCACAGGTCAGCCCAAGTTGAGATGGAGTTCTCCAGCAGGTGCATCAGCCAAGATCTCACATTTGGCTTGAGTGCCAAAGGGAAGTAGTTGGCGAATACCTTCTCATCTCTTCCCCCGGCAGCCTGAACAACGATGGTGTAGATGCTCAAGAACTCTGCCGGGTTCAATCTCCCATCGTACTTCTCTGGTATCTCTGGCTTGAACATGCGGGAAGATGGCCAACGGACTTGCCGTAGTTCATGAGTGAAGGCGGGGCACCCAACCTCGAAAGGTAGGTACCTGCCCTCACCGGGCGTAGGCTCATCGACGTCGGGGCCATTGCGCCTATCAGACTGGCGGTGGGTGTTGCGGCGCTGCTCGATGGTGACGCGCACGCCTTCCCTTCGCCTGTCTTCCTGGGCCTGCCGCTGGTCCCGACGTGCTCGAGGGCCGGATGAAGCCATCGATGCGTCGTCGGGTTATTGTTGTGGCCCCTGCGCTGGCTGCCGCGGAGGGAATTCCACCGTGGGGGTGGCCCCTTCGGTACGGCCAGTGGCTCGGGCCGTTGTTGCCTCCTGTGGAGGCCGTGACGGGCCCGCTCGGTATGATCCTCCCGCCTCGGTAAAACTAGTCAGACTCTGAATGGTGGCTCTCCACTCATCCATCTGATCGACCGCCGGCGGAAATCTCAACAGGAGTTGGGCCCGCGCCATGGCCTTCGAAGTAGTGCTCGGCATGGATGACGACGTAGATTGTAATGTCGCCTGGCTCCTGACGGTGCCAGTAGTGGCAACGCCATGCTCTCATTGACGCGAGCCAGTCGCCATGTCGGCGTGGCAGTGAGGTGGATGTGCTTGGGGATCGGCGGCTCCGTTCGGCGCATCGGCTGGGTCGGCTTGCCCCGGGGGTGGTGCATGCCCTACGGCCGCGCCCGCAGCGGGAGCGGCCGGAGAACTACGGTTCACCCCAGAGCGAGCGCCACCGCTGCGGCTGTGCCCTTTGGCGGGGCAGAGAGGTGCAGATGGAATGATCTCCCCACCCGCACCTTGTGGAGCGTGGCCGCTGGGATGCTGCTGGCGATGTCCTTCTCCGGTGCCTCCTGCCGCCGTTTCGGCTAGGGGGGTGGTGACGACGTCCCCTGCGCCGGCCACGTCCCCGTGCATCCCCGTAGCCCTCGCGGCATCGACGGCTGCGTGCGACGGGGCCTTCGAGGTGGATGGGTGGGCTGCAGCACCGGGCTTCTTCTTAGGCGCCATGGATGATGAAGCCGTCGATGAAGAAGTCGATGAAGATGATGCGCTGCGTGTGTTTCTCGGGTTCACGCAAATGCTTCCCCCTACCTGGCGCGCCAAAGATGTCGTGGGAAACCACGGCCACCTATGGGGCCATCGGCCCCTTTGTGGTTCAGCGGGGGGAAGGGCACATTGCACAAAGAGCGGAGAGCATAGCGCAGCACGGTAGAGATCACACGGGCAGTTTTTACCCAGGTTTGGGCCGCCGCGAGGCGTAAAACCCTACTCCTGCTTTGGTGGATTGATGTGAGGACCGTGGTGGAAACGTAGCGCTCTAGCCCAGCAAGGTTGCCTCGGGGCGAGAGCAGCTACGCGCGTCTCAGTGTACAGTGGTACGAATCCTTCTTATGGTTGCCATGGCTCTCCTTTTATAGATCAAGGGGTCACCACAATGGCAAATCAGTCATTGTGTACTGATTAGATAGCAAACAGTGCTATCATACCTAACTCTGCAGACAGAGCAGAGCGCATTAAATGCGCCGCTTAGTGTCACATCGTGGCGTGCCCGACAAGCCTTGCCGGGCCGTTCGGCCACCTTCTCATCTACCTGCTTGACACCACTCTGGACAGGTGTCATTTGGAGGTGGTTTCCTCTGGAAATGGCTGCCATGTGTCAAATAACAGCCACTTAGTCACTTGGGGGCTTGACACCGCATCGATTGATGACTTGCGTTGCTATGAGGTGGAGCGGTGGAGCCTTAGCGGGGTAGGCCGCCCTTGGTGTACCTGGTAAGCCTGCTGGGGTAGTCTTGAGTTCTGTCTTCGGGGTAACCTCGTCCTCGCCAGGCTCACCTGCCCGGCAAGGGAGGTTTCTCCTTAGTAGTGTCTTGCTTATTTAGCTTGTCTTGGTCTTCTTGATCCGCCCTTTGATCTCTCAAAGGGCTAATCTCTCCTTGCTTGGTCTGGAGTTTGACGTTGCGAGCTTGCCTCCAAGCCTGTGTATAGTCCGGGCAACATACCTGGGGTTTGTTGCACCGACACCCATTCACCCCCCCCCCTCTGGTAGACATACTTCGTTCCTACATTCTTGTTCCAATACCGGATCAATAAAAAGGAGATATCAGTATTCTGAATAACACTTCACATTCTCCTTGATCCTAGCCTTACCGTGGCCCGATCTCCGTGATCCTGGGTACCTACAGGGATGAAGATCGTGAACAAGACAAGAGACATCTACGAAACAATTTTATTTCACACATACGGGATGTTAATTCAAATCCCTTCCATTGATCCCTATAACAAATACAGAGGGTTGTAAGGCCTATGGCTCAACCCATACCTTACCGAACTGCTCACACATGGAGATCAGATCGCAAAAAAGAAAACATTGAAGAACACATC
This sequence comes from Thinopyrum elongatum, assembly GCA_011799875.1. Taxonomy (NCBI): domain Eukaryota; kingdom Viridiplantae; phylum Streptophyta; class Magnoliopsida; order Poales; family Poaceae; genus Thinopyrum; species Thinopyrum elongatum. Next base: position 231,880,222 of record CM022298.1, read on the forward strand.
TTGAAGATTGATTGATTGCAAATATGTCTTACAATGGATGCCTTGTGTGATGCACGATTACAAGTATGAACTAGAGGAATATGAACTATGGTGGTGATGGTGGTCATGGAGATGGAAATGGCGGCGTCTAGGGTTTGCGGAGAGGGATGAAGATGGTTCTATTCTTGCTTCATTTTATGCTCCACTGTCGACATTTCAATGGGGTCTCCTTTATAAAAGTTGTTCAGGTGGACAATCTACCTCGAAATCCATGCCATATGACTGCTCATACGAGCGCTCGCAGTCGTATGGAATGCCGTCTTTTGTGATGTTTCTTCTGGCACGCCTCCTATTGATTCCTTCTTTCTTCCTTTCCATTCCTTTCCATGTTCTCACATGATTTCTTCCCTTTTAGCCCATTTCCTGTGGAAACACATCAAAGACAGGATTGGCAAAATCCTTTGCACTCATTAGTCATTAGTAGCAACATCGGAGCGTATATCTCTTTTTAATTGAAATATCTCAGTTTAAACTAGGGTGAATGAGTGTAAAAATATCAATCAACAACTCCTCCAAGATTAAACTTGATCATCCACGAGCAACATAGAGAGAAATCCGAATCATAAGGAACTCAGTTATTTAAACCAAAATAACAAGAAAGTTTTGGTTAACTTACGATCGGTACGCCTAGATAGCCCTGCGCTTCTTGACCTGAAAACTTAGTGTAGCTGTAGCGATGGCATGGCTATTGTGCAAGTGTTAGTGAAGCAAAGATAATCAACATAAAGCTCTTGATCTACTAGATAAAACAACTTTACAAAACTCTATTCTATTTATTCTAAACATCACTTGCTTGCTGATATGTCTCCAACGTATCTATAATTTTTGATTGTTCCACGCTGTTATATTATCATTCTTGGATGTTTTACAATCATTTTATAGCAACTTTATATTATTTTTTGGGACTAACCTATTGACATAGTGCCCAGTGCCAGTTGCTTGTTTTTTACTTCACAGAATATCCCTATCAAACGGAGTCCAAACGCAGCGAAACTTTTTGGAGATTTTTTTTGGACCAGAAGACAACTTCGGAACCAAGAAAGCACCAGAGGGGAGGCCTGAGGGGCCCACAAGACACCAGGGCGCGCCAGAGGCCCCTGCCGTGCCCTGATGGGTTGTGAGGCCCATAGAGGTCCTCTCCACCGCCTCTCAGCTCTATAAATACCCAAATATTCTAGAAACCCTAGGGGATTCGATGAAACACAATTCCAGCCACCGCAAGTTCCAGAACCACGAGATCCAATCTAGAGCCCTATTCTGGCACTCTGCCGGAGGAGAACACGATCACGGAGGAGTTCATCATCCTCATTGGTACTCCTCCGATGATGCGTGAGTAGTTCACCATAGACCTACAGGTCCGTAGGCAGTATCTAGATGGCTTCTTCTCTCTTTTTGATTCTCAATACAATGTTCTCCTCGCTGTTCTTGGAGATCTATTTGATGTAATGACTTTTTGCGGTGTGTTTGTTGGGATCCGATGAAGTTCGAGTTTATGATCAGATCTATATCCATGAATATTATTTGAGTCTTCTTTGATCTCTTATATGCATGATTATTTATAGCCACATATTTCTTCTGCAAAACTTTGGTTTGGTTTGGCCAACTAGATTGATTTTTCTTGCAATGGGAAGAGGTGCTTTGTGATGGGTTCGATCTTGCGGTGTCCTCACCGAGTGACAGAAGGGGTAGCGAGGCACATATGTATCATTGCTATTAAGGATAAAAAGATGGGGTCTATTCCTACATGAATAGATCTTGTCTACATCATGTCATCGTTCTTATTGCATTACTCCGTTTCTCCATGAACTTAATACACTAGATGCATGCTGGATAGCGGTCGATGTGTGGAGTAATAGTAGTAGATGCAGGCAGGAGTCATTCTACTAATCTTGGACGTGATGCCTATATTCATGATCATTGCGTTGGATATCGTCATAATTATTTGTTCTTCTATCAATTTCCCAACAGTAATTTGTTTACCCACCGTATGGTATTTTCTCGAGAGAAGCCACTAGTGAAATCTATGGCCCCCGGGTCTATCTTTTATCATATTATTTTCAGATCTATTATTCCAAAAACCCAAAAATATCTTGCTGCACTTTTTCTTTACTTATTTTATTTCCTGTTTTATTCAGATCTATTTATCCAATCTCATACAATTTAATCTATCTTTTTACCGAGGATGGATTGACAACCCCTCTTATGCGTCGGGTTGCAAGTATTTGTTCTTTGTGTGCAGGTACCGTTTACATTGTGTTTCTTGGTTCTCCTACTGGATTGATAACCTTGGTTTCATAACTGGGGGAAATAGTTACCGTAGCTGTGCTGCATCATCCCTTCCTTTTTGGGGAAATACCGACGCAGTCTCAAGCCACGTCACTTGACAGGAATGCAAAGAAGAGTTTTGTTTGATAGAGCCATAAAAACATAATTTAGGGAGTGAAAGGCATGTAGAAAACATGATGCTTTAGTGCTCATAAACATACCCACAATTATTTCATCCTCGAGGCTCTTAAGCGCTTTATTTGAATCATTGTCTGCTGAAACTTTGGTTTTCACGTCATGGGATTATGCCAAATAAGTGATCATGCATAGAGTTTCATTGTGGCTTCATGTTTGGGAACTATGGACCTTTGATATTTGTCTCTGTCGAGCTCTTTTGATCATGCCCCTTTATTTACCACATACAGACCCATTCAAGAGAAGGCCGAATAACATGTGTTTGTAGTGTTGCCACTACATACGCTAACAAACTCATAGCCGAAATCCGAGCTTTCGCTCTTGGTGGATCGTTAATTGGTCAACGAGCCATTAGCATAACATCAAGAAAGGTGACGAAGCCACATTTACACACGTACAAGTGCATATAGTCGCAGGGCCATGGCACCGGCGAGAAACTGAAGCACCATGTAAGAGATATAACACGGATTTTGGGCATAATCTTGTTCACCCTTCAACTAATTTCCACTAGACAATTTTAATCTGCAAGTGCTATCAACTCTATTAAAATTAACAATACGGGGTTGAGCATTTCAAACATCATCTTATCTACAATCTTTCTCAACACCCAAGTCTTTGAAGACTTTCTCTTGTGCATGGTTATTCTTAATTAAGATCATTTCATTTAAAAACAGTCCCATGCCAAGTCTTGGTTATCAATCTTGGATGTTTTATATGTATTTATATGCTATTATAGTATCAATATTGGAAGTTTTATATGCATTTATATGCTTTTTTATATCATTTTTGGGGACTAACCTATTAACCTAGTGTCCTGTGCAAGTTGCTGTTTTTTGCTTGTTTTTGGCATTTCAGAAAATCATTATCAAACGAAGTCCAAATGGAGAAATATCTTTGGATTAATTTTTCTGGACCAGAAGGGACCGATGAAGGTTCGGGAGAAGACCAGAAGAGCCACGGGTGAGCGACAAGCTCGTAGGGCGCGCCCCTGGGGTGCCCCTGAGCTTGTGGGGCCCCCGTGGCACCTCGTGACCTAATTCCGCCTCTATAAATTCCCAAATATTCCCAATATACCAGAGAGCCAACCGAAACACTTTTTCCGCCGCCGCAAGCTTCTATTCTTCCGTGATCCCATCTTGAGGCCTTTTTCGGTACTCTGCCGGAGGGGGAATCGATCACGGAGGGCTTCTACATCATCATTGCTTCCTTCCAATGATGCGTGAATAGTTTACCGATACGTCTCTAATGTATCTATAATTTTTTATTGTTCCATGCTATTATATTATCAACCTTGGATATTTTATATGCATTATTATGCTATTTTATATCATTTTTTGGGACTAACATATTAACCTAGTGCCAAGTGCCAGTTGTTGTTTTTTCCTTCTTTTTGTCTTTACAGAAAATCAATACCAAACGGAGTCCGAATGGAACAAAACTTTTTGAATATTTTTCTTGGGTCGTAAGACACCCTAGAAGCTCCGGGAGGAGGCCAGAGGAGCCACGAGGTGGCCACAAGCTCGTAGGGCGCGCCCCAGGGGGGCGTCCCCCAAGCTTGTGGGCCCCCTGTGGCTCATCTAACCCTAATTCTTCTTCTATAAATACCCAAATATTCCTCGTAGACCAGAGAGCACACCAAAAATACTTTTTCGCCGCCGCAAGCTTCTGTCCTCGTAAGATCCCATCTTGGGGCCTTTTTCGGTGCTCTGCCGGTGGGGGATTCTGTCACGAAGGGCTTCTACATCAACCTTGCCACCCTTCCGATGCTATGTGAGTAGTTTACCACAAACCTACGGGTCCATAGCTAGTAGCTAGATGGCTTATTCTCTCTCTTTGATCTTCAATACAATGTTCTCCTTGATGTTCTTGGAGATCTATTCGATGTAATCTTATTTTGCGGTGCGTTTGTTGAGATCCGATGATTTGTGGGTTTATGATCAGATTATCTATGAATATTATTTGAGTATTCTCTGAACTCTTTGATGCATGATTAAGATAGCTTTGTATTTCTCCCCGGTCTATTGATTTGGTTTGGCCAACTAGATTAATTTTTCTTGCAATGGGAGAGGTGCTTTGTAATGGGTTCAATCTTGCAGTGCTTATTCCGAGTGACAGAAAAAGACATGACACATATTTATATTGTTGCCATTAAGGATAAAAAGATGGGGTTTGTTCATATTGTTTGGATCTATCCCTCTACATCATGTCATCTTGCTTAAGGCGTTACTCCGTTCTCGTTAACTTAATACACTAGATGCATGTTGGATAGTGGTTTATGTGTGGAGTAATAGTAGTAGATGCAGGTAGGAGGTGATCTACTTGTCACAGACGTGATGCCTATATTCATGATCATTGCCTTAGATATCGTCTTAACTATGCACTTTTCTATCAATTTCTCAACGGTAATTTGTTTACCCACCGTATGCTTTCTTTCAAGAGAGAAGCCTCTAGTGAAAACTATGGCCCCTGGGTTTATTTTGATCATATTATTTTTAGATCTATAAAATCAAAAACACAAAAATACCTTGCTTCAATTTATTTACTTTTATCTTATTTTGCACTTTTACTTATCTTTTATATCTATCACTATTAGATCCCATCCTTGCAAGTAACCGTGAAGGGATTGACAACCCCTTTATCGCGTTGGGTGCAAGTATTTGTTTGTTTGTGTAGGTGCAACCATTGGTGACTTGTGTGTTCCTCCTACTAGATTGATACCCTGGTTCTCAACTGAGGGAAATCCTTATTTCTACTTTGCTGCATCACCCTTTCCTCTTCAAGGGAAAAACCAATGCAAGCTCAAGAAGTAGCAGGAACAATTTCTGGCACCGTTTCCTGGGAGGATCTATATCAAGCCTACCAAGTACCTATCATAAACTCTCATCTCTTGCATTTACATTATTTGCCATTTGCCTCTGATTTTCATCTCCCCCACTTCTAAAACGTTTTCAGAAAAATACAAAAATATTTCTTGTTGCCTTTTTCTTGTTTGCTTATTTGCTTACTTTGAACCTATCATCATGAGTCATTCTGGTATGGCAGAAACAGATGATGGTAGAACTCCTAAAATTGGATGTTCTACTAATATGGATGCTAAAACTTTTTTTTTGGGACAAGGGAATGTTATAGGAAAAGGTGCCATCCAAGAATTCTTTAGTTGCGTTGGAACTTTGACTTGTGATGATGCTCCTATACTTAAAAGAACTAAAACTTATGCAGAAGCTATTTCAACACTTGTTCTTAAACTTGAGAAAAGATTCATTCATACTCATCCTACCTTGTAGAGATTGTTTTATGAGTTATCTGTTATAAAATATCTTAGAGCTAAGAAGATAGCTACCCTTGTCCTTATGAATGAGTTTGATTACATAGTGCGGGAAGCTAGGGAGATCTTTGATTTTTATGGTATGAACCATGAAAAACCGGTAATAGATGAGATCCTTTACAATAGTGATTATTTATTAAGACATTTGCTTGGCAATGATCGCATCTTTGATGAGAACCTTAAAAAGGAAGTTCCCGTTTTGGATATGATTCAACAAGTTTTCAATGATGTTAATCAACAATATTCTTGGATTGTAGCCAGTAATCAAAGGGGATATGAAGATGGAAAACTTGATAATGCTAAAATTTCTATGGATGATGTGTTTCATGTTATATTTGAAAAACCTCCTGACAAAAACACATCCATGGAAAATAAGAATAAAGATGACAATACCTAGATCTATGGAATATGCCTAGCTAGGGGCGCAAAACAATAGCGCTTGTTGGGAGGCAACCCAATTTTATTTTATGTTTTTGCTTTTTGCTTCTGTTTTTTCAATAAATATGCAATTATACTTCTGTTATGATTGTGTTTTAGTGTTTTAATTAGTGTTTGTGCCAAGTAAGACCTTTGGAATGATTTGGAAGATTGTTGATTTGATTCTGTGAAAAAACAGAAACTTTTGTGTCCAGTAGCAAAATTATTAAAATTTGCTGGAACGTGATAAAGTTCTGATTTTTTTATAATTTATTTTTTTACAAATTTCCCACATTATCCTAATTTTACAGAATTTTTGGAGTTACAGAAGTTTGGCTAAAGTCCAGATTACTACAGACTGTTCTGTTTTTGACAGATTCCGTTTTCATTGTGCTGTTTGCTTATTTTGATGAATCTATGGATTGTATCGGGGGGTATGAACCATGGTGAAGTTAGAATACAGTAGATATAATGCAAATATAACATTGGAATGAGTTTACAACAGTACCTAAAAGTGGTGATTTGTTTTATCATACTAACGGATCTCACCAGTTTTCTGTTGAGTTTTGTGTTGTGAAGTTTTCAAGTTTTGGGTGAAGTTTCGATGGACCACGGAATAAGGAGTGGCAAGAGCCTAAGCTTGGGAATGCCCATGGCACTCCAAGGTAATATTCAAGGACAACCAAGCATCTAAGCTTGGGGATGCCATGGAAGGCATCCCCTCTTTTGTCTACAATCCATCGGCAAATTACTTGAGGCTATATTTTTATTCACCACATGATATGTGTTTTGCTGGAGCGTCTTGTATTATATGAGTCTTTGCTTTATTTGCTTTTTAGTTTGCCACAATCATCCTTGATGGACACACCTTTTGAGAGGGACACACATTAATCATGAATTTGTTAGAATACTCTATGTGCTTCACTTATATTTTTTGAGCTAGGTAGTTACTCTAGTGCTTCACTTATATCTTTTAGAGCACGTTGGTAGTTATATTTTAAAGAAATTGATGAACTCTCATGCTTCACATATATTATTTTGAGAGTCTTATAAATAGTATGGTAACCTCTCCCCTAGGATAATGCGTAGTAGTACTTTGCTTCGAGGGCTAATAAACTTTTGCAATAAGTATGTGAGTTCTTTATGACTAATGTGAGTCCATAGATTATACGCACTCTCACATTTCCGCATTTTGCTAGCCTCTTTGGACCGTGCATTGCCCTTTCTCACCTTGAGTTGTGGTGCAAACTTTGTCGATGCGCCAAACCCCGTGATATGATATGCTCTATCACACATAAGCAACCTTATATCTTCCTGAAAACAGACACCATACCTACCTATTATGGCATTTCCATAGCCATTCCGAGATATATTGCCATGCAAATTCCACCATTTCGTTTTATTATGACACATATCATCATTGTCATATTGCTTTGCATGATCATATAGTTGACATAGTATTTGTGGCTCCGCCACCATTCATATTTTTATACGTGTCACGCTAGATCATTGCAAATCCCGGTACACCGCCGGAGGCATATATATAGAGTCATTTTTTTGTTCTAGTGTCGAGTTGTAATTCTTGAGTTGTAAGTAAATAAAAGTGTGATGATCATCATTATTAGATCATTGTCCCATGTGAGGAAAGGATGATAGAGACTATGATTCCCTCACAAGTAGGGATGAGACTCCCGACGAAAATAAAAGAAGAGGCCAAAGAGCCCCCCCCCCAAAAAGAGGCCAAAGAGCCCAAAAGAAAAAAAGAAAAAGAAAAAAAAGAGAGAAAAAGAGAGAAGGGACAATGTTAAGTTCTAAGACTCCTGCTGACTGTTTCCAGTTAACAGGTGCCTCGGGGACTACACCCAGTGGGTGCACTCAGCATGCCCCCACTGGAACATCATCACACACCCAATGTGTGTTCCCTGTGCAAACCCACTGACAAAACCCTACCACAGAGAAAGAAAAGAAGAAACTTCGACTAAAAGTCTTACTCAAAATGGTACTTACTCGGACGTTGGTTTGCAGCGCCTCACTGGCATCGTAGGCATCCTTCAGTCGGTTGCACATCAACCCCACCAGGATCAGATCCTCCTTGCTCTCCCCCACTTGATCTTCAGGGACATGGTATAGGGGGAAGTGGTAGCAGAGGTCAACGAAGGCGCTGGTGTGGGCCTTGGTGCTGAGATCACTGCAGTCACGGGCACTGAACTGCTCTGCGCCAAAGGACTCTGTCCCGTGGCCTTCACGGTAGTCTTGGTCAGTGACGCACGCTCCACTAGGCAAGGAGAGGCCTCCTGCATGGACACACCAGCGTCGGGGGCCTTCTCCTTGTTGGCCTCTGGGTTGGATGGATCGGCCCACTCATCGTCGTCCAGCTAGATGACCTCGGGTGGAGCTGCACAAGCATGTGAGTCAGAGAAGCTAATAGAACTCAGTCGGATATGTTCTGGACATCAATAACCAGTCGGCATGAAAATACCTTTGGAAGTGGCGGTGTCCGTCGCATCACCGTCACCTTGGTACCTCTTATGAGCATGCGGGTCCGCTGACATCGTTGAGGTCTTGTTGCTGCAGAGTTCAAGAACACTCGGCCGTCAGCCGAGTTAATGCAAAAATACACAAAGAATTGACAAAAACACTTATGTTGAAGCCACGGGCACTGTCACCCTGATCCGAGCCACCGCGGCCTTCCAAGGCTTGGACGTGGCCTGCTTGGGCTGTTTGGGCTGTTTCTTAGCGGAACTCTCCGCCCCTACGTGTGAGCGCTTTGAGCTGTGAGTCGCTCATCCCAAAGCAGTCGGCTGCTGAGCTCCCCTGCCTTACCACCCTGCCTTACCACTCGGATCGTGCTGCGCCTTGGTGCGGGGTTCCTTGGGAGCCTCATAGGACGGGGAGGACTCGGCCTCCTCGCTCTCCTCAGTGCTCTCGTCCTCGTCGCTTTCATCGTCGTCCTCCTCATCGTTAGACTCTTCCGAGTAATGGTGTTCAGTGTCACTCGTCACGTCCTCGGGTGACCGGTCGACCACTAGAATCACGGAGATCATCTTCTGAAAATCCCAAAGAACAGAAATGCATCACAACACCAGGTACACAAGGAACAATGCATGGACAATCCAGCTGGGCACCAGATGCGTACCTCTAGGGGCTGCAGGTCCTTGGAGTACGGGGCACCCTCCTGGCCTCCCTCGGGTTATCCTGAGCACAAGTGATTGCTCGGATCTTGGCCTCGACGTCCTTCATAGCGAGGTCTTCTGGGTTCACCCGATTGGGATGATTCGACCCTTCATACATCCACATCAGGTGGGCCCTGGCCTGCAGCGGCTGGATCCGCCGAGTGAGGAACGTCTCCAGAAGATCCATCCCATTCACACCGGCATTCAAGAGCCCGCACCCTCTCTGTCGAATATGGAGGGAGACCCAACTGGCCATTGGCCCCGGGGACATCTCTGCAGTAAAACCAGGTTCCCTACCACCCCTTGACGGAGTCAGGAAAGCTCATTTTAGGAAAGGCGCTGTCACCCCGGAGCTGGATGCCCAGGCCCCCGCACAGCTAGGTGACCCGGGTCTTCTCAGCAGTCGGCGAATCTTTCTAGACGGCCATCGACCGGCAAGTGAAGATGTGCTTGAGGATCCCCAAATGGGGTGACATCCAAGGAAGTTTTCACACAGGGAGATGAAAGCTGAGAGGTAGATGATGGCATGTGGGGGAAGATGGTGGAGTTGCGCATCAAAATTGAGGAACACCCGAAAGAAAGGGTGGGGAGGCATCGAGAATCCCCTCATGATGTGGTTGACCAGCAGGACACACTCGTCCTCCTGCGGCGCCGGCTTGACCTCCCCCGCGCCCGGACAGCGCCACCCATCCTGAGGGATGAGTCCCTCTGCTGCGAGCTCTTCCAGCCGCTTGGCCGAGACGCGTGAAGGCATCCAGTCCCCCGCTGCGCCTCCAGCCGCTACACCGGAGCCAGAGGAGGTGGCTTTCCCGGCCTTTTTCGCCTTCTCCGCCTTGGCCGTGGAGTCTCTCACCATTATTGTGGGGGCTCTGAGCGCTCGAGTGGAGAGGAGAAGCGATGGAGCCGGAGTGGAGGGAAGGGGGTCTGAGGTCCTGGCCTCGGCCTCCAAATCTTTTATATCACAGACCAAATCGCGAGCCAGATCTTGCACCCGAGATCTCCGGATCAACGGCGCGCGCAACAAGGTGTCGCACAAAACAGATACGGCACGTGGCGGATTTCATGTGCAAAAATCAAGGCGTCGCGCCCCCACTTTCCCCACTAACGCGCGTCGTTACCGCTTGTGTGCGCGCACTTACCAATTCAAATCCCGGGATTTCCGGAGCGAATCAATCTGATTGATTACCCATGATTCCTTTCCTAAAGGGCGCATGTCAGTCTGACTGACCACCCTCTGCGGGGACCTGTGCACTCGGCCACACTAAAGACCTAACTAAAGTCCTCTTCAGGATTTCTATGAGATGAGCTTGACGCCCCTCCGCAGGTTGACTTGGCCCTTTTAGTAGGCTCCAAGACACTTGACTCGTAAACCTAGACTCGTAGAAGGCCTGCGCTGGCGTTCCCCTGGGACAAGGAGTGGCACCTCTCCGGAGAATCAAACCACGCGCCGGCGTCGCCACTCGAGTTATAATGGCATGCCCTCACTCGGGCCCCAAGTCTATCTCCTCTAAGAGACAAACGAATGCCACCGGGTTTTTCTCGGCGATCAACAACACCCGGACATCTGGGAAAACTCGTAGTCCAGAATCCGCCGTGTTTTCGTCTGAGGAGCAGCGAGCCACGACTCGGAAACATATTCTGAGTGCTCCAGCAGCACTCAGATTTAACTGAAGGATCGGCCCGTTCATCCTATGAAACCTCAACCAATTCGGGCGCTAATGATGAGGTCACCTATTACAGGTAGGGTCAAGGACCCATCATATAGGACCCACATGGGGCCCATCACCACCATGGATAGGTCCCTTGACCATACCAGCATTCGGATGCATATATCTGGAAGTCCACTCAGACACCTCGATGGCACTCGGCTGGACAATCACCACTCAAACGACCACCCGTCACTCGGCTGGACAACCACCACTCGGACTAAAGTGGTGAAGGGACAGCGTGGGAGCTGCAACAGTCGAGGAATCCTAAGTCTCCCTTAAGGTGGAGTCAAGACTACCGTTACCTGTAACTGCTGTAGTAGAGGTTCTTTACACATGTAACTGACACAATCAATGTCATTAAGTGCCCTGGCGATGTGGATGACATGGGGTTGCGACGCACTCTATATAAGCCACACTCCACCTCCTGAGCTAGGGTCGAGCAACCTTTGTAACCATACCCACCAAATCAGAACCAAGGCTCAGGGCACGAGACGTAGGGCTGTTACCTCTGCCGAGACGGGCCTGAACTCGTTAAACACCGAGTGTTACACCTGCGCCGTAGCTAGGTTCTGCCCCTTATTCATACCCCTAGTACTCATTGTCAGGATCGTAACCCCGACACTTGCTACCTTGTTGTTTCTTATTTTCAGATTACAAAAACCTATATCTACTATCCATACTACACTTGTATCACCATCTCTTCGCCGAACTAGTGCACCTATACAATTTGCCATTGTATTGGGTGTGTTGGGGACACAAGAGATTTCTTGTATTTGATTGCAGGGTTGTTTGAGAGAGATCATCTTCATCTTACGCCTCCCACGGATTGATAAACCTTAGGTCATTTACTTGAGGGAAAATTGCTACTATCCTACAAAACTCTGCGCTTGGAGGCCCAACACGAGTCTACAGGAATAAAGTTGCGTAGTAGACTGATACGTCTCCAACGTATCTATAATTTATGAAGTATTCATGCCATGTTTACAACAATTTTATATGGTTTTGGTATGATTTGAATAAGAACTAACCCGGACTGACGCTGTTTTCAACAAAACTACCGTGGTGTCATTTTTTGTGTAGAAATAAAAGTTCTCGGAATGGGCTGAAAATTTACGGTGATCATTTATGGACCAGAAGAGGCCCACGGAGCACCGGAGCTGAACCAGGAGGTGACCGAGGAGGCCACAAGCCTGGGGGGCGCCCACCCCCCTAGGGCGCTGATAATCCCCAAGTGCAAGGAATCATCATAGAAATTTCCAAAGATGGAAGTGATAAGTATGGAGTGTCGAACCCACAAGGAGCTAAAGGTAAGATCAATATTCTCTCAAGTCCTATCTACCACCGATACAACTCTACGTACACCGAGCGTTTGCTTTCATCTAGAAATGAGAAATAAAATTATGTTGTAGGTATAAAGAGGATAGCTTTGCATGATATCGGAGAGCTAAAATATAAAAATAGGTGCTGTTAACATAACGTTAAATATATTATAATATATTACAAATAGCGAGTGTGGAATAATAATGGAACGGTGTGCGGAATTGTCCTAGGCAATCGATAACTAGATCGGTAATCATTATTGCAATTTTATATGAGGGAGAGGCATAAGCTAACATACTTTCTCTACTTGGATCATATGCACTTATGATTGGAACTCTAGCAAGCATCCGCAACTACTAAAGATCATTAAGGTAAAACCCAACCATATCATTAAAGTATCAAGTCCTCTTTACTCCCATACGCAAACAACCTACTTACTCAGGTCTGTGCTTCTGTCACTCACGCCACCCACCATAAGCGAATCATGAACATATTACAAACCCTACAGCAGGGATCCCTCATGCTTGCGTGACACGGAGAGCACCAGAGGACAGCACCAATAATAAAACATACAACTCAAACCAATCGTGATCATCAATCAACCCATAGGACAAAACAGATCTACTCAAACATCATAGGATAGCCATACATCATTGGGAAATAATATATAGCGCTGAGCACCATGTTTAAGTAGAGATTATAGCAGGGAGAAGGGGTGTTACACCACTGCATAGAGGGGGAGAGAGTTGGTGATGACGGCGGTGAAGTTGTTGGTGTAGATCGTCGTCACGATGATGGCCCCGGCGACGTTCCGGCGCCACCGGGAGAGAGGGGAGAGAGCCCCCTCCTTCTTCTTCCTTGGCCTCCCCCCTAGATGGGAGAAGGGTTTCCCCTCTGGTCCATGGCCTCCATGGCGGCGGAGGGGTGGGAGCCCCTCCGAGATTGGATCTCTCTCTCTCTGTTTCCTTCTGTCTCTGCGTTCCCAGATTCTGGCCTTTCACCGTTTCTTAAATTCCCTGAGATCTGTAACTCCGATTGGGCTGAAATTTTAACACGATTTTTATTCAGATATTAGCTTTCTTGCGGCGAAAGAAGGGCACCAACCGCCTTACAGGGTGACCACAAGGGTCCAGGGCGCGCCCTACCCCCTGGGGCACCCCCCTGTGGCTTGTGGGCCCCTCGGGCGTCGTCTCGCGTTGATTCTTTTTCCCAAAAATGACATATATTCCAAAAAAAATCTTCGTAAGTTTTTGTCGCGTTTGGACTTCATTTGATATGGATTTTCTGTGAAACAAAAAATATGCAACAAACAGGAACAAGCATTGGGCCCTGGATCAATATGTTAGTCCCAAAAAAATATTATAAAAAGTTGCCAAAATTATATGAAAGTTGTAGAATATTGGCATGAAACAATCAAAAATTATAGATACGATGGAGACGTATCAAAGAACAACATATATATACTTGTAACAGGACATGATTGCAAGACCAAATTAAACATCCAATTACGTTATATAACAAATACCATAAATATTGCAAGGTTCAAATTCCAGAATTACAAGGCCCAAATTCAAAGATTACAAGGTTCAAACTATTCAGACACATAAAATTCATCTTCTTCAGAATCTTTTTCATGCATTATTTCTGCGAAAGGATCAGCCACTGAGAAGTCATATAGCGGCTCGATACAGTGGCTTCCGAATAATCTGCCATATGAAGTTACAAACTGAAATTCAGCTTGTGCAGAGCCTTTTCCATTCAACTGTAGATGCCTGCGCTCTTTAGCAATCCATTCTCTTCTGCGCAGTAAATATAGGGCAAACCTCATTACCTTGAGCAACCTTGCTTTCTCAACAAAGAACCTGGTGAATTTAATTTCTTGTGTGGTGCCTCGGTACTCGTTAAAAGTAATTTCTGTGAGATGAAGATCAAGGCATTCAATGGGATTGTTATATTCCCCAACATTTTCTACTTTCGGGCCTGCTCGTATCTGCAAACGAAGACAACATATTAGTGCATAGCTGCAGATTTGAACACTTTGAGCCTCTTTGATTTCTAGGATTTCTAAAATACACGAAAAGAGTGAAATGCCACCTTCAATCTTTCATGATAAACTTTTATCATGAAAGCATGTCGGGCGAAGGAATAAAACGCGTACAACACTAGCATCTCAAAAAATATATGTATTGAAATCCTCCAAATTTCCTTTAGAAATCATTCTACATTTGTCATTGTAATCATGGGTAAAAGTAACAAAATATTGAGCTCCGTTGTGGTTAACAATTAACAGGAAAGGAGCATCACCTCGATGTATAGCTTCTCCGTGCAAGGAAAGCATCTAAGGAATCTAACAACTTCATCCAGATCGGGGCCGACAGATTGTAGTACCAAGATCTTCACTGTGCGCAGAGGCCGGGTCAAGCTTGTGGGAATCATTTTCTGGATGACAGGCGAACATATAGATCAACAACAATTAGATAAAATGTGATGTCCGATAATATATAAGAAGGAGAAGAATAAGACTGTTGTACCTGAATGGATAATGATCCAGTAACAAGTTCATTGAATTCAGCACATGAATAGCCCAACACTATTAATTTCGGTGCGTGAATGACCCTGATTCTTGCTGGACCTAATTTATCATGTACATACAATCTCTCAAGGAAAGACGCATTTTCAATGACAATATCGTGAAACACCTCAACTGACAGCCTTGGGTGGCGCCAGCAATTCACATAAATCGCACGAACATTCGTCGAGGTGATGTGGAGGCTACTGAACCCATCCACCGCATGAAGACGAAGGTACTCGAGCGCTGTACAACCGACGAGAAGGCGCTCCAAATCCTCCTTCGAGATGCGGACGACAATGAGCTTGAGGTGCTTAAGTTTAGGGAGATGAAGAGCGCGCGCGACATCGATCCGAGAGAAAATGCACCACCTGAATGTAGCGCGGCGCAGCGTGGGCGCGAGGCAGAACACGGACGGCGGCAGCGAGCAAGGACGTCTAGCATGAAGGTTGAGCTCCTCGAGCCGATCTAGGGCTGGGGATAGGAACCAGTAGTGCAACCTGGGTTCGTTCTTGTTGTGGGGATTGAGCCTGTCGATAGCAAGGCATCTGACTAGCCCAGGGTGCGTGTCGAGGACGTGGGACAATGCGTCCAGGCTTTGCTGCGCCCTGCTGCAGAACTCATGGTCGACGATGATGTCCAGGGGGTGTTGTGCCAGAGGGGGCGCCACCGCCGCGAGAGGACAGTGGTCCGCAGGCCATATTTGATGGAGAGGTGGGATACGATGGTTACCAACATCTCGTCGGGGAGGCTGCTGATGAAGTCCATGTTCTCCGGAGGCTCTTGAGGTTCTGGCTCGACTCGCCCCTGCTTGTTGGCCAGCTCGTCCTCCAACTCGCAGCAGGTGGCGATCCTCAGCGGCGGTGCTTGTAGATGAGAACGGAGGACTGTTCTACGTACCTTCCCGAGGCGGTCAAAACAAAAGTCCAAAACCAGCAATAAATTGCAGCGCTCGCGGCGTGCGCGGCGGACTGCTCACAGTCATCCCGTCTAATCAAATAGCTGCCCGCGGTAGTAAATGGTTAGTTGAACACCCACGGTTGGACTAATACGACCGTTTGCGATAATAACGTGGTGGCTATTTGTTAAAAATGCCTAGGAAAATCAATGTATAAAAAGGTGAAACGAACCCTGAATAATTTCATATGTTTAGTGCAGTTGCATGTTGCCTCTGTAAAATAAATCAAGGCGGGAAGATATAACGTATGTCGTTTCGCACACAGATCATGTGACCAAGTTCCCTCTCGGAACCATGAGGCTTCTTGATAGAAGCTCCGGTTTGTATGAAAGAAAATATGGGTCAAAGCCTAGTTGAAAAGGGCAGCAATATCTAACCCCGGCTTACAGAAGGTACAAAAGCATGATGATTAATTGTTCATCAGGTTTATACACAATCCAGATTGAATAGGACAATAACAACAACTCAACCAAAGTTTTCGGCAGTCACAATCAAATGGATCGGTCTGATCCATAAAATCAAGATCCTGGACCAGAAAATCTACTCGTACATGATGACAAGTTGTTGTAAATAGAAGCCGAGCACATTCAGAAGCCCTTTTGTCCACCTGAAACTTCTTTTTATGCTGTTCAATGTGTCCATCCGTGAGAAAGTTTTTGTTAAAAAACTTAATCCTCATGGACAATAGTACTCTCGCATTCAACAGGAAGAATGTGACAAAGCTAGTGTTTGCATGGTTGGATGCATATCCTTCTAGCATTATTGTCCTTAAACGAATGTCATGAGAACTGAGAAAATCCCGGTGCTTCTTATGCCATCGATTGGTTATACCTCTTTGTCCATGTCCTTTAGCCTAAATAGACATGAAGACTGAAAACAGTTAATGTCTAAAAAAATAGTACAGCTGAATGGTTAGTTCTAGTAAAGTATATCAATGTGCTTGATATCATCATCTCTATATACAAATTCTCCAGAAATGGAAAGCATCGCAGCAAGCCGATAATCATGTTCAGATCAAAACACCACGTACTAATATGTAAGGTCTTGACAAAATCCAGCACCATTGATAGGGTACCCATGGACAAACTCTTCATTGGGCATATAACATAATATTAGTACCAAAAGCGTACTCCAAGATTATATAAAGATTATGCGCACAAATGAAAAATGCATCTTATGATTACAAAAGTGTTGATGATATAAAACTTACGCACACAAATGAAAAATGCAGCTTATGATTACAAAAGTGTTGATGATAATATATAGTACCTGAATAAGTGTGGAGCCAACCACCATCTTGTATCCTTTAAACAGATCAGGAATTACACCCAAGGTCTCTAGTTTAGGCGCAAATACCACAGTTATTTGCGAAGGTGCATAACGATAATCAAGGAGCAGCCTTTGGAGTGAAGGGGCGTCTTTGATGACGAGCTCCTCTCCTTTAAAGCAAATTCCAATGCTTACAAGGTGAGGCGACTTTATTTGGAGACAACAGATACAGATTTCTTTTCCAAAAACAAGCAGCAAGCGCTCCAGGGCAGGGCAGCAGGAGTGGATGATGCTGTGGAGTGAGGTCTCCGACAGATCGACCACCACAAGCGCGAGTTTTTTAGCAGTGGGAGTCGAAGCATTTGTACCAGATTGTCTGGTAGATGACACCGGGCCAGGGTGGTGGGGAAAGAGGAGGAAAACCATGAGATGGACACTGGTGGTGAGGGCACAGCTACAACGCTTGGTGGACAGTTATTTGCATAGTAATGGTAGAACTCAAGATGTTGGAGTTTTTTGAATTGACGGGATGTCAGCCAGGCGTTCACCGTGCAAGGTATGTGCAGCAGGCAGCATGCCGAGATGCATAGGCGTTGAACAGAGCCCTGGTGGGAGGAGATGATGGCTCCATGGAGTTTAAAATCATGAATGACAGATAGTCGGCGACAGTCGTGATTAAGAGGTGCGGCACGCCAAAGAGTGCGCCACCGAGATGCGAGGACCTGTGTGCGGCAGCCATCCTTGGTGAGGAGAAGGAAGATGATCTCCCCAAGGATGGTGTCCGGGAGATCGCTGATGCGGTCCGCCCGATATTCTACGGGTTCCTCAGATCCAGGGGGCGTGGCTGCTTCTGCCCGCACTACCAGGTGCGGGATCTACAGCCGGCGGCGCCGCTAGCCGGAGCCTCATCTGTGTACATAGCAATCTGGAAGAAAAAAAAGGCAGAAACATACATGTCGGACATTCAAAATCAATTCTCAAGATCTGGAAGAAAAAAGGGCACAAACATATATGTAGGACATTCAAAATCAATTCTCAAGATGTGGCTATGAATTATTAGCACGCACGCTAACCCTAGTCGGATTATTAGCAAAAAAATCGTTTGTACAGAACAAACAATTAATCACTAACCATAGATACCATTCAAACAATCAATACACTACACAGATCTAACGAATCTTACTCTGATTTCATGGACTGGGTTAACATAACCAAGGGTTTCTGTTCCCAACAAGGGGGGGGGGGGGGCTAACTAGTTTTTTGTCGAAGTCGGAGTCATTGCCGGAGTAGCTGTGGACCTTCGGCTCCGGCTGGGGAGGCACGACGACGGCGACGAAGTCAAGGTCACGCTGCTATCCATGCGAGAGCTCGTCGGCGGCGATAGCAACCTCTGCGCCCAGCTTCATGCATTGCCCGGGTGCTTCACCAGCCCCGGCGTCGCCACTCCCATCGATAGTGCGCTTCAGCAAAATCCTAATACACTCCATGCGGCGGTGACAACTGTGGACGGGGTGTGCGACCGCCTATTATGACCAGCGGATCGGGCGCTCCATTAATATGGAGCAGTGGGAGCGAGGTGGGCGGCGGTCAAAGGGCTGGCTCGCCTCCCGGTGAGCCTGCACAGCGGACTGCTGGCATGCCTACCGTCATTTCACACAGCTACTAGCACGCCCCACGGTGAGTGCGTAGCGAACACGCGCATGCCTCGGCCTCCCGGTCTGCCTGCTAGCATGCGTCTCGTCAACTCACACATGCTCGTACGGCACACGGGACGCGTGCGCGGCACCTATTATATTGATTTTTCCTTTTTGATGATTAATTCTGCCACTTATTGCTTAACCGAAGCACGGCACTTACATTGTTGGTCTAATGCACACGGTTCGAATAAAGAGTTCGTTTGCGATATTGGTTGATAGTTATTTATAACTTCCTGTATGTAAGAAGGTTATATCAAAACTTGTCTCAAATTTGAAAAAAAAATATCACAGTCTATTGGTGTCCATATGACACCACGATAAGTTTCATGAATTTCAACTTAGTTTTGGATTTATTGGATTTTAAAATCAAGATTCTAGATGTTAGAAATTTCTTGCATGGGGACTAAACATGCACCCAGGGACACGTACACATATGATTTTGCAATCCATTTTCGTGCACTATCATGGGTCTCATGTAGATCAAATTTGATTTTTGCACATTTAAATCCCTGGGAAATCAATCAATGTATAAAAAATGGACAGATGTTATCTATTTTTTTTCAATTTTTAACACTAAACTCCTTTGGTCACATGTTCGCTGCAGAAAAAGTTTGACATGCATCTTTGGGCCACATGCACGAGGTGGTCCTAGGACACTCACTCGCGTGGGCCCGCGAGGTCGCCGTCCAGCACTATGACATGCGATGAGAGAGGTTAATTTGACCAACAAGGTGAAGGAAATATGCCCTAGAGGCAATAATAAAGTTGTTATTTTATATTTCCTTATTCATGATAAATGTTTATTATTCATGCTGGAATTGTATTGATCGGAAACCCAAATACATGTGTGAATACATAGACAAACACTGTGTCCCTAGTGAGCCTCTACTTGACTAGCTCGTTGATCAAAGATGGTTAAGGTTTCCTAACCATGGACATGAGTTGTCATTTGATAACGGGATCACATCATTAGGAGAATGATGTGATGGACAAGACCCATCCGTTAGCTTAGCATAATGATCGTTCAGTTTTATTGCTACTGCTTTCTTCATGTCAAATACATATTCCTTCGACTATGAGATTATGCAACTCCCGGATACTGGAGGAATACCTTGTGTGCTATCAAACGTCACAACGTAACTGGGTGATTATAAAGATGCTCTACAGGTATCTTCGAAGGTATCTCTTGGGTTGGCATAGATCGAGATTAGGATTTGTCACTCCGAGTATCGGAGAGGTATCTCTGGGCCCTCTCGGTAATGCACATCATAAGAAGCCTTGCAAGCAAAGTGACTTATTCATAGCATGATGTATTACGGAATGAGTAAAGAGACTTGCCGGTAACGAGATTGAACTAGGTATGAAGATACCGATGATCGAATCTCGGGCAAGTAACATACCGATGGACAAAGGGAATAACGTATGTTGTCATAACGGTTTGACCGATAAAGATCTTCGTAGAATATGTAGGAGCCAATATGAGCATCCAGGTTCCGCTATTGGTTATTGACTGGAGAGGTTTCTTGGTCACGTCTACATAGTTCTCGAACCCGTAGGGTCCGCACGCTTAACGTTCGATGACGATTTAGTATTATATGAGTTATGTGATTTGGTGACTGAATGTTGTTCGGAGTCCCGGATGAGATCACGGACATGATGAGGAGTCTCAAAATGGTCGAGAGGTAAAGATTGATATATAGGACGATGGTATTCGGACACCGGAAGTGTTCCGCAGGGTACCGGGTACATATCGGGTCACCGAAAGGGGTTCCGGGCACCCCCGGCAAAAGATATGGGCCTAATGGGCCAAGAGGGGAAACGCAGCAGCCAGCAGGGGCTGCTGCGCCCCCCATATGGGCCACACCAGAGGAGAAGGAAAGAGGGGAAGAGAGAAGGAAGGGGAGGGATTCGGCCTCCCCCTTCCTTCCCTCCTCCCTCCTCTTTCCTTCCCCCTCCGGTAAATCAAGAAGGGGGGGCGAATTGGGATAGGACCCCAAGTAGGATTCCTCCTACTTGGGGCCCCCCATGGCTGCTCCCCTCCCCTCCCACCTATATATACATGGGGAGGGGGCGCCTAACACACACCAACAATTGTTAGCCGTGTGTGGCGCCCCCCTCCATAGATTACACCCTCGTTCTTATCTTCATAGTGCTTAGGCGAAGCCCTGCGCGGATCACTTCACCATCACCGTCACCACACCGTTGTGCTGACAGAACTCATCTACTTCCTTGACACTTTGCTGGATCAAGAGTTCGAGGGACGTCATCGAGCTGAACGTGTGCAGAACTCGGAGGTGCCGTACGTTCGGTGCTTGATCGGTCGGAACGAGAAGAAGTTCGACTACATCAACTGCGTTGTCAAATGCTTCCGCTTTCGGTCTACGAGGGTACGTAGACATACTCTCCCCCTCTTGTTACTATGCATCTCCTAGATAGATCTTGCGTGAGCATAGGAATTTTTTTGAAATTGCATGCTACGTTCCCCAACACAAGGATGGTCATTTTTTGGTTTTTTATACGTACGGTAGGAGTATATATATAGTACGCATTGAAGAGAGTGGCTGGGAGCAATACTATGCGTCATATAGGACACTCACTCGCGTGCGATGCTTCCATCCGTGGGCTCACGAGGTTGTCCTCCATCACTTTGACCCAGCAAGGAGGTTTCTTTTTAGGTTGTGTTGCGGTAGGAGTATATAGTACGCGTCGAAGTGGGAAGGAGGGGGCCGGGGCAGCACATATATACTACACACACGTCATGAATCGATCTCGCTCCATGTGGGGACTTTTCGGTTTCCGAGGCAGGTGTCGCAAAGAAGTTGTGCATACTGGGTATTAAAAACATCACCAACACATTAGGCCACGTGCAGACGATGGTTGTCACTCATTCGCCTGCGACTCTTCCCTCCATGGGCCCGTGAGGTCGTCATCCATCTAATATATGACACAACGAGAAAGGTAATTTGATGAACAAGGAGATTATTTTCGGGTTGTGTTACTGTACGTAGGAGTATATATTACGCGTCGAAGAGGGGAGGGGGGCAACATATATATACTACGTGTCATGAACCTCGGTTCGTGTGGGGGACTTAAAGGTTTCCGAGGAAGGTGCCACATCAAAGTTCTGCATATATATTAGGTATTCAAACATCACAACCACACATCTCCATACATGTGTTTGGCCCACAAGCAAGCGATGGCGGTTGTCCTCTAGCACTCACTCACGGGGTTATCGGCGAGATGCTTCGTCCATCTCTGTGTGCCCGCTTGCTCAATCACTTCGACCGACAGCGATAGAGATTAATTTGACTTATAATTAGGAGGGGATTAAATTTTGGTTCGTCTTATATGGTTCGGTACATGCAACTATACTTCGCGCGCATGTGTACGCACGAATCCCTCCCACCGGGTCGAAGTGGGGGGGCGAGCACGCGACGCATCCTGAACCAAATCTGTGTGGGGACTGTGCATTTTTCGACGCATGCATGTGCTACATCAAAATGTTGTGCTTTTGGTATTCAAACATATATGCATGCATCACGCATGTCCATACATATGTTTGGGGCACATACATGCAGTGGTTATCTGTGGACACTCTCCCTCGCTTGGTTATCATCAACGGCCTATATATTCGTGGGCCCGCGTGGACGTCCATCACTTCGACCAACAACGCGAGAGAGGTTACTAGGGTGGATTCTTCTTCTCTTGGTTCGCGTTACCGTATAGTCGTACATCGATCATGGTGAGATTCGAGACCTAAGTTCGAGGGCTCGCATACACATGGATCCCTATATATATAGTATACTACCCGTCGTGAAGCCTCACTCCGTGTGGGGACTTTCCGGTTCCAAAAGCACGTGGCCACATCAAAGTTGTGCATTGGGTATATTCAAACACCACATGACACTTCATACATATGTTTGTGCCACATGCATGCAATGGTTGTCTTCAGGCACTCCCTCGCGTGGTTATCGGTGACAAGCTAGCCTATTTTGTGGGGCCGCATGTGGAACGTCAATGCATGAATTTGACCCAACAAACACGAGAGGTTATACGACCAATGTGGTGATTCTTCTTGGTAAGTGTCTTACAATACGCCTTGGTGAGATGCCCCCTCCCACCGACTCAAAGTGTGTGTGTGGGGGGGGGCACAGTACTACTTAGTACTAGATGAACCTCCGTGGGGTCGGGGATGCCCGGTTAATTTGTGATGCACCTGTGCCACATCAAATTTGTGATTTGGTTATTTAAATATCATAGCACATCGTTTTCACACACACACACACACGCACACGCACACACACACACACACACACACACACACACATCGGGCCACCCGCAGATATGGTTGGTAAGTGATCTCACCCATCTAACGCCAGAAGAACACATCTGTGGGCCCGCACACAGTCCACATTTGACCGGAGCAAAGGGGGGAGGGGGGTTGATGTACTCCTTTCGGTTTTGTGTTACGGTACGATGAGATGTTAGACCTAGCTATTTGGGGGCATGCGTTCATAGCTAGGATTCCCCTCCCGGCAACACGAAGTGTGTGTGTGTGTGTGTGTGTTTGGGAGGGCTAGCAATAATAATGTGCGCTTTGTGCGACAGGTGCCACATCAAAGTTGTGCACTGGGTATTTGAACATCAAACCACCCTTTTCATACATATATTTGGTCCACATGCAAGTGTGTTCGTGTTTTGACCCTTTCCCGCATTTTTTTGGCCAAATTTATAAACAACAGACGAGTCGGATGCAGCAACCGTCTGCGATCGGGTACGAATCAGACACGGTTCCCTAGGACTACCCGTGTGCCGCGCCCCTGCCCCTGTCACCCACATGATCATAGTAGATTGGGCTCCACGAGGCTTTCCTCCCCCTCTCGAAAATATCTACCCGCGTAGATGGTTTTTCTGTTTGATAGCACACGATTAGTATGTCTGGACCGTGTGCGATGTCTGTTACTCCCACTCTGCTTCAATCAGTAGATCCAAATTTTTAGTAGCCCCGGCATTTTACTCCCGCCTCCATCCCTCGCAATCTCAAAAATATCTGCTCGGCTCGAGTGTTTTTTTGTTTGATAGCACACGATTATTATGTTTTAACCGTGTGTGATGTTCGTTACTCCTGCCCCGCTCTGCTTCAATCCCTTGATCCAAATTTTCGGTAGCCCCGCCATTTTACTCCCACCTAGTAAAATTTTCAGTACCCGCGGCATTTCCTCAAACACCACCATGGACCCTCTCCACACACACACCCCAAATCCTTCGCTCACCCCAAATCCCCCGCTCACACACATACACACCACCCCTCCCTCGCTCCAAACCTAGCCAGGTCACCGCCGCCGCCGCGCCGCCTTCATCGTCAACCTCTGCCGGTTAGCCCGTGCAGTTTACCCACCGATATACATACCCTCGCCGCCCTGAGTTTCTTAGATGACGCCTGCAAAATGCCCCCTTTCCCAGATATCCCCATCCCCACCCCCCTCCCCCACTCCAGAGCATCGCAGCCTAAGCCCGGCTACGCTTCCCGGGGAGCTCGAGGAGCGAATGGCCCAAAAGAGCTTTACCGCGGCCTCTTCACCCGACGTCGGTGAGGTGGCCGCCGAGGAAGCTGACGACAATGACTGGACATGGATTGAGCCTTTTAATCAGCGGGCTAGAGTATTCTGGCATGTCGCGGATGCCGGCTACGACATCGAGGTCATCGACACCGATGGCTTGACGCGGGTTATGTCATAGGTTAAGTTTCCCACCCCCAACCCTTCGGGTTCGACAACCGTTGATCTCATTTATGGCCCTGCCGCTGATCTCCTGCGGCTCGTTATGAACAATTTACCATCCTTCATCGCCATGGAGCCCCTTTTGTCATTTCTGAAGGACACGTTCTGTGATGCTGGCTTGGGATCCTCGGCTGGCAAGTCAGACCTCATCGACGGCGACCACGAGGAGGAGCCAATCTGTGACAAGTGAGGAAACCCATGATTTGTTTTCTCGAACCCCTTTTGTAGTGAGAACATGTCTAGTATTTATTGCTATATTTGGTTGTTTGCATTACGCCTTGTTTATTTCTACGGTTTATGGTTGTTCGGTTGTTTGTAGTTAGCATATGTCCAGTTTCAATTGCCATCTTTGGTTGTTCATAGTATGCCTTATTTATTTCAGCTATTAACAGTGTGATGTTCTATATGTGCTAGTATGAACTGTGCAGTTCAATTTCATCAATACCAAATTTAACAATAGCTCTATGAATGACTATATTTGGTTGCTGTTAAGCATGTTGTACTCCCTCCGAATCTTTTTAGTTCACATATAAGATTTGTCTAAAGTCAAGCCTCTTAAAGTTTGACCAACTTTATAGAACAAAATACCAACATTCAAAATATGAAATAAATATCAGTACATGTGTCATGACTTAAATTTTCATATTGTATAACTTTAGCATGGTAGATGTTGATATTTTTTCATATAAATAAGGTCAAACTTTATGAAGTTTGACTTCAGACAATTCTTATATGCAGAGTAAAAAGGACCGAAGGGAGTATTGAACATGCCTTTCCATTTGATTTAACAATGGCACTATTTGGATACTCTAACTTAGATAGAGGTTAGAGTTAGTTTCTAGCTCATGACAGTTAAAAGGGAGAGAGAGAGAGATTGGTGGAATTGTTGATTGTATTGCTTGAGCCTCATGGGCATATATATAGGAGTACATGGTCATCTTGGAGTACAAGTCAAGGTAGAATAAATCCTACGCTATCCTACGTTTCCTAAATAACAACGATACTAAACAATGAATAACCCTGAACTAACTCTAGCCAAAGAGGTGTTTGGCTGACAGTGTTATATTGACAATAAATGCACTAGGAGAACTAGCCCCAATCAGCACCTCTTGGGTGGGATAGTTGTTTTGGGTGGGTTTGACGCAACTAGCTCAAACTAGCCCTCGTGTTTGGATACTTTAGGGCTATTAGAGACCAAACTAGCTCAAACTAACTCTAACCCATGGATCCAAACAGGGCCAATAACTAGTGTACTTAGACCTGCACAATACAAGTTTGAATGACTATGTTTGCTTGTTTTTAAATATTAGGCCTGTTGCAGTTAATAACACACCTTTCCACTTCTTGTTTTTAAATATTAGGTTTTTAACAATTTGGTCTTGCACATGTAGGTCCTGCTGTCAGAGGTTTTGACCCATTGTTTGACCCTTTTTGCATATGTGGAAATGAGTTGTCCATGAATATCAGTCAAGTCAAGAAACTCAGAAAGATTGTTATGATAAAGAAATTAGCGACAAAAAACAACAAGATCTTTGTCTGCAAAATGAAGAAGACATCAACTCACTACGGGATGGTACTAACTGTTATACCTTGTCTTTTTAATTCCTTTGCGCCATTTCAAATCTAGAGAAGATATTTATGCATATCCTTGTTTTCAGGCCTTTCCAAAGCAGTTCACTAATGATTACCTCTCAAACCACCTGTATGGTCAGGAGGCGAGGAAGGTTTTCATACAACACCCACGGTTCAATATTGAAGTGTTCCTGAAGAGGATGAAGGATGGACGGTCAATCATCCACATGCACTGGCCTAAAGTTGCAAAGACCTTCAACATCAATGAAGGCTCAATATTCACCTTCTGCTTCAGCAGTTTTCCAGATGAGATTCATCTGTCTATGTACCGTCTATGATGCTAATTTCGAAAGGTTATAGATGTTGCATGTGAAACTTGGTGCTGGTCCAGTTGTGTAATGGGGTAGCTGAGTGCTGAAGCTATATGATGTTGTACTCTGATGTATTTCAATTATGAAATCTTGCTTCCTTAATATGGAAATGAAATATATTGTGTGCTTAATATGAAATGTCAATTAGATTAATAAATGGATTATTAATAATAGGGCAATTAGCCTGCTAATGGCCAATTAGCCTGTTAATTGGGTTTTTCTATTGCAAACGGTTATTGAGAAAACACCGTGGGCGATGACCTCAGGCAACGCACACAGTTTCTAGGAATAAACCGTGTTGGATCAATGAACAATCACACATGACATCCTCTTGAAAACTGTTTGCGTTAGGCCACCTTGCGCAAACATTTACCACATAAAAAGTGTGTATGATGGAGAGCCTTTGCCACACAGTTTCTTCTACGCACCGTGCGTGATGCAGTCAATAACGCAAATGATAAAACTGTTAATATCATGTGCAATGGCAACGCTATCACAAACGATTTAATAGGGGAAATTGTGTGTGATGTACCTGCGAACGAAAACATTTTCCTTGGAGTGACTGTGTGGGGTGTATATACGAACGGAAATGTACTTCTTGGATTAACTGTGTGGGATGTACATACTAACAGAAACGTATTCCTTGGATTGACTGTGTGGAATGTACATACAAATGGAAACATTTAGCGGGGACTGACTGTGTGGGATGTACTTACGACTAGAAATGATTTGGCCTGTATAATTGTATTTTTTAGCACAACTATATGTATAACCGTATTTGATCGCTCGCTGGTTGCACACGACCTCATTTTGCCGAGCGTGTGTGCCAGGATGGCATATCCCCAACGGTTTCTGGGTCGTGTGGGAAGGACCCCCTATCGCAGTCACTCACTAGGCGACGGTTCAGAACGCTGTCGCGGAAAGGGGTTAAAAACCGTTTGTATAGCACCTTGCTGTACAAGTGGGTAGGTCTCTGGATCGTGCCAAGATTCGGATGCATACATCAGGAGGTTCACTCGGACGGCTCTGCGACTCTCGGATGATCACACGTCACTCGGCGGACGGACCACCACTCGGACGTAGAGGACAAGAGGACGTCGTTGGAGCTGCAACCGTTGGGGAATCCTAAGTCATCCACTAAACAGAGTTATAGTTGCCGTTACCTGTAACTGTTGTAGTAGAGGCTCATTACACTAGTAACTGACTCATTCAATGACAGTTAATGCCTCGGCGGCGTGGGAGACCTGGGGCTGCAACGCACTCTATATAAGCCGCCCCCACTCCATAGCAAGGCACGTGCAATCTCTGTAACCATATCCATCAAATCAAAGCAAGCCTCTGGGCACAAGACATAGGGCTTTTACCACCGCCGAGACGGGCCTGAGCTTGTTAAACACCGAGTGTTACACCTACGCCGTAGCTAGTCTCTGCCCCTTATTCGTACCCCTAGTACTCATTGTCAGGATCATAACCCCGACAGTTGGCGCCCACCATGGGGCTAGGCGTCTAGCAAAGTTTCACGGTGTAGGTGGATTTCTTCATCATCATGTCAGTCGGCGGTGAATTCCGCTTCGGGGCGATCTCCTTCATTGCCGATGACTCAGCATGGCTACGCGAGGCCCCGCTAGACATGGAGGCATTGCTCGTCCATGGTGCGACGCACTTCCGTGCTTCCTCCTATGGAGTCCTTCGACAGCCCTCGGCTCCATACCGAGTGGTAGTCCACCCCACCATTATGCGTTGTCGCAAACGCTCCGGGCGTTCACGGCTGCAACGCTGGATCAAGCACGCTGTTGCCACCCAGGCAGCAGTGGAACAAGTGGCGGCTCTCGAGTTCGAGGAGCCCGCCCTCGACCTCTCTAACGGGTCACTCGGTGATTCCTCAGAGGAATCTGAATCCGAAAGCATCGAGTCGACCGCCGAGATTCTCATGGCGGATAACACCGAGCACCGCGTACCCCCAGGTTACACGGAGCCCAAAGACGGCCATGCGGGTACGTCCCACATCAACACCAACAGCGGCTTTCCTGGCCACGAGCCATATGTCCCTCAGGCTCTCACTCAGGAGCAGCGGGACAAGCTCCGTCGTAGGAACGACCAGCTCCTGAACACTCCCATCACCGGGACGACTCTCGAGGCGATTGCCATGGAGTCGGCTTGCCTGGCCACTCTGGCCGAGAGCGATCGCCTCGAACGACTTCAGAGGGAGCTGGACGAACGCGAGCGCCATCAACCCAGTGCCAGTCGGCACAAATGCCGCTCTACTCGAGTGCCAACCTCGTAAGTATCAAGTCCTCAGTACTCCACTTCAAAATCTAGCAGCCACCACTCGGATCGCAGATTCCATTCAGCCCTCTGGCTCTTCGGCCGGAGAAGGGATTCTTCAGATCCAGGCGCTCCTCAAGATGGCGCTGTTGAAGAATGCAACGGTGTCCCAGTCCAGAGACCGGATCCATAGCACATCCGTGCGTGCGGAGACCGTCCAGTCGGACCATAGCCCACTCGGCTCGGGCAGGCACCGAGCCACTTCCTCCTCCATAGATCGTCACGAAGATCGGAGGCGCAATCGAGTTGCGTCGCCCCGGCGTAATGACGACTACGATCGTGCCTTGATGCCTCCATCACGAGATGTCGCGTACGGGCACCAGCCCTACGATGATAGACAGACACACGGCGGCGACCACAGGCTGAGTCCTTCTCATCCATCAAGAGACGCTCGAGACCCGCTGTTCAACGCAAGATCCGTTCTCGCTCAGAACCTGGTCGACAGAGGCCGGACCCTGCGAGAAGGCCAAGATCACGACGCACCGAGTGGTTCCGTACCATCAGGTACCGAGTGCTTCAGTAGTTACATACGAGCGGCTAAGGTTCCCAACAACTTCAGGTTGGCCACGGGGATCAGCAAATTTGCTGGCGAGTCCAAGCCTGAGATATGGCTAGAAGATTATCGAGTGGTGGTCCAGATCAGCGGCGGCAACGACAATGTGGCCATGAAGCATTTGCCACTGATGCTAGAAGGATCCGCTCGGGCCTGGCTTACTCAACTCCCGCCAGGCAGCATATTCTGTTGGGACGACCTGGCGAGGGTATTCGTCAAGACTTTTGAAGGCACATACAAGAGACCGGGTGGCCTAACCGAGCTGCAACACTGCATGCAAAGGCAAAATGAGACTCTCTGAGAGTTTATTCAGCGGTGGAGCACCCTACACAATATGATGGAGAGCGTCACCGAGCACCAGGCAATCTGCGCCTTCAAGGCCGGAGTTAGGTACCAGGAGCTAAACATGAAGTTCGGTCGAACTGAGACCCCGACTCTTAGTCGAGCTATGGAGATAGCCAACCGGTATGCCAACGATGAATAGGAAGACCGACTGAGGAGCAGCAAGAGCAAAGCAGGCTATGCGCATCAGTCGGAGAACAAGGGCAAGAAGCACAAGCGGAAAGCGGATGCTGGAGGGAGCGCCGAGGCTGCGGCTCTGGCTGGCCACGGCAAAAAGAGCTCCCAAAAGTAGAAGAAAGATTGGAAAGGGAAAAAGCAAGTCACCATGAAGAGCGACATCCTCGACCAACCTTGCCAGATCCATACGAAGAAAGATGAGGAGGGCAATTTGATTTTGCCCAAGTACACCACTCGGGAGTGTCGACTCCTGAAGCAAGAGATGCGGTAAGATTCCTCTGGAGACAAGGATGAAGATGACGATGACGGAGCCAAAGGTACCTCCGGGTACCCCAATGTCGAGAACGTCTTGATGATCTTCGCTGACATCGAGAGCAAGAGTCACCTCAAAGTCATCAACCGGGAGGTCAATATGGCAGTTCCGATGGTCACCAAATATCTCGACTGGGCCAAGACACCAGTAACCTTTGATCAGTCGAATCACTCAGCCCACATACTGACCCCTGGGCGGCAGGACTTGGTGGTAGATCCAGTCGTGGGAGGAGTCCGACTGCACAAAGTTCTAATGGACGATGGTAGCAGGCTCAATATCATCTACACTGACACATTGGAGGCGATGGGTATCCCAATGACCCAGCTAAGCAAGAGTAACATGCAGTTCCACGGGGTAATCCCTAGGAAGAAGGCCAAATCACTCGGCCAGATTGCCCTCGACGTCATATTCGGCGAGGAGAAGAACTTCCGAAAGGAACGGCAGACTTTCAAGGTGGTGGACTTCTGAAGTGCTTATCACGCCATCCTGGGTAGGCCTACCTACGCACGTTTTATGGCCCATCCATGTTACGTGTATCTTAAGGTTAAGATGCCAGGGCCAAAAGGTGTGATCACCATCACAGGCAATCAGAAGTTCGCCGAAGAGTGCCTCCAGAAGGGCTCCCAGATTGCTGATGAGCAGATGGTAATGGCCGACCTGGACGAATACAAGAAGGCGCTGGACACAAGCGAGTTATTAAAGTCCAAGAAGCCGACTGTGGAATCTGCTTTCCAGTCGACCGAAGAAATGAAGTCGGTGCACATCCATCCCGAATACCCGAACACTGCCCCGACCAACATCTCCACCACCCTCGACATCAAATAGGAAGTCGAGCTTGTCTAGTTCCTCCGTGAGAACTAGGACATCTTCGCATGGGAACGTTCTGACATGTCGGGTGTTCCCAGGGAGCTGGCCAATGATGAAGCCTGTCAAAGAGCACCTTCGACGGTCCTCCACCAAGAAGCACAAGGTGATTGGCGAGGAGATAGCGCAGCTCCTAGCCGCCGAGTTCATCCGAGAGGTGTACCACTCCGGGTGGCTCGCCAATGTCGTCATGGTGCCGAAGAAGAATAATTCTCTCCGAATGTGTATTGATTTTAAACACATCAATCAGGCCTGCCTGAAAGATCATTTTCCTCTCCCTAGCATAGCCAGATAGTAGATTCTACTGTCGAGTGTGAGCGGTTGTCATTTCTGGATGCGTACTTTGGGTACCACCAGATCCGAATGTATGGTCCCGATGAAATAAAAACATTGTTCGTCACCCCGTTCGGGTGTTTTTGCTATATCACCATGCCATTAGGATTGAAAAAGGCTGGGGCCACTTTTCAGCGCATGATCCAAAAGTGCCTGCGGAAACAAATCAGTCGAAATGTGGAGGCCTACATGGATGACATCGTGGTCAAATCCAGGAAAGGTTCCAACCTCCTGTCTGACCTCACCGAGACCTTCGCGAATTTGCGCGCTGATACGTCTCCGTCGTATCTACTTTTCCTATCGCTTTTGCTCTTGTTTTGGACTCTAATTTGCATGATTTGAATGAAACTAACCCAGACTGACGCTGTTTTTAGAAGAACACCATGGTGTTGTTTTTGAAGAATTATTTTGCAATAAAAGAAAAATACTGGAGCCAAGAACCACCGGAGGGGGGCCCCTGGTCGAGCACAACCCACTAGGGTGCGCCACCCCCTCCAGGCGCGCCCAGGTGGGTTGTGCCCACCTGGTGGCCCTGCAGACCCTAATTCCAACTCCTTAAATACCTATTTTCGGAGAGAAAAATGAGGAAGGAAGAATTATTGCGTTTCACGAGACGGAGCTGCCGCCACCTCATGTTCTTCATCGGGAGGCCAGATCTAGAGTTCGTTTGGGGCTCCGGAGAGGGGAATCTTCGGTCTTCGTCATCACCAACCCTCCTTCATTGCCAATTCCATGATGCTCCCCACCGGGAGTGAGTAATTCCTTCGTAGGCTCGTTGGTCGGTGAGGAGTTGGATGAGATTCATCATGTAATCGATTTAGTTTTGTTAGGGCTTGATCCCTAGTATCCACTATGTTCTGAGATTGATGTTGCTATGACTATGCCATGCTTAATGCTTGTCACTAGGGCCCAAGTGCCATGATTTTAGATCTGAAATGTTTATGTTTTCACCATTATATCTATGTTCTAGATCCGATCTTCCTAGTCATATGCACCTACTATGTGTTATGATCCGTAAAGCCCATGGTGACAATAATCGGGATACTTTCCGGTGATGACCGTAATTTGAGGAGTTCATGTATTCACTATGTGTTAATGCTTTGTTCCGGTTCTCTATTAAAAGGAGGCCTTAATATCCCTTAGTTTCCTTATGGACCCCGCTGCCACGGGAGGGTAGGACAAAAGATGTCATGCAAGTTCTTTCCATAAGCACGTATGACTATTTACGGAATACATGCCTACATTATATTTATGAATTGCAGCTAGTTTTGTATCGCCCTAGGTTATGACTGTTATATGATGAATATCATCCAACGAATTCACCGATCCAATGCCTACGAATTTTCCACATATTGCTCTTGCTAAGTTACTACTGTTGTTGCTACTGTGACACTTGCTACAAAACCATTGCTATCACTGTTACCGTTACTGCTACTATTATCACTGCTACCAAAATTATCATATTACTGTGCTACTGATCACTTTGCTGCAGATATTTAATCTCTAGGTGTGGTTGAATTGACAACTCAACTGCTAATACTTACAAATATTCTTTGGCTCCCCTTCTGTCGAATCTATAAATTTGGGTTGAATACTCTACCCCCGAAAACTGTTGCGACCCCTATACTTGTGGGTTATCACGTGCCTTCGGGATTAAACTCAACCCAGCTAAGTGCACATTCAGCATACCCGCAGGAAAGTTACTCGGTTTCCTTGTTTCCGAACATGGGATCGATGCCAATCCCGAGAAGAT
This sequence comes from Thinopyrum elongatum, assembly GCA_011799875.1. Classification (NCBI taxonomy): domain Eukaryota; kingdom Viridiplantae; phylum Streptophyta; class Magnoliopsida; order Poales; family Poaceae; genus Thinopyrum; species Thinopyrum elongatum. Next base: position 231,913,541 of record CM022298.1, read on the forward strand.
CGGGGCTATCATCCGAATGAAGCAACCAGAACGTCTCCATGACATACAACGCCTCACGGGCTGCCTGGCGGCCCTGAGCAGATTCATCTCAAGACTCAGAGAAAAAGCCCTGCCGCTTTACCGATTGATGAAGAAGACTGACATATTCGAGTGGACTCTCGAAGCGCAGGCCGCGTTCCAGGAACTTAAAGCCCTGCTTTCCACCCAGCCGGTGCTAGCAGCTCCGGGCAGCAAAGAGCCTTTACTCTTATACATCGCGGCCACAGGCCGAGTTGTTAGCACGGTCCCCACACTGTAATGGGAAGAACAAGGCAAAACCTTCAAGCTCAAGTGACCAGTCTACTACATCTCCGAAGTCTTGACCCCGTTCAAGCAAAGGTATCCGCATTATCAGAAGCTAGTATATGGAATTTACCTGACTGCAAAGAAGGTGGCGCGTTACTTTCAAGAACATGCGGTCACAGTGGTGAGCGATGCCTCTCTGTCTGAGATCATGAACAACAGAGATGCCACGGGCCAAGTGGCTAAGTGGGCCATCGAACTCCTTCCGTTGCACATCAAGTTTGAAGCCAAGAAAGCCATCAAGTCACAAATCCTGGTAGATTTCCTGGCTGAATGGATTGAGCAAGTGCAGCCCGTCTCGAGTGTTCCCGAACACTGGATGATGTTCTTCGATGGCTCCAAGATGCTCCACGTCTCCGGGGCCGGAGTGGTCTTGGTGTCCCCTAAGGGGGATCGACTCAGTTATGTACTTTAGATTCACTTCGACTCCTTCAACAACGAATATGAATACGAAGCTCTCCTATATGGGCTGCGAATGGCAATTTCTCTGGGAATTCGCCGGTTGATGGTCTATGGTGACTCGGATCTAGTGGTGAACCAAGTCATGAAAGAGTGGGATATCCGCAGCCCTGCGATGACTCGCTATTCCAACACTGTCAGGAAACTGGAGAAACACTTTGAAGGGCTGGAGCTCCATCATGTGCCACGCCTCAAGAATCAAGCAGCCGATGATTTGGCCAAAATGGGCTCAACTCGAAAGACAGTACCAAAGAATGTGTTCCTGGAACACTTGCACTCGTCCATGATCAAGGAAGATCTTTCATAGAAGAGCCCCCGCAACCAGTCGGACCTTCCAATCCGACTGAAGTAAACATTCCCGCAGTAATTGACCTAGTCCAAGAGATACTGGTCATCACTCCCGAGTGGACTGAGCCATACCTGGCATACCTACTCCGGCAGGAGCTCCCGGCGGATGAAGATGAAGCCCGCCAGATCATCCACCGATCCAAGGCTTTCGCTGTCATGGGAGATCAACTGTACAAGAAAAGTATGACTGGAGTTACTCAGTGATGCATATCACTAGAGGAAGGACAGCAAATTCTGCAGGAGATTCACTCGGGAACATGTGGGCACCATGCGTCCTCTAGGACCTTGGTCGTCAAAGCATTCAGAGCCCGATTCTATTGGCCCCGAGCCAATGAGGCCGCCCGAGACATAGTGGATTGATGACCCACAAGTATAGGGGATCAATCATAGTCCTCTCGATAAGTAAGAGTGTCGAACCCTACGAGGAGCAGAAGGAATTGACAAGTGGTTTTCAGCAAGGTATTTCTGCAAGCACTGAAATAGTCGGTAACAAGTAGTTTGATAGCAAGATAATTTGTGACGAGCAAGTAACGCTAACGGTAAATAAAGTGCAGCAAGGTAGCCCAATCCTTTTGTGACAAAGGACATGCCAAAATGGTCTCTTATGATAAGCAAAGCGTTCTTGAGGGTACACGAGAATTTCACCATATCACTTTCATGATGTTGGTTTGATTCGTGTTCGCTACTTTGATAATTTGATATGTGGGTGGACCGGTGCTTAGGTGCTGTTCTTACTTGAACAAACCTCCTACTTATGATTAACCCCCTCGCAAGCATCCGCAACTACGGGAAAAGTATTAAGATAAAATCTAACCATAGCATTAAATATTTGGATCCAAATCGGTCCCTTACGAAGTAGCGCATAAATTAGGGTTTAAGCTTCTGTCACTCTAGCAACCCATCATCTAATAACTACTCCACAATGCATTCCCTTAGGCCCAAATATGGTGAAGTGCCATGTGGTCGACGTTCACATGACACCACTAAGGGAATCACAACATACATATCATCAAAATATCGAACACATATCAACTTCACATGATTACTTGCAACATGACTTCTCCCGTGACCTCAAGAACAAAAGTACATACTCACAAATGATAACCATGCTCAAGATAATAGGGGTATTAAATAGCATAGTGGATCTGAACATATAATCTTCCACCAAATAAACCATATAGTAATCAACTACAAGATGTAATCAACACTACTAGTCACCCACAGGTAGAAATCTGAGGTTCCGGTACAAAGATTGAACACAAGATATGAACTAGGGTTTGAGAGGAGATGGTGCTGTTGAAGATGTTGATGGAGATTGCCCTCCCAAAGATGAGAGGGTTGTTGGTGATGACGATGGCGATGATTTCCCCCTCCGGGAGGGAAGTTCCCCCGGCGGAATCGCTCCACCGAAAGGCAAAAGTGCTCCTGCGCAAGTTCCGCCTCGAGACGGTGGCGCTTCATCCCGAAAGTCTCCCCAATGACCTATATACTAGAAGATGGGCACCGGAGGTGGGCCGTGCTAGGCACAACCCACTAGGGCGCGCCTGGGGGCCCAGGCGCCCCCTGGTGTCTTGTGCTCACCAGGGGGGGCCCTCCGGTAGTTATTTTCTCTAGTATTTTTTATATATTCCAAAACAATTCTCCGTAAATTTTTAGCTCATTTGGAGATGTGCAGAATAGGTAACTCTGACGTAGCTTTTTCAAGCCCCGAATTCCAGCTGCCGGCATTCCCCCTCTTTGTGTAAACCTTGCATATTATGAGAGAAAAGGCATTAGAATTACTCCAAAAAGCATTATTATGCATAAAAACATTATAAATAACAGTAGGAAGACATGATGCAAAATGGACTGATAGGTCTCCAACGTATCTATAATTTTTGCTTGTTCCAGGTTGTTATATTATCATTCTTGGATGCTTTACAATCATTTTATAGCAACTTTATATCATTTTTTGGGACTAACCTATTGACATAGTGCCCAGTGCCAGTTGTTGTTTTTTGCTTGTTTTTTACTTCGCAGAAATTCAATACCAAACGGAGTCCAAATGCAGCGAAACTTTTTGGAGAATTTTTCTGGGCCAGAAGACACCTGATGGGCCAAAGAAGTACCAGAGGGGGGCTCCGAGGGGAGCACAACCTACCAAGGCGTGCCCTGGTAGGTTGTGCCCACCTCGGTGGCCTCCTGCACCGCCCCTTCACCCTATAAATACCCAAATATTCCAGAAACCCTAAAGGATTCGACAAAACACAATTCCAGCCGCCGCAAGTTCCAGAACCACGAGATCCAATCTAGACACAGTCACGGAGGGGTTCATCATCCTCATTGGTGCCTCTTCGATGATGCGTGAGTAGTTCATCATAGACTTACGGGTCCGTAGTCAATAGCTAGATGTCTTCCTCTCTCTCTTTTGATTCTCAATACAATGGTCTCTTGGAGATTTCTTTGATGTAACTTTTTTTTGCGGTGTGTTTGTTCGGATTCGATGAACTTTGAGTTTATGATCAGATCTTTATTCATGAATATTATTTGAGTTTTCTCTTGATCTCTTATATGCATGATTATTTATAGCTTCGTATTTCTTCTTCGAATCTTTGGTTTAGTTAGGCCAACTAGATTGATTTTTCTTGCCATGGGAAGAGGTGCTTTGTGATGGGTTCGATCGTGCGGGGTTCTTTCCCAGTGACAGAAGGGGTAGCAAGACATGCATGTATCGTTGCTATTAAGGATAACAAGATGGGGGCTATTCCTACATGAATAGATCTCGTGTACATCATGTCATCGTTCTTATTGCATTACTCCATTTTTCCATGAACTTAGTACACTAGATGCATGCTGGATAGCGGTCGATGTGTGGAGTAATAGTAGTAGATGCAGGCAGGAGTCGGTCTACTAATCTTCGACGTGATGCCTATATATTGATCATTACCTTGGATATCGTCATAATTATTCAATTTTCTATCATTTGCCCAACAGTAATTTGTTTACCCACCGTATGCTATTTTCTTGAGAGAAGCCACCAGTGAAATCTACGGGCCCTGGGTCTACTCTTTATCATATTTGCTTTGAGATCTAATTTTATTTGCTTTTGTTTTCAGATCTATTATTCCAAAAACCCAAAAATACCTTGCTGCAATTTTTTGCTACTTATTTTATTTCACGTTTTATCGAGATCTATTTATCCAATCTACATAATTTTTATCCCGTCAACTTGACAATTTCTGGCGCCGTTACCCGTAAGAGGGATTGACAACCCCTCATAAGCGTCGGATTGCAAGTATTTGTTCTTTGTGTGCAGATACCATTTACATAGTGTTGCTTGGTTCTCCTACTGGAATGATACCTTAGTTTCATAACTGAGGGAAATACCTACCATAGCTGTGCTGCATCATCCCTTCCTCTTTGGGGAAATACCGACGTAGTTCAACCGACATCAAAAGGAATTTCTGGCGTCGTTGTCGGGGAGACATCATCAACATCTATCAGGTTCCTAATCACAAATCTCGTCTCCTTGCAATTTACATTATTTGCCATTTGCCTCTCGTTTCCTTCTCCCCAACTTCACAAAAATTTGCCGTTTTATTCGCCCTCTTTTTCGTTCACCTTTTTCTCGTTAGATCTATCTTTTTGTGTGTGATTTTGTTTGCCACTTTGTCGTTATGACTAGCATGACTACTCCTCCTATGTCACCAGATTTTGAAGTTTTATACTTCAAACAGAAAATAAGAGAAAATTTGAAAGATGCTTGGTATAGGCTAATGGAATCCTATAGCATTTGCAATCTAAAGGGGGATGCAAAGATTTTGCTTCGAAATTTTTATATAGGATTAGCTTTGCATCACAGAGTACTTTTGGATTTTCCCGCTAAAGGGAACTTTATTGAACTTGATGCCAATACTGCTTATGAGATCCTAGAAGGGATTTTGGGAATTCCACCACTAAAAAAGGGGATTTCTTTTACTCAAGAAGGGGCTCAAATTTTAGACAAGTTGAGTGATTTGCATAAACATATGGTCGAGTTGCAAAAATATAATGAACCTCTCAAACATATTAGTGGAAACCTCAATCGCATGAATACTTTGATTACTCTTTGCAATAAACGTTTGGATATTTTAGATCTCAAGATGGTTTCTTTTCCTGAAAACTTGGGGAAGCATAAAGAGCCTCCCGGCTTTGAGAAAGCCCTTACCAATGTAGCAATAAATAAAGATGACAATACTTGAATCTATGCATTATGCCTAGCTAGGGGCATAAAACGATAGCGCTTGTTGGGAGGCAACCCAATGAATAAATTTTATTTTTACCTTTTTATTTATGTTCTTGAGTGTTTGCACAATTATTCCTCTGTTATGATTGTGTTTTTTATGTTTTAATTAGTGTTTGTGCCAAGTAAATCCTTTGGGATCATGTTGGGTGATAGTTGATTTGATCTTGTTGGAAAACAGAAACTTTTGCGTCCAGTAAAATAATTTTGTAAAATCACATAAGCGACGAAAAATTCTGATTTTTTTACAAAAGATTGACATACAAATTACCTACATTGTCCTAAGTATTCAGAATTTTTGGAGCTACAGAAGTATACAAAGTTTCCAGATTACTACAGACTGTTCTGCTTTTGATAGATTCTGTTTTCTTTGCATTGTGTGCTTATTTTGATGAATCTATGGAGTATATTGGAGGGTATAAGCCACAGTAAAGTTGGAAAACAGTAGATATAATGCAATAATAAAATATGAATGGGTTTGCAACAGTACTTAGAGTGGTGATTTGCTTTATTATACTAACGGATCTCACGAAGGTTTTGTTAGGTTTTGGGTGATTGAAGTTTTCAAGTATTGGGTGAGATCACGATGGATGAAGGAATAAGGAGTAAAAAGAGACTATGCTTGGGGATTCCCCATGGCACCCCAAGTTAATATTCAAGGAGAACCAAGCAACTAAGCTTGGGGATGCCCCGGAAGGCATCCCCTCTTTCTTCTAACGACCATCAGTATTTTACTTGGAGCTATATTTTCATTTGTCACATGTCATGAGTTTTGCTTGGAGCGTCTTGTATTATATGAGTCTTTGCTTGTTTTGATTTCAATTTTGTCAAAAGTATCCTTGCTAGACACATCTATTTGAGAGAGTCAAAATTATGCTATGATTTGTTAGAATTGCTCTTTATGCTTCACTTAAAAAAATTGAGCTATGGAATTGCTCTAGTGCTTCACTTATATCTTTTTTAGCATGGTGTGCTTTAATATTTTTGAAGAAATTCTCTCATGCTTCACTTAGATTAATATGCGAGTTAGTAAATTTTTGAAGAAATTCTCTCATGCTTCACTTATATTATTTTGAGAGACGAAAAAATTTATGCTCATGTTCTTCACTTAGATTTGTTTGAGCTTGTCAAAAGCAATTGCAATATATGAAACTAGTCCCAAAGTGATAGATATTCAAGAGGGATATAATAAAAACTTTCATGAAGATCATTGAAAAAATAAAATTGATTCTTTGTAATAGTTTTGAGATATGATGATAGTGATATGTGAGTCATGTTGGTGAGTAATTATGCTTTAGTAAGAATATTGGTGTTAAGGTTTGTGATTCCCTTTGCAAGCACGAAAGTCAATACTTATGCAATGAAATTATATCATAATTGTGGTGCATTATTCGGTGTTAGTTATGCTTAATGCTAGCTTATGTGATTCTTCATTTCTTCGTTGGATGCTTCACAATCTATTTGCTAGCCTCCACTTGTACTAAGTAGAAATACTACTTGTGCATCCAAAATCCTTAAACCCAGTTTTGCCATATGAGTCCATCATACCTACCTATATGTGGTATTTCCTTGCAGTTCTAAGTAAATTTTTATGTGCCATCTCTAATTTTCAAAATAAATTTCCTTTTTGTGTGCTCGTACCGCTCATGAAGCGGCAGGGGGTGGCCAATATTTTCCATGCTAAATGTGTTATTCTCAAGATGAGTGTTTATTCACTTGTCATTGCACGAGAGTGCGGTGGTAATGGGGATGCCCAGTCCCAAAATGAAAAAGAAATTTACTTTATGTTCTCAAATAATAAATTCCTTGGAAAGTGTTGGTATGGAGGGCACCCGTGGATACGGCTAGCCATGGATTGAGAAAGAAATGGTGGAAAAAGGAATAAACTTTATTTTCTATTTGGGAACCGCCTATGATATATCTAGCATGGAAAGTGTTGGGAATTACTCGGTCATTTTCGTTGACAGAAAAAGTATGCCTCTCAAAAAATTTATCTCTCAATTTATGCTTTGAGCTCTGGCAGCTCTACAAATCACTACTTCCCTCTGCGAAGGGCCTATCTATTTACTTTATGCAATTTTTATTTTTATTTGAGTCTCCATTTTATCTTATAAAGCACCAACTAAGGGGCACTATGATCATACTTGAGCATTGGATGTAGCTAATATGCGAGTGTGTTTCATGAATGGATCAATGATTGAGCATGATGGGCTAGGGATAACTTTCTTTAGTGTTGATATTTTGAAAGACATGATTGCTTGTTGATATGCTTGAGTATTGAAATCTTCATGTCAAAACTAGACTATTGCTTTGAACCATATAAAAGTCCAAATGTCCATGCTACAAAAAGAAAAGAATATGTGATGAACATGTTAGGCAGCATTCCACATCAAAACTTCTCTTTTTATCATTTACCTACTTGAGGACGAGTAGGAATTAAGCTTGGGGATGCTGATACGTCTCCAACGTATCTATAATTTTGCTTGTTCCATGCTGTTATATTATCATTCTTGGATGTTTTACAGTCATTTTATAGCAACTTTATATCATTCTTTGGGACTAACCTATTGACATAGTGCCCAGTGCCAGATGCTGTTTTTTGCTTGTTTTTTACTTCACAAAAAATCAATACCAAACGGAATCCAAACGCAGCGAAACTTTTTGGAAAATTTTTCTGGGCCAGAAGACACCTGATGAGCCAAAGAAGTACCAGAGGGGCGCTCCGAGGGGAGCACAACCCACCAGGGCGCGCCGAGGAGCCCAGGCGCGCCCAGGTGGGTTGTTCCCACCTCGGTGGCCTCCCGCACCGCCTCTTCGCCCTATAAATACCCAAATATTCCAGAAACCCTAAAGGATTCAATGAAACACAATTCTAGCCGCCGCAAGTTCCAGAACCACGAGATCCAATCTAGACACCGTCACAGAGGGGTTCATCATCCTCATTGGTGCCTCTCCGATGATGCATGAGTAGTTCATCATAGACCTACGGGTCCGTAGTCAGTAGCTAGATGGCTTCCTCTCTCTCTTTTGATTCTCAATACAATGGTCTCTTGGAGATCTATTTGATGTAACTCTTTTCTGTGGTGTGTTTGTTGGGATTCGATGAACTTTGAGTTTATGATCAGATCTTTATCCATGAATATTATTTGTGTTTTCTCTTGATCTCTTATATGCATCATATTTCTTGTTCGAATCTTTGGTTTAGTTAAGCCAACTAGATCGATTATTCTTGCCATGGGAAGAGGTGCTTTGTGATGGGTTTGATCGTGCGGTGTTCTTTCCCAGTGACAGAAGGGGCAGCAAGACATACATATACCGTTGCTATTAAGGATAACAAGATGGGGGCTATTCCTACATGAATAGATCTCGTCTACGTCATGTCATCGTTCTTATTGCATTACTCCATTTTTCCATGAACTTAATACACTAGATGCATGCTGGATAGCGGTCAATGTGTGGAGTAATAGTAGTAGATGCAGGCAGGAGTCAGTCTACTAATCTTGGATGTGATGCCTATATATTGATCACTGCCTTGGATATCATCATAATTATTTGACTTTCTATCAGTTGCCCAACAGTAATTTGTTTACCCACCATATGCTATTTTCTTGAGAGAAGCCACTATTGAAATCTACAGCCCCCGGGTCTATTCTTTATCATATTTGCTTTTAGATCTATTTTTATTTGCCTTTGTTTTCATATCTATTATTCCAAAAACCCAAAAATACCTTGCTGCAATTTTTTGTTACTTATTTTATTTCGTGTTTTATCGAGATCTATTTATCCAATCTACACAATTTTTATCCTGTCAACTTGACAATTTCTGGCGCTGTTACCCGTAAGAGGGATTGACAACCCCTCATAAGCGTCGGGTTGCAAGTATTTGTTCTTCGTGTGCAGGTACCATTTACATAGTGTTGCTTGGTTCTCCTACTGGATTGATAGCTTGGTTTCATAATTGAGGGAAATACCTACCGTAGTTATGCTGCATCCTCCCTTCTTGTTTGGGGAAATACCGACGTAGTTCAAGCGACATCATGGACGTATCAACTCCCCCAAGCTTAGACCTCGCTTGTCCTCAAGTGAAAAACCGAAATTGACAAACATGCCCACATGCATAGAGAGAGGTGTCGATAAAAACAAAATACGAACATAGAAGCATCATGCTTATTATTATAACAGCAAAGAACTTTAACATAAAACTTTATCACACAACTTTTATCATATAACTTCTCATGAACAAGTAACAATTCATCACAACATTGAAGTATAAAGCATAAACCTTATTGAAAACCAACAAACTATGTTCTCAGTTAAATTTGCAACTACAATTCATCATATTTTCAAGAAGGGTCACGTATCAGAGCCTTTAGGCAAGTCCACATACTCAACCATCATTTAACCTTCTATGATTGCTAACACTCACAGCATACCCATGAACAAAAAGTTTCAACTGGACACATAGAAAGATAGGGGCTTATAGTTTTGCCTCCCAACATATTCACCTTAGGGGTGATGTCAACAATAATAACTCATGCTCACTCATATCCAACTGGATATATGTGCCTAGATCTTTCCTCACCACATGATGCTTGCAAAAAGAGAAAATAAAAAGGAATAGGCAAGAATACTTTGACTCTTGCATAAAAGTAAATACATAAAAGTAAAAGATAGGCCCTTCGCAGAGGGGAAGCAGAGGTTGCCATGCGCTTTTTGTTTGTATGCCAAATCCCTTAATGCAAAAGAACGTCATGTTGTATTGCCCCTTATGATAGCAACCTTTATTATGAAGTCAGTCGCTTTTATTAGTTTACCATCACAAGTTCGTACAACGCTCAATTTTCTCTTACACTAAATGATCCAACACATTTAGAATCAATTTTTATTGCCTTATTGCACCGATGACAACTTACTTGAAGGATCTTACTCAATCCATAGGTAGGTATGGTGGACTCCCAAAATAAGATTTTGGGTTTAAGGGTTTTTGGATGCACAAGTAGTATCTCTACTTAGTGCGGGGTTTTTGGCTAGCAAAGATATTGAGCAAGCACCACATGTTGAAGGATCTATGACAATATAACTTCTATGTGAATATAAACAAACATAAATCATTATGTTGTCTTCCTTGTCCAACGTCAACAATTTTGACATATAATATTTAATGGGGGCTCACAATCATAAAAGATGTCCAAGATAGTGTATTTGCATGTGAATCTTCTCTTCCCTTATTAATTCTTTCATGAATTGCATCATTGACCAATGCTATGTTTGTCAGTCTCCAATAAATTTTACCACTTATATTTTTCCTTACGTGATGTCATTACTTACCATAAGATTAGCATATGACCTTTTTCATTTATTTTCCTTTCTTTTTATTGAAACATAAGAGTAAAGAAACAAAACTCAAACTACTCTTTATTATATATCTCGCACACGATTACATAGATAGATAGATCACTAAGCAAGCACTCGAAAAGAAAGGATCGAACTAAACTTTTATTCAACTAAATCGTAGGATAACTAAAGATCAAACTAAAATAGGTAAAGGCAAAGATAGTGGTGGTGATACGATACCGGGGCACCTCCCCCAAGCTTGGCACAAGCCAAGGGGAGTGCCCATACCATGAACTCAAGTTTCCTTTGGTGGGGAAGATGATGATGGTGGTGGTGATGAGGTAGTAGCGAGCTTATCCTCCGGCTACCATGGCAGCGGCTCACCATCATAAGAAGAAGCGCGAGTCTCACGAGTCCTGCAACTGGCAGCTAAACTCATACCTTTAAATCTCGCCTCATATTCAAAGACTTGATTTTGAAGATCATAGATTTGGCTTTGCAGAAAATTGATTTGCTCGTTGAGGGTGAAGACGATGTCCTTCATGGACCAGCCATCCACCTTGTGATCACGGGGGAAATCCGCAATCATGAGGTGATTGGCATTGAGTCCACGCTCCACCATCCCCTTGCTCTTGAAGACCTCCTGCTCCATGGCTTCGAGCCTAGCCTCCACGGTTCCCGTCCTCTTGGGCCCCTGGACGTCCCATATATGGAGCACCCCCTCACGCATCTCCATGGCTTGAGGGTGCTGCATCACCTCCCACAAATACGGGTTGATGACGTTCTCGAAGAACTTGTCCTTGGAGGAGCTCGAAGCGGCCATAGCGATATAGATCTGTCAGAAAACAGCAAGAAAGAAGAACAGAAGATTTCTCTATGATACAGTGGTCAATACGTTCGGGGGGTATATAAAGATTTTTTATCTTGGGAAACAAGCAAGCGAGAGGAAAACGGAGTAGGGAAGGTTCCCGAGGTGGGCACAACCCACCTGGGCGCGCAAGGCAAGCCAGGCGCGCCCTGGTGTCTTGTGCCCTCCTCGGTTGCCTTCCTGGTTGTTTATTATTTTCCTAATTTTTAAAATATTCCAAAACTGACAAAAAATATTTTTGCGGATTTTTCGGAGTCCGTTTACTTACCGTATCATGTACCTCTTCTTTTTCAGGATTCTGGAGTGTTGTGGAAGGTTTCTTTTATGTGTTCCTCCGGTGTCATGGTTTGAATAATATTACTTTCAGCATTAATAGGCGTACCTGAGATATAGTGTTTAATTCTTTGCCCATTGACCACCTTCGGGTTAGCACCTTCGGCATTATTAATCTTGATAGGTCCATAGCGATAAACCTCCTCGATAATATATGGTCCTTCCCATTTAGAGAGAAGTTTTCCTGCAAAGAATCTAAAATGAGAGTTGTACAAAAGAATATATTCTCCAACTTTGAATTCCCGCTTTTGGATTCTCTTGTCATGCCATCTTTTAACTTTTTCTTTAAATAGTTTGGCATTTTCATAAGCTTGGGTTCTCCATTCATCTAATGAGCTAATATCAAATAACCTCTTTTCACCGGCAAGTTTGAAATCATAGTTGAGTTCTTTAATTGCCCAATAAGCTTTATGTTCTAACTCTAGAGGTAAATGACAAGCTTTTCCATAAATCATTTTATAAGGAGACATACCCATAGGATTTTTATATGCTGTTCTGTAGGCCCAAAGTGCATCATCCAATTTCTTAGACCAATTCTTTCGGGACCTATTAACAGTTTTTTGTAATATTAGTTTTATTTCTCTATTGCTAAGTTCAACTTGACCACTAGATTAAGGATGATAGGGTGATGCAATTTTATGGTTAACATCATATTTAGCAAGCATTTTACAGAAAGCACCATGAATAAAGTGTGAACCACCATCAGTCATTAAATATCTAGGTACTCCAAACCTAGGGAAAATGACTTCTTTAAGCATTTTAATGTAAGTGTTATGATCAGCACTACTAGTTGGAATAGCTTCTACCCAATTAGTAACATAATCAACAGCAACCAAAATATATGTATACCCATTAGAGGAAGGAAAAGGTCCTATATAATCAAAACACCAAACATCAAATGGTTCAACAGCAAGTGAATAATGAAGGAAATATGCCCTAATTGTTCTTTATATTTCCTTATATCATGATAAATGTTTATTATTCATGCTAGAATTGTATTAACCGGAAACTTGATACATGTGTGAATACATAGACAAAACACCGAGTCCCTAGTAAGCCTCTACTAGACTAGCTCATTGATCAAAGATGGTTAAGTTTCCTAACCATAGACATGTGTTGTCATTTGATGAACGGGATCACATCATTAGGAGAATGATGTGATGGACAAGACCCATCCGTTAGCTTAGCATAATGATCGTTAAGTTTTATTGCTATTGCTTTCTTCATGACTTATACCTATTCCTTTGACTATGAGATTATGCAACTCCCGAATACTAGAGGAACACCTTGTGTGCTATCAAACATCACAACATAACTGGGTGATTATAAAGATGCTCTACAGGTGTCTCCGAAGGTGTTTGTTGGGTTGGCATAGATCGAGATTAGGATTTGTCACTCCGAGTATCGGAGAGGTATCTCTGGGCCCTCTCGGTAATGCACATCACTATAAGCCTTTAAAGAATATGACTAATGAGTTAGTTACGGGATAATGCATTACGGAACGAGTAAAGAGACCTACCGGTAACGAGATTGAACTAGGTATGAAGATACCGATGATCGAATCTTGGGCAAGTAACATACCGATGACAAAGGGAATGATGTATGTTGTCATGCGGTTTGACCGATAAAGATCTTTGTAGAATATGTAGGAACCAATATGAGCATCTAGGTTCCGCTATTGGTTATTGACCGGAGATGTGTCTCGGTCATGTCAACATAGTTCTCGAACCCGTAGGGTCTGCACGCTTAACGTTCGATGACGATTTGTATTATGAGTTATGTGTTTTGGTGACCGAAGATTGTTCGGAGTCCCGGATGAGATCACGGACATGACGAGGAGTTTCGAAATGGTCGAGAGGAAAAGATTGATATATTAGACGATGATATTCGGACACCGGAATAGTTTCGGATCGTTTCGGGTATTTTTTGGAGTACCGGGAGGTTACCGGAACCCCCCGGGAGAGGTAATGGGCCTCTTGGGCCATAGGGGAGAGAGGGGACAGCCCACAAGGGGTGGCCGCCCCCCCCCCCCCATGGGAGTCCAAATTGGACTAGGGAGGGGGCGGCGGCGTCCCCCTTTCCCTCTCCTACTCCCTCTCCCTTTCCCCCTTTCCTACTCCGGAAAAGGAAGGGGGAATCCTACTAGGACTAGGAGTCCTAGTAGGACTCCCCACACTTGGCGCGCCCCTAGGGGGCCGGCCTCCTCCCTCTCCTCCTTTATATACGGGGGCAGGGGGCACCCTAGAACACAACAGTTATTCTCTTAGCCGTGTGCGGTGCCCCCCTCCACAGTTTACTCCTCCGGTCATATTGTCGTAGTGCTTAGGCGAAGCCCTGCGCGGATCACATCACCATCACCGTCACCACGCCGTCGTGCTGACGAAACTCTCCCTCAACCTTCTGCTGGATCAAGAGTTCGAGGGACGTCATCGAGCTGAACCTGTGCTGAACTCGGAGGTGCCGTATGTTCGGTGCTTGATCGGTTGGATCGCGAAGACGTTCGACTACATCAACCGCGTTAAGCTAACACTTCCGCTTTTGGTCTACGAGGGTACATGGACACATTCTCCCCCTCTCGTTGCTATGCTTCTCCTAGATAGATCTTGCATGAGCGTAGGATTTTTTTTGAAATTTCAAGCTACGTTCCCCAACAGTGGCATCCGAGCCAGGTCTATGCGTAGATGATATGCACGAGTAGAACACAAAGAGTTGTGGGCGATAATAGTCATACTGCTTACCACCAACGTCTTATTTTGATTCAGCGGTATTGTTGGATGAAGCGGCCCGGACCAACCTTACATGGCCACGTTCATGAGACCGGTTCCACCGACAGACATGCAACTAGTTTTGCATAAAGGTGGCTGGCGGGTGTCTGTTTCTCCAACTTTAGTTGAATCAAATTTGACTACGGCCGGTCCTTGTTGAAGGTTAAAATAGCACACTTGATAAAAAATTGTTGTGGTTTTGATGCGTAGATAAGAACGGTTCTTACTAGAAGCCCATAGCAGCCACGTAAAACTTGCAACAACAAAGTAGAGGACGTCTAACTTGTTTTTGCAGGGCATGTTGTGATGTGATATGGTCAAGACATGATGTGATGTACGTTATTGTATGAGATGATCATGTTTTGTAAAAGTTATCGGCAACTGGCAGGAGCCTTATGGTTGTCGCTTTATTGTATGAAATGCAATCGCCATGTAATTGCTTTACTTTATCACTATGCGTTAGCGATAGTTGTAGAAGCAATAGTTGGCGAGACGACAACGACGCTACGATGGAGATCAAGGTGTCAAGCCGATGACGATGGAGATCATGACGGTGCTTTGGAGATGGAGATCAAAGGCACAAGATGATGATGGCCATATCATGTCACATATTTTGATTGCATGTGATGTTTATCTTTTATGCATCATATTTTGCTTAGTACGGCGGTAGCTTTATAAGATGATCCCTCACTAAATTTCAAGGTATAAGTGTTCTCCCTGAGTATGCACTGTTGCGACAGTTCGTCGTGCCGAGACACCACGTGATGATCGGGTGTGATAAGCTCTACGTTCACATACAACGGGTGCAAGACAGTTTTGCACGTGCGGAATACTTGGGTTAAACTTTACGAGCCTAGCATATGCAGATATGGCCTCGAAACACTGAGACCGAAAGGTCGAATGTGAATCATATAGTAGATATGATCAACATAGAGATGTTCACCATTGAAAACTACTCCATCTCACGTGATGATCGGACATGGTTTAGTTGATATGGATCACGTGATCATTTAGATGACTAGAGGGATGTCTATCTAAGTGGGAGTTCTTAAGTAATATGATTAATTGAACTTTAATTTATCATGAACTTAGTCCTGATAGTTTTTGCATATCTATGTTGTAGATCAATGGCCCATGCTACCGTTCCCTTGAATTTTAATGCGTTCCCAGAGAAAGCTAAGTTGAAAGATGATGGTAGCAACTACACGGATTGGGTCTGTAACTTGAGGATTATCCTCATTGCTGCACAGAAGAATTATGTCCTTGATGCACCACTAGGTGAAAGGCCTACTGCAGAAGCAGATGCTGATGTTATGAATGTCTGGCAAGCTCGATCTGATGACTACTCGATAGTTCAGTGTGCCATGCTTTACGGCTTAGAATCGGGACTTCAAAGTCGTTTTGAACGTCATGGAGCATATGAGATGTTCCAGGAATTGAAGTTAATATTTCAAGCAAATGCCCGAGTTGAGAGATATGAAGTCTCCAACAAGTTCTATAGCTGCAAGATGGAGGAGAACAGTTCCGTTAGTGAACACATACTCAGAATGTCTGGGTACCATAACCACTTGACTCAGCTGGGAGTTAATCTTCCGGATGATAGTGTTATTGGCAGAGTTCTTCAATCACTGCCACCAAGCTATAAAGGCTTCGTGATGAACTATAATATGCAAGGGATGGAGAAGACTATTCTCGAGCTCTTCGCTATGCTCAAAACAGCGGAGGTAGAAATCAAGAAGGAGCATCAAGTGTTGATGGTTAACAAGACCACTAGTTTCAAGAAAAAGGGCAAAGTAAAGAAGGGAAACTTCAAGAAGAATGGCAAGCAAGTTGCCACTCCCGGGAAGAAGCCCAAGTCTGGACCTAAGCCTGAAACTGAGTGCTTCTACTGCAAAGGGACTGGACACTGGAAGCGGAACTGCCCCAAGTATTTGGCGGATAAGAAGGATGGCAAAGTGAACAAAGGTATATTTGATATACATGTTATTGATGTGTACCTTACTAATGCTCGTAGTAGCACCTGGGTATTTAATACTGGTTCTGTTTCTCATATTTGCAACTCGAAACAGGGGCTACGGATTAAACGAAGATTGGCTAAGGACGAGGTGACGATGCGCGTCGGGAATGGTTCTAAGGTCGATGTGATCGCCGTCGGAACGCTACCTCTACATCTACCTTCGGGATTAGTTTTAGACCTGAATAATTGTTATTTGGTGCCAGCGTTGAGCATGAACATTATATATGGATCTTGTTTGATGCGAGACGGTTATTCATTTAAATCAGAGAATAATGGTTGTTCTATTTATATGAGTAATATCTTTTATGGTCATGCACCCTTGAAGAGTGGTATATATTTGTTGAATCTCGATCGTGGTGATACACATATTCATAATATTGATGCCAAAAGATGCAAAGTTGATAATGATAGTGCAACATATTTGTGGCACTGCCGTTTAGGTCATATTGGTGTAAAGCGCATGAAGAAATTCCATGCAGATGGACTTTTCGAATCAATTGATTATGAATCATTTGATGCTTGCGAACCATGCCTCATGGGCAAGATGACTAAGACTCCGTTCTCTGGAACAATGGAGCGAGCTACTGACTTATTGGAAATAATACATACTGATGTATGCGGTCCGATGAGTGTTGAAGCTCGCGGCGGGTATCGTTATTTTCTAACCTTCACAGATGATTTGAGCAGATATGGGTATATCTACTTAATGAAACATAAGTCTGAAACATTTGAAAAGTTCAAAGAATTTCAGAGTGAAGTGGAAAATCATCGTAACAAGAAAATAAAGTTTCTACGATCTGATCGCGGAGGCGAATATTTGAGTTACGAGTTTGGCCTTCATTTAAAACAATGTGGAATAGTTTCACAACTCACGCCACCTGGAACACCACAGCGTAATGGTGTGTCCGAACGTCGTAACCGTACTTTATTAGATATGGTGCGATCTATGATGTCTCTTACCGATTTACCACTATCGTTTTGGGGTTATGCATTAGAGACAGCTACATTCACGTTAAATAGGGCACCATCTAAATCCGTTGAGACGACACCGTATGAACTGTGGTTTGGCAAGAAACCTAAGCTGTCGTTCCTTAAAGTTTGGGGTTGCGATGCTTATGTGAAAAAGCTTCAGCCTGATAAGCTCGAACCCAAATCGGAGAAGTGCGTCTTCATAGGATACCCAAAAGAAACTGTTGGGTACACCTTCTATCACAGATCTGAAGGCAAGATCTTTGTTGCTAAGAATGGATCCTTTCTAGAGAAGGAGTTTCTCTCGAAAGAAGTGAGTGGGAGGAAAGTAGAACTTGATGAGGTAATTGTACCTTCTCTCGAATTGGAGAATAGCTCATCACAGAAAACAGTTCCCGTGATGCCTACACCAATTAGTGAGGAAGCTAATGATGATGATCATGAAACTTCAGATCAAGTTACTACCGAACCTCGTAGGTCAACCAGAGTACGTTCCGCACTAGAGTGGTACGGTAATCCTGTTCTGGAAGTCATGTTACTAGACCATGACAAACCTATGAACTATGAGGAAGCGATGATGAGCCCAGATTCCACGAAATGGCTTGAGGCCATGAAATCTGAGATGGGATCCATGTATGAGAACAAAGTGTGGACTTTGGTTGACTTGCCCGATGACCGGCAAGCCATAGAGAATAAATGGATCTTCAAGAAGAAGACTGACGCTGACGGTAATGTTACTGTCTACAAAGCTCGACTTGTTACGAAAGGTTTTTGACAAGTTCAAGGGATTGACTACGATGAGACCTTCTCACCCGTAGCGATGCTTAAGTCTGTCCGAATCATGTTAGCAATTGCCGCATTTTATGATTATGAAATCTGGCAAATGGACGTCCAAACTGTGTTCCTTAATGGATTTCTCAAAGAAGAGTTATATATGATGCAACCAGAAGGTTTTGTCGATCCTAAAGGTGCTAACAAAGTGTGCAAGCTCCAGCGATCCATTTATGGACTGGTGCAAGCCTCTCGGAGTTGGAATATACGCTTTGATAGTGTGATCAAAGCATATGGTTTTATACAGACTTTTGGAGAAGCCTGTATTTACAAGAAAGTGAGTGGGAGCTCTGTAGCATTTCTAATATTATATGTGGATGACATATTGTTGATTGGAAATGATATAGAATTTCTGGATAGCATAAAAGGATACTTGAATAAGAATTTTTCAATGAAAGACCTCGGTGAAGCTGCTTATATATTGGGCATCAAGATCTATATGGATAGATCAACATGCTTAATAGGACTTTCACAAAGCACATACCTTGATAAAGTTTTGAAGAAGTTCAAAATGGATGAGTCAAAGAAAGGGTTCTTGCCTATGTTGCAAGGTGTGAAGTTGAGTAAGACTCAATGCCCGACCACTGCAGAAGATAGAGAGAAAATGAAAGTCATTCCCTATGCCTCAGCCATAGGTTCTATCATGTATGCTATGCTGTGTACCAGACCTGATGTGTGCCTTGCCATAAGTTTGGCAGGGAGGTACCAAAGTAATCCAGGAGTGGATCACTGGACAGCGGTCAAGAACATCCTGAAATACCTGAAAAGGACTAAGGATATGTTTCTCGTTTATGGAGGTGACAAAGAGCTCGTCGTAAATGGTTAAGTTGATGCTAGCTTTGACACTGATCCGGATGACTCTAAGTCACAAATCGGATACGTATTTATATTGAATGGTGGAGCTGTCAGTTGGTGCAGTTCCAAGCAAAGCATCGTGGCGGGATCTACGTGTGAAGCGGAGTACATAGCTGCTTCGGAAGCAGCAAATGAAGGAGTCTGGATGAAGGAGTTCATATCCGATCTAGGTGTAATACCTAGTGCATCGGGTCCAATGAAAATCTTTTGTGACAATACTGGAGCAATTGCCTTAGCAAAGGAATCCAGATTTCACAAGAGAACCAAACACATCAAGAGACGCTTCAACTCCATCTGTGATCAAGTCAAGGAGGGAGACATAGAGATTTGCAAAATACATACGGATCTGAATGTTGCACACCCATTGACTAAGCCTCTTCCACGAGCAAAACATGATCAACACCAAGACTCCATGGGTGTTAGAATCATTACTATGTAATCTAGATTATTGACTCTAGTGCAAGTGGGAGACTGAAGGAAATATGCCCAAGAGGCAATAATAAAGTTGTTATTTATATTTCCTTATATCATGATAAATGATTATTATTCATGCTAGAATTGTATTAACCGGAAACTTGATACATGTGTGAATACATAGACAAAACACCGAGTCCCTAGTAAGCCTCTACTAGACTAGCTTGTTGATCAAAGATGGTTAAGTTTCCTAACCATAGACATGTGTTGTCATTTGATGAACGGGATCACATCATTAGGAGAATGATGTGATGGACAAGACCCATCCGTTAGCTTAGCATAATGATCGTTAAGTTTTATTGCTATTGCTTTCTTCATGACTTATACCTATTCCTTTGACTATGAGATTATGCAATTCCCGAATACCGGAGGAACACCTTGTGTGCTATCAAGCGTCACAACGTAACTGGGTGATTATAAAGATGCTCTACAGGTGTCTCCGAAGGTGTTTGTTGGGTTGGCATAGATCGAGATTAGGATTGGTCACTCCGAGTATCGGAGAGGTATCTCTGGGCCCTCTCGGTAATGCACATCACTATAAGCCTTGCAAGCAATGTGACTAATGAGTTAGTTACGAGATAATGCATTATGGAATGAGTAAAGAGACTTGCTGGTAACGAGATTGAACTAGGTATGAAGATACCGACGATCGAATCTCGGGCAAGTAACATACCGATGACAAAGGGAATGACGTATGTTGTCGTGCGGTTTGACCGATAAAGATCTTCATAGAATACGTAGGAACCAATATGAGCATCCATGTTCCGCTATTGGTTATTGACCGGAGATGTGTCTCGGTCATGTCTACATAGTTCTCGAACCCGTAGAGTCCGCACGCTTAACGTTCGATGACGATTTGTATTATGAGTTATGTGTTTTGGTGACCGAAGATTGTTCGGAGTCCCGGATGAGATCACGGACATGACGAGGAGTCTCGAAATGGTCAAGAGGTAAAGATTGATATATTGGACGATGATATCCGGACACCGGAATAGTTCCCGATTGTTTCGGATATTTTTCGGAGTACCGGGAGGTTACCGGAACCCCCCGGGAGAGGTAATGGGCCTCATGGTCCATAGGGGAGAGAGGGGACAGCCCACAAGGGGTGGCCGCCCCCCCCCCCTATGGGAGTCCGAATTGGACTAGGGAGGGGGCGGCTCCCCCCTTTCCCTCTCCTACTCCCTCTCCCTTTCCCGCTTTCCCACTCCGGAAAAGGAAGGGGGAATCCTACTAGGACTAGGAGTCCTAGTAGGACTCCCCACACTTGGCGCGCCCCTAGGGGGCCAGCCTCCTCCCTCTCCTCCTTTATATACGGGGGCAGGGGGGCACCCTAGAACACAACAGTTATTCTCTTAGCCGTGTGCGGTGCCCCCTCCACAGTTTACTCCTCCGGTCATATTGTCGTAGTGCTTAGGCGAAGCCCTGCGCGGATCACATCACCATCACCGTCACCACGCCGTCGTGCTGACGAAACTCTCCCTCGACCTTCTGTTGGATCAAGAGTTCGAGGGACGTCATCGAGCTGAATGTGTGCTGAACTCGGAGGTGCCGTACGTTCGGTGCTTGATCGGTTGGATCGCGAAGACGTTCGACTACATCAACCGCGTTAAGCTAACACTTCCGCTTTTGGTCTACGAGGGTACGTGGACACACTCTCCCCCTCTCGTTGCTATGCTTCTCCTAGATATCTTGCATGAGCATAGGAATTTTTTTGAAATTGCATGCTATGTTCCCCAACAAATAATCCATAGGCATTTCTTGACGCTTACCGATATTACCAATTCTTTGACATTCATCACAAGATAAAACAAACTTCCGGGCATCCTTCAAGAGAGTAGGCCAATAAAAACCAGATTACAATACCTTATGAGCAGATCTTTCTCCCGCATGATGTCCTCCATAAGCTTCGGAGTGACATTTCCATAGGATTTGTTCCTGTTCATGCTCAGGTACACAACATCTAATAATACCATCTACTCCTTTATAAAGATGTGGGTCATCCCAAAAGTAATGTCTTAAATCATAGAAGAATTTTTTCTTTTGTTGGTCTGTGAAACTAGGTGGTATGTATTTAGCAACAATATAATTAGCATAGTCAGCATACCAAGGAGTATTATGAGAAACATTTATTGCAGCTAGTTGTTCATTAGGAAATCTATCATCAATAGGTTGTGGGTCATCAAGAATATTCTCTAACCTAGACAAGTTATAAGCTACAGGGTTCTCAGCTCCTTTTCTATCAGTGATATGTAAATCAAATTCTTGTAGCAAAAGAACCCACCTAATAAGTCTAGGTTTAGCATCTTTCTTTTCCATAAGATATTTAATAGTAGCATGATCAGTGTGAACAATTACTTTGGAATCAACAATATAAGATCTGAATTTGTCACAAGCAAACACAACTACTAAAAATTCCTTTTCAGTAGTAGCATAATTTCTTTGGGCACTGTCTAGATTTTTTGCTAGCATAATGGATAACATTTAATTTCTTATCAACTCTTTGTCCTAGAACAGCACCAACAGCATAATCACTAGCATCACACATAATTTCAAAGGGCAAGTTCCAATCAGGTGGTTGAACAATAGGTCCTGAAGTTAAGGCTTTCTTAAGTGTTTCAAAGGCTTCTACACAATCATCATCAAAACCAAATGGAACATCCTTTTGTAAAAGATTTGTAAGAGGCCTAGAAATTTTAGAGAAGTCTTTAATAAATCTCCTATAGAAACCAGCATGACCAAGGAAACTATGAATACCTTTAATATCTTTAGGACATGGCATTTTCTCAATTGCATCAACTTTAGCTTTATCCACCTCAATACCTCGTTCAAAATTTTTATGCCCCAAGACAATACCTTCATTAACCATAAAGTGGCACTTCTCCCAATTCAAGACAAGATTAGTTTGCTCACATCTCTGCAAAACTCGATCAAGGTTGCTCAAGCAATCATCAAAATAAGTTTCGTAAACAGAGAAATCATCCATGAAAACCTCAGCAATCTTTTCACAAAAATCAGAGAATATAGCAGTCATACATCTTTGAAAGGTAGCAGGTGCATTGCATAAACCAAAAGGCATACATCTATAAGCATAAGTTCCAAAAGGGCAAGTAAAGGTGGTTTTCTCTTGATCAGGTTGTGAAACAGGTATTTGAGAAAAACCAGAGTATCCATCCAGAAAACAAAAGTGTGTGTGCTTAGATAATCTCTCCAACATTTGATCAATAAAAGGCAAAGGGTAATGATCTTTTCTAGTTGCTTTATTTAATTTTCTAAAATCAATTACCATTCTATAGCCAGTAACAATTCTTTGTGGAATAAGTTCATTTTTATCATTACGAACAACAGTAATACCTCCTTTCTTAGGGACACAATGAACGAGACTTACCCATCTACTATCAGCTATGGGATAGATTATACCTGCTTCCAGAAGCTTTAATATTTCAGTTCTTACCACTTCTTTCATCTTAGGATTCAAACGTCGTTGATGATCTACAACGGGTTTAGCATCAGGTTCCATATTAATCTTGTGTTGAGAGAGAGTGGGACTAATGCCCTTAAGATCATCAAGAGTATATCCAATGGCAGGACGATGCTTCTTCAGAATTTTCAATAATCTTTCTTCTTCATGTTCTAAAAGGTTAGCACTAATAATAATAGGATATATCTTTTTCTCATCGAGATAAGCATATTTCAAAGTGTTAGGCAATTGCTTTAATTCAAACATAGGATCACCTTTAGGTGGAGGAGGACCTCCTAGAGTTTCGATAGGCAAATTGTGTTTGAGCAGAGGTCGTTGTTCAAAGAAAATTTTATCTATTTCATTTCTTTCATGCATATGCATATCATTTTCATGGTCTAGCAAATATTGTTCTAGTGGATCAGTAGGAGGCAAAGAAATAGAAGCAAGACCAATTATTTCATCCTTACTAGGTAATTCTTTCTTAAGAGGTTGTCTATTAAACTTGGAGAAATTAAACTCATGAGACTCATTACCAAAGCTAACACCGACAGTTTGTTTTTCACAATCTATTTTGGCATTCACGGTGTTCAAGAAAGGTCTACCAAATATAATGGGACGAAAGTCATCTTGTGGGGAACCAAGAACTAGAAAATCAGTAGGGTATTTTATTTCCCACACAAGACTTCAACATCTCTAACAATGCCAAGTGGTGTAATGGTGTCTCTATTAGCAAGTTTAATAGTAACATCTATCTCTTCTATTTTAGTGGTGCTTTGTCATTCATAATAGTAACATCTATGTCTTCTATTTCAGTGGTGCTATGTCATTCATAATTTCTTGGTATAAGGTAAAAGGAATAGCACTCACGCTAACACCTAAGTCACATAAACCATCTCCTATTTTAACTGAGACAACAGGCATGCCACCAACTGGTTTATGTTTATCTTTTTCATCGTGTTTGGCAATTCTAGCAGCTTCATCACAGAAGTAAATAACATGCCCATCAATGTTTTCTACCAGGAGATCTTTAACCATAGCAACACTAGGTTCTACTTTAATTTGTTCATCAGGTTTAGGTGCTCTAATATTACTTTTGCGAACCACAGTTGAAACCTTAGCATGTTCCTTTATCCTAACAGGGAAAGGTAGTTTTTCAATATAAGGAGTAGGCACAACTGGATCAACATTGTAAATAATAGTTTCATCTTTAACTATGACCGGTTCTTTGATTTCTTCTTTAATAGGGGGATGATATTTAAACCACTTCTCCTTAGGGAGATCAACATGAGTAGCAAAAGATTCACAAAAAGAGGCTACTATCTCAGAGTCAAGTCCATATTTAGTGCTAAACTTGTGAAAAGCATCGGTATTCATAGAAGATTTAACACAATCAAATTCAAGCTTAATACCTGACTCTTTACCTTCGCCAAGTTCCCAATCTTCAGAGTTGCGTTTAATTCTTTCTAAAAGATCCCACCTGAATTCAATAATCTTCTTCATAAAAGAACCAGTACAAGAAGTATCGAGCATGGATCGATCATCATGAGAAAGCCGAGCATAAAAATTCTGAATAATAATTTCTCTAGAGAGCTCATGATTGGGGCATGAATATAACATTGACTTAAGCCTCCCCCAAGCTAGAGCGATACTTTCTCCTTCACGAGGCTAAAAATTATATATATAATTCCGATCACGATGAACTAGATGCATAGGATTTTTTTTTGGTGAAGTTCCAAGATCCAATATCATCACATAGCCTATACCATGTCAATGCTTTTCCCTTCAAAGATAAAGGGAAAACCTTATTCTTTTCTTCATCTCCGGATAAACCTGCAAGCTTAAATAATCCACAAATTTCATCCACATATATCAAGTGCATATCAGGATGTTCAGTTCCATCTCCTGCATAAGGATTAGCTAGCAGTTGTTCTATCATACCCGAAGGAATTTCATAACCAAAATTTTTAGTAGGTGTAGTAGGTTGACGGGCAACTAATTGTGCTTCCGGTCGAGGTGAAGATACCCCGAACAAACTCCTCAAAGGATGGTTCTCCGTAGTAACAAGTGACAATAAATTTCAGCACGTAGTAATAATTTTTCCTTACCAATTTTCAATTACCAAGAGCACTTCACTCCCCGGCAATGGCGCCAGAAAAGAGTCTTGATGACCCACAAGTATAGGGCATCAATCATAGTCCATTCGATAAGTAATAGTGTTGAACCCAACGAGGAGCAGAAGGAAATGACAAGTGGTTTTCAGCAAGGTATTTTCTGCAAGCACTGAAATAGTCGGTAACAAGTAGTTTGATAGCAAGATAATTTGTGACGAGCAAGTAACGGTAATGGTAAATAAAGTGCAGAAAGGTAGCCCAATCCTTTTGTGGCAAAGGACAGGCCAAAACGGTCTCTTATGATAAGGAAAGTATTCCTGAGGGTACACGGGAATTTCACCATATCATTTTCATCATGTTGGTTTGATTCATGTTCGCTACTTTGATAATTTGATATGTGGGTGGACCGGTGCTTAGGTGTTGTTCTCACTTGAAAAAACCTCCTACTTATGATTAAACCCCTCGCAAGCATCTGCAACTACGAGAAAAGTATTAAGATAAAATCTAACCATAGCATTAAACTTTTGGATCCAAATCGGTCCCTTACGAAGTAGCGCGTAAACTAGGGTTTAAGCTTCTGTCACTCTAGCAACCCATCATCTAATAACTACTCCACAATTCATTCCCTTCGGCCCAAATATGGTGAAGTGCCATGTAGTCGACGTTCACATGACACCACTAAGGGAATCACAACATACATATCATCAAAATATCGAACACATATCAAATTCACATGATTACTTGCAACATGACTTCTGCCGTGACCTCGAGAACAAAAGCAACTACTCACAAATGATAACCATGCTCAAGATCAAGGGGTATTAAATAGCATAATGGATCTGAACATATAATCTTCCACCAAATAAACCATATAGTAATCAACTACAAGATGTAATCAACACTACTAGTCACCCACAAGTACCAATCTGAGGTTCCGGTACAAATATTGAACACAAGAGATGAACTAGGGTTTGAGAGGAGATGGTTCTGTTGAAGATGTTGATGGAGATTGCCCTCCCAAATATGAGAGGGTTGTTGGTGATGACGATGGCGATGATTTCCACCTCCGGGAGGGAAGTTCCCCCGGCGAAATCGCTCCACCGGAGGGCAAAAGTGCTCCTACCCAAGTTCCACCTCGACACGGCGGTGCTTCGTCCAGAAAGTATCCCCTCTATTTTTTAGGTCAAAATGACCTATATACTAGAAGATGGGCACCGGAGGTGGGACGTGCTGGGCACAACCCACCAGGGCACGCCTGGGGGCCCAGGCGCGCCCTGGTGTCTTATGCTCACCAGGGCAGCCCCCTCTGGTAGTTATTTGCTCCAGTATTTTTTGTATATTCGAAAATAATTCTTCGTAAATTTTCAGCTCATTTGGAGATGTGCAGAATAGGTAACTCTGATGTAGCTTTTTCAGGCCCAGAATTCCAGCTCCCGGCATTCCCCCTCTTTGTGTAAACCTTGCATATTATGAGAGAAAATGCATTAGAATTATTCCAAAAAGCATTATTATGCATAAAAACATTATAAATAATAGTAGGAAAACATGATGCAAAATGGACGTATCATGGATCAATGTGTCGGGTGCCAGTTCTATGCCAACCAGTCGCACAAGCTGGCATCCGCCCTGAAGACTATCCCCCTCACTTGGCCGTTCGTGGTCTGGGGACTCGACATGGTCGGCCCTCTCCGGACTGGCGCAAGTGGCTTCACACACCTGTTGGTAGCAGTGGACAAGTTCACCAAGTGGATTGAGGCAAAGCCAACAAAGAAGCTGGACTCGGCCACCGCGATTCAGTTCATCAAAGAGATCATCTTCAGGTTTGGAGTCCCACACAGCATCATCACCGACAGCGGATCTTACTTCGACTCAGACAAGTTCCGCGAGTTTTGTTACACCCAAGGCACTCGGGTCGATTACACCTCCGTGGCGTACCTGCAGTCGAATGGACAAGTCGAGAGAGCAAATGGGCTCATACTCCAAGGATTGAAACCCCACCTCATGCGCGATCTGATTCACGCGGTAGGGGCCTGGGTGACCTAGCTACCGTCAGTCCTCTGGGGCCTGCGGACGACCCCCAATCAATCCACCAATCGCACCCCATTCTTTATGGTGTACGGGTCAGAGGCAGTTTTACCGAGTGTTCTGCTCCACAATTCTCCCCGAGTGGATCTTTACTCGGAAGCTGAAGCTGAAGAAGCAAGGCAGGATGGCCTAGACCTTCTAGAGGAAGAACATGAATTGGCGCTTGTAAGATCAACGTTGTCCCAACAAGACTTACGTCGCTACCACGACAGACACGTCAGAGGACGTGCCTTCCAGGAAGGAGACCTGGTCCTCCGAGTGGATCAGCAGAAACCTCACAAGCTGGCGCCCCCCTGGGAGGGGTGATGCGGCTTGAACTACATCGGTATTTCCCCAAAGAGGAAGGGATGATGCAGCACAGCTACGGTAGGTA
The DNA here is from genome assembly GCA_011799875.1 of Thinopyrum elongatum. Lineage (NCBI taxonomy): Eukaryota > Viridiplantae > Streptophyta > Magnoliopsida > Poales > Poaceae > Thinopyrum > Thinopyrum elongatum. The sequence goes on from CM022298.1 coordinate 231,941,426, forward strand.
TTTCCCTCAGTGATGAGACCAAGGTTATCGAACCAGTAGGAGAACCACGCAACACTATGTAAACGGTACATGCACACAAAGAACAAATACTTGCAACCCGACATGAAATACTTGTGACAAACTAAAAAGCAAAACAAGCAAAGACTCAAATAATACAAGACGCTCCAAGCAAAACTCATGATATGTGACGAATAAAAATATTGTTCCAAGTAAAATACCGATGGTCGTTAGAAGAAAGAGGGGATGCCACTCGAGGGCATCCCCAAGCTTAGTTGCTTGCTTCTCTTTTAGATAATAGCTTGGGATGCCATGGGTCATCCCCAAGCTTAGGCTCTTCTTACTCCTTATTCTTTCATCCATCGTGATCTCACCCAAAACTTGAAAACTTCAATCACACAAAACTTAACAAAACCTTCGTGAGATCCGTCAGTATAAGAAAACCAATCTTTACTTTAAGTACTATAGAAAACCCATTCAAATTTTGTTATTGCATTATATCTACTGTATTCTAACTTTACCATGGCTTATACCCCCCCGATACAAACCATATATTCATCGAAATAAGCACACAATGCAAAGAAAACAGAATCTGTCAAAAATAGAACAGTCTGTAAAGATGCGAATTGTTCTCATACTTCTGTAACTCCAAAAAATCTGAAAAATTAGGAAAACATAGGTAATTTGTATATAAATCTTGTGAAAAAATTCAGAATTTTTCGTCGCTTCTGTGATTTTAAAAAATTATTTTACTGGACGCAAAAGTTTCTGTTTTCCAACAAGATCAAATCAACTATCACCAAAGCTATCCCAAAGGCTTTACTTGGCACAAACACTAATTAAAACACAAAAAACACAATCATAACAGTATCATAATTGTGCAAACACTCAAGAACAGAAAGAAAAAGACAAAAATAAATTTTATTCATTGGGTTGTCTCCCAACAAGCGCTATCGTTTTATGCTCCTAGCTAGGCATAACGTATAGATCTAAGTGTTGTCATATTTAGTTCTAGATCCATAAGATGCCCTCAGGATTGATTCATATGGTGGTTTAATTATTGTTCTAGGGAAGCATTCCATACCCTTCCATAGTGGAAATTGGAATTTAATATTGCCTTCATTCATGTCAATCACGGCACCAATAGTACGTAAAAACGGTCTACCAAGTATAATTGGACAAGACGGATTGCAATCAATATCAAGAACAATAAAATCTATGGGCACATAGTTCCTATTTGCAAGAATAAGAACATCATTAATTCTTCCCATAGGCTTTTTAATAGTAGAATCCGCCAAGTGCAAATTTAAAGAACATTCTTCAATATCGGTAAGACCAAGCACATCACATAAAGATTTCGGAATTGTGGAAACACTAGCACCCAAGTCACACAAAGCAAAACACTCATAATTTTTAATCTTGACCTTAATGGTGGGTTCCAATTCATCATGTAATTTTCTAGAAATTGAAATCTCTAATTCCAACTTTTCTTCCAAAGCTTTCATCATAGCATCAACGATATGTTTAGTAAAAGCTTTATTTTGTTCATAAGCATGGGGTGGATTTATCATGGATTGCAACAAAGAAATACAATCAATCAAAGAGCAATTATCATAAGTAAAGTCTTTGTAATCCAAAAGAGTGGGCACACTAGTTAAAGTTTTGACCTCTTCAAACCCACTTTTATCAATTTTCTTATCAAGATTTTCACCTTCCAAATTATCGGGACGCCTTCTAGTTAAAGTTGACTCTTCTTCAGTCCCTTTATCATCAATCTTAATTTTACTAAACAAGGAATCAATAGAAGAAACACCAATCACTTTAAGATCTTCATCATTTTTATGAAAGCAATCACTAGAAACGCTTTTTCTAAGAATTCTCTTTTAGCTCTGAGCATAGCGGTTGTTTTCTTACTTTCATCCATAGAAACATATAAAGGTTTAATTGATTCCTCAACCTTAGGCACAAAAACTTTCAACTTGACATTTTCTACATCATGAGAAATTCCATCAATGCTTCTAGACATATCATCAATCTTACTCAACTTTTCTTCTATCGTATTGTTGAAAACTTTTTGAGCATTGATAAATTCTTTAATATTATTCTAAAGATCAGAGGTGTTCCTACTATTATTATAAGAAGGATTACCATAATTATTAGAGGAATTTCCCGGAAAAGGTCTAGGTTAAAATTACCTCTATAAGCATTGTTATTAAAATTGTTTCACGAAACAAAATTCACGTCTACGGCATCACTATTTTGCTCAATCAAAGTAGACAAAGGCACATCATTAAGATCAATAGGAGCACTTTTATTAGAAACCAACTTCATAAGAGCATCAACTTTTTCACTCAAAGTAGAAATTTCTTCAACCGAATTAACCTTTTTTACTAGTAGGTGCTCTTTCGGTATGCCATTGTGAATAATTTGGCATAATATTATCAAGCAATTTAGTAGCTTCACCCAAAGTAATTTCCATAAAAGTACCACCCGCGGCGGAATCTAAAAGATTTCTAGAAACAAAATTCAATCCCGCATAAATTTTTTGTACGATCATCCAAAGATTTAAACCATGAGTAGGACAATTTCTTAGCATCAATTTCATTCTTTCCCAAGATTGCGCAACATGTTCATGCTCAAGTTGATTAAAATTCATGATTTGTGTCCTAAGGGAAATAATTTTCGCCGGCAGAAAATACTTAGTAATAAAAGCATCCTTGCACTTATCCCAAGAATCAATACTATTGCGAGGCAAAGAAGAAAACCAAATTTTTGCACGATCTTGCAAAGAAAACGGGAATAATTTCAACTTCACAATATCATTATCCACATCTTTTTTCTTCTGCATATCGCATAATTCTACGAATGTGTTAAGATGGGACGCGGCATCCTCATTAGGAGTACCGGAAAACTGATCTTTCATAACAAGATTCAACAAAGCGGCATTAATATCACAAGATTCCGCACTAGTGGCGGGAGGAGCAATCGGAGTGCTAATAAAATCATTGTTGTTGGTATTAGAGAAATCACACAACTTGGTGTTCTCTTGAGTCATTGTGACTACGCAAACAAGATTGCACTCAAAAACAGATCTGACGAGAAAACGGCGAACGAAAAAAAAGGGCGAATAAAACGGCAAATTTTTGTGAAGTGGGGGAGATGAAAACGAGAGGCAAATGGCCAATAATGTAAATTGCAAGGAGATGAGATTTGTGATTAGGAACCTGATAGGTGTTGATGATGTCTCCCCGGCAACGGCGCCAGAAATTCCTTTTGATGCGGCTTGAACTACGTCGGTATTTCCCCAAAGAGGAAGGGATGATGCAGCACAGCTACGGTAGGTATTTCCCTCAGTGATGAGACCAAGGTTATCGAACCAGTAGGAGAACCACGCAACACTATGTAAACGGTACCTGCACACAAAGAACAAATACTTGCAACCTGACGTGTAAGAGGGGTTGTCAATCCCTCCCGGGTAAAAAGATAGATAAAATTGCAGTAGATTGGATAAATAGATCTCTCGAAAACGCAAAATAAAATAAATAACAAAAAAAGTGAAACAAGGTATTTTTGGGTTTTTGGATTAATAGATCTGAAAATAAAAGCGAATAAAAATAGATCTCAAAGGTAAATATGATAAAGAATAGACCCGGGGGCCGTAGATTTCACTAGTGGCTTCTCTTGAGAAAAATAGCATACGGTGGGTAAACAAATTACTGTTGGGCAATTGATAGAACTTCAAATAATTATGACGATATCCAGGCAATGATCATTATATAGGCATCACGTCCAAGATTAGTAGACCGACTCCTGCCTGCATCTACTACTATTACTCCACACATTGACCGCTATCCAGCATGCATCTAGTGTATTAAGTTCATGGAGAAACGGAGTAATGCAATAAGAACGATGACATGATGTAGACAAGATCTATTCATGTAGGAATAGACCCCATCTTGTTATCCTTAATAGCAATGATACATACATGTCATTTCCCCTTCTGTCACTGGGATTGAGCACCGTAAGATCGAACCCATCACAAAGCACCTCTTCTCATCGCAAGAAAAATCGATCTAGTCAGCCTAGCTAAACCAAAGATTCAAAAAAGAAATACGAGGCTATAAGTAATCATGCATATAAGAGATCAAAGAAACTCAAATAACTTTCATGGATAAAAATATAGATCTAATCATAAACTCAAAGTTCATCGGATCCCAACAAACACACCGCAAAAAGAGTTACATCAAATAGATCTCCAAGAGACCATTGTATTGAGAATCAAAAGAGAGAGAGGAAGCCATCTAGCTACTAACTACGGACCCGTAGGTCTACAATGAACTACTCACACATCATTGGAGAGGCACCAATGAGGATGATGAACCCCTCCGTGATGGTGTCTAGATTGGATCTGTGGTTTCTGGAACTTGCGGCGGCTGGAATTGTGTTTCGTCGACTCCCCTCAGGTTTTTGGATTTTCGGGGTATTTATAGAGCAAAGAGGCGGTGTGGTAGGCGGACGAGGTGGGTACAACCCACCAGGGCACGCCTGGGCCCCCAGGCGCGCCCAGGTGGGTTGTGATCCCCTCGGAGCCCCCCTCTGGTACTTCCTTGGCCCAACTTTTGTCTTCTGGTCCAGAAAAAATCACCAAAAAGTTTCGCTGCGTTTGGACTCCGTTTGGTATTAATTTTCTGCGAAGTAAAAAACAAGCAAAAAACAGCAACTGGCACTGGGCACTATGTCAATAGGTTAGTCCCAAAAAATGATATAAAGTTGCTAGAAAATGATTGTAAAACATCCAACAATGATAATATAACAACATGGAACAATAAAAAATTATAGATACGTTGGAGATGTATCAAGGGGCCATTCGCCATATCGAATGTCCTACATAATGGAGCATACAGGCTCTACAACTTCGCCAAGGAATCAGAAGAACCTAGAGCTTGGAATGTAGATCTGCTCCGCAAGTTTTACACTTAGAATAAAAATTTCTTCTTTGTAATAGTTAGTCCGAATGAACTTAGATGAATAAAAGTATCGCTTTTCACATATATCGTCTAGTTCGACCTACAGTCGCATTTCATTACACAATGCTAATTGCATTCGGAAACTAACATACCTCCAATGGGTGCAAAGGGGAAAAGCTTAGCAGTGAATCAACTTTCGCCTAAGTTAAAAAAAAATCCGAGTGGGATATGCTCCACACTCAGGAGCTTAGGCGCAAACCAGTTTTCGCCTAAGTTCAAAAATAGTTTGAGTGAGGATTTGCTCCACACTCAAGGGCTTAGCTGCGAACCAGCTTTTGCCTAAGTTAAAAAAACAATCTAAGTGGGATCTGCTCCACACTCAGGAGCTTAGCCACGAACCAGTTTTCACCTAAGTTCAAAAATAGTTCGAGTGAGGATTTTCTCCACACTCCGGGGCTTAGCTGCGAACTAGCTTTCGCCTAAGTTAAAAAAACAATTCGAGTGGGATCTGCTCCACACTCGAGAGCTTAGCCGCGAACCAGTTTTTGCCTAAGTTCAAAAATAGTCCGAGTGAGGATCTGCTCCACACTCGGGGGCTTAGCTGCAAACCAGCTTTCGCCTATGTTCAAAAATAACCCGAGTGGGGTTCTACGCCACACTCAGGGGCTTGGCTGCGAACCAGCTTGCGCCTAAGTTCAAAAATAGTTTGAGTGAGGATCTGCTCCACACTCGGGGGCTTAGCTGCAAACCATCTTTCGCCTAAGTTCCAAAATAGTCCAAGTGGGATCTGATCCACACTCGGGGGCTTAGCTGCGAACCATCTTTCGCCTAAGTTCCAAAATAGTCCGAGTGGGATCTAATCCACACTCGGGGGCTTAGCTGTGAACCAGCTTTCTCCTAATTTCAAAAACAACCCTAGTAAGGATCTGCTCCACACTCGGGGGCATAGCTGCGAACCAGCTTTCGCCTAAGCCAAAAAAAACACGACAAGCAAATGGAGACTCAAAAGGTTGCGAACCAAAGATCTGATCCACCCAGGCTCAACGAAGTATCTCATTACATCAACCACCCAGCATTCCGGGGCATATTTAACCAAGTGTTTCAAGCCTCAGGCGGAGGACTGGCTGGGTCAACGAAGGTCTCCAGGTCGATCCCATCGGCGATGCGACTGGTAGCTTCAGTGAAGGTCTCCATAAAATCCTCAAACTTGAGGTTCTTCTTGTTCATCACTCGGAGGTTCTTCAGCTTCTCCTCATCCACGTTCTTGCAATGAACGTGGACGAGTGACAACACCACATCAGCACCACTCCGGGCTGCAGATTTCTTCCAAGCCTTGACCCGAGCGGGGACTTCATTCAGCTGCGTCAACACCGACTCCAGGTCCTTCTAGGTCTCCACACCCAGCTGCAGCTCCTCATCAATCCGACCCGCAGCGCCCCTTGACCGAGTGATATAGCCCAACGCATTCTCCAAGCGGTCTTCAAGCCGAAGGATGGCAAGGGCTACGTTGTCTTCGATGAGTGACCTGGAAGGGTCCAGATCCGTCTCGAGCCTCTGCAGCTCCAGTTCCTTGTTATAACAATGCTCTGCGTCAAGAAGAACAATCTGTGAGCGGATGATCGAGAAAATTCTGGCAACATATGGATCTCACTCGGCTGAAGGAGAGCTTACCAGCAAGCTTCTCACTGAATGCCTCACAGACCTCCTCGATGTGTTTCTCTAGGGCATCCTTCTTGTCAATCAGCTGCGTGACCTTCTCCTCCAGCTTGACCTTCTCCTGAGTGGATGCATTGATGGTAGCCTTGAGGTCCTTGATCTTATCCTCTAACTTGCCAACTGAAGCCAGCTTCTCATCGGCAAGTTTTTCCTTGGTCCTGGCTTCCTTCTGGGCCAACGCCAGATCCTTATCTTTGTTCTCTAGAGCCTGCTTCATGGTTTCTAAAGAAATAGAAGTCCTGAGCCTCATTACGAGTTGGGTGTTCTCTCTACGAACATCTGTCGGAGCGAAACGATTCGGACCAAAAGGAAAAAACCGTATGTAGCTGCCAGTCGAAGGAATTAGCTTACCTCCCAGGGCTTTCTTCTCTTGCTCCAGTCGGGCTCTCTTGAGCTTCTTAGCCTCTAGATCAAGTCGAAGGGATGTCACCTCCTTCTCCATTGCAGCATAGTGGAATCCCATCTCACAGGTCCTCTGCAAAACGCAAGGAACAGTCAGTCGGAAGACCCAAAAGAGAAACCGAAACGTTGGCTCATGAGCATCCGTACGAACACCAACGGAAGGAACAAGCTAGACCAATACCAGATCTTGAAGTACCCTCTAGCTTCCCACTCGATAGCACCCCCAGGAGGAACGAGTTTGACAAGTACCAAACCCTCAGGTACACTCGGGTTACTAGGTCAGACAAGCACCCCCAGGAGGAACAAGCTTGACCAATACCAAATACTGAAGTACCCCTGACCTACCCTCACTCGGTCGGCCCATGACAATGAAGAAGATAGACGACAACAACACAAGATGGCCCGCTTCATTCGGCTAACTTCCGAGTCAGCAATGAAGAAGGCTCTTCCTATCATCTTGCCAATGCACGGGTGCCGCCGGAAGTCCTAAACGCCTAGCGATAGTTCTAAAGACTACCATCGATTGCCTGTAATCGACGGGAGTCTAGGGGCGACGGCAGTCTTAGGGAATACACCCAGTGGGTGCACTCAGCGTGCCCCCACTAAAAAGTGACTCATTGATGAGCTAAAAAAACCCACAAGTTCTAAGACTACCGCTGACTATTCTAGTCAACGGTAGCCTCGGGGACAACACCTAGTGGGTGCGCTCAGCGTGCCCCCACTGGATCATTTCCACTCAGCTACGCTCCGGCTAGACTCCGAGTGAACACAAAAAAAGGTAAAACAAAAGTTCAAAGACTCATGCCAACTGAATCCAGTCAACAGGAACCCCACCTGGATCAGAGCCTCCTTACTCGCCCCCACCTGATCCTCTGGGACATGGTACATTGGGAAAGAAGTAGTCGGGACAGGCGGAGTCGCGGACGTTGGCCTTTGGGCCGGAATCATCACCGTTCCACTCGGAGGAGCTTGGGAGGATCCTGCAGCCAACACCACCACAGTCAAAGACGTCGAGCCACGTTGAGCTAGAGGACTCGGCCTCGCGGTCCTGGCGGCGACCTTCGCCAGAGAAACGCGGGTCAACTGGCAAGGAGAGGCGTCCATCATTGGCATGCCAGCATTCAGCACTCCCTCCCTGATGGCGTCCGGATTCGGCGGGTCAGCACCCACTTCGTCCTCTAGTTGGATAATCTCGGGCGGAGCTGCATAAACCAAGGAAACCATTAAAGACCAGCCGGAGAAAGCCTGACCATACAAGTCAATCAATACGACATACCTTTGGAGGTGGCGGCATCTGCCGCGTCAGCGTCACTCGGGCCTGGCTTGCGGGCTTGCGGGTCCGCTGAAGTTGTCGAGGTGTCGTTACTACAAGGATCAAACAACACTCGGTCAACAACCGAATCAATTCAAAAACGAGCAAGGAATCGGCAAGAGCACTCACTTCGAGGCCACAGGCACTGCCACCTTGATCCACGGCACTGCAACCTTCCGAGGCTTGAAGGAGATCTGCTTGGGAAGTTTGGGCTGTTTCTCCGCCGAGCTCGCAGCCTCGGAGAGAGCGCGCTTGGAGCTCCGAGTCCCTCGACCTGAAGCAGTTGGTTATTGAGTTTCTCCTGCCTTTCCCTTTGGGTCGTGCATCGCCTTGGAGTGGGGTTCTTTGGGGGCCTCATAAGATGGAGAAGACTCCGCCTCGTCCCCCTCCTCTGAACTCTCATCGTCATCGTCGTCGTCATTGTGACGACCCCGGCTTAATCGTGCACTAACCATACACGCAAATGCACATGATCAAGCCTAAGGACTCACTTGAAGATATCAGAACACAACTCTAAAACATAAATAAAGTCATACAAGCTTAATATTACAATCCAGGGCCTCGAGGGCTTGAATACATAGCTCGATGGCATACAAGTGTCAGCGAAAGCATCAGATATCTGGGTACAGATATATTACAGAAAGAGAGATAAGCCTTCACAGAGGCGGGGCAAAATAAAACTCTACGATCGAAAGGCGTGGGCCTCCAGCCCTGGACCCTCTGAATCCTACTCCTGGTCGTCGATCGGCTCCTCGTAGTAGTAGTACTCTCCGAGCTGGTAGTAGTAGTGGTCGTCGGTGGGGACAACTGGCTCCGGGGCTCCGTCGTCTGGATGCGACAAAGGAATAAAGGGGAAAAAGGAAAAATAAAGCAAACGTGAGTACTCATCCGAAGTACTCAGCAAGCAAGGATCTACACTACATATGCAACATTTTCAAAGGGGGCTGTATATGTGGACTGGGCTGCAGAAATGCCAGAGTAGAGGGGAAAAGCCTAGTCCTATCGAAGACTAGCATCTTCAGCATCTTCATCAGTCTTGCAGCATTAGAAGGGAGCAGAATAACATAATGTAAAGTATAGCAGTGTCTTCAATCCTCGGCCAGAGATTCTTCCTCGACTCCCCGCGAGGAAGCAATCCCAGAGCCGTACTATCCAGTTCTCATCTCAAGTCATGTTCTAGTTGTACCGATCGGGATATAACTCCGAGTGTCCGTTACCGTAGGACAGGCTATCGATAGAAGTTTCTTCCCTGCAGGGGTGCACCAAGTTACCCACCACGCTCGCTTAACTCCGGCCGGACACACTTTTCGGGGTCATGCCCGGCCTCGGCTAAGCAACACGCCGCAACCCGACCAAAAACTTAACAGAGAGCTCAGCACGCCGGACTAAACCTATGCCCCCAGGGGTCTTGGGCCATCGCCCTGGGAACTCCTGCACGTTGCAACCCCTTAATACAAGCACAGTTGCTTAACCAGTCCAACTCGGCGCGCCGCTCAATCGCTGACGTCCATTAAGCTTCGGCTCAAGTATACGACGCAGAACACCCATACTATGCCCACGTGATGGTTAGTGCTATCGGGCCAGAGGCCCCTCGGATCAAATATCCAAACCGTTTAGTGGTTTAGGAGCGCGCGGAAATGAGCAGAGACTCACGATCGATGTGACCCCATCGCCCCATCTCGAGGACTTGCGGCAAGGGCTAAGAATGCCCGGCCACGCCTCGTAGTTATCTCGCGGGCACCTCTCAGGTCAACCCGACTCCACATCACTTCGCATTCATGCTCGCGCGGGTACCCCTCAGGGCCGACCCGTCTTTAGTAACATGGTTCAAAGTCAAGTCATAATATCCAGGGTAGCTGTGTGTCTGACACCGAAGGGAACCCTGAGGAATCACCCTCGATGGAATTCCCGCTCGATGCTATCGTCAAGGTGAACGAATGAGGAATCACCCTCGAGGTCCACACTTGAGGAGTTGCACGACGACGTCGTTATCGGGGGTGGTGTAGGAGGAATCACCCTCGCTTACCACGACCGACTAACTAACCTACAAGGTTATCATCAAAAGTGCTGACGAGGTATCACCCTCGGCACTCGATAGTAACCCAGTAGAGTCGAGCAACATAGGGGAAGTGATGTGCGGTGCCCGGGTCTGATCTTCGATCCCGTTGCTCGGGTCTTCTGAGAGTCCAGCGGGGCAATCGGGTCAAGTGGGTCTCTGATAAGGCTCTACCCATCCTATACTAAACAGTTTAGGAGAATAGGCAGGTATCAAAAGTAGGCTACAATAAAGCAGGCTATGCAGCAGATATAGGACAACAGTAGCAGCAGTAACTTCTAATGCAAGCATAAGAGAGAAGAGAGTGGGCGATATCGGAATGCTCAAAATGGGGGTGCTTGCCTGTCTGCTCGACGGCAAGGGCCTGATCGTCGGGGACGTAGTCATACTCCGGAGTGGCGTCTGCCTCAGGAGCTGCGGCAACATCGGGGTCTATCGAAAGAGAAGAGGGGGAAGAAAAAAGTAAATATAATGCAAACAGATGCAACACAGTGCGTGCGATGCTATGATGCAGTGCAGGGTTGCCTAAATATGCCTCTAAGTTATTTTAGTTATTTTTAGAATTCATCTGGGATTTATTAACCGGTGTGGGTGCACTATTCATCTATCGGAATCGAGCTTGGAGTTACGAGTTCTCCTACGTAGGGGGTTCCGACAAGGAAATAGACGGCACAATCAAATTCGTCTCGTCGTTCTGAGCAACTTTCATGTTTTAACTTTTTCGATCTGAGCTACGGTTTAAAAGTTATTAATTTTCGAAGTATAAATGATTTTCTGGAATTATTATTATTTACAAAAAATGAATTATGACGTCAGCATGATGTAATGCTGACATCAGCAAGTCAACAGTCGGCTGACCAGTCAAACATGACATGTGGGTCCAGTGGGACCCACATGTCAGCCTCTGTTACTTTAATAGTGAGATAAACTAATTAAATGGGTTAATTAGGGAGTGAGCCCCATCTGTCAGTGAGTCATTAGTAATTAGATTTATTTTTAAAAAACCTATTTAGTTAATTAAGCACGCGGGCCCACTGGTCAGTGACTGGGCGTTGCCCAGTCAGCACGTTGACCACGGTCAGCGTGGTCAACTGGGCCAGGGGGGCCACTGGCAGTGACACAGAGGGGCGCCAGGTGGCGGCCAGGTCAGCTCCGGCGACCGGAGTGACGCCGACGACCCAAACTCACGGCGGCGCGTCGCCGGAGTTGGCCGGAAATTCGCTACAGTGGCCCGTTTCGAGCGCGGCCACTTGCGTTCGATCGGGCGTTCGAAGCCGCGTCGTTTGGCGGCGGTGTTGGACCAAATGGTCGCCAGAGTTCGGGACCTCGTGGATTCGACGAAAAAGCAGCGCAAGAGCTCGAGCTGATTATCTAGGCAGCAGCACTAGCACCCCAGGAGCTCACCAGAGCCACTGGCTCGAGCCATAGGGGCTCGGGAGCGCGCTAATGGCAGCGGCGGCGGCGGTCAGAGCACGGCATCGCTGGTAGCTCATCGAGGTGCCCAAGTACGCGGGGAAGGAAGCCGGGGAAGAGGCGGAGCTCACCTAGCGGCTATGAAAAGCCTTCGTTAGCTTAGTAGCAGCAAGGGGCTCGGGATCGACGGGGATCGCCGGCGACAGAGAAGAAGAAGCCGAGGTCGATCTCGTTCGTGCGGTCCTCCCCGAGCTCGAGGTCGATGTGCAGCCGAGGCAGATGAGCGAGGTGAAGCCGCAGGATGTCTCGGTGAGGAGAATGGTAGACGGTGGCCGCGGTGGCGCGGGGCGAATGGCGGCGATGGCGCTCGGTGGCGACGAGATCCAGAGGGGGAAAGCGAGGGAAGAGGGGAGGAGTGGTCGAGGGGATCCAGGCGGGAGCGAACGACCTCGACCTTATCCCCTCCTCGTCACTGTTTCGTCGGTGGCATCGGCGTGTCGGCCTGTGGCCGGCGAGCGTGAGCTCGGCCACAGCGGCGGTGACACGCACATGAGAGAGAAGGGGAATGGGCCAGATGGGCCGGCTCCAGGCACTGTGCACTAGTGGCAGTGCACAGTGGCCTTTTCTTATTTTCCTTTCTCTGCTTTCTATTTTCTTTAATCCTTTTCTGTTTTGTATTAGTTACGGCACTTTTGCATTTTTGTAAAGTATGAGAGTTGTCCCCAATATTACAATGCAATATTCCCTTCCACCAAAAATTGGTTTAGGCAAATTTGGATTATATTTGAATTTGAAATGAATTTAATATGGTTGTTTTGTGTACTGTTTCATGTGGTTTGAACCACTTATCCAATCCAAGTATCAATGGTTATATTTTTATCAGTGCATCTGGAATATTTGCTAATTAGTGAACATTTTTCCAAAGGTGTTTGAGCAAATTTATTTTGCACTTTTGAATTTGGGTTAATTTTAAAAATGGAGTTGAATTGTTTTGGTTAACCTCTGACTAGGCACTGCAAATGATATGACTTGGCAATATTAGCAGTTGATCACAGTGGTAGTTACACAGGGGTGTTACAAGTTCTCCTCCTCTAAAAGAAATTCTCGTCCCGAGAATTTAGGAGTTAGAAGGAAAGAGGTCGGGATATTCTTCCCGAAGATGATCCTCGCGTTCCCAAGTGGCTTCATCTTCAGTATGATTCGAGCACTGCACTTTCAGGAACTTGGTCATCTTCTGACGAGTTCGACGTTCAGCTTCATCAAGGATGCGGATCGGATGCTCCTTATAAGATAAGTCGTCTTGCAACTGAAGCATCTCGTGATCCACTGCACGGTGCGGAGATTCCTTGAAGCATTTACGAAGTTGCGACACGTGGAAGACATCATGAATATGAGAGAATTGTGGTGGCAAGTCCAATTTATAAGCCACCTGTCCACGTCTAGCCACGATGCGGAAAGGACCGATATAGCGAGGAGCTAGCTTGCCCTTGATTCTGAAACGACGGGTGCCCTTCATAGGAGTGACACGAAGATAAGCTTGATCACCTGGTTGATAAGTCAGACCCCATCGTTTGCGATCATAGTTGCTCTTCTGGCGGTCCTGAGCCGCCTTGAGATTTTCTCGGACAATTCTGACTTGTTCTTCAGCATGTTGCATAATGTCTGGTCCCACGAGAGGTCGTTCACCAGTTTCTGACCAGTTCAGAGGGGTTCGACACTTACGTCCATAAAGCACTTCGAAGGGGGCCATTTTCAAGCTGGCTTGATAGCTGTTGTTATAAGAGAACTCGGCATACGGGAGAGATTCCTCCCACTTCTTACCGAATGATATAACACAAGCTCGAAGCATGTCTTCAAGCACTTGATTTACTCGCTCGACTTGGCCTTGGGATTGGGGATGATAAGCTGAACTGCATGTAATGTGAGTTCCCATAGCTTCTTGGAAACTTTCCCAGAACTTGGACGTGAAAAGTCCGCCACGGTCCGAACTGATCTCCTTCGGAATGCCGTGGAGTGAAACGATTCTGGAGATGTAGAGTTCTGCTACCTGGCTAGCAATAATAGTCTCCTTGACAGGTAGGAAATGAGCAACCTTGGAAAGTTGATCGACGACGACAAGAATAGCGTCGTGACCTTTCTGAGACTTGGGAAGACCCGTAATGAAATCCATCTGCACCTTATCCCACTTCCACAAAGGAATAGGGAGTGGTTGAAGAATTCCAGCAGGCTTCTGATGTTCTGCTTTCACGCGACGGCATACATCACATTCAGCAACATATCGAGCAATGTCCTGCTTCATTCTGGACCACCAGTACCTCTGTCGAAGATCGTGATACATCTTGGTGCTACCCGGATGGATAGACAGCGGTGTATCATGAGCCTCCTTCATGACCTTGTCAGTCATAAGCTCAAAGCGAGGTACTACGATGCGGTCTCTGAAATATAATGTTCCATCTTCAGCAACTGAGAAATCCCGGTACTTATCAAGGTGAAGCTCCTTCTTCATCAAGTCAATCTCAGCATCTTTGGCTTGCGCTTCCTTAACAGCCTTTTGAAGGTCTGGTTGTACCACAAGGTTATTAAGAGAACCTTGGGGAACAATTCGCAGATTCAGCTGAGTCAGTTCTGCATAAAGACGAGGTTGAGCTCGCCTAACCATGAGGTTGTTACAATATGACTTGCGGCTCAGGGCATCAGCCATCACGTTAGCCTTGCCCGGGGTATATGAAATACCGCAGTCATAGTCCGTAATTGTTTCCAACCATCGTTGCTGGCGGAGATTAAGATCCGGTTGAGTGAACAAGTATTTCAGACTTTGGTGATCGGTATAAATCTCACACCGATTACCCAGAAGGTAATGACGCCATAACTTTAATGCATAGATCACTGCAGCAAGTTCAAGATCATGCACTGGATAATTTTCTTCATGCGGACGCAGTTGACGTGAAGCATACGCAATTACTCTTCGTTCTTGCATTAGGACACAGCCTAATCCCTGACGAGAGGCGTCGCAATATATGACAAAGTCCTTGCGAGAATCAGGAGGAGCAAGCACTGGAGTAGAAGTAAGCTTGTCCTTGAGGGTCTGGAAACTTTCCTGACATTTGTCTGTCCACTCAAACTTAACGCCTTTGTGGAGCAGATTAGTCAAGGGCTTGGCGATCTTGGAGAAGTTCTCGACGAATCGGCGACAATAACTGGCTAGACCGAGAAAGCTTCGGACTTGCTTGGCATTCTTCGGAGGAGTCCAGTCAAGGATAGCCTGAACACGCTCCGGGTTAACGGCAATACCGTCCTTGGAAATCACATGTCCAAGGTAGGTCACTTCAGAAAGCCAGAATTCACATTTGGAGTACTTG
Source organism: Thinopyrum elongatum (assembly GCA_011799875.1). NCBI lineage: Eukaryota > Viridiplantae > Streptophyta > Magnoliopsida > Poales > Poaceae > Thinopyrum > Thinopyrum elongatum. The sequence goes on from CM022298.1 coordinate 231,956,648, forward strand.
GCATATAACTTGTGCTCTCGAAGCCTCTCCAGAACAAGGCGAAGATGCTCGGCATGTTCTTCCTTATTCTTCAAATATACTAGGATATCATCCAGATATACCACGATGAACTTGTCGAGGTAGTCCATGAATATGTAATTCATCAGACGGGAGAACGTAGCTGGAGCATTCGTGAGGCCAAATGACATGACGGTGTATTCATAGGAGCCATATCGAGTAACGAATGTAGTCTTTGGAATATCCTCTTCGCGGACACGGATCTGGTGATAACCCAACCTCAAGTCAAGTTTAGAAAACACCGAAGATCCAGCAAGTTGATCATATAAATCATTGATCCGGGGAAGCGGATATTTATTCTGAATGGTTGCCTGGTTGATAGGACGGTAATCCCGGACCAACCTATTCGTACCATCTTTCTTCTTGACAAAAAGAGACGGCGCTCCCCAGGCAGAGGAAACTGGGACGGATGAAACCCTTCCTTAAGGATTTATCAATTTCTTCCTTAAGCTCGATAAGATGGTGCGGAGGCATCTTGTAGGGACGCTTCGCAATGGGAGTGGTGCCAGGCTTCAAGTCAATGACGAACTCGACAGCTCTAGCAGGGGGTATTCCTGGAAGTTCTTCTGGAAAAACATCCGGGAAGTCACAAACAACTGGGATGTTCTCAATCCCCTCAAGCGGAGAGGCGTTCAACGTGTTCAAGGCATAAATCTGAGCCTCGGCGTTCTGAGTGATATGAGCTCGGTAGTTCACTAACTCATCGGATGGATGAAGGAGGTGTACAACTTTACTGGCACAATTAATTGAGGCGTAGTGAGCCTTCAACCAATCCATTCCCAAGATAAGATCAATCGAGGAGGACTTGAGTATAATGGGAGAAGCGCGGAACTTCAACCCTTCAATATCAATGATGACATCGGGGCTGAACACGAAGGCGCGACACTGGCCCGCGGGAGTGTTCACAGCTAATGAATGGTGTAGTGCTTCACTTTTAACGTCATGCATGAGTGCAAAATGTTCTGACATGAATGAATGTGATGCTCCTGAATCAAATAAAACAGTTGCAGGAACTGAATTAACAAGAAGTGTACCCATCACAGTTGCTAGTTGTTCGGGGTCTTCATTCATGTTGACATGGAAGACCTGCCCACGACCATAAGAAGGTCTGGCATTGTTGTAGCGAGGTTGAGAATTCCCACGGCCATTACCACGGCCGGCAGAAGGAAGAGCCAACTGATTCCGATTCTGAGAGCAATCTCTGGCACGGTGACCTGGCTGGCCACACTTGAAGCATAGTCCATTGTCAGGAAGTGATGCAGGAGCTCGAGGTGCTGGAGCTTGTAGAGGCTGCCTCGATGGTGGAGGAGGCAGACGTGGTGCAGCATAGGAAGGCCTGTGCACTGGTGCTACTGGACGGTACATGCTCTGAGGTATCCAGATGCAGCGCTTCTGGGAAGACGAGCCCGAAGATGAGCCCGCCTCACGGGTGCGTCTGGTCGCTTCTTTATGCTTCTTCAATCCAGTCTCGACCATAATAGCCTTATTCACCAAGGTGGCGAAATCAGGGTAGTCTTGAACAAGCAGGGCTAACTGAATGTCATGGTGCAACCCTTCACGGAATTTCTCCTGCCTTCGGTCATCAGTGGGAACGTCCACTTCAGCGTAGTGAGACAAATCAAGAAACTCGCGCTGATAAACTGCCACAGATTTATTGCCCTGAACGAGACTACGGAACTCGGCCTTCTTTCGTGCTATGACAGCTTGAGAAATGTAGCGGGCACGGAAAGCAATCTTGAATTCTGCCTAGGTAACGACGGTACCAGGTGGTAGGGTCTGTCAGTGAGTGGCCCACCATTGTGATGCGGGACCCTTCAGAAGGTATGTCGCAAAGGTGACATAGTTGACCGGGGCGACATCAGCAGACTCCATCTCATAGGAGATGTCACGCAGCCAGTCATCGGCATCCAGCGGATTGACTGTGTTGCGAAAGAACGACGGGTTGAGCCGCATAAATTCTGGCAAGGTGATGGAAGGTGGCCGCTGATCGGCATTGGGACGAGGGAATTGCTGCATAATCCCTGTCATGAATTGGCGGTTGAGTTCGAACTGTTGCATCATCGCAGCCATATAGTCAGGCGGTGGCGGCGGAGGTGGATTGTTATCTACCATCCTGCTAAATCGACAGGGGTAGTTTAGCAGAAGCCAATGCGAGTGTTTAGCGACATGCATGATGTAACACGACGGAATTTGAATAGTACAGCAGATGCTTAATAGTAGTCATTAAGTCATACAGATCCATACAGAGTCGGTTACATTTGGGCAGCATAACGACGCAAATTCAAAAGCTAGACATGCTAGGCGGCGCGCAGGCACGCGGTAAGGAAGTACACAACGAGACATAGCAAAGGCTACATCAATGTCGGAGAAAACCACTGAAATGGGGTAGCTGCAAGTGCGGACGACGGATGTTCGTCGCAAAAGGATCCTGTGCTCCATGTGCACTCTGATGCAGAACCCGGTCTCGAGCTGTAAGAAGAGGTCCACGTGCAGGCGTGTGACCTCCCACAGCAGGCCAATCGATCCCTGATGGCATCTTGGTCCTGCTCGGGTAAAGAATGTGCTCCGGATGTATCCCTGCATGAACAACTGGTAGCAACTGCGTCATAGCCTCGTAGAGTCATGCTCGAGTGGCAAACAACTCGACGGCAAGAGCTCAAACAGTGCGATCCAGAGCTTGAGTATAGTGAATCAGAACTCGCTGATCGTAACAACGAGGCTCGTACAGGGCAGAAACAGCTGTGTAGTATCCAGTAGCATTTCTAGCAGGGGCGTACGGAATGTACCGATACTCAGAGGCATCCAAGTCAGCACTAAACTGTCCTCGAAGACGTGCGACAGCAGAGTAGGCGGCATCATGGACTGCCATCTCAATCGTCACGCCGATACCGTGAAAAAGGTGTAACTCAGTGTCTGAGTCATCCTGCTGATCGTAGATGCGAACATCAGCATAGTACTGCTCCTGGTTGAACTCACGATAAACCTCGTAGAACATGTACTCGGGGCACCAGCGGTATCCTAGCCTGATCAAGAGGGCGATCAGAACAGCTGGAAACCCAGGGACGTCTCGAGCACAGGTGCGAAGCACAAGCTGCGTCGTAGGACGAGGTGGAAACAGAAGGTCCATCTGAAACAAGAAGATTCAGGATTGTCATTCGACGACGCGAAACATAACAGATCTCGAATGGAAAGATTAAACAAAACAATGGAAAGGAAATGATTATCAGACTAATCAGATCAAAGACAGGGAAATCGCACTGAATCCAGCTCTCTGGATGGATGGAATTAACGAGATCCTAAGTGTCGGTGTTAGTAAATTTTATTAAACCCGAATAGAAGAGAGATCAGAGTCCCAGAGTAAAGATCGAGGAATAAAAGATCCTAATACCACCCAGTTGGCGACGTGGGCCCGTAAGCCACACAGCCAAGTTAGTAAAACAGTTTTCGACCACTAGACTCAACTACAGCCAAAGAGTTGGAAAGGGGGACTCCTAGAGGCAGTCGGCTCTGATACCAACTTGTGACGACCCCGGCTTAATCGTGCACTAACCATACACGCAAATGCACACGATCAAGCCTAAGGACTCACTTGAAGATATCACAACACAACTCTAAAACATAAATAAAGTCATACAAGCTTAATATTACAAGCCAGGGCCTCGAGGGCTCGAATACATAGCTCGATGGCATACAAGCGTCAGTGGAAGCATCAGATATCTGGGTACAGATATATTACAGAAAGAGAGATAAGCCTTCACAGAGGCGGGGCAAAATAAAACTCTACGATCGAAAGGCGTGAGCCTCCTGCCCTGGACCCTTCGAATCCTACTCCTGGTCGTCGGTCGGCTCCTCGTAGTAGTAGTACTCTCCGGGCTGGTAGTAGTAGTGGTCGTCGGTGGGGACAACTGGCTCCGAGGCTCCGTCGTCTGGATGCGACAAAGGAATGAAGGGGAAAAAGGAAAAATAAAGCAAACGTGAGTACTCATCCGAAGTACTCAGCAAGCAAGGATCTACACTACATATGCAACATTTTCAAAGGGGGCTGTATATGTGGACTGGGCTGCAGAAATGCCAGAGTAGAGGGGAAAAGCCTAGTCCTATCGAAGACTAGCATCTTCAGCATCTTCATCAGTCTTGCAGCATTAGAAGGGAGCAGAATAACATAATGTAAAGTATAGCAGTGTCATCAATCCTCGGCCAGAGATTCTTCCTCGACTCCCCGCGAGGAAGCAATCCCAGAGCCGTACTATCCAGTTCTCATCTCAAGTCATGTTCTAGTTGTACCGATCGGGATACAACTCCGAGTGTCCGTTACCGTAGGACAGGCTATCGATAGAAGTTTCTTCCCTGCAGGGGTGCACCAAGTTACCCACCACGCTCGCTTAACTCCGGCCGGACACACTTTTCTGGGTCATGCCCGGCCTCGGCTAAGCAACACGCCGCAACCCGACCAAAAACTTAACAGAGAGGTCAGCACGCCGGACTAAACCAATGCCCCCAGGGGTCTTGGGCCATCGCCCCGGGAACTCCTGCACGTTGCGTCAGGTGGCCGAGAGCAGACCTAGCAACCCCTTAATACAAGCGCAGTTGCTTAACCAGTCCAACTCGGCGCTCGCCGCTCAATCGCTGACGTCCATTAAGCTTCGGCTAAAGTATACGACGCAGAACGCCCATAGTATGCCCACGTGATGGTTAGTGCTATCGGGCCAGAGGCCCCTCTGATCAAATATCCAAACCGTTTAGTGGTTTAGGAGCGCGCGGAAACGAGCAGAGACTCACGGTCGATGTGACCCCGTTGCCCCGTCTCGAGGACTTGCGGCAAGGGCTAAGAATGCCCGGCCACGCCTCGTAGTTATCTCGCGGGCACCTCTCAGGTCAACCCTACTCCACATCACTTCGCATTCATGCTCGCGTGGGTACCCCTCAGGGCCGACCCGTCTTTAGTAACATGGTTCAAAGTCAAGTCATAATATCCAGGGTAGCTGTGTGTCTGACACCGAAGGGAACCCTGAGGAATCACCCTCGATGGAATTCCAGCTCGATGCTATCATCAAGGTGAACGAATGAGGAATCACCCTCAAGGTCCACACTTGAGGAGTTGCACGACGACGTCGTTATCGGGGGTGGTGTAGGAGGAATCACCCTCGCTTACCACGACCGACTAACTAACCTACAAGGTTATCATCAAAATTGCTGACGAGGTATCACCCTCGGCACTCGATAGTAACCCAGTAGAGTCGAGCAACATAGGGGAAGTGACGTGCGGTGCCAGGGTCTGATCTTCGATCCCGTTGCTCGGGTCTTCTGAGAGTCCAGCGGGCCAGTCGGGTCAAGTGGGTCTCTGATAAGGCTCTACCCATCCTATACTAAACAGTTTAGGAGAACAGGCAGGTATCAAAAGTAGGCTACAATAAAGCAGGCTATGCAGCAGATATAGGACAACAGTAGCAGCAGTAACTTCTAATGCAAGCATAAGAGAGAAGAGAGTGGGTGATATCGGAATGCTCAAAATGGGGGTGCTTGCCTGTCTGCTCGACGGCAAGGGCCTGATCATCGGGGACATAGTCGTACTCCGGAGTGGCGTCTGCCTCAGGAACTACGGCAACGTCGGGGTCTACCGAAAGAGAAGAGGGGCAAGAAACAAGTAAATATAATGCAAACAGATGCAACACAGTGTGTGCGATGCTATGATGCAGTGCAGGGTTGCCTAAATATGCCTCTAAGTCATTTTAGTTATTTTTAGAATTAATCTGGGATTTATTAACCGGTGTGGGTGCACTATTCATCTATCGGAATCGAGCTCGGAGTTACGAGTTCTCCTACGTAGGGGGTTCCGACAAGGAAACAGATGGCACGATCAGATTCGTCTCGTCGTTCTGAGCAACTTTCATGTTTTAACTTTTTCGATCTGAGCTACAGTTTAAAAGTTATTAATTTTCAAAGTTTAAATGATTTTCTGGAATTATTATTATTTACAGAAAATGAATTATGATGTCAGCATCACGTAATGCTGACATCACCAAGTCAACAGTCGGCTGACCAGTCAAACATGACATGTGGGTCCCACTGGACCCACATGTCAGCCTTTGTTACTTTAACAGTGAGATAAACTAATTAAATGGGTTAATTAGGGATTGGCCCCATCTGTCAGTGAGTCATTAGTAATTAGATTTATTTTTAAAAAACCTATTTAGTTAATTTAGCACGCGGGCCCACTGGTCAGTGACTGGGCGTTGCCCAGTCAGCATGTTGACCACAGTCAGCGTGGTCAACTGGTCTAGGGGGGGCCACTGGCAGTGACACAGAGGGGCGCCAGGTGGCGACCAGGTCAGCTCCGGCGACCGGAGTGACGCCGGCGACCCAAACGCACGGCGGCGCGTCGCCGGAGTTGGCCGAAAATTTGCTACAGTTGCCTGTTTCGAGCGCGGCCACTTGCGTTCGATCGGGCGTTCGAAGCCGCGTCGTTTGGCGGCGGTGTTGGACCAAATGGTCGCCAGAAAAATGGCCGGCGACGAGCGAAGGCGGACGCCGGAGTTCGGGACCTCGCGGATTCGGCGAAAAAGCAGCGCAAGAGCTCGAGCTGATTATCTAGGCAGCAGCAGTAGCACCCCAGGAGCTCACCAGAGCCACTGGCTCGAGCCATAGGGGCTCGGGAGCGCGCTAATGGCAGCGGCGGCGGCGGTCAGAGCACGGCATCGCTGGCAGCTCGTCGGAGGCGCCCAAGTACGCGGGGAAGGAAGCCGGGGAAGAGGCGGAGCTCACCTAGCGGCTATGAAAAGCCTTCGTTAGCTTAGTAGCAGCAGGGGGCTCGGGATCGACGGGGATCGCCGGCGACAGAGAAGAAGAAGCCGAGGTCGATCTCGTTCGTGCGGTCCTCCCCGAGCTCGAGGTCAATGTGCAGCCGAGGCAGATGAGCGAGGTGAAGCCGCAGGATGTCTCGGTGAGGAGAATGGTAGACGGTGGCCGCGGTGGCGTGGGGCGAATGGCGGCGATGGCGCTCGGTGGCGACGAGATCCAGAGGGGAAAAGCGAGGGAAGAGGGGCGGAGTGGTCAAGGGGATCCAGGGGGAGCGAACGACCTCGACCTTATCCCCTCCTCGTCACTGTTTCGTCGGTGGCGTCGGCGTGTCGGCCTGCGGCCGGCGAGCACGAGCTCGGCCACAGCGGCGGTGACACGCACAGGAGAGAGAAGGGGAATGGGCCAGATGGGCCGGCTCCAGGCACTGTGCACTAGTGGCAGTGCACAGTGGCCTTTTCTTATTTTCCTTTCTCTGCTTTCTATTTTCTTTAATTCTTTTCTGTTTTGTATTAGTTAGGGCACTTTTGCATTTTTGTAAAGTATGAGAGTTGTCCCCAATATTACAATGCAATATTCCCTTCCACCAAAAATTGGTTTAGGCAAATTTGGATTATATTTGAATTTGAAATGAATTTAATATGGTTGTTTTGGGTACTATTTCATGTGCTTTGAACCACTTATCCAATCCAAGTATCAATGGTTATATTTTTATCAGTGCATCTGGAATATTTGCTAATTAGTGAACATTTTTCCAAAGATGTTTGAGCAAATTTATTTTGCACTTTTGAATTTGGGTTAATTTTAAAAATGGAGTTGAATTGTTTTGGTTAACCACTATGACTAGGCACTGCAAATGATATGACTTGGCAATATTAGCAGTTGATCACAGTGGTAGTTACACAGGGGTGTTACAAGTTCTCCTCCTCTAAAAGAAATTCTCGTCCCGAGAATTTAGGAGTTAGAAGGAAAGAGGTCGGGATATTCTTCCCGAAGATGATCCTCGCGTTCCCAAGTGGCTTCATCTTCAGTATGATTCGAGCACTGCACTTTCAGGAACTTGGTCATCTTCTGACGAGTTCGACGTTCAGCTTCATCAAGGATGCGGATCGGATGCTCCTTATAAGATAAGTCGTCTTGCAACTGAAGCATCTCGTGATCCACTGCACGGTGCGGAGATTCCTTGAAGCATTTACGAAGTTGCGACACGTGGAAGACATCATGAATATGAGAGAATTGTGGCGGCAAGTCCAATTTATAAGCCACCTGTCCACGTCTAGCCACGATGCGGAAAGGACCGATATAGCGAGGAGCTAGCTTGCCCTTGATTCTGAAACGACGGGTGCCCTTCATAGGAGTGACACAAAGATAAGCATGATCACCTGGTTGATAAGTCAGACCCCATCGTTTGCGATCATAATTGCTCTTCTGGCGGTCCTGAGCCGCCTTGAGATTTTCTCGGACAATTCTGACTTGTTCTTCAGCATGTTGCATAATGTCCGGTCCCACGAGAGGTCGTTCCCCAGTTTCTGACCAGTTCAGAGGGGTTCGACACTTGCGTCCATAAAGCACTTCGAAGGGGGCCATTTTCAAGCTGGCTTGATAGCTGTTGTTATAAGAGAACTCGGCATACGGGAGAGATTCCTCCCACTTCTTACCGAATGATATAACACAAGCTCGAAGCATGTCTTCAAGCACTTGATTTACTCGCTCGACTTGGCCTTGGGATTGGGGATGATAAGCTGAACTCCATGTAATGTGAGTTCTCATAGCTTCTTGGAAACTTTCCCAGAACTTGGACGTGAAAAGTCCGCCACGGTCCGAACTGATCTCCTTCGGAATGCCGTGGAGTGAAATGATTCTGGAGATGTAGAGTTCTGCTACCTGGCTAGCAGTAATAGTCTCCTTGATAGGTAAGAAATGAGCAACCTTGGAAAGTTGATCGACGATGACAAGAATAGCGTCGTGACCTTTCTGAGACTTGGGAAGACCCGTAATGAAATCTATCTGCACCTTATCCCACTTCCACAAAGGAATAGGGAGTGGTTGAAGAATTCCAGCAGGCTTCTGATGTTCTGCTTTCACGCGACGGCATACGTCACATTCAGCAACATATCGAGCAATGTCCTGCTTCATTCTGGACCACCAGTACCTCTGTCGAAGATCGTGATACATCTTGGTGCTACCCGGATGGATAGACAGCGGTGTATCATGAGCCTCCTTCATGACCTTGTCAGTCATAAGCTCGAAGCGAGGTACTACGATGCGGTCTCTGAAATATAATGTTCCATCTTCAGCAACTGAGAAATCCCGGTACTTATCAAGGTGAAGCTCCTTCTTCATCAAGTCAATCTCAGCATCTTTGGCTTGCGCTTCCTTAACAGCCTTTTGAAGGTCTGGTTGTACCACAAGGTTATTAAGAGAACCTTGGGGAACAATTCACAGATTCAGCTGAGTCAGTTCTGCATAAAGACGAGGTTGAGCTCGCCTAACCATGAGGTTGTTACAATATGACTTGTGGCTCAGGGCATCAGCCATCATGTTAGCCTTGCCCGGGGTATATGAAATACCGCAGTCATAGTCCGTAATTGTTTCCAACCATCGTTGCTGGCGGAGATTAAGATCCGGTTGAGTGAACAAGTATTTCAGACTTTGGTGATCGGTATAAATCTCACACCGATTACCCAGAAGGTAATGACGCCATAACTTTAATGCATAGATCACTGCAGCAAGTTCAAGATCATGCACTGGATAATTTTCTTCATGCGGACGTAGTTGACGTGAAGCATACGCAATTACTCTTCGTTCTTGCATTAGGACACAGCCTAATCCCTGACGAGAGGCGTCGCAATATATGACAAAGTCCTTTCGAGAATCAGGAGGAGCAAGCACTGGAGCAGAAGTAAGCTTGTCCTTGAGGGTCTGGAAACTTTCCTCACATTTGTCTGTCCACTCAAACTTAACGCCTTTGTGGAGCAGATTAGTCAAGGGCTTGGCGATCTTGGAGAAGTTCCCGACGAATCGACGACAATAACTGGCTAGACCGAGAAAGCTTCGGACTTGCTTGGCATTCTTTGGAGGAGTCCAGTCAAGGATAGCCTCAACACGCTCCGGGTTAACGGCAATACCGTCCTTGGAAATCACATGTCCAAGGTAGGTCACTTCAGAAAGCCAGAATTCACATTTGGAGTACTTGGCATATAACTTGTGCTCTCGAAGCCTCTCCAGAACAAGGCGAAGATGCTCGGCATGTTCTTCCTTATTCTTTAAATATACTAGGATATCGTCCAGATATACCACAACGAACTTGTCGAGGTAGTCCATGAATATGTAATTCATCAGAAAGGAGAACGTAGCTGGAGCATTCGTGAGGCCAAATGACATGACGGTGTACTCATAGGAGCCATATCGAGTAACGAATGCAGTCTTTGGAATATCCTCTTCGCGGACACGGATCTGGTGATAACCCAACCTCAAGTCGAGTTTAGAAAACACCGAAGATCCAGCAAGTTGATCATATAAATCATTGATCCGGGGAAGCGGATATTTATTCTGAATGGTTGCCTGGTTGATAGGACGGTAATCCTGGACCAACCTATTCGTACCATCTTTCTTCTTGACAAAAAGAGACGGCGCTCCCCAGGCAGAGGAACTGGGACGGATGAAACCCTTCCTTAAGGATTTATCAATTTCTTCCTTAAGCTCGATAAGATGGTGCGGAGGCATCTTGTAGGGACGCTTCGGAATGGGAGTGGTGCCAGGCTTGAAGTCAATGACGAACTCGACAGCTCTAGCAGGGGGTATTCCTGGAAGTTCTTCTAGAAAAACATCCGGGAAGTCACAGACAACTGGGATGTTCTCGATCCCCTCAAGCGGAGAGGCGTTCAACGCGTTCAAGGCATAAATCTGAGCCTCGGCGTTCTGAGTGATATGAGCTCGGTAGTTCACTAACTCATCGGATGGATGAAGGAGGTGTACAACTTTACTGGCACAATTAATTGAGGCGTAGTGAGCCTTCAACCAATCCATTCCCAAGATAAGATCAATCGAGGAGGACTTGAGTATAATGGGAGAAGCGCGGAACTTCAACCCTTCAATATCAATGATGACATCGGGGCTGAACACGAAGGCGCGACACTGGCCCGCGGGAGTGTTCACAGCTAATGAATGGTGTAGTGCTTCACTTTTAACATCATGCATGAGTGCAAAATGTTCTGACATGAATGAATGCGATGCTCCTGAATCAAATAAAACAGTTGCAGGAACTGAATTAACAAGAAGTGTACCCATCACAGTTGCTGGTTGTTCGGGGTCTTCATTCATGTTGACATGGAAGACCTGCCCATGACCATAAGAAGGTCTGGCATTGTTGTAGCGAGGCTGAGAATTCCCACGGCCATTACCACGGCCGGCAGAAGGAAGAGCCAACTGATTCCGATTCTGAGAGCAATCTCTGGCACGGTGACCTGGCTGGCCACACTTGAAGCATAGTCCATTGTCAAGACGTGGTGCAGGAGCTCGAGGTGCTGGAGCTTGCAGAGGCTGCCTCGGTGGTGGAGGAGGCAGACGTGGTGCAGCATAGGAAGGCCTGTGCACTGGTGCTGCTGGACGGTACATGCTCTGAGGTATCCAGATGCGGCGCTTCTGGGAAGACGAGCCCGAAGATGAGCCCGCCTCACGGGTGCGTCTGGTCGCTTCTTTGTGCTTCTTCAATCCTGTCTCGACCATAATAGCCTTATTCACCAAGGTGGCGAAATCAGGGTAGTCTTGAACAAGCAGGGCTAACTGAATGTCATGGTGCAGCCCTTCACGGAATTTCTCCTGCCTTCGGTCTTCAGTGGGAACATCCACTTCAGCGTAGCGAGACAAATCAAGAAACTCGCGCTGATAAACTTCCACAGATTTATTGCCCTGAACGAGACTACGGAACTCGGCCTTCTTCCGTGCTATGACAGCTTGAGGAATGTAGCGGGCACGGAAAGCAATCTTGAATTCTGCCCAGGTAACGACGGTACCAGGTGGTAGGGTCTGTCGGTGAGTGGCCCACCATTGTGATGCGGGACCCTTCAGAAGGTATGTCGCAAAGGTGACATAGTTGACCGGGGCGACATCAGCAGACTCCATCTCATAGGAGATGTCACGCAGCCAGTCATCGGCATCCAGCGGATTGACTGTGTTGCGAAAGAACGACGGGTTGAGCCGCATAAATTCTGGCAAGGTGATGGAAGGTGGTGGCTGATCGGCATTGGGACGAGGGAATTGCTGCATAATCCCCATCATGAATTGGCGGCTGAGTTCGAACTGTTGCATCATCGCAGCCATATAGTCAGGCGGTGGCGGTGGAGGTGGATTGTTATCTGCCATCCTGCTAAATCGATAGGGGTAGTTTAGCAGAAGCCAATGCGAGTGTTTAGCGACATGCATGATGTAACACGACGGAATTTAAATAGTACAATAGATGCTTAATAGTAGTCATTAAGTCATACAGATCCATACAGAGTCGGTCACATTTGGGCAGCATAACGGCGCAAATTCAAAAGCTAGACATGCTAGGCGGCGCGCAGGCACGCGGTAAGGAAGTACACAATGAGACATAGCAAAGGCTACATCAATGTCGGAGAAAACCACTGAAACGGGGTAGCTGCAAGTGCGGACGACGAACGTTCGTTGCAGAAGGATCCAGTGCTCCATGTGCACTTTGATGCAGAACCCGGTCTCGAGCTGTAAGAAGAGGTCCACGTGCAGGCGTGTGACATCCCACAGCAGGCCAATCGATCCCTGATGGCATCTCGGTCCTGCTCGGGTAAAGAATGTGCTCCGGATGTATCCCTGCACGAACAGCTGGTAGCACCTGCGTCATAGCCTCGTAGAGTCATGCTCGAGTGGCAAACAACTCGACGGCAAGAGCTCGAACAGTGCGATCCAGAGCCTGAGTATAGTGAATCAGAACTCGCTGATCGTAACAACGAGGCTCGTACAGGGCAGAAACAGCTGTGTAGTATCCAGTAGCATTTCCAGCAGGGGTGTACGGAATGTACCGATACTCAGAGGCATCCAAGTCAGCACTAAACTGTCCTCGAAGACGTGCGACAGCAGAGTAGGTGGCATCATGGACTGCCATCTCAATCGTCACGCCGATACCGTGAAAAAGGTGTAACTCAGTGTCTGAGTCATCCTGCTGATCGTAGATGCGAACATCAGCATAGTACTGCTCCTGGTTGAACTCACGATAAACCTCATAGACCATGTAGTCGGGGCACCAGCGGTATCCCAGCCTGATCAAGAGGGCGATCAGAACAGCTGGAAACCCAGGGACATCTCGAGCACAGGTGCGAAGCACTAGCTGCGTCGTAGGACGAGGTGGAAACAGACGGTCCATCTGAAACAAGAAGATTCAGGATTGTCATTCGACGACGAGAAACATAACAGATCTCGAATGGAAAGATTAAACAAAGCAATGGAAAGGAAATGATTACCAGACTAATCAGATCAAAGACAGGAAATCGCACTGAATCCAGCTCTCCGGATGGATGGAATTAACGAGATCCTAAGTGTCGGTGTTAGTAAATTTTATTAAACCCGAATAGAAGAGAGATCAGAGTCCCAGAGTAAAGATCGAGGAATAAAAGATCCTAATACCACCCAGTTGGCGACGTGGGCCCATAAGCCACACAGCCAAGTTAGTAAAACAGTTTTCGACCACTAGACTCAACTTCGGCCAAAGAGTTGGAAAGGGGGACTCCTAGAGGCAGTCGGCTCTGATACCAACCTGTGATGACCCCGGCTTAATCGTGCACTAACCATACACGCAAATGCACACGATCAAGCCTAAGGACTCACTTGAAGATATCACAACACAACTCTAAAACATAAATAAAGTCATACAAGCTTAATATTACAAGCCAGGGCCTCGAGGGCTCGAATACATAGCTCGATGGCATACAAGCGTCAGCGGAAGCATCAGATATCTTGGTACAGATATATTACAGAAAGAGAGATAAGCCTTCACAGAGGCGGGGCAAAATAAAACTCTACGATCGAAAGGCGTGGGCCTCCTGCCCTGGACCCTCCGAATCCTACTCCTGGTCGTCGGTCGGCTCCTCGTAGTAGTAGTGCTCACCGGGCTGGTAGTAGTAGTGGTCGTCGGTGGGGACAACTGGCTCCGGGGCTCCGTCGTCTGGATGCGACAAAGGAATAAAGGGGAAAAAGGAAAAATAAAGCAAACGTGAGTACTCATCCGAAGTACTCTGCAAGCAAGGATCTACACTACATATGCAACATTTTCAAAGGGGGCTGTATATGTGGACTGGGCTGCAGAAATGCCAGAGTAGAGGGGAAAAGCCTAGTCCTATCGAAGACTAGCATCTTCATCAGTCTTGCAGCATTAGAAGGGAGCAGAATAACATAATGTAAAGTATAGCAGTGTCATCAATCCTCGGCCAGAGATTCTTCCTCGACTCCCTGCGAATCCCAGAGCCGTACTATCCAGTTCTCATCTCAAGTCATGTTCTAGTTGTACCGATCGGGATACAACTCCGAGTGTCCGTTACCGTAGGACAGGCTATCGTTAGAAGTTTCTTCCCTGCAGGGGTGCACCAAGTTACCCACCACGCTCGCTTAACTCCGGCCGGACACACTTTTCTGGGTCATGCCCGGCCTCGGCTAAGCAACGCGCCGCAACCCGACCAAAAACTTAACACAGAGGTCAGCACGCCGGACTAAACCTATGCCCCCAGGGGTCTTGGGCCATCGCCCTGGGAACTCCTGCACGTTGCATCAGGCGGCCGAGAGCAGACCTAGCAACCCCTTAATACAAGCGCAGTTACTTAACCAGTCCAACTCGGCGCGCGCCGCTCAATCGCTGACGTCCATTAAGCTTCGGCTGAAGTATACGACGCAAAACACCCATACTATGCCCACGTGATGGTTAGTGCTATCGGGCCAGAGGCCCCTCAGATCAAATATCCAAACCGTTTAGTGGTTTAGGAGCGCGCAGAAACGAGCAGAGACTCACGATCGATGTGACCCCATCGCCCCGTCTCGAGGACTTGCGGCAAGGGCTAAGAATGCCCGGCCACGCCTCGTAGTTATCTCGCGGGCACCTCTCAGGTCAACCCGACTCCACATCACTTCGCATTCATGCTCGCGCGGGTACCCCTCAGGGCCGACCCGTCTTTAGTAACATGGTTCAAAGGCAAGTCATAATATCCAGGGTAGCTGTGTGTCTGACATCGAAGGGAACCCTGAGGAATCACCCTCGATGGAATTCCCGCTCGATGCTATCGTCAAGGTGAACGAATGAGGAATCACCCTCGAGGTCCACACTTGAGGAGTTGCACGACGACGTCGTTATCGGGGGTGGTTTAGGAGGAATCACCCTCGCTTACCACGACCGACTAACTAACCTACAAGGTTATCATCAAAAGTGCTGACGAGGTATCACCCTCGGCACTCGATAGTAACCCAGTAGAGTCGAGCAACATAGGGGAAGTGACGTGCGGTTCCCGGGTCTGATCTTCGATCCCGTTGCTCGGGTCTTCTGAGAGTCCAGCGGGGCAGTCGGGTCAAGTGGGTCTCTGATAGGGCTCTACCCATCGTATACTAAACAGTTTAGGAGAACAGGCAGGTATCAAAAGTAGGCTACAATAAAGCAGGCTATGCAGCAGATATAGGACAACAGTAGCAGCAGTAACTTCTAATGCAAGCATAAGAGAGAAGAGAGTGGGCGATATCGGAATGCTCAAAATGGGGATGCTTGCCTGTCTGCTCAACGGCAAGGGCCTGATCGTCGGGGACGTAGTCGTACTCCGGAGTGGCGTCTGCCTCAGGAGCTACGGCAATGTCGGGGTCTACCGAAAGAGAAGAGGGGGAAGAAACAAGTAAATATAATGCAAACATATGCAACACAGTGTGTGCGATGCTATGATGCAGTGCAGGGTTGCCTAAATATGCCTCTAAGTCATTTTAGTTATTTTTAGAATTAATCTGGGATTTATTAACCGGTGTGGGTGCACTATTCATCTATCAGAATCGAGCTTGGAGTTACGAGTTCTCCTACGTAGGGGGTTCCGACAAGGAAACAGACAGCACGATCAGATTCGTCTCGTCGTTCTGAGCAACTTTCATCTTTTAACTTTTTCGATCTGAGCTACGGTTTTAAAGTTATTAATTTTTGAAGTTTAAATGATTTTCTGGAATTATTATTATTTACAGAAAATGAATTATGACGTCAGCATGATGTAATGCTGACATCAGCAAGTCAACAGTCGGCTGACCAGTCAAACATGACATGTGGGTCCAGTGGGACCCACCTGTCAGCCTCTGTTACTTTAATAGTGAGATAAACTAATTAAATGGGTTAATTAGGGAGTGGGCCCCATCTGTCAGTGAGTCATTAGTAATTAGATTTATTTTTAAGAAACCTATTTAGTTAATTAAGCACGCGGGCCCACTGGTCAGTGACTGGGCGTTGCCCAGTCAGCACGTTGACCACGGTCAGCGTGGTCAACTGGGCTAGGGGGGGCCACTGGCAGTGACACAGAGGGGCGCCAGGTGGCAGCCAGATCAGCTCCGGCGACCGGGTGACGCCGGCGACCCAAACGCACGGCGGCGCGTCGCCGGAGTTGGCCGGAAATTCGCTACAGTGGCCCGTTTCGAGCGCGGCCACTTGCGTTCGATCGGGCGTTCGAAGCCGCGTCGTTTGGCGGCGATGTTGGACCAAATGGTCACCGGAAAAATGGTCGGCGACGAGCGAAGGCGGACACCGGAGTTCGGGACCTCGCGGATTTGGCGAAAAAGCAGCGCAAGAGCTCGAGCTAATTATCTAGGCAGCAGCAGTAGCACCCCAGGAGCTCACCAGAGCCACTGGCTCGAGCCATAGGGGCTCGGGAGCGCGCTAATGGCAGCGGCGGCGGCGGTCAGAGCACGGCATCGCTGGCAGCTCGTCGGAGGCGCCCAAGTACACGGGGACGGAAGCAGGGGAAGAGGCGGAGCTCACCTAGCGGCTATGAAAAGCCTTCGTTAGCTTAGTAGCAGCAGGGGGCTCGGGATCGACGGGGATCGCCGGCGACAGAGAAGAAGAAGCCGAGGTCGATCTTGTTCGTGCGGTCCTCCCCGCGCTCGAGGTCGATGTGCAGCCGTGGCAGATGAGCGAGGTGAAGCCGCAGGATGTCTCGGTGAGGAGAATGGTAGACGGTGGCCGCGGTGGTGCGGGGCGAATGGCGGCGATGGCGCTCGGTGGCGACGAGATCCAGAGGGGGAAAGCGAGGGAAGAGGGGAGGAGTGGTCGAGGGGATCCAGGGGGAGCGAACGACCTCGACCTTATCCCCTCCTCGTCACTGTTTCATCGGTGGCGTCGGCGTGTCGGCCTGCGGCCGGCGAGCGCGAGCTCGGCCATAGCGGCGGCGACACGCACTGGAGAGAGAAGGGGGAATGGGCCAGATGGGCCGGCTCCAGGCACTGTGCACTAGTGGCAGTGCACAGTGGCCTTTTCTTATTTTCCTTTCTCTGCTTTCTATTTTCTTTAATTCTTTTCTATTTTGTATTAGTTAGGGCACTTTTGCATTTTTGTAAAGTATGAGAGTTGTCCCCAATATTACAATGCAATATTCCCTTCCACCAAAAATTAGTTTAGGCAAATTTGGATTATATTTGAATTTGAAATGAATTTAATATGGTTGTTTTGGGTACTATTTCATGTGGTTTGAACCACTTATCCAATCCAAGTATCAATGGTTATATTTTTATCAGTACATCTGGAATATTTGCTAATTAGTGAACATTTTTCCAAAGGTGTTTGAGCAAATTTATTTTGCACTTTTGAATTTGGGTTAATTTTAAAAATGGAGTTGAATTGTTTTGGTTAACCACTATGACTAGGCACTGCAAATGATATGACTTGGCAATATTAGCAGTTGGTCACAGTGGTAGTTACACAGGGGTGTTACAGTCATCATCACTCTCGTCGTCATCGGACCTCTCCGAGTACTGCTGCTCGGTGTCACTCGTCACATCTTGAGGCGAGCGGTCCACCACTAGGATCCTAGAAATCAAGTTCTGGAAGTCCTGAGAAACAAGAACATATTAGCATGAGGATTGGTTGTACGAAAGGCAACATAAGGTCAAGCTGACTGAACTACAGACAAATACCTCAATGGGCGGCAGATCCTTATTAAAGGTTGGCACCAACCGGCCTCCCGCGGGTTGTCTCGAGCGCAGGTGATGGCCTTGATCTTGGCGCCCACCTCCTTCTCGGTGAGATCCTCAGGATGCACCCGAGTGGAGTCACCCGTCCCCTCGTACAACCACATGGGGTGGGCCCTGGCCTGGAGGGGCTAGATGCACCGACTGAAGAAGGTCTCCAGCAGGTCCATACCGTTCACCCCAGCGTTCACAACCCCAATCAGCGCGCTGGACAAGATATCGACGCCCACCTTCTCCTCCTTCACCACGATGAGGGTCGGTGGAGCTCGCACTCGTTCAGACGAGTACTGCGGGAGGCCCGACTGATTGTGGGCGCTGCGGACGTCCCTGTAGTAGAACCAAGTCCCCTGCCACCCCTTGACAGAATCGGGAAACTCATCTTGGGGAAGGACCTCCCCCACGAACCTGGATGCCCAGGCCCCCGCATAGCTGGGTGACATGGGTTTTCTCTCCAGTCGGCGAGTCCTTGTTCACAGTCATCGAACGACATGTGAAGATGTATTTGAAGAGGCCCCAGTGAGGGTGGCAGCCCAAGAAGTTCTCGCAGAGAGAGATGAAGGCCGAGAGATAGATGACAGCGTTGGGAGGAAGGTGATGGAGTTGAGCACCGAAGTAGTCGAGGAACACCCGGAAAAGGAGTGGGGCGGCATCGAGAAGCCCCGCTTGACGTGGGTGACGAGCAGGACACGCTCGTCCTCCTAAGGCACCGGCTCGACCTCCCTCGCACCCGGGCGACGCCATCCCTCGCGCGGGATCAGCCCTTCTTCCGCCAACTCCTCCAGCCGCTGAGCGGTGACGCGCGACAGGATCCAGTCCCCCGCCGCGCCGCCGGCCGCCGCACCAAAGCCAGAGGAAATGGCCTTCCCCACCTTCTTCGCCTTCTCCACCTTGGCCGTGGAGTCCCTCGCCATCGCCGCGCACTCGGGTGGAGGAGAGGAACAGAGGAGTCGGAGTGGACGAGAAGGGGACCTGAGGGCCAGACCGCTGCCCCCAAACCTTCTATATCTCCAGAAAAATTCCTCAGCCAAATCGCCCACCGTGAATCCCCGGATCGACAGCCCGCGCAGCAAGGCTTTGCACAGGACAGGTGCGACATGTGGCGGGGATCGTGCGCACAAATCGAGGAGCCACGCCCCCCACTTTCCCACTAACGCACGACGTTACCGCTTCAGCGCGCGAACTCGCAAGTTCAAATCCCGAGATTTCCGGGCGAATCAATCCAATTGACCGCCAGCGATTCCTTTCCTAAAAGGACGCGTGTCAGCCCGACTGACTACCCTCTGCGGGGACCCGTGCACTCGGCCACGTTAAACACCCAACTGAAGTCTTCTTCAGGATCGTTATGTGATGAGCTTGACACCCCTCTGCGGGTTCACTTGGCCCTCTCGGTAGGCTCCAAGGCGCATGACTCATAAACCTGGACTCGTAGGAGGCCTGCGCTGGCGTTCCCCTGGGATAAGGAGTGGCATCTCTCTGGGGAGTCAGACCACGCGCCGGCGTCGCCACTCGAGTTGTGATGGCATGCCCTCACTTGGGCCCCTAGTCTATATCCTCCAAGAGACAAGATGAATGCCACCGGGTTTTTTCTCGACGATCGACAACACCCGGTCATCTGGGTAAACCTAAAGTCCAGAATCTGTTGTGTTTTCGTCCAAGGAACAAATCACGGTTCGGAAACATATTCCGAGCTCCCCTGTAGCACTCGGACTCAACCGAAGGGTCGGTCTGTTTGTCCTACGAAATCCTAACCGATTCGGGGGCTAATGATGTGATCACCTATTACAGGTAGGGTCAAGGGCCCATCATTTGGGATCCACATGGGGCCCATCACCATCATAGGTAGGTCTCTGGATCGTGTCAACATTCGGATGCATATATCAGGAGGTTCACTCGGACGGCTCTGCGACACTCGGACGATCACACCTCACTCGGCGGACGGACCACTACTCGGACGTAGAGGACAAAAGGACGTCGTGGGAGCTGCAACAGTCGGGGAATCCTAAGTCATCCACTAAATAGAGTTATAGCTACCGTTACCTGTAATTGCTGTAGTAGAGGCTCATTACACTAGTAACTGACTCATTTAATGACAGTTAATGCCTCGGCGGCGTGAGAGACCTGGGGCTGCAGCGCTCTCTATATAAGCCGCCCCCACTCCATAGCCAGGCACGTGCAATCTTTGTAACTATATCCATCAAATCAAAGCAAGCCTCAGGGCACGAGACGTAGGGCTTTTACCTCCACCGAGAGGGGCCTGAACTCGTTAAACACCGAGTGTTACACCTACGTCGTAGCTAGACTCTGCCCCTTATTCGTACCTCTAGTACTCATTGTCAGGATCATAACCCCAACACTACGCGCGTGACAAGAATTACGGGACGGAGGGAGTATGTATTAGTGTGTAATGCAGTTAATATGTTGTCAAATATTAACGTGCATTGCACGTACGAAATTACTACTACTGTGTTTATAAAAAAGAACAATTGAGCACCAGTTTCAACAGGCAATTCCTATATTCACAACAGGAAAAGAAAAACAGACGATTCCTATTGCTCCGACCTCCGAGCCTCCGAGTGCCAAGCCCAGATAAGAGCTTCCTGATTTTTTTAGGGTATAAGAGCTTCCTGAATTGTGTAAAGTCTTTCGTGAACCTTCCAACTGGGATCCGGCTTGCCTGCTCCCTCCCCATGCTCCCACTTCATCCTACGGCTGTTTTTTTTCCTTTTTCCTTCCTAATCTAATCATCCCCCCCTTGATTTTAACGGGGTGAGCACGGGTCTTATTTTGTTCCAATCAAATCAAGCCACGTACGCGGAAGCATGGATGGACGGACGCGCGGGGCGCAGGCAAGTCTCGTCCGTCCAGCTGGACTGTGTTAGATTTGAAGTCGGTTCGGTTCATCCCAAAGAAAGAAAAAAAAAACAAGTCGGTTCCTTTTTTTGCTGTTGCAAAAATCAATAAGTCGGTTCCTTAAATCTTGCTATAATCCATGGTTATATTGGAAAATTGAGTTCTTGGAGGAGGTGTTTCCGTGTCGTGCTCGTGTTGAGTTTGGAAAGCTTTTAGAGGTCGTATCCGGGTAGAACCTGTCATTAAAGCTGGATCCGGTTATTTACTCTTCTTCTGCAGTATAAATACAGGAAGGGGGGACGCTGGCAACACAGCGCGACGGAACTCGAAACAGGAAGAGATTTGTTTGTCCATATCAGTCCTTGTTAGCCATGGATTTCTTGCCAAAGACAAGCATGGCGTCGTCGCCGGAGGGCGCAGCGGTGGTGGATGCGTACAAGAAGGCGCTCGCCACTGCGGCCTCGGTGAGCGCGTACGCCATGCTGGCGCGCGGCATGGCGCGGGAGCTCCTCCCCGACGAGCTGCGCGCCGCGGTGCGCTGGGGCGCTGCGTTCGTGCGCTCCCGCTTCAGCGGCCCCGAGAAGGAGCGCCACACCATCGTCATCCGGCGCGTGCTCGGCGGCGGGTACAACGAGGACGACCTGTTCGACGCGGCGCTCACGTACCTGGCCACCAAGATCAACCCGCAGTCCATGAGCCGGCTCTGCCTGGCGCGCACCCGCAAGAGGGAGCCCGACGGGAGCGGCAGCTGCAGCACGCTCCTGAGCATGGAGAACGGGGGCTCCACCACCGATACCTTCGAAGGCGTCGAGTTCCGGTGGACGTCCATCGAGAGCGGCGGCAACGACGGCAACAATAGGGGCAAGGAATGCCTGGAGCTCAGCTTTGACGCGGAGCACACGGAGACCGCGCTCGACAAGTACGTGCCCTTCATTACGTCCACGGCGGAGGAGCTGCGGTTGCGAGACCGCGCGCTCAAGATCTTCCTCAACCAGGGCTCGAATTGGAAAGGCATCAACCACCACCACCCGGCCACGTTCGACACGCTCGCCATGGACCCGTCCGTCAAGCAGGCTGTGATTGCCGACCTCGACCGGTTCCTGAAGCGGAAGGAGTACTACCGGCGGATCGGCAAGGCGTGGAAGCGCGGGTACCTTCTCTACGGCCCACCTGGAACCGGCAAGTCCAGCCTGGTCGCCGCCATGGCCAACTACCTACGGTTCAACCTCTACGACCTTGACCTCTCGGGGGTGTACGATAACTCGTGCCTGCAGCGGCTGCTCATCGACATGTCCAACAAGTCCATCCTCGTCATCGAGGACATTGACTGCAGCTTCGACACCATGTCCAGGGAGGACCGCAAGGTATCCCATGCGACGACCTACACAGACGACGAGGAGGAGGACGACGAGTACGACGACGCCCGAGCACGAGGATACCCCCCGGAGCGCGAGCGCAAGATAACACTGTCAGGGCTGCTCAACTTCATCGACGGCTTGTGGTCCACATGCGGCGAGGAGCGCGTCATCGTCTTCACCACCAACTACAAGGACCGCCTCGACCGGGCGCTGCTACGGCCGGGCCGCATGGACATGCACGTCTACATGGGCCACTGTGGCTGGGAGGCGTTCAGGACGCTGGCCCAGAACTACCACCTGGTCGAGGACCACGCGCTGTTCCCGGAGATTCGGGAACTGCTTTCGGTGGTGGAGGTGACACCGGCGGAGGTGTCCGAGATGCTGCTGCGGAGTGAGGACGTCGACGTTGCGCTACGGGTGCTTATGGAATTCCTCCAACAAAGGACATGCAAAACAAATGAGGTAAATGAGAAGAACGGCCGCGTAGCAGGATACCAGAGACGGTATTTTGTAATGTTTCTTCAGTATTCGGACTCCCTTTCGTGGCGAACGCAGAACTTCAACTTTCTTCTTGCTTCGATGAAGATTTAGCAGCCATTTCTTTTATCTTGTTTCTTCGTTCGAGCTCCCTCTGCTAACGCACGGTGCACGCAGCCATGAAAGTATTTACTGATATTCTGAATTTTTACAGTGATCTGACATTTTCTTCTTTATACAAACAATTGTTGAGCTTTAACTTTCTTTATGGTTTTGCTAAGTCCAAATCACTGCTATACTCGTCAAATCTTGAGCGCATCCGTGCGAAGTTGTCTTTTAGCTTTCGTTATTGGGTTTGTCTAGGGCACACACTTGCATTCGAATGTATTATGATAAGAAAATTGTTAGTAGAATAAAATTTTACTTGAAGAAGCTATGCTCATAGTGGTTGAAGCACACGTGGTTAAGGGAAGTGTTTGTACAAAGAAGCATATGATGGCAACGGTTAATGCAAAATTTTGCCACAATTGGTACACGTATAAATAAATAGTGAATCATAATTGCATGCAGTGGATATGTGAATAACAGTCTCAACCTTATTGTTAGAAACATAGTTGTCATGAGAATTAAAGGAAGCACATACAACAGTTGAAGTTATAATTGGAAACCATGAAAACATATCTGAGAAACAATAAGATAGTGTGCAAAATATTTGAAACAGATGGCAACACAAGGCTATGTGCAACACATATGAGAAATAAAATAACCACACATTGGTAATGGTAACAACACAATTTAATTGTCATATATAGCAAGATAAACACCTGAACCGTAGAAACATGTCATGTTAGGAAAAGGAAGAATGTATGACATTGTGAGCAGCAAAACCTTTATACAAATAGAAGCATACATATGAAGCAATGGAAGCACGACCGTTGGAAATAAAGATGCAAGAAAGGCTAAAGCATGTTTGGTAGTCGGTAAAGCAAATTTATATGAAGTTAAACAATTATAAGATTGCATGGAAGCATGATGCAACTTTGGGGCTTTGATGGATAAAGGGAAGCACCTCCCAAACAAATTTTGCTTGTAATGAAAATGAATTTTGTTTTCAAATAAATGGCAGCTTGCTTGTTCCATGGAACAAAAAGATTGTAACAAAATCCAAGAATGAAAAAAGGAGTATAGTTTGGAAGCATGACAGAAGAAGTAACAAGCTACAGCTTAGCAATCTCACTGTGGCAATTAGAGAAAAATGTAGTGTAGAATAGACTGACTAGAAGCATGTGAAACATACATAGGAGAGATGTAGGAAGCATGAATAGACCGACTAGAAGCATGTGAAACATATATATGAGAGATGTAGAAAGCATGAATAAACCGACTAGAAGCATGTGAAACATATATATCAGAGATGTAGGAAGCAATGAGGTAACACACGTAGGATGCTTAGGAAATATGATATTTGGAAGTTAAGCTATCTCAGGATAAGTATTACCATATAGAAGCATGGAAATTCGAAATGAGAAAATAAGGATATAAGGAAAAAGTAGACTTGAATCGTGAGCAACACATATATATGAAATGTAGGAAGCACGAAACTAGTGTTGAAAATAATGCTTGAAGCGATTTAAAACATCAAAATGGAAAATTTGATAAAAACACGGGTCTATTTATCGGAGCAAACTACACTAAGGAAACAAATCTATGGTGCTTACGAATCATGACTATTGGAGGCATCAATTTAGAACTACCACAACATCTGTCATACTGTATAGAAGCATAGGCATATGGACTAAGCAAAAAGAAAAAGCAAAGCTTCAGCCAACAGTTTGGATGCATAATCATGTGATGTGCAATTACATCATTGTTCATTCACCTAATTCAAAAGCCTGACGTGGCACTGCTCGCCAGCTTTAGTATTCGGGAGACGAGATAGATGGCGATTTCAGCGTTCGGGCTTAAAGTGTAAAACCTGACGTTCGGGCAGTATCATTTTTGTTAATTATATACTCCCTCTATTTCTTTATCTAAGGTATATTATTTTTGATATGATGACCAAGTCACATAATTATAGACTATTTAGGATAAAATTATCCTTGTCTAATTCGTTGATTAGCGGCAAATAAATCATTTAGGCTAGTAAAGGAAGAGATACACGCAATCGGGAGAGAGATATTTTCCTTTTCTATCTCTCAATGAGAGATACATGCAATCAGGGGAGAGATACTTTCCTTTTTTTTTTAGGGTCAAGATCAGAATTATGAGGAATTAGAACAAATGCACTTTACATTGTGAAATTTTATCAAAAAACAAATACACCTTATATAAAGGAACGAAAGGAGTACTCCCTAATATCAACATGCAATTAAGATTTTGCCAAATGTTAGTGTGTGATGCAACTAATCTATTGCCTAAGATCCTATCAAAAATATTACCAAATATTAACGTGCATTGCAGATACACGATTACTAGTACTCCCTTCGTCTAGGTGTATAAGTCATCTTAGGAAAACTAAATAATGCCACAACGCTTTGGCGCAGTGCATTAACTTCCAACTCGTTTCTTGTTTATTGACATAAATAAAGGAATCAACCAATAAGAGATATGGGGTGTGTATACTTTTAATGACTTGAGACTACCAAACATGACATGCAGTGGTCAGTTCATTATATACAATGCTATTAATTAGCAAATAAACATTAACTTCTGTCATTTTCCATCCACCTTGGTCACGGTGCACAACCTAAGAGCATGGTTAATAGTATAGGCAACACCCGGCTATATGAATTTGCCATGTCACTTATAGCCAATCTTATAGCCCACTCATACAATAGTTAGTCATACAAGTATACTACATTATTAATACATGGCCCACATGTTTCTCTCACAAAAGGTGTTGGAGCTCGTGTTGTAACCCGCTGTAAGTTTGTAGCCCGCTTCTTCTCTCTCACCTCTTCTCTTTCATCCAACTAAGCAAAAATATACTCCCTCCGTCTCAAAATAAGTGACTCAACTTTGTACTAACTTTGTACTAAAGCTAGTACAAAGTTGAGTCACTTATTTTGGGACGGAGGGAGTATTATTTAAAGCCTTATAGCCCGCCTGCATCACCTTATTATACTTGCTCTAAGATGACTTGTATGACTAACTATTGTATGAGTATGCACCTAGACGGAGGGAGTACTAGATATAAATGTATTTGGATGCATGTACATTTTAGGTAGGGTATTAATTGCATGTGTATATTAGGTAGAATATTAATAGCATTTTGATATAATTGGTAGAAATTTAATTGCATGCGATACGCCTGATTTGGTAGCTTGCTTCACCCCGAAGGAAATGCCTATCGATGTGTAAACTGGCATTGAGTAAATACTGTACTACTTCGCCCCTAAGGAAAGATCACACGCTTCACCCAACTATCCAAGATCCGAGACCGAGTAGAACCTCTGTTTCCTGGTGGTCTGCAAGAGTTGATCTAACCTGCAATAGTACTACTTCCGTTCCAAATTACTCGTCTGAAGGGAGTATAAAATACACGGGGGTGGGGGTGTATGCCAGCAAGGCAAAGCGACGGATACTGAAGCAAGAAACCAATCGAGTTCCTTGATTCACCTGCAGGAGAATTCCTTGCTGACGATGACGACTATGGTGGCGCCGTCGGAGGCGGCGGTGGAAGCATTCAAGCAGGCGCTCGCGACCGCCGCCTCGGTGTCCGCGTACGCCATGCTTGCGCGCGGCATGGCGCGGGAGCTCCTCCCCGATGAGTTGCGCGCGGCCGTGCACTGGGGTGCGGCGTTCGTGCGCTCCCGCTTCGGCGCCCGCGACAAGGAGCGCCACACCATCATCATCCGACACTACGACAACGCGTCCAGCCAGAACAACTTCTTCGACGCGGCGCGCACGTACCTGGCCACCAAGATCAATCCGCGCACCATGTCGCGGCTCTGCCTCGCGCGCTCCCTCATCACCGAGCCCGACGGGAGCAGCAGCTGGAGCACGCTCCTGTCTATGGAGGATGGGGGCTCCATCACAGACCACTTCGACGGCGTTGAGTTCCGGTGGGCGTTCATGGAGGCTGGCGGCGATGACGGCAATAGGGCCAAGGGCGGGGGCGAGACCCTAGAGCTCAGCTTCGACGCAGAGCACGCGGACACCGCTCTCGACAAGTACGTGCCCTTCATCAGTTCCACAGCGGAGGAGCTGCGACGCCAGGACCGCGCGCTCAAGATCTTCATGAACGACTACGGGTCGTGGCAAGGCATGAATCACCACCACCCGGCCTCGTTCGAAACGCTCGCCATGGATCCAGGGCTGAAGCAGGCCATCCTGGACGACCTCGATCGGTTCCTCAAGAGGAAAGAGTACTACCAGCGGATCGGAAAGGCTTGGAAACGCGGCTACCTGCTCTACGGCCCCCCTGGCACCGGCAAGTCCAGCCTGGTGGCCGCCATGGCCAACCACCTTCGTTTCAACCTCTACGACCTCGATCTCTCCAGTGTGCACGACAACTCGTACCTGCAGAGGCTTCTCATCGACATGTCCAACAAGTCCATCCTCGTCATCGAAGATATTGACTGCAGTTTGGACACCATGTCGAGAGAAGATCGCAAGGACCACCCCGACGAGGACGACGGACGAGACAACCAATCGGGAGATGAGCGCAAGACGACACTGTCGGGGCTGCTCAACTTCATCGACGGGCTGTGGTCGACCAGCGGCGAGGAGCGCATCATCATCTTCACCACCAACTACAAGGATCGCCTTGATCCGGCGCTGCTGCGGCCGGGGCGCATGGACATGCACGTCTACATGGGTTACTGCTGCTGGGAGGCATTCAGGAAGCTGGCCTGGAACTATCACCTCATCGACGCCCACCCTCTGTTCCCAGGGATACAGGAACTACTTGCAGTGGTGGAGGTAACGCCCGCCGAGGTGTCCGAGATGCTGCTACGGAGCGAGGATGCCGATGTTGCGCTACAGGTACTTCTGGAATTCCTCCAAGAACGAAGAGGGGCGATAAAAGAGTCAGAGGACAAGCACGATGCATAGCATGGTAGCAGAGAAGACAAATTTTGTGTGTTCAAAATGAAAAAAGAAGACAAATGTTGTGAACCTCTTTTTAGGGGCACATGTTGTAACATTATTTGGTGGAGCCCCCAATACGCTTTTCTGGTTATTGAGGATGAACGCTTTCGTAGATCCACAGTGACCTCATTCTTTCGTGGATATTGAGGATACACACTTTCGTAGATCCACAGTGATCTAGTGACCTCATCCCGAGTACGCAAGCTAACCTAGAGACCCCATCTCTCTCCCCCTCTCCCTCTCTCTCATATCATGGCACGATGATGATGGGAGGTGGATCCACACCCTTTTGAAGATGCTCCAAACTTGTAATTGTTATATCCTTTTTTTAGACAAAATTTGAAGACTCACACCCTACACTAATACAAAATCGGGCTTTCAAGGCGGCTTTGGTACATGGGTCAATGTTGGTTACTCCCGCCACAAAGCATGTGTCGCTAATACTCACGGCGGCGCAAGCGGTTCCTAAAACCGACTACTCTATTCACATAACGCGGTTCCTTCCCGACAACCGCCTGCAATTATTTTGTACTGGAGGCGTTTACTAACACTATGGAGGTGGTTTCTTTTTTCGGACCGCATGTAATACTGATCAAATCATTATATAAATTTCGTGTTGTTGTACCCACCCTACAAATATATAAAGATGTAAGATGGCTAAGCTCTAGAGGCCTTCCCATGCGTTTGAGGCGCTGGACTCCTCTCCTGGTTGACACGTGTTAGTTAGATGTTTGGTTCATTGCCTATTTTGCCTTTCCTAGAGGCTATCAAAATATCTAGACGTGGGGCTCACTATACACCGCCAATCGCTCCCTACTTTGTTCTAGCACACACAGAGAGGGGGGGGGGGGGCAGAGGGCCAACTAGAAATGTGCGGAGAAAAAGGAAAGCTAGACGTTGGCCGCCGCCAGTCCATCCCTTGCCTCCCGGGACTCATCTTTCGCCGCCGGCCATCACCGCCATCAACAGCCAATTGTTGCTGAATTTCCCTTAGCCGTGCTTCTATTCCGTCACCACTCACTTCATTGGCACCCGTCGCTGTCCGATCTGCCTCCAGTCGGCGCGCCCATAGGCCTTAGGCGCCTCCGTGGTCCATTGTGACGGTGTGCTTCCCCTCCTCCATTGAGCCAGAGGTGTGGTCCATGGTCCTTCCAATTATTTTCCACTATAACCGTGTATGTCTCCTGTCCATTGAGTTGCCTCACCATTTTTTCCTTTTTGTCTTTGAATCGTCTCCTATGCATGGCGACACCTCTCCTTTTGCTTTGGGAGGCACTGCCTCATGACCACAACAGCCACAAAGAAGAGGGGCAGGATGCGAACGTGGGGAAGGAAAGGGCGGACACGCACATCTTCAAGCCTTCAATCCCAAGTCTGGCGAGGACGTGTGGTGCACCCCTGGTTTGTGCTGCAGGTAGTTGCACTAATTCTGTATAGCATTGCTAGTTATGTGTGTAAAAAATTGATGTTAACTTGTGAATAATGAACCTCCTTAGTTTTGTGTAATACTCAAATATGGCATGATCATCACTTTGGTAGATTATTGGAGGCAATAAACAGTATTCTTTTTTAGCTTGATATATCTGAATACGATACTATTTTGTGGTCATATAGCTTTTCCGGTTGTAGTATTTGTTTCTACAATTTTCATGTTATTCTATTACTTTTTGTTGAATAAGTAGTGAGTTCTTGGAAAGGTATTGTTGCGCCACTGTATGATTAGTCCTTTTAGTGATCCGTTAAAGGAATAGAAAAGATTCTTGCCTTTTCCCCTATAGATGACCCTGAGTTATCGAACCCATGAGAGAAGGCACCTTTAAAGACAAAGGTTTCTACCAAGCTTTTGCAAGAGTATTAATTCCAGCTTTTGACCATTTCAGAATCAAGTTGAAACTGGAAAAACTTATTACTCCTATAAAGGATGGTGGAGTACCCGCCTTCCTGGGTGCCTCGCGGCCGAACGGTGCCTCCGAGCCGTCCATTGCTTGGTGGCGTGCCGCGAGGGCTTCTCGGGAGCGCTCCGAGATGTATGATATGTCTGGACGGCTCGGACCTGGGTAACGCGGCTGGAGGATCCATGATGGATGGGCCGGCCGGTGCGCCCGGGGCCATTGCCATTGGGCGGAGGCCGTGGCACCGCAGGTGAGGCACGATGCACTCTCCTGCGTGCGGACTTGCCCTGCAGTGTCCTAGGCTTCCGGCTAGGCAGTTTAGGCGCCTCGCGGGCGAAGAGGCCCTCTGTATCGTCCATTGCCGGGTCACTTGCCGCGAGGGCCTCTCTAGGGCGTTGTCAGCCGTCTGATCTGCCCGCCCACCTCGCGCGCTTGCGAGCCGGCTGGGCAGTCCATGATGGGTGGACCGCCTAATGGGTCCGAGGCCACCGTCAGTGGGCGCCGTCGAGCATGCCTGCGGGTTAGGCCATACGCACTGTTTCGGGCGCGATGGTGTTTTCTGGCCCACCTGGCGGCGTATTCGCCCCATCGGGCTGGCCTAGTCGCACCAGCCTACGCCATCTCGAGCGTAGGCCCGCCCGTTTAGAACGCTCTTTCCGTCGTCCCGGCTGGCACGCTATGATGGCAGCTAGCCGGCTAGCTTGGCTCCGTTCGTCCTTGTTTTCCGCTCCTGTCAGGTGGGGAGGGCAGAGGCCAACTAGAAATGTGCGGAGAAAAAGGGAAGCTAGACGTTGGCTGCCGCCAGTCCATCCCTTGCCTCCCGGGACTCATCTTTCGTCGCCGGCCATAACCGCCATCAACAGCCAATTGTTGCCGAATCTCCCTTAGCCGTGCTTCTATTCCGTCACCACTCGCTTCATTGGCACCCGTCGCTGGCCGATCTGCCTCTAGTCGGCGCGCCCATAGGCCTTAGGCGGCTCCAGGGTCCATTGTGACGGTGTGCTTCCCCTCCTCCATTGAGCCAGAGGTGTGGTCCATGGTCCTTCCAATTATTTTCCACTATAACCGTGTATGTCTCCTGTCCATTGGGTTGCCTCACCATTTTTTCCTTTTTGTCTTTGAATCGTCTCCTATGCATGGTGACACCTCTCTTTTGGCTTTGAAAGGCACTGCCTCATGACCACAACAGCCACAAAGAAGAGGGGTTGGATGTGAACGTGGGGAAGGAAAGGGCGGACACGCACATCTTCAAGCCTTCAATCCCAAGTCTGGCGAGGACATGTGGTGCACCCCTGGTTTGTGTTGCAGGTAGTTGCACTAATTCGGTATAGCATTGCTAGTTATGTGTGTAAAAAATTGATGTTAACTTGTGAATAATGAACCTCCTTAGTTTTGTGTAATACTCAAATATGGCATGATCATCACTTTGGTAGATTATTGGAGGCAATACACAGTATTCTTTATAGCTTGATATATCTGAATACGATACTATTTTGTGGTCATATAGCTTTTCTGGCTGTAGTATTTGTTTCTACAATTTTCATGTTATTCTATTACTTTTTGTTGAATAAGTAGTGAGTTCTTGGAAAGGTATTGTTGCGCCACTGTATGATTAGTCCTTTTAGTGATCCGTTAAAGGAATAGAAAATATTCTTGCCTTTTCCCCTAGAGATGACCCTGAGTTATCGAACCCATGTGAGAAGGCACCTTTAAAGACAAAGGTTTCTACCAAGCTTTTGCAAGAGTATTAATTCGAGCTTTTGACCAGATCAGAATCAAGTTGAAACTGGAAACACTTATTACTCCTATAAAGGATGGTGGAGTACCCGCCTCCCTGGGTGCCTCGCGGCCGAACGGTGCCTCCGAGCCGTCCATTGCTTGGTGGCGTGCCGCGAGGGCTTCTCGGGAGCGCTCCGAGATGTATGATCTGTCTGGATGGCTCGGACCTGGGTAACGCGGCTGGAGGATCCATGATGGGTGGACCGGCCGGTGCGCCCGGCGCCATTGCCATTAGGCAGAGGCCATGGCACCGCAGGTGAGGCACGATGCACTCTCTTGCGTGCGGACTTGCCCTGCAGTGTCCTAGGCTTCCGGCTAGGCAGTTTAGGCACCTCGCAGGCGAAGAGGCCCTCTGTATCGTCCATTGCCGGGTCACTTGCCGCGAGGGCCTCTCTAGGGCATTGTTAGCCATCCGATATGCCCGCCCACCTCACGCGCTTGTGAGCCAGCTGGGCAGTCCATGATGGGTGGACCGCCCAATGTGTCCGAGGCCACCGTCAGTGGGCGCCATCGAGCATGCCTGTGAGTTAGGCCATACGCACTGTTTTGGGCGCGATGGTGTTACCTGGCCCACCTGGCGGCGTCTTCGCCCCATCGGGCTGGTCTAGTCACGCTAGCCTACGCCATCTCGAGCGTAGGCCCACCCGTTTAGAACGCTCTTTCCGTCGTCCTGGCTGGCACGCTATGATGGCAGCTAGCCGGCTAGCTTGGCTCCGTCCGTCCTTGTCTTCCGCTCCTGTCGGGTTCCGTCGCTGGTATTAATGTTGTTTATGGCCTCAGGTGTGGCCGATTGTTTCCTAGAATTTTTTACTAGTAACTGTCGTATTTAACTAGATTATACTACTATTTGGTTATTGCTACCTTTAAGATGTCGTGGGCGAGAGATTCCTAGGTAGCCACCAACTCCTAGCGTAGCCGGCTGCTCCCATCGTCTCCCATGCCAACTGCTGGGCCTTGGTTGCCAGGCGGCTTCAGGATCCGATTGTAGGGACTTAGCCAGTCTTGAGTCACCCTCCTTATTCTTGTAGGGCTGATCATGATGCTTCGTGGCCCATTTTCTTCTAGGCCATATCTTGGATGGTTCATGGGCCTCTGGTGGGCCATTCGTTAACCTGGGCCTACCCCGTATTTATAACCCCGACAGTCATTTTATGTGAACAAACAAGGAACAGCAAAATACTAACAAAATAATTGTGTTGTCTATAGATTGAGATGAGATATGTTGAAATATGTATATGCATTGGACCATTGTCTTTCGCAACTGAAGCAATTTGTCATATTTTCTAATTTAGTGATTTGAGTGTTTCATTTAACAGAGATTTCCCATTTGCTTGAATATCAATATTTTCGTTTCAGATAGCTTCTAATTGTCGCCCTCCTATTTTTAGTTCCTTTATACATTAATAGGAAATGTAATTTTATTAACATAGTCCTGGTTTTTACTCTTGGTTCTATTGTTTTTTGCTGACTTAACTGACCGAAATTCCCCAAAAGTAGGCCATATAGTTTGCAGGTGGTTCATAGGCTCTTTGTGCCTGCCCAATGTTCAAAGAATGTGTCCTTAGGTCTTCCATGTAATGACTTACTCCCTCTGTAAAGAAATATAAGAGTGTTTAGATCACTATAGTAGTGATCTAAACACTCTTATATTTCTCTACGGAGGAAGTGGTAGGTTACATATGCATATTTGTTCACTTGGACCTCAATTTAAAATATCCATGTAACTAGGATAGCTCTCAAGTGATGTTACTAAAGTATTTCACCTCACTTCTGCAGTAATGTTGCCTTTTAAGAAAATTACATGTATTTTTTTGCTTTACCATTCAGATATGTTGGAAACTCCATAATTCTCTATACCTTACTGTCGGTGTGAAAACCGACATACCTCAAGGTAGGGGGTCCCGAGCTATGGGTTCTCGGATCGGTGCTAACAGGAACAAAGAGACAATGTTTACCCAGGTTCGAGCCCTCTTAATGGAGGTTATAAACCCCTACGTCCTGCTCTTGTTTATATTGATGTGGATGTATCAAGTACAGAGTTGATCTACCTCGAGATCGTAAGATGTGGTCTAACTCTAGGGCTAGGTGAATGATATTGCGTTGTTTTCCCCTCTACGGGCTAAACCCTCTGGCTTATATACACGCCAGGTAGGGGGTCTAGGGTTATAAGGCCGACCATCTAGGTGTGAACAGTTCCACCTAGTATGACAACTTTATCGAAGCGGTGCACCCCATGACAGGTTGGGCAGTTACTGCTCCCCCTAAATCATGGCTCGGGGTGGCCTTTTCATTGGCACGTCCCATCGAGGTGGAGATCATGCCCGCTTTCTCAGGGATATCATCAAGATTTTGTTTCCCCCCATATGCACAATGACATCTTTCACGGGAGTGGCATTTTTATCGGCGCAGCAATGGGGACTTTTGGCCTCTCAACAGCCTATAAGACCAAAAGAGAGGGCAGCGCATGTCGTGGGAACGGATCTAATAGTAGAGGTTAGGGGTACGAAGGAGAGGGCAGAGCCTAGCTACGGCGAGATTGTACACTCGGATTTACGAGTTCAGGCCCCTCTCAGAGGAGGTAATGACCCTACGTCTCGGTGCTGCGGGAGCTTTATTGTATGGAGTGTTGAGTTACAGGGGGTGCGAACCCTTGTGCAGGAGCAGAGGGGCGGCTTATATAGAATCCGTTGACCCCTCATCAACCTCCGTTACGCAAGGGTTCAATGAGACAGTAAAGGTGCGAGCGTTACTGGTAACGCCTACACTTAATGATCTTTAGAGCGATGAACTGATCGCCTGATCGTTGCCATCCTGGAGTGGCTCTAGGTCTTCTGCCTTCGAGTGAAATCAGGTGCTTCAAATGAATAAGGACGGTTGAGTGGTGGAGGAGTAACCAAGTGGATCTTGTGTCGAGTGACTTGCATGCTGCGGTCATTCAAATCGACACCTCCTTTCTAACTTTGTAGGTCTTGGATTCTTATATGTAGTGTCCTTGGGTAGGGTATGTAGGTTAGGCCTAGGACCCTATCCTAGGTACATGTCATCATCATTAGCCCCCGAATGGATCGGAGTTCGAGCGAAAAAGGATCGGTGCGGGTTCCGGTTAGACTCAGCGCTCCGGAGGTGCTTCTGAGCCCTGCAAACACCTGCGCTGCTTTAATTCTTTATCAACTGCCCCGATCGATTCTGGTTTGAAACGTGGCCGAGTGATCCCAAGCATCGGGTCCGACCCGAATGGGCATGGAGATCCTTTGACGCGATAGGTCGTTCTGTCAGGCCCGAATTCCACGGGATTCAAAAATTTGGAGAAGAGCGGGGACCGGCTGCGGCACGGTGAGTGGGGCAAGTGGGGAGGGACTCCTCGATTATCGCTCCTCCTTTATCGCCATGTATCGTGCGAACGCCGGTTGCGGGATGTGCTGAGATCTTGCTGGCCCACAGTTCAGTGACTCGGGCGTGCGGGTATAAAGAGTGTGACGACCCCGGCTTAATCGTGCACTAATCATACACGCAAATGCGCACGATCAAGCCTAAGGACTCACTTGAAGATATCACAACACAACTCTAAAACATAAAATAAAGTCATACAAGCTTAATATTACAAGCCAGGGCCTCGAGGGCTCGAATACATAGCTCGATGGCATACAAGCGTCAGCGGAAGCATTAGATATCTGGGTACAGATATATTACATAGAGAGAATTAGGCCTTCACAGAGGCGGGGTAAAATAAAATGCTACGATCGAAAGGCGTAGGCCCCCTGCCCTGGACCCTCCGATCCTACTCCTGGTCGTCAAACGGCTCCTCGTAGTAGTAGTACTCGCCAGGCGGATAGTAGTACTGGTCGTCGGCTGGGGCTTCTGGCTCAGGGGCTCCGTCGTCTGGTGGCATCAAATGGAAAATGGGGGAAAAAGAAAATAAAGCAAACGTGAGTACTCATCCGAAGTACTCAGCAAGCAAGGATCTACACTACATATGCATCATTGTCAAAGGAATGGCTGTATATGTGGACTGGGCTGCAGAAATGCCAGAGTAGAGGGGGAAAGCCTAGTCCTATCGAAGACTAGCATCTTCAACAATCTTCGACAGTCTTGCAGCATCAGGAGAGAGCAGATGAACATAATGTAAAGTAGTAGTAGTAATATCATCAACCTCGACCTGAGATCCTTTCTCGACTCCCTGCGAGAAAGCAATCCTAGAGCCGTACTATCCAGTTCTCACCACATGTTCTAGTTGTACCGATCGGGATACAACTCCGAGTGTCCGTTACCGTAGGACAGGCTATCGATAGAAGTTTCTTCCCTGCAGGGGTGCACCAACTTACCCACCACGCTCACTTAACTCTGGCCGGACACACTTTTCTGGGTCATGCCCGGCCTCGGCTAAGCAACACGCCGCAACCCGACCTAGGCTTATAAGAGAGGTCAGCACGCCGGACTAAACCTATGCCCCCAGGGGTCTTGGGCCATCGCCCCGGGAACTCCTGCACGTTACGGGGCCACCGAGAGCAGACCTAGCAACCCCTTATACAAGCGCGGTTGCATTACCAGTCCAACTCGGCGTGCGCCGCTCCTTACTGACGTCAAACAAGCTTCGGCTGATGTGTACGACGCAGAACGCCCATACTATGCCCACGTGATGGTTAGTGCTATCAGGCCAGAGGCCCCTCGGATCAAATATCCAAAACCGTAGTGGATTAGGAGCGCGCGGAAACGAGCAGAGACTCACGATCGATGTGACCCCGTCGCCCCGTCTCGAGGACTTGCGGCAAGGGCTAAGAATGCCCGGCCACGCCTCGTAGTTATCTCGCGGGCACCATCCAGGTCAACCCGACTCCACATCACTTCGCAATAAGCTCGCGCGGGTACCCCTCAGGGCCGACCCGTCTTTAGTATCGTGGTTCATAGTCAAGTCATAATATCCAAGGTAACTGTGTCGGACACCGAAGGGAACCCTGAGGAATCACCCTCGATGGAATTCCCGCTCGATGTTATCATCAAGGTGAACGAAGGAGGAATCACCCTCGAGGTCCACACTTGAGAGGTTGCGCGACGATGTCGTTATCGGGGGTGGTGTAGGAGGAATCACCCTCGCTTACCACGACCGAGTAACTAACCTACAAGGTTAACATCAGAAGTGCTAACGAGGTATCACCCTCGGCACTCGACGGTAACCCAGCAGTGTCGGCAACTAAGGGGTAGTGATGTGCGGTGCCAGGGTCTGGTCCTCAATCCCGATGATCGGGTCTTCTGATATCCAGCAGGGCAGTCGGGATCAAGTGGAGGTCTCTGTCGTGTCTCTACCCAGCCTATAATAATCAGTCTAGGATAACCAGTAAGGTAACAAAGCAGGGTACAATAATCAGGCTATGCAGCAGATATAGGAAAACAGTAGCAATAGCAGTTCTAATGCAAGCATAAGAGAGAAGAGAGTAGGCGATATAGGCATGCTCAAAATGGGGGTGCTTGCCTGTTTGCTCGGGGGCAAGGGCAAGGTCTTCAGTAGTATCGTCGGGGACGTAGTCGTACTCCTGTGCGGCGTCTGCCTCGGGAGCTACGTCAACGTCGGGGTCTACCGAGAGAGAAGAGGGGGAAGAAACAGGTAAACATATAGCAAACAGATGCAATACGGTGCGTGTGATGCTATGATGCAGTGCAGGGTTGCCTAATTATGCATCTAAGTCATTTTAGTTATTTTTAGAATTATTCTGGGATTTAATATCCGATGTGTGTGCACTATTCATCTGCCGGATTCGGGTCCGGAGTTACGAGTTCTTCTACGTAGGAGGTTTCGATGGAGAAACAGACGGCACGATCAGACTCGTCTCGTCGTTCTGAGCAACTTTCATGTTTTAACTTTTTCGATCCGAGCTACGGTTTAAAAGTTATTAATTTTTAAAGATTATTTGAATTTCTGGAATTATTTTATTTATCAGAAAATGAATTATGACGTCAGCATGACGCGCTGCTGACGTCAGCAAGTCAACAGTCGGCTGACTAAGTCAAATATGACATGTGGGTCCAGTGGGACCCACATGTCAGCCTCTGTTTACCTAAACAGTGAGTTAAACTAATCTAATTAGCTAATTAGGCTTCTGGTCCCACATGTCATAGACTCATTAGGGTAATTAGTTTATTTTTATTTCTAAAACGTTTTAATTAGATTAACAGGGAGGTGGGGCCCACGTGTCAGCGGCTGGGCCGGTCCAGTCAGCAAGGCTGACTGGTCAACTGGCCGGCCGGGCCCCTGGGACCCACGGGTCAGTGACCCAGGGGTGGGCCCCGCCTGTGCCACGTCAGCGGGGCCGGCGGCTGGTCGCCGGCGACCAAATCGCACGGCGGCGCGTCGCCGGAGTTGGCCGGAATCGAGCTATAGGGCTCGGTTCGAGCCGGGCTTGGGTGCGTTCGAAAGCCAGGGGACTCGCCCGTCGCGTGGGAGTGGTCTCGTCGCCGGAATCTACCGGAGCCGTCGACGGTGACCTCGCGGGCGGCGCCGGAGTTCGGGGTCTGGACGGGATCGCGGCTGCGCGGCTCGAGGGGGTACGTGCGAGTGCGCGTTCGACTCCCGGGGTTGCCAGGAGCACAGCGCGGTGCTTAGCCAAGCACGGAAGCGGCCATGGCCACGAGCACGAGCTCGTCGGCGGCGGCCAAAGCACGACCACGGTGGCGGCTAGCTACGGCGGTTCCTATGGCGCAGCGAGAGAGAGGAGGGGAGAAGCTCACCGTGCAGGCTCACACGTAGGCCCGGCGAGTGGTTTAGTAGCTGCTGCGCCGGGAATCGACGGAGAGGCGCCGGCGACCGAAGCAAAGGGGGCGGAGAAAAACGACGCCTGTGGAGCTCCCCTGCTCCACCAGAGAGCTTCAGGCGACGCGGTCGACCACGGCGGAGGCGAGGGACATCTCGACGAGGCGATGCGAGGCCGGTAGCCGCGAGCACGGCGTCGAGCGGCGGCGGCCGCGTCCGGCTGCTCCCGGATCTGAGGGGGAAGACGGGCGGAGCGAGCGAGGGAGAGAGATGGGGAATGCCAGGGGAAGCCAGGGGGTCGAGTGGCTCCGGCCTTATCTCCTCCTCCTCCCTGTAGCGTCGGTGGCGCCGCGGTGTCGCCGGCCGACTGGCGCGCGCGCGCGCGGCCACGGCGGGGACGACACGGGGAGGAGGGAGACGAGGTGGGCCTGCTGGGCCGCGACTCGGGGCACTGTGCACTAAGGCCCAGTGCACAGTGTCCCGCTTTTGATTTTCTGTTTTAGCTTCTCCATTTTCTTTTATCCTTTTCTGTTTCAAAATGTTTAGGGCACTTGTGCACTTTTGAAAAATGTGGGAGTTGGCCCAAATATTGCAATGCAATATTATCTCTCACCAAAAAGTGGTTTGGACAAATTTGGATTCCATTTGAGTTTGATATTAATTTAATAGATGTAAATAGTCTGTTTTGAGTGCTGTTTCAGGTTGTTTCACTCACTTAGCTAACTCCAAAAATAATGATTATGATTTTGCCATGACCACTGGATTATTTGCTAATTAAATAACATTTCTCCAGCAGAGTTTGATCAACTTCAATTTGCACTTTGGAATTTAATTTGATTTTCAGATTTTGAATTTGAATTGGATTATTAACCCAAATGATTTGGCACTGCGAATGATCATGACTTGGCAGTTTTAACAGAGTGTCATAGAGCTTATTACTAGGGGGTGTTACAAGGTCTCTGTCGTGTCTCTACCCAGCCTATAATAATCAGTCTAGGATAACCAGTAAGGTAACAAAGCGGGGTACAATAATCAGGCTATGCAGCAGATATAGGAAAACAGTAGCAGTAGCAGTTCTAATGCAAGCATAAGAGAGAAGGGAATAGGCGATATAGGCATGCTCAAAATGGGGGTGCTTGC
Source organism: Thinopyrum elongatum (assembly GCA_011799875.1). Classification (NCBI taxonomy): domain Eukaryota; kingdom Viridiplantae; phylum Streptophyta; class Magnoliopsida; order Poales; family Poaceae; genus Thinopyrum; species Thinopyrum elongatum. The sequence continues at coordinate 231,996,031 of CM022298.1, forward strand.
CTGTTTGCTCGGGGGCAAGGGCAAGGTCTTCAGTAGTATCGTCGGGGACGTAGTCGTACTCCTGTGCGGCGTCTGCCTCGGGAGCTACGTCAACGTCGGGGTCTATCGAGAGAGAAGAGGGGGAAGAAACAGGTAAACATAATGCAAACAAATGCAATACGGTGCGTGTGATGCTATGATGCAGTGCAGGGTTGCCTAATTATGCATCTAAGTCATTTTAGTTATTTTTAGAATTATTCTGGGATTTAATATCCGACGTGTGTGCACTATTCATCTACCGGATTCGGGTCCGGAGTTACGAGTTCTTCTACGTAGGAGGTTCCGATGGAGAAACAGACGGCACGATCAGACTCGTCTCGTCGTTCTGAGCAACTTTCATGTTTTAACTTTTTCGATCCGAGCTACGGTTTAAAAGTTATTAATTTTTAAAGATTATTTGAATTTCTGGAATTAATTTTTATTTACAGAAAATGAATTATGACGTCAGCATGACGCGCTGCTGACGTCAGCAAGTCAACAGTCGGCTGACTAAGTCAAATATGACATGTGGGTCCAGTGGGACCCACATGTCAGCCTCTGTTTACCTAAACAGTGAGTTAAACTAATCTAATTAGCTAATTAGGCTTCTGGTCCCACATGTCATAGACTCATTAGGGTAATTAGTTTATTTTTATTTCAAAAACGTTTTAATTAGATTAACAGGGAGGTGGGGCCCACGTGTCAGCGACTGGGCCGGTCCAGTCAGCAGGGCTGACCGGTCAGCTGGCCGGTCGGGCCCCTGGGGCCCACGGGTCAGTGACCCAGGGCGACCCACGTGGCGGCCACGTCGGCGCCGGCGCCGGAACGACGCCGGCGACCAGAAATCACGGCGGCGACGCACGGGACTCGCCGGAACTCGGCTACAGACCACCAAATGAGACGGGGCCGGTCGCACTCGAAAGCGCAGACGACGCCGCGTCGAACGGTGGGATGGGTTGGCCCCGGGGAGGTCGGAATCGCCGCCGGCGACGAGTGGAGGCGGCGGTGGCATTCGGGTGTGGTCGGAGTCGCGGCTCTGGGCCGTTTCCGAGCGATTTTCGCGGCTAGGCGGGTTGCTACGGGCGCCAGGAGCTCGTGGGACAAAGCGGAGGAGCTCGGGCAGCTTCACTCCGAGCTCAACGCCGGTAATGGCGCATGGCAGAACGTGGCGGCGGTGACAGCTAGCTAGGACGGGGCACGCAGCGCGAGAAGGGGAACGGAGAGGGGGAAGAGGCTCACCGAGTGGTCACGTAAGACCCGCGGAAGCTTAGTAGCTGCAGCGGTGGTCGGGGACGACGGCAAACACGTCGGGGCAGAGGAAGAAGACGACGTGGTTGCGGGCGATGCGGTGGATCCAAGCCCTAGCTGCAGTCACCAGAGGATGGGGAAGACGACGGCGGGGCTCTACGGCATCACGGTGCGTCAGCGCGACGGCGGTGGTCGCGGCAACGACTGGAACGCGGCGGCGATGGCGCTCGGTCTCACTGGATCTGGCGGGGGAAGAGAGGAGGAGAGCGAGCGAGGGGACGAGGGAGTGGATAGGAGTGGACGGGGCCGAGGGCGTCGCCCTTATCCCCTCGGCGGCCCCTGTAGCGCGGCGGTGTCGGCCAGCGACCGGCGAGCTCGTCCTCGTCCACGGCGGCGTTGACACGGGGCGGAGAGAGAGCTAGTTGGGCTGGTGGGCTGGGGTTCGGGGCACTGTGCACTAAGGCCCAGTGCACAGTGCCTCATTTTTATTTTTCTGTTTTGTTTTCTCTTTTCTTTTAATCTTTTTCTGTTTCAAAATGTTTAGGGCACTTGTGCACTTTTGAAAAACGTGGGAGTTGGCCCAAATATTGCAATGCAATATTAGCTCTCACCAAAAAGTGGTTTGGACAGTTTTGGAGTTCATCTGAATCTGTAATGATTTTAAATGAATTAATATTGCTGTTTTGGGTGCTGTTTCATCTTGTTTGAGTCACTTGCCCAACTCCAAATATTTTGATATTGATTTTAAAAATGTTCCTGAATCATTTGCCATTTAATGAACATTTTCCCAACAGTGTTTGATCAGCTTTATAATTCACCTTTGAATTTGAGTTGATTTTCAGATGTGGATTTGAATTGGATCATTAACCCTTATGACTTGGCACTGCAAATGATCATGACTTGGCAGTTTTAACAGAGTGTCACAGAGTTTATTACACGGGGGTGTTACAAGTTCTCCTCCTCTAAAAGAAATTCTCGTCCCGAGAATTTAGGAGGTAGAAGGAAAAAGTCCGGGATATTCTTCCCGAAGATGATCCTCGCGTTCCCAAGTGGCTTCGTCTTCAGTGTGATTCGACCATTGCACTTTTAGGAACTTGGTCGTCTTCTGACGAGTACGACGTTCAGCTTCGTCGAGGATGCGGATCGGATGCTCCTTATAGGAAAGATCATCTTGTAGCTCGAGCATCTCATGATCCACTGCACGATGCGGGGATTCCTTGAAGCACTTACGGAGTTGCGACACGTGGAAGACATCATGAATATGGGAGAATTGCGGTGGCAACTCCAATTTATATGCCACATGTCCCCGTCTAGCCACGATGCGGAAAGGACCAATATAGCGAGGAGCTAGCTTGCCCTTGATTCCGAAACGACGGGTGCCCTTCATTGGAGTGACACGAAGATAGGCTTGATCACCAGGTTGATAGATCACACCCCATCGCTTGCGATCATAATTACTCTTCTGACGGTCTTGAGCTGCTTTGAGATTCTCCCGTACAATTCGGACTTGTTCTTCGGCATGCTGAATAATGTCCGGTCCAACAAGAGGTCGTTCCCCAGTTTCTGACCAATTCAGAGGGGTTCGACATTTACGTCCATAAAGAACCTCAAATGGGGCCATTTTTAAGCTGGCTTGATAACTGTTGTTATAAGAGAACTCGGCATACGGGAGAGATTCCTCCCATTTCTTACCGAAGGATATAACACAGGCTCGTAGCATGTCTTCAAGCACTTGATTAACGCGATCAACTTGGCCTTGAGATTGGGGATGATAAGCTGAACTCCAGGTAATATGAGTTCCCATTGCTTTCTGGAAACTTTCCCAGAAATGGCCAGTGAAAATGCTGCCACGGTCTGAACTGATTTCCTTGGGAATACCATGGAGTGAAACAATTCTGGAGATATATAGCTCTGCTAACTGACTAGCAGTAATAGTCTCCTTAACTGGCAGAAAGTGTGCAACCTTGGAGAGTTGGTCGACGACGACAAGAATGGCATCGTGACCCTTCTGAGACTTGGGAAGACCAGTAATGAAGTCCATTTGCACTTTATCCCACTTCCATAGAGGAATAGGGAGCGGTTGCAGAATTCCAGCAGGTTTCTGATGTTCTGCCTTCACGCGACGACAAACGTCACACTCGGCAACATAACGAGCAATATCCTGCTTCATCCTAGACCACCAGTACCTTTGATGAAGATCTCGATACATCTTGGTACTACCCGGATGGATAGATAGCGGTGTATCATGGGCCTCCTTCATGACTTTGTCAGTCATCAGCTCGAAGCGAGGTACTACGATGCGGTCTCTGAAATATAATGTACCATCTTCAGCAACTGAGAAATCCCAATACTTAGCAAGGTGAAGCTCCTTCTTCATCAAGTCAATTTCAGCATCTTTGGCTTGCGCTTCTTTAACAGCCTTCAGAAGGTCTGGCTGTACCACAAGGTTATTAAGAGAACCCTGGGGAACAATTCGCAGATTCAGCTGAGTCAGTTCTGCGTGAAGACGAGGTTGAGCTTGCCTAACCATGAGGTTGTTGCAATATGACTTGCGACTCAGGGCATCGGCCATTACATTAGCTTTGCCCGGGGTATAAGAAATACCGCAGTCATAATCCGCAATAGCTTCTAACCATCGTTGTTGTCGGAGATTAAGATCCGGTTGAGTGAATAAGTATTTCAGACTTTGGTGATCGGTATAGATTTCACACCGATTACCCAGAAGGTAGTGTCGCCATAACTTCAATGCATACATCACTGCTGCAAGTTCAAGATCATGCACTGGATAATTCTCTTCATGTGGACGCAATTGACGTGAAGCATATGCAATTACTCTCCGCTCTTGCATTAGGACGCAGCCTAATCCCTGACGAGAGGCGTCGCAATATATGACAAAGTCCTTGCGAGAATCAGGAGGAGCAAGCACTGGAGCAGAAGTGAGCTTGTCCTTGAGGGTTTGGAAACTTTCCTGACACTTGTCTGTCCACTCAAACTTAACGCCTTTGTGGAGCAGATTAGTCAGGGGCTTGGCGATCTTGGAGAAGTTCTCGACGAATCGGCGACAATAGCTGGCTAGACCGAGAAAGCTTCGGACCTGCTTGGCATTCTTCGGAGGAGTCCAGTCAAGGATAGCCTGAACACGCTCTGGGTTAACGGCAATACCGTCCTTGGAAATCACATGTCCAAGGTAGGTCACTTCAGGAAGCCAGAATTCGCATTTAGAGAACTTGGCATATAATTGGTGCTCTCGAAGTCTCTCCAGAACTAGTCGAAGGTGCTCAGCATGTTCTTCTTTGTTCTTCGAATAAACCAGAATATCATCCAGATATACCACGACGAATTTGTCGAGGTAATCCATGAATATGTAATTCATTAGGCGGGAGAATGTAGCTGGAGCGTTTGTTAAACCAAACGACATGACTGTGTACTCGTAAGAGCCATAACGAGTAACGAATGCAGTCTTCGGAATATCCTCTTCGCGAACACGGATCTGGTGATAACCCAACCTCAAGTCGAGTTTAGAAAACACCGAAGATCCAGCGAGTTGATCATATAAATCGTTGATCCGGGGAAGTGGATATTTATTCTGAATGGTCGCCTGGTTGATAGGACGATAATCTTGGACCAACCTATTCGTTCCATCTTTCTTCTTGACGAAAAGAGACGGTGCTCCCCATGCAGAGGAACTGGGGCGAATGAAACCCTTCCTTAAGGATTTATCAATTTCCTCCTTAAGATCGATGAGGTGGTGCGGAGGCATCTTGTAGGGACGCTTCGCAATAGGAGTGGTGCCAGGCTTCAAGTCGATGACGAACTCGACAGCTCTAGCAGGGGGTATTCCTGGAAGTTCTTCTAGAAAAACATCTGGGAAGTCACAGACCACTGGGATATTCTCGATCCCATCAAGTGGAGAAGCATTCAACGCGTTCAAGGCATAAATTTGAGCCTCAGCGTTCCGGGTAAGGTGAGCTTGATAGTTCACCATCTCATTAGATGGGTGCAAGAGGTGTACAACTTTAGTGGCACAATTGATTGAGGCGTAGTGAGCCTTCAACCAATCCATTCCCAGTATAAGGTCAATCTTTGAAGATTGCAGGATAATGGGGTTTGCATCAAAATGCAACCCTTCAACCTCAATAGTAACTCGGGGGCTGAATATGGAAGTTCGGCATCGTCCCGCGGGAGTGTTTATTATTATCGGATGTTGTAGCGTTTCGCACTTAACATCATGCAAGAGTGCAAATTGTTCTGACATGAATGAATGCGATGCACCTGAATCAAATAAAACAGATGCTGGTACTGAATTAACGAGAAGTGTACCCATCACAGTATCTGGTTGATCTGGAGCTTCAGACATGTTGACATGGTAACTCTGCCCACGACCATAAGGAGGTCTGGCATTATAATTGCGCTGTTGAGGAATACCACGGCCAATACCACGGCCAGCAGAAGGGAGAGCCAGTTGATTCTGATTCTGAGAACAATCTCTAGCACGGTGACCTGGCTTGCCACACTTGAAGCATAGTCCGCTGTCAGGACGAGGTGCTGGAGCTCGAGGTGCTGGAGCTGGCAGGGGCTGTCTTGGTGGTGGAGGTGGCAGGCGTGGTGCAGCATAAGAGGGCCTGTTTGCAGGAGCTGCTGAACGGAACATGCCTTGGGGAAACCAGATGCGTCGCTTCTGGGATGACGAGCCCGAAGATGAGCCCGATTCACGGGTGCGTCTGGACGCTTCCTTGTGCTTCTTAAGTCCAGTTTCAACCATGATGGCCCTATTCACCAAGGTGGCGAAATCAGGGTAATCTTGAACAAGAAGGGCTAACTGAATGTCATGGTGCAGTCCTTCACGAAACTTCTCCTGTCTGCGTTCATCAGTAGGAATGTCCTCTTCAGCGTAACGAGATAAGTCTAGAAACTCGCGCTGATAGACTTCCACAGTCTTGTTTCCTTGGACAAGGCTACGGAACTCAGCCTTCTTCCTAGCTATGACAGCTAGAGGAATGTAGCGGGCACGGAAAGCAATCTTGAACTCTGCCCAAGTGACGACAGTACCAGGCGGCAGAGTCTGTCGGTGAGTGGCCCACCATTGGGCTGCGGGACCCTTAAGAAGATATGTCGCAAAAGTGACATAGTTAATTTCGGCGACACTAGCAGACTCCATCTCATGAGAGATATCACGCAGCCAGTCATCTGCATCCAGTGGGTTGACTGTGTTGCGGAAAAACGATGGACTGAGCCTCATGAACTCTGGTAAGGTAATGGATGGTTGCTGCTGATTAGCATCAGGACGAGGGAATTGCTGCATAATCCCCGTCATAAACTGGCGGTTGAGTTCAAACTGTTGCATCATCGCTGCCATGTAATCAGGTGGTGGCGGCGGTGGCGGCTTGTTGTCAGCCATCCTGCTATTCCAACAGGGGTATTTCAGCGATAGCTTATGCAAGTGTTTAACAATAAACATGAGGTAACTCGACATTATTGAAAGAGTGCAATAGATGCTAGAAGTAGTCATTAAGACGTACAGATCCATACATAGTCGGTTACATTCGGGCAGCATAACGGCGCAAATTGAAAAGCTAGACATGCTAGGCGGCGCGCAGGCACGCGGTAAGGAAGTACACAACGGGACATAGCAAAGGCTACATCAACGTCGGAGAAAACCACTGAAACGGGGTAACTGCAAGTGCGGACGATGGACGTTCGTCGCAGAAGGATCCTGCGCTCCATGGGCACTCTGATGCAGAACCCGGTCTCGAGAAGAAAGAAGAGGTCCACGTGCAGGCGTGTGACCTCCCACAGCAGGCCAGACGATCCCTGATGGCATCTCAGTCCTGCTCGGGTAAAGAATGTACTCCGGATGCATCCCTGCACGAACAGCTGGTAGCAACTGTGTCATAGCCTCGTAGTAGCGTGCTCGAGTGGCAAACAACTCAACAGCAAGTGCACGAACAGTGCGATCCAAAGCCTGAGTGCACTGAATCAGAACCTGCGGGTCGTAGCGTCAAGACTCGTACGGGGCACAGATAGCTGTGTAAAATCCAGTAGCATCTCCAACAGGTGCATACGGAATGTACCGAAACACAGTATCATCCAAGTTAGCACTGTGCTCTCCTCGGAGACGTGCGACAGCAGAGTAGGCGGCATCATGTACTGCCATCTCAATCGTCACGCCTAATCCATGAAAAAGGTGTAGCTCGGTGTCTGAGTTGTTCTGCTGATCATAAATCCGAACTTCAGCATAGTACTGTTCCTGGTTGAACTCGCGGTAAACCTCATAGACCATGTACTCGGGGCACCAGCGGTATCCCAGCCTGATCAAGAGGGCGATTAGAACAGCTGGAAACCCAGGGACGTCTCGAGCACAGGTGCGAAGCACGAGCTGCGTCGTAGGACGAGGGGGAAACAGTCGATCCATCTGAAACAGAAAGGTTCAGGGTTGTCATAAGACAATGAGAAATATAACCGATCTCGGAAGGAAAGGTTAAACAAAACAATGAAAAGGAAAATGATTATCAGACTAATCAGATCAACGTCAGGGAAATCGCACTGAATCCAGCTCTCCGGGTGGATAGAATTAACGAGAACCTAAATGTCGGTGTTAGTAAATTTTATTAAACCCGAATAGATGAGAGATTAGAATCCCAGATTAAAGACGAGGAATAAAAGATCCTAATACCACCCATTTGGTGACGTGGGCCCGTAAGCCACACAGCCAAGTTAGTAAAACAGTTTTTGACCTGTAGACTCAACTTCGGCCAAGGAATTGGAAAGGGGGAACTCCTAGAGGCAGTCGGCTCTGATACCAACCTGTGACGACCCCGGCTTAATCGTGCACTAATCATACACGCAAATGCGCACGATCAAGCCTAAGGACTCACTTGAAGATATCACAACACAACTCTAAAACATAAAATAAAGTCATACAAGCTTAATATTACAAGCCAGGGCCTCGAGGGCTCGAATACAAGCTCGATGGCATACAAGCGTCAGCGGAAGCATTAGATATCTGAGTACAGATATATTACAGAGAGAGAGATAAGCCTTCACAGAGGCGGGGTAAAAATAAAAACTACGATCGAAAGGCGTAGGCCTCCTGCCCTGGACCCTCCGATCCTACTCCTGGTCGTCGAACGGCGCCTCGTAGTAGTAGTACTCGCCAGGCGGATAGTAGTACTGGTCGTCGGCTGGGGCTTCTGGCTCAGGGGCTCCGTCGTCTGGTGGCATCAAATGGAAAATGGGGGAAAAAGAAAATAAAGCAAACGTGAGTACTCATCCGAAGTACTCAGCAAGCAAGGATCTACACTACATATGCATCATTGTCAAAGGAATGGCTGTATATGTGGACTGGGCTGCAGAAATGCCAGAGTAGAGGGGGAAAGCCTAGTCCTATCGAAGACTAGCATCTTCAACAATCTTCGACAGTCTTGCAGCATCAGGAGAGAGCAGATGAACATAATGTAAAGTAGTAGTAGTAATATCATCAACCTCGACCTGAGATCCTTTCTCGACTCCCTGCGAGAAAGCAATCCCAGAGCCGTACTATCCAATTCTCATCACATGTTCTAGTTGTACCGATCGGGATACAACTCCGAGTGTCCGTTACCGTCGGACAGGCTATCGATAGAAGTTTCTTCCCTGCAGGGGTGCACCAACTTACCCACCACGCTCGCTTAACTCCGGCCGGACACACTTTTCTGGGTCATGCCCGGCCTCGGCTAAGCAACACGCCGCAACCCGACCAAATACTTAACAGAGAGGTCAGCACGCCGGACTAACCTATGCCCCCAGGGGTCTTGGGCCATCGCCCCGGGAACTCCTGCGCGTTGCGTGGGCGGCCGGAAGCAGACCTAGCAACCCCTTAATACAAGCGCGGTTGCGTAACCAGTCCAATCCAGCGCGCGCCGCTCAGTCGCTGACGTCCATTAAGCTTCGGCTGAAGTATACGACGCAGAACGCCCATACTATGCCCACGTGATGGTTAGTGCTATCGGGCCAGAGGCCCCTCGGATCAAATATCCAAACCGTAGTGGATTAGGAGCGCGCGGAAACGAGCAGAGACTCACGATCGATGTGACCCCGTCGCCCCGTCTCGAGGACTTGCGGCAAGGGCTAAGAATGCCCGGCCACGCCTCGTAGTTATCTCGCGGGCACCATCCAGGTCAACCCGACTGCACATCACTTCGCAATAAGCTCGCGCGGGTACCCCTCAGGGCCGACCCGTCTTTAGTATCGTGGTTCATAGTCAAGTCATAATATCCAAGGTAACTGTGTGTCGGACACCGAAGGGAACCATGAGGAATCACCCTCGATGGAGTTCCCGCTCGATGTTATCATCAAGGTGAACGAAGGAGGAATCACCCTCGAGGTCCACACTTGAGAGGTTGCGCGACGATGTCGTTATCGGGGGTGGTGTAGGAGGAATCACCCTCGCTTACCACGACCGAGTAACTAACCTACAAGGTTAACATCAGAAGTGCTAACGAGGTATCACCCTCGGCACTCGACGGTAACCCAGCAGTGTCGGCAACTAAGGGGTAGTGATGTGCGGTGCCAGGGTCTGGTCCTCAATCCTGATGATCGGGTCTTCTGATATCCAGCAGGGCAGTCGGGATCAAGTGGAGGTCTCTGTCGTGTCTCTACCCAGCCTATAATAATCAGTCTAGGATAACCAGTAAGGTAACAAAGCAGGGTACAATAATCAGGCTATGCAGCAGATATAGGAAAACAGTAGCAGTAGCAGTTCTAATGCAAGCATAAGAGAGAAGAGAGTAGGCGATATAGGCATGCTCAAAATGGGGGTGCTTGCCTGTTTGCTCGGGGGCAAGGGCAAGGTCTTCAGTAGTATCGTCGGGGACATAGTCGTACTCCTGTGCGGCGTCTGCCTCGGGAGCTACGTCAACGTCGGGGTCTACCGAGAGAGAAGAGGGGGAAGAAACAGGTAAACATAATGCAAACAGATGCAATACGGTGCGTGTGATGCTATGATGCAGTGCAGGGTTGCCTAATTATGCATCTAAGTCATTTTAGTTATTTTTAGAATTATTCTGGGATTTAATATCCGACGTGTGTGCACTATTCATCTGCCGGATTCGGGTCCGGAGTTACGAGTTCTTCTACGTAGGAGGTTCCGATGGAGAAACAGACGGCACGATCAGACTCGTCTCGTCGTTCTGAGCAACTTTCATGTTTTAACTTTTTCGATCCGAGCTACGGTTTAAAAGTTATTAATTTTTAAAGATTATTTGAATTTCTGGAATTATTTTATTTATCAGAAAATGAATTATGACGTCAGCATGACGCGCTGCTGACGTCAGCAAGTCAACAGTCGGCTGACTAAGTCAAATATGACATGTGGGTCCAGTGGGACCCACATGTCAGCCTCTGTTTACCTAAACAGTGAGTTAAACTAATCTAATTAGCTAATTAGGCTTCTGGCCCCACATGTCATAGACTCATTAGGGTAATTAGTTTATTTTTATTTCTAAAACGTTTTAATTAGATTAACAGGGAGGTGGGGCCCACGTGTCAGCGACTGGGCCGGTCCAGTCAGCAGGGCTGACCGGTCAGCTGGCCGGTCGGGCCCCTGGGGCCCACGGGTCAGTGACCCAGGGCGACCCACGTGGCGGCCACGTCGGCGCCGGCGCCGGAACGACGCCGGCGACCAGAAATCACGGCGGCGACGCACGGGACTCGCCGGAACTCGGCTACAGACCACCAAATGAGACGGGGCCGGTCGCACTCGAAAGCGCAGACGACGCCGCGTCGAACGGTGGGATGGGTTGGCCCCGGGGAGGTCGGAATCGCCGCCGGCGACGAGTGGAGGCGGCGGTGGCATTCGGGTGTGGTCGGAGTCGCGGCTCTGGGCCGTTTCCGAGCGATTTTCGCGGCTAGGCGGGTTGCTACGGGCGCCAGGAGCTCGTGGGACAAAGCGGAGGAGCTCGGGCAGCTTCACTCCGAGCTCAACGCCGGTAATGGCGCATGGCAGAACGTGGCGGCGGTGACAGCTAGCTAGGACAGGGCACGCAGCGCGAGGAGGGGAACGGAGAGGGGGAAGAGGCTCACCGAGTGGTCACGTAAGACCCGCGGAAGCTTAGTAGCTGCAGCGGTGGTCGGGGACGACGGCAAACACGTCGGGGCAGAGGAAGAAGACGACGTGGTTGCGGGCGATGCGGTGGATCCAAGCCCCAGCTGCAGTCACCAGAGGATGGGGAAGACGACGGCGGGGCTCTACGGCATCACAGTGCGTCAGCGCGACGGCGGTGGTCGCGGCAACGACTGGAACGCGGCGGCGATGGCGCTCGGTCTCACTGGATCTGGCGGGGGAAGAGAGGAGGAGAGCGAGCGAGGGGACGAGGGAGTGGATAGGAGTGGACGGGGCCGAGGGCGTCGCCCTTATCCCCTCGGCGGCCCCTGTAGCGCGGCGGTGTCGGCCAGCGACCGGCGAGCTCGTCCTCGTCCACGGCGGCGTTGACACGGGGCGGAGAGAGAGCTAGTTGGGCTGGGGTTCGGGGCACTGTGCACTAAGGCCCAGTGCACAGTGCCTCATTTTTATTTTTCTGTTTTGTTTTCTCTTTTTCTTTTAATCTTTTTCTGTTTCAAAATGTTTAGGGCACTTGTGCACTTTTGAAAAATGTGGGAGTTGGCCCAAATATTGCAATGCAATATTAGCTCTCACCAAAAAGTGGTTTGGACAGTTTTGGAGTTCATCTGAATCTGTAATGATTTTAAATGAATTAATATTGCTGTTTTGGGTGCTGTTTCATCTTGTTTGAGTCACTTGCCCAACTCCAAATATTTTGATATTGATTTTAAAAATGTTCCTGAATCATTTGCCATTTAATGAACATTTTCCCAACAGTGTTTGATCAGCTTTATAATTCACCTTTGAATTTGAGTTGATTTTCAGATGTGGATTTGAATTGGATCATTAACCCTTATGACTTGGCACTGCAAATGATCATGACTTGGCAGTTTTAACAGAGTGTCACAGAGTTTATTACACGAGGGTGTTACAAAGAGCGATGCGGCCGAGGGCGAAACAGTGCTCTCCTCTTTTTTTCCCCTTTCACCTTGCCTCTCCACCTCTTCCGCCCCTGCGCCGCTCCGCCCCGCTCGGCTCCTACGACCACCACGGAGATGGTGAAGGACAAGACGGCAAAGCTGGAGCACACCAAGAAGGCGGCCAAGGGGAAGAAGGCGTCGAGCTCCCGGCCCACTCTGCCGCCGGGCTGGATCCAGGGCGACTGGCTACCCTCGACGGTCACGGCGGAGGACCTCGACGGGCTCGCCTCCGATGGCCTGCTGGTCCCTGGATCTTGGAGGCTGCCAGAGGGGGAGGTCGAGCCCGCACCGCGCCCCGGAGAGCGGGTCCTCCTCCTCACCCACGTGGAGAGAGGTTTTTCTTTGCCCCCTCATCCATTTTTCGTGGTTTCCTGAATTTCTTCAGTGCACAAATCCACCACCTTCCTTCGAATGCCATATCATACCTTGCTGCCTTCGTGTCGATGTGCGAAAATCTCTTGGGTTGCCACCCCCAATGGGGGTTGTTCAAACACATCTTCACATGTCGTTCCCAGTCGGTTAGGAAAGCGAATCCGAGTGATGCGAGGACCCACATGATCTAGCTGTGTGGGGGTTTAGGTGTCCATATGAGAGGTAGAAGTGCCTTCCCTTCCATGACCTTTCCCGAGTCAGTTAGGGATTGGCAGTCGACCTGGTTTTATTGTACTGGCGTTCCGACCCCTGGTTCATCGACTGGCCTTCCCCCTTTCTCGTTGACGAGACTCAGCGCTCCTTGCTTGCTGACTGTGGACAAGGAGGAGAAAGCTGAGGTGGGGATCTTGGTAGAAGTTGTAGTTGAGTTAATCCGGGGCGGGGTGACAGGACTGGATCTATTGCAGGTGTTCCTCAGTCGACGGATCCAGCCTCTGCAAGCACGCGACCACCCCATGTGGCTGTATTCGGGCACAGACGACTCCGCTCGGACCCATCCAGAGGAAGTAAAGGAAGAGATCATGATGCAATGGCTTAGGAGCATCACCGGAGCTCGTGACAATCCGCGTGGATCCAAGCGGGTTCTGCCTTTCGATGCTGAGCATCCTCCAGGGGAGGTGAGACATAACTTGTCGAGTGTTTTACTTTTTGTTTCCAATATGCCACTGTATTGAGAACCGACTGACTTTGATATTTGTGCTCTGCAGGCATTCACGAAGATGTTTTCGCCCGTGCCGAACAGAGAACAGCCCACTGAAGGAGTAGAGAGTGAGGGCGGGAGTGCTGATATCGATTATGCTGACGACAGTGAAGGTGGCAGTGATGACTCTGATGACAGCGAAGAAGTCGATTCACCTCCCCTCACCGAGCGTCGTACCAAGGCACACCAAGATCCACTTGCTAGCCAGAGCAAGGCCTCAATGTCGAATGTCAGGAACCCGAAGCGCACTCGGACGGCAACTCCAGATCCGATTGAGAAGACTGCGAAGCAACCCAAGATTGTTCCACCGAAGCCTCGGAAGGCCCTACCTAAAATAAAGGTTGCCATGCCCATTGCTTCAACGTGAGTGTTCTTTTCGTCTCTTCTTACTGTTGTGAATCTTCATGCTTTTGCTGACCGAGTGAGAATTGTGCCAGAGCTGCTACTTCGGTAACGTCACCCGTGCAAGTTGATGATGACCATGTGGAGGTGGACACTCCGGACGTGGCCACTTCACGACGAGGTATGGCAGATTTTCACTCTGTTCAGTTTCATTGGTTGATCCGACAGTTGACTAAATTGTTGTTGTCGAGTGACTGCAGAGCCCACAGATATCATGCAGCTTCCCGACGACGACGAAGACGAGCCTCAGAAGAACGCGGGTGGCGAAGGTACGACCTCGACCACTCCGCGAAGCTTCACTCGGAGAGTGCCGTCTGGCCAAACGTCTCGTGCGCCACCTGAAGTTGTGCCCCAAGAACATGGTGGTTCATCTCGAACTGGTGATATCTTCACTGCTCCTCCGTCGACTGCCTCGCCTTTGGTGTCGACTGTCCCCACTTCGGGTCTGACTGGTCAACCTCAAGTGCTGATCCCTCCAGCTGCATCGCCGACTCCTGCGTCAAATGTATTCATTCTGCATCATGTCCCTGAAGACCAGACTGGGGCCAGCAAGGAAGCCATGATTCAAGCCGATCTGATGATGCAGCGTCTGAAGGAGGTGTATTGTAACACCCCATTTGTAACACTTCCCATTTTGGCATGTATCCAACTTTGTTCATGATCTAATTCCATGTGGGTCTATCCTTGTTGGCTTCATTTTGTTTTGCTTTGTTATTTTACCTTTTGCATTGTCTTGTCATTTCTTGTTATATTTTCTCTATGCCATCATATGTTGCATCATGGTCATATCAAGTGTTGCATTGTGCTTATGTCATTTTGCATTCTCATAATCATCATGTGCATCATGCTATTCATGCATGACATTTTGTTGCATGCCCCATGTGTGATCCATGCATCACCACCTCTCCTTCCGTCTCCTTTCTTTCTTTTGGCAAGTGCCATCTTGCCCTCCTCCATAAATGTTCAATTTCTCCCCAGCAATCTTACTCCATGCCCAAAACCTCTTTGTCAAATTTCACCTTATTTGAAGTTGTTTTGGTTAGGTTCAAAAATGCCTCAAGTTTGAATATAATTCAAACTTGTTTTATTTTTCTACCTCTAAAATAGTCCAAACCAATTTTATCAAATAGGTTATTAATCCAGGATCATGAGGATATTTTTATATTCCTCATACACCTCTCCTTCCAGCCTATGCTTTTCTCTTTGTTTTCTGTTTGAAGAAAATTAAAGAAAAAGAAAAGCAGCAGTAGCAGCCGTGCGCATCTGGGAGCACGGGCTCGTCGCCGGCGTGCTCCTCGTCGACCCCCGTCTCGCCAAGCCTGTCCATCTTCTTCCCCGTCGTCAACTACGTCCCCTACGTCGACTACGTGGAGCCGGAGCCCTCTGCAGCGTCTTCTTCTTCTTCTTCTTCTTCATCTCCGACCGCCGCAAGTGTTCGATCGCCATCACCGCCGTCTCCGTCCACTTCTCGCCAAGCCGATCACACCATCGTGTTCTTGGTGAGCTAGCGCACCTCCCCGTCCCCTTTTCCCTCTCGTTAGCGCGCTCTGCCGTAGTTTGCCATGAGCACCCGAACGCGCCGCCATCGGACCTCGTCACTGACGAGTGTGCCGACCACCGTAGCCCTCCTGCTCGTGTCCGTCGTATTCGCTGTGCCACGTAGCGTCGACCAGTGCCTCCAGCTCCTCGCCTAGACCCGTCGCTGCGTCGCGCTCAACCCCGTCGACGCGCCTCTATTGCTCATCGCCGGTGTCGACTCCGTCGTCGTCCGGTGCAGCTAGTTGCGCATGCGGGTGCGGGATCCTCCTGCGATCCCGTTGCACCCCTCTGCCGCTCCGTTAGGCCATAGGAGGCAACTCCGATCGAGCCTCGCCGCCGTGCCCGTCGTCGTCTGGCACCTCCCCTGTTCGCCACTGTTTTGAACCCAGCCGCAGCCACTGCCAGGTGGGCCCCGCGGGACCCACTGGTCAGCGAGCCAGGGGACCAGGACCCACCTGTCATCCCCTCTTCCCTCTGTTTTTCTTTTTATTTTATTTCTTTTTTCAGCATATTCCATATCAGGCAAAGAGCAACTTTCCATTTCGGGCAAGTCCACTTCTGGACATTCCAAATCTGGAATATGGCCAATTCTGTTTTTTTTTTCAATTTAGGCAGTATTTGACTTAATGCACTTCTGAGCATTTTTCCATAGCAACCCCCACATATTATATATGTTTTTGGGCTAGAAAAATCCAATGAATCCATTGGTGGCATCCATTTCATCATTTGAGCAATTTCATGCACATGTTATTTATACAGTATATGCCATTTTGTCATTTTCATGTGATTTTGTGTGATTTTCATATGAGCACTTTCATAACATAGATAGGTGTGAAATCATGCCATCTTGCTACTAGTTTCATTGGCATGCCAGGATATGTTTTGTAATGAGTGCCACAAGCTTGCAAACATGCCTACATGAATATGTTTCTGCCATGGCCTGCTCATTTTTGGCAAGTCTGAAATCTGCTACATTAACATGCCATGTTTACTTGATGCTACCATCAAATCTATGCATAATATGGAGTTGTTCAGTGATCATGTTTTGAAGACCTTATTATGCTCTATCCATCCATGCTCCTGTTTGCTATAATATGTTCCTTTAGCATATAGTTTACTAGTCCTAAACATTGCTATCTGAATCTGTTTTGCCATGTTAAGTGAATTTCTGCAAGTCTGTAAAACTGTTATCATTTGCATTTTTGCCATGTTGTTTTAAACATGTTCTAGTGAGTTTTAGTAGTATCTCAGTAATCATGTTTTGTAGTACTTTTCATGTAATTCAATGCCATGCCATTTTTTTCATGTTGCTATGCTGTAGCATATTTAAACTTTGCATCCAATTCGTCATGTTGCTGTTTTCAACAGATTGCATTGCATTTTGTTTTGCTTGCCATTTGCAAACCGTGCATCCATTTCCGGTGATCTTTATATCGATTTCAACCGAAATCTTCCAATATTTCCAGTGGAATGCTTGGTTTACCAAGATTCTGCCCATATACATCTTGTCTTCACCTTTTCCCTCCCATTGACGTATCCCTCGTTTCGGTAGAACCGTAGCTCCATGCATAACGTTCTTCATATGCGTTCATGTTATAGTTGCACGAAATATATGTTCATTGCCATGCCTTGTTTGTTTATGGTATGTTTGTGCTTCTTGTGGGTAGTTCCGGGAGACGAGTTCGTGACCGAGGACCCTGTCGAGTACGTTCACGAGGAGCAAGTTACCGATACCACTGAGGACATTTCAGGCAAGATGATCATTACCCCCGATATCACTTCTATCTTTGGTTGCTAGTTGTTCGTTCTACCGCTATGTCGCGCTACCTGCCACTTGTTTATATAGCCTCCCATGTTGCCATGAAAAGCCCCTAACCCACCTTCCTAGCAAACCATTGTTTGGCTATGTTACCTCTTTTGCTCAGCCCCTCTTATAGTGTTGCTAGTTGCAGGTGCAGTGCAGGTTATCCCATGTTGGGACTTGGATATGTTGGGATATCACAATATCTCTTATTTAATTAATGCATCTATATACTTGGTAAAGGGTGGAAGGCTTGGCCTTTTGCTTGGTGTTTTGTTCCACTCTTGCCGCCTTAGTTTCCGTCATACCGGTGTTATGTTCCTTGAATTTTGCGTTCCTAACGCGGTCAGGGTTTATGGGCCCCCCTTGACAGTTCGCTTTGAATAAAACTCTTCCAGCAAGGCCCAACTTTGGTTTTACCATTTGCCTAATAACAACTAAAATTTGCATAGGGAGTAATTAATCCGAGGATTCTTAATCAACAAACCGGACCAGTGCTCCTCATGAGTGTTGGTCCAAACTAGAGCACTGTGTGGGGCCGCCCCGGGGCAACTTGGGTTATTTTGGCACCTGTACGCTTAGCTCATCCGTCGTGGCCTGAAACAAGATACGCGCGGCTACTATCAGGGTGTCGGCACGTCGGGAGGTCTTGCTGGTTTTGTTTTACCATTGTCGAAATGTCTTGTGCATCGGGATCCCGAGTTTGATCGGGGTGTCCCTTGATGGATGATTGTCTCCGCGGATCGTGAGCTTGTCATGGGCTAACTTGGGACACCCCTGCAGGGTTTAAACTTTCGAAAGTCGTGCCCACGGTTATGTGGCAGATGGGAGTTTTTAATATCCGGTTGTAGTGAACTTGACACTAAACTCTTTAAAATAAACCAACCGCGTGTGTAACCGTGATGGTCTCTTTTCGACGAGGTTCGGGAAGAGAACACGGTGGGGTTATGCTTGAACATAAGTAGTTCAGGATCACTTCTTGATCATTACTAGTTTGCGACCGGTTGCGTAGCTTCTCACCTTATTCTTGTATTCAGAAGATAGCCACCATACATATGCTTAGTGCGTGCTGTAACTCCACCACTTAACCATGCCATACCCATTTAAGCTTTGCTAGTCTTGATACCGTGGGTGATATGATTGCTGAGTCCCCGTGACTCACAGAATACTACAAACACAGTTGCAGGTACCATTGAGTCTGATGCAGGAGATGCCACTGAGCTCCAGTGGGGGTTTGACGAGGATCATGGGCGTTTCTATGTTACATATCCGGACGATCAGTAGAGGACCTAGTCGGAGTATCCGGGGATAGTAGCAGGGTGGTGTTTTCTTTTTATCTAGTCTGTAGTCGGACTCTACTATATGTACGGATGATTGTCATATTTATGCTACTCTGGGGCAAGTGTTGCCTGGATCTCGTATTTCATCTATTCACTTGGTTGTATGTATTTGTATGCCACCTTGCTATGTGTCCGAAATGCGATTGTGCCCCAATCATGAGTTCATCACGTGATTGGGATAGAATTGCATCTTGGGCGTTACATGTATGAAGGCAGCAAGTTGGCTTATGATGCCAGTACAGCTCTCCAGGCGAATGTCCGAGTAAGTGCGATTGTAAGTTGGTTTCTGATTGAATTACTTCTTGACCATCTTGACTCTGTACACCCACTGAGTGTTTTTTTTTGACTTAGAATGTCGGTATTCACTCTGTAGTTTTTCACTCAGGCCAGTCAGGCTGAAGCTGAGTGAGAATGGATCCAGTGGGGGCACGCTGAGTGCACCCACTAGGTGTAGTCCCCGAGACCGTTGTCGAATGTTCGATTCGGCGGGGGTCTTAGAATTGTTTGTTTGTAGCAACTGGATTTGCTCTTCTCCACTCGGAAGTAGAGGAATATTTTATCATCGTCGACTGAATTGTTTCTTTGTTAATCTTAGAAAACTTGCGAGCTCGGGACCCAGCATGCTGCCTTGGAGAAGGAGAAGATCCAACTTCAACTGGACTTGGAGCTGGCAAAAAGGAACTTGGATTGTGCTCAGACGGAGGCGAAGACCTCAGGAGGTAAACCTTGTCGACTGAGTGCACTGTTGTTCTTTCTTTCTGTCCTTTGAGCCAAGTAGTTTCACTCGAACAGATGTGCGTAATGAAAATCGTCAACTTCAAGCGCGACTCAGGAATGTTATTTCTTTAGACACCATGAAGCAGGCTCTGGAGGATAAACACAATGCACTGGCGGGGGCGCAGAAGGTGGCTAGAGAGAAGACCGAGGCTGCTGAGTTGAAGTTAGCGTCAGTCGGAAAGTTGGACGAGGAAAATGCATCTCTGAAGACTGCAGTTGAAGAGCTCAAAAAAGAACAGACCGAGTGGGCCAAGAAGATGGAAGATCAAGCGAGTGCTTTTGAGTCAGAGAAGACGGCTCTGAATGACAAGGTGGATCAGCTTACCCAGAAGAGGGACGCGCTGGAGAAATATCTAGGGGGTTTTGCAAAGAAGATGTATGGCATGCTTGAAGGTACCTCTCTTTGTTCGAGTGAATTTCTCTGAATCTAGAACGCAAGGGCGCAACCAATCTTTCCTTTCTTCTCCGTACAGAATTCTGTCAGAACTTCGAGGAGGAGACTGATCGGATCGAGACGGATCTAGACCCCACCAAGTCACTCGTCAAGGACGCAGTGGCCCTGAACATGCTGCGACTCGAAGCTCGCCTCAATGGTGTCCGGGAGTATATCACTCGTCTGAGGGCCGCGCTGGCGAAGATAGACAAAGAACTGTGGCCGAAGGATACGCTTCAGAGTGATCTCGAGTCGATGATGACTCGACTTGATGAGATCCCTGGCCAAGTGCAAGTATGGAAGAAGTCTGCCACCTGCTGTGGAGCTGATGTGGTACTCTCACTCGTTCCTGTCCATTGCAAAGACGCCAAGGAAGACAAGCTGAAGGCTCTCCAAGTGGCCAATACAAAGAAGCTCAAGTTTGAAGACTTCATGGAGACTTTCATCGAGGCAGCCACTCGAATAGCTGACGGCATTGACCTGGACACCTTCGTCGAGCCAGCGAGTCCCACCGGTGCATGAAGAAATTTTTTATGATTCGAACTTATTTGCCTCGGTATGCCGAGTGATTTTGTAATCGCTAAAACTAGTTCGGGCTTGACTTTCCGCCCGAGTACTTTTATCTGCGCTTGAGAACTTGAGGTTATGGATTTATCTGATTGTTGCTTTCCAGTTTACCGTATAATTTACTTCGCCTGGCATGCAACCAAGTTTCGGAGAAGCTTTTAACTTAGGCGAGAACTAGCTCACGGCTAAGCCTCCGAGTGAGAGGGATGCTCTCACTCAGAGTAGCTTTTAACTTAGGCGAGGACTGGCTCGCGGCTAAGTGTCGGTGTCAAAACCGGCCGATCTCGGGTAGGGGGTCCCGAACTATGTGTCTGAGGATTGAAGGTAACAAGGGACAAAGGGAACGCGATGTTTACCCAGGTTCGGGCCCTCTTAATGGAGGTAAAACCCTATGTCCTGCTTGATTGTATTTGATGAGTATGGGGGTTACAAGAGTTGATCTACCTCGAGATCGTAATGGCTAAACCCTAGCTGTCTAGCCTATGAAAATTCTGATGGCCTCCACGGACCAAACCCTCCGGTTTATATAGGCACCGGAGGGGGCTAGGGTTGTACAGAGTTGGTTTACCGAGGAAGGAAACTATACATCCGGACGCCAAACTTGCCATCCACGCAAAGGAGAGTCCCACCCGAACACGAGGAAAGGTCTTCTGCCTTGTATCTTCACGGCCCATCAGTCCGGCCCATGTCACATAGCCCGGCCACCCAAGGACCCCGTAATCCAGGACTCCCTCAGTAGCCCCTGAACCAGTCTTCAATGATGATATGTTCGGCGCGCAGATTGTCTTCGGCATTGCAAGGTGGGTTCCTCCTCTGAATACTCCAAAGTGATCTTCTGAATAAAAGAACTGTATCCGGCTCTGCATGACAGTCACAACCCTCAACCACGAAGGTGAAATACTTTGTCAAAGTAATGTCCATCAACTGACAACTTTTTTGGCGAAACGTCACATCTAGCCTCTTTATCATTTCGAATCATTTTTTGGCCTCCCGCTTCGCGCTTCGAGACACGGCCTCTATTGACATGCCTCGTCAAAGCGGAGATCGTGTCCACTTATCACGGGATCCTCATCAATACGGGTTTGGGTAATCCAACCGTGCCATTCGCATGACCCCTTGGGAACAGGCGAGTTTTAAGGCTTGAGGGGCGGGCGCTTGATATTCATTGCCTATATAAGCGGATAAAGATCCCTTTTTTCTCCCCACGCCTTCTTCCTTCTCCTGTTTTCCCATCCTCAAGCTCCAGCGCCCAAGCTTCAATCTTTCCCACCGCCACCAACCTCTCCAATCTTGTCCTGATCTGGCTCGAAGGGCAAGTGGGAGGCCTCCTCCGTCACGGAGAAGGACATCAAGGAGCTTCGGGGGGCGGGATATCTGTCCGCGGAGATCACGCACAGGCTCCCTGCCAAGGATCAAGTCATACCCACTCCGGAGCCCGGCGAAAGGGTTGTATTCATCCCCCATTTCCTCCGCGGACTAGGGTTTCCCCTCCACCCCTTTGTCCGCGGCCTCATGTTCTACTACGGGCTAGATTTCCATGATCTAGCCCCAAATTCTTTCCTCCACATCTCGGCGTTTATCGTCGTGTGCGAGGCGCTACTCCGCATCCCCCCACACTTCGGCCTATGGCTAAAAGTCTTCAATGTGAAGCCGAAGGTGGTCGACGGGCAACATGCGGAGTGCGACGGCGCCATGGTGAGCAAGCTCCCCAACACCACCTAGCCTAAAGGGGCCTTTGTGGAGACCGTCAAGGTGTGGCAGCAGGAGTGGTTCTATATCACCGAACCTCGCGGCGCCAGGTGGGCGGCCACTCCTGAGTTCAGATCCGGACCCCCTATGCGGCTCGCATCATGGACCAACAAGGGTCTGGACTAGGGGTCGTCCGCGGATGTGATGACGCTACAAAAGTGCATAAAAATATGATAAGGAAAAATACCAGTCTCACTGACGTGATTCAGGTGATGCTCTTCCGCCGGATCCTCCCCTGCCAACTCCGGCCTCTCCATATGTGGGAGTTCAATCCGGAAGGTCCACGGATCCTGCAGCGTTTCTTCGGCACAACGCACGAAGAGATCTGGAAGCTGCTCTTTAAGACCCAGAAGACGTGGCCGAAGAAGACCAAAGACATCGGTCTTGACATTGAGAATCCGGCCACACCGGTAAGTATTTTAGTTCCGAACACAATTTTTGGTAAATAAATCAAAGGTTATACTGAGATTTCCATTCTCTCATTCATGGCTGGACAGCGAAGGCAGAGCGGATCAAGTGTCCGGCTCCACTACCAACCAATCCTCTGCTAACGAGGATGCTGGTTCCGGCGCCGTATCAGGCGCCGGAGAAGAAGGCCAAGAAGAAGGGCAAGGGGGCCAAGGGCGGCCTCCGCCGTAAGGGTACTTCGGACGCAATGTCCGGAGAAACCAAAGCCCACTCCTCCCACGAGGGGGATGAAGATGAAGAGGAGGAGGAGGCGGAAAGTGGTTCTCCCCTAAAGGGGGGAAAGAAGAAAAGGGCCGCCTCCGCAGACCTGGAGGAGGGGGCGTCCAAGAGGGAGAAGATAACCCTCTCGGACGGTTCGGATACGGACGCTGAACACACCCCCAAGAGGCTCCCCAGGGAAAAACCCCTGGCCGAATCGTAAGTGTCAAAAAGGATACTTTAGCAAATATTCGGTCAATTATGGTTGTAATATAACATATCATATTGTGTGTTTCAGCCCAGCCCACGACCTCCCCCAACCATCGCCGTCTGAAGGGAGTTCTCTGCCGCCCGAGATGGTAGAGAGCGAGACGCCACCGCGAGCCCCTTCACCAATCACCATGGATGACACCGAGGTGTTGTCCCGAAGGACCTCTCCTGGCCACGGAGGGGCAAGCTAGACTGCCGAGAAGGCGTCCGAGGATAATACCTCGGCTGCCGAAGACATGGAGGGGGCGACCCCATGGCGACCGATGGCGGGGGTCCTGAGCAATCTGGCCCCCAGCCGGACATCGTTCCGGAGACCAATGTGGCCCCGGAGTTAGGCGAGCAGCCCCCTTAGAAGGAGGGGGGAGCATCAGCTCCGACGGCGGCCTCCACTAATCCGGAGGCGCCGAATACCTTGGTGGAAGCACTACGACGTGCTACCATCGTGGAGGAGCACCGCACCCTAATGGGTGTGGTGGTTGAGAAGATTCAGTCCGCAAAGAGCGGTATGAACGAAGCCTTCACCAGCCTGCTAACAGGCTTCGAGGTATGCGACATAATGCTCTAGACGCTTTTTATAAAGGGACAGACCTGTGCATAGATAGTAGCCCCTGAGACTCTGTCTGGTTTTGAAAAAGCCGGACATAGGATCATGTAGTATTCGGAAGAGGTGACATACTTTTATATTGTATAACAGGCTTCCATGTTGGCGGCAACCGCCCAGGCCACTGAAGTTTCCGATCTCAAGCGGAGGCTGCAGCTGGCTGATGATGATATCGACCGCATGAACAAACGGTTCGATGAGGCGCAAGGTATGTTTGAAATATCTCGCACATGCCTGAATTGATATGCAAATTCTGAGTTTAAACTCATGCGCTGCTATGTGTATGATTGCAGGTAGCATGGCCGAGGTCGAGACCCTCAAGAGTGCCCTTGCCCAAGCCAAGGAGGAGGCGAAGGCGAGCAAAGCGGCCGCAGACAAAGCGGCTG
Organism: Thinopyrum elongatum; assembly: GCA_011799875.1. Lineage (NCBI taxonomy): Eukaryota > Viridiplantae > Streptophyta > Magnoliopsida > Poales > Poaceae > Thinopyrum > Thinopyrum elongatum. The sequence goes on from CM022298.1 coordinate 232,020,018, forward strand.
CAGATTTAAAGTCTGAACAGGTCGCCCGCCGCTAGTACGAGGAGAGGGTGACCGAAGTGGAGCAAGAGCTCAAGGACGCCGCCGGTAAGTGCGAGTCCTTGGAGGAGAAGAATAAGGCCCAGGCGGCCGAACTCGCCAAGGCCCTCCAAGAGGCCAAGGAGGCGAGGACCGAGTCCCGGGCGGCTCGCGAGGAAATCCGGCAGTCCAAACAGATAGCGGCTGGTAAGCCCTTTCTTTTGCAGACTATATTTGGCGGTCAAAGATATGCCTTGCTCACTCGACTGTGGAGTTCTCCAGACGCATTTGCGGATCTTTCAAAGAGTGCCGCCGACGCCGCGCAGTTCTTCCAGGCCCAGGAGGGGCACACGACGGAGAAGCTCTTCTGGTCACAGTTCGCGGCGTCGGAGCGTCCGACGCTGTTGAACAACCACATGATGCAACTGGTAGAGCTGCACAGGATGTCTGGATTGGCCATGAAGGACGTCATAGTCCGGCTGTGGCCAACCGAACCCATTCCTAGCAGCTACTTCGGCCTGGTGCAGCGACTGGCCGACGCGCTGCCCCGGATTGAAGCTGTCAAGCGCTCGGCGTGCATAGAAGGTGTGCGGATGGCCTTTGCCCATGTCAAGATGCACTGGGCAAAGATGAAGGCCGCCGCCGTGGCGGTCGAGGGCCCACCCGAAGGCAAGGACCACCGCAAGCCAGAGCGGTATTTTGAAGACGTCCTTGAGGGTGCCCGATTAATAGAGGGCCAATGCTCAAAGGATATCATATTTGAGTGAATGTATCCGAGCTACCTAGACGTTGTTTTAGAAACCAAGGCTTTGTAATATATTTATGTCTTTATCTGGCATTGCTTGCCTCCTGTGCGGCCGTATTTTGTTATCTTGAAAGTTTGCCAGTCGTCGGCTTCAGCCCCCACGTAGATACTACGGGGGTGTTCGCAATAACGCATGATCACTCTTGACCCAACGTCTTGGTCCGTGAAGGAGGTGTCTGCGTAGGCGAACCAGGCAATCAGACTATGCGGCTTTATCACTTTCACTTAGCCATAGGAGTTTGACGGTGGGGCTAAGTACTAGCCCCTGGTGCGTATGCGGCTATCCGAACTGGGATGCCTTAAGCACATGACCGGACAGAGGCCAGTCCTTCGCATAATACGGAAGAAATCGCAAAAGATTTATAGCAAATCGCCGAATAGCTGACCAGCTCTCGCCGCACCATGGCAGTCGGTTTTCGGCTTTCTCTACTGAGGTGTTTGACCGGACGAACCAGAAACACAATCACAGTAGTTCTTCCTTTACTACCCTAGCCGAACGAGCGAAACATAAGGTAGTAACCACAGGAGCCGGGCAACCCAACTATTGACCAAAGACATGATTCGGAACTGATGCATATAATGCAATATTCGGGACGCCGAAGTGCACTCTAAAAGCGTTCGGACTTTTTTTTTTAAATATAGGTGGCCGAATAGAGCCCCTGGCATTTTAAGCTATGCCGAAGTGTATATGCCAATCTGACATGAAGTGGGAATACAGATTATGAAATAAACCAATACCGAATAGGGTTGGTAAAAACTGTTTCCATTATAGTCTGATTGATACGTCAAAACGTGCTTTTACAGATAATGCTATAAGCATCAGGGCTATTTTACATGCCGAGAATTTGAGAACAAGGGAAAGCTGTATACAAGTCCTAAAAAATAAAAGTTATCGTGAAGATCCTTTGGACACCCTGCCGCATGTCTGCGCCGCTTTTCGCCTTGGTGGAGGATCCTTTGAAAGGATCGACGATCGTGTATATAGAAGGGGCCTGGGAAAGGGCCCTGCGCCACCGTAAAGTGACTTTAGGTTTTAAAGAACCTGTAATATGAGAGAAAAGAGAAAAAAGAAGAAGGAGATTAAGGTCCGAATAGGGTCGAGCCGTATTATGGACCTCATCCGCGGAGTGCCTCCATCGTCGCCCAAGGTATTTTGAGTGTGTAGTTATGCACACGCGGTACATATGCCACGATTAGATGGGGCGGTGGACGGAGGCAAAACTGCTAGTCCAGCGCCGGATTGACCGAGCTGTCGTTCTGCAGAGTAGGCCGAACTCGTTTAATAGTGTCCGGAGGCTTGAAGGCCGATGAAGTGTTCGGCTTGATAAGGCCGCTCTGTACCTCGGCTGCAAGGGTCGCGGTGTGCTCCTCGGTACGAAGGAGCGTTCCATGTTTCCATTGACTGTGATAATGCCGCGGGGTCCAGGCATCTTGAGTTTTAAGTAAGCATAATGTGGGACTGCATTGAAGCGGGTGAAGGCAGTACGTCCGAGTAGTGCGTGATAACCACTGCGGAAGGGGACGATGTCGAAGATCAAGTCTTCGCTTCAGAAATTATCCGGTGAACCGAAGACTACTTCCAATGTTAATGAGCCCGTACAGTGGGCCTCGATGCCGGGTATCACTCCTTTAAAGGTGGTGTTACTAGGCTTGATTCTTGACGGGTCAATACCCATTTTGCGGACAGTGTCTTGATAGATCAAGTTGAGACTGTTGCCGCCATCCATAAGGACTCGAGTCAGATGATATCCGTCAATAATTGGATCGAGGACCAGGGTCGCCGAACCTCCGTGACGGATACTGGTCGGGTGGTCCCTGCGGTCGAAGGTGATCGGACAAGCCGACCATGGGTTGAATTTGGGGGCGACGGGCTCTACGGCGTAGACATCCCTTAGTGCGCGCTTGCGCTCCCTTTTGGGGATGTGCGTGACATATATCATGTTCACTGTTTTCACCTCAGGGGGGAATTTCTTTTGTCCCCCTGTGTTCGGTGGGCGGGGCTCGTCATCGTCCTCGCTTGGCGGCCCTTTCCCCTTATGTTTGGTATTTAACTTACCGGCCTGTTTGAAGACCCAACAATTTCTGTTGGAGTGGTTGGCAGGCTTGTCGGGGGTGCCATGAATCTGGCAAGGCCGATCGAGTATTTTGTCCAAATTAGATGGACCGTCCTTATTTCCTTTGAATGGCTTCTTCCGCTGACCGGATTTAGACCCACTGAATCTGGCATTAACCGTTGTGTCTTCAGTTTCTTCGTTGTTGTTTTGACGCTTGTGTTTGTTGCGTCATGGCCTGCCATTGCCGTCCCTGACTTCGGAGGTGCCAGGGTCGCTGGTACTATTGCTTCTACAAGCCAACCAGCTATCCTCTCCCGTGCAAAAGCGGGTCATGAGTGCAGTAAGAGCTGCCATAGACTTCGGCTTTTCCTAACCAAGATGTCGGGCAAGCCATTCGTCGCAGACGCTATGTTTAAAGGCCACGAGGGCTTCGGTGTCCGGACAGTCGATGATTTGGTTCTTTTTAATTAAGAACCTAGTCCAGAGTTTGCGGGCTGACTCACCGGGTTGCTGGACTATATGACTAAGGTCATCGGCATCCGGAGGCCGGACATAGGTACCTTGGAAGTTGTCTCTAAAGGCATCCTCCAAGTCTTCCCAGCTACCGATAGAGTTCTCTGGTAGGCTGTTTAACCAGTGCCGCACTAGTCCTTTCAGCTTTAGGGGGAGATATTTGATGGTGTGGAGATCGTCACCGCGGGCCATGTGAATATGGAGAAGAAAATCCTCAATCCATACCGCGGGATCTGTCGTTCCATCGTATGATTTGATGTTTACGGGTTTAAACCCTTCTAGAAATTGGTGCTGCACTACCTCATCGGTAAAGCACAAGGGGTGTGCGACGCCTCTGTATCGGGCAACGTCATGACGGAGTTCGGATGACATCCATGTTCGGTTTTCGGCCCGAGTTCGGTTATGCTGCTCGCGCCAAGCTTGAAGGCCGTTGTCTCTCGTCGGAGCACGCCCCCTTGATCCGTATATTGATCTGGTCTTGCCGGCTCTATTGTCCAGGTCCTGACGTAAGTCGTAGGTGTAGCCCTGAGTTGCTACCTCTTTGCCTCGACGGCAAGGTGGCGCGGGTTGGTGTTCGGCATGAGTAGCCGCTTTGTCTCGCCCACGTGGTGGTCGGTCTGGTTGATCAGCATGATTATGTCTTTACGATATTGGCTCTAGGGCCTCGTCATCGAATTGTGGCAGTAGCCGACACTTCGGATAGCTCTTTGTTGGGCGTTCGAGGCCGTACTCCTCGGCAGCTAGGACCTGGGTCCATCTGTCGTTGAGCGTATCCTGTTCGGCTTGAAGCTGTTGCTGTTTCTTTTTTAGGCTCCTCGCAATTGCGATGAGATGTCGCTTAAAGCGCTCTTGCTCGAGGGGTTCCTCTGGCACGATGAAGTCTTCGTTACCGAGGCTGACATCCTCCTCGGAGATCGGTAGATAGTTACTATCTTTCGAATCCTCATTCCCGACTGGCTCGCCGGGGTTAACTTGTCCCTCTTCCCAATTATCCTGCTCTACGGCAGGCTCAATGGGTTGGTCAAAGTCTTCGGCATTCTCCGGAGTGTCAATGTCTCCGGTGCCGGTATTACTTTCTTTTTCCTTCCACGATCGTGAACGGCGCAGCTGACGTCAACGCTTCGGTGGTACCTCGACGGGCTTGTCCTCGATCGGATCTTGCTTGCCATCGTCATCCTCTTTGGGTGTATCCACCATGTACACGTCGTATGTAGAAGTGGCAGTCCAACGTCCGGTGATGGGCGGGTTTTGGCCTGGTTCGGCTACGGCATCGTCGTCCATACCGTCGATGTCTTCGGAGGCGTAGTCGAGCATGTCGGTTAAGTCTTCGACAGTGGCTACCAAGTGGGTGGTGGGTGGGACGCAAAATTCCCCGCACTCGGCCCCTAGTTCGGGCTGGGCGTAATTCAGAGCTGATACCTCCGTGATGGCGAGAGACCGCATTAAGTCCAAGGCCTTGCTTAAGAGCGAAGGCCGGACGGGGAACCGAGGACCTGCGGAGCTGGGCATGGCAGACTCTGCCAGGTTGTGTTCACCAGCCGCAGACCTTGAGAGTTCGGAGTTGGCCTCCAGAGGCGAGTTCGGCTCTCCGATGACAAGGAGGGTGCTGCTTGATTCCAGGCTCACCGAACATACAGTTGCTTCTGGGTCTTCGGCAAAGGGCTCCATGGGAGGAGAGGGTCCGGTCGGTTTTAAGATCCCATCTTCGGATGAGGTGGCCTGCCCAGGATCTATGGCCAGGGCAGGGATAGTAGTAGGTCTTTGAGCGGCGCTTGATGACGGATCCGATGGGTTGCCTTCTTGAAGAAGAGGAATAGTGGTCGAGGCCATGAACCCTTCGAAGATCAAGTCTCCTCGGACATCAGTGACGTAATTCAGGCTCCCGAATCTGATCTGATGACTAGGGGCGTAGTTGTCGATCTGCTCAAGGTGACCAACTGAATTGGCGCGCAGAGCGAAGCCGCCGAATACAAAAAGTTGACCGGGGAGAAAGGTCTCCCCGGAAACAGCATCATTGTTGATGATCAGACGAGCCATCGATCCTTCTGCCGACGACACAGTGGAACTCTCAATGAAAGCACCAATGTCGGTGTCAAAACCGACCGATCTCGGGTAGGGGGTCCTGAACTGTGTGTCTGAGGATTGAAGGTAACAAGGGACAAAGGGAACGTGATGTTTACCCAGGTTCGGGCCCTCTTAATGGAGGTAAAACCCTACGTCCTGCTTGATTGTATTTGATGAGTATGGGGGTTACAAGAGTTGATCTACCTCGAGATCGTAATGGCTAAACCCTAGTTGTCTAGCCTATGAAAATTCTGATGGCCTCCACGGACCAAACCCTTCGGTTTATATAGGCACCGGGGGGGCTAGGGTTGTACAGAGTCGGTTTACAGAGGAAGGAAACTATACATCCGGACGCCAAACTTGCCATCCACGCAAAGGAGAGTCCCACCCGGACACGAGGAAAGGTCTTCTGCCTTGTATCTTCACGGCCCATCAGTCCGGCCCATGTCACATAGCCCGGCCACCCGAGGACCCCGTAATCCAGGACTCCCTCACTAAGCCTCCGAGTGGGAGGGATGCTCTCACTCGGAGTAGTTTATAACTTAGGCGAGGACTGGCTCGCGGCTAAGCCCCCGAGTGCGAGGGATGCTCTCACTCGAAGTAGTTTTTAACTTAGGCGAGGACTGGCTCGCGGCTAAGCCCCCGAGTGGGTGGGATGCTCTCACTCGGAGTAGTTTTTAACTTAGGCAAGGACTGGCTCGCGGCTAAGCCCCCGAGTGGGAGGGATGCTCTCACTCGGAGTAGTTTTTAACTTAGGCGAGGACTGGCTCGCGGCTAAGCCCCCGAGTGGGAGGGATGCTCTCACTCGTAGTTTTTAACTTAGGCGAGGACTGGCTCACGGCTAAGCCCCCGAGTGGGAGGGATGCTCCCACTCGGAGTAGTTTTTAACTTAGGCGAGGACTGGCTCGCAGCTAAGCCCCCGAGTGGGAGGGATGCTCCCACTCGGAGTAGTTTTTAACTTAGGCGAGGACTGGCTCGCGGCTAAGCCCCCGAGTGGGAGTGATGCTCTCACTCGGAGTAGTTTTTAACTTAGGCGAAAACTGGTTCGCGGCTAAGCTACCCGCTGGGGGTTTGGAACATGCAATTGTGCAAGTGAAATCATCGTAGGACTGTAGAAGTCATGTCTTTGATAAACAATCTAAAAGTACTCTTATTACATCTTGACAATTCGATCGTCAAGTATAGAATCGACGAAGGAGATCTGCGTTCCAGGCGTGCGGCTCGTCAATCTTTTTCGCAAGGTTGTAGAGATGGTAGGCCCCGTTATGCAGCACCTTGGTGACGATGAAGGGGCCTTCCCACACGGGGGCAAGTTTGTGTGGTCGCTGCTGATCCACTCGGAGCACAAGATCTCCCTCTTGGAACTCCCGACCCTTAACGTGCCTTGCATGGAACCGACGAAGGTCTTGTTGATAAACAGTCGACCGTATTAAGGCCATTTCTCGTTCTTCCTCCAAGAGATCCACAGCGTCTTGCCGCGCCTGCTCTGCTTCAGCTTCTGAATAGAGCTCTACTCGGGGCGAGTTATGAAGGAGATCACTCGGCAGCACGACTTCGGCTCCATACACCATGAAGAAAGGGGTGCGGTCAGTGGACCGGTTGGGAGTCGTCCTTAAACCCCACAGGACAGACGGCAGTTCAGTCACCCAGGCCCCGGCTGCATGCTCGAGATCACGCATGAGACGTGGTTTCAACCCTTGAAGGATAAGGCCATTCGCTCTCTCAGCCTGACAATTCGACTGTGGGTGCGCAACGGATGCATAATCCACCCGAGTGCCTTGGGTGACACAGAACCTTCTGAATTCTTCCGAATCAAAGTTCGAGCCATTGTCTGTGATGATGCTATGTGGGACTCCATATCTGAATATCAACTCTCTCATGAACTTGATGGTTGTGCGTGAATCTAGCTTTTTGATAGGCTTAGCCTCAATCCACTTGGTGAATTTGTCGACTGCTACAAGCAGATGAGTGAAACCACTCCTGCCAGTCCTGAGTGGCCCAACCATATCCAATCCCCACACGGTGAATGACCAGACGAGTGGTATGGTCTTCAAAGCAAATGCAGGTTTCTGGGACAAGTTTGCATAGAACTAGCACCCCTGACAGTGTTGGACGATCTCTTTGGCAGCTTCATTGGCACGTGGCCAGTAAAATCCAGCTCGGTATGCTTCGGCCACAATTGTCTGAGAGGACGCGTGATGACCACAGGTCCCCGAGTGGATCTCTTCTAAGATCAATCGACCTTCCTCTGGAGAAATACATGATCATTTGTAAGTACAGCGGGATATTTCGCCCAAACTACGGATTGTTGAAGAACTCCACTGGGACTAGGCGGCGACAACTATGCTCGGCTAAAGCTAGGTGACAGAATTCAGAATATGGCTGCAAGAAAATAAACCTGAACTAAACAAGGTTGTTCCCGAAGATAATCCACAAAGAAAATGAAAAATAGCAAAGGGAGGTTCAGATTTTACTCACTGTCTTTTTGGTATTTTGTTTTATTTGAGAAAGTAAACAAAAGGGTAGAAACAATGCTATGACAAGGACAGAAATATATCACAACACAAAAATATATATTCTCGCATGAACATAGTTAACACAAGGACTACAGAGCACACATCACACATATGCAAACAGGGGGTTACAAGACATAATTCTAGTACTCGCAGATCAACAAAATGAGTAGTACTAAACAAGCACCAGTCAAGAAACGAACACATAGGGGATCACACACATATGCTAGAAGATTACTATATCACAGAGCATATCACACATACTAAATATGATCCAAACAACTAGACATTAACTAGTCAGAGCACATAATAAAATGCACTATATTTTACAAGTACGAAACTGAACAATTGTCAGGTTGCAAGCTCTTATCAAATCTGAATATCACATGTACTAAACATCTCAATTCTGAATATTGCAAAGTACTGAACAATAAACTTCTCAAGATTACGGAAATTTGAGATCAGAGAGAGAGAGAGAGAGAGAAGCAGCAGCAGCAAGTTGGAGAAGTTGAGCGGAGGAGCAGCAGCAGTAGGGACAAAGGGAGGAGCAGCAGCAAGGCGAGGTTGAGAGAGAGAGAGCTGTAGGGAAGCAGCAGGAGGTGCAGCAATAGAGGAGCAGCAGCAGAGTTAGCAGCAGCAGCGTGAGGGCTTAGAGAAGAGCAGCAAGAAAGATTGAGGAGGAGGAAGAAGAAGGGCAACAGCAGAGATTGAGAAGGAGGAGGAGCAGCGAGAGAAGTTGGGGAAGAAGAGGAGCAGCAGGGCGGCGCAAGAAGAAGCAGCAGCAGCGTGGTGGTTGCTTAGAAGAGCAGCAACAGTAGGGAGTTCAGAGAAGAAGCAGCAACAGAAGTAGAGAGAAGGAGCAGCAGGGGCGCGCTCACGCAGAGGATCAGATGCAGCCGGCCCTTGGTTTGGTGGGATGCGTCGCTAGGAGGGAGGTGGTGATGGCGTAGTGAAGGGAGATGCAGCGGATGGTGGTGGTGATACGGCGCTGGTGGCGGCGGTGTGGATGCATGATGGTGGTGCTGGAGGGTGGAGTGTGGCGATAGTGGATGGAGTGGCGCGGCGGCGGCTGAGATGGATGGATGGTTGGGAGGCGCACCACCACACCGGCCTGGCCGTGGCGGCGGCCGGAGTTGGAGGAGGGGTGAGGAGGAGAAGAAGTTGCCAGGCCCAAAGGGGATCGAAGACCACCCTAGGGATTTTGACCCCTCTCAATCTGATCTGCCTTCTTGCTGTTTAGCCCTCCCACTTCTTTTCTTTTTTCACAAGAAGATCCCCTCTAACTTTAGCTTCCCTCTGGTTACTTCTTTTCTTCATGGTCTGGTCCCTCCGTAAATTACAGCAACCACAGTTTCCTGACACTCTCCATTATAGAAGGATCTTGGGCCTTTTCGCCCTTTTCTGCAAAACATGGAGGAGTGTTGTAAATGTAGCATAATGGGGGCATTTGAATATTCTCAAGTAAATAATGTGAAAATATTATTACAATGTGATGCAAAAAGGCTAAAAAGATTATATGAAGAAATGCTCTATCAAGTTCCCCCACACCCAGATCTTTGCTTGTCCTCAAGTAAAGGAAAATGATGGTGACACAACTCAAACTGCCTAGTAAAGATGCACTTTTGGATAGATAGTAATTCAGACAATACTGGAACTAAGCAAGTGTACTCTACTGAAGCTAAATTGTGAGAAGCAACAATTTATAACACACTGTAAATGTTCCAAGTCAATGGCCTTGAGTGAAAGTGAATCCTATTAATCAAGTGCTGGCTGTGTCTTCAGTCCTAAGATAAGCTGGGACCCCAAAATCAATTAGAAAAACAATGTGGTCAGGAGTTACTAATTGAATGTAAAGCACAAGTGATGATATTTTATCAGTCTCACCAAGGAACATACCACCGATCCCGAGAACATGGTATACACCTGACTCGACCAATTATTAGAATTTGTTTGTTATTGTCTCCCCAAAGGAACATACCACTGATCCAGAGAACATGGTATACACCTGGTTCAACAATTATAGCATTTTTTATATAAAATTTTTTACAGTCCAAACTACCAGATTTCACAAGCCACCGATCCAGGGAACATGGCATGCTACTGTAGGTCGATCGGACTTAAATTATTATAATTATTTTACTCCCTCTGTCCCAAAATTCATGTCTTAGATTTGTCTACATACAGATGTACCTATTCACATTTTAGTGTTAGATACATCCGTATCTAGATAAATCTAAGACAAGAATTTTGGGACGGAGGGAGTATTTATTTATTTGAAAATTACTTAGCATAAGTAAAACAGGAGTAATTGATAGAGAAATCCATAGCTAGTGGCACTGTTTTTCACAGACTACAGATCCAGAGATCATAGCTACTACTTAAGTGCCACCAGTTACTTAGCTTAACTTGGGACAGTCAGACACAGCACAACAATTCATCAGTAGGTTTCACTTAGACTCGAGGCATTCCCAATGAACATTTACACGGAGGTATAAAGTATTCATAATCACAATTTACCATAAGAAGAATACAGCTGCATAGTTTTAGTATTAAGAGAATCAACAATCTTCTTGGAGTGAATCCTACTTTGCAGTGATGAGTAAGGTGTCATAATGCAGAAGAAGAAAAGATTTTCAATGCAATTAAATGCCAGTCCTCGTACTGAATTTTCTATAAGTTGCATCAAGTGGAATAGAATCACCTGGTGTTGTAAATTCTTCTTCCCTAATTTCTTCTCTCCACTGTTCTCTGTTTGCGCTCCCCTTGCCTTTAATTGACGTAGCACTCGCTCGATCATCTCACATCCTCTTGCATTGTGACTCCTCTCCTTTTGCTTCCTCGTGCATGCTCCAGCTTCTCTCATCCTCATGTGTGCTCCTTGCTTCTCCTCGTCACCATGCTCTGAATCCACCGGGGTCACAAGGAATGTCACCTCGAACCTGATCAGCATGTAGTAAACGGTGCAGTAGCAAAAACCTGAAAGAACACTCAACAAAAGAGACAATGCAAGCGGTAGGGATAATACCCTCCAAGTCATCAATCGAGTACCCAATTACATAAGCATAGCTATAAAGCACATGTTTAGGATGGTAGAAATCAGTAAGCTCAATGCTAGCATAAGGATGATATGAATCATTAGCATGAGGTTAATATGAATCACTAAGCATAGGTATAGCATGAGGAAAATAAGTGTCATCATAACAAATGTGAACAATGCCACTAACAGGGTATGTATGATCATGTCCAAGCAAATACTTTTTCAAATCTACCTTAAGTGATGGTATCATGTAATGCAAGGTAGAAGCAAACAAAACATAATGGGGCATGTCATTAAGGGGATTGGATAAACCTGACACATCACTCTCTTGTATGACAATAGGCAAAAGAATCACAGGTTCTTCATCTTCATCTACAACAGCTTCTTTTACTTCTTTAGGAGTGGTAGACATTGGGTCTTCAACTTGATCGCTTGGTTGATCCAACTCTAGATCATCTTGTTCCTTGTCTTCTTGTAAATCTTCTTCAAGTTGAGGTCTCTCTTGCTCTGGATTCTCGCCATCTTGAGCAGCTGGATGTGAAGGTGTTGGAACCTCACATGTATCAAGGGGAATCTCAGAAATACTCAACTCAAGCTGTGATGAAATAGTACTGCCAGCGTTGATGTTCTTCTCTATCTTCCTTACATCTTCTACTAGCTCCTTCCCACTCTTGATCTTCTTCATTTCATCTAGTATCACCTTCCTAATAGGATCATCTTCCGCACTCCAAGTGAACTCGAGACTAAGCAATGTGAGCTTGTCTATATCATCAAAATCATCTTGTGTGGGCACTTGTGCTGAAGGTGTTGGTTGACCAAATGGAGGACCATTTAACTCCATTGGCAACATCTCCTGGTGCTGAGGTATATGAATAGGATCAGAATAAAATTGTTGGGATGCATAATTGTGGCTCTCCTCATTGTACCTAATTTCCTGCATATGATGGCTAGAAGCAAATGGTGAGATCTCAGGGTTGTTGTTCCTATATGACATATTTTGGTTTTCAGGCCACCCATGTGTGTAATTGTTGTGGTATGAGCTATGCTGCTGAGCAAAGTTCATGCCGAAACAATCCGGAGGGTGAGAGTAACCACGCTGACATTCAGTGGGTGAATGGCCCTGAAAACCACAAATATGGCATGTAGGAGCAACATAAGGATTGCCTCCGGAATAAGGATCATAAGAACTAGGCCTATCCTCAAAAACTACTTCTCGCTGCCGAGCTAAATCATCTAATTGATGGGAAATCTTACTTATCAGTTCTTGAATAGTTTCCATGTTGTTTATAGTGTTGCTCGCATATCCTTGGTGATCTGAATAATATGCCATAACCGAGTAGATAGATCTAACCTGCAAAAAGGAAAAGAAAACAAAAAGATACTAGCTAGAACAGGGTTAGGAGTTAGAGATATATCACATATATATGGCACAAACTAGAAAAAGAAGAAAAACCTAGTCTATAGCCTAACACGGTCACTCGACGCTAGTCCCCGGCAACGGCGCCAAAATGATCGAGTGTGAGTATAGTGGGGTTTTACGCCCAAACTGCGAGTGTCGTGTTCTCCTCAGGGACTAGGCGGTGACAACTATGCTCGGCTAAAGCTAGATGACAGAATTCAGAATATGGCTGCAAGAAAATAAACCTAAACTAAACAAGGTTGTTCCCGAAGATAATCCACAAAGAAAATGAAAAATAGCAAAGGGAGGTTCAGATTTTACTCACTGTCTTTTTGGTATTTTATTTTATTTGAGAAAGTAAACAAAAGGGTAGAAACAATACTATGACAAGGACAGAAATATATCACAACACAAAAATATATATTCTCGCATGAACATAGTTAACACAAGGACTACAGAACACACATCACACATATGCAAACAGGGGGTTACAAGACATAATTCTAGTACTCACAGATCAACAAAATGAGTAGTACTAAACAAGCACCAGTCAAGAAACGAACACATAGGGGATCACACACATATGCTAGAAGATTACTATATCACAGAGCATATCACACATACTAAATATAATCCAAACAACTAGACATTAACTAGTCAGAGCACATAATAAAATGCACTATATTTTACAAGTACGAAACTGAACATTTGTCAGGTTGCAAGCTCTTATCAAATCTGAATATCACATGTACTAAACATCTCAATTCTGAATATTGCAAAGTACTGAACAATAAACTTCTCAAGATTACGGAAATTTGAGATCAGAGAGAGAGAGAGAAGCAGCAGCAGCAAGTTGGAGAAGTTGAGCGGAGGAGCAGCAGCAGTAGGAACAAAGGGAGGAGCAGCAGCAAGGCGAGGTTGAGAGAGAGAGCTGTAGGGAAGCAGCAGGAGGTGCAGCAATAGAGGAGCAGCAGCAGAGTTAGCAGCAGCAGCGTGAGGGCTTAGAGAAGAGCAGCAAGAAAGATTGAGAAGGAGGAAGAAGAAGGGCAGCAGCAGAGATTGAGAAGGAGGAGGAGCAGCGAGAGAAGTTGGGGAAGAAGAGGAGCAGCAGGGGGGCGCAAGAAGAAGCAGCAGCAGCGTGGTGGTTGCTTAGAAGAGCAGCAACAGTAGGGAGTTCAGAGAAGAAGAAGCAACAGAAGTAGAGAGAAGGAGCAGCAGGGGCGCGCTCACGCAGAGGATCAGATGCAGCCGGCCCTTGGTTTGGTGGGATGCGTCGCTAGGAGGGAGGTGGTGATGGCGCAGTGAAGGGAGATGCAGCGGATGGTTGTGGTGATACGGCGCTGGTGGCGGCGGTGTGGATGGATGATGGTGGTGCTGGAGGGTGGACTGTGGCGATAGTGGATGGAGTGGCGCGGCGGCGGCTGAGATGGATGGATGGTTGGGAGGCGCACCACCACGTCGGACTGGCCGTGGCGGCGGCCGGAGTTGGAGAAGGACGGGTGAGGAGGAGAAGAAGGTGCCAGGCCCAAAGGGGATCGAAGACCACCCTAGGGATTTTGACCCCTCTCGATCTGATCTGCCTTCTTGCTGTTTAGCCCTCCCACTTCTCTTCTTTTTTCACACTAGTAGCCTTGCACGTGCACGCACGTCTCTACAAGACACATCTTATGATTCAATTGAATGGCCCTTTTTAGTTTTTACATACACAATAGAGAGTACATTGTATAGACGTATAGTGTGTTACTTAGTCTTAGTTCGATTAATTTGCGACCATAGGCACCCCTGGTATGAACAGCAAAGGAAACACCACATTGCAACCATGAACTCATGGTTGGCCATTACACCTCCGTAGCCACGTCATATGTTTAGGCTTCAGTATTGTTATGCTGGGAAGTCAAAATTGTGATTTATTTGTTAAACTTTCAAGCCGCTAGTAGATGGGATCACCAGTTATTTTTTCCAGTGGGGAGGGATCATGGGAGTAACTTAAGTTTTAAATGGAAAGCAATGTTTTAATACCAAGAGAACAATCTTTTACAAGAAATATCAATAGGCCCTCATGCGCAGGTCAAAATGTGCTCATGCAACAAAACACAACACAAAGCTTTAGTACCAAGAGTTGCTAAATCATGAGCTACCGCATTTGGAGATTTAAGAGAAAAAAATATCTGACCATATTAGCTTATACTGAAGAGTGGCTCAATAGTTAAGCTTGTTCGCAAGCAAGAAAATCAGTTCCATAATCACTTCACTACCCGATTCCAAGACAACATTGTGCACGGCATGAAGTATATTGGCCATGGAGAAGCATGGTCAACTCCGCCGCCGCCTGCATGATTCTCGTTCCTTTTCAAAACATGCGTGAATGACTACGAAGAAACAATGATCGAGCCGCTGTAGTATCATCAACCTCAACATCCACATTCACTTTGGTCCAACCCGGACAAGAATACGCATCAGTCGACTTGGCAATTGATGTGATGATGAAACATATATATGTAATCTGCATGAGTTAAAGAGATGATTGAACAGAAAACAATCAATGTCAATTGGCCAGACCAAACTTGTGGTGACTTGGGAAAATATCACAAAATTTAATACAAAACCTCTAATTCGACGCTAATCATCACGGGAAAAAAAGTACAAACAATAATATCACTAAAAAATTGAAATTGAACTAAATAAATATTTGGTAATGTGGCTGCTCTAATTGTCAAGAGAGAACGTCTGGTGTACTTTTGTCTTCAAAAGAATCATTTTCACAATCTAGCATCTTAACCTTGTAGATCAAGCACCCTGATTAGCTCATCTCGCATCAAATGGAGTAAACCATCATCATCGTCTAGCATCATAGCTGGTAGTTCCAATGTATATTTTGCAATGAACTCTAGCCTGGACACGATCAACAACATCATAATATCCTACTCTAACTAACCAGCATCAAAATATCGTCCAAACCAACATCTTAACTTCTCAATGATGGAAATACAAGAGAAACATGGACAAATGCAAGAATGAAGAAACGGGGCTACATAATAAAGACCTCCAAGTCAGTAGATTTACTATACTTACTCCAAATTAGCAACAGTGTATGAGTAGAAAAGTAAAAGGGATAACACCAATAACTCAAAAATTAGTTCCCTATAGTACCTATAAAGAGATGGCTGAAAATCTTAAGGTTGTCACAATGAAAGATATTAAACAAAAAAGAAAGCTTGCAGCAGCTGCATTAGTATATAATTACGGTGGTTAATTGTTCATCAGTAGATATGTGGAAACCATATATATATATACCTCAAGTATCTTAATCTCCATCTCAGCCTGTTCTCATCTCATGGTTCCTTCACGCGAGTATCTTCATCTCTTCACGCTTGTTTTGAATCATGAACCAAAAAAATTGACCACAAACAGAGTGAGATACTTGATAGATCGCACCTCCACAGCACTGCAGTCGTCTGCCTTGCTGACGCCACTGGCCTGGCTAGATGCATAGTTGTTTGTTCAAGACAATTGTCTTGCTCAGATGGCTTCCTAGCAAAACATCTATCGTTGATTAGTTTTATAGCAACATAAGTCCCAAAAGTCACTTTGGAACCCGGATGCATTGGAGCCCTATTTTTTGAACTGTGTCAAAATGCTATTTCGAAGTTTCAAAAAATTCTGAAAACAAATCAACATGTTTATATGAATGTATATTACACATGTGTAAATTTTGATGCTGAAAGTAGTAACCATGTGAGTTACACAAAAACGACAAAATCGTGATTTTGGAAAGATGAACAGTGCATGCATTATTCACTATTTGGAAATCACCATTTTGTCATTTTTGTATAGGTCGCATATGTACTTATTTCATCACCAAACTTTACACGTGTGTAATATACATCCATATGATCACGTAGAATTTTTTTCAGAATTTTTTGAAACCTTAAATGTGATTTTCAAAGTATTTAAAATAAGGTCCTCCAATACACCCGGGTTCCAAAAATTCACTCTCCATAAGTCCCTCCATTTTCCATGACAAGTTCCAGAACTCTTTCACAAAAGAAAGAGTTGCAGAACGGACTTCCTGGGGCTCTTCAGGTCATCAGTCTTTGTAATCTGCTACATGAACACATGGGTGGTAAAAAACATTACTTTGCATTCAATATGTGCATGTTCATAAATACGAGAGTTTCTGACCGTAACCTGAAGGTGTCCAAGCGCATGTGTGACTTGTATAATCCTGATATCGAATCTAGTGGTTTGCCATTGATAACCTGCACATACTCTTGTTAAGTTGGTAAGCACTAGAGATGACATGAAGCAGAACATATATGAACTTCTAGGCAATCACATCCTAACCTCATTGTTTTGAGCTTGCCCATCCTTATTAGTGACATTCCCAAGCACTTCATTTAGCACAGCACATACTTATTACGTTTCTTTTTATGTCGTCTAGGTGTTGGACTTCAACCGCAAGGCCAACACTGTCCTGGCAGACATTGAGATGACAAGCAGGATCAAGAAAGCAGACTCCGTTCCAACAGGATCATGAAAGCAACAGCTAACAGCTAGTGCTCGATCGGTATAGAATCATAGATGCAGGTGTATCAAGCAAGCAACAGGTGTGAACTGAAGAAGTTGGTGTAACAAATTTTAGTGCGACTAAGCTATGTTGCAAACTGAAACAAAGTGCGTCTCAACGCATCAGTTGTGTTGCTCCTTCAGATTAACAGACCTTAACTAAGCAACAACTTGTACTACTATTCTATCCCCAGTTACCTATTTAGGCAAAACTTCTAGGATAGCAGTATTAAGAAGAAAAAAATGCGCTGAGTATTATCAAGAAATTAGTTGGTAAAATTTATGTTTATTCCAAATTCAGAATCTAAATAAACATAAGACATACATCGATGAGTATTCCAGTTAAATGGATTAAATTATGGCGCAATAAAATGAAATTCATTTTTAAGAAAAGATTAAATAAATTAAATTATCCGAAACGGCGTGTGCGCGAGAAGGAGAGAGAGTTCAGCTTAACGCAGTTCTAATTACAAAAATTTGGGATTTGCAGATATTTAATTGTTTAACAATTGAAGAAGTGTGCGAGGAGAGGCAATTAGCTAGGCGAGCGAGATTGATTGATGGGCGCATGTATTACATGGCCGGACTTGCCGTTGATGAAGATGTTGCTGCAATTAAGGTCGCGGTGGATGATGCAGGGTCGTGCGTGTGGACGCCCTCGAGGATCTGGCGCGCCCACTTCATGAGCGCCTTGACGGAGACGTGCTTGTGGTGGTCGCGGTACTTGCGGAGGCTCCCTGAGTCGCAGACCTCGGTGATGAAGTTGAGCACGCCGGCGTGGCGATCGAGCCAGACCTTGTGGAAGCCGACGATGTGGTCGTGGTGGAGGGAACGGACAAGGCGCACCTCAGCGTGAAGGCGGTCGACCATGGCGGGGTCCAGCGTGTGCAGGCGCACCCACCTCGATGCCCTCCTCCTGGTCGAACCGCGGTACACATTCTTGACGGAGCCGAGCCGAGCACGGCCGCGTACCGCCCGAACCGCCCCGTCAGGTCCACCTCCTGGAACGCCTCCTCATCGGGGTGCCGCCGCCGTGGCCTCCTGGCTGCTGCTGTTCCTCTTGCCGTCGATGACGGGGTGGTTGTGCTGTTGCGCGCGGCGCGACGGGGTTGGTTTGGGGGCATGCAAAGCGAACGGGAGGGCTAGGGCGGATCAGAGCAAAGCCAAGGCCGATCAAGGCCATTACGGAGGAAGTGGGGCTGGGACGCACTAATTGGGGGTGAGAGGTTAGCGCTAATTGAGGGTGGGATTACGTGGTTGCCCAACGAACCTTTTCTGGCAGACTTTTCGTCTGCCAATTGAAATGAAAACACTTGCGTTCGGCGCTTCGGCCGGTCGCACGTGACCCGTCCGATCTCCTTTTATCGTATGGCTAGCCATGTACGCGGTCTCCCTCGCGTGGTGGGACGCGTGGCTGACGAGGCCCACCAACCGCCAACACCTAGCCTTATCCATTCACGGATGCTTTGCTTCCATTCATTTTTCTCGCCCTGTGCAGCTGCGCTGCTTCCTCCTTGATCTATTCTCTCTTTCCACACATCGACAACCACCGCGCGCAACTAGATCAGGCAACTCGAGGGGGACTGGAGATCCACCGCGCGCTCTCCGGTGATGTTGCGCCCGCGGCAGCAATGGAGACTTTTTGCTGCGGGCTGCAAGTGGCCGTCGGCTGCCATTCCATGTCCGTGCAACTCCGGCGATACCCGGCTTCAATTAAATCTTCCCATGTCACCGGTGGAAGATTTCTTCTATCTTTGATTTGCCCACACGGTTGTAGCTTTTTGAATCGCTGGTAGCAGCTTTCTGCTTAACCAGTTGAATCTTTTTTTAAATCACTCTTAGATCCAGTTTTGGTCCAAATCATCCGTTCCAGCTTACCAAATCACTGGTTGTAGCTTTTTATTCAGCTGGTTGTAGCTTTTTTGGATTCCAATGTCAATTCAAAATCGACAGTTGTAGCTTTTTTTCAGCTGATTGAATCTTTTCCAATCACCGGTTCCAGCTTTTCGAATCATCGGTTCCAGCTTTCAGCTTAATTCATCTTCTTTTGCTGGAACCAAGTCATTTTTTGCTGGAACCGGGTCTTTTTTTGCTGGAACCGACAAATGATTTTGCTGCGACGAGTTTCTTGTTGCTTGAGATATTTGCTACGATCAGGCGGCGGCGACACATTTTTTGCTGGAACCGTATTAATTTTTGCTGGAATCGTGATTTTTTTTTTTCTTCAAGCAATTTACTGGTTTTGCTAGGTGCTCAAGTCGATTTTGCTGGAAACCTTTGTTTTTTTGCTGGAACCAATTTTTGGTTTTACTGCAACTACCCACCAGAGTTCTTTTTTGGGTTGAGATGTGTTTTTTTGGTGGAATCAGGTGGTGCAGGTCGACGGCGTGCTATGATGGGCGGCGCCGGTGCGAGTTGTTGCATCCGATGTTTGGCAAAGCTGCATCCGGCAGGGGGGTGGTGCTGAAACGACGGGAGATGAGGAGGGTGTGCGACGACGGTGAATTGGAGCTGCGGAGAGAGGCGGCGAGCGATGGAGATCCGACTAGCGGCGGAGATCCGGTGGGTCAGGTCACTCGTCCATGGCGCTCACGCCCGCTATGTGTGCTCACGTGATTTGCAAAGTAGAGAACGGCGTGGTGGGGACGAAAGCGTCCTGAATCTGACGGCTAAAAGAGTTTTAATCAGACGTACAGGGTGCGTTGGGTCGGTCGCACCGGCGCCTAGTACTGCCCCAATTGAAATTGCTAGACGCACTTTTGGCGAGAGCTATTGTTATTTGACGATTAGATCTAATTGAGTGGGTTTGATTGTGTGGCTCTAATTGCTTCGGGTTGTTGTGTATACGTTAAACGGGGTGCATGTAGCGATGAATATGTTTGCTTGTTTAATAGTAGTAGAGAAGAAGATCCCCTCTAACTTTAGCTTGGCCCCTCTGGTTACTTCTTTTCTTCACGGTCGGGTCCCTCCGTAAATTACAGCAACCACAGTTTCCTGACACTCTCCATTATAGAAGGATTTTGGGCCTTTTCGCCCTTTTCTACAAAACATGGAGGAGTGTTGTAAATGTAGCATAATGGGGGCATTTGAATATTCTCAAGTAAATAATGTGAAAATATTATTACAATGTGATGCAAAAAGGCTAAAAAGATTATATGAAGAAATGCTCTATCAATACATCGTTGGGCTACGCCAGTGACACTCTCTCTGTAAAGCTTTTCGTTCATCACAGTGAAAGCTTTGGGTCTGCGGACAATCTGACGTGCCTCAACTTCATCCTCTGGGAGTTCTTGCCTGAGCAAATATGCAATGTATGCACTGTCTAGTCGGGGGTAATTACCAGAATCTCCATAACCAAGTCAATGACTGCAGGGACCTCGATTTCAGTCGGGTCAGAGGGACTTATCGCCTGAGGAGGCTCTTAAGTGAAAGGATCTTCCTGTTGGAAATATGCCCTAGAGGCAATAATAAAATAGTTATTATTATATTTCCTTGTTCATGATAATTGTCTATTGTTCATGCTATAATTGTATTAACCGGAAACCGTAATACATGTGTGAATACATAGACCACAGCATGTCCTTAGTGAGCCTCTAGTTGACTAGCTCGTTGATCAATAGATGATTGTGGTTTCCTGACCATGGACATTGGATGTCGTTGATAACGGGATCACATCATTAGGAGAATAATGTGATGGACAAGACCCAATCCTAAGCATAGCACAAGATCGTGTAGTTCGTTTGCTAGAGCTTTTCTAATGTCAAGTATCATTTCCTTAGACCATGAGATTGTGCAACTCCCGGATACCGTAGGAATACTTTGGGTGTATCAAACGTCACAACGTAACTGGGTGACCATAAAGGTGCACTACAGGTATCTCCGAAAGTGTCTGTTGGGTTGGCACGAATCGAGACTGGGATTTGTCACTCCGTATGACGGAGAGGTATCTCTGAGCCTACTCGGTAATGCATCATCATAATGAGCTCAATGTGACTATGGAGTTAGCCACGGGATCATGCGTTACGGAACAAGTAAAGAGACTTGCCGGTAACGAGATTGAACAAGGTATAGGGATACCGACGATCGAATCTCGGGCAAGTAACATACCGATGGACAAAAGGAATTGTATACGGGATTGATTGAATCCCCGACATCATGGTTCATCCGATGAGATCATCGTGGAACATGTGGGAGCCAATATGGGTATCCAGATCCTGCTATTGGTTATTGGCCGGAGAGGTGTCTCGGTCATGTCTGCATGGTTCCCGAACCCGTAGGGTCTACACACTTAAGGTTCCGTGACGCTAGAGTTGTTATGGGAAATTGTATGTGGTTACCGAAAGTTGTTCGGAGTCTCGGATGAGATCCCGGACGTCACGAGGAGTTCCGGAATGGTCCGGAGGTAAAGATTTATATATGGGAAGTCCTATTTTGGCCACCGGAAAATGTTCGGGATTTTTCGGTATTGTACCAGGAAGGTTCTAGAAGGTTCCGGAGTGGGGCCCACCTGCATGGGGGGACCCACATGAACATGGGTAGTGGGGGCAAGGCCCCACACCCCTGGTCAAGGCGCACCAAGATCCCCCCTTAGAAGGAATAAGATCGTATCCTGAAGTGATAAAATCAAGATCCCTAAAAAGGAGGGATAACAATCGGTGGGGAAGGGAAAGGATGGGATTTCTTTCCTCCCACCTTTGCCAACGCCCCAATGGACTTGGAGGGCAAAAAACCAGCCCCCTCCACCCCTATATATAGTGGGGAGGTGCATGGGAGCTGCACCCCTTGCCCCTGGCACAGCCCTCCCCCCTCCTGCTCCTCCTCCTTCGTAGTGCTTAGCGAAGCTCTGCTGGAGAACCACGAGCTCCACCGCCACCACGCTGTCGTGCTGCCAGAGCTCTCCATCAACTTCTCCTCCCCCCCTTGCTAGATCAAGAAGGAGGAGACGTCCCCGGGCTGTACGTGTGTTGAACGCGGAGGCGCCGTCCGTTCGGCGCTTGGATCGGATCTTCCGCGATTTGAATCGCCGCGAGTACGACTCCATCAACCGCGTTCTTTGCAACGCTTCCGCTTAGCGATCTTCAAGGGTATGAAGATGCATTCCCTCTCTCTCGTTTCTAGCATCTCCTAGATTAATCTTGGTGACACGTAGGATTTTTTTTGAATTATTACTACGTTCCCCAATAGTGGTATCAGAGCTAGGTCTATGCGTAAATTCTATGCACGAGTAGAACACAAGTAGTTGTGGGCGATGATTTGTTCAATTTGCTTACTGTTACTAGTCCTATCTTGATTCGGTGGCATTGTGGGATGAAGCGGCCCGGACCGACCTTACACGTACGCTTACGTGAGACAGGTTCCACCGACTAACATGCACTTGTTGCATAAGGTGGCTAGCGGGTGTCTGTCTCTCCCACTTTAGTCGGATCGGATTCGATGAAGAGGGTCCTTATGAAGGGTAAATAGAAATTGGCATATCACCGTTGTGGCTTTTGCGTAGGTAAGAACCGTTCTTGCTAGAAACCCATAGCAGCCACGTAAAACATGCAACACAATTAGAGGATGTCTAACTTGTTTTTGCAGGGTATGCTATGTGATGTGATATGGCCAAAAGGATATGATGAATTATATATGTGATGTATGAGATTGATCATGTTCTTGTAATAGGAATCACGACTTGCATGTCGATGAGTATGACAACCGGCAAGAGCCATAGGAGTTGTCTTAATTTATTGTATGACCTGCGTGTGAATGAAAACGCCATGTAATTACTTTACTTTATTGCTAACCGTTAGCCATAGTAGTAGAAGTAATAGTTGGCGAGACAACTTCATGAAGACACGATGATGGAGATCATGGTGTCATGCCGGTGACGATGGTGATCATGCCGCGCCTCGAAGATGGAGATCAAAAGCGCAAGATGATATTGGCCATATCATGTCACTTTATGATTTGCATGTGATGTTTATCATGTTTACATCTTATTTGCTTAGAACGACTGTAGCATAAATAAGATGATCCCTCACTAAAAATTTCAAGAAATGTGTTCCCCCTAAGTGTGCACCGTTGCGAAGGTTCGTTGTTTCGAAGCACCACGTGATGATCGGGTGTGATAGATTCTAACGTTCGCATACAACGGGTGTAAGCCAGATTTACACATGCGAAACACTTAGGTTGACTTGACGAGCCTAGCATGTACAGACATGGCCTCGGAACACGAGAGACCGAAAGGTCGAACATGAGTCGTATAGTAGATGCGATCAACATGGAGATGTTCACCGTTGATGACTAGTCCGTCTCACGTGATGATCGGACACGGCCTAGACGATTCGGATCATGTATCACTTAGATGACTAGAGGGATGTCTATCTGAGTGGGAGTTCATTAAATAATTTGATCAGATGAACTTAATTATCATGAACTTAGTCTAAAATTGTCTTTACAACCTATCTTGTAGATCCAATGGCCCACGCTAATGTTGCCCTCAACTTCAACGCGTTCGTAGAGAAAACCAAGCTGAAAGACGATGGTAGCAACTATACGTACTGGGTCCGTAACTTGAGGATCATCCTCATAGCTGCCAAGAAAGCATATGTCCTTGAAGCACCGCTAGGTGACGCACCCATTTTCCCAGCAACTCAAGACGTTATGAACGCCTGGCAGTCGCGTAGTGATGATTACTCCCTGGTTCAGTGCGGCATGCTTTACAGCTTAGAACCGGGGCCCCAAAAGCGTTTTGAGCAACACGGAGCATATGAGATGTTCCAAAAGCTGAAAATGGTTTTCCAAGCTCATGCCCGGGTCGAGAGATATGAAGTCTCTGACAAGTTCTACAGTTGTAAGATGGAGGAAAACAGCTCCGTCAGCGAGCATATACTCAAAATGTCTGGGTTGCACAACCGCTTGCCTCAGCTAGGAGTTAATCTTCCAGATGACTCGGTCATTGACAGGATCCTCCAGTCGCTTCCACCTAGTTACAAGAGCTTTGTGATGAACTGCAATATGCAAGGGATGGAGAAGTCCATTCCTGAGTTATATTCAATGCTGAAATCAGCGGAGGTGGAGATCAAAAAGGAACATCAAGTGTTGATGGTGAATAAGACCACTAGTTTGAAGAAAGGCAAGGGTAAGAAGAACTTCAAGAAGGATGGCAAGGGAGTTGCCGCGCCCGGTAAGTCAGTTGCCGGGAAGAAGCCAAAGAATGGACCCAAGCCTGAGACTGAGTGCTTTTATTGCAAGGGAAATGGTCACTGGAAGCGGAACTGCCCCAAGTACTTAGAGGATAAGAAGGCCGGCAACGCCAAAGGTATATATGATATACATGTTATTGATGTGTACCTTACCAGCGCTCGTAGTAGCTCCTGGGTATTTGATACCGGTGCGGTTGCTCACATTTGTAACTCAAAACAGGAGCTGCGGAATAAGCGGAGACTGGCGAAGGACGAGGTGACGATGCGCGTCGGGAATGGTTCCAAGGTCGATGTGATCGCCGTCGGCACGCTACCTCTACATTTACCTTCGGGATTAGTTTTAAACCTCAATAATTGTTATTTAGTGCCAGCTTTGAGCATGAACATTGTATCTGGATCTCGTTTAATGCGAGATGGCTACTCATTTAAATCCGAGAATAATGGTTGTTCTATTTATATGAGAGATATGTTTTATGGTCATGCCCCACTGGTCAATGGTTTATTTTTATTGAATTTCGAACGTGATGTTACACATATTCATAGTGTGAATGCCAAAAGATGTAAGGTTGATAATGATAGTCCCACATACTTGTGGCACTGCCGCCTTGGTCACATTGGTGTCAAACGCATGAAGAAACTCCATGCAGATGGACTTTTGGAGTCTCTTGATTATGAATCATTTGACACGTGCGAACCATGCCTCATGGGCAAAATGACCAAGACTCCGTTCTCCGGAACAATGGAGCGAGCAACCAACTTGTTGGAAATAATACATACTGATGTATGCGGTCCAATGAGCGTTGAGGCTCGCGGTGGCTATCGTTATGTTCTCACCCTCACTGATGACTTAAGTAGATATGGGTATGTCTACTTAATGAAACACAAGTCTGAGACCTTTGAAAAGTTCAAGGAATTTCAGAGCGAGGTAGAGAATCAACGTGAAAGGAAAATAAAGTTCTTACGATCAGATCGTGGAGGAGAATACTTGAGTCATGAGTTTGGCACGCACTTAAGGAAATGTGGAATTGTTTCACAACTCACGCCGCCTAGAACACCTCAGCGTAATGGTGTGTCCGAACGTCGTAATCGCACTCTATTGGATATGGTGCGATCTATGATGTCTCTTACCGATCTACCGCTATCATTTTTGGGTTATGCTTTAGAGACTGCCGCATTCACTTTAAATAGGGCACCGTCTAAATTCGTTGAGACGACACCGTATGAATTATGGTTTGGGAAGAAACCTAAGCTGTCATTTCTGAAAGTTTGGGGATGCGATGCTTATGTCAAGAAACTTCAACCTGAAAAGCTCGAACCCAAATCGGAAAAATGCGTCTTCATAGGATACCCTAAGGAAACTATTGGGTATACCTTCTACCTTAGATCCGAAGGCAAGATCTTTGTTGCGAAGAATGGATCCTTTCTGGAGAAAGAGTTTCTCTCGAAAGAAGTAAGTGGGAGGAAAGTAGAACTTGACGAGGTACCCCCTCTTGAACCGGAGAGTAGCGCAGCTCAGGAAGATGTTTCTGTGGTGCCTGCATTGACTAGAGAGGAAGTTAATGATGATGATCATGAAACTTCGGGTCAAGTTGCTACTGAACTTCGTAGGTCCACGAGGACACGTTCCGCACCAGAGTGGTACGGCAACCCTGTCCTGGAAATCATGTTGTTAGACAACGATGAACCTTCGAACTATGAAGAAGCGATGGCGGGCCCG
Organism: Thinopyrum elongatum; assembly: GCA_011799875.1. Lineage (NCBI taxonomy): Eukaryota > Viridiplantae > Streptophyta > Magnoliopsida > Poales > Poaceae > Thinopyrum > Thinopyrum elongatum. Next base: position 232,045,888 of record CM022298.1, read on the forward strand.
GATTCCAACAAATGGCTTGAAGCCATGAAATCCGAGATAGGATCCATGTATGAAAAACAAAGTATGGACTTTGACGGACTTGCCCGATGATCGGCAAGCCATAGAGAATAAGTGGATCTTTAAGAAGAAGACTGACGCGGATGGTAATGTGACCGTCTATAAGGCTCGGCTTGTCGCTAAGGGTTATTGACAAGTTCAAGGGGTTGACTACGATGAGACCTTCTCACCCGTAGCGAAGCTGAAGTCCGTCCGAATCATGTTAGCAATTGCCGCATTATATGATTATGAGATCTGGCAAATGGACGTCAAAACGGAATTCCTTAATGGTTTCCTTAAGGAAGAATTGTATATGATGCAGCCGAAAGGTTTTGTCGATCCTAAGAATGCTGACAAAGTATGCAAGCTCCAGCGCTCCATCTATGGGCTGGTGCAAGCATCTCGGAGTTGGAACATTCGCTTTGATGAAATGATCAAAGCGTTTGGGTTTATACAGACTTATGGAGAAGCCTGCATTTACAAGAAAGTGAGTGGGAGCTCTGTAGCATTTCTCATATTATATGTGGATGGGAAATGATATAGAACTTTTGGAAAGCATAAAGGCCTACTTGAATAAGTGTTTTTCAATGAAGGACCTTGGAGAAGCTGCTTACATATTAGGCATCAAGATCTATAGAGATAGATCGAGACGCCTCATTGGTCTTTCACAAAGCACATACCTTGACAAGATATTGAAGAAGTTCAATATGGATCAGTCCAAGAAGGGGTTCTTGCCTGTATTGCAAGGTGTGAGATTGAGCGCAGCTCAACGCCCGACCTCGGCAGAAGAAAGAGAAAAGATGAGTGTCATCCCCTATGCCTCAGCCATAGGCTCTATTATGTATGCCATGCTGTGTACCAGACCTGATGTGAACCTTGCCATAAGTTTGATAGGGAGGTACCAAAGTGATCCCGGAATGGAACACTGGACAGCGGTCAAGAATATCCTGAAGTACCTGAAAAGGACTAAGGATATGTTTCTCGTTTATGGAGGTGCCGAAGAGCTCGTCGTAAAGGGTTACGTCGATGCTAGCTTTGACACAGATCTGGATGACTCCAAGTCACAAACCGGATACGTGTACATTTTGAATGGTGGGGCAGTCAGCTGGTGCAGTTGCAAGCAAAGCATTGTGGCGGGATCTACATGTGAAGCGGAGTACATAGCTGCTTCGGAAGCAGCTCAGGAAGGAGTCTGGATGAAGGAGTTTATCACCGGCCTAGGAGTGATTCCCAATGCGTCAGGCTCGATGACTCTCTTCTATGACAACACTGGAGCTATTGCCATTGCCAAGGAGCCCAGGTTTCACAGGAAGACCAAGCACATCAAGCGCTGCTTCAACTCCATTCGTGAATATATTCAAGATGGAGACATAGATATTTGTAAAGTACATACGGATCTAAATGTCGCAGATCCGTTGACTAAACCTCTTCCACGAGCAAAACATGATCAACACCAGAACTCTATGGGTGTTCGATTCATCACAATGTAACTAGATTATTGACTATAGTGCAAGTGGGAGACTGTTGGAAATATGCCCTAGAGGCAATATTAAAATGGTTATTATTATATTTCCTTGTTCATGATAATTGTCTATTGTTCATGCTATAATTGTATTAACTGGAAATCGTAATACATGTGTGAATACATAGACCACAGCATGTCCCTAGTGAGCCTCTAGTTGACTAGCTCGTTGATCAATAGATGGTTGTGGTTTCCTGACCATGGACATTGGATGTCGTTGATAACGGGATCACATCATTAGGAGAATGATGTGATGGACAAGACCCAATCCTAAGCATAGCACAAGATCGTGTAGTTCGTTTGCTAGAGCTTTTCTAATGTCAAGTATCATTTCCTTAGACCATGAGATTGTGCAACTCCCGGATACCGTAGGAATGCTTTGGGTGTATCAAACGTCACAACGTAACTGGGTGACCATAAAGGTGCACTACAGGTATCTCCAAAAGTGTCTGTTGGGTTGGCACAAATCGAGACTGGGATTTGTCACTACGTATGACGGAGAGGTATCTCTGGGCCCACTCGGTAATGCATCATCATAATGAGCTCAATGTGACTAAGGAGTTAGCCACAGGATCATGCATTACGGAACGAGTAAAGAGACTTGCCGGTAACGAGATTGAACAAGGTATAGGGATACCGACGATCGAATCTCGGGCAAGTAACATACCGATGGACAAAGGGAATTGTATACGGGATTGATTGAATCCCCGACATCATGGTTCATCCAATGAGATCATCGTGGAACATGTGGGAGCCAATATGGGTATCCAGATCCCGCTATTGGTTATTGGCCGGAGAGGTGTCTCGGTCATGTCTGCATGGTTCCCGAACCCGTAGGGTCTACACACTTAAGGTTCCGTGACGCTAGAGTTGTTATGGGAAATTGTATGTGGTTACCGAAAGTTGTTCGGAGTCTCGGATGAGATCCCGGACATCACGAGGAGTTCCAGAATGGTCCGGAGGTAAAGATTTATATATGGGAAGTCCTATTTTGGCCACCGGAAAATGTTCGGGATTTTTCGGTATTGTACCGGGAAGGTTCTAGAAGGTTCTGGAGTGGGGCCCACCTGCATGGGGGGACCCACATGAACGTGGGTAGTGGGGGAAAGACCCCACACCCCTGGTCAAGGCGCACCAAGATCCCCCCTTAGAAGGAATAAGATCATATCCCGAAGGGATAAGATCAAGATCCCTAAAAAGGGGGGATAACAATCGGTGGGGAAGGGAAAGGATGGGATTTCTTTCCTCCCACCTTTGCCAATGCCCCAATGGACTTGGAGGGCAAGAAACCAGCCCCCTCCACCCCTATATATAGTGGGGAGGTGCATGGGAGCTGCACCCCTTGCCCCTGGCGCAGCCCTCCCCCCTCCTGCTCCTCCTCCTCCGTAGTGCTTAGTGAGGCTCTACCGGAGAACCACGAGCTCCACCGCCACCACGCTGTCGTGCTGCCGGAGCTCTCCCTCAACTTCTCCTCCCCCTTGCTGGATCAAGAAGGAGGAGACGTCCTCGGGCTGTACGTGTGTTGAACGCGGAGGCGCCGTCCGTTCGGTGCTTGGATCGGATCTTCCGCGATTTGAATCGCCGCGAGTACGACTCCATCAACCGCGTTCTTTGCAACGCTTCCGCTTAGCGATCTTCAAGGGTATGAAGATGCACTCCCTCTCTCTCATTGCTAGCATCTCCTAGATTGATCTTGGTGACATGTAGGAATTTTTTTTGAATTATTACTACGTTCCCCAACACTTCCTGCATGGAGGTGCTCAAGGAACACGTTGCTGGGGATAGGCTTCCGAGTGGAATAGATTTTCGCCAAATTATCAGCCGCTTGATTTTTTATTAGGGGAATGTGATGAAGCTCCAGACCCTTGAATTTCTTCTCCAACTTCCTCACCGCATTGCAGTATCCTGTCATAGCAGGGTTTCTAACGTCCCATTCCTTCATTACTTGATTGACCACCAGATCTGAGTCGCCGTAAATCATCAGGCGACGGACACCGAGTGAGATGGCCATACACAACCCATAGAAGAGCACCTCATATTCGGCCTCGTTGTTGGAGGAATCGAAGTGAATCTGCAGAACGTAACTGAGCCGATCACCTCTTGGGGATACCAAAACCACTCCAGCGTCAGAACCATTCAACATCTTGGAGCCATCGAAGAACATAGCCCAGTGCTCTGAGTGGATCTGAGTCCGCTGTTGCTGTTCTATCCACTCGGCCAAGAAATCTGCGAGTGCCTGGGACTTAATTGCCTTTTTTGCTTCAAACTTGATATCAAAAGGGAGAAGTTCAATGGCCCATTTGGCCACTCGACCAGTTGCATCCCGATTGTTCATGATTTCAGACAGCGGGGCATCACTGATGACTGAGACCGAGTGTTCTTGGAAATAATGTGCGACTTTCTTCATTGTTAAGTAAATGTCGTAGACAAGTTTCTGGTAATGAGGATACCTCTGCTTGGACGGAGTCAGAACTTCGGAGATGTAATACACCGGTCATTGAACTTTGTAGGACTTGCCTTCTTCTTCTCGCTCCACAGTGAGGACCGTGCTGACAACTTGACCAGTGGCCGCAATGTACAAGAGCAGAGGTTCTTTGCTGTTCGGGGCAGCAAGCACCGGCTGGGTGGAGAGCCGGGATTTGAGTTCAACAAACGCTGCTTCTGCTTTGGGAGTCCACTCGAATGTATTGGATTTCTTCATCAGTCGGTATAAAGGCAATGCCTTTTCTTCGAGATGAGAAATAAACTGACTCAGAGCTGCAAGACAGCCTGTGAGCTTCTGGACATCATGCACGCACTGAGGGCGCTTCATTCGGACAATTGCACTGATTTTCTTGAGATTGGCATCTATTTCTCGTTCAGAAACGAGAAAACCGAGTAACTTGCCTCCAGGCACTCCGAAGGTGCACTTGGATGGGTTCAACTTGATGTCATACCTCCGTAAGTTGGCAAAGGATTCAGCGAGGTCATTCAGCAGGTCGGAACCTTTGCGCGACTTGACCACGATGTCATCCATGTAGGCCTCGACGTTCCGACTAATCTGAGTGAGCAGGCGCTTCTGGATCATGCGCATGAAAGTAGCACCAGCATTTTTGAGACCGAATGGCATGGTGACATAGCAGAAACACCCGAAAGGGGTGATGAAGGCAGTTTTGATTTCATCTGGCCCATATAGTCGGATTTGATGGTACCCAGAGTACACATCAAGAAAAGACAGGCGCTCGCATCCCGCAGTCGAATCAACTATTTGGTCGATGCGGGGGAGCGGAAAATGATCTTTCGGGCAGGCCTGATTGATATGTTTGAAATCGATACACATACGTAGTGACTTGTCCTTCTTAGGGACCATGACGATGTTGGCGAGCCACTCGGAGTGGTATATCTCGCGTATAAACTCAGCTGCCAGGAGCCAAGCTACTTCCTCATCAATCGCCTTCCTCTTCTCCGCAGCAGAACGACAGAGATGCTCCTTAACAGGTTTGGCCTTCGAGTCAACTCTCAAGCGGTGCTCAGCCAGTCCCCTGGGTACACCCGGCATGTTAGACGGCTTCCATGCGAAGATGTCCCAGTTCTCACAGAGGAACTGGATGAGCGCGGCTTCCTATTTACTGTCGAGTGTCGTGGAGATGTGCGTCGGAGCGGCTGCAGGATCTTTCGGGTGAACGTGAACTTGCTTCATCTCGCCCGCTGACTGGAAAGCAGATTCAGAAGCTGGCTTCTTGGATCGGAGTAAATCAGTCGGATCCGCATTTCTCTTGTACTCTTCCAACTCCACCATGGCCATCTGTTCATCAACGATTTTGGATCCTTGCTGAAGACACTCTTCGGCTCTTTGCCTATTCCCAGTAATCGTGATTACGCCCTTGGGTCCGGGCATCTTCAGCTTGAGGTACATGTAACATGGACGGGCCATGAAACGTGCATAAGCCGGTCGACCAAGGATAGCATGATAGGCACTGTGAAAGTCCACCACTTCGAATGTCAGTTTCTCCTTCCGAAAATTCTTCGAGTCACCAGAAACCACATCCAAAGCAATCCGATCGAGTGATTTTGCCTTCTTCCCCGGAATGACTCCATGGAATTGCATGTTACTCTCGCTGAGTCGGGACATCGGAATGCCCATTCCCTGCAGGGTCTCAGCTTAGAGTATGTTCAAACCACTCCCACCATCCATGAGGACCTTACGCAACCGAGTGCCCCCACAACTGGATCAACCACCAGCGCCTGCCGCCCAGGGGTAGCTACATGAGCTGGGTGGTCCAACTGATAAAAGGTTATGGGAGTCTTCGACCACTTGAGATATGTTGTAGTCACTGGAGCAACCATGTTCACCTCACGGTTGATGACTTTCAGTCGGCTTTTGCTCTCAATGTCAGTGAAAATCACCAGAGTGGCATTGACCTTGGGTAATCTTCGGCTTTTTCCTCTTCGTCACCCTCGGGCTCTTTTCACTCGACTGACCGTCACGGAACTGCTGGATCAACAGCCTGCACTGCCAAGTGGTATGTTTGGGTAAGATCAGGTTACCCTCCTCATCTTTCTTTGTGTGTATGGCACACGGCAGATCAAGGACGTCTTACCCCAACTGATCTCTCTTCTTCTTAGGAATCCATTGCTCTTTGGCCTTCCCTTTGAACTTGCCTTGGGCAGCAACATTCTTTGAAGGCCCAGACCGCCCAAATTTCAGGATGAGCTCTCTGTATCGGACACCTTCTTTGAAGGCACAGACTGCTTAATGCTCTGTAACATTCTCCACCACGTGGTGAAGCGTTGTCCAATGTTGTATGTAATCTCTCAAAGTTACATTCGGCTTCTGGACGCAGTGCTGCAATTTAGTTAACCCAGCAGGACGCTTGCAAGTGCCTTCGAATGTTTTGATGAACACTCGAGCCAAGTCTTCCCAACAGTATATGCTAGTAGGGGCCATCTGGTTCAACCACGCTCGGGCCGATCCTTCCAGCATCAGGGGCAAATGTTTCATGGCGACATCATCATTGCCTCCGCCAATCTGCACAGCCACTCGGTAATCCTCCAACTAAGTATCTGGCTTCGACTCGCCAGTGAATTTGTTCACCCCCGTGGCCAATCTGAAGTTGGGTGGTATCTCAGCGGCCTGAATGGCTGTGCTGAAACACTCGGGACCGGAGACAAACGCGCCACTTCCACTCGGACGATCTCTGTCCAAATTCTCTTGGTAAGCTCTGCCTCTGTTGACTAGATTTTGCACAAGACTGACCTTGCATTGAACCCAGGATCTCGGGGATCGACTGGTTCTCTCCGCTCGCCACCATATGGGCGCCTATCATCATACCGCCGGGGCGCGTACGAACCACCCCTTGGAGGGGGTGTTAGCACTCGACGGAGGTCGTCGCGGTGATGTCGAGGAGCAAACTGCCCGTGGCCTTGATCCAGGTACTGGTCCTGATGGTAACCGCGATCTTCATGCCGCGGAGGCGATCTTGGGCTATGAGCAGACTAGACCGTGTCTGCTCTGATAGACCTGCTGTGAATCCTATTGCGCGACTATGAAACAGCTGAATTCTGCTCCCCAGCCGCTCTGAGCAGCGCTCAGATCTGCTCTAGCCCTCTTCCAGCTTCGGACCAGGATGGCCGAATGGAGTCTGCAATCCTTGCGGCTGCCTCCACGTTCTGAATCAGAGTGTGGAATATATGATGCTCATTCTATGACTCAGTCGGGAACAGTTGTCGCTGCCGTCGATTGGAATTTGGGGGTTGCCTGCGAGCCCGGTCATCGAGTGACTTCTGGAGCTCCTCAAGACGAGCGCGCTCGGTCAGAGTAGCTACGCACGCAGCCTCCAAAGCCTGGGCTTCAGCGGTCGCGCCGACAATGGGAGTCTGGAGGACTTGCTCATTTCGGTGACGCAGCTCTTCTCTTTGTGATGCAGTGAGGGGTTGCAGGCAGTACTCATCGTTGACATGCGACGGACCACCACTACCATCCCCATCATGCGGAAACCCTGGCAGGCTACGCTGAGAACCAATCACGAGAACTTCTGCCGCAGGGTCGTTGCTCTCGCACTTGGAAGGAGTATCCGAGCAATCAGCCGACGGATCGATCAGGTCGTAGAGGGATTCATCGGGCTCGATTGCCGCGATCTGCGGAGTGGATGACTGGCAGGCCACCACATGCCTCACCCACCGCAGAAGCCGAGAGCGACCGGATCGCTTGCGGCGGAGAGCAGTAGGGAGGGAAAATGCCACCGGAGCTGACTGATACTGAGTCGATGGCTTCCGGAGGAGGACGCCGCAGGAGCTCGCACAGAAGTGCGCTGCCCCGCGAATAGGAAGCGCCTCGACGTCCAAAGGGGCTTATTGGAGCCACGCCAAATCGTCGGCGACGAAGCTGAGCGCGCCGAGACGGATCTCGCGACCCAGGGATAGTCTGCCGTCGAAAACCATGATGAAGGAGTTCGAAGAACGCAACCTCGCCGGAAGTCGCTTAGACACAAACCCCACGGTGGGCGCCAACTGTCGTGGGAACGGATCTGACAGTAGAGGTTAGGGCTATGAAGGAGTGGGCAGAGCCTAGCTACGGCGAGATTGTACACTTGGATTTACGAGTTCAGGCCCCTCTCAGAGGAGGTAATGACCCTATGTCTCGGTGCTACGGGAGCTTTGTTGTATGGAGTGTTGAGTTACAGGGGGTGCGAACCCTTGTGCAGGAGCGGAGGGGCGGCATATATAGAGTCCACTCACCCCTCATCAACCTCCGTTACGCAAGGGTTCAATGAGATAGTAAAGGTGCGAGCATTACTGGTAACACCTACACTTAATGATCTTTATAGCGACGAACTGATCGCCTGACCGTTGCCATCCCAGAGTGGCTCTAGGCCTTCTGCCTTCGAGTGAAATCAGGTGCTTCAAGTGAATAAGGATGGTCGAGTGGTGGGGAAGTAACCGAGTGGATCTTGTGTTGAGTGACTTGCATGCTGCGGTCATTCCAATCGACACCTCCTTTCTAACTTTGCAGGTTTTGGATTCTTATATGTAGTGTCCTTGGGTAGGGTATGTAGGTCAGGCCTAGGACCCTATCCTAGGTACATGTCATCGTCAGCGCAGGCCACCATGCTCTCATTTCCCCCGCCTGCCGCTTCATCTAGCTCTAGCGCCCAGATCCAATCTCACACTCCTTCCCCTTAGCGAGTCCAAGCTCCCCCACCAGCCATGGCCGATACCCTCAAAGGGTATTGGTGCGGTTCCGTCGTGACCGACGACACTATCCAGGAGCTGCGTGATGCGGGGTATCTTTCCGCCAACATCGCTCCCCGCACTCCACACGCTAGCCAGCAAGTGCCCGCTCCCAACGCAGGGGAGTGGGTAGTCTTCGTCCCCCACCTCATCCGAGGCCTGGGGTTCCCGCTACACCCATTCGTGTGCGGGATGATGTTCTACTACGGGCTCAACTTCCACCATATGGCCCCAAACTCCACCCTCCACCTCGCCTCCTTTATCACGGTCTGCAAGGCCTTCCTCCGCTGCGAGCCGCACTTTGGTCTATGGCTGAAAACCTTCGGGGTTAAGCCAAAGTCCAGCGGCTCTGATCTGGCGGAGTGTGGAGGGGCCATGGTCAGCAAGAATTAGAGCACTGACTGGTTCAAGGGCACCTTCATCGAAACGTTGAAGGAGTGGCAAAGGGAGTGGTTTTATATCACGGAGCCACTCGCCCCTGGCCAGTCCAAGGTCCCAGCCTTTTTGGCCGGACCACTGAAGAAGCTCAAGTCCTCGAGGGAGAAGAGCGTCGTCTGGGGGGACCCAAAGGAGGTGGAGGCCATGATCAAGAGGATCAAATGGTGGTCTACCACGAGGAACCTTCAGCTTGCCGATGTCATCAATGTCTTGCTCAACCGCCACATCCTCCCACTCCAACTCCGGACTACCCTGATGTGGGAGCAGAAGCCTGAGGATGTGGGCCTTGTCACCGTCTTCTTCTACTTCACCTTGGCCACCATGTGGATGCGGCTCAAGCTGGACAAGGATAAGATCCCCAAAGAGGGGGAGGACCTCGGCTTCGAGGATGGCTACAAAGCCTGATAACCCACAAGTATAGGGGATCGTTTGTAGCCTTCTTTGATAAATAAGAGTGTCGAACCCAATGAGGAGCTAAAGGTAGAACAAATATTCCCTCAAGTTCTATTGGCCACCGATACAACTCTACGCACACTTGACGTTTGCTTTACCTAAAACAAGTATGAAACTATTTTGCAAGAATAAAACTACGAGTACTTTGCGAGAATAAAACTACGAATAAATTGCAAGGTAATAAAAGTGGGTAGCTTTTGTCAACAAGAAAGTCATTTGTCCCTAGGCAATCGATAACAAGTACCGGTAATCATTCTTGTAATTTTATATGAGGGAGAGGCATGAGCTAACATACTTTCTCTACTTGGATCATATGCACTTATGATTGGACCCTTAGCAAGCATCCGCAACTACTAAAGATCATTAAGGTCGTGAAACCCAACCATAGCACTAAGTATCAAGTCCTCTTTACTCCCATATGCCATAACCCACTTATCCGCGTTTAGGCTGCTGTCACCCCCGCAACACCGACAATAAGCAAACCATGAACATATTGCAACACCCTACAACGAGGATCCCTCACATTTGCGCGAGACGGAGGGCACCGTAGGACAGCACCATAAATAAAATATACAATCATACCAACCAAGATCACGATTAACCCACAGAACAAAACGGATCTACACAAACATCATAGGATAGCCAAATATCATTGGGAAATAATATATGGAGTTGAGCACCATGTTTAAGTAGAGATTACAGCGGGGAGAAGAGGTGTTACACCGCTGCATAGAGGGGGAGAAAGTTGGTGTAGATGGTAGCAAGATTGTTGATGTAGATCGCCGTCACGATCCTAGCCCCGGCGGCACTCCGGCGCCACTAGGAGAGTGGGGGAGAGAGCCCCCCTCCTTCTTCTTCTTCCTTGGCCTCGCCCCTAGATGGGAGGAGAGTTCCCCCTCTGGTCCATGGCCTCCATGGTGGCGGAGGGGTGGGAGCCCCTCCGAGATTGGATCTCCCTCTCTGTTCTCTTCTGTTTCGCGTTCCCAGATCTGGCCGAAAACCGTTTCTTATATTCCCGGAGATCCGTAACTCCGATTACGCTGAGATTTTAACACGATTTTTTCCGGATATAAGCTTCCTTGCGCCCGAAGTAGATCCCCAACCGACGTACGAGGTGAGCACAACCCACCACCGCGTGCCAGGGCCCTGGGGCGCGCCCAGGTGTCTTGTGGTGTGTGTGGGCCTCCGTTTGCGATGATTCCAACTCCCAAAAATCACAAAAATCACAAATATTCCAAAATAATTCTCCGTAAATTTTATTGCATTTGGAATTCATTTGATAAGGATTTTCTGTGAAACAAAAAAACATGCAACAAACAGGAACTGGCACTGGGCACTGGATCAATAGGTTAGTCCAATAAATCATATAAAAAGTTGCCAAAAATATGTGAAAGTTGTATAATATTGGCATGAAACAATCAAAAATTATAGATACGACGGAGACGTATTAGCATCCCCAAGCTTAGTTCCTGCTAGTCCTCGAGTAGGTAAATGATAAAAAAAGATAATTTTTGATGTGGAATGCTACCTAACATAATCTTGATCATATGTCTAATCATGGCATGAATATTAAGACATAAGTGATTCAAAGCAATAGTCTATAATTTGACATAAAGACATCAATACTCAGGCATCCCAACAAACAATCGTGTCTTTCAAAATATCAACGCTAAAGAAAGCTATCCCTACAAAATCATATAGTCTTGGCATGCTCTGTCTTCTTAACACAAAGTATTTATCATGCACAACCCTGATGACAAGCTGAGCAATTGGTTCATACTTTTTAAGATGCTTCAGCCTTTTCAACCCTCACGCAATACATGAGCGCAAGCCATGGATATAGCATTATGGGTGGAATAGAGTATAATGATAGGGGTAAATATAGAGAAGACAAAAAAGTAAGAAAGTCTCACATCGATGCGGCTAACCAATGGGCTATGGAGATGCCCATCAATTGATATCAACGTGAGGAGTAGGGATTGCCATGCAACGGATGCACTAAGAGCTATAAGTGTATGAAAGCTCAATATGAAAACTAAGTGGGTGTGCATCTAGTCCTATAATGAAAAATTCCCACTAGTATATGAAAGTGACAACATAGGAGACTCTCTATATGAAAAACATGGTGCTACTTTAAAGCACAAGTGTGGAACTAGCATGCCCCTTCTCTCTTTGTTTGTTTTTTTTCTTTTTTTCTTTTTTTTTCTCTCATTGTCCGGAGTCTCATCCCGACTTGTGGAGGAATCATAGTCTCCATCATCCTTTCCTCACTGGGGCAATGCTCTAAAAATGAATAATGATCATCATCATACTTCTATTTACTTATAACTCAAAAGAAATAAAAATTACAACTCGATACCTATAACAAAGTATGACTCTATATGAATGCCTCTGGCAGTGTACCAGGATGTGCAATGATCTAGCGTAACATGTATGAAAAATGATGAACGATGGCTGAGCCACAACTGCTATGTCAGCTATATGATCATGCAAAGCAATATGACAATGAATGCTCAAGTCATCAAAACAGAAGTGATGGAAGTTGCATGGCAATATATCTCAGAATGGCTATGGAAAGGCCATAATAGGTAGGTATGGTGGCTGTTTTGAGGAAGATATAATAAGGCTTATGTGTGATAGAGAGTATCATATCACAAGGTTTGGATGCACCTGCGAAGTTTGCACCGACTCTCGAGGTGAGAAAGGGCAATGCACGGTACCGTAGAGGCTAGAAAATTGCGAAAAGGTAAGAGTGCGTATAATCCATGGACTCACATTAGTCATAAAGAACTCATATACTTATTGCAAAAGTTTATTAGCCCTCTAAGCAAAGTACTACTACGCATGCCCCTAGGGGGATAGATTGGTAGGAAAAGACCATCGCTCGTCCCCGACCGCCACTCATAAGGAAGACAATCAATAATAAATCATGCTCCAACTTCATAGCATAACGAGAGACTATACGTGCATGCTTCGGGAATCACAAACCTTAACACCAATATTCCTACTAACCACAACCGTTTACTAGTACCTTCCACATATTACCATCTCTATATCGCAAAACTATTGCAAGGAATCAAACATATCATATTCAGTGATCCATAAGTTTTATGTAGGATTTTATGACTAACCATGCAAATGACCAATTCCTGTTGACTCTCTAAATAGATATAAGTGAAGCAAGAGAGTTTAAATCTTTCTACAAAAGACCATGCTCTAACAAATATAAGTGAAGCAAAAGAGCATTCTACAAACAACGGTTTTCTATGTGAAGAGAAACAGGCAATCCAAACTTCAAATGATATAAGTGAAGCACATGAAGCATTCTACAAAGCCATACTCAAAAGATATAAGTGAAGTGCAATGAGAATACTATAAATCAACCATGAACTATCTCATACCAGCATGGTGCATAAAAGAAAAATGAAAAATAAACACAAAAGATGCTCCAAGATTCACACATATCACATGAACGAAACGAAGACGAAAACATACCGATACTTGTTGAAGAAAGATGGGATGCCTTCCGGGGCATCCCCAAGCTTAGACGCTTGAGTCTCCTTGAATATTTACTTGGGGTGCCCTGGGCATCCCCAAGCTTGAGCTCTTGCCTCTCCTTCTTCTCCTCATATCGAGACCTCCTCGATCTTTGATCACTTCATCCACACAAAACTCAACAGAAACCTCGGTAAGATCCGTTAGTATAATAAAGCAAATCACTACTCTAAGTACTGTTGCAAACCAATTCAAATTTTGTATTTGCATTGTAGCTACTGTATTATAACTTTTCCATGGCTTATACCACCGATAAAAATCAATAGTTTCATCAAAACAAGCAAAACAATGCATCAAAAACAGAATTTGTCTTAAACAGGACAGTCTGTAGCAATCTGAACACCTACCATACTTATGGTACTCCAAAAATTCTGAAAAATTAGGAAAAAATAAAAAAATTGTATAGTAAGACTGTGCAAAAAGTTTCAGAAGCTTTTGACGTTCCAGTAAAAAAAATGTAAAATCACGTACTACAGCCAAAGTTTCTGTTTCTGCACCGCACATACCAACAAGCAATCTAATCATCCTAAAGGCAAATCTTGGCACATTATTTTTATAATACAATGGATTTGTACAAGGGGATAATTATTTTTATGAGAATCTTCATGAAAAATTCTACATTGTTTCCATGAGCACGAACACAAGTGTTCAAGGTCGACCCTCACTTCTCCAATGCATCACCTTTCAATCGCTTCTCTTTTTGTGAAGTTTTAAGTTCCCCTCTATATTTTTTTGTTTTTAAACTTCATAAGAGCACTCAACAGAAATAAATGACTCTCTAAAACTTCCGGGTTGTCTCCCTGGCAGCGCTTTCTTTAAAGCCATTAAGCTAGGCATAAAGTGCTCAAGTAATGAATCCACCCGGATCCCAAGGTATATCAAAGCCAATTTTAATTAGCAATGATTTGGCATTTAGTAGTGAGCACAAAGCAACATATATCATGCAATGACGAAGTCTTACTCTCTTCCTATGCATCGGCATGTCATACAAGAACAATTCATGCACATCAAGAAACGTCCAATACATAGCATAATCAGTTTCTTGCAAAATTTTCGTGTTGGAAACATAGAGAGGTGGAGATATAGTTCCTCTCTCATAATAATTGCAAGTAGAAGCAGCAAGCACATGCATATTATATTCATCAAAATCATCATGTGTAGTAGTAAAACGCAACCCATCAATATAATCCTTAATAAGAGCAAACTTCTCCGATATAGTATAGTTTGGAGAATTAAAAAAGATAATAGGACTATCATGTGTGGGTGCAATAGCAATAATTTCATTTTTAACATAAGGGACAATAGCAAGTTCATCTCCATAAGCATAATTCATATTGGCATCAAGGCCACAAGCATAGCAATCATCAAGTTCATCAAAAAGGGATATTTCAAACGAATCAACGAGATCATAGCATTCATCCTTCAGTAAGAATGAAGGGAAATTAAACAATGTATGAGTTGAAGAGTTACTCTTATTAGAAGGTGGGCACGGGTGATCAATCCGCTCTTCCTCCGCTTGTTCGTCGCTCTCCTCATCATCTTTTTCATCCAATGAGCTCACAGTTTCATCAATTTCTTCTTCCATAGACTCCTGCAAAATATTAGTCTCTTCTTGGACAGCGGAGACTTTCTCAATAAATACATCAATATCGTAATTGAATTTATAATTGTCATAGCAATATTTAAGGATAGCAAAATTTTCAGGTCTATGAACATCATCATCAAAAGCTTCATACTTTAAAAACAAAGATTCAATTTCATAAGCACCCTTAAAAGCAACAAATTCTTCTATTCGTTCCACATCATAGTAATCATATCTACCATTAGCATAAGAAGCTAAGGTTTCATTGTCATTAAATTTGCATGAAAAGGGAAGGTGTGGAGCATTCATCCTAGAGCAACAAGTATAATCATATCTAGAGCATAGATTCCAAGCATACCATTTCAACATATGAATTTGATCCCATAATAATTTCCCTTTTTGTGTCAAGCGATAATCCCTAAAGTATTCATGTTGATCCAACGTGTCTCCCATTATCAAGTTGAACGGGGTTTTCTCAGGATTATCAAAGTGGTGCATAATATCTTTCACATAACGAGCATCGAGGGTTTTAGGAGGTTCCCCATCTCCATGAGTAGCAAGTACAACTAATTTTTTGGTGTTTCGTGTTCCATATCCATAACTAAAGATAGAGAACAACTTAGAACAGGAAATAAAAGCTACTTAGTGATAAAGCAAACAAGCACACACGAGAATATTCACCCCACGCTATTGCTCCCTAGCAACGGCGCCAGAAAAAGGTCTTGATAACCCACAAGTATAGGGGATCGTTTGTAGCCTTCTTCGATAAATAAGAGTGTCGAACCCAACAAGGAGCTAAAGGTAGAACAAATATTCCCTCAAATTCTATCGACCACCGATACAACTCTATGCACACTTGACGTTTGCTTTACCTAAAAAAAGTATGAAACTATTTTGCAAGAATAAAACTATGAGTACTTTGCAAGAATAAAACTACGAATAAATTGCAAGGTAATAAAAGTGGGTAGCTTTTGTCAACAAGAAAGTCATTTGTCCCTAGGCAATCAATGACAAGTACTGGTAATCATTCTTGTAATTTTATATGTGGGAGAGGCATGAGCTAACATACTTTCTCTACTTGGATCATATGCACTTATGATTGGACCCCTAGCAAGCATCCGCAACTACTAAAGATCATTAAGGTCATGAAACCCAACCATAGCATTAAGTATCAAGTCCTCTTTACTCCCATACGCCATAACCCACTTATCCGCGTTTAGGCTGCTGTCACCACCGCAACACCGACAATAAGCAAACCATGAACATATTGCAACACCCTACAGTGAGGATCCATCACGTTTGCACGAGACGGAGGGCACCATAGGACAGCACCATAAATAAAATATACAATCATACCAACCAAGATCACAATTAACCCACAGGACAAAACGGATCTACTCAAACATCATAGGATAGCCAAATATCATTGGGAAATAATATATGGAGTTGAGCACCATGTTTAAGTAGAGATTACAACGGGGAGAAGAGGTGTTACACCGCTGCATAGAGGGGGAGAAAGTTGGTGTAGACGGTAGCAAGATTGTTGATGTAGATCACCGTCATGATCCTAGCCCCGCCGGCACTCCGGCGCCACCGGGAGAGTTGGGGAGAGAGCCCCCCTCCTTCTTCTTCTTCCTTGGCCTCCCCCCTAGATGGGAGGAGAGTTCCCCCTCTGGTCCATGGCCTCCATGGTGGCGGAGGTGTGGGAGCCCCTCCGAGATTGGATCTCCCTCTCTATTCTCTTCTGTTTCGCGTTCCCAGATCTGGCCGAAAACCATTTCTTATATTCCCGGAGATCCGTAACTCCAATTGCGCTGAGATTTTAACATGATTTTTTTTCTGGATATAAGCTTCCTTGCACCCGAAGTAGAGCCCTAATCGACATACGAGGTGAGCACAACCCACCACCGCGCGCCAGGGCCTTGGGGCGCGCCCAGGTGTCTTGTGGTGTGTGTGGGCCTCCGTTTGTGATGATTCCAACTCCCAAAAATCACAAATATTCTAAAATAATTCTCCATAAAATTTTATTGCATTTGGACTTCGTTTGATAAGGATTTTCTGTGAAACAAAAAAACATGCAACAAACAGGAGCT
The DNA here is from genome assembly GCA_011799875.1 of Thinopyrum elongatum. Classification (NCBI taxonomy): domain Eukaryota; kingdom Viridiplantae; phylum Streptophyta; class Magnoliopsida; order Poales; family Poaceae; genus Thinopyrum; species Thinopyrum elongatum. The sequence continues at coordinate 232,062,776 of CM022298.1, forward strand.
GGCACTGGATCAATAGGTTAGTCCAATAAATCATATAAAAAGTTGCCAAAAATATGTGAAAGTTGTATAATATTGGCATGAAACAATAAAAAATTATAGATACGACGGAGACGTATCAAAGCCCACCCCCCGGTAAGTGCTCTATCACACAAGTCCATGTTCATATTTCCCGCACTAAGGGGCATAGTTTAACAAATCACCTCGCTTAACACTTATAGAAGTGGTTGGCATGGGTGCAGAAAGTGCGGTGCCCAGCCCCGCTACCAGAGGAGACAATAACTCCCCTGCTCATGGCGCTCCTAACCGAGAAGCCGCACATGGTGGTCCCTAAGGGGACGAAGACCCAGAAGGGCAAGACCATTGCTCGGACCCATGAGACATCGGTTACACGGTTCGAGGGGACCAACGCCTCCTCCATCCATGAGGACGACACGGAGGAGGGTGAGGAGGAAGAGAACCCTCCCCCTAAAGGGAGTAGGGCAGCGTCAGATGACGCCGAAGCCGGCATGGGGCCCAAGGGCTTGAAGAGGCCAAGGAGGACCTAGGCCAGGACCGCCGGCAAGTCGTCGGAGAGAGTCGAGCTCTCCGATGAGTCAGGGGACGACCCCCTTTCTATGGGGACGAAGAAACCGGCACCCCGAGGGTACACCATCGCTGTTGTACTTTGTACTTTCAACGACTCGTGTCCGTAATTGTGATTTTATAAGGGCACCTTTTATGTAGTCCACCGAAGGCGTGCCCCAGCGGCTCCTGGAGTGGGTTGCCGCCTGCCAGCGAGACTCCGAATCCCGGTACTCCTCCACCAGCTCATGACGGGCTGGGGGAGGCAACATCCGCTCCATCCCCCCAAGTCAACACGGCGGGGCCCGGAGAGTCGATCTTCATGGCCGAGGTTGAAGCCTCGGCCCAACAGGTCCTAGGGGAGAAGATCCTCGAGGTTGTCAAGGAGGAGCTGGGCCAGTCTTTGGCCCAGCCGATGTCCGCTCCAGTTCCATTGTCGCAGCTGGAGACCCCTCAGCCCAGCATCTAGGTGCTCGAATCTGGGGTTGTCATGCCACCCCCGCTTCCTTCCCAAGGACGGGATAGCGCGGGGTGGACTGAAGAGATGGAGGACGCCTTGAAGGGCTCCTCCCTTAAATAAGAGCACCGTGCCTTGATAGGTGTGGCATTGCAGGGTTTCCGGTCCGCAGGGGCCAGACTGCACGAGGTCTTCAAGAACCTCGTTACAAGCTTCGAGGTACTCCTTTATAAGTGTACATGAATAAGTGTTGTAGTTAATTTTTCTTTGCAAATTAATGCTACTGCCCGAGGACATATCCTTATGGCCTTCTAAACGGCCCGGCTAGTGAGTAGCCCCAGAGCCCAAAGTTGGTTTCAAGAAACCGATGTTGGGGTCATAAAAAGGTAGGAGCTTAACGCACAGCCCCCAGGACGCCGCCTAATGTCATAGGGCTACTGTCCTGAAGTTTCAAATAAATTGACTGTGAGTCTTATATGAAAAGTTCTATGTTTGTCGCTTTCGACCTCGGCTCCGAACTCTGTCTCCGAGGAGATTGCAGAGGTAAATCAGAAGCATGAGAGGTCCCAAGAAGACCTTAACCTAATGAACCAGCAATTCTAGCAGTCTCAAGGTAAACGACCCGGACTTCCATTCATTAAAGTGTTATTTTGAACGCAAGAACTTTGGTATTGCCGGCTTTGGATGGAGAACTAATGTTGAACTGTTTAAATGACACCAGCGGTAGTTGAGCTTGAGGTGCTCAAGGCCGAGCTCAAGAAAGCTCGGCAGGAAGCAGAGCAGCAGAAGGCTACAGCTGCGAAGGCGGAGAAGGCCCGAGCTGCCGAGAAGGTAGCTGGGGAAAAGGACCGGGCGCGGGTCCTGGAGATCGAGAAGATCCTGAAGGGCGTGTTCGAAGCACGCGGAAAACTTCAGGCAGGGGAGAAGCAAGCGAAGGAAGAGCTTGGGAAGCTCCAGCTTGCGCACTCCGAGCTCCAGACCATGGCATGTGCTGACCGCGAGGTGCTCCAGCAAGTGGAGCAAATCGCCTCGTGTAAGCTATATTTATTGCAGTGTGTTTGGTAGCAAAGGGTGCGTTGATCTCACCCAGCTGTGGCATTCCATGATGATCTTCAGGATCTCCCGCAGAGCGTGGCGGATGCCATTGCGCACCTTGACCAGCTGGTGGGCCATGAGCAAGGGAAGGCATTCTGGCGGTAGTTTCCGGAGTCGCCATCGGTGCAGCTGCTGAACCATCGAATGAAGCAGCTGGCGGAGCTATTCTGCATAGCCAGGCCAGTGCTCCAGGACCTCTGCATCATGTTGTGGCCTACCGAAGCCTTGCCGACTAGCCTCTTCGACCTCCTTGCTTGGCTGCAGGTTGCCACCCCGCAGGTGGATCGCTGGAAGCGGTCTGCGTGCTTTGAAGGAGCACAACAGGCATATGCGTGCATGAAGACGCACTTCCGCAAGGTGGATGCAATGACTGTTGCTGCGGGACCTACTGAAGGGAAGCCTCGCACCGCGGAAGAATTTTTTGCCGAGGTAGAGTAGGGTCCCCGGACGACCGAAGCCATGTGTCCAAAGGACACTTTGTATTTTTAGTTGGCACCTCGGAGAACCGAGGTGTTTGTGATGTAAAAAACTATCTTTTGTTGGAATGAGTATGGCTTAAATTTCCCTCATTTAATTGTGTTTACTTTAAGTAATTTGTCCTCATGTGCGACCGTGTGTAACTGAAAGTGGCCAGTCGTCGGCTTCTGCCCCAATGTAGGATATATATAGTCTGATTTCCTAGTTCCCCCGAGCATCTCTGACCCTTAGCCGACGTCTCGGTACCCGGAGGCGGTCTGTGCTCGGAGGAACTAGGAAATCGGACTATATAGCTTTATAACTTTCACTTAGTCATAGAAGTTTGATTGTGGGGGCTGATGACGAGCCCCCGTTGTGTGAAGTGGTCAGCTTTAGTAAGCCGAGGTCGATGCCTTTACGCACTTCGGCTAATGTAAAAAGAAGCCCTCTATTTGACACGGGTGATCTCTACCGTCACATCGCTTAACGCGGTCTTCGGATTTGATGTGGCTTGAAACTGCGTTGGTATTTCCCCAAAGAGGAAGGGATGATGCAGCACAGCTACGGTAGGTATTTCCCTCAGTTATGAAACCAAGGTTATAAATCCAGTAGGAGAACCAAGCAACACTATGTAAACGGTACCTGCACACAAAGAACAAATACTTGCAACCCAACGCGTAAGAGGGATTGTCAATCCCTCCACGGTACAAAGATAGATTAAATTGTATGAGATTGGATAAATAGATCTAGTAAAAGCACAAAATAAAATAAGTAAAGAAAAAGTGCAGCAAGGTATTTTTGGTTTTTTTGGAATAATAGATCTGAAAACAATATGATAAAAGATAGACCCGGGGGCCGTAGAATTCACTTGTGGCTTCTCTCGAGAAAATAGCATACGGTGGGTAAACAAATTACTGTTGGGCAATTGATAGAAGAGCAAATAATTATGATGACATCCAAGGGGAAGTCGATGAAATTAGTAAGCACAACCTTCTGTCCTCCCCTTTTGTTTTTTGTTTTTTAGTTAAATAAAATAAAATGCCATATTTATCATGTTTTCTGAATTTTTCATGCAATAAAAAGTGACCAAAAATAAAAGTGCTTAGAAAGCCCTGAAATTTTAATATGATTTTTTTCTGATTATTTAAGAATTTTTGGAACAAATAATATCTGAGGGGGGTGCCCCTGGTGCCCACAAGACACCAGGGTACGCCAGCCACCCCAGGTGCACCCTGGTGGGTGGTGGGCTCCATGTGGGTCCCCTCACTTATCCCTTTAGCCCATGGCATCTCCTACCTCTAGAAAAAAATCACCATAGCTCTCTCCCTCGTGTTCTTGCTCTCAAACCCGCGGATTTTGATCTCTTTGCTCGAAGCTCCATTTCCGAAACTGATTTTGCTCTAGTGGTTTATATTTTGAATAATTAGCTACTCTTGGTGCTGCTGTAAATAGGCTTGCATGTTGAATTCTTGGAGTTCCAAGTAGTTTGAATGCTTGATACATCCTCTAGAAATCCCTATGAGTAGTTGCTATCAATCTTATGAAGTTTTGTTGACAAAAATTTTGTGTCCCAAATTTTTTCAGAAATTGTTCACAAATAAAAATGTAATTCTTTAGGAGTTCTTCGAGGAGGAGGTCCTCGGAGGCATCATCAAGCGGAAGCTCGGTTCGACAATCTTATGTGGAACCAAGTGCAAGCTCGACGCGGGACGCTGACACCAAATCGTGCCTATGGCCGTGTAACGAGTTCATGGTTGGTGCAGGTAACAAGGAAGAATTTGAGCAATATGTCCACAACACCGAGGTCGCTCCCTTCGTCGAAGATAAGTGCATCCAACATCTCAACCTCACAGAGACTTTTACTAAGAAATTCAAAATTTATCCTCGTGAGTCTAGAGTTTCATTTGGCCTCTATAATAATGCTTATACCATGCCTCTAGAATCCTTCTGTGTTGCATGTAAAGTTCCATTTTGGGGTTTGCTAGACGAGCCACCAAAATCTGAGTATGAGTCATTTTTGACTAGTCTTTGTTATGGAGAGAATAGAGGACTGACACAAGGTAGAATAAAAAGTATTCATTTTCCATCCATTCATTACTTTGCACTCTTTAATGGAAAATGCATCATGGGCAAGCAAGATTGCAGTACACTTTGTGCCCCGGATTTGAGTCTCATACAAACTGCCCTGACAGGAATTAAATGTTATAATCTTGGAGCGATCGTTGCACGGAGATTGCAACACAACGCTGTTAGTGGTCACTTTTATGGTCGGATTTATGCTTCCCATGTAGCTAAGGAGCTGGGTGTGTCACCTTGGCCTAACGATCCCATTCTACCTACCCAGTACTTAGACTTTGAGGCCATGAAGCGCCATAAGTTCCTTAAGGGCACAATCACTAATTATACTTACAACTTGAGGTTCAATAAAGATCCCATTGTACCTGTTGCTTTGCCTGCACCTGCTCTCTTTGATTATCACAGTAAAAGAAGATATTACATTCCTGAGAGCGAGGCCTGCGAGTACAACGTGGTGGTTGAGGCTGCTCGACGGGCTGAGGAGGCCTCACCAAGAGCCTCCGTGGATTATCACTCTCACTATTATCCAGGCTACAGATGGTGATTACCAAGCTAGGCCAAAAGCCTAAGCTTGGGGGAGTACGTATTTCCATTGACTTTACATTCATGTTCACACATTCCATTCCAGTTGTCGGTGTCCACAATTTTTCATTGTATTATTCATGCTCGATTTATTTTCTCGCTTTCTTCTTGTGTGTTTGAAAAACTTTGAGAAAACAAAAAAATATTCTCGCTTCTTTTGGGTTTTTCTTTCTAGTTTAAATTAGTTGCAGTATTAAAAGAAAAACCAAAAAGATTTCTCGACTCTTCTTTTTTGCTTGTTGGGAGCTTTCCCGTGTAAATAGTTTTTCTCGTTTTTGTTTTTCCTTCTTTAATTCGCTTCCTTCAAGAAAAAACTAAAAACTCCAAAAATATTTCAGTGTGTTTCTCTAAAATTCTTTTCTTTCTATTGAGTTGTTCCAAGGAGAAGACCACGATGAAAATGTTGAGTGGCTCTCATATGCACTATTACTTATCTAACAAAGAGCCCAAATTACTTTCCCTTCTCCTTTTGAATAAAATGTTTGCAGATTCCAACTTAGTCCACGACACTCTTGCACTATTATTATTTTCACATTGTTCGGTCGTGCAAGTGAAAGGCAATAATGACGATATTTGATGAAGTGACTGTAGCAGAGAAAAGCGGGTATGAACTCAACTTGTTTTTGTTTTTGTAAATATGTTTAACTCGGTATCCATGATTCAGCATATTATGATCAAACATGTTTGCAATGACAATTAGAGATTATAGTTGCTCGTGCCATGCTTAAGTAGCTAGGAGTGGATAATGATTTATCTTGGGTGTCAACATGCATTAAAATGATTGTGATGTAGTATGATGATATGGTATCCTCCTCTGAATGTTTCAAGTGGCTTGACTTGGCACATGTTCACACATGTAGTTGAATCAAAACCAACATAGCCTCTACGATATTTATGTTCATGGTGTTTATATCCTACTCATGCTAGTATTCAATGTTGATTATTCATAAAGCATGTTCATGACCGTTTTCGCTCTCTAGCTGGCCGCTTGTCAATCTATTTGCTAGCCTTCGCCTGTACTAAGTGGAAATACTACTTATGCATCAAAATCCTTAGACCAAAGTTATTCCAGATGAGTCCACTATATCTACCCATATGTGGTATTACCCTGCCATTCCAAGTAAATTTGTATGTGCCACCTCTAAAATTTCAAAGGAACATCTGTTTTGTGTGCCTGGACCGCTCATGGAGCGACAGGGGGTGGTCAGTATCTTCCATGCTAAGCGGGTTATTCTAATGATGAGTGTTTATTCACTTGTCCTTGCACGAGAGGGGCTGGTAATAGGGATGCCCAGTCCCAAAATTAGAAATTGCAAATAATTAAACAAAACTCCCCCAGGATTGTTGTTGGTATGGACGGTACCCGTGGATTCGGCTAGCCATGGAGTGTGTTTGTTGGTGGAGGGGGTAAACTTTACCGCTTGGGAACCGCCGCTAATTTGTTTAGCATGGAAGATATTGAAAACTCTTGGTCGTAACGTTGACAGGAAGGGTGGACCTCCCAAAATTATATTTATCTCTGATTTAAGCTTTGAGCTCTGGCACATCTACAAATCCCTGCTTCCCTCTACAAAGGGTCTATCTATTTACTTTTATGTTGAGTGATCACCTTCTCAAACAAGCGCCAGATCTGGGAGCACTATTTTCATCCTCATGCATTGTGTTTAGTTAATGTTGAATGCATCATGACTGGATCTCTTCTACCATGAATTACAATGTTTAGTCGCTGCTTGAACTTTGGAGGTGCTCTGCATTTATGTTTTGCGGTCTCAGAAAGGGCTAGCGAGATACCACTATTGTCATATTATATCATGATTATTTTGACAAAGTGTTGGCATTTGAGATATTTTATTATTGCTCGCTAGTTGATTATGGAATTGATATGAGTTAATATAATTTCTAAGAGTTATTGTTGATATAGTTAGTCATGATCTTTGCTGAAAACCTGGGTTCTATTTAAGCATATATATGTAAACAAGAATAAAAGAGTTCATAAAAGTTTCTCTTTATCACTTTCAGTTTGTCAACAGAATTGCTTGAGGAGAAGCAATGGGTTAATCTTGGGGGAGTTGATACGTCTCCATCGTATCTACTTTTCCTAATGCTTTTCCTCTTGTTTTGGACTCTAATTTGCATGATTTGAATGAAACTAACCCGGACTGACGCTGTTTTCAGCAGAACTACCATGGTGTTGTTTTTGTGCAGAAATAAAAGTTCTCAAAATTGGACAAAACTTTTTGGAGATTTATTTCAGAATAAATAAAAAATACTGGAACAAAGAGCCACCAGAGTGGGTGCCCTGGCTGCCCACAAGACACTAGGGTGTGCCACCCCCCTGGCGTGCCCTGGTGGGTTGTGGGGCCCTTGGGGCTCCGCTGACCCTAATTCCGACGCTATAAAATCATATTTTTCTAGAAAAAAGAGGAGAGGAAGTTTCATCGCGTTTTACGATACGGAGTCGCCGCCACCTCCTGTTCTTCATCGGGAGGCCAGATCTGGAGCCCGTTCGGGGCTCCGAAGAGGGGAATCTTCGGTCTTCATCATCACCAACCCTCGTTCATCACCAATTCCATGATGCTCCCCACCGGGAGTGAGTAATTCCTTCGTAGGCTCACTGGTCGGTGAGGAGTTGGATGAGATTCATCATGTAATCGAGTTAGTTTTGTTAGGGCTTGATCCCTAGTATCCACTATGTTCTGAGATTGATGTTGCTATGACTTTGCCATGCTTAATGCTTGTCACTAGGGCCCAAGTGCCATGATTTAGGAGATGAACCATTTTTGTTTTCACCATTATATCTATGTTCTAGATCCGATCTTGCAAGTCATATGCACCTGCTATGCGTTATGATCCATAAACCCCAGGGTGACAATGTTGGGAAACATTGCCTGGAAAACAAATTTTTTCTACGCACATGCAAGATCTATCAAGGAGATGCATAGCAACGAGAGGGGAGAGTGTGTCTACGTACCCTCGTAGACCGTAAGCGAAAGCGTTTGACAACGCGGTTGATGTAGTCGAACTTCTTCGCGTTCCAACCGATCGAGCACCGAACATACGACACCTCCATGTTCAGCACACGTTCAGCTCGATGATGTCCTCCGCCTTCTTGATCCAGCAAGACAGCGAGGTAGTGGATGAGTTCCGGCAGCACGACGGCGTGGTGACGGTGATGGTGAAGCTATCTCCGCAGGGCTTCGCCTAAGCACTACGAAAATATGACCGAGGGTGTAAACGGTGGACGGGGGCGCCGCACACGGCTAAGACAATGTTGTGTGTCCTTGTGTGGCGCCCCCTCCCCATATATATATAGGTGGGGGAGGGGAGGCAGTCAGGGCGCGCCCTAGGGCTGGCCGCCGGCCACTAGGGCTCTTGCCCTGCCCTGCGCCCCCCTGCCATGTATTCCCCAAGGGGGAAGGAAAGAGGGGGACAGGGAAGGAAGGGGGAGACCTAGTCCCCTCTTTCCTTCTCTCTCCTAGGGACGGCCACCTATAGGGGGGCGCACCAACCCCTTGTGGGCTGGTGTGTTCCCTCACTTGGCCCATTAAGCCCATTACTTTGCCAGGGTTGCCCGGAACTCCTTCCGGTGACCCACAAGTACCTGGTATCACCCGAAACACTTTTGGTGTCCAAATACCATCGTCCTATATATCAATCTTTACATCTCAACCATTTCGATACTCCTCGTCATGTCCATGATCACATCCGGGACTCCGAACAACATTCAGTCACCAAATCACATAACTCATATAATACTATATCGTCATCGAACGTTAAGCGTGCGGATCCTACGGGTTCGAGAACTATGTAGACATGACCGAGACACCTCTCCGGTCAATAACCAACAGCGGAACTTGGATGCCCATATTGGCTCCTACATATTCTACGAAGATCTTTATCGGTCGAACCGTTATGACAACATACGTAATTCCTTTTGTCCATCGGTATGTTACTTGCCCGAGATTCGATCGTTGGTATCTTCGTACCTAGTTCAATCTCGTTACCGGCAAGTCTCTTTACTCGTTCCGTAATACATCATCCTGTAACTAACTCATTAGTCACTTTGCTTGCAAGGCTTCTTATGATGTGTATTACCGAGAGGGCCCAGAGATACCTCTCCGATACTCGGAGTGACAAATCCTAATCTCGATCTATGCCAACTCAACAAACACCTTCGGAGATACCTGTAGAGAATCTTTATGATCACCCAGTTACGTTGTGATGTTTGATAGCACACAAGGTATTCCTCCAGTATCCGGGAGTTGCATAATCTCATAGTCGAAGGAATATGTATTTGACATGAAGAAAGCAATAGCAATAAACTGAACGATCAATATGCTAAGCTAACGGGTGGGTCTTGTCCATCACATCATTCTCCTATTGATGTGATCCCGTTATCAAATGACAACACATGTCTATGGTTAGGAAACCTTAACCATCTTTGATCAACGAGCTAGTCTAGTAGAGGCTTACTAGGGACACGGCATTTTTTTATGTATTCAGACATGTATTTAAGTTTTCGATCAATACAATTCTAGCATGAATAATAAACCTTTATCATGAATAAGGAAATATAAAATAATAACTTTATTATTGCCTCTAGGGCATATTTCCTTCAGTCTCCCACTTGCACTAGAGTCAATAATCTAGTTCACATCACCATGTGATTTAACACCCATAGTTCACATCGCTATGTGACCAACACCCAAAGAGTACCTAAGGTGTGATCATGTTTTGCTTGTGAGAGAAGTTTAGTCAATGGGTCTGTCATATTCAGATCCGTATGTACTTTGCAAATTTCTATGTCTACAATGCTCTTCATGGAGCTACTTTAGCTAATTGCTCCCACTTTCAATATGAATCAGTGTCAAAGCTTGCATCGACGTAACCCTTAACTCTTGATCACCTCCATAACCGAGAAATATTTCCTTAGTCCTCTAAGGATAATTTTGATCGTTGTCCAGTGATCTACTCTTGGATCACTATTGTACCCCCCTTGCCAAACTCATGGCAAGGTACACAATAGGTTTGGTACACAGCATGGCATACTTTATAGAACATATGGCTGAGGCATAGGGAATGAATTTCATTCTTTCTCTATCTTCTACCGTGGTCGGGCTTTGAGTCTTACTCAACTTCATACCTTACAATACATGCTAGAACTCCTTCTTTGGCAGATCCATTTTGAACTCCTTCAAAATCTTGTCAAGGTATGTACTCATTGAAAATCTTATCAAGCATTTTGATCTATCTCTATAGATCTTGATGCCTAATATGTAAGCAGCTTCACTGAGGTCTTTCATTGAAAAATTCTTATTCAAGTATCCTTTTATGCTATCCAGAAATTCTATATCATTTCCAATCAACAATATGTCATCCACATATAATATTAGAAATGCTACAGAGCTCCCACTCAATTTCTTGTAAATACAGGCTTCACCGTAAGTCTGTATAAAAACATATGCTTTGATCACCTCATCAAAGTGTATATTCCAACTCCGAGATGCTTGCACCAGTCCATAGATGGATCGCTGGAGCTTGCATACTTTGTTAGCACCTTTAGGATCGACAAAACCTTCTGGTTGCATCATATACAACTCTTCTTTAAGAAATCCATTAAGGAATGCAGTTTTGACGTCCATTTGCTAGATTTCATAATTATAAAATGCGACAATTGCTAACATGATTCGGACAGACTTAAGCATCGCTACGGGTGAGAAAGTCTCATCGTAGTCAACTCCTTGAACTTGTCAAAAACTTTTCGTGACAAGTCGAGCTTTGTAGACAGTAACATTACCATCAGCGTCAGTCTTCTTCCTGAAGATCCATTTATTCTCAATGGCTTGCCGATCATCGGGCAAGTCCACCAAAGTCCACACTTTGTTCTCATACATGGATCCTATCTCAAATTTCATGGCCTCAAGCCATTAATCGGAATCTGGGCTCATCATAGCTTCTTCATAGTTCGTAGGTTCACCTTGGTCTAGTAACATGACTTCTAGAACAGGATTACCATACCACTTTGGTGCGGATCGTGCTCTGGTTGACCTATAAGGTTCAGTAGCAACTTGATCTGAAGTTTCATGATCATTATCATTTGCTTCCTCTCTAGTTGGTGTAGGCATCACGGAACAGTTTTATGTGATGTGCTACTTTCCAATTCGAGAGAAGGTACAATTACCTCATCAAGTTCTACTTTCCTCCCACTCACTTCTTTCGAGAGAAACTCCTTCTCTAGGAAGGTTCCATTCTTGGCAACAAAGATCTTGCCTTTGGATCTGTGGTAGAAGGTGTACCCAATTGTTTCCTTAGGGTATCCTATGAACACGCACTTGTCCAATTTGGGTTCGAGCTTATCAGGCTGAAGCCTTTTGACATAAGTGTCGCAACCCCAAACTTTAAGAATAGACAGCTTAGGTTTCTTGCCAAACCACACTTCATACGGTGTCGTCTCAACGGATTTAGACAGTGCCCTATTTAACATGAATGCGACTATCTCTAATGCATAACCCCAAAACGATAGTGGTAAATCGGTAAGAGACATCATAGATCACACCATATCTAATAAAGTACGGTTACGACGTTCGGACACACCATTACGCTGTGGCGTTCCAGGTGGTGTGAGTTGTGAAACAATTCCACATTGTTTTAAATGAAGGCCAAACTCGTAACTCAAGTATTCGCCTCCACGATGAGATCGTAGAAACTTTATTTTCTTGTTACGATGATTATCCACTTCACTCTGAAATTCTTTGAACTTTTCAAATGTTTCAGACTTGTGTTTCATCAAGTAGATATACCCATACCTACTCAAATCATCTGTGAAGGTCAGAAAATAACGATACCCGCCGCGTGCCTCAACACTCATCGGGCCGCATACATCGGTATGTATTATTTCCAATAAGTCATTAGCTCGCTCCATTGTTCCGGAGAATGGAGTTTTAGTCATCTTGCCCATGAGGCATGGTTCACAAATATCAAATGATTCATAATCAAGTGATTCCAAAAGTCCATCCGCATGGAGTTTCTTCATGCGCTTTACACCAATATGACCTAAACAGCAGTGCCACAAGTATGTTGCATTATCAACTTTGCATCTTTTGGCATCAATATTATGAATATGTGTATCTCTACGATCGAGATTCAACAAACCATTCACATTGGGTGTATGACCATAGAAGGTTTTATTCATGTAAACAGAACAACAATTATTCTTTGACTTAAATGAATAACCGTATTTCCATAAACATGATCCAATCATATTCATGCTCAACGCAAACACCAAATGACATTTATTTAGGTTCAACACTAAATCCGAATGTAGAAGGAGTGTGCGATGGTGATTGTGTCAACCTTGGAATCACTTCCAACACACATCGTCACCTCGCCCTTAACTAGTCTCTGTTTATTCTGCAACTCCTATTTTGAGTTACTAATCTTAGCAACTGAACCAGTATCAAATACCCAGGGGCTACTACAAATACTAGTAAGGTACACATCAATATCATGTATATCAAATATACCTTTTTTCACTTGGCCAGCCTTCTTATCCGCCAAGTATTTGGGGTAGTTCCGCTTCCAGTGACCATTTCCTTTGCAGTAGAAGCACTCAGTTTCAGGCTTGGGTCCAGCTTTGGGCTTCTTCTTGAAGTTCCCTTTCTTTCCCTCGCCCTTCTTCTTGAAACTAGTGGTCTTGTTAACCATCAAGACTTGATGCTCTTTCTTTATTTCTACCTTCACCGATTTCAGCATCGCGAAGAGCTCGGGAATCATTTTCGTCATCCCTTGCATATTATAGTTCATCATGAAGTTCTAGTAGCTTGGTGATAGTGACTAGAGAACTCTGTCAATCACTATCTTATCTGGAAGATTAACTCCCACTTGATTCAAGCGATTGTAGTACTCAAACATTCTGAGTACATGCTCATTGGCTGAGCTATTCTCCTCCATCTTGTAGGCAAAGTACTTGTCAGAGGTCTCATACCTCTCAACATGGGTATAAGTCTGAAATACCAATTTCAGCTCTTGGAACATCTCATATGTTCCATGGCATTCAAAACGTCTTTGAAGCCCCGATTCTAAGCCATAAAGCATGGCGTACTAAACTATCAAGTAGTCATCATATCGAGCTTGCCAAATGTTCATAACGTTTGCATCTGCTCCTGCAATAGGTCTGTCACCTAGCGGTGCATCAAGGACATAATTCTTCTGTGCAGCAATGAGGATAATCCTCAGATCATGGACCCAGTCCGCATTATAGCTACCTTCATCTTTCAACTTAGTTTTCTCTAGTAACATATCAAAAATATAGGGGAGCTATATCGCGAGCTATTGATCTACAACATAGATATGCAAAACTTATTAAGACTAAGTTCATGATAAATTAAGTTCAATTAATCAAATTACTAATGAACTCCCACTTAAATAAACATCCCTCAAGTTATCTAAGTGATACGTGATCCAAATCAACTAACCCATGTTCGATCATCACGTGAGATGGGGTAGTCATCAATGGTGAACATCTCTATGTTGATCATATCTACTATATGACTCACGTTCGACCTTTTGGTCTCCAGTGTTCCAAGACCACGTCTGTACATGCTAGGCTCGTCAAGTTTAACCCAAGTATTCTGCATGTGTAAAACTGTCTTACACCCGTTGTATGTGAACATAGAGTTTATCACACCCGATCATCACGTGGTGCTTCGAAATGATGAACTTTGGCAACGGTGCATACTCGAGGAGAACACTTTTATCTTTAAATTTAGTGAAGGGATCATCTTATAATGCTACCGCCATTCTAAGCAAAATAAGATGCATAAAGGATAAACATCACATGTAATCAAAATATGTGACATGATATGGCCATCATCATCTTGTGCTTTTGATCTCCATCTCCAAAGCATCATCATGATGTCCATCATCACCGGCTCGACACCTTGATCTCCATCGTTGCGTCATGGTTGTCTTGCCAACTATTGCTTCTACAACTATTGCTAACGCATAGCAATAAAGTAAAGCAATTACATGGCGTTTGCATTTCATACAATAAAAAGACAACCATAAGGCTCCTGCCGGTTGCCAATAATTTACAAAACATGATCATCTCATACAATAACGTATATCACATCATGTCTTGACCATATCACATCACAACATGCCCTACAAAAACAAGTTAGATGTCCTCTACTTTGTTGTTGCAAGTTTTATGTGGCTGCTACGGGCTTCTAGCAAGAACCGTTCTTAACTATGCAATGACCACAACGGCGATTATCAAGTTTGCTGTTTTAACCTTCTTCAAGGACCGGCCGTAGTCAAATTATGTCGGCGTTCTGGGAACCAGGGTACCCAGACTTGCCTGCCTGCGGCCCACGGCATGGCTCCTTCGACGGCCTGGTACGGCCCACCTCCAAGACCGTCAAGACAAGACCCTCGCGAGGGGCCAAGCCTCGCGGGGCGGGTGACGCCAAGACCTCCTGTGGGAGCGGCCTTCCCAAGCTGCCTCCTGAGGAGCGGAGATTTCTATGCAGGTACCCAACCTCATGAGGTTGCGATGATGCAAGCCATGACGACCAAGGCCAGGCGGGCGCCAGCGGGCGCAGAGAAGGCGGTTTCGTCTTTGGTGCTAAGGAGGCAAGGATAGACGTGGGTTCCCAAGGAATCTGGCAAAGGTTTCCATTCCGGTGCAACGAGACCAAGGCCACCGGCGCGGTAGGATGGATGTCATCGCCGAGCTCACTGCTGCATCACGACCAGAAGCTTTGCATGCGAAGACCACCTTTTGTCAGGATAAGATGTACTACTTGTCCCCTTTCAAATTGGCCACTGTGGGATCCCTTCTCGCCTACGGTTTGGGGGAAGAGGACCGATGCCACTATAAGTATAGGTTAGCCACCACCGTAGAGCAGGGCCGGACCCGATCCGATCCCGATCCAAACCTCATCGACTCATTCCCTCACCCCCAAACCTGGTGAGGTTGTTCGTCCCTTGTACTAGTTCATCCTCAGCCCCTCGTGAGGCCAATCCACCACAAAGCAGGTGTAGGGTCTTACACCGCAAGGTTGCCTGAACCTGGGTAAACTGCCATGTTCATCTTCTTCCTTGTTCATGTGAATCAAGCAAGGCCATAGGGCAATGAGCTGGTTGGCTGGGTAGGTTGAGTCCTTCGCACATGCCCCAGAGTTCAAACCTTTCTTGGGTCTGCGGAGCCCTGAATCCAACATTTGGCGCGCCAGATAGGGGCGTGTCGAAGCTGTGCCTCTTCACCAACCACGTTCTACCCTCGCTCCGTTGCACCCATGGAGGAGGCTCTCCGAGCTTGCGCTGAGCATTGGGCCACTCACACCACCCGGGTGGCGCCCCACGGCCGCGGAGCTCGTCATCACCCCATGCTCCCCGTGGCTGGCGATGCCGCCGGCATCCCTGGTCGCTGGTGGCGGGGCCCGCCCCCGCCCTCTCCCGCGCGGCGCCGGAATCATGCCGCCGCGTGGTCCTCCGACCACGTTGCAGCATCGTCCTTGCATGCTCGCCGGGGGCTGGTGAACATGCGGGCTGCACTCCTCGTGGCGCGAGAGTTGTGGAGATGCCGCTAGCGAAAGGCAGCCATGACGCCTTGCTTGGCTGGGTCGCTAAGCTGCTCGACGCTGCCTGCGAGGGCGCAGAGCCCTTTCGTATCCTACCTACATCCCAAATGCCGCCAGGAGTTCGCACCTGCTCCTGTTGCGTCTGCTCGCCCTTCTGAAGGGAGTCCGGAGGGTCTCGAAGTGGTAATCTCGCACACGACGCCGCCCACCCGACTCAAGATGCGCTCCCCCGGGATCTGACCGGGGTAGGCGGCCTCTCCAGGAGCCGCAACGAAGGACCACCCCATGGTCGGCACGACCATGCACCGGAGATGATGGGCAGTAGAGTGGAGGGACTGGAGGCTGGCTTCGGGATGATGGCCCCTGGAGCCTCTGTGCCGCCATCGTTGGGCTCGTTGTACGAACAAAGGGTGGCCCGCGCACGTCCCCCTCATCGACCTGGACATCGGGACCGCCGAGGCCACGCAGGATCGGAGCCCATTACGAGCCAACCCAACGCCCCACCGGCGCCTTCGACAGCAACGGCCACCGGTTACAACCAATATCTTTGGAACATGTCGCGCTAACCTTGGATCGCAGGTAAATCGCCCCGCGACGGCGCACCCCCGGGCGCTGGCCCCGCCCCGGGAAGGCAGGGCGCGCCAGGACGTCGGGCGAGGATGCCCCCGCGCGCGGCGAGGGAGCCCGGTGCCAGGGCTCCCCCCCCCCCCCCCGCGTGTCACGAGGTGCATGGTGCCACCACCGCGGTGGCGCGTGTCATCCGGAAGTGGGTCCTTCTCCGGGGAAGGCGCCGGCGATCCCTCCTCCGGCCGAGGGCCCGTGGCCACCTTACCACCGCTCGTGTAGCCCCTTGCCCCTTGGTCCTGTCCTGGACTTCGGATGCCCCAATGGTGGTCGGGGTATGCGCGGGGCGGGGTACCCGCCCAGGGGGCAAGAAGTGCTCCTCAAGTCTCTGCTCGTGACACTCTCACGTAATAATGAATGGGGCTGTACACACCCCGGAGTCTCCTGAGTGCTGCCCCTGTGCCCCATGGGGGCTCCCACCCACGTCCTAGTGGAAGCCCCATGCTCTGCGCTGGCGGGAAGACCAGAAGACTAGTGTAGGTGCCAGACACGGCTGTTCTTTTTGCTTGCTTTCTGTAGCTGATTTGTCATTTCTTGGAATGAAATTCGAAGTTCTCGCGTCTTTATTTGAAAGGGTTGGGAATCTTTCTCCTCGCAACGCTCGCTTTTTCAAGTCTCGTTTTAGGGAGAGTGGCAGTTGCCCGTCGCTCTTCCTTGCGCGTCTCGCGTGCGGGGCTGGGCACGGTGTGTGCGCCTGGGCCCGCCCGCGAACACACCTCGCCAAAGCTTTTTAACCTTTGGCGTCTTAATCCTCGCGTGACGCTCTTAAAACGAGCCAACGGGCATGCACGCCCTCTTGAGTCCGCACCTCCTGACCTCGCTGGGCATCGTGACCCAGCGTACCAGCGATGATCGGCCCTCACTCGGGGGCTCGCGCGGGGCGCGGCACCTTATGAGACCCCTTCAGAGGTCCCATATCTTCACGGCCCGCTAAAGACCATCTCTGCGGCCACTGGGTGCCCCCCTGAGGCTTGAGAACCTTCGGATCCTCAAGAGGGAAACCCCTGGCAGGATCTCTTTGGAACGGGGGGCGCGCAGGAGATCCAAGCTCCAGAGAAGCACGCCCTCGCGGCACGGGAGTCTACCGCAAGAACACTAAGCTAAGTTATCCTAATCGCGATCAGCAAGAACCCGTCAATTAGTAGCAACACGAGTGCCATGATGCGATATAAAAACGTTAATATAACGGCGCAAGCGCCATGGTTCATTACATGCCCCGGTAGGGCCTTCTACTTCTTGATGCAGGAAAAAAAAAGGAAGAAGAAGCAAAAGCGGCCTCGCAACCACCGTAGCTCCTGGGACCCGGCTCTAGCAACGCCCGCGCTTAGTCGGAGTCCTCCTCCTGCTTCACCGGGGCGCGATGGCGAGGCGGCTAGTCGCCCTCCCCGGTCCGAGCACGGCGGCGTGGTGGCTCGTCGTAGTCGCCGTCGCTCATACTCTCCCCAGAGGAGAAGCCGCCGCTGCTGGAGGCATCTCGACCATCGCCAAGGGCAAGTTCACCACCGGAGATGCTACCGCCCCTCCGGCCATCGTCGTCGGAGGGGTGGATGTCGTCGTCGTCGTTTTTGCCCTCCGGGCAGCACCCCAGGCGCCTGCCGTCCTCCCCGAAGACCTTGACGTAGAGGGTCGCAGAGCCGTCGTGCCTGAAGTGGAGGGTGCACCTCCCCTGCAGGCCGCACGCGCGGGTGAACGGCTACCACCCGCGGTTCAGGAACACATTGCCGGCGGGGGTAACCTCGACCTCCACCCACGAAGCCTTGCTGCAACAACCATCGGCCTGCAGCCAGAGGCCGCCAGGTCCCCCAGCCGGCAGCGCGCACGCGAAGAAGCGTGGGAGCTGGAACCAGACGCCTGCAGGCCTCTCCGCCCACACCACGAACTCCAAGGACACATCGGCCGAATGGGATCGCGGGCGTGGTAGCCGAATGGCCGCCACATGCTTCCCTCCTTGACCACGGCAGCCTCCGGCGTGGGAAGGAGCACCCACACGGTTGCCAGAGGCGATGCCAGCCTTCGAGGGGGTGCGCCCGCGCCCTCGGGGAGCCACTGCCGGTGTCGCGACGTACTTGCGGGGACGGCCGCGGCACCGCATGGGCGGTGGCGAGCCTGGTCCCTCCTTGGGGGCCTTTCCCTTCTCGGCAGCCGATAACCTCCTCACTGGCACCATGGATGATCTGGCAAGATGGCGGTGCAGCGAAGAAGAAGAAGGAGCGAGTAGCAAGAAGTGAAGATGGGCTGGGGGCTCCGCCCCCTTCCCCCATTTATAGCCGGAGGGAGACTAACCGGCGGCCTCTCACGTTCCAAGCCATGATGGCCCCGCTGCATGCGCCAGGCAGTTGTCAAGTTGGGCAGTTGCCGAAGCAGCGTGGGGAAGCGGAGACGCCCACGTCCCATCAAGCGCCATGCATCAGCCTGGCCCACAGGTGATTGGGGCCCGTGGCGCTTCGCCCTTGCCCTTTGGCTTCGTCTCGAACCCAAGTCCGAGCGTGCCTTGGGCCCGGGGGCTACTGTCCGCGTTCTGGGAACCAGGGTGCCAGACTTGCCTGCCTGCGGCCCACGGCATGGCTCCTTCGATGGCTTGGTACGGCCCACCTCCAAGACCGTCAAGACAAGACCCTCGCGAGGGGCCAAGCCTCGTGAGGCGGGCGACGCCAAGACCTCCTGAGGAAGCGGTCTTCCCAAGCTGCCTCCTAAGGAGCGGAGATTTCTATGCAGGTACCCAACATCATGAGGTTGCGATGACGCAAGCCATGACGACCAAGGCCAGGCGGGCGCCAGCGGGCGCAGAGAAGGCCGTTTCCTCTTTGGTGCTAAGGAGGCAAGGACAAACGTGGGTTCCCAAGGAATCTGGCAAAGGTTTCCATTCTGGTGCAACGAGACCAAGGCCACCGGCGCGGCAGGACGGATGTCATCGCCAAGCCCACCGCTGCGTCATGACTAGAAGCTTTGCAAGCGAAGACCACCTTTCGTCCGGATCAGATGTACTACTTGTCCCCTTTCAAATTGGCCACTGTGGGATCCCTTCCCGCCTACGTTTTGGAGGAGGAGGACCGAGGCCACTATAAGTATAGGTTAGCCACCACCTTAGAGCAGGGACGGACCCGATCCGATCCCAATCCAAACCTCATCGACTCATTCCCTCAGCCCCAAACCTGGTGAGGTTGTTCGTCCCTTGTACTAGTTCATCCTCAGCCCCTCGTGAGGCCAATCCACCACAAAGCAGGAGTAGAGTCTTACACCGCAAGGTGGCCCGAACCTGGGTAAACTGCCGTGTTCATCTTCTTCCTTGTTCGTGTGAATTGAGCTAGGCCGTAGGGCGACAAGCTGGTTGGTTGGGTAGGTTGAGTCCTTCGCACACGCCCCAGAGTTCGAACCTTTCTTGGGTCTGCGGAGCCCTGAATCCGACAAATTTGATTCAACTAAAGTAGGAGAAACAGACACCCGTGAGCCACCTTTATGCAAAACTAGTTGCAGGTCAGTCGGTGGAACCGGTCTCATGTGCGTGGACATGTAAGGTTGGTCTGGGCCGCTTCATCCCACAATACCGCCGAATCAAAATAAGATGTTGGTGGTAAGCAGTATGACTATCACCGCCCACAACTCTTTGTGTTCTACTCGTGCATATCATCTACGCATAGACCTGGCTCTGATGCCACTATTGGGAAACATTGCATGGAAAACAAAAATTTTCTATGCACATGCAAGATCTATCAAGGAGATGCATAGCAATGAGAGGGGAGAGTGTGTCTACGTACCCTCGTAGACCGTAAGCGGAAGCATTTGACAACGCGGTTGATGTAGTCGAACTTCTTCGCGTTCCAACTGATCGAGCACCGAACGTACGACACCTCCGTGTTTAGCACACGTTCAGCTCGATGACGTCCTCCACCTTCTTGATCCAGCAAGACAGCGAGGTAGTGGATGAGTTCTGGCAGCACGACAGCGTGGTGACGGTGAAGGTGAAGCTATCTCCGCACGGCTTTGCCTAAGCACTACGAAAATATGACCGAGGGTGTAAACGGTGGACGGGGGTGCCGCACACGGCTAAGACAATGTTGTGTGTCCTTGTGTGGCACCCCCTCCCCATATATGTATAGGTGGGGGGAGGGAAGGCAGTCAGGGCGCGCCCTAGGGCTGGCCGCCGGCCACTAGGGCTCCTGCCCTGCCCTGCGCCCCCCTGCCATGTATTCCCCAAGGGGGAAGGAAAGAGGGGGAGAGGGAAGGAAGGGGGAGACCTAGTCCCCTCTTTCCTTCTCTCTCCTAGGGCCGGCCACCTATAGGGGGCACACCAGCACCTTGTGGGCTGGTGTGTTCCCTCACTTGGCCCATTAAGCCCATTACTTTGCCGGGGTTGCCCGGAACTCCTTTCGGTGACTCGACAAGTACCCGATATCACCCGAAACACTTCCGGTCTCCAAATACCATTGTCCTATATATCAATATTTACCTCTTGACCATTTCGAGACTCCTCATCATGTCCGTGATCTCATCTGGGACTCCGAACAACATTCGGTTACCAAATCACATAACTCATATAATACTATATCGTCATCGAACGTTAAGCGTGCGGACCCTACGGGTTCGAGAACTATGTAGACATGGCCGAGACACCTCTCCGGTCAATAACCAATACCGGAACCTGGATGCCCATATTGGCTCCTACATATTCTACGAAGATCTTTATCGGTCGAACCGTTATGACAACATACGTAATTCCCTTTGTCCATCGGTATGTTACTTGCCCAAGATTCGATCGTCGGTATCTTCATACCTAGTTCAATCTCGTTACCGGCAAGTCTCTTTACTCGTTCCGTAATACATCATCCTGTAACTAACTCATTAGTCACTTTGCTTGCAAGGCTTCTTATGATGTGTATTACCGAGAGGGCCCAGAGATACCTCTCCGATACTCGGAGTGACAAATCCTAATCTCGATCTATTCCAACTCAACAAACACCTTCAGAGATACCTGTAGAGCATCTTTATGATCACCCAGTTACGTTGTGACGTTTGATAGCATACAAGGTATTCCTCTAGTATCCAGGAGTTGCATAATCTCATAGTCAAAGGAATATGTATTTGACATGAAGAAAGCAATAGCAATAAACTGAACGATCAATATGCTAAGCTAACGGGTGGGTCTTGTCCATCACATCATTCTCCTAATAATGTGATCCCGTTATCAAATGACAACACATGTCTATGGTTAGGAAACCTTAACAATCTTTGATCAACGAGCTAGTCTAGTAGAGGCTTACTAGGGACACGGTATTTGTTTATGTATTCACACATGTATTTAAGTTTCCGATCAATACAATTCTAGCATGAATAATAAACCTTTATCATGAATAACGAAATATAAAATAACAACTTTATTATTGCCTCTAGGGCATATTTCCTTCATTCAGTAATTGGGATACTTTCTGGTGATGACCGTAGTTTGAGGAGTTCATGTATTCACTATATGCTAATGCTTTGTTCTGGTTCTCTATTAAAAGGAGGCCTTCATATCCCTTAGTTTCCTTATGGACCCTGCTGCCACGGGAGGATAGGACAAAAGATGTCTTGCAAGTTCTTTCCATAAGCACGTATGACTATTTACGGAATACATGCCTACATTATATTTATGAATTGGAGCTAGTTCTGTGTCGCCCTAGGTTATGACTGTTATATGATGAATATCATCCAACGAATTCACCGATCCAATGCGTACGAGTTTTCCACATATTGTTCTTGCTAAGTTACTATTGCTATTGCTACTGTTACAACTGCTACAAAATCATTGCTATCACTGTTACCGTTACCACTGCTATCGTTAGTACTACTATCAAAACATCATATTACTGTGCTACTGATCACTGTGCTGCAGATATTTAATCTCTAGGTGTGGTTGAATTGACAACTCAACTGCTAATACTTACAAATATTCTTTGGCTCCCCTTATGTCAAATCTAGAAATTTGGGTTGAATACTCTACCCTCGAAAACTGTTGCGATCCCCTATACTAGTGGGTTATCAGCCCCTGGTAAACACGGGCAGGTGGACTGCGACTTCCACCTATGATGTCTATATGGTTGACACCCCTGACTCCCCTCCGCGGCATTGATGTAGACGCAGAAGGGGTAACAACGGGGAACCCAACGACATCAATGCCACCACCAATAACGGCGAGGCAACAGCCGGCGATGCCGATAACACTGGAGAGGACTTTCAAGCCTCCCCCGGTACAGAACTGCATTCCCAAAGGAAACCCTGGGGACTTAGATCCCAACGACCTCTTTGAAGGGGCCGACGATAATTACATGTCAGATTCTAAGGAAGATGAGAGCCTCGGCACCGAGGATAACATCGTCCCCGAAGACCCTTCCAAACAAAAACGCTTCCGACGGTGCCTTGTCGCCACTGCTTGGAGCATGAAACGCAAGCAACAGCTGCTGTAGGTTAACACAGACACACTAAATGAAAAGTGGGTTGAAGTGCTTTCGATCGAACAATATCTAGAAGACAGGCGACATAGCACACCAAAATCATACCCACGAAGACGTCCACTGTCGGAGTTCGATAAGGCACTAGCCGCAGATGAGCCTGACCGGCCACCTAGAGGTCGAGACAGGCCAATGAGGGAAAATATCAACTCTCGACCGGCTCCACGCCGTTATGGCAAGGACCCCGTGGATTACTTAGACTCTCACGATGTTCGACGTCACATTGAGGCAAACAAGCCACCTCCTCGATCCATCTATGGCTCGAGAGGACGCGCGCCCACCGGGATTGGCGGCTACGACGCCTGGATGGATGGGAACGACCGCGCCCAAGATCAAGCCTACACACGGCTCTCCCTGACCTCCGATGGGATATCATCCAATTCCAAGGTTCATCTCACCCCATCTGTTTTAAAGATAGGGTTATGGAACACCAGTTTCCAGAAGGGTTCAAACCCATCAATATAGAATAATACGATGGACCACGGACCCAGCAATGTGGATTGAAGATTTCCTTCTCCATATACATATGGCCAACGGGGATGACCTCGACGCCATCAAATACTTTCTGCTCAAACTAAAGGGGGCGGCTAGGCACTGGCTCAATAGCTTACCTCCTCATTCTATTGGTAGCTGGGAAGCCCTCGAAGACGCTTTCCGGGGAAATTTTTAGGGCACTTACGTTCGGCCTCCGGATGCCGACGACCTCAATCGTGTCACCCAGCAGCCAGGCGAATCAGCTCGAAAGTTCTGGAACAAGTTCCTTACCAAAAAGAACCAGATCATAGATTGCTTCAACGCCGAAGCCATCGCATCATTAAAAAATAGGGATAATTGGTTTTATACCCTTAGTTGTGTCCCCCTCGTCAGGATTGCCCCTAGTTTCTGAAACACGCGGTCTTGCCCAACCCACTTTGGTTGTCTTGTGCTTTTGCCCTTTGACCGTTTGACCGTTACTTTGAAAACTTCATAAATAATTCATACTAAATCAGAAAAATGCAAATAAGATACGAAAATGTTTGGAAAAACATCACCTGTATGTCAATGTCACTTGCATTCATGACAAAAGTGTTGGTAAGTGCCCATCTGAGTTTTAGCTCTTATGATACCACCATGAACAGTAAAATCTAAAAAAAATCAAAAAAATATTGGTGGCAAAGAATGACAAATGTTTTAAGTGCTTGCCAAGTTTCATCAGGGAATGACATTCGTGAAAGTCATGGCAAAATAACAATCTATTTTCGTGTGTTGATTGTTTTTTTGCCACGACTTCCATGAATGTCATTCCTTGATGAAACTTGGCAAGCACTTAAAACATTTTTCATTCTTTGCCACCAACTTTTTTTTGAATTTCTTGAATTTTGTTAGATTTTACTATTCATTGTGGTATCATAAGAGCTAAAATCTTAGATGGGCACTTACCAACACTTTTGTCATGAATGCAAGTGACATTGACATACAGGTGATGTTTTTCCAAACATTTTGGTATCTTGTTTGCATTTTTTGATGTAGTATGAATTAGTTATGAAGTTTTCAAAGTGACAATCAAACGGTCAAAGGGCAAAAGCACAAGACGACCAAAGTGGGTTGGGAAGGACCACGTGTTTTTAGAAATAAGGGGCAATCCTGACGAGGGGGGCACAACTAAGGGTATAAAACCAATTATCCCTAAAAAATAATATCCGAGATGAATGGCTTGCTCGCCAGCTCGGCCAAGATAAGCCGAGGACCATGGCAGCCCTCACGTCACTAATGACCCGCTTTTGTGCGGGAGAAGACAGCTAGCTCGCCCGAAGCACCCATAATGGCGAAGCAGGCACCTCAGAAACGCGCGGCGCCAATGGAAAGCCTAAACGCAATAAAAATAAGCGTAGGCATAAAAATGGCGGGAGTGACACATAGGATGCTGCAGCCAATGCAGGGTTCATCGGACCTAGATCCGGACAGAAAAGGAAGCCCTTTAAAGGGAATAAGGATGGACCTAGCCAGCTAGACTGGATCCTGGATCGGCCATGCCAAATCCACGACACTCAGGACAAGCCAGCAACCCACACCAATAGGAATTGCTGGGTCTTTAAGCAGGCTGGCAAGGTTTTAACGGAGGGTCAAAATAAAACCCAAAGTCGCAGCGAAGACGAGGATGAACCTCGGCGGCCCAGCAACGAAGGCCAAAAGAAGTTCCCTAATGAGGTAACGAAGGTCAATATGATCTATGTTACCCACATCCCCAAAAGGGAGAGGAAGCATGTATTTCGGGACATCTACACGCTAGAGCCAGTCGCCCCGAAGTTTAACCCATGGTCAGCTTACCCGATCACATTTGACAAACACGACTATCCAACCGGCATCAGGCATGGCGGATCGCCAGCGCTCATCCTGGACCCAATTATCAATGGCTATCATCTGACACGCGTTCTTATGGACGAAGGGAGCAGCCTAAACTTAAACTATGAGGACACAGTAAGGAAGATGGGCATCGACTCATCTCGAATCAAGCAGAGCTCCACCACCTTCAAAGGTGTTATTCCAGGCGTTGAAGCCCGCTGCACCGGAATAGTCACCCTAGAGGTAGTCTTCGGGTCACCCGAGAACTTCAGAAGCGAGGAGTTAATCTTTGACATCGTCCCCTTCCGAAGTGGATACCACGTGCTCCTAGGGCGCACTGCTATCACACGCTTCAATGCAGACCCGCATTACGCCTATATCAAGCTCAAAATGCCAGGACCTAATGGTGTTATAATAGTAAATGGTAACACCGAACGCTCACCCCGAACGGAGGAGTAGACCGCAGCCTTCACAGCAGAGGTGCAAGTATCCGAGGAGGTAGCCCGCCGTAGTAAACGCACCGCCAACTCTTCAAAGCACACGCGTGCCGCACAAGTCGACCTCGGTATTGTACCCCCGTGCCCTAAATAGGGGTACGGGCTCCTCGTGCGCTCACCTTGGATGGGGCATTACGTCCCCAAGGTGCATAACTTTGCACTCAAAATTTCTTGGGGAGCCAACGGAAGCGTCGGATCAGCTTGACCGAAAAACGACGCAGCTTCGAGCTCCCATATCAGCAAAATTCTATCATAGAGTTTGCCAATAATAAGTATGCCAATGTGGCCTCAACCACACAGCGGACATCTGCAAGACCTCCTTCAAAGGGCTCGGCCAACAAATGCTTCAAGCGCATAAAGGGCCGAGATCGCATTAGTCCTCTTTAGTCCTCATTATCAACGACGACAAGCTGGTCAACAGCTCGGAAGCGCAGACGTGTGATAGGTGCAGACCGGGCTTCTGCAGCCGATGATAATATCTGCCCTATTTTTTCTTCCTCCTCCTATTTCCTTACATTGTATTCTTGTAGTTCCTCTCGTTGCAACTCAGCATGTAAAGCTTGATGTTATAAAATAAAGAAATCATGCCTTTTAAGGTCCTTATTGAATTTCTGTACAAGCATTGCCTTTGAGCTACAAGAATGTTATTAAGATACAAATGTTCTAGGGGCTCCATTCCCCTGCCCTTAAGTACAAGTCCAAAGTGCCCGGCGTCTCGAATTTTGCTTTATATGCATCAGTTTCGAACCTAGATTTTGGTCAATAGTAGGGTTACCCGGCTCCTATGTGTACCTCTTACGTTCCCGGTAAATTCGGCTAAGGGTGTAATGGGAGAACTGCAGCGATAGTGCCGTCAATTTAATTGGCTGAGCACCTCAGTGGAGGAACCCGAAAACGACTATCTGGGTAAGCGAAAACTGGTCGGCAATCCTGATATGTCTCCAACGTATCTATAATTTTTTATTGTTCCATGTTGTTATATTATCATTCTTGGATGTTTTATATTCATTTTATAGCAACTTTATATCATTTTTTGGGACTAACCTATTGACATAGTGCCCAGTGCCAGTTGTTGTTTTTTGCTTGTTTTTACTTCATAGAATATCAGTACCAAACGAAGTCCCAATGCCGCAAAACTTTTTGGAGATTTTTTTGGACCAGAAGACAACTTGGGAGCCAAGGAAGCACCAGAGGGGAGGCCCGTGGGGCCCACAACCCACCAGGGCACGCCAAAGGCCCCTGGCAGCCCAGGTGGGTGGTGGGGCCCACGGGAGTCCTCTCCACCGCCTCTCAGCTCTATAAATACCCAAATATTCTAGAAACCCTGGGGGAGTCATCGAAACACAATTCCAGCTGCCGCAAGTGTTGGGGATCATTGCATGGAAAACAAAAAAATTCTATGCACACGCAAAATCTATCCATGGAGATGCATAGCTACGGGAGGGGAGAGTATGTCTACGTACCCTCGTAGATCATTTAGCGGAAGCATTTATCAACGTGGTTGATGTAGTCGTACACCTTCACGATTCAACCGATCAAGTACCGAACGTACGACACCTCCACGTTCAGCACACGTTTAGCTCGATGACGCCCTCGCCTTCTTGATCCAGCAAGACAGGCAAAGTAGTAGATGAGTTTCGGAATAACGACGGTGTGATGACGGTGGTGGTGAACTTATTCTGCAGGGCTTCGCCATGCACTGCAGAAAAACTAGACAAATGATGAAACCGGGGAGAGGGGCGCCGCACACTGCTTGTGGATTGTCGTGTGTTTGTGTGGCGCCCCCTCCCACTCATATATATAGGTGGGGGGAGGAGGGGCAGCCAGGATGCGCCCCAAGGGTGGCCGTCGGCCCCCTTGGGCGCCTACCCTATGGCGCCCCCTTCCTTTTCTGGTGCCTGGGAGAAGGCAGTAGGGGGTGGCACCCCCCCTTCCCTTTTTCTCATGTGGGAGAAAAGGCAAGAGGGGCTAGTCCTCTCCCTTTCCTTCCCTAGGGCCAGCGCCATGAGGTGGAGGTGCACCAGCCCCATGTGGGCTGGTGTGCACTCCCTCGTTGGCCCGTTTGGCCCATTAAACTCCCGGGGCCTCCCGGAAGCCCTGCCGGTGATCTGAGTACTACCTGATACATTCCGAAACCTTTCCGGTGACCAAATAACATCGTGCTATATATCAATCTTTACCTCCGGACCATTCCGAAGCTCCTCTACATGTTCGTGATCTCATCCGGGACCCTGAACAACATTCGGTCACCAACTCACATAACTCATATAATACTATATCATCAATGAACGTTAAGCGTGCGGACCCTACAGGTTCGAGAATGATGTAGACATGATCGAGACGCCTCTCCGATCAATAACCAATAGCGGGACCTGGATGCCCATATTGGTTCCTACATATTCTTTGAAGATCTTTATCAGTCGAACGTTTATGACTGTCGGATTCAGGGCTCCGCAGACCCAAGAAGGTTCGAACTCTGGGGCGTGTGCGAAGAACTCAACCTATCTAGCCTACCAGCTCATCGCCCCACTGCCCAGCCTAGCCAGACTCGCGTGAACAAGGAAGAAGATGAACACAGCAGTTTACCCACGTTCGGGCCACCTTGCGGTGTAAAACCCTACTCCTGCTTTGTGGTGGATTGACCTCACGAGGGGCTGAGGATGAACAAGTACAGAGGATGAACAACCTCGCGAGGTCCCGGGGGTGAGAGTGAGTCGACCTCTTCTATGGTGCTGGCTAACCTATCTTTATAGTGGCCTCGGTCCTCTTCCCCCAAAACGTAGGTGGGAAGGGATCCCACAGTGGCCAATTTGAAAGAGGAGAAGTAGTACATCTTATCCTGACGAAAGGTGGTCTTCGCGTGCAAAGCTTCTGGTCACGACGTAGTGGTGGGCTCGGCGATGACATCCGTCCTGCCGTGCTGGTGGTCTTGGTCTTGTAGCGCCGGAATGGAAACCTTTGGTAGGTTCCTCGGGAACCCACTCCTGTCCTTGCCTCCTTAGCACCAAAGAGGAAACTACCTTCTCTACGCCCGTTGGCGCCCACCTGGACTTGGTTGTCATGGCTTGCGTCATCGTAGCCTCATGAGGTTGTTACCTGCATAGAAATCTCTGCTCCTTGGGAGGCAGCCTGGGGAGGCCGCTCCCTCCGGAGGTCTTGGCGTCGTCCGCCTCACGAGGCTTGGCCCCTCGCGAGGGTCTTGTCTTGATGGTCTTGGAGGTGGGCCGTACCAGGCCGTCGAAGGAGCCACGCCATGGGCCGCAGGCAGGCAAGTCTGGGTACCCCAGTTCCCAGAACACCGACAGTAGCCCCCGGGCCCAAGGCGGGCTCGAGCTTGGCTTTGAGGTGAAGCCAAAGGGCAATGGCGAAGTGCCGCGGGCCCCAATCGCCTGCGGGCAAATTGACACATGGCGCTTGACGGGATGCATATTCCTTCCGCCTCCCCACGTCGCCTCGGCAACCACCCGGTACTGACAAAAGGCTGGCTCGCACCGCCAGGCCATCATTACTCCTCCTCGCCTCGCTTAAGATCCGCTTTCCACTTCCGCGGACCTCTCCAGATCCAATCGAGCTCGGCTTCCTCTTTTCCTTCTCCAACTCTGGCGCCGGCAACCTTGCAGATGGCCCCCAAGAAGTTGAAGCCTGCGGCACCAGCTGCAAGCTCTCCTCCTTCTCCTGCACCGGCACTCAACGCGTCCTCCATCACCGAGGAGGGGCACCTCGCTGTCGTGCTCCCTTTTACGGTGAGCGATGAGAACGTGTGGAAGGAGACCATGGTCCTAGCCGGCTCCGCCGAGCAGTGAACTCTGGCTCAGACGGTTTACCCCTTCTTCCTCCACAGCATCTTCACGGGGCTAGTCCCCCCTCTCTGCGAGTTCTTCACTGCCGTCCTTGACCACTACCAGATCCACGCCCTACATTTCCAACCCAACTCCATCCTCCTCCTGTCCATCTTTGCCTTTTACTGCGGGGCATTCGTGGGCGTGAGGCCCTCCGTGCCACTTCTCCGGCACTTCTTCTCCCTGCGGCTGCATGATCCGACCCAGCACTCTGGCTGCGTGTCCTTCATTATGGTCCACAAGAACAACATGCTCATGAGGGCCGGGAAGAAGGTGGAAAGGTTTCGGCATCGCTGGGTCTTCTTGGACACCAAGGGCCTTGACAAGCGACTGGAGCTTCCGACCACGCTGCCCGAGCGGCTCTAGAGGTGGAGTCATGAGAAGTTCTCCGACCCCCGGGCGGCGCTTGTCCTGAGGAAGATGACCTCAGACATGGACGCCAGGGCGCTGACGGGGGGCATGCTCGCGAAAGAGTTCCTGACGCAGCGTCTTGCACCGCTCCAATCGCACACATGCCCCATGTGGGTGTTCCAGGGCGCGACGGACGACATCAGGCTGCGCTCGGGGAGCTTGACGGGCGAGGAGCTGGACAAGGCCATGAGCATCCTGCTCAAGGACGAGCCAGGTGACCTTCATGAGGTCTACGCTTCGCTGTACCGCTGCGCCGACAGGGAGGCGGTGGTTGCCGCCAGGCCCATCTTCAACGAGCTGGGGCTCACGTCGCCTGAGTGCCCCAGCTCCCCGGTGCCGGTATCCTCCAGCACTAGTGTCTGTGAAGAGGGCGAGGAGGACTCAGAGGCAACCGAGGACGACACGGCGGAGATCTCTCCCCCGTCTCAGGGCGAGCTCCTCCGCAGCCTCGCAGACAACGACGCCGACGAGCCCCCGTCCATGGGATCCCCACGCTCCGCCGGGGTCCTCACGAGGTTTGAGCCCCTCCCCGGACCCCGCGAGGGTCAGGCCAGGCAACCCCAAAAAAGAGCGGGGCATCACACCTCTCGAGGGGCACCCTTCCTGCCGCCGAAACGGATGCGGTCCCGCAGGCCATGCCCCCTCGAGGCAGCAGCCCGGTCTTGCCACGCAGCGCCACGCTGGGGCCGGCCGGAGAGCACTGATACGTCTCCAATGTGTCTATAATTTTTGATTGTTCCATGCTATTATATTATCTGTTTTGCATGTTTTATATGCATTAATATGCTATTTTATATTATTTTTGGGACTAACCTATTAACCTAGAGCCCAGTGCCAGTTTTTGTTTTTTCCTTGTTTTTGAGTTTTACAGAAAAGGAATATCAAACGGAGTCCAAACGAGCTGAAAATTTATGGTGATTTTTTATGGACCAGAAGAAGCCCACGGAGCATCGGAGTTGGGCCAGAAGAGTCCCGAGGCAACCACAAGGGTGGGGGCGCCCCCCTTGGGCGTGCCCCCCTAGGGCACGCCCCTGGCTTGTGGACTCCTCGGGAACCCCCCTGACTTGTTTCCAACGCCAAAAATTCCTATAAATATAGAAACCCCGGAAAAGAAACCTAGAATGGAAGTTCCGCCGCCGCAAGCCTCTGTAGCCACGAAAAACCTATCAGGAGCCCGTTCCGGCGCCCTGCCGGAGGGGGAAATCATCACCGAAGGCCATCTTCATCATCCCGGCGGTCACCATGACGAGGAGGGAGTAGTTCACCCTCAGGGCTGAGGGTATGTACCAGTAGCTATGTGTTTGATCTCTCTCTCTCGTGTTCTTGATTTGGCACGATCTTGATGTACCGGGAGCTTTGTTATTATAGTTGGATCATATGGTGTTCTTACCCCTCTACTTTCTTGTGATGAATTGAGTCTTACTCTTTGAGGTTTTGTTGTGTTGGATTGAGTATTGGATTTGAGAACACTTGATGTATGTCTTGTGATGGGATAGCTGTGGTGACAATGGGATGTTCTATTGATTCACTTGATGTATGTTTTGGCACTCAACTCACGGATTCCCGAGGTGACATTGGGGTAATCTATGCATAGGGGTTGATGCACATTTTCGTCCTACGTTCTCCGATAGAAACTTTGGAGTGATTCTTTGTTGCACGTTATTGAGGGATTGTTATATGATCTAATTATGTTATCATTGTTGAGAGAATTTGCACTAGTGAAAGTATGAACCCTAGGCCTTGTTTTCAAGCATTGCAATATTGTTTTTGCTCACTTTTGTTACTAGTTACCTTGCTTTTTTATATTTTTAGATTACAAAAACCTATATCTACTATCCATATTACACTTGTATCACCATCTCTTCGCCGAACTAGTGCACCTATACAATTTACCATTGTATTGGGTGTGTTGGGGACACAAGAGACTCTTTGTTATTTGGTTGCAGGGTTGTTTGAGAGATACCATCTTCATCCTACGCCTCCCACGGATTGATAAACCTTAGGTCATCCACTTGAGGGAAAATTGCTACTGTCCTACAAAACTCTGCGCTTGGAGGCCCAACACGAGTCTACAAGAAGAAGGTTGCGTAGTAGACATCAAGCTCTTTTCTGGCGCCGTTGCCGTGGAGGTGAGTGCGTGAAGGTATATCTTTAGATCTTGCAATTGAATCTTTTAGTTTCTTGTTTTGTCACTTGTTTAGTCTATAAAATAAAACTACAAAAACTGGAATTGAGGTTACCTCATATGCTTCATCTTTTTCATGTCTTTCATGAAAATGATGGAAAGGAAAATTGTGCTCAAGTATTAGAAGAAGAAGTCAATAAAATGTTTGGCTCTAAATTTTTGAATGATAACATGATTGCAATGTTTTTAGTGTGCTTGCTATGAATATTCATGATACTAATGATGATTGCACTAGTCATGATAAAGATGTTTCTTATAAGCATGTCAATTTTTGTGGAGTGAATAGAGTTTGTGAAGACATGCCTTATAGGGATGATAGATTTTGTAAGAAGCATAAACATGATGAAACCAATTGGTGGCTTAAGGTGATAGATAAATTTGCTACAAAATTATGCTCTCTTCATCCCATTACTTGTGAACTTTGCAATAGAGTTGGTCATCTTAATTTCCAATGCACACTTTTTCATGATCGAATCGTGGCTAAAAATAGCAATAACTTGATCACCCTTGAACTTTATAATGAACTTTGTTTATTTTTGGGGTGTGAAGAATTATCACATAAAAATAGTTGGTTTGAAGCATTCATACTCACCGACCACGTTGAAACTACTCTTAAAGAAATATATATGTTTTGCATGGTAAATTGCAAGGAAAATGCTTATATTGCCAACTAAAAAAAGATGGGAAACCCAATAGAATATAAAAGTACTAATGAAAGGGTAAAGATTTCCACTTTCCCTCCTATTGTCTCTCGTGGTGAAATAGGTTACAAGAATGAGCTCCCTATGCAACCAATCTCATCAATAAGGAGCTCCAAAAAGTTGATTAAACCCACACGTGATGTGGAGAAGAAAAAGAAAAGACGGAGAAGCAAAGGTAAAAAGGTATCCCTCCCAAATGATGTTGCTCCTATTATTGTTATGCCTCATGAGAATGAATCAAAAATAAATGTGGAAGATGATATACTTGATGATGATATTGATTCTTTGTCTTATGGTACAATGTCCGAAGAAACTATTGAGGATGATTTTGTTATGCCTATTACTCATTGTGATGATTATGATTGGGAAAATAATGATACTTCTTATAATCTTGAAAATCTTTTTGGCACCAACTTGGAAAATTGTGATGTTAATAATTGCTATACTATTGGTGCTATTCATACTATTAATGATGAGAGTGATTATGCTTATGATATGCAAAGCCACAAGCTTGGGGATGCTGTGTTTGATGAGAATGACATGTTTGAGAATTTATTTGCTGTAATTAACGTTTGTCCCAAGCTTGGGGATGCTATGCTTGATGAAGATGATATTTTTTGTCCCCCAAGTTTTGATGAGCAAATTTATTATGATGATAGCACACCTCCTATTTATGATGATTGCAATATTTATGAAAGCGGGTTTGGAAGAGTGTCAACTTTAGATAATAATTATCCCACTATTTTGGAGGGTGTTGAATCTTATTATTATGATAAAAGTGGATTTGGAGAGGTCATGACTTTATTTAGTAATGATTCCACTATCTTGGAAGAGGTTTCAATTGATTATGATGAGAACAAAGTTGCTACTTATGATGATTATTATGATGACACTTATGTTATAAAAAGTAGTGATGATTATATTTATAAAGCTTGTCATAATTATGATTACCCTTTTTCTGAACATTACTCTTTTAATGTGGAAACAATTTATAGCATTCGAGTTTCTTATGATACTCCCATTATTCCGAATGAGAATAAATTTGCTTATGTGGAGAGTAATAAAATTTCTATGCTTGTGCATCATGAAAATAATGCTTTATGTGATAGTTATATTGTTGAATTCATTCATGATGCTACTGAAAATTATTATGAGAGAGGAACTTATGCTTTTACATATCTCAATAATATCAAGTTTCCTCTCTATGTGTTGAAAGTTTTGAAGTCATGCTTGTTTTGCCTTGCTATGCTAGTTGATTCTTGTTCCGATAAATTGTTTGCTCACAAAATCCCTATGCATAGGAATTGGGTTAGACTTAAATTTGCTATTCATATGCTTCATGATGCTCCCATTATGTTTCAATTCTTATCTTTTATGTGAGCATCATTGAAATCATCATGCCTAGCTAAAAAGACATTAAAGAAAAGCGCTTGTTGGGAGACAACCCAATATTTACCCCTACTATTTTTGTGTGTTCACATGATTAAGTTACTGTAGTAATCATGTTTTATAGCTTTTGTTTGAATAAAGTGCCAAGTAAAGCCTTTGGGATAGTGTGGTTGATAGTTGATTTGATTCTGTGCAAAAACAGAAACTTTTGCGTCCAGTAACAGAATTGTTAAAATTCACTGGAACGTGGAAAAACTCTGAATTTTTTACAGAGGATTGTATACAAATTTGCTACGTTTTACTAAATTTTCAGAATTTTTGGAGTAACATAAGTATGAGCTTAATTCAGATCTTTACAGACTATTCTGTTTTTGACAGATTCTGTTTCCAATGCATAGTTTGCTTGTTTTCTAGTTTCTATGGCTTATATTGCTCAATATAAATTGTAGGAATGATAGGGTACAGTAGGCATCATGAGAGAAAAATTATGAATCATGTCTTGACAGTACCAAAGTGAATGATTTGTTTTATTATACTAACAGATCTTACGAGTTTTCTGTTGAGTTTTGTGTTGTGAAGTTTTCAAGTTTTGGGTAAAGATTTGATGGACTACGGAATAAGGAGTGGCAAGAGCCTAAGTTGGGGATGCCCAAGGCACCCAAGGTAATATTCAAGGACAACCAAGCATCTAAGCTTGGGGATGCCCCGGATGGCATCCCCTCTTTCGTCTTCAATCCATCGGTAAATTTACTTGAGGCTATATTTTTATTCACCACATGATATGTGTTTTGCTTGGAGCGTCTTGTATGATATGAGTCTTTGCTTTTTAGTTTGCCACAATCATCCTTGCTGGACACACCTTTTGAGAGGGACACACATTAATCGTGAATTTATTAGAATACCCTATGTGCTTCATTTATATCTTTTGAGCTAGGTAGTTGCTCTAGTGCTTCACTTATATCTTTTTAGAGCACGGCGGTGGTTTTATTTTGAAGAAATTGATGAACTCTTCATGCTTCACTTATATTATTTTGGGAGTCTCTAAACAGCATGGTAATTTACTTAGGTTATGAATTTAGTCCTAATATGATGGGCATCCAAGAGGGATATAATAAAAACTTTCATGAAGTGCATCGAATATATGAGAAGTTTGATTCCTTTCATTTGTTTTGAGATATAAAGATGGTGATATTAGAGTCATGCTAGTGAGTAATTGTGGATTGGTAGAAATACTTGTGTTAAAGTTTGTGATTCCCGTAGCATGCACGTATGGTGAACCGTTATGTGATGAAGTCAGAGCATGATTTATTTATTGATTGTCTTCCTTATGAGTGGCGGTCGGGGACGAGCGATGGTCTTTTCCTACCAATCTATCTCCCTAGGAGCATGCGTGTAGTACTTTGTTTTGATAGCTAATAGACTTTTGCAATAAGCATGTGAGTTCTTTATGACTAATGTTGAGTCCATGGATTATACACACTCTCATCTTTCCACCATATACCTTCCTCAAAACAGCCACCATACCTACCTATTATGGCATTTCCATAGCCATTCCGAGATATATTGCCATGCAACTTCCACCGTTCTGTTTATTATGACACGCTTCATCATTGTCATATGCTTTGCATGATCATGTAGTTGACATCGTATTTGTGGCAAAGCCACCATTCATATATTTTTTATACATGTCACTCTTGAGTCATTGCACATCCAGGTACACCGTCGGAGGCATTCATATAGAGTCATATTTTGTTCTAAGTATCGAGTTGTAATTCTTGAGTTGTAAGTAAATAAAAGTGTGATGATCATCATTATTAGAGCATTGTCCCATGTGAGGAAAGGATGATGGACACTATGATTCCCCCACAAGTTGGGATGAGACTCTGGACGAAAAATAAAATAAAAAAGAAGAAAGAAAAAAAAGTGAAAAGAAAAAAGAGAGGCCAAAGAGCCCCCAAAAAAATGAGAGAAAAGAGAGAAGGGGCAATG
This sequence comes from Thinopyrum elongatum, assembly GCA_011799875.1. Taxonomy (NCBI): domain Eukaryota; kingdom Viridiplantae; phylum Streptophyta; class Magnoliopsida; order Poales; family Poaceae; genus Thinopyrum; species Thinopyrum elongatum. The sequence continues at coordinate 232,099,028 of CM022298.1, forward strand.
CTACTATCCTTTTTCCACACTTGTGCTTCAAAGTAGCACCATGATCTTCATGATAGAGAGTCTCCTATATTGTCACTTTCATATACTAGTGGGAATTTTTCATTATAGAACTTGGCTTGTATATTCCAATGATGGGCTTCCTCAAATTGCCCTAGGTCTTCGTGAGCAAGCAAGTTGGATGCACACCCACTTAGTTTCTTTTGAGCTTTTCATACACTTATAGCTCTAGTGCATCCGTTGCATGGCAATCCCAATTCAATCACATTGATATCTATTGATGGGCATCTCCATAACCCGTTAATACGCCTAGTTGATGTGAGACTATCTCGTTCTTTTTGTCTTCTCCACAACCACCATATTCTATTCCACCTATAGTGCTATATCCATGGCTCACGCTCATTTATTGCGTGAAAGTTGAAAAAGTTTGAGAACATCAAAAGTATGAAACAATTGCTTGGCTTGTCATCGGGGTTGTGCATGATGAAATACTTTGTGTGATGAACATGGAGCATAGCTAGACTATATGATTTTGTAGGGATAACTTTCTTTGTCCATGATATTTTGAGAAGACATGATTGCTTTATTAGTATGCTTGAAGTATTATTGATTTTATGTCAATATTAAACTTTTGTTTTGAATCTTATGGATCTGAATATTCTTGCCACAATAAAGAAAATTACATGGATAAATATGTTAGGTAGCATTCCACATCAATAATTCTATTTTTATCATTTACCTACTGCAGGACGAGCAGGAATTAAGCTTGGGGATGCTTGATACGTCTCCAACGTATCTATAATTTTTTATTGTTCCATGCTATTATATTATCTGTTTTGGATGTTTTATATGCATTAATATGCTATTTTATATTATTTTTGGGACTAACCTATTAACCTAGAGCCCAGTGCCAGTTTTTGTTTTTTCCATGTTTTTGAGTTTTACAGAAAAGGAATATCAAACGGAGTCCAAACGAGCTAAAAATTTACGGTGATTTTTTATGGACCAGAAGAAGCCCACGGAGCATCGGAGTTGGGCCAAAAGAGTCCCGAGGCAACCACAAGGGTGGGGGCGCGCCCCTGGCTTGTGGACTCCTCGGGAACCCCCTGACTTGTTTCCAACGCCAAAAATTCCTATAAATATAGAAACCCCCGAAAAGAAACCTAGATCAGAAGTTCCGCTGCCGCAAGCCTCTGTAGCCATGAAAAACTAATCGGGAGCCCGTTTTGGCACCCTACCGGGGGGGGGGGGGAATCATCACCGGAGGCCATCTTCATCATCCCGGCGGTCTCCATGACGAGGAGGGAGTAGTTCACCCTCAGGGCTGAGGGTATGTACCAATAGCTATGTGTTTGATCTCTCTCTCTCTCTCGTGTTCTTGATTTGGCACGATCTTGATGTACCGCGAGCTTTGTTATTATAGTTGGATCATATGGTGTTCTTACCCCTCTACTTTCTTATGATGAATTGAGTCTTACTCTTTGAGGTTTCATTATGTTGAATTGAGTATTGGATTTGAGAACACTTGATGTATGTCTTGCGATGGGATATCTGTGGTGACAATGGGATGTTCTATTGATTCACTTGATGTATGTTTTGGCACTCAACTCGCGGATTCCCGAGGTGACATTGGTGTAATCTATGCATAGGGGTTGATGCACGTTTTCGTCCTAGTTTCTCCGATAGAAACTTTGGAGTGATTCTTTGTTGCACGTTATTGAGGGATTGTTATATGATCTAATTATGTTATCATTGTTGAGGGAATTTGCACTAGTGAAAGTATGAACCCTAGGCCTTGTTTTCAAGCATTGCTATACCATTTTTGCTCACTTTTGTTACTAGTTACCTTGCTGTTTTTATATTTTCAGATTACAAAAACCTATATCTACTATCCATATTACACTTGTATCACCATCTCTTCGCCAAACTAGTGCACCTATACAATTTACCATTGTATTGGGTGTGTTGGGGACACAAGAGACTCTTTGTTATTTGGTTGCAGGGTTGTTTGAGAGATACCATCTTCATCTTATGCCTCCCACGGATTGATAAACCTTAGGTCATCCAGTTGACAGAAAATTGAGACTATCCTACAAAACTTTGCGCTTGGAGGCCCAACACGAGTCTACAAGAAGAAGGTTGCATAGTAGACGTCAAGCACCTCGCCGACTCTCCAAGCCCGACCAAGGCAGCGCCAAAGAAGGGCGGTGGTGACCCAGCCCCGGCTAGGAAGAGGGCGTACATCAACCACGACGAGTAAGCACTTTACCTTGCTGTTGTTTATCTTAGATCGGCACCATGCCCATAGTGCTCTCCTCATAAAGACCAGGATGGGCGTCGTGGTGAAGAAGAGCAAGGTAGGAGCCTGGACTCCGGAGGCGCCACATCTTGCTGCAGCCGCAACGACTTCGACATAGGTGGGGGAGGACGTCCCTCGTCTCATTGCGGCGAAGCAGGCCCCTTAGGACATGGTGGTGCAGCCTCGCGAGGAACCTGCCCCCGTGGGCCCGCAGGGCACGGAACCGTCCATGCCTGTCACGCTCGAGGGGAGCTCGGAGCCCCCGGAGCCCCAAGCCATTCTTGCTACCGCTTCTCCGGTGATGGCGCCAGCCGACGGGCTGGTGCCGTCTCCTTCCCAGGCCCTCGCGCTAGCGGACCGCGGCCCCCTCATCAGGCCGGGCGCTCTGGACGACACCCACGCTGCGCTCGAGCAGCTCTGGGCCGATCTTCAGGACGCCGATAGGTGCCTCGTGAGGGAGTGCCTGGGGCTTGTCTCGGGGTGGCTCCAGGCCGACACGTCTGCCAAGACGGCTTGGGCCGGGCCGAGGCCGCCACCGCGGAAGGTAGGAAGGAGGCCGCCAAAGCCAAGGAAGCTTGTGACGCAGCGTTGGCCAACGCTGCATCCGCCGAGGAGCGCCGCGCCGAGGCAGAGGCCTAGCTGAAGGCCCTCAAGGAAGAGCAAGCCACGTGCGCCCAGCGGCTCCAGCAACGGGAGGAGGACTTGAAGGCCCGTGAAGCGGAGTCTGCCGACCGCGACGCCAAGCTGAAGCAGGTGGCCGCCGACCAGGCCGCGGAGCGCAGTCGCCTAGCTGCACTAAAGAAGGAGGTGGCTGACGCTCAAGCATCCCACACCCAGCACGTCTCCGAGTCGGCAGCCCAACTGGAGGCCAGGGAGAAGGCCCTTGCCGCTGCTGAGAAGAAAACGGCCACAAGACATGAGGCCTTCCTCTCCCATGAGCTCGGATTTCGCGAGGCGCTGTGCTTCATCCATGGAGGAGGGTACGAAGAGCCACTGGTGACCCCTGAAGATGGCCTTGCAGGGCTCCTCCCCAAGCTTGTCGAAGCGCTTAAGGGTGCCGCCGCTGAAGTGGACTCCTTCTTGCAGGTGGAGTGCCGCTCGCTCTTCACTGCGGCTGCGACGCGCGTCTTCAGCCATCTTTATCTCTAGGACCCAAGCATCGACCTCGGCGCACTGATCCACTCGGTGGCTCCCAAGTCTCACGCCACCGCTGCGGAGGCCATGAAGGATCAGGTAGATGCCCTGCTGAAGAAGTTCCTCTGCATCCCCGATCCCGAGGCCCTGGCGATGGAGGCCGGTGGCGACGAGGATGGCGGCAGCGACGTCGATGACGAGCTCCCGGCGACCAGGACAAGCGGCGGTGATGGCCAAGGCAGTGGTGGCGCTTCTTCCTAGCTTCATTCCTGCAATATTTACCGTGCCTCATGGAGCCGTAAGACTTTGGTTTGAATTTGTGGAACACTGCGTGTTTTGTAATAATTTCTAGAACTCCGCGATTTTCTTTTCGTGCTTGGTATCCTTCTTGTTTGCTTTTGTGCTCTGCGTCGGCAGGGCCCAGCCCCGCGCATACCTCGACCGCCGTTGGGGCGTCCGGATCACCAGGACGAGACCAAGGGGCGAGGGGCTACATGACTAGTGAGGCCCCTGAGTCGCGATGCTCAGGGGTCCCCCTTGACGTACAAGCAGCCTTAATTTTCTGCATCGGCAGGGACCAGCCCCGCACATACCTCGACCGCCGTTGGGGTGTTCGGATCACCAGGATGAGACCAAGGGGCGAGGGGCTACGTGACTAGTGAGGCCCCTGAGTCGCGATGCTCAGGGGTCCCCCTTGATGTACGAACAACCTCCATGAAGGAAAGCGAGCAGCGTCTAAGCTAAGCCGGAGTCCTCCATACCATTCCTTGGGGGGACGCAGCCTCTACCAAGACTGCGGAACCCCCACCTGGCGTGCCAAATGTCGGATTCAGGGCTCCGCATACCCAAGAAGGTTCGAACTCTGGGGCGTGTGCGAACAACTCAACCTATCCAGCCTACCAGCTCGTCGCCCCACTGCCTAGCCTAGCCGGACTCGCGTGAGCAAGGAAGAAGATGAACATGACAGTTTACCCACGTTCGGGCCACCTTGCGGTGTAAAACCCTACTCCTTCTTTGTGGTGGATTGACCTCACGAGGGGCTGAGGATGAACAAGTACAGAGGATGAACAACCTCGCGAGGTCCCGGGGGTGAGAGTGAGTCGACCCCTTCTATGGTGGTGGCTAACCTATCTTTATAGCGGCCTCAGTCCTCTTCCCCCAAAATGTAGGCGGGAAGGGATCCCATAGTGGCCAATTTGAAAGGGGACAAGTAGTACATCTTATCTTAACAAAAGGTGGTCTTCACCTGCAAAGCTTCTGGTCGTGACACAGTGGTGGGCTCGGCGATGACATCCGTCCTGCCGTGCTTGTGGTCTTGGTCTTGTAGCGCTGGAATGGAAACCTTTGGTAGATTCCTCGGGAACCCACGCCTGTCCTTGCCTCCTTAGCACCAAAGAGGAAACTGCCTTCTCTACGCCCGCTGGTGCCCGCCTAGCCTTAGTCATCATGGCTTGCGTCATCGCAGCCTCATGAGGCTGGTACCTGCATAGAAATCTCCGCTCCTTGGGAGGCAGCCTGGAGAGGCCACTCCCTCCGGAGGTCTTGGTGTCGTCCGCCTCGCGAGGCTTGGCCCCTCGCGAGGGTCTTGTCTTGATGGTCTTGGTGGTGGGCTGTACCAGGCCATCGAAGGAGCCACGCCATGGGCCGTAGGCAGGCAAGTCTAGGTACCCCGGTTCCTAGAATGCTGACAGTAGCCCTGGGCCCAAGGCGCACTCGAGCTTGGCTTCGAGGCGAAGCCAAAGTGCAAGGGCGAAGCACCACAGGCCCCAATCGCCTGCGAGCAAGTTGACGCGTGGCGCCTGACGGGACGCGGACGCCTTCTGCCTCCCCACGTCGCCTTGGCAACCACCCGGTACTGACAAAAGGCTGGCTAGCACCGCCAGGCCATCATTACTCCTCGCCTCGCTTCAGAACCCCTTTCCCCTTCTGCAGACCTCTCCAGATCCAATCAAGCCCAGCTTCCTCGTTTCCTTCTCCAACTCCGGCGCCGGCAACCTTGCTGATGGCCCCCCAAGAAGTCAAAGCCTGTGGCACCAGCCGCAAGCTCTCCTCCTTCTCCTGCGCCGGCACTCAATGTGTCCTCCATCACTGAGGAGGGGCACCTCGCCATCGTGCTCCCTTTTATGGGGAGCGACGAGAACGAGTGGAAGGAGACCATAGTCCTGGCCGGCTTCGCCGAGCAGCGGACTCTGGCTCAGACGGTTTACCCCTTCTTCCTCCACAGCATCTTCATGGGGCTTGTCCCCCCTCTCTTCGAGTTCTTCACCGCCGTCCTTGACCACTACCAGATGCACGCCCTGCATTTCCAACCCAACTCCATCCTCCTCCTGTCCATCTTTGCCTTTTACTGCGAGGCATTCGTGGGCGTGAGGCCCTCCGTGCCACTTCTCCGGCACTTCTGCTCCCTGCGGCTGCACGATCTGACCCAGCGCTCTGGCTGCGTGTCCTTCATCGCGGTCCACAAGAACAACATGCTCATGAGGGCCGGGAAGAAGGTGGAAAGCTTCCGGCATCGCTGGGTCTTCGTGGACACCAAGGGCCTTGACGAGCGACTGGAGCTTCCGACCACGCTGCCCAAGCGGCTCGAGAGGTGGAGTCATGAGAAGTTCTCCGACCCCTGGGTGGCGCTTGTCCTGAGGAAGATGACCTCAGACATGGACGTCAGGGCGCTGATGGGGGGCATGCTCATGAAAGAGTTCCTGACGTAGCGTCTTGCTCTGCTCCAATCGCACACGCACCCCATGTGGGAGTTCCAGGGTGTGACGTACGACATCAGGCTGTGCTCGGGGAGCTTGACGGGCGAGGAGCTGGACAAGGCCATGAGCATCCTACTCGAGGATGAGCCAGGTGACCTTCCGGAGGCCTACGCTCCACTGTACCGCCGCGCCGACAGGGAGGCGGTGGTTGCCGTGATGCCCATCTTCAATGAGCTGGGGCTCACGTCGCCTGAGCGCCCAGCTCCCCGGTGCCGGTATCCTCCGACCCTAGTGTCGGTGAAGAGGGTGAGGAGGACTCGGAGGCAACGGAGGACGACGTGGCGGAGATCTCTCCCCTGTCTCAGAGCGAGCTCCTCCCTAGCCTCGCAGATGATGACACCGACGAGCCCCCGGCCATGGGATCCCCATTCTCTACCGGGGTCCTCACGAGGTTCGGAGCCACTTCCCGGACCCCGCAAGGGTCAGGACAGGCAACCCCAAAAAAGAGCGGGGCGTCACCTCTCTCAAGGGGCACCCTTCCTGCCGCTGGAGTCGATGCGGTCCTGCAGGCCGTGCCCCCTCAGGGCGGCAGCTCCGTCTTGCCAGGCAGCGCTGTGCTGGGGCCGGCCGGAGAGCACCTCGCCGACTCTCCAAGCCCGACCAAGGCCGCGCCAAAGAAGGGCGGAGGTGCCCCGGCCCCGGCCAGGAAGAGGGCGTACATCGACCCCTGACGAGTAAGCACTTTGTTGTTGTTTATCTTAGATCGGCACCATGCCCATAGTGCTCTCCTCCTGATGACCAGGATGGGCGTCGTGGTGAAGAAGAGGAAGGAAGGAGCCCGGACTCCAGAGGCGCCACCTCTTGCTGCAGCCGCAATGACTCCGGCACAGGCGGGGGAGGACATCCATCGTCTCCTCGCGGCGAAGCAGGCCCCTCAGGACATGGTGGTGCAGCCTCGTGAGGAACCTACCCCCGCGGGCCTGCAGGGAGCAGAACCGTCCATGGCCGTCACGCTCGAGGGGAGCTCGGAGCCCCCAGCGCCCCAAGCCGTTCTTGCTACCGCTTCTCCGGTGATGGCGCCAGCCGACGGGCTGGTGCCGTCTCCTTCCCAGGCCTTCGCGCTAGCGGACCGTGGCCCCCTCATCAGGCCGGGCGCTCTGGATGATGCCGACGCTGCGCTTGAGCAGCTCCGGGCCGATCTTCAGGACACTGACAGGTGCCTCGTGAGGGAGCGCCTGGGGCTTGTCTTGGGGTGGCTATAGGCCAACACGTCTGCTAAGACGGCTTGGGGCCGGGCCAAGGCCACCACCGTGGAAGGCAGGAAGGAGGCCGCCGAAGCCAAGGAAGCTCATGACATAGTGTTGGCTAATGCTGCGTCCATCGAGGAGCACCGCGCTGAGGCGAAGGCCCAGCTGAAGGCCCTCCAGGAAGAGCAAGCCATGCGCGCCCAGCGGCTCCAGCAACGGGAGGAGGACTTGAAGGCCCGTGAAGCGGAGTCCACAGACCGCGATGCCAAGCTGAAGCAGGTGGCCGCCGACCAGGCCGCAAAGCGCGGTCGCCTAGCCACACTGAAGAAGGAGGTTGCTGATGCTCCAGCGTCCCACACCCAGCACGTCTCTGAGTCGGCAACCCAACTGGAGGCCAGGGAGAAGGCCCTTGCCACTACTGAGAAGAAAACGGCCCTAGGATGTGAGGCCTTCCTCTCCCTTGAGCTGGGATTTCGCAAGGCGCTGCGCTCCATCCACAGAGGAGGGTACGAAGAGCCACTGGCGACCTCTGAAGATGGCCTTGCAGGGCTCCTCCCCAAGCTTGCCGAAGCGCTTAAGGGTGCCGCCGCTGAAGTGGACTCCTTCTTGGAGGTGGAGTGCCGCTCGCTCTTCACCGCGGCTGCGACGCGCGTCTTCAACCATCTTTATCTCCAGGACCCAAGCTTCGACCTCAGCGCGCTGATCCACTCGGTGGCTCCTGAGTCTTGCGCCGCTGCTGCGGAGGCTGTGAAGGATCAGGTAGATGCCCTACTGAAGAAGTTCCTCTGTGTCCTGGATCCCGAGGCCTTGGCGATGGAGGCCGGCGGCGGCGGGGATGGCGGCAGAGGCGTCGATGATGAGCTGCCGGCGACCAGGACAAGCGGCGGTGACGACCAAGGCGGTGGTGGCACTTCTTCCTAGCTTCATTCCTGCAATATTTACTGTGCCTCATGGAGGCGTAAGACTTCTGTTTGAATTTGTGGAACATTGCGTGTTTTGTAATAATTGCTAGAACTCCGCGATTTTCTTTTCGTGCTTGGTCTCCTTCTTGTTTGATTTTGTGCTCTGCGTCGGCAGGGCCTAGCCCCGCGCATACCTTGACATCCATTGGGGCGTCCGGATCACCAGGACGAGACCAAGGGGCGAGGGGCTACGTGACTAGTGAGGCCCCTGAGTCGGGATGCTCAGGGGTCCCCCTTGATGTACAAGTAGCCTTATTATTCTGCATCGGCAGGGCCCAGCCCCGCGCATACCTCAACCACCGTTGGGGCGTCCGGATCACCAGGACGAGACCAAGGGGTGAGGGGCTACGTGACTAGTGAGGCCCCTGTGTCGCGATGCTCAGGGGTCCCCCTTGACGTACGAACAACCTTCATGAAGGAAAGCGAGTAGTGTCTAAGCTAATCCAGAGTCGTCCATACCTTTCCTCGCCAGCTTTCGCCTGGGGGGGTGGGGGGAGGGTAGGGGGGGGGGACATGGGACATTGAGAAGCCAGGTACCGGACCTAGTAGGGTGGCATGTGCCAAGCCTGGCCTGAGCACAGCCCCCGTGTCCAGGCCCCTCGCGCGATCCTCCCGAGGGGAAAGCTGTGGGGTGTTACCGGGCGAAGAGTCGAGAGGCTGTCCTGAGGTTGGTGCGGCCACGAGGGCGCCCTCAGTTGTTTATTGACCAGCACGGAGCATAGTGCTTCCACTTTATCATGGGCATAGCCGCTCCTCGGCCGTGTCGTCCGCCAGCGCGGAGCATGGGGCTTCCACTGGTGCACGGGCATAGTCGCTCCTCGACTGTGTCGTCCGCCAGCGTGGAGAATGGGGCTTCCACTGGTGCGTGGGTGGGAGTTCCCTCTGGGGGAGACTCCGGGGCTTGTATAGCCGCGTTTGTATGCGTGGCTAGCACGACAGAACTGGAGGAGGTGTATCTGGGCACTCATGAGCCAGCGCGGGACTCACGAGGCCCTACCTCAAGGCGGGTTGCGCCTGATTTTTGCGGCGCGGGGCGCGCTTAAGACACCTGTGGGGTGATGGGGGGTCCTGTGCTGAATGCCCCTCCGGAGGTTATCACATGAGAAGGCCAGACACCAATGACCCCAGGAGGTGACGTGAACGGGGCCAGCCCGCCAGACAGAGCTCAGCCATTGGTTTTATCGACGCTGTAGGGATGGACCTGAGCACAGACACCGTGCCAAGTCTTCTCATGCAATGACCCCACAGAAAAACAGCCGGCGCACGGCTCCCGCTATGGCGAAGTGCCGAACTGCGGTTGTACGAACCGGGCCGCGCGCCCTTACTTGCCCACATGTGATTTGCTCATGCGAGAACAAGGCACCAAGGACCACGGGAGGTGACGCGCACCGGAGCTGGCCCGCGGGACAGAGCTCGGTCGCTTGGATTTGTCAACGCTGCAGGGACAAACTTGAGCATAGACACCATGCCAGTCATTAATCATGAGGTGGTCGTGGGCAAGCTTGCGAGGGCGCAGCGACATCATAGTGACGAAGCACCGGATATGCAGTTGAAATACTTAGGAAATTCATGAAGGCAAATCCGGTTCTGATACATGCGCAAAAATGATACAGCTGCGGGGTTCGGCCCTGGCAGCCTGAGGATGATGCAGCCCGAGGGGCGCCCTCAGTTGAACAAACTAAAAAGTCACCTGGCACCATCATTGTAGAAGCGTTGGAGTAGCTGAAGATGCGTGCTGCAGAGATCGCTCCTCACGAGCCGATCGGCTACTGAGGCCCGGGAGGCTCTGGAGGTCCGGGGGGCTCGCGAGGGTCTGGCACCTCCTCCGTCAAGACCGCCTGACGTCTGGCCTCATGGTTTGCAAAGGCACCCTACATGAAGGGCTGGTATGAGGCGGCCATGTTCAGCAGGCCAAACGGCATGCGGACGTAGCTGCAGGGGTAGCCCCCACTCCGGTCAACGCGGGACGGCCAGAAGAGGTCCTGTGAAGTGGCCCTGTTAAGGCCTGGGATGCTGATGCAAACGCGCAGCCCGCCGCCCATATCAGGGGCCGTGGCTGCACTCGGTGGTGCGGGGCGACACTCGCCACGCATGGCTCGCGCCTCCTGAAGCCCTTCGATTGCCTTGGTGATGAATTCTTGCACGCCTTGCGCCTTGCTCACGGAGGTGTACGTTGAAGCACACCTCCACGTGGTGCCCGAACACCTCCCTTGTCATGCTGGTCAGGTCAGAGGCCCTCCAGAAGAGAGCCCCCGAGCCCGTTCTGAGGGGGGCGCCGGGCGCGCCTCCCTATGCGAGAGGGAAGGGCGCCCTAGCAGAGGGCGCGGGGCTTGAGGTACGATCGCCAAGCGCCCCAGCCTCCTGACGACCCTTGGGGAGGAGCTGCTGCTTCTTCTTGGGGATGGACTTAGGAGGTAGGACAGCGCCCTCATCGTCAGAGTTCTTGACCGCAGCGGCCTGGTAAGCGCGCTCGAGGGAGCACACCGCATCCTTTTTGTCGTAGGCGACCGTGATGATGCCGCCACTTCCTGGCATCTTGAGGACGTTGTAGCCGTGGTGAGTTGCTGCCATGAACTTGGCGAGGGCCAGATACCCGAGGATGGCATTGTACGGCAGGCCGATGTGGGCAACGTCAAAGTCGATGAGCTCGGTGTGGTAGTTGTCGCGCTTGCCGAAGGTGATTGGGAGGCGCACCTGCCCCAGGGGAACAGTGGAGCCATCGGTGACTCCTGAGAAAGGCTTGGTGGGAGGAAGCTGGTCGTAGGGCACTTGGAGCGTTTCAAACGTCTCGACGAAGAGAACATTGAGCCCCGCGCCACCATCGATGAGGGTCTTGGTGACGAGGACATTGCTGATGGTTGGCGTGCAGAGCATCGGGAGCGCACCAGCGGCGGCTGAGCACTTGAGTTGGTCCATGGAGTGAAAGGTGATGGCGTGCTTGGACCACCTGAGGGGACGCGATGCCTCAAGCTTGAGGAGGGTCGCGTTCACCTCACGAGCGAACTGCTTGAAGATGCGATGAGAGGCGGGAGCCTGAGCACCATCCAGGATGCAGGTGATCGCGTGAGGCTCTTGGAAGCCCCCAGCCCCATCGTCTTGCCGGTTGTCATCGTTTCTCCTTGGCGGCGGCGGCAGCGGAGGGAGGCCGGCGTTGCCCTGGGGACGGTCCTCACGAGGCTGGTCGCGCAAGGGGCTGTCACGAGGCTGGCCTTGCCAGCGGTCCTCGCGGGGTTGGTCGCGCCATTCCTCGCGGGGGTCGCGGTTGTCCCAGCGGCCTCCATCGCGGCCTCCTCCACGGCCGTAGCCGCGGTCATTGTGCTCGGGGCAGCGGCCAAGGCGCCCATCTCGGATTGCCCTGAGCTCTTGGCAGTCGTTGGTGTTATGGCTGTGGACATTGTGGAAGACACAGAACGGGCGGTTGCCCCTGAAGGATTCGCCATAGTCACGACCGCGCTTCATCTCAGGTTCAGCTGCAAGCACAGTGGGGCTCTTGCGCTTTGCCTCCTTAGCCTTGGCCTTCTTATCTTCAAGATCGGCCTCCGGAAGCTCCAGGAGGGAGAGGCGACCTTCCTCTGCCCTTGCGCACCTGCTTGCCATGTTGAACATCTCTAGGGCCGAACACAGGTCCTCATGGATGGCGAGCTCCTCCTTCATCTTGACATCCCGGACGCCATCAGAGAACGCCGAAATGATGGCCTCGTCCGACACCTTTGGGATCTTGAGGCGAAAGTTCATGAAGCGCTATATGTACTTGTGCAAGGTCTTGTCCGACTACTGCTTCACGCGCCGCAGGTCACCTGCTGCAGGAGCGCGGTCATGAGTACCCTGGAAGTTGGCGATGAAGCGCTCGTGAAGCTCATCCCAGGAGGAGATCGACCCCACCGGGAGGTTCAGGAGCCAACAACGCGCGCTGTCCTTGAGGGCCATGGGGAACCAGTTCGCCATGACCTTGTCGTTGCCCTTCACTGCTTCGATGCTCAGCTCATAGAGCTGGAGGAATTCTGCGGGGTCGGGAGTGTCATCGTAGCATGGAGGCAGATCCGGCTTGAACTTGCCACGCCAAACGACATGGCGCAGCTTCGGGGTGAAAGCACGGCAGCCTACCGCACTCACAGGTGCGGGCCGCATGGGTGGAGCTTGGTCTTGATGCCCGCGCGCTGTGACATCTGGCGGCGCGCGGTCTTGGTGCTGGCGCTGCAGTGCCGGGAGCGCGCGTGCATTGGCCTGCGGCCGCTGCACCACCTGGCAGCTTGCTTCATCTCCTACCGGCGCCCCGTGCCATGGGTCACGCGGGGGCGCATTGCGCCTGGGCTCCGGGTCCATGTCGCACCGAGGAGGAGGAGGAGGAGGCGCACCGTGAGCCACATCGCCCGCCTTGGATGGCGGGGAAGGCAGTGAGCAGGACGACGCAGGGTCCTCGCCGGCAGCGTTGACGAGCTCAGTGATGCGGCCCACGACACACATGGGAGGACGATGCCATGGCCGGAGTAGGCGACGGAGTGGCGGTGCGGCCATCACGCCGCACGGAAGGCGGCAGCGACGAGTCCTGCTGCTCTAGAGCAGCAGGGTCAGTGGCAGCGTTAGCCACCGGGGAGGCGGAGCAGTGAGGAGAGCCGTTGCCCACGGGTGCCGTCTGGGCGACACGAGCGGCCCGCCGCTCGGCACGGACACGACGAGCGTCGGCCATGGGAGCGACGGAACGGAGGCAGAACGAACGATGGAAGGATTCGACACGCCCCTACCTGGCGCGCCAAATGTCGGATTCAGGGCTCCGCAGACCCAAGAAGGTTCGAACTCTGGGACGTGTGCGAAGAACTCAACCTATCCAGCCTACCAGCTCGTCGCCCCACTACCTAGCCTAGCCGGACTCGCGTGAGCAAGGAAGAAGATGAACATGGCAGTTTACCCAGGTTCGGGCCACCTTGCGGTGTAAAACCCTACTCCTGCTTTGTGGTGGATTGACCTCACGAGGGGCTGAGGATGAACAAGTACAGAGGATGAACAACCACGCGAGGTCCCGGGGGTGAGAGTGAGTCGACCCCTTCTATGGTGCTGGCTAACCTATCTTTATAGTGGCCTCGGTCCTCTTCCCGCAAAACGTAGGCGGGAAGGGATCCCACAGTGGCCAATTTGAAAGGGGACAAGTAGTACATCTTATCCTGATGAAAGGTGGTCTTCGCCTGCAAAGCTTCTGTTCGTGACGCAGCGGTGGGCTCGACGATGACATCTATCCTGCCGTGCTGGTGGTCTTGGTCTTGTAGCGCCGGAATGGAAACCTTTGGTAGATTCCTCAGGAACCCATGCCTGTCCTTGCCTCCTTAGCACCAAAGAGGAAACTGCCTTCTCTGCGCCCGCTGGTGCTCGCTTGGCCTTGGTCGTCATGGCTTGCGTCATCGCAGCCTCATGAGGCTAGTACCTGCATAGAAATCTCCGCTCCTAGGGAGGCAGCCTGGGGAGGCCGCTCGCTCCGGAGGTCTTGGTGTCGTCCGCCTCACGAGGCTTGGCCCCTCGCGAGGGTCTTGTCTTGATGGTCTTGGAGGTGGGCCATACCAGGCCATCGAAGGAGCCACGCCATGGGCCGCAGGCAGGCAAGTCTGGGTACCCCGGTTCCTAGAATGCCGACAATGACGACATATGTAATTCCCTTTGTCTGTCGGTATGTTACTTGCCCGAGATTCGATCGTCGGTATCTTCATACCCAGTTCAATCTCGTTACCGGCAAGTCTCTTTAATCGTTCCGTAATACATCATCTCGTAACTAACTCCTTAGTCACTTTGCTTGCAAGCTTCTTGTGATGTGTATTATCGAGAGGGCCCAGAGATACCTCTCCGATACACGGAGTGGCAAATCCCAATCTCGATCAAGGCCAACTCAACAGACACCTTCGGAGATACCTATAGAGCATCTTTATGATCACCCAGCTATGTTGTGATGTTTGATAGCACACAAGGTATCCTCCGGTATCCGGGAGTTGCATGGTCACATGGTTGAAGGAATATGTATTTGACATTAAGAAAGCAGTAGCAATAAACTGAACGATCATATGCTAAGCTAACGGATGGGTCTTGTCCATCACATCTTTCTCCTAATGATGTGATCTGTTATCAAGTGACAACACATGTCCATGGTTAGGAAACCTTAACCATCTTTGATCAATGAGCTAGTCTAGTAGAGGCTCACTAGGGACACGGTATTTGTTTATGTATCCACACATGTATTTAAGTTTCCGATCAATACAATTCTAGCATGAATAATAAACCTTTATCATGAATAAGGAAATATAATAACAACTTTATTATTGCCTCTAGGGCATATTTCCATCAGTCTCCCACTTGCACTAGAGTCAATAATCTAGATTACATTGTAATGAATCTAACACCCATGGAGTCTTGGTGCTGATCATGTTTTGCCTGCGGAAGAGGTTTAGTCAATGGGTCTGCCATATTTAGATCCGTATGTACTTTGAAAATTTCTATGTCTCCATCCTTGACCTTTTCACGAATGGAGTTGAAGCGTCTTTTGATGTGTTTGGTTCTCTTGTGAAACCTCGATTAATTCGCTAAGGCAATTGCTCTAGTGTTGTCACAAAAGATTGTCATTGGACTCGATGCACTGGGTATTACACCAAGATCGGATATGAACTCCTTCATGCACTGCTTCCGAAGCAGCTATGTACTCCGCTTCACACGTAGATCCCGCCATGACGCTCTGCTTGGAACTGCACAAACTGACAGCTCCACCATTCAATATATATACGTATCCGATTTGTGACTTAGAGTCATCCGAATCTATGTCGAAGCTAGCATCGACGTAACCTTTTACGACGAGCTCTTCGTCACCTCCATAAACGAGAAACATATCCTTGGTCCTTTTAAGGTACTTCAGAATGTTCTTGACTGTTGTCCAGTGATCCACTCCTGGATTACTTTGGTACCTCCCTGCCAAACTTATGGCAAGGCACACATCAGGTCTGATACATAGCATGGCATACATAATAGAACCTATGGCTGAGGCATAGGGAATGACTTTCATTTTCTCTCTATCTTCTGCCGTGGTCAGACTTTGAGTCTGACTCAATTTCACACCTTGCAACACACGCAAGAACCCTTTCTTTGACTGGTCCGTTTTGAACTTCTTCAGAACTTTGTCAGGGTTTGTGCTTTGTGAAAGTCCTATTAAGCGTCTCGATCTATCCCTATAGATCTTGATGCCCAATATATAAGTAGCTTCACCGAGGTCTTTCATTGAAAAATTCTTATTCAAGTATCCTTTTATGCTATCCAGAAATTCTATATCATTTCCAATCAACAATATGTCATCCACATATAATATCAGAAATGCTACAGAGCTCCCACTCACTTTCTTGTAAATACAGGCTTCACCATAAGTCTATATAAAACCATATGCTTTGATCACATCATCAAAGCATATATTTGTTTATGTATTCACACATGTATTTAAGTTTCCGATCAATACAATTCTAGCATGAATATCAAACCTTTATCACGAATAAGGAAATATAAAATAACAACTTTATTATTGCCTCTAGGGCATATTTCCTTCAGTCTCCCACTTGCACTAGAGTCATAATCTAGTTCACATCACCATGTGATTTAACACCCATAGTTCACATCGCTATGTGACCAACACCCAAAGAGTTTACTAGAGTTAGTAATCTAGTTCACATCGCCATGTGATTAACACCCAAAGAGTACTAAGGTGTGATTATGTTTTGCTTGTGAGAGAAGTTTAGTCAACGGGTCTGTCATATTCAGATCCATATGTATTTTGCAAATTTCTATGTCTACAATGCTCTGCATGGAGCTACTTTAGCTAATTGCTGCCACTTTCAATATGTATCCAGATTGAGACTCCTAGTCATCTGAATCGGTATCAAAGCTTGCATCGACGTAACCCTTTACGACGAACTCTTTATCACCTCCACAACCGAGAAATATTTCCTTAGTCCTCTAAGGATAATTTTGACCGTTGTCCAGTGATCTACTCCTAGATCACTATTGTACCCCCTTGCCAAACTCATGGCAAGGTACACAATAGGTCTGGTACACAGCATGGCATACTTTATAGAATCTATGGCTGAGGCATGAGGAATGACTTTCATTCTTGCTCTATCTTCTGCCGTGGTCGGGCTTTGACTCTTACTCAACTTCATACCTTACAATACAGGGTAGAACTCCTTCTTTGACTGATCCATTTTGAACTCCTTCAAAATCTTGTCAAGGTATGGACTCATTGAAAATCTTATCAAGTGTTTTGATCTATCTCTATATATCTTGATGCCTAATATGTAAGCAGCTTCACCGAGGTCTTTCATTGAAAAATTCTTATTCAAGTATCCTTTTATGCTATCCAGAAATTCTATATCATTTCCAATCAACAATATGTCATCCACATATAATATTAGAAATGCTACAGAGCTCCCACTCACTTTCTTGTAAATACAGGCTTCACCGTAAGTCTGTATAAAAACATATGCTTTGATCACCTCATCAAAGTGTATATTCCAACTCCGAGATGCTTGCACCAGTCCATAGATGGATCGCTCTAGCTTGCACACTTTGTTAGCACCTTTAGGATTGACAAAACCTTCTGGTTTCATCATATACAACTCTTCTTTAAGAAACCCGTTAAGGAATGCAGTTTTAACATCCATTTGCCAGATTTCATAATCATAAAATGCGGCAATTGCTAACATGATTCGGACAAACTTAAGCATTGCTATGGATGAGAAAGTCTCATCATAGTCAACCCCTTGAACTTGTCGAAAACCTTTCGCGACAAGTCGAGCTTTGTAGACAGTGATATTACCATCAGCGTCTGTCTTCCCCTTGAAGATCCATTTATTTTCAATGGCCTGCCGATCATCGGGCAAGTCCACCAAAGTCCATACTTTGTTCTCATACATGGATCCTATCTCAGATTTCATGGCCTCAAGCCATTTATCGGAATCTGGGCTCATCATAGCTTCTTCATAGTTCGTAGGTTCGCCGTTGCCTAACAACATGACTTCAAGGACAGGAATACCGTACCACTCTGGTGTGGAACGTGTTCTGGTCGACCTACGATGTTCAGTAGTAACTTGATCCGAAGTTTCATGATCATTATCATTAGCTTCCTCTCTAGTCGGTGTAGGCATCACGAGAACAGTTTTCTCTGATGTGCTACTTTCTAATTCGAGAGAAGGTACAATTACCTCATCAAGTTCTACTTTCCTCCCACTCACTTCTTTTGAGAGAAACTCCTTCTCTAGAAAGGACCCATTTTTAGCAACAAAGATCTTGCCTTTCGGATCTATGGTAGAAGGTGTACCCAATATTTTCTTTAGGGTATCCTATGAAGACGCACTTCTCCAATTTGGGTTCGAGCTTATCAGGCTGAAGCCTTTAGACATAAGCATCGCATCCCCAAACTTTAAGAAACGACAGCTTAGGTTTCTTTCCAAACCATAGTTCATACGGTGTCGTATCAACGGATTTAGACGGTGCCCTATTTAACATGAATGCGGCTGTCTCTAATGCGTAACCCCAAAATGATAAAGGAAAATCAGTAAGAGACATCATAGAATGCACAATATTTAATAAAGTATGGTTACGATGTTTGGACACACCATTACACTGTGTTGTTCCAGGTGGCGTGAGTTGGAAACAATTCCACATTGTTTTAAATGAAGACCAAACTCGTAACTCAAATATTCGCCTCCGCGATCAGATCGTAGAAACTTTATTTTCTTGTTACAATGATTTCCCACTTCACTCAGAAATTCCTTGAACTTTTCGAATGTTTCAGACTTGTGTTTCATTAAGTAGATATATCCATACCTACTCAAATCATCTGTGAAGGTTAGAAAATAACGATACCCGCCGCATGCTTCAACACTCATCGGACCGCATACATCGGTATGTATTATTTCCAATAAGTCATTAGCTCGCTCCATTGTTCCGGAGAATGGAGTTTTAGTCATCTTACCCATGAGGCATGGTTCGCAAGTATCAAATGATTCATAATCAAGTGATTCCAAAAGTCCATCCGCATGGAGTTTCTTCATGCGCTTTACACCAATATGACCTAAACGGCAGTGCCACAAGTATGTTGCACTATCATTATCAACTTTGCATCTTTTGGCATCAATATTATGAATATGTATATCACTACGATTGAGATTCAACAAGAATAGACCATTCATCAAAGGTGCATGACCATAAAAGATATTACTCATATAAATAGAACAACCATTATTCTCTGACTTAAATGAATAACCGTCTCGCATTAGACAAGATCCTGATATAATGTTCATGCTCAATGCTGGCACCAAATAACAATTATTGAGGTCTAAAACTAATCCCGAAGGTGATGTAGAGGTAGCGTGCCGACGGCGATCACATCGACCTTGGAACCATTCCCGACATGCATCGTCACCTCGTCCTTAGCCAATCTTCATTTATTCCGCAGCTCTTCTTTCGAGTTACAAATATGAGCAACTGAACCAATATCAAATACCAAGGCGATACTACAAGCATTAGTAAGGAACACATCAATAACATGTATATAAAATATACCTTTGTTCACTTTGCCATCCTTCTTATCCGCCAAGTATTTGGGGCAGTTCCGCTTCCAGTGGCCATTCCCTTTGGAGTAGAAGCACTCAGTTTCAGGCTTGGGTCCAGCTTTGGGCTTCTTCACGGGAGCGGCAACTTGCTTGCCATTCTTTTTGAAGTTCCCTTTCTTTCCCTTGCCCTTTTTCTTGAAACTAGTTGTCTTGTTAACCATCAACACTTGATGCTCCTTCTTGATTTCTACCTCCGCCGATTTCAGCATCGCGAAGAGCTCGGGAATCATTTTCGTCATCCCTTGCATATTATAGTTCATCACGAAGCTTTTGTAGCTTGGTGGCAGTGACTAAAGAACTCTGACAATAACACTCTCAACTGGAAGATCAATTCCCAACTTAGTCAAGTGGTTATGATACCCAGACATTTTGAGTATGTGTTCACTGACAGAACTGTTCTCCTCCATCTTACAGCTATAGAAATTGTTGGAGACTTCATATCTCTCAACCCAAGCAATAGCTTGAAATATCAACTTCAGCTCTTGGAACATCTCACATGCTCCGTGGCGTTCAAAACATCTTTGAAGTCCCGGTTCTAAGCCGTAAAGCATGGCACACTGAACTATCGAGTAGTCATCAGTCCGCGTTTGCCAGGCGTTCACACCATTTAGATTAGCGGTAGCGGGTGGGTTACCTAGCGGTGCATCAAGGACATAATTCTTTTGTGCAGCAATGAGGATAATCCTCAAGTTACGGACCCAGTCCGTGTAGTTGCTACCATCATCTTTCAACTTAGCTTTCTCTAGGAACACATTAAAATTCAAGGGAACGGTAGCACGGGCCATTGATCTACAACATAGATATGCAAATACTATCATGACTAAGTTCATGATAAATTAAGTTCAATTAATCAAATTACTAATGAACTCCCACTTAAATTAACATCCCTCAAGTTATCTAAGTGATACATGATGCAAATCAACTAACCCATGTCTGATCATCACGTGAGATGCGGTAGTCATCAATGGTGAACATCTCTATGTTGATCATATCTACTATATGACTCACGTTCGACCTTTCGGTCTCCAGTGTTCCGAGACCATGTCTGTACATGCTAGGCTCGTCAAGTTTAACCCAAGAATTCTGCATGTGCACAACGGGCTTACACCCGTTGTATGTGAACGTAGAGTCTATCACACCCGATCATCACGAGGTGCTTTGAAACGACAAACTTTAGCAACAGTGCATACTCAGGGAGAACACTTTTATCTTCAAATTAATTGAAGGGATCATCTTATAATGCTACCGTCGTTCTAAGCAAAATAAGCTACATAAAGGATAAACATCACATGCAATGAAAATATGTGACATGATATGGCCATCATCATCTTGTGCTTTTGATCTCCATCTCCAAAGCATCGGCATGATCTCCATCGTCACCGACACAACACCTTGATCTCCATCGTTGCGTCGGGGTCGTCTCACCAACTATTGCTTCTACAACTATTGCTAACGCATAGCGATAAAGTAAAGCAATTACATGGTGCTTAGTGATTGACACGCAGGTCATACAATAATTAAAGACAGCCCTAAGGCTCCTGCCGGTTGTCATACTCATCAACATCC
Organism: Thinopyrum elongatum; assembly: GCA_011799875.1. Lineage (NCBI taxonomy): Eukaryota > Viridiplantae > Streptophyta > Magnoliopsida > Poales > Poaceae > Thinopyrum > Thinopyrum elongatum. The sequence continues at coordinate 232,119,557 of CM022298.1, forward strand.
AAGTCCTGAACTTATTACAAAACATGATCATCTCATACATCAACATATATCACATCATATCTTGACCATATCACATCACAACATGCCCTGCAAAAACAAGTTAGACGTCCTCTACTTTGTTGTTGCAAGTTTTACGTGGCTGCTATGGGCAACTAGCAAGAACCGTTCTTAACTACGCAAAACCACAATGGTGATTATCAAGTTTGTTGTTTTAACCTTCTTCAAGGACCGGCCGTACTCAAATTCAATTCAACTGAAGTAGGAGAAATAGACACCCGCCAGCCAGCTTTATGCAAAACAAGTTGCATGTCAGTCGGTGGAACCAGTCTCATGTGCGTGGACATGTAAGGTTGGTCCGGGCCGCTTGTGGCACCCCGATAGAGGGCCGACGCACGCCAGCCCCAGGATAAGACCTGGCGCACGTCAAAGACATGATACAGCAATTCTAGGCACAAAATTGCTTTATTATATGAAATGGAGTATTACAATACTGTTGCTTACAACAATATTACATAGCTCCAAGGCTAACTAAAATGGCAGCTAAGGTCTTGGTTCAGTGGCAACGTCGTCTCTGGCTGGGCTCCACAACTCACAGGACTGGCTGGGTTACGATCTAGCACGACGGATCTTCTCCTGCAACTGGCCACGTGCAAGGCCAGGTGAGTACTTTGAATGTACTCGCAAGACAACCAAATACATAGCATCCAAACAAGTAGATGACAAAGCAAGCCCTATGCTATTATAATGATTTATTCTAAACATGGCATGGAATTAATAAGAAAACATGAATCAAGCATGGCATAGCATGGAGCGAGCATATCAACTATATAACATAGCATGGCAACGATCACATTAGGTGCTTAAAGTGCTTACTGTTACCGAATACCAACTTACTCTCTTCTGGGTTGTCTCACAGCCCTCGAAATACTCATGATCCACTGAGCACTTCTGAACATAAGACAAGTTCTACCATCATTATTATCTTTGTTCCGGTTGACCACCTAGTGAGGTCTCGACGGGCTGTCCAATACCATGGACACGGCTATTCGAATAGAATTTTACACTCTGCAGAGGTTGTACACTTTACCCACACCATGGAGCACCTGACCTCGTGATCCCATTCGGGTGGACCAGCGTTGCTCCAACGAAACCTGCCTAACCCGTGACTCCTCCATCGTACCACCGACAATCATACCCTCCCAGGGTCATGTCCTGGGTGGCCCCTGTGTCACTCTTGACACCTGTCACCATCGTGGCCAACACAACTGTCCCAAACGAGGACTCCCGGGCTAAACAATCAACTGGGCTCACAAGGTTATCGCCGCCTAACTGATCAGGGCAGCACGCACGCATAACCTTCCCTAGTTGGTGGTACCGGTGAAAGAGCACAAAGGTAGACCAAGTGAAGGTCGTCCCATACCGGCAAATGTGGCTGCACGAATAAGCCCGGATAGGTGACTCTAGATCAACCAACTAAGTTTAGTTATGTATTTAATTCAACATCTCCATCATCCCACCATTACCTCAACAATTATATGTGAGAATCGTTACTTAATAACAGCACATCAACATCATAGTAATGATAGTCATGGCATGAAGTCATAGTATTAACATGATAATAATGACACAAATGTTTGCTACTAGCATGGGCAAATATGACATGAAAGCAAGTCATGATATTATATGATAAATGTCACTAGCATCTGGTATAGATGAAATAACAAAACTATGCTGGTGCAGACTAACAGGCGATACAGATGTGCGATGATAAACACACAGGGTGCAAGCAAAGTCATCACGCAAGTCCGGAGCTCATGATAAGAGGTTGGCTTGCCTGGGGTAGAGGAATACGCCGGGTGGAAGTGCGATAAAACTCCGGGAAGATTTGCCGAAAAAGTTTCCCTCCCGGGGGGGGGGGGGGGGCTGATCGAAGGGCAAGGGCAAAATGGTCATTTTCATAGTGTGAAAACATTATGAAAATGATGCCATCGGAACGGGCTCGACGAACTGAAGACATGGGCGTTGGTTTTACCTCAATCGGAGTTACGGTCGCGGAGAAACGACCGTTCGTTCGTTAAGCACAGAAACGGACAGAAACTGTCCATTTTGGGTCTTAACGGACGAATGTTCATCATTTAGCCGTTTCAGCCACTGGCTGAAAAAAAATGAAAGCGTATTTTTAGAAATACGCTTTCAACGAACAAAAAGCGCAACACGGGGAGTGCGCCTCCACTTACAGCAGCTGGGCCCGGGTTGACTTTACTCTTTCCGGTTGACAAGTGGGTCCCGCCTTATCTCCTTCCTCTTTTTCCTCCCGGTCGTCCTCTTCCCGAGCTGGAACAAAGGCGGGACAGGGGCGCCCGCGGCGGCTCGGGCCTCGCCGGTTGCCGGTGCTCCTCTGCACGGCCACACCTGCTGGCGGGTCGGACGGACTCGTGGCGACAGCCCGCGCTCGGGAGTGGTCGCCGTGGAGCTCGGTGACGCCCAGATGAGGTGCGGCCATAGTGACAGAGGGGGCGGCGGAGGAGCTTCGAGAGCTGCGCCGGTAGAGCTCGCTCGCCAGAGTTGAGGGCGGCGGCGGTCTGCGGGCTCCAAGGGGAGGCTAGGGGGCAGAGGAGAGGGAGGGGAAGGCCGTGGCGCTGAAATTTCCTGCGGGCGCCGGCGGCAAAGCTTCGGCTGTGGGAGGAGGAGGGAGCTCGAGGGGGCTCAGAGAAGAGGGGGCTGGGGCTTCTGGTGAGGAGGGGAGGCCGGGGCACGCCTTAAATAGCTGGGGAAGGAGGTCTCGCGACGGCGGCCGAGGTTTCCAGAGCTCGTCGCCGTGGCGGAGCTCGAGCGGGGAATCCAAGTCAGCACAGGCAGCCTCCGGCTAGGGGACGAGGGGGAGAGGGCTCTAGAAGACTCACTCACGTGGTGGGGAGCTCATCGACGCTCCCGGACGAGCCGCGGCATACCAGAGAAGGCTCCCGAGGGCTCTGGTGCACAGGGCACGCATTTGGCGCGTTCTGCCCGTGGTCACCACGTGGCCACGGTGTTGCCACGCCGCACTCGATGCCAAAGGATGTCTAGGGGGCTCTACACACATCGCTGGGTTGACATGTGCATCTAGAAGACACAGGAAAGCTCAGATGTGACTGCACTAAGGTCAACAGCTCATGAACAGCAAGGTGTTTGATTGATGATATGGACAGCTCCTTGCTGCTCTTGGCTTGATCTTGGGCAGGGTTTAGTCATCTACTAAGGTGACCATCTTGGCAAAAATTCAGCACACATGGACAGTTCTAGATGGTGCTTCCTTTGTAACCTTGCCCACTGACCAGAAATGAAGATGATGATGCTGGGATCAAATGGCTAGATGAAAATGGCCCAAATTTGGTGGAGATCAATAATTTAGGCATATGGAGGCACTGTAAAAATTTCATACCATTTGCATAAATAAAAATGGTACTTCCTTCACATTGCTCCAATCTGGACAGAAACTTAGATATTTTACTGAGTAAGATTGTATTGATTAAATGGGCTGATTTCTGGTATCCAGGGGTAATATATCATAATGAATCACCCTGCAAAATTTCAGCCCAAGGAGATCAAGGAATCGAGCACTTCCTTTGCAAACTGAAAATCTGGACAGAATTTGCAAAGTGGTGTTGTGCTCAAAATTTAATTGGTGGAACTTGTGATTTTGATGGAAATGGTGAATATATGGATAGGGTAAGCTCCACAAATTATTTGAGATTTTTTCTAGCTACCAAAATGGTAGTTCCTTTGGAAAGGCCCCAAATTGAAATATGGACTTTAAATAGGAAAAAGCAATTTCCCCTATTTAACTATGGCCAATATTTTTATGAGAGCTTAATATGATCACAAAGAATATCTCCACAAGTTTTTATGAACTTTGGAGATGGATAGATATTTTCCTGGATTTAATTCCTCAGAAAGGCAGAAAAAGGAATTAATTCTAGATGAAAAATATTGCATATGACTTGGCAATATTTTTGCACATCTAGGGTTTATGAGTGAAGGAGGATCTCTGTAAATTTTGGGAGGATTGACAGAGCAAGGAAAATGATAGCTCCTTTGTAAACACAAAGGCAGGATTTCCAGTTCCGATATTTTGGAACTAGGGTTTCAGTGAGGTTCGGGGTTTACTGACGGGAACTTGACTAGCACAAGAGCATTGAAAATTTATGGAGAGGCTGAGGATTGTCTGGATTCACCTAGTCATTCACCAGATTCCAGAGGAAAAATTTGGGAGGGAAAAGCTAGGAAGGAATAACAGCACAAAAATCGACAACCCGATTTTTGGGGTGTTACACCGCTTCATCCCACAATACCGCCGAATCAAAATAAGACATTGGTGGTAAGTAGTATGAACATCACCGCCCACAACTCCTTTGTGTTCTACTCGTGCATATCATCTACGCATAGACCTGGCTCATGATGCCACTGTTGGGGAACGTTGCATGGAAAACAAAAAATTTCTACGCAGACGCAAGATCTATCCATGGAGATGCATAGCTACGAGAGGGGAGAGTATGTCTATGTACCCTCGTAGACCATTTAGCGGAAGCGTTTATCAATGTAGTTGATGTAGTCGTACACCTTCATGATCCAACCAATCAACTACCGAACATACGGCACCTCCGCGTTCACCACACGTTTAGCTCGATGACGTCCTCGCCTTCTTGATCCAGCAAGACATGCGAAATAGTAGATGATTTCCGGCAGCACGACGGCGTGATGACGGTGGTGGTGAACTTGTTCTGTAGGGCTTCGCCGTGCACTGCAGAAAAACTAGACGAAGGATGAAACCGGGGAGAGGGGCGCCGCACACGGCTTGTGGATTATCGTGTGTTTGTGTGGCGCCCCCTCCCTCTCATATATATATATATATACACACTATTCTGATCACGGGATCAGAATATTATTCTGATCACAACCTGAACTTCCTGAGTTACACAGCCTGAACTTCTCTCTGTACGAACCCGACCTTCGGGCTATCTTCGCAACCGTGTCTCCCCACGCGAATTATTCTGGTCAGTCGTGTTCTATGTGATGTAAGTGTAATCTGGAAACGGTTTTTAGCAAGTAAATGCCCGTTTTAAATAGGAATCTCGCTCGTTGGCGGATTTTGCTCTCGTGTCGTGATGAACCTGCGTCTGCTGCAATTTTACTGCCCGATTTGTTCGACCTGAACTTCCCTTGGTGAAAGGTTGAACTTCCTCCAACATTATCCAAATGGGGCTTGCAATATACCGTTGGAAAGCTATGGACACGAGTATCATGGCCCAAGTTAAATTTTTGAAAACCGTTTTTTCTTCAAACAAAAAACATGAATCGTATTTTTGATCGCATTTCTAAACCGTTTATCGGAATGAGGCAAATAATATGGCGTTGGAAAGCTGCTGCAAAACCGCTCCTTCCACATGTTGAAAGTTTTCTCTAATTCCCTATGGTTAAAGAGTAATTTGGAAAATCGTAAAATTTTGCAAACCGAACAGCCGAGTTCATATTTTTGATGCCATTTCTAAATGGCTAATCCAATTGAGGCAAATGATATGGCGTTGGAAAGCTTATGAAAATGCGCTACTTTTTCATGTTGAAAGTTTTTTCTAATTTTGAACGGTTTAAAAGTAATTTAGAAAATGGTACAAGTTCCACTGAGTTAGTATTTTTGAGCTAATTTTTTAACCGTACGTCCGAATGCAGCAAATGATATGGCATTGGAAAGCTTGAGGAAATGCGAAACTTTTTGGTATACATTGTTTCTCCCAATTCCTTACGGTTTGAAGTCAATTTCAAAAATGGCTAAAAATATTTTTTGGCCATAATTTCCACAAACTTTATCGGAATGGGGCAAATAATATACCGTTGGAAAGCTACGGAAAATGCGAAACTTTTTCATGTAGATGGTTTTCTCTGATTTCTAGCCGTTTTCAAGTAATTTCGAAAACGGCGAGATCATGCGTTCTGCCTTTATCGCGAAACAGATTCTCTGAAAATGCACCGCGTGAAGAACTTGAACTTCTGGGCATGTCTACTTGAACTTCACTCTGTTTTTCACGTGCTTTTTTTGCTTGTAGCTCTCCATCCACTCACCGGAATTGAGCAAGTGATATACCGATGGAAAGCTGCTGTAAACACGCAACTTTCCCGTGTTAATCATTTTTTCATACTCGCGACATTTTAAAAAAAAATTCATCTGAAATTCATTCAGTGTAGTAGTTGAACTTCCTGCTGTTTTCACGTTGAACTTCTGTGACGTATTTTCGTTTGTAATTTTCTCATCCATTCGTGAGTGTTACACAAATGATATTCCTTTTGTACAAACCTCTCTCACAATATATTTTTTAACTTTCTCCGACCGAGGAATTGAACTTACACAAATGATATTCCTGCCGTTTTGAAGTAAATTAGAAAATGACGAGATCATGATTTCTGCCTTCATCGCGAGTGGAAATGCACTGCGTGAAGTAGTTGAACTTCTCGGGCATGTTTGTTTGAACTTCACTCTGTTTTAGACATGCTATTTTTTTATAAACGTTGAATCACACCATTATTTTAATTTGAACTTCTAGTTTTTTTTAGAACGTGGAAAATATTTTTTTATAAATTGTTTTAAAATGTTCTTCTTTTCCATTTGAACTTATCTGATTTTTTATATTTGAACTTCTTGCTTAATTTTTTATTTGAAATTCTTGCTCATTTTTTTGAACTTCCTCATTTTTAGAATATCAACATCCTCATAAGTTTTTGTAAATCTCTATCTTTTAATGCAACATAATATCACACTATTCATATTCTATTTAATTTTTTTAGTTGTTTCTTTATTTAAATTTGAAATTCTTGATTTTATTCTTTAGTAACGAGAAAAGTCTGAGTATTTTATTCACACCAAACTTCACCCTTTTTTAAATTTGGACTTCTTGTTTTTTTAGTAATGGGAATAAACCTAGTTTTTAGTAAAATTGAAACGCTCTATTATTTTAATTTGAACTTCGAGAGTTTTTTATTTAGAAATGGTGAAAATCCTTTATACTTTACTTTTTCAAATTGAACTTCATACTTACTTCTTCGCGAAATGAGAAGAATCTAATTTTTTTTTGTATACATCGGACCCTCCGTTTCTTTAAAGTGAACATCTTGGCTTTATTATTTGGTAACAAGGATTTTTTTTGTAAATAAACATAGAACCACTTCATTTTATAAATTTGAACTTCTAGGTTTTTCATAGAAACGGAGAAAATCTTTTTTTTTTAAAATATTTTTGAATTGTCTGTTATTTTAATTTGACCTTCTTAGAGTTATTTAAAACCATGAAAAAAATGTTTTCTATACATATATTGAACTGCTTTGTATTTTAATTTGAACCTTTTTGGTTATCATTTTTCAATAATGGGAAAATCCATGGGATTTTTTTTAGTACAACGATAACATTTTCTTCGAACTCTATATTTTATCAAATTTGAACTTCTCAAGTTAACACTGTTATAGTTGAAGCTTTGTTTTTCTTCATGGTATATAACCATCAAACTTCTGTGTTATCTTAATTTGAACTTCTTGGTTTTTATTTTTTAGGAACTGAAGAAATCCAAGTTTTCTTATAAACACTGAACCGCTCCGGTATTTTAATTAAACTTCTAGGTTTTTTTAGAAATGGGAAAATTTTGCTTTTTAAAAAACTTTTTAAACTGCACTATATTTTTAGTTTCACCTTCCCAACTTTCTAATAAATGTTGGACTTCTCCGTTATTTAAATTTGCACCTCTAGGTTTTTTAAGAAACGAGAAAATTGGTCTACAAGGTTGTAACACAAGGAGTTGCAGCCGAGCGCCTTCCATTTCTACAAATTTGATCAATGAACACAATTTTGGCCTGCTAAAAATCAAGACATTGGACTACGACCATACTAATTACTCACACAGAAAAATTGATCGTAACACAAGAAAATTGTGGCCTTGCAAAATGCTTTTGGAACGGTTAACCTTTTGTGAAGAAGAACAGAGACATAAAGAGCACGACATGTAACACCCCCCAGTGGATAACTACAGTAATCCCATTTCCATGGATGCCATGTCATCATGATCAATAGTGCCAAATCATCTTCTGCATCATATTGCATTCAGCTCCTAACTCAAAATTCAAATTAAAACTAAAGTGGAAAATAAAAGTTGTCCAAACCTGAAAACTAAAATGTGCATCATGTTGCAAATATTCCCAAAGCATTTATAAAAATGATTGCAACATTTATTAGAATTGTAAAAGGACTCAAACAACAAGAAACAGCAGCAATTAGCACTATTTAATCCTTTTTCAATTAAATAAAATTCTAACAAAAAGATATGGACACCAAACCAGTTTCTAGTAGTGGCTGATAATGCACTGTTATTATATGGGCCAGTCTCATATTTTACAAAAGTGGTTTGAAATAAAAGCAAAAGACAAAAGACAAAACAAAACAAAAAACAGAAAAACAGAAACAGAAAAGAAAGAAAAAGAAAAGAGCCCACCGCCACCTGGGCCGTGAGTGCACAGTCCCGCGCGGCCCAGCCCACGCAGCGTCGTCTCCCACCTTTCCCCCTCGCTGTCGCCTCGGTAGCGCTCGCCCGCAACCGGCCCCCCCTGCCTGCTCGACACCGCGGCTCCGCACCCGCCGTGGAGGGATAAGGCCTTCCCCTGCGCCCTCCTTAGCCCCCCCTCTGGCCTCGCTCTTTCTCCTTCTTCCTCTATGCCTCCACCCCCGATCGCCGCCATGGATACGCTGCCGGCGTAGCTGTCGCCACCGGCCTCTCCTCTTCGTTCCGAGCGGTCCTGGAACCCCATCGTCATCGCCCTCATCGACCGCACCCACTGGACCGAGCTGGAGTGCCCCACCGCGCCGGATCTGCCCCTTCTTCAACCTCCAGCCGCCGTCCATCGCCGCCTCGATCCACCACCGTCGCTGCCACCCCGGCTTCCCCGGGCCTTCCCTGCCACCGATGTGAGCCGCCGCACTTCTTCCCTCCATTTTCCCCCTCGCTACCGTGCCTGCTGCTGCTAGTTCTGCCGTGGCCGAACTCCGGCGCCGCCACGATCGCCGTTGCCGTCGTATGAGGCCTCCCTTGCTCGAACCGACGCCGCGGTTGGACGCGCCATGCAGTCCCCGATCGAAAGCAGCCGACCGCGCCCGAAACCGTCGCCCCTATGCAAATCCCGAGCGCCGTCGCCCTCTCTGGTGCTCGCCGGAGCATCGCCGGCGCGCGCGCGGAGTTTAAACCCCGGCGGGGTCCACCCGTCAGGGTCTTTAGCCACTAACCCAAACCCCTAATCCCCACTGACAGCCGGGCCCCACGAGGGTTAATTAGTTTAACAGAAAGTGGTTTAATTAAAATGACTAACTGACAAGTGGGGCCCACCGTTTACTGTTCTAATGGATAAGATCTGCTGACTATAACTGCTGACTCAGCACTGGGCCCCATCCGTCAGCCTCTGCTGACTGGACCCAGTTGACCAGTCAACGGTCCAGTCAACTGCTGACTGGGCAGTTGACTGGCCCCACTGGTCAGTCTTTGATGCACACTGGGTGTAGTGCACCGGGTGCATTTAGCTTTTTCTGCACTGCGCATTTTTTGAATTAATTTAATTCCAGGAATTTCAGAAAATAGATTAATTCGTTAGAAATCCGTAGAAAATAATCCGTAGCTCGGATCGAAAAAGTTTATACATGAAAATTGCTCAGAACGACGAGACGAATCCGAATGCGCGGTCCGTTCGTCCGTCGCACGTCCCTAGCTACCCGAACATGGAACCGTTCCCCTTCGGTCGTCTGTCTGACAAATGTCCGAAACCGGGAAAACATTCCCGGATGAATTCCACCTTCGCCAGTATCACCCGGCACTGCGTTAGATCACCTCTGTCACCGCGTATTGCCATGTTATGCTTTGTGCTGCACTTGTTTGCTCTGTATTTATTGTTTCCTGCCCCTCTTCTCTCTTGTTAGACCCCGACGTCGTCCCCGAGACTGACTCAGCTCCGGAGACCGAAGACACCATTGACGACCTTGCCTTTGCCGCCGAGCAACCAGGCAAGCCCCCCCCTTTTGATTATCCCGATATCGCCCATTCTAATTTCTCATGCTTGCATTAGAATTGCTGCTACTACTGCTTTACCTATTCTGATGCATAGCCTGTTTATTGTAACCTGCTGTTGATAATTACCTGCATATCCTAAACTGCTTAGTATAGGCTGGGTAGAGACCTATCAGTGACCCCACTTATCCCGATTGCCCCGCTGGATTATCTGAAGACCCGATCAACGGGATTGAAGACCAGGCCCCGACACCGCACATCACCCCCCCTTAGTTGTAACGACACTGCAGCGTTACTATCGAGTGCCGAGGGTGAAACCTCTTGTAGCACTTCTGATGTTAACTCTGTAGAGTAGCTATTCGGTCGTGGTCATCGAGGGTGATTCCTCCTTCACCGCTTTCGATAACGACGCCGTCGTACAACACCTCAAGTGTGAACCCAGTGAGGGTGATTCCTCCGAGTTCACCTTGACGGTTACATCGAGTAGGAATCCAACGAGGGTGATACCTCAGATTCCCCTGATGTTATGGACACACGGATACTTGGACTTTACACTGTTACTTGGATAGGCGGGTCGACCCTGAGGGGTACCCGCGTGCGCCTGAGAGGCGAGTGTTGTGAAGACGGGTGCCGGTGTGGTGCCCGAGTGATGAATACGAGGCGCGGCCGGGCATTCTTAACCCTTGCAGCAAGTCCTCGAGACGGGGCGACGGGGTCACATCTTTCATGAGTCTCTGCTCGTTACCGCAAGCCCCTAGTCCACTAACGATTTGGATATTTGATCCGAGCAGGCCTCTGGCCTGATAGCACTAACCATCACGTGGGCATAGTATGGGCGTTGTGCATCATAGCATCAGCCGAAAGCTCTGTCAGACGTCTAGTTCAGCCTTGCGGCCGGGACGGACCGGCGCCCCCCTGGTGCCGGGCTTCCCCCTGCACGCAATGACTCGGAGTGCACAGGGCGATGGCCCAAGACCTCTAAGCGCTTAGGATGTAGACCGACGGGGACCTCTCTGCTGAGCTCTAGGTAGGGTTGCGATGTATCGTTTGGCCGAGGCCGGGCATGACCCAGGAAATTGTGTCCGGCTGGAGTTAATCGAGCGTGTTGGGTAAGTTGGTGCACCCCTGCAGGGAAGAAAACTTCTATCGATAGCCGGTCCTACGGTAAAGGACACTCGGAGTTGTATCCTGATTGATACAATTAGAACTGGATACTTGGATACTATGGCTCTGGGATTGCTTCTCGCAGGAAGTCGAGAAGGGATCTCAGGACGAGGTTGATGACTGTATGGCTCTGGGATTGCTTTCTCGCAGGGCGTCAAGAAAGGATCTCTGGGTGAGGTTGAGATTTAATGATACTGCTACTTTATAAGGTACTGTCTACACTCTTCTAATGCTGCAAGACCTCTGAAGATGCTAGTCTTCGATAGGACTAGGCCTCTTCTCTATTCTGGCATTTCTGCAACCCAGTCCACATATACAGCCTCCCTTTGAAAATGTTGCATATGTAGTGTAGATCCTTGCTTGCTGAGTACTTCTGAGTACTCATGGTTGCTTTATTTTCCTTTTCTCCCCATATCAGTTTGACGTGACCAAGATGACGGAGCTCCCTGAGACAGATGCCCCGTCGATCGACTACTACTACCACCCCGAGGATGGATACTACGGCGAGTTGGATGACGACTAGGAGTAGGTTCGGAGGGTCCCAGGCAGGAGGCCTACGCCTTTCGATCGTAGTGTTTTATTTTGCCCCGCCTTTCTAAAGGCCTTTCTGTTTCTCTTTTAATATCTGTACCCAGATATCTAATGCGTTCGCTGACGCTTGTTCGCAAGCTTATGTATTCGAGCCCTCGAGGCCCCTGGCTTGTAACATAAAGCTTGTATGACTTTATTTATGTTTTAGAGTTGTGTTGTGATATCTTCCCGTGAGTCCTTAGGCTTGATCGTGTGCATTTGCGTGTATGATTAGTGCACAATTGAGCTGGGGGTGTCACACGACACACCCATGAACACACGAAGCACCCACACAGTGAGTGAGGACACACATACGAGACACAAGACCTAGCACGGACGCAGCAGCACATAAGACTATTTTTTATTTTTGAACTTCTGTTTAAGTCTAGTTTGAACTTCTGAATATCCTTTTACAAGCTTGAGCCAGCAGGTTCCAGCGGCCCAAAATACAATTATCTGAACTCTGAAGAATAATATGACAACTCTTTATGAACTTCTGCCAGTCATCCATGCGTATTTTTGCGGCCATAACGGATATGCATAGCATTTCAAAGAAATATAAATGATATGATGCTCTGTAGGTATTTAAAAGCACACTCTGTGTCTACTACTAGCAAAGTTCCCCAAAGATCATTTTTCTCAAGCAGAATAGCACAAAAGCCACCAATGTTGAATGTATGACAAACCTGTCCAAGAATTATCAAAAGAAGTTGATTAGTCTCAAAAGTAAGCAGACTGGGTGAGTTACTTGTCCAGAAACAAACAATAATAGAGCAAGGTAAGCCGATCAAGTTCGTACCTGCAGAGTAAAGGAGCTACATTTGTGTGATTTACTCTCTGGTTCAGAGGTAACACAATATGGTGAATGAACTGCCGTACTTTTTCAGACTGAACCCAATGCTTTTGCTTTCTCAGTGGAACGCATACGCTACAAACAAAGTGTTTTCCACTATCAGTTAACTGTAGTCAATGTCGAAACTGCCACAATTCACCTCATAGCAACAACACAGAAACACTTCAGAAATTATAGCAAAATTTGTAGCCAAATTGAGCACCCGCACCGCACAGCTGCTTGGGGGATATAGATATGTGATCACCAGTTTCACAGGTTCAGAATCACTTTATACAAGATAAAATTTGTGAAGTCACTTCACAAGAGGCACTGAATGGAGAGACCTACAGGGCCTCTACGACGGTAACATTGGGTTCAACCAACTCTTGATGTTCTGACCGCATCGGCGGCTGCACGAAGGCCACCACCGTGCCCACTATCGCGACCACTGCCAATAAGAAAGATGGCTCTTGGATCTTTAGCTAGCCAACAACCTGAACTCCAGTTCTCATCCAAACACCACATTCAAACTTTTCACAAAGTAAACAATGTCAGTTCACCTAGGGATTCCAGCAAACATAAAAATGTGCTCCAAAAACTCTCTTACTCTCAGATTTTCAATTCTCTCGCTGCCAGTTTTACTTGAACGGCCATGAGAATTTTACTCGACCTGCCACAGATGCTCTATAGCCACTTCATGGTGAACAACAGTCAGTAGGACTCACCTGTCGACAGGCTCGTCGGAGTTGTGCTCAGGGATGGAGGAGGGAACGAGATCAAGGAGGCTGTTGTCGACATGCCGCACTCGAGGACGAAGGACCCGCCGGAGCAGCACCGCTCCCACGCGTGAGCATCCGTCGGATTCGGCGGGTCGTGGCTGTTTGAAGGCGGCTGGAGACGGCCGTGCACGAGGAAGAAGGAGCTTGCCGGAGCAGCACCACCTCCCCGGTGTGAGCATCCATCGGACCCGCGGGGTCGCATCTGTTGGGGGTGGCAGGAGACGGCCATGCTCGCCGGATGGGGTGAACTGCCCAAGCCCCGGGGATCAACTGCATCCAGCTCGCCGTGCGGGAGGGGTCGCCGTAGAAGGGAGTGGTGGTGGTGCTCCGAACTTCCAGCTCGCCGTGCGGGAGGGATCTGCCAGGAGGAGGCGGGTCCGCGGCATGGCGGAGGAGGCGGGCCGACGGGGCGCCGAAAGGAAGCAGGGGCGGCGGCACCCGGAAGAGGCGGGGGCGGCGGCGCAACGCGCAGGGATGGTGGACGCCGGGGGATTGGGGCGACCGCGGGGGTTGTTGGAGGTCGGGAGGTGGGGGATGCCGGGGGGTGTTTTTCCTTTTTTAGTTTTTTGACGCTGTGTTATTCGAGTTTGAGAACATCTAATCCGTCTATATAAGGGCGCGTCGTGATCCAAATAAGTATTCTGATCCTGGGATCAGAATAGTCCTACTCTCTCTCTCTCTCTCTATATATATATGTATATATATATATATATATATATATATATATACAGCCGGTCTATTCTACTAATATTAGCAGAATAACTATTCTGATAACACTTCCGCACTGCACGCTCAACAGAAGCGCACTGCATCTTCTTTATGATGAGCACTGCAATGCTTCACGGGAGAACTGCTTCATTTTTTGGCAGTCCGCCCGCATGTTCTGTGTGGAATCGGGTGTTGCGGGATGATTTTATTTGTTTCTGGATCTCATTTGACCTTTATTCTTTGTAATTTACAGGAAAGGCGACTAAAATCTTTGCAAATCGAGCAATTTGGCGGACGAGCTTTCTCTGTTCGTTCGTGTTCGCGTCGGATGCGACTTTTTCGTGCTCGGATGTTGTTTGTTAGTAGGAATTCTTTGATTGCGTTCGTTTTAATTGGTCCGTTTACTCTATAATTTGTCTAATTTTTAGGACTTAGTTTTCAATTCAGCGAAATCGATTGTCTGGGCGTGTGAGCTTCGTCCGCTCATCTGTTCTTGTTGTTTTTTTGGAATTTGTGCGCCGATGCGTTTTGAATCTTGTAATTAGTTTCTCTTTTTGGTTTGAATTCACTATATTGCGCCTGTAATGTTCGTATTTTTTGGTGTGCATTTTTAAAGAATAGTGCTTGTTGTTCATCCCAGTGGCCGTGGGTTTGATGTATTTTTTGTTGGTAATTGTTCAAATTTGAGTGGTTGCACAATGTTTTGGCCACTTATCGAACTGCGAGTGGAATTGGCACCTCTGTTAGTCTCCTACATATCTGGACCTGTACTGCTTTGATTTTATTGTTGCAGTTCTGGCATATGTTTGTAGTGTACTGCATTTTGTTAAGTAGTGGACTGCAATGTAACAGTATTATAGTGGGCATGACAGCTTATGAGATAATTCTTTTTCTCAAACTGCATTCAGTGTTTCAGAGAACTGCATGGTATGCACTTTCGTACTACATTAGCAGAATAGTTATGCTGCTATTTCTGCTATTTATGTCAATTCTTCTGAACTCCATACCACGAGAATTCTGTTAAACAGCATAGGTTAACTACAAAGTTTTCGACCATTGGCATTGCATTGTCATTGTTCAGAGTACTGCATTATTTTTATATAAGGACCGTACTATGTGTATTAGAGGACTGCATTTCTCTCAGCAGCAACTTGTTAGTCTCCCACATGTCTGGATTTCTACTGCTTTAATTTTATTGTTGTAGTTCTGGCATACGTTGTAGTGCACTGCATTTTCGTTAGTAGTGGACTTCGTTGTAGCTGTATTACAGTGGTCATGGCAGCTTATGAAATTTCTCTTTTCTTAAACTGCATTCTGTGTTTTAGAGGACTGCATAATATGCACTTTCGTACTCCATTAGCAGTATGGTTAATCTGCTATTCTGCTATTAGAATAGATGGTCCATTATATGCTGGTGTTAGCTGAATAGTTATTATGACAATTTTTTTGAACTGCATACTATGAGAATTCTTTTGAACATTATATGTTAACTGCAAAGTTTCGACCATTCGCATTGCATTGTTACTGTTCAGAGGACTGCATTTTTTTATATTTAGGATCGCACTATGTGTATGAGAGAACTGCATTCTGTCACCAGCAACTTGTCTAAAAGGGTGATAAAATGATGGAGACGAGGTCGCATACATTAATAAGGCACCGTTCAAAGTGTCTGATGGACATAATTTTAAAAGCATACAGCATAAGCAAAGCATTAGAAATATGCCACAGATGGCTTGCTTCATCTTAGACAGCCTACAGTGCAAATATTGTAAACTTCAGGGAGTCTTCTTCTTTGTAGAAAAACACCATGGCCACTTCTCCAACCTCAAAGCCATTCTGGGAGACAAAATCTTTCCAACCAGTAGTCAGCTTGCATGTCTGCATACCCATTCTTGTGTTGTGTCTCCAAAGTAACCATGCCTGAACTCAGAGCAGTAAACTTTATTGTGGATGGCAGTTTCTGTATTTTGGCATGGATGGAAAAAGAATTTTTATAAGTAAACACCAAATGTTTTTCTTTATACTTAGGATGATCTGTTTATGTTAACTTAAATATGTACATATATATGACTACTATTTTATAAAGTAGTTGCAATGTATGAACAGACTTATATACGGAATTGATCTCTAGTTTTAGTAGGATATATATTATACTTTAACATGTTTGTACTGCAAGGTCATTTACAGTGTACTTCGCTAGCATGTTAAGAGAACAGCAACACTGATCTATTGAACCTCTTTTTTGTTCTTGTGCTGGGGTTCTGACCTAACTAGTGTCGATACCTGGTGTGGTACTGAAGAATAATAGGTGGAACTATCTAGTCTTAATAGCTAACAAATATGAACAATAATACAAATTCTTTGTATTTTTGATACTACTAAACAAATTGATGGAAATATACATTCAGATGTGGATTTGCAGCCTAGATTGTGTCAAAAATTGTGAGGGGGAAAAACATACCCAACTTTCCTGCATGTCTGCGGATGTGAGGCGATGAAGAAATGGTGCGCGAAACCCCCTGTTGGGTATCATCAGGCACCCGAGCATGCTGCGCCACTGGGCGTTGGTGAGCTCCAGACCATCGGCGTACACGCATGTGTCCGCTACCGGCGCCATCCTTGCCAAGCACCCGCACGAACAGTCCATGGCGGGTTCAGTGGAATTTTAGATAACAGTTGGGGATGGGAGGAACCCTAGATCTACGATTTGAAGGAAAAGAGGAACGGGGGGAGGAGTTGTGTCAGTCTAGAGCATGAATGTATAGGTTTTTATGCAGCCAATTGAGCAACGGAGGTAATAAATGTTGTGGTTGGTGTTAGGTGGTGGATTGATTCTGATTCAGCCTACGCGAATGCATTTGATAAGCAACAGCACTGCTTGCTTGAACCTAGCGAACTGCATTGTCGTATTACAACGAACTGCAGAATGTGTGGATTGTGTTTGTTTTTTTTTATTTTTCTAGTTATTGTTTATATTTTTATTGGGCCGTGGTTTTTTGTGGTACGTGGGAATTTTTTTTAGGTGCAAGGGAACTGGATTTGCGTGCTAGTTGTGGGTCGTGTGGCTTGTTGGTTTTGGGCTGTGAGAATGTGTTGGGTCCGTTGGGGTGTAAGACGCATTCGGCCCAAGTCGGCCTGTACGGGTGGTTTGCTATTGCGCTGTGTGTGCGCGGTAACGTTTAGTCCCACCTCGCCCGCGAAGAGCGCGCCCGACCAGTTTATAAGCCTTGGCGAGGCAGCCGTATCAAATTCCTCTGTTACTTATTTGGGCGCTTATACACGGCGCTCGCTACTCTATCCTCTCTGACCTGTGGGCCCATGTGTGCCCGGCCCCATGCATCGTGGCTCAGAACGGACTTGCCTACTGTGGGCGCAGACCTACTACGAGACTGGCTGGGGCCGGTTGCACCTGGGTGGTCACTTTTTTTTAATATTTTTCCCTCTCACGTATTTTTTCAAATATAGGGCGTGCACTGCTTAGTACATCATCTTGCACTGCATTCATCAGGTTTGTGTACTGCATGTGCACACACTCCGCACTACACATTTTTGCACTACATTTTTGTGCACTGCATGCTGGTCGCATTTTTCTTTATTGTTTTTCCTCTTACATATTCTTTTTCTAGTGTACGGGTGCGCACTGCTTTGTTGGGTATGTGGGCACTGCGTTCGTCATAGTCCTATACTGCAGGTGTATTTTTCCTCTTACGTATTTTCTCTAATACAGGGCGTGCACTTCTTAGTAAATCATTTTTGCACTGCATTCATCAGGTTCATGTACTGTGAAACTCACACACTCCGCACTACATGTGCATGTGCATTTTTGTGCACTGCATGCTGGTCGCATTTTCTTTTCGTGTTTTTCCTCTTACGTATTCTTTTTCTAGTGTACGGGTGTGCACTGCTTTGTTGGATATGTGTGCACTGCATTCGTCAGAGTCCTGTACTGCAGGTGTACACATTTTGCACTGCATGCGTCCTATTTGCGCACTGCATCTTCGTCTGTTTTGTGCACTTCTCGAATCACATACTTTATGTGCACTACATTATGTTCTAATGTTGAACTCAAGTTTTGTAATTGAAATAAAGTTCTTCATAACATAATCAAAGTTCATCATTACAAGCCATTCTGTATGACAAGCAAACTAAGTTCAGCAAAAGCAAATGATCACAAGCAAACTAACGAAACATAAGCAAACAACAGAAAGCAAATTTGATGATAAATCTAAAATGACGCGAGCAATGTTGGCTCTTGGCCGGCACAGTCTGCTTCTTCACCAGGTAGCGTCTCCCCAGCTGCTCCTGGCGCGCTTCTTGGGGGGCTCCTCCTTCTCCAGCTTTGCACGGCGAAGCCCGTCCTGGTTGAGGGTGATGCGGTTCCATATCTCGTACACTGCGTAGGCGTCCTTTGCCGCGTACTCGATGTGCCTCATGGACAGAGGCAGGGAGGCCCAGCGCATGTGTTCTTCGTTGGTGATCTTCTTCTTCATGTTGTTGTAGTAGTCGTCGGTGAGCATGCCGGCGACGTCTGCAAGGGAGTCCAACTCCTTGGTGGCCTCGGGCACCCTCCATTCCTTCTGGATGTCGACGAAGTTGGCGACCTCCAGATTGACGCGCTCTAGCCTGGTTTTGTCGCCGTCGATGGAGAAGCCAGCAAAGGTGTACCTGGGGTCGGCGAGGAAGTTGTCGAAGACGGTGCACCTTTCAGCGGCGCTCAGTTGGAAGAGCAGCACCGGCTGAGTCTTGCCGACGGAGAGTTGGACGAGGGCGAGTTTCTGCGTCGCTTCAGGCTCATTGTTGTACTCGAGATCAATCCCGACGATCTTGTGGCGCTGGAGCCTGAGGTGGCGCTTGTACTGCGCGAGGGAGATCGCCATCTGCTTCTTGTCGTTGGTGTGGATGACGTGCAACTTGGTGTTGCCGTGGGCCTCCACGTCCCTGTACTCGTCGGAGAACGCCATCGCCGGCAGTAGGGCTTGGTGTTTTCTGTGGAGATCAATGTGATGGAGTGATTTGGTGGCAGCGCAATGGAGACTTGTGTTGTTGTGGATGAGAAGGCCTTTGGCAGGGGTCTGAATTTAAGGCGGGGGTGGGGGGTGGGATGGCCGCATCGGATGAACTGCACGATCTCGCTGACGATGCGGTTGTGCAGATCATGGGTTGGTGTTGCGTCTGTGATCATGGGTTTGTGGCGATGGAACCACTCGGATTGGGTGGTTGTATGTGAACGTGGTTTTTTTAACGTGGTTTTATTTTATTTTTCATCAGTAAATTTTTTTAACCACCACTTTCTGTGCGAACGGGCATTTGTCACGTTTATATGTATCGTACGTGTTCCCGGAACTGCATTGCTTATAATACCGCACTGCATCGTCTAACAAAAAGCACTGCATTTTGTCTATAGGTGCGTACTGCACCGGTTTTTGCGTGTCCTTGCTGTAGCCCCTGGAAAAAAGTACAATATATTCCGCAATTTACGAGTATTTCGTTGTGGTCTAGACCATGTATTTATTCATGTATGTATTCCGAAACTGTATTGCTTATGATACCGCACTGCTTCATCTAACCAAATGCACTGCATTTGTCTAGAGCAGCGTACTACATCTGTTTTTGTGTGTACTTGCTGCAGTCCCTGGCACGGGAGGGGGGGGGGGGGGGGGTTGGGCCCCCCCTTTTTTTGTGACACTTATTTGAAGGTAGACTTTTTTTTCGGACGCGTTATCTTAACACGCGTGTTGTTTTTGAATTTAACTTTTTTTTACAAACTGCATGTATTTATTTGTTTTACTGTCTGAACTTCATTGTTCTTCATAGAGAACTGCATCCTATGCTAACTTCTTCGTTTCGATGTAGTCCGTCTTATTTAGCCGGGCCATTTTGGGCCGGCCCATTTTATGTAACCCTTTCCCACGTGGGCCTCATACGTGGCCCTGCCAGGCGATCCCATCGCTCCGCTCACAGGGAGAGACCGAGAGGAAACCTCTCTCCTTTCTTGCAGCGGCTCCCGAAGCATCTCTCCCTCGAGCAAAACCGCCATCGCCCGCAGCAACCATCGTCGCCCACGGAACCGCCGTCCCCAAGAGGTCCTTATTCCTTCATTCCATGTCGCCGTCCGCTCCGCCAGCCCTTCCCGCTCCGCTCCCGCACCCCTTTCCCGTACGTTCCCGCCGCCACCCCCCACCGCCACCGTTCATCCCCTTTTTTGTGGTACGTTCCCCTTGACCTCGGTCTTGATCGTCCCCTCGTCTAGTTTTGTGATTCTCGTAGTTGCTGCTGCGTTTTTTGCTTTTGAATTTTTCCGTAAGCAGGCGGTTTTATCTCGATTTGAAGTTGATACTCGTGTGTGCTCTGTAGGCAGAGCAAGGTGCATTTAGGGTTTCGTCAGATTTCACCGATTTTGTTGCTTATATCTGTCACTTCGTCCTTGTGCTGTAGGCAAACGCCATGTCTTCGCTGAGCAGAGTGGGAGGAGGAGTTCAGGGTATGTGGACTGCTTATTTTGGCTTTGTTTATTTTGTTTGATGTTTATCTAGTTTCCTAATTCATCCTGCATATTTGTTTATGCTGTGTTAGTTGTCAGCGTTCCATTGCATTATTTGTCATGTGATGTTTTGTAATTTCTGTTTTTGGTTTTTATTGAATCTAGTAGGTGATTGCAGTGGTCATAATGATACACCAATTGGCTCTCGTTGTCCTGGTGGTAAGGATCATGGTGGTGAGGCAGGACATCAAGTGAATTTGCCAATTGAATCTTCTCCCATAAGTGTGGCCCCTCCTTCTGGTATGTGTTTTTTTTATTTGCCAATTTTGGCTGTATCCCTATTTCTGTTGTAAATTTCATATGTGTCTTGTGAGTTTTGCAATGGATTGTTCTTATAAATACTTGCTATTTTTTTGATGTGAATGCTTTGTTTATTTTGTGTATGCTGCTTACTTGATGTTGTACAAATTGGTGTTGCCTTGCTGTATCTAGTCTGGCATTTTGTTGGGAACAAACGTGAAGTTAGTGTATGCAGCACTGCATTTATATGTATATATGAACTCCACTATATGTATGTGTGAACTGCATTGTTGTTTTATTCAAGTTTTTTGTACAATGCATTAATTTTTATTTAGCTTTTGATTGGAGCACTGCATTTATATGTCTAAGTGTACTGCATTTGTTCTTTTTGTGCACTTTTTAATGACCATAGTTAAACTTCATTTTGATGCAGTGTCTGTTTTTCATGCTGGGGCACCTGGGTTTGAGGAGGTTACTCAATTGATTGACCATTATTTTGCAGAGGGTGATGTTGGTGTGAGCTTTGACCAGAGACGTCCCGTCTTGTCTGAAACACAATCACAGTCTGTTGATGGTACAGAGGAAGTTACACAGGAGTGGATGGTCTCGGAACAGCTTCATGCATATGAATTGAAGCAAAGCAAGAAGAAGTTGAGGTTTGAAAGTGACTCAAAAGAGTGTGTGGAGAAGGAGAAGCAGAGGAGAGCTGCAGATGGTGCCAAGGGTGCCAAATTTGTCAAAGTCAAGCAGCCTGCTTTGCAGAAGAAGAGGCTGAGTTCTGTTGCTGAGGAAGGTGGTACTCCTCGGCGGAGTCCACGTGTTGCTGGCATGAACAAGAATCTTGGTAAGAGAACTGCTGAAGCTGGTGCAAAGGATCCTCAGCGCAAGCGACTACATGTCAGTGAAGGTCCCAACTCTGACGATGATGACTTTGTGCTTGCTGATTTTGTGAGGGATGTTCATACTGGTAGACGCAAAGACTGTGGTTCATCTAAGAGTCTACCCAAGCGTGCCCGTGATGATGGCGATGAAGGTGTTGGTGCTGACTCTGGTGGGGAGGCGGATGTTGTTCCAAAGGTTTGTTGAAGTGGACTGCATTTGTTTCCTTCATTGTTATTCTATCTGTGTTTTTTCTGTCTCTTTTTATGGCTAATCTTCTAATGTGGACTGCATTTCCCTTTACACAAAGGAAGAAGTCTAGTAAGAGTAATGCAACTGAAGATGATGCCGAGGGAGATGATTCTCGATTTAACAAGACCGTACGTTTGTCGCTTCCCACTGTTTGCAAGGCTGCTGCTTTATTGAAAGACGCACACTGTAGTCATGTTTGGGATGCTGGATTCGGTGTTGTCTTTGAACTGACAGTAAAGAAAAATGTGTCACGCATTCTTATGTGCTATCTGATGGGAGTGATTGACCCTGCCACCATGATAATGGACTTTGGGAATGGCAGGGTTCTTCGAATCAATCGTGATGCAGTTCATCACATTTTTTATATACCTATGGGACGTCACACTGCACCCATGCCCGCTGCCAGCGGCCATGATGACTCATTGACTGCCCTCAAGGATGAGCTTGGCTTTGACCGTTCAAAAAGTACAGGTGTCAAGGACTTGCTTGAGAAGCTGAAGGTGTTGGTGGAGGAAGATGATCATGTGACTGTTGATCTTGCTGTGAAGGTGTTCTTCCTGATACTTTACCAGAATTTGCTATGCCCCGGGCCTGCAGTTCGTTTGGGTAGGGTTGCTGCAATGGTAGAGAACATGGATTATGTGGCTATGGCGCAGATGGACTTTTGTCAGCTTGTTGTTGATGAGTTGCAGGCAGCTGTGGTGAGGTGGCAGACAGAAGGCAGCAAGCAGAATTGTGCAGAGGGTTGTGCCATTGTCCCCCTGATTATGTATCTTGATTGCTTGAAGCTTCGCAAATTTTCAGTTATGCACACGTTGACGCCACGTGCGTCATACCTGATGACCAAGGACCTGATGAAGTTATACAACGAGGATGTGCTTGTCAAGGGAAAGATTTATTTGGAAACTTACAAATTTGGGAAGCTGCCGGTTACTGCATCTGAGTTTTTAATATCAGAGTTTTTAAAAAAAGGTGCAGTCATTATAAATCTGAACTTTCTAGTACTCACATGTGTACTTCTCTTCCCTTCTTGTCTTTTTTTGCAGTGGAAGGCGTCAGGTGATATTGTGTACAACCGTCATGTTGCAGTTCTATGTGGTAGCTCTAATGCGGGGCCTAGCACTCATGCTAGGTTTTATGAGCCTATCTGTAGCCAAATTCCTGCCTGTGATGATGAGGCGCCGCCTACTCATGGTTTCACGGCTCGTCGGATGTTTGATAATAGAAGCTCTTCTAAACAGACATTTGTTGGCGGCAAAAAACACGAGGAGATTGATGAGCTTCTTCTGAAGGTTTTGAAGTTGACTGAAGATTTGCCAACCTCTGGTGACAGGTTGAGGATAGTTGTTGGTCTTTTCCCTGTTGGCCATGGCCCATGAGATGAAGATATTGTTGCTGCTCACAATTTTGATTTGCGGCGTGGTTGAAAGCCTGAAGATTGCAGTGACGAATATTCAGTCTTCGTATGCTCAGTTGAAACATTCACAAGAAGAAAAATGTGCTCGGTATGAGAAGGATGCTGAGCATATTTTGGATGAAATGAACCATCAGGACGCTGGCGTCGGCGCTGATAATGTACGTTCTAGGTTTTTTGTGCCTTTGAACCTCTTTTGTGTATTATGTGGACTGTTCCTCACTATTTGTTTTTTTGTGATAGGCTGGAGTGGAATCTTCTGGTGTCCATGGATCTAGGGACGATGGAATTGGTTAGGTAGAAGTACTTCTGCCATGTCTGTTCTGCCATGTGCCTCTCTTCTTGAACTTGCATTTTTTGCTTTCCATTTTATTGTATTTTTTGTGTACTTCACGATTGTAAAGTGTGTACTGCTTGTGCATAGTTAAAGTTTTTTTTTTGTCGTTACCATCTTATTTTCGTTTTTGGTTTGTTCTATGCCTGTAGACTGGAGTTGCTGCTTGTGATGTGCACAAAGATTCCTGCGATGGCTCTAGGAAGGATGAGGACTTGGCTAATGCATCGTCCCCTCCGGATGTTGTAGCTGATAAGGTATAGTGGAATTACTTTTTCTGTTAGTGGGTTGTAATCTAATTTTTTGTTGTTGTTATAAGCTTGATGTACGCTGTTCTATTCACTCATATGCATTTCTTTTACATATGTGAGCTGCATAGTTTTACATGTGTGAGCTTCAGTCTTTGACAGAAGTGAACTGTAGTTCTTTTCGCATACGTGGGCCGCAGTCTTTTACATGTGTAAGCTTCAGTATTTAACAGAACTGAACTGCAGTGTTTGACAAAGTGAACTGTAGTTCTTTTTACATATATGTACTACAGTTATTTGACACATGTGGGCTGCAGTGTTTGACATAAGTGAACTGCAGTTGTTTTGCATATGTGGACTGCAGTCTTTGACATAAGTGACCTGTGTGTTGTTGTATTAATTATCCCCACGCTCATTTGTGTCATTGTGTCTTTTTTAAACTTTTCACAGCCTGGAGATGAAAACGTAGAAGTTCATGTTGATGTGAACCAGGGGGATTGTGCTGTTGCGGGTGGTGGCAGTGTTGATGCTTCTGTATCGGTTGTCGTCGACAGTGCAGCACCTTCTGTAGCTCAGGAATCCCACGATGCTATTTCCCCTAGTCGGCACGAAGATTCTGATTTTGGCATTGAAAAGCCGCTGGAGAATGTCATTCCTGCTGGTAGAGTTGCTGCTTCTCCTGTTTGTCTGGCGCCCAATGATGTTCCTGATGTATTCAGAGTGGAGCCTCATGTAGCTGAAGTATCTAAGGACATTGCGGTTGACTAGACTATTGTAAATACAGAGAATGCTGATGTTGCTACAAAAGGGCAGTCCAGTGAGGTTGTGGTGGATTCGTCGCAACCTAGCCAAGTAAATGTTTTGGTCAGCTCTGAAGAACAACAGCATGAAGACTCTGACATTGAAGGCAAGAGTTTTGTTTCGAACAGTGAAGTTGAAGTTTTTCTCATTCATTTTTTTAATTACTATTGTAGCTGTATTAGATGTTTAACGATAAGTGAAACTTGATCTTTTGTTGGTGATTTTCAAAATAGCTAGCAGAATTTCCTTATCTTAATATTGAACTTCATTCTTTGGATAAGTGAACTTCATCTTTTTATTATAGATGACGAACTTCCTATTGTGACACCGTCGAGCATTGATCCAGCTCTTCTGAAAAGATACAATGAGTTGTACACTGCTGTTACGAGGGCTCGGAGGGACAAGAAGAAGAAGTATGGCTTTTAAAAAATTGTTTTGTTCATATGTATTTTCTAATTTCAGTATTTACCCTTTTTCGTTGTTATTTTTTTAGTATCTTATGTTTCAGTTTTTCATAAAAAATTCAGGGACAAGATTGCTTTTAAAACTAAGGTGGCTGATATTAGCATTGGTGAAGTTGGTCAATCTTTTTGGGATAAAGGGATGCTCACTACAGGCCTTGTAGATCTCGGGGTTTCTTTGCTGGTAGATAAGTTTAAGGGATCTCCGATGATGGTTGTCCCGTACCATATTTGTGTAAGCATGCAGAAATTTTTGTTTTATTTTTTGATTTTCTTTTCTGATTTCGTGTGACGACCTGTTTGCTTGAGCACTATTTCTTTTTTGGTTTTGTTTTGGCAGACAAGTATTTGGCATGGTGGTACTGTAGGCAGGAGTGTTAAAATGATGTTCTCTTCAAAAGCTGAGGAGAGTGTTGATAAAAAAGATATGGTGAGTAACGTTTTTATGTGTCGAAAACCATTTTTTGTGTGTTGGTTTTTATAGTGTTCTGTTTCTTCTTCTTGTAATAATTTTATTTATTTTTTTACTTCCAACATGTCCTGTTTGCAACATTTGATCTGGCAGAGATGAGGGATGGCGTTGGTCATTATTGTGTAGTTGCCTTAAATTTGAAAGAAAGGCAGTTTGAATTTCTTGACTCGCTCAATAAACCTGGCAGCTCTGATGCGATCAAGATTTTTAGGAGGATGGTTAAAAATATCAAGCGTGCATGGAAAGAAGGTAGCTCAAGTTCTGATGAGCCGCGAAATCCTCCTACACTTGATGGATTTGTGTTGAAACATGTCGTTGTCTCACTTCAGCCAAATGGGTATGTTCCTTACAACCCCTCTCCACCATACTGCTCAACTGTTCTTTTATATTTCATTATGTGAAACTAATGTTTTTTGTTCTTTTATTGCAGGCATGATTGTGGATTCTATATGTTTCAATTCTTGAAGACTTGGGATGTGTTCGAGTTGCTCAGTTTGGGGTGGAGCACATTGGCTACATCAGAAAGGCCATGCTCTATAGTTGGCTCACATCGACAAAGTGTTGCCTTGATTTATCATCACTTTTAATTTTTGCAGATAAAGGTTGTTTTAGTGAACTTCTTTATTTCCCTTATTTATTTTTTGTCTACTGCTTGCTTCCCCTTCTTAAGGTCTTTTTTTACTAGTGTGTTTAGTGAAATGCGTGATTTACAGTGGATGGCTATATTTTTGTTGTGTAAGTGAGCTGCATTTGTTGTAGACAAGTTAGCTGCATTTATTTTGGGGCAAGTGAGCTGAATTGTTCTAGACAAGTGAGCTGCATTGTTCTTTATATGTGGGCTGCATTGTTCTAGACAAGTGGGCTGCATTGTTCTAGAGAAGTGGGCTGCATTGTTATAGACAAGTGGGCTGCATTGTTCTAGAGAAGTGGGCTGCATTGTTCTAGACAAGTGGGCTGCATTCTCTTCTTTAGTGAACTGCATTTTTTTAATATTATTGAGATGCATTTAATGTTTTTTGGTTTTGTATTTTGTGCTGAGTGTTTCCATGTTTTTTCTACCCGTTTTTAGGTTTTGATGGGGGTCTTCATGGAGGCTGTACATCACTGTTTGAGTCCCAGGGTTCTGAGGTAGTTATGGAGCATTGTGCCATTGAAATCTCTCCCGATAATTCTGGTTCTTTGGTTGGAGATGGTTTGAACACAGATGTGGCGTCTGGACCTGATGGTGGAAGTGTTGCTCGACCTGGCTCTTCGCACGAGGTAGTTGATGTTGATGATGATGATTTTGTTACGCCGTTGCCACACGTCACTAGGACTAGGAGTGCAGCTATCAATCGTCCTCGCGTAGATGAGGCTGAAGTATTCTCGAACAAGAGGGCAGGTGAGAGGGCTTTTAAGTTGAGAGGCTCTTTAGAGAAATTGAGGCCTCCGAGGTTCAAATATATTGATGAGGCGAGGATAATAAAGGATCTCGTTCTCAGCAAGATTTTGTAACCAAATACAGCGAGTAAGGTTTATGTGTGTGCCCTTCATCCATTTTTTTGTTTTGTTTTTAACTTTATTTTTTGATCCCATCTGTGTATGTTTACTGCAGAAACGTGTTCTTGATGGTGAATAATTCTTTTGGTGATGTCGAATCAGTCAAAGTTGACTATATCTATAATACATTTGGCAAAGGAGCTTGCAATGACTCATATCTCATGGATTTTGTCATTAAGTACTGGAAGCAAGACGCTGAAATGAGTTTGGTTTATCGTTCTGGTGAACGTGTGCTACTTTCACCTTTATTTATCACGGTAAATGTGTCAGCTGTCATGTTTTTTTTGCTTTGGTGCATTTTTTTCTCTTGTACTGAATTTTTTATGTCCATGCATGCATGCATGTTTCACTCTTTTTTTTCATGTCCTATTTGTTCTTTTTCTATGCAGTATGTTTTTCAAATGGAAACCGATGTGAAGAAAAACGAGGAAGGATACCCTGTGTTGCCAGTTGTGCATAACCCATTCGTTTTAGAAGATGCAGTTAAGCAGTTCAAAGTTTTTGTTGGTGATGAAACCCTGTTGGACGCAAAACTTGTAAGGCCATCTTTTTCCATCATTTTATTTTCTTCTTTGTTGCATTTCTTTTTATAGTTATTTGAAGCAGTGGTCCTAATGCTACGTGTCGAATGAACTTTCGTTTCATTTGTTTTTTGATGCGACATATTATGATGCCACGCTCCAAGGATGGTCATTATTCCTTATATACGATGAACCAGCATCGCCAGACCATTGATATCCATGACACTAGGAAGTACACTGGCCATCCTGATTTCACGACAAAGTGGCGCAGGACTGACTACCATTCATATTGCACAGAAGTGGTATGTCATTTTTTTTAGCCAAGTGCAAATCTTTTTTTTTTGTGTTTCTCCTGATGCATATATTTTTTAAACTGTACATGCATTGTTAGTACACATAGAACCACACTTGTTAATATAGTGCACTGCAACATATGCGACACAGAACTGCATTTTTCTCCAACACACCCATTCTGTGTAAAAGAGTAATAAAACGAAATGACCTCATATGCATTTAAAAGAGGGACTGTCTAGAGGTTGAGAAGAACTTGTATTTTTGCTTCGTCTGATAGTTATTGATCTGCGACGTGTGTTTTTTACTTTGTGCTGCATTTCCACCTTTCGCCAGATGAGGAGGATGACTCAGCTGTTGAAGAGCATTTATGGTGAAAAGTTGTATAACTCTAGGAATCACCCTGACTGGGTTAAATTGGCAGAGAAGCCTTCTTACCCGACTGTGCCAGCGTAGGGACCAAACGAGTGTGGAATCTATGTTCTCAGGTTGACGCAGGTGTATGACGGCGTGTGTCTGGTCGAAAGAATTGTCAAATCCGATGTAATACCTTCTGTGTTTCTTCTTTTTTGTTACTGTTTTTATTTTTTATTTTTTTCACTTTTCGTTCTTACGACAACCTTTTATTTTTTAATCACTGATCCACATTTAAAAAAAAAATTCAGCCTGCTATTGAAGATTGGAAGGCGGAGTACATTTTCCAGCTGCTGTTCAATCCTTTGAACATGTTGTATTATGAAGACATGCCGCCTGAGCTACGAGAACTGATTGCAAGCCTCGGGCTTACTTCCCTGTCGCAGTCGCAGTAGCAGTCATTTGGCATATTTTTTCTGGTTAAAGACATGTATATGGACAACAGCTAGGGTTATGGCGTGTACTGTGTGCTGTCTAAGGTAGATAGTGTGTATGAAAAGGTCACTTTTCCTGCCCTTTGTGTATCGTCTGCTTTTTTGCAGCAATGTATGTGGATGAAACTGTGTGTGTTTTATTTTATATAAATACATAATATATTTATATATATACATATGTGAACCCTGTTTTTTTGTTTTTACGTGTGGTTTTTGCTTTTTTTTGCTCCCGTGCTGTTTTGTTAGGTGTTTCGTTTTTTCACCTTTTTTTATCTATGCAAAATCTTTTTTTTGCACAATGGCACTCCATTCATGTGTATAACTGAACTGCATCATGGCTAAATTCTTTTTTTAGCACAACTTTCGTTTTTGTTTAAATTGGGCTCAGGGGATCGTCACACGCCGTCGCCCCCTGTCTATCTTAGGGGGTGTGGCTCTGGGGTTGCGTGCATGGTTTGGATGGAAAATAGAATAGCCGCACTGCGCCTGTCAACCAAGCGCACTGCGTGCGTTAGCACGAGGCCGAGCAAGGGGGTGGGAGGGGGGTCATGACCCCCCTCCCCACCCCCTTGCGAAGCCGAGCCTGGAACAAGCTGGAGCAGGCGACGACGCGGCATGCCGCGGCACCGCATGCGAAGGCGAGTCCGTCACACCCCGTCGCCCCCTGTCTATCTTAGGGGGTGTGACTCTGGGGTTGCGTGCGTGGTTTGGATGGAACACAGAATAGCCGCACTGCGCCTGTCAACCAAGCGCACTGCTTGTGTTAGCGCGAGGTCGAGCAGGGGGGTGGGAGGGGGGGTCTGGGAGGCTGGTCGTGACCACCCCTCCCCATTCCCCTGCGAGGCCGAGCCTAGAACGAGCCGGAGCAGGCGGCGACGCGGCATCCCGCGGCGCTGCATGCGGAGGCAAGTCCGTCACACCCCGTCGCCCCTGTCTATCTTAGGGGGTGTGGCTCTGGGGTTGCGTGTGTGGTTTGGATGGAAAACAGAATAGCCGCACTACGCCTGTCAACCAAGCGCACTGCGTGCGTTAGCACGAGGCCGAGCAGGGGGTGGGAGGGGGGGTCGTGACCCCCCTGAGAGGCCGAGCCTGGAACGAGCCGGAGAGGCGGCGACGCGGCGTGCCGCGGCACCGCATGCGGAGGCGAGTCGGTCACACCCCGTCGCCCCCTGTCTATCTTAGGGGTGTGGCTCTGGGGTTGCTTGCGTGGTTTGGATGGAAAACAGAATAGCCGCACTGCGCCTGTCAACCAAGCGCACTGCGTGCGTTAGCACGAGGCCGAGCAGGGGGGTGGGAAGGGGGTCGTGACCCCCCACCCCACCTCCCTACGAGGCCGAGCCTGGAACGAGTCGGAGCAGGCAGTGACGCGGCGTGCCGCGGCGCTGCATGCGGAGGTGAGTCCGTCACACCCCGTCGCCCCCTGTCTATCTTAGGGGTGTGGTTTTGGGGTTGCGTGCGTGGTTTGGATGGAAAACAGAATAGCCGCACTGAGCCTGTCAACCAAGCGCACTGCGTGCGTTAGCGCGAGGCCAAGCAGGGGGTGGGAGGGGGTCATGACCCCCCCTCCCACCCCCCTGCGAGGCCGAGCCTAGAACGAGCCGGAGCAGGCAGCGACGCGGCGTGCCGCGGCGCCGCATGCGGAGGCGAGTCGGTCACACCCCGTCGCCCCCTGTCTTTCTTAGGGGTGTGGCAACCGCCAAGCGGTAGTGCTCGCGGTTGCTGTTTTAGTTCGTCGTGGCAACCGCCAAGTGGCAGTGCTCGCTGTTGCCTGTAAAAAAACAACCGTCTAAGCGAACTGCAATGCTTAATTGACAGCACATCTTGCTTCCCATACCGAACTGCATTCTTTTGGTCAGCGTACTGTATTTATTTTTACGTGCGAGGGAACTGGTGTTGCGTGCTAGTTGTGGGTCATGGCGCTTGTTGGTTTTTGGGCTATGAGAATGTGTTGGGCTCGTTGGGGTGTAAGACGCATTCGGCCCAAATCGGCCTTGTCTTGCTGTAGGGGTGCTTTTGTCTTGCCCTGTGCGTGCGCGCTAACGTTTAGTCCCACCTCGCCCGCCGAGAGCACGCCCGACCTGTTTATAAGCCCTGGTGAGGCAACGGTCTCAAACTCCTCTGGTTACTTGTTTGGGCGCTTATACACGGCACTCGCTGCTCTATCCTCTCTGACCTGTGGGCCCATGTGTGCCCGGCCCCATGCATCGTGGCTCAGAACGGACTCGCCTATTGTGGGCCTAGACTTACTACGAGACTGGCTGGGGCCTGGTTCCACCTGGGTGGTCAATTTTTTTATCTTTTCTTATTGCAAGCATTTTTTCTTTAGCACTACATGTATTCATGGCAGTACAAATTATATCATTTGTACTGCTTGTACCAACGTTGCGCACTGCAGTGCGCGTACTAAGTCTGTGTATTGTGCACTGCACGAAAGTGACTGCAGTCCCTCTTGCGCTTCATTTAGGCATGTACTGCACTTCTTGTACACACGTTGTGAACTGCATGATACTATTCTCATGAACTGCATTCACCTTTGTTTAGAATGGTCTGCGTATTATAATTTTTCAGAAATATGAATATTAATGGTCTTTCTTTAATTACTCTTGTGGACTGCATGTACACACTTGGCGCTTTGCTTATGTTTACCATTGTGAACTTCATTCATCTTTCTTTTTTAGGGTATGAGTTGCAGTCAGAGTGCTTAATTTTTTTGTTGAACGTTGTTTCTGAATCTGTTTTCTATGTGTGTAGTATGTTTTGGTATCACACATCAGATTTTTCAACCTTGTCTGGATACTTGTTCTAATACATAGTCAACAATCACCTAGTGCAATGACATTGTTTTACAAAGAAACATTCGATATGAAGCAACGGACATAAGCAAAACCTAGCAGATAGGAAACAAGGAACAACACAACTACTAAAGTAAAATGAAACTAAACATAGCCCTGTTCATTTCTAGTTGCTGTATGGGATTACAGCCTTGCTCTTGTTCTTCGCTTCTTTTTCTTTTTTTGCCCTGTCTAGTCCCATTATGACATCGTAGATGATTCTCCATGACTCGTAGGTTGCAAATGCATCTATTGCTGTATACTTGATAAGCTTGTCTGGCAGTGGGCAAAACCCCCACAGAGTATGGCCCTCCTTGCGGTTGATTTTGTTCTTCATGTCATGGTAGTGAATGTCGATCAGCCTGCTGGCAACATCAGCCAAAGAGTCAAATTCCTTTTTCTTGTATGGGTCTCTCCATTCCACCTGAATATCAATGTAGTTATCGGAGTTGATCTCCAAGCTAGATAGCTTCAGCTTGTTTTTGTCTCCTTCAATGGCGAATCCGACGAAGGTGTATTCATCATTCATGAGGAATTTATCTAGTTCCATTAGCCTGCAAGATGTTTGTATAAACTGGATATAGTGAGACAGTACCAGTTATTTTCGAGAACTACCAATGTTGTTTTGATTTTTCTGAAACTAAAGTGCAATATGAATCCCTGAATCTGTTGCAGTGAGTAGCTGCTAATACTTTGTACAGCATAACTAGTAAATCTCATAATAAATTCCATAAACAATGCATGTTTGTTGTCTTGAATTGAATTTCATACATGTTTTAGATAGTCTGGACTATGATCTTTTTTACCTCCAAATCCATACATGATTGAAAGTAGGCATTAATGGTGTAGTTTTCTATTGTTCAGGCAGATAATTTGTGTTTGGTAAAACAAAATAAAACTGCGTGGATCGCTAGATCATCTAATTCAAGAATTGAACACATGAGTTACATGGAGCCAGATGAAAACTGTCAATGAAGCCATGGAGCCATGCTTTTTAAAAATGAGAACCCAAGTTTATATAATGGAATTTGCGATGAAGAAAATTTAAAATCAATATTGACAACCAATACTACAGATTGATAATTATGGTCACCTGTCTTTAGCTGCAGAGATGTGGTAGACAAGGCACTCTTTTTCTACGCATAGCTGGAGCACTGCTGCCCGCTGTGGCTTCACATAGTGCGTGTACTCGACATCAACGCCGACTAGTTTGACGGGCATTCCGCCGAGCTTCCTCCTGAGCGTGGACAACATCTTGTCCACGTCTTGACCCTTGCTTGTGCAAACGACGTGGAGCTTGTGGTTGCCGTGGAGGTCCACATCGTGGAGCTCCCTAGTATACCTGCGGCGCTGCTTGTACAGAGGTGCATTCGCCATGGCTCTCCTCTGCTCTCTCGCATTTGTTCTGGAGAAGAGAGGTTAGTGAAAGGGAAGTGGGGAGAAGAAGGTGCAATGGGGTTTTTGGGGGGACGAAGCAGTTGTGTTTTCTCCTCTGCTATCCTCTGCTCTCTGTGATAGGACGTGGGAGTGGTGGAGGGGGGTGGTAGTGTGGTGGGGTTGTGTTTTCAGTTACGTGGCAACTGCAGGGAGGTTGTGCGATGTGGATGCTATTTTAGTGCGTTGGAAATCTGAAACGTCGTGGCCTCTTTTTTCGTGACAACTTCAGGTATGCACGCAACTGTCAGAAAATGTGATGATTGTGTTTTCGGTGAATTTTCTTACTAAGTGCACTTCTTGGGTATCATGATAGAACTGCCTATGTCCACAGATTGTACTGCATGCAGCTGATTTTTGTTCTTCATATACTTTATTAGATCGGATCCTGATTCATACAAATGCACGGACATTAATTTTTCGATGGAGTTCTTTCTTATTTTTCTTTCTTTTTTTGTAGATGATGGTGATGTGGATGGAGGGTAGTGTGGATACGTGTATCGGACTGCTTTGCCTAACTAACAGGGCTGCATTATTGATTTTAGCCATACTGCAATGCAGTAGAAAGGGAACTGCATTTCAAAAGTAACAATACTTCCTGCTTCCACGTGTCGATCTACATTGCTGTAGGTCGCGGACTGCTTTTCTACATTGACTTGGGGCTTCCTACATTTTATTTATGAGAGCGAACTGTAGTTTCTATCAGTGCACACACACTTTTTTTGTTGTGGTTGTTGTTCATTTAAAAAAAGTTTTTCATTCTATGTATTAATTTTGTACTTACTGTTTTATTGTCAGTGGGCCGTGGTATTTTAACCACTCTATCGTGTTGGGCCTGTGTTTGGGGAGCGAAAATGCATTCGGCCCAAGTAGGCCTGCCAGCGCGGCTGGTTCCCTATACACTGTGCGTGCGCGCTAACATTTAGTCCCACCTCGCCCGCCGAGAGCGCGCGTGACCTGTTTATAAGGCCTGGCGAGGCAACGGTCTCGAACTCCTCTGATTACTTGTTTGGGCGCTTATACACGGCGCTCGCTGCTCTATCCTCTCTGACCTATGGGCCCATGTGTGCCCGGCCCCATGCATCGTGGCTCAGAACGGACTCGCCTACTGTGGGCGTAGACCTACTACGAGACTGGCTGGGGCCGGGTGCACCTGGGTGGTCACTTTTTTTAATATTTTTCCGTCTCACGTATTTTTTCAAATATAGGGCGTGCATTGCTTAGTAAATCATCTTGCACTGCATTCATCAGGTTTGTGTACGGCATGTGCACACATTCCGCACTACACATTTTTGCACTACATTTTTGTGCACTACATCCTGGTCTAATTTTTTTTAGTGTTTTTCCTCTTACGTATTCTTTTTCTAGTGTACGGCGTGCACTGCTTTGTCGGGTATGTGTGCACTGCATTCGTCAGAGTCTTGTGCTGCAGGTGTACACATTTTGTACTGCGTGCATCCTTTTTTGTGCCAATGTTGTGACTGCTTGTACCAACGATGCGGACTGCATTGCTTGCATTTACGGACTGCATTACGTGCACTAAGTCTATGCGTTGTGCACTGCACAAAAGTGCTTCTCTTGTGCTTCATTTTGAGCATGTACTGCACTTCATGCACACATATTATGAACTGTCTGGTATTACTTTGAAGAACTGCATTCACTTTTATTTAGAATGGTCTGCGGATTATACTTTTCTAGAAATATAAATATTTAATGATCTGTGGTTAGTGCGTGGGAAGTGCTGCAGTCAAAGTACACCTTTTTTTGGTCCTTTTTCTTTGGTAACATAAGCCTTCATTGATTGTCCTTCATTTTTGGTAACATAATTTTCACTAACTCTCATTTAATTTTCAGTTTTGACCTTTTTGCATTCCTCTTCTATAAATGTAGGCCAACTTCTACCCTTCCTTTGCAGTTCATTTCTCCTCTGGCTGCAACTTCTCTCCTTTCTCCAGCCTCTCTTTATTTCTTTTCATTTTCTAGGTTTTTGTTGCGATGGCTCCAGGCCCCTGCGCTAATCTCTCCTGCTGTGGCCATGGTTGTGGTGTGCCGACGCACTGCGATTGCTCAGCTTGCTCGCAGGCCCGTCGTGCTTGCCGGGGGGGGGGGCAAGGTCTTGTGCCGAGCTGGGCGAGCGGAGCAGCTTGCATATGGCACAGTATTCACGGAAGGATTGGATATGGGCCACATCAACGTTGCTGCGTTCTATTCCGCCCTGCTTCGCCGTGGCCTTGGCCGCACAAGTCCTTTTGTCCATCAGCTTACGCCAACATACGTGGAGACTCACTACAAGATGGTATTTTTCGCTTGATCTGATTTTTTCTTTGTGTTTTCTATTTTTTTTGTATAATTCCATACTAGTCTGAACTTCTAGTATTTTTGGAACGCACTTATTTTGTTTTATTGAAGTGTACTGCACTGTGTACTTATATCTTATTTTTATTTTTTTGCTTGTGTGCATGGAGCTCGTGTTTTAGTTTGCATGGTTACAATATGTGAACTGCTTAGATATTAGATGAGCACTACTAGTTTCCACAATTTTCCCCGCTTGTATGGTGTGTACTACATGCAACTAGTCTCAAGAACTGCATGATAGTTAGAAGCGTACTGCATATTTGCAAGTTCCATACTGCATATTAGATTGCGTTTTATCTGTACTGCTTGTTGGACTGTTGTGCACTTCATCTAGCTCGTGTCTGTACTGTGTGTAGGTTTTTACTGCTCTGTGCACAGTATGAGAATTGTACTGCTGGTATCGTCCTCAAACAGTTTTATTATTTTTTGCAGAAAATCCCCCAACGAGCTGTTAGGTATCTCTGGCTCAAGAAGAAGGGAATTCTCCAAGTTGTTCTTGGCAATGGACACCTGAAACCAGCCAAGTACCGTGTAGGCGTTGATCGGCGGTTGTATCTGCAGAAAGGCTGGAAGGAATTTTTCATTGATAGTGGCTTGAAGTCTGAGCAAGTTGTTGCCCTCAACTTCTTTGAACTCGAGGATCATATGGTTAGAATCACGTTTGACGTGATTGGTTAAGGTTATGAGGTTGATTGTAATAAGTACTTTTGCGTATCGAACGCTTCATCTTTTGATGGGTTTTGTAATAAGTACTTTTGTGATCTGAACCGCTTGAATTATAAGTCAGGCTGCCTGTGAGCTAACTGCATTTTTTATGGGTTGTGGATCAAAATGTGTCAATGTTTACTCTAGACTGCTATATATATGGTTTACTCTATACATCATTTCTCTCAATATGGTTTAGTTGAAGAACTCATAGTCAGCGGGAAATTTGTGTTTACAGAAAATTTAAACTGATACATAAGTCGTACAGATATGCAAACTGCTATGTATATGATTAATTTATTGAACTTCATCTATTTGGTCATTAACCTGCTACTTCTTCGCGGTGACTGGAGCATGTCTAATGTCGCACTTTCTTTTGTTTTCCGTGGCGGTGTTGCTGGTTCTTGTCTTTGCACCGTTGTGTTTGTAGCCCTTCGCGTGCTGGTTGATGGTGGCATTTGTTTTCCAACGCTATGAACTGCAGCCTTCCTTGCTCCTCGCGTGCTGGTTGATGGCGGCTTTTGTTTTCCAGCGCTGTGAACTGCAATCTTCTTTGCTCCTCACGTGCTGGTTGATGGCGGATTTTGTTTTCCAATGCTGTGAACTGCATCCTTCTTTGCTCCTCGCGTGATGGTTGATGGCGGCTTTTGTTTTCCAACGCTGTGAACTGCATCCTTTCGTGCTCCTACCTGGTTTTTTGTATGCGGTGTCGTTCTCGGTTGTTTCTGTACAGCAGCATTCCCTTGTGTTTTCTGTCTTTTGTTTGGTGGTCTTGTGGGCATTGTTTCATCGTGTTCTTCGTCCTCTTCACTCTCTTCTTCCTCTTCCTCCTCTTCTTCATCTGATTCTTCATAAGCCACTCTTTCTTCAGTTTCTTCATGTTCTTCATCCTCTTCACTCTCTTCTTCTTCCTCCTCCTCTTCTTCATCTGCTTCTTCATAAGCCATTTCTTCTTCAGTTGTGTCACCATCTTCTTCTGTGATTTCAACTTCTTCATCTTCCTCGTTTTCTGATCTTGTTCTTTTGGGGCAGGTTCTTGAATTGTGTCTCTTCCTCTTTTTGCAGATGCTGCAACATCTCGGTTTCGTCCATTTATTAGTGTTGTCAGCGGAATCTCTGTTTGGTTGTGCATCGCCATATCCATGGTGTTCTTGTTCATGTCTTTTTTTACATGTCCTGGAATTGTGGCCGCTGATTTCATTACATGTCGTGCACCTGTTTATTCCCAGTGGGTGACCATCACTGTCCAGCTCAGGCTGTGGCTTACTGTTTTTGTCATCATTTTTCTCCTTGCATGCAACCTTTTTTTGGGTTGCGTCGCCCCCTTTCTTCCTTCCTCTTGTGTTTGAAACACGAGGTGGAAGAATTGTTTCTTTTTTGATTACACCAGTTGCGCTGTGTTCGGTATTTTCTACTTGCTCGACATTATTGTCATGCTGGGATTTCTCTGCTTGCTTTAGTTTTGCTGCTTCTTCTTCGTTGAGCACATCAACTTCCTCGATCAGTGCCCTCATACCAGACAACGCTCTGTGGCACCCAGCGTCAGACCTTGTCGCTCTGTTTGCAAGGTCCATAGCTGTTTCTGTCAGCAATTTTCTACGGCAAAAAAGCGAGCTTCCATCTGCTGTTGTTTGTTTGTAGTCTCTTCTGTCAAACGTTGCATTTGATCTTGTGTTCCGGGTTTATCTTTTCATGATGTACACCTCAGGAATCTTGAGTACTCTCAGATGAGAAAGCATGCATAACACATGGACGCAAAAGAGCCCTGCAGGCACATGTTTTCTTTGTTTTGTAAGTGAACTGCATGAAATTAATAAACACATTTTTTTTGTTATTTGTTCATTTTAAGGAAGTGAACTTCACTTGGTTTTGTGAATTACTCATGCATGTGGACTTTTAAAGTTCAGTAAGTGAGCTTTCGTGCATGACTATCAGAAATTAGGATTTTTTTTTGCTAGCGAGTTGCACCTGTGTATGTCCAGAGTTTGCACTCACATTCATAGACACCTTTCTCTTCATCGGCAACCACTTGGAAATTATGCCTTGCCCAGTCAAATGCATCCGATCTGTTGTAGTGGTGTACAAGATACTTTGTCGGGTTCTCAGGACACCGTTCTGCTCTGAATGCAGTGCTGCGGTAGAGTGTTTCTTTGAAATCTGCAAAAACTGCCCTTGTATACACTTTTGATAGCTGAACTTCGAACCCAAACTGAGTTGTTGTCTTTACCTCCGACTGCACGATCAGAAATGCAGCGTTACGAATCAGAGAAATGAAAAATTTGTTTGTTTTTGTAGTTATATTTAGCAGTTTTTATGGACATTTTTATTTACCTCATTTGCTACTGTCTCTGCGTGCTCGATGGCCTTCCTGGTCTGAATGCACTTGTCCACCTGTTGAGCAAACTGATGTAGATCATGCTTCTCTTTGACAAAGTTTTTCTTCAATATGTGGTTCATGCTCTCGCTTCTCTGTGTGGAAGTCATCCGAGCACAGAAAATTTCCTTGTAGTAAGCCGAGATCCACTCGTGCCTGTCATCCCACAGGGAATTCATCACTTCGTCATTTTGCAAGTTGTATTTCTGAATGAGGTCCTTCCATGCCCGTTCAAATTCTGACGGCATTAGTGGGTGGTTCAGCACCGCATTGAGGTCATCCTTTAGTTTCTCGTGCGCCTTATACAGCAAGGCGAGGTGGTCTTTGTACTTCTTCATGATATGCCACCGACACAACTTATGTAATGTATCTGGGAGGATAGTTTTTAATGCTTCCTTCATCGAAGAACATTGGTCTGAAAAGGCACAAATAGTGTTTTTTTATTAAGTTGTTTGTGTGTAAGAAAGACGGAAGAAATAGAAGTGTACAAAACAAACGTAAGTATACAGGTGTTGTTTTTATTTGTACCTATGAGCATGCAGATTTGCGGCTTGTTGTTCATACACCTCAGGAATGTTTTGAAAGCCCACTTGAACGACAGTATCGTTTCATCTCGCACAAGGGCGACAGCAAATATGGTACTCTGTAGATGATGGTCCACTCCCACGAAGACTCCCAGCGGCATGTGGAATTTGTTAGTTTTATATGTCGTGTCAAATGTAACGCAGTCTCCAAAATCTTCATACGATCCTTTGCAACTTGCGTTGGCCCAAAAGTGTTTCTTACACGGTTATCTGCATCAACGTCATAATCATAGAAGAACTCTGGGTTTATCTTTTGCATCTTCTCAAAGATATCCAGAAGTTTCTTGACGTCATCTTGGGACTCTTCTCTGGCAAACTTCTGTTTCCTGCATTTCAAACGCAATGCAAACTCATCTCATCAAATAGGAAATAATTATCGACAGAATGCTCAAGCGATATGCTCTGTGACGTGCTTACTTGTTTACCCAGTCGCGGCTAGTATGTCCCATGTACTGCAGACCACCGGACATACGCGACAGCGTTGACATCATCTGTGCGTGTGTGTGGTTGTCCAGCTGCATGTCCTTCACCAACTGGTCAATCAAATGATCGTCTCTTTTGTGCGAGCGCATGTGCAAAAGCATCCCGGGGCTTTTCAGCATCTTGTGATTGTGATTTAGTTCAACCATTTCTATCACAAATTTGCCATCCTTCCTCTTTTTGACTCTTATTTTTGCCTTGCAGCCAATCCTTTTTGATGTCTTCTCATGTTTCCGGTCATAATCTGACACAGTCTGCTTGTGCGCCCCTTCTCTTGAGCAGACAATGTTGGCATTTGTCTTGTGTTTTGCCCTCTTGCGTATGCCAAACCCTGCATATCTTGCAAAAGTGTTGTAAAAGTCCCATGCTTTGTCGTACGTGGTGAACTTCATTCCAGCGGCAGGTATGAGGTTCAGCGGCATGTTTTTATCCTGCATCAAGTGCAGTGCTCTATGAGATAAAGTGTTATGTTCTGTTTAAATACGAGGAGTGCATACTAGTTTAATAAAGCACTGCAATGTTCCTAAGTTTTCAAAAGAATCGACTGTATTAGATGTTAGGCCAAACCTCACAAGAAATATCAGTGTGCACTTCAATGTTATCTGAATGGACTGCAAATATTATTAATTTTTCAGGACATAAACTTACATGTGTGTAATGCCATTCATCCGATGGCGTTTGCAGCTCGTCGGGTTGTATTGGACATGGCGGGGTTATAGCAGATATGTGTAGTTGAGGATCTCGCGGCGGCAATAGTGAGGAGGATTTGTACCTGCCGTTGACTTTTGACCGAGGCACCCTTGGTGGTCGCATTGTCGAAGTTGATGCAGCAGGTCTACTTGGAGCTCTATTTTTCGGTGCAGCAGGTGGACGCTGAGCTCTGTTTTGTGGTGCAGCAGGTGGACGTGATGGTAATCCAGTGTTGTGGCGATGTCTCACTGGATTGGTTTGAAAATTTTGGAGCGGCGGCACATCATCATAATCATCATCTACTGCAACATCATGTTCAACTGCATCATCATTGTCTATTCGGACATGCTGTCCAAATGTAGTGAACTCGTGCTTGTACTCTGGGTTGAGAACTGTTATTGGCTCATCTTCATCGTCATCATCTTTCATCATCCTGTCGGTGAGTGCCCTCCCACACGAAGGTGACATCGTCGTCATCTTCGACTACCTCTTCTTCCTGGAAAAAACCCTCTTCCGGAGAGTATTGCACCCTGTTTGTTGTTGTGAAGAATCCTCGAGGAATCTCAGGTGTAACCCAGCCAGTGTCTCTTTCAGAAGAAGCTTTACTCTTCTAAAAGTTGTTGTTCCCAAGGTTGTCAATTATGCGCGGCATTTTGTATCTGCTGAACGTCATTTCCTGCACAAAATGGCCGAGCTGCATTGTCAGGTTAAATGAACTGAATCATGTGAACTGCAATGTGTTTGAAAGGGTACTGCGAACTAATGCACGCTGACTACATCACCCCGCAAGGTGAACTGAAGTAACCGCACAGCATCGTTGTCCGTAATGAACCTATACAACCGTACTGCATAACCCAGCAAGCGTACTGCATAACCGAGCAACTGCACTGCATTTTTTTCCATGGCGAACTAAAGTAACCGCACTGCATCATTTTTGGAGGCGTACTGGACTATGTGTACTGCTTTGTCTGGAATAAGTAAACTGAGATAGTTGAGGAAGTGTACTGCTTACCTCGTGTTGCAGTGCTTTCTTGCGTTTGCAGGAAGAAGTTCCCTTCTCGTCCATCTGCAGAACTTTTGCGTTCACCCGTGCAGTCCACTTGCCCTTCAGAAGTTCATGAGCGGTTTGGACGTTGCTCAAGGTGAGTGGTGACGGAGGATTTGCTCTGAAGGTCATTGCAGCCTT
The DNA here is from genome assembly GCA_011799875.1 of Thinopyrum elongatum. Taxonomy (NCBI): domain Eukaryota; kingdom Viridiplantae; phylum Streptophyta; class Magnoliopsida; order Poales; family Poaceae; genus Thinopyrum; species Thinopyrum elongatum. The sequence goes on from CM022298.1 coordinate 232,161,154, forward strand.
AATCCAAGAAGATGCCGCGGATAAAGGAACCTTGCACACAGTCCTCCTTGCTCGAATTGGTGTGATGTCGAGGTAGCACCAATCCACATCTGATGAGGGACATGTAATTGAAGACGCACCGCTCAATGTTGTAGTAATTGAAGGCCCGGAGGAGATCGGCGGCGGCGCTACCAAGCTGCTACTGCGGAAGAAGGCCGATATGCGAGTGGGGGAGGTGCAGCTCGGTTGCTGCCGCGGAAGAAGGCCGAGAGGCGATGGGCGGTGGCGCTGCTTGGCCGCTGCCGCGGAAGAAGGCCGTGACGGGAGGGGCGGCGTCGCTGCCGGCCGCCGCCGCGGAAGAAGGCCGGCAGGGGAGTGGCGGCGTCGCTCCCAGGCAACCGCCGCGGGAGAAAGCGGGGAGTGGCGGCATCGCTCCCAGGCCGCTGCCGCGGAAGAAGGCCGCGACGGGAGGGGCGGCGGCGCTCCCAGGCCGCTGCCGCGGAAGAAGGCGGGGAGGGGAGGGGCGGCGGCGATCTGGTGGGGGATGTGCAGAATAAGGCAGGTGTTATTAGAATAAGACTCTTAAGGGGTGTTATCATAATAGACCCATATATATATATATAGGTGGGGGAGAAGAGGGGCAGCCAGGGTGCACCCGAAGGGTGGCCGCCGGCCCCCTTGGGCGCCTGCCCTATGGCGCCCCCCTTCCTTTTCTGGCGCCTGGGAGAAGGCAGGAGGGGGTGGCGCCCCCTTCCCTTTTTCTCATGTGGGAGAAAAGGCAAGAGGGGCTATCCCTCTCCCTTTCCTTCCCTAGGGCCAGCGCCATGAGGTGGAGGCGCACCAGGCCCATGTGGGCTGGTGTGCACTCCCTCGTTGGCCCGTTTGGCCCATTAAACTCCCGGGGCCTCCCGGAACCCCTTCCAGTGATCCGATGACTACCTGATACATTCCGAAACCTTTCCGGTGACCAAATAGCATCATCCTATATATCAATCTTTACCTCCGGACCATTCCGGAGCTCCTCGTCATGTCCGTGATCTCATCCGGGACTCCGAACAACATTCGGTCACCAACTCACATAACTCATATAATACTATATCGTCAACGAACGTTAAGCGTGCGGACCCTACGGGTTCGAGAATGATGTAGACATGACCGAGACGCCTCTCTGGTCAATAACCAATAACGGGACCTAGATGCCCATATTGGTTCCTACATATTCTACGAAGATCTTTATCGGTTGAACCTTTGTGACAACATACGTAATTCCCTTTGTTTGTCGGTATGTTACTTGCCCGAGATTCGATCATTGGTATCTTCATACCTAGTTCAATCTTGTTACCGGCAAGTCTCTTTACTCGTTCCGTAATACATCATCTCGTAACTAACTCCTTAGTCACTTTGCTTGCAAGCTTCTTGTGATGTGTATTACCGAGAGGGCCTAGAGATACCTCTCCGATACACGGAGTAATAAATCCCAATCTCGATCAATGCCAACTCAACAGACACCTTCAAAGATACCTATAGAACATCTTTATGATCACCCAGTTATGTTGTGACATTTGATAGCACACAAGGTATTCCTCTGGTATCCGGGAGTTTGTCGTGGGAAATCACGGCCACATAGGTGGCCATCGGCCCCTTTTGGTTCGGCAGGGGGGCTGAGCACATTGCACAAAGAGCGGAGGACCGTAGCGCAGCACGGCAAAGATCACACGGGCAGTTTTACCCAGGTTCGGGCCGCCGTGAGGCATAAAACCCTACTCCTGCTTTAGTGGATTGATGGTGGATTGGGGTGGAAACGCAGCGCTCTTGCCCGGCAGGGTTGCCTCGGGGCGAGAGCAGCTACGCGCGTACGAGTGTACAAGGTTCCGAACCCTTTCTCTGGTTGCCATGGCCCTCCTTTTATAGTTCAAGGGGTTACCATAGTGGAAAATCAGTCATTGTGTACTGATTAGATAGCAAACAGTGCTATCATACCTAACTCTGTAGGCAGAGTAGAGCGCATTAAATGCGCCGCTCAGTGTCACATCGTAGCCTGCCCGGCAAGCCTTGCCGGGCTGCTCGGCCACCTTTTTCGCCTGTCTGCTTGACACGTCTCTTGATGGGTGTCATCTGGAGATGGTTTCCTCTGGAAATGGCTACCATGTGTTGAATAACTGCCACTTAGTCACTTGGGGGCTTGACACCGCACTGATTGATGAGTTGCGTCGCTGTGAGGTGGAGCGGTGAAGCCTTGGCGGGGTAGTTTGCTTTAGTAGTGCTCGGCAGGCCTGTCGGAGCAGTCTTGAGGCTTGTCTTTGGGGCCACCTCGTCCTCGCCAGGCTCGCCTGCCCATCAAGGGAGGTTTTTCCTTAGCAGTGTCTTGGTCTTCTTGCCCTGCTCTTTGATTCCTCAAAGAGCCATCTCTCCTAGCTTGATCTGGTCTTGGATGTTGCAACTGTGCTCTTTTAGGCCTGTGCACGGTCTGGGCAACAGACCCAGGGTTTGTTGCACCGACAGGAGCCCCCAGGCTTGGCTCGAAGGCGCCGCCGGGCGTCGTCGGGGTAGGCCCTATCCAGTGCATAGGCAAGAGGGTAGCAGTTGCTTCGTCCTTTGAGATCTTCTTTGCTTCTTCATTAACCTAAGCCCAGGTCAGTTTTCGGTTCTTCCGCCCATCGCGTAATGTGAATTGTGGTGGGGCCATTCTTGTAATGGCCCGTGAATAACTTTAACGCACGGGCGAGTAACCGCCAATTCACTCTTCCCACCACGCCCTTCTCCCTGGCCACGTATGCTGAATGCATTGAGTGGGGTAGGTAACGGAGGCGGGTGGTGCAGGAGAGTGCCAAAGCGGGGGCCCGGTCTTCTTGGGTTGGTGGAGAGGGACAGTGGTCACCCATCGATGGATCAACCCCCAGCCCCCAACCCACCTATAAAAGGGGGCAGGGGAAAGCAGAAATGCTCATCCACACTCCTCTTCTCTCCTTTTCCTTTTTCTTTTCTTGCAATGTTGAGAGAGAGAGACCGGGGTCAGGCCCTGGGCTCATGGTTGAGGTCGATGACGCCGGAAGCTTGTGAAGGAGCCTGGGGAGTGAGCCTGGTCTGGGGCCAAAAGGGGCGCGACGGACACGCCATCCGCAGCGCAGGAGGTGCCAAGCCCTTCCCCTGTGAGGGCGTGTTTGTCCCCTCCGTCTAGCCGCCAAAGCTCTTAGTGGTTCCGGCATCTGTCAGGGGTGCAGCGCTCGGGTCCCTTGGTAATCCCAGTACCGCCCCCTTTGGTGAAGTTGGGGCAAATGTTGAAGACGGCGGCATCTTCCTGCCCGCCAAGGTGGGGAGCGATGCCCCTCGCGTGTCTCAGACGCCGCCGCCACCCGCAGCTTCTCCGGGGGAGGCAACGGCTCAAGGAGCCAGCGTCCCCCTGGAGCGGTGGTGATGGAGAAAGATCGAGGGAAGACGGAGAAGGTGGGTGGCAGGGTGTCAGGTCGGAGTACGATGGCACCGACGCCTTCGTCTCGTATTGCCGACCTACTGCCTCATCTTTCCGCTCTTCCCCTCCCTCCCCGGCACCATCATCACCGGCCTCTTGGTTGCCGGGGAGAGGGCCGCTCTCTTAGTGCCTTCGCCTCCTCTAGCAGTCTTCCAGCTGAGCCCCGGTGGTTCTCCCCGCCGGTGCTTTTTGCTGGAGCTTCTGGTTGGTCCTGGAGGTGGTGACCAAGGCACCGCCGAGCTGCTCCTTCCGCCCCTCTCCTTCGCAGCCTCGCCACTCTCGATCTTGTCAGGCTGCGCCCGGCAGGCCTTGACGGGGTCGAGAGGGGCATCTTGCTCAGGCACTCCTTTTGCCCTCTTTCTCTTCCACCGCAGTGCCTAGGAGAAGCGGGGCACTTATCTTTTTTTAATCTAAAACATGTAGGCACTTGCCAAACTTTAGTCTAAATAATGTAATCTTCTTTATCCTTGTTAGTGTTCTGTAAGATCTGTACTTGTTCATCTGCATATTAATGAAAAAGACAAGCTTTGCTGGGCACTTGTGCATGCGTCATACTCATGCAGAGGTGAAAATTCATCTATACGTTCAAGTAAACAAGCTATCTCCGGCAAGCTATCCTGCCGGTACCCTCGAATTGTTGCCGTGGAACTAAGCTTGCTGGGCACAAATCGTAAAGAGGGACCAACCCCCCGCCAAGCCTTCTCCGTCAAAGGCCACTGCGACCATCCTGACCGAAGCAACATTCAAGTCAAAGGATGGGAGCACCTAAGTTTCGAAGGTGGCGAGGTTTTCATATGCACAAGTTTCTGCTTACAGAACACGTAAGGATAAGAAGAGAACTTATCTGTTTGGCTTGCCGAGAATCGTCATGTAGGCTTGTCTTCATTTCTTCTCTCTTGGGACCGAGTCCATGGCAAGAACCCTGCAACTTAATGTAGATGAAAACAATGCCTCATGCGACCTCATCTACATGATCATGCTATGCTCATGATATGCTTATGCATGCATGCAAGTTTTGGGGGCCCCCAGCGCTTCATTTATTTCTGTTGCTCAGGGTCTGTGCCTGGATTTGTACAAGGGGTTACATGCAACATTGGCAAGGCCTGTACAAAAGGGTGGCTGCCGGGCAAGGCCCGACAGCCGCGCCTTACGGGTAGAACTTACGGAGATGCTCAATGTTCCATGAGTTTTGCAATTGAATGCCATCTCCGGTCTCCAGACGGACTGCGCCAGGTCTGGTGACTCGTACTACTCGGTAAGGGCCTTCCCACTTTGGCGTCAACTTGTTTGTACCCTTGGCGGACTAAACATGCCTAAGGACAAGGTCGCCTTCCTCAAAACATCGGGCATGAACCCTGCAGCTGTGATAGCGACGCAGGGCTTGCTGGTAGCATGCAGCACACGTAGCGGCCCGGAGACGGTTCTCCTCAAGTAGCACAACATCGTCACGCCGTTGCCATTCCTGCGCTACTTCATCGTAGGCAAGCACTCAAGGAGATTCGAATATGAGTTCCGTGGGGATAACTGCTTCTGCCCCATAGACTAGGGAGAAGGGAGTCTACCCGGTAGCTTGATTTGGTGTCGTTCTGAGGGACCAAAGAACCACCAGCAGCTCATCGATCCATCGCCTGCCACACTTCTGCAGTCTATCAAAAGTTCTTGTCTTGAGGCCCCGCAACACTTTAGCATTCGCCCTCTCAGCTTGTCCGTTGCTTCTGGGATGGGCGACAGAGGCAAACGAGATCTTGCTTTCGAGGGCATGAACATATTGCATGAAGGTGCGGCTCGTGAATTGGGTGCCATTGTCAGTGATGATCTGGGCAGGCACTCCGAAGCGGCACACCAATCCTTTCAAGAACTTGATAGCTGACTGAGCGGTCACCTTTCTCACGGGCTCCACCTCTGGCCACTTTGTGAACTTGTCGATAGCGACGAACAAGAACTCAAAGCCCCCGGTAGCACGGGGGAAGGGGCCCAAGATATCGAGCCCCCGGACCAAGAAGGGCCATGATAAAGGGATCGTTTGAAGAGCTTGGGCAGGCTAATGAATGTTCTTGGAGTGGAACTGGCAGGCTTCACATTTGGTGACGAGCTCAACTGCATCTTGGAGGGCCGTGGGCCAATAGAAACCTTGCCGGAAGGCTTTTCCAACCAGGGCCCTTGATCCAATGTGTGAGCCGCACATACCTTTGTGTATCTCTGCCAACAGTTCCTTTCCTTCCTCCCGGCAAATGCACTTCAATTTCACACCATTGGGCCTCCTTCTGTATAGTGTGTCATCAACAAACTGATATATCCTGGCCCTCCGGGCTACTCTTTCAGCTTCTTCTTGCTCTTCGGGGAGTTCTCCAGTTTGGAGGAAATGGACTATGTGCCGTGCCCAAGTTGGGGCTAGAGGCTCGGCAACAAGGACCAACGGCACCTCCTCATTCGCAGGAGCGCACTTCTCGACTGCAGGGACCGGTGGTCTGGCGGGATGGTGCAGATCGCTGATCGAAGGGGAGTTTTTCCCGCCAAGCTCTCTGCCGGGGGCCTCGGGAGGCCCTGCCGGGTGAGGCTTGCCGGAGTATAGTTTCCTCCTCTTTCTGGCCATTGTTGTCAGGGATACGGAGGGTTGAGTTAGATGGAGAACAAAAGTCCCTGGTTCCACAGGGAGTTTTTGCGCAGCACACTTTGACAGATGATTAGCGATGCTGTTTTCCGCACGGGGTACGTGCTCTGTTTGCAATCTGTCAAAGTGCTTCTCCAACTTTCTCACTTCCTCAACGTATGCCTCCATCAATGGACTTTGGTAATTCTTGTTGACTTGTCTCACCACAAGCTGTGAATCTCCGCGGATGATCAGCTTCTTGATTCCCAGTTCTGTTGCAATTCTGAGGCCGGCAAGGAGACCTTCATACTCTGCAGTATTGTTGGTAGCCTTCTCCCGAGGAAAGTGCATATGGACGACATACTTAAGGTGATCCCCAATGGGAGCAACAAGAAGCACGCCAGCGCCTGCACCTTGTAGGGAGAAGGCACCATCAAAATACATGATCCAATCTTGGGGCGCTTCCTTGCCAGGAATAACTGTCTCCAATACTTCTTCATCAGGAGTTGGTGTCCACTCTGCGATGAATTCTGCTAGTGCTCTGCTCTGAATGGTTGACGTGCTTTCACACTTCAAACCAAAGCTGGACAGCTCCAAAGTCCATTCCACAATCCTGCCGGTGGCCTCAGGGTTTCAGAGTATGCGTTGCAAGGGGAAACGGGTGACAACTGTGATCTCGTGGGCTTGGAAGTAGTGGCGCAGTTTCCTTGAGGCCATGATGAGGCCAAAAATCAGCTTTTTCATGCCAGAGCACCTCGACCTAGCCCCTGCAATAGGGAGCTGACAAAGTACACTGGGCGTTGCACCACTTTCTTCTTTGCCATGACCAGAGAACTGCTTCCGCTGCTCTGCCTTTCTCCGCTCTGGACTGACTCTGGCCTTGTCGGGATAGGTCCACTTTCTTCTCCAGAGGTAACAGTGGTTGTGGTTGCTGCGCCATCCACTTCCCGCTACGCCACCAATGCTGCTCTAACCACTTGATTGGTTGCCGCCAAGTATAGTAGCAACGGCTCTTGTGGTTTGGGAGCGACCAAGATGGGCATAGAGGAAAGATAGGTCTTCAAATCTTGCAGTGCAGCATCTGCCTCCGGGGTCCATTCCATGGGCCCTGCCTTCTTCAAGATTTTGAATAACGGTAGGGTGCGCTCGGCAGACTTGGAAATGAACCTGCTCAGTGCAGCCATGCATCATGTCAAACGCGTCACGTCCTTGACTGTCTTGGGTGCTTGAATCTACTCAATAGCCTTGATCTTGTTGGGGTTGGCTTCTATCCCTCGATGAGACACAAAGAAACCAAGTAGCTTACCGGAGGGGGAGCCAAACACACACTTCTCCGGGTTCAGCTTCAAGTTGATTTTACGCAGATTAGCAAAGGTTTCTTCCAAATCCTGGATGAGGGTTGATCTGTCCTTGGTCTTGACCACAATATCATCCATGTAAGCCTCAATGTTTCTATGTAGCTGGGACTCGAAGCCAATCTGTACTGCTCTTGCAAAGGTGGATCCGGCACTCTTCAGCCCGAAGGGCATCCGTACAAAGCAATACGTGCCACACGGGGTTATGAACGTGGTTTTCTCCTTGTATTCCTTGGACATGAAGATCTGGTGGTATCTGGAGTAGGCATCCAAAAAGGAAAGCAGATCGCACCCGGAAGTGGAATCCACAATCTGGTCGATGCGCGGCAAGGAGAACGGGTCCTTCTGGCATGCCTTGTTCAGATCCGTAAAATCTATGCAAAGCCTCCATTTCCCATTCGCCTTGCGCGCCACCACTGGATTTGCCAACCACGTGGGATGCAACACTCCCCTGACCAAACCAGCTGCTTCTAGTTTCTTGATCTCATCGACAATAAACTGTTGTCGCTCCAAAGCTTGCTTCCAGACCTGACGGGCCGGGCATGTGGGCAGACAGCAAGGTGGTGCTCGATTACCTCCCTGGGAACACCGGGGATGTCAGATGGTTGCTAGGCATACACATCGACATTCGCCCGCAGGAAGGCAATGAGTGCGCTTTCCTATTTGTCATCGAGGGTGGCACTGATAGTGAAGGTACCATCAGTGCCAGCCAGCCTTGCTGGGACCTTTTTCACAGTAGGCGCAGCAGCTTTGGATCTCTTGCTATTGGAACTCTCTGGCAAGTCATCGACAGGCGCAGCGCACTCCGAAGAGGCACGCTTCCCGGATTCCTTGCTGGCATCCTTGCTAGCTCTCTTCATTTTCTTACTCTCCTTGGCGGGAACACTCGCTTCCGCGACTGCTTCCTGATACATCTTGTCCACGCATATGACTGCATCTTTCTGATCTGACGGAATGGAAATGACTCCTATCGGCCCTGGCATCTTCAAGGTGTTGTAGGCATAGTGAGATGCCGCCATGAACTTGGCCAGAGCTGGGCGACCAAGGATTCCATTGTACAGCAAGGGGAGGTCAACCACGTCAAACACGATCTTCTCAGTCCGGTAGTTTAACTCCCCCCCGAACATCACCGGCAGCGTGATCTTTCCTTCAGGACGACTCTTACCGGGGTTGATTCCTTGGAAAGTACTAGTAACCTTGAGCTCCTCATCCGCTATCAGAAGTTTGCTGAGGACCTTTGGAGATATCTGATTCAACCCAGTCCCACCGTTAACCAACAACTTTGTGACTTTGAGGTTGCGTATTGTTGGTGAGACCAACAACGGCAAGCACCCTACCACAGAGGTGCGATCAGGGTGATCCTCTTCGTCAAAGATGATGGGTGTGCGGGACCATTTGAGCGGCTTTCAAGAATCTGCCGCTGGCTCCATGGCGTTGACTTCACACGCCCACTGTTTAAGTTGGTGGTGAGAGGAGTGCAGAGATGCACCCCCGTCAACGCACAAGGCATCAGTGGCTTTCTGGAACTCCTGCTCGCTGGTTTCCTCTTCATCTCCCTCATCGGTCTCATCACTGCAATCCTTCTTCTCACGGCCTCTGGCGGGTTTCCCTTGATTCTGAGGAGCCTTGCTGGGGTGGCTTACTCCGCCGCCACGGCCCTTCCCGCCAGCACCAACCTGATTCTTCTCCTTATCATGCTTCTCGTACTCGGCCCTCTGCTTCCTGACGAGCTGCTCAACCTGATGGCACTCTTGAAGGTCGTGGCCCTTGGTCCTATGGATCTTGCAATACGGCCCCTCACCCTTCCCGGCCTTCTCGGCAGCCGCAGCCGCCCGGCAGTCAGTGCACGCGGCAACCTCCTTGTCGGGTGCTTCGGTCTTGGCATTCTTGCCGGTACTAGGTGTGCTTGACCCTTCGACTGCCATCACAACTTTCTCCTTGTGCTTCTTATTGCGTTTCTTGTTCTTCTTTTGGCTGGTGGCGTCATCGTCATCGTCTGAATCGATGTCGACGTCGTCCTCTTCGCCGGGAAGTCGCCTTCCCTCCTCTATGCGAGCGCACTTATCCACCAGTGTGTATAACTCATTCACAATCTAGGCAGCCACATGTTCATTTTGGAACGTATTCGGTGGTTGCGCACGTTGGACTGGAATGCAGCTATCACGGCTGCCAGGTTGATGTCTGGGATGTTCCTGTGCACTCGGCTGAACCTTTGCATGTACTTCCGCAGGGTCTCCCCTTCCTTCTGCGGGAGGAGTTGCAGATCGTTGGGCCGCCCTGGTTCTTGATGGCCACCCGTGAAGGCGCCAACAAACTCATGGCACAGGTCAGCCCAACTTGAAATGGAGTTCCCCGGCAGGTGCATCAGCCAAGACCTCACGTTTGGCTTGAGTGCCAAAGGGAAGTAGTTGGCGAACACCTTCTCGTCTCTCCCCCCAGCAGCCTGAATAGCGATGGTGTAGATGGCCAGGAACTCTGCTGGGTTCAATCTTCCATTGTACTTCTCTGGTATCTCCGGCTCGAATGTGCGGGAAGACGGCCAACGGACTTGCCGTAGCTCGCAAGTGAAGGCGGGGCACCCAACCTCGAAAGGTAGGCACCCACCCTCACCGAGCGCAGGCTTGTCAACGTCGGGGCCATTGCGCCGACCAGACTTGCAGCGGGTGTCGCGGCGTTGCTCGACGGTGACGCGCGCGCCTTCCCCTCGCCTACCTTCCTAGGCTTGCCGCTGGTCCCGACGCGCTCGAGGACCGGACGAAGCCATCGAGACATCATCGGGTTCTTGATCGCGTGGCTCTGGTCGTGGCCTTTGTGCAGGCTGCCGCGGAGGGGACTGCACCGTGGGGGTGCCCCCTCGGCATGGCCAGCTGCGCGGGCTGTCATCGTCGCATTGGGAGGCCATGGTGGGCCAGCTCGCTGTGATCCTCCCGCCTCGGTGAAACCAATCAGGCTTTGAATGGTGGCTCTCCACTCATCCATCTGATCGGCTGCCGGCGGAAATCTCAACAGCAGCTGGGCCCGCGCCATAGCCTCCGAAGCGGTGCTTGGCATGGATGATGACGTAGATCGTTGCGTTGCCTGGCTCCTTACGATACCAGTAGTAGTTGCGCCGTGTTCTCGCCGTCGTGAGCCTGTGGCCACGGTGACGTGGTAACGAGGTGGAGGCGCTTGAGGGCCAGCGGCTCCATTTGGTGCATCAACTGGTTTGGTTCACTCCGGGGGTGGTGCACGCCCTATGGCCGCACCCGTAGCGGGAGCGACTGGAGGGTTGCGATTCGCCCCAGAGCGAGAGCCGCCCCCGCGGCTGTGCCTTTCGGCCGGGCGAAGAGGTGCGGACATAATGATTTCTCCACCCGTACCTTGTGGAGCGTGGCCGTCGGGGCGCTGTTGGTGCTGTACTTCCCCGGTGCCTTCTGCTCTTACTTCCACCACAGGGGAGGTGGTGGCGACGCCGTCTGCGCCGGCCATGTCCCCCGCAGCATTCGTGTCCCTGTGCGTCCTCGTGGCCTCCACGGTGTCGGCGGCCACGTGCAGCGGGCCTTCGAAGTGGCCGGGTGGGCTGCAGCACCAGGCTTCTTCTTGGGCAGCATGAACGATGGAGCCGTCGATGAAGATGACACGCTGCGTACGCTTCTCGGGTTCGCGCAAACGCTGCCCCTACCTGGCATGCCAAAGATGTCGTGGGAAATCATGGCCACCTATGGGGCCATCGGCCCCTTTTGGTTCGGCAGGGGGGCTGAGCACATTGCACAAAGAGCGGAGGACCGTAACGCAGCACGACAGAGATCACACGGGCAGTTTTACCCAGGTTCGGGCCATTGCGAGTCGTAAAACCCTACTCCTACTTTAGTGGATTGATGGTGGATTGGGGTGGAAACGCAGCGCTCTTGCCCGGCAGGGTTGCATTGGGGCGAGAGCAGCTACGCACGTACGAGTGTACAAGGTTCCGAACCCTTTCTCTGGTTGCCATGGCCCTCCTTTTATAGTTCAAGGGGTTACCACAGTGGCAAATCAGCCATTATGTACTGATTAGATAGCAAACAGTGCTATCATACCTAACTCTGCAGGCAGAGCAGAGCGCATTAAATGCGCTGCTCAGTGTCACATCGTAGCCTGCCCGGCAAGCCTTGTCGGGCTGCTCGGCCACCTTTTTCGCCTGTTTGCTTGACATGTCTATGGACGGGTGTCATCTGGAGATGGTTTCCTCTGGAAATGGCTGCCATGTGTCGAATAACTGCCACTTAGTCACTTGGGGGCTTGACACCGCATCGATTGATGACTTGCGTCGCTGTGAGGTGGAGCGGTGAAGCCTTGGCGGGGTAGTTTGCTTTAGTAGTGCCCGGCAGGCCTGGCGGGGCGGTCTTGAGGCTTGTCTTTGGGGCCACCTCGTCCTCGCCAGGATCGCCTGCCCGGCAAGGGAGGTTTTTCCTTAGCAGTGTCTTGGTCTTCTTTGCCCTGCTCTATGATTCCTCAAAGAGCCATCTCTCCTAGCTTGATCTGGTCTTGGATGTTGCAACTGTGCTCTTTTAGGCCTGTGCATGGTCTGGGCAACAGACCCAGGGTTTGTTGCACCGACAGAGTTGCATGATCTCATGGTCGAAGGAATATGTATTTGACATTAAGAAAGCAGTAGCAATAAACTGAACGATTATATGCTAAGCTAATGGATGGGTCTTGTCCATCACATCATTCTCCTAATGATGTGATCGCGTTATCAAGTGACAACACATGTCCATGGTTAGGAAATGTTAACCATCTTTGATCAACGAGCTGGTCTAGTAGAGGCTCACTAGGGACACGGTATTTGTTTATGTATCCACACATGTATTTAAGTTTCCGATCAATACAATTCTAGCATGAATAATAAACCTTTATCATGAATAAGGAAATATAATAATAACAACTATATTAGTGCCTCTAGGGCATATTTCCATCAGCAAGTTCCAGAACCACAAGATCCAATCTAGAGCCCTATTCTGGCACCTTGCCGGAGGGGAACACGATCACGGAGGGGTTCATCATCCTCATTGGTGCTCCTCCGATGATGCGTGAGTAGTTCACCATAGACCTACGGGTGTGTAGGCAGTAGCTAGTTGGCTTCTTCTCACTTTTTGATTCTCAATACAATGTTCTCCTCGATGCTCTTGGAGATCCATTTGATGTAGTGACTTTTTGCGGTGTGTTTGTTGGGATCCGATGAAATGCGAGTTTATGATCAGACCTATATCCATGAATATTATTTGAGTCTTCTTTGATCTCTTATATGCATGATTATTTATAGCCTCGTATTTCTTCTTCGAAACTTTGGTTTGGTTTAGCCAACTGGATTGATTTTTCTTGCGATGGGAAGAGGTGCTTTGTGATGGGTTCGATCTTGTGGTGTCCTCACCCAGTGATAGAAGGGGTAGTGAGGCACGTATTTATCGTTGTTGTTAAGGATAAAAAGATGGGGTCTATTCCTACATGAATAGATCTTGTCTACATCATGTCATCGCTCTTATTGCATTACTCCGTTTCTCCATGAACTTAATACACTAGATGCATGCTGGATAGCGGTCGATGTGTGGAGTAATAGTAGTAGATGCAGGCAGGAGTCGGTCTACTAATCTTGGACGTGATGCCTATATTCATGATCATTGCCTGGGATATCATCATAATTATTTGTTGTTCTATCAATTGCCAAACAGTAATTTGTTTACCCACAGTATGCTATTTTCTCGAGAGAAGCCACTAGTGAAATCTACGGCCCCCGGGTCTATCATTTATCATATTGTTTTCAGATCTATTATTCCAAAAAAACAAAAATACCTTGCTGCACTTTTTTTACTTATTTTATTTTGTGCTTTTGCTAGATCTATTTATCCAATCTCATACAATTTAACCTATCTTTTTACATTGGAGGGTTTGACAACCCCTCTTACGCGTTGGGTTGCAAGTATTTGTTCTTTGTGTGCAGGTACCGTTTACATAGTGTTGCTTGGTTCTCCTACTGGATTGATAACCTTGGTTTCATAACTGAGGGAAATACCTACCGTACCTATGTTGCATCATCCCTTCCTCTTTGGGGAAATACCAACGCAGTTTCAAGCCACGTCAAAAGGAATTTCTGGCGCCGTTGCCAGGGAGACATCATCAGCATCTATCAGGTTCCTAATCACAAATCTCATCTCCTTGAAATTTACATTATTTTCCATTTGCCTCTCATTTTCATCTCCCCCACTTCTAAAACGTTTTTACGAAAAGCACAAAAATATTTGCCTTTTTCTCGTTAGATCTCTTGTTTGTGTGTGATTTTGCTTGCCTACTTTGTCGTTATGGCTAGTTCCTCCTCTATTGCGTGTACCCCGGAGAACAAAGTTCTCAATTTTTATCAAAGAGGGGGAGAGAATTTAAAAGATGCTTGGTATAGGATTTGCAATGCTCATAATAGATGTATTCATAAGCAATCTACCATTATTCTTCTTCGCAGTTTTTATGTGGGCATTACCACTTGGTATAGATCCATCCTCGACACTATCACCGGTGGGAATTTCTTGATGTGTCCCTCTTTGGATGCTTTTAATGCTATGGGAGATTTAGTGGGTGCACCACCTATCATTATTAATGAAACGGTTTTAACTCTTGAGCATGTTATGCAAAGGCTAGATGCTATTGAAAAGAAAATGCTCACCGAAGAACATATTGAAAATTTGGATAAAAGGATGCATAATCTTGCTAATAAAATTGGGTCAAAAGCGGGAGATGCTCTTAAATAAGTTTTATTAAGGGAAAAGGAACCAGTAGTTAGCGAAAGAGTAGAAGAGAGTCCTGCTAGAATCGATAAGTTGGAAGCAATTTTTTGTGACTTGAGCTCAGCTTTTTCTTCCATTAAAACTATTGAAAAGACTCCTATTAGCAAGAATTGCAAGTCTACACATGCTCCTAGGAATAAAGGTGCCACTTCTAGTAGCAACAATGAAGATCTTAAAATGATTAGTGTTCACCCAACTTTCGTAGATATAATAAAGGGGCCAATCTATAAAAATACTCCTCTTGACTTTGTTCCTATGGATTTTATTATCAAAAATCTTGGAGTTCCTAGAGAGAATGGTTGTATGATTGAGGAGTTGAAAACTAAAGATGACAATACTTAAATCTATGCATTATGCCTAGCTAGGGGCATAAAATGATAGTGCTTGTTGGGAGGCAACCCAATGAATAAAATTTATTTTGTCTTTTTCTTTCTGTTCTTGAGTGTTTACTCAATTATGCTACTGTTATGATTGTGCTTTTATGTTTTAATTAGTTTTTGTGCCAAGTAAAGCCTTTGGGATCATGTTGGGTGATAGTTGATTTGATCTTGTTGGAAAACAAAAACTTTTGTGTCCAGTAGAGGAATTTTGAAAATTCATAGAAGTGACGAAAAATTCTGAATTCTTTACACATGATTGAAATACAAATTTCCTACGCTTTCCTAATGTTTCAGAATTTTTGGAGTTACAGAAGTATGAGTAAAATTCGTGTCTTTACTGGCTGTTCTGTTTTTGACAGATTCTGTTTTCGTTGCATTGTGTGCTTATTTTGATGAATCTATGGATTGTATCGAGGGGTATAAGCCATGGTAAATTTAGAATACAGTAGGTATAATGCATAACAAAATATGAATGTGTTTGCAATAGTACTTAAAGTGAAGATTGGTTTTCTTATACTAACGGATCTCACGGAGGTTTTGTTAAGTTTTGTGTGATTGAACTTTTCAAGTTTTTGGTGAGATCACGATGGATGAAGGAATAATGAGTGAAAAGAGCCTAAGCTTGGGGATGCCCCATGGCACCCCAAGGTAATATTCAAGGATAACCAAGCAACTAAGCTTGGGGATGCCCCGAAAGGCATCCCCTCTTTCTTCTAACGACCATCGATAATTTTTACTTGGAGCTATATTTTTATTCGTCACATATCATGAGTTTTTCTTCGAGTGTCTTGTATTATATGAGTCTTTTCTTGTTTTGCTTTTTAGTTTGTCACAATCATCCTTGCTGGACACACCTATTTGAGAAAGCCATGATGGTGCTATGATTTGTTAGAATTTCTCTATGTGCTTCACTTAATTTTTTTGCGCTATGTAATTGCTCTAGTACTTCACTTATATATTTTTTTAACACGGTGCACTTTAATTTTTGAAGAAACACTCTCATGCTTCACTTAGATTTATTTGAGAGTTAGTAATTTTTTGAAGAAATTCTCTCATGCTTCACTTATATTATTTTGAGAGATGAAAATTTTTATGCTCATGTTCTTCACTTAAATTTGTTTGAGCTTGTGATAAGAAATGGTAATATATAAAATTAGTCCCAAAGTGATAGATATTCAAGAGGGATATAATAAAAACTTTCATGAAAGATCATTGGACAAAATAAACTTGATTCTTTGTAATAGTTTTAAGCTACGATGATAGTAATATGTGAGTCATGTTGGTGAGTAATTATGCTTTAGTAAGAATATTGGTGTTAAGGTTTGTGATTCCCTATGCAAGCACGAAAGTCAATAGTTATGCAATGAAATTACATCCTACTTGTGGTGCATTATTCAGTGTTAGTTATGATTAATGCTCGTTTATGAGAATTTTTGTTTCTTGGTTGGTTGCTTCTCAATCTATTTGCTAGCCTCCACTTGTACTAGGTAGGAATACTACTTGTGCATCCAAAATCCTTAAACTAAGTTTTGCCATATGAGTCCACCATATCTACCTACATGCGGTATTTTCATGTCGTTCCAAGTAAATTTGTATGTGCCAACTCTAATTTTCAAAATGAATTTCCTTTTTGTGTGCCCGTACCGCTCATGAAGCGGCAGGGGGTGGCTAATATTTTTCCATGCTAGATGTGTTATTCTCAAGATGAGTGTTTATTCACTTGTCATTGGACGAGAATATGGCGGTAATAGGGATGCCCAGTCCCGAAATGAAAAAGAAATTTACTTTATGTTGTCAAATAATAAATTCCTTGGAAAGTGTTGGTACGGAAGGCACCCGTGGATACGGCTAGCCATGGATTATGAAAGAATGGTGGAAAAAGGAATAAACTTTATTTTATGTTTGGGAACCGCCTATGATGTATCTAGCATGAAAAGTATTGGGAACTACTCAAAAAAATTATCTCTCAATTTTTGCTTTGAGCTCTGGCACCTCTACAAATCTCTGTTTCCCTCTGCGAAGGGCCTATCTATTAACTTTATGCAATTTTATTTTTATTTGAGTCTTCAACTTCTCTTACAAAGCACCAACTAGGGAACACTATGATAATACTTGTGCATTGGATGTAGCTAATATTCGAGTGTGTTTCATGAATGGATCAATGATTGAGCATAATGGGCTAGGGATAACTTTCTTTAGTGTTGATATTTTGAAAGATATGGTTGCTTGTTGATATGCTTGAGTATTGAAGTCTTCATGTCAATTATACACAATTACTTTGAATCATCTAAAAGTCCAAATGTCCATGCTACAAAAGAAAAGAATATGTGATGAACATGTTAGGCAGCATTCCACATCAAAAATTATGTTTTTATCATTTACCTACTCGAGGACGAGCAGGAATTAAGCTTGGGGATGCTGATACGTCTCCAACGTATCTGTAATTTTTTATTGTTCCATGCTGTTATATTATCATTCTTGGATGTTTTATATTCATTTTATAGCAACTTTATATCATTTTTTGGGACTAACCTATTGACATAGTGCCCAGTGTTAGTCGCTGTTTTTTGCTTGTTTTTTACTTGGCATGCCCAGGTGGGTGGTGGGGCCCATGGGAGTCCTTTCCACTGCCTCTCAGCTCTATAAATACCCAAATATTCCAGAAACCCTGGGGGAGTCGTCGAAACACAATTCCAGCCGCCGCAAGTTCCAGAACCACGAGATCCAATCTAGAGCCCTATTCCGACACCTTGCCGGAGGGGAACACGATCACGGTGGGGTTCATCATCCTCATTGGTGCTCCTCCGATGATGCGTGAGTAGTTCACATAGACCTACGGGTTCGTAGGCAGTAGCTAGATGGCTTTTTCTCTCTTTTTGATTCTCAATACAATGTTCTCCTCGATGCTCTTGGAGATCTATTTAATGTAATGACTTTTTGTGGTGTGTTTGTTGGGATCTGATGAATTGCGAGTTTATGATCAGATCTATATCCATGAATATTATTTGAGTCTTCTTTGATCTCTTATATGTATGACTATTTATAGCCTCGTATTTCTTCTCTGAAACTTTGGTTTGGTTTGGCCAACTATATTGATTTTTCTTGTAATGGGAAGAGGTGCTTTGTGATGGGTTCGATCTTGCGGTGTCCTCACCCAGTGACAGAAGGGGTAGCGAGGCACGTATGTATCGTTGCTATTAAGGATAAAAAGATGGGGTTTATTCCTACATGAATAGATCTTGTCTACATCATGTCATCGTTCTTATTGCATTACTCCGTTTCTCCATGAACTTAATACACTAGATGCATGCTGGATAGCGGTCGATGTGTGGAGTAATAGTAGTAGATGTAGGCAGGAGTCGAGCTACTAATCTTGGACATGATGCCTATAAAAAATGATGCATTAATAAGGTTGATCAAGTCTTATTAACAACCACTTTCGATTAGCATGAACCCGAAGAACTTCCGTAAAACACTAAGTTACCTCAACGGGGATATGCATATCTCCAACAATAAGTATTTCATATTTCTTTTTGGCAGTAGGTAGAAGGAGTTGAAAACTTCCAGTAGTAAGTGTAGGAGACTTTTCAATTACATTAATACCATTGACTTGGAATTGTTTCTTCGGAAAATGCACCGTATGCTCATTACCATTGATATGAAAAGTGACTTTTCTTTTATTGCAATCAATAACAGCTCCTGCAGTATTAAAAAAGGGTTTACCAAGGATAATCGACATGTTGTCGTCCTCGGGCATCTCAAGTATAACAAAGTCTGTTAAGATAGTAACATTTGCAACAACAACGGGCACATCCTCACAAATACCGATAGGTATGGCAATTGATTTGTTAGCCATTTGCAAAGATATATTAGTAGGTGTGAGTTTATTCAAATCGAGTCTTTTATATAAAGAGAAAGATATAACACTCACACCACCTCCTAAATCACACAAAGCAGTTTTGCCATAATTTCTTTTGATGGAGCAAGGTATAGTTGGTATTCCAGGGTCTCCAAGTTTTTTAGGCACTCCATCCTTAAAAGAATAATTGGCAAGCATGGTGGAGATTTCAGCTTCAAGTATTTTTCTTTTATTAGTGACAATTTCTTTCATGTATTTTGCATAACGGGCCATCTTTAAAATATCAGTCAAGCGAGTGCGCAAAAAGAATGGCCTAAGCATTTCAACAAAGTGTTCAAATTCTTCATCATCCTTTTTCTTAGAAGGTTTAGGTGGAAAGGGCATGGGTTTCTGAACCCATGGTTCTCTTTCTTTACCATGTTTTCTAGCCACAAAGTCTTTTATCATATCGTTTATTTTTAGGTTGTGGGTTATAAAGATCAACAGCAGGTTCTATCTCAACATCATTATCTGGTTCTTTATCATTTTCTGGTTGAGTGTCTACATGAACATCATCATTATCATTTTCATTGTCACTAGATGAATGTTCATTACCATATTGAGTTTCAGCATCAGAAATAGAAACATCATTACTATCTTCAGAAGGTTTTTCTATCTCAGGTTCACTAGAGGTATGCAAAGTCCTATTATTTTTCCTTTTCTTTTTCTTTTTAGAAGGACTAGGTGCATCAGTATTAATTCTTTGAGAGTCTTGTTCAATTCTTTTAGGGTGTCCTTCAGGATAAAGTGGCTCCTGAGTCATTTTGCCTCCTCTAGTTGCTACTCTAATGGCATAATCATTCATATTATTGTTCATTTCATTAAGTAGTTCTCTTTGAGATTTAGCAACTTGTTCTAACTGAGTTTGAACCATAGAGGCATGTTTTCCTACACCTCTAACATCATTAGTGATTCTAAATAACAAGTTACTCAAGCGAGCAATCATATCTGAATTTTGTTTCAATTGTTTCATAACATTGGCATTGAAGTGATCTTGTTTCCTAATGTAGTTGTCAAATTCATATAAGCATTTTCTAGGATGTTTATTGTAAGGGATGTCACCTTCAGCAAATTTCCATAAAGAGTTTACCTCTACCACCTGTGCTGGTGGTGTGTCAAGGCCATGTATTTCTTCAATAGGTGGTAAATTCTTAACATCCTCAGCTTTAATACCTTTTTCCTTCATACATTTCCTTGGCTCTTGCATATCTTCAGGACTCAGAAATAAGATACCACTACAAAAAAAACCACTTCCGTGATGATACATGTTTGTCACAGTAGGTCACGTTTTCTGTCATGCATGCACACCCATGATGATTTTATGACAGAATCAAGATAGTCATACATGTGCTGTCGTCGAAGTGTTCCATGACAATACCAAAATTATCATCACGGAAGTGTCCACTTCCATGACGATAAATGGCGCGCCATGGAAGTGTTTTCGTCAAGGGTAACCGACATGTGGCATCCACCATAACGGGTCGCTGTTAAGCTATCGGGTTCCAATTTGGGTCCGATAACCCGTTAACAGCCCTGAGCAATGTGGATTTTCCACGTGTAAAATTCTCATTCGCCGGAGGATCCACGTGTCGGCTCAGCGTTGGGACAGATGTCATCCACTCATTGTATGGGAGGCGCCTATGATACGTTTGCACGTGGCAAGGCCCAACAGTGGCCCATTTAGGTGAAAGAGGCCGGCCCAGTCAAAATTAGCAGGCCGACCCATATAGGGCCTACTTGTGTCTGGTCCATTTAAGACCACGACCCATACGAGATGTGCCAATTCGGCCCGTCAACGGCCCATTAACTATTTGACACCATTGCAGCACATCGTTAGTTCGAGCCCGTTAATAGCCTGCTATATATTTGGGCTCAATATCGGCCCGATGTGGTTTCGGCCTGTTAACAGCCCATTCAAGGGATGGGCCAGTTTTCAGGATGTACGTCTTTCGGCCTTTTAGCGACCCATTTAAGTGTTGGGCCAATTTCCAGCATGGTGTGTCTTTCAGCCTGTTAACGACCCATAAATGAGTTGGGCCATTTGCAGTCGGACCTGAGTTTTGGCCTCTTAATGGCCCATGCTCTTCATGGTCCAATACCAGTCCGGTTTCTCTTTCGGCCTGCTAAAGGCCCACAACACAGTTGGGCCATATACAGTCCGACCTGACTTTCGGCCTCTTAGCGGCCCATGCTCTTCATGGTCCAGTACGAGCCCGCTGTCTCTTTCGTCCTGCTAAAGGCCTATAGTACAGTTGAGCCATATATAGCTCGACCTTAGTATCGCCCTGTTAACGGCCCGTGAAATCGAATGGGCCCACTTATTGCCCGCTTCGATGTTGGCCTGTTAATGACTAGGGAGGTAATAGGGCCAAGCATTAATTGTTGGCTCGTTTCAATTATAGCGGCCCAATAGAGCTTTCGGCCTGGTTACGGCCCATCAACTTAATGGGCCCACTAAAGTTCGAACATGTATATAGGCCCAATTAGATAACGTCGATTCCAGCCCAGCTATAATTTGAGCCCATTACGACGAGCAATTATGGACAGTACAGAAACCGATCAATCAAAGGCCTATGAGAATTTTGGCCCCTGCGAGCCCATTAGGGAAGCCCATTAAGGGCAGTGGGCCGCTATCCTTCATATAGGGCCCACGACTATTCGTTCTAAGTAATAATTTCACTATTTTTTTGGCTTCTTAGCGACCAGTTAGCTGGAATTCGAGGCGCGCTAAGCAAACGTACGGCATACAAGGAAAAACGTAGCACATCCAGCATATATTACAGGAAATTACATCCACTGGGCAATCAAAGATTGATGCCAGTGCAAATAAATGAACAGAACTTAACGATCTACAACCTCACAATCTGCAACCTCAGCGCAGATGACGCCCATAAGCAAGTGAGCAAGTTCTTCCTTCTTTGCTACACTGTCTCTGAAAACATTGATCAGTTGTTGTTGCGCAAGAATGTGCACCTCTGATTCCTCCATGATTTCCGTCATTGCTTCAGCCAATCACTGGTACAGCGAGGTGCTATACACACGGTTTTTAACCCCTTTCTGTGACGACATTTGGAACCATCGCCAAGTGAGTGTGGGCGATAGGGGGGTCCTTCCCACATGACCCAGAAACCGTCGGGGATATGGAGCCATGATCCAGAGGCCTTGCGAAATGTAATCGTGTGCGATGCAGCACACACTAAATTCTTTCGCATGTGTGGGATCGGTGATTAAACATTTCTAATGACGCAGTGAAACCAAACGGTGTGTTGTAATGAACCGTTTGGGAAACAGTATGTAAGGCACACGGGCCAAACATATGAACCGTGTGCGATATGTGCCCCATCGCACACAAGTTTTCTGCGGAACCCATCTGCCATGCAAAACTCCATCGCACACGTTTCCCAACAATTACTGTGTGCGATAATGTTCTATCACAAATGGTTCAGGAGCCCCTTCGCACACATACAAGTGCTGCAGACCGTTTGTGATTTGTTGTGTATCACCGACGGTTGCGGCAAGAGTGACGTGTGCTTTTCGTTTGGGATCGCACACGTTTCCTGAAAAATTTACGACTGGGATTGTATTTTACATTGGGCACCGTTTACTCCGAGCTCTCGTGTGCGATAATGTGATATCACAAATGGTTCCGGAGACCCTACGCACACGTAGTAGCACTGCAAATCGTTTGCGATCTACTGTGTATCACCGACGGTTCCGCTACGATTGACGTATGCTTTCCGATGTGGATCGCACACACTCATTTAGTTGATGTGTGCAGAGCAATTGCCAGGTTAAAACAAAAATATCCCATTTTGAATCGGCATGCAAAAAGCAAATTCGCCACAATATTCAATTGAACAAATAGTGTCCACAGGAAGAACATTCATCAGATTTCACAACAATTGCAATTGAACATATGGTAGCTAAATTCCAATGATTTGTCGACACATATATGCATTACATAATTAATCATAGTGTACGAAATACTAAGACCTCATCAGATGAAAAACAATGGATCCATGCGTATATGTTTAGCGGCTAACTCTTACTCAATGTTTCAGGAGAACCATGCTCAAATCTTCACTATCACCGGTGGGATTGATGTTGTGATTCAGGAAGAAGTCGCTGATAAATCTCCGAACCATCAGCAATTCACCAGTGAGGAGCGGTTCAGGGGTCCTCAATTCTAAGATGAGCTGTAGTACTTTTAAGATCAGAATGTGCCATATGAGTGGAGTAGAAGATATTAATTAAGATAGACTTACTGGTACTAATTTGTGAGGATCTTCACAACTATCAGCAGATTTGCAGATGGAGATCATGTGTCTGCAAACATAGTATCCACAAAGGTTGGTCCCTGCTTGTTGCTGAGGACACTGAAATTTTGTGTACATAATTAGTCATGTATTTGTCCAGTTAGGAACAACCTAACCGGTGTTAGATGTATTTTTTTCTTTGGACAGAAATAGAAAGAGGTTTATTTAGAAGCTTGAACATTTGACTAGCGTAAGAAAAGGTATTTGCAGACTATTGGATAAATTTTCCAAAAATAACAGATTTTGGTGTGTTACCGAAGAAATGATCTCATGCTGCAGAGGTAGTTCCCTCTTGAACAGGTTCCCTGGTTTAGTTTTCCACAATGCGAGCACACTGCAAATGAAGATGATTTTTGACAACATCAATTATTGAACCAGATATGAATGCAAATTAATTTCAGCATCATAGAATTCAATACCTATCCATGAATTGCTGAAGATGCGTCAGATCCTGAGCGTTTGTTGACTCTCTGAGAGAATCCATGTAGTAAACTGTGTTCTTGTTTGGAACAATGAATACCAATATCCAGTGATTGCTACATATTAAGAAAGCCATGAACTTACGAATTATGTCAAAATCTGAAAGACAATCAGTGTATGCGTGGTTGTTTACTTGACTTACCGTTCATGATATGGCCAGAGAAATGATTCTGCATGGGACGTGTTTTCGAAGATACGGACGACCATGTTAATGGCCCAGTCCCATAGGTCCTTACCATCTAATGTTGTGCCATTTGCTAATGTAGGAGCTATGAACTACACACTCACCCTTTTTCTTCTCTGCGCGTTCAATCCCCTGAGAGGAATAAAATGCAGTTAGCTGTTTATCATTTACAGCCTTGTATGGAGAAGTTGATCAGAGTTTGTTAAGTACTTACAAAATCAGGCATCTAACAAGAGTGGCATCGAGCTCGTTGAAGTTGAAGAAGAGATGTAATTCCTCGAAACTCACATTGATGGAACCAGCATCGTGTCGGAAATGATCTCTGTTGTAGTGGACTAGCAGACCATGATGATCTGCTGACATTTGATCCATGCAATATTCATGTAACTCGCGGCAACTGGAGCTGCACTCATCAAAGTATTCGCCAACAAGAAATGGCTGGCCATGGACGTAATTGCGTGCTTCAAATACGTCTGCTTTATTTTTAGCAAGCTGCAAATCTATTTCTTCATCATCCATGCCGTCAGAAATAATATTACTCCCCGATTCGAACAACCTGTTGTTAATTTGGTTCTGGGCGATGAGTGCTTTAAGTAAGAGGCAATCATTCTCTTTCCTCTTCGCTCTCCCGCCGCGCTTCCTCGCGGGTGCAGCCTTTTTGGCCGCTTCCTTCTTGGTACTTGAAGCATTTCTGGCAGAACGTCTGGTTGGCTGCAAGGTAGACTGCCGAGCAGACGGTGAAGCTTTGACGGATTGCTTAGCAGACGGTTTATCTATACCGGACCGCTGAGCTGGCGGTGCTGCTGTGACGGACTGCTGGGCTGTAGGAGCAGAGGCATCGGACTGCTGACCATGTGTTGAAGCTATGTCGGGTTTCTGCGCAGGTGGTGCGAACTTGTCGGTGTGCTAAGGAGGCCGTGCCAACGTGTTGGTTTGCTGAGCAGGAAGTGCTGACACATTGGTATGCTAATCACGCGGCTGCGGACCGACGGACTGATGAGCAGTCGGTTCTAGACCTACAAACTGCTTAGCAGGCGGTTCTGAAGCATCAGACTACTTAGCAGTCCGTTCCACCAGGTTTGTCTGCTGAGCATGTGCTACAGCTGGGTCTCCCCCCGTTGTTTCAGCGGCCGGCATCTGAACCGGTGGTGCGTCTTCAGCAGTTGTAGGCCTTGCCACTGGCTGCTCTGGGGCGGAGGATGACATGGCCTGTACGGCACAAAGTCAGGCCGGCTGATCACAGGTTGATGCATCAGCCATCGGATTACGAGTATTAGGTTCTTTGGGGGAAGCACGCGAGAGCTGCTGTGGCAAGGAGAGCATCACCGGTTGAGGGTTGACATTAGTTGCTCTTGGCGGGGCTTTAGGGATCTCATTGATGGACTCTATTTCCTTTCGTGGCCACTGGATGTGATGTAACAGTGTTTCTCCTAAGGTCCTTTGCTCATCAAAGTTTCCTAGGACATTCTTCAGGGCAAATTCATTGAATCCAGGCTTTACTTCAGTCACGTAGCACTTCACACAGCCCGACTTCAATGGCACATTGTCCAACAAGAGGCCCTCTTCCAAGAAGGGTGGGCAAACCCAGGCTGTTGCACATTTTAATGTACCTTCATAATGTGTAAGCACGCCCTTCAGTCTGTCTTTCATTCCAGATAGATCAGATATAGCATCATCATGAGCAGCTGCAGTCTCAGTGTCGCTGGGGTCAGCTGATGCACAGCTACTCTTGTGCGGTGTTGTCGCGCAATAAGCAGCATCCTCCATGCCCACCTCCCCTCCCATCTGCTGGCTATCTGTCAGTGTTAGAGTCTTCTGCAGCATCATTGACTCCTCAATATCCTTTCGAACAGTCGGATACATGTCCTTCCTCAACCTTTCATACAATTCATTCTTCTTCATTTCACTCCTCGCTTTTTTCATGCTGAGCCTCTCTTCTTTGCTGAGTGTGAAAGCCCTCTTGTGCGGGACATTAACACCTATACCCCTTACACGGCCAGGGGGCTCTCTTGTTTCTAGAGCATCGGACAGAATGTCACATGGCCCTGAGTTCCTGTAGAACCTTCCAAGGATCTTGGAAGCCTTTAATATCACTTGATACAGTTCTTCATCACGTGATTTTTCAAAGTAATAAGTTCCGTCATCACGCCTCCTTGCACGTGCCCGCAAGTAGTCTCTGGTGCGTTCACCCCTGATTTCACTAAAGGCCGGTTTCCCACCCGCTGCTACTTCTTCTTTGTCCTCCTGGTCCCATATCGGTTTCATGTCGTAGTATCCTGCCACACCCATACAGTGGGTGTGTGTGTGTTCTTCTTCTGAAGTTCGAATTGCTTGGCACTCTTCTCAGCAAACTCTTTAGTTGCCCTGACCCTTTTGTATTCTGCCCAGTCTGCCTTTGTAATTTGGGGGTATGCGGGGATTGGGTCATTGCCTTCACTCAAGTACTTCTTGTACAACACGTGCTTCCAGTTTCTCCAAGCATCCCTAGGCTTCTTCAGTGCAATGTGTTCCACCTGCATTCTCCACTGCTCTGGAATGTTGAAGTGATCCATGTTCTCCCGGACTATCCTTTGCCGTGTTTCTGTGTCAGCCTTCTGAAACCCCGGCAGATTAATGTTGAGCCTTGCCCTGCCAACAAATCCACACACACTCCTGAACCTCGTGCGTGCTTTATCTGGTTTAGTTGGAGCCCAAGACTTTAAATCGATCTCGGTTACTTCATATACACCTTTAGGCTGGTGTGTGGGCTTCCTTGGAGCATTCCTCCATGTCCTGACCGGAAGGGTAATTGCTGCAGCTCTATCCCGTTCAAGATTACTTGATCCCTCACCATCTGCTGAAGACCTAGGGTTGTCGGAATCAGATGAAGATACATCGCCTGAAGCATGAGTGCTGTCGCTGCTATTCGGCATCTACAGAGAACTCATGCGAAACTCAGGAAAGGAGGATAAGCATAAAACTAACAACTTGGTATCAAGCTGTCTAAACATGTCATGCACTATTTTAGAAAATGTACGGCTTATTTGTTAAGTTTGTGTGACTCGGGCGCCCGCGATCTGTAAGTCGGCAGTAACTTATTGGAACAAATACATCTTATATGTACTAGTTAGGAAGGTAGATAATGAACATATATACGCTCTCCGTTATTTTATAGCCAATTTGGGAACATACGGAACGAAAGAGGAAGAGGGATTGCGAGGAAATATGCCTCACCGCGATGGAGAGCAATAACTAACAGGTTTCTTAATGCAAACCCTAACGGACCACAGGAGAGGCGAGGGTTACAGGATCGATATGCTCGAGGGTGGCTGGCGAGCAAACGAAGACGGCGAGGCGTGGGCAGCCGCGTGTTGGGAATGGCAGTGGAGGTAGGCTTGACGCCGAAGAGCGGGCACACGGCCAGGGTGAGCACGCCGGCGCCGGAGAGGGTTCTGCTGTGGATCTGGGGGAGGGGGGAGATGGCGATGGAGATTGGGTGGACTAGTTAAGTGAAACGCGGGCGGGCGGTGGGGGGGGGGTGTTGGCGGCCTAGGTGAAAAGGGTGAAAAATATCCCCGGTCGGCGCGCGGAAAGGCCTATGCAAACGGTTGCCTCTAAGCGCTCATGTGCACAAAGAGAATAATTCTGTTTGAAATGAAGACGTGCTAATTTTGAAATGAAGACGTGAGTTCATCGTTTCGCCTCTAAATTTTTCCCACGTTAAGCAATCACCATTATACCACGCGTTTGATTTGCTGGCGCATTTCAGCTCTCATGTGCTATATTTAAGACATTTTTTGGCATTTACCATGCATTTTGGCATATAAATCAAATCCTAACTGGACTGCATTTCCTGTCGAAAGGGATGAGGATTGCTGTTCGATCTGGGAGCATCCAACGGTGCAGACGTACGATCCGTGGGGTTTGGGTTCTGGCCAATCAGAACGCACGACTCAGATCGCGCGTGCAGCAAGGGGGGGCATCGGCCACGGTTTGGTAGGCACACGGCTTTCGTGAGTGAACCGTGTGCTATTTGAAAACATTTACATGAACTAACAGCATATTTTCATTTGAATGAAAACAAGAGTTCATCGTTTCGCCTCCAAATTGTTTTCCACGGTAAGAAATCACCATTGTGTCACTGTGGTTCGATTTTCTCGTGCATTTGAGGTATCGTTTGCTATATTTAAGTTGTTTGCTATAGTCGCAACTACACGTGGGTGCTAGCTAGCAAGATAATTTGTGTGTCACTTTGGGAGTTTTCATTTATTGTTCGAGAAATGGGAAAATAATTCAAACAGTTCGGCCGCAGGGTGCGGCCAGAAGCGTAAGCCTTGTTGGTATTCTAATTACAGAAAATGCATATAGAGTCCGAAAATAACGAAAATCGATGTGTCACTGTGGCGTGCTCTCGGGATCACATGGAAATTTTTTGGTATGGCATAAGTTTTGATGCTCACACCTTCCAAATCGAAGAATCTCACAAGAAGGATCATAGTTTCCAAAAGGAGACGCGACACTTCGGACTCCAATCGTCAGTGACTACATCGTTCCGCCTCAAAATTTTTTCACGGTAAACAATCACGTATATATCCTAGGTTTGATTTTCTGGCCCATTTCAGGTCTCGTTGCTATATTTAAGTCATTTTTTGCACTTACCTTGCATTTAGTGAATATAATTAAATTCAAAACCGTTCTACAACTACATATGGGTGTTAGTTAGCAAAGAAGGTGTACAAATCATTTGTGTGTCGCTTTGCGAGTTTTCATCCATTGTTCGAGAAACAGGGAGAAGTTTCAAACATTTCAGCCGCGAGGTGCGGCCATCGGCGTAGGCCTAGTTGGTATTTTAATTACTGGGAATTCAGATGGAGTCCAGACATCATCAAAATCGGTGTGTGCCCGTGGCGTGCTCTCACAACCCCGAGGAAAAATTTGGTAAAGTTTGGCACAAGTTTTGATGATCGCTCCTTCCAAACCAGAGCATCTCACATGAAGGACCATGGTTTCCAAAAGGAGACGTGTCAATTCAAACTCCAGTGGTCGGTGACTTCATCGTTTGGCCTCATAAAAATTTCCATGGTACGCAATCACCATTATACCACGGGTTTGATTTTCTAACGCATTTCAGGTATCGTTTGCTATATTTAAGACATTTTTTGAATTTAACGTGCAATTTGTGGATATAAATAAAATCACAACCGGAACTGCATGTGCTGTCGAAAGGGATGAGGATCGCCGTTCGATCAAGGAGAATCCAACGGTGCAGACGTATGATCCGTGGGGTTTGGGTTCTGGCCAATCAGAACGCACAACTAAGATAGCGCGTGTGGCAGGGGGCATCGGCCACGGTTTAGTGGACACACGGCTTTCGTGAGTGAACCGTGTGCTATTTGAAAACATTTACATTAACTAACAGCATATTTTCATTTGAATGAAAACATGAGTTCATCGTTTCGCCTCCAATTTTTTTTCCACGGTAAGAAATCATGATTGTACCCTATGGTTTGATTTTCTGGTACATTTTACCAGGCAGCAAGCCTGGCTAGAAATCTCAAACTTTGAATATGCAAAAAAAAGAGATCTCGTTTGCTATATTTGAGTCATTTTTTGTACACACATATATATAGTCGCAACTACACGTGGGTGTTAGCAAGATCATTTGTGTGTCGCTTTGCGAGTTTTCATTCATTGTCCGAGAAACGGGAAAAAACTTCAAACAGTTTGGCCGCAGGGCATGGCCAGAGGCGTAGGCCTTGTTGGTATTTTAATTTCAGGAAATGCATATAGAGTCCGAAAAATAACGAAAATCATTGTGTCACTGTGGCGTGCTCTCATGATCGCATGAAAAAAATTTGCTAAAGTTTGGCACAAGTTTTGGTGCTGGCACCTTCCATACTGGA
The DNA here is from genome assembly GCA_011799875.1 of Thinopyrum elongatum. NCBI lineage: Eukaryota > Viridiplantae > Streptophyta > Magnoliopsida > Poales > Poaceae > Thinopyrum > Thinopyrum elongatum. Next base: position 232,190,478 of record CM022298.1, read on the forward strand.
GCATCTCACAAGAAGGATCATAGTTTCCAAAAGGAGACGCGGCACTTCGGACTCCAAATCGTCAGTTACTACATCGTTCCGCCTAAAAAAAATCATGGTAAACAATCGCGGATATACCCTTGGTTTGATTTTCCGGCCCATTTCAGGTCTCGTCTGCTATGTTTAAGTCATTCTTTGGACTTACGTTGCATTTTAGTGCATATAAAGTCAAAAACCCTACTACAACTACATGTGGGTGTTTTAGTTAGGCTATACTTAGGCTACTCGTAGTGGAGAGTATCATATACTAGTATCATGCATATATATGATACTAGTGTATGATACTACCTTTAATTATAGTGCATAGTATAATAGAGTAGTATCATAGATGATCATATTTATTGCCATGCATGACACAAATTAGCATCACATTTAACATGATACGGTATCTACCTATATGTTACTCTAACCCTCTCTATCTTCTTTAATTCTTTGCCACATCAACATACTTGCTATTTCCGAGTGCATGATATCAGCTATGATACCACCACTATGGCCAGCCTTATAGTGGGGAGTATCATATACTAGTATCATGCATATGATACTAGTGTATGATACTACGTACGTACCTTCATAGTGCATAGTATCATAGAGTAGTATCATAGATGACCGTATTTATGGCCATGCATGACACAAAGTAGCATAGCATTTATTATGTTACGGTATCTACCTATGTTACTCTAATCCACTCTCCCTTATTTAATTCCTTGCCACATCATCATATTTGCTATTCCCGAGTGCACGATACCGGCTATGATACCCCCACTATGGCCACCCTTATCAAAGAAGGTGTACAAATCATTTGTGCGTCGCTTTGCGAGTTTTCATCCGTTTGTCCGAGAAGCGGGGAGAAGTTTCAAACATTTCGTCCGCGAGGTGCGGCCACTGGCGTAGGCCTAGTTGGTATTTTAATTACAGGAAATTCATATGGAGTCCGGACATCATCAAAATCAATGTGTGCCCGTGGCATGCTCTCATGACCCCATGGAAAAAAATTGGTAAAGTTTGGCACAAGTTTTGATGATCGCTCCTTCCAAACTGGAGCATCTCACATGAAGGATCATGGTTTCCAAAAGGAGACATGTCAATTCAAACTCCAGTGGCCGGTGACTTCATCGTTTGGCCTCATAAAAATTTCCACGGTACGCAATCACCATTATACCACGGGTTTGATTTTCGGGCGCATTTCAGGTATCGTTAGCTATATTTAAGACATTTTTTGAGTTTAACGTGCATTTTGTGCATAAAAATAAAATTACAACCGGAACTGCATGTGCTGTCGAAAGGGATGAGGATCGCCGCTCGATCTGGGAGCATCCAATGGTGCAGACGTACAATCCGTGGGGTTTGGGTTCTGGCCAATCAGAAAGCACGACTCAGATCGCGCGCGGGGTTTGGTCGGCACACGGCTTTCATGAACGAACCGTGTGCTATTCGCAAACCAGATTGCATATTTTTGTTCACACATACTATAGTGAGATCAATTGAGTGTGCTACCTCTATGATATAATAATAATAATAAACAGTTCATATTCATTGCCTGAGCTGACAGCATATCAAGGTCAACATATTAACGGTTCTTACATCAACAGAAAACCGGGCATAACTCACAAATTCAGTACATGCGACAGTTCTAAATTGAACGAAATAAGTTGTAGGGTAGGCATAAAGACTAGTCTTACGGCTTAATTCCCATGTACATGGGGGAACTGGGATCATTATGTTGACCCCGAATGAACTTGGGTTTTCTGATGATTTTACGCTTCTCTATTACACGGGTGCGTGATCCCTTGGCTGGCAACTCAGCAAATTCATCGTACTCGTCCTCATCGGCAACATCCTCGACACCCAGTACCCTCCTCTTCCCATGCACCACTACATGGCAGTTCTTACGCAAGGGGTCTTCTGCAAAGAAAATCTGGGTAGCATCGCTGGCTAGAATGAACGGGTCCGCGTGATATGCCATTGTTGTCCTATTAACACATGTCTTCCTGTAATCATCAACCTTTACATGACCAAGAGGGATCCATGCGCACCTGAATAATTCCACCTTAACTTTCACATAGTCAAGCTCCCAAATATCTTTGATGGTTCCATAGTATACCCTTTTATCAGCTTCATCTACAGTCATGCATTCTATTCGAACAGAGCTGTTCTGATATGAGGTCTTCTCATCTTGTTCCTCAGTGTAGAACGTGTATCCATTTATGTCATATGCTTGGTACGTCAACACCGTAGGTGATGGCTTTTGTGCCAACCATGTAGCAATGTCATCGATGGATCCTTGTGCCAAACGATTCTTCAGCCATTCGGCGTAGTTCTTAGTGTGCTCCTTCATCTCCACATCTGATGAAGGCACCATTGGTAAGAAGCTTTGGCGTATCTCCGCCAAGTGTTCTTCGGCATAAGCGCTGATAACTAGGCTGTTAAGCAATACCGTCAAATGGGCTTTCTCTGCCAATTCTCCAGGTGTAGCCATTTGCGTGCCAGCAAGGACCGGCTTACCTTTCAGCCTTCCCTCATGGCGAGAGAGGGGCAAACCTATAGGTCTTTGTTTCATGTATTCGGTGCAAAACTCAACCACCTCCTCCGCGGTATAACCTTGTAGGATGCTTGCCTCTGGATGGTTTCGGTTCCGACAAAAGCGCTTCAGTATTCCCATGAACCGCTCGAAGGGATACATGTTGCGAAGAAACACAGAACCACAATACTTTATCTCGTCGATAAGGTGCACAGTGAGATGGACCATGACATCAAAGAATGACGGTGGGAAAAACTTCTATAGGTTGGACAATATTCTTGCAATATCATCTTGCATATGATCCAACTCTTCAGGATCTACAACTTTCTATCATAGTTGGTTGAAGAAATCACAGAGCTCAATGAGTGTGTTTCTTATATCTTTGTCCATCAGATTCCTGATGGCCACCGGGAAGATTTGTGTCAACATTACGTGGCAATCATGTGACTTCATGTGTCCCAACTTCATTTTACCTGAGCCCACATCCACGAGACTTCTGATGTTTGCGGAGTAGGAAGAGGGTGTCTTAACTGACAACAAATAGGTGAAGAACTGTGTTGCTTATTTTGTACTGAAATTGTAACTCTGGCGAGCTTTGATGAATTTTTCATCATCTTGTGCTTCACACTTGCGTTTTGATTGATCAGCAAGCATATCGAGCCGTGACATGTCACCATCCTTTCTTTTACCTTTAATCTTGAGCAGAGTACCAAGGATGCTTTCACATACATTCTTCTGTACGTGCATGACATCGATGCAGTGAAGTACACGTAGAATCTCCCAGTAAGGTAATTTCCAGAACACCGATTTCTTCTTAAACACTTGACCCTTGGGTGTTTGTTTCACCGTCAAAGCATGCTTCTTGCCAAGAACAACATTAATTTGTTTAGCCATGTTGTGGGCCACCTCCCCATCATAGGGTCTTGGGCCCACACCTACCTCTGCCGTACCATCAAATTCAGCTTTCATCTTTCGGTATGGGTGATTTCTCCGTAAGAACCTACGATGACGCAAATACACGGTTTTGCGCGAGTTGGGAAGAAATCTGCTAGCTGTGCTATCCATGCATGTGACACACCCTACATCTCCCTATATTTTCTGCCCTGATGTGTTGCCTAATGCTGGCATATCTTGAATGGTGTGCACCAGCATCGCATGTAGATCGAAAATCTCCTTTCTGTAACCATCATAACATTTTACAGCAGGCGCATCTATCCACACTACCAGCAGTTCTTCTACCAATAGCTGAAACTAAATGTCGATGTCATTTCCAGGTTGCTTCGGGCCTTGGATAATCATTGACATCATAATGTATTTTTTCTTCATACACAACCAAGGAGCTAGGTTATATATGGACAGAAGCACCGGCCATGTGCTGTGATTGGTGCTCATATCGCCAAAAGGATTCATCCCGTCAGTACACTCCCCGAGCCTTATACTTCTAGGATCCTTGGAAAAGACTTGAAACTTGTTGTCAATTAATTCCCACTGAGCCCCATCTTTCGGGTGCCTCATATACTTATCCGCAATTCGCTCATCATGATGCCACCACAACCTCTTTGCTTCTCTAGGGTTTGCAAACAAATGCCTCAACCTTGGAATTAAAGGCAAGTACCAAACAACCTTGAACGGGATTCGTGTCTTGATCTCGTCGTCCAATTTGTACTTGTCCTTTGCTCTCCTGCACTTGTATCATGCATGCTTGCATGTGGGACATGCACACAAATCTTTGTACTCACCACGGTATAATATACAATCATTCACACAAGCGTGTATCTTCTGTACTTCTAGTTCCAATGGACAAACAATTTTCTTCATTTCATTCGTGCTTCTGGGGAGCACATTATCTTCAGGAAGAATTTCTTTGAAAAGACCTAACATCTCTGTGAAGCCCTCGTTTGATAGACCGTTTGCTACTTTAAATCTGAGAACCGTCAGGGTGGCACTCAACTTGGAATATTTCTTTTTGCAACCTGGATACAATTCTTTCTTGGAGTCCGCATCAATGGTTGGTAGATCCTTGTACCCAATCATATCCTTTTTTGGGCCCTCGAAATCTGCAATCATAGCAGCAAAATCTGGCATATCAAGATCGTCGATGTCTTGGTTTTCCAGTGGGCATTTCGGCTTTCCGGTGTTCCATTGGTAGCTTGACGCCTCTGCCCCGATGTTAGATTCAACATCCATGTGACACTGATCGGGGTTTGGCATCTCGTAGCCCTGGGTATCTTCATCCATGACCTCCTCTTCACCGTGTCTGGTCCAACGTGTATATCCATCCATGAATCCCCGAGAGACTAAGTGCCACTGGACATCTGCAACTTCACGTGACTCTGTATTGGCACAATCAGTACATGGACACAAGATGTAATCCGCATCACCAATTCTCCTCTTTGTACTTTCAGCCAAATTCATGAACTCTGTCACGCCACTGATAAAATCTGCGGTTCTCCGATTCTTCATCCATCGAGATCGTTCCATCTGCACCACATGAATGGCAATTAAAAACAAAACAACAACATTAATACATGGATTAACTGCTGCCCAAAGATGCATGCATAAATCATAAGGTTTTATTTTCATAATTACTGAGGGCGCTCCATATTGTTATCCAGACGTGCAATGACAAAAATTAATGGCCAGTCAATTTACACGTAGAGTACTAGTACAACACTACCCTTAGGAATTGAATACCTTAATTAAGCCACTCACGAAAAGAATACCTTAATTAATTAGCCGCACGGCGACCTCCACCCAACAGACAGAGAAGCACGATGCGGCGGCATGCCGCGACAGCAGGGTCGAGGAGCAAAGCTTAGTGTGGCTGCCGCCTGAAGTTCGACCTCCACTATCCCGCCATCGACCGTGATGGATGTGCTCGAATCACGCCGCCGCTGACCTCGATGGTTGAGCTCCTCCTATCTCCCGCCGTAGACCGAGGATTGACCTCCTATGACGCCGCCACTGCCCACCGACCGAGGAATGACCTCTTATCCGGTAGCCGCTGCCTAGGCCGCCGCCGCAATCTCTATATGTAGAGCGGTTGTTTTATTTTTTGATGGATATCCGCAGAGTGGCTATTTACACGGTATCACTGTAACTCAATTATATGTACAGGGTAGTACATCACATGGTTATGTAACGGCAACCGTGTCTCACCTACGTTGTCTTCTCACATGGTTTGGTGCGGAAATCGTGTGTGAAGTTGTAATACCTAACACAAACGACATGTATAAACAGTGTGCCGTATACAACATATAGTGCCATAAGTAGTTCCCGACCGTTGGCTTATCCCCACAGTTTCCCCATTTCCCCTGAATCCCTAGATAGCCTCCAAATTCCCTCGCGTGGCGCTGACATTGGGGGAATGCGGACGAGTGGTGCTGATGGTTTTGGTGCGGCTGCTCCTGCTCGTATCGCCGCCACGACGGCGGTCGCCGCCGAGCACTTGCCTAAGGTCATCAGAAGGCAGGTGTACTATGGATCCGAATCGTCCTGTCAGGTTCCAATCTATCCTGATCTTTTTTAGCACGTCCAAAGTAGCTCCTTGCTGAATTCGTCCTGAATGACCCCCCACCAGGAAAGCGATCTGCCGCCGGATCCGGAGCATGACTCCAGACTCCCGCAACACGAGTTTGACTCTGAGTTTTGCGCCACCGAGAAGTACCAAAAGCTGAGTTGTGTGCACGGGCACACTCCCGCTCGACGTGTATGCATGGAGGGATTCGACATTGGCAGGCGGTTTCTCAGTTGCCCCTTAGAGGTTAGTGCTAAGTTCATCATTTTACTTGAGTTAATGCCACCGCTTATCCTGAATACTATTTAACATTGGCAGGGATATGAGGCTTGTGCATTTGTTAATTGGCTGGATGAAGAATGGCATGGCAGGGCTCGGAGTGTTATCACCAAGCTCGTAGAAGATAATGTAAAGCTGAAGAAGAAACTGGCTGATCTGGAATGTACAATCAGTACGATGAAGCAAGAAAGAATCAATCACAGGCAACAGATGAAAGCAAGAGACAAGAAGGAACTAGCATGTGTAGTTGTGGTTATCGCATTAGCCATGTTCTATGCGCTGTTTGTAATGATGATTAGGGGTTTTGTTTGACAGTATTGCTAAAGCACATCTAGATGTGCTCTAAGTAATGCACATCTAGGTCCTATGCCATTGATGTTACGCGAAGATTCGTGCAGATATTTTCCTTTGTCTTTTTTCTTTTCCTTTGTAGTTTGATTATTACTGGCTTTATCAATAAGAAGAGCTCAATGTATTCCTTGCCAACTGTCCTACTCCGTTCGTACCAGTACCGGTGCATAATCCTAAACTCGTTTCTTGTTTTTGTCCTGAAAAAAGAAATCAGCCAATAGGAGTCCTGCGCAACCCCGGGAATTTGGAGCGACTAGATACAAATAATTGCGGTTGATTATATCAGTGGTTAGATAATACGTCAACCCCCGCTTCAATTGGCATTTCCTCTTCTCTGCATACCCCGCTTAAGTGTCCACCATCTTCATCGTCCCCGGCAGGCCACGTTACACACTTGCACACACTCTACAATCTCGCTTTCTCGCGGTTTTTATACGACCACAGCCATGTCGAGCGACAGCAAGGACGACAGTTCGGCCAGCAGCCTGGCGCCCGATGATAGGTCAACATCGGAATCATCCCGCTCGTCTTCCATGAGTCCGGCGTCGAGCCCAGGCCTCGATTATATCTGGATCATGGAAGCGACGCCGCCTCCGGAGTCGTCAGACGACAACCAGATGGACGAGGAGCCGTCGGAGGACGGAGAAGAGGATGACGATGATGATGAGGAGGAATGGTCGAACGAGGAGGAGGAGGAGGACGATGACAGCAACGACGATGATGACGGTGGCGGTGATGAAACACCAACGGTCAGCGGCAAGAAGCGTCCTCGCCAAGACGATGTCGCAGGGCCAACCAACAACAACAACAACAAGAAGAAGGACTAAATTAAGCAGACTGTATATATCTCTGTTTCCGTTCGCTCATATTAATTTGTTATCTCTGTTTATCCTGTCAATCTCATCGTAGACGGTTAGTAATACGTATTCGACAGAGATCTTCTACATTATTGCCCACAGGTTGGTTTGTTGAACTGTGTGCCCTGACGAGCACACAATTCACAAAAAAAGACTGTATGGGCTGTCTATAATGATCGCACACAATTCTGATTACCGACCTATTTGCCGGGTATCACACGCATCTTGTTACGCCAAATCGTTTGTTCACCTCGATCATCGCAAATGGTTCATCAGAGCGAACTGTATGCCGTATATCGCACACACCTTGATCTGGCTGCCCGTTTCTATTGTTCTGTCTCATCGCAAATAGTTCGTATGGATCAACCGTATGCCCCGCATCGCACACACAACTAAAATCTGAACCGTGTTTGATGTATCATTCATCGCAAATGTTTTGCATCTTTTTTGATGGTTTTTTTACATCACCGTTTGCGATTAATGCATCACACACAGTTTCATCAAAGGGTCTCTGATCATAGTGTCGCGTTAGCAGCATCCTGCAGTACTGAATAATTGGTTCACAAACATACATTTTTTCCGTTGGATTCGAGACAAAGGAAACTGAACAGATTCAGATGGTGATTTTGGCAGGCTTGTATTATTGATAGTGGAGAGTGTCTCGACCACTGCATAATAACATAAATTAGGAGGGGAACCGAACAGATTAATCAAGAGTTATTGCCATATTACCTGGCCTAGATTTATTCGAAAGAAACAATGGGGTTGCCTTGCTGTTTTTAGAGTTTGTCTTCTTATCTTCAGCAACCTGCACCAAATTAACACACTAGCATTGCTATCATTGGCCAGGTCAGATAATAGGAAAGCAAGATTGACACAACGATCGTTTGGGCAACCAGACCACACCAGCCTACACCAAATTAACACAATATGGCACAGCTATCATCAGCCAGGTAAGGTAATAGGAAAGCAACATTGACACAATGAATGATTGGGCAACCAGAACAAACACTACAATTTAGTAATGTGCATGATATGAGATAGTACACTCATGCAGCTCAGTATGCAAAACTACCAGGCAATTTTCCTTACAAAAATCAACATTGTCGCCTTTAATTATACATTTTGCTACAAGTAAATTTAGATCAGATAAAGGTTGGATTCACGCTAATTAACAAAATACATGCTGATGTAAAAATATAGTGATATACGACAGGTACTTACATCAGCATTGGAGCACGGAGAATTCCCGCAAGATACTTTCCTCGAACACGATCCAAGTTTAGAAAGTGTTCTATCCTTTAAGCTTATTTTCTAAAAGAGAGATGGGTAAGAAACATGTAGAAAATATGATCTGAATGCTATAAAATTTCATGATGTGAGGATATGCACAAGCTTTTTAGAATGGAGTTGACATATTTTTGTTGGACTGGAGCGGACTAGTTCTTTGGCCACTTGAATCTGCTTATTATTAGTAGGAGTTGGGTTTCTCTGTGTTGGAGCAGTATCTATGAACACTGGAGTTGGTTTACTATCTCCTGGCATTTTGATCTTTTGCAAAGACCTTGTTTGTAACCCTTCAGATTCTAACATAGCCGTCTTCCCCTTGCATGCCTTATATAGAAGAATGGTGCTTCAGTTATAAAACATGCTACGACAGAGAGATGGAATAGGTACTGAAGAATAGAAAGGCATGCCATATTGACATGTATTCCCTCCATCCGGAAATAAATGGATGTGTCTAGGCGTATTTCAGTTCTAGATACATCTATTTTTATCCATTTCTGTGACATGTAATCCGGACAGAGGGAGTATGATGTAAGAGCTAGGGATACGACAGGACAACAAAGTAAAAAAACACTAGTTGAATGTAAAACTGTATGATAGCGGAATACATATAGAAAAACACTAAGGCAACATATGCGTGTATGATTGGGAAACTAAGATGGCATTGCAACAGACCACTAGAACAGCACTTCAATGTAAAAAAACATGGTATGGTAGACAGATGGAGTACATACTGATGAATAACAATGCATAAGATATTCAGAAGCATGATGTCCAAACTAAGCAGATGGCATTGCAATAGAGTAGAATGACAGTACTTGAATTTGAAAACATGTTATCATGAATGGAATAGGTACTAAAAAATAGGAAGGCATGACATATTTACATGCATGATCAGCAGGCTAAGCACATGGCATTGCAACAGAGTAGATGCACTCAAGGACATTATATGCATGCCGTACCCATATCACGGGCCAAGTTAGAGCAAGGACCTTGTGGGGTGAATATGATTCATCATCTTTCTGCAAGTCTTCTGAAGAACTACCTTTACATGTTCCATCATATTGGGTATCATTGACGTCAAGTTTGTTGGCCGTTACATTGCTCCGTGAGGTTCTTGTGGATATATCAGTGTGTGCAATTATATCTGACATGCATGGAAGACAACTAGTAGTTAGATTTATGTAATGGACATAAATAGTAGGACTGGGCTTAACTAGCAGCAACAGGTCTCAAAAACTAAAGGGAGAACACAGATAAAGCTAAAGAATATGTATCGTTTGTACTCTTGATTAACTAGATGGCACACAAAAGTATTAAAGAACAACATAGGTAATACTAGAAGTGGTATAATCACCAGCCTGTGGGATAGCATTGGTTGATGGATGATAACTATGGAACAACGTTACCTAAAGAACAAATCTCTTATCTGAACTATGGAACAACGTTAACTCCTGAACAAGACTCTTAAGAGATCAACATGAATATACAGTGAAATGTGATAATCTAATTTCCATGCTTATATGAATAACAAAGCCATAAATGTTGCACACAAGTAATATGAGGGTACAACCTACCTGGCCACCATCCATAGGAGTGAGCATCATGTGCTGACTTGTCGATGGCCCTGCAGTTGTTGTGGCTGACCATGTTGGGCATGCACATTCGATGCAGGGAACTGTTGAGTGGGGACTATAGCTCCCTTCTAGTGTATGCTTCCCTTGTTGGAGCTGTCGGCGTTCTGGGAACCAGGGTACCCAGACTTGCCTGCCTGCGGCCCATGGCGTGGCTCCATCGATGGCCTGGTACGGCCCAGTTTCAACACCAACAAGACAAGACCCTTGTGAGGGGCCAAGCCTTGCGAGGCAGACGGCGCCAAGACCTCGTGAGGGAGCGGCCTCCCCAGGCTGCCTCCTGAGGTGCGGAGATTTCTATGCAGGTATCCAACCTCACGAGGTTGCGGTGATGTAAGCCATTACGACCAAGGCCAGGCGGGCGCCAGCAGGCACAGAGGAGCAGGTTTCCTCTTTGGTGTTAAGGAGGCAAGCGCAGGTGTGGGTTCCCGAGGAATCAGGCAAAGGTTTCCATTCCAGTGCAATGAGACCAAGACCGCCAGGACGGATGTCATCGCCGAGCCCACCGCGGCATCACGACCAGAAGCTTTGCAGGAGAAGACCACCTTTCATCAGGATAAGATGTACTACTTGTCCCCTTTCAAATTGGCCACTGTGGGATCCCTTCCCGCCTTCGTTTTGGAGGAAGAGGACCGAGGCCGCTATAAGTATAAACTAGCCACCACCGTAGAGAGGGACCAGACCGAACGGAACCGAACGACGACTCACCCTCACCCCAGAGCAGACCTCGCAAGGTTGTTCTTCCCTTGTACTAGTTCATCCTCAGCCCCTCGTGAGGCAAATCCACCACAAAGCAGGAGTAGGGTCTTACACCGCAAGGTGGCCCGAACCTGGGTAAACTGCCGTGTCCATCTCCTTCCTTGATCCATCGAGCTAGGCTATAGGGCAACGGGTTGGTTGGTTGGATAGGTTGAGTTCTTCACACATGACCCAAAGTTTGAACCTTTCTTGGGTCTGCGGAGCCCTGAATCCGACAGGAGCAGCTGCAGTGAGAAGGAAGACAGTGTGGCTGAAGATATAGAAAAGCATAATGTTAAGAACGACACATATCTCTGATCTGAAGAAATACCCTAAGAGATCAACAGTAAGGTACGAGAGTGGTCACATGTCTGTTGACTGAAAACTAAATTGGGGTCACACGATTTTATTTTATTTTGGTACTGTACAATTTACGCCGGATGGCTTGATGGCCGTCTTGTGCCTCCCGGCTGACACTGTTCAGAATCTACCCTGAAGAGCCAGCGACTACCGGCAGAGCAGCCTGCCTCCGCCATCCTTGGCCATGAGAGCTCCGACCAAAACCCCGCTCCCCACCCCACCGCACTGCCATGGTTGCGCCGCCCCCAGCCCATCCAAAAAGACTCGTCGTCATCCAGATCCGGCGGCGGCAGTACCTTAAACCCACGCAACTCTAAGATAGCCACCTAAGCGCTGCTTCCACGGCGAACTTGCGCCCCCGCACCCTTATGATAGACACCAGCCAATCGACAGCCTAGGAGCTCCGCCGCCTCGAGGGGTGCTGCTTCCCATTGGGAATCGACTGGCCAAGAATAAAAATTCAGATGACTGACGCCTAAATAAAGTTATTTAAGATGATTGTACGACCTATCTTGCGGCCCGGTGAAGTAGGCATCTCCAGCTGCCGAGTCGGTGAGACCGGTGCGGTTGCGGTGGCTCCCGGCGGCAGGAAAGCAGATATGTCGCGACGGTCGATGACTACGGGGAAGCAGCGCCGGGGCCCTGGACGCATCCGAAGTTGGAGCCGCTCCGGCGCTGTGCACAACGGCACGGGTGAATCGGCTCTGGTACGGTTCACGCAGTCGTCATCGAGGCAGTTCTGACAGCACGGAGTAAGAGGCACACGACCCAGTGCACGACAGCAAATGGAACGCATCTCCGGCATTGGGGAGGAGAGCGGCGGTGAATTTGGTGCGGTGGGGGCGCCATGGAGGAGGGGATGAGGTTTCGCTGCTGGGGAGAAGGGAGCTTCCGGGGAGAAGGTGATTTGGCGCCCACGATGTATGAATGGGGAATTGGGAGGTGAAACCATGTCTTACAGACGCATTTGTCTGAAATGTGGGGGGGTTACAGTTCTACCCCTACCTTTAGGCTTCTGGGCTTGGGTCTGTGTCTTGAGGGTCGGGGATAGTAGAGTAACTTTGCTTCTCCCAAATAGTGGGCGCGAGTGATTTCGAGCGAGGAGGGTGTGTTTTGAAATAGTGGGCGTGAGCGATTTCGGGCGAGGAGGGCATGTTTTGAAATAGTGGGCGCGAGCCATTTCGGCCGAGGAGAGGATGTTTTGCCGCCCATGGTTTATGAATTATTCGGCGCCTGCCACTTCGGCCGAGGAGAGGGTGTTTTGCCGCCCATGATTTATGAAGTATTCGGCACCTGTCATTTCGGCCGAGGAGAAGGTGCGCTTGGATGAAGTTACAAACTTACCCTCGATGTACAACGGGCCAATTGATGTGTGTCCCACATAGGCCAGTAATTTCATGTCTCCCATTTATTTGCTCGGGCGAATTCCATCGAGCAGAGGGTGTTTAGCGGTTCATTCAAATTTTGGGAGAACGAGCATCCATGTCTACCTTACCAAGTCGATTCGAATCAAAATTTGAAATATAAGCTTGCCACTTCTTTTTTAGGTGGTGAGATGATGCTCGGGACTAAAGTGTTTTTACATGCTCGTTGCTAACAATTTACTATATGACAAATAGTTGATCCACTCAAAAACGGGAATCAAACCTAAAATGAAATATCTCGATTCAATAAAATAGCTCGTTCACCAGGTCAAAATAGTGAACTAAATCCAAAATTAAACACCTCAATTGAGTAGCATGTTGTATTATAGTACTCCATGAACATGCTGAAAGTCAAATTAATGAACTTGTTTGATACGCATATCTCCATTCATGTATGGATTGTAGACAACATGTTCTCCAATTCAAATATTTGAATGCAAATTTATATCGAAACATGGTTTATATCAGTCTTTGATGCATAAATGCGACCTCCCCCTCTCCCGGACTCATGTCCTCTCTCTCGCCGACAATCTTCATTTCTATCGCACGCATCCAAACACAAGCCTTGTCGGTCCCTCTCCCTCTCTATCTCTCTCTCTCTGTGTCTGTGTGTGTGTGTGTGCGTGTGTCGGTCTTTCTAGTTCGCATGCACACTCCATGTATAGGTCTCTCTGGCACACAATGTATGATTCTCTAGTCCAAGCTAAATATATAGGGTGCACTCATCGTACGCACACAAATTCCCTAGCTCGTTGTCCGTAACTCTCTCACGCACCACTCTGCCATCTCAGAGCTCTTCCCTCTCTCTCTCGAACTCTCCATCTCCCTGGGTCACACATACACATGCATATCTCACCCGCACTCGATAGACCCATCTAAAACTCTCTCTCTCTCTCCCTCATTCTCTCTCCATCTCACACGCACACACGCACAATCTCACGCCTAGCTAAGTATGGTTGTCTCTCACTCAATTGTAGGCACACGCAGTCCCCCCTATGTATATGACTATTTCTCAGTCTCCATCACAAACATATGCATTGTCTCTTTCCCTCACTTGGTCTATCTCGATTTCTCTCGGGGCATCTTTCTATTGCACACACACCTTGTCCCTCGATCTCCCACCCATATAGTCCCCTCACGATCTCGAGGGGATCTCTCTGTCACAAACACACCCTCTCTCCCTCCCCATGTGTCCATCTTCTCCATGCGTCCCTCTCGACCTCTGTCCCTTGTTGGCTAGACCTCTATTGGACATGTGCTATAGGGGTGTCTCTCTCCATTGCAAACAATCACGCACTAGCTATCTTCGTGTACCTCCTCACCACGATTTTCTATCTCGGAGATGCATGCGTGACATGTTAGCATAAGAAACTAACACACTCTCTCCCTATTTTATCGTTTGTTGTCCCTTTCTCTTTCACACACACTCTTTTTGCACACTCACTCTTTCTCCTTCACATGCACTTGATCTCTCTCGACTTAGGTACTCTCTTCGGTCCATAGCATATAGATTTATTGAAAACACAAACTTCACAAAGTTTGACCAGGTACGTGGAGAAAAACATTTACATCTAGAACGGCAAACATATATCATTAGATTCATCATGAGATGTAGTTTCGTATGATGTATCTTTGGTATTGTAGATATAAATAATATTTGCGTAAACCTGGTCAAAGTTTCCAAAGTTTGACTTCTAAAAAATTTATATGCACTGCATTATCGAACGTATGGAGTATCTCTTTCCCCCTCTCAGCTATCTGGCGCATCACTCAGCCGTATCGGGGCTCCTCTATCTCTCTCAAACTTTATATCTTCCTAGTTCACACATACACATATCTCGCTCGCGCTACATAGACCCATCTAACACTCTCCGCCCTTTTTCTCTCTCTCTATGTGACACGCACCCCCCCAAGTACCATAATCTCTCACTCCATCATAGGCACACACACTCCCCCCTAAGTATGACTATCTCTCACTATCCATCAGGAACACACGTATTGTCTCCTTCCATCCATACGTCTATCTCGATATCTCTTGGGGTATCTTCTATCGTGCACACACCTTGTCACTCGATCTCCCACCCATGTAGTCCCGTCACGATCTCCAGGGGATCTCTCTGTCACAAACACACACTCTCTCCTCCCCATGCCTGCATTTTCTCCATACGTCTCTCTCGACCTCTCTCCCTTGTTTGTCAGACCTCTCTTGGCC
This sequence comes from Thinopyrum elongatum, assembly GCA_011799875.1. Lineage (NCBI taxonomy): Eukaryota > Viridiplantae > Streptophyta > Magnoliopsida > Poales > Poaceae > Thinopyrum > Thinopyrum elongatum. The sequence goes on from CM022298.1 coordinate 232,205,697, forward strand.
ACATGCTAGGGGTCTTTCTCTCTTGGTTGCAAACAACTACACACTATCTCCTCACCTCGCTTCTGCTGTCGAAGATGAATGTGTGATATGTTAGCATAAGACAAACACGCTTTTTCTCTACTTTATCGTGTGTTGTCCATGTCTCTTTAACACACGCACACATAGTTTTTTCACTCACTCTTTCTATTTCACACACACACACACACTCTCTCTCTCTCTCTCTAGTTAGGTACTCTCTCACGTCCATAAACATATGGATGTTTTGAAAAGTCAAACCTCAGAAAAGTTTGACCAGGTATATGTGGAGAAAAACATTTACATCTGGAACGATCATTAGATTCATCACAACATGTAATTACTTCATACTATCATTTATCTTTGGTATTGTAGATATAAGTAATTTCTTTATAAACTTGGTCAAAGTTTCAAAAGTTTGACTTTAAAAAAAATATAGGCACTACATTATCGAACGGAGGGAGTAGCTCTTTCTCTCTCTCTACTATCTCTCACGGGCCTCCCCTCTCACTCGATCTCTCTTTACCGAGGGATTATAGGGTCACTAGGTCAGCGTATAGCTCCGTATATTGTTTAGTTGACCGGTCAACCAGTCCACATGCTGCCTTGTCAGATCGTGTTCTCTATCTTTGTGTGCTGGCCCATGTGGCAGTGGGTGAAAATAAGTAAACTAGAGGCCCATCTGACACGCGATGAAGTAAACAAAGTTGAAACCACTCGCGGTAGCACCCCGCACGCTAGTAAATTGAGGGCACACTTCTTTCGCGTGAAGGACACACTCGCGCACACTACACCATTGCGCAGCGGCATGCACACAAGGACGCACTCGCGCACACCCAGCACACGTGTACACCGGCGTCGCCGCCGGCTGAGATGGACGGCGAGGCAGCCAACAAGCGGAGGCGGCTCGAGCCAAAACCGCATCCGGCGAGCCTGGACTTCATCAGCAGCCTCCCCGATGACATGCTGCTCGTCATCATCGCCCTCCTCCCCATCAAATCTACCGTGCGGACCACCCTGCTCTCCCAGCGGTGGCGCCCCCTCTGGCGCCGCATCCCCCTCAACCACACCGTCGACAACTGCCTCTACGACGGGGATTGCAAACGCATGGCCGCAGTCTCCAAGATCCTTGCATCGCACCCTGGGCCAGCCAGACACCTTGACATCCGCATGTTCAGTACCAACTGCAAGGTCCAAGCCAAGTTTGACGAGTGGTTCTTATCCCCCGCCCTAGATCAGCTCGAGGAGCTCATGTTTGAAGCTGGATGATGTCGCTCTCTGCTGCCGTCCGCGCTTCGCCTCACGCCAATGCTGTGCCGCACCAACTTCAGCTCCTGCTATTTTCCCTAGATTAATGTCGTGCCCGCCGTTCTTCTCCCTCAACTCAAGCAGCTCGACCTCTTCGACGTTGGCATCTCGAAGAAGGCTATGGAGCACCTCTCCGCAGCTGTACTGCGCTCGAGTACCTTCATATTTGGCAGATCCACGGGTTCATTAGCCACCACATCGCCTCGATGAATCTCCGATGGATTTATGTGTCTTGCTGGCCTCGCAACAAGACATCAATTGGGAAGAGATCACTCGAGCTGTTCCATGTTATGGTCATTGAGAATGTGCCTTTCCTTGAGGGATTGCTTGTATCTGATCTAGAAGGTCCAACAAAAATCAGGTTCATTGACACGCCGAAATTGATAGCGTTGGTGTACTCGTCTGCCAAATTCTCAGGAACTCTTTATTGGATCCGTAATCGTTCAAGTACAACACTCATCTTCTTCTCCGTCTTCTTGAAATTCACATTTTTAAATTTCTTCTTGATGTATTTACGACTGTCATCCAGAAAATGATTCCCACAAGCTTGACCCAGTCTGTGCACACAGTGAAGATCTTGGTAATAAAATCTATCGGCCCTAATCTGGATCAAGTAGTTGGATTCCTTACATGCTTTTCGTGCACGGAGAAGCTACTCATCGAGGTGAAACTTCTTTCCTATTAGTAAACGGTAATCACAACGTAGCTCAATTTTTTCGTAATTTTCCCAAATTACGATGACAAGTGTAGTGTTCAAAACTGCATCTACGCACTGCATCGAATGAAATGTTTTTAGTATTTTTTCTCACGTGATCACCTACATCATTTTTTTGTTGTACTAGTAGCCTAGGCTAGTCATAGTGGCAAGTAACTTGGACTAGTAACTCTATGGTTAGCCTAAGAGCAAGTACTACCTCCGTCTTGGTTTACTCTTCGTATTTTGTAGTATCAAAATTTGACCATAGATTTAACTGACAAAATGTTAATGCATGTCACTAAAAATTATATCGTTGGATTCGTATTTGAACATAATTTCAAATGGTATAATTTTTGGTGACATGCATTGGCATTTTCTTAGGTAAATCTATGGTCAAAATTTTACACTAAATACGAGGTAGTACAAAAGTGGACTATAACGGCCCTCCACTATGTAGGCGAAAACATGTGCCAAATTCACTTCTGATGCATTTGGCATCGATGCCCTCCATTGCTCACCTGGTCCCCAATCTGGATCACCTACTTTGCTCCGGTGCCAAATTAACTTACGCAATGAAAAAACACTTGCGTGGGAGAGGGAGAGGACCGAGGCAATAAAAAAACACTTGTTTGGGTGAGGGAGAGGCTGGTGTAGTTAGTTTGATTGATTTGTTTATACATGTGGGTCTGTGTGCACAGCGGTGCCAACTCTCTCACATTGCTAGAGCGGTGCCAAAATCTTTTGATTTGACATCGATGCGTATTATGTGGCATACTTTTTAGAAATATGGCATCGGCCACATAGTGGAAGGCAACAAATGCCCAAGCTATTCATGTGCTCCTAGGTAAATGAGAGGAAAGAGAAAGAGAGAGAGAGAGAGTGAAAAAATATCACTAGCCTTTGAGCCAACCCTATAGCCAACCCTATTGTATGAGCGAATGATATTGGTACCTCTTGATGACACGGCAATCTTATACAGCCAGCTGCTCTAATATGTTCTCTTCTTTTGCAGATAAAAAAAGACCCGAAAGTGAAAAATGTGCTGCACTATAACAATCTCATCGAATGCCTTGATCTCCATCTTACACAAATTGATTTTTCGACTACTGAGGCAGCACATCTGAGATTAAATTGGCCAGGTTCTTTGTTCTGGAGGCAAGTGTGCTCAAGGTAATGAGGTTTGGCGTTCTCTGGTGCAACAATGAATGGCGTGCTGATCATCGCAAGCGTCTAAGCCTAAATGACAAAGGCTCCGCAGAAGCTGAATTTTTTTTTTGAAACAGCAAGTCGCCAGAGACTCAAAAAATTATTTGCCCATTAGTGACTTGTCAGGGCGGTGGATTTTAGTTTGTACGATAATGCTGCATCCACCTAAAGTAACGAAAGTTCTTATGTAAACTTCCTAATAATTCCCTCTTCGTAGGTGCAACATTACTCCTAGCATTTGTAATATCAGTTTGAAACCTGTAGTATTACGACTATCCAGCACGAGGTACTATGTTACGATAAATGTTCGCGTGCATAGGTGCGGCAACGATATACCCATTACTCGAGTACAATATTTATTATTACTCATGGCAACGCACGGGAAATTATGTCAAACACGGCTAGTTGTAAGCAGGCTGCACACGGTGAGGCTGACTTTGGTATGCCGAACACGGCGCCTACACTCAGGTGTCATCTCTGGCGCAGGGTCTTGTCACTTCACTATGAGGAGCAGCACGTAATAATTTGACAAACGGGTAGTACAATACTACTACATTGGTACTAGTACTACTAGTACTAGCACCACCGTCTAGATTTAGTAGTACTACCACCTCCGTCTGGATTTAGTATTTGACTAGCAATATCTAGTAATGCATGTCACAAAAAATATACTACTCCCTCTGTAAATAAATACATGGAGTATTGTTTTATTCAGTTTTGAATGTAGTTCCCGATGATATTATACACTCTCCCTTCCGGTAGATGGCTCAAATTTGAAATCTCATCAATCAGACTACTATTGTACTCCCTCCGTACTGGTGCATTAGTCACGTTACGAAAACCAAATAAACCCAAAACTTTTAGGCGCAGTGCATTTTAACTACCCACCTCGTTCCCTATTTTTTGCCACGAAAAAAGAAATTAGCCAATAGGAGACGTGGGGTGCGTATGCATTCAATGACTTGAGACTACTTTGCACAACATGCAGTGCTCAATTCTCTGCATGCAATGACATTATTTACAAAATAATAAACATCAAAGTTCTCTCATTTTACCCCAACTTGGTCTCGGTGAGATGACTATACTGCACCGGTACGGAGGGAGGGCCGAGGAGTAGATGGCCAACACACACGTGAATGCAACGCATTCTGCACTTCTCATATAAAGGCTCCCCGCCAGTCCAATCTACGAAATCCTACGCACCTACACACCCTAACCAAGGGCAAGAGTGATCACTCCAATCGCAAGATCAGTTGACTAGAAGCTAGACCCATGGAGGCGATGAGCGCGAGCATGAGCCGGCTGTGCCAGATGGTCTACGACGCCGGCCTGCGTCCCTGCACCGAGGAACGTCTCCAGGTTGTGCTTGAGGCCGCCAGGGCGAGAGGCCTCTTGGACGACAGCTTCGTCTCCTTGTTCAATGAGATCCTCATCAGCTTCCTCGATAAGTTCACCGTCGTCAAGAAGCTCACAGAAGACCTTGACGTACGCCTCCAGCCCACGCGCCCAGGCTCTGCGATGCCCGCCACCCTCAATGGCCTCTATGGTGACAACCTCTTCGATGCACTGGTGGCCCTGCGACTGCCCGCCGTCGCGCCGGAGAATGTCCACCTCGAGGTCGCGCTCGCCGCGCAGCGCCTGGCGCAGCAAGGCACCATCGACATAATCACCAACGTCTATGAGTAAATCATCCACAAGGACTACTACATGCAAGAGGAGGACGATAGGACGCTGGCCTTCTTGGACCGCAGGGCAACCTTGGACGGCATTGTTTAGAAGCATGTTGAGCTCGCCGCCAACGCCGCTGCTCCTCACACGTCGGTTGGTGACCCGGTGCACTAGGGTGTGAGGATGTCGTTGATGGATCCGTATGTATCTTTATCTTTCTGTCAATTCCATGTAGTAGTATATTGTAAATATCTTACCTTTCGCATCAACTTCATAATTTCCGTACGTACCATGCATGAACCGCGCCAGAACCAAACTTCTCATTACTCTAGGGAAAATCGTTATTTCTATCTATCGGTCGCGCCAAGGTGCAGAACCAAACTTTACAAGTTACAAGTTCAAAAGGAAAAGCCTGCCGTGTTCACGTCACACCCCCACACGGTTGCTCCGGCACGCCGCTCAAGGGGGAATGCGTGCTGTGTTGCATTTTCACTTACAAGTGGGACCGCAGTTGAGCAAACCGACTATCGGCAGACCCCCACCCCGCCCACCGCGCGATGACTGAGTTAGAGAAAATAGGATGGAGAAGAGATAGTTGTAGCACGGACTCTAAGAAAATTGGTGTCAGATGGGACTCATGTGGGTGGCGTGTGCCGTACTGCTAGACATGAATGCTAGTTATGGCCCATGCCACCCCACTATATCGAGGTGCTGGTTACGTAGAGCGAACACATTATCTCTCCAGGAGTACGGTACACCACTAGTACTACTCACATTGTCGCGAAATTTCCTGGAGTCCGTGCTCAGCCCTCCTCTCTCTCTTCTCAGCTAGCCAGCAGACGCGCGGAGTCTGCCCATCGTCTGTTTGCTCACATTCGGTCCCACATGTCAGTGAAAATGCAATACGACCCACTGAACCTGCACATCTTTCACGTCGACGTGCTGGTGATGAGAAACAAATCCAATAAAGATCTTCGGTGGCTGCTTTTGGAGTTACTCAAGAGTAAGATTCTATTTACAGTTTAACCCAAGATGCACATCACGTGCCTTCAACTAGCATTCCATTTTCTTGCATGACATGACATGCTGGATGTCCCACGTGTCGGCAAAAGGAGGAAGAACTCGACCAAATCTTCTCCACATTTAGACTGGAGGAGTGGGAAACACGGCAAGCCCTGTGCCTACATCATACGTACAAGCCCACCTCACGCTATCACCATATTTCTCGGCCTCCGTGCGACACCTAGCTCTAGTTGATGGTATACTACTACTAGGACTAACTATTGTACTAGCATACTACTACTGGCTCTATGTGATGTGGCAACTTCATATAAACGGATGTTGGCTATACTACTACGGTACTCACACTCCAAGAAGTGACTCGAAAACCATTCATAAAATGAGTTTATCACATGCATATGCAAATGTACCATTCATTACATACAACAAGTCATCAACACACAACGACAATGAGGATACATGTTGGACTATAGATTATTTCCAACAAAACATTCTAGTAAATACTAAAGTTTTTATCACACAGCAAATAACAAGCAATGAAATGAACTTTAGCTCAACCAATCCTCGGTGTTGGAAATGCTTGCTTTGAACCATAAGTAAGCCACTTGGAAGGGCTAGCTATTGTCAATATCGAGACCAACGCAGGACTCATCATCCAGACTGAAGCGGCCTATATCAGGACGCATATTGTCATAGCCAGGGTAGGGAACCATAGCAATGTCCGAGGTATAGATACAGTTGCTTCTCATAAATGGTAGTAACATTGTACCAACAACAGCTGGATCACCTTTCACCATCATTGGATAGTTTTGTCCAAGGAAGAGCAAGTTTTCTCCAAGACTATCAATACGGAACCAGGAAGAAGGTGCTGGCGCTAGCACACTAGTATCCATCCCGAATACCCTGCAATAGATGTTGGAATAGGTCCGGAGAGTGCGACCATGGGCGACAAGACCTGCTTCCTTAGTAACATCAGAAGTGCCCTGTATACATACAAGAAGAGGTGATCCATCAGAATAAGTTGCCAGGCGCCACTGAGTATATAGGTCCTGCTTGTCATCATCACCATCGTCATCTCCCCCTTGGTTATAAATTTTTTCAAGTATAGGTGTTGGAATGTTCATAGGACCTTGGAAACACAAGAAGGTTAATTAGTACGGGGATACTAACTCGCATGCACGTGGATGAAACAATTCTAATTACGGTGGAAGACAAATGTACCGAAACAATAAGGATTCCATGCAAAAACAGTGCCACAAGTGGTGGCAGCAAACACAAGACGCTCGTATTGAATTGCATCACAGTACTCATCCATGTACAGAAATTGATTTTTGAGCAATATCCATCGAGGCGTGGAAGTAAGGACGGCAACAGGCTTGTCGAAGATAGCAACAACATGATAGTTCGTGTAATCCCAAGAGCGGTTGGGAACTCGACAAATTGCTACCTTCTGTAGATGACAATCACCATGATCGTATTTGAACGTATGTAGATCATCTGTGTGCTCAATCTCAGGGCAGTCTGAGATTGTTGGAAGTGGAACCCGGTGACGAGTGTACACATTCACAAGTTCCCACTCGCAGTTGTACCCAATATAAACAACCCAATCTCCATTTGTCCCTTACCCTTAAGCGATGGCATCTTAACATCACACGTATCATTATCAAGCGGCATCAGCTTGCACAAGGTGAGGCTTCCGTCGTCCCCGCGCCAGCGAGCAGGGTCATGGCAAAGAAGATAGGGGAGATCAAACCACTCCTGAACCCTTGGGTTCTTTGTAATGATGTTATTTGTTGAGTCGAGAATGGTCTTGAACGAACCTGCCATGCTAGCCGAGGTGATGACGTTGCACCGATCAATGAGTTCCTCCACCACGTCATCTTTTGGATCGGGGCAAGAATAACGAGGTCGTTTCCGGCCTGTTCCCTCCATGGAGAAGATGATCGAACAATGGCAGAAGGAAGGGTGAAGGCAAATGGAGGGAGGAAGAGCGTGCGACAGCAGTTCCAAATCGAAAGGGAAAGGCGAAGAGGCGGTGGACAATTGCCACGGTACAGGAAGAGGCGCCCCGGCCTACATAGACGTCCATTCAGAAATTGTACAAAAGGACTCGTCGTTGTCTCACTGACATGTTGGAACGGGACCACATGTCAACGAAACATGGTGTGTCATTTCTCGTGCAAAATGCGATCTGGCCGCGTTGGCCCAAGGTGCCACATTATTTCTCAACTTTATTTTTTTAATGGCGTGCCGTTCAGTTTTGAAGCACAACTAATTGGTACTGTATGCACAGAAAATATAAACTACTCTACCACTACTCCACCTCTAGTACTAGTATTAAAAAAGATATATAGGCTGCAGCTTCAGCGCTTGCTTGCTAAGGGCTGCCCACTTGCTTCTCACACTATCACCCTCTCTCCAGATCTAAAACAGATGGCGGTGGCCCCTCTCTCTCCCTCCTCACCGGTGGTCATCTGCCAGGATCCCGTCTGCCGGGGAAGAAAAGGACGTGCAGCGTTGACGCACTCGTCGTCGGCGAGCGAGGTCACACACTGACGACAAGGTCGTCCTCTCAGACCTAGCGCCCGCGCGAGATGGACTTCGTCCCCAAGCTTGCTGCTGTAGTGTGTGCGGAGGACGACGACCACGAACGAAGCCACTTCCCGCCGACCCTCAGGTATGCTACCTCTTTTCGAAGCATGCCTTTGTTCTATTGCCCCATCTGCCACGTCGTTGCATGCGGATCTTTTTCCACTCGACCATCTCCCCAATTTGCTATCCTCTGCTCTGCTGGTCACCCAGACAAAAACCTTAATTTTCACTATTAAAGGAAACCCTACTTCATGCAGACTAATCCATGTCTGGGTTGAATAAGGAAAGGAAGGGAGAAAGTACTGTCGAAGAGACAAGGTATCGAACCCGCATCTAGGTTGAAAAGGGGAAAATCAGTAGCTAAGGAACGAGTCTCGTGTCTGTTGGTTGAAAAAAGGTAGAAAGGCATGACAACGCAATAGAGAATGACCAGGTCGATCGGTTTGTTGTCCTCACATAGGAAAAAGGTGGCTAAAGAGAACAAAAATGGGACGTAATCCACATATGCTGCCTGGATATTTGTTGCTCTGGGCAACCATCCCTCCCTCACCACTCTATGTGTCCGTGGAGGTACATCATACTGATGCGCCCACTGTCCGAATGGGCCTCCCATGCTCTTATTGCCACTTTTTTTGTTGTTAGTATAAGGCCACCGGTAAAGTCAAGCAATGCTACTGCTAAAGTGATGCCACATTTAACTAATGCCGCACTCAATCTAATGCCACCGATAAATTTAAGCAATGCCATTTAATATCACTGGATTATTTCTGGGTTAGCTGTTGATTGTGGATGTATTAAATATTTTTCAGCTAAGGCATTCTAATGATGTTGCACAGCCAGGATACCAACGATGAAACTTGTTACTACCTTCAGATTTTTGCACTGTTAATGCTTATAGATTACATACCTCACTTTCATGAGATAAGTCAATTTTTTTGTGCAGTGTCACCAAAATGCCAAGGCGCTGATGTCAATTTATTTCGGTTAAACTGCACAAAAAATTATGAAGAGAAGAGGAAAGGTCAAGAGTGGGCACCTCCTCCTCCGACTGTTTTCTTGATTCGTTTGATCAAGTTTTTATGTTTGATCGATTATCAAGATTGGGATAGCAATTTTTAGGTCCCCTCGAGTTCGAAATGATATTTACCTTGAAGGTACATGGTTTGCAAAAAAAATTATACTGTCATTAGTTAATAATACTAGTTACCTTCAGACTTTTGTATTTGGTTTAATGTTGTTGCACAGCTAGTATACCAATGCTAAAAATTGTTACCTTTACATTTTGTATAGTTAATGCTTATAGAAATCTTCCAGTGCTAGCTTATGGAAACCTGTTCAGTAAAACCATTGTACTGTACCCGTAATAAAAAAACTACTCTATTGTTGCACTAGCCACTGGATTAGTGTATATTTGTACTATTCGAATGGTGTTGCATAAGCGTATGGACATATAAAGTGTGCCAAGCTTTCCCAGATATGTGCTCAAGAAAACTACTACCTATTTTTCTAAATACTAGACATTTGGGTACTTTAAATTGAACTGCGAAAACGTCTTATATTAAGGAACAGAGGGTGTGGAGTTCACTCAAATTATTCCACTAAAGCTAGTCACACCTTTGTTAAAATGTTGGCGTTCTGGGAACCAGGGTACCCAGACTTGCCTGCCTGTGGCCCACGGCGTGGCTCCCTCGGCGGCCTGGTACGACCCATCTCCAAGACCACCAAGACAAGACCCTCGCGAGGGGCCTGGCCTCGTGAGGCGGACGACATCAAGACCTCCCGAGGGAGCGGCCTCCCCAGGCGACCTCCCGAGGAGCGGAGATTTCTATGCATGTACCCAGCCTCATGAGGCTGCGATGATGTGAGCCATGACGACCAAGGCCAAGTGGGCGCAAGCGGGCGCAGAGGAGGCAGTTTCCTCTTTGGTGCTAAGGAGGCAAGGACAAGCATGGGTTCCCGAGGAATCTCCCAAAGGTTTCCATTTCGGTGCTACAAGACCAAGACCACATGCTCGGCAGGGCAGAGGTCATCACCGAGCCCACCGCTGCGTCACGACCAGAAACTTTGCAGGAGAAGACCACCTTTTGTCAGGGTAGGATGTACTACATGTCCCCTTTCAATTTGGCCGTTGTGGTATCCCTTCCCGCCTAAGTTTCGAGGGAAGAGGACCAAGGCCACTATAAATATAGGTTAGCCACCACCATAGAGGAGGTCGACTCATTCTCAACCCCGAGCCCTCACAAGGCAGCTCATCCACTGTACTAGTTCATCCTCAACCTCCTCATGAGGCCAATCCACCACAAAGCAGGAGTAGGGTTTTACACCGCAAGGTGGCCCGAACCTGGGTAAACTGCTATGTTCATCTTCTTCCTTGCTCACGCGAACCCGGCTAGGCTAGGCTGTGGGGCGACACGCTCTAAGCTTGAGAGGTTGAGATCTTCGCACATGCCCCAGAGTTCGAACCTTCTTGGGTCTGCGGAGCCCTGAATCCGACATTTGGCACGCCAGGTAGGGGCATGTCGAAGTCTACTCCTCCGTCGACCATGCTTCGCCCTCACCTCGCGCCCCCCATGGCGGGCGCGGCCCTGCAGGCGTGGCCGCTCGAGGCATACAGGAGCGCCACGGGCCACCCGGCCTTCACCCCCGATCTGCGACGAGTGCAGTGGCCCGCGAAGTTCAGGCGTGCGTTGCCCCCGCAGTACGGCGGTGTCATGGACCCCGAAGAGTTCGTCCGATCATACGCGCAGGCCATCGAGACGATGGGCGACGACGACAAGGCCATGGCAAACTGGTTTCCCCTCGCCCTCATGGAGGCTCCTCGATCCTGGCTCCGCGGCCTCTCGCGCGCCTCGATCTCCTCTTGGAAGGAACTCTGCGACCAGTTCGTCACATGCTTCGCGGCCCCAGCGCCCCACGCGGTCGCGTGCATCATCGGCGGATCGCAGGCGCCTGCGTCAGGCCGCCACATCAAGCATCTTCTCCATTAGCAAGGTACCGCCCGACCGCAGCGCATGGCGGCGCAAGGCCGCGCCGGACCTGAGACCGCCATCATCTTCAATTCCAGAGACCACCCCAAGGCCACGATCGCGACGGGTGCTCTCCCCATGCTATGCACTCCCACCATCAGCAACGTCACGGTGACCAAGACCCTCATCGACGGAGGCTCCGGCCTAAACGTCCTCTCGGTGGAAGCCTTCGATTTGCTTCAAGTACCATATGCTCAGCTACTCCCCACCCGGCCTTTCTCGGGGGTGGTCAAGGGCGCGGCCACTCCCCTGGGGCAGATACGCCTCCCCGTCACCTTCGGCACGCGCGACAACTACCACACCGAGCTCATCGACTTCAACGTCGCCCATATTGGCCTCACGTACAATGCCATCCTGGGGTATCCGGCCCTCGCCAAGTTCATGGCGGCTACCCATCCGGGTTACAACGTCGTCAAGATGCCGGGCAGCAGCGGCATCATCATGGTGGTCGGGGATACGAAGGATGCGGTCCGAGCCCTCAAGCTTGTCTACAGGGCCGTGGCCGCTTCGCGCCCTGCCACCGCACACGCGGCGGTGGCTCAGGAGGCCACACCCACGAAGAAAAAGTAGTTGTTCTCTCAGGATCGGGCCGAGACGAAGCAGGTTCCTATGTACACCAGGGGCTCGGGCCCCACCTTCACCATTGGTGCGAGCCTTCTTCTGGATCAAGAGGAGGCGCTGGTGGCATTCCTGAGGGCCAACAAAGACGTATTTGCGTGGGAAGCGTCGGACTTGGTTGGTGTCTCGAGGGAGGTAATTGAGCATCACCTGATGGTGTGCCCTGGCGCATGCTCGGTGAAGCAAAAAGCGCGGCGCCAGGCACAAGAGAAGCAGGCGTTCAACGTCCAGGAGGTTGGCAAGCTCCAAGAGGCCGGCGTCATCCGGGAGGTGCAGCACCCGGATTGGTTGGCAAATCCTGTGATCGTCCCCAAGAAAGGCGGGAAGGAGCGCATGTGCATCGACTTCACCAGCCTCAACAAGGCCTGCCCTCGGGATCCTTTCCCGCTCCCATGTATCGACCAGATCATGGACTCCACCGCTGAGTGCGATTTGCTATGCTTCTTGGATGCCTTCTCGGGATATCATCAAATCAAGATGGCGGCGGAGGACGTCGAGAAGACAGCCTTCATCTCTCCATGCGGTGTGTACTGCTACACTTGCATGCCTTTCGGGCTGCAGAACGCTGGCGCCACTTTCCAGCGACTGATGCACATAGCGCTTGGGCCGCAGTTGGGGAGGAACACAGAGGCATACATCGATGACATCATGGTCAAGTCACGGGAAGCGAGGACCCTGATCAAAGACCTGGAAGAAACGTTCGCTAACCTGCTGAGGGAGTCCTGGATTACGGGGTCCTCGGGTGGCCGGGCTGCGTGACATGGGCCGGACTGATGGGCTGTAAGGATACAAGGCAGAAGACCTTTCCTCGTGTCCGGGTGGGACTCTCCTTTGCGTGGATAGCAAGTTTGGCGTCCGGATGTGTAGTTTCCTTCCTCTGTAAACCGACTCTGTACAACCCTAGCCCCCTCCGGTGCCTATATAAATTGGAGGGTTTGGTCCATGGAGGCTATCATAACAATCATAGGCTAGACATCTAGGGTTTCGCCATTACGATCTCGAGGTAGATCAACTCTTGTAACCCCCATACTCATCAAATACAATCAAGCATGACGTAGGGTTTTACCTCCATTAAGAGGGCCCGAACCTGGGTAAACATCGTGTCCCCTTTGTCTCTTGTAACCTTCGATCCTCAGACGCACAGTTCGGGACCCTCTACCCGAGATCGGCCGGTTTTGACACCGACATTGGTGCTTTCATTGAGAGCTCCCCTGTGTCATCGACAGAAGGATCGATGGCTCGTTTGATCATCAACAACGACGCTGTTTCCGGGGAGACTTTCCTCCCCGGTCAACTCTTTGTATTCGGTGGCTTCGCTCTCCGCGCCAATTCAGTTGGTCACCTTGAGCAGGTCGACAGCTATCCCCCTGGTCATCAGATCAGATTCGGGAGCCTGAATTACGTCGCTGATATCCGAGGAGACTTGATCTTCGAAGGGTTCACGGCCTCGACCACTATTCCTCATCTTCAAGAAGGCAACCCATCGGATCCGTCATCAGGCGCCGCTCAAGGACCAACTACTATCCCTGCCCTGGCCATAGATCCAGGGCAAGCCACCTCATCCGAAGATGGGATCTTAAAACCCACCGGACCCTCTCCTCCTATGGAGCCCTTTGCCGAAGACCCAGAAGCAACTGTATGTTCGGCGAGCCTGGAATCAAGCAGGACCCTCCTAGTCATCGGAGAGCCGAACTCGCCTCTGGAAGCCAATTCCGAACTCTCAAGGCCTGCAGCTGGTGAGCACAACCCGGCAGAATCGGCCATGCCCAGCTCCGCAGGTCCTCGGTTCCCCGTCCGGCCTTCGCTCTTGAGCGAGGCCTTGGTCTTAATGCGGTCTCTCGCTATCACGGAGGTATTAGCTCCGAATTACGCCCAGCCCGAACTAGGGGCTGAGTGCGGGGAATTTTTCATCCCACCCACCACCCACTTGGTAGCCACTGTCGAAGACTTAACTGACATGCTTGACTACGCCTCCGAAGACATCGACGGTATGGACGACGATGCCGGAGCCGAACCAGGCCAAAACCCGCCCGCCACCGGACGGTGGACTGCCACTTCTACGTACGACGTGTGTATGGTGGACGCACCCAAAGAGGACGACGATAACAAGCAAGATTCGATCGAGGACAAGCCCGTCAAGGTACCACCGAAGCGTCGACGTCAGCGGCGCCGTTCACGATCGCGGCAGGAAAAAGAAAGTAATACCGGCACCGGAGACATTGACACTCCGGAGAATGCCGAAGACTCCGACCAACCCATTGAGCCTGCCGTAGAGCAGGATAATTGGGAAGAGGGACAAGTCAACCCCGACGAGCCAGTCGGGAACGAGGATTCGGAAGATAGTAACTATCTACCGATCTCCGAGGAGGATGTCAGCCTCGGCAACGAAGACTTCATTGTGCCAAAGGAACCCCTCGAGCAAGAGCGCTTCAAGCGACAGCTCATCGCAACTGTGAGGAGCCTAAAAAAGAAACAACAACAGCTTCAATCCGAACAGGATACGCTCAACGACAGATGGACCCAGGTCCTAGCTGCCGAGGAGTACGGCCTCGCACGCCCAACAAAGAGCTATCCGAAGCATCAGCTACTGCCACAATTCGATAATGAGGCCCTTGAGCCAATACCGTCAAGACATAATCATGCTGATCAACCAGACCGACCACCACGTGGGCGAGACAAAGCGGCTACTCACGCCGAACACCAACCCGCGCCACCTCACCGTCAAGGCAAGGAGGTAACAACTCAAGGCTACACCTATGACTTACGTCAGGACCTGGACAATAGAGCCGGCAAGACCAGATCAATATACGGATCAAGGGGGCGTGCTCCGACGAGAGACGACGGCCTTCAAGCTTGGCGCGAGCAGCATAACCAAACTCGGGCCGAAGACCAAACACGGATGTCATCCGAACTCTGTCGTGACATTGCCCGATACAGAGGCGCCGCACACCCCTTGTGCTTTACCGATGAGGTAATGCAGCACCAATTTCCAGAAGGGTTTAAACCCGTAAACATCGAATCATACAATGGAACGATAGATCCCGCGGTATGGATTGAGGATTTTCTTCTCCACATTCACATGGCCCGCGGCGACGATCTCCACGCCATCAAATACCTCCCCTTAAAGCTGAAAGGACCAGCGCGACACTGGTTAAACAGCCTACCAAAAAACTCTATTGGTAGCTGGGAAGACTTGGAGGATGCCTTTAGAGACAACTTCCAAGGCACCTATGTCCGGCCTCCAGATGCCGATGACCTTAGTCATATAGTCCGGCAACCCGGTGAGTCAGCCCGCAAACTCTGGACTAGGTTCTTAATTAAAAAGAACCAAATCATCGACTGTCCGGACGCCGAAGCCCTCGCGGCCTTTAAACATAGCGTCTGCGACGAATGGCTCGCCCGACACCTTGGTCAGGAAAAACCGAAGTCTATGGCAGCTCTTACCGCCCTCATGACCCGCTTCTGCGCGGGAGAAGACAGCTGGTTGGCTCATAGAAGCAATAGTACCAGCGACCCTGGCACCTCCGAAGTCAGGGACGGCAATGGCAGGCCACGACGCAACAAACACAAGCGTCGAAACAACAACGAAGAAACTGAAGACACAACGGTTAACGCCGGATTCAGTGGCTCTAAATCCGATCAGCGGAAGAAGCCATTCAAAATAAACAAGGACGGTCCATCTAACTTGGACAAAATACTCGATCGGCCTTGCCAGATTCATGGCACACCCGACAAGCCTGCCAACCACTCCAACAGAAATTGTTGGGTCTTCAAACAGGCCGGTAAGTTAAATACCGAACATAAGGGGAAAGGGCCGCCAAGCAAGGACGATGACGAGCCCCGCCCACCGAACACAGGGGGACAAAAGAAATTCTCCACTGAGGTGAAAATAGTGAACATGATATATGTCATGCATATCCCCAAAAGGGAGCGCAAGCGCACACTAAGGGACGTCTACGCCGTAGAGCCCGTCGCCCCCAAATTCAACCCATGGTCGGCTTGTCCGATCACCTTCGACCGCAGAGACCACCCTACCAGTATCCATCATGGAGGTTCGGCGGCCCTGGTCCTCGATCCAATTATTGATGGATACCATCTGACTCGAGTCCTTATGAACGGCGGCAACAGTCTCAACTTGATCTATCAAGACACTGTCCGCAAAATGGGTATTGACCCATCAAGAATCAAGCCAAGTAGCACCACCTTTAAAGGAGTGATACCCGGCGTCGAGGCCCGCTGTACGGGCTCGTTAACATTGGAAGTAGTCTTCGGTTCGCCGGACAATTTCCGAAGCGAAGACTTGATCTTCGACATCGTCCCCTTCCACAGTGGTTATCACGCACTGCTCGGACGTACTGCCTTCGCCCGCTTCAATGCAGTCTCGCATTATGCTTACTTAAAGCTCAAGATGCCTGGACCCCGCGGTGTTATCACAGTCAATGGAAACATGGAACGCTCCCTCCGTACCGAGGAGCACACCGCGGCCCTCGCAGCCATGGTGCAGAGCGGCCTTATCAAGCCAAACACTCCATCGGCCATGAAGCCTCCGGATACTATTAAACGAGCCCGGCCTACTCTGCAGAATGACAGCTCGGTTAATCCGGTGCTGGACTAGCAGTTTTGCCTCCGTCCACCGCCCCATCTAATCGCGGCATATGTACCGCGTGTGCATAACTACGCACTCAAAATACCTTGGGCGATGACGGAGGCACCCCGCGGACGAGGTCCATAATCCGGCTCGACCCTATTCGGACCTTACTCTCCTTCTTTTTTTTTATTTTCTCTTACATTACAGGTTCCTTAAAACCTAAAGTCACTTTACGGTGGCGCAAGAGCCCTTTCCCAGGACCCTTCTACATACATGATCGTCGATCCTTTCAAAGGATCCTCCACCAAGGCGAAAAGCGGCGCAGACGTGCGACAGGGTGTCCAAAGGATCTTCACGATACCTTTTATTTTTTAGGACCTGCATACAGCTTTCCCTTGTTCTCAAATCCTCGGCATGTAAAATAGCCCTGATGCTTATAGCATTATCTGTAAAAGCACGTTTTGACGTATCAATCAGACTATAATGGAAACAGTTTTCACCAACCCTATTCGGTATTGGTTTATTTCATAATCTGTATTCCCTCTTCATGTCCGATTGGCATATACACTTCGGCATAGCTTAAAATGCCAGGGGCTCTATTCGGCCACCTATACTTTCACAAATAAAAAAAAAGTCCGAACACGTTTATAAGTGCACTTCGGCGTCCCGAATATTGCATTATATGCATCAGCTCCGAATCATGTCTTTGGTCAATAGTTGGGTTGCCCGGCTCCTGTGGTTATTACCTTACGTTCCGCTCGTTCGGCTAGGGTAGTAAAGGGAGAACTACTGCGATTGTGTTTCTGGTTCGTCCGGTCAAGCACCTCAGTAGAGAAAGCCGAAAACTGACCGTATTGGTGTGGCGAGAGCTGGTCAGCTATTCGGCGACTTGCAATAAATCTTTTTGCGATTTCTTCCGTATTGCGTGAAGGACTGGCTTATGTCCGGTCATGTGCTTAAGGCATCCCAGTTCGGATAGCCGCATACGCACCAGGGGCTAGTACTTAGCCCCACCGTCAAACTCCTATGGCTAAGTGAGAGTGATAAAGCTGCATAGTCTGATTCCCTGGTTCACCTACGCAGACACCTCCTTCACGGACCAAGACGTTGGGTCAAGAGTGATCATGCGTTATTCCGAACACCCCCATAGTATCTACGTGGGGGCTGAAGCCGCCGACTGGCAAACTTTCAAGATAACAAAATACGGCCGCACAGGAGGCAAGCAATTCTAGATAAATATATTATAAAGCCTTGGTTTATAAAACAACGTCTGGGTAGCTCGGATAAATTCACTCAAATATGATATCCTTTGAGCATTGGCCCTCAATTAAGCGGGCACCCTCAAGGACGTCTTCAAAATACCGCTCTGGCTTGCGGTGGTCCTTGCCTTCGGGTGGGCCCTTGACCGCTACGACGGCGGCCTTCATCTTTGCCCAGTGCATCTTGACACAGGCAAAGGCCATCCGCGCACCTTCTATGCACGCCAAGCGCTTGACAGCTTCAATCCGGGGCATCGCATTGGTAAGTCGCTGCACCAGGCCAAAGTAACTGCTAGGAATGGGTTCGGTTGGCCACAGCCGGACTATGACGTCCTTCATGGCCAATCCGGACATCCTGTGCAGCTCTGCCAGTTGCATCATGTGGTTATTCAACAGCACCGGACGCTCCGACGCCACAAACTGTGACCAGAACAGCTTCTCCGTCGTGTGCCCCTCCTGGGCGCAGAAGAACTATGCGCCATCGGCGACACTCTTCGAAAGATCCGCAAATGCGTCTGGAGAACTCCACAATCGGGTAAATAAGGCAAATATTTTACCGCCAAATATAGTCTGCAGAAGAAAGGGCTTACCAGCCGCTATCTGTTCGGACTGCCGGATTTCCTCGCGAGCTGCCCGGGATTCGGTCCTTGCCTCCTTGGCCTCCTGGAGGGCCTTGTCGAGTTCGGCCGCCTGGCCCTTATTCTTCTCCTCCAAGGACTCACACTTGCCGGCGGCGTCTTTGAGCGCCTGCTCCACTTCGGTCACCCTCTCCTCGTACTGGCGGCGAGTGACCTGTTCGGCCTTTAAATCTGCGGCCGCTTTGTCTGCGGCCGCTTTGTTCGCCTTCACCTCCTCCTTGGCTTGGGCAAGGGCACTCTTGAGGGTCTCAACCTCGGCCGCGCTGCCTACAATCATACACAATAGCAGCGCAGCAGTTTAAATTCAGAGTTTGCATATCAAATCTGGCCAGATCCGGATGTCCTTCTCCGTGACGGAGGAGGCCTCCCAATTGCCCTTCAAGCCAGATCCGGACATGACTGGAGTGGTTGGCGGCGGTGGGAAAGATTGAAGCTTGGGCGCTGGAGCTTGAGGATGGGAAAACAGGAGAAGGAAGAAGGCGTGGGGAAAAAAGAGGAATCTTTATCCACTTATATAGGCAATGAATATCAAGCGCCCAACCCTCAAGCCTTAAAACTCGCCTGTTCCCAATGGGTCGTGCGAATGGCATGGTTGGATTACCCAAACCCGTATCGATAAGGATCCCGCAATAAGTGGGCACGATCTCTGCTTTGACGAGACGTGTCAATAGAGGCCGTGTTTCGAGACGCGAAGCGGGAGGCCGAAAAATGGTTCGAAATAATAAAAAGACTAAATGTGGCGTTTCGCTGAAAAAGTTGTCAGTTGATAGACGCTACTTTGGCTAAGCATTTTACCTTCATGGTTGAGGGTTGTGATTGTCATGCAGAGCCGGATACAATTCTTTTATTCGGAAGATCACTTTGGAGTATTCAAAGGAGGAACCCGCCTTGCAATGCCGAAGATAATCTGCGCGCCGAACATGTCGTCATTGAAGACTGGTTCAGGGGCTACTGAGGGAGTCCTGGATTACGGGGTCCTCGGGTGGCCGGGCTGTGTGACATGGGCCGAACTGATGGTCCGTAAGGATACAAGGCAGAAGACCTTTCCTCGTGTCCGGGTGGGACTCTCCTTTGCGTGGATAGCAAGTTTGGCGTCCAGATGTGTAGTTTCCTTCCTCTGTAAACCGACTCTGTACAACCCTAGCCCCCTCCGGTGCCTATATAAACCGGAGGGTTTGGTCCATGGAGGCCATCATAACAATCATAGGCTAGACATCTAGGGTTTAGCCATTACGATCTCGAGGTAGATCAACTCTTGTAACCCCCATACTCATCGAATAAAATCAAGCAGGACATAGGGTTTTACCTCCATTAAGAGGGCCCGAACCTGGGTAAACATCGTGTCCCCTTTGTCCCTTGTAACCTTCGATCCTTAGACGCACAGTTCGGGACCCCCTGCCCGAGATCGGCCGGTTTTGACACCGACACCTGCGCAGCATAAACCTGAAGCTCAATCCGGAGAAGTGTGTGTTCGTGGTCCCGTCCGGCAAGTTGCTAGGTTTCCTGGTGTCGCACAGAGGGATCGAAGCCAACCCCGAGAAGGTCAAGGCAATAGAGCGGATGAGCCCGCCTCAGACCCTCAAGGAGATGCAGAAGCTCGTGGGGTGCGTAACCTCTTTGGGGCGCTTCATCTCCAAGCTTGGTGAGCACGCCCTCCATTTCTTCAAGCTGATGAAGAAGAAGGGCCCGTTCGAGTGGACCCCGGAAGCTGAGGCGGCCTTCGAAGACCTCAAGTAATACCTCACGAGCCCACCTGTCATGGTGGTGCCCCGCCCGCGTGAGCCTGTGGTGCTCTACTTGGCGGCCACTCCCCACTCGGCCAGTGCAGCACTTGTCGCGGTCAGAGAGGGGCCCGCCAGCGCAGGCTCGAAGCAGAGCGGCCAGCAGGGAGCCGTGCAACTTTTGCTGTCCCAGGGTGATGCTCCTGAGGACCCCACTGCTTCATTGACCCCCAAGCCTCATGAGCCCCTCGCGCCCCCGATGGAGCAAGGCGCCCCCGACTCCTCACCTCTCGTCGAGCACCCGGTGTACTTCGTCAGCACGGTGATGTGCGATGCATGCGCATGCTACCCCATGCAGCAGAAACTCCTGCTTGCACTCCTCATCGCCTCTAGGAAGCTGCATCACTATTTCCAAGGCCACCCCATCAAGGCCGTATCGGCGTACCCCCTGGAGAAGGTGCTACACAGGCCCAACGCCATAGGGATGGTTGCAGAATGGAACATCGAGCTGTAGGCCTTCCAGCTGGAGTTCAGCACGACCAGGGTCATCAAGGGGGCGGCCCTGGCTGACTTCGTGGCGGAGTGGACCGACACCCCTGATCCGGGGCTAGATGAGGGCCAATCCCTCACGCCCGGCGACGAAGCACCTGACGGATGGGTCATGCACTTCGATGGTGCCTTTGCGCAGCAGAGCGCGGGGGTTGGAGTCGTGCTCATCTCACCGACCAAGGACAAGATGTACTATGTCGTGCAACTCTACTTCCAGCGCGGCGAGAAGGTCTCCAACAACATCACAGAGTACGAGGGCTTGATTGCTGGCCTCAGGGCCGCGGCTGGCCTGGGAATCAAACGCCTTACCATCAAGGGCGACTCCCAACTCCTCGTCAACTTCTCCAACAAAGAGTACAAGCCGAAGGACGAACACATGGAAGCTTACTTGGAGGAGGTACGTAAAATCGAAAAACGCTTCCTGGGCTTGGAATTGCAGCACATCCCGCGGGGCGTGAACAAGGAAGCCGACGACATCGCCAAGAGGGTGTCCCGCCGCGAGCCCCAGAGGCCTGGCGTCTTCGAAGAAAGCCTTCACAAGCCGTCCGCGGCTCCCCCGGCCGCGGGTTCGGCGTTGCTCGGGGAGGAGCTGCCGCCAGCCCAGCCTCAGGAGCCCCGGCCTGCGGCCCAGCCTCAGGAGCTCATCTACTCCTGGCGCTGGAACCTCAGGCAGGCTGCTGGACCGAGGAGTTCAAGGCGTACCTCCTTCGTGGCACCTTGCTGGAGAAAGAGGAGGACGCAGAGCGCGTGGTCCGCTAGGCCACTGCTTATTGCTTGCAGGATGGCGTGCTGTACCGGTGACGCCCCAATGACGTCTCGCTGCGGTGCATATCCGACGAACAAGGGCGCGAGTTGTTGGCTGATATCCACAACGGGGACTGCGGGCACCACTCCTCGTCGTGCACCCTCGTGGGCAAGGTGTTCCGTAGCGGCTTCTACTGGCCGACGGTGCTCAACGATGCCAACGAGCTGGTACGATCCTGTGAGGCCTGCCAGTTCCACACCAAGCAGATTCACCAGCCCACGCAAGGCCTCCAGACCATCCCGCTCTCGTGGCCGTTCACGGTCTAGGGATTGGATATCCTGGGCCTGTTCCCTGGGGCGGCTGGTGGATACCGCTACCTGTACGTCGCCATCAAAAAGTTCACCAAGTGGGCGGAAGTAGAGCCAGTACGCACCATCCCCGCTGGCTCAGCCGTCAAGTTCATCAAGGGCCTCATGAGCCGTTTTGGTGTCCCTAATCATATCATTACTGACAATGGCTCACAATTCACGAGCAACCTCTTCAGGACGTACTGCGCTAACCTTGGAACGCAGATATGCTACGCTTCGGTGGCACACCCACGGAGCAACGGCCAGGCCGAGCGCGCCAACACGGTGGTCCTGAGGGGCCTCAAGGCGAGAAGCTTCAAGAAGAAGCTTGAGGCTTGCGGCAGGGGTTGGCTCGGTGAGCTTCAGTCTGTGTTGTGGTCTATCTGCACCACTGTGACTAAGCCCACCGGCGAGACCCCGTTCTTCCTCATCTACGGGGTCGAGGCGGTCCTCCCTCATGAGGTCAGGCTTCGCTCCCCGCGCATCCTGGTATTCGACGAGGCGCGTCAGGATGCCTCGCGGGGGATAGACCTCGTGCTCGGGGAGGAACCCGCCGCCAAGCCTCGCTCCGTGCAGCGAGGTACCAGCAGGCGCTGCGGCGTTACCACTGTTGCAGCGTCCACCCCGGACCCTCGAGGTGGGAGACCTCGTCCTGAGGCGGGTCCTCTCCAAGGAGGGCCTTCACAAGCTCTCGCCCATGTGGGAGGGCCCGTTCAGGGTCGCCCGCGTCTCCAGGCCTGGTGTCATACGCTTGGAGATGCCGGACGGGGTCCCCATCCAGAATGCTTGGAACATCCAGCACCTCCGGAGGTTCTACCCGTGACACTCTCACGTAATAATGAGTGGGGTTGTACACTCCCCGGAGCCTCCTGAGTGCCGCCCCTGGGCCTCACAGGGGCTCCCACCCACGCCCAAGTGGAAGCCCCATGCTCCGCGCTGGCGGACGACATGGTCAATCAGCGACTATGCCCACGCCTAGTGGAAGCCCCATGCTCCGTGCTGGCGGGAAGACTAGAAGACTAGCATAGGTGCCGGACGCGGCTGTTCTCTTGCTTTCCTCTTGTAACCCATTTGCTACTTCTTGAAATGAAACTTGCAGTTCTTGCATTTTTGTTCCAAAAGGGGGGAGTTTCCTGGTTTTTCTTCTTCTAGCGGTGTTTCTTCTCTTGAGTTTCATCTTTAGGAAGCGCGGCGGCTGCCCGTGGCTCCCTCTATCATGTCCCGCGAGCGGGGGCTGGGCACGGTGTATATGCCTGAACCGGCCTGCTAGCAGGCCTGCTCGCGCGAACACCTCACAAAATCCTCGCACGACGCTCTCGAGCGAGCCATCGGCCCCTCGGGTTCACGAGCGCTCACCTCTTGGCCTTGTGTCGGGGGGATGACCCCCGGGTACCCCAAAGACGGCAGTCAGATGGGGTGCCCACCCGCCCGGGCCGACTGCTCCCCCGGCCGGCTGCCGACTGCGCCAACCGGCCGGCTGCCCGAAGTCAACCGCGACATCACATCCGACCCAACACGGATGAGACATCTGTACCCGTGCACTGCTGAGCAATAGTGGCACACTGTAGCCTATGTCATGAGTCACCTCGCATGACATCTGGAATAGTGTAGTTGGTGGGTGGGCCACCACCCACCATGCCTACTCCCACACTATAAAAGGGCACCATGCCCACTCACTCATTCACACACTCTCACGGGACCATGAGGCTCTCATGCCACCACGCCTCATTAGCCATCTAGCTCTCTGCTACTGCTTCATCCATAATACAGCTCCAGGAGCAACTCTGTACCAGATATACCACATATATACAGACATGCAGGAGTAGGGGTATTATCTCTCTGGAGAGCCCCGAACCTGGGTAAACCACCGCGTGCTATTCGCATACTCGTCCCGGATATTCCACTGTAGCCTTGCTCCACCCATGATAAGCCACCCCGTGGCATCTGCCATGATGCGGTGCCACTTGGCCACTCCTGCAAAAATACCACGATAGTTGGCGCCCACCGTGGGGCAAGCTGCTGCTGGAACCGCGGTCCGGGCGGGACCATCTTCGTCATCATCATCGTGGCGTCGCGCCGTCTCTCCGGTAGCGCTCGAGGGCTCGACATCAACATGCCTCCAGGGTAACTGCACGGGACAGCGTGTCCTCATGATCGGCCTCGCCATTTTCACCGTCATCACCGCGGCATCGCCATCGTCTCTTCGGCCGCGCTCGAGGGCTCGACATCAACACGCCCCCGGGTCGACGGCGCGGGATGGCGCGTCCTCGCCATCGGCCTCGACACCGCCCGCCTCGCTCTCTTCTCCGCGGACGCTTTGCGCCGCACGCTCCTCTGCCCGAGCTCGTCCATGGCGCATATGTGCTCGTACATGCCCCAGATAATCCTCATATATATCCTATACACCACCCAAATAATGGTGATACGAGGGCTAGACATTGCCAATACACAAAGCTTGCCTCCGCCCTTCCCGCTCGCGCGCGCAGACCACCCCGGCTCGCCTCTGGTCTGCTCCGCCCGCGTGTGCTCACAGCGACTCCGACCGCCTCTCCACGTCCCTGCGTGCGGCCGCACGGCTGTGCGTCTGCGGCCTCCCGAGCTGCTGCCCTGCTTCCACACCCCGTGCGGCATGCCGTCGTCCTGTTGGCCTCTCCCAGGCAGGCCGCCGCAGCCCCATGCACCATCGCCACGGCTGCTCCTCCCTCGCTCTGAACACTCGCGTGGCTCTGCTCTGCTCCACCCCTCACCGCTCCCTCGCCCGTCGACCGGCCTTGCTCCACTCCGCCACGTGGGCTCCGGCCGCCCCCAAGCGCCGCTCCGCGACCGGCTACCCCGCTGCGCTGCTCCTCGTCCGCGCGCGCGCCGGCTCAGCCCCCGCAGCGGTCGGCCGTTCCTCGTGCCTCTGGCCCCCTGCGCCTCCACGTGCGCACCCCCGCGCCTCTCCGGCCCGCGGCGCCGCGTCTCCGCCCCAGCGCTGCCTCGCTTCAGCCACCACGCGCCCGCCCTGCTCTGGCCGGCACCGGCTCCGCCCTCCTCTAGCCGGCACTGGCTCCGCCCTGCCCGGGCGTCTGCCCCGGCTGGTTCCGCCTGCTCCGTCCCTCGGCCGCCTCCTCCAGTTGGCCCTGCGTCTCAGACGCGCGCCCGCGTGGCCATCTGTCCGGCTCCTCGCGCCGCGTCGGCTCCGGCTGCCACGCGGCTGGCTTCCCTCGCTGCCCACGTACTGCCGCCGCCCCCTCGCGCCCGCCATCTTCGTCCGGCGCCCCGCCGCATCTGGCCGTCTCCCGCGCGACGCGCCTTCACCACGCCGGCTCCCCAGCGTCCCGCGGCGGTCTTCTCCGCCTTCTCCGTGCCCGCGCGTGCCCTGCCGCTTCCAGCACGTCGCTCCTCCCGGGCCGGCTGCCGCGCGATGGCTCCTCGCCGTCTGGCCCCGCCCGTGCCTCGCCGGCATCTCCTCCGCTGGCCGGCTCCGCCAGTCCGCCGGCCCCTGAACCCGGCAACACCCGTCGTCGGCCTCGCGTGCCTCGCACCGGCTCCGCTCCTCTCCGCCCGCATCCCGCCTCCGCCCGCCAGCCTCGGACCGGCTCCCGCTAGCCTGAGCCGGCCTGCCGGCCCTCCGGTTGGCCTCCTCCTCGCCGAGCCGGCTGCGGCCTCTGCCCTGCGCGCCCGCCAACCGTCGAGCCGGCTGCCGCGCTCCCATCTGCCTGCGCGCCCGCAGGCCCTGGCCAGCTCCCGCGCCCGTTGCGTCAGCTCTCACCCGCCTCGCTCCGCCCGCATCCCGGCCTCCAACGCGCCGATTGGCTGGCTCCCGCGTCCTCGGCCGGCTACGCCTCTCCTTGGTCCCCTGCCGGCTGCCACAAAAGGCTGAAGAAAAGAAAAGATTGAAAAGAATGAGATGCCGGCTGGATAAAAGAAACGGGGCCGGCTGTTAAAAAAAAGAGTTTGCGTCCGGCTGCCCACAGCCGGCAGAGAGAAAAAGAAGAAAAGGAAAAATACGTTCGGCTTCCCGTCCGCCTACTTCGCCACTCGGACGGCCAGCCGCGACCCCCTTGTCCGTGTCACCGCACGGCCGGCTGTGCCAAGCCGGCTCGGCGGTGTCCCGCTCCGCCGCCTGGCTGGTCGGGCTCGACTGGCTGGCCCCCCTTCGAGCACCCGAAGGCTCGAAGGCTACCCCCTGCGGGTGTGCCAGCGCGCTCCGCGAGTGCCAAGCCACGCCGGCTGTCTTCGTCAACCTCCGCCTCGTCTGCTTCAAAGCAATGTGAGCTCCTCACCTGCATACTTTCGCACCACGTGCAAACACGGATAACCCCGAGCGACCTCGGGGGCTATCTTTGCATTTTTATCAGTTGCATTACTGTTTGCCTCGGCGCCAGCTAGTCTCGGCCCGGAGGCTGGCCGCTCGGCCCCATTCGTTCATTCCCGCAGATGGCTTAGTAGCGTGTACGGTACCAAAGGCCCACTCTTCGTCTCAGCTACAGACCGCAGCGCGGCTGTCCAGCTAGCAAGAGCAAAAGTTGGAGGTCACCCCATGCGAAAAATGTCCGGGAAGAAAAATGGTTCGGGCGACCCGGCTGTTTGCTTTATGAGTATCTGCTCGGTCGAATCTGCTCCCAGAGTCTGAGTATTGTGCGCTTCACTCCGCGGCCCACTCTCAACCACAGACCGTCACGCGGCTGTCCGGCTAGCGAGAGCACAAGCCAAAGAGCGGAGGGAACATGAAAAAGATTGACGGGGGCTCGGACGAAACCGAGTCGGCACCCTCCGCATAACACTTGCACTGCTAAAAGCAAACATTTGATATATCTGCACAGACTAATCTTGTCTTTTGCATGATCATTTCCGTGGGGAACCCCCCTCCTCGCCCGGAGGCTCGGAGGCTACACCCAGCGGGTGCGTCGGGTGCGCCGGCACGCCTCGCTGGGAAAGCGCCACGCCGGCTACAGGCTCGCGACCGGCTGCCTCTGCTACATCGATGGCAAAAACCCTCCGCCCGACTCTTCAAGTCGCCTGGAGGCTCGGAGGCTACACCTAGTGGGTGCGCTGGTGTGCCCCCACTGGAAGCAAGCCGTGCCGGCTGCAGCCCGTAGCCGGCTGTCATCGACAGCATCAGTCGGCGGACCCCGCGTCCGCGCCCGACAGCATCAGTCGGCAGACCCCGCGTCCGCGCCCGACAGCATCAGTCGGCGGACCCCGCATCCGCGCCCGACAGCATCAGCCGGTGGACCCCGCGTCCGCACCCGGCAGTGCCACGCACCCACCAGCAGGCATCCGCGCCTGGCGTTGCTCCACGCCCGTCAGGTAGTACGGACCTCGCAGGACAAGACAAAACAGCTAAAACCCTCCGCCCAACTTTTCCAAGTTGCACGGAGGCTCGGAGGCTACACCTAGTGGGTGCGCTTGCACGCCCCCACTGAAAAAACGCCATGCCGATTGCAGGCCCGCCACTGGCTGCCACCGGGGTCCTCGACGCCATCGTCTGCTCCAACAACAGCTAAGACCCTCCGCCCGACTCTTCGAGTCGCCCGGAGGCTCGGAGGCTACACCCAGCAGGTGCGCTGGCGCGCCCTCGCTGGAAGCAAGCCGCTCCGGCTGCACGCCCGCAGCCGGCCTTCATCAACAACTTCTGCAACAACAACGACGACTGTGAAAACCCTCCGCCCGACTCTTCGAGTCACCCAGAGGCTCGGTGGCTACTATCGGGGGGATGACCCCCGGGTACCCCCAAAGATGACAGTCGGACGGGGTGCCCGCCCGCCCGGGCCGACTGCTCCCCCGGTCGGCTGCTCCACCCAACCGGCTGCTGACTGCGCCAACCAGCCGGCTGCCCGAAGTCAACTGTGACATCACATCCGACCCGACACGGACGAGACGGCTGTACCCGTGCACTGCTGAGCAATAGTGGCGCACTGTAGCCTACGTCATGAGTCACCTCGCATGACATCTGGAATAGTGTAGTTGGTGGGTGGGCCACCACCCACCATGCCTACTCCCACACTATAAAAGGGCACCATGCCCACTCACTCATTCACACACTCTCACAGGAGCATGAGGCTCTCATGCCACCACGCCTCATTAGCCAGCTAGCTCTCTGCTACTACTTCATCCATAATACAGCTCCAGGAGCAACTCTGTACCAGATATACCACATATATACAGACATGCAAGAGTAGGGGTATTATCTCTCTGGAGAGCCCCGAACCTGGGTAAACCACCGCGTGCTATTCGCATACTCGTCCCGGATATTCCACTGTAGCCTTGCTCCACCCACGATAAGCCACCCCGTGGCATCTGCCATGACACGGTGCCACTTGGCCACTCCTGCAAAAATACCACGACACCTTGCTGGGTGTCGCGCCCTGGCACACTAATGGCGGTCGGCCCTCACCCGGGGACTCCAGAAACCTACGCAAATGGCGCTTCGGAGGCTCTGGACCCTCGTGGGTTCTCCGGAGGCCCGTGGGTAGCTTACTGCTCAAGACTCCGGAGCCCAACAAGGGGCCTCCCTAGGTCACTCTGGCGCTTTAATCGTACCGCTGCTAGGAGAAGCTCCAGAGGAGCCGGGGCGCGCCCCCACGACAAGGGAACCCACCAAGGGCCGCGAGCACACCAAGTTAAGTTATCCTAATCACACTAGGCAGGAACCTTTCGATTAAAGCTAATGCAATATTGAGGTGCGAGCAAGAAACATTAACATAAAGGCGCAAGCGTCGCAGTTCATTACATGCCCCCACGGGGTTCTTCGCAAACTCTTGATGCAGGAAATTTAAAAAAAGGCGGTGAAGCATAAGAAGTGGCCTCCTGAGGGTCGCTACTCCTGAGGCGTGGCTCCATCACCACCCACGCTTAGTCGAAGTTCTCATCCTGCTTGACGGGGGCGTGGTCATGTGGCAGCTCGGCATCCCCCTGAGCGGGAACAAGATGGCGTGGCGGCCTACCGCCCTCCCGGGTCTGGGCGCGGCGACGAGGTGGTTTTCCATAGTCGTCATCGCTTGAGCTCCCCCCGGAGGAGACGTCGCCGCTGCTGCTGGAGGTGTGGCGGCCAAGGGTAAGTTCACCATCGAGGACGCCGCCGCCGCGCCGGCCGTCGTCGTCCGAAGGGTGGTCGCCGTCGTCGTCGCCCTCCAGGCAGCACCCCAGGCGGCTGCCGTCCTTCCCAAAGACCCTGACGAAGAGTGCCGCCCCATCGTACTTGAAGTGGAGGGTGTGCGTCCCCTTCAGACCGCGGGCGCAGGAAAATGACTACCATCCGTGGGTTAGAAACACATGGCCAATGGAGTTGACCTCGACCTCCACCCACGAGGACCCGTTGCAGCAGCCGTCGGGCTGCAGCCGCAGCCCAACGGGTCCTGCCGCTGGCAGCTCCTCCATGAAGGAGCTCGGAAGCAGAAGCCAGGTGCCTGGAGGGCCCTCCACCCGCATGATGAACTCACGCGCTGAGTCGCTTGAGCAAGCACGCAGGGGCGGCGGTCGGCTGGCCACAACATGCCTTCCCCCTTAGCCATGGCTGCTAGCGCCCCCGTGGCCACCCTCATGGGGGAGGGCCATCTCCTGGCTGCTGAAGTCATTACAAACCGCCAGAGGCAGACGCCCGCGCCCCCGTGAAGACATTGCCGATGTGGCGATGGATTTGCGGGGACGACCGCGCCCTCTCTTAGGCGGTGGCGCCTCCGGCCCGGCTTGAGGGGCCTTGCCCTTCTCTTTAGCCGAGAACCTCCTTGGTGGCACCATGGTCACTTCGGCAAGGTGGCGGCGTGACAGGGATAGGAGAAGAGGAGATTGCAAACAAGAGGATGAGGACGGGCTGGGGGCTCTGCTTCCCTCACCCTCTTATAGGCGGTCGAAGGCTAATCGACACCCTTCCACATTCCAAGTGATGATGGCGCTGCTGCATGCGCTAGGCAGTTGTCAAAGTCGGGGCAGTTGCCGAGGCGGCGTGGGGAAGCGGAGGAGGCTGCGTCCCGTCAAGCGCCACGCGTCAGCCTGGCCCGCAGGCGATTGGGGCCCACGACATTTCACCCTTACCCCTTGGCTTCGCCTCGAAGCTAGCCAGAGCGCGCCTTGGGCCCGGGGGCTACTGTCGGCGTTCTGGGAACCAGGTTACCCGGACTTGCCTGCCTGCGGCCCATGGCGTGGCTCCCTCGGCGGCCTGGTATGGCCCATCTCCAAGACCACCAAGACAAGACCCTCGTGAGGGGCCTGGCCTCGCGAGGCGGATGACATCAAGACCTCACGAGGGAGTGGCCTTCCCTGGCGGCCTCCCGAGGAGCGGAGATTTCTATGCAGGTACCCAGCCTCACGAGGCTGCGATGACGTGAGCCATGACGACCAAGGCCAGGCGGGCGCCAGCGAGCGCAGAGGAGGCAGTTTCCTCTTTGGTGCTGAGGAGGCAAGGACAGGCGTGGGTTCCCGAGGAATCTCCCAAAGGTTTCCATTTCAGTGCTACAAGACCAAGACCACAGGCTCGGCAGGGCGGAGGTCATCACCGAGCCCACGGCTGCATCATGACCAGAAGCTTTGCAGGAGAAGACCACCTTTTGTCAGGATAGGATGTACTACATGTCCCCTTTTGAATTGGCTATTGTGGTATCCCTTCCCGCCTAGGTTTCAAGGGAAGAGGACCAAGGCCACTATAAATATAGGTTAGCCACCACCATAGAGGAGGTCGACTCATTCTCACCCCCGAGCCCTCGTGAGGCAGCTCATCCACTGTACTAGTTCATCCTCAACCTCCTCGTGAGGCCAATCCACCACAAAGCAGGAGTAGGGTTTTACACCGCAAGGTGGCCCGAACCTGGGTAAACTGTCATGTTCATCTTCTTCCTTGCTCACGCAAACCCAGCTAGGCTAGGCTGTGGGGCGACGGGCTCTAAGCTTGAGAGGTTGAGATCTTCGCACACACCCCAGAGTTCGAACCTTCTTGGTTCTGCGGAGCCCTGAATCCGACAATTAATGTTCATTATGTTATCGAAGAAGGTCTGCATGCTTGTCTCTAATGCCTGTTGATTACATACCTGACATCATGATGTAATGGTAAGTCATTTCTTTTTGTGCAGTGTCACTGAATTGTCAAGGCGGCGATGGCATTTTATTTTAGTTAAACTGCACAAAATATGCTTAAAAGAAGAGGAAATGTCAGGAATGGTTCAATCTTTCAGAAAATACTATGTATGCCTTCCTTACATAAGCCGTTGTTGCCTTATTTATTCCTTCAAATAGGTGGTTAGAAACAGTCTTGCTACATTTTCCCATTAAGAAATTGGAATGCTTATACTTGTGAGTCTATGCTTCAACTAGTGCCACTTTTATAGTAATCACACTTTCAATATCTGTGCAAACAGGGATGCTCGATTTTAGTGGAACTGCACAAAAAGTCCAAATGGTTCAACATTATGAGCATGTTTTCTTCCAAACCATTATATCCAATTGGTGGCACTATGAGCTGTTCATTACGAAGGTACATGGTTTGCTACTATCTTGGTACTCTTTTTGTACTGTCATTGGATAGTAATATTAGTTGTTTGCATGTGAATTTATTGGCAGGGTGGACCTACATTGGAGGTGCAGGACATGATTCAATGATTGGATGCTCAATTTCGGTTGTATCAATTTCACCTCTTCCATCACTGCGAACATGGATATCCTTGGTCTGATGAAGAGTAGGCGCTATATTTCTGCTCTGTACCAGCAAATCAATTCAGTACGAAATTGTCTAGGGCAAAACATGACAGTATCAAATTGTCCACTGCAAAACATGACAGATGCTAAGCGGAAAGGACTAGCAGAGACGTGTTTAAACCGAAAATACAAGGTGGGGGTATATATTTACTAGTTGCTTGATATTTGTGCAAACAGATGTCTACCCGTTGCTATTTGGCAAACAAACAAAGTGACATCAATTTTGGTGGAACTACACAAGAGAATAGTATAGTCACTGCATGCAGTGCCATTTGAAAATAGACTCAGAAAGATTGGACAGTCACTTCATGGACTGCACAAAAGTAGTACTATACTATTTATTGGCCAACACTAGGTGCTTCATTGCTTTGGTCTGATTATACAATGGGCATCATTTTGCCTAAGTTAAAGTTTGTATTCCAAAAATAGTCTCGCCGTGTGATCGAGAGAAGACCAATTCATATTGCAGTGGATGTTCCTCCATCATGTGTGGTTCATTCTCATGGTTCCAGCTGTTGGTGAAACCACTTATGTTTGCAAGAGGAAATGTAGACTTCACAAACAAATTTGTCTTTCACTCTGTACTAAATGTTGGCCCAGAGAAGCATCCATGTTAGTAGCAAGAACAAATGTTTTTTCTAGATCTTTGCTTTAGGAGCTACATATTTGTATATGATCTGTGAATCATTGAGATGCATTAACATGTTGATCTTATGTATGGGAATCGTACTAGTTGGTTGTGAATTTGGGCTACTAATGTGAACATATTACAATGCAAGGCCTGTGAGTCTTGTGTGAACATTTTGAACGGATCGGCTCTTACTACTGTGCACAACATGATCCTTATTTCTGTGTGCTCAGTGTTTACAAGTTACTAGTAGTTCCTTATTTCTGTTCGCTTAGTGTTTACAAGTTACTAATCGATCACTAGCTAGCCTACTAATACGCTCCTGGCAGTTTTAGTTGCAATGCAAGATACGAAGGTGGCAGTTTTTTGAATAAAAATGCCTACCTCTGAAGAAACTGACATGCTGTTCTGAAGAAAATGCCATGCGAATATGAAGAAACTGCGAGCAAAAACGTTCGCAAATGCCTTATCTCCCAGCGAACGTTCATCAGCTATTGCGATCCTACACCTACACTATTCGACCGACTCGATCCTACGCGAATAACCAGCGGATCACGCATGTACCTCATCTGGATGAATCGAGTGCACTTGTTTGACCGTCATGCCGATGTGCGACCCAGCACGGACGGGACGCACCACTGACGAGACGGGATGGCATAATCATAATTTTAGTTTTTCTAGTTTTCCACGGCAAGCTGGCGCGCTAAGCCATGACTGCTTATGCATTGAATTCCGATGACCATGATGACCGTCGCGTTTCCCATGACAGGTTCGTTCACCTACCTTCCGCCTATAATTACTGGTTCCTAGCGTTCTCCGGTGGCACCATCACCCAACTCGCCCTATCCTCATAAGCCCCCACTATCCCGATGTCGCTCGCCACTTGCCCTCACTCTCGCCACGTCCGTCATGCCCCCGCCCATCCACAATAGGCGACGCCGGAGGCGGTCATCGCCGAAACTAGTGTTCGGTTTTTCACCGAAAGGCGGACGAAGGGAGGAGGCATTCTATCGGTCTTTAGATGGCAATGCGGAGTATGGGAACTTGTTGGAGCGCGACCGCCTGGCGGAGGAGCAGCATGTCGCCGATTTGCGCCGCCAGCAGGGCATGGAGCAGCAGCGCACCGACGCTCTGAGTCGCGAGCAGAGTGCCCGCAACTGGGCCGACTGCGTGGAGGCCGGCGCTCGGCAAATAGCCTTGAAGGATGTCGAGCATGCACGTGTTTGCGACGCCGAATTTTACTTCCGGCTCGTCAAGTGGGTTTCCTGCTTAGAAGCCGAAGCTTCGGTGGACCACGTCGGCATGGAAAGGGCCAACGCGTGCGAGCAACGCGCCCTATCGCACCTCTGGCAAGTCCGAGGTGAGGAGGAGGAGGACGTCGGTGCCAGCGTTTAGCGTGTACCGCAGATGGCGGCCGGCATTGTCTAGTTAGCTAAGAGTAAGTTAGTGCGTGTACACTACTAGAGTATTAGTGGGAGTAGATGGTTAACTTGGCTATGATGGTTGTCAACATGGAAGTTCAGTACTCTATATCTGGATCAGACCTGTTACTTTGCTCTGAATGTTGAACTTTTCATTTGAACGTATGGAATGGGCTATTATTTTTCTAAATGGGTTGTATTTGTTCGCCACGGGTTTGGAGGCTGACTTGTGGTCCTACTAGGTTGACGCGTACACAATCAGGAGATGATTGTACGTGGAGAGGATGACAGCAGGGACCCACCAGGGTCATTGCTACTTCTTGAGCTTGCATTGGTTTTTCCCTTGAAGAGGAAAGGGTGATGCAGCAAAGTAGAGTAAGTATTTCCCTCAGCTTTTGAGAACCAAGGTATCAATCCAGTAGGAGACAACGCTCAAGTCACCGAATACCTGCACAAACAAACACCAACCTTGCACCCAACGCGATAAAGGGGTTGTCAATCCCTTAACGGTTATTTGCAACGTGAGATCTGATAGAGATGATAAACGGTAAAGTAATATTTTTGGTATTTTTGGTTTATGGAACGGAAAGTAAAGATTGCAAAGTAAAAGAAATAGGAAACGGAAATTGTAGATCGGAAAATTATATGATGGAAAATAGACCCAGGGGCCATAGGTTTCACTAGAGGCTTCTCTCAAGATAGAAATTATTACGGTGGGTAAACAAATTACTGCCGAGCAATTGATAGAAAAGCGCAAAGTTATGACGATATCTAAGGCAATGATCATGAATATAGGCATCACGTCCGTGTCAAGTAGACCGAAACGATTCTGCATCTACTACTATTACTCCAAACATCGACCGACTCCTGCCTGCATCTAGAGTATTAAGTTAATAAGAACAGAGTAATGCATTAAGTAAGATGACATGATGTAGCGGGATAAACTCAAGCAATATGATGAAAACCCCATCTTTTTATCCTCGATGGCAACAATACAATACATGCTTTGCTGCCCCTACTGTCACTGGGAAAGGACACCGCAAGATTGAACCCAAAGCTAAGCACTTCTCCCATTGCAAGAAAAACCAATCTAGTTGGCCAAACCAAATCGATTGTTCGAAGAGACTTGCAAAGATATCAAATCATGCATATAAGAATTCAGAGAAGATTCAAATAATATTCATAGATAAGCTGATCATAAATCCACAATTCATCGGATCTCGGCAAACACACCACAAAAGAGTATTACATCAAATAGATCTCCAAGAACATCGAGGAGAACTTTGTATTGAGAATCAAAGAGAGAGAAGAAGCCATCTAGCTACTAGCTATGGACCCATAGGTCTGAAGTAAACTACTCACGCTTCATCGGAGAGGCAATGGTGTTGATGTAGAAGCCCTTCGTGATCAAATCCCCCCCCCCCCCGGCAGGACGCCGGAAAAGGCCCCAAGATGGGATCTCACGGGTACAGAAGGTTGCGGCGGTGGAAAAGTGGTTTTGTTGCTCCCCTGGATGTTTTTGGGGTATAAGAGTATATATAGGCGAAAGATCTAGGTCAGAGGGGCTACGAGGGGCCCACAAGGTCGGGGGGGCGCGCCCTACCCCCCTGGGCGTGCCCTCCACCCTTGTGGCCGCCTCGCGGCTCTTCCGACTTGCACTCCAAGTCTCCTGGGTGTCTTCTGGTCCAAGAAAAATCATCGCGAAAGTTTTATTCCGTTTGGTATTCCTTTTCTGCAAAACTCTAAAACAAGGAAAAAAACAGAAACTGGCACTGGGCTCTAGGTTAATAGGTTAGTCCCAAAAATCATATAAAATAGCATATTAATGCATATAAAACATCCAAAACAGATAATATAATAGCATGGAACAATAAAAAATTATAGATACATTGGAGACGTATTAGTCATGGCAGTACACAAGCAAGTGCCTCCTTATTTCAAGCCAAAAATGGTTCCTCCTCCTAATGGATTTCTGACATCTGGGTCCCATGCCATTGTCAACATAGTTAATAAACGAGAGAATTGCACAACGAGCGGCTGACACCAGGGACCCAGCAGCTCGCCCAGTTCTTTTTGTTTTTTATACGAAAGGAGGGTGTCAACTAGGCTGTGCGGGGCACTCTGGCCTCTCTAGCCAGCCTTTTATTTTATGTTTATCACAAGACCAGCCCAGTAGTATTTTTTCTTTCTAAAAATGGCTAGCCCAGTTTTTTTGTTCTTTTGTAGAATACGCAACCGAGGCCTACTTGCTTTTGTCAGCCCTGCTGGGCTGCAAATCTTTCAAGACGAGGAGAGTTTCATTTGGCTTTCCCAGAAAACGGGCTATCAGTAATGAGAAATGGGTTGTACATTTTTAAAACACATCAAACGGGCAATTAGTTCCAAATTTCTTTTTTTTTTCATTTCAAGATTTTAAATTCCATTGTTTTTTATGCGTGGACAATTATTTGGATTTTATATTTATATAAACTTATTTTTCAAATTAGTTTGAATGTGACTCGAAATTTCGGGATTAAAAACAGTTCATACCGCACCGAAATGTGCAAATTTTCGTAGAATTTTTTAACCGTGGCCACAATATGGGCTGTAATGCTAACAAAAAGAATATGAGCTCCAAAAAAATCCCTAAGAATTAGCAAATGGGCTGTAAATTATTTGAAATAATGGCAGATGGGTTGTATGCTGTTTTCCACAGATTTGAGGCTGACTTGTGCGCCTACTATAAGTTGACGCGTACGCTTTCCTAAAAAAAAGATTGACGCGCACGCAAGGCCGTGTCAACTTAGTCAACACACGAGGGCAGTGACTATTGGATGTCCATCCAACAGCCGTCGTGCTTCTTTAATCTCTGCTCTTCCTGCTCCAGCCGCTCAAACCAGCGCCGGCGGGACTGCCTGCTCCCTCCTCCCGTGGCCCGCTATGCTGCCGCGCAGGCCTCACCGCCCCACCCTACTCCCATCGCTGGCCTGGCCATCCCTCTACTCACCCACACCTGCTGTTATTCTTCAGCGATGGTAGACAAACCAGTAAACCCTCGTACTCCCCTCCGCATGGGAAAAAACTACCGAGCCTTCCCTGGCTCCGTGTCGTTCCCTTCCTAGGCCTCGCCGTCGTCCACCGCCCTGGTGCTCTCGGCACGACATGGTCATCATCGTCAATGAATGACATCCATCGGAAGAGGACTGTACAGGGAGAGGCTGACAGCTGGGTCCATGGCCGCACGCAAGGAAGTGCCTCCTTATTACGCGCAAAATAATGATTCCTCCACCTGACAGCGGGGACCAACCGGAAGGGCCTCTATATTTCACGAAAAAAATGTTCCTCCCGCTGACAGCTCGGACCCACCAGCTATATCTTCGCACGCAAGGAAGTGTCTCCTTATTACGCACAAAAAAATGAATGCTCCCCCTGCTAGCTGGGACCCATCATATTTGGAGGCTGACTTGTGGGCCTACTAAGTTGACGCGGACGGAGGGCTTTGTCAACTTAGTCAATATAAACGATTCTAGATGCAGTGACCGTACGATGTCCATCCAATGGCCGTCGTGCTTCTTCAACCTCTAGTCTTCTTGCTCGAGCCGCCCAAACCAACGCCGGTCGTGCCGCCTGCTCCTGCCTCCCGTGGCAGGCTGTGCTATCGCGCAGGCCTCACCGCCCCACCCTACTCCCATCGCTAGACTAGCCATCCCTCTACTCACCCAGACCTCCTGTTATTCTCCGGCGACGGTAGCCTCACACTGCAGCCGAACCAGTAAACCCTCGTACTCTCCTCCGTGTGGGAAACAACTACCGAGTCTTCCCCGGCTCCGGGTCATTCCCTTCCTAGGCCTCGTCGTTGTCCACCGCCTTGGTGCTCTTGGCATGGCATGGTCAACGTGGTCAAGGAATGACTTACATCGGAAGAGGACTATACGTGGAGAGGCTGACAGCTGGGTCCACGGCCGCAGCAAGGAAGTGCCTCCTTATTATGCGCAAAATAATGATTCCTCCACCTGACAGCGGGGACCTACCGGAAGGGCCTCTGTATTTTGACTTTGCTGTATTTTGCGAAAAAAACGTTTCCCCCTGACAGCTGGGACCCACCAGCTACATCTTCGCATGCAAGGAAGTGCGTCCATATTACGGGGAAAAAATAATTCTTCCCCCTGACAGCTGGGATGCACCAGCTATATCTTCGCACGCAAGAAAGAGCCTCCTTATCCTCCCTGACAGCTGGGACCCACCCGGTTGAAGCGTACATAGCCTTGTCAGTCTGGTCGCGAACATGTACGTACATACTAGTCGATCGGTCTCTCTGCAACGATGAACCGTGGCCGAGCAAGCAGTGGCACGTGTAGTAGCAGAGCCCCTGACGTAGCAGTTCAGGTAGTCCCTTCTAAACCGTGTACATGTACGTACAGCCAGATGCCAACAAATACGGCCACGTATGTACATACGGGTAGGGTCTCGAACACCTACTCACGCATACGTATGCCCAGGGCTCGTGTACATGGAGAGGCAGCGGACGGCAGCAATGGCGTCCTATTCATTAGAAGCCAACCGGCTGGGTCAGAACAGAGAAACTGCGTCGTGTTCATCCGGAGGCAACGGAATGCGTCGTGTTCATCGGGAGCCAACCGGCTTGGATGGAACAACCGAAATGAGGCCTGGCGTACCGCAGAACGGAGGAAACGGACTTGTGTTCGAGCTCCTATGGTCGAAACGGGGTGCTGTTGATCGGAAGGGGTGTGGCATACCGCAAAACAGAGGAACCAGACTTGTGTTGGAGCGCCTACGGTCGAAACGGGGTCCTGTTCATCGGGAGGGGTGTGGCGTACTGCAAAACGGGACTCCACGGGCTACTGTTCATCCATCGTCTACTGCCTCGCTCCAGCCTCCACGGGCTACTGTTCATCAACCGTCGACTTCCTCTAGCCTCCACCTGCTACTGTTCATCCACCGTCGACTTTCTCCTGCCTCCACCAGCTATTGTTCATCCATGGGCTACTGTTCATCCAGCCTCCACCGGCTACTGTTCAACCAACCCTCCACGGGGTCCTGTTCATCCACCCCCAACCGGCTCGGGGTCCTATTCATCCAGCCACAATGGCCTACTACTACCACGGGGTCCTGTTCATCCAACCCCCACCGGGAACTGTTCATCCAACCCCCAACAATGGTCACTGTTCATCAAGAGGCAGCTGGTTCAATCGACTTCAGTTAGCAGTAGTAGCGAAGGAATCGCTCGGGTTCAGTTAACAGCCAAGGGATCGATCGCTCAGGTTCAATAATGTAGCTAGTGCAATCGCTCGGGTACAGTAACGTAGCTAGTGCAATCGCATGGGTCCAGTAAATGAATGCCTCGCTCGGGTTCAATTAGAGCCCAACGCCTCGCACACACGTGCGTATGTGTACGAGAGAAATGCGCAAACCTCCAGGCATCGCTCGGCCCCGACCACCCACCATAACCGGGAACCCCCCGATATTTTCCTCGCCCTCGCTTCTACCACAATTTTTTCCGTCATGTACGGCCCAAAGAATGTCATGCAGATGCGTCCCCGGCCCGCCCAAGACAAAAAGCCCATTTTTTGTCATGATTTTTTGTCATAGAAGTAGGAGCCCACCACATCTATGATGATACATGGTTTTGTCACAATTATCGTCATAGAAGTGTCATAAGCATGACAGGAAAAAAATTCGTTCGGGCCAAAATGTCACGGATGTGTCTTTTTTTGTAGTGTACCCGTCTTCTTCGGAGTGGATTTAGGCGGTGGTTCAGGACGAGTCCAATCATCATAATTCTTCAATACATTATTCAATAATTCCTTAGCCTGTTCAATAGTTTGTTCCCTGAAAACACAACCAGCACAACTATCTAGGAAGTCCCTAGAAGCATCGATTAGTCCATTATAGAAGATATCAAGTATTTCAATTTTCTTAATAGGATGATTAGGCAAAGCATTAAGCAATTGGAGAAGCCTCCCCCAAGCTTGTGGGAGACTCTCTTCTTCGATTTGCACAAAGTTAAATTTTCCTGTAAGGCAGCTTGTTTCTTATGAGCAGGAATTTTTTTTCCAGAGAAGTAGTAAATCATATCCTGGGGACTACGCACACAACCAGGAGCAAGAGTATTGTACCATATCTTAACATCACCCTTTCATGAGAAAGGAAATAATTTGAGGATATAGTAGTAATGAATTTTCTCATCATGAGCAAATAGGGTGGTTATATCATTTAATTTAGTAAGATGTGGCACTACAGTTTCAGTTTCATTGCCATGGAAAGCATCAGATTCAACCAAAGTAATTAACTCTGGGTCGATAGAGAATTCATAATCCTTATCGGTAACAAAGATAGGTGAAGTAGCAAACTTAGGATCATATTTCATTCTAGCATTCAGAGGTTTTTCTTTCAGTTTGCATAATAATTTCTTAAGATCATCTCTATCTTTGCAAGCAAGAAAGTCTCTAGCTATCTCCTCATCCATAACATAACCCTCAGGTATCTTAGGCAATTCAAATCTAGGAGAGCTAGGTCTAATAGGTGTTTCATAATTTTCAGTTTCAAAGACTTCATCAGTTTCAGTAATTTCATTAGTTTCAGCAATTTCATTCTCTTTAGCTCTAGCAATTTTTTTCATCATGAAATTCGCCTAGTGGCACATTATCATCAAGCAAGGTACTAGCATCATTCATAGCAGAAGTAGCATCATCAATAACTTGCGACATATCAGGATTAATAGCATGTGGTGGTGTTGCAAGTCTATTCAGACCAGAAGGTGAATCAAGTGCAGAGCTAGATGGCAGTTCCTTACCTCCCCTCGTCTTAGTGGGAACGATCTTGGTTCTTGGATCTTTCAGATTCTTCATAGTGATAAATAGGTAATAATCCCAAGTGACTCAACAAATATAGCTATGCTCCCCGTAACAGCGTGATACGTCTCCAACATATCTATAATTTTTTATTGTTCCATGCTATTATATTATCTGTTTTGGATGTTTTATATGCATTAATATGCTATTTTATATTATTTTTGGGACTAACTTATTAACCTAGAGCCCATTGCCAATTTCTGTTTTTTCCTTGTTTTTTAGCCTCACAGAAAAGGAATACCAAACGGAGTCCAAACGGAATAAAACTTCACGATGATTTTTCTTGGACCAGAAGACACCCAGGGGACTTGGAGACCAAGTTAGAAGAGCCACGAGGCGGCGACAAGGGTGGAGGGTGCGCCCTAGGGGGGGCGCCCCCCAACCTTGTGGGCCCCTCGGTGACCTCCTGACCTAGCTCTTCCTCCTATATATTCACATATATTCCAGAACCATCAGAGGCATCCACGAAAACACTTTTCCACCGCCACAACCTTCTGTTCCCGTGAGATCCCATCTTGGGGCCTTTTCCGGCATCCTGCCGGAGGGGGTATCGATCACGGAGGGCTTCTACATCAACTCCATTGCCCTTTCGATGATGCGTGAGTAGTTTACCTCAGACCTACGGGTCCATAGCTAGTAGCTAGATGGCTTCTTCTCTCTCTTTGATTCTCAATACAACGTTCTCCTTGATGTTCTTGGAGATCTATCCGATGTAATCTTCTTTTGCGGTGTGTTTGTCGAGATCCAATGAATTGTGGATTTATGATCAGCTTATCTATGAATATTATTTGAATCTTCTATGAATTCTTTTATGCATGATTTAATATCTTTGTATTTCTCTTCGAATTATCGGTTTGGTTTGGCCAACTAGATTGGTTTTTCTTGCAATGGGAGAGGTGCTTAGCTTTGGGTTCAATCTTGCATGATTTCACCCAGTGACAAAGTAGGGGTAGCGAGACACGTATTGTATTGTTGCCATCGAGGATAAAAAGATGGGGTTTTCATCATATTGCTTGAGTTAATTCCTCTACATCATGTCATCTTACTTAAGGCGTTACTCCGTTCTTTATGAACTTAATACTCTAGATGCATGCTGGATAGCAGTCGATGTGTGGAGTAATAGTAGTAGATGCAGGCAGGAGTCGGTCTACTTGACACGGACGTGATGCCTATATGCATAATCATTGCCTTGGATATCGTCATAACTTTGCGCTTTTCTATCAATTGCTCGACACTATTTTGTTCACCCACCGTATTATTTGCCTTCATGAGAGAAGCCTCTAGTGAAACCTATGGCCCCCGGGTCTATTTTCCATCATAATACTTTCGGATCTACTATTTTCCACCATATTACTTTTCGATCTACTATTTTGCAATCTTTTATTTTCAGATCTATATACCAAAAAACCCAAAAATATTTTATCTTTTGTTTATCTATCTCTATCAGATCTCACTTTTGCAATTGACCGTGAAGGGATTGACAACCCCTTTATCGCGTTGGGTGCAAGTGTTTGATTGTTTGTGCAGGTGTTGGTGATTTGTGCGTTCTTCTCCTACTGGATTGATACCTTGGTTCTTAACTGAGGGAAATACTTACCTCTACTGTGCTGCATCACCCTTTCCTCTTCAAGGGAAAAACCAATGCAAGCTCAAGGAGTAGCAGGAAGAATTTCTGGCGCCGTTACCGGGGAGATCTATGCCAAGTCAGGACATACCAAGTACCCATCATAAACTCTCATCTCTTGCATTACATTATTCGTCATTTGCCTCTCGTTTTCCTCCCCCCCCACCTCTTAAACAATTTTAAGAAAAATACAAAAATATTTGCCTTTTTGTTCGCCCTTCTTCCGTTCGTCTTTTCGTTTGCCTTTATGTCTTACTTGGTTTGTTTGCTCATTCGCTTGGTATAATTGTGTGTTTATTGAAAATCAGGAACCAAAAAGTTCATGGATCCTCATCTGCTTGCTAATCTTTTTAAAGGGTCTTGTTATGATGAACCAATTGCTAGTGAGTTGAGTGCACTAGATTATCTTTATGAAGTTTTGCTTGAAATTCATGAATCTGAAAATTGTGATGAAATTTATGAAGTGATTCACGATAGCTCCTTGAATGAAAAGTGTTATTGCAATGCTGTTATTATAAATTCTCTTAATTTCAATTGTGCTAATGATATGCAAAACCCTAAGCTTGGGGATGCTAGTTTTGCTATGTCCACTACTTATTGCAATGATCATGATTGGGGTGATTCTTCTTATGATCTTGAAAATTTATTTAAGCCTCATGATAATAGTGTTTGCAATAATATTGAAAGTGGGTTTGGAAGAGTGTCAACTCTAGGTAATAATGATCCCACTACTTTGGAGAATGATCAATCTCATGAAATTTATGATAAAAGTGGGTTTGGAGAAGTCATGACTTTGTTTGATGATAATCCCACTATTTTGGAAGAGTGTCAACTTTGTCTGCATGTGGATCATGAAGAGAATATTTTGTGTGATTGTTATATTGTTGAATTTGAGTATGATCCCACATGTAATTATTATGAGAGAGGAAAATATTGTGGTAGAAACTTTCATGTTACTAAATTACCTCTCGTTATGTTGAGATTGCTATTGTTTCCTTCTTTTTCCTTGCATATGCTAGTTTTTGCTTGTCTTGCTAATTTGTTTGCTTATAAAATGCCTATGCATAGGAAGTATGTTAGACTTAAACTTGTTTTTCACATGCTACATGATGCTCTTTTCGTGTTTCAATTGCTATCTTTCATGTGAGCGTCATCAAAATTATCAAGGCCTAGCTAAAAGGCTTTAAAGAAAAGCGCTTGTTGGGAGACAACCCAATATTTTTCTTTTCTGTTTTTGAATAAATTTTTCATCTAGCCTGTGGTTAGATATGTTTTGGTGTTTTAATTAGTGTTTGTGCCAAGTAAGACCTTTGGGATGGCTTACGGTGATAGTTGATTTGATATTGCTGAAAAACAGAAACTTTTGCGTATAGTCACAGAATTTTAGTAATTCACTGGACTGTTGAAAAACCCTGAATTTTTTACACGAGATTGAGATAAAAATTGCCTCTGTTGTCCTAATTTTTCATAATTTTTGGAGTTACATAAGTATTAGAGTAATTCGGATCTTCGCAGACT
This sequence comes from Thinopyrum elongatum, assembly GCA_011799875.1. NCBI lineage: Eukaryota > Viridiplantae > Streptophyta > Magnoliopsida > Poales > Poaceae > Thinopyrum > Thinopyrum elongatum. The sequence continues at coordinate 232,249,408 of CM022298.1, forward strand.
ATTCTGTTTTTGACAGATTATATTTTCTTTGTGTTGTTTGCTTATTTTGATGAATCTATGGATAATATCGGGGACATGGAGTATTTGATCCCGTGCTCATATGCTCCCACATGAACAGTAAAATTCAAAAAAATAGTAAAAAATTCAAAAAAATCTGAATTTTTTTTGTGATGAACATTGACAAATTTTCTAGCTGCGTGCAAAATTTCAGGTCGAAATGACATTCGTGGAGGTCTGGGCGAAAAAAATAAAATCGATGGTCCAAAAAGACTATTGTTGGAAGCATTTTGGAGCATCAATTTTGTTATTTTTGCCCAGACTTCCACGAATGTCATTTCAATCTGAAATTTTGCACGCACTTAGAACATTCATCAATGTTCATCAGAAAAAAAAACAGATTTTTTTGAAATTTTTTACTATTTTTTTCGATTTTACTGTTCATGCGGGAGCATATGAGCTCGGGATCAAAAGAGGACTTTCGTAATATCGGGGGGTATGAACCATGGAGAAGTTGGAATACAGTAGATATTACACCAATATAAATAAAGAATGAGTTCACAACAGTACCAAAAGTGGTGATTTTATTTTCTTGTACTAACGGATCTCACGAGTTTTCTGTTGAGTTTTGTGTTGTGAAGTTTTCAAGTTTTGGGTAAAGATTTGATGGACTATGGAATAAGGAGTGGCAAGAGCCTAAGCTTGGGGATGCCCAAGGCACCCCAAGGTAATATTCAAGGACAACCAAGAGCCTAAGCTTGGGGATGCCCCGGAAGGCATCCCCTCTTTCGTCTTCGTCTATCGGTAAATTTACTTGAGGCTATATTTTTATTCACCACATGATATGTGTTTTGCTTGGAGCGTCTTTTATGATATGGGTCTTTGATTTTTAGTTTGCCACAATCATCCTTGTTGTACACACCTTTTGAGAGGGACACGCATGAATCGTGATTTATTAGCATACTCTATGTGCTTCACTTATATCTTTTGAGCTAGGCAATTTTGCTCTACTGCTTCACTTATATCTTTTTAGAGCACGGCGGTGGTTTTATTTTATAGAAATTATTGAACTCTCATGCTTCACTTATATTATTTTGAGAGTCTTTCTAAACAGCATGGTAATTTGCTTTGGTTATAAATTTATCCTAATATGATAGGCATCCAAGAGGGATACAATAAAAACTTTCATATAAAGTGCATTGAATACTATGTGAAGTTTGATTCCTTATGATTGTTTTGAGATATAAAGATGGTGATATTAGAGTCATGCTAGTGAGTAATTGTGGATTGTAGAAATACTTGTGTTAAAGTTTGTGATTCCCGTAGCATGCACGTATGGTGAACCGTTATGTGATGAAATCGGAGCATGAGGTATTTATTGATTGTCTTCCTTATGAGTGGCGGTCGGGGACGAGCGATGGTCTTTTCCTCCCAATCTATCCCCCTAGGAGCATGCGCGTAGTACTTCGTTTCGATGACTAATAGATTTTTGCAATAAGTATGTGAGTTCTTTATGACTAATGTTGAGTCCATGGATTATACGCACTCTCACCCTTCCACTTTTGCTAGCCTCTCTAGTACCTCGCAACTTTCGCCGGTGCCATACACCTACCTTTTACCTTCCTAAAAACAGCGACCATACCTACCTATTATGGCATTTCCATAGCCATTCCGAGATATATTGCCATGCAACTTTCCACCGTTCTATTTTATTATGACACGTTCCATCATTGTCATATTGCTTTGCATGATCATGTAGTTGACATAGTATTTGTGGCAAAGCCACCATTCATAATTTTTATACATGTCTCTCTTGAGTCCTTGCACATCCCGGTACACCGCCGGAGGCATTCATATAGAGTCATATTTTGTTCTAAGTATCGAGTTGTAATTCTTGAGTTGTAAGTGAATAAAAGTGTGATGATCTTCATTATTAGAGCATTGTCCCATGTGAGGAAAGGATGATGGAAGCTATGATTCCCTCACAAGTTGGGATGAGTCTCCAGACTTTACAAAAAAAATAAAAGAGGCCAACGAAGCCCATAAATAAAATAAAAGAGGCCAAAGAAGCCCACCAAAAAAAAGAAAAAAAATGAGAGAAAAGAGAGAAGGGGCAATGTTACTATCCTTTTTCCACACTTGTGCTTCAAAGTAGCACCATGATCTTCATGACAGAGAGTCTCCTGTGTTGTCACTTTCATATACTAGTGGGAATTTTTCATTATAGAACTTGGCTTGTATATTCCAATGATGGGCTTCCTCAAATTGCCCTAGGTCTTCGTGAGCAAGCAAGTTGGATGCACACCCACTTAGTTTCTTTTTTGAGCTCTCATAAACTTATAGCTCTAGTGCATCCGTTGCATGGCAATCCCTACTCACTCACATTGATATCTATTGATGGGCATCTCCATAGCCCGTTGATACGCCTAGTTGATGTGAGACTATCTCCTTCTTTTTGTCTTCTCCTCAACCACCATATTCTATTCCACCTATAGTGCTATGTCCATGGCTCACGCTCATGTATAGCGTGAAAGTTGAAAAGGTTTGAGAACATCAAAAGTATGAAACAATTGCTTGGCTTGTCATCGGGGTTGTGCATGATTTGAGTACTTTGTGTGATGAAGATGGAGCATAGCCAGACTATATGATTTTGTAGGGATAACTTTCTTTGGCCATGTTATTTTGAGAAGACATGATTGCTTTATTAGTATGCTTGAAGTATTATTGTTTTTATGTCAATATTAAACTTTTGTTTTGAATCTTATGGATCTGAACATTCATGCCACAATAAAGAAAATTACATGGATAAGTATGTTAGGTAGCATTCCACATCAAAAATTCTGTTTTTATCATTTACCTACTCGAGGACGAACAGGAATTAAGCTTGGGGATGCTTGATACGTCTGCAACGTATCTATAATTTTTTATTGTTCTATGCTATTATATTACCTATTTTGGATGTTTTATATGCATTAATATGCTATTTTATATTATTTTTTGGACTAACTTATTAACCTAGAGCCCAGTGCCAGTTTCTGTTTTTTCCTTGTTTTTGAGCCTCGCAGAAAAGGAATACCAAACGGAGTCCAAATGGAATAAAACTTCACGATGATTTTTCTTGGACCAGAAGACACCCAAGGGACTTGGAGTCCAAGTCAGAAGAGCCACGAGGCGGCGACAAGGGTGGAGGGCGCGCCCTGGGGGTACCCCCTACCTTGTGGGCCCCTCGGTGACCTCCTGACCTAGCTCTTCCTCCTATGTATTCACATATATTCCAGAACCATCAGAGGCATCCATGAAAACACTTTTCCACCACCGCAACCTTCTGTTCACATGAGATCCCATCTTGGGGCCTTTTTCGGCATCCCACCGGAGGGGGTATCGATCACGGAGGGCTTCTACATCAACTCCATTGCCCTTCCGATGACGCGTGAGTAGTTTACCTCAGACCTACGGGTCCATAGCTAGTAGCTAGATGGCTTCTTCTCTCTCTTTGATTCTCAATACAACGTTCTCCTTGATGTTCTTGGAGATCTATCCGATGTAATCTTCTTTTGCGGTGTGTTTGTCGAGATCCGATGAATTATGGATTTATGATCAGCTTATCTATGAATATTATTTGAATCTTCTCTGAATTCTTTTATGCATGATTTAATATCTTTGTATTTCTCTTCGAATTATCGGTTTGGTTTGGCCAACTAGATTGGTTTTTCTTGCAATGGGAGAGGTGCTTAGCTTTGGGTTCAATCTTGCGTGATTTCACCCAGTGACAAAGTAGGGGTAGCGAGACATGTATTGTATTGTTGCCATCGAGGATAAAAAGATGGGGTTTTCATCATATTGCTTGAGTTAATTCCTCGACATCATGTCATCTTACTTAAGGTGTTACTCCGTTCTTTATGAACTTAATACTCTAGATGCATGCTGGATAGCGGTTGATGTGTGGAGTAATAGTAGTAGATGCAAGCAGGAGTCGGTCTACTTGACACGGACGTGGTGCCTATATGCATAAGCATTGCCTTGGATATCGTCATTACTTTGCGCTTTTCTATCAATTGCTCGACAGTAATTTGTTCACCCACCGTATTATTTGCCTTCATGAGAGAAGCCTCTAGTGAAACCTATGGCCCCCGGGTCTATTTTCCATCATAATACTTTCCGATCTACTATTTCCCATCATATTACTTTCCGATCTACTATTTTGCAATCTTTTATTTTCAGATCTATATACCAAAAAAACCAAAAATATTTTATCTTTTGTTTATCTATCTCTAACAGATCTCACTTTTGCAATTGACCGTGAAGGGATTGACAACCCCTTTATCGCGTTGGGTGCAAGTGTTTGATTGTTTGTGCAGGTGTTGGTGATTTGTGCGTTCTTCTTCTACTGGATTGATACCTTGGTTCTTAACTGAAGGAAATACTTACCTCTACTGTGTTGCATCACCCTTTCCTCTTCAAGGGAAAAGCCAACGCAAGCTCAAGAAGTAGCACAGCGCCAGAAAAAGGTCTGATAACCCACAAGTACAGGGGATCGCAACAGTTTCGAGGGTAGAGTATTCAACCCAAATTTATAGATTCGACACAAGGGGAGCCAAAGAATATTTGTAAGTATTAGCAGTTGAGTTATCAATTGAACCACACCTGGAGATTAAATATCTGTAGCACAGTGATCAGTAACACAGTAATATGATGGTTTGATAGTAGTAGTAACGATAGTAGTGGTAACGGTAATAGTGTCAGCAATGATTTTGTAGCAGTTGTAACAGTAGCAATAACAATAGTTACTTAGCAAGAACAATATATGGAAAAATCATAGGCATTGGATCGGTGAATTCGTTGGATGATATTCATCATATAATGGTCATAACCTAGGGCGACAGAGAACTAGCTCCAGTTCATAAATATAATGTAGGTATGTATTCTGTAAATAGTCATACATGCTTATGGAAAAGAACTTGCATGACATCTTTTGTCCTACCCTCCCATGGCAGTGGGGTCCATAAGGAAACTAAGGGATATTAAGGCCTCCTTTTAATAGAGAACCGGAACAAAGCATTAACATATAGTGAATACATGAACTCCTCAAACTACGGTCATCACCGGAAAGTATCCCAATTACTGTCACCCTGGGGTTTACGGATTATAACACATAGCAGGTGCATACGACTTGCAAGATCGGATCTAGAACATAGATATAATGGTGAAAACATAAACAGTTCATATCTGAAATCATGGCACTCGGGCCCTAGTGACAAGCATTAAGCATGGCAAAGTCATAGCAACATCAATCTCAGAACATAGTGGATACTAGGGATCAAGCCCTAACAAAACTAACTCGATTACATGATGAATCTCATCCAACTCCTCACCGACCAGCGAGCCTACGAAGGAATTACTCACTCCCAGTGGGGAGCACCATGGAATTGGTGATGAAGGAGGGTTGGTGATGACGAGGACCGAAGATTCCCCTCTCCGGAGCCCCAAACAGGCTCCAGATCTGGCCTCCCGATGAAGACAAGAGGCGGCGGCTCCGTATCGTAAAACACGATGAAACTTCCTCTCCTCTTTTTTTGCTAGAAAAATAGGATTTTATAGCGTCGGAATTAGGGTCAGCGGAGCCCCGAGGGCCCCACAACCCACCAGGGCACGCCAGGGGGGGTGGCGCGCCCTGGTGTCTTGTGGGCAGCCAGGGCACCCCCTCAGGTGGCTCTTCGTTTCAGTATTTTTTATTTATTCTGAAACAAATCTCCAAAATGTTTCATCCAATTCCGAGAACTTTTATTTCTGCACAAAAACAACACCATGGTAGTTCTGCTGAAAACAACATCAGTCCGGGTTAGTTTCATTCAAATCATGCAAATTAGAGTCCAAAACAAGAGCAAAAGCGTTAGGAAAAGTAGATACGATGGAGACGTATCAATATGCTTCAGATGAGACGGAGTAAGGGGAGCATCGGTGAGGAGATTCCTGTCACCAGTCATATGATTGGTGCAGCCACTGTCCAGAACCCATTTAGTAGCTTTTGGTGTGTCATCCTATAGAAGCATTAGTCTCACTTACAAATTCATATACTTTAGTTTGAAGAACAGATGATGAATTTTGTCAGTGAATTTTGTCAACGAAACATAACTAGCATCATAAGGGATGTGTCAAATGAAGAATTCATTTCATCGTGATTAGCTTGCATCCCAACAAGCATTATGTCAGGTCTTCAGCAAATCCGTCAGACATTTATTGTGTCTGAAGACTTGACCCTGCAGAAGAGATTAGTTCTTCTTCTTAACCACCCACATCTGAATGGGTGGCCAAGAAGCAATGTAACGCAAAGCATTGATAGAGAACTTGGGCATTGACAAATATGCATTTCTCTTCATAGGAGGGGTATAGTACTCGAAAGAGTATGCAGAGAAATTCTTAGCAGATTTGTGCACATAGTGATTTGAAGAATAGTGCACATATTCATCAGAATGTTGTTTATTTCCCTACGAAGAAACATTAGTGTGAACATGAGTTGGCCTGAGTCCATTTGACGACTTTGGTCCATGTGAAGAATTTGCCCTGGGGTTTTTCTTCTTTGGTGGTGTCATGATTACATTCACCTGGAGATTTTGAAGAAGGCTTTTGGGCACCCGTATTTTCTTCACTGGGGGACCATTCCTGCAGTTAGTACCAACAAATCTAACAAATACTTCACCATTTTGATTTTCAATAGTTTGTAGTTGGAGTCAAATGACTCATCAGAAGAAAGTGGAGTATCACAGTTGTAGCCAGATAGAGTGGATGGATCAACTGGAGGTCCTTTTGCAGCAACCCATGTGGTTTTGGGATACTGCTCAGGTTTCCAATAAGATCCATCTGCATTAAGCTTTCTCTCAAAAGCAATACCTCTTTCCTAGGGTTCCTGTTTGGAATGTGCTTCTTGAGCACATCACAAAGAGTTTGGTTCCCTTTGAGGCTTTTGTACATGCCGGTGACATACAATTCCTTCAGACCTGCATTTTCGTCAGTAACACTTGTGGTCTCCTCAGATGAGGGGATTGAAATCATAGAGACATTTGAAGATATAGCAGTAGTTGAAGCATTTGAACATTCAGTTGAAAAATTTGCATTTTCACATTCAAGGCATTTTAAGCATGGAGCAACAAATTCTTCCTGAGCAGTGTTGATCTATTGAGCAAGTAATGAATCATCATGAGACGCTCTCAGCTTCTCGAGTTCTTTCTTCCTTTGAAGAAATTCATAGAACAGCTTCTCGTGGTCGGCTGAGAGGGCCACATGACGACTTTCAAGTTCGTCATACTGTGAATTAAGACGTTTGAGGTCTTCAGACAAAGCTTCACCATGATCCATTTCCTCATCTAACAGATCATCACTTTGTCTATCAATTTTTGCATCTTTTCCATAGCAGTTTGTTATTCAGTTGCAATTTTAGCCAGTTTCTTATATCTAGGTTTTGCTTCACATTCAGAGTCATCATCACTTGAGTATTTAAGTAAGCTTCCCGTGAGGTTACCTTGGCACCTCTTGCCATGAAGCAATAGGTAGGAGTGTAGTCATCAGCACAGTCCTCGGGGTTGGTGGAGTCACCATTTTCTTCATGGTCGAAGATGGACTTGCTGACAAACTCCATAGCGAGGGCCAAGCTTGCCACCCCAGAGTCGGACTCCTCCTCAGATTCCTCAGCTTCATCTAAATCAAATTCTTCCTCAGAATCCATTTCCTTCCCAATGACCACGTGAGCTCTGCCGGAGGTGCTTTTCTTCCGTGATGCAGATTTTGATGAAGACTTTGAGGACTTCTTCTTTTTGTCATCAGAGTCATCATCCGTGCTAGACTTCTTCTTCCTTGATCCCTTTTGCCAGAGGGGGCAGTCAGTGATGTAGTGGCCTGGCTTCTTGTATCTGTGACAAGTTCTCTTGCTGTAGTCTCGAGCAGAAGCTTCTCCAGTGTTCTTTGAGTCATACTTTGAAGACATTCCAAAGCGATTCCTCTTGGAAAACTTTTGGAACTTCCTTACAAGCATAGCCAATTCTCTGCCAATTTCCTCGGCACTATGAGTACCGCATTAAGACTCTTCTTCTTCAGATGAAGAAATAGCCTTGGCTTTAGCTTTTGCCTTCAGAGCATGGGGTCGTTCATAGCTGGGACCATACATATCTCTCTTCTCAGCTTGCTGAAATTCATGAGTATTGAGCCTCTCAAGAATATCAGCTGGATCAAGTGACATGTAATCAGGATGCTCTTGAATCATCAGGGCCATGGTGTCAAAGGAGTGGTCGAGAGACCTCAGCAATTTCTTCACTATCTCATGATTAGTGATGTTAGCAGCACCGAGAGCCTGAAGCTTATTTGATATATCAGTGAGGCGATCAAAGGTTTGCTGAACATTTTCATTGTCGAGCCTCTTGAAGCGATTGAAGAGATTGCGAAGCACATCAACTCGGGAATCACGTTGAGTGGAAACTCCTTCATTGACCTTGGAAAGCCTATCCCAGATAAGTTTTGAAGTTTCCAGTGCGCTCACTCTACCATAAGGTCCTTTGTTGAGATGTCCACATATGATGTTCTTCGCTTGAGAGTCCAGCTGTTTGAATCTCTTCATGTCTGCAGCATTGATGCTAGGGCCAATAGTGGGAACGCCGTTCTCAATGACGAACCAGAGATCGTTGTCAATTGCCTCAAGATGCATGTGCATCTTGTTCTTCCAGTAAGGATAGTCTGTGCCATCGAAGATAGGGCACGCAGCAGAGACCTTGATCATACCTGCGGTCGACATAACTAAAACTCTAGGTAGTTAAACCAAAATCACACAGAACAAGGGAGTACCTTGCTCTAATACCAATTGAAAGCGCAGGTATACTCCCTGAGGGGGGTGAATAGGAGATTTTTAGAAATTCATCGAACTCTGATGAATTTGACAAAGATCAGAGTGAAGAAATAGAAACGCGTGGAAACTAAATCATCATAGAGACAGAGAGAATGCATACAAGATACATATAGGTGAAGAACATGCAATCATACGAGCATACAAGCATGACAAAGATGAACTAAGGAAATGAAAGACAACATGATGAAAGTCTTCAGTTCAAATTTGTCAGAAGGTAGATCACAAATTCTTCAGCAGCGGAATAACATAAAGGTAAGGGTTGAGGAATTTGAAACCAGGTAGGCTTGGTGAAGACACAACAATTTGGTAGACCAGTTCTAGTTACTGTATCAACTGTACGTCTGGTTGAGGCAGCTGAGACGAACTCAGAGGACACACAGTCCTCATAGTATTCCTCTTGAGCTAAGGTCACTTAGACCTCGCCCAATCATCGTGGTAAGTCTTCAAGGTAGAATTCCAAGACCTTCACAGGCTTGTTCACTGGCACACCACAATGACTCTTGGGTGCTCAGGACATGACGCCTAACCATCTGGAAGAATGATAGTCCTCAAAGGAAATAGGCGTCGGATCACACAGATCAATCTCTTCAGTGATGCTCAATCACTTTAGCTCTGGTGGCTTTTTTCTCACTTAGGATTCTCTCAAAGTTGACAGAGGATGGGTTGCTCTCAAATGACAAGTGTCAGGTCCTCTCTGAGCAACCAACCAACAAGTGGTTGTGGGGGCGGCTATTTATAGCCAGGGGGCAACCCGGCATGAATTGTCATAAATGCCCTTCTCTGATATGATCGTTGTCAGGATAAGGATCCACTCGATAGTTGGCACGTGGCGCAGCAATGGTCGGAATTAGAACTCTCAAATTCATCGGGGCACTCAATTTCCTCACGATAGGTAGATCGCACTAGCGAAATCCTAACTCCTCAGCTTGACCAAATCCGTCAGCGACCAGATGAACTTCGTCACTGCCGCTCGCAAATTCGCCAGTTGTTCCGAAGATTTCCAAAGGCTTCACTCGAAGCAGCTTGTGTATGTGTGGGTTTGAGCATCACTTTGGAAATGCGAACTATGATTCACCTAGACCCCCTTTAACAGTACGGTTTTTCCTATCACTCAAAATAAGAAGAAAGAAACTACAAAAACAAAAGTCATCAAGCTTCAAAGTCTTCACATCAATTTCTTCAAAGGCCGTACCAATTTCATCACCAAATTCTTCAGTTGAAGAAATACATTTTTAGGGGTCGTCTTCCATGGGATAAACCAAATCTTCAGGGACTATTTCTCCTATGTACACTCACAAACACGTTAGTCCCCTCAACCTATTTGTCTTCAGTGCTCCAAAACCACTAAGGGGGCACTTGATGCACTTACACGCCTGCTCCTTTGCTGGCTTCCTGCACTCGGATTTGAAGTGTACCTTGATCCCACAGTTGTGGCACTTGATCTTTCTTTTATCAAACTTCTTTTTCTTTGGAACTCCATCTCCCGAGTACTTCTCTTGCTCTTTTGGTGCTCTGTCCTGAGGGCTGCCGGTGCTAGATCCCTCGTTGCCCTTCTTCTCCTTAGAGGTCAGAGCCTGCCATTGCGCCCTAGTGACCATCACTTGGTCATCCCCATGAGCATCACCAAAGTTGTTCTACACCCGTTCATCATGTGCCTTGAAGCATCCCACAAGGTCGTTGATGGTGAGAGTGTTGAGATCGATGCACTGCTTAATAGCAGTCAAGACTTGCATGTACCGAGGAGGGGCGGCGCACAAAAACCTTCATACAACCGAAGCTTCTGTCAAGTTCCCGCTAAGCATCCGAATTCCATTAACAAGGGTCACAACCCTAGATGCAAAAGCATCAACAGACTCATCATCTTTCATGGTTAAAGTCTCATAGGTCCTCAACATTGTTTGCAGGTTAGCTTGCTTCACTCGCGCGTGGCCCTTGAATAATGCCTTCAACGTGTACCATGCTTCCTTCGCGGTCTCCTTCGCAATGAGATGTTGCAACACATCAGTGGGCTTCACCGAGTAGAGAGTCGTCGCTGTCTGCATGTCCCTGCAGTAATCAACTCCACTCTTCTTGAATGCATCACTGCCGGGATCCACGACGTCCCAAAACTCAATGGCGCGATGAGCACACTCCATCAAGGCTTGCGATACCCCAAAGTTTTCCTGATCGAATCGAGGATACTGAGATCCAGGCATAGCAAGTACTTTAGCCGCCCAGATCCCTCTGCCTCCGTCTTCTTCTTGTTGATATCGTCGCCCACCATCACTACCGATTACTGATGAAGACATGTACCTAGGGTAGGGTAATAGGCCTGACCTAGACACCCTTCCCCGAGGACACTGCTCTAAAGCCAAGGACATTCAAAGGATAGCATCATCTACCGACTGAAATCACCACAGGGTGCAACCCACTCGACCAACAGTTCACTCGGATAACCCAATTCCATTCGACCGGGGTGTACTCACTCGACCACATCAGAAACCACTCGGAAGACAGAAGATCTAAGGTCACTCAGGATGGCAACGGTCAGGCGTTCACTCCGTAGTCTTAATGATCATTTATTTGCCTTTATTGCTGGCGTTATCAGTAACGTCCTGTCTTTATGGACATTGAACCCCTTGTAACGTGGGACGGCTGGGGTCCTGGCGCACTCTATATAAGCCACCCCCCTCCACTGGCACAAGGGTTCGCACCCCCTGTAACTTCATGCATAATCCAATCGACCGAGCCTCCGGGCACCGAGATGTAGGGCTGTTACTTCCTCCGAGAAGGGCCTGAACTCGTAAATCTTGCATGCACAACCTCATCGTAGCTAGGATCTTGCCTCCTCATACATACCCCCTATTCTACTGTCAGACTTAGAACCACGACAGTTGGCGCCCACCTTGGGGCAGGTGTCTTAGCGACTTTCCGGTGAGGTTGCGATTTTTTCCGATTCCCATCATCATGGTTTCGGGTGGAGGTTTGGCTGAGGGCCACGAGATCCGTCTCGGCGCGCTCGTCTTCATCGCCGATGACTCCGCCTGGCTCCAGGAGGCCCGCTCGACGTCGAGACGTTCCCCGTCCGCGGGGCGACGCACTTTCGCGCGTGTGTCCGCGGCGTCCTTCTGCGGCAGCCGTCGACCCAGTACCGGTCGATTCCTATGGCGTCTTTGTTCCCTGCTGTTCACCGTCGCAAGCGATCCGGTCGATCGCGACTTCAGCGGTGGGTGAAGCATGCGGTGGCACGTCAATCGGCCACCCCTCAAGTCGTGGCGATCGAGCCCGATGAATCTCTCTACGGCCTGTTCGATCTGTCGACTGGCTCCATCGAGACTCTGTCCGAGTGTGATAGTAGCGATCCTGCGGCGGAGGTCCTGATGGTCGACACGCCGCGTAGCCCACCTGGCATGCGCCGCAACGGAGGCGGCGACGGTGGTGGCGATCCGTCGCGTGTTCACGAGGAATACCACCCCGAAACCCTCTCTTCACAGCGGAGGGAGGAACTTCACCGCCGTAACGAGGAAGCACTCCACACGCCCATCGTCGGAGAGACCTCTGAGGCTCGGGCCTTGGAGGCAGCGTGCTTGGCCACTTTGGCTGAACGCACTCGACTGGAAAATCTTCAGCATGCACTCGACAAACGTGCTCGGCAGCAGATTCCTGAGTCCAGTCGACGGCGGCAATTGTTCCCTCCTGAACCTCAGGTATACCGCAGTCCTATTTAGAATCTTGTAGCTGCAGCTCATATAGCAGAGTCCATCCAGCCATCCCAGTCGGAAGCTGGATGAGGTTTGATGCAGATCCGGGCTCTGCTCCAGGCGGCAGGAGACCAAAATACTGCAGTATCTCAGTCGCGTAACAGAATCCATAGCAGATCTGTGGTGGCTGACACAGTTCAATCGGCTCACAGCCCAAGATCGCCTCCACGGCGTGAGGGGCGGGTACATCGCCAAGATCAGCACTTGGGCCGAAACCACGAGCAGTACGATCATCAGCTCGGCTGTAATGACCACCGTCGAGCGCCTACGCCCCCTCCGAGAAGCGGATCATATGTGCCCCGGCACTATGATGACAGGCGCCCGTACAGCGGAGGGCGAAGGACGCTGGTCGACCCAAGAGAGCCAGGGTTTGATGTGAGGTCAATTTTAGTGCAAGGTTTGGTCGACAGGAACCGAGCACCCAGAGAGGGGCAAGGCAGGGATCGCCCGAGTGGAAGAAGAATACATGTTTCGGGTCCCGAGTGTTTTAGCAAAGCCATCAGAGCCGCTGAGATCCCCCCAACTTCAGGTTGGCGACTGGGGTTAGTAAGTTCACCGGTGAGTCGAAGCCTGACACTTGGCTGGAAGATTACCGAGTGGCTGTTCAGATCGGTGGTGGCAATGATGAGGTAGCTATGAAACATCTTCCTCTCATGCTGGAAGGATCAGCCAGAGCATGGCTAAATCAGTTGGCTCCAGGCAGTATATTCAGCTGGGAGGAGTTAACCCGAGTGTTTGTCAGGACATTCGAGGGCACATGCAAATGACCTGCGGGGTTGACGGAATTGCAACATTGTGTACAGAAGCCAAATGAAACTCTGAGGGATTACATCCAAAGATGGACCACTTTACACCACACAGTAGAAAATGTATCCCAACACCAAGCAGTTTGTGCCTTCAAGGAGGGCGTTCGGTATCGGGAGCTTAACCTGAAATTCGGTCGGACAGGGGATATGTCTCTGAGCCGAATGATGGAAATAGCCACCCGGCACGCTAATGGTGAAGAAGAGGATCGACTCCGCAGTGGAAAGGGCAAACCAGTCGCCCAAGACACCGGAGGGGGTCGGAAGCAGAAACGCAAAGCCGAGCCAGCAGGTCCAGGTGAAGCTGCGGTTGTAACTCAAGGAAAATTCAAGGGAAAGCCCAAAGGACCCTGGATCGCCAAGAAGGTGAAAGATCAGGCAGGGAACGATGTGTTGGACTTGCCATGTCACATTCACACCAAGAAGGATGAAGAGGGTAATCTGATTTATCCCAAACATACCACTCGACAATGTCGGCTCCTGATCCAGCAGTTCCGAGAGAAACAGCCCAATGAAAAGGAAAAAGAGTCTGACAAGGATGGTGACAAGGAAGAAGATGATGACGGTTTCCCTAACGTCAATTCCACTTTGATGATTTTTGCTCACATTGAAAGTAAAAGTCAACTGAAAGTCATCAACAGAGAGGTAAACATTGTTGCTCCGGCAACGACGACATATTTGAAATGGTCAAAGCTCCCATCACATTCGACCTATCTGACCACCCGCCGCACGTCGCCACCCCTGTTAGGCAAGCGTTGGTGGTCGACCCAGTCGTTGGGGGCACCCGACTGACCAAAGTCTTGATGGATGGTGGCACCGGCTTGAACATTTTGTATGCTGAGACTCTTCGTGGGATGGGCATTCCGATGTCCAAGCTCAGTGAGAGCAACATGCGGTTCCATGGTGTCATTCCAGGGAAGAAAGCTGATTCACTCGGCCAGATCACTCTTGACGTGGTTTTCGGTGACTCAAAGAATTACCGTAAGGAGAAGTTGACATTTGAAGTTGTGGATTTTCACAGTGCCTATCATGCTATTCTGGGCAGAACTGCATATGCCCGTTTCATGGCTCGACCGTGTTACGTGTACCTCAAGCTGAAGATGCCTGGCCCCAGGGGCGTGATCACAGTCACTGGTAATTGGCAGCGAGCGGAAGAGTGCCTCCAGAAGGGCTCTAAGATAGCCGATGAACAGATGGCAGCGATAGAAATGGAAGAATATAAGAAGACTGCAGATCCGAGTGATTTGTTGCACGCTAAGAAGCCCGCTTCAGAGTCTGCATTTTAGTCGTCCGGTGAAACAAAGCCTGTTCACATTCACCCGACCGATCCCAGTGCTGCTCCGACTCATATCTCAACAACACTCGACAGCAAATAGGAAGAAGCGCTCATCCAGTTCCTCCATGAGAACTGGGACATCTTCGAATGGAAGCCGTCTGACATGCCGGGTGTACCCAGGGGACTGGCTGAGCACCGTTTGCGAGTCGATCCAAAGGCAAAACCCATGAAAGAGCATCTCCGTCGGTCCGCTGCGGAGAAGAGAAAGGCAATCGGCGAAGAGGTGGCTTGGCTTTTGGCAGCTGAGTTCATCCGCGAAATTTACCACTCCGAGTGGCTCGCCAATGTTGTCATGGTTCCCAAGAAGGACGATTCACTTCGTATGTGCATTGATTTCAAGCATATCAATTGGGCCTGCCCGAAAGATCATTTTCCTCTCCCCCGCATCGATCAGATAGTCGACTCGACTGCGGGATGTGAGCGATTGTCCTTCCTGGATGCATATTCCGGGTACCATCAGATCCGACTGTATGGACCTGATGAAATAAAAATAGCTTTTATCACCCCATTCGGGTGCTTTTGCTACATCACCATGCCCTTTGGTCTCAAGAATGCTGGTGCCACATTCATGCGCATGATACAGAAGTGTCTGCTAGCTCAAATCAGTCGGAATGTGGAAGCATACATGGATGACATCGTGGTTAAGTCGCGCAAAGGTTCCGGCCTGCTGACTGACCTTGCTGAAACCTTTGCCAATTTGAGAAGATATGATATCAAGCTTAATCCGTCGAAGTGTACATTTGGAGTTCCAGGTGGAAAGTTACTCGGTTTCCTCGTTTCCGAATGTGGGATCGATGCAAACCCAGAGAAAGTTGGTGCAATCCTCCGAATGAAACGCCCTGTGCATGTACACGACGTTCAGAAGCTTACTGGTTGTTTGGCCGCTTTGAGTCGATTCATTTCTCGTCTCGGTGAAAAGGCATTACCTCTTTACCGACTGATGAAGAAATCTGATATGTTCGAGTGGACTCCAGAAGCTGACGCAGCGTTTACAGAGCTCAAAGCCCTGCTTTCCACCCAGCCGGTGCTTGCTGCTCCAATCAGCAAAGAGCCTTTACTGCTTTATATAGCAGCCACTGGACATGTTGTCAGTACAGTACTCATAGTCGAGCGGGAAGAAGAAGGTAAAACCTACAAGGTTCAATGCCCAGTGTACTATATTTCTGAAGTCTTAACTCCATCCAAGCAGAGATATCCACATTATCAGAAGCTTGTCTATGGAATTTACTTGACCGCAAAGAAGGTTGCACATTACTTCTCAGATCATTCGATTACAGTCGTCAGCGATGCTCCGTTGTCAGAAATTTTGAACAACAGAGATGCAATTGGTCGAGTGGCAAAGTGGGCAATTGAACTCCTTCCGCTGGATATCAAGTTTGAGGCAAAGAAAGCGATCAAATCTCAAGCGATAGAAGATTTCCTCGTCGAGTGGATTGAACAGCAGTTACCGACCCAGATACAGTCGGAACATTGGACTATGTTCTTCGACGGGTCCAAGATGTTGAATGGTTCAGGCGCTAGAGTAGTCTTGGTATCTCCACGAGGTGACAACCTCAGATATGTTCTCCAGATTCACTTTGATTCCTCCAACAATGAAGCTGAATATGAGGCACTCCTGTACGGGTTGCGTATGGCCATTTCACTCGGCGTCTGCCGCCTAATGGTTTATGGTGACTCAGATTTAGTGGTTAATCAAGTGATGAAGGAGTGGGACGTCAGGAGCCAAGCTATGACTGGTTATTGCAATGCGGTGAGAAAGTTAGAAAAGAAGTTTGAAGGGCTAGAGCTCCACCATATACCCCGACTGAAGAATCAAGCAGCTGATGACTTGGCGAAAATAGGTTCCAAGCGGGAGCCTATTCCCAGCAATGTGTTTTTGGAGCATATTCACGCTCCATCAGTTCAAGAAGATCCCTTCACTGAAGAGCCCCCACAGCCTAAAAGTTCCTCTGATCCGACTGAAGTTGAAATCCCAGCTGTGGTCGACTTGATCATGGAAGTTTTGATCGTTATTCTTGATTGGACAGTGCCGTATATCGCATATATTCTCAGGAAAGAGCTTCCAGAGGATGAAGAAGAGGCTCGCCAGATTGTCCGTCGATCCAAAGCCTTCACAGTAATGGGGGGGGCAACTCTATAGAGAAAGTGTCACTGGGGTCGTTCAGAAATGCATCACTCCGGAAGAAGGCCGAATGATCCTCGATGATATTCACTCGGGGACCTGTGGTCACCATGCGTCTTCTCGGGCCATCGTGGCCAAAGCGTATCGAGCAGGGTTTTATTGGCCGTGGGCAAATGAGATGGCAAAGGAAATAATTGACAAATGTGAGGGCTGTCAGTTCTACTCCAACATGTCCCACAAACCTGCTTCAGCCTTGAAGACCATTCCACTCGTCTGGCCATTTGCTGTTTGGGGTTTAGATATGGTAGGACCTCTGAAGACTGGCAGGAGTGGTTTCACCCATGTGCTTGTAGCAGTCGACAAGTTCACCAAATGGATCGAAGCTAAACCTATCAAAAACCTGGATGCAAGTACTGCTGTCGGCTTCATCAGAGGGTTAACATTTAGGTATGGGGTCCCACACAGCATCATCACGGATAATGGGTCGAACTTTGATTCTGATGAGTTCCGAGCTTTCTGTGCGTCCCAAGGTACTCGGGTCGACTATGCTTCAGTCGCCCACCCTCAGTCGAATGGACAAGCAGAAAGAGCGAATGGTTTGATTCTCAAAGGGCTGAAACCTCGACTGATGCGCGACCTCAAGCATGCGGCCGGCGCTTGGGTAGATGAGCTACCGTCAGTCCTTTGGGGATTAAGAACAACACCAAATCGGTCGACTGGTCGAACCCCCTTCTTCATGGTCTATGGGGCTGAGGCTGTGCTGCCGAGTGACTTGCTTCACAATGCACCCCGAGTGGAACTTTTTTAGAAGCCGAAGCAGAACGAGCTCGAGAAGATGCTATTGATCTTCTGGAAGAAGAAAGAGAGATGGCCTTGATCCGATCGACCATTTATCAGCAAGACCTTCGTCGATTATATGCCAGAAATGTGAAGGGTGGAGAATTTCAGGAAGGGGACCTTGTGCTCCGAGTGGACCAGCAACGGCCTCACAAACTTGCCCTCGCTTGCGAGGGTCCCTTCATCGTCACCAAGGTGCTCCACAACGGAGCGTATCACCTCTACAATGTGGAGCATAATAAAGACGAGCCACGCGCTTGGAATGCGGAGCTACTCCGCCGTTTTTATACTTAAGTGTTCAGACTGATGAGATGTAATAAAGAGTACCTTTCAGTTCATTTATCAAAGACATGGTTTTACAGTCTCCTAAATGATTGTTGTTACTAATACATGTGTCCAAAATCCCCCAGTGGGTGGCTTAGCCGCGAATCCGATTCGCCTAAGTTCAAAAAATCCTACCGAGTGATGAGCAACCCTCTCACTCGGGGGCTTAGCTGCAGTCATGTACTCGCCTAAGTTTGTAAAATCCTACCGAGTGATGAGCAACCCTCTCACTCGGGGGCTTAGCTGCAGTCCTGTACTCGCCTAAGTTTGTAAAATCCTACCGAGTGATGAGCAACCCTCTCACTCGGAGGCTTAGCTGCAGTCCTGCACTCGCCTAAGTTTGTAAAATCCTACCGAGTGAAGAGCAACCCTCTCACTCGGGGGCTTAGCTGTGGTCCTGTACCCGCCTAAGTTTAAAAAATCCTACCAAGTGATGAGCAACCCTCTCACTCGGGGACTTAGCTGCGGTCCTGTACTCGCCTAAGTGTAAAACACGCTCCATCCTGATCTGCAAGGACGACGAGGTGCAAGTCGTCCGCGATCCTCTCCTCAGAACTACATCACAAGAACAAAAGTCTGTTCCGAGTGAAGATACAAGTTCCACTCGGAAATAAAAACAAGCATATTTAAGGGCAAACTAAGTTCGGACGAAGGAGTTTAAAGTACTCGGGCATCAGGCCCGAAGGAGTTTTACGGTTACAAAATCACTCGGCATACCGAGGCAAATTGAATCGGATCATAAAAGTTCGGACGAAGGAGTTTAAAGTACTCGGGCATCAGGCCCGAAGGAGTTTTACGGTTACAAAATCACTCGGCATACCGAGGCAAATTGAATCGGATCATAAAAGTTTCGTTCACTACGCAGGGGGGCTGGCAGGCTCGACAAACTCGTCCAGGTCGATCCCATCTGCAATTCGAGTAGCAGCAGCAATGAAGGTCTCCATGAAAGACTGGAAGTCAAGTTTCTTGGTGTTGGTGACCTTGATTGCTGCTAGCTTCTCTTCTGTGGCTTCCTTGCACTGGACACGAACCAGGGACAGAGCTACGTCAGCACCGCATCGAGCAGAGGACTTCTTCCACTCCTGCACTCGACCAGGAATCTCGTTGAGTCGAGTCATCAGAGACTCGAGATCATTTTGGAGCGTTTCCCTTGGCCAGAGCGCTGTGTCGATCCACGACACCGCAACCTTGAGTCGAACAAGGTAATCCATGGTGCTGGAAAGGCAAGACTCCAGTCGGAGCACGTTCATGGCAGCTTCATCTTTGACAGGGGAGTTGATGGGGTCCAAGTTCGTCTCGACTCGCCCAGTCTCTTCCTCGAAGTCTTGACAGAATTCTGCACTCGCAGAGAAATAATGAATCGACAGCAGTATGATGAGTCAACGAAAGCAAACCAATCGGACAGAGAAAAGTACCTTCAAGCATGAGGAATAATTTTTTGGCGAGTCCTCCCTGATAGTTCTCCAGCTCGTCCCTCCTGCGGGTGATGTCTTCTACTTTGTCGGTCAGGGTCCGTTTGTCCTTCTTCAGACGAGTCACCTCTTTGTTGGCTTCATCAAGAGCAGCCTTCAGCTTGGTATTCTCTTCCTCCAGCTTTCCGACTGAGGCCATCTTTTGGTCGGCAAGTGCCGTTTTGTCTTCGGCGGTTTTCTTCGCGGCCGCAAGGTCAAGATCCTTCTTCTCCAAAGCCTGTCTCATTGTTTCTAGAAAGAATAACATTTGAATCAGAAAAAGGAGGAGAAAAGATGGCAAGAGAACCAGTCGACAAGCTTTCCTTACCAGCAGCGTCATCCTTGGCCTTCTGCAAGTTATTTTGAGCCAACTCCAGGTCAAGATTGAGCTGGATTTGCTTCTGCTCCAAGTCAGCGAACCGGGCTCCAATATCACAAGATTTCTGTGTTCAGAAGATAGTCAGTCGGCAGACACAAAGATTGGTTGCTTCCGAGCAATAAAGTAGCAAGTTCAAATGGTTCTAAGACTACTGCCGAATCAAACATTCGACAATAGTCTCGGGGACTACACCCAGTGGGTGCACTCAGCGTGCCCCCACTGGTCCGACTTTTTCAATCGACTTGGTCCGTCCAGTCAAAAAAAAAACTCAGACCATAGCCGACTGCCCGCAGTCGACTACGGTCTCGGGGACTACACCCAGTGGGTGCACTCAGCGTGCCCCCACTGGTAAAGGTTCCACTCGGCATGATCTGCCCAGACCGAGTGGAAAAGCTCTGTTCAAAGACCCCCGCCGAATCAAACATTCGACGGCGGTCTCGGGGACTACACCCAGTGGGTGCACTCAGCGTGCCCCCACTGGTTCAGAGATTCAATCAACACAACCTAGTCGACTCAAGTGGAAAAACTACTCAACAGAAATTAAAACACCCAGTGGGTGTACAGACTAACAATGGGTGTGCAATTAAGGTTCCAAAATGCTCATCCACGGACGTCTTGCGGATAAAGCAGCAGTTTCTAAATATCATATCCTAACAGGACAAGCGTCAAGATGGAGTTCAGTCGGAAGTAAGCTAACCTGGACATTGGCCTGAAGTGCTGAGCTGGCATCATAGGCAGCTTGACTGGCCTCGCGCACCACTTTCATCTGCTCCATCATAATGCCTGCCTGGCGTACAGCTTCCTTGGCAGCACTCACTTGGTCTTCTGGGACGTGATGGGCGGTGAAAAGTGGAGTCGGTGTATCAGTTGCAGTAGCTTGAGAGCTTGAGGCATGAAGTTGCACAGATGAAGCAAGGGCCGGCACAGTCGACGATCAAGGACGACCACTCGACAAGGGATTCGCAAAAGTAACGGAGGCACGGTTGAAGTCCCCGGATTGCTGGATAGCTGGTTCCGTCGCCGGCGTCGACTGAGGCGTCTTGCTAGCTGGTACCTTCTTGACCGAGGTCCTGCTCCTCCTACCCACGAGCTTCTGTGGCTCATCTTCATCATCGTCTTGAAGTTCAATAACATTTTGTGGAGCTGCAAAAGAATCGACCACAAGAGTTCAGTCGACTGTAGAATCGCCTAGCAAAGAAAAGACAAGATAACAGGGGTCATACCCGCTTTGGATGTGACCGCGTCCTCCATCTCCTCGTCACCATCATCTTTGTAAGCAGAAGTCCCGGAGGTAGCAGCGCTGCAAATCTCAAGGTTCACTCGGTCAAGCAAGTGAATGGGTCGACAACTGATATAAGATTCTTGGAACAAAGGGTGAAAACGAAACACTTACGCAGAGGCGACGGGAACGTCAACCTTGATCTTGGGCAAAGCCTTCCGTGGCTTTGACGGCGCGGTCTTGAGCTGCTTAGGAGCCTTCTCAGTCGGCACCGGAGAAGATGTCCGAGTGCGCTTCGAAGTCTGTCCAGTCGGTGCTGCCACCTTACCCCGGATACTTGCTGGGTCGTGCTTACGCTTGGAACGCTTTTCCACGGGAGGTGGAGAATCGACCTCCTCACCACTGCTCGAGTTTTCGTGCTCTTCATCACTCTCGCCATCAGAGTTCCAGTCGCCGCTGTCGCCTCTGCTTTCTTCTCCTTCCTGGATCTGCTCCCCGTTGGGCATCGAGTACATCTCAGTATATATCTGCGAAGCAAAGAATTGAACAAGCATCAGTCGGTTCCAAAGACAGTTTACAAATTTGAGTAAAAGTCGCTCGGCATCGAAGGTCAGACCTTGTCTGGTTCGTTATCAGCACCGAGTGGCGGAATTCTCCTGGACCCCCTGGGGTTGTCTTTGTTTCCAGTAATGCCCTGTAGCCACTGCGCCACCGTCTCCTCGGCAACTTCCTCCGGGTGGATCCGAGCAGAATCATCGGCACCCGAGTACATCCACATAGGATGATCGCGGGCCTGGAGCGGCTGGATGCGGCGAGTGAGAAACACCTCTAGCAAATCCATGCCGGTCACACCATCACGGACAAGTTGGATTACTCGTTCAACCAACATAGTCACCTCCACCTTTTCTGCTGGAGTCACTTTCAAGGGAGAGGGCTTCTCAATTCGCCCCATGGTGAAGGGGGGAAGGCCAGTCGACTGACCAGGAGTTGGTTTGTCCTTACAATAAAACCAGGTCGACTGCCACCCTCTGACCGAATCGGGAAGAGTCATAGGTGGAAAAGTGCTTTTACCTCTCATCTGGATCCCTAGACCTCCGCACATCTGGATCATGTGCGTCCTCTCATCACTCGGATTAGCCTTTTTCACGGACTGTGAGCGGCAAGTAAAGATGTGTTTGAAGAGACCCCAATGCGGTCGACAACCCAGGAAATTCTCACACATGGAGACAAACGCAGCGAGGTATGTGATGGTGTTCGGGGAAAAGTGATGAAGTTGGGCTCCAAAAAAGTTCAGAAAACCTCAGAAAAAAGGATGAGGGGGCAGAGAAAAACCACGGTCGACATGAGTCGCGAGGAGGACGCACTCACCCTCCTGCGGCTGCGGCTCGGTCTCATCACCTGGCAGCCTCCAGGATCCATGAGCGATCAAGCCCCCCTCAACCAGATCCTCCAGATCCTCTTGCTGAATCGTGGATCGAATCCAGTCGCCCTGGATCCAGCCGGGCGGCAGGCCGGATCTCGACGACGATCCCCCCCGACTCGTCTTCTTGCTCTTCACTGCCGTCGTCGCTTTCTTCGCACGCTCCAGGGCCGCCGTCTTCTCCTTCCCCATCGCGGCTGGCTGCGCTTGGACGGGGCGGCGGCGTCGAAGGTGGCGGCGAATGTGGTGGAGAAACAGGAGAAGAAGAAGGGGATGGGGAGCACAGTGCCAGACTCATCGGCCCCGACGCCTTATATGGGCCTGCTCCCGAGTGGCTGACTCGTGGGCCTAGGCAATCCAGTCAAATCCCGCAACAGTCGCGCGCTGGATACGTGGCGAAAAAGGTGGCGTGAGAATCGAGGCATCCCTGCCTAATCTGCTCCGTTTACTGCGGTACTCTCCGTCCCGCGCGCTTCTCCAAATTTCGAATCCCGTGAGATCCGGGAGCGGCAGTGTGACCAATCGCGCTGAGGATTTTATACCATACCATCACTCAGAGCTTATCAGCAAAATTCACTCGACAACCTCTGAATGGACCCAGGCGACTGAAAATGAAGTTGAAGTTTTTACAAAGATCACCGGCCCGGTTAAAATGCCTCTGAAGCATATAAATCGGGTCGGAACCATCTTCAACCCCTTCTCCACTCGGACCAAGATCCATTCGGGGGCTAATGACGAAGACATGTACCTAGGGTAGGGTAATAGGCCTGACCTAGACACCCTTCCCCGAGGACACTGCTCTAAAGCCAAGGACATTCAAAGGATAGCATCATCTACCGACTGAAATCACCACAGGGTGCAACCCACTCGACCAACAGTTCACTCGGATAACCCAATTCCATTCGACCGGGGTGTACTCACTCGACCACATCAGAAACCACTCGGAAGACAGAAGATCTAAGGTCACTCAGGATGGCAACGGTCAGGCGTTCACTCCGTAGTCTTAATGATCATTTATTTGCCTTTATTGCTGGCGTTATCAGTAACGTCCTGTCTTTATGGACATTGAACCCCTTGTAACATGGGACGGCTGGGGTCCTGGCGCACTCTATATAAGCCACCCCCCTCCACTGGCACAAGGGTTCGCACCCCCTGTAACTTCATGCATAATCCAATCGACCGAGCCTCCGGGCATCGAGACGTAGGGCTGTTACTTCCTCCGAGAAGGGCCTGAACTCGTAAATCTTGCGTGCACAACCTCATCGTAGCTAGGATCTTGCCTCCTCATACCTACCCCCTATTCTACTGTCAGACTTAGAACCACGACAATTACTGGGCGTCTCCGGACGACACTCCCTTGTTGGCTTACGGGTCATAACAAGAGGTGGTATCCACGACATCAAACAATAAGAAGACAGACAAAAGAGTTTTTGGGTTGCTCAACGCATAGCTATTCGGGGATTTTTATTTCACTTATATAGGGCTCAAAGAGTGGACCTCGCGTCCAACACGGCCTATGATACTTGCCCAACACGATGCAACCTTGATCACAAATTGATTAGGTTTAAACTTGCCTTCTATCTCTAAGAGACTGAAGCTACCATGACTCAGAACGAAGCCTAAACTTATACTACGTGATACAGACTTGGAACATAAATTTATGTTCTTATACATGGAACATAAACTTATGTTCTCTTTACAGACTTAGACATAAATTGTAAACTTACGTTCTCCTTACAGACTTTACGGTCTGCTTTTAGTATGTGTTTACAAAGGCTTACGAAAACACCAACATATAAGGTGAGTTGTTTTACTACTACTTGTAGCATGGGAAAATAGAGCGACTTTGCACACGTCCATTCACTCACTCACGACATGACGTTGTGGATACATTTTAGCTTTCAGATATTTCTTCCATCACATGTAAGTTGCATCTCTTAAGTCTCCCACACGTCTTTTCTATGTGAGAAAATACAGTGGAGGGTGGCTATACAGAACATATACAACATCAGTGGCAAAGCCAGCCGAAAGAACTTGTGGGTTCATTGCTAATTTTTAGGATTATTTTCTTTATAGCGCACAGTAACTATACAGTAAATTTGGGATGTTTTTCCCAAACGCTGTGAGGTCAATTGACCCCACATGTTGTACATAGAATCGCCACTGTACAACAGGAGACCATCTCCTAAGTCTCCTACACGTCTTTTTGTGTGAGAAAATACAGAGGAGGGTGGCTATACAGAGCACATACAACAGCTGGCCATTTCCTATGTCTCCCACACGTCTTTTCTATGTGAGAAAATACAGAGGAGGCTGGCTGCACAGAACACACAGAACAGCAGACCAAAACTCTCACACTGGCTAAGTTCCTTGTGTTGTGCTAATTTTCTGACGACCCCATCTCATTGACTATATGCGAGAACATGCATCCGAAACTACGTCCCTTAGAAAACAACACCGGGTGAGGAACAATAAAGTTTTTCTGAAACATCTCGGTGCGATTGTTTGATCAAGTTTGTGAGCATATAGGGGCAGCGAAAACGATCAAAACAGCGGTCTAGTTCTTCATAAGCATTTCAGCAAACACCTTGTGTGCATGTAGGAAATTTGAACCATACCATGAAATCCACAAGCACCAAATTATTCAATGTTTACCATAATAATATACTTGCAAGAGCAGCTCACTACAACATTAATCCCCCAACATAATCATCAACATATCAAGGAACTCATGTATATCATGCCTCCAATTTCACCACAACCAAGCAGTATCCAACTTGAGCAATAGGCAACAATAACAAATAAGCACTTGAGGAGCAACCAATAAGACCAGAGAAATACCAAATCAAGTGGAGACACAAGGATTTATGTGGGAACCCCTTGCGCGGAAATACCACGGGCGACGACGAGCAATCTTCCACTATAAGATAAATCAGGTCCAAGGTGGAAGCGAAAAAGGAGGGGAGGTTTCAAATCCTCAGTTTTAGCACTCAGACTTGGGTGGATTTGTAGATCAAGTGGCCTCACTTCTCTCCCTAACCTGGAGCTCTCACAAGAACAAAAAGCTCAACTCTCTGTCTATTCCCGAGCTAGGTGAAGAGACCTAAATAAACAACTTTTCAGAAAGTCCCCTCAGCTTGGTAACAATGTCAAACAACCCCTATGTCAGCCTACAACATGCCCTTGTGCTGTTCTGCATGTTAGAATGGCCAAAATGGCTTCCAAATGGTGAAATAATAGCTCAACGTTAATGCAATTCTCCACCTCAGCGATGATTGAACCATGGAACAAACACAACAAGGTTCATGATGCCAAAAGCCCAATCTCCAAAGATTCATCTCCATATGAACAAATCAATAGGTGACATACTCACCGCCTCTAATGCTCCACATGGGAGCTAGCTTGGGCATGCACAAATGCTCACCAAGTCCAAACTTGGCCTTTGGGACCGCCTTGGTTAACATATTTTGCACCAACCTTCTCAATATACAAAGTCTTCTCTCTCACATGATGCCTAATGAAAAACTTGTGCACATCAATATGCTTGGTTCTCTCATTGAACTTTTCATCTTTTGCAAGGTGAATCACACTTTCACTATCACAAATCACAACACGATTAGCTTGTTCAATGCCAAAATCATCAAGAAAACCATGCATCCAAATGGCTTCCTTCACCGTCTTGGTCACTGACATGAACTCAGCTTCTTTGGATGACAAAGCAACTACATGTTGCAGGGTTGCTCTCCAGCTAACACAAGACCCACAAGCCAAAATACATAACCTACGAGGGAACGCCTCTAATCTTGATCTCTAGCAAGATCAGAATCCGAATAGCCAACAACTTGTCCCGGATTAGCTGCCCTTTGATCAAACATCAAGCCATATTTACTTGTGCCGCGAAGGTACATGAGGATCCACTGTATAAACTTCCAATATTCTTTTCTTGGTCTTGACATAAAACGGCTCACCACGCCAATTGCATGAGTTAAAAAGTTAGCGAATAGAAAATAAGTTCACGAATTGGAAAAAAAACTTCACGCGTTAGGAAAATTTCTTGAAATTGAAAAGGATCACGAATTTCAAAAAAGTTCTTTCGTTTGAAAAAAGTTCATAAAATTTGAGAAAAAAATACACGAATTTCAAAAAATTCACACATTATAAAAAGTCCATGAATATTTAAAAAATATCGTGACTTTGAAGAAAGTCATGATATTTTTAAAATAAACATGAATTTCAAAAACCTTCATCAATTTGACGTTCATGAAATTAAAGAAAATCATGAATTTGAAAAAGTACTCGGTTTGAAAAAAATTCACAAATTTGAGAAAAAAATCATGAATTTGAAAAAAATCACTAGTTAGAAAAAGGTCATGAATTTAAAAAAATATATTTGTGAATTTGAAAATGTTCAGATTTTTTATATCATGAATTTGAAAAGACTCATCGATTCAAAAAAAGTTCACTCATTAGAAAACTCCATGATTTTGTTAAAAATATTCATGATTTTATAAAAGTGCACAAATTTCATGAAAATTATGAATTTGAAAAAAATCACAAAATATGAAAAAAATCATGTATTTCAAAAAGTTTAAGAAATTGAAAAAATATTTCACCAATTTGAAGAAAGTTCAGGAATCTAAAAAACCCATGAATTTGATTAAAAAACACGGGTTTGAAAAAGAATGACAAGAATGGAAAACAAAAAAGAAGAGAAAAGAAAAGAAACAAGTAAAAAAAACCAAAAAGTAAACCAGAAAAGGGAAGAAAACAAGTCTGGGAAGCATCTAGAATCTTTCATACTCATAATACACGCACGGGACACGAAAACGGGCAATTCTATTTACCGCCTACAGGCGGCAAATAGGGATGGCTTTCCTGCAACAGCGTCCCACTGGACGACCCCAGTTGGGCCGTCCCATGCTGGCCGCTGTTTCTTCTTCTCCTTCTGTCCCAAAATAAGTATCTTAAACTTAATATACAACTTTGTACTAAAGTAAGTACAAAATTGAGACACTTATTTAAGGACGGAGGGATTATTTGTTTGTATTTTCTTTTGTTATATTTCTCTTTTCTTCTTTTTGTTTTAATTATACTTTTAGTTTTCTTTTATTATTTTCTATTTCTTATGTATTATTCTAAAAGTTCACTGTGTATGACAAAAATGTCATCGTATCTTCAGAAAATGTTCATCATATATTAAGGAAAAGTTCACCATGCATTATAAAATGTTCATCGTATACTAAGAAATTGTTCTGCGTGTTTTACAAAAAATTTCAGCATGTACTAAAAAAACTTCACTGTATTAAAAATGTTCATTGTATATTAAAACATGTTCATTTTGTATTTTGGAAAATGTTCACTATACATTTAAAAAACAGTTATAGTACCAAAAACTGAAAAAGGTGAAAAAAAAGAAAACCGAAAGGAAAAAAAATAAGAAAACAACGAAAAAAGGGTTCACTATAGTGAAACGGTTAGCTACAGTGAACTGATTGCTACAGTGTGAGTGAACGCTATTGGGCCAGCCCATTGCACCTGCAACCTGTGCGTAGCCGCCACTATTTGCCGCATGCGAATGCAAATAGGAGCTCTCCGAGAAAACTGCATGCACAATACGCACGCCGTGCAAACGGAAGAACAAAAAATTTAAAGGAGTCAGCGAGTTTCTACGTATGTGTGCTAGGAGGGTATGGGTCGTTTGCAAAAATGCCTATAAGTGGTGCCTAAAGCACCAAAGAAGAATTGGCCTTTAAGATTTGATCGGTTTCAGAATCCGATGCAACACAGACTACCGAACAGACCAAATTTACATCTTAAGGGCCTACATGGGCTGCATGGTCAAGTAGGTTTTTTATTACTAGGATGCCCTTTGATCAAGGTTTATCTACCGCGGTGAAGTTTGACATGTGGGACCGGGGATAACTAAAGTCACGTAAGAATCGGAAACATGGACTAAAGTGCAAAATGAAAAGCTGGCCCAACGATATTTGTGTGCATGATTTCAACATACTACTTTACCAGTGATGAGAAACCCCTAAAAAAACTAGTGATGAGAAGGCAAAACTTAATCCAAAGGGCTTTTACATTTCGTAGGTACAGTACCTAGTGGGATTTCTGAGAATTGCTTCGTGTTTTTTTTGGGTTTCCTGACTTTCTGTAATTAATTAAAGTTCATTGGCAAGGAGACAGGGAGAAAAGAGAGAGATGTGGGTAGCGTGCACCGCTCACCAATGCCTCCAGAGGCAAAATTTCGTGTTTTGACCCTTCTGCGATACAAATTCAGGATCTGACCCCGGTTGGGAAAATTTTCGGGATTTGACCCTTTCGCTACCGCCAGGGGTCCTGGCGGTAGGGTGTAGCGACCCGACCCGAATGGATCAAATCTCTGTGTTCAAGTGTCATCCCTGGATCGGTAATGCTGACACACACAGTACTTGAGGGATTTATAACAGAGTAGCAATCACACACTTATTACATCGAATGTCTCAAAAGAGAACTGATTACAATAAATATGGCTTAAGGCCATCTAAATAAGATAACAGCGGAAGGCTTGGAAGATAAGGTGAGTCCATCAACTCCAACGGCATAGCTGAGTGCACGACAACGACCTAGCACACCTTACTCTTCGTCTGAAAAGTCTGCAACATGATACGTTGCAGCCCGAAACGGGTCAGCACATGGAATATGCTGGCAATATAACACAGTAGAGCAATGAACAGAATAAATGCTAATACTACATGCATATTTGGCCGGTGGAAAAGCTCTAGGGTTATACTGTTTTGCGAAAAGCCAATTTTTCCCTACAACAAAGGAATATATTTTATTTAACTATCATGGTGGTTGTTGAACATTGAGAAGGTAAAACCCCCTCTCAATCCCAATTAAAAGTAATCATTAATCCCAACAAATTAATTTAGAGTGATGGGATTCAATATGATGATCCAAGAACCAGATACTCAAGATGTCCATAACCAGGGACACGGCTAATCATGATTAGTTTGTACACTCTGCAGAGGTTTGTGCACTTTTCCCCACAAGACTCGATCTCCTCCGTTGGATTTCTCGCACTTCATGGTGTTTGAGAAACGGATGACCGAGACACAGTCTTTCTGAAGCATTTACTCTTTACTCTGGGTAGACAGTTACACCTACTTTCCCCTACATCTGCTAGCCTACCACTGAAAGAGGTCCTGCAACATACTCAACTATGCTAGAGCCCATAATAGCTTGTGGCTGCACACGGAAGTTTCTAGCATGAATAATCTTATGATCCCTTTGAGCCTGGGTGGCGAACCAAATGGACAGCACTGGTATATCCCCAGGTGCCCAACAAGCAATCCACCCAGATGTGTATTAAAGTTGCCACCTTAAGTTGAACCATTAAAAAAAATCTCACATCTGTCATGGATACACTCAAAACCCAATCCACGTCTACGAGCATAGCATGGCAACATAAGCATAGCGTAGAAGTAACTCCCAAGGGTTTGTTATTAAAAAGGGCAATAGGTTCTACCTCATCATCTACTTCCCAGTACCCACAAGTTAATCACATCCTAATCATGCAATATTTGAGGGTCGAAACTAATGCATAAAAACTGGGTAACGAAGAAGTATGATCAATGTGTTACTTACCTTGCTGACGATCTGCAAATCCTAGAGACTCGTAGTAGCACGCTTCGCACTCCGGGTACTCTATCGCAAACAAACAATAGCATACATAAGTAATCAAGCGAAGATGCACGGGTAAAACTCAAATGAGATGATCTAACCAGAAAGTTCAACCTAAGAACTCCGGTTTGCAAAAAGAATCAAATCAAACGGAGCAACTAAACTCAAACTGCGAAAGAAACAAGCTTCGATTACTAATCTGGATTAAAGTCAAATTTTCCAGTAGCAAAAACTTGTTTAAGTTGATTAAACAGAAAGAGGGCTTCGAGACGAAGATCTAGGCGCTTGAATCGCCTGATTCCGACAAACGGGCGAAAAGTTATACTAAAACGAAAATCGGATCAGGAATCGCGATCGAAAATAATCGCGAAAACCCGTGAAAAAGAAAAACTAACGAACAGGCTAACGAACGAACGTTCGCTGTCTGCGGTTAACCAACGAAAACCGTTCGTTAAAACGAACGTACGGACGAACGTCCGCTGGATAATTAAACCGACGGAAAACCGATCTAAAAAGAATAAACCGGAATTTAAAAAAAACGAATCTAGATCTAGGGTTTACCAAAAAAAACCGAATGGTTAACCAAAAAAAAAACGACGAACGGCGGCAGCGGCTACTACCTCCGGCGAGGCTCCGGCGGGACGGCGGTGGCGGCGAGCGGCGTGCGGCGGCGAGGCGACGGGGCGGGGCGCGCGCGGTGCAGCGGCGCGGCGCGGCGGAGTGAGGCGGCGGCGCTGTAGCGGCGGCGGCGAGCGGCGGACGCGGCGGCGGCGGCTGCTGCTGCTTGCTGCTGCTGCGGCGGTGGTGGGGTGGAGGGGTCGGGCGGCATATAAAGGGGCCGGGGGGTTGGCTTGGGGCAGGGGGCGACGAGGCGGAGGCGGCGTCGGACTCCTCCGGCGAGTCCGTCTCCGGCACGGGACGGGAAGGCGGCGCGGGGCGGCTGGGCCTCGGCCCAGTGCGGTCCGGCGGATTTTTTTTTTAAATAATTCCGCGGAGAAAAACAAATAAAAGAAATACTAAACGGACTCCAAAATTCCCGAAATAAATTTTCCCCGTCCTCTAAAAATATGCCGGACGAGATGAACATTTATTTGGGCCTAAAATGCAATTTTGAAAAACGCGTATTTTTCTAAATTCAAATAAAATTGCAATAAAAATCCAAATAAAATATTTATTTGATTTTAATATTTTTCCTCCAATATTCCATTTATTTTGGAGAAGTCATATTATCTCCTCTCATATATTTTTAATATGAAATATTTTCGGAGAGAAAAATAGTTAAACCAAATTGATCCTTGTTTCAATATTTGAGAAAAATTCAAATATGAAAATGGTGAAATCCCCAACTCTCTCCGTGGTCCTTGAGTTGCTCAGGATTTCGAGGATCGCAAAACAAAATGCATTAAAATATGATATGCAATGATGATCTAATGCATAACATTCCAAATTGAAAATTTGGGATGTTACAAACCTACCCCCCTTAAGATGAATCTCGCCCTCGAGATTCGGGTTGGCTAGAAAACAGGTGTGGGTGGTCCTTCCGGAGGTCTTCTTCGCGCTCCCAGGTGGCTTCATCCTCGGTATGGTGGCTCCACTGAACTTTGCAAAACTTGATGACCTTGCTGCGTGTAACTCGGCTGGCAAACTCGAGAATTTTGACGGGTTTCTCCTCGTAGGTCAGATCACTATCCAATTGAATTGCTTCTAGGGGCATTGTATCTCTTAGAGAAATATCAGCCATCTCCGCATGGCACTTCTTTAACTGGGAAACGTGAAACACATCATGAACTCCTGACAGTCCTTCGGGTAACTCCAACTTGTAGGCAACTTCTCCCATCCGTTCCACAACACGATACGGTCCTACAAACCTCGGGGCTAACTTTCCTTTAACTCCAAAATGTTTCACTCCTCGTAAGGGTGATACTCGTAGATATGCTCTGTCTCCAATTTCATAGGTTACCTCCTTACGTTTTGAATCTGCATAACTCTTCTTCTTGGACTGGGCTACTTTCAGTCTATCTCGAATCAGCTTAACCTTCTCTTCGGACTCCTTAATCAAATCCGGTCCAAACAACTGTCGGTCTCCAACTTCATCCCACATCAACGGTGTTCTGCACCTCCTTCCATACAAAGCCTCGAAAGGTGCCATCTTCAAACTGGCTTGGTAGCTGTTGTTGTATGAGAACTCCGCGTAGGGCAGATTGTCATCCCAACTAGATCCATAATCTAGCGCACAAGCTCTTAACATGTCCTCCAGGATCTGATTGACTCTCTCGGTCTGTCCATCTGTCTGCGGATGAAAAGCTGTACTAAACTCTAGCCTGGTACCCAGAGTCTGGTGCAGCTGGCGCCAAAACTTTGAAGTAAACTGGGTTCCTCTATCTGATACGATGGTCCTTGGAACTCCGTGCAGACATACGATCCTGGTCATATATATCTTGGCCAACTTCGCACTCGTATATGTGGTTTTCACTGGAATAAAGTGAGCTACTTTGGTCAAACGATCCACTACTACCCAGATAGAATCATATCCTAATCGGGTCCTGGGTAATCCGGTGATGAAATCCATGCCAAGTTTATCCCACTTCCATTCGGGTATTGGCATAGGCTGTAGCAATCCTGCGGGCTTCTGATGCTCTGCCTTCACTCTCTGACATACATCACATACGGCTACATACTCAGCAATATCCCTCTTCATACCCGTCCACCAGAAACGCTCTTTTAAATCCAAATACATCTTGGTGTTTCCGGGGTGTATCGAGTATGGCGAGTCATGAGCCTCCTGTAGTATCAACTTCCTGATCTCGGCATTATTGGGTACATACACACGGTCCTCAAACCATAAGGTGTCGTGCTCATCTTCATGAAAACCTTTGGCTTTTCCTTTGCGCATTCTATCCTTTATCTCGGCAATTTCTTTGTCATCTTTCTGAGCTTCTCGAATCCTTCCCAATAATGTTGACTGAACTTCCATAACTGCGACAAAACCTCTAGGGACTATCCCCAAACGAAACTCCCTGAGATCTTCGGATAACCCCTTTGGTAAACCTCCGCTTTTGAGGGTATTGACATAACTCTTCCGGCTCAAAGCGTCTGCTACGACATTGGCCTTTCCTGGATGATAATGCAACTTCATATCATAATCCTTTATAAGTTCCAACCATCTCCTCTGCCTGAGGTTCAGCTCCTTCTGAGTGAAAATATACTTCAAGCTCTTGTGATCCGTGTACACATCACAACGGTTCCCAATAAGAAAATGTCTCCAAGTCTTAAGTGCATGAACTACAGCTGCTAACTCCAAGTCATGCGTGGCATAATTCAACTCATGCGGCCGAAGCTGACGTGAGGCATATGAAACAACTCTTCCTTCCTGCATAAGTACTCCTCCCAGTCCTAAGCGAGAAGCGTCGCAATACACTTGGAAATCCTTGCGTATATCTGGCAGAATCAGAACTGGGGTTGTAACCAAACGTTTCTTCAGTTCCTGAAAACTTGCCTCACATTCATCTGTCCATTTGAACTTAGTGTCCTTCTTCAGTAACTCCGTCATAGGCTTCGCAATCTTAGAAAAATTCTCGATAAATCTCCGATAATATCCTGCAAGTCCAAGAAAACTGCGGATCTCCCCCACTGAGGTGGGTGCCAACCACTCAGTGACAGACTGAACCTTAGTGGGGTCTACTGCTATACCTTCGCCCGATATAACATGTCCAAGAAATCCAACTTCCTTCAACCAAAACTCATATTTGCTGAACTTGGCATACAACTAATGTTCCCTGAGCTTCTCGAGAACTAAACGCAGATGCTCCTTGTGCTCCTCTTCATTCTTTGAGTATACCAAGATATCATCAATGAATACCACGACAAACTTATCCAAGAACTCCATGAACACCTTGTTCATCATACTCATGAAATAGGCAGGGGCATTAGTCAATCCAAATGACATAACTGTGTACTCATATAGCCCATACCGGGTGGTGAAGGCTGTCTTAGGTATATCCTGTTCTCGGATCTTCAGCTGGTGATACCCTGATCTCAGATCGATCTTGGAGAACACTTTAGCTCCTTGCAACTGATCAAACAAATCATTAATCATTGGCAGTGGGTACTTGTTCTTAATCGTCACTTCATTCAATGCGCGATAATCAACAACCATTCTCAAGGATCCATCCTTCTTCTCAACTAAGAGCACTGGGGCTCCCCACGGTGATGAACTTCGTCGAATGTAACCTTTCTCCAATAATTCCTTGATCTGCTTCTTAATCTCCTCCAGATCATTTGCGGGCATCCGGTATGGTCTCTTTGATATTGGTCCGGTGCCCGGCAACAACTCTATCAAGAATTCAATGTCTCGATCCGGCGGCATGCCTGGTAACTCCTCTGGAAATACATCTGGGTAATCCTTCACAATAGGCACCTCCTCCTGAACAACTCCCGTGAGAGAATTTACTTGGCTCCTTCTAGGCACATGCCTAGATACATACTTGATCCTTTTTCCCTCCGGGGTGGTAAGCAAAATCGACTTACTCGCACAATCGATGCTTCCTCCATACATCGATAGCCAATCCATGCCTAGTATCACATCCAATCCTTGTGACTTCAAAACTATCAGGTCTGAGGGGAAAACATGACTTCCAATGATCAATGGCATCTGAAAACATCCTTGTCTTGCCATATACTCCGCACCGGGTGATCTTACTAACATGGGTGTCCTAAGTACCTTAGTGGGCAACTTATACTTATCCACGAATCCCCTTGATATGTATGAATGCGATGCACCAGTATCGAAAAGAACAATTGCAATAAAAGACTTAACCAAAAACTTACCGATAACTGCATCAGGCTGCTCCTCAACCTCCTCCACGTTCACGTGGTTCACTTGTCCTCGGTTGAATGGATTGGGCTTCTTCCCAGCGCTTCCATTACCATTGCCGTTCTTCAATTCTGGACATTCGTTGGCATAATGTCTAGTCTTCCCGCACTTGAAACAGGTAATGTGGCTTTGATCCTTCTTGGCGGGTGTGGCTGGGTTAGAGCGGTTCTGATTGCTGCCTGCTCCATTTCCATTTCCATTCTTGTGGCCATTATGGTTGTGTGAACTTCCTCCATTGTGAGAATGGCCTCCATGGTTATGTGTATAACCTCCCGAGTTCGGGGTAAAACGGGGCTTCTGCTGAGCTCCTGAGTTGAACCTCCCTTGTCCATACTTCCTCTTGCGGCTATCAATCTGCTGCTGCTTCCCTTCAATCATAAGAGCTTTGTCTACCAACTCATGGTAGTTGTTGAATGTTGCCACCATCAACTGCATACTCAGCTCATCATTCAACCCTTCCATAAACTTCTCCTGCTTCGCGGCATCAGTGGCCACATCATCCGGGGCATAGCGAGCTAATTTACTGAACTCATCCACGTACTGCCCCACGGTACGGTTTCCCTGGCGTAAGTTGCGAAACTCACGCTTCTTCATGCTCATAGCTCCTGCTGAGACATGTGCAGTGCGGAAAGCTTGCTGAAACTGATCCCAAGTGACATTGGCTATAGGGAATGTGGCTGTGTAATTCTCCCACCATGAGGCTGCGGGTCCATCCAATTGATGTGCGGCAAAACGCACCTTCTCAGCGTCTGTGCATCCTGCGGTGGTCAACTCCCTTCCAATCCTGCGTAGCCAGTCATCCGCAACTATTGGCTCGGTGCTACTGGAAAACACCGGCGGCTGCAACCTCAGAAAACGGGCTAAGTTGTCAATTGGTGGTGGTGGCGGTGGGTTGTTGTTGTTGTTGTTGTTGCCTTGGTTCTGAACTAGTAGCTGCATCAGGGTATTCTGCTGTTGAATCAACTGAGTGAGCTCCGGTGGGAAAACAAATCCGGTGTCGCGTCTCGGAGGCATCTGATGGGTTTAGAGGGAAGAGATTAAAATAGAGTAAGGTCTAGTGAGAAGGCACTACCCATATGCACATGAGACAAACACATTCATAACACACCACTCAATTCAAGCAAGAGCATACAATCGATCTAACTACCGTTACAAAAGTGCTCGGACTATTACTATTTACATGGGGAAAATACTAATGATAATATGGTGGTCATCTAGAAATTTTGATCGGTGGAAGACTCCATGATATCCGCTCCAGCTTCGTCTTCATAATCATCATCACTACTGTCGGGGTCGGAGTCGGTGTCGTCGATGATGATGTAGTCTTCAGATCGAATTTCCTCAGGTTCGTCGTCTTCTTCTCCGGGCGCGGGGTCTCCCATGAATACTCCTAGCTTCCTTGTCAGGTCGTCATTCTTCTCCACTAGTATTGCGATTTCCTCCTCGTATCCATCGCGTGTAGACTTGAGTTCCTCTTCTAGTACAGTGGTGGTGTAGGTCCCGGTGAAGCTTGGTATTCCGATGTTCAGGTACCTAGTGACTTCCTTCAAGTGTCGTCCAAAAGGTGTGTCTTCATCCGGTTGTGTAAACTTGTTCCTTGAGTCCGCCATCCTAGAGAATAGAAGATGGAGAGAAGTCAGAAATGAGTAGAGAAGAGTGACCTATGGCTTTTCTTAGTGGTCGTGTCCTACAGTCAGCGTGTGCTCTGATACCATCTTTGTAGCGACCCGACCCGAATGGATCGAATCTCTGTGTTCAAGTGTCATCCCTGGATCGGTAATGCTGACACACACAGTACTTGAGGGATTTATAACAGAGTAGCAATCACACACTTATTACATCGAATGTCTCAAAAGAGAACTGATTACAATAAATATGGCTTAAGGCCATCTAAATAAGATAACAGCGGAAGGCTTGGAAGATAAGGTGAGTCCATCAACTCCAACGGTATAGTTGAGTGCACGACAACGACCTAGCACACCTTACTCTTCGTCTAAAAAGTCTGCAACATGATACGTTGCAGCCCGAAACGGGTCAGCACATGGAATATGCTGGCAATATAACACAGTAGAGCAATGAACAGAATAAATGCTAATACTACATGCATATTTGGCTGGTGGAAAAGCTCTAGGGTTATACTGTTTTGCGAAAAGCCAATTTTTCCCTACAACAAAGGAATATATTTTATTTAACTATCATGGTGGTTGTTGAACATTGAGAAGGTAAAAACCCCTCTCAATCCCAATTAAAAGTAATCATTAATCCCAACAAATTAATTTAGAGTGATGGGATTCAATATGATAATCCAAGAACCAGATACTCAAGATGTCCATAACCAGGGACACGGCTAATCATGATTAGTTTGTACACTCTGCAGAGGTTTGTGCACTTTTCCCCACAAGACTCGATCTCCTCCATTGGATTTCTCGCACTACATGGTGTTTGAGAAACGGATGACCGAGACACAGTCTTTCAGAAACATTTACTCTTTACTCTGGGTAGACAGTTACACCTACTTTCCCCTACATCTGCTACCCTACCACTGAAAGAGGTCATGTAACATACTCAACTATGCTAGAGCCCATAATAGCTTGTGGCTGCACACGGAAGTTTCTAGCATGAATAATCTTATGATCCCTTTGAGCCTGGGTGGCGGACCGTAGGAGGATCACACGGTATATCCCCGGGATCTCCTAGGACAACACTGGTATATCCCCAGGTGCCCAAACAAGCAATCCACCCAGATGTGTATTAAAGTTGCCACCTTAAGTTGAACCATTAAAAAATCTCACATCTGACATGGATACACTCAAAACCCAATCCACGTCTACGAGCATAGCATGGCAACATAAGCATAGCGTAGAAGTAACTCCCAAGGGTTTGTTATTAAAAAGGGCAATAGGTTCTACCTCATCATCTACTTCCCAGTACCCACAAGTTAATCACATCCTAATCATGCAATATTTGAGGGTCGAAACTAATGCATAAAAACTGGGTAAAGAAGAAGTATGATCAATGTGTTACTTGCCTTGCTGACGATCTGCAAAACCTAGGGACTCGTAGAAGCACGCTTCGCACTCCGGAAACTCTATTGCAAACAAACAATAGCATACATAAGTAATCAACGAAGATGCACAGGTAAAACCCAGATAAAAACCTAACCAGAAAGTTCAATGAAGAACTCTGGTTTGCAAAAAGAATCAAATCAAACAAAGCAACGAAACTCAAACTGCGAAGAAACAAGCTTTGATTACTAATCTGGACTAAAGTCAAATTTTACAGTAGCAAAAACTTTGTTAAGTTGGTTAAACAGAAGAGGGCTTCGAGACGAAGATCTAGGCGCTTGAATCGCCTGATTCCGACAAACAGCGAAAAGTTATACTAAAACGAAAATCGGATCAGGAATCGCGATCGAAAATAATCGCGGAAAATCCGAGAAAAAGAAAAACTAACGAACAGGCTAACGAACGAACGTTCGCTGTCTGGCGTTAACTCACGAAAACCGTTCGTTAAAACAACGTACGAACAGGCGTTCGCTAAATAACTAAACCGAAAAAAAAACGAATGAACCAATAAAATAAAAAACGCATCTAGGGTTTCTAAAAAAAACCGATCGGTTTTTACCTAAACCGAAAAAAACCAGGCGTCGGTCGGCGAGCGGCGGCTCCGGCGAGGCGAGGTGCTGCGGGCGGCGGGGTGCGGCGCGGCGGCGCGAGCGCGTGCGGCGGCGAGGCGACGGGGTGGGGCGCGCGGGCGACGGAGCGCGCGAGGCGGCGCGGCAAGCGGCGGCGGGGTGCGGCGGCTCGGCGCGGCTGGCGCGGGCTGCGGCTGCTGCGCGTGCGGGGCGGCGCTGGTGTGAGGGGTCGGGGGCGGCGGTATATAAAGGGGCCGGGGGGGCGACTTGGGCGAGGGGGCGAGGGCGACCGGGGCGGAGTCGGACTCCGGCGAGTCCGGCGCGAGCACGGCTCGCGAGGAAGGCGGCGGCGTTGCCGGGCCGGCTGGGCTTCGGCCCAGTTCGGTCTGCGAAGTTTTTTTTTTTTTAAATAAATCCTGACGCAGAAAAACAAAGAAAAGAAATACTAAACGGACTCCAAAAATCCTGAAATAAATTTTCCCCGTCCTCTAAAAAAATGCCGGACGAGATGAACATTTATTTGGGCCTAAAATGCAATTTTGAAAAACACGTATTTTTCTAAATTCAAATAAAATTGCAATAAAAATCCAAATAAGATATTTATTTGATTTTAATATTTTTCCTCCAATATTCCATTTATTTTGGAGAAGTCATATTATCTCCTCTCATATATTTTTAATATGAAATATTTTCGGAGAGAAAAATAGTTAAACCAAATTGATCCTTGTTTCAATATTTGAGAAAAATTCAAATATGAAAATGGTGAAATCCCCAACTCTCTCCGTGGTCCTTGAGTTGCTCAGGATTTCGAGGATCGCAAAACAAAATGCATTAAAATATGATATGCAATGATGATCTAATGCATAACATTCCAAATTGAAAATTTGGGATGTTACATAGGGTTAGACAGCCTACCGCCAGGGCCCCTGGCAGTAGGGTGCGACGGAGGGGGACGGCGGCCGTTTGCCCGAGCTGACGTAGATAAGTACCCTACCGCCAGGGCCCCTGGCAGTAGGCTGCCTAATCCTACCGCCAGGGGACCTGGCGGTAAGGTGTGGCTGGGTTTTGAAGTGCAAACCTTCTGTAACGAAATATTAAAGTGCCCTGGCGGTAGGTTCACCCTACCGCCAGGGGGGGCTGGCGGTAGGCTGTGTGACCCTACCGCCAGGGTCCGTGGCGGTAGGGTCCTGTGTTTTATTGTTTCAAGTTCAGTTGCTTGGTTCTTTTCAAATTCAATATGATAGCAATATCACAGATCTTAAACAATTAAACTTGGGCATCACATACACATTAACAAAACTTGAAGATAATATAGTTCCACAAATAGCAAACGGAGTTCCACAAATAGCAAACGGAGTTCCACAAATAGCAAACGGAGTTCAACTAATTAGGAAACGGAGTTCCACATAGATACACAAGTAGCAAACACACTGTTCCACAAATAAGCTACAAACGGAGTTCCACAAACGAAGTTCCAACACACAAGTAGCAAACACACCATTTCACAAACGGAGTTCCAACTACAAGAGCCAACTATCGAAGAGCAGAATCAGTTGCTCCTTCCCCTCTTGGAGGTACGGTCCTCGTTACTCTTTGAACGAGTCTCTTCAGTCTTCTTCTTGGGCCGCCGAGTAACCGGTCTCTGGAAAGGGTCCGGACTCAGCAAATCCTTCTTCTTCGGATTCCTCTTCGGCAGCTGAGATGGTTGAGATGTTTGAGTTGGTGGAGGTCCATAATCTTCATCGTACTCCTCCTCCTCGTTGCTCTCATCCTCCTCCTCCTCCCCTTCTTCATGTGTGGCCTCCTCCTCCTCCTCCTCATCCTCTTCCTCCTCCTCCTCCTCCTCCTCAACCAACCTAGACGACGAGGGAACATGGCTCGATGAACCGATGTGACCCTGTGTGGCTACAGGCTGATAAGCTTCAACCGACCCAGCTCCAGCACACCCAAGCAGCCCTACTAGCTTGCGACAACGCTTCACGAACTTCTGCACTCACAATGAAACAAGGGCATAATAAGTATCAGGTTTATGATTGCAAGTGAACAAGATGCATCTGTTCCGAGGAGGCTGAAATTGTACCTTCATCGTCCCCCTCATTTTGTTCTCAGATTGTACGCTCCCGGGGGCATCACCTAGTGCATATGAGGCTTCAAAGATGCATCTGTTTAGCTCACCAGACTGTAACGGCATAAGTCAGTCACGATGACGAATAAAATAATTTAAATACAACCGTCGGTTCAAACTTACCACTCTGTTGATGAGGGGTGCAAACTCCCTAAATCCACTGTGCATGTCTCTGATGCCGGTCTGGTAGGCCTCTTCCTCGGGGTCATCCCTCTCCAGCTCCGCGATGTCTTCCGCCGTCCACCTAGGCCTGAGACGAAGACGGTGCTTCTAGCCATCATCGTACCACCTCATGTGTCGGCCCAGGTAAGCATCCTAGTCAGTCACTTTCCTCTCCATGTCTTTCCGGTACCTCCGTCGGTTCCACTCCGTCACATGAGTTTTATGCTCCTCTTCCCAGTCTGTGATCGACTGATTCTTCTGCCGGCTCATCCTGCAAGGCATAGGCCACAAGAAACATCATAATAAAGTCGCCACGCAATGAAATCATGGGCACGGAGAACAAAGCGCTCACAGGTGGAGCGCGTGGCCGCCGGTATCGGTGGGCGGGCCCGGTGGGGTATGCTGATACATCCCAAACTGCGTGGCCACACGGTGTGGCAAGTGCCACTCGACGGCGTACACATAGATCATGGGCACGATGCACCGCTAGAGACCACGGTCCGCATCGCACATCACGTTCAGATCGAAGTCCCACTCTCGGTCATGATACGGCCACCAGTTTACCTATTACATATACGGTTGTAAGTTCCCACTCTCGGTCAAAAGTGGAATCAAAGAGAAAGGTGTTGAGCGAGTTCATATACCTGCGTATGCGTCAAAGCGTCCAACTCGTTGGTGTAGGTCTTGTACGAAGTCTTGTTTAGGCCCGTGTAGAGATTGACAACGTCCCACTCGTAAGGTACGGTGGGGTATCGAGTCTCGTCGCCGTCTTCGCTATAGGCACCCCATGGGCGTCTTGGCATCTTCTCCGGACGCCCCACCGGCAGCCGCTCCCACATCCAAATGGAGAAGGCCCAGACAAAGCCACCCATATTGGACTTGTCTCCCGTCCTCTGCGTTGCGTCGTCAAGCTGCAAAACATCAAATGAGGATCAGATATAACAAAATGTCATGGACATACTTTCGTAGGTAGGCAATTAGATACTCTCTTACCGAACGGTATAGGTAGGCGAGAGATGCGGTCCCCCAACTGTACCCTGCATCCCAGTCGGCTAGGAAAAACAGATACGACCAGTTGGCAGAGTTCCCGGAGCTGTCTGGAAACACGACCTCCATGAGAAGATACCACAGGTAGGCCCTCGCGTACCACTCCACAGTCGTCTCATCTGCGCCTTCGGGGCATGTCTTTCGTTGCTCCGAGAGCCAGGGCAACGATACACCGGATGTACGGTTACCCTTAGCACCGGGGCAGTCGCCGATGAGGGTGGCAACCCTCTGCTGCCAGTTGGTCCTCTCCACTCGCCCGGTGAGTGCATGACCCTCGATCGGCATGGCAGTAATCATCGACCAATCCTCGAGGGTCACCGTCATCTCCCCGCATGGCAGATGGAAAGAATGGGTCTCCGGTCGCCACCGGTCAATCAAAGCTGTCAGAGCTGCGTGGACAAGCGTCGGCAGCTGACGCTTGAACTGCAACACGAAACCCAACAGTCGGGCTCTCTTGAAGAACGGCGCGTAGCGCTCGTCGTAGTCCATATGCCCATGAACCCCGTGACCCCTCATGCGCAGTGGCTGGAGCATCTGTCAAAAAGTGAACGCCAAAAGTTAGGAAATTATTTTCATCAATCCGAAAACTTTGATCAATATTTCATTCATATCACTTACCTCTCCGTTCTCTATGAAACGGGCACGATGACCCTTGTCGAATGCCCAGTCCAGCATGGAGTACCGTGGGCTGATGTTGTCCGCAAGAGGTGGCCGCCTTAATAAAATTTCATAAACAAAAGCATCATAAGCATAAGCGTACATAAACAAAAAATGAAATCAAATCATATCAACATGCATCATATCAAAATAAAATCTTAAGCATATTCCTCCAACAACATCTACTACACATGATGGATCGAATCATATCAACATGCATCATATCAAAAAAAAATCCGCCAACATGCATCATATCATCATATTTTTAAACAATTTTTTTTTAAATAGAGTTCATCTTGAATGTATTATCTCCAAACAACATCTTCATATCATCATATCAACATGCATCATAAAACTACAATCAAGTCCTCCCACATGCATTACATCATAATTTTTTTAACAAAAAAAATTATGAACTAGGGTTCATCTTCACACTAACATATGAACTATTGATTAGAGTTCATATTCAATACCACTAGTTACTAAAGAACTAAGAACTAGAACTACAATCAAGCTAAAACAATCTTAGGTGAATTTTTTTTTCCAATCTAAGTTCAAAAATATGAGGGATTTCAAGCAAATAATGCGTCGAATCGGAAGCAAGTTTGCAAAAACTAATTGGAGGGATTGGAGGAGCTTACGTTTATCTCTTCGGGGCCATCTCGATCCGCAAAAACCATGAAGAAACGGTGAAGATCCGAGGGGGAGAGTGGAGGAGATGAGAGAGGGAGAGAGGGGCGAGTTGGGGGAGAAAGAAAGGAAACTGCCGATGGGGGGAGGGGGAGGGGTGGGGAGATGGGCAGGGGTGCGGGGTCTCGGGCGAAATAACTGCCCGGACCCTACCGCCAGGGGTCCTGGCGGTAGGGTTAGACAGGCTACCGCCAGGTGCCCTGGCGGTAGGGTGCGACGAAGGGGGACGGCGGTCGTCTCCGCGTGCTGACGTGGATTAGTACCCTACCGCCAGGGCCCCTGGCGGTAAGAAAAAGGGTCAAATCCCGAAATTTTTCCCAACCGGGGTCAGATCCTGAATTTGTATCACAAAAGAGTCCAAACCCGAAATTTTGCCCCTCCAGAACGCGACAATATGGCACCAAGAAAAGCTTGCCTTCGCTTTTATTTTCACAGTTTCAGCCCTGATGCCGCTGCTGCTGCACGGCAGAGTAGCTCCATAGGCCTCACGGCTCGTACACTGGAGCAGCAAAGCCTATAGGCCACCAGAGGGGAGCTGATAGAAGATGACATGAACCCCATGCATGCTTTCCCGAGCTCCTCCTGCTTTCCTCGCGCTCGCCGACGAGGCCAATCACCAAACTGGAACCCTGGAAGGCCTGCAAACTATCATCTGAATCGAATCGCTTCCCATTTTTAGTCACCTGTCCTGTCCTGTCCGACCCCTCTTGTTTTTACTGCCGCGCACCGTAAATTCAACGGTCAATGGAACAACGACACCGCAGTGAACGCGCTGTGGAGATAAAATTACCTCTCGGCAGAACAGAGGAAGCTACACGCGTACACACTACACTGCCTCGTCTTCTCTTGGCTGCTCGTCGCCAATGGAGCTCCCGTCCGCGGCTTCCTCGCCCTCCACCTACAAGCTGGTGGACACGTACAAGAAGGCGGCGGCCACGGCGGCGTCCGTGACAGCGTACGCCGTGCTGGCGCGCGAGCTCCTGCCGCCCGACCTGTGAGCCGTCGTCAGCTGGGGCGCCTCGCTCGTGCGCGGCCACCTCCAGCCCCCGCCCGCCCAGCGCCGCACCGTCGTCGTCAAGCGCCTGGACGGCTGCGCCATCAACTGCGCCAAGATCAACTCCTTCTACGACGACGTCAACGAGCACCTGACCACCAGGATCGACCCGCAGTCCATGCGCCGGCTCTGCCTCAGCGGCAGCGGCGCCACGAAGGTCATGTCCATGGACAGCGGCGACTCCATGACCGATGTCTTCGAGGGCGTCCAGTTCACGTGGACGTCCGTCTCGGGGGATGGCCGCAAAGGGCCGGACTCGCTGGAGCTCACCTTCGACGCGGAACACACGGACATGGCGCTGGGCAGGTACGTGCCCTCCATCACGGCCGCGGTGGAGCAGGCGCGGCGTCGTGACTGCGCGCTCAAGATCTTCATGAACGAGGGTTTGTCGTGGCGCGGGATCAGCCACAACCACCCGGCCACGTTCGACACGCTCGCCATGGACCCGCCCACCAAGCAGGCCGTCATCGCCAACCTCGAGAGGTTCTT
Organism: Thinopyrum elongatum; assembly: GCA_011799875.1. Classification (NCBI taxonomy): domain Eukaryota; kingdom Viridiplantae; phylum Streptophyta; class Magnoliopsida; order Poales; family Poaceae; genus Thinopyrum; species Thinopyrum elongatum. Next base: position 232,294,325 of record CM022298.1, read on the forward strand.
GAAGCGCAAGGAGTGCTACCGGCGGATCGGCAAGGCATGGAAGCGCGGCTACCTTCTCTACGGCCCGCCGGGCACCGGCAAGTCCAGCCTGGTTGCCGCCGTGGCTAACTACCTCCGGTTCAACCTCTACGACCTCGACCTCTCCGAGGTGTGCTACAACGCCGCGCTGCAGAAGCTGCTCATCGGTATGCCCGACAGGTCCATCCTTGTCATCGAGGACATCGACTGCTGCTTCAGCGCCACGTCCAGGGAAGGTGGCAAGGAGCGCAAGACGCTGGCGCGGGCCGACTATGGCCATGGCGACGATGACTCTGACGACTGCTCGAACAAGGTACTCCCTCCGTTCCTAAATACTCCTACGTTACATAGGAACAAAAGAAGCATCGATCTTTGATTGGTGAACACACACATTATCTTCTGATGAGCGTCTGAACATTCTGTCTCTGAATGCCAACATGGAATGGCAGAGTATCACACTGTCGGGGCTGCTCAACTTCATCGACGGGCTGTGGTCGGCGAGCGGCAAGGAGCGCGTCGTCCTGGGCGCATGGACATGCACATCTACATAGGCTACTGTGGCTGGGAGGCGTTCAGGACGCTGGCTCGGAACTACTTCGTCGTCGACGACCACCCTCTGTTCCCGGAGATACAGGAACTGCTTGCCGAGGTGGAGGTGACGCCAGCCGAGGTGTCCGAGATGCTGCTGCGGAACGAGGACGCCGACATCGCGCTCCTCGGGCTAGTTGAGTTTCTCACAGCCAAGAAGCAGGGGGAGAAAGATTCAGTTAAGGCATGAAGGCGAGTGGTACCAGCCAGTGCAAAGAAAAAGATCAATGCTTTCTGTTTTGCGAGTAATTTGCAGTGCGGACGAATCTTGTCCTAATTTCTACTATGTTCGTATTAATTGTTAGTCCTAAGTGATCATTCTCCTGCTGGCAAGCATCGATACCTGCTGTGTTAACTGCTGGTCTGTCGTTCTTTACCCAGTAGCAGTTGTTTGTCTCCAAATGTTTGGGAACTGATTTGGACTTAAGTAGTGAATTATTTGGGAATGAAATGCGTTCTTAGTCCATTAACTCAAAGTGGTTGCACACTTTAAGACAAGAACTCGAAAACTGGTTAAATTTAGTTTATAAACTTGTTTATTTGATCAGATAAACCAAAAAGTGGTTGCACACCTTAGGCCAAGAACTCAAAGTGGTTGCATGTTTCAGGAGAGTTTCACCACCATGCCTTTGACTCATGATGACTTCTTGGTACCGGTGAATTACAATAACTCATAATACATTAAATTGTTTTTTGAATAAGAAGGTAGATTATTCTCTACCTTATGCATTCAAAACGGGTCGAGGCCCGAATGACCGGAGTCATTTACATGAAGGTGATGTGAGCACCGCACTGAACGTGCAGTAGGCCACCACCAGACCTTGAAAGAAACAGAAAAAAGAAAGAAGAAGAGAACATGAGAAGAGGGAGGGGGTGGTGATAGTCTAACTACGGCACATCTCTCTCGCCCAGGTTTTTAGGATCTCCTTCTCATTTTCTCTTGGTGTACGAACACCCCAAAATGTGAGTAGCTCGGAAATCTCCCTGAAGGTCCTACTGTCACGCCAGATCTCATTATGAAAGACTTGTGCGTTCCTGGCGCGCCAGAGGGCCACTGCGCATGCCGCAAAGAAGATGTTCCAGAGCCTACCATATAGGCTTTGTGGCACCGGTGAGGTGATGAAGTCGTTGATTGTTGTGGCTGAAACTTCATTGTCGATGAGCTTTGCCTTGGACCAAACCGCGTGGGCAGGTTGGCACGTGAGCATAATGTGATGCATGGTCTCAGCCGCTGGACTGCGGTCACAGCCGTTGTGTTTCACAACTCTCGTCTAGTGTTTCTGGAGCATGTTATTCCTCGTGTTGTGTCTGTCCTTGAGAGCAATCCGGAGGAAGATGCGGTGCCTTTTGGGTATGATTTTATTCCAAATGAATGACGCCATCGGGCAGTCTAGACCCCTGAAAGTAAGCAGCCGGTAGAAGTATGCCGTGGACAACTTCTGCTGCAATGCAACTGGCGTTCTGACGTCTGGTTTATCAGCCTCTGGTGAGATGTGGAGGAGCACACTGTTGAGGGCTTGTAACTCTTGGGAGGCAGTAGCAGAGAGGTTCGGATGTAGCTGTATCATCCAACATCCATTTGCGTGTTGGGAGGCAATGGTGCATGACCTGGAAGCGGAGAAAGTGTATAGCATCGGGAAGCAGAACATGAGACGTCCATAGTCCAGCCATAGGTCGCACCAGAACGAGATGTTAGTGCCATCGCCGAGCTCGCATCTTGTAGCCTGCTGAACAAGGTGCATACATGACTTGAGGCAGCGCCATATAGCAGTATCCCCACTCTGCGGGCTGGTAGGTATGGCCCTATGACAGTTCTTGGAAGCAAACCACTGATAGCAGGGTACATTATTGTGTTGAAGGATCTGCGCCAAAACCTTGCAAACCATAGCCTTGTTGTGAGAAGCAAGATCGCGAACCCCTTGTCCACCATTCTGTCTTGGAAGCGTGACAAGATCCCAAGCGACGAGGCATTGGCCCCCCATCACGTGGTTCTTGCCTTGCCACAAGAACCCTCTCAAGATTTGCTCCAATCTGTCCAGGGACTGCTTGGGCCATAAAAAGCATCCCATGAAATAGCTGGGAATTGACGCGAGGACAACGTTGATCAAGGTGAGCCTCCCTCCCATGACAGAAAAGTGGCCAGCCAGCCCGACAGCCTTCTGTCAACTCGGTGGATGATTGGCATTAGCAAACCATGAGTGATCTTATGAGTAGAGAGGGGTAGCCCTAGGTATGTGCAGGGGAAAGACACAGACTGGCATTGAAGGATGTGAGTAATCTACCGGCAGGTTGGCTGGTCTAGGCATATAGGTACAAAGGTGCTTTTCTGAAAGTTGATGGTGAGCCTAGTGAATTTTGCAAAAGTATCTAGGATTCTCTTGACGATGCTAATCTGCTGCCTGTCTGTAACGCCCGGATATTTAAGCTACAGTAACCTTCTGCTAATGATGCCATGTCATCACATTACTGTTGCTAATCCTCGGTTGATCCCAATCACAATCCAAATTCAAATTTAAAACAAAAGTCCAAAATTAAAATTTCTCAAACATGCAAAATAAAATGTTCAAAGTGTTTAAAATATTCCATAACTAATTATGGTGGTGACCCAACATTTTTATAAAGTGATTAATTGCCCTAAAGTAAATAAAACATGGGCTAAAAACAATTATTAACTGCTTTTAAATAATAAACAAATATAAAACTATTTTATGTAGTTGCCAAATTATTTGCAGCACTAGTCTTATTACTAATGCTAATTTAGGGGCTAATTATATATTTTATAAAACTAAAAATAAAATGACACTAAAAGAAAACAGAAAATGTTAAAGAGAAAACAAAAAAAAGAAAAGAAGCAAAAGAAAAGGAAACCCCCTGACTCCCCCTAGGCCTTGGCCCACCCAGCCGGCCCAGCAGCCCAGCCTGCCCCCTCCCTTGTCGTCTACCTCGCTACAGGGGGCAGACCGGGAGCGACCGAGCCATCCCCGCCGAACCCGCTTGCCGGCGAGGATAAGGGCCCCCGCCTCGTCGGTTCCCTCCTGCTTCATCCACTCCGCTCGCCCCACTCCCCTCTCTCCCCCTCCGCCTAGCCCCTCACCCAGATCCACCTCCTTCCCCCCCTCATCCGAGCGTCGCCGTCGTCGCTCGCCATCGTCAACACGGCCACCGGCCGCGTCTCACTGCCTCGACCTGTCCACGAGGACCGTCGCCGTCTGCTGCGTCCACTGCGGCGTCTAACACGAGCCGGAGGCCGCCCACGACCCCACCTCGCCCCATCTCCTACCTCGGCTCCGACGCACTCCGGCGACAGATCCGGCGACCTTGAGCGCCCCCCCCCCCCCGAGCCCGCGCACGCACATCTGCAGGCTCCTGGTGAGCCGCGCGTCCCTCTCCCCTCCTCCCCTTCCCTTGTCATGCACCGTAGCTAACCATGCCTGTGACTCATGATGACTTCTTGGTACCGGTGAATTACGATAACTCATAATACATTAAATTGTTTTTTTGAATAAAAAGGTAGATTATTCTCTACCTTATGCATTCAAAACGGGCCGAGGCCTGAATGTCCAGAGTCATTTATATTAGAAGGGAGAGAGGGATTGGCGGAATAGTTTATGTATGATGGATGTCTTATTGAGTCTCGAGGGCGAGTATATATTGAGTACAAGACTTGGAGGGCAAGAAGGCTTTCCTGGAGATAAGGTAGGAGATAGATTACAAATCCTAGACTATCAAATACATGTAACCGAAATATATCTCTAACATCCCCCCGTAGTCATAGCAGTAGCGTCACAGACAACTGGAGCGTCGCAGACGGTCAGAATGGAGAGAATAGCAGCCGACGGGCTGACATCCCCCCGCTGTCATAGCGAGAGCATCGTGGACGGTGTCGCATCGCGGACGCGTTGACTATAGAGGAAGCCGACGAGTTGCTCAAGCGGATGATAGCCCTTTGTGCCGTTGTCGAGGTAGCCGAGAGCGTGGGTGGTGTAGCCGTGGTCGAGGTAGCCGTGCGAAGAACGCCGTGGTCGATGTCGAGTCGGGGTAGCCGGTGTCGAGGTAGTCGCCGTGGAGCCGCGGGCGCAAGGAGGCGCCGAGTTAGTCATGGGCGCAGTGGTGTCGAAGTAGTGTGCGCCAGGTAGAGGACGGTGTTGACGACGCATCACGGCAGGTTTGCCAAGCCCGGGGACACATCGTGGGTGAAGGCACGCATTGGTGTTGCCAGCACCGGGCATGTGTAGACGGACGGAGATGAAGTTGACGAAGCGCCGCTCCTGGCTTGCCAGGCCTGGGGACATGTCGTGGACGAAGGCACGCATCGATGTTGCCAGCACCGGGCATGCGTAGACGGGGACCTGCACAAGTTGTACGCCATGTCAGAGAAGTCGGAGGGGCCAGCAGAGAAGAACTCGATGACGATTGCGGTGTCCATCGACGCGTGGCCGATGTCTCCAACGGTGGTCGGGGTAGATGACGGCGACGCTGACGACAGGCTGGTGCTGGACGAAGACGAAGGAGGTAGATGGGCGGCGGCGGCTACGGGGGTAGCGGCGGCAACGACCAAAGAAGAGCGGCAGCAGCGGCTGCTACGTTAGGAGCGCGGCGGCGAAGCTCGAAGTAGGCGAGGAACCCGACAGCGTGACAAAGACCGGCGCGGACGGTGGCATTCCCACGCCAAGGGAGGCGGCGCGGCGCATACCACGGGAAGTCGACACGCGGGGATGGCGGTGGACCGCGAGCCGCGGCTCTACGGCCCGAAGAGGTGATGCAGCGGCAGCAGGCGGGTCGGGGCGACGTCGGGAAGACCTCGAGGTGGTAGCGGGGACCGTGGGCTGCAGCGCTACAACTCGAAGGGGCGGCGCAGCGGCGGAGCGCGGGTTGGTGCACTACAGGGACGGACTCGGGGCGGCGGCGGGGACCACGTATCGCGGCACTACGGCCCGAAGGGGCGACACAGTAATGACGCGTGAGTCGATGCAGTCATGAGGAGAACCACGGGACGACGACACTGCGGCCCGATGGGGCGACGCAGCGGCAGCCCGTTGCTCGATCGGTGGAGGGGTGCGCTGAACTCGGGGACGATCTTCACGGGACCTGCAGAGGCGCGAGCAACCGACAGGCCAAGTCGGTCGCGGGGCGTAGATGAGACGGATCACGGTGACCAGCGGGTGATCAAGCCGATCGTGCGCGAGGTCGGGGACGGCGCTCGGTGGAGGCGGGGTGGCGGCGGAGTTCGAGATGAAGCTGGCGACGACGGACGACATGGGACGTCGTACACACGAGCACGTCAGCACCGGCACCCGGGCTGCCAAAGCAGCGCCGGCGCCCGGGCAGCGAGGCCCGAGCGACCAACGTAGCAGCGGCGCCCGAGCTGAGGTAGCCGACGAGCCTGATGCAGCTGTCCCGACGCAGCCGGGGATGAGGCCGACGAGGCAGACCGCAAGGCCGCCGTGCAGATGTGGCAGAGGCGGGTGGCCTGGATCGATGGGCGGGCCAGCGCGCGAACAATGGCTATGATGGGCCGCCGCATGGCGCGAGGCCGCCGGGTCGGGGCGATGCAGGAATTCCGGTCGGAGCAGGTCGACGGGCGGGCCGGCACGCGGACGACGACCGTGAGGGGCCGTCTGTCGCGCGAGGCCGCCGGATCGATGAAGGAGACGGCCGGCCACACCGGTGTCGGAGTAGAGGCGCGCGGGTGTCGACGGCGGCGATTGGTGAAGCAAAACGATCAAACATAGATCGGAAAACCAAAAAGAAAACACCGATCAAGGTGACCAACGGGAGAGAGAAAAACCCGGATCAAGAGATCAGGAAAAAGACTCTCTAGGGCAGCCGGTCAACATGACTAGCGGATGAACCCTAGGTACGGGCGGCGCGGCCGCCGGCGGCGGTCATGCAGGCCGACCGCCCCGGGGGCGGCGCGCGGGTGCGTAAGCGGCGGCGGCTAGGGTTTAGGATCGAGGTAAGGCTGATACCATGTTAGAAGGGAGAGAGGGATAGGCGGAATAGTTTTTGTATGATGGATGTATTATTGAGTCTCGAGGGCGAGTATATATTGAGTACAACACTTGGAGGGCAAGAAGCCTCTCCTGGAGATAAGGTAGGAGATGGATTACAAATCCTAGACTATCAAATACATGTAACCCAAATATATCTCTAACAATTTACATGAAGGTGATGTGAGCACCGCACTGAACATGCAGTAGGCCACTACATGACCTTGAAAGAAACAAAAAAAAGAAAGAAGAAGAGAACAAGAGAAGAGGGAGGGGGTGGTGATAGTCTAACTACGACACATCTCTCTGGCCCAGGTTTTTAGGATCTCCTTCTCATTTTCTCCTGGTGCACGAACACCCCAAAGTGTGAGTAGCTCGGAAATCTCCCTGAAGGTCCTACTGTCATGCCAGATCTCATCATGAAAGACTTGTGCATTCCTGGCGCGCCAGAGGGCCACTACGCATGCCGCAAAGAAGATGTTCCAGAGCCTACCATATAGGCTTTGTGGCACCGGTGAGGTGATGAAGTCGTTGATTGTTGTGGCTGAAACTGCATTGTCGATGAGCTTTGCCTTGGACCAAACCGCGTGGGCAGGTTGGCACCTGAGCATAATGTGATGCATGGTCTCAGCTGCTGGATAGCGGTCGCAGCCGTTGTGTTTCACAACTCTTGTCCAGTGTTTCCGGAGCATGTTATTCCTCGTGTTGTGTCTGTCCTTGAGAGCAATCCGGAGGAAGATGCGGTGCCTTTTGGGTATGATTTTATTCCAAATGAATGACGCCATCGGGTAGTCTAGACCCCTTAAAGTAAGCAGCCGGTAGAAGTATGTCGTGGACAACTTCTGTTGCAATGCAACTAGCCTTCTGACGTCTGGTTTATCAGCCTCTAGTGAGATGTGGAGGAGCACACTGTTGAGGGCTTGTAACTCTTGGGAGGCAGTAGCAGAGAGGTTCGGATGTAGTTGTATCATCTAACATCCATTTGCGTGTTGGGAGGCAATGGTGCATGACCTAGAAGCGGAGAAAGTGTATAGCATCAGGAAGCAGAACATGAGATGTCCACAGTCCAGCCATAGGTCGCACCAGAACGAGATGTTAGTGCCATCGCCGAGCTCGCATCTTGTAGCCTGCTGAACAAGGTGCAAACATGACTTTAGGCAGCGCCATATAGCAGTATCCCCACTCTGCGGGCTGGTAGGTATGGCCTTATGACAGTACTTGGAAGCAAACCACTGATAGCAGGGTACATTATTGTGTTGAAGGATCTGCGCCAAAACCTTGCAAACCATAGCTTTGTTGTGAGAAGCAAGATTGCGAACCCCCAGACCACCATTCTGTCTCGGAAGCATGACGAGATCCCAAGCGACGAGGCATTGGCCCCCTATCGCTTGGTTCTTGCCTTGTCATAAGAACCGTCTCAAGATTTGCTCCAATCTGTCCATGAACTGCTTGGGCCATAAAAAGCATCCCATGAAATAGCTGAGAATTGACGCAAGGACAACGTTGACCAAGGTGAGCCTCCCTCCCCATGACAGAAAAGTGGCTAGCCAGCCCGACAGCCGTCTGTCAACTCGGTGGATGATTGCATTAGCAAACCTTGAGTGATCTTATGAGTAGAAAGGGTTAGCCCTGTAAGTGAATCTAGTGCCCCTTAGTGATTTTGGTGTGTTGAAGACTTATAGGTTAAGGGACTAATGTATTTGTGAGTGTACACAGGTCTAATAAGCCTCAGAGGAGTTTGATTTACCCGATGAATGTCGACCCCTAAAAATGAATGTCCTCATTTGAAGATTATGGTTTTCTTGAAGACTTTGAAAATGAGAAAATTGGTGTGACCTTGAAGACATTGATATTCATGCGAGGATTATGAAGCATGAAGACTTTTTGTTTTTGTAGTTTCATTTTCTCTTTCTTGAGTCATAGGAAACACCGTACTGTTAAAGGGGGTCAAGGTAATACTAAGGAAACAGTTTCCAAGTGATGCTCATCTCAAAACCTACACATACCCAATCCTTCGAGTGAAGCCTTTGGAAATCTCATACAGTTCAATCAATTTCTTCAGTAACAGAGACGAAGATCTTCTGTTCTCTGAGGAATTTGTTCTGACTGAGGAGTTAGGAATTCGCCAGTGCGGATTGCCTACAAGTGAGGAACATGATAGCCCTGAGGAATTTGAGAGCTCAAATTTCCGACCGTTGCTGTGCTACGTGCCGGCTATCCCAAATATCTTATCCACCTAACGGTCATATCATTGAAGGGCATTTATGTCTTATCATGTCGGGCTGCTCCCTGGCTATAAATAGCCGCCCCCTACAATCACTAGTTGGTTGGCTGCTCCGAGAGAAACTAACACTTGTCATTTAGAGCATCGCATCCTTCGAGGACGTTGAGAGAAAATCATCAGTGTGGAAAAACCCAAAACCCCAACACCTAAAACCCAAAGTGATTGAGCATCACTGAAGAGATTGTTCCTGTGTGGAACTGACGCTTGTTACCTTTGAAGACTGTGCATCTTCCAAACGGTTAGGCATCAAGGTCTAGAGCATCCAAGAGGAATTGTGGATCATCGGGTAACCTAGTCTGTGAAGGTTGGGAAGTCACCTGAAGACTTACCACTAGTGATTGGGCAAGGTCGGTGTGACCTTAGCTCAAGGAGAATACAGTAAGGACTGTGTGTCCTTTGGTTTAAATACCAAGCTGCCCCAACCAGACGTACAACTGTCACGGCAGTTGGAACTGGTCTACCAAATCACTGTCTTCACCGAGCTACTGGTTCTATTTCCTCAACCCTTTCATTTCCTTGCTCATATGTTGATGAAATTGATCGTTACTATTTGAAGACTTTGACTAAAGACTTTCTCAATTTCCTCAATCCTATTTCTTCAGTCATCTTGTCTTCTGCCTGCTTATCCTGTTTACACGCTACCTGTGCTCTGTGTATTTTTCATTTCATCATGATGACCATGCTACTATCTTGTTATGCATGCACCTGAGTACTTATTCTGCTGCTTATAGTTCGTCACTTAGCAAATTCCTCAAGTAGTATTTCCTCAGTGACGAATTTGTAAAAATCGCCTATTCACCCCCCCTCTAGTCGATATAACGCACTTTCAATTAGTATCAGAGTGAGGTACTCCCTTGTTCTGTGTGATTTTGGTTTAACCACCTGGAGTTTTAGTTATGTCGACTGCAGGCATGATCAAGGTCTCGGTTGGGTGTCCTACCTTCGATGGGACGAACTACCCCTACTGGAAGAACAAGATGCGCATGCATCTTGAGGCTATTGACAACGATCTCTGGTACGTCGTGGAAAATGGCGTTCCCTCCGTCACTCCTTCCGTGAACGCTGCTGATGTGAAGAGATTCAAGCAACTCGACTCTCAAGCGAAGAATATCATATGTGGCCATCAGAGCAAAGGATAGTACGGCAGAGTGAGTGGTTTGGAGTCTGCAATGCTTATCTGGGATGTCCAAGGTCAACGAAGGAATCTCAACCCAACGTGATTCTTGAGTTGATGTTCTTCGCAATCTCTTCAACCGCTTCAACAGACTCGACAACGAAAATGTTTAGCAAACCTTCGATCGCCTCACTGACATCTCAAATGAGCTTGAAGCACTTGGTGCCACTGACATCACTGACCATGAGGTGGTGAAGAAATTGCTGAGATCACTTGATTCCTCATTCGATACACTGGCACTGATGATTCAAGAACGTGGAGACTACAAGTCACAACATCCTGCTGATATCCTTGAGAGGCTGAACACTCATGAATTCGAACAAGCTGAGAAGAGAGACCTCTACAGGCCAAGCTATGGAAGATCACGCGCACTGAAGGCCAAGGCAATTTCCTCATCTGAAGGATAAGATTCTGATAGCAGCCTTGGTGACCCTGAAGAACTAAGCCAGGAGCTAGCAATGCTCATGAGGAAATTCCAAAAGTTCTCAAGGCGTAGCCGCTTTGGAAAATCTTCAAGAGGTGATGACATGAGATCAAATTCTTCATCCTGCGACTACAAGAAGAGGACTTGCCACAAATGCAAGAAGCTTGGTCACTACATAACTGATTGTCCTTAGTGGGCGAAAGAATCAAAGAAGAAGAAGTACAAGGATGACAATTTAGACGACTCAAAGAAAAAGAAGAAATCTTCAAAGTCTTCATCGTCAAAATCTTCAAAGACTTCATCTCACAAGAAGAGCAGTTCCAAAAAGGCTCGGGTATTTATTGGCAAGGAAATGGACTCTGAAGCTGAATCTGAGGAAAATGAGAAAGAGGAGGAATCTGAGGAGTCAGACTCTGGTGTGGCGAGCCTAGCTCTCGCTACTGCTTTCGTCAGCAAGTCCATCTTCAACACTGAGGAAAATGGCTACCCCAACACTGCTAACGGTGGCGACGATGACTATACTCCCACCTATTGCTTCATGGCAAAAGGTGCCAAGGTACTAAAGTATTCCTTCTCTGAATCAAGTGAGGATGAATCTGATGAAAATCTCAAACCTAGCTATTCCAAACTTGCTACTATTGCCATAAAACAACAAAAGGCTATGGAAAAGGTTCAAAATCTGCTAGACAAAAGCGATGACCTGTTGGGTGAGGAAATGAATCGAACTCAAACTCTGACTGATAATCTTCAACAACTACTGTCTAAGTTTGATAACCTTCAAGGTTATCATGAAACACTCTTAGCCGATCATGAGAAGCTTTCTTATGAATTTCTTCAGAGAAAGCAAGATCTTGAGAAACTAAGAGTGAGTCATGAAGATCTTCAGAAGGAAAATGATTCATTACTTGCTCAACAGATCAGTTCCGCTCAGGAAGAATTTATTCCACCATGTTTGAAATGCATTGAACGTGAATCTGCTAATTCTTCACCTGAAAGTTCAAATGCTTCTATTGCTGCAAATTCTTCAACTATCTCTGTGGTCACAAATTCCTCATCTGAGGGTACCACAAGTATGACTGACGAAAATGCAGGGTTCAAGGAATTGTATGTGACAGGCATGTACAAAAGCCTCAAAGGGCATCAGACACTTTGTGATGTAATCTTGAACAGGAACCCTAGGAAAGAGGGTATTGCCTTTGAGAGGAAACTCACTGCCGATGGAACCTACCGGAAACCTGAGCAGTATCCCAAAACCACATGGGTTGCTGCAAAAGGACCTCCCGTGGATCCATCCACTTTATCTGGCTTTACATGTGAATCTTCATATTCATCTGATGAGTCATTTGACTCCAACTATAAGCTGTTCAAAAATCAGTATGGTGAAGTATTTCCTAGATATGTTGGAACTAACTGCAGGAACGGTCCTCCTATGAAGAAAATCTGGGTTCCCAAAAGGTGCCTTGAAAGTCTTCAGGTGAATGTCCTCATGACACCACCTGTGAAGAATAGGAACCCAGATCAAATTCTTCATATGGATCAAAATCTTCATATGGATAAAATCTTCATATGGATCTAATTCCTCATATGAACATCGTCATGCTAATGCATCTGTTTCGTAGGGAAACTCTAAGAGTCGTGAATATGTGCATTATTCGTCAAATCATCATGTTCATAAGTCCTCGAAGAATTTCTATGCTTATTCATATGCATACTCTAACCCCTCTTCTGTGAAACGAAGTGCACTGGCTTCAATGCCACCTTTCTCTTATGGAGCTCGCAGAATGATGAACTCTTTGCCACCCCTCCAGATGTGGGTGGTGAAGAAAAAGAACTAATCTCTTATGCAAGGTCAGGTCTCCAGACGAACTTGAACGTCTGAAGAATTTGCTGGAGACCTGATTATGCTTGAAAGGACGCATGCTAATCATGAAGAAATGGTTTAGTCGTTTCTCATGTCCTCATACTGCTATATCTATTGCACTATTTGATGAAATTCTATCTAATGAATTTGATGTCATATTCTTCACTCCGAAGTATATGAGTTCGTAAGATGCACTAATTCATATGCAGGATGAAACACCCAAAGCTACTGAGTGGGTCCTCGACAGTGGATGTACAAATCACATGACCGGTGACAAGAGCTTACTGATGGACTCTGCTCTATCTCCATCGCATCTGAAGCATATCACCTATGCTGACAAAGGCAAAAGCAAGGTATTGGGTCTAGGTAGGGTTGCAATCTAAAAGGATCGACACATGGACAAAGTCATGCTTGTCGAGTACCTCGGATTCAACCTCATGTCTGTCTCAATGCTTTGTGATCTTGATATGGTTGTCGTCTTTGGCAAATATCGCTGCTTAGTGCTCATGGAATCTGACAATTCCAAATTCTTCGAAGGCTTTAGGAGAGGAGACTTGTATATTGTTGATTTCTCTGCAGGACCACAGCCCGCCACATGTCTACTTGCAAAAGCTTCAGAATGCTGGCTATGGCATCATCGACTCAGTCATGTTGGCATGAGGAACTTGCACTTGCTTGTGAAGAAGAAGCACGTCATTGGCATTAAGGGTGTCAAATTCCTCAAAGATCATCTTTGCGGGGCTTGTGAGGCTGGAAAGATGACCTGATCCAAGCACCCCTCGAAGACTATCACGACCACCACTCGTCCTTTTGAAAATCTCCACATGGACCTCTTTGGCCCTACTCATTATGCCACACTAACAAATGCAACATCTCTATATGGCTTTGTTGTTGTAGATGATTATTCTCGTTACACCTGGGTGCACATCATCACTTACAAAACTGAAGTGCAGGAAGTTTTCAGATGATTTTCCTCAAGGGCCTCGACGAATTTCAGTGTCACGATCAAGCACATCAAGAGTGACAATAGGACCGAGTTCAAGAATACTGGTCTTGATGACTATCTTGATGAACTTGGTATTACACATGAGTTATCTACCCCATACACTCCTCAGCAAAATGGCATCATGGAGCGCAAGAACATGACTCTTGTTGAGAGGGCTCGCACTATGCTTGATGAATACAAGACGCCTCGTCGCTTCTGGCCCGAGGCTATTGATACTGCTTGCCACATCATCAACAGGGTATATCTTCACAAATTCTTCAAGAAGACCTCATGTGAACTCCTCACTGACAAGAAACCCAATGTGAGTTATTTCAAAGTCTTCGGTGCTAAGTGCTGGATTAGGGATCCACATCACAACTCTAAATTTGCACCGAAAGCACATGAGGGTTTCATGCTTGGTTACAGAAAGGACTCGCACACCTACAGAGTCTTCAACACCTATAACAACAAGGTTGTTGAAACTATAGATGTGCGGTTCGATGAAACTAATGGCTCGCAAAGAGAGCACCTACCTCCTGTGCTAGATGAAATGTCTCCTGAGGAATCCATCAAGTTCAAGGCTACTGAGGATGTCATAACCACTGAAGAATCTGCCGAAGAAGTGATTCTAGATCATGAAGAAAATCATGCTGTTGCATCTGAAGAGAATGTCGCTGAAGAAAATGCTCAGCCCAATCAAAGTCGTTAACTTACTCATCCTCGCGTTGCAAATGAAGCGTAGATTGAGAAAATCATCGACGACATCAACGCACCAGGTCCTCTCACACGCTCAAAAGTTTCACATTTGTCTAACTTTTGTGGGCATTTTGCTTTTGTCTCTATCACAGAGCCCACCAAAGCTGATGAGGCATTTCTAGAGCCTGAGTGAATTCAATCTATGCAAGAGGAATTACATCAATTCGAGCTCAACAATGTGTGGGAACTTGTCAAGCGACCAGACCCTCGCAAGCACAATATCATCGGTACCAAGTGGATCTACCGCAACAAGCAAGACGAAAATGGCCTAGCGGTGAGGAACAAGGCTCGTCTTGTAGCTCAAGGCTACACACAGGTTGAAGGAATTGATTTCGATGAAACTTTTGCACCTGTTGCTAGACTTGAGGCTATTCGCATATTGCTTGCTTATGCTAACCATCATAATATCATCTTATATCAAATGGATGTGAAAAGTGCATTCCTCAATGGTAAGCTTGAGGAAGAAGTATATGTGGCTCAACCCCCAGGTTTTGAAGATCCTAAGCATCCTAACAAAGTCTTCAGACTCAACAAGGCCCTCTATGGCCTCAAGCAGGCCCCTCGGGTGTGGTATGATACACTGAAGGAATTCCTCATGAAGAAAGGCTTCAAACCCGGTTCACTTGACCCAACTCTTTTCACAAAAACATATGATGATGAATTATTCGTGTGCCAAATATATGTTGATGATATTATCTTTGGCTGTACTGACACACGTTACAGTGACGAATTTGCCTATATGATGAGTGAGGAATATCAAATGTCTATGATAAGAGAATTGAAATTCTTCTTAGGTCTCCAAATTCGTCAACAACGAACGGCATCTTCATATCTCAAGAGAAATACCTCAAGGACGTTCTGAGGAAATTCGGTATGCAAGATTGCAAAGGCGTGTAAATGCATCTAGTGCCCCTTAGTGATTTTGGTGTATTGAAGACTTATAGGTTAAGGGACTAATGTGTTTGTGAGTGTACACAGGTTCTATAAGTTGATGAGGAGTTTGATATTTACGAAGAAAGTCGACCCCTAAAAATGAATATCTTCATTTGAAGACTTTGGTTTTCTTGAAGACTTTGAAAATGAGGAAATTGGTGTGACCTTGAAGACTTTGATATTGATGCAAGGATTATGAAGCGTGAAGACTTTTGTTTTCGTAGTTTCATGTTCTCTTTCTTGAGTCATAGGAAACACTGTACTGTTAAAGGGGGTCGAGGTAAAACTAAGGAAAAGTTTCCAAGTGATGCTCATCTCAAAGCCTACACATACCCAATCCTTTCGAGTGAAGCCATTGGAAATCTCATACAGTTCAGTCATTTTCTTTAGTTACAGAGACGAAGATCTTTTGTTTTCTGAGGAATTTGTTCTGACTGAGGAGTTACGAATTCGCCAGTGCGGATTGCCTACAAGTGAGGAACATGATAGCCCTGGGGAATTTGAGAGCTCAAATTTCCGACCGTTGCTGTGCTATGCACCAGCTATCCCAAATATCTTATCCACCTAACGGTCATATCATTGAAGGGCATTTATGTCTTATCATGTCGGGCTTCTCCTCGGCTATAAATAGCCGCCCCCTACAACCACTAGCTGGTTGGCTGCTCCGAGAGAAATTGACACTTGTCATTTAGAGCATCCCATCCTTCAAAGACTTTGAGAGAAAATCATTAGTGAGGAAAAACCCAAACCCAACACCTAAAACCCAAAGTGATTGAGCATCACTGAAGAGATTGTTCCTGTGAGGAACCGACGCTTGTTACCTTTGAGGACTGTGCATCCTCCAGACGGTTAGGCATCATGGTCTAGAGCATCCAAGAGGAATTGTGGATCACCGAGTGACCAAGTCTGTGAAGGTTTGGAAGTCACCTGTGAAGACTTACCATGATTGATTGGGCGAGGTCTGTGTGACCTTAGCTCAAGGAGAATACGATGAGGACTGTGTGTCCTCAGGTTTAAATACCTAGCCGCTCCAACCAGATGTACAACTGTCACAGCAGTTGGAACTGGTCTACCAAATCATTGTCTTCACCGAGCTACTGGTTCTATTTCCTCAACCCTTCCATTTCCTCATTCATGTGTTGATGAACTTGATCGTCACTGTTTGAAGACTTTAACTGAAGACTGTTTCAATTTCCTCAATCCTATTTCTTTAGTCACTTTGTCTTCAGTCTGCTTATCCTGTTTACACGCTCCCTGTGCTCTGTGCTTGTTTCATATCATCATGATGATTGTGTTACTGCCATGTTATGCTTGCACCTAAGTACTTATTCCGCTGTTTGTAGTTCGTAATTAGCAAATTCCTCAAGTAGTATTTCCTCGGTGACGAATTTGTAAAGATCACCTATTCACCCCCCCTCTAGTCGATACAATGCACTTTCAATTGGTATCAGAGCCAGGTTCTCCCTTGTTCTGCGTGATTTTGGTTTAACCACCTAGAGTTTTACTTATGTCGACTGCAGGCACGATCAAGGTCTCGGCTGGGTGTCCTACCTTTGATGGGATGGACTACCCCTACTGGAAGAATACGATGCACATGCATCTTGAGTCTATTGACAACGATCTCTGGTACGTTGTGGAAAATGGTGTTCCCTCTGCCACTCCTTCCGTGAATGCTGCTGATGTGAAGAGATTCAAGCAACTCGACTCTCAAGCGAAGAATATCATATGTGGCCATCTGAGCAAAGGGCAGTATGGCAAAGTGAGTGCTTTGGAGTCTGCAAAGCTTATCCGGGACAGGCTGTCCAAGGTCAACGAAGGAATCTCAACTCAACGTGATTCCCGAGTTGACGTTCTTCGCAATCTCTTCAACCACTTCAAAAGACTTGACAATGAGAATGTCCAACAAACCTTTGATCGCCTCACTGACATCTCAAACGAGCTTCAAGCGCTTGGTGCCACTGACATCACCGACCATAAGGTGGTGAAGAAATTGCTGAGGTCACTTGATTCTTCATTCGATACACTGGCACTGATGATTCAAGAACGTGGAGACTACAAGTCACTAGATCCTGCTGATATCCTTGAGAGGCTGAACACTCATGAATTCCAATAAGCTGAGAAGAGAGATCTCTACGGACCAAGCTATGGAAGATCACGCGCATTGAAGGCCAAGACAGTTTCCTCATCTGAAGGAGAATATTCTGATAGCAGCCTTGGTGACCTTGAAGAACTAAGCCAGGAGCTAGCAATGCTCGTGAGGAAATTCCAGAAGTTCTCAAGGCGTGGTCGCTTTGTAAAATCTTCAAAAGGTGATGACTTGAGATCAGATTCCTCATCCCGTGATTACAAGAAGAGGACTTGTCACAAATGCAAGAAACCTGGTCACTACATAATTGATTGTCCTCAGTGTGCAAAGGAATCAAAGAAGAAGAAATACAAGGATGATAGTTCAGATGACTCAAAGAAGAAGAAGAAATCTTCAAAGTCCTCATCATCAAAATCTTCAAAGTATTCATCTCACAAGAAGAGCAGTTTCAAGAAAGCTCGGGCATTCATTGGCAAGGAAATGGACTCTGAAGCTGAATCTGAGGAAAATGAGGAAGAGGAGGCATCTGAGGAGTCAGACTCTAGTGTGGCGAGCCTAGCCCTCGCTACTGCTTTCGTCAGCAAGTCCATCTTCAACACCGAGGAAAATGGCTTCCCCAACACTACTGATGACAGCAACGATGACTATGCTCCCACCTATTGCTTCATGGCAAAAGGTGCCAAGGTACTCAAATATCCCTCCTCTGAATCAAGTGAGGATGAATCTGATGAAAATCTCAAACCCAACTATTCCAAACTTGCTAATATTGCTGTTAAACAACAAAAGGCTTTGGAAAAGATTCAAAATTTGCTAGACAAAAGCGATGATCTGCTGGGTGAGGAAATGGATCAAACTCAAACGCTGACTGATAATCTTCAGCGACTACAGTCTAAGTTTGATAACCTTCAAAGTCGTCATGAAACTCTCTTGGCTGATCATGAGAAGCTTTCTTATGAATTTCTTCGAAGAAAGCAAGATCTTGAGAAGCTAAGGGTGAGTCATGAAGATCTTCAGAAGGAAAATGATTCATTACTTGCTCAACAGATCAGTTCCGCTCAAGAAGAATTTATTCCACCATGTTTGAAATGCATTGAACGTGAAACTGCTAATTCTTCACCTGAAAGTTCAAATGCTTCTATTGCTGCAAATTCTTCAACTATCTCTGTGGTCACAAATTCCTCATCTGAGGATACCACTAGTATCACTGACGAAAATGCTGTATTGAAGGAATTGTATGTGACAGGCATGTACAAAAGCCTCAAGGGGCATCAGACTCTTTGTGATGTGCTCAAAAAGCAGATGTTGAACAGGAACCCTAGGAAAGAGGGTATTGCCTTTGAGAGGAAACTCAATGCTGATGGAACCTACTAGAAACCTGAGCAGTATCCCAAAACCTCATGGGTTGCTGCGAAGGGACCTCCTGTAGATCCATCCAGTTTATCTGGCTTTACTTGTGAATCCTCATATTCATCTGACGAGTCATTTGACTCCAACTATAAACTGTTCAAAAATCAGAATGGTGAAGTATTTGCTAGATATGTTAGAATTAACTGCAGGAACGGTCCCCCTATGAAGAAATCTGGCTTCCCAAAAAGTGCCTTGAAAGTCTTCAGGTGAATGTCATCATGACACCACCTATGAAGAATAGGAATCCCAGATCAAATTCTTCATATGGACCAAAGGCTTCAAATGGATCCAAGTCTTTGTATGGATCAAATTCCTCACGTGGATCCAAATCCTCATATGAACATCATTGTGCTAACACTTCTGTTTCACGGGAAAAATCTAAGAGCTATGAATATGTGCATTATTCTTCAAATCATTATGTTCATAAGTCCTCGAAGAATTCTCTGCTTATTCATATGCCTATTCTAACCCCTCTTCCGTGAAACGAAGCACATTGGCTTCAATGCCACCTTTCTCTTATGGAGCTCGCAGAATGATGAACTCTTTGCCACCCCTCCAGATGTGGGTGGTGAAGAAAAAGAACTAATCTCTTATGCAGGGTCAGATCTCCAGACGAACTTAATCGTCTGAAGAATTTGCTGGAGACCTGAAACTGCTTGAAAGGACACAAGCTAATTATGAAGAAATGACTCATTCATTTCTCACGTCCTCATACTACTATATATATGTGTTGCATTATTTGATGAATTTCTGTCTGATGAATCTGATGTCATATTCTTCACTGTGAAGTATATGAGTTCGTAAGAAGCACTAATTCATCTGCAGGATGATTTACCCAAAGCTACTGAGTGGGTCCTCGACAGTGGATGTACAAATCACATGACCGGTGACAAGAGCTTACTGATGGACTCTCCTTTATCTCCATCACATTTGAAGCATATCACCTATGCTGACAAAGGCAAAAGCAAGGTATTGGGTCTAGGTAGGGTTGCAATCTCAAAGGATCGACAAATGGACAAAGTCATGCTTGTCGAGTCCCTCGGATTCAACCTCATGTCTGTCTCAATGCTTTGTGATCTTGATATGGTTGTTGTCTTTGGCAAATATCACTGCTTAGTGCTCATGGAATCTGACAATTCCAAAGTCTTCGAAGGGTTTAGAAGAGGAGACTTATATATTGTTGATTTCTCTACAGGACCACAGCCTGCCACATGTCTACTTGCAAAAGCTTCAGAAGGCTGGCTATGGCATCGCCGACTCTGTCATGCTAGCATGAGGAACTTACACACGCTTGTGAAGAAGAAGCACGTCATTGGCATTGAGGGTGTGAAATTCCTTAAAGATCATCTTTGTGGGGCTTGTGAGGCTGGAAAGATGACCAGAGCCAAGCACCCCTCGAGGACTATCATGACTACCTCTCGTTCTTTTGAATTGCTTCATATGGACCTCTTTGGCCCTACTCATTATGCCACACTAACAAATGCAGCATCTCTATATGGTTTTGACATTGTTGATGATTATTCTCGTTACACATGGGTGCATGTCATTACTTACAAAACTGAAGTGCAGGAAGTCTTCAGATGATTTTCCTCAAGGGCTTCGACGAATTTCGGTGTGTAGCTCAAGCATATACGTAGTGATAATGGGACCGAGTTCAAGAATACTGGTCTTGATGACTATCTTGATGAACTTGGTATTACTCATGAGTTATCTGCCCCATAGACTTGTCAGCAAAATGGTGTTGTGGAGCACAAGAACAGGACTCTTGTTGAGATGGCTCGCACTATGCTTGATGAATACAAGACACCTCGTTGTTTCTGGCCTAAGGCAATTGATACTGCATGCCACATCATCAACAGGGTATATCTTCACAAATTCTTCAAGAAAACCTCATATGAACTCCTCACTGACATGAAACCCAATGTGAGTTATTTTAAAGTCTTCGGTGCTAAATGTAGGATTAGAGATCCTCATCACAATTCTAAATTTGCACCGAAAGCACATGTGGGTTTTATGCTTGGTTACGGAAAGGACTCGCACACCTACAGAGTCTTCAACACCCATCACCACAAGGTTGTTGAAACTGTAGATGTGCGGTTCGATGAAACTAACGGCTCGCAAAGAGAGCACCTACCTCCTGTGCTAGATGAAATGTCTCCTGAGGAATCTATCAAGCTAAAGGCTACTGAGTATGTCATACCTACTAAAGAATCTGCTGAAGAAGTCATTCCAGATCATGAAGGAAATCATGCTGGTGCAACTGAAGAAAATGGCTCTGAAGAAAATGCTGAGCCCAATCAAAGTCGTCAACCTGCTCACCCTCGCGTTGCAAATGAAGTGTAGATTGAGAGAATCATCAATGACATCAACACACCAGGTCCTCTCACACGCTCAAAAGCTTCACATTTGTCTAACTTTTGTGGGCATTTTGCTTTCGTCTCTATCACAGAGCCCACCAAAGTTGATGAGGCATTTCCGGAGACTGAGTGGATTCAAGCTATGCAAGAGGAATTGCATCAATTCGACCTCAACAATGTGTGGGAACTTGTCAAGCGACCAGATCCTCGCAAGCACAATGTCATTGGTACAAAATGGATCTACCGTAACAAGCAAGATGAAAATGGCCTAGTGGTGAGGAACAAGGCTCATCTTGTAGCTCAAGGCTATACACAGGTTGAGGGAATTGATTTCGATGAAACTTTTGCACCTGTTGCTAGACTTGAGGCTATTTGCATAGTGTTTGCTTATGCTAACCATCATAATATCATCTTATATCAAATGGATGTGAAAAGTGCATTCCTCAATGGTAAGCTTAAGGAAGAAGTATATGTGGCCCAACCCCCAGGTTTTGAAGATCCTAAGCATCCTGACAAAGTCTTCAGACTCAATAAGGCCCTCGATGGCCTCAAGCAGGCCCCTCGGGCGTGGTATGATACACTGTAGGAATTCCTCATGAAGAAAGGTTTCAAACCCGGTTCACTTGATCCGACTCTTTTCACCAAAACTTATGATGATGAATTATTCGTGTGCCAAATATATGTTGATGATATTATCTTTGGCTGTACTAACCAATGTTACAGTGATGAATTTGCCTATATGATGAGTGAGGAATATCAAATGTCTATGATGGGAGAATTGAAATTCTTCTTAGGTCTTCAAATTCGTCAACAACGCAATGGCATCTTCATTTCTCAAGAGAAATACCTCAAGGACGTTCTGAGGAAGTTCGGCAGGCAAGATTGCAAAGGCATCAAAATCCCTATGCCCACAAATGGCCATCTATGCACCGATGAAAATGGTATAGACTTCGATCAAAGGGTATACCACTCCATGATTGGCTCTTTATTGTATCTATGTGCATCTAGGCCAGATATTATGCTTAGTGTTTGCATGTGTGCCCGTTTTCAAGCTACACCGAAGGAATCACACCATAAGGTTGTGAAACATATTCTTCGATATCTAGCTCACACTCCAACACTTGGATTATGGTATCCCAAGGGCTCGGCTTTTGATCTCATTGGATATTCTGACTCTGACTATGCTGTTGATCGAGTGGATCGCAAGTCAACATCAGGCACATGCCATTTCCTCGGACGGTCCTTAGTATGTTGGTTCTCGAAGAAGCAGAACTGCGTATCACTCTCCACTGCTAAAGCTGAGTACATTGCTGCTGGTTCTTGCTGTGCTCAATTGCTATGGATGAAGCAAACCCTTAAGGACTATGGCATCAACATGAAGAATGTGCCACTCTACTGTGACAATGAGAGTGCCATCAAGATTGCTCATAACCCAGTTCAACACTCAAAGACAAAGCATATCCAGATTCGTCATCATTTTCTTCGAGATCATGTGTTGAAGGGCGACATCTCTATTGACCACGTGAAGACTGAAGAACAGCTAGCGGATATCTTCACAAAGCCCTTGGATGAGAAGAGATTTAGCAAGTTGCGGTGTGAGCTAAATATCTTAGAATCTTCGAATGTTCTTTGAAAGGACACACATCCTAACACTTATGTAAAATTGATGACTTAGATGTGCAACACATGAAGTAACATTTTTCTTCAATCAATGAAGACTAACCCTCTAAGTGTGAAGAATTTAATGAAGAATTTGATTCTCAGAGCCCTACGACAATTGTACGCGGTGTCTGAAATCATCATTCTTATACGGTGGGACGCGCCACCAACAAAAAGTTGAAAATCTTCAAAATTGAGTTTTTCTTCATTTTGCAAATTCTTCAAATTTTCAAATTCTTCAACTTTGCAAAGTCCTCAAACTTTTCGACTGGTGTTCTTCATTGACTATATATATATATTTGAGTTTTCATGTCCTCAACAGCATTCACTTATTGCTAACTCTTCAAGTTGATTTTCATCTAAGTGAATGTGATCGGACCCGTTCCCCCTCTATGCTAAACTCAACCAAGTCTGTTCACAAATTCTTCATGTGCGTTCTATTTGAAACCCGTTGAAAGTCTTCACTGTGACCTTGACAGCTGAAGAATTTGCGAACGAAACATTAAAATTTTCATATCTGAATTTATGGCTTTTGCCGCTCAAACCGTTCCGCATCCCACGATGGATTAAAATATCCACCCACGTTCGCCCATGTTCTCCACCACTCTATACGTGGGTGACACATCTCGTTAGAAGAGTAAGGGTCAGGGGCATGTTCGTCCAAAAACATCGGACGGGCAGTTTTTCACCGTGGCTATAAATACCCCTCCCCTTCCTCTGTCCTCATTTACTTCGCTCGATCTCCATCTCGCTCGAGCTCTCAGACCTAGCGCCGTTGCTACTCTCCATCGTCGCCGGTGCGGAAGAGCTTCACTACCTCGACCTCGTCACCGTCGTACTCGCGCCGGCCACGGAAATCTTCACTCCGCCGCCGCCGTAGCTGTCTCTCGCCGCCAAGTTAGGGCGTGAGAGATCTGAACGGACGAACTTCTCCAACTCCTCTCTCAGTTCGTCGTGTTCTTCGTCCAGGGTAAATAAAATCTAATTTTACTGCCCTACTTTGATTCTAATGATTTCCACAAAATCTTCAAAAGGTGTTTATTCTTCAACTTCCATTACATAAACACCCGAATGCTTCTGTATCTTGATTTGTTTTTCTAAGCTATGTTTTTCTTCAAGATTCCTCAATTGTGTGGATTTTCAAAATCTATACAACTCTGGAACCTAAGTCAAGAACGCTTAGTGAAATTCCTTAAGAACACCTATGGTCAAATTCCTCAAACTTGATTCTTTTGAAAAATTTCTGAGAACGCATATGACCTCTTCAAATTCTTTGCACCTATACTCTGTTCACAGGTACAAAATGTCCGCTGCTGAATCACTAGGTTCTCATCAACTTAATTCATTTGCAGTGTTCCTCGAAGATAAATTGCATACTTCCTCAGAAACATCCATTGTTCAAAATCCTCAAGTGAGGAAAATGGCAGATGGGAAGAGACCTCATAAGGGAGGTAAGAGGCCTGATACAAACACTGCTTTTGAGATCCCTGACGATATCTATGCTGAGTACTGCACACCTAATGAAGCAACTCATGGCAAGGAGACCAAGACTCAGCGCAAAGTGCGCATCCAGAGAATAGAGAGGAGATGGGCTAAGGAATGGAGGGAATACCGATACGTCACTCCAAAGTACATGAAGAAATTCGCCGTAAACCCTCCATGTCCAGGACCTCCATTGGCAGCTGGCCAAGTTGCTGATCCCACCAGCATCAGGAATGGTGAGGAATTTCCAAAAGAATGGGCCAAGCGCCAAGCCAAATTGGCCAAGCTTGCAAAAGAAGCAGTGAAGAAATTCAATGAAGATTCTCAAGCTGCTGCTGCTGAGGCCTCTGCCAGCAAGCCCAAGAAGGCTATGCTGAAGAAATCAGTTGTAAAGCCGAGTTCCTCAACAGCAATGCCCTCACGGCCAAGTTCCACAAAGCCCTCAAAGCAAATTCCTCAGGCAACTTCTTCAAGGGCTGTGCCAATTCCCTCCGTTGCCACAAAATCCTCAGTTGCTGCCACAAAGTCCTCAACACCAGTGCACCTTGCAACATGTCAACGAACTGCAGGTTTTTTAATTCCTTCTGGAGCATCTGCAAGTTCCTCAGCTCCACCACAGTCTTCAACTGGTCCAACTTTGCTGAGGAAAAAGGCCACTGCTGGACATGGAACGAGGCCAAGTCCTCATAAGAAGCAAGTGGTGTTCCATGTTCCGTGTGATGACGATGAAGCTGATGATGAAGAACTTGCTAAAATCATCAGGGACAGGCAAGAAAGGGCCGCTAGAGCCAAAGGGAGTTTTGTGCCTCTCATGCTGGATCCGAAGAAGATCCTCGATTTCATAGATCTCTGGCACAAACATCCAAACACTCCACTGCCTGAATTGAACCTCACTCCTGGTCAAAGTCATATGTTGACGGCATTCATCAGTGAAGAAAAATGGAAATTTGAAAAGGGCAGGCAAGTCATGAAGGCTTAGTACAAGAAGGAGTGTTTTCTGAAAAACAATGTTATGAACATGTCTCCTAAAGAACTTGTAGCTCTGCAAACTGAAATCAAAGGTCTCAGTGATGAATTTGACATATACTATGCCGATTGGCTAGGAGCCAAAGTTAGATTTGTCAAGCTTGCCAAGACCCTCAAGCCTAATGTTGCAGCATGATTGCAACTACAAAATCCTCAGGCTGATACTACTGCTCAGTCTGCTGAAGAAAATGAAAGCGCATCTGATGAAAATCAGGCTGCTGAAGAAACTGAGAATACCAGGGCTGATGAAGAAATTCCAGCTCCTGAAGACTCTGCCAGGGCAACTACCAATGTTGCGCCTGAAGATCAACCCAGACAAGCTGAAGCATTTGCAGCGCCTAAAGAAACTGAACATGCCAGGGCAACTGCATCAGTTGTGCCTGAAGAAACTGAACCCACTTCATCTGCTCCCCTTACCAAATCCTCAAGGATGAAGAATGTCACTCTTCCTTCTGCATCAGAGGTGAAGAAAACCAAAGCTGCGGAGAAGGCAGCAGTGAAGAAGAGGAAAACATCAACCTCTGCAGAGTCCTCAGCTCCCAATAAAGTGAGGACTTTGACGAGCTCTTTCAATAACCCAATTGATGTTGTTCTGCTCTCAATAGTACCATCAAAGGAGCTCATTCCTTTTAGTGAAGAATATGTCATTCCAGATGACACAGATGAAGAGAATCCTTCTGCTGCTTCAGAGCAGTTGGATGAAGAAATTGAAGTAGAAGATATCCCTTCAACCCCACTGGTATCATCGCCCATGCCTTAGTTCACAGCTGAAGAGGCAGGCGTTGAGGAAATTGAAGAAGACGTGGGCATTGGCTCAACTACTCCTGTGCTGAATGATGATTATTAGGAAAATCTTCACCCTAATTCACCATTGACCACACCTCTGCATCCAATTCCTCAGTCCCCTGTGCAAACTGAAGAAATTCAAACGGGATCTGACGGTCATCAAACTTCTCTTCTTTCCATTCCTGAAGACATTCCAGCTGCAACGGCTGAAGAAATGGAGAACCCAATTGCTGCTGAAGAACCTGAACCTTCAATTCCTCAAACAGCAGCTCCAGAGCTTATGCAACAAGAAGTTGTGAGACCATCAACTGCTAATCTTCAGCCCAAGCAATAGAATCCTCATGCCGAAATTCAAGGCTGCTGATTTCTTTGATGAGCATCATTTCTTCACTGATGTCAATCCATATGACTTAGCAAGACTTCAGCACAAGCGGTTCTGGACAGCTAGTCAGATGAATTTCTATGCTCCTGTTCTGTTTGATAAGGACAAGGTCTTTGAGCACCGTCAAATTCCTCATGTGGATATGGAGTCCATCCCATGATTTCAACCTGTCTTGAATGTTCTTCACGACGTTGTGTTCCTGATCTTCTGTGCTGACATCTGCGATTGAAATGAAGAGCTAATTCTTCAATTCTATGCTACTCTACACCTCACTGGAAATGTGGATGATGTTAATTCCTGGGTGCTTGATTGGATGACTAAGAACACTCACTACAAAGCTCCGGCCTCTGAATTGCTTCATGCCGTTCTAGTCAGTCCTCCTGCTGAAGGCGCAAGGCGCATGTATGAAGAACCTGAACTTCAAAATCATCTCATGCAAGTACTGATGAAGCCTTTGAAGTCTGGCCAAGCTCCAAGAACCACCTTCCTAGCGAAGGATTTGCTTTGTGTGCCTCGGACAATCTACCGCATTCTGACCAAAACCCTCAGTCCGATCAAAGGCCACAACTCTGAAGAAGAAGAGGTTGTTGGCATCATGAAGAATCTGCTATTCAACATTATACATGGTATTCCCATTAACTACCATGATTTCTTCATGAGGACTTTGGAGAATGTTGCACTGTTACCGTTTGAGTTGAAGCCTTATGCTCCCTGGATTATGAAATTCATCAGAACCAGGTCTTCAATTCACTACAAGGCAGATTGTCAGAATCACCTCAGCTATTTGCCACCGATTGAAGTCCTCAAATGGACCATTTCCTCAGTTGATGAAAAAGGCCAGGCCGCTGTTATTGATGAAGGCACTCGTCAATTGGATGGTCAGTTTCGCAAAGCTGCATCTTATTCCACCAATGATGACTCTGCAACCCAAGATTCTGCCGCAAAAGCTTCAACGCCAATTCCTCAAGCCACTGCCCCACGCGTGATGACTGATCATGAGCTTCTACTAGGTCTTCATCAGAAGGTCGATCGCAATCACAAATGGGTCAAGCGTCAATTTGGCTCAATTCTTCAGAACATGACTGTCACACAAAACACTGTGAAGAAGAATCATTACTATGCTCATGAAATCTTCGATCGGACTTGGGCCATATTGTCTCACCTCTACGGTGATGAAGACCTCAAGCAGATGGCATTTCAACAGGACTTTGAATGGTCTCAGCCTCCTTCGAAGAAATTCAAGAAGGTCAAAGTTCCTCGGCTCGTCACAAGTTCATATTCTTCATCATGTGAGACGGATGAAGCTGAAGACCTCAACGACACTGCGGGAGGCCCTACCTCAACGGACGACCCCAACAACGCTAGCGCTCCTCCATCGACTTCATGATGATATTCTTCAGGGGTGTTAGTCCTCATTTTTCGTCCCTTTTGGTCATTCGATGTCAAAGGGGGAGAAATTTGAGTTAGTCTTCAAGCGGGTCTTATATATGGGCTATTTTTTCTGTTAAGTTACGACTCTTGCTTTTCTGAGGTGTTTGCTCTGATGAGTTGTAAACTTAAATCCTATGGTGGTCTAATACTTTTGAACTGCTTTCCGCATGCTTATTTCCTCAAGTACATTAATGCACGCATGTTGAATTTCGTCAGACACCATATTTCATCATGCATTACAAATTCTTCATATCATATGATAAATGCGTGTATGAATTACAAGATATAGGGGGAGATCTCCATGATATTACTCTACAATGTGCATTTGCAATCCAAAGCAAATTCCTCATATGCACATCATCACGGGGAGTTCATCTATATCTTGCAATCAAATTCCTCAATATCAGTATTTATACTTCATATGTTTTATCCCCGTTGAAAACTTAACCTATTTATCATCAATCACCAAAAAGGGGGAGATTGTAAGTGCATCTAGTGCCCCTTAGTGATTTTGGTGTATTGAAGACTTATAGGTTAAGGGACTAATGTGTTTGTGAGTGTACACAGGTTCTATAAGTTGATGAGGAGTTTGATATTTACGAAGAAAGTCGACCCCTAAAAATGAATATCTTCATTTGAAGACTTTGGTTTTCTTGAAGATTTTGAAAATGAAAAAATTGGTGTGACCTTGAAGACTTTGATATTGATGCAAGGATTATGAAGCGTGAAGACTTTTGTTTTCTTAGTTTCATTTTCTCTTTCTTGAGTCATAGGAAACACCGTACTGTTAAAGGGGGTCGAGGTAAAACTAAGGAAAAGTTTCCAAGTGATACTCATCTCAAAGCCTACACATACCCAATCCTTTCAAGTGAAGCCATTGGAAATCTCATACAGTTCAGTCATTTTCTTCAGTGACAGAGACAAAGATCTTCTGTTTTCTGAGGAATTTGATCTGACTGAGGAGTTAGGAATTCGCCAGTGCGGATTGCCTACAAGTGAGGAACATGATAGCCCTGGGGAATTTGAGAGCTCAAATTTCCGACCATTGCTGTGCTACGCGCCAGCTATCCCAAATATCTTATCCACCTAACGGTCATATCATTGAAGGGCATTTATGTCTTATCATGTCGGGCCGCTCCCCGGCTATAAATAGCCGCCCCCTACAACCACTAGCTGGTTGGCTGCTCCGAGAGAAACTGACACTTGTCATTTAGAGCATCCCATCCTCGAGGACTTTGAGAGAAAATCATTAGTGAGGAAAAACCCAAACCCAACACCTAAAACCCAAAGTGATTGAGCATCACTGAAGAGATTGTTCCTGTGTGGAACCGACGCTTGTTACCTTTGAGGACTGTGCATCCTCCAGACGGTTAGGCGTCATGGTCTAGAGCATCCAAGAGGAATTGTGGATCACCGAGTGACCAAGTCTGTGAAGGTTTGGAAGTCACCTGTGAAGACATACCACGAGTGATTGGGCGAGGTACGTGTGACCTTAGCTCAAGGAGAATACGGTGAGGACTGTGTGTCCAGGACTGTGTGTCCTCAGGTTTAAATACCTAGCCGCTCCAACCAGACGTACAACTGTCACAACAGTTGGAACTGGTCTACCAAATCATTGTCTTCACCGAGCTACTGGTTCTATTTCCTCAACCCTTCCATTTCCTCACTCATGTGTTGATGAACTTGATCGTCACTGTTTGAAGACTTTAACTGAAGTCTATTTCAATTTCGTCAATCCTATTTCTTCAGTCACTTTGTCTTCAGCCTGCTTATCCTGTTTACACGCTCCCTGTGCTCTGTACTTGTTTCATATCATCATGATGACTATGTTACTGCCATGTTATGCTTGCACCTGAGTACTTATTCTGCTGCTTGTAGTTCGTCACTTAGCAAATTCCTCAAGTAGTATTTCCTCGGTGACAAATTTGTAAAAATTGCCTATTCACCCCCCTCTAGTCGATATAACGCACTTTCAAGGCGTCAAAATCCCTACGCCCACAAATGGCCATCTATGCACCGATGAAAATGGTAAAGACTTCGGTCAAAAGGTATACCGCTCCATGATTGGTTCTTTATTGTATCTATGTGCATCTAGGCTAGATATTATGCTTAGTGTTTGCATGTGTGCCCGATTTCAAGCTACACCGAAGGAATCACACCACAAGGCTGTGAAACATATTCTTCGATATCTAGCTCACACTCCAACACTTGGATTATGGTATCCCAAGGGCTCGGCTTTTGATCTCATTGGATATTCTGACTCTGACTATGTTGGTGATCAGGTGGATCGCAAGTCAACATCAGGCACATGCCATTTCCTCAGATGATCCTTAGTATGTTGGTCCTCGAAGAAGCAGAACTGCGTATCACTCTCTACTGCTGAAGCTGAGTACATTGCTGGTTCTTGCTGTGCTCAATTGCTATGGATGAAGCAAACCCTCAAGGACTATGGCATCAACATGAAGAATGTGCCACTCTACTGCGACAACGAGAGTGCCATCAAGATTGCTCATAACCCAATTCAGCACTCGAAGACTAAGCACATCCAGATTCGTCATCATTTTCTTCGAGATCATGTGTTGAAGGGCGACATCTTCATCGACCACGTGAAGACTGAAGAACAGCTAGCGGATATCTTCACAAAGCCCTTGGATGAGACGAGATTTAGCAAGTTGCAGTGTGAGCTAAATATCTTAGAATCTTTGAATGTTCTTTGAAAGGACACACGTCCTAACACTTATGCAAAATTGATGATGTAGATGTGCAACACACGAAGTAACGTTTTTCTTCAATCAATGAAGACTAACCCTCTAAGTGTGAAGAAATTAATGAAGAATTTGATTCTCAGAGCCCTATGACAATAGTACGCGGTGTCTGAAATCATCATTCTTATACGGTGGGTCACGCCACCAACCAAAGTTCAAAATCTTCAAATTTGAGTTTTTCTTCATTTTGCAAATTCTTCAAATTTTCAAATTCCTCAACTTTGCAATTTCCTCAAACTTTTCGATTGGTGTTCTTCATTGACTATATATATATATATATATATATATATATATATATATGAGTTTTCAATGTCCTCAACAGCATTCAGTTATTGCTAATTCTTCAAGTTGATTTTCTTCTAAGTGAATGTGATCGGACCTGTTCCCCCTCTATGCTAAACTCAACCCAGTCTGTTCACAAATTCTTCATGTGCGTTCTATTTGAAACCCGTTCAAAGTCTTCACTTCGTCCTTGCCAGCTGAAGAATTTGCGAATGAAACATTAAAATTTTCATATCTGAATTTTCGGCTATTGCCGCTCAAACCGTTCCACTTCCCACGATGGATTAAACTACTCACCCACGACCCCCCACGATCTCCACCTCTCTGTACATGGGTGACACATGTCGTTAGGATAGCAAGGGTCAGGGGCATGTTCGTCCAAAATCTTCGGACGAGCAATTTTTCACCGTCGCTATAAATACCCCTCACCCTCCTCATACTTCATTTACTCCGCTCAACCGCAACTCCCCTTGCTCGAGCTCTCATACCTAGCGCCACCGCTACTCTCCATCGTCGCCGGTGAGGAAAAGCTTCACTGCCTCGACCTCGTCGCCGTCGTACTCGCGCCGGCCGCGGAAATCTTCACTGCACCACCGCCGTAGCTATCTCCCTCCGCCGAGTTAGGGCGTGGGAGATCTGAACTGACAAACTTCTCCATCTCCACTCCCAGTTTGTCATGTTCTTCGTTAAGGGTAATTAAAATCTAATTTTACTGCCCTGCTTTGATTCTTATGATTTACTCAAAATCCTCAAAAGGTGTTTATTCTTTAACTTCCCACTCCATAAACACCGGAATGCTTCTGTTCCTTGATTTGTTTCTCTAAGCTATGTTTTTCTTCAAGATTCCTCAATTGTGTGGATTTTCTAATCTATACAACTCTAGAACCTAAGTCAAGAACGCTTAGTGAAATTCTTCAAGACACCTATGGTCAAATTCCTCAAACTTGATACTTTTGAAAATTTTCTGAGAACGCATATGACCTCTCCAAATTCTTCGCACCTATACTGTGTTCAAAGGTACAAATGCCTGCTGTTGAATCACTAGGTTCTCATCAACTTAACTCATTTGCAGCATTCCTCAAAGAAAATTTCATACTTCCTTAGAAACATCCAAAGTTCAAAGTCCTCAAGTGAGGAAAATGGCAGATGGGAAGAGACCTCAGAAGGGAGGCAAGAGGCCTGAGACAAACACAACGTTTGAAATCCCTGAAGACATATATGATGAATATTGCACACCAGATGAAGCTACTGATGGGAAGGAAAACAAGAATCAGCGCAAAGTGCGCATCTAGAGAATTGAGAGGAGATGGGCTAAGGAATGGAGGGAATACTACTATGTAACCCCAAAGTACATGAAGAAATTCGCTGTGAACCCTCCATGTCCAAGACCTTCTTTGGCTGCTGGCCAACAAGCTGATCCCACCAGCGTCAGGCACGGTGAGGAATTTCCTAAAGAATAGGCCAAGTGCCAAGCCAAGCTTCAGAAAGTTGCTGCAGAAGCAGTGAGGAAATTCAATGTGGATTCTCAAGCTGCTGCCGCTGAGGCCTCTGCTAGTACAACATCGCCAAAGAAGGCCATGCTGAAGAAGTCTGTTGTGAAGAAATCTTCAAGCTCAATGCCCTCACGGCCAAGTTCTTCAACGGCAAAGCCCTTAGGGAAAATTCCACAAGCAACGTCTTCAAGGGCAGTGCCAATCCCCTCAGTTGCTACAAAATCCTCTGCTGCTGCCACAAAGTCCTCTACACCTGTGCATCTTGCAACGTGTCAGCGAACTGCAGGCTTTTATATTGCCTCGGGGGCTTCTGCATCATCCTCGCCTCCACCACAATCTTCAAGTGGTCCAACTTTGCTGAAGGTCAAGACCACTGCTGGATGTGGAACAAGGCCAAGTCCTCACAAGAAGCATGTGGCATTCCATGTTCCGTCTGATGACGATGATGACACTGATGATGAAAAATTGACAGAAATCATCAAGGATAGACTGGAAAGGGCTGCAAGAGTCAAAGGCAGCTCTGTGCCTCTTATGCTGGATCCAAGGAAGATTCTCGACTTTATGGACATATGGCACAAAGATCCCAACACTCCACTGCCTGACTTTAACCTCACTCCTAGTCAAAGTCATATGCTGACCGCCTTCATAGGCAAGGAAAAATGGAAGTTTCAGAAGGCCAGACAAGTCAAGAAGGCCCAGTACAAGAAAGAGCGATTCCTGAGGAACAATGTTCTTACACTGGCTCCTGAAGAACTTGTAACTATTCAGAGGGAGATCAGAGACCTCAGTGATGAATTTTACAAATACCATGTAGATTGGCTCGGTGCCAAAGTCAGATTTGTCAAGATTGGCAAGAACCTCAAGGCAAACGTTGCAACACCATTGCAACAGCAAATTCCTCAGGCTGAAGCATCTGCTCAGCATTCTGAAGAAACTGCAAGCCCAGCTGATGAAAATCAGTCTGCTGAAGAAGGTACCAGGGCTGCTGAAGAAATTCCAGCTCCTGAAGACAATGCCAGGGCAACCATCAATGTTGCGCCTGAAGAACAACCCAGGCCAGCTGAAGAAATTGCTGCGCCTGAAGAAACTGAGAACACCAGGGCGACTGCATCAGTCGTGCCTGAAGAAATTGCACCAACTTCATCCACTCCTCAAGCAAGATCTTCAAAGGTGAAGAACATCACTCTTCCTTCTGCATCAGAAGTGAAGAAAACGAAGGCTGCGGAGAAGAAAGCCGCACGAAATAGGAAAGCATCAACCTCTGCAGAGTCCTCAGCTCCCAAGAAAGTGAGGACTTTGGTGAGCTCTTTCACGGAACCAATTGATGCTGTTCCAATTTCTATAGTGCCATCAAAGGAGCTCATTCCATTTGGTGAGGAATATGTCATTCCAGACGACACTGATGAAGAAAATCCTTCTGCTGCTTCCTCAGAGCCGTTGGATGAAGAAATTAATGTGGAAGATGTTATTTCCACACCATTGGTATCATCGCCTGTGCCTCAGTTCATAGCTGAAGAGGCGGGCGTTGAGGAAATTGAAGAAGATGTGGATATTGGCTCTATAACTCCGGTGCTGAATGATGACTATTGGGAAAATCTTCACCCCAATTCCCCAATTGCCACACCTTTGCATCCAATTCCTCAATCCCCCGTGCAAACTGAAGAAATTCTAACGGGATCTGAAGGATGTCAAGCTTCTCTTCAGTCTATACCTGAAGAAATAGAGAATTAGACTGCTGCTGAAGAACCTGAAGCTTCAATTCCTCAGTCAGCAGCACAAGAGGTTGTGACTCAAGAGGGTGTGAGATCGTCAACTGCAAATCTTCAGCCCAAGCCACAAAATCCTCATGCAAAGAGGCCAAAATTCAAGAATACCAAATTCTTTGATGAGCATCATTTCTTCACTGACACTAATCCATATGACTCAACCAGGCTAAGGCGCAAGAGATTTTGGACAGCAAGCCAGATGAACTTTTATGCATCTGTTCTATTTGACAAGGACAAGGTATTTCAGCACCGTCAAATTCCTCATGTGGATATGGAGTCCATTC
This sequence comes from Thinopyrum elongatum, assembly GCA_011799875.1. Taxonomy (NCBI): domain Eukaryota; kingdom Viridiplantae; phylum Streptophyta; class Magnoliopsida; order Poales; family Poaceae; genus Thinopyrum; species Thinopyrum elongatum. The sequence continues at coordinate 232,328,544 of CM022298.1, forward strand.
CTTGCTTCCAACCTGTTCTGAATGTTCTTCACGAAGCTGGACTTCTCAATTTCTGTGCTGATATCTGTGATTGGAATGAAGAGCTAATTCTTCAATTCTATGCAACTCTGCACCTCACTGGCAATGTAGCTGATGTCAATTCATGGGTGCTTGACTGGATGACTGAGAACACTCATTATAAAGCTCCGGCCTCTGAATTGCTTCATGTCGTTCCTGTCAGTCCTCCTGCAGAAGGCGCAAGGCTGATCTATGAAGAACCTGAACTTCAAAATCATCTCATGCATGTGCTGATGAAGCCTTTGCGGCCCGACCAACCTCAAAGAACCACCTTCCTTGTGAGGATTTGTTGTATGTGCCATAGACAATATACCGCATCCTAACCAAAACCCTTAGTCCAATCAAAGGCCACAACTCTGAAGAAGAAGAAGTTGTTGGCATCATGAAGAATCTGCTATTCAACATCATTCATGGGATTCCCATTAACTACCATGATTTCTTCATGAGGACTTTGGCAAATGTTGCACTGTCGCCGTTTGAATTGAAGCCCTATGCTCCTTGGATAATGAAATTCATCAGAACCAGGTCTTCAATTCACTACGAGGCAGATTTTCAGAATCACCTCAGCTTTCTGCCTCCCATTGAAGTCCTCAAAAGGACTATTTCTTCAGCTAATGAAAAAGGCAAAGCTATTGTTATTGATGAAGGTACTCGTACATTGGATGGTCAGTTTCGCAAAGCTACATCATATTCCACCAATGATGAATCTGCTACCCAAGATTCTGCAAGAGCCCATGATCAAAATCCTCAAGCCACTTCACCACGAGTGATGACTGATCGTGAGCTTCTTCTAAGTCTTCATCAGAAGGTCGATCGAAATCACAAGTGGGTCAAGCGTCAATTTGGCTCAATTCTTCAGAGCATGACTGTCACCAAAACACTATGAAGAAGAATCACTATTATGCTCATGAAATCTTCTATCGCACTTGGGCCATACTTTCTCATCTCTACAGTGCTTAAGACCTCAAGCAGATGGACTTTCAGCAAAACTTTGACTGGGCTCATCCTCCTTCGAAGAAATTCAAGAAAGTCAAAGTTCCTCAGCTGGTCACCAGTTCATTTTCTTCATCGCGTTAGACAAATGAAGCTGAGGATCTCGACGACACTACGACAGGCACTACATCGACAAATGACCTCGACAACGCTGGCGCTCCTCCATCCACATCATGATGGTATTCTTCAGGGGCGTTAGTCCTCATTTTTTGTCCCTTTTGGTCATTCGATGACAAAGGGGGAGAAATTTGAGTTAGTCTTCAATCGGGTCTTATATATGGGCTATTTTTTTCCGTTAAGTTACAACTCTCGCTCTTCTGATGTGTTTGTTGGTTGAGTTGTAAACTTAAGTCCGATGGTGGTCTGATACTTTTGAACTGCTTTCTGCATACTTATTTCCTCAAGTACCTTAATGCACGCATGCTGAAATTTGTCAGACACCATTTTCCATCATGCATTTAAAATTCTTCACACTATATGTTAAATGCGTGTATGGATTACAAGATATAGGGGGAGATCTCCATGATTTTATTCTACAATGTGCATTTGCAGTAAAAGCAAATTCCTCAAATATGCACATCTTCAGGGGGAGTTCTTCTATATCTTGCAATCAAATTCCTCAATATCAGTATTTACACTTCATATGTTTATCCCCGTTGAAACTTAACCTATTTTTCATCAATTGCCAAAAAGGGGGAGATTGTAAGTGCATCTAGTGCGCCTTAGTGATTTTGGTGTATTGAAGACTTATAGGTTAAGGGACTAATGTGTTTGTGAGTGTACACAGGTCTAATAAGTCTCTGAGGAGTTTGATTTACCCGATGAATGTCGACCCCTAAAAATGAATGTCCTCATTTGAAGATTATGGTTTTCTTGAAGACTTTGAAAATGAGAAAATTGGTGTGACCTTGAAGACATTGATATTCATGCGAGGATTATGAAGCATGAAGACTTTTTGTTTTTGTAGTTTCATTTTCTCTTTCTTGAGTCATAGGAAACATCGTACTGTTAAAGGGGGTCGAGGTAATACTAAGGAAACAGTTTCCAAGTGATGCTCATCTGAAAACCTACACATACCCAATCCTTCGAGTGAAGCCTTTGGAAATCTCATACAGTTCAATCAATTTCCGACCGTTGCTGTGCTACGTGCTAGCTGTCCCAAATATCTTATCCACCTAACGGTCATATCATTGAAGGGCATTTATATCTTATCATGTCGGGCTGCTCCCTGGCTATAAATAGCCGCCCCCTACAACCACTAGTTGGTTGGCTGCTCCGAGAGAAACTGACACTTGTCATTTAGAGCATCCCATCCTCTGAGGACTTTGAGAGAAAATCATCAGTGAGGAAAAACCCAAAACCCCAACACCTAAAACCCAAAGTGATTGAGCATCACTGAAGAGATTGTTCCTGTGTGGAATCGACGCTTGTTACCTTTGAAGACTGTGCATCTTCCAGACGGTTAGGCGTCAAGGTCTAGAGCATCCAAGAGGAATTGTGGATCACCGGGGTGACCTAGTCTGTGAAGGTTTGGAAGTCACCTGAAGACTTATGATGAGTGATTGGGCGAGGTCTGTGTGACCTTAGCTCAAGTAGAATACAGTAAGGACTGTGTGTCCTGGGATTGTGTGTCCTTTGGTTTAAATACCAAGCTGCTCCAACCAGACATACAACTGTCACAGCAGTTGGAACTGGTCTACCAAATCACTGTCTTCACCGAGCTACTGGTTCTATTTCCTCAACCCTTTCATTTCCTCGCTCATGTGTTGACGAAATTGATCATTACTGTTTGAAGACTTTGACTGAAGACTTTCTCAATTTCCTCAATCCTATTTCTTCAGTCATCTTGTCTTCTGCCTGCTTATCCTGTTTACACGCTACCTGTGCTCTGTGTATGTTTCATTTCATCATGATGACCATGCTACTATCTTGTTATGCATGCACCTGAGTACTTATTCTGCTGCTTATAGTTCGTCACTTAGCAAATTCCTCAAGTAGTATTTCCTCAGTGAAGAATTTGTAAAAATCGCCTATTCACCCCCCTCTAGTCGATATAACACACTTTCAAGCCCCATGTATGTTCAAGGGAAAGACGCAGACTGACATTGAAGGATGTGAGTAATCTGCTGGCAGGTTTTCTGGTCTAGGCATATAGGTACAAAGGTGCTTTTCCTGAAGTTGATGGTGAGCCCGGTGAATTTTGCAAAAGTATCCAGGATTCTCTTGACGATGCTAATCTATTGCGTGTCCCCTTGCACAAGTAACATTGTGTCATCCGCGTACTGTAGAATTGGGAAGGGGCCATCCACTCCAAGCGGGTGCTTCAACGCCCCACCCTTGTATTCTTTCTCGTATAGTTGTTGCAGAACATCTGCAATTAAAATGAAGAGGTACGGTGAGAAAGCGTCTCCCTACCTTAGACCACACTTGGAAATGATTTTCTCCCTAAGGTGGCCATTCATCAGAATCTCCGGGTTTTGATCTCCGGGTTTGGACATTGTAAAATGTCCTAGTTTTGATCTCCGGGTTCCATGTTATACTTGTGTTATTTCACTTATGGTACTTGATCTTCTTCAATGACTTTTATGTGATGTGATGCTTTCATTGTACTATATGATGTCATGTTTATGTTGATTGCTCTCGTAAGTGTTGATTGCCAAATTAGAGAATTTAACTAAGTTAAATTTGTTGCATCTTTGCTACCAACTTAAGTTTTCAGAATAACTACATTTCATTTAAATTTAATTTAAGGTTTCAGAATAGGCCTATCGCATTTTTTTGTAGGATAGAAGGTACTGAAGAGTGTGTTTTGTGAATTATGCAGTTCTTACCTTAATTCAGATTGTTTCCTGTGACAAAATGGGGCTAAAGTTTAGAAGAAGTAACACTGCTTGGCTCAGAGATACCATGCTGATCAGACAGTGAATCAACATCCCTATGCACTGCACATCATTTTATTTCTTCATCTTGGTCTAATTTTTCATCCAAATCCAGACCTCTCTAGCCTGAGTAAAATGCATCCTAGCATTACAGAGTTTTGTAAAGAAGAACAAAGAAATCATAAGCAGAAAATCACTTTAGCAACATGTATCTCTCTTGTTACTTCATTCTATATTTCTCTAGCTATTTTGATAGCTGCCTTTCAAGCTCTTTTATGTGAGGACCATATAATGTTTTATACAACACAAAGTAATACAATGCAAGAGTAAGTGACGGTGTCCCGGACTAGGGGGTACTAACCTAGTCGGCCCATGTTCCTCGGATTGGGCCGATGGGCTCTCGTTCATTCTCAAAGAAGGACTCCGGAGGCTATACGCAGAAGGTGTGATCAAGATTGCGTCTACCGAAGACTTGTCATATACTCTAAGACTTCTCCTGCCGCCCTATGCCTAGATACCAACCTTATAACCCTAGACCCCCTACCTGGCGTGTATATAAGCCAGAGGTTTAGCCTGTAGAGGGGACATCAACACAATATCATTCACCTAGCCCTGGAGTTAGACCACATTTTATGATCTCGAGGTAGATCAACTCTGTACTTGATACATCCACATCAATATAAACAAGAGCAGGGCGTAGGGTTATACCTCCATTAAAAGGGCCCGAACCTGGGTAAACATCGTCTCTTTGTTCCTGTTACCACCGATCCGAGAACCCATAGCTCGGGACCCCCTACCCCGAGGTCTACCAGTTTTTACACCGACACTGGTGCTTTCGTTGAGAGTTCCTCTGGGATCAACAGAAGGATCGATGGCTCACTTGCAGATCAACTGCGTCAACGATGGCGGGAGCGTTTACGCCCCCCGGTCAACTTTTTGTGTTCGGCAGCATGATCTTCTGCGCCGATTCGACTGGCCATCTGGCCTCTGTCGAAAACTACGCCCCAGGTCAGATCATGACCTTTCGCGACCTCGAATACACCACAGATTTCCATGGCGAACTCGTCCTGTCAGGCTGGACACTTGGCCAAATTGAGGATCTATCCAGCTCCAGAGGCTCAACTCCGGAACCGATCTCTCCCAAGCACATCGGGCTAGGACCCGCGGCGCCACCAGAGAGCCCCGGCGTAACAACGTTGAACGGTCCCCCCTCAGTCCCTGGCCCGGACGTAGATCCGGCCTCCACTTTTAATGCTACGTCAAGCTTAGAGCCGACCATGACACAGAATCTAGGATCACTCCTAGGTCCCCTCCATGCCGAAAACAAACCAAGCTATATGTTGGGCACACTTCAAGATAGCTCCGCCTGTAGACAGGCCATGAATTTCGAAGAATTGTCTCACCTCAATGATATGCTCGACCGTATCCAGAGCATGTCTATCTCGGATGGCAAGACTTCGGTTTATGACCAGATCGGACTTAAAGCCAACGATCGGGAAATTTACATCCCACCCACCACCCATGACGATCGGGAAATCTTTTAAAGGAGTTGTCCATTGTCCACGAGAGAGCTTGGAAAGCTATGAAGAGCATGGTCAAGGCATTGTGGCCGACCGAGATGCCTCCAGACGGGATGGCCGAACTGTCCAATCATTTTAAAGGAGCTCGGCGACGCTTCGAGTTATGGAAGATATCAGCCTATTGGGAGGGAGCACGAGAGGCATGGGCTATGGTGAAGACCCGTTTTTACCAAACTCGAACCAGAGCGTATGGCCCATGTTGGACCGGCAGGACCGGATGAGCTAGAAATACCTCTTCATTTGGTATATGACCAAGTGATTCCTATGACTTGATACTCCCAGGAGGACTGTGCCCTAGATAGCTTGATAGACAATATTGACAAGGAGTAATGTGTTTGATTCTATGTAGCTATGTACTTTACATCAAGCATTCTCGATCCGCACTGTAAATGTTGTCTTAACCAGCCATCGGCTTCCGCCTCCCTGACCAGTGGTCAGGGAGTGTTCCGTACTATGTGACCTGAGGCAACAGGAAATCACTTCGGGTAACCCGGCAATCCGGCCATTTGGTGTAAATAGACAAAAGCGTGCGCATAGAGTTATGTTATATTACTTTGTAACGTAAGAAACATCTTCCGAAGAAAATAGTTCCTCCATGGGTTCCTTTCTTCGGGTTTGTCATGTTAACCAGAGACGTTATATACGGACAATCCGGCCATTTGCTTCTGCACCGTACACCATGAAAAAAGGGGTGTATCCCGTTGACCGGTTGGGGGTGGTGCGCAATCCCCATAACACGGAGTCAAGCTCCTCCACCCAGTGACAATCGGATTCTTTCAGGGAGCAGACCAAATGAGGCTTTATGCCGCTCATGATTAGTCCATTGGCTCGTTCGACCTGTCCGTTGGTCTGCGGGTGATACACCGAAGCATAGTCGAGCTTCATGCCCAGTTTAGCGCACCAGTCTTTGACCTCATGGGCTGTAAAGTTGGATCCATTATGCGTTATTATGCTATGAGGGACACCGTAATGGTGCACCACGCTGGATATAAAGTCGATGACTGGTCCGGACTTTGCTGAGGTTACTGGTTTTGCCTCGATCCATTTAGTGAATTTGTTGACCATAACCAGTAAGTATTTCTTTTTGTTGGTCCCCCCTTTAAGTGGTCTGACCATGTCCAGCCCCCAAAACACAAAAGTCCAGGTGATTGGTATTGTCCGTAGAGCCGTGGGGGGCATATGACTTTGATTTGCAAAAAGTTAGCATCCAACATAGTGTTGGACTAGTGTACGGGCGTCTGCGCGAGTGGTGGGCCCGAAAAACCCTGCTCGGAAGGCCTTGCTTACCAGGCCCGAGCTGCCGCGTGGTGGCCGCCCATGCCAGCGTGTATCTCAGCCAAAAGTTGCTGCCCCTTCTCTTCAGATATGCATCTCTGGATGACTCCAGTAGTGCTTTTCTTGTACAGCTCACCCTCATGGACCTTGTAGGCTTTAGAGCACCGGACTATGCGCCGTGCCTCGGTCTGATAATCGGGGAGCTCCTGCCGTAGAAGGTAGGCAAGGAAGGGCTCGGTCCATGGTGCGATTACAGCCATGACTTCGTGAGCCGAAGATGTTTCTTCAATCGCCGAACCACCTATGATGTCATTGTCTGGCTCAATGTTCGGGGCCATTGGCTGCCGCATCCTTATCCCCATCCTGCCACACCACGGATGGCTTAAAAAGCCGTTCTAAGAAGGTGTTTTTAGTGACTGGGTCTCGTTTAGCGCCCATACGGGCGAGGATATCCGCAGCTTGATTGTTGTCTCTAGAGACATGGTGAAATTCTAACCGTTCAAACCGGGCTGGTATTTTATGGACGACATTTCGGTATGCCGCCATTTTTGGGTTTTTGGCATCGAATCTGCCGTTGATTTGGGAGATGGCGAGGTTAGAGTCTCCCCGCACCTCGAGCCACTGTACAGCCATTGACGTTGCCATCCGAAGACCATGCAACAGGGCTTCGTACTCGGCTGCATTGTTAGAATCCGTGTACCTTATCTGCAGTACATACTGGATATTGTCGCCTGTGGGGGATGTAAGGATCACCCCAGCCCCTAGTCTAGATAACATCTTGGAGCCGTTGAAGTACATTGTCCAATGTGAGTACGTACTATATTCTCGGGGGAGCTCGACTTCTATCCATTCGGCCAGAAAATCGGCCAATACCTGAGATTTGATAGCTCGGCGTGGCTTGTACACAATTTCGAAGGGAAGGAGCTCTATGGCCCATTTGGCAATGCGGCCTATGCCATCCCTGTTGTTGATGATGTCATTTAATGGTACCTCCGATGCCACTGTGACTGAACACTCTTGAAAGTAGTGTCGGAGTTTTCGGGATGCCATGAAAACCATGTAGGCTATCTTCTGATAGTGTGGATACTGGGATTTTCATGGGGTAAGGTCGTCTGATACATAGTAGACTCGCCTTTGCACCCAGAATTTGTGGCCCTCCGCTTCTTGTTCTACCACACCACGAGTACCGCGCTCACTACTTGATTCGTGGCCGAGATGTATAGTAACATAGGTTCGCCTATGCCGGGTGCTGTTAATATGGGGTTGCTTGCTAGTAGTGTTTTTTATTTACTCTAGTGCAGTGGTTGCGTCATCGGTCCATTCGAAGTTTTTAATCTTGCTGAGCAATCTGTAGGGCGGCAGGGCCTTTTCACCAACGCGGGAGATGAAGCGGCTCAAGGCTACAATGCAACCTGCCAGCTTCTGGATGTGTTTAAGCTCCGTGGGTATTGCCAGCTGGGACAAGGCTCAGATTTTAGCCGGATTGACCTCTATCCCTCTATGGCAGACAACGAATCCGAGCAGTTTTCCGGCAGGAACTCTGAAGACACATTTTTTCGGGTTGAGCCGTATGTCGTAAGTTCACAAATTTTCGAATGTCTGGCGGAGGCCGTCTACCAACTGGCTGACGTGTTTGGTTTTAACGACCACGTCGTCTACGTATGCTTCAACTATTTTGCCGATTTGGTTTTCCAGGCATGTTTGAATCATGCGCTGGTATGTGGCGCCTGCGTTTTTCAACCCGAAGGGCATTGTGTTAAAGCAGAATGGCCTGTATGGGGTGATGAAGGCAGTTGCTGCTTGGTCGGATTCCTTCATCTTGATTTGATGCACTAAAAAAATACACTTCCGTGTGATACGTGTTTGTCACAGTAGGTCATGTTTTCTATCATGCATGTACATCCATGAGGATTTTATGACGGAATCAAGATAGTCATACCTGTGCTGTCATAGAAGTGTTCCATGACAATACCAAAATTATCATCATGGAAGTGTTCACTTCCATGACGATAAATGACGCGTCATGGAAGTGCTTTCGTCAAGGGTAACCGACACATGGCATCCACCGTAACAGGTCGCCGTTAAGCTATTGGGTCCGGTTTTGGATCCAATAACCCATTAACAGCAACGACCAATGGCGATTTTCCATGTGTAAAATTCTCATTGGCCGGAGGAAACACGTGTCAGCTCGTCATTGGGTCAGATAGGCACCTATGATATGTCGACACGTGCGACGGCCCAACTCTGGCCCATTTAGCTTACAAAGGCCGGCCCGTTCGACTTGGTCAAAAGCTAGCGGGCCGGCCAATGAAAAGCCTGTTAATGGTCTGTTCACATATAGCCCATTTTATGGCCCGGTAACTCACGGCCCGTTATGGCGTTCCCGAAGTCGGCCCAACAGCGTCATGTGGGCCGTCCAGTATAATATTAGCCCGTTTCATTTTCGACCCATGTATGGCCCATGACGTCTTTCGGCCCATACGAGGCCTTTTGTATCTTTGGGCCCTTTAATGGGCCGTGGTGACTCTGGCCCATAATAAACAGTAAATTTCTTTATGCCCAGTAACGGCCCATGATTCACATGGGCCGTTTCCAGCCCATTTTAGCTTTCAGCCTACTGACGGCCCATACATTCTTGGGCTCCTTTCCGTCCGTCGATTACTTCTGGCCCATTACTGGCCCATTCCCTTAATGGGCCAAATTCAGCCCGTGGTTAGAATCGACCCGTTTGTGGCCTGTTAACCTATTGTGCCGTTTCCAGCCCGTCCTATATTCTGGCCCATTAACGACCCGTTATGCATGTGACAGAATTAAGCCTTTGCTATCTTCCGGCCTATTAACGACCTGTTACCGTGCTGGCCCGATACCAATTACACCCGTTTACGGCCCATGTGGGCCCATTTATCCGACGGCCCAAGGCCCACTGATTCTACGGCCCGTTGGAGGCCCATTTATCCGACGGCCCGTAGGAGGCCCATGGATCCTACGGCCCGTAGCAGGCTCAAGGTTACCACGGTCCGTATATGGCCCATGGTTGTTGCGGCTACTAGCAAACCAAGGAAAAAGATGACTAGGGAAATAAATAAGCCAGAAACTAACGCTAGGCTATTAACGCGATTGCACAGATTACATCCACTGGGCATCAAAGTTCGCCACCAGTGCAAATATAGGGAACACCCTACACTATACAAAAATGGCTTGCTGTTTTCTTGAGCCGATCGCTACACGTTAAGAACAAATTTTGTATCGCAACAAAACAAATTACAACCATAAAACAAAAGGAAGGTTGGCATAAAAGTTAACAGTCCGACAGATAAATGCACCACCAGAAGTTCAGAAGCTCATTTCATTTGACCTTACTATTACGTTTTCATGCTGTATTGTCTGATGGAGCACCATAACCTTTCCTTCATTTCTCCTAGGCTCCTGAATAACATAGCAAATGTCTGATAGTCTGGTTTCAAAACCATGCATATCTTGACGACATCGAACAATGGCTGTCCTTGTTTCACAAAGGGTCTCTGTTAGGGAATGGACTTGTGTCTGGAGCGCAGATATAACATTGTTTTGAGCTTGCATATCTTGATCATGAGGCAGTTTGGACGAGATTGCCTTAACAACTAACCCAGTATTATGCAGGAACGTGCTTTTGGCACTGTTAGTGTAACATCCCAAATTTTTAATTTGGAATGTTATACATAGGTCATCCATGCATATCATATTTTATTGCATTTCGTTTTGCGATCCTCGAAAATTCTAAGCAACTCAAGGACCCACGGAGAGAGTTGGGGATTTCACCGTTTTCATATTTGAATTTTCTCAAATATTGAAACAGGGATCAATTTGGTTTAACTATTTTTCTCTCCGAAAATATTTCATATTAAAAATATATGAGAGGAGATAATATGACTTCTCCAAAATAAATGGAATATTGGAGGAAAAATATTAAAATCAAATAAATATTTTATTTGGATTTTTATTGCAATTTTATTTGGATTTAGAAAAAAAATGCATTTTTCAAAATTGCATTAGAGTCCCAAATAAATGTTTACCTTGTCCGGGAGATTTTTAGAGGACGGGGAAAATTTATTTCGGGAATTTTGGAGTCCGTTTAGTATTTCTTTTATTTGTTTTTCTGCGCGGAATTATTTAAAAAAAAAAATAATCCGCCGGACCGAACTGGGCCGAAGCCCAGCCGGCCCAGCAGGCCGCCGCCGCCGTCGTCCCCGTCCCCGAGCCAGACTCCTCCAGGGAGTCCGAGCCGCCGCCGTCGCTGCCCGTCGCCCCCTCCGCAAGCCACCCCGCCCCTCCCCTCCTTAAATAGCGTCGCCCCGCCTCCCACAGCAGCCCGCAGCCGCCGCCGCCGGACTTCGCCGCCGCAGCCGCTCGCCGCCGCGCCGCCGCACGCTGCTGCTGCCGCTGCCGCCGCTTGCCGCCGCCGCCCGACCACGCCGCCGGAGCCGCCGCCGCCGCCGCCGCACGCTGCAGCTGCCGCTGCCGCCGCTCGCCGCCGCCGCCGTCCCGCCGACCGCCGGAGGTAGCCGCCGCCGCCGTCGGTTTCGTGAGAAAAACCGATCGGTTTTTGTTTAAACCCTAGATCTAGATTCGGTTTTTTTTTAAATTCCGGTTTATTCTTTTTTTAGATCGGTTTTCCGTCGGTTTAGTTATTTAGCGGACGTTCGTCCGTAAGTTCGTTTTAACGAACGGTTTTCGTGAGTTAACCACAGACAGCGAAAGTTCGTTCATTAGCCTGTTCGTTAGTTTTTCGTTTTCTCGGATTTTTTCGCGATTATTTTCGATCGCGATTTCTGATCCGATTTTCGTTTTAGTATAACTTTTCGCTCGTTTGTCGGAATCAGGCGATTCAAGCGCCTAGATCTTCGTCTCGAAGCCCTCTTTCTGTTTAACCAACTTAGACAAGATTTTGCTACTGTAAAATTTGACTTTAGTCCCGATTAGCAATCAAAGCTTGTTTCTTTCGCAGTTTGAGTTTCGTTGCTCCGTTTGATTCGATTCTTTTTGCAAACCGGAGTTCTTCAGTTGAACTTTCGGGTTAGGTCTTCTCATTTGGGTTTTACCCGTGCATCTTCGCTTGATTGCTTATGTATGCTATTGTTTGTTTGCGATAGAATTCCCGGAGTGCGAAGCGTGCTACTACGAGTCTCTAGGATTTGCAGATCGTCAGCAAGGCAAGTAACACATTGATCATACTTCTTCGTTACCCAGTTTTTATGCATTAGTTTCGACCCTCAAATATTGCATGATTAGGATGTGATTAACTTGTGGGTACTGGGAAGTAGATGATGAGGTAGAACCTATTGCCCTTTTAATAACAAACCCTTGGGTGTTACTTCTACGCTATGCTTATGTTGCCATGCTATGCTCGTAGACGTGGATTGGGTTTTGAGTGTATCCATGACAGATGTGAGATTTTTAATTAATGGTTCAACTTAAGGTGGCAACTTTAATACACATCTGGGTGGATTGCTTGTTTGGGCACCTGGGGATATACCAGTGTTGTCCTAGGAGATCCCGGGGATATACCGTGTGATCCTCCTACGGTCCGCCACCCAGGCTCAAAGGGATCATAAGATTGTTCATGCTAGAAACTTCCGTGTGCAGCCACAAGCTATTATGGGCTCTAGCATAGTTGAGTATGGTACATGACCTCTTTCAGTGGTAGGCTAGCAGATGTAGGGGAAAGTAGGTGTAACTGTCTACCCAGAGTAAAGAGTAAATGTTTCTGAAAGACTGTGTCTCGGTCATCCGTTTCTCAAACACCATGTAGTGCGAGAAATCCAACGGAGGAGATCGAGTCTTGTGGGGAAAAGTGCACAAACCTCTGCAGAGTGTACAAACTAATCATGATTAGCCGTGTCCCCGGTTATGGACATCTTGAGTATCTGGTTCTTGGATCATCATATTGAATCCCATCACTCTAAATTAATTTGTTGGGATTAATAATTACTTTTAATTGGGATTGAGAGGGGGATTTACCTTCTCAATGTTCAACAACCACCATGATAGTTAAATAAAATATATTCCTTTGTTGTAGGAAAAAATTAGCTTTTCGCAAAACAGTATAACACTAGAGCTTTTCCACCAGCCAAATATGCATGTAGTATTAGCAATTATTTTGTTCATTGCTCTACTGTGTTATATTGCCAGCATATTCCATGTGCTGACCCGTTTCGGGCTGCAACGTATCATGTTGCAGACTTTTCAGACGAAGAGTAAGGTGTGCTAGGTCGTTGTCGTGCACTCAGCTATGCCGTTGGAGTTGATGGACTCACTTTATCTTCCAAGCCTTCCGCTGTTATCTTATTTAGATGGCCTTAAGCCATATTTAGTGGAATCAGTTCTCTTTTGAGACATTCGATGTAATAAGTGTGTGATTGCACTCTGTTATAAATCCTTCGAGTACTGTGTGTGTCAGCATTACCGATCCAGGGATGACACTTGAACACAGAGATTCGATCCATTCGGGTCGGGTCGCTACAGTTAGTGGAAAGGTACTGACCCACTGCAGCAAGAGGTGACATTGCGGTTATTGTTGCCTTGTCATCTTCAGAAGGTGGCAGTTCCACCATTTGTTCCATAGCTTGCTGAAAAGTTGAGTTTTTACATTAGTAGTATCAGAATAGAAGATATTAAGGAGGCAGCAAAACCAAACAAAATAGCTTTGGTCTATATACAGAACTTATTCTGGTGAACCCGTGTAAAATATTAGTTGTATTTTACTACAAAGTACATAATAAAACCAGGTTCCAAACATATGACCATGTACCATGGCTAATGTATTGTCTATTTCTTCACATCGTATTGACAGGTAAGTATAAAGAGACAAAGTTTATAATACGGTAAGCATAGTATGACATCATTCATATCACAAAACAACTGAGAACAGACAAACATGCAATTGTAACGTTGTGTAGACAAGTCCAGCACGGAACTAGATTACAGATCAAGATCAAAGGAACATCACTCCTCTCTTTTAAACCTTGTAAGGTACAATGATACGTTAAGACAATTGTGTATAAAATTGAAAAGAGTAATAGACATTGCCTGCAAACCGTGCAGTTCAATGCATAAGTCAGAGTAAGTAGTAGTTAAAAGGCATGAGGATTAAGGACTTACAACAGCGGCTTTGACTGGTGTAGTCATGCCCTTCGTCTTGCTGGTGTGACAGTCCTTGAAGATTTCCACAGCATTTGGTTTAGGTACTTTTTGGTCCTTGCAGGCTTTCCTCTGCATTTGGAACAAGTCAATATAGATCTGATAATATGGCACAGCGAAAAGAGTGAAACAACAGCTAATTACAAGAGCCTCGCAGTGTGTAGTATACCTACGAGATCCTGTCGTCTGTTGGAATTTCACTTTCGTACGGTTGGCCTTGTTCTTTGAACAGTTCACCTACAAGAAGATAGATTTGTGAGGCACATGCGTAAATAGGAGTACAACATGTGATCTGATCACACATATATATATATAACGTACTTGATACTTTGGATCAGACCAGTGTTTAACGAGGCCTCTCAAGTCTTCATCCGATATATTTTCCACTGGAGATGTGTGGGCAAGTTCACTGTTAACCTTGCCTTCAAAGTGAGTTTTCCTCAAGTTATACCGATACTATCGCAGAGCAGACTTGAATACATGGGTGCATGCTTGTCTGGTTGCATCATGTTGGCTATCCAACTTGAACCTCATTTGTTGAAAATTATGGGAGTCTCATTACCAGCAACCTAGAAAGTATGGGACAGAGCAAGACGATATTACTAATTTCCATACATAACCATACTTACAGATAAATGGTCGAGGAAGGTGTTGAACTCAGTTTCGTCTTTGTCATTCCTGTACTGAATCCATGTTGGGAGGATATGTGCATGACACCTAACGGCAACCACTGCCTCTGATACTAACTTGGCTGACTCTGTAGCATCACGTGGCCTTTTTAAACTGCCTCAAAATGGATCTCCATTCTTCCTCCTCTAGATTTAGTTAACCTATTGAGCATTATCCCTGATGTCTGTTTCCTCTTGCGCCTAGGTGCTAGTCCGACAACGAACATAGGAAGTGTTAGTGCACATCAAACTGTGAGACTACATATAAAGAAGCATGCAACTGTAACTTGACTCCAGCAACTACCTTCTTGTTGTTGAAGCTCACAAGGTTCATCTGATCTTGCCAACTCACCTTGTGTCAAGAGTGCTTCGGAAGTAGTGTCAGGTGGCAAGGGAGCTTGGGAAGTTGCCGCTAGCTGAGTTGACAAACGAATAACTCATGCAACTGTTGGTACTGTGGAAGGTGTTGCAACAACTAGGGCTGTCGCTACTTGTTTGGTGGCAGCTATTAGTTTTTGTTTGGATTGTTTTGCAGCTGGTGTAGCATGGGATACCGTGTTTGTACAATTTTCTGTGGACTTTGACCTTCTATTGCACCATCAGTACCAGCAGAATCTGCATAATTCTTCCGCTTCCGTTTCCGTGCGTCCTGAGTACTAACACCATCCCCTGCCATTGTGTGTTCCTTCCTCTTTGTCTGTGCCATGTCAAGTCAAGCTGACAAGAAAAAGGAATAAAAATTTAGTTCTTTAGAACAAATTGATGTGTAATACAGACAAACTAAACTTTGATGTTAGACAACCGCATGATAGGAGGATGTAATATGTACGAAAAACAGGATGTCATGAGATAATCAGAACTATGATGTGTAAACTAAGCAGAAAGCATTTCAATAAATTAGAAGCAATGCAATGGAAGGTAGACACCATATAAAAGATGCTACAAATATCGCTCTGCCAAGTTAACAGTGTCTCCTCATAACTGGCATTTAAACAAATGTGAAGTAGTACAAGAAATAAATCATATGCAAGATGCAAACAACATCACACTACCAAGTTAAAGGTCTCTCGTCATTAGTTCCATTGCATATTCACAGCATTGCATATTCACAGCTATGATGTGTAAACTAAGCAGAAGGCATTTCAACAAATTAGAAGCAATGAAAGCTAGACACCATATGTAAGACGCAATGAATATCACTCTACCAAGTTAAAACTGTGTCGTCATTAGTGCCATTTCAACAAATTAGTAGTACAAGCTAGAAAATAATGCGAGATGTAAACTATATCAGACTCCCAAGTTAAACGTGTCATGTGAAAAGTGATTGTTGCAGGTTACACAACAGTAGTACTTTGATATAAGAACATGGTGTGATAGACAGATATTGTATGTTCTAGAAACAGGAACACATGTCTTATTCACAAGTATAATGTGTAAAGTAAGCAGATGGAATTCAACAAAATTAGAAGCAATACAAGCTAGACATCATACATAACATGCAACCACATATAACAGGGTCATGTTAGAGGGAGCACCTATGACGGTGAACTAGGGGAGACGTGCTCATCATCAACATAGCTATGTTGAGTGTCTATGGATGTGTTGTCTTCCAAATCTTGTTGGGGGGATGGCGGAGTAGAATGTGTAGAGGCCCTCCGTTTCAGTTGTTTGGAAGGAGCACCATTATCCACTGCCTTGGTAATTTCCTTCTGCTTTATTGATTTTGCATTGTCAAGTAAAACCGACAAGAAAAAGCAATAAAATGCATGATACTGACAATCACTACCTTCATGTAATGCAAACACATGATACGAGGATGGAATATGTACGAAAAACAGGACGGCATGGCATATTCACAACTATTTGTGTAAACTAAGCAGAAGTAATTTAATCAAATTACAAGCAATACAAGCTAGACACCGTATGCAACATGCAAGACAATATCACACTGCTAAGCTAGAGAAAGCACCTGGGATGCCAGTTTCGCCGGAAGACCGCCATCAGTCCCTGCCTTAATTTTTTCCTTCCTCTTTCTTAACTTCATTGCCTTGTGAATTCAAACCCACAAGAAAAATGAATAAAAATTCGCTTTTCAGAACTCATTGATGCAGGATGCTGACGAGCAGTACTTTAATGTAAGGCGACCGCATGATAGGACGATTGAATGTGTAAGGAAAAAGGACAGCATTGCATATTCACACCTATGATGTGTAAACTAAGAAGAAGGCATTTCAACAAATTAGAAGCAATGAAAGCTAGACACCATATGTAAGATGCAACGAATATCACTCTACCAAGTTAAAACTGTCACGTCATAAGTGCCATTTCAACAAATTAGAAGTAGTACAAGCTAGAAAAGAATGCGAGATGTAACCTATATCACACTTCCAAGTTAAACATGTCTTATGATAAGTGATTGTTGCAGGTTACACAACAGTAGTACTTTGATGTAAGAACATGGTGTGATAGACAGATATTGTATGTTCTAGAAACAGGAACACATGTCTTATTCACAAGTATAATGTGTAAAGTAAGCAGATGGAATTCAAAAAAATTAGAAGCAATACAACCTAGACAACATACATAACATGCAACCACATATAACAGTGCCAAGTTATAGGGAGCACCTGTGACGGTGAACTAGGTGAGACATGCTCATCATCAACATAGCTATGTTGAGTGTCTATGCATGTGTTGTCTTCCAAATCTTGTTGGGGGGATGGCGGAGTAGAATGTGTAGAGGCCCTCCATTTGAGTTGTTTGGAAGGAGCACCTTTATCCACTGCCTTGCTAATTTCCTTCTGCTTTGTTGATTTTGCATTGTCAAGTAAAACTGACAAGAAAAAGCAATAAAATTCACTCTTCAGAACTCATTCATGCATGATACTGACAATCACTACCTTCATGTAAGGCAAACACATGATACAAGGATGGAATATGTACGAAAAATAGGACGACATGGCATATTCACAACTATTTGTGTAAACTAAGCAGAAGTAATTTAATCAAATTACAAGCAATACAAGCTAGACACCGTATGCAACATGCAAGACAATATCACACTGCCAAGCTAGAGAAAGCACCTGGGATGCCGGTTTCGCCGGAAGACTGCCATCAGTCCCTACCTTAATTTTTTCCTTCCTCTTACTTAATTTTATTGCCTTGTCAAGTCAAAACCACAAGAAAAATGAATAAATATTTGCTTTTCAGAACTCATTGATGCAGGATGCTGACAAGCACTACTTTAATGTAAGGCGACCGCATGATAGGACGATTGAATGTGTAAGAAAAAAGGATATCATTGCATATTCACAGCTATGATGTGTAAACTAAGCAAAAGGCATTTCAACAAATTAGAAGCAATGAAAGCTAGACACCACATGAATGATGCAACGAATATAACTCTACCAAGTTAAAACTGTCTCGTCATAAGTGCCATTTCAACAAATTAGAAGTAGTACAAGCTAGAAAAGAATGCGAGATGTAACCTATATCACACTCCCAAGTTAAACGTGTCTTATGATAAGTGATTGTTGCAGGTTACACAACAGTAGTACTTTGATGTAAGAACATGGTGTGATAGACAGATATTGTATGTTCTAGAAACAGGAACACATGTCTTATTCACAAGTATAATGTGTAAAGTAAGCAGATGGAACTCAACAAAATTAGAAGCTATAAAAGCTAGACAACATACATAACATGCAACCACATATAATTGTGCCAATTTAGAGGGAGCACCTGTGATGGTGGACTAGGGGAGACGTGCTCATCATCAACACAACTACATTGAGTATCTATGCATGTGTTGTCTTGCAAATCTTCTTGTGGGGATGGCGGAGTAGAATCTGTAGAGGCCCTCTGTTTCAGTTGTTTGGAAGGAGCACATTTATCCACTGCCTTGCTAATTTCCTTTAGCTTTATTGATTTTGCATTGTCATGTAAAACTGAGAAGAAAAAGCAATAAAATTCACTCTTCAGAACTCATTCATGCATGATACTGATAATCACTACTTTGATGTAAGGCAAACACATGATACGAGGATGGAATATGTAAGAAAAACAGGACGGCATGGCATATTCACAACTATTTGTGTAAACTAAGCAGAAGCCATTTCAACAAATTAGAAGCAATGCAAGCTAGACACCACATGAAAGATGTAACCAATATGACTCTGCCAAGTTAAAAGCGTCCCATCATAAATGGCGTTTCAACAAATTAGAAGCAGTGCATGCTATAAATCATATGAACGATGCAACCAATATCACTCTGCATATACTAAAGGTGTCTCGTCATAATTGATTGATGCGGGATACAAAAAACAGTAGTTTTATGTAAGGACATGCTTAATAGACAGATGTACTATGTACCAAAAACAGGAAGGCATGTCACATTAACAGGTGTAATGTATAAACTAAGTAGAATAGCACATGCAATTTAACCAGATTGGAAGAATTACAATCTAGACACTATATGCAACATGCAACCACATATCACACTGCCAAGTTAGAGCAAGTACCTGCGATGGTGGTGTAGGGGAAATGCGGTCATCAACTAAAGAGCTACATTGACTATCTTCATCTAGCATTGTTGTTTCTTGAGAATCATGTGGGGAGGCTGACACTGCATTCTTTAAAAGAGGATCTTTTCTTTCAGCAGTCCACGAGCCTGACTGTCTCATCATAAGTGATTGATGAGGGATACACAAGAACATTAGTTTGATGTAAGAACATGGTTAATAGACAGATGTAGTAGTATGTACCAAAAATAGGAAGGCATGTCATATTCAAAGGTATAATGTGTAAGCTAAGCAGATGCAATTTAATCAAATTGGAAGCAATACAAGCTAGACACCCAGCTGGAGTGGTGAGCATGATCATCGAGGACCTGAGAGCCTGGTGGGAGGCGGGCTGCTTTGCCACCACCGTGGCTTTTTAGTTGGCTTGCAGGTGATGCCTGTCTGTGCTGGGCTTGTCACTGGCTCGGCCAGTGCCCTGACTAGCTATTTGGCTTCTGGTGCTCCCGGGATGGTGGTTCATGTAAAAAATATCTTTCCTTATCTTAATAAAGACCGACTTCGGACTTTCGAATACAAGCTAGACACCATATGCAACATGCAACCACATATGACAGCGTGAAGTTAAAGCAAGCACCTGGGATGGTGGTTCATGGCGAGCGAGATCATCAACTCCAGAGCTACGCTTACCGTCTCCATTTGCTGACACTACACCCTTTAAAGTGCTGAAACGTGTCTTGCCTAAGCACGAAGAAAGATGGAGCAACTTCTCTCTTTTATTTCGTGCTTCTATCAACCGTTTGGCAGAGGCTGAAATACCCATGCATAAAAAAACAATAGTGAGAGTATGGGTGAAGTGTGTGCAGAACTAGTGCACTGTAAAAGTAGCAGATAGGAGGTGGCTGAAAAATAAATGACAGGAGACATATGATAGCTCTACAACATTGCATGGCAAACAAAATTAGATTCTACTCCATATGATTTTGTAATATATGAGCACATGGATGGCTGGGAAATGCAGGTACTCCTCCAGCACACCACCACATGTGGTCCTATCAAAATAACAGTCAACTGAAAATAAATAGGTCAGTCGATTTTTTTATGAACCGTCCGATCTACAAGGAACGGGCAGATGGCCTTCGTCTACCTCCCGCCAGTCACTATTGATGATCTTTCTCGAACCGCCAGCGACCACCGGCCCAGACCCCTGCCTCCGCTACCCCGCCCTCCCCTCGACCTCACACCACCGCCGTGCTTGGCAGCACCCCCCGGTCATCCCTTTAAGCCCGACCGACCTCCAGATCAGGCGCAAGCAGCTCCTAGGCCCCACAAACCCCTAAGATAAACACCGAGGCGCTGCTTCTCGGCGTAATAGGCGGACTAGCGCCTGTTACGCCGGGGAATGCTTCCTTTAATTGGGAATCAATTGACCAGGAATTGAAATCCAGGGGGGCGATAGACCTCTAGCTAAGGTGAAATAGTATATGAGGAGAAACCTTGTGCATCATGAGTTACTAGGAACATCTAGTATCAGGAAGAAGGTGTA
The DNA here is from genome assembly GCA_011799875.1 of Thinopyrum elongatum. Classification (NCBI taxonomy): domain Eukaryota; kingdom Viridiplantae; phylum Streptophyta; class Magnoliopsida; order Poales; family Poaceae; genus Thinopyrum; species Thinopyrum elongatum. The sequence goes on from CM022298.1 coordinate 232,349,235, forward strand.
GGAAGAAGCAGTCAACTAGTGTCTTCTGTGGGATGAATACCGTGCAAGCAGACACATAAGATTTGCACGAATAAGGGAAGAGGAGTACCAGTTCCGGTTGCCAGTGCTGTGCCATCCTTATTTTGCGGCGATGTCCTTCTTTTTACTGGGGGAACCGATGTTTTGGAGGAGGGTGGAGCCTTGGACGAACCCATGGCCAAATTGTTGACTGTGTTGCGGTGGCCGTCTGTTGGTGGAGGGGAAGCAGATCTGAGGCGGCGAAGGACGGCGTAGCAGGAACAGCTCCGGTGCGGTGGACGGTGGCGACGTTGGAGCGACAGCGGTGAGGCGCACGACGGCGTGGTTGAACTGGCTTGGGTACGGCACACGTCAGCGTCCTGGAGGCAGCTAGAGCTCGGCTTCAACCACTAGCCGTGGAGGGTGTTGCGGTTGCGGTGGATGATGACGTCGGGGTATTGGCTCCGGCGTGATGGAGGAGGGCGGCGGTTGATGGGTGGGATGGGGTGGCGGACGGAGGATGCCGGGGTTTCGCGGCTGGTGGAGAGGTAGTTTTGGCGCCCACGGAGTACGAATGGGGAATCAGACGGGGCGGGGGGGGAGATAAGGAGGGGGAACCATGTTTCGGTCTAGGACGCGCTTGTTTTTGTTTTTTGTTTTGAACAGATGGGACGCGCTTGTTTGAAATTTGAGGAAAGTACAAACTTTGCCCCCTCTTAAATTGCAGACCTACTGCGGGTCGGGGGTAGGACGGTAATCCCAGGTGTCCCAAATAGTGGACGGGAGCGATTTCGGCCGAGCGCATGTGTGTTTAGGCCGCCACGGTGTATGAATGTTTTTCGGAGGCGGTTGCGTGGCATCTAGATGAAGTTACAAACCTACCCCGGTTTAGACCTTTGGACGTCGGGCCGGTAGGTTTCACGGGTCAGAGTTAGAAAAGTAATTTCCTTCTACTAAACATTGGTCTCACGCGGTTTCGGGCGAGTAGAGGCTCTTTTGGCGCTTCGTTCGAAATTCTCAAACAGAATCATTCACGTTTAGAGTACTCTTGAACTTTGAGGATTGACCTAAATAGACAACGTTAAATTTGACCTTGTATGTTTGAAAACCTTATTAAATTATGCGCTTCTTTTTGAAATTTTGACACTTGAAAATCCTATAACTACGATTATTTTGGAATGGAGGTAAATTTGAATCTATTTTGTACACGACTATATATGCTATTATGTACAAAAGCAGAGCAAAAATTGGTGCCCCCATAATTTAGGTATGATTTACAACTTCCATGATCTTGAATTCAAATAATTGAATGGCCTTCATGTTGAATTCAAATTTTTTGAACCACCTTAAGTTGAATTCAAATGTATGCTAGTTCCTAGCTAGCTATTTATAATGTTCATTGTGTAACTTTTTTATGTATAATGTGCTTTACACACACAACATGAACTATACCCACGTTTATATTCGAATTGCTAAAGCGATGCATTGTCTGGAGTTCAAAATACTGACTCTATGGATCAATTATGTCGAATAATAACATAGACATGCTCAAATTTGATAGAATATAGATGTCTGATGGATCAATGACCGTTCCTTATGCGAATTGCAAATATCATGATCTCATCCTAATATTTGGATACAATTTATATTTTTAATCAATGTGTACATCAGTCTTTTACGTGTAGTTTCACTCTCCATAGGCCCCTCCTCACAAACGCGCTAACTTTCTCTCTCACACATACACGCACACGGTGTATATGCATCAGTGGTCTCTCACACATGCTCACACACTCTCTCCTGAGGTGTCTTTCTCGCACACATGCTCTCGATATCACCCTCCCTCCCTCTCGCAACCATTTATGATTGTTTTCACTAACCTTTATCACAAGCACTCTTCCTCTCACACACATATGCACACACAATCCCCATCGACCCTTTCTCTATACATAGACCTGCGTACGTGTCTCCCGCACGCACATTATCTTTAGGCCTGTCTCGCACGCATTGTCTCTACCTCTCTTCCTAATTGATGAATATGATTCCAGCAGAGCATTCTGTAGGATGCCCCTTAAAGTTAGGTTGGATGAATGCTAATATCAGAAACAAGGGGTTACCTTAGTCCGAGGACCTAGGGTTACAAATCCTAGTCGCCTTTGTCAGTGGACACAGAGTCCTTCACGACTCTGGTATCTCTGTCTTGTACGACTAGTCCTCCATGGGTCTCCCTGAATGCGTCACGGGCCGACCAATGTGGCGCAGGATGGAACCGACCCAAGGGCCTCACCTCGGCCCACCGGACCTCACACGGTGACACACCCTCTGCCCCTAGGTCTCGTTATCTTCTCACACCCACACATACCAACACAGACACCACACAAAATATTTTCTCCTCATGCCTCTGCCCCTCCCCCTTGCATGTACACACTCAAGGGCATCTCACGCCGTGACATCCTATTCGTCTCTCTCTAGACCTCTCTCATTTCTCGTGCTATCTCTCCCACGTCGCCCCCCGCCAGCCCCTCTATCCATGCCTCTCTCGAATACGTACACATACCCTCTCTAGGCCCTGCCAAATACGTCAACTACACGTTCACACATGTTACATCTTATCACGTACCCCATTGATCTAAAAAGCCCTCTCTTCAGGTTTACTTCGCATACACCATTCCTTTTGAATAAAACCTCACAAAGTGTGGCCAAAAATTTATTTTAGAATTTCTACATATATACAACATTACAAAGTTATATGGAGTATGAAAGTTAATTTGCATTGCATGGTGCACCCAATGATATTTATTCCGCACTGTGAATTTTTATATTTTTATACTATATATAAAGTTACTCATAATAAAGAGAAACGAAGAGCATCTCTCTCTCCATCGCACACACCCCCTCTACGCCCCTTTCACATACACACACAAACTATCTCCAGCTCCTCTAAAAGTACGCCCCCAACACATTCACGCATGTTTCATCTTTCTCTTGCGATATATACAGTGACGATCATTGTATTTGAAGCGAAAGCACGATACGTACATTGGACTTCAGAATCCACTCATTACGGTCACCATTTACGTTTTGTGGTTATTATACAGTCACGGGCTCACCGTACAACTCTGTATTTGTTCAAGACATGACTAGTTGACTAGTTAAACGCTCCAGGTGGCACCTCTAGTGTTGCATCACATTATCTCACTACCATTGGGACCACCTGTCGGCGTGTATAAGAATGAAAACAAACGATAAAAAATATTGGACAGTGGTTCGAAGTCATGCCCGTGGGCACAGCGGACAAGGTGGCCTTGTATTGGTATGCTGAGCCGTCTGTTTTAACACACAGGAGCTGGTGTGGTGATTATACACACACACACGCATGCATGCACATGAACTGCATGCACGCAACACTCACACGTACACACGTAGCCATGCACGCACGCAACACTCACACACACACACGCACACATGCATGCACACACCACACGACCAACACACACGCTCACGCTCAAGTGCTCAACCTACACGTGCATGCGCACACATCAAGCCCTGACAGACACATACACAACTAGGTGGTTCCCGCGCACGGGTTGGAGTCTTGTCGCGCCTGCGTAAATTTGTGTTTATCTTACTTTTTCCTATGCGCACTGACAGGTGGGACCCACAAGGAACGTGGTCAATTTAACCAATCAACATAGTGCCACGCAGACCTATTTGGCCGGTCAACAGAGTGCAATCCGATGCTGAACGGTGATCAAGCGACCGTATAATCACTGCAAAACGTATATAGTTACCGTAATGAGCGTATTCTGAAGTCCGGTGACCGTATTACGCTTTTCGCTTGAAATACACTGACCGCCAGTGTATTTATCTCTTCTCTCGCTCTCTCTGTGAAGCCGAGTAGGCCAACATGCTAGTGCCTAAATTGGCGCACGCCACCCCATTATTGATGTACTGGTTTCGTAAGAGCGAACAAGCATTCACGTCTACCGTACAAACTGTAGATACAAGTTACAAGTGCTATCAAGACGAATACAAATATTTGAATCCACCTTATGCCCAATTTCTCTCTGTAGGCCCTCCAAAAGTACATCTCTACATGTTCTCGCATGTTACATCTAACAACTATGCAATACAACACTACTACCACACTCTAAGACAGTAAATCATATGTGTTTTTAGTTTTACTAGATCTCATATTGTTACTTAATTATTCAGTTTGCATACATTAAAATTGCCTTTGAAATTTATGGCTAGTATCATCTACCGCGCGGGAAAATCCCGCCCTTGCCTGTTTAATCGGGTTTGTATCGATGGATCGTGCGAAACAGCAAAACTATAGTAGTACTACAGTACAAGTAACAGTTCACTGGACCGCCGTGTCGTGTACTCCTCCATCGTAAGAGTGGAGCACTCGCTTTCATAAATTTTCTAGTCCCTTTCACCGACATGTGGGACATCAAGCAACTGGGTCCACGTGCCATACCGAAATAACAGTGCAGAGCAGCAGGGGTGAAGCACCCCGGTGATGGCGCCGGCGTAGTAATGAGCAATGAGGCGTCAAATCACAAAGCTGCACCTTTCCCGCAGTTAAGTTGGAGGGATGAAGTGATGCTAAAAAAAGAAGTTGGAGGGACAAAGCAACCATCATTTCACTCGTTGCTGAATCCGCTTCTCCCTCATCTTCTTCAAGTTAACCACGTGTTGCTTCTGCCGTTGTTCTACCTCATATGGGACGCGGATCAGCTTGGTAAATCACTAACACGTGGGACCACATGTTAGCAAACTGCCAGGCCAATGTCCTCTAAAAATAATTAACCTCCCCCGCCTTCCACGCAGCAAAATCACCTCCTTTTTACTAATCTTGATATAATTTTTTAGATCAATATAATCGAGATTTGTGTAGATAGCACACAGGAGCAAAACCAAGTGGTACGGTTAAGGGCATCCACAATGTGTACCCAAATGTGAAAATAGCTTTTGGCATCGATGGGAACCATTGTGGAGGGTGCTGCCAAAGCCAAAAAGAGGGAACTGAAGCTCCCTAATTGATTAATTGAAGGAAAAGAAAAATGCAACCTCTCTCCTCTTTCTCTCGTGCTTGGACGCATGTACTACAGTATAGAGCACAGAGTCTACTCCCCTGTCCCTTCTATCACAAATCACAAAGCAGTGAGGCCTCAAATCACAAAGCACGGATGAAGCAACCATCATTTCACTCTTTGCTGACTCCGCTTCTCCATCGTCTTCTTCGAGAAACCACCTTACCGCACTAATCTGGGGGGATGACACTATTGTGTAGTAGTACATTTACACCTCCTTTGGTTCAACGAACTTCCTGGATGCAAAGAAGGCGGTTGTCTCAGCTTGCAGGCGGCACTTGCGAACGACTTACCGTGGTCTCCCTCAACGGTGTGCTCCGTCGAACGCACTTCGCCAAAGCCACAACATTCAAGATATCGTCAACGTCACCGCAATGGGGAAGGAAGTCAAATAGTTACTACCTCCATTTTTTTGTATACAAGGCCAGTATCAAAATTACAATTTGCAGAAGTCCACTAACACTAATCGAGGCAAAATTGATGGGGTTTGCCTCGTACTAGCAACTGAGGACATTAATATACCCTTGCATGCATGCGGAAGTGAGAAGGTTGGTTTGCATGGTGCTGCATTAATCAAGCAATGAGGAGTGAGATGGTTAGCTCTTTGGGCGTTGGAGAAAAAAATACGCATTAATTGACACGTCAAACGAGGATTTGTATCGATCAATCCCGTGAAGGAAAACCCCGCCTTTCTTTTTTAACACAAGTAGTACGTACTTGTATCCTGTTTGGGTCTAGGCCTTGCATTGCCATACTTTGCCACACATTTTTGCCAAGCTTGCCTAAAGTTTTTCAAAATGAAAAGGAGGTACACTTGCGCATGGCTGTCGTGGTCGCAACGCACCCTCACACAGTCACTCCTGCATGCCGCAAACCCAACCAAGGGAACGCACCCTCACTGACACGTGCTACCGCATGTGATCAAACCAAACTCAGCCATCCTACCACTGACACATAATTTTCGTTCATACAATATGTTTATCCAACCGCATGTTGGGGAAGATCCGTGCTGCCCGTGCGGTGGTCTATTGGGGAAGAAGAAGAGGTGAGGAAGAAGAAGGGTGAGGAGACGTAGGATATTCATCCAACAGCCTGAAATGGTTGACTGACCCAAATGATGGAAGTCAGGTGACTTGCATAAATATATGTTTTTACACAGCAAAAGATCCCTAAAAACAACAACATAAAGAAAAACTATCACTGCTCGTAGAACGAGACGGCCTTGTCGTCTTTGGCTGCCGGCGCGAACCAGCCGTAGCTGCCGACGTGTGTCTCCACACCATGGTTGTCCTCGGTCTCCAGCTACTCGTTCACGCGGAGCGTGCGGGCACTCTGCACAGACATGAGCATCGCCCGGTTCATGTCCACGACGTTCGGTTCCGCCTGCAGGAGGGCCTCGATGGCAGCGGCATCTGCGCACTCCGCGTCGAGTTGAGCCTCTGCCGTCCGGTTCAAGTCCAGGACGTCCGGTTCCGCTTGCAGGAGGGCCTTGATGGCAGCGGCATCCGCGCGCTCCGTGTCAAGTTGAGCCTCCGCCGCCCGGTTCACGTCCACGACATCCGGTTCCGCCTGCAGGAGGGCCTCCATGGCAGCGGCATCCGCACGCTCCGCGTCGAGTTGAGCCTCCGCCCCTCGGTGCTCCTTTAAGATCGCCAGGTTGAACCGCTGGTCCGCCTACACCATGGGGGACCTGGATGCCAGCACGAAGTCGATGTCCATTGTCTCATACGCATCGGGGGCCTTCCGCGCCGCAACCTCTGCCATGAACATTGGATCGGCTTCCTCCTCCTTGGAGCTTGGCTCCAGAGAAATCGGGGATTGGCCCGCCAGAAAGCGAGCTTGGGAACGGAGGTCTGTGGCGCCGACCGCCGCCGTGATTTCTGCGTGGTGCTCCGGCGTCATCATCTTGTAGTACGTGATCTTGCGGCGCACCATGGCTTTTCGGCGAACTAGGGGACGACTGATGCGGGTTAGGGGATCAAAAGGTGGGGGAATGGGCTGGAGAGGAGGTGTGCCTTTGGGGAAGTGGTGACTGGCCGGCAAGTAGCTGGCGTAGGCCGAGCAGCGAAGGTTCTGGTGTGAATAGTGGTTTAGGTGACGACTAGTCAATCGGTTTTGACTGTGCGGAGTTTGCAAAGCCGGACGGCTGGAGCCTGGAGAGTTGTGGGGTGGGATGGGACCAAAGTTTCGGAGTTTCACGTGGCAGATGTCAGGACCTCCCCACCGTTCCTGTCGATGACGAGGCGGTGACTTCGTAAATCTCAAGATGACTAGCAAGATGCCCGTGCATTGCATGGAACATCAAGATGCATTTTTTTTTACAAAACACCTGTTGTGATTGACCCATGCAGGAGTAATCCCATGTGTAAAAACTAATGGTATCTTGAGAATTTCATCAAAAAATGATATCTCGAGAAAGATGAGAGATAAGGTGAGGAGGAGTGGGGCGCAGTGGTGATTGGTGGTCAGACTTAGCGAAGGCATGGGGATGGACGACGCCGGCGGCGGCCACCATGCTAGATTGTTCCAGAGGCTTCCTTTTTTAATTATTCAACAATGAAGTTGTGGGAGATAAGGATGAACGAGAGAGGCGCGGGTATCCTTTTGCAAAATTGCCATAGTTTGCTTTCTATCTGTCAGATATAGATTGGACGGTCTATATTGTAAGATGGCAGGCACACCATCATCTCCGAGAGTAAAGATAAGAGTAGAGATATATTATAGATATGATGGCTCGGTCTCTCGAAGGTGCTCATAGGGGTAGGGTGTGCATGTGTGCGTTCATAGGGGTGAGTGTATGCGCGCATGTATGCGCGCTTGCGTTTGTACGGTGTTCAAAAAAACGAGTACTGGAAGTATGCAAGTTCATAAGGAATGGACGGTGTACATCACTCTTCTCGCATTCACGTTGCACCCCGGCACAGTGGACCCTGCATTCGCTCACCGTATGGAATGCGCTTCGTCTTGCGTTTTCCCTCGCTTGTGGGACCGCAGTTGAGAGCAAACCGACGTCCCTCCCCCTCCCCCGCCCGCTTTATTTACTACTAGACTAGAAGAGAGAGAGAGGTCGCCCGAGTGTTAATGAGGCCATACTGACGCTCGAATTTGGCCGGGAAAATAGGCAAACCGACATGTGGGGCACACCTGTCGGGATGACATGGCGCAGACTAGTCCAATGGAGGAGCTGGCCCACGATCTCCTCGCCACCGGCAACTGTTCATGTGGGTCGTGGGGGACAACAACATGGCGCAGCTCTCGCACCGCCTCTGGACACGGTGACCGCGGTGAGCGACACACTCATCGCCGCTGGACACGCTCGGCTTCAGGGTGCCGAGTGTGGCGCTACCGCTGTGGCACGACCAGTAGATCAACACCCGGCTCGTCGAGGATGCACGGGGCGCTGAAGTGCGCGTGCGCCGCGACGCGTCCGCGGAGTGTTTTAGCGTGGCCAACTACATCCCCAAGACTTGAGACCATGCCGGGTCGTCTTTCAATGACATGTGGGATCACATGTAAGCAAAGGGCATGTCCAACATTGCCATGCCCGCAACTGACTACCCTGGCACACAAAGAACCCTCGTCCCTCGCGCCGTCGCACGCGTGCATTCCCAGCCAGCGCCAGCTACCCGCATTCATGTCGTCCGTCCGTATGCCGTCATTAAGCAGGCTTGCTTCCCGAGGAACCAACTCCAGTGACTTATTGACACACCCAGACGCTTGGCCTCACCAGAATGCGCTACTTAAAGCGGCAACGCCCAGCTAAACTCCACACCATAGCGCATCCTCCTACCTGGCACCACATCCACCATAACCGCGAGCGGGAACGCTCTGCGGGAGAGCTTGTCTTCGGGGATGAAGCTCGAGGTCGCCACCCTCGCTCAACTCGCCGCTCGCAATGCAATACTGGCGTAGCCGGACGCAGACGCGACCGCACAAGTGATGTCCACGCTGGCGGCCGATGATGGGATCACCGCCAGCCATGCGTCCTACTTGCCACCGTCGAACGTTCGGTGGCGCATGTGGCAGGTGAAGCGACGGACCGTCCACGTCCATCATCATCGAACTCATGTCCACCGGCACTGCCGAGGTCGGGGACTCCTCCGAGGATGAGTAGGGCATGGGAGGCGGTAGGGCATGGTGTGCCAACTGGCCGGTTTGTCTCCCGTGTTCTACTCTTCCTCGACGGAGACCGCACCTTCACTTCATGGGTCTTGAACCCCACCGCCGTTCATGGAGATGGCAGATGGAGGACATCATCGCCGATGCGAAAGTACAAAGGAAAGTGGACGTCGGTCGCTGCCATAGAATAGGTTTAGGGTCGGGTTTCTTTTCTTTTTCTATCCTATAAAAGTTCGAAATGTAATGAAAATTTGCCGTGTTTGCATGAATCTCGTCCGGTGTATATGAACTTTCACAATAATAGTAAGATATATTATATGAAAATATATTGAATGATGATTCATTTTTGTGTGTATAAACTTGGTCTAAGTTTAGAAGGTTTGACCCGAGACAAAGCTAACATGCGAAGTAAATAAACACATAGGTATACATACACAATTTATCTTAGGCACTCCAATAGTACGCCCACTACACATTCACGCATCTCACGTCTTTCTCTTGCCCTGTCTGTCAAACCAACTAAGCCTTGTCCTAAAAAATAAAGTCCTAAAAAAACCAACTAAGCCAACCTCCCAGCATATCGCGCGGGAAAAGACCCAGCCATGCCGTTTTAGTCAGGATTACCGGATTACTAGTAGTAGTATCGATGGATCGCGTGAAGCACCAAGTTTAAAAGGAAAAAGGCGGTACACTCACAGCACGCCTGTCGTAGTCGCATTGCACCCCTCACACGGTCGGTCCTGCACATGGCTCACGCAAACGGAACGCGCTTCGGCTTGCCTCTTCACTGACACGTGGGACCGCATTTGGAGAAACCGACCATGCGCCAAACTCCCCCGCCCACCGCACGAAAATTCCCCCCAAATCCCAAATTCAACTACCATTCGGCTAACTAGCCAATAATATTCCCCAAACCCCCTCCCCCCGGCCCCCTCCACTCCATTCGCTCCGCCAAAGCCGCCCTCCCCGCCGCGCCGATACATCGGCGCCGCGGTTCGTCGAGGGGACTTATGGCAATCCTCTCACTCCCACAGTACGCTCTCGTAGACTGTCGTCCTCCAGCCGCGCCGCCACCGCTGGCGACATTCTTGTGGAGACGCACGGCGGTCAGCTTCTCCCACGGTACGCACATTCTAGACTAAGGCCCCGTGCATGTCGGAGTAGCGCTGAATATTAGCTGATAGACGCTGTTAATCTCACTGTTTCTCGAAATAGTTTATAGTCAATATGCTCTGCTGAAGAAGCTTCCTTGCCCTGTTCTGCACTCAATCTGCTTTGCTGAGATGGCATGCCACGCCCGATTAGTTGCTAAAATATCCTGCCATATATTTATTGTGAAGTACATTGCCATGGTCTAGAGGACAATCTGTTAGGTGAAATAGCTCGACACCGTTTTATACCCGATCTTTGTTGCTGAGATGGCCTTTGATGGCTGCGTGCTCAGCCTCATTAACTGCTGAAATAGCCTGCCATAATTTAGCACTCAAATCTGTTTGCTGAATTAGCTTTACATATATTTCGTTACTTAGATCTGCTTGTCCAAATATCTTGCCATAGCTTTAGACATCGACCTAGGTATTTTTTCTGGACTTTATAAAAAAGCATATATGTTTTTCCTATAATATCTAGTAGAAGAACTAATTTGTATGTCTAATAGATGGATAGGACTTGGATAACTTCTGCTTGAAGATTCTCCGCTGCATATGTTGAGGGGGTTGAAAACTTCATGAACTTTATCAGAGCTGAGTACGGTGGTCCGAAATCAGATGTGCTCTGCCCGTGTAGCAGTTGTATGAATTCAGTTACAAGACCCCAGTCAACTATGCAAAATCATCTACACTTGTATGGGATGTCGGTCACATATACTAGGTGGGTTCATCATGGTGAAGCTGTGAACGTCAAAGTTACTGACTATGTGGAAGCAGCAGATCACCATCTTGATCTGCCTGATGCTCAGGTGGAAGAGGAGGAGGAGGTGGTGGCGGCGGAGCCAGTGAGTTTGACCAACATTCAAACAATGCTACGAAATGCTCGCGCATTTCGTGAACTTTCACCTAGAGAAGAAAAACAGTGGGCCCGCATGTTGGAACAATGCAACGTGGCAGTCACCCCAGGAAATAAGTTGTCAGTATTCTCAGCTATGGTCACCTTTCTTCAGGTGAAGACATCTGAGCGGATGACCAACAAATCATTCGATGCGATGTTGGCTACTTTCCGCAAATCTTTCCCAGATGCGTCTGAGCTGCCACACACCTACAGTAAAATGTAGAATTTCCTTCATGCAGTTGGAATTGGATATGATATGATCCATGTTTGTAAGAATAATTGTGTTCTGTTCCGGAAGGATTATGCCAACTTAAGTGAATGCCAAAAATGCAAATCATCAAGATGGAAAGAGGGCGATGCTGTGAAGAGGATTCCTCATAATGTTCTGAGACATTTTCCAATTATACCAAGATTGCAGAGGTTGTTTCGTGATGCTGAAACAAGAGAGGATGTACTGTGGCATTCTAGGAACCAGGAGTACAAAGATCAGAATGTAATGAGCCATCCATCTCATGGTAGTGACTGGAAAAGCTTCTATCAGAAACACAAAAAGTTTGCTGCTGACCCGAGAAACATTAGACTTGGCTTAGCTACAGATGGATTTAACCCAGTTGGCCACCAGAGCGCCACATATAGCATGTGGCCAGTGCTTGTTATCCCTTACAACATGCCACCAAATGTCTGCACCAAAGAATCAAACTACATGATGGCCTTGCTCATCCCATGTGACGCCCCGACTCAATCGTGCACTAATCATACACGCAAACATGCACGATCAAGCACAGGGACTCACGGGAAGATATCACAACACAACTCTAACACAAATAGACGGAGATCCACAATATTACAGACCAGGGATCATGAGGATCCGAATACATAAGTCAGTCATACAAATAATATCTGAGTACAGACATAGTTAGTCAAGGTTTGCCTTAAGAAGGCAAGCACAAACAACGACTCTAGATCGATAGGCGAAGGCCTCCTGCCTAGGGCCTCCGATCCTACTCCTGGTCGGCTGGCTCAACCTAGTAGTATGTGCCATCTGGGCCCTCCTGGTAGTAAGCTCCTGCGGGGACATCTAGCTCCTGGGCTCCATCGTCTGATGTATCACCAAAAAGGGGTATAGGGAAAAAGAAGTAGCAAAGCAAACGTGAGTACTCATCCAAAGTACTCAGCAAGCAAGGATCTACACTACATATGCAACATTATCAAAGAAAGGCTGTATATGTGGACTGGGCTGCAGAAATGCCAGAATAGAGAGTAGGCCTAGTCCTATCAAAGACTAGCATCTTCATGAAGCCACCATCTTGCAGCAATTAGAAGAGTACAGAAAAGCATTTTATTAAGCAAGCATGTTGAGGCAAAGCCTAGAGATCCTTCCTCGACTCCCTACGAGAAAGCGATCCCGAAGCTTCAATTAGTTAAACATGTATCCAGTTCAAGTAATAGACCGGGATACCAAACTGAGCATCCTTTACCGTAGGACCGGCTATTGATAGATGTTATCTTCCCTACAGGGGTGCACTACTGTTACCCAACACGCTCGATCACCTCTGGCCGGACACACTTGCTGGGTAATGCCCGGCCTCAGGAGATCAACACGAAGCAGTGCCCTACCTAGGCTCAGCAGAGAGGTCAGCACGCCGGACTAACCTATGCACCCAGAGGTCTTGGGCCATCGCCCTGGGCACCCTGCGTGTTGCATGGCTGGCAGGGGTGCAGGCACGACACTGAACTTGTCAGTGAAGTATCCAGCCCATTCCTGGCGATCAGCCCGCACGGTGAATCGTGACGTCTGAAGAGCTTTTGGGAGAAACGTACGACGTAGAGGGCCCCATAAACCATTATCCCACGTGGTGGTAGTGCTTATAGGGCACGTCGACCCACTCAGATCAAATACCCAAATCCAATAGGCTCATTTAATAACACGCGGAGACAATCAGAGTTTCTGAAGCTCTGCCTCAATATCACACTCGGGCGCCCTTCCGGGCAAGCCCGACATCATAGATCTCCCTGCGGGTACCCCTCAGGGTCGACCCGCCGGTGACAAAGGTCAAAGTAACCGTATGGTCATAACATCAAGGGGGAAACCCAAGGAATCATCAAGGTGAACGTAGGAGGCATCACCCTCGAGGTTCACACTTGAGGGGGTTGCACGTCAGAGTCGTATCGGAAGTGGTGAAGGAGGAATCACCCTCGATGACCATGACCGAACAGCTACACTGCCGAGTATTCATCAGGAGTGCGTCATGAGGTATCACCCTCGGCACTCGATAGTAAATATGCAGAGTCGTACAAGTAAGGGGGGGTGAGGTGATGTGTCGGTCTCTGGTCGTCGATCACGTTGATCGAGTAATCGATGATGAAGCAGAGGCAACAAGGGTAAAGTGATGGGGTTACTGATGGTTCATTACCAACCTATACTAAGCAGTTGAAAAGGGCAGGTAAGGTAACAATAAGCAGGTTACAAAAGTAGGCTATGCATCAGAATAAGAGCAAACAGTAACAGTAGCAAAAACTAATGCAAGCAGGAGAAAATTGAATGGGCGATATCGAGATGCTCAAGGGGGGGGGGGGCTTGCCTGGAAGCTCTGTTGAGAGGGGCTGGTCATCAGAAGGCTGCTCGTCTGGAGCGTAGTCGTACTCAATGGCATCAGCGCCGGTCTCGGGGTCTACCGGAGAAGAAGAGGGGGGAAGAAACAGTAAATACAGAGCAAACAAAGCATCACAAAATATAACAAGGCAATACGCGGTGCCAGGGGTGATCTAACGCAGGGATAGGTGATACCGGCGAAGGGCGAAAACATCCGGGAAGGTATTCCCGGGGTTTGACGTTTTTGGGCAGATGAAACGGAGGTGGATGTTTGCATGTTCGCTATGCTAGGGACGTGTGGCGGACGAACAAACTGCGTATTCGGATTCGTCTCGTCATTCTTAGCAACTTTCTTGTAGAAAGTATTTTCATCTGAGCTACGGTTTATTTTATATTAAATTTTAAAGATTTAATCAATATTCTGGATTTTATTTAATTATTTAAATTAGGATTATCCGAAACAGTGAATGGTGACATCATCATGACATCACCATGACGTCAGCAGGTCAACCTGACAGGTGGGGTCCACCTGTCATTGTCACATTAGTCTAATTAGGGTTTAATTAAGTTAATTACAGTTTAATTAGACTAACTAATTAATTAGTTTAATTAAACAGAATCAATTAAGTTAATTAATTATTTAATTAACTAATTAGTTAATATTTATTTATTTTAATTCTTTTTAAACTCTTTTTTTTAAATCGTTCTGGGGCGTGGGCCCCGATGTCAGTGGCCCAGGGCCTTAGCGGGCGCTGGGTTAGCGGGCGAACGGGCGCGGGCGCTGGGTTAGTAGGCGCCCGACTGGGGCGAGTCCGGGCGGCGGCCATCGAGGGGCCGCGGTGGAGGCGGCGGCCGGCGTAGGCGAGTGCGGGTGGGGGACGGCGCGGGGCGGTGGCGGCCGCGAGCGGGCACTGGAGCACGTGCGGCGAGGGGCGCAGGTCGTAGCCAGGGCGCCGCGGTGCATGGGCGCGGTTGGCGCAGCGCGGGCTGCAGGCGTTCGAGCCGAGGAGCAGAGCGGGGGCGTGGCGGCGCGGCCTAGCGCGGCGAGGCGAGCGGCAGAGCGCAGTGCGGGGTGAGGTGAGGCGGCGAGCGCATGGGAGGGAGGAAGGCCGAGTGCGGACAAGGCCAGGGGCCGAGCGGGAGCGCGGCGAGGGGCGATGCCGTGGCGGACGGGGAGGGAGAGAAGGGGCAGAGGGGGGGGAAGAGGCCCAGGGCCTCACCGGCGGTGTAGATGACCAGGGGGCGGCGAGGCTCGATGGGGGCCGGTGAGGGGGAAGTCGGGGACGGCCAGCGAAGTGGTGAAGGGGCGGCGCCGGCGAGTGGCGGGATCGGCGACGAGGTCGCAGGGGCGAGCGTCGGGGTCCGATGCCCCGATCCCCTTCTGGATCAAGGGGGAGGCGAGGGAGACGTGGGGGGGGGGGGGGGGGCAGAGTGGGAGAGGTGGCTAGGGTTACGGGGAGTGGGGGGTTAGTAGGAGGGGAGGTGTGGGCCGGCCTGGTGGGCGGTTGGCGGGGCCGTGGCCCAGTTGGGCCAGGGGGTTTTGCTTTCTGTTCTTTTTTATTTTTGTTTTGTCTTTCTCTTTTATTTATTTTACCTTTTACTGTTCTATTTTATTTTAGTTTTATAAAACATAAAAGTTGTACCTAAGTTAGTATCACTAATTATACCTCTGCTACGAAAAGTTAAACCCCCAAATAAAATAGTTTAAAATTTTATAAATAACAAAAGGCATTTATTAAATTGGTTATGCTGCTGGTTTTATTCAATTTAGAGTATTTAAACATTTTATAAAAGTGTGGTTTCTCCACCATAATTACCTATGCAATATTTGGCACAACCCGAACACTTTAGTTTTAATATTTGAAAACTTTTATTGTTTGCCGTTAATTTGAAGTTGAATTCCGAATCGGTTTTGAACTAACGCGATATTATCAACAGTAACCGAGGAGAAGTGGCATCATTACCAGAGGGTTACTGTAGCTTAATTACCCGGGCGTCACATCCCAGGTCCAAAAAGTCCTGGAAAGGATTTTGATTTATTCATGGAGTCTCTTGTGGAGGAACTTCAACAGCTATGGAGGGGTGTTCTCACTCGAGACCTATATAGCAGCCCACTAGCTAATTTCTTTCTGCATGCTGTTATAATTTGGTGCATCCATGATTATCCGGCTTTGGGCACTAAGTCAGGACAAGAATCCGCTGTCATACGCAATACTTAGCAATATCTGTTACATTGGACACCGTCGTTTCCTTGCTAAGGACAAGCCGTGTCCTACAAAATACCGAATTCATGTGTTCAATGCAAAGCATGAAAACCGTGATGCACCAAAGAGGCTCACCGGCGATGAGTTGCAAGTGGAGTTAGAGAAGGTCAGGCATATTACACCAGGAAACCATCCTGATAATGGTATTAGGAAAAGGAAGCATGGCAGGGCAGAAGAGAGATAATTGTTTACCTGCAAGTCCACTTTATGGGACTTGGAGTATTGGAAAGATTTGTATCTGCGGCATAATCTTGATGTGATGCACATCGAGAAAAATATATGTGACAGTATTATCGGCACACTTCTTAATGTTGAAGGCAATACGAAAGACACCTTAAAATCTAGGATTGATTTGACACACCTGGGTATCAGAAAGGATTTGTAGGTGGAAGATGATGGTGTATCACGGGATATGGCACCGGCTGTGTACGTCTTGGACAAGGTAAAAAGAAAATAATTCTGCAAGGTCCTATCACGTGTGAGATTCCCACATGGATTTGCTTCCAACCCTGAAAGGAGAGTCAGTGCAGATGGAAACAAGGTACAAGGGTTGAAAACTCATGACTGCCACGTCCTACTTCAAAGGGTTTTACCTGTTATCCTTAGAGGATTGGGCCGCCCTGACTTATACAGAGCAGTTGCAGAGTTGGGACAATTCTTCAGGGAACTCTGCAGTAGAAATATCAGGATAGATGCTTTGGAGCGTCTTAGAGACAAGATACCAACTATCCTATGCGACCTTGAGAAGATATATCCTCCAGCCTTCTTTGATGTGATGGTGCATTTGGCTGTTCATCTATCTGATGAGGCACTACTTAGAGGTCCATTACAGTATGGCTAGATATACCCTATTGAAAGGTGGCTAGGCACTTTCAAGGGCTATGTTAGGAACAGAGCTAGACCTGAGGGTTCCATTGCAGAGGCCTACATTGCTACAGAAGCGTTGACATTCTGCTCAAAATACATTGAAACAACTGATCAGCTTAGCAAAGAGGTGGGTGAAGACAATCCGGAGCTCAATGTTTTCGATTGTTCTGTTCGAGTTACAGGGAAGAGTCGACAAGACAACAAACCTAAAGATTTGGAAAAAATGGTTTGGTATGTGTTGAATAACTGTCCTGAGATTCTACCTTATATCGAGTAAGTGCTAAGTACTGCAGCTTATACATTGTAATCTACTAAACTTGCAACACTTTCTTATATATTTAGATGTTTGACGCGATCACTACGTTGTGCAGCATCTACAAAAAGGAGTTACTGTCGCAAAATCCAAGAAACATTGACAAACTGGTTATGGCAGGATTTGCGAAATGGTTCAAGAGCCATGTAAACTTTTGAATTGCACTGTCAGTTTTTTTTATTATATTGAGTACATAAGATGATCAGCTTGTCTATTTTCTAACCATAGGTTAAGAAGATGTGGGAGGATGGGCAAGCAGTTAATGATTCCCTTTACGCACTAGCAATGGGTCCTGATACTCGGGTAAGACATTATGAATCTTACGTTGTTGGAGATGTGCGCTACAACACCCTTGCATGCGACGAAGGCAGGAAGACACAAAACAGTGCCATCATGAGCACGGATACGTACGGCAAAGAGACAACTGAAATGTATGCTAACATAACAGACATTGTTCAGTTGTAGTATATCTCTAGTTTCGAGGTTCATCTGTGTGTGGTTCTGTTGTGTTGTCGTTGATATAACCTGTTTTTCAGGATCGCAAAACCCAGAGCTGATAATTATTTCAAATCCATCAATGTCAAGGCAGCATACCAGACTGACGAGCCTTTTATTTTGGCAAATCAAGCAACACAGATATTTTCCTTGGAATACACATATGCATGTAGCAATGACTGGAGAGTATTGCAAAGGTTTGAGCAGAGGAATTTGTTTAATGAAGTTGCACGACAAGATGATGCTTACACTGCTCCTGATGTCGAAGATTCCACAGATGTTCCTAATGTCTTTGAGAACCATCATGTCAATAATGCTGGCGAAAAGATTGCCTGTCGGGTTGTGGACATACGAGAGTTGATCAATAAGACGCCAACGTTCGAGGACATTGAGGATGAAGAAGAAGATGACACTGGGGGGAATTACGATTCATACTGATACACATGGCGAAGATGTTGACGTTGCTACTGCAGATGATGATTAGATTGCTTTTGTCGTATTTGCCTGTGAGAAGACGACTTTTTATCTACTATGTGAAATTGTGTTTGCTATGACAACTGAAACCCGATGAAGTTGTTGTTTAGTATTTTGCTGTGAGAACATCACTTATTATGTATGTTGATTTGTGTTTGGTGATTGTATGACGACTAAAACATGATGACATTGTTGTTTAGTTGTACTCATATTTGGCTGTGAAACTTGTATTTGATGACATAGTTTGCTATTGGACTGCAATTTGCTCGACGACTTCGAATGGGAACAAAGCTGACCCGACACGGCCTCTGCTAATTTATTTATTTATTAGCAAAAGGGCCTCTGCTATTTATTTATTCATGAGCAAAAGGGGATACCCCCCGATTTCCGTTAATAGAAATCATTAAATGTTCACAACACTACACCCAGCCTTCTAAACATGTTTCATTCATTACTAGTTTCAGCAAAGTGCTCATGTCATGGCCACTAAATACATCACGAGTGCTACATACACTGCAAATAAAGAGACAATCATCCTACAGAGCACAACGATCTTGCCCATTATCTTCACAAGATCTTTCATCTCCTCATTGCTGTCAAGGCCGTTCAGCAGCTGTTGCTTGGCATGATCAGATGAACTACATCTTTAACCTTCTGCTCTGCATCTTCCTCTTCTGCCGTTCCTTAAGTTACTTGTCCAACACCCCAACCTGCTGGTATTGGGATTCCTCGGCTAACCAAATAATCAGCATAGTTCCATTCCCCCACATCAGCAACTTCCCAGAAATACAAATCACACGAATCTTCCCTTTTCTGCACGAATCAAATTGGAAGATCATCAACGGAACTATTAAAAAAATTAGCAACTGAAAGCAGGTGAACAACACTTAAACATATTATTACCCCATGATTCAGGCATTTGTAAAAGACTCGGCCAGGGTTGAGGATTGTAGTTGAGACGCGATGGATGCCTCTGCGTGAATTGCAGCAGTGGCACCACACCAACGGCAGCGGGTTGCGATGAGCAACCGGCTGCGGTGAGTGTGCCGGCGGGGGTGTGATGAGACCCACAGGGGATGGTACGGGTGACGACTTGGCGCATATTTGGTTGTTGCCTGCTGAAGAGCAGGTGGACGAGCCGCCAGCGGACATGGTTGCTGCGACCGGAGCTTCTGATGCTAGACAGAGTAACTAGAGAAGAGGAGAAGCGAACATTGGATATGTCAATTTCATTACTTGCAGAGTAGCAGAGCACTATATATAGTCATAGTCTAGGTTTGGATTCAAACCGGCTATAGGAGCACGTCTCTCTTTTTTCTAAAACTCTGCAACGTCTCTTTACTGGTACACTATCTTGTTTTGTACACCTTCTCAAGTCTTTGATTTTCGGGAATGTTATGTGGCGAACGTTCCCTGGGAGGAGGACGGCAAACGAACGCATTTTCCTGGCAGTTTTAGTTGTGACGCAAGATCAAACGGTGGCAGTTTTGGGAATGTTATCTGTTGAACGAGCCTAGTTTTTCTTTTCTTCCTATAAAAAAGTATGCTACGTGGTGTCGGCTTAGTCAACAAACGATTGTGCCAACCTTGACTGTTGGATTGACATTCAACGTCTATCGTGTTTCTTCAGTATCTTTTTCCTCCAGCTGCCAAAGCCAAACTAGCACCAACGGGACCGCCTGCTCCCACCTCCCACGGCTGGCTGTGCTGCCGCGCACGCATCGCGGCCACATCGCACTCTAGAACTCTGCGCATCTTCCCTGGCTCCTATTCAGTCCCGTCTGAGGCCTCACCATCATCCTCCGCCTTGGTTCACTCGCCGTGGCGCCGCCCTCCGGTGTTGTCAACATGGTCAACAACCGAGAAGAATAAGGAGATAACTGTACATGGTGAGGACATGGTGAGGATGACAGTAGGGACCTACCAGGATCATGGCAGTAGGAAAGGAAGTGCCTCCTTTATTACAAGAAAAAAATGGTTCCTCCTGATGGTTTCTTGACATATGGGTCGCACGCCACTGTCAAGGTAGTCAATAAGCGAGATAGCTGCACAAGGAGCGGCTAACACCCGGGACCCAGCAGCTCGCGCAGTATTATTTTTTTGTTTTCGGGACGGAGTAGGGTATCAACTGGGTTGTTTTTTTGCCTACTTGCTTTTCTATGCCCTGCTGGGCCTGAAATCTTTCAAGACAAGGAGGGATGCATTCGGCTTGCGCAGAAAATGGGCTATAAGTAATAAGAAATGGGTTGTAAAAAGAAAAATACAGCAAACAGGCAATTATTTCCAAATTACTTTTTTCTTTCTGATTTTGATATTTTAAATTTCCTTGTTTTTGTGCGGGTAAAAATTCACTGGATTTTACATGAAGGTATGTTTATTTTTTAAATTAATTTGAATCTGGCTAGAAATTTCGGGTTGCATGCTGTTTGGGACAGATTTGGAGGCTGACTTGTGGGTCTACAAGGTTGACGTGTACGAAAGGCTTTGTGAACTTAGTCCAGAAACGATTCTAGCAGCAGTGACCATTGGATTGTTAATCCAACGGCCATGCTGCTTCTTCAACCTCCGGTCTTCTTACTCCAGCCACCCAAACCAGCGCCGGCCGTACTGCATGCTCATGCCTCCCGTGGCTGGCTGCGCTGCCGCGTAGGCCTAACCGCCCCACACTACTCCCATCGCTGGCCTGGCCATCCCTCTACGCACCCACAGTTCCTGTTATTCTCCGGCGATGGCAGATGAACCAGTAAACCCTCGTAATCCCCTCCGTGTGGGAAACAACTGCCGAGTCTTCTCCGACTCTGGGTCGTTCCCTTCCTAGGCCTCGTCGTCGTCCACCGCCCTGGTGCTCTCGCCGCGGCGTGGTCAACGTGGTCAACGAACGACATCCATCGGAATAGGACTATACGTGGAGAGGATGACAGCTGGGTCCATGGCCGCACGCAAGGAAGTGCCTCCTTATTACACGCAAAATAATGATTCCTCCACCTGACAGCAGGGACCCACCGGAAGCGCCTCTATATTTCGCGAAAAAAGTTCCTCCTAGTGACAGCTCAGACCCACCAGCTATATCTTCGCACGCAAGGAAGTGCCTCCTTATTACGCACACAAAAAATGAATACTCCCCCTGCTAGCTGGGACCCACCATATTTGGAGGCTGACTTGTGGGCCTACTAAGTTGGCGCGGACGCAAGATTTGTCAACTTAGTCAATATAAACGATTCTAGCTGCAGTGACTGTACGATGTCCATCCAACGGCCGTCGTGTTTCTTCAACCTCTGGTCTTCTTGCTCCAGCCGCCCAAACCATCGCTGGCCGTGCCGCCTGCTCCTGCGTCCCGTGGCCGGCTGTGCTGCCGCGCAGGCCTCACTGCCCCACCCTACTCCCATCGCTTGGCTGGCCATCCCTGTACTCACCCAGACCTCCTATTATTCTTCGGCGACGGCAGCCTCACACTACAGCCAAACCAGTAAACCCTCATACTTCTGTCCGTGTGGGAAATAACTGCTAAGTCTTCCCCGGCTCCGGGTCATTAACTTCCTAGGCCTCGCCGTCGTCCACCGCCTTGGTGCTCTCGGCGCAGCGTGGTCAACGTGGTCAAGGAACGACTTCCATCAGAAGAGGACTGTACATGGAGAGGCTGGCAGCTGGGTCCATGGCCGCAGCAAGGAAGTGCCACCTTATTACGCGCAAAATAATGATTCCTCCACCTGACAGCAGGGACCCACCGGAAGGGCCGCCGTATTTTGCGAAAAAAATGTTTCCCCCCTGAGAGCTGGGACCCACCAGCTACATCTTCGCACGCAAGGAAGTGCGTCCATATTATGGGCAAAAAATGATTCTTCCCCCTGACAGCTGGGACCCACCAGCTATATCTTCGCACACAAGGAAGTGCCTCCTTATCCTCCCTGACAGCTGGGACTCACCGGGTCGAACCGTACGTAGGGTTGTCTGTCTGGTCACGAACGTGTACGTACATACTGGTCGATCGCTCTTTCCGCAGCGATGAACCGTGGCCGAGTAAGGAGATGCACGTGTCGTAGTAGAGGCGCGGACGTAGCTTGTCACGTAGTCCCGTCTATATATATCATGTACACGTACATACAGCCACGCTGCAAGAAAGTAAATACGGCTACGTACATACATACAGGCGGGGTCTCGAACATGTACGCGTGCATGCTTACGGCCAGGGCTCGTGTACATGGAGAGGCAACAGACGGCAGCGACATCGTCCTGTTCATCGGCAGCTAGCCGGCTAGGTCGGAACGGAGGAAGCAGCGTCGTGTTCACTGGGAGCCAAGTGACTGGGTCGGAACGCGTCCGGTTCATCGAGAGCGAAGCCACTAGGTCAGAACGCGTCCTGTTCATCGGGAGCCAACCGGTTTGGACGAAACAACCGGAACGGGGTCTGGCGTACCGCAGAACAGAGTAAATGGCCTTCTATTCGAGTGCCTATGGTCGAAACGGTGTCCTGTTGATCGAGAGGGGTGTGGCATACCGCAAAACGGAGGAAACGGACTTGTGTTGCAGCGCCTACGGTCGAAACGGGGTCTTGTTCATCGGGAGGGGTGTGGCGTACCGCAAAACGGGACTCCATGGCCTACTGTTCATCAACGTCTACTGCCTCGCTCCAGTCTCCATGGGCTATTGTTCATCCACCGTCGACTTCCTCCAGCCTCCACCTGCTACTGTTCATCCACCGTCGACTTCCTCCTGCCTCCACCAGCTACTGTTCATCCACGGGGGGTCCTGTTCATCCAGCCTCCACCGGCTACTGTTCAACCAGCCCTCCACGGGGTCCTATTCATCCTCCCTCCACCGGCTACTGTTCAACCAGCCCTCCATGGGGTCCTGTTCATCCACCCCCATTCGGCTCGATCGGGTGGTGTGTGGCGGCCTCCTCTCGATCGGGGTCCTGTTCATCCAGCGGCAACGGCCTCTACTACCTTGGGGTCCTGTTCATCAAACCCCCACCGAGAACTGTTCATCCAACCCCCAAAAATGTTTTTTTAATCAAGAGGCAATAGCAGATTCGATCGGCTTCAGTTAGCAGTAGTAGCGAAGGAATCGCTCGGGTTCAGTTAACAGCCAAGGGATCGATCGCTCAGGTTCAGTAACATAGCTAGTGCAATCGCTTGGGTTCAGTAAGCAAACGCCTCGCTCGGGTTTAGTGAGAGCCCAATGCCTCGCACACGCATGTGTACGTGTATGAGAGAAACACGCAATCCGTCCATGCATCGCTCGGCCCTGACCACCCCCCGTAACCGGGAACTCCCCAAAATTTTCCTCGCCCTCGCTTCTACCATGATTTTTTCCGTCATGGACGGCCCAAAGAATGTCATGCAGGTGCGGCCCCGGCCCGCCCAGGACAAAAAGCCCATTTTTCTGTCATGATTTTTGTCATAGAAGTAGGAGCCCACCACATCTATGATGATACGTGGTTTTGTCACAATTATCGTCATAGAAGTGTCATAAGCATGACATAATTTTTTTTCGGTCGGGCCAAAATGTCACGGATGTGTCTTTTTTTTGTAGTGATGGTATCCGGAGTAGGCATCGAGGAAGCACAGTGAGTCATGCCCGGCGGTGGCGTCGATGATCTGGTCTATTCAGGGTAAGGGGAAGGGATCTTTAGGCCAGGCTTTGTTGAGGTCTTTAAAATCGGCGCATAGCCACCAGGATTTGTCCTTTTTGGGCACCATGACCAGATTTGCCAACCACTCAGGGTGTTTTATTTCTTGGATGAATCTGGCTTCAAGTAATTTGGCTAATTCTTCCCCCATGGATTGACACTTGGGTTCGGAAAATTGGCACAACGCCTGTTTAACAGGCTTGAAGCCCTTAATGATATTCAGACTGTGCTCCGCCAGTCTTCGTGGGATTCCTACAATGTCCGAAGGGTGCCAGGAAAATATGTCCCAATCCTCATGTAGGAATGCGTGCACTGCTTCGTTGACCACAGGGTCCAGCTGCGCTCAAATGGTTGTTGTTTTGTTAGGGTCCGTTGGATGCACTTGGAATTTGATGATATCATTAGCTGGTTTGAAGGATGTGGATTTGGACCTTTTACTGAGGATTACATCATCCCTATCCACCATTGTGTGGAGTGTGGTTAATTCCTCAGCCGCGAGAGCCTCGGATAATGCCTCGAGGGCGAGCGAAGCTGCTTTGTTTTCGGCTCGAAGCGCTCTATCCGGATCGCTTGTAACTGTGATCACACCAATGGGCCTGGGCAGTTTGAGTTTCATATACCCGTAATGTGGTATGGCCTGAAATCTTGTGAATGTGTCACGCCCCAATAGGGCGTGGTATCCACTATGGAAGGGCACAATGTGGAAGAGCAGTTCTTCGGATCTGTAGTTCTCGGGAGTACCGTATACTACGTCCAGAGTGACTCGTCCGGAGCAACGCGCCTCTCTACCGGGGATAATTCCTCGGAAGGTAGTGTAGCTCTGTTCGACGCGAGATCTGTCGAACTGCATTTAATCAAGGGTATCATCGTAAACGAGGTTTAGACCACTACCTCCGTCCATGAGCACTTTGGTTAGTCTATAACCGTCCACTATAGGGTCGAGGACTAATGCGGCAGGTGCTCGGACGAGGCGGGCCCTTGGTTTGTCCTCTTCATCGAAAGTGATTGGTGTATCCGTCTAGGAATTTGTGGCTGTGACCTGGTGGACTTGGCCAAATTCTCGAAGGGCTCTTTTCCTCTGATTGTTCGGGGAGAAGGTCTCGTAGATCGTCAAAACATCATTGTCGTTGTATGGGGGTGTTGCTAATCTTCCGCCGGAGGGTGAGAGTCCAAGTATAGCTTCGCCACTCTTGGCTACCTGCCTGACTATCCAACAAGCTCGAAGCCTGTGGGTTGGATTTGTGTTTAGCAGGGTTGAGTTTATGGGGCATGGTTTGTCCAGTAGCTCATCCAGGACTGTTCTGGGTCCAGCGAGGGATCTATTCTTCTTTTCGGCGGGCTCGTATTCGGGCGACCGCCGTGGGTATGCGCGCTTTCCCTCAGCTTTTCTAGGTTGCTCGGCATGGGTTGAGTCCACATGCATTTGTTGTGCCTTCCAAGCGCTTTCCATGGCGCAATATTTCCAAACCAAGTCCGATAATTCAGTGAAGCTTTGCACGTGGCAACTGGTGAGGGCATTCAAGATTCCTTCATCTCGGCCATTAAACTGAAAGGTCACTATTATTTCTTGGTCGTAGCAATTCGTCATCCTATTTTTGACCAGGAGGAATCTGGCCCAGAAGTGATGGACTCTTTCTCTGGGCTGCTGCTTTACGTACATCAAGTGCCAAACATCAGGACTTCTTGAGTTACTTGGAGAGTACTCGATGTGGGGGGTGGGTGGGAAAAACTCAACGTCCCAGTATGCTGCGTATCTAGGGATTTGGCGGTGGTAGCCTTTGCTGTCACAATGTCTGACGCACCATGTTTGGAATCCAGACTGTTGACCGGATGCCGTAGTGCTGACTTGAGGTCATGCTTTGATTCGAGCCTTGGTTCTAGGCTCTCCTCGGGGCGAATGTTGGACTCCGGGCTAGAAGCCTAGGTGGGATGATCACAAACCCGGTCATAATTTGTTTTTAGCTTTGGCGACTATGAGCCTGCGGCCAAGTCCTCGACGGTGGTGACAAGGTGTGTGACAGGCGGGGTGTGAATTTCCCTGTCGTCGGGTTTACGCCTGATCTCATCGTAGACTGAGGATTGGCCATTGGAGATTCCCATGGCGCAAATCCGGTCTAGTAGACTATTTAATGATGAGAGATCTGCATGATCCATACCCCCCGAATATTCGGTGTTGGCCCGTAGTATAACCGCTCCGGGGGTGATCGAAGTCACGCCCGGACGGTATTCGGCCGAAGCTAGTTCGGTGGAGAGGGCAAGTTCGGCTAGGGTTGACTCCTGGTCTTCGAGCGCCGAAGTTGCATTGAGGCTCAAGGCAAGATCCGCGGGGGAGGGGGAGTCCGGCCGAGGCTTACTACCGGTATTCAGATGGAGTGGTCGTCTCTGGGCTTGATGCCGGGCGTGAGGTAAGAGCCGATCTGAAAATCAGGTCGGAAGGCGGTCCTAGAGTTGATGCTTCTGGGATCTCGAGCGTCTCAGGCAAAGCAGAGAAACCGGTGAAGAGCAAATCACCCCGAGCGTCAACGACGTACTCTAGGTTGCCGAACCTGGTCTGGTGCTCAGGGGCGAAGTTGTCGACTCGATCGAGATGTCCGGCCGTGTTGGCATGCAGAACGATGCTGCCGAACGCAAAAAGCTGGCTGGGGACGAAGGTGTCCCCAGTGTTGGCGCCGTCTCCAATGATCAGGCGATCCATCGATCCTTCGGCGATCTAATAGCGGAACTCTCACTGAAAGCACCAATGTCAGTGTCAAAACCGGCGGATCCCGGGTAGGGGTCCCGAGCTATGGATCTCGGATCAATGGGGAACAAGGGACGAAGGACACGATGTTTACCCAGATTTGGGCCCTCTCCAGGAACCCTACGTCCTGCTTGATTATATTGAAGTGTATAGGATGATTACAGAGTCAATCTACCAAGAGATCAGATGAAGAAAACCCTAGGCTAGCAGGATGACGGTGGTTGTTCTAGCCTCTACGGACTAAACCCTCTAGTTTATATAGACACTAGGGGTGCTAGGGTTACATATGGTCGATTACAACAAAGGAATAAGCATGACGAATCTCTTATCTTGACTTGGAGTACACACCAAGGCACCAAAGGTCTCCTGTCCGGATACGATGCCGCCCAATAGTCCGGCCTTCTAGCAGTTGTAATGCGGCCCGACTGTCCGGCCCATGAGAGATAGGCCGACAGCCCGAGGCCCCCCTAGTCCAGGACTCCCTCAGTAGCCCCCGAACTAGCCTCCAATGCCGGGGTTCATAACTGCCGACTGCCCAGTGCATCCCAAAGTCTTCGGCTTGCGAGGCGAGTTCTCCATCTTTTCCCTATTCGGTTGATTCAACAGTTCGGCCATCGATGACCTCTTCATCCGTCAAGTCATAGTGGGACCCCCATCATCAATTCCCTTCAAAGGTTAAGGATGACCCTCGACTTCCGTGCGTTAGTCAGGAGGTGACCAGTCTAGCGTTCTTTTACAGAAGCGTCACCCTGGGACCAGAAAATGTACCTATTTAATAGTCCAAGGGCGTGTCGGGTGGTTAATCCATCCCAAAGCAAGAAGCCAAGACTAATCCAAAGAAATCTCAGGACAAATGGCTAGCGCCCCATGTCCATCCTCATGCCCTCATGGCCATCTCCCGGGCGACTGGTCCAGCTGCTCGGTTTCACGCCTGAAGCTAAGCGATCTCCAAAGGCAAGGATATCTTCCTGCCGCAGATCTCGTATCTGTCCATGCCGGATTGACTTCTGCGAATGGCGATGCTTTCGTAGAGAACTTCCCAGCCCCAAGGAAGGACGACAGGGTAAGTTTCGTGCCTTTCCTTCTACGAGGTCTAGTCTTCCCCATTCACCCCTTCCTGAGGGGTTTGCTGGAGTTTTACGGGATCCAATTTCATCACCTCACCCCCGGATCCATATTGCACATCTCTGGCTTTGTCACCCTTTGCGAGATGTTCCTGGGCTGTGAAGCTCATTTTGAGTTATGGAGGAAATATTTCTGCCTCGCCCCCCCGCACCCGCGGGGGGTCAATTTTTGAAGTAGGTGGAGCCGAAGTATGGCGAATAGCTGGGACAGGGTATCCCATCGGGACCCCGAAGAAGGATTCCGAAGAGTGGACCTCCGAATGGTTTTATATTGAAGATGTTCCCTTATCCGAACCAGTTCGGAGGGGTTTGCCCGAATATTCGGACATTCCGCTAAAGAAGCGGTTCAACTGGCGGCCAAAAAGGCCTTCTCAAGGAGAAATCGCCGAAGTGCTGCGCTTGGCCGCCATGGTGCGGCTGCTGGCCCACAACAAATTAACTATCATTGACGTGATGGCCACTGCCATTGCCCGATGCGTGCAAGCTCTTCAACAAAGGATGCACCCCCTATGGTGCTACAATGGGACAAATGACGTGACCCGTTACAAGTGGCAGGGGCCAGAAAAGCAAGCTGTGATGGCTGCCATTTTAGCTGATCTCTTTAAAGTAGAGGAAGAAGAGTTCGCTCGTCCAAGGAACTAGAATGGCTATGCGAGCTAAAACCCCATTGAATGGGTAAGTTCATTTTTTGTTTTCACAACCCAGACATTACATCAGTATACTGACCAGATCTACTATTTTTCCGAACATAATTGGAGGCACCAGGTCGAGATCATCATCTACCCGTCTCCACAACCGGAGGACCATTCCCGTGACGATGACCCGGGATTTTGAAGACGGGGTCTTCTTCCAGGAGAGCCTTGACGGTTCCGAGGTGGCCCTTATAGCAGATCACCCTGGGCCCCTCCGCTCTTCCGCCGTAAGTAGCAAGAAGGCCTCTTCTCAAACAGGGTGTTTGCCTCGCGCCACTCCAGGTATGCTGATTTCTACTGCCAAGGGTCATCATACCTCACACCTCACACCGACGGGGATGGTGCTGAACACTCCGTCATCAGCCAAGAATGGAGCTTCCAAGCGCAAGGCAGCCGCGGGGGCCACATCGACCATACCTTCGACCAAAAGGCAATATAATTGAGATTGCAATCAGATCATTATTCACCTCGCCGCTATGGGCTCTAGTGACATTTAATGGGACCTGCAGAGGAAAGGCACTGCTACCACCGTCCCAAGAAATCATGGAGGCGTCAGGGAATAATCCAAGATCCTCGGCACGGGCAGGGGTCAATGCGGGAAATTCCGCCGTAGACTAGCCTTTAGAGAATCCTGAGAATGTCTGCTACTTCTTGAGCTTGCATTGATTTTTCCCTTGAAGAGGAAAGGGTGATGCAGCAAAGTAGAGGTAATTATTTCGCTCAGTTAAGAACCAAGGTATAAATCCAGTAGGAGGCACAAGCAAGTCTCCAATATATGCACCTGCACAAACTAACAAACACTTGCACACAATGTGAACATGGGGTTGTCAATCCCTTCACGGTCATGAACAAGAGTGATATCTAATAGAGATAGGTATAAAAGATAAATAAAAGAGCAAAATAAAGTAAATATAAATAAAGTGCAACAAGGTATTTTTGTATTTTTGGTTTTATAGATCTAAAAATATATGATGGAAAATAGACCCGAGGGCCATAGGTTTCACTAGAGGTTTCTCTCTTGAAGAAAACATACGGTGGGTAAACAAATTACGGTTGAGCAATTGATAGAAAAGCGCATAGTTATGACGATATATAAGGCAATGATCATGAATATAGGCATCACGTCCGTGACAAGTAGACCGAAATGATTCTGCATCTACTACTATTACTCCACACATCGACCGACTCCTACCTGCATCTAGAGTATTAAGTTCATAAGAACATAGCAACGCTTTAAGCAAGATGAGCCATGATGTAGAGGGATAAACTCAAGCAATATGATATAAACCCCATCTTTTTAACCTTAATGGCAACAATACAATACGTGCCTCGCTACCCCTTCTGTCACTGGGTGAGGATACCGCAAGATTGAACCCATCACAAAGCACCTCTCCCATTGCAAGAAAAACCAATCTAGTTGGCCAAACCAAACCGATAATTCGAAGAGAAATACAAAGCTATCTCAATCATGCATAAAAGAGTTCAGAGAAGACTCAAATAATATTCATAGATAATCTGATCATAAATCCACAATTCATCGAATCTCAACAAACACATCGCAAAACAAGATTACATCGAATAGATCTCCAAGAACATCAAGGAGAATATTGTATTGAAGATCAAAGAGAGAGAAGAAGCCATCTAGCTACTAGCTATGGACCCATAGATCTATGGTAAACTACTCACACATCATCGGAAGGGCAGCAAGGTTGGTGTAGAGGCCCTCCGTGATCGAATCCCCCTCTGGCGGATGCCGGAAAAGGCCCTAAGATGGGATCTCACGGGAACAGAAGCTTGCGGCGGCAAAAAAGTATTTTTGGCGTGCCCTCTAGTGTAGCCGGAATATTTGGGTATTTATAGGATGAAGATTAGGGTTGGAAGGTCTCCGAGGGGCCCACAAGCCCTGGGGGAGCGCCCCTATGGCTTGTGGCCTCCTCGTGGGTCTTCTTGCCTCCTCTCCAAGTCTCGTGGGTTTCTTCTGGTCCAAGAAAAATCATCGTAAATTTTTATTCCGTTTGGACTCCGTTTGATATTCCTTTTCTGTAGAAGTCAAAAACAAGGAAAAAACAGAAACTGGCACTGGGCTCTAGGTTAATAAGTTAGTCCCAAAAATAATATAAAATAGCATATTAATGCATAGAACACATCCAAAACAGATAATACAATAGCATAGAACAATAAAAAATTATAGATACATTGGAGACGTATCAAGCATCCCCAAGCTTAATTCCTGCTCGTCCTCGAGTAGGTAAATGATAAAAACAGAATTTTTGATGTGGAATGCTACCTAACATATTTATCAATGCAATTTTCTTTATTGTGGAATGAATGTTCAGATCCATAAGATTCAAAACAAAAGTTTAATATTGATATAAAAACAATAATACTTCAAGCATACTAAATAAAGCAATCATGTCTTCTCAAAATATCATGGCCAAAGAAAGTTATCCCTACAAAATCATATAGTCTGGCTATGCTCTATCTTCATCATCACACAAAATTTCATCATGCACAACCCCGATGACAAGCCAAGCAATTGTTTCATACTTTTAATGTTCTCAAGCCTTTTCAACCTTCACGCAATACATGAGCATGAGCCATGGATATAGCACTATAGGTGGAAAAGAATATGGTGGAGGTTGTGTGGAGAAGACAAAAAGGAGAAAGTCTCACATAAACTAGGCAAATTAACGGGCTATGGAGATGCCCATCAATTGATATCAATGCAAGTGAGTAGGGATTGCTCTTCAACAGATGCACTAGAGATATAAGTGTATGAAAGCTCAAAAGAAAACTAAGTGGGTGTGCATCCAACTCGCTTGCTCACGAAGACCTAGGGCATTTTGAGGAAGCCCATCATTGGAATATACAAGCCAAGTTCTATAATTAAAAATTCCCACTAATAATATATGAAAGTGACAACATAGGAGACTCTATATCATGAAGAACATGGTGCTACTTTGAAGCACCAGTGTGGAAAAAGGATAGTAACATTGTCCCTTCTCTCTTTTTCTCTCATTTTCTTTTGTTTGGCCTCTTTGGCCTCTCTTTTTTGTTGGGCTCTTTAGCCTCCTTTTTTTATTTTTTGTCCGGAGTCTCATCCCCACTTGTGAGGGAATCATAGCCTCCATCATCCTTTCCTCACATGGGACAATGCTCTAATAATGATGATCATCACACTTTTATTTACTTACAACTCAAGAATTACAACTCAATACTAGAACAAGATATGACTCTTATATGAATGCCTCCAGCGGTGTATCGGGATGTGCAATGATCAAGAGTGACACGTAAAAAATATGAACGGTGGCCTTGCAACAAATACTATGTCAACTACATGATCATGCAAAGCAATATGACAATGATGGTATGTGTCATAATAAATGGAACGGTGGAAGTTGCATGGCAATATATCTCGGAATGGCTATGGAAATGCGATAATAGGTAGGTATGGTGGCTGTTTTGAGGAAGGGTATATGGTGGGTTTAATGCACCGGCGAAAATTGCGCGGTACTAGAGAGGTTAGCAATGGTGGAAGGGTGAGAGTGCGTATAATCCATGGACTCAACTTTAGTCATAAAGAACTCACATACTTATTGCAAAAATTTATTAGCCATCGAAGCAAAGTACTAATATGCATGCTTCTAGGGGGATAGATTGGTAGGAAAATGCCATCGCTCGTCCCCGACCGCCACTCATAAGGAAGACAATCAAAAAATAAATCATGCTCCAACTTCATCACATAACGGTTCACCATACGTGCATGCTTCGGGAACCACAAATTTTAACACAAGTATTTCTACCAATCCACAGTTACTCAATAGGATGAATCTAATATCACCAACTTTATGTCTCAAAACAAATGCAAGGAATAAGACTTCTCATATATTCAATGCTCTTTATGAAAGTTTTTATTATATCCCTCTTGGATGCCCATCATATTAGGACTAAATTCATAACCTAAGCAAATTACCATGTTGTTTTAATACTCTAAAAATAATACTCCCTCCGTCCCAAAATTCTTGTCTTAGATTTGTCTAGATACGGATGTATCTAATACTAAAATGTGACTTGATACATCCGTATCTAGACAAATCTAAGACAAGAATTTTGGGACGGAGGGAGTATAAGTGAAGATGAGAGTTCATCAATTTCTATAAAATAAAACCACCGCCGTGCTCTAAAAAGATATAAGTCAAGCACTAGAGAAACTGCCTAGTTCAAAAGATATATGTGAAGCACATAGAGTATTCTAATAAATTCATGATTAATGTATGTCCCTCTCAAAAGGTGTGTACAGCAAGGATGATTGTGTCAAACTAAAAAGCAAAGACTCATATCATACAAGACGCTCCAAGCAAAACACATATCATGTGGTGAATAAAAATATAGCCTCAAGTAAATTTACCGGTGGATTGAAGACAAAAGAGGGAATGCCATCCGGGGCATCCCCAAGCTTAGATGCTTGGTTGTCCTTGAATATTACCTTGGGGTGCCTTGGGCATCCCCAAGATTAGGCTCTTGCCACTCCTTATTCCGTTGTCCATCAAAACTTTACCCAAAACTTGAAAACTTCACAACACAAAACTCAACAGAAAACTCATAAGCGCTACTAGTATAATAAAATAAATCACCCCTTTAGGTACTGTTGTGAACTCATTATAAATTTGTATTGGTGTTATATATACTGTATTCCAACTTCTCCATGGTTCATACCCCCTGATACTACCCATAGATTCATCAAAGCAAACAACACATAGAAAACAAAATCTGTCAAAAACAGTACAGTCTGCAAAGATCTGAACATTACTCATACTTTTGTAACTCTAAAAATTCTGAAAAATTAGGAGAACGTAGGCAATTTGTATATAAATCTTTTGTAAAAAATTCAGATTTTTTCGTCGCTTCTGTGATTTTTCAAAATCCTTCTACTATCACCATAAGCCATCCCAAAGGTCTTACTTGGCTCAGACACTAATTAAAACACTAAAACACAATTACTACAGAAGTAATAATGTGTATTTTCATAAAAACAGAAAATAAAAATATTGGGTTGTCTCCCAACAAGCGCTTTTCTTTAAAGCCTTTTAGCTAGGCGTTGATAATTTTAATGATGCTCACATGAAAGACAAAAAAATTGAAGCACAAAGAGAGCATCATATAGCATATGAAAATCACATTTAAATTTAACATACTTCCTGTGCATAGGCATTTTATAAGCAAACAAATTAGCAAGACAAGCGAGATCTAGCATATGCAAGGAAGAAGAAAGAAACAATAGCAATCTCAACATAACGAGAGGTAATTTAGTAACATGAAAATTTCTACAACCATATTTTCCTCTCTCAGAATAATTACATGTAGGATCATAATAAAATTCAACAATATAAGTATCACATAAAATATTCTCTTCATGATTCACATGCATATAAAATTGACACTCTTCCAAAATAGTGGGAGTATCATCAAATAAAGTCATGACCTCTCCAAACCCACTTTTATCAAAAATTTCATGAGATTGATCATTCTCCAAAGTAGTGGGATCATTATTACCTAGAGTTGACACTCTTCCAAACCCACTTTCAATATTATCGCAAACATATTCATCATGAGGCTTAGATAAATTTTCAAGATCATAAGAAGAATCACCCCAATCATGATCATTACAATAGGTAGCGGACGTATCAAAATTAGCATCCCTAAGCTTAGGGTTTTGCATATTATTAGCACAATTGACATTAATAGGATTTACAATAACATCATTGCAATCATGCTTTTCATTCAAGGAGCTATCGTGAATCACTTCATAAATTTCTTCTTTTAACACTTCATCACAATTTTCAGATTCACGAATTTCAAGCAAAACTTCATAAAGATAATCTAGTGCACACAACTCACTAGCAATTGGTTCATCGTAATTGGATCTCTTAAAAAGATTAGCAAGTGGATGAGGGTCCATAACCTTTTTGCTTTCTGATTTCAATAAACACACAATTATTCCAAGCGAACAAGCAAGCAAACTAAGTAAGAGATCAAGGCAAACAAAAAGAAGGCAAATAAAAAAGCAAATATTTTTGTGTTTTTCTGAAAACGTTTTAGAAGTGGGGGAGAGGAAAACGAGTGGCAAATGGAAAATAATGTAATGCAAGAGATGAGAGTTTATAATAGGTACTTGGTAGGCTTGATGTAGAACCTCCCGGGCAACAACGCCAGAAATTCTTCCTGCAACTTCTTGAGCTTGCATTGATTTTTCCCTTGAAGAGGAAAGGGTGATGCGGCAAAGTAGAGATAAGTATTTCCCTCAGTTAAGAACCAAGGTATCAACCTAGTAGGGGACACAAGCAAGTCTCCTAAATATGCACCTGCACAAACTAACAAACACTTGCACACAACGCGAAAAAGGGGTTGTCAATCCCTTCACGGCCACGAACAAGAGTGAGATCTAATAGAGATAGGTATAAAAGATAAATAAAAGAGCAAAATAAAGTAAATATAAATAAAGTGCAGCAAGGTATTTTTGGTTTTATAGATCTGAAAATATATGATGGAAAATAGACCCGGGGGCCATAGGTTTCACTAGAGGCTTCTCTCTCGAAGAAAACATACGATGGGTAAACAAATTACTGTTGAGAAATTGATTGAAAAGCGCATATTTATGATGATATCTAAGGTAATGATCATGAATATAGGCATCACGTCCGTGAAAAGTAGACCGAAACGATTCTGCATCTACTACCAATACTCCACACATCGACCTACTCCTGCCTGCATCTAGAGTATTAAGTTCATAAGAATAGAGCAACGCTTTACTCAAGATGACATGATGTAGAGGGATAAACTCAAGCAATATGATATAAACCCCATATTTTTATCCTTAATGGCAACAATACAATACGTGCCTCGCGGCCCCTTCTGTCACTGGGTGAGGACACAACAAGATTGAACCCATCACAAAGCACCTCCCCCATTGCAAGAAATACCAATCTAGTTGGCCAAACCAAACTGATAATTCGAAGAGAAATACAAAGCTATCTCAATCATGCATAAAAGAGTTCAGAGAAGACTCAAATAATATTCATAGATAATCTGATCATAAATCCACATTTCATCGGATCTCAACACACGCACCGCAAAAGAAGATTACATCGAATAGATCTTCAAAAACATCGAGGAGAACATTGTATTGAAAATCAAAGAGAGAGAGAAGAAGCCATCTAGCTACTAGCTATGGACCTGTAGGTCTGTGGTAAACTACCCACACATCATCGAAAGGGCAGCAAGGTTGGTGTAGAGGCCCTCCGTGATTGAATCCCCCTCCGGCGGAGTGCCGGAAAAGGACCCAAGATGGGATCTCATGGGAATAGAAGCTTGCGGTGGCAGAAAAGTATTTTTGGTGTGCCCTCTGGTGTAGGGGGAATATTTGGGTATTTGTAGGACGAAGATTAGGGTTGGAAGGTCTCCGAGGGGCCCACAAACCCTGGGGCCGCCCCCTGGGGTGCGCCCCTATGGCTTGTGGCCTCCTCGTGGGTCTTCTGGCCTCCTCTCCAAGTCACTTGGGTTTCTTCTGGTCCAAGAAAAATCATCGTAAAGTTTTATTCCATTTGGACTCCGTTTGATATTCCTTTTCTGTAAAAGTCAAAACACGGAAAAAACAGAAACTGGCACTGGGCTCTAGGTTAATAAGTTAGTCCAAAAATAATATAAAATAGCATATTAATGCATATAAAACATCCAAAACAGATAATATAATAGCATGGAACAATAAAAATTTATAGATACGTTGGAGACGTATCAATGTCTCGTTCACCATTTCCGAAGTTGAAAGTGTGATGAATCATTAACGACAGAAGGAATCCCTGCGTCATGTCGCATTTTCCGATCGGGAATTCAATGCTTTTAATTCGGTAGATGCATACCTCGGAGCAGCCCGAACATGCCTTGAAGGGATTGCCAACCTTCTGTCCATCAACATGCAGGTACGAGATAGGTTTTGACAACCGAACATAAATCCTAACCCAGTAGCCCCCGAGCCTTGATTCAGGCGGGACGGTCGAGTTAAGGATCTGTGACTATATGTATTTGTGGTATTTTGCAGGCTTCGAGGGACCAGAACAAGAAACTGTCCAAGGACCTTGAATTGAACGGAACATAGTTGGCTGATGCAAAAGCCGAACTAGAGGCAGTCAAGAAGTTCACCAGCGAAACCCATGGCGAGGAAAAAGCTTTAAAACACATGAATTGTGTCAAGGTACCTTGTTTAACACAAGTTTTCCTTATAGCAGCTGAATCCATAGGTCAACTACAAAAGGACCTGGATGCTGCCAAAGAATCTCAAAGGTACGCCGAGTCACAGCATGAAGCCGGCCTTCGAGTGCTCAAACAAAGCCATGAGGAGAACAACAAGCTGAAGGCGGAAAACCAATAGCAGGCCAAAGAACTCAAGAGTTTGAAAACTCAGTTGGCGCAAGCTCTTGAGGAGAACCAGAGATTGAAAGGCGGCATGTTTGGTAAGTGATATTTCAACTTATGATTACATAGATATTTGTAAAGCACGAACGTAAAGAACATGCCCTGCCTGGTGTTTAGGTCTCTTGACCGGGCGCCCCAAGGAAGAATTTGACTTGTTTGGGGGAAATCTTTTAAAGGAGCTGTCCATTGTCCACGAGAGAGCTCGGAAAGCTATGAAGAGCATGGTCAAGGCATTGTGGCCGACTGAGATGCCTCTAGACGGGATGGCCGAACTGGCCAATCGTTTTAAAGGAGCACGATGATGCTTCGAGATATGGAACATATCAGCCTGTCGGGAGGGAGTGCGAGAGGCATGGGCTGTGGTGAAGACCCGTTTTACCAAACCTAAGCCAGAGCGTATGGCCCGTGTTGGACCGGCAGGGCCGGATGGGCGAGAAATACCTCTTCATTTGGTATATGACCAAGTGATGCCTGCGGCACGATACTCCCAGGAGGACTGTGCCCTAGATAGCTTGATAGACAATATTGGCAAGGAGTAATGTGTTTGATCCTATGTAGCTATGTACTTTACATCAAGCATTCTCGATCCGCACTGTAAACACTGTCTTAACCGGCCATTGGCTTCTGCCTCCCCGACCAGTGGTCGGGGAGTGTTCCGTACTATGTGACCAGAGGCAACAGGAAATCACTTCGGGTAACCAGGCAATCCAACCATTTGGTGTAAACATACAAAAGCGCGTGTAGAGAGTTATGTTATATTACTTTGTAACGTAAGAAACATCTTCCGAAGAAAATAGTTCGTCCATGGATTCCTTTCTTCGGGTTTGTCATATTAACCTTAGACGTTATATCCGGATACCTATAGTATGCAGGTGTTAATCATTTTAGGAACCGAACCCCAGGATTGTGGTGTTGAACACTTAATTATTTTCACTTCCCCCGTGGCCGACGCATTATTTTCTTAAGAATGCTAGCTTTCGGCTTCACCCGTCTGAGGTACATACACGGCTGACCCAGTCATAGCAATCGCAGAGGTGCTGCCTTTACCCCCTAGCCGAACAATCGAGAATGTAGGGGGTAAGCACAGGAGCCAGGCAACCCATCTTGGCAAAAACATTAGTCAAATTGGTGCATATGATCTTAAAATTGTACAGGAAGGGTGCAAACATGACAAAGGCGAATATGTGCATGAAAAGTATAATGATTGGCTTCTTTAAAGGAGCCCCCAGCTAGATCCGGGTAGTACATTTGAAAATGTATGCTTAAAGGGCCTAACACTGTTCGGTTTATCCGAACATAGCCCTGGAGGCGCTAACTCCCAAAAAATAAAAGGTAAAAAGAGAAAACTATATAAAAAAAAGGCTAGTTAAGGTGATGACACCGGACCAGCCGTAGAAGCACCGAAGTCGAGCTGCGTTCCATGGGATTGGCTCGAGGCGACTGTCCGCTGGGTTGCAAAGATGATATGCTCCTCCTGGTAGCACTTCATCAATTATGAAGGGGCCCTCCCATTTGGGTGAGAGCTTGTTCTTCTGCTTCTCCTGGAGACAGAGGACGAGTTCGCCAATGTTGTATGCCTATGCCTAAACTTCCCTGCTCTGGTAGCGCCATGCCTGCTATTGATAGAATGTTGAGAGAGCCCTAGCTATGTCGCGCTCTCCTTCCAAGGCATCCAGGTCATCCTGCCAATCCAACTCGGCTTTCTTTTCTTCGTACATGCGCACTCTAGGCGCGTCATGAATGAGGTCGCATGGGACGTCTTCTTCTGTGCCATATACCATGAAAAAAGGGGTGTATCCCAATGACCGGTTGGGGGTGGTGCGCAGTCCCCATAACACGGAGTCAACCTCCTCCACCCAGTGACAATCATATTCTTTTAGGGAGCGGACCAAATGAGGCTTTACGCCGATCATGATTAGTCCATTGGCTCGTTCGACCTGTCCGTTGGTCTGCGGGCGATATACCAAAGCATAGTCGAGCTTGATGCCCAGTTTAGCGCACCAGTCTTTGACCTCATGGGCTATAAAGTTGGATCCATTATCCGTTATTATGCTGTAAGGGACACCATAATGGTGCATCACGCCGGATATAAAGTCGATGACTGGTCCAGACTTTGCTGAGGTTACTGGTTTTGACTCGATCCATTAGTGAATTTGTCGACCATAACTAGTAAGTATTTCTTTTTCTTGGTCCACCCTTTAAGTGGTCCGACCATGTCCAGCCCCCAGACCGCAAAAGGCCAGGTGATTGGTATTGTCCGAAGAGCCATGGGAGGCATATGATTTTGATTTGCAAAAAGTTGGCATCCAACACAGTGTTGGACTAGAGTACGGGTGTCTACCCGAGCGGTGGGCCAGAAATAGCCTGCTCGGAAGGCTGTGCTTACCAGGGCCGGAGCTGCCGCGTGGTGGCCGCCCATGCCAGCGTGTATCTCAGCCAAAAGTTGATGCCCCTCCTCTTCAGATATGCATCTCTAGAGGACTCCGGTAGTGCTTTTCTTGTACATCTCACCCTCGTGGACCTTCTAGGCTTTAGAGCGCCGGACTATACGCCATGCCTCAGTCTGATCATCGGGGAGCTCCTGTCTTAGAAGGTAGCAAGGAAGGGCTCAGTCCATGGTGCGATTACAGCCATGACTTCTTGATCCAAAGATGTTTCTTCAAGCGCCGAACCACCTCTGATGTCATCATCTGGCTCAATGGCCGAAGGGACGATTTGTTCGGGGCCATTGGTTGCAGCATCCTTGTCCCCGTCCTGCCACACCACGGATGCCACACCACTGATTTCTGTCTCTAGAGACATGGTGAAATCCTAACCCTTCGAACCGGGCTGATATTTTAAGGACGACATTTCGGTATGCCGCCATTTTTTGGTCTTTGGCATCGAATTCCCCGTTGATTTGGGAGATGGCGAGGTTAGAGTCTCCCCGCACCTCGAGCCACTGTACGCCCATTGACGTTGCCATCTGAAGACCATGCAATAGGGCTTCGTACTCGGCTGCGTTGTTAGAATCCGTGTACATTATCTGTAGTACATACCGGATATTGTGGCCTGTGGGGTATGTAAGGATCACCCTAGCCCCCAGTCCGGATAATATATTGGAGCCTTCAAAGTACATTGTCCAATGTGAGTATGTACTGTATTCCCGGGGGAGCTCGGCTTCTGTCCATTCAGCCAGAAAATTGGCCAATACCTGAGACTTGATATCTCGTCGTGGCTTGTACACAATTTCGATGGGAAGTAGCTCTATGGCCCATTTGGCAATGCGGCATGTGGCGTCCCTGTTTTTGATGATGTCATTTAATGGTACCTCAGATGCCACTATGACCGAACACTCTTGAAAGTAGTGTCGGAGTTTTAGGATGCCATGAAAACCATGTAGGCTATCTTCTGATAGTATGGATACCGGGATTTGCACGGGGTAAGGACTTCTGATACATAGTAGACTGGCTTTTGCACCTGAAATTTGTGGCCTCCACTTCTTGTTCTACCACGAGTACCACGCTCATCACTTGATTTGGGGCCGAGATGTATAGTAACATAGGTTAGCCTATGACGGGTGCTGTTAATATGGGGTTTCTTGCTAGTAGTGTTTTTATTTCCTCAAGTGCAATGGTTGTCTCATCGGTCCATTCGAAGTTTTTAGTCTTTCTGAGCAATCTATAGAGGAGTTGGGCCTTTTCACCTAGGCGGGAGATGAAGCGGCTCAAGGCTGCAATGCAACCTTCCAGCTTCTGGACGTGTTTAAGCTCTGTGGGTATTGCCAGCTGGGACAAGGCTCGGATTTTAGCCAGATTGGCCTCTATCCCTCTATGGGAGACAATGAATCCAAGCAGTTTTCTGGCGGGAACTCCGAAGACACATTTGTCCGGGTTGAGCCGCATGTCATAAGTTCGCAAATTTTTGAAAGTCTGGCGGAGGTCGTCTACCAACTGGCTGACGTGTTTGGTTTTCACCATATCGTCTATGTATGCTTCAACTATTTTGCCGATTGGTTTTTTCAGGCATGTTTGAATCATGCGCTGGTATGTGGCACCTGTGTTTTTCAACCCGAAGGGAATTGTGTTAAAGCAGAATGGCCCGTAGGGGGTGATGAAGGCAGTTGCTGCTTGGTCGGATTCCTTCATCTTGATTTGATGTTATCTGGAGTAGGCGTCGAGGAAGCACAGTGAGTCGTGCCTGGTGGTGGCGTTGATGATCTGGTCTATTCGGGGTAAGGGGAAGGGATCCTTAGGGCAGGCTTTGTTGAGGTCTTTCAAATCGATGCATAGCCTCCAGGATTTGTCCTTTTTGGGCATCATGACCAGATTTGCCAACCACTCGGGGTGTTTTATTTCTCGGATGAATCCAGCTTCAATTAATTTGGCTAATTCTCCCCCCATGGCTTGATGCTTGGGTTCTGAAAATAGGCGCAGCGCCTGTTTAACTGGCTTGAAGCCCTTAATGATATTCAGACTGTGCTCCGCCAGTCTTTGTGGGATTCCTGGCATGTCCGAAGGGTGCCAGGCAAATATGTCCCAATTCTCGCGTAGGAATGCACGCAATGCTTCGTCGACCACAGGGTCCAGCTGGGCTCCAATGGTCGCTGTTTTGTTGCGGTCCGTTGGATGCACATGGATTTGATGATTTCATCAGCTAGTTTGAAGGATGTGGATTTGGGCCTTTTACTGAGGATTACATCATCCCCATCCACCATTGTGCGGAGTGTGGTTAATTCCTCGGTCGCGGGAGCCTCAGATAATGCCTCGAGGGCGAGTGAAGCTGCTTTCTTTTCGGCTCGAAGCGCTCTATCCGGATCGCTTGTAACTGTAATCACGCCGTTGGGCCCGGGCAGTTTGAGTTGCATATACCCGTAATGTGGTATGGCCTGAAATCTTGTGAATGTGTCACGCCCTAATAGGGCGTGGTATCCACTATGGAAGGGCACAATGTGGAAGAGCAGTTCTTTAGATTTGTAGTTCTCGGGAGTACCGAATACTACGTCCAGAGTGACTCGTCCAGAGCAACGCGCCTCTCTGCCGGGGATAATTCCTCAAAAGGTAGTGTAGCTCTGTTCGACGCGAGATCTATCGAACTGCATTTTATCAAGGGTATCCTCGTAAATGAGGTTTAGACCGCTACCACCATCCATGAGGACATTGCTTAGTCTATAACCGCCCACTATAGGGTCGAGGACTAATGCGGCAGGTGATCGTACGAGGCGGGCCCTTGGTTCGTCCTCTTCATCGAAGGTGATTGGTGTATCCGTCCAGGAATTTGTGGGTGTGACCTGGTGGACTTGACCGAATTCTCGAAGGGCTTTTTTCCTCTGATTGTTCGAGGAGAAGGTCTTGTAGATCATCAGAACATCATTGTCATTGTATGGGGGTGTTGATGATAGTCCACTGGAGGGTGTGAGTCCGAGTATAGCTTCGCCACTCTTGGCTACCTGCCTGACTACCCAACAAGCTCGAAGCCTGTGGGTTGGATTTGTGTTTAGCAGGGCCGAGTATATGGGGCATGGTTTGTCCAGTAGCTCATCCAGGACTGATATGGGTCCGGCGAGGGATATGTTCTTCTTTTCGGCGGGCTCGTATTTGGGCGACCGCCGTGGGTATGCGCGCTTTGCCTGAACTTTTCTAGGTTGCTCGGCATGGGTTGAGTCCACGCACATTTGTTGTGCTTTCCAGGCGCTTTCCATGGGGCAATATTTGCGAACCAGCACTACTGCAGGATGCTGCTAACGCGGCACTACAATCAGAGACCCTTTGATGAAACTGTGTGCGATGCATTAATCGCAAACAGTGATGTAAAAAACCGTAAAAAAAGATGCAAAATGTTTGCGATGGTGGATACATCAAACACGGTTCAGATTTTAGTTGCGTGTGCAATGCTAGGCATACGGTTCAGTCCAATAAACTATTTGCGATGAGGCAGAAGAACAGAAATGGGCAGCCAGATGAAGGTGTGTGTGATATTTGGCACACAGTTCACTCGGATGAACTGTTTGTGATTAGGCAACACAAAAGAAACGGTCAGCCAGGTGAAGGTGTGTGCGATATACGGCATACAGTTCACTTGAATGAACTGATTGTGTTGAGCCAAGAGAACAGAAATGGTTCAACTTAACAAGATGTGTGTGATACGCGGCAAACAGGTCTGTAATCGGAAATGTGTGGGAAGACCGATAACAACACAGACGATTCCTTTTAACAAGCCATGTGTGTTGTGAGCAAACGATTTCTGGTATACAATTGTCAGTGATTGATGAAATCATCACTGACGGGTTCCACTGTTTAGTCCGTGTGCGATGTGATTTGCTCTGTCCGCACAACATCTATGCTCTGTCTACAGAGCACCAACATATATACTTAAAAAGACAGCATTGCATAACCAAATTAAGCATACAATTACACAAGTGACTACACACATAACATTTCCACACACCAAAGTAAGCAATTACATGTATACTAAACTAGGAGAAACGAGGATCTAATCATCTACTTCTTGTTGCGACGACGCTTGCCATTGCTCTGCTTCCAGCTGGAACCCTAGCCGTTTTGGGCAAGGGGGCACTTCCTCATGTCAACGATCCGCCTGTACATCTCGTAGCTCGTGTACGCCTCCTTGGCAGCGTACACGACATGAGCTTTGTCGAATTTCTCCATCCAGGCCGAGTGCCAGGCACGCTTGTCCTTGTTGCAGGAATCCTTCATGTCTCTGTAGTAGGGATCGATGATGGCCTCGGCGAGGTGAACCAGTGAGTCCTTCTCATGCTCGTTGCTGCCCCAGATCTTGTATTGGCCCTGGATGTTGACAAGATTCTAGGAGGCGATGCCCGAATTCTTGAGCACCTTTACATCATTGGTGATGTCCACCGTAGCGAACATGTAGTGGGGGTTGTTGACAAACCTGGCGAAATGCTCGCAAGACCTTGTGGCAAGGCAGTAGTGGTAGACAAGGACGTGATTACGCATGCACATCTGGGCGACGGTGACCTTGGGACGAGACCCGGCACGAGCGCGGGTGTACTCGAGGTCGAACTCGACCACCTTGTACTTCTCCTCAGCAAGCAACAGCTCCATGATGTGGATGGAGTGCTCCACCCAGACCGGGTTGTTGGTGTACACCACCGAGAGCTCCGTGAACCTTCTGTGGGTGTCCCCCACGGCATGCATGGTGAACTGCTGCTCATCGTCGGTAGCCACTTGGAGCGCCATTGGAGCCGTGCAGGATACCCTCTAAGAATTTGTCATGGTGGGTGTGCTTCTTGCAATGGTGGGGCGTGATCGAAAGGTTGAAGAGACACAAGGGTTAAATGGCTGCTATAATAAATGGGGGCCGGCCAGCCTGAAATCGTAACGTCTTGTCACCGCGTTCATAGCGGAGGATTCCAGTGCACGCTTGACAACACTACACGCGTTTTGTTTGACCATGCATGTGCTCGAAGAGGTGCCAAATGTATCGTCGGTGAGCCTGTTCCCGCGCTACTGCGCAGTTTACCGCGCAAGCTTCCCACCCGGCTAGTTTGGCCACGCGTCGGCTAGAAGAGGGACAAATCGTGGGCGTTTATTAGCAAAAATGTCGGAGTAATGGGCCACGGG
Source organism: Thinopyrum elongatum (assembly GCA_011799875.1). Lineage (NCBI taxonomy): Eukaryota > Viridiplantae > Streptophyta > Magnoliopsida > Poales > Poaceae > Thinopyrum > Thinopyrum elongatum. Next base: position 232,393,736 of record CM022298.1, read on the forward strand.
TAGCCTAACCCGAGTCCCTGAGCTGTTCAAAACATTGGGCCGGCAACGCCCACGAACGTCCAAGATAAAGCGACGCCTTCTGACGGCCGGCTGGCCCAAGCAGCCAGCTGCCCGAAGACGGCCGAGCTCCAGAAGACGGCATCAAGACAGGCCGACTCCTCCAGGGCGGCCTCCAGAGAGGCCGGCTCCTGGCGGTCGGCCCATGGCGCCCTCGGAGTTTGCGCCTCCATTAAAGAGATGAGACAGGGTGAGGCTACGGTGTAGCCCATCCCCCCGTATCCAGGGCAGGACGTGGCCACAGTGCTCCGTACGGGCGGAGATCTCCGCCTGGCGCGGCACTGTTGCCACTCGACCCTTGACGTCACCACTGACAGGCAGAACCCTGTTTCCACGATTGCCTGTCAGTACGGCCTACAGGCGGTGGGCCCTACCAGACAGTGAGAGCCCAGAGGACGGCGGGAGTCTGACCAGTCGAACCAGAGGCAGGCCGGCCTCAAGCAGGCGGCCATCTCCCTCCTCGGGGTCCGCGCGCCATTAACCAGATGGGACACGGAGTGGCTACAGTGATCTCCCGCCAGCGGATGGGACGGTAGCCACGCTCCCCTGACCAAGCCTGCATCACCAATGTCACAACCACGTACCGGACCAGTCGGCGGGGCCCACCCGGTGGCGGGCCCCAGCAGCCGGCGGAGAAGCCGGCGGCCAGAGACACTGACGGCCAGGCCCTACGCCCGACCAGATTACCATTGTACCCCTGGGGGGGTAGGCCTATATAAGCCCCCCCGGGGCACCCATGCAAGGGGGTTCAAAAACCAGTTAGACCTAGACTCACTCAGAGGGAGGAGGGAGCCGGCCCTGCTTTCTTCTACCTCTGGCATACAGCTCGAGGAGCACCATTGTACTCACTAGTGCCTTAGTGATCATGCGGAGACCCCGCAGAGCAGGACTAGGGGTGTTATCTCCCCGGAGAGCCCCGAACCTGGGTAAAGTGCGCCGGCGATCGTGTCTACGCCACATCCCGCTTCCAGGCACCGGCGACGTTCTACTAGCTCCCACCATGATAAGCCATCCCTTGGCATATTGCGCACCCAACACCCGACAAAAAAGCTTTGTAAAAATGAAGTGTGTGGAATGACTTTGGTCATAAGTTTACCCGTGGGTGATGAAGTCAAAGTTACACAGAAGGGAGATGATGGACACTCGAGTGCGATAATTAATTCTGCGCTCTACAGGGCACACGGTTGACGAAACCATCTGTGTGCAATAATCTCGAAGATCGCAGTCGAGTTAGCTATACTGATCATGTGCTATGAGATCAACATGGTAAACACGTTCGAGAATGGTTAATAAAATCTAAGTACATTGCATATTAAGGTCAAAATAGTGCTACCAATATACCAGTCTCATACGATGCCATTTCAATGATTGTACCACAAAAGCTCAAAGATTACAAGGTTCAAACTGATATTAGAAATGAAATTCAGCTCATCAGCTGCAAACGCTCATGCTGATCCGCTGAACATGGATATAAGAGAGGTTCAAACTAATATTACCACTTGTAAGGATGGTTTCGAAATCTCATAATTTTTGCAAATGGGTCAGCCACTGAGAAGCCATGTATGGGGTTAACACGATGACTTCCGATTACTCTGTCATCTGAAGGTCCAAAATGAAATTCAGCATTTTTGGAGCCTATTCCATTCTGCCGCAGCCACCGGCGCCGATCAACAAACCATTCATTTTTGTGAAATAAATGTAGGGCAAACCTCATTACCTTCAGCACCCTTGCTCTAACAACAAAGAACCTGGCGAATATAATCTCCGGTAAGGTCCCTCGGTAGGAGTTCAAAGTACTTTCCGAGAGATGCAGATCTAGGCATTCGATGTGATTGTTATATTGTATCACATTATTCACCACCGGGCCTAATTTATCTGCAAAAGAAGAAAACGTGTTAGTGCCTACATGCAGTTTTGAACATTACTACAGGCCTATTTGGTTTGCAGGATTTGTAAAGTGCACTAACGTGCCATCTTCGATCCGACATGATTAACATGGGTATTTGATTACAATCTAGAAAAATGTAGCCTTCTTCACAAGAGGTTGGAGTGGATGAAAAGTTCCCTAAGAAAACTAGTACAGATGAATCCAAAGGAGAAATGCTTATGGATTGTAACCATATGAATCAAGCAACCAATATGGGGGGGTGGACATGTATGTACTGAAATCCTCCAAAAATCCTTCAGAAATCGTAGTACATTGTCATTGTAAACTTGGAAAAAGGTGTCACAAATTGAACTCCCTTATGGTTAACACTTAACAGGAAAGGAACATCACCTCGATATATAGCTTCTCCAGGCACGAAAAGCATCTCAGGAAACTGAAAACTTAGTCCAGGCTGGGGCCGATAGATTCTAGTGCCAAGACCTTCACTGTGCGCAGTTTCGGGGTCAAGTTTGTCGAAATCATTTTCTGGATGACAGACAAACATACATCTTGAAAATTATAAATAATGTTAATTTCTAGAAGGAGAGGTAGAAGGCGGCTATTGTACCTGAACGGGTGTGGATCCAATAACAAGTTCGGAGTATTTGTCAGACGAGTAGCCCACCACTGTCAATTTCGGCGCAGAAATGACATTGATTCTTGTTGGACCTTCTTGATCAACTACAAGTAATCTCTCAAGTGAAGGTGTGTCCTCAATGACCATACCATGGTACACATCTTGTGATGTCTTCTTGCAGCACCAGCAACACCCATAAATAGTCCGGAGAGTCATGGAGGTGATGTGGAAGCTACTCAACCCATTGACCGCCTGAAGGCAAAGGTACTCGAGTGCAGTACAGCCACGGAACAGGCGCTCCATGTCACCGTTTGGGAGGCAGACGGCGACGAGCTCGAGGAGATTCAGTCGTGGTAGAATAAGAGTGGGCGCGTCATTAAGGGGGGGGGGGGAATGGCAGTTCCTGAACTTGGCGACGCACAGCGTGGGCACGAGGCGGAGCACAGACGTTGGCAGCGAGCGCATATGCCCATCATCAAAAGTGAGCTCCTCGAGCTGATCTAGGGTGTGGGATCGGAACCAGTCGTCAAGCTTGGCTCGGTCCTTGCCAGAACTTTCCCATGCTAAGGCCTCTGGTTGGGCTAGGGTGACTGCCGAGGATCTGGGAGAACGCATCCAAGCTTTTGCGATAGCCATGGCAGAGCTCGTGGGTGTCGATGAGGTCGATAGGGGTGGATTTCCATAGGGGGCGCCACCGCCGGGAAAGGACGGTTATCTATGCCCCATATTTGATTGGGAGGAGGGAGATGATGACTATCAACATATCATCGGTGAGGCTGCTGATGAAGTCTAGGCCTGCTGGAGTCGCTTGCAGTTCTTGCTCGACACGCCTCCGCTTGTTGGCAGCCCCGTTCTCCACCTCCGGAGTCTCCTCATCAGCGGCGCTTTCTAATAGAAGTGGGAGTACATGGAATATTTACTTAAAACAGGGCAATAGAAAAGTGTATTGGTAACTAGAAGTTAGTAGGTAGGAATAGACTAAGAAAATGGAATAACAATTGGTTGCTTAAATAATACACAATTCCATAGATATTGCTGGGTAAGTCAACATGCAGATACTTGAAAAGAACACTTACTTCGAACAAAGTCTGGACGGATGATATCGTCGGGGAAGTTAGCATATATCTCATGACCAGGCTCTTTTATGTGCAGTGCAATTTTAGTGCCAGCTTTCAGTACATAAAACTTTGAAATTTCTGTCCAAAGGCCCTTGGCAAAATAGGAGTGACCACATTCATCAAGTCTTACAGAAGCAACGATTGTAAATCCATGGTTTGTGTTTAGTATGACATCCCTGCAGTCTTGATTTATGTAAAGGGAAAGATTGTGTACTACATTTTATGTTGCATAGCAAGGGACGCGCTGCAGAAAATGGTAGGATTGTTAAATAATGTGGTAACATGCAAATATGGGCGAAATTGAAAGAACTGTGCAGCAGTTGAAATCAAAGGATAAAAATCTATAATTAAACAGATAGGGTAACCATGATGTCATGGAAATATGAGAGTAATCGAAAGAACAATACATCATGAATTTGCCTAATATAGAAAGAAGAGGGAAAAAAAATCCCCTTTGACGTATATGCTGCATGTGGCACCTTTTATCCAAATGCAGCAATATATAGTATATGTTCAGGAAAGTAGGCCATGCCAACCGATTTAGGGTGAGATTGAACATACCGCACGCATCCTCAAGTCATCTGGTACGGTGAGATGGAACTCCATGGATGTCTGGCCGAGACTGCAAAGTCCTTATGTGTCCGCGCACTGTACACTCTATGAATGAAAGAAAATCCTCAAATCAGCTCGAATAACAATGAATTCAGGGCGATTTCGGCCGGGTGATTAAAGGAGACAGATGAACTGGGATAAGAGATGAGATAATATCTCATTAAATTAGTTACCTTGTTGTACATGAGAAAAAACCCTCAATACGGCGGATTCCCCAACCGGGCGGAGCTGGGTCGACCGCAAGCAGCGTTGAGAAAGTCGATGGCGATAGGCGGTGGCAAGCAGAAGTGACGAAATGCGGTGGGGTTTGCCGGCAGCCTGGCGGCGGCGACAGGCGGCGAGCTAAGTGGCTGCCGCGGCGATGGGCGGTGCCTTGCATAGACACAGAGGAGCTTGTGCTGGTGTGAATGGGGACCGGAGGGGGTGGCGGGCGGGGTGAGGGTTTTTGTGACGTGGGGATGGTGAGGGTTTTCTTTTTTGAATTGGGTGGTGAGGGTTTTCTGTCCCACAAAGAGTTTCGGAGGCAATGGTTTGCTAGAGCCAACTGTGTGTGATTGACGTAATAGGGAAAATGAAAGTCATTGCACACGGTTCCAATTTTGGGAACCGTGTGTAATTGACGTACTACCTCCGTCCTAGTTTATTGGTCCCCTTTGTAATTTGTGCCAAATTTTGACCAAAGATTTAACTAACAAATGTTTATGCATGTCACCAAAAATTATATCATTGAACACTATGTTCAAATACGCATCCAACGATATAATTTTTGCTGACCTGCACTAACATTTTGTCAGTTAAATCTTTGGTCAAAATTTAACACAAATTACAAAAGGGGACCAATAAACCAGGACAGAGGTCATCCATATCCCACATTTAGACATAAGTAAACATAGATTAAACATACTCAGACATAGATAATATGCGTACACAAGCATAGTTCAACCATAAGTACATAGTTCAACCATCATTAAGCATACTCACGCGTACATAGTTCGATCCCACATCTCATCTCATCTGCCGGCACGATCCTGAAGCTTCTCCAAGTACTCAGCGTACGCAGCGTGCACCACCCTACGAGAATACTTCTGCCTGAAGGAGCCAACGGCTCGTCCTCTTGCATGCGCCAGAACACTTTGATATGTGTCATGAAGCTTTTGGTTGCAAAATGGGCATCGATAGCCGCCGTCACAGGTCCTAATACGCCTGTTATGCATTTCCGCATAAAGCTCCCTGAGGATTTGCCTCTTGTACCTCCTGTGGCCATCTTCATCCTCGCTGTCGACATCGTCAGACAGCACCTATACATATATTAAAAAAAATGTGGCGTCAAATTAATGTTTACAAACTAATCTCTAGCGAACATTTGGCAGTTGCCAAAATTTGGCATCAAATCAATGTTTACATGCCGTAAAGTAGGATTCGGAATTTATGGCTATTTTTAGACATATCCAAAGATTATGGTTCGATTTTTAAGCACAACTGTCTATGTACAGACCAATCTTGAAAAAAATGGCACAAACATATATTTAGGTCATTCAAAAATCAATTGTCAAGCCCTGGCTAGGAATTATTAGCATGAAACACTAACCCTAGTCGGATTATTAGCAAAAATCATTTGTACAGATGAAACAACTAATCACTTATCATTTCGACCATTCAAACAATCAATACACTACACGGATCTAACGAAACTTACTCAGATTTCATGGATTGAGAGAACATAAGCATATGATTTCTATTTCAAAAAGGGGGAGGCAGGAGTAACCAGGGAAACCCTAGGATGTATTTGACACATAAATGGGTATAGATGACTAACCTGTTGTCCATCGTCATAGGAGTCATCGCCGGAGTGGTCGTCGGAGTCATCGCTGGAGTCGTCGGCGGAGTCGTCACCGGGGTCATCGCCATAGTCGGTGTGGACCTCCGGCTTCGGCTGTGGAAGCACAATGCCATTGACGATGTCAGGGTACAGCGAGACCTCGGCGGCGGTGGCGGCAACCTCTATCTCCATCTTCACGCCGTGCTCTGGTGCTTCCGTAGCACCGACGTCAGCACTCCCTCCGATGGGGCGCTTCGGCGGCATCCTCATACACAGACGGCGATGAGGACTGAGAGCGGCATCGAGGATGCAGGCGGAGAGAGAGGATTGTGTGTGCGGCAAAGATGGGGGGTGTGGCCGCTCGGGCGTGCGATTAATATGGAGTAGTGGGAGAGAGGCGGGCGGCGGTCAAACCGCTGGCTCGCCTCCCGGTGAGCCTACGCACCGGACTGCTAGCATGCCTACCGTCATTTCACACAGCTACTCACATGCCTCCCGATGACACTGTGCAGCGAGCACGCCTCCCGTTAATTCACACACCTCCATGCACGCCTCCCGGTCTGCCTACGCGGCGGACTGGTCGCATGCGTCCCGTCAACTCATGCCTGCTCGCACGACACAGGGGTCGCGTGGCGGCACGTATATTGTTTTTCTACTTTGATGATTAATGCTGCCGCTTTATTGCTTAACCAAGCATGGCACGTATCCATTGTTGGTCTAACGCCCACGGTTCGAATAAATAATCCGTTTGTGATATTGGTTCCCAATTATTAATAATCTCCTATTTGTAATAAGAAGATAAAGATTATATCAAAACTGGTCTCAAATTTGACAAAAAGTACAATGCCACTTTGTATTGGTGTCCATATGACAACACGATAAGTTTCATGAATTTCAAATAAGTTTTGGATGTACTAGAATTTAAAAATCAAGATTCTCAATGTTTGAAATTTCTTGCAGGGGGAGTAAACATGCACCCAGTGAGACACATGTGTTTTTCCAATCCATTTAGGTGCACTGCCACGTGTGCATGTAGCTCAAATTTGATTTTTACACCTTATACCCCTAGAAAATCAATCAATGTACTAAAGCATCTTAATGATCTCTATTTTTTTTCAAAATTAAAACATCCCTCCTTTGGTAACATATGTTCACCGCGGGAAAATTTAACATGCATCGTATTTACGGTGGATGCGCGGTGTGTGTGTGTGTGTGTGTGTGTGTGTGTGTGCGTCTGGGGGGTGGGGTGGCTGGCAGTACACTACGAGTCGTGAGCCACCGTGTGTCCGTTTTGTGAGGCAGGTGCCACAACAGAGTCGTGAATTCGTTATTTAAAACATTACACGACCCTTTCATACATACATGTTTTGGCCACATGCAGTCGGTGGTTGTCCTACATGACACTCACTCGCGTGTGACGCTTTCTGCGGGCCCGCGAGGTCGTCGTCCATCACTTTGACCAACAGCCGACAGAGAGGTTAATTTGACCAGCAAGGTAGAATATTTTTTGTTTGTGTTATGGTGGGAGTATATAGTACGCGTCGAAGAGGTGGGAGGGGACTAGCATATATACTATACATACGCGTCCGTGAACAAGTACACCTCACTCAGTGTCGGGACTTTTCGGTTTCCGAGGCACGTGCCACATCAAAGTTGTGAATTGGCTATTCAAACATCACACAACACCTCTTTGGGCCACATGCATGCAGGCGGTGGTTATCCTAGGACACTCACGTGTGACGCTTCCATCTGTGGGCCCGCGAGGTCATCGTTGATGCATGCATCACTTTGACCTACATCGGGAGAGGTTAATTAATTTCACCATCAAGGAGGATTCTTTTTGGGTTGTATTACGGTAGGATCATATATTATGCGTCGAAGAGGGGGAAGGGGACCATCATATGTAGTACGCTTCATGAACCTCGCTCTGTGTGGGGACTTTACGGTTTTTGACGCATGTGCCACATCAAAGTTGTGCATTTTGGGTATTCAACATATGTTTGGCCCACATGCAAAATGATGGTGGTTGTCCTCTCGCACCCACTCACGCGGTTATCAGCGATATTGATGCTTTCCATCTGTGGGTCCGCTTGGTCCATCACTACTTTGCCTGACAACAAGAGAGGTTAATTTGACTTAGGAGGGGGTTATGTTTTTGTTTGTAATACGGTATATATATAGGTCATGTTCTGGGATGACATGATATAGTTTGAGCACACACATGCATGTGTACGCATGAATCCCTCCCATCGAGTCGAAGTGGCTAGTACCACGACACGTCATGAACCTATCTCGCTCTGTGTGGGGACTGTATGATTTTTTACGCATGCGCCACATCAATGTTGTGAATGGTATTCAAACATGCATGCACGCATCACCTCCATACATATGTATGTAGTGGTTGTCTTTGAACGGTACACTCCCTCGCGTGGTTATCGGCGACAAGCCTATATATTCATGGGCCCGCGTGGACATCCATGATCACTTTGACTGACAACAAGATAGGTTACCATGGCAGATTCTTCCTTTGGTTCGTGTTATCGTAGTATAGGTCATGGTGAGATTCAGACCTAATTAAGTTTGAGCGCATACTATGCATGCATGCATGCATGAATCCCCGTCATCGGCTCGAAGTGTGGTGTGACATACATATGCATCGTCAACTAACCCTCACTCCGTGTGGGGATTTCTGGTTCGAAAGCACGGTGCCACATCAAAGTTGTTCCATTGTGTATTCTAACATCAACACCTCTCCATACATATGTTTGGGCCACGCGCAGGTAGTGGTTGTCTTCGGGGACTAGCTACTTGCATGATTATTGGCGAGCTAGCCCATCTTTGGGGTCGCATGGATGGCCGTCACTTTGACCAACAACAAGAGAGAGGTTGTACGAGCAAGGTGGATTATTCTTGGTCTGTTTTACGATACATCTTGGTGAGATGCCCTCTCCGGCCCGGCGACTGAAAGTGTGTGTGTGTGTGTGTGATGGGGGGGCTGCTACTTCGCACTTTGCTAAGTGAACCTCCATGGGGGGGGGGGCATGCGTTCATAGCTTAGGATTCCCCTCCTGCCGACACGAGGGGGGCAAGGAATATCGTGCGCTTCGTGAGATAGGTGCCACATCGAAGTTGCATTTGGTATTTGAACATCAAACGACCCTTTTCATACATATATTTGGTCCACATGCAAGTATGTTCGTGTTCTGACCCTTTCCCGCGTCATTTTCGCCAAATTTATGAACATTACACAAGTCGGATGGCGCAACAGACACGGTTCACTCACACTAACCATGTGCCACGCCAGTGCCCCTGTCACGCACATCCGCACAGTACATTGGGCTCCATGAGGCTTCCCCTCTCAAAAATATCTACCCGCCTGCAGGTTTTTTCTGTTTGATAACACACGGTTATTATGTTTCGACCGTGTGTGATGTTTGTTGTTCCCGCTCCCGCCTGCATCCCTCGAAAATATCTACCCACCTCGAGGGTTTTTCTGTTTCATAACACACGGTTGTTATTTCTGGATCGTGTGCGATGCACCATCATCCAAATTTTCAATAGCCTGGCATTTCACTCCCACGTTTGACTCCCGCGTAGTAAAATTTTCAGTAGTCGCGTCATTTCCTTAAACACACCCCCCCCCTCCACACACACACACACCAAAACCTCCTCGGGTGCGCGCACGCGCACCCCCCCCCCCCCACCACAACCCCTCCCTCGCTCGAAACCCTAGCAAGGTTGTCGCCGGCACAAGGCCTCCATTGTCAACATCTGCAGGTTTGTCCGTGCAGCTTACCCACCGATCTCCATCCCCAGGCCGCCCTGAGTTTCTTAGATGATGCCTGCCAAAAGCCCCCTTTCCCATAGATCCCCATCCCCATCCCCCACTCCAGAGCGTTGCAGCCTAAGCCCGGCTATGCTTCCCATGGAGCTCGAGGAGCGACTGGCCCAAAAGAGGTGTATCGTGGTCTCTTCACCCGACGTCGCCAAGGTGGCCGCCGAGGAAGCTGACGACCATTACTGGCCGCAGACACTCAATCAGCGGGCTAGAGTATGCGGGTATGTCACGGACGTCGGCTACGACATCAAGGTCATCGACAGCGACGGCCTGACGCGGGCTATGTCACAGGTTAAGTGGCCCACCCCCAACCCCTCAGGTTCAACCGCCATTGATCTCATCCATGGCCTCGCCGCTGATCTCCTCTGGCTCGTTGTCAAGAATTTGCCATCCTACATCGCCATCGAGCCCCTTTTGTCATTTCTGAAGGACACGTTCTATGACGCTGGCTTGGGATCCACAGCTTCCAAGTCAGACCTCATCGACGGCGACCACGAGGAGGGCACCCTCTTTGGCTCTTCCATGGGGAAAGAGCGCATCTGCTCTTCCAAGGGGAAAGATCCTGTCTGCGACATCAGGGAGGGCACCCTACAGCCGTGCTCTTCCAAGGGGAAGGAGCCCATCTGCGACAACATGGAGCGCATCCAGGGTCCGTGCTCTTCCCACGGGAACGAGCCCATCTGTGACAAGTGAGGAAACCCATGATTTGTTTTACCATGCCTCTTCACAGGGGGAACCCATGATTTGTTTTGTCGAGTCCCTTTTGTAGTGTAGTGAGAATATGTCCAGTTTTAATTGCTATATTTGGTTGTTTGCAGTATGCCTTGTTTATTTCAGTTGTTCACAATGTGATGCTCCATATGTCCAACTATTTACTATGCAGTACATTTTCATCAATCCAGTTTTAAACATACCGATAGGAATGCATATATTTGCTTGCTGTTAAGCCTATTATAGCTAGCATGTGCCTCTTTTAAAGTTTTTTGATTGTTCGGTTGTTTGTAGTTAGCATATGTCCAGTTTCAAATGCTATCTTTGGTTGTTCGTAGTATGCCTTGTTTATTCCAGTTATTCACAACGTGATGTTCTATATGTGCAAGTATGAACTGTGTAGTTCAATTTCATCAATACCAGTTTCAACAATACCACTATGAATGACTACATTTGGTTGCGACATCTTGTAGTTAACATGCCTTTCCATTTTTATTTAACAATAACCAGTGTACTTAGATCGGCTCAATACCAGTTTGAATGACTATGTTTGCTTGTTGTTAAATGTTATGCCTGTTGCAGTTAACACACCTTTCCACTTGTTTTGCTTTACTAGCGTGCTTAAACCTACACACTGAAGCTATCTTTTGGAGATTATTTTGTCTGCAATGGATATGTTTGGTTGATGTTTAGCCTGTTGTGCTTAACATGCCTCTCGATGTACTTACACAAGACAATTTTGGGAACGACTGTTGTTTTCCATCGAGGTTAGTTTCATCCCATGGCTTATATATACTCACTGTTCAGGATATCGGTAGCTGGTACCATATAGGCCGGGGGCTGATAAGGGACTAATCGGTGAATCGGACTTTTAACTGAATATATCTGTAACCCATTTATCGTTAGGTTAACTAGGGCCATATGTAATATATCTAAGGCTACATAGCAACATGTATTGTACTTAATGTCCATGCAATCCTAGGCTACATAGAAACAAGGAAGAGTGTTACCTTAATGTTCTGATGATGTCTAGATATACATAGAAGAGTAGCAGCAGCAACAACAACAACACAACCCTGTTTGGATACTCAACTTAGCTAGAGGTTAGAGTTAGTTTCTAGCTCATGACTAACCCTGAACTAACTCTAGCCAAAGAGGTGTTTGGATGACAGGGTTAGATTGACAATAAATGCACTAGGAGAACTAGCTCCAATTAGCACCTCTTGGGTGGGATATTTTTTTGGGTGGGTTAGATGCAACTAGCTCAAACTGGCCCTCATGTTTGGATATACTTTAGGGCTATTTGAGCCCAAACTAGCTCAAACTAACTCTAACCCATGGATACAGCAACAGTTAATCAGCCGATAATTTGTAAAAATACAATAAACTCCCTCCGGCCCATAATATAAGATGTTAATTCATCTAATATGTGAGTATATTGGATGTTATAAGATATTATAAAAGAGTGTTTTACTACATCATTGTGCAATTGTTGTTTAGCTTCTAATATTAACTTGGTGATTTTAGGTACATATGTCATTGGTAAAGATCCGCGCTTCAACCTTTTCTGTGTATGGGGCAATGAGATATCGATGAACCAACATCAAGTGAGGAAGCTGATAAAGATTGTTAGTAAAATGGGTCAAAAGATGGCAATTAAACTATTTGTTTACACTTTATCCAAGACAACAGCGAACTGCAGGATGGTAAGTAAGAACTCTGCAGCCTTCTTTTTACTGCCCATAATGAGTTGTGTTAGATGACAATGTCTGAATCTTTTTCCTTTGCAGTGGTTCCCAAAGCAGTTTACTCAAGATTACCTCTCAAACTACATGATGGGTGGGCATGCAAAGGTTAAAGTATTTCTACTAGAACACGATGATTATCTAGATGTTTTCATGAAGACCGTGAAGGATGGGCGGTCGGCCATCACAAGGGGTTGGACTAGAGTCGTGCGTGCCTTCTACATGGAGGAGGGCACAATATGGGCATTCTGCTTCACCTTGTTCAACAACCAGAATGTATTTCGCCTCTTTCTTTACCGTCTTTAATAGTACAAGTATACAACTGTGGTTCATCATTCTTTATTTGGTGCTTATGTAATTCTTGAACATATGTACCTATGAATCGAAAAATGCATTGGTTGTTTGAACCTGATGGATATGAATAAATCTATAGCATACTTTCAAATTCAAATCTGGTACAATTTGAAATAGTAGCAATTAAATTATGGTGAAATTATGTTCTGCAGGTCGTTACGGCGCACACGAATGGTAAAACCCAAACGTTTGTGATATACACCATAATCCGACATGGTTCACAGAGAGGAAACATGTGCAAGCATGCACACAGTTGCCGTTTGCAAAGTGTGTGTGATGTCAGACAATATCACAAATGGTGCGGGCAAACTAAACGTTTGTGATAGTTGCCTTATCATACACGATTTGCAACCATGAACTGTTTCTAATGTGGTACGCATCATAAACATTGCACCATAGAATAGCGTGTGTGATAGTTGTCATGTACGACGATGTTATGACGGTCCGATGTTTTGTAATCCTATCTGACACTCGTACAATGATTAGCTAATCTTCTTAATTAGTTATCACATACGGTTCAGGAAAAGTGAATGTGTGTGATTGTCTGCTTATCGTACATGTTCTATAATCGTGAACCATTTGTGATGGGCCACGCATCGTAAACATAGCACCACAGAATACCGATTGCGTTGGCAATGCGAGCACAAATGAGTTGCAAGGATGGAGCCCCTATCCCCGACGGTTTTTGGGTCGTGTGGGAAGGACCCCCCTATCGCAGTCACTCACTTGGCGATGGTTCCGAATGCCATCACGGAAAGGGGTTAAGAACCATTTGTATAGCACCTCACTGTACCAGTGCAGGTCCGGAAATTCGGTGAAGCTTTGCACATGGCGACGGGCGAGGGCATTCAAGATTCCTTCGTCTCGGCAATTAAAACAAAAGGTTGCTATTATTTCTTGGTCGCAACAAATTGTTATCCTGTTTTTCACCCGGAGGAATCTGGCCCAGAAGTGATGGACTCTTCCTCCGGGCTGCTGCTTTACGTACATCAAGTCCCAAATGCCAGGACTTCCTGAGTTACTTGGAGAGTACTTGATGTGGGGGTGGGTGGGAAAAAACTCTGCATCCCAGTAGGCTGCGTATCCGGGGCTTTGGCGGCGGTGTCCCGTGCTGTCACGATGTCCGGTGCGCCATGTTTGGAATCTGGACTATTGACCGGATGCCGTAGTGCTGACTGAAGGTCGTGCTTTGCTTCGAGGCTTGGTTTTGGGCTCTCCTCGGGGCGAACGCCAAACTCCGGGCTAGAAGCCTGGGTGGGCTGATCGCGAACCCGGACATAATTTGTTTTTAGCTTTGGCAACTGTGCGCCTGCAGCCATGTCCTCGACGGTGGCGACAAGGTGTGTGACAGGTGGGGTGTGAATTAGCATGTCGTCGGGTTTAAGCCTGATATGATCATAGATCGAGGATTGGCCGTTGGAGATTCCCATGGCGCAAATCCAGTCTAATAGACTATTTAATGATGAGAGATCTGCATGATCCATACCCCCCGAATATTCGATGTTGGCCCGCAGTATAACCGCTCCAGGGGTGATCGAAGTCACGCCCGGACGGTATTCGGCCGAAGCTAGTTCGGTGGAGAGGGCAAGTTCGGCTAGGGTTGACTCCTGGTCTTCGAGCGCCGAAGTTGCGTTGAGGCTAAAGGCCAGATCCACGAGGGGGAGGGGGGAGTCCGGCCGAGGCTGACTACCGATATTAGGATGGAGTGGTCGTCTCTGGGCTTGAAGCCGGGCACAAGGTAAGAGCCGATCCGAAAATCGGGTCAGAAGGAGGTCCCAGAGTTGATGCTTCCGAGACCTCGAGCGTCTCAGGCAAAGCAGAGAAACCGGTGAAGATCAAATCGCCCTGAGCGTCAGTGATGTACTCCAGGTTGCCGAACCTGATCTGGTGCTCAGGGGCAAAGTTGTTGACTTGATCGAGATGACCGGCCGTGATGGCATGCAGAATGATGCTGCCGAACGCAAAAAGCTGGCCAGGGACGAAGGTGCCCCCAGTGTTGGTGTCGTCTCCAATGATCAGGCGAGCCATCGATCCTTCGGTGATCCAACAACGAAACTCTCAATGAAAGCACCAATGTCGGTGTCCAAACCGGCAGATCTTGGGTAGGGGGTCCCGAGCTGTGGATCTCGAATCAATGGGGAACAAGGCACGAAGGACACTATGTTTACCTAGGTTTGGGCCCTCTCTGGGAGGTAAAAACCCTACGTCCTGCTTAATTCTATTAAAGTGTATAGGATGATTACAGAGTCAATCTACCACGAGATCAGATGAACAAAACCCTAGGCTAGTAGGGATGGTGGTTGTTCTAGCCTCTACGGACTAAACCCTCTGGTTTATATAGACACCAGGGGGTGCTAAGGTTACATATGGTCGGTTACAACAAAGAATAAGCATGCCAAATCTCTTATCTTGAATTGGAGTACACACCAAGGCACCAAAGGTTTCTTGTCTGGATACGATGCCGCCCAGTAGTCCGTCCTTCTAGCAGCCATAGTGCGGCCCGACTGTCTGGCCCATGAGAGATAGGTCGGCAGCCCGAGGATCCCCTAGTCCAGGACTCCCTTAGTACCGAGGGAGTCCCGGATTAGGGGGCCCTCAGGGAGCTGACTCATCTATTATGGGCCGGACAGGTAGGCCGTCATGGAACTATTACCAGGCCGGGCTATTGGGCAACTCAGTGTTCGGACAGGAGACCCTCGAAGCCTTGGTGTGCACTCCAAGTCAAGACAGAAGATTCGGCCTATTTATTCCCTCTCTACAACTGACTTTGTGTAACCCTAGAACCCCTGGTGTCTATATAAACCAGAGGACTTTAGGCCATAGAGGCAAGAACAAGAACTATCATCCTACTAGCCTAGGGTTTAGTTCATCTAATCTCATGCTAGATCGACTCTGTAATCCTCATATACACAGCAATATAATCAAGCTGGACGTAGGGTTTTACCTCTTAGAGAGGGCCCGAGCCTGGGTAAACATCGTGTCCTTCGTCCCTTGTTCCCCATTGATCCCAGATCCACAACTCAGGACCCCCTACCCGAGATCTGCTGGTTTTGACACCGACATTGGTGATTTTATTGAGAGTTCCGCTGTTAGATCGCCAAAGGATTGATGGCTCGCCTAATCATTGGAGATGGCATCAACACTGGGGACATCTTCGTCCCCGGCCAGCTTTCACGTTCGGCAACATCATTCTGCACACCAACTCGACTGGTCATCTCGACCAGGTCGACAGCTTCGCCCCTAAGCGTCAGATCAGGTTCGGTAACCTAGAGTACGTCACTGATGCTCGATGCGATTTGATATTCACCGGCTTCTCAGCCTCGTCCGAGGTGCTCGAAAACCCTGGAGCCTCGACTTCGGGATCTCCCCTCGGTTCGATCGTTGGATCGGCCATCGAGTCGCACCCGGCCTCAAGCCCGGATGCGACCAATGCGTCCGAAGACCAGGAGTCAACCCTAGCCAACCTCACTCTCCCCACCGTAGATCAGGCTTCGAGCCTCGACGCAAGTTCGGTGTCCGTAGACCAGGGATCGGCCCCGGCCGGACTCACCCCCTTACTATGGATCTGGCTTCAAGCCTTGGCGCCAGTTCAGCATCCGGAGAAGGGTACGGTTACGAGCGGCAAACCAAGAGCTACCCCAAGCGCAAATTGTTGCCACAATTCGATGACGAGGCCCCAGCGCCTGCACCACCCAGACGAACTCAAGGTGACCAGCCAGACCGCCCCCCTCAAGGACGGGACAGGCTGGTTGGAGAGGCCGAATACCCACCCGTTCCCCCTCGCCGAACAGGCAAGGAGGCAGCGCAGCCAGAATATGAATATGATCTGCGACATGACCTGGCCGCAAGAGCAGGTGAGACAAGATCCATTTATGGATCCAGAGGATACCCTCCCGATAGACGGGACGGATACCAAGCGTGGCTCGACCGAAATGATAGAGATCAGGAGCAACACCGGGCCCGGATGGAAGCCGAGCTCTGGCGCGACATAGCCCGAGTAAGGGGTGCCACTCACCCAATGTGCTTCATCGACGAGGTGATGCAACACAAATTCCCAGAAGGGTTTAAACCCGTAAAAATTGAGCCATACGACGGGACAACAGACCCGGCCGTATGGATCAAAGATTTTCTTCTCCATATCCATATGGCCCGAGGGGATGACCTCTATGCCATCAAATATCTACCATTAAAGCTCAAAGGACCAGCCAGACATTGGTTGAACAGCCTCCCTAAAAACTCCATAGGAAGCTAGGAAGAGCTCGAGGACGCTTTCCGAGCTAACTTTCAAGCCACCTATGTTCGCCCTCCGGACGCCGATAACCTGAGCCATGTGGTCCAACATCCCCGTGAGTTAGCCTGGCAATTTTGGACTCAATTTTTGACCAAAACAAACCAGATTGTCCACTGTCCGGATGCCGAAGCCATAGCCGCATTCAAGCATAGTATCCGGGATGAATGGCTTGCACGTCAGCTCCGCCAAGATAAGCCGAGGACAATGGCAGCACTTACCTCCCTTATGACCCGCTTTTGTGTGGGCGAAGATAGATGGTTGGCTCGTAGAAGCACCAACCCAGAAGACCCCGGCACTTCAGAAGTCTGGGATGGCAATGGAAAGCCACGACGCAAAAAAATTAAGCATCACCACAATGGCGCCGATGCTGATGACATGGCAGTGAATGCCGGATTCCGCAACTCCAAATTGTGGCCGAGGAAGAAGCCCTCTAAAGGGAACCAGGATGGACCCACCAAGTTGGACGTAGTCCTGGATAGGCCCTACCAGATCCACGTCACCTCTGACAAGCCCGCCAACCACACCAACTGTAACTGTTGGGTAATCAAATAGGCCGGCAAACTCACAGTCGAGGACACGGGCAAAAGCCCCCGCAGCGAGGACGATGAAGAACCTCGTAGGCTGAACAGTGGAGGCCAGAAACAATTCCCTCCTAAAGTCAAAACAGTGAATATGATCTATGCCACTCATATACCCAAGAAGGAGAGGAAACACGCAGTTTGGGACGTCTACGCCGTAGAGCCTGTAGCCCTGAAATTTAACCCATGGTCGGCATGCCCGATCACCTTCGACCGCAGGGACCATCGGACCAGTATCCGTCATTGAGGATCGGCGGCCCTGGTTCTAGACCCCATCATCGATGGGTACCACCTCACCAGAGTCCTTATGGACGAAGGTAGCAGCCTCAATCTCATCTACGCAGATACAGTAAGGAAAATGGGCATCGACCCGTCAAGGACCAAACCTAGTAATACCACCTTTAAACAGGTAATCCCATGCATTGAAGCCCGCTGCTCGGGCACCCTTACTCTAGAAGTAGTGTTCAGCTCCCCAGATAACTTCCGCAGCGAAGACTTGATCTTTGACATTGTTCCCTTTCGCAGCGGCTATCACGTCCTACTAGGCCGGACGGCATTTGCTTGTTTCAACGTCGTCCCACATTACGCCTACCTAAAATTAAAGATGCCCGGACCCTAGGGCGTCATTACAGTCAATGGCAATAGAGAGCACTCACTCCGGACTAAAGAACATACAGCGGCTCTGGCTGCCGAAGTTCAGATCAGCCTCGAAAGGCCACAACACCAGCCCGCCGTCAAGGCATGAGAGGTAAGTAAACGGGCCCGAGCCCTGTCTCCGTTCGAGGAGCCACCCTATGCTCAACATAAATAGGGATATGCACCCCACAGCATGCCCGCCCCAGTCGCACAATATGTGCCTCGTATGCACAACTTCACGCTTAAAATACCATGGGCAGCGGTGGGGACTAATTACCCGAGAACCAAGTGTTCGGGTCATCCGAGCTATGGTCTAACATGTCTTTGGACAAAAACAGGTACAATCTGTGTTCGGCATCACCCTCCCGAGCTGCATAGTGCCTTGCCACATCCGCCGCACTCCTCAGGAGCTCCACAAATGCTCCTGCGGAACGCCAGACTCGTGTGAGCAACACGAATCTATGGCCGCCAAAGACACTCTGCAGTAAGTATGGCTTACCATCTGCAATTTGCTTTACATGACGGAGCTCCTCCCGGGCGCCCCGCGTCTTCGTCCTTGATTCTTGGATCTCCTGCTTCACCTTGGATAGGTCGGCAGCATGATCTTTATTCTTCTGCTCAAGGTCCTCACATTTAGTGACGGCATCCTTGAGCTCCTGTTGCACTTCGGCCACTCTGGCCTCGTGCTTCTCGCTAGCGGTCCTCACCATCTTTAGTTTGGTTGCCGGTCGCTCGGCCGCTGCCTTCTGTTCGGCCGCCTCTTCCTTGGCCTTCCTTAGTTCGACCTTGACGCCCTCGACCTCTGGGGCGGTAGCTATAATCACAATTAAACAACTCTTGCTTAGGGATAACCCCGAATACCTTGCTTGACAAGGGGAATACAATTGCTAAGTCTCCACCGGACTAACCTTGCGCTTCATCAAATCGCTTGTTGACGAGGTCGAGCTCCTCATCGGAGCTTTTGAGCCTCCGATTCATCTTGGCTAGCTCCGCAGCATTGGCAGCTACTGCCAACGCTGAATCCTGTAAAAATTAAACAATCACCTCATTCAGACTCCCTGCTCAATGATTTTTGATCCTCTGCCAGGTTTTTTTCAATCCTGACAGAGTCTCGGAGGCTGCTAGATACAAGGACTGCTCAAATTTTGTTCACAAGAATGCAGTTTCATGAAAAGAGCATTACATTGCTTACCTCAAAGCCTGTTAGGAGGCTACCAAAATCTTCTTTCAGTCTGCTATTAACGGACTGAATGCTTTGCAAAACTGCGCCCATCAGGGCATGGTGTTCCGAGACAATGGGGGAGCTATTCAATGTCTCCTCCATCACATCCGGCCACCCAGCCACAACCCGATCTTCGGTGTTTGGCACTGGTAGCAGGGCCCCAAACCCCCCTTCGGTGGGGGCGGATTTGACACCTCCGAGGGGCCTCGGGGGCTAGGGAACCATCTTTCAGGAGGGCTCGGGTTGGCCGAGCTCTCCCTCCTTGTTTGCCAGGAGGGACCCTCCCTCCTGGTCTTTGGCGGCCGAAATGTTATCCTCGGCCATGATGATGTCGCCGCCACCTCCCGTGTCCGGAATGGGAGGGGTCCTTCGGGACGACACCTCCCCAGTCTCCCCGACGATTGGAGGAGTTGTGGAGTGTGACGCGGTCCCACTCTCCGCCAGATCGGCTGGCGGAGAAGTCCCCTCTGAGACTTGGTCGGTGGGGAGGTCGCGCGGTGGGCTGTAATGTAAAATATGCATATGCTATCAGTAATAGACTAGCAAGACCAGCGCCTGGAGAGTCTTCAGATTTGTACCTTGTGGCGCGGGGCTTGACCCTTGGTTTCCTCATTGGAACATCTTCGGATGCTATGAACTCCTTATCGGAATCTGAGCTGTCATCGATCAGGGCCAATTTGGCCCTGCACTTCTTCTTTGGGGCATGGGGAGGCTGCTCTTCCTCGGTGTCGACCGACGCCGCCCTCTTCCTTGTGCGGGAGGATCCGCTCTCCTCCTCCTCCTCCTCCTCTTCCTACTCCCCCTCGTGGGTGGAGGGAGCTTGGGTGTCCCCGGACTTGGTGTCCGGATGGACTCTTGGGCGAAGGCCCTCTCTGGCCTCCCTCGTCTCGTCCTTCTTCTTCTTCTCTCTCTTCTCAGGCGCCTTGTAAGGTGCCACGGTCAGCATCTCCTCCAGCCTGGCCGACCTGGAGTCTTCGGTCAGTGGGGCCGGGTTATTCATCTGCACGGCCTTCTTGAGCTAGCCCTACGGAAGTGAGAGGAAGGGGGTTAGTGCCCCAGCAGAAATACAAATATCCAGACATAAAATGGATAGAACTTCATTACCTCCTTGGGGGGGTGCTCCGTGTCGAGGCCAATGTCCACCTCCTTGGCCAGTCACGGCTTTTGAGGCTTGAATAGCACCTTCCACAGCATGTCGCGGGTGGTGCCGTAGAAGAGGAGTACTGTGGCCGGGTCCCCGGGCTTGTAGGACCACATTGGGGCCTCCCGTTGTTGGAAAGGTAGGAGGTGGCGGCAGAGCATTACTTGGACCACATTGGTCAGCTTAGCAGCCGCCTTTATCATGTTGGAGACATGCTTCTGCAGCGCCTCCACCTCAGTAGTAGACCCCTAGTCAAGGCCCTTCTTGTTCCACGAGGTTAACCTTGCAGGGGGTCCGGGTCTGAATTCCGGAGTCGCCGCCTAGGCCTCGTCGCGGGGCTCTGTGATGTAGAACCACTTCTTCTACCTAACTTTGACAGTATCTATAAACGTACCCTCCGGCCACCCAATCCGGGTGAGCCTGCTGACCATCACCCCCCGCAGTCCACCTGCTAGCCATCGATAATCTTCGGGTTGACGTTGAAGACTTTCAGCCACAGGCCGAAGTGTGGCTAGACCCGAAGAAAGGCCTCGCAGGCGACGATGAAGGCCAAGATGTGAAGGAAGGAGTTTGGTGCTAGATCGTGAAAGTCTAGCCCATAGAAGAACATCAGTCCCCTGAGGAAGGGGTGGAGTGGGAAGCCCAGTCCCTAGATAAAGTGGGGAATGAACACCACCCACTCGCCAGGGCGGGGTGTCGGGATATCCTGGCCATCCTCTGGGGCCCGATGAGCGATGTTGGCTGGGAGGTAGCCCGCTGTGACACACGAGGCCTCCCACTTGCCCTTCGCTCCAGATCCGGGCATTTCCGAGATCGAGGAACAGAGGGGAGTAAGTCTTTGAGGAAAGTTGGATCGGGGCGCTGGAGCTCTGTAGATTGGGGAAAGCTGTGGCGAAAGGAAGAAGGCGTGAGGGGATAACTATGGCTGTGTCCTTTTTTGTAAGCTACCGTGTACCAAGAGTCCCTTAACCATGCTGCGGGATTCTCCGCTTCCCGATATACTCATGACGTTATGCACGAGTTGGGCGATCGAAATCATTGATCATATCCCTTAAAAAATGGGGCACGATCTCCGCTTCGACGGGACATGCCCATAGAGGAGCTGCCTCGAGCCACGCATCAAGTCCTTGCAACGGTTCGATGCATGTGACCAGCCATGACCCTTCGCCCAAAGTTGTCAGGTAGGGGCACTATTCACCTTCTGGTGGTTGGCCTTCAAGGCTAAGCAATGTCGACAATTCGGATTTTGGATACAACCCGGTCAAGCACATGGCTAAACTCTGCTGAAACGGCTCTTTAAAATATTTGGCTGGGAGGGGCTGCTCCAAACACACAAAGGGAGGAGAACTCACCCCGCAAGCCGGAGACTTCAGAAGCACGGCCACTAGACACCAGCATTGGAGGCAAGTTCGGGGGCTACTGAGGGAGTCCCGGATTAGGGGGTCCTCGGGGAGCCGGCTCATCTATTATGGGCCGGACAGGTAGGCCGCCGTGCAAATATTACAAGGCCGGGCTATTGGGTGACTCAGTGTTCGGATAGGAGACCCTCGAAGCCTTGGTGTGCACTCCAAGTAAAGATAGAAGATTCGGCTTGTTTATTCCTTCTCTGCAACTGACTTTGTGTAACCCTAGAACCCCTGGTGTCTATATAAACCAGAGGGTTTTAGGCCATAGAGGCAAGAACAAGAACCATCATCCTACTAGCTAGGGTTTAGTTCATCTGATCTCGTGGTAGAACGACTCTGTAATCGTCATATACACAGCAATATAATCAAGCAGGACGTAGGGTTTTACCTCTTAGAGAGGGCCCGAACCTGGGTAAACATCGTGTCCTTCATCCCTTGTTCCCCATTGATCCCAGATCCACAGCTCAGGACCCCCTACCCGAGATCTGCCGGTTTTGACACCGACAGTCGCCACGGTCGATGATTTGACCGATGTGCTAGACTATGACAAGGCCACGGATATGGATGAAAAGACCGATGGCCCCAGAGAAAACACTTCACCCCTGATATGTCTCCGGCGTATCTACTTTTTTTCCTAACACTTTTGCTCTTTTTTGGACTCTAATTTGCATGATTTGAATGAAACTGACCTGAACTGACATTGTTTTCAGCAGAACTACCATGGTGTTGTTTTTGTGCAGAAATATAAGTTCTCGGAATTGGACGAAACTTTTTGGAGAATTATTTTGGAATATATAATAATTTCTGGAACCAAGACCCACTTGAGGGGGGCCAGCTGCCCACAAGGAACCAGGGCGCGCCACCCCCCTCTAGCGCTCCTGGTGGGTAGTGGGGCCCATGAGGCTCCGCTGACCCTAATTCCAACTCTATAAAATCCTATTTTTGGAGAAAAAATTGGGGAGGAAGTTTCATCACGTTTCACGGTACGGAGCCGCCGCCACCTCTTGTTCTTCATCGGGAGGCCAGATCTGGAGCCCGTTCGAGGCTTCGGAGAGGGGAATCTTTGGTCTTCGTCATCAGCAACCCTCCTTCATCACCAATTCCATGATGCTCCCCACCGGGAGTGAGTAATTCCTTTGTAGGCTTGCTGGATGGTGAGGGGTTGGATGGGATTCATCATGTAATCGAGTTAGTTTTGTTAGGGCTTGATCCCTAGTATCCACTTTGTTCTGAGATTGATGTTGCTATGACTTTGCTATGTTTAATGCTTGTCACTAGATCCCGAGTGCCATGATTTCAGATCTGACCGTTTATGTTTTCACCATCATATCTATGTTCTTGATCCGATCTTGCAAGTTATACGCACCTATTACGTGTTATGATCCGCATACCCCAAGGTGACAATAATTGGGATTCTTTTTGGTGATTACCATAATTTGAGGAGTTCATGTATTCATTATGTGTTAATGCTTTGTTCCAGTTCTCTATTAAAGGGAGGCCTTAATATCCCTTAGTTTCCATATGGACCCCGCTGCCACGGGAGGGTGGGACAAAAGATGTCATGCAAGTCTTTTTCCATAAGCACGTATGACTATTTACGGAATACATGCCTCCATTATATTTATGAACTAGAGCTAGTTCTGTGTCGCCCTAGGTTATGACTGTTATTTGATGAATATCATCCAATGAAATCACCGATCCAATGCCTATGAGTTTTTCACATATTGTTATTGCTAAGTTACTATTGTTGTTGCTACTGTTACAACTGCTACAAAATTATTGCTATCGCTGTTACCGTTACTATTACTACTACCACTGCTATCAAAACTATCATACTACTGTGCTACTGATCACTTTGTTGCAGATATTAAATCTCCAAGTGTGGTTGAATTGATAACTCAACTGCTAATACTTACTATTCTTTGGCTCCCCTTGTGCCGAATCTATAAATTTGAGTTGAATACTCTACCCTCAAAAACTGTTGCGATCTCCTATACTTGTGGGTTATCAGCCCCTGGTAAACACGGGCAGGTGGACTGCGACTTCCACCTATGATGTCTATATGGTTGACACACCTGACTCCCCTCTAAGGCGTCGACATAGATGCAGAAGGGGTAACAACGGGGAACCCAACGACATCAATGCCACCACCAATAAGGGCGAGACAATAGTTGGCGACGCCGATAACACTGGAGAGGACTTTCAAGCCTCCCCGGTACAGAACGGCATTCCTGAAGGAAACCCCCGGGAATTAGATCCCGACGACCTCTTTGAAGTGGCCAATAAAAATTACATGTCGGATTCTAAGGAAGATGAGAGCCTCTGCACCAAGGACTACATCATCCCCGAAGACCCTTCGAAACAATAACGCTTCCGACGGCGCCTTGTCGCTACTTCTTGGAGCATGAAACACAAGCAGCAGCTGCTGCAGGCTAACACAGACACACTAAATGAAAAGTGGGTCGAAGTGCTTTTGGTCGAATAAGATTTAGAATACAGGCGCTGTAGCGCGCCGAAATCATACCCACGAAGGCGTCTACTGCCGGAGTTCGATAAAGCACTAGCCGCCGATGAGCCTGACCGGCCACCTACAGGTCAAGACAGGCCAATGCGGGAAAATATCAACTCTCGACCAACTCCACGTCATTATGGCAAGGACCCTATGGAATACTTAGACCCTCACAATGTTCGACGTCACATTGAGGCAAACAGGGCACCTCCTCGATCCATCTATGGTGCAAGAGGACGCACGCTCGTCGGGATGGGCGGCTACGACGCCTGGATGGACAGGAACGGCCGCGCCCGAGATCAAGCCTACACACGGCTCTCCCCTGACCTCCGACGGGATACCACCCCATTCCGAGGTCCAACTCACCCCATCTGTTTTACAGATAGGGTTATGGAACACCAGTTTCCAGAAGGGTTCAAACACATCAATATAGAATCATACGATGGACCATGGACCCAGCAGTGTGGATTGAAGATTTCCTTCTCCCCATACATATGGCCAATGGGGATGACCTCGACACCATCAAATACTTTCCGCTCAAACTAAAGGGGCCGGCTAGGCACTGGCTCAACAGCTTACCTCCTCATTCTATTGGTAGCTGGGAAGCCCTCGAAGACGCTTTCCGGGGAAATTTTCTGGGCACTTACGTCCGGCCTTCGGATGCCGACGACCTCAGCCGTGTCACCCAGCAGCCAGGCGAATCAGCTCGGAAGTTCTGGAACAAGTTCCTTACCAAAAAGAACCAGATCATAGATTGCTCCGACACCAAAGCCATAGCATCATTAAAAAATAATATCCGAGATGAATGGCTTGCTCGCCAGCTCGGCCAAGATAAGCCGAGGACCATGGCAGCCCTCACGTCACTAATGACCCGCTTTTGTGCGGAAGAAGACAGCTGGCTCGCCCGAAGCACCCATTACGGCAAAGCAGGCACCTCGGAAACGCGTGACGCCAATGGAAAGCCTAAACACAATAAAAATAAGCATAGGCATAAAAATGGCGGGAGCGACACGGAGGACGCCGCGGTCAATGCAGGGTTCACCAGACCTAGATCCGGACAGAAAAGGAAGCCCTTTAAAGGGAATAAGGATGGACCTAGCCAGCTAGACCGGATCCTGGATCGGCTGTGCCAAATCCACGTCACTCAGGACAACCTAGCAACCCACACCAATAGGAATTGTTGGGTCTTTAAGCAGGCTGGCAAGGTTTTGACGGAGGGTCAAAATAAAACCCAAAGTCCCACTGAAGACGAGGATGAATCTCAGCGGCCCAACAACAGAGTCCAAAAGAAGTTCCCTAATGAGGTAACGAAGGTCAATATGATCTATGTTACCCACATCCCCAAAAGGGAGAGGAAGCCAGTTGCCCCGAAGTTTAACCCATGGTCGGGTTACCCGATTACATTTGACAAACATGACCATTCGACCGGCATCAGGCATGGCAGATCGCCAGCGCTCGTCATGGATCCAATTATCGCCCGGGAGATGGCCATGAGGGCGTGAGGATGGACCTGGGGCGCTAGCCATTTGTCCTGAGATTTCTTTGGATTGGTCCTGGCTTCTTGCTTTGGGATGGATTAACCACCCGACGCCCCCCTGACCTATTAAATAGATACATTTTCTGGTCCTAGAAGGACGCTTCTGTAAAAGAACACTGGACTGTTTAACTCCTAACTGACGCATGAAAATCGAGGGTCATCCTTAACCTTTGATGGGAATTGATGATGGAGGCCCCACTACGACTTGGCGGATTAAGAGGTCATCGGCGGCCGAACTGTTGAATCAGCCGAACAGGGAAAAGATGGAGAACTCGCCTCGCAAGCCGAAGACTTTGGGACGCACTGGGCAGTCGGCAGTTATTAACCCCGGTGTTGGAGGCTAGTTCGGGGGCTACTGAGGGAGTCCTGGAATAGGGGAGCCTAGGGCTGCCGGCCTATCTCTCATGGGCCGGACAGTCGGGCCGCATTACAACTGGTAGAAGGCCGGACTATTGGGCGGCATCGTATCCAGATAGGAGACCTTTGGTGCCTTGGTGTGTACTCCAAATCAAGATAAGAGATTCGGCATGCTTATTCCTTTGTTGTAACCGACCATACGTAACCCTAGCACCCCTGGTGTCAATATAAACTAGAGGGTTTAGTCCGTAAAGGCTAGAACAACCACCATTATCCTACTAGCCTAGGGTTTTGTTCATCTGATCTCGTGGTAGATCGATTATGTAATCATCCTATACACTTCAATATAATCAAGCAGGACATAGGGTTTTACCTCATAGAGAGGGCCCGAATCTGGGTAAACATCGTGTCCTTCGTCCCTTGTTACCCATTGATCCGAGATCCACAGCTCGGGACCCCCTACCCGAGATCCACATGTTTTGACACCGACATTGGTGCTTTCATTGAGAGTTCCACTGTTGGATCACCGAAGGATCGATGGCTCGCCTGATCATTGGAGACGGCACCAACACTCGGGGCACCTTCATCCCCGGCCAGCTTTTTGCATTCGGCAGCATCATTCTGCACGCCAACATGGCCGGTTATCTCGATCGAGTCGACAACTTTGCCCCTAAGCACCAGATCAGGTTTGGCAACCTGGGGTACATTGCTAACGATCGGGGCGATTTGATCTTCATTGGTTTCTCTGCTTTGCCCAAGATGCTCGAGGTCCCAGAAGCATCAACTATGGGACCGTGTTCTGACCCAATTTCCAGATCGGCTCTTACCTCGCGCCTGGCTTCAAGCCCAGAGATGACCACTCCGTCCGAATACCGGGAGTCAGCCTCGTCCGGACTCCCCCTCCCCCCGTGGATCTGGCCTTGAGACTCAATGCAACTTCGGCGCTCGAAGACCAGGAGTCAACCCTGACCGAACTCGCCCTCTCCACTGAACTAGCTTCGGCCAAATACCATGCGGGCGAGACGTCGATCACCCCTGGAGCAGTTATACTGCGGCCCAACACCGAATATTCGGGGGGTATGGATCATGCAGATCTCTCATCATTAAATAGTCTACTAGACCGGATTTGCACCATGGGAATCTCCAATGGCCAATCCTCGGTCTACAATCAGATCGGGCTTAAACCTGATGACAGGGAAATTCACACCCCACCTGTCACACACCTTGTCGCCACCATCGAGGACTTGGCCGCAGGCTCACAGTCGCCACAGCTAAAAACAAATTATGTCCGGGTTCGCGATCATCCCACCCAGGCTTCTAGCCCGAAGTCCGGCGTTCGCCCCGAGGAGAGCCCGGAACCAAGCCTCGAATCAAAGCACGACCTCGAGTCAGCAATACGGCATCCGGTCAATAGTCCGGATTCCGAACATGGCGCGCCGGGCATCATGACAGCATGGGACACTGCTGCCAAAGCCCTGGATACACAGCCTACTAGGACGCAGAGTTTTTTCCCACCCACCCCCACATCGAGTACTCTCCAAGTAACTCAGGAAGCCCTAATGTTTGGGACTTGATGTAGTTAAAGCAGCAGCCCGGAGAAAGGGGCCATCACTTCTGGCCCAGATTCCTCCTGGTCAAAAACAAGATGATGAGTTGCGGAGAACAAGAAATAATAGCGACCTTTCGGTTTAATTGCTGAGATGAAGGAATCTTGAATGCCCTCGCCCGTCGCCACGTGCAAAGCTTCACTGAATTATCGGACCTGGTTCGCAAATATTGCACCATGGAAAGCGCCTGGAAAGCACAGCAAATGCGTGTGGAGTCAACCCATGCAGAGTAACCTAGAAAAGCTCAGGCAAAGCGCGCACACCCATGGCGGTCGCCCAAATATGAGCCCACCAAAAAGAAGAACAGATCCCTCGCCCGACCCAGAACAGTCCTGGATGAGCTACTAGACAAACCATGCCCCATACACTCGGCCCTACTAAACACAAATCCAACCCACAGGCTTCAAGCTTGTTGGGTAGTCAGGCAGGTAGCCAAGAGTGGCGAAGCTATACTCGGATTCACACCCTCCAGTGGAAGATCAGCAACACCCCCATACAACGACAATGATGTTTTGATGATCTATGAGACCTTCTCCCTGAACAATCAGAGGAAAAGATCCCTTCGAGAATTTGGCCAAGTCCACTAGGTCACGGCCACAAATTCCTGGAAGGATACACGAATCACCTTCGATGAAGAGGATGAACCAAGGGCCCGCCTCATCCGAGCACCTGCCACATTAGTCCTCGACCCTATAGTGGACGGTTATAGACTAACCAAGGTGCTCATAGACGGAGCTGGCGGTCTAAACCTCATTTACGAGGATACCCTTGATAAAATGCAGTTCGACATATCTCGCATCGAACAGAGCTACACTACCTTTCGAGGAATTATCCCCGGCAGAGAGGCGCGTTGCTGCGGACAAGTCACTCTAGACGTAGTATTTGGTACTCCCGAGAACTACAGATCCGAAGAACTGCTCTTCCACATTGTGCCCTTCCATAGTGGATACCCCGCCCTATTGGGGCGTGACGCATTCACAAGATTTCAGGCCATACCACATTACGCGTATATGAAACTCAAACTGCCCGGGCCCAACGGCGTGATCACAATTACAAGCGATCCGGATAGAGCGCTTCGAGCCAAAAACAAAATAGCTTCACTCGCCCTCGAGGCATTATCCAAGGCTCTCGTGGCCGAGCAGTTAACCACACTCTACACAATGGTGGATAGGGATGATGTAATCCTCAGTAAAAGGCCCAAATCCACATCCTTCAAACCAGCTCATGAAATCATCAAATTCCAAGTGCATCCAACGGACCCCAACAAAACAGCGACCATTGGAGCCCAGCTGGACCCTGCGGTCAACGAAGCATTGCATGCATTCCTATGTGAGAATTGGGATATATTTTCCTGGCACCCTTCGGACATTCCAGGAATCCCACGAAGACTGGCGGAGCACAGTCTGAATATCATTAAGGGCTTCAATCCAGTTAAATGGGCGCTGCACAGATTTTTTGAACCCAAGTGTCAAGCCATGGGGGGAGAATTAGGCAAATTAATTGAAGCCGGATTCATCCGAGAAATAAAACACCCCGAGTGGTTGGCAAATCTGGTCATGGTGCCCAAAAAGGACAAATCTTGGCGGCTATGCGTCGATTTTAAAGACCTCAACAAAGCCTGCCCTAAGGATCCCTTCCCCTTACCCTGAATAGACTGGATCATCGACGCCACCGTCGGGCAGACTCACTGTGCTTCCTCGATGCCTACTCCAGATACCATCAAATCAAGATGAAGGAATCCGACCAAGCAGCAACTGCCTTCATCAGCCCCTATGGGCCATTCTGCTTTAACACAATGCCCTTCGTGTTGAAAAACGCAGGCGCCACATACCAGTGCATGATTCAAACATGCCTGGAAAAACAAATCAGCAAAATAGTTGAAGCATACATAGAAGACGTGGTCGTTAAAACCAAACACGTCAGCCAGTTGGCAGAGGACCTCCGCTAGACTTTCAAAATTTTGCGAACTTACGACATACGGCTCAACCCGGACAAATGTGTCTTCGGTGTTCCCGCCGGAAAACTGCTTGGATTCATTGTCTCCCATAGAGGTATAGAGGCCAATCCAACTAAAATCCGAGACTTGTCCCAGCTGGCAATACCCACAGAGCTTAAACACGTCCAGAAGCTGGAAGTTTGCATTACAGCCTTGAGCCGCTTCATCTCCCGCCTTGGTGAAAAGGCCCTGCCGCTCAACAGATAGCTCAAAAAGATTAAAGACTTCGAATGGACCGATGAGGCAAGCACTTGATGTCTACTACACAACTTGTTCTTGTAGACTCGTGTTGGGCCTCCAATCGCAGAGTTTTGTAGGACAGTAGCAATTTTCCCTCAAGTGGATGACCTATGGTTTATCAATCCATGGGAGGCGTAGGATGAAGATGGTCTCTCTCAAACAACCCTGCAACCAAATAACAAAGAGTCTCTTGTGTCCCCAACACACCAAATACAATGGTAAATTGTATAGGTGCACTAGTTCGGCGAAGAGAAGGTGATACAAGTGTAATATGGATAGTTGATATTGATTTTTGTAATAGGAACAATAAAAAACAGCAAGGTAGCAATTGATAAAACGGAGCACAAATGGTATTTCAATGCATGAAAATGAGGCCGAGGGTCCGTACTTTCACTAGTGCGATCTATCAACAATGCTAATATAATTGGATCATATAACCATCCCTCAACGTGCGATGAAGAATCACTCCAAAGTTCTTATCTAGCGGAGAACATAAGAAGAAATTGTCTGTAGGGTACGAAACAACCTCAAAGCTATTCTTTCCGATCAATCTATCCTAGAGTTCGTACTAAAATAACACCAAACTATTCTTTCCAATCGATCTAACCAAGAGTTCGTACTAAAATAACACCATATGATACACATCAACCAACTCTAATGTCACCTAGATACTCCAATGTCACCGCGAGTATCCGTGAGTTGATTATACGATATGCATCAAACAATTTCAGATTCATAATACTCAATCCAACACAAAGAACCTCAAAGCGTGCCCCAAGATTTCTACCGGAGAAACAAAGACGAGAACATGCATCAACCCCTATGCATAGATTACCCCAATGTCACCTCGAGAATCCGCGAGTTGAGTGCCAAAACACATATCAAGTGAATCAATATGATACCCCATTGTCACCACGAGTATTCATAGCAAGACATACATCAAGTGTTCTCAAATCCATAAAAGTATTCAATCCGATAAAATGAAATCTCTAAGGGAAAACTCAATTAATCACAACAAGAAAGAGAGGGGAGAACACCATATGATCCAACTATATTAACAAAGCTCATGATACATCAAGATCATGCCAACTCAAGAACACGAGAGAGAGAGAGAGAGATTAAACACATAGCTACTGGTACAAACCCTCAGCTCCGAGGGTGGACTACTCCCTCCTCATCATTGTGGCCACCGGGATGATGAAGATGGCCACCGGTGATGATTTCCCCCCGGCAGGATGCCGTAATGGGGTCTAGATTGGTTTTTCATGGCTACAGAGGCTTGCGGCGGCGGAACTTCTGATCTAAGGTTCTTTTTTGGGGTTCTGGAATATTTGGGAATTTATAGGGCGAAGAGGCGGTGCGGGAGGCCACCGAGGTGGGCACAACCCACCTGGGAGCGCCTGGGCCTCCTGGCGCACCCAGGTGGGTTGTGCTCCCCTCGGATCCCCTCTTTGGTACTTCTTTGGCCCATCAGGTGTCTTCTGGTCCAGAAAAATTCTCCAAAAAGTTCCGTTGCGTTTGTACTCCGTTTGGTATTGATTTTTTGCGAACTAAAAAACAAGCAAAAAACAGCAACTGGCACTGGGCACTATGTCAATAGGTTAGTCCCAAAAAATGATTTAAAGTTGCTATAAAATGATTGTAAAACATCCAAGAATGATAATATAACAGCATGGAACAAGCAAAAATTATAGATATGTTGGAGACGTATCAGCATCCCCAAGCTTAATTCCTACTCGTCCTCGAGTAGGTAAATGATAAAAACATAATTTTTGATGTGGAATGCTGCCTAACATGTTCATCACATATTCTTTTCTTTTGTAGCATGGACATATGGACTTTTATATGGTTCAAAGCAATAGTCTAGTTTTGACATGAAGATTTCAATACTCAAGCATATCAACAAGCAACCATGTCTTCAAAATATCAACACTAAAGAAAGTTATCCCTAGCCCATCATGCTCAATCATTGATCCATTCATGAAACACACTCGCATATTAGCTACATCCAATGCTCAAGTACAATCAAAGTGCCCCTTAGTTGGTGCTTTATAAGAGAAGATGGAGACTTAAATAAAAATTGCATAAAGTAAATCGAAAGGCCCTTCACAGAGGGAAGTAGGGATTTGTTGAGGTGCCATAGCTCAAAGCTTAAATTGAGAGATAAAAATTTTGAGAGGCATACTTTTCCCGTCAACGAAAACGACCAAGAATTCCCAACACTTTCCATGCTAGATACATCATAAGCGGTTCCTGTTGGGGATATAACTATTGGGTATGACCAGCCCAGGAGGGACCAGGTCATACCACTGGCGACTTAAATATGAAGATGGCGGGTCATGAAGCAAGCCTATTGAAGGCCCAAGACCCAGAGGCGACTTGAGGCCCAAGAGGATGAACCGCCATATGATTAACTTGAGGCCCAGGAGGATGAACCGCCATATGATTAACTTGTATTGTAAGGCAAGCTTAGTTAGTCACCGAGCCGGACACGTTGTGTATGAGCCGGCCGGGACTCTGTAAGCCGCCGGGCATCAACCTGTGTATATAAAGGGGTACCCCGGTGGCGGGTTAACTCAAGAAATAATCAATCGAGAGCTAGGTCAAGCGTATTTGCTCCCATGTAATCGAAACTCTAGCAATACAACTAAAAGCAAGACGTAGGCTTTTACCTCATTGAGAGGGGCCGAAACTGGGTAAACTCTCTGTGTCCTTTGTCCCATTCAACCCCTTCAAGCTAACCTAGTTGCGATGGCTCCACGCCTAAGTCCTTTTGCTAGGGCATCTGCCGTGTTAAGTCCACAACAGTTGGCGCCCACCGTGGGGCCAGCGCACGGTGGTTTCGAGTTCTTGAAGGGCAACTTCGCAGGGATCAAGGGATACGCTGTGGGCCGGATGACCAAGAGTCATCGCGGCAAGCTCTACATCGACGACGCAGGCTGGGGCCCCGAGACCGGCTCAATCGAGTACGGGTACCGGGTCCCCTTTGGCGGAATCCATGTCTTCATTGGCAAGATCGGTGAGTCGGAGCCTGAGCCGGACACCTGCACCGACATCGTCGAGACGGCTCAGCATGCACGACCGGCCAAGTTTCAACCCGCCATAAAGCGCGCCTTTGTTGGTTGCATCCAAGGGGTGGATCTTGAGGAAGGAACTGTATCCGGTGGAGAGACGACCATCTACTCTGGTGATGAGTCCTCAACCGGCGAGACCGATTCAATGTATCAGTTACAAGACGGCCGGATTGGGGGCTATTCCGATGGTGACAGTATTTCGGACCCCAATGAGCCGCCGAACAGAGTCGCGATCTTCATGGCCGGCAGTCAACCGGTGCTCAATTCATCAACTGCTGTAGCCATGACTTCCGATTCAACGACCGCGGCAACGGCCGCGGCGAGTAACTCTGCGCGCCCGCTGGCT
This sequence comes from Thinopyrum elongatum, assembly GCA_011799875.1. Classification (NCBI taxonomy): domain Eukaryota; kingdom Viridiplantae; phylum Streptophyta; class Magnoliopsida; order Poales; family Poaceae; genus Thinopyrum; species Thinopyrum elongatum. The sequence goes on from CM022298.1 coordinate 232,427,434, forward strand.
CAAGTTTTATCTGAGCTCTTGGAGGCTTTGGCGACCTTATTAGCTGCAGAGGTGACACCGGAGAATCAAGCACAGCATAAGATGGATGTCGCGAAGCTGCAAGATGAGATAGCTCAAGCCCAGGAGGAGTTTAATGCTGAAAATACTAGGATGGCAACAGAACGAGCTGCACTGGACGCTGTGTCGCAACGGATTCAAGCAGAGAATTTCCGGTTAAGCCTGGATCAGAATGCATCTAACGCCATTCTGCAAAGGAGGCACCAGAGTCGTCTACCTCCGGAGTACGATGCAAGGAATCTTTTCAACACACCTGGGGCTGGAACTAGTAACCCGCCCGTGGTGAACCGGGTTGTTGAGGCGACCGGGACTGGAGCGACGGTTCAACCGCGTGCTGCAGACCTGCCCCGTTTGAATTTGACCCCGCCTCGGCATGTCCCAACACCGCCGTGTCATTATTCTAACCCCTTGGATAATATGATTGCGGCAGCTACGCGATTGGCGGCTCTCCCTGTTGAAGGCGAGTCACCAGCCGCGATGGAGATACGGAGAGCCGGAGAGCTTCTTCAGACAGCGGTGGCACAGCAGGCGGCTTATTCATATAGTCGGGAACGGATTCATTCAACCCCGCGGCCAAGCCCGAGTTATAGCAGGCATATTGACTCGCCAGCAGTTTCAAGCAGTGAGCGGCACCATAACCACCCTCGTAGGCATGACCTGCCGCGTGCTGGTAACGATGCTCAGACTTTGGTTGATCAGGGTAGGGCACGTCGGGAGGCTGAGTTGGCGGCTCAGTTGACAACTCATCAACAATCTCCGGTTTACCCATCGGTGTCCGTGGAGGCAAGAGTGACCTCTAGAACCCTTGGTGTGCCATGCTTAGTGCCGGCTTTACATAATGAGCGCCTGCCCAAGGATTTTAAGGGCCCTTGCAAGGTGCCTAATTACAAGGCGGATCAGCCCCCAGAGGCTTGGATTGAGAGTTATGAGATGGCTATCGAGATGTTGGATGTTAGTGATGCTGCGTGTGCTAAGTACTTCACTATGATGTTGGATGGACCGGCGCGCACTTGGCTGAAGGGATTGCCCCTAACTCCGTCAGGTCATGGGCTGAGTTGAAGACACGTTTTATCCAAAATTTCAAAGACACGTGCAAGCAGCCTATGTCGATTCTTGATTTAGACTCTTGCGTCCAGGGTGAGGGCGAATCAACCACCAATTGGGTGCACCGGATATCAACTATTATTCACTCGTCAGACAGTATCAACGCCGGTTCAGCTGTCCTGATGTTGGAAAAGAATTGCCGTTTCCTCCCCCTTAAGCAGAAGCTGGGGCGGCTTAAGCGCCACTGCAATGATATGGGAGAGCTCATGGCGGCTCTTGTCAAATATGATGATTCTGATAGCACTAAGGACCCCGAGTCCGATGAGGAGAAACTTGGGAAGGGGAAGAAGAATGGCAATGCAAAGGGACATCAGCATAGTCCGGCGGGTCAAGGTAACAATGGTAAGCGCAAGCAGTTGGACGGCGGTTCAGATTTTGTGGCAAACACCAATACGCAGAATAATAATCAGCGTCGCAAGGGGAATTCATCAGTGCCCTAGTTTGGCGGGCCAAAGTTCAACATTGAGGCGATGATGAATCAGCCTTGCCCAAAGCACGGTACGCAGGATAAGCCGACCAGCCATCTATGGAAAGATTGCTTCATCATGAGGGAATATAGAAATTCCATTTTTTTCCAGAACAACCATGGCCCGCATGGTGGGTCAGGATCCGGCTCTCATGGACCTGGTTTTGGGCATGGCGGCTCAAGCTCTGGCTTTCAGGGCCAAGGCAATCAAGGTGGTTTTAATCAGCAATCTGGTCAAGGGAATCAGCAGCAACAGTCTGGTTATCAAAGTAATCCAAAGCAGTTGAATAGTGGTCAATATCATGTGTTCACCACGAGCTTATGCAAGCGAGACCAAAAACTTCATAAGCGAGCAGTGAACGCAGTTGAGCTGGCAGTTCCTCGCTACTTGCGATGGTCTGAACGGCCTATTGTGTGGAGTCGTGAGGATCACTCGCCCCGGGTTGACAATCCGGGTCAATTGGCTTTGGTCGTTGCGCCTCAGGTTAGAGGGTACAAGTTTACTAAAGTGCTTATGGATGGAGGCAGTAGTATCAATATCCTTTACTATGATACTTTTCGCCGTATGAATTTAACTGACAAAGATCTTAAGCCGTCTTCTACTGTCTTTCATGGGGTGGTGCCTGGTAAGTCGGCGTATCCGGTGGGTAAGATAACTTTGGAGGTAGCTTTTGGCGATGATCACGATTACAGGGCTGAAAAGTTAACTTTCGAAGTGGTCAAGATCAAGAGCCCTTATCATGCCTTGTTTGGGCGGCCGGCTTATGCTAAGTTTATGGCACGGCCTTATTATGTTTATTTACAGCTTAAAATGCTGGGTCGCAAGGGCACCATCACGGTGCACGGTGACAGGAAGATAGCTTTGGAGTGTGAAGAGGGCGATGCTGCTTATGCTGAGTCTGTTTGTGCAACAGAGGAATTGAAGTTCTACAAAGACAATGTTGACTCGACAGATATGACCCCCTTGAAAAAGCCAACCACGGAGCATGATCCCTTATTGAAGTTTAAGTCGGCAGATGACACTAAGTTGGTTGATTTTTTTCCTGGCGATTCATCCAGGCAGTTCAGTATCAGTGCTAATATGGATCCGAAATAGGAAGGCGCGCTCATCGAGTTCATCCGTGAGAACCAGGACATCTTTGCATGGAAACCTTCAGACATGCCAGGTGTACCGAGGGAACTCGCTGAGCACACTCTCAATGTTGATCCAAAGTTTAAACCGGTCAAGCAATTCCTTCGTTGTTTTAATGAAGAGAGGCGCAAGGCCATTGGTGAAGAGGTGGCCCGGCTCTTGGCGGTTGGGTTTATTGTTGAGGTTTTTCATCCCGACTGGGTGGCTAACCCGGTGCTAGTGCTCAAGAAGAATGGCACTTGGCGTATGTGTGTGGATTACACAGACCTTAGCAAGGCCTGTCCGGCTGACCCTTTTGCTCTCCCTCGTATTGATCAGATCATCGATGCTACGGCGGGTTGTGAGCGTTTGAGCTTTCTAGATGCTTATTCTGGTTATCATCAGATCAAGATGGCGGTTAAGGACCAGGAGAAGGCAGCTTTCATCACTCCCTTTGGAGCCTTCTGCTATGTGTCTATGCCTTTTGGGCTCAAGAGTGCCCAGGCGACTTATCAGCGGTGTGTTCAAAATTGCCTCCATGACCAGATTGGACGCAATGTTCATGCTTATGTGGATGATATTGTTGTGAAATCCTGGAAGAAAGAGACTTTGATAGATGATTTGAAGGAGACCTTTGACAATCTCCGGGTCTACAAGATGATGCTTAACCCGGCTAAGTGTGTCTTTGGTGTGCTAGCAGGTAAGCTCTTGGGTTTTTTGGTTTCTGAAAGAGGCATAGAGGCTAACCCGGAGAAAATCAAGGCTATCACTTCTTTGGCTAAGCCGGCACATCTTAATGACGTCCAGCGTCTGGCGGGTCGTATTGCGGCTTTAAGCCAGTTTATAAGCCGTTTGGGCGAAAAGGCTATCCCTCTGTATCAGATGATGAAGAAAACAGATCATTTTGTCTGGAGTGATGCTGCTAATCAGGCATTTGAGGCATTGAAAAAGCAGTTGGCTGAGCCGCCAATCCTTGCAGCTCCTATTGATAAGGAGCCCTTGTTGTTATATGTAGCTGCTAATAGCCGAGCCGTCAGTGTGGCAATTGTTGTGGAGAGAAAGGAATCAGGCAAGGAATATCCGGTTTAGCGGCCGGTTTATTATGTCAGCGAGGTACTCATTGAATCCAAGCAGAGATACCCACATTGGCAGAAGCTAGTCTATGGCGTGTTCATGGCTAGTCGTAAGTTGAAGCAGTATTTCCTTGGTCATCCCATCACTGTGGTCAGTTCTGCTCCCTTGGGAGATATTATTCAAAACAGAGAAGCCACAGGTCGGGTAGCCAAGTGGGCCATTGAGCTTGGACCCCATGGTTTGAAGTATGTGCCTCGGACAGCTATCAAGTCTCAAGCACTTGTGGATTTCATTAATGACTGGACAGAGTTGCAGATGCCTGAAGAAAAGCCGGATAGCACATATTAGACTATTCACTTTGATGGATCCAGGCAGTTGGAAGGCTCGGGGGCTAGAGTTATTTTGACTTCCCCATGAGGTGATAAGTTTTGTTATGTTCTAAGGTTGATGTTCCCTTGTACTAACAATGCAGCTGAGTATGAAGCCTTGCTCCATGATTTCGGATGGCTAAAGAGATGAATCTAAGCCGGGTGAGGTGTTTTGGCAACTCAGACTTGGTGGCTCAGCAAGTTTCAGGCACTTGGGATTGCAAGGACCCACTTATGGCGGCTTATCGCTGAGAGGTTGATGCTATTGCTGGTCATTTCAAGGGTTATCAAGTGGAGCATGTTGATCGCATGAAAAATGAGGCTGCTGATGCTTTAAGCCGGCTAGGGTCCCAGCATAAGAAGGTACCACCTAATATCTTCCTTGATATCTTGCATAATCCTTCGGTTAAATTGCCTATGGAGGAAGATCTTGCTATTCCTGACCCGGAGGCACAGTTGGTGGCGGCTCTTCATGCTATTCCTGATTGGACAGTTCCATATTTGGCTTATATGACCCGGGGCGAGTTACCTAAAGACGAAACTTTGGCCAGGCAGATAACCCGGCGGTCTAAGTCAATGACTATTGTCAATGGTGAGTTGCACCGATGCAGTGTTACAGGGGTGTTTCAGCGTTGTGTTTCTCCTGAGGAGGGCCATGAGATTCTACGAGAGATTCATGAAGGAGATTGTGGCCATCATGCCCGCTCTAAGTGTCTCATGGCTACGGCTTTTCGTCATGGGTTCTATTGGCTGACGGCTCATGATGATGCAGAGGATTTGGTTAGCAAGTGCGATGGTTGTCAAAAAATTTCAAGACGAGCTCATGTGCCAGCTCAAGAATTGAGGATGATTCCAGTTACTTAGCCGTTTGCAGTCTGGGGGTTGGACATGGTGGGACCTTTTAAAAGATCCAAGGATAAAAAGACTCACCTCCTGGTGGCAGTTGACAAGTTTACAAAGTGGGTTGAGGCTGAGCCGGTCAGCAAGTGTGATGCAACGATGGTGGTTCAATTCATCAAAAAGGTGATCTTTCGTTTTGGATACCCTCATAGTATCATCACTGATAATGGTACTAATCTGTCTAAGGGTGCTATGAAAGAATTTTGTCAACAAGAGCATATTCGTCTTGACATTTCATCTGTAGCTCACCCCCAGTCCAATGGTCAAGCTGAAAGTGCCAATCAAGAAATCTTGAGAGGAATAAAACCCCGGCTTATGGTCCCTTTGCAGAGGACGTCAGGTTGTTGGGTTGAGGAGTTGCCTTCAGTGCTATCGAGTATCAATACTACCCCCAACAGATCTACGGGTTACACGCCTTTCTTCATGGTTTACGGAGCAGAGACGGTTCTCCCTAGTGACATCCGTCACGACTCGCCCCGTGTGGCGGCTTATGTTGAAGCTGATAATGAAAAAGCACGTCAGGATGCTCTTGACCTTCTGGATGAGGAACGTGACCTTGCGGCGGCTCGTTCAGCGATTTACCAGCAAGACCTGCGTCGTTATCTTAGCCGCCGGGTTAAAACCCGGACCTTTCAAGAAGGTGACTTGGTGCTCCGGCTCATCCAGGATCAAACTGACATGCACAAGTTATCCCCACCTTGGGAAGGGCCCTTTGTGGTCAGCAAAAATCTGAACAACGGGTCATACTACCTCATTGATATTCGAGAGCACAAGGACTCACGCAAGTCTGAGGAGAAGACCCGCCGGCCGTGGAATATTGCTCATCTTCGGTCTTATTACACCTGAGACACCGGCTCTTTTGATGTACATACTTCTACCAATGTATATATTATGATTAGTATAATAAAGCCGGCATCCCTGATAATTCAGGGCCTCTGTCGTTTCATTTCTGAGAATCTGAGTCTTTATTGTCAATTCATAAGATCACTTGGGGGCTTCCTGCTCACTAAGCATAGCTATGATTACCCTCTTGATCCGGCTTGCACGCCTTGTTACAAATAACTTGGGGCTTCCTGCTCATTGAGCATAGCTATGACTACCCTATTTATCCGGCTTATATGCCTGGATTGAAAAATTACTTGGGGTCTTGTTGTTTAATGAAAACAGAGCTTTGTTGTCCCTTGTAATAAGCTTGGATGCCAGGTGTATTCACCAGAAATCCAGGTTAACCTGCCTTTGTATACCTGCCACTCCGACCAGGTAATCCTGGAATGACTCACCGTACTCCTGACAAGTCAATCTTATAAAGACCCTGAACTTGTCAAAGTTAAAACGGTGATTGGTCATGTGAGGCCCGGTTTACAGGTTTGAATGAAGGATTAACTCAGTGGCTGTTCGGCCCTTGAATAGCAATTGATATTGAGGCTTGGCAGCCTATGAAGGCCTTGTTTTATCTGATTTATCTTTGCTTTGAACATTTTTTGGGTTCATCTTTTGTACCATATTGATATATGGTTTGAAATTGATTCAGGCCATGTAGCCTTGATCCTTATAACTCATGTTTGAGTATATCCGGAGTTTTGATAACCCGGCCTGGCTTTGGACGATAAGTCGCCAGTGTGTTTTGATTATACGCTTGGAGTTCTGCGCTCTAAGTCCTTGGGCTGTTAACCTTGCTGCGTACGGCGTTGTAAGCCAGCGGTATGAATAAATGGAACAAGGTGCTGGGCTATTACCCTTACTGCATATGGCGTGGTAAGCCGGCAGTATGAACAAATATCACAGGTATGATATTTACTTGTTATGAGTATATGAGGTTTGTATAATCCCGCCCTGGTTATGGACTATACAGTCACCAGTGGATTTTCTGTGGGGTATTATGACCCGCCCTGGGGTAAACCGCCAGGGCACATGTTATCTGTTTGTGTGCAGGCAATATGATAAACATGATCTGCATGATTGACGATATTATGAGCATAAGTGGCAGATCTTCAACATCGGATCGGAGGCTCAAAAGTATTATACATAAACATGCACGATGGCACAACAGATCATTGTTTTCAACTACCTAGTACAAGGCATTGGATGGCCCAAGAGAATTAAGTGTTTTTGATGCACACAACATCCAATGATGTGGATGGTAAACCGGCTCTTGCATCAGTTGGTTTGGTCTTGGCGGGTTGAGGCTTCCGGGTCATCCTGCGCCGGTTCTTCTTCCTCCTCTATCGTCTAGAAGTTAGGCGATGACCAATCGATCCCAGTCAAAGCTTTGAAAACAGCTTCATCATCTATAAGGGTTGACGGGTCAATGTCAGGAGCGAAGGTGTGCTTACGCATTGGCGGGATAAGGTCCACGGCCTCATACACCGGCGCCTTCACTTTGACATTTTCAGCATCATAAACCGGATGATATTTGGAGAGATCAGTCTCTTGGGCCAATTTGCTTGCAAAGGGACGCATCTCCCTTACTATTTTTGTGAAGTCCTCGGCACTGAAGGGAGACCCATCTTCTTTTAAACTCGGGCAGCCGGTGGCTAGTTCTGCCATGTCAAGCTCTGCTTGCCATGCCTTTGCCCGACTCAAGGCCGTGATGGCACCGGCTCTGGCGGCTAATCGTTTCAATTCTTCAACTCTTTTTGGCAGCACAGATAGCTTCTCCAACATTTCCTTGATGAGGGAAGGCGGTTGCTTCTTATGGGTGGAGGCAGAGATAGCTCGTTGAGCGCCAGTGTATAATTGCTCTATAAGAGTGTAGGCAGCTTTCAGCTTCATGCGCATGTCTGAGCCAAAGTGGGAGATTCTGGAGCCTGCGTTGCCAAAGAGATTGATAAACCGGCCGAATGATTGTTCAAAGCATGGATGATGAAAGATTGAAATATATTATCGCTTACCAAAGATGGCGGTTGTCATGCTATTGATTTGATGTTTTAAGATGGATAACTCGTCAGTAACCGGCTTAAGGGCAGCCTTCTCGGTTTCCCAGCCATTTCTCTCAGCACTGAAGTCCTTTCTCAGTTTTTCAATATTTTCCAAAGCGGTCTTCAGTTCTGATTTGGCCTTGGAAGTCTCAGATTGTTGGGTCTGAATGTTTTGCCTCAGATCACTGACTTGAGATTCCTTCATGTTCAAGTCAGCCTGTCACATAAAAAGGCAGGCAGTATGACGTTCTGATGATCATCTTATTTTAAGTCCCAAGCATAATACAAGTATTTTACTTGGCACTTCAGGGCTAATGCACATTGCTCTTTTCTTGAAGACAATTATTTGATGACCCGGCTACACTGTTATAACTATAGCCGACTCATGGGGCTACATACTTGGATTTTATTCACAATTATGGTGATAAGTCCCGGCTTATCGATGCTGAATAAGCCGGCCCATGGGGGCTACATGCGAAACTGAGTACTACAATTTGAAGTCTCGGCTTAACTTGTCAGTTTAAGCTGGCCCTTGGGGGCTACATATGCGAAGTTGAGAACTACAATTTGAAGTCCCGGTTTTAGCTATGCAGCTTAAGCCGGCCCTTGAGGGCTACTCGTTTTGATTCTGCAACTCCAAGACGCTATGACAGTAATGAAAGATTAAAGAGGCTATCTAAAGTCAATAGTATATTCAATTCTATCATATCCAGTAGACTTGGTGGCTGGCAGAGATATATGGAAAAGATGATAGTGTTTACCTCAAAACGCTCTTTCATTAATTTAACCAAGCCGGCTTGTAAGTGCATCTAGTGCCCCTTAGTGATTTTGGTGTATTGAAGACTTATAGGTTAAGGGTCTAATGTGTTTGTGAGTGTACACAGGTCTATAAGTCTATGAGGAGTTTGTTAATTACGATGAATGTCGACCCCTAAAAATGAATGTCTTCAACTGAAGACTTTGGTTTTCTTGAAGACTTTGAAAGTGAAGAAATTGGTGTGACCCTGAAGACTTGATATTCATGCGAGGATTATGAAACGTGAAGACTTTTGTTTTCGTAGTTTCATTTTCTTCTTCTTGAGTCATAGGAAACACCGTACTGTTAAAGGGGGTCAAGGTAAAACTAAGGAAAAAATTCCAAGTGATGCTCAACTCAAAATCCTACACCTACCCAATCCTTTCGAGTGAAGCCATTGGAAATCTCATACAGTTTAGTCAAGTTCTTCAGTGACAGAGACGAAGTTCTTCTGTTCTCTGAGGAATTTGTTCTGACTGAGGAGTTAGAAATTCGCCAGTGCGGATTGCCTACAAGTGAGGATTATGATAGCCCTGAGGAATTTGATACTCAAATTTCCGACCGTTGCTGTGCTACGTGCCAGCTGTCCCAAAATATCTACCCACCTAACGGTCATATCATTGAAGGGCATTTATGTCTTATCATGTCGGGCTGCTCCCTAGGCTATAAATAGCCGCCCTCTACAACCACTAGCTGGTTGGCTGCTTCGAGAGATAGATTGACACTTGTCATTTAGAGCATCCCATCCTCCGAGGACTTTGAGCGAAAATCATCAAGTGAGGAAAAACCCAAAAACCCAAACACCTACAAACCCAAAGTGATTGAGCATCACTGAAGAGATTGTTCCTGTGTGGAACCGACGCTTGTTACCTTTGAGGACTATGCATCCTCCAGACGGTTAGGCGTCATGGTCTAGAGCATCCAAGAGGAAATTGTGGATTGCCAAGTGACCGAGTATGTGAAGGTTTGGAAGTCACCTGAAGACTTACCACGAGTGGTTGGGCGAGGTCTGTGTGACCTTAGCTCAAGGAGAATACGGTGAGGACTAGGTGTCCTGGACTATGTGTTCAGGACTGGGTGTCCGGGACTGTGTGTCCTCAGGTTTAAATACCTAGCCGCTCCAACCAGACGTACAACTGTCACAGCAGTTGGAACTGGTCTACCAAATCAGTGTCTTCACCGAGCTACTGGTTCTATTTCCTCAACCCTTTCATTTCCTCGCATACTTGCTATGTATTTGATCATTACTGTTTGAAGACTTTGTCTGAAGACTTTCTAAATTTCCTTAGTTCAAATTCTTCAATCAGTTTGTCTTCAGCCTACTTATCCTGTGTTTACGCTACTCATACTCTGTGCTTGTTTTCATTTCATCATGATGACTGTGCTACTGCTCTGTTATGCTTGCATCTGAGTACTCATTCCGCTGCTAAGTAGTTCGTCGCTTAGGAATTTCCTCACCTTGAAATTCCTCAGTGATGAATTTGTAAAAATCGCCTATTCACCCCCCTCTAGTCGATATAACGCACTTTCAATTGGTATCAGAGCAAGGTACTCCCTTGTTCTGTGTGATTTTGGTTTAACCACCTGGAGTTTTAGTTATGTCGACTGCAGGCATGATCAAGGTCTCAGCTGGGTGTCCTACCTTCGATGGGACGGACTACCCCTACTGGAAGAACAAGATGCGCATGCATCTTGAGGCAATTGACAACGACCTCTGGTATGTTGTGGAAAAGGGTGTTCCCTCTGTCACTCCTTCCGTAAACGCTGCTGATGTGAAGAGATTCAAGCAACCCGACTCTCAAGCGAAGAATATCATATGTGGCCATCTGAGCAAAGGGCAGTATGGCAGAGTGAGTGCTTTGGAGACAGCTAAGCTTATCTGGGATAGGCAGTCCAAGGTCAACGAAGGAGTCTCAACTCAACGTGACTCTCGAGTTGACGTTCTTCGCAATCTCTTCAACCGCTTCAAAAGACTCGACAACGAAAATGTTCAGCAAACCTTTGATCGCCTCACTGACATTTCAAACGAGCTTCAAGCACTGGGTGCCACTGACATCACCGACCATGAGGTGGTGAAGAAATTGCTGAGGTCACTCGATTCTTCATTCGATACACTGGCACTGATGATTCAAGAACATGGTGACTACAAGTCACTTGATCCTGCTGATATCCTCGAGAGGCTAAATACTCATGAATTCCATCTAGCTGAGAAGAGAGATCTCTATGGACCGAGCTATGGTAGATCTCGTGCACTGAAAGCCAAGGCAGTCTCTGAATCTGAAGATGAAGATTCTGGTAGCAGCCTTGGTGATCCTGAAGAACTGAGTCAGGAGCTAGCAATGCTCGTGAGGAAATTCCAGAAGTTCTCTAGACGTGGCCGATTTGGAAAATCCTCAAGAGGTGATGACATGAAATCAGATTCCTCATCCCGTGATTACAAGAAGAGAACTTGCCATAAATGCAAGAAACCTGGTCACTACATTACTGGTTGTCCTCAGTGCGAGAAGGAATCAAAGAAGAAGAAATACAAGGATGATAGTTCAGATGACTCTAAGAGGAAGAAGAAATCTTCAAAGTCCTCATCGTCAAGATCTTCAAAGTCTTCATCTCACAAGAAGAGCAGCTCCAAGAAAGCTCGGGCATTCATTGGCAAGGAAATGGACTCTGAAGCTGAATCTGAGGAACATGAGGAAGAGGAGGCATCTGAGGAGTCAGACTCTGGTGTGGCGAGCCTAGCCCTTGCTACTGCTTACGTTAGCAAGTCCATCTTCAACACTGAGGAAAATGGCTTCCCCAACACTGCTGATGACGGCAACGATGACTATGCTACCACCTACTGCTTCATGGCAAAAGGTGCCAAGGTATTCAAATATCCCTCCTCTGAGTCAAGTGAGGATGAATCTGATGATAACCTCAAACCCAGCTATTCCAAACTTGCTAATATTGTTGTTAAACAACAAAAGGCTTTGGAAAAGGTTCAAAATATGCTAGACAAAAGCGATGATCTGTTAGGTGAGGAAATGGATCGAACTCAAACACTGACTGATAATCTTCAGCAACTACAGTCTAAGTTTGACAACCTTCAAGGTCGTCATGACACTCTCCTAGCCGATCATGAGAAGCTTTCTTATGAATTTCTTCAAAGAAAGCAAGATCTTGAGAAGCTAAGGGTGAGTCATGAAGATCTTCAGAAGGAAAATGATTCCTTGCTTGCTCAACAGATCAGTTCCGCTCAGGAAGAATTTATTCCACCATGCTTGAAATGCATTGAACGTGAAACTGCTAATTCTTCACCTGAATGTTCAAATGCTTCTATTGCTGCAAACTCTTCAACTATCTCTGTGGTCACAAATTCCTCATCTGAGGATACCACTAGTATCACTGACGAAAATGCAGGGTTGAAGGAATTGTATGTGACAGGCATGTACAAAAGCCTCAAAGGGCATCAGACTCTTTGTGATGTGCTCAAAAAGCAGATCTTGAACAGGAACCCTAGGAAAGAGGGTATTGCCTTTGAGAGGAAACTCAATGCTGATGGAACCTACTGGAAACCAGTGCAGTATCCCAAAACCTCATGGGTTGCCGCGAAGGGACCTCCCGTAGATCCATCCACTTTATCTGGCTTTACTTGTGAATCCTCATATTCATCTGATGAGTCACTTGACTCCAACTATAAACTGTTCAAAAATCAGAATGGTGAGGTATTTGCTAGATATGTTGGATCTAACTGCAGGAATGGTCCCCCTATGAAGAAAATCTGGGTTCCCAAAAAGTGCCTTGAAAGTCTTCAGGTGAATGTCCTCATGACACCACCTGTGAAGAATAAGAACCCCAGATCAAATTCTTCATATGAACCAAAGTCTTCATATGGATCAAAGTCCTCACATGAACATCATCGTGCTAACACTTCTGTTTCGCAGGGAAAGCCTAAGGGCTATGAATATATGCATTATTCTTCAAATCATTATGTTCATAAGTCCTCGAAGAATTTCTCTGCTTATTCATATGCTTACCCTAACCCCTCTTATGTGAAACGAAGTGGTCTGGCGTCTATGCCACCTTTCTCTTATGGAGCTCGCAGAATGATGAACTCTTTGCCACCCCTCGAGATGTGGGTGGTGAAGAAAAGGAACTAATCTCTTATGCAGGGTCAGGTCTCCAGACGAACTAAATCGTCTGAAGAATTTGCTGGAGACCTGCAATGCTTGAAAGGACGCAAGCTAATCATGAAGAAATGATTTATTCATTTCTCACGTCCTCACATTGCTATATATACATATGTTGCTTTAATTGATGAAATATGTCTGATGAATTTGATGTCATATTCTTCACTCTGAAATATATGAGTTCGTAAGATGCACTAATTCATCTGCAGGATGATTTACCCAAAGCTACTGAGTGGGTCCTCGATAGTGGATGTACAAATCACATGACCGGTGACAAGAGCTTACTGATGAACACTCCTTTATCTCCATCACACTTGAAGCATATCACCTACGCTGACAAAGGCAAAAGCAAGGTATTGGGTCTAGGTAGGGTTGCAATCTCAAAGGATCGACACATGGATAAAGTCATGCTTGTCGAGTCCCTCGGATTCAACCTCATGTCTGTCTCAATGCTTTGTGATCTTGATATGGTTGTTGTCTTTGGCAAATATCGTTGCTTAGTGCTCATGGAATCTGACAATTCCAAAGTCTTCGAAGGCTTTAGGAGAGGAGACTTGTATATTGTTGATTTCTCTGCAGGACCACAGCCTGCCACTTGTCTACTTGCTAAAGCTTCAGAAGGCTGGCTATGGCATCGACGACTGGGTCACGCTGGCATGAGGAACTTACACACGCTCGTGAAGAAAAAGCACGTCATTGGCATCGAGGGTGTCAAATTCCTCAAAGATCATCTTTGTGGGGCTTGTGAGGCTGGAAAGATGACCAGAGCCAAGCACCCCTGGAAGACTATCATGACTACTTCTCGTCCTTTTGAATTGCTTCATATGGATCTCTTTGGCCCTACTCATTATGCCACACTAACAAATGCAACATCTCTATATGGCTTTGTCATTGTTGATGACTATTCTCGTTACACATGGGTGCATGTCATTACTTACAAGACTGAAGTGCAGGAAGTCTTCAGACGATTTTCCTCAAGGGCTTCGATGAATTTCGGCGTGAAGATCAAGCATATACGTAGTGACAATGGGACTGAGTTCAAGAATACTGGTCTTGATGACTATCTCGATGAACTTGGTATTACTCATGAGCTATCTGCCCCATACACTCCTCAGCAGAATGGCGTTGTGGAGCGCAAGAACAGGACTCTTGTTGAGATGGCTCGCACCATGCTTGATGAATACAAGACACCTCGTCACTTCTGGCCTGAGGCAATTGATACTGCATGCCACATCATCAACAGGGTATATCTTCACAAATTCTTCAAGAAGACCTCATATGAACTCCTCACTGACAAGAAACCCAATGTGAGTTATTTCAAAGTCTTCGGTGCTAAATGCTGGATTAGAGATCCACATCACAATTCTAAATTTGCACCGAAAGCACATGAAGGTTTTATGCTTGGTTACGGAAAGGACTCGCACACCTACAGGGTCTTCAATGCCTATCACAACAAGGTTGTTGAAACTGTAGATGTGCGGTTCAATGAAACTAACGGCTCGCAAAGAGAGCACCTACCTCCTGTGCTAGATGAAAAGACGCCTGAGGAAACCATCAAGTTCAAAGCTACTGAGGATGTCATTCCTACCGAAGAATCTGCTGAAGAAATCATTCCAGAACATGAAGAACAGCATGCTGGCGCATCTGAAGAAAATGGCTCTGAAGAAAATGCTGAGCCAAATCAAAGTCGTCAACCTGCTCATCCCCGCGTTGCAAATGAAGTACAGATTGAGAGAATCATCAACGACATCAACGCACCAGGTCCTCTGACTCGCTCAAAAGCTTCACATTTATCTAACTTTTGTGGGCATTTTGCTTTCGTCTCTATCACAGAGCCCACCAAAGTTGATGAGGAATTTCTGGAGCCTGAATGGATTCAAGCAATGCAAGAGGAATTACATCAATTCAAGCTGAACAATGTGTGGGAGCTTGTCAAGCGACCGGACCCATGCAAGCACAATATCATCGGTACCAAATGGATCTACCGCAACAAGCAAGATGAAAATGGCCTAGTGGTGAGGAACAAGGCTCGTCTTTTAGCTCAAGGCTACACACAGGTTGAAGGAATTGATTTCGATGAGACTTTTGCACCTGTTGCTAGACTTGAGGCTATTCGCATATTGCTTGCTTATGCTAACCATCATAATATCGTCTTATATCAAATGGATGTGAAAAGTGCATTCCTCAATGGTAAGCTTGAGGAAGAAGTATATGTTGCTCAACCCCCAGGTTTTGAAGACCCTAAACATCCTGACAAAGTCTTCAGACTCAATAAGGCCCTCTATGGCCTCAAGCAGGCCCCTCGGGCATGGTATGATACTCTGAAGGAATTCCTCATGAAGAAAGGCTTCAAACCCGGTTCACTCGACCCAACTCTTTTCACCAAAACCTATGATGATGAATTATTCGTGTGCCAAATATATGTTGATGATATTATCTTTGGCTGTACTAACCAACATTACAGTGATGAATTTGCTTACATGATGAGTGAGGAATATCAAATGTCCATGATGGGAGTATTGAAATTCTTCTTAGGTCTTCAAATTCATCAACAACATAATGGCATTTTCATTTCTCAAGAGAAATACCTCAAGGACGTTCTGAGAAAATTCGGTATGCAAGAATGCAGAGGCGTCAAAATCCCTATGCCCACAAATGGCCATCTATGCTCTGATGAAAATGGAATAGACTTCGATCAAAAGGTATACCGCTCCATGATTGGTTCTTTATTGTACCTATGTGCATCTAGGCCGGATATTATGCTTAGTGTTTGCATGTGTGCCCGTTTTCAAGCTACACCGAAGGAATCACACTATAAGGCTGTGAAACATATTCTTCGAATGTCCTTTGAAAAGGACACACATCCTAACACTTATGCAAATTGATGACTTAGATGTGCAACACACGAAGAAACATTTTTCTTCAATCAATGAAGACTAACCCTCTAAGTGTGAAGAAATTAATGAAGAATTTGATTCTCAGAGCCCTACGACAATTGTACGCGGTGTCTGAAATCATCATTCTTACACGGTGGGTCACGCCACCACAAAAAGTTGAAAATCTTCAAAATTTGAGTTTTTCATCATTGTGCAAATTCTTCAAATTTTCAAATTCTTCAACTTTGCAAAATCTTCACTCTTTCCGTCTATGTTCTTCATTGACTATATATATATATTTGAGTTTTCTGTCCTCTACAGCATTCACTTATTGCTAATTCTTCAAGTTGTGTTTCTTCTAAGTGAATGTGATCGGACCCGTTCCCCCTCAATGCTAAACTCAATCCAGTTCGTTCACAAATTCTTCATGTGCGTTCTATTTGAAACCCGTTCAAAGTCTTCACTGTGTCCTTGACAGCTGAGGAATTTGCGAACGAAACATTAAAATATTCTTATCTGAATTTTCGGCTTTTGCCGTTCAAACCGTTCCTTATCCCTCGATAAGATTTATCTATTCACCCTCAATCTAACACGATCTCCACTTCATAGTTCGTGGGTGACACATGTCGCTAGGATGAGAAGGGTCAGGGGCATGTTTGTCCATTTTCTTCGAACGAGCGGTTTTTCACCTCTGCTATAAATACCCCTCACCCTCCTCAGAGCTCATTTACCCCGCTCGATCTTACTCCCTCGCTCGAGCTCTCAGACCTAGCACCGCCGCTACACTCCATCGTCGCCGGTGAGGAAGAGCTTCACTGCCTCGACCTCGTCGCCGTCGTACTCACGCCGGCCGCGGAAATCCTCACTCCGCCGCCGCCGTAGCTGTTTTCCATCGCCAAGTTAGGGCGTGGAAGATCTGAACGGACGAACATCTCCACTGCCACTCTCAGTTCGTCGTGTTCTTCGTCAAGGGTAAATAAAATTTATTTTTACTGCCCTTGTTGATTCTGATGATTTCCACAAAATCTTCAAAAGGTGTTTATTCTTCAACTTTCATGTTCTTAAACACCAACTTGCTTCTGTCCTTGATCAGTTTCTCTAAGCAACGTTTTTCTTCAAGATTCCTCAATTGTGTGGATTTTCAATCTACACAACTCTGGAACCTAAGTCAAAAATGCTTAGTGAAATTCCTCAAGACACCCCTGGTCATCTTCCTCAAACTTGATACTTTTGAAAATCTTCTGAGAACGCATATGACCTCTCCAAAACTCTTCGCACCTATATTCTGTTCACAGGTACACATGTCCGCTGCTGAATCTCTAGGTTCTCATCAACTTAACTCATTTGCAGCGTTCCTTGAAGAAAAATTGCACACCTCATCAGAAAATTCGATTGTTCAAAACCCTCAAGTGAAGAAAATGGCTGATGATAAAAGACCTCAGAAGGGAGGAAAGAGGCCAGAAACAAATACTGCTTTTGAGATCCCTGATGACATCTATGATGAATATTGTACTCCTGATGAAGCAACTCATGGCAAGGAGAACAAAAATCAGTGCAAAGTGCGCATTCAGAAGATTGAGAGGAGATGGGCAAGAGAATGGAGGGAATATCGCTATGTCACTCCCAAGTACATGAAGAAATTTGCTGTTAACCCTCCATGTCCAAGACCTCCATTGGCTCCTGGCCAAGAAGCTGATCCCACTAGCATCAGAAGAGGTGAGGAATTTCCTCAGGAGTGGGCTAAGTGTCAAGCCAAGCTGGCCAAAGTGGCTAAAGAGGCAGTAAAGAAATTCAATGAAGATTCTGTTGCTGCCGCCGCTGAGGCCTCTGCTATCAAGCCTAAGAAGGCTATGATGAAGAAATCAGCTGTCAAGACAAGTTCCTCAGCTGCAATGCCCTCACGGCCGGTTCCTCAAGCAAATTCCTCAAAAGCAGCTCCAACTCCCTCGGTTGCAAAATCCTCAGCTGCTCCTGCAAAGTCCTCAGCACCTGTGCATCTTGCCGCATGCCAAAGGACTACTGGAATCTCAATTGCTTCAGGAGTCTCTGCAAGTTCTTCAGCTCCACCTCAGTCTTCAACAACTCCGACCTTGCTGAAGAAAAAGGCCACTGCTGGATGAGGCACAAGGCCAAGTCCTCACAAGAAGCAAGTCACCTTTCAGGTTCCGTCAAGCGAAGGCGAAGCTGATGATGAAGAATTAGCTGAGCTCATCAGAGATCGACAACAAAGGGCCGCTAGAGCCAAAGGCAGTGCTGTGCCCCTCATGCTGGATCCAAGGAAGATCCTTGATTTTATTGATCTATGGCACAAGGATCCAAATACACCTTTGCCTGAATTAAACCTCACTCCTGGTCAAAGTCACATGTTGACGGCCTTCATAAATGAAGAGAAATGGAAATTTGAAAAGGCCAGGCAGGTGAAGAAGGCTCAGTACAAGAAGGAGCGTTTTCTGAAGAACAATTTTGTGAAAATGTCTCCTGAAGAACTTGTGACTATGCAGGCTGAGATCAAAGCACTCAGTGATGAATTTCATGCATTCCGTGCAGATTGGCTAGGTGCCAAAGTCAGATTCGTCAGAATGGCAAAAGGATTTACTCCAAGTGTTGCAGCTTCATCGCAACCCAAATTTCCTCAGACTGGAATATATGTTCAGTCTGCTGAAGAAAATGAAAGCGCCAGAGCTGATGAAGAAATTCCAGTCTCAGAAGAAAATGCCAGGGCAACCTCCAATATTGCGCCTGAAGAGCAATCCAGACCAGTTGAAGCTTCTGCTACTGTGCCTGAGGAATCTGAACAAGCCAGGGCAACTGCATCAGTTGTGCCTGAAGAAATTCAACCAATTTCCTCTGCTCCTCCTGCACCGATGACAAGCATCAACCTTCCTTCTGCAACAGAAGCGAAGAAAACCAAGGCTGCGGAGCGAGCAGCTGTGAAGAAAAGGAAAGCATCTGCATCTTCAGAGTCTTCAGCTCCCAAGAAAGTGAAGACTTTGACGAGTTCATCTGAAAACCCAATTGATGCTATTCCAATATCAAGCATACCATCAAAGGAGATCATTCCCTTTGGTGAGAAATATGAAATTCCAAGTAAATCTGATGAAGATGATCCTTCTGCTGCTTCGACAGAGCAGATGGATGAAGAAATTGAAGTGGATACTTTCCCTTCAACCCCACTGGTATCATCGCCCATGCCTCAGTTCACAGCTGAAGAGGCAGGCGTCGAAGGAACTGAAGAAGATGAGGATGTGGATATTGGGTCTACAACACCTATTCTGAATGATGAATTTTGGGAAAGTCATCACCCCAATTCACCTCTGACAACCCCTCTACATCATGTTCCTCAGTCTCCTGTGCAAACAGAAGAAATTCATACGGGCTCTGATGAACGTCAAGCTTCACTTCACTCTATACCTGAAGAAGTTCCAATCACTAGCGCTGATGTACATATGTCTGAAGAAATGAAGGCCAAGGCTGCTGCTGAAATTCCTCAGCCAGTGGCTCCAGTGGCTATACCTCAAGAGGCTGTGAAGACTTCAACTATAAATCTTCAGCCCAAGCCACAGAACCCTCACTCCAAGAAGCAGAAGTTTAATGCTGAGGATTTCTTCAACGAGCACATATTCTTCACTGACTACAATCCCTATGACTCTGCTCGTCTTCGTCGCAAGCGTTTCTGGACTGCAAGCCAGATGAACTTCTACTCCTCATTGTTGGTTGATAAGGATAAGATCTTTGAACATGAGCAAATTCCTCATATAGATATGGAATCGCTACCCTGCTTCACCCCAGTCCTCAGTGTTCTTCATGACGCTGGGTTACTCAATTTCTGCACCGACATCTGCGATTGGAATGAAGAACTCATTCTTCAATTCTTCGCCACGCTGCACATCACTGGAAATGTTGATGATGTCAATTCATGGGTATTGGACTGGATGACCGATAATACTCATTTCAAAGCACCGGCCTCTGAATTTCTTCATGCCGTCCCAGTCAGTCCTCCCACTGAAGGTGCTAGGCTTCTCTATGTTGAACCTGAACTGTCTGATCATCTGATGCAAGTGCTGATGAAGCCTTTGAAGCCAGGCCAAGCTCCAAGGACCAAATTCCTCGTCAAGGAATTGCTCTATGTGCCAAGGACAGTCTATCGCATACTGACCAAAACCCTCAGTCCAATCAAGGGCCACAACTCTGATGATGAAGAAGTTGTTGGCATTATGAAGAATCTGTTGTTCAATATCATTCACGGTATTCCTATCAACTATCACGATTTCTTCATGAGGACTTTGGCCAATGCTGCACTGTCAACTTTTGAGTTGAAGCCTTATGCTCCCTGGATCATGAGATTCATCAGATCAAGGTCTTCAATTCATTACATGGCTGACTTTCAAAATCATCTCAGCTATTTGCCCCCTATTGAAGTCCTCAAACGGACTATTTCCTCAGCTGACGAGAAGGGCAAAGCTGCTGTTATTGATGAAGGTACTCGTCCATTGGATGGACAGTTTCGCAAAGCTACTTCCTATTCCACCAATGATGACTCTGCAACTCAAGATTCTGCCGCCAAAGCTTCAGAACATCATCCTCAAGCCACAGCTCCGCGTGTGATGACTGATCGTGAACTTCTCCTTAGTCTTCATCAGAAAGTTGATCGAAATCACAAGTGGGTCAAGCGTCAGTTTGGTGCAATTCTTCAGAACATGACAGTCACTCAAAATACTGTGAAGAAGAATCACTACTACTTGCATGAAGTCTTTGACCGCACTTGGGCGATTCTGTCTAATCTTCATAGTGCTGAAGAACTCAAGGAGATGGGCTTCCAACAGGACTTTGACTGGTCCCAGCCACCTTCGAAGAAATTCAAGAAAGTCAAAGTTCCTCAGCTTGTTGCCAGTTCATATTCTTCATCGCGCGAGACGGATGAAGCTGAAGACTTGAACGACACTGTGGCAGGCCCTACCTCAACAGACGACCCCAACAATGCTGGCGCTCCTCCATCGACATCATGATGATATTCTTCAGGGGCGTTAGTCCTCATTTTTCGTCCCTTTTGGTCATTCGATGACAAAGGGGGAGAAATTTGAGTTTAGTCTTCAAGCGGGTCTTATATATGGGCTATATTTCTGTTAAGTTTCAACTCTTGCTTTTCTGAGGTGTTTGCTCTGATGAGTTGTAAACTTAAGTCCTATGGTGGTCTGATACTTTTGAACTGCTTTCTGCATGCTTATTTCCTCAAGTACCTTAATGCACGCATGCTGAATTCCGTCAGACACCATATTTCATCATGCATTTCAAATTCTTCATATCATATGATAAATGCGTGTATGAATTTCAAGATATAGGAGGAGATCTCCATGATATTACTCAACAATGTGCATTTGCTATTTCAAAGCAAATTCTTCAAATATGCACATCTTCAGGGGGAGTTCTTCTATATCTTGCAATCAAATTCCTCAATATTAGTATTTACACTTCATATGTTTATCCCCGTTGAAAACTTAACCTATATTGTCATCAATCACCAAAAAGGGGGAGATTGTAAGTGCATCTAGTGCCCCTTAGTGATTTTGGTGTATTGAAGACTTATAGGTTAAGGGTCTAATGTGTTTGTGAGTGTACACAGGTCTATAAGTCTATGAGGAGTTTGTTAATTACGATGAATGTCGACCCCTAAAAATGAATGTCTTCAACTGAAGACTTTGGTTTTCTTGAAGACTTTGAAAGTGAAGAAATTGGTGTGACCCTGAAGACTTGATATTCATGCGAGGATTACGAAGCGTGAAGACTTTTGTTTTCGTAGTTTCATTTTCTTCTTCTTGAGTCATAGGAAACACCGTACTATTAAAGGGGGTCGAGGTAAAACTAAGGAAAAATTTCCAAGTGATGCTCAACTCAAAATCCTACACCTACCCAATCCTTTCGAGTGAAGCCATTGGAAATCTCATACAGTTTAGTCAAGTTCTTCAGTGACAGAGACGAAGTTCTTCTGTTCTCTGAGGAATTTGTTCTGACTGAGGAGTTAGAAATTCACCAGTGCGGATTGCCTACAAGTGAGGATTATGATAGCCCTGAGGAATTTGATACTCAAATTTCCGACCGTTGCTGTGCTACGTGCCAGCTGTCCCAAAATATCTACCCACCTAACGGTCATATCATTGAAGGGCATTTATGTCTTATCATGTCGGGCTGCTCCCTAGGCTATAAATAGCCGCCCTCTACAACCACTAGCTGGTTGGCTGCTCCGAGAGATAGATTGACACTTGTCATTTAGAGCATCCCATCCTCCGAGGACTTTGAGCGAAAATCATCAAGTGAGGAAAAACCCAAAAACCCAAACACCTACAAACCCAAAGTGATTGAGCATCACTAAAGAGATTGTTCCTGTGTGGAACCGACGCTTGTTACCTTTGAGGACTGTGCATCCTCCAGACGGTTAGGCGTCATGGTCTAGAGCATCCAAGAGGAAATTGTGGATTGCCGAGTGACCGAGTATGTGAAGGTTTGGAAGTCACCTGAAGACTTACCACGAGTGGTTGGGCGAGGTCTGTGTGACCTTAGCTCAAGGAGAATATGGTGAGGACTAGGTGTCCTGGACTGTGTGTTCAGGACTGGGTGTCCGGGACTGTGTGTCCTCAGGTTTAAATACCTAGCCGCTCCAACTAGACGTACAACTGTCACAGCAGTTGGAACTGGTCTACCAAATCAGTGTCTTCACCGAGCTACTGGTTCTATTTCCTCAACCCTTTCATTTCCTCGCATACTTGCTATGTATTTGATCATTACTGTTTGAAGACTTTGTCTGAAGACTTTCTCAATTTCCTCAGTTCAAATTCTTCAGTCAGTTTGTCTTCAGCCTGCTTATCCTGTGTTTACGCTACTCGTACTCTGTGCTTGTTTTCATTTCATCATGATGACTGTGCTACTGCTCTGTTATGCTTGCATCTGAGTACTCATTCCGCTGCTAAGTAGTTCGTCGCTTAGGAATTTCCTCACCTTGAAATTCCTCAGTGACGAATTTGTAAAAATCACCTATTCACCCCCCCTCTAGTCGATATAACGCACTTTCACGGCTTCAAAGTCACGGCTGGTGTAGAGGCGGTTCAGGTAGCCCGCGTGAATCTCTTGAGCATTGAACTGGGCATAGCCCTCCAAGTCCACTTTCCACTTGCCCTTATCAACAGCAGAAAATTCTTCTTTGGCGCTGTGCTTGGATAGGACGGTGGGATTATCTGGTGCTGCATAAGCCGTCCCAGTGACTATGACATCTTCAGTCTCTTGAGCTGGCTGAGCGGGGCTGGGCGGCTTAGCAATTTCTGGATCAACATTCATGGTGTCCATAGTGAAAAGGGGCTCTTCTGGTGGCGGGTCATCCATAGCCGTTTCTGAAGTTCGAGGCATGGATTCAGACACGGTCTGCTTCTCCGGGTCAATAGCCTTGGGATCTTCAGCCGGCTTGTTAACTTTAAGCTTTTTGCTGGGCTTGGCCATGGCACTAACAATAGCAACTCATGATGAGATTAGTGTATTAATGGAGTAAGGCATTAAGGCAAACAGGCTTAAGTGTTTCTTACCCAGGAACAGTTTTGAACAAGGGAACTTGAGTCCCAGTTGAGTCGCCAGAGGAAGAATGAGAGGTCCCTTGATAGTTTGAATCAGATGGGCCAAGAGGTTGGCGAAAAAGACCCGCCTTGGGGTAAGCTAAGTCAGAAATATGTGAAACCTCTGGACGACGCTTGCGAGGAGCCGGCATGTTTGGTAAACCGGAAGAAAGAATCCCGCCACCACTGTTCTGGGTTGTGCGGCGAGCTTCATACTGTTGTTTCTTCAAAATAAAGTTGGGATCCAAGTAAGCTAAAGGGTGAGAAAACCTTACTTTCCGGCTTGCTTGATGAATTTTCTGTCTTGGCAGAGGTTCTGAGTCGGAGGAAAGGATAGTTACCTCTTCACCATCTGCGTGGCTGCCTTCCGCGTCATCCTGATAGTGATCATTGTCAATAAGATGTACAAAAAATGAGCCAAGAGAATCAAGTTCTACCTCCGACTCTTCATCAAGAGTAAACGGATCAACTGCTTCTGATTTCTTCTTGGCAGGTTTCTTAGCCAAGTTCTTGGTCCTGGTCTTCTTGGCCGGTTTATCTTGAAGCTTCTTCTTCCAGAAGGGGGAGTCAGGCTACAGAAATTCAAGTAAGAATGAAAAGGCAGATTGACAGATAATGAGTTAATGAAAACTGTTCACAAATACTCACAGTTGGCGGCTTGTTGAGGGTGCAAAAGGGGTTCAACCCCGTCTTGCTGCAAGTGGCCAAGCTTTCGTTCAGCAATGTCTTGACCATCTTGTTGAGGCTCTCGTCGTCCAATTGCACTCGGCTGTGGCGTTGTGGATCTTTGACGTCACAGGTATACTCGCACATTAAGCCGGTCCGGCGGCTTAAAGGTAAAATTCTCCATGCGACCCAGCATCGAACTAGGTCAACTCCAGTTAAGCCATTGGCCATTAAGGCTCTGATTTTTCCAAAAATGGGCATATATTTGGCTCGTTCTGCTGTGCTGATCCGGTCAGGGAGGGGGTGCCTATTGCTAAGCTGGCTCTGACGATAACCCGGCAAAGGATTTTCACCTTCTGGAGATGTGTCTTGGCAGTAAAACCAAGTCTGGTTCCAGTCCTTGGGATGACTGGGAAGTGCAGCGGCTGGGAAAGTAGCTTCTTTGTGCCTCTGGATTGAAATGCCGCCTAGTTCTAGGCTGGGCCCATCTGTGAACTCAGTCTGGCGGTTCAAATAATAGAATTCCCTGAACAGCTCTACAGTGGGTTCCTGTTGAAGATATACTTCGCAGAAAACTTGGAAGTTGTAGATGTTTGAAACAGAGTTGGGCCAAATATCTTGCGGATGAAGTTGAAAGAAGTGCAGCACATCACGAAATTATTTTGAGCTGGGTGGAGTGAACCCCCGGAGCATGTGATCAGTGAAAACTACAACTTCACCCTCTTTTGGTTCAGGGGTGGTCTCGGTTCCCGAGGCCCTCCAGTGGATCACACTCTCTTTAGCCAGGATGCCTTCGTTTACAAATTCATTAAGGATTTCTTCCGTGATAGTGGAAGCGACCCAGTTGCATGAGGTGACAGTTTTGGTCATTTTGAGGATGAAGGCCTAAAAAGAAAATATTACCGGTTTAAGATTATGCTGTTAAGCCGGCCAATGATCGAAAAGTAAGTGCTATAAAGGTTGGCATGATTAAGCCGGAAGATAATACACATATTGGCAGCTTAAAAGGGGACTAATGATATATGGCGGGTCAGGGTTTATCAATTAAGCCGCCCGGACAGTTGCTACACTTCAGATTTATAAGTGAGGATTTGCTAAAGTAATGGACCAAACAGATTTCACAGATTGGCGCTATAATTTTGGATCTGCAGCAGTTCAAAAAATGAAATAAATTCTAAACCTAAGATGACGGCAGCAGAAAGTTCGTGTGCTCAGATGAGATCTTTTATAGAGGGGGTGTATTCTGGTATTAAAAACGAGTGCTAAACTCCTACCGCACAAGTTTGGTATCATATTCAGATCAAAACTACTCGATCTAAAGAAGAATAGAGAAGAACTCCGACAAACTGGGCAAACCCTAATGGAGATCTGCTATGGGGGAGGAGGAGTACTTACTGATGCTGTTGGACAGCGGAGGTGTGCCGCAGTGCTCTGGTCCGTTCAGGGTGATGCAGCGGCCGGAGTCAAGGCGGTTGACGAAGGCCAACGGCGGCGGAGGTCCAGAGGCGTCGGCTATCGTGAGGAAGGAGAAGAAATGGCAGAGGCGGTGGTAAAAGTGAAAAGGAGGACCCCCTGTCCCTATTTATAAGGAGGTGGATAAATGGCATGCGCGGGAATCGAGGAGGCTGAAAAAATGATTATGTGGCTACAAAGACGCCTCGATTTTCAGGAGGTCCATTAAAGATAAAGATTTGTTGAGATATTCTAGGTTTGCGTGTAATTAATGCGCCTGATGTCATGGCGGGTTACTGTGGTTCTGTGAACTGACGTCATGGCGGGTTACAAAAAAGTTCATAAAGTTGATGATGGAAGATTCTGCTAAGTCAAGTACTGAAGATTTATGTGAACAAGTTCAAATCAACCTGGGGCCTAATGTTGGGGATATAACTATTGGGTATGACCCGCCCAGGAGGGGCCGGGTCATACCACTGGCGACTTAAAGATGAAGATGACGGGTCATGAAGCAAGCCTATTGAAGGCCCAAGACCCAGAGGCGACTTGAGGCCCAAGAGGATGAACCGCCATATGATTAACTTGTATTGTAAGGCAAGCTTAGTTAGTCACCGAGCCGGACACGTTGTGTATGACTTGGCCGAGACTCTGTAAGCCGCCGGGCATCAACCTGTGTATATAAAGGGGTGACCCGGCAGCGGGTTAACTCAAGAAACAATCAATCGAGAGCTAGGTCAAGCGTATTCGCTCCCTTGTAATCGAAACTCCAGCAATACAACTGAAAGCAGGACGTAGGCTTTTACCTCATTGAGAGGGGGCGAACCTGGGTAAAATCTCTGTGTCCTTTGTCCCATTCAACCTTTTCTAGCTAACCTAGTTGCGATGGCTCCACGCCTAAGTCCTTTTGCTAGGGCATCTGCCATGTTAAGTCCACGACAGTTCCCAAACAGAAAATAAAGTTGATTCCTTTTTCCACCATTCTTTCACAATCCATGGCTAGCCGTATCCACGGGTGCCTTCCATACCAACACTTTCCAATGAATTTATTATTTGACAACATAAAGTAAATTTCTTTTTCATTTCAGGACTGGGCATCCCTATTACCTTTGCCACACTCTCGTGCAATGACAAGTGAATAAACACTCATCTTGAGAATAACACATCTAGCATGGAAAATATTGGCCACCCCCTGCCGCTTCATGAGCGGTACGAGCACACAAAAAGGAAATTTATTTTGAAAATTAGAGATGGCACATACAAATTTGCTTAGAACGACACGGGAATACCGCATATAGGTAGGTATGGTGGACTCATATGGTAAAACTAGGTTTAAAGATTTTGGATGCACAAGTACTATTTCTACTTAGTACAAGTGGAGGCTAGCAAAAATATTGAGAAGCAACCAACCAAGGAACGAAAAATCACATAAGCGAGCATTAAGCATAAGTAACACTGAATAATGCACCATAAGTAGGATGTAATTTCATTGCATAACTATTAACTTTCGTGCTTGCATAGGGAATCACAAACCTTAACACCAATATTCCTACTAAAGCACAATTACTTACCAACATGACTCACATATTATTATCTCCATATCGCAAAACTATTGCAAGGAATCAAACTTATCATATCCAATGATCTACATGAAAGTTTTTATTATATCCCTCTTGAATATCTATCACTTTGGGACCAATTTCATAGCTTGTGCAAATTGTCATCACTATTATAAACTCTCAAAATAATATAAGTGAAGCATGAGAGTGTTCGACAAACTACTCCAAAAAGATATAAGTGAAGATCATGTGAGTAGTTAAGTAAATAGGTAGCTATTTGAGGACTCTCTCTTATTTAAAAACTTTAAGATCTAAGTATCTTATTAAAACAGCAAGCAAAACAAAATAAAATGACATTCCAAGAATAGCACACATCATGTGAAGAAGCAAAAACTTAGGCTCAACCGAGGCTAACCGATAATTGTTGATGAAGAAAAGGTGGGATGACTACCAGGGCATCCCCGAGCTTAGATGCTTGAAACTTCTTGGAATGTTATCTTGGGATGCCTTGGGCATCCCCAAGCTTGAGCTTTTGTGTCTCCTTAATTCCTTTTATATCATTGTTTCCCTAAATCTTAAAAACTTCATCCACACAAAACTCAACAAGAACTCGTGAGATAAGTTAGTATAAATCAACACAATAACCTTATCATTGTATACTGTGGCAAATCACTAAAATTATTATTTAACATTGCATACTAAATGACTCTGCATATTTAATACTCCTATCCTCAAATAGAATCATTAAACAAGCAAACATATGCAAACAATGCAAACATAACAGTAATCTGTCTAAACAGGAAAGTCTGTAAAGAGGGCAATATTTTTCATACTTCCCTAACTCCAAAAATTCTGAAAAATTACCACACTGTATAAAATTTATCATGTCTTATTGTGCGGAAAATTTCAACATTTTATCGTATTCTGACTTTTCTCAAGAATTCATGCAATAGTGTGCAACTTTCTGTTTTCAAACAGCAACACATAGACTTGCAAAATAAGCATGGCAAAGGCTATACTCGACATTTTTATTGAAGTAAAAGTATAAAACATTATTACAAATAACAGAAAGCAAATACTAATAAAATAAAATGATGCTCCAAGAAAAACACATATCATGTGACGAATGAAAATGTAGCTCCAATTGAGGTTACCGATAATGCTGGAGACGAAAGAGGGGATGCCTTCCGGGGCATCCCCAATCTTAGTTGCTTGGATCTTCCTTGAATATTACCTTGGGGGTGCCTTGGTAATCCCCAAGCTTGGGGTCTTGTCACTCCTTATTCTCCTCATATCGATATCTCACCCAAAACTTGAAAACTTCAATCACACAAAACTTAACGGAACTTCGTGAGATGGGTTAGTATGATAAAGACAAATCATTCACCTTGGTACTGTCAAGATAAGATTTATAATTGTTTCCACATAATTCCTACTGTACCCTACAATTTCTACAACTTATATTAAGCAATATAATCCATAGAAACGATAAAACAAGCAAACTATGCATTGCAAACAGAATCTGTCAAAAACAGAACAGTACGTAAAGATCTGAATTTTAGTCATACTTCTGTATTTCCAAATTTTTTGAAAAGTCAGGAAACCGTAGACAATTTGTAATACCAAAAACTGTAAAAAATTCAGAGTTTTTTGACGCTCCAGTTAATTTAAACAATTCTGTTACTGTGCACAAAAGTTTCTGTTTTCGCACAGAATCAAGTCAACTATCATCCACACTATCCCAAAGGCTTTCCTTGGTACTTTATTGAAACAAAAGCTATAAAACATGATTACTACAGTATCCTAATCATGTGAATACACAAAAACAGTAGGTAAAAGTGTTGGGTTGTCTCCCAACAAGCGCTTTTCTTTAATGCCTTTTTAGCTAGGCATGATGATTTCAATGATGCTCACATAAAAGATAAGAATTGAAACGTAACGGGAGCATCATGAAGCATATGACTAGCACATTTAAGCCTAACCATTCCTATGCATAGGGATTTTGTGAGCAAACAACTTATGAGAACAAGAATCAACTAGCATAGGAAGGCAAAACAAGTATAACTTCAAAACTTTCAACACATAGAGAGGAAACTTTATATTATTGTGATATGTAAAAGCATAAATTACTCTCTCATAATAATTTTCAGTAGCATCATGAATGAATTCAACAATATAACTATCACATAAAGCATTCTTTTCATGATTCACAAGCAAAGAATTTTTATTACTCTCCACATATGCAAATTTATTCTCATGAATAGTAGTGGGAGCAAACTCAACAAAATAACTATCACGTGATTCATGATTGGCATAATCATATTGAGCATTAAACTCATGATGACAAGTTTCATGGATATCCCCAAGCTTATGTCTTTGCACATCATTAGCATCATGGATATTCAAAGAATTCCTACTAACAGCATTGCAATCATGCTCACCATTCAAAGATTTTATGCCAAACATTTTATTGAATTCTTCTTCTATCAATTGAGCACAATTTTCGTTTTCATCATTTTCAAGAAACACATGATAAAGACGAATAATATGAGGCCACCTCAATTCCATTTTTTTGTAGTTTTCTTTTTATAAACCAAACTAGTGATAAAACAAGAAACTAAAAGATTTGATTGCAAGATCTAAAGATATACCTTCATGCACTCACCTCCCCGGCAACGGCGCCAGAAAAGGTCTTGATGTCTACTACACAACTTATTCTTGTAGACTCGTGGTGGGCCTCCAAGCGCAAAGTTTTGTAGGACAGTAGCAATTTTCCCTCAAGTGGATGACCTAAGGTTTATCAATCCGTGGGAGGTGTAGGATGAAAATGGTCTCTCTCAAACAACCGTGCAACCAAATAACAAAGAGTCTCTTGTGTCCCCAACACACCAAATACAATGGTAAATTGTATAGGTGCACTAGTTCGGCGAAGAGATGGTGATAAAAGTGTAATATGGATAGTTGATATTGATTTTTGTAATAGGAACAATAAAAAACAGCAAGGTAGCAATTGATAAAACGGAGCACAAACAGTATTGCAATGCTTGAAAATGAGGCCTAGGGTCCGTACTTTCGCTAGTGCAATCTCTAAACAATGCTAATATAATTGGATCATGTAACCATCCCTCAACGTGCGATGAAGAATCACTCCAAAGTTCTTATCTAGCGGAGAACATAAGAAGAAATTGTTTGTAGGGCACGAACCACCTCAAAGCTATTCTTTCTGATCAATCTATCCTAGAGTTCGTACTAAAATAACACCAAGCTATTCTTTCCGATCATCTAACCAAGAGTTCGTACTAAAATAACACCATATGATACACATCAACCAACTCTAATGTCACCTAGATACTCCAATGTCACCGCGGGTATCTGTGAATTGATTATACGGTATGCATCAAACAATTTCAGATTCATAATACTCAATCCAACACAAAGAACCTCAAAGAGTGCCCCAAGATTTCTACCGGAGAAACAAATATGAGAACGTGCATCAACCCCTATGCATAGATTACCCCAATGTCACCTTGGGAATCCATGAGTTGAGTGCCAAAACACATATCAAGTGAATCAATATCAATGTTGGGGATATCGCTTATCGGGAATTTATCGGTCGACCCATGATAAGGGGTAAATCGGCCGGTTTATCGGCATATCGGCCGATTTATTACCATATCGGCTGATTTATCAGCTGATTTATCTTATCGGCCAGACAACGGTAAGCGATAAATCGGCCGATTTATCAGAATATGGGAAGATATCTCGAACAGTGATCAATATGATACCCCATTGTCACCATGGGTATTCATGGTAAGACATACATCAAGTGTTCTCAAATCCATAAAAGTATTCAATCCGATAAAACGAAATCTCAAAGGGAAAACTAAATTCATCACAACAAGATGCAGAGGGGAAAACACCATATGATCCAACTATATTAACCAAGCTCGCGATACATCAAGATCGTACCAACTCAAAAACACAAGAGAGAGGAGGGAGAGAGAGAGATTAAACACATAGCTACTGGTACAAACCCTCAGCCCTGAGGGTGGACTACTCCCTCCTCATCATGGTGGCCACCGAGATGATGAAGATGGCCACCGGTGATTATTTCCCCCTCCGGCAGGGTGCCGTAATGGGGTCTAGATTGGTTTTTCGTGGCTATAGAGGCTTGCAGTGGCAGAACTTCTGATCTAGGTTTCTTTTTTGGGGTTCTGGAATATTTGGGAATTTATAGGGTGAAGAGGCGGTGTGGGAGGCCACCGAGGTGGGCACAACCCACCTGGGTGCGCCTGGGCCTCCTGGCGCACC
This sequence comes from Thinopyrum elongatum, assembly GCA_011799875.1. NCBI lineage: Eukaryota > Viridiplantae > Streptophyta > Magnoliopsida > Poales > Poaceae > Thinopyrum > Thinopyrum elongatum. The sequence continues at coordinate 232,458,850 of CM022298.1, forward strand.
CTGGTGGGTTGTGCTCCCCTCGGAGCCCCCCTCTGGTACTTCTTTGGTTCATCAGGTGTCTTCTGGTCCAGAAAAATTCTCCAAAAAGTTTCGCTGCGTTTGGACTCCGTTTGGTATTGATTTTCTGCGAAGTAAAAAAAAGCAAAAAACAACAACTAGCATTTAGGACCTAAAATAAAAACAGCAAAGAAATGTTCACTAGGTCATATATAAGACCATATAGCTATGTGGATTTTTCTGCGTTTTTTTTAAATATATATATTTATTAGGTTTTTCGTATTTTTCGTATTTCTGGAAAAATCGTTTAAAAAAAACTTAGTTCGGGCCGACCGAACTGAGCCGCGCCCAGCCCAGCCGGCCCAAGCCGCCGCCGCCTCCGTCTCCGAGCTTGGGATAGAGTCCCGAGCAACCCTGACACCGCCGCCGTGTCCGCCTCGGGCACGCCTCCCACCTCGCCTCGCCTTGCCCCCTCCTCCAAGCCCGCCGCACCCCCCTCTTTATAAGCCGCCGCCCTGGCCCCTCTCTCCCCAACAGCAGCAGCAGCAGCAGCCGCCACCGCACTTCGCCGCCGCCGCTGCGCCTCGCCTCGCGTAGCCGCCGTCGCCCCGCTTAGCCACCGACGCCCGCGCCGTCGCCTCTCGCCCGAGCCACCGCCGCACTTCGTCGCCTCGCCTCGCCGCTCGCCCCGCCGCCGCTGGAGATCCGCCGCCGACGTCGAACCGTCGAAAATCGCCGGTAAAAACCACCGCCGAACCGCCCGGTTTTTCTTTTGTTTTTTTTTGTTTTTTTTAAAACCCGATTTATTATTTATTTTAGTTTTTAGCAAACGTTCGTTCGTTTAGGTTCTGTAGCGAACAGATTCATTACATTAGGTTCTGTAGCGAACGTTCGTTCAGTAGATTTTTCTTTTTATTTTAGTTTTTTGCCAGGGACCTATTCGCTAGGTTTATTTTACAGACCAGTCCCTGTTTTTCAAACTCTCATTACTTTTTGCTCGTTTTTCCAAATTCAACGAAACCAACGCCAAATTCTTCATCATGATCCCCTCTATCCATAGAACCAATCTAAAAATATTTTTGAAAGTTTTAAGTTTCGAATTCAAACAGATCTGAATTTAAACTTCGTTTGGCTATAAATTGAGCTTCGTAACTCCAATTGGAGTGATTCTTTTTGCAAATCGAAGCTCTTGATATATACTTTCTGTTGAGATCAAAACCACACAATTTTACTACTATTAAAATTTCATGATGTACAGAAGTTTTATTTGGATATTTTTGAAGTTTCATAAGTCTGTTCTTCGGATTTCTTTTTGATTCTTTGTTTGTGTGCTTATGTATGTTATTGTTTGCTTCGTTAGATTATCCGGAGTGCGAAGCTTGCTACTAAGAATCTCTAGGGTTTACTGATCATCAGCAAGGCAAGTTACACTTTGATCATACTTTTTCATACCCAGTTTTATTATGCATTAGTTTCACCCTCAAAGATTGCATGAGTAGGATTGGGAACATGTGGTTTTTGCTATGTAGTTCATGAGGTAGGAACCTATTACCTTTGATCACCGCGGGAATATACGTTATGCTCATAATTGCTTAGCCATGCTCGTAGACGGGGATTGGTATGTGAGATTCATGAAAGTTGCGAGAGTAATAACAACTAAGGGAAACTTAAGGTGGCAACTTTAACACACAACTGGGTGGATTGTTTGGGGCACCTGGAGAAACCAGTGCTTGCCCAAGGGAATCCCGAAGTACCCGTGTGATTACCCTAGGTCCGCCACCCAGTCTCAAAGGGATCATATAATTGTTCATGCCTAGAAACTTCCGTGTGCAGCCAGAAGCCATTATGGGCTCTGGCATAGTTGAGTAAGTTGTGTGATCTCTTTCAGTGGTGGACTAGCAGATGTAGGCGAAAGTAGGTGTACCAGTCTACCCAGAGTAAAGAGTTAATGCTTCAGAAAGGCTATGTCTCGATCTTCCGATCATGGATGCGGTCGAGTCTTGTGGGGAAAAGTGCGCAAACCTCTGCAGAGTGTACAAACTAATCATGATTAGCCGTGTCCCCGGTTATGGACATCTTGAGTATTTGGTATTTGAATTATTGGTTGATCTCATCATTCTATTTAATTAATGAATTGGGTTATTATTATTACTTGGTAATTTTGGGATTGAGTTGGAGGAACCCTCTCAGTAATGACATAAACTTGGTAGTAAATAAAATCTATTCCTTTGTTGTAGGGAAAAATTAGCTTTATGCAAAATTAAACTTAGAGCCTCCACCAGCCAAATATGCATGTAGTGGTAGATATTGTTCATCATTGCTCTATAGTGTGATTTTGCCAGCATATTCCATGTGCTGACCTACACGGCTGCAACGTCTCATGTTGCAGAGTTTTCAAACGAGGATTAAGGTGCGATAGGTCGTTGTCATGCACTCAGTTTTGTCGTGGAGTTGGATGGACTCATTTATCTTCGAAGCTTCCGCAGTTATTTTATTTTAGTTGGCCTTCAGCCATATTTATGTAATAAATACTCTTTATGAGGATCTTGATGTAATAAGTGTGTGATTGAACTCTGTTATAAATCATCGAGTACTGTGTGTGTCAGCATACCGATCCAGGGATGACACTTAAGCACAGAGACTTCGATCCATTGGGATCGGGTCGCTACAAGATGGTATCAGAGCACACGCTGACTGTAGGACGTGACCACTAGGAAAAGCCATAGGATACTCTTCTCTATTCATTTCTAATCCTTCTCTATTTCTACACTATAGATGTCGGACCCCAGGAACAAGTTCACTCAACCTGATGACGACACCCCTTTCGGACAACACTTGAAGGAAGTCATGAAGTACCTGAACGTCGGCCTACCAAGCTTCACCGGAACCTTCACTGCAACTTTACCAGAAGAGGAGCGCTGGAGGATCAAAGTTTGTGTTCCTGGAAGGACTTTTGCACCAACTACCGAGCCCATCGTGTTTACCTTTGATGCACCAACGTGGAGCTTAGGAATGAGCATGGCCGCCCACATCACCTTTGGACGCATTTGCGAGGTGTACTACCAGGATCTCGAAGACACCGTCTACCAGATATGTGGATGTCGGGATGAGCAATGGGAGATGATTCGCACCAGGAAGGATGGATCTATTGCGGTATACATACAGGAGATGGATCAGCACATTCGTCGATATGAGAATCAGATGTGCGCTATCATGAAGAAGACCAAGAAGGTGATGACCCGGAATTTGGAGCTAGAGGATGAACTCAAGGCCACTCGCGATGGATATGAAGAGGAAATTGCTGTGCTCCTGGAGCATAATGAAGACCTGAAGAAGAAGCTAGGAATACCCGTGGTGAAACCAGTACCTGAAGTGGACATTCGTTCAGAAGACTACATCTTACTAGATGACACAGACACAGACACTGATGATGAAGATGAAGACAGTGATGATGATGAGGACAGTGATGAATATGAAGACAAAGCTGGTGCTGATATTATGGAGTCTTCCACCGATCAAAACTTCTAGTCGACCACCATATTACTATTAGAGCCCTTCCAAGTAGTTAGAAATCGTTCGTGAGATTTTGTAATAGTAGCTTAGATCGATTGTGTGAATCTTGTTTGAAATTGAGTGGTGTGAATTGAATATGTTTGTCTCATATGCATATGGGTAGTGAAATCTCTCATTAGACCTTATTCTATACTGTTTTCTCACCCCTCTAACCCATCAGATGCCTCCGAGACGTGACCCCGGATTCACTTTCCCGCCAGAGCTCACCCAGTTGATCCAACAGCAGAATGCCTTGATGCAGATGCTCATCCAGAACCAAGGCAAAAACAACAACCCACTGCCACCACCCCAGTTGACAACCTAGCCCATTTCCTAAGATTGAATCCACCGGTGTTCTCTACCAGCACCGAGCCGATTGTTGCTGATGATTGGCTCCGCAAGATCGGAAGGGAGCTAACAACTGCTGGATGCACAGATGCGGAGAAAGTGTGCTTTGCCGCACATCAGCTTGATGGACCCGCCGCCTCTTGGTGGGAGAATTTCACCACCACCTACCCCATTGCTACAGTTACATGGGATTAGTTTCAGCAGACCTTCCGCACCGCACATGTCTCAGCTGGAGCCATGAGTTTGAAGAAGCATGAGTTCTGCAACTTACGCCAGGGGAATTGTACTGTGGGGCAGTATGTGGATGAGTTCAGCAAGTTAGCTCGCTATGCCTCAGATGATGTGGCCACAGATGCCGCAAAGCAGGAGAAATTTCTTGAGGGACTCAATGATGAGCTGAGTATGCAGTTGATGGTGGCAACTTTCAACAACTACTAGGAGCTGGTAGACAGGGCCATCATGATTGAAGGCAAGCAACAGCAGATAGAGAGCCGCAAGCGAAAGTATGGACAGGGGAAGTACAACTCTGGAGTTCAGCAGAAGCCCCGCTATTCCCCGTACTCGGGAGGACACACTCATCATAACCATGGAGGACATAGCCATGGAGGCCATTCTCACAATGGAGGAAATTCAAACAACCATAGTGGCCCTAAGAATGGCAATGGGAATGGAGGTAACAACAGTCAGAGCCGTTCCAACCCCGCGACACCCGCAAAGAAAGATCTGAGTCACATTACCTATTTCAAGTGCGGGAAGACCAGACACTACGCCACTGAATGTCCTGAGGCAAAGGATGGTAATGGCAATGGAAGCTCATGAAAGAAGCCCAATCCTTTCACCAGAGGTCAGGTGAATCACGTCAACGTGGAGGAAATTGACGAGCAGCCCGACGCAGTGGTTGGTAAGTTTTTAATTAATACATTTACAGCCCTTGTTCTTTTTGACATTGGTGCATCGCATTCATTCATATCAAGGGGGTTTGTGGACAAGTTTAAGTTGCCAACCGTAGCCCTTAAGTCACCTATGTTAGTGAGCTCACCAGGAGCGAAGTATATGGCTAGCCGAGGATGTTTTCAGTTGCCATTGACCATAGGTAGGCATGTTTTTCCCACAGACCTCATTATCCTAGAATCACAAGGATTGGATGTGATACTAGGCATGGATTGGCTATCCAAGTACAAGGGAAACATCGATTGTGCTAGTAAGTCGATTCTTCTCATCACCCTAGAGGGGAAACGGATCAAGTATGTGTCTAGGCATGCGCCAAGGAGGACTCAAGTAAATTCCCTTTCGGAAGTTGTTCAGGACGAAGTACCAGTTGTGAAGGAGTATCCCGATGTATTCCCGGAGGAACTACTAGGCATGCCAGCAGACCGAGACATAGAGTTTTTGATCGAGTTGTTGCCAGGCACCGGACCAATATCCAAGAGACTGTATCGGATGTCCGCGAATGATCTAGAGGAAATTAAGAAGCAGATTAAGGAATTATTGGAGAAAGGTTATATTCGACCAAGTTCATCACCATGGGAAGCCCCAGTGCTTCTAGTTAAGAAGAAGGATGGATCCTTGAGAATGGTTGTTGATTATCGTGCGTTGAATGAGGTGACGATCAAGAACAAATATCCTCTACCAATGATCAATGATTTGTTTGACCAGTTGCAGGGAGCTAAAGTTTTCTCCAAGGTCGATCTTCGATCAGGATATCACCAGCTGAAGATCCGGGAGCAGGATATACCTAAAACAGCTTTTACCACAAGGTATGGGCTGTATGAGTACACGGTCATGTCCTTTGGTTTGACTAACGCCCCTGCCTATTTTATGAGTATGATGAACAAGGTGTTCATGGAATTCTTGGATAAGTTTGTTGTGGTATTCATTGATGATATATTGGTCTACTCAAAGAATGAAGAAGAACACAAGGAACATTTGCGCTTGGTTCTCGAGAAGCTCAGGGAACATCAGCTATACGCCAAGTTCAGCAAATGCGAGTTTTGATTGAAGGAAGTTGGATTTCTCGGACATGTTATATCAGGAGAAGGTATAGCAGTAGACCCTTCCAAGGTTCAATCCATCACCAAATGGTTGTCACCCACCTCAGTTGGAGAGATACATAGTTTCCTTGGACTCGCAGGATATTATCGGAGGTTTATTGAGAATTTCTCCAAGATCGCGAAGCCCATGATGGAATTATTAAAGAAAGACATCAAGTTTAATTGGACCGAGGATTGTGAGGCCAGTTTTTAGGAGTTGAAGAAACGTTTGGTTATAGCCCCAGTGCTAATTCTTCCGAACATACGCAAGGATTTCCAAGTTTATTGCGACGCTTCACGACAAGTACTTGGAGGCGTTCTTATGCAAGAAGGAAGAGTTGTTTCATATACCTCACGACAACTCCGACCTCATGAGTTGAATTATGCCACACACGATTTGGAGTTAGCAGCCGTAGTGCATGCGCTCAAGACCTGGAGGCATTTTCTTACTGGAAATCGTTGTGATGTTTACACGGATCATAAGAGTTTGAAATACATCTACAAACAGAAGGAGTTGAACCTCAGGCAAAGGAGATGGTTGGAGCTCATAAAGGATTATGACATGAGACTGCATTATCATCCAGGAAAGGCCAATGTGGTGGCAGATGCTTTGAGCCGCAAGAGTTATGTTAATACTCTCATAACCGGAGGTTTACCTCAGGAGTTAGCTGTTGATCTCCGAGAACTTCGCTTGGAGATAGTTTCGAGAGGTTTCGTTGCAGCATTGGAAATTCAGTCCACTTTGTTGGGAAGAATCCGAGAAGCCCAGAAGACGGACAACGAAATTGCAGAGATAAAGGGAAGGATGAGTAACGGAAAGGCTAAAGGTTTTCGTGAGGATGAGCACGAAACTTTATGGTTTGAGGATCGCATCTATGTGCCCGATGACCCAGAGATCAGGAAGTTAATACTTTAGGAGGCTCATGATTCGCCTTACTCGATCCACCCAGGCAACACCAAGATGTATCTAGACTTGAAGGAAAGTTTCTGGTGGACAGGTATGAAGAAGGATGTTGCCGAGTATGTAGCAGTATGCAATGTATGTCAAAGAGTTAAGGCAGAGCATCAGAAACTAGCAGGATTACTTCAGCCTTTGCCGATACCCGAATGGAAGTGGAATAAGCTTGGCATGGATTTCATCACCGGATTGCCCAGGACTCGTTCAAGATATGACTCCATCTGGGTTGTAGTTGATCGCTTGACTAAAGTGGCTCACTTCATCCCCGTGAACACCACTTATACGAGTGCTAAGTTGGCCAAGATATACATGACCAGGATCGTATGTCTGCATGGAGTTCCGAGGACCATCATATCAGATAGAGGAACATAGTTTACGTCGAAGTTTTGGAATCAGCTACACGAAACTTTGGGTACCAGGCTAGAGTTCAGTACAGCCTTTCATCCGCAGACAGATGGGCAGACCGAGAGAGTCAACCAAATTCTGGAAGACATGTTGAGAGCTTGTGCGCTAGACTATGGGTCTAGTTGGGATGATAATTTGCCTTGCACAGAGTTCTCATATAACAACAGCTATCAAGCTAGTTTGAATATGGCCCCTTTCGAAGCTTTGTATGGAAGGAGGTGCAGGACACCTTTGATGTGGGATGAAGTTGGAGATCAAAAATTGTTCGGACCAGATTTAATCAGAGATTCTGAGGAGAAGGTCAAGTTGATCTGTGATAGACTCAAGATAGCCCAGTCTAGGCAAAAGAGTTATGCCGATACTAAAAGCAAAGAGGTAACCTATGAAGTCGGAGACCGAGCATATCTACGTGTATCGCCACTTCGAGGAGTTAAATGATTTGGAGTCAAAGGAAAGTTAGCACCATGATTTGTGGGGCCATACAGAGTCTTGGAACGTATGGGTGAAGTTGCCTACAAGTTGGAATTACCCGAAGGTCTGTCAGGAGTTCATGATGTGTTTCACGTTTCCAAGTTGAAGAAGTGCCATGCAGAGATGGCCGATATTCCTCTTAGATGATACCGTGCCATTGGAGGCAATTCAGTTGGAAAGTGACTTGACTTATGAGGAGAAACACGTCAAGATTCTCGAGTTCGCCAACCGAGTTACCCGTAGCAAGGTCATCAAGTTCTGCAAGGTACAGTGGAGTCACCATACCGAGGAGGAAGCCACCTGGGAACGAGAAGAAGACCACCGAAAGGACCACCCACACCTATTTGCTAGCCAACCCGAATCTCGAGGGCGAGATTCATCTTAAGGGGGGCAGGTTTGTAACATCCCAATTTTCAATTTGGATGTTTATAATTAGATCATTCATATGCATCCATGATTTATGCATTTTTGCCTTCAGTTGTTTTATTTGAATATTGATCCAAGGGGCCTTAAGCAACTCAAGGACCAATTGAGAGAGTTGGAGGTTTTCCCAAAAATCCATTTTTGAATTTTCAAAATTTGGCAAATTGGATCAAGTTGTTTTATTCAAAATTGTTTTTCCAATTATTTCAAATAAATAAAATAAAGAGAGAAGATAAAAGGACTTCTTCAAAAACAGCAAAGAAATATTGGAAATTTAATTTTGAATAAAAATATATTTTATTTGATTTTATTTGCAAGTTTATTTATTTTATTAGTACTAAAATGTTTGTTTTTATTTTAGGCATTTAGGTCCAGAAAAATGTTCACTAGGTCATATATAAGACCATATAGCTATGTGGATTTTTCTGGAATTTTTTTAAAAATATATATTTATTAGGTTTTTCGTATTTTTTGTATTTCTGGAAAAATCGTTTAAAAAAAACTTAGTTCGGGCCGACCGAACAGGGCCACGCCCAGCCCAGCCGGCCCAAGCCGCCGCCGCCTCCGTCTCCTAGCTCGGGACAGAGTCCCGAGCAACCCCGACATCGCCGCCGTGTCCGCCTCAGGCACGCCTCCCGCCTCGCCTCGCCTTGCCCCTCCTCCAAGCCCGCCTCACCCCCCCTCTTTATAAGCCGCCGCCCCGGCCCCTCTCTCCCCAACAGCAGCAGCAGCAGTAGCCGCCGCCGCCGCCGCACTTCGCTGCCGCCGCTGCGCCTCGCCTCGCGTAGCCGTCGACGCCCGCGCCGTCGCCTCTCGCCCGAGCCGCCACCGCACTTCGTCGCCTCGCCTCGCCGCTCGCCCCGCCGCCGCCGGAGATCCGCCGCCGACGTCGAACCATCGAAAACCGCCGGTAAAAACCGCCACCGAACCGCCCGGTTTTTTTCAGTTTTTCTTTAAAACCCGATTTATTATTTATTTTAGTTTTTAGCGAACGTTCTTTCGTTTAGGTTCTGTAGCGAACAGATTCATTAGATTAGGTTCTGTAGCGATCGTTCGTTCAGTAGATTTTTATTTTTATTTTAGTTTTCTGCCAGGGACCTATTCGCTAGGTTTATTTTACAGATCAGTCCCAGTTTTTCAAACTCTCATTACTTTTTGCTCATTTGTCCAAATTCAACGAAACCAACGCCAAATTCTTCATCATGATCCCCTCTATCCATAGAACCAATCTAAAAATATTTTTGAAAGTTTTAAGTTTCGAATTCAAACAGATCTGAATTTAAACTTCGTTTGGCTATAAATTGAGTTTCGTAACTCCAATTGGAGTGATTCTTTTTGCAAATCGAAGCTCTTAATATATACTTTCTGTTGAGATCAAAACCAAACAATTTTACTACTGTTAAAATTCCGTGCTGTACAGAAGTTTTATTTGGATATTTTTGAAGTTTCATAAGTCTGTTCTTCGGATTTCTTTTTGATTCTTTGTTTGTGTGCTTATGTATGTTATTGTTTGCTTCATTAGATTATCCGGAGTGTGAAGCTTGCTACTACGAATCTCTAGGGTTTATCGATCATCAGCAAGGGAAGTTACACTTTGATCATACTTTTTCATACCCATTTTTATTATGCATTAGTTTCACCCTCAAAGATTGCATGAGTAGGATTGGGAACATGTGGTTTTTGCTATGTAGTTCAAGAGGTAGGAACCTATTACCTTTGATCACCCCGGGAATATACGTTATGCTCATAATTGCTTAGCCATGCTCGTAGACGGGGATTGGTATGTGAGATTCATGAAAGTTGCGAGAGTAATAACAACTAAGGGAAACTTAAGGTGGCAACTTTAACACACAACTGGGTGGATTGTTTGGGGCACCTGGAGAAACCAGTGCTTGCCCAAGGGAATCCCGGAGTACCCGTGTGATTACCCTTGGTCCGCCACCCAGGCTCAAAGGGATCATATAATTGTTCATGCCTAGAAACTTCCATGTGTAGCCACAAGCCATTATGGGCTCTGGCATAGTTGAGTAAGTTGTGTGACCTCTTTCAGTGGTAGACTAGCAGATGTAGGGGAAAGTAGGTGTACCGGTCTACCCAGAGTAAAGAGTTAATGCTTCAGAAAGGCTATGTCTCGATCTTCCGATCATGGATGCGGTCGAGTCTTGTGGGGAAAAGTGCGCAAACCTCTGCAGAGTGTACAAACTAATCATGATTAGCCGTGTCCCCGGTTATGGACATCTTGAGTATTTGGTATTTGAATTATTGGTTGATCGCATCATTCTATTTAATTAATGAATTGGGTTATTAATATTACTTGGTAATTTTGGGATTGAGTTGGAGGAACCCTCTCAGTAATGACATAAACTTGGTAGTAAATAAAATATATTCCTTTGTTGTAGGGAAAATTAGCTTTATGCAAAATTAAACTTAGAGCCTCCACCAGCCAAATATGCATGTAGTGGCAGATATTGTTCATCATTGCTCTATAGTGTGATTTTGCCAGCATATTCCATGTGCTGACCTACACGGCTGCAACGTCTCATGTTGCAGAGTTTTCAGACGAGGATTAAGGTGCAATAGGTCGTTGTCATGCACTCAGTTTTGCCGTGGAGTTGGATGGACTCATTTATCTTCGAAGCTTCCGCAGTTATTTTATTTTAGTTGGCCTTCAGCCATATTTATGTAATAAATACTCTTTATGAGGATCTCGATGTAATAAGTGTGTGATTGAACTCTGTTATAAATCCTCAAGTACTGTGTGTGTCAGCATACCGATCCAGGGATGACACTTAAGCACAGAGACTTCGATCCATTGGGATCTCGTAGCTACAACATGGTACTCGTGGTAGAACGAGAAGCGGAGGGCCACAAATTCTGGGTGCAAAAGCCAGTCTACTATGTATCAGAAGTCCTTACCCCGTGCAAATTCCGGTATCCACAAAATCAGAAGATAGCCTACATGGTTTTCATGGCATCCCGAAAACCCCAACACTACTTTCAAGAGCGTTCAGTCATAGTAGCATCCGAGGTACCATTAAATGACATCATCAACAGCAGGGATGCCACAGGCCGCATTACCAATTGGGCCATAGACTCCTTCCCTTCGAAATTGTGTACAAGCCATGCCGAGCTATCAAGTCTCAAGTATTGGCCGATTTTCTGGCCGAATAGACAGAAGCCGAGCTCCCCCGGGAATACAATACATACTCACATTGGACAATGTACTTTGATGGCTCCAAGATGTTATCTGGACTAGGGGCTGGGGTGATCCTTACATCCCCCATAGGCAACAATATCCGGTATGTACTGCAGATAATATACGCGGGTTCTAACAACGCAGCCGAGTACGAAGCCCTGTTGCATGGTCTTCGGATGGCAACGTCAATGGGCGTACATCGGCTCGAGGTGCGGGGAGACTCTAACCTCGCCATCTCCCAAATCAACGGTGAATTCGATGCCAAAGACCAAAAAATGGCGGCATACCGAAATGTCGTCCTTAAAATATCAGCCCCGTTCGAAGGGTTAGAATTTCACCATGTCTCTAGAGACAGCAATCAGTAGTGTGGCATCCGTGGTGTGGCAGGACGGGGACAAGGAAGCGGCAGCCAATGGCCCCAAACAAATCGTCCCGTCGGCCATTAAGCCAGACGATGACATCATAGGTGGTTCGGTGCTTGAAGAAACATCTTCGGCTCAAGAAGTCATGGCTGCAATCGCCCCATGGACTAAGCCCTTCCTTGCCTACCTTCTATGGCAGGAGCTCCCCGATGATCAGACCGAGGCACGGCGCATAGTCCGGTGCTCTAAAGCCTACAAGGTCCACAAGGGTGAGCTGTACAAGCAAAGCACTACCGGAGTCCTCTAGAGATGCATATCTAAAGAGGAGGGGCAGCAACTTTTGGCTGAGATACACACTAGCATGGGTGGCCACCACGCAGTAGCTCGGGCCCTGGTAAGCAAGGCCTTCCGAGCAGGGTTTTTCTAGCCCACCGCTCACGAGACGACCGTACTCTAGTCCAACATGGTCGAACCACTTAAAGGGAGGACCAAGAAAAAGAAATACTTACTAGTTATGGTTGACAAATTCACTAAATGGATCGAGGCAAAACCAGTAATGTCAGCAAAGTCCGTACCAGTCATCGACTTTATATCCGGCGTGGTGCACCATTACGGTGTCCCTCACAGCATAATAACGGATAATGGATCCAACTTTACAGCCCATGTGGTCAAAGACTGGTGTGCTAAATTGGGCATCAAGCTCGACTATGCTTTGGTGTATCACTCGCAGACCAATGGACAGGTTGAATGAGCCAATGGACTAATCATGAGCGACATAAAGCCTCGTTTAGTCCACTCCCTGAAAGAATCTGATTGTCACTGGGTGGAGGAGCTTGACTCCATGTTATGGGGACTGCGCACCACCCCCAACCGGTCAACGGGATACACTCCTTTTTTCATGGTGTACGGTGCAGAAGCAGTCCTCTCATGCGACCTATTCATGACACGCCTAGAGTGCGCATGTACGTAGAAAAGGAAGCCGAGTTGGATAGGCAGGATGACTTGGATGCCTTGGAAGGAAAGCACGACATAGCTAGGGCTCGCTCCACATTCTATCAACAGCAGGCCCGGCGCTACCAGAGCAGGGAAGTTCGGGCGAAGGCATACAACATAGGCGAACTCATCCTCCGTCTCCCCGAGAAGCGGAAGAACAAGCTCTCGCCCAAATGGGAGGGTCCCTTCATAATTGATGAAGTGCTAGCAGGAGGAGCATATCGTCTTCGCAACCCAGCGGATAGTCGCCTCGAGCCAAACCCATGGAACGCAGCTCGGCTTCGGTGCTTCTACGGCTAGTCCGGTGTTGTCACCTTAACTAGCCTTTTATATAATTTCCTCTTTTTACCTTTTACTTTTTGGGAGTTAGCGCCTCCCGGGCTATGTTCGGATAAACTGAACTGCATTAGGCCCTTTGAGCATACATTTTCAAATGTACTACCCGGATCTACCTAGGGGCTCCTTTAAAGAAGCCAATCAATATACTTTTCATGCACATATTCGCCTTTGTCGTGTTTGCACCCTTCCCGTACAATTTTAAGCCATCATATGCACCAATTTGACTTAAGTTTTTGCCAAGCTGGGTTGCCTAGCTCCTATGCTTACCCCCTATGTTCCCGATTGTTCGGCTAGGGGGTAAAGGGAGCACCTCTGATATTGCTACGACTAGGTCAGCCGTGTACGTACCTCAGACGGGTGAAGCCGAAAGCTAGCGTTCTTAAGAAAATAATGGGTCGGCCACGGGGGAAGTGAAAATAATTAGGTGTTCAACACCACAATCCTGGGGTTCGGTTCCCAAAATGATTAACACTGGCATACTATAGGTATCCGGATATAACGTCTCTGGTTAACATGATAAACCCATGGAGGAACTATTTTCTTCGGAAGATGTTTCTTATGTTACAAAGTAATATAACATAACTCTCCGCGCTCGCTTTTGTCTGTTTACACCAAATGGCCAGATTGCCTGGTTACCCGAAGTGATTTCCTATTGCCTCAGGTCACATAGTACGGAACACTCCCCGACCACTGGTCGGGGAGGCGGAAGCCGATGGACGGTTAAGACAACGTTTATAGTGCGGATCGAGAATGCTTGATGTAAAGTACATAACTACATAGAATCAAACACATTACTCCTTATCAATATTGTCTATCAAGCTATCTAGGGCACAGTCCTCCTGGGAGTACCGAGCCGCAGGCATCACTTGGTCATATACCAAATGAAGAGGTATTTCTTGCCCATCCGGCCCTGTCGGTCCAACACGGGCCATACGCTCTAGCTCGAGTTTGGTAAAATGGGTCTTCACCATAGCCCATGCCTCTCGCGCTCCCTCCCGATAGGCTGATATCTTCCATATCTCGAAGCATCGCCATGCTCCTTTAAAATGATTGGCCAGTTCGGCCATCCCGTCTAGAGGCATCTCGGTCGGCCACAATGCCTTGACCACGCTCTTTATAGCTTTTCGAGCTCTCTCGTGGACAATGGACAGCTCCTTTAAAAGATTACCCCAAAACGAGTCAAATTCTTCCTCGGGGCGCTCGGTCAGGATACCTAAACACCAGGCAGGGCATGTTCTTAATGTTCGTGCCTTACAAATATCTATGTAATCATAAGTTGAAATATCACTTACCAAACATGCCACCTTTCAATCTCTGGTTCTCCTCAAGTGCTTGCACTAACTGAGTTTTCAAACTCTCGAGTTCTTTGGCATGCTGTTGGTTTTCTGCCTTCAGCTTGTTGTTCTCCTCATGGCTTCGTTTTAGCACTCGAAGGCTGGCTTCATGCTGTGACTCGGTGTACCTTTGAGATTCTTTGGCAGCATCCAGGTCCTTTTGTAGTTAACCTATGGATTCAGCTGCTATAAGGAAAACTTGTGTTAAACAAGGTACCTTGACATAATTCATGTGTTTTAAAGCTTTTTCCTCACCACGGGTTTCGCTGGTGAACTTCTTGACTGCCTCTAGTTCGGCTTTTGCATCAGCCAACTATGTTCGATTCAATTTAAGGTCCTCGGACAGTTTCTTGTTCTGGTCCCTCGAAGCCTAAAAAATACCACAAATACATATAGTCACAGATCCTTAACTCGGCCGTCCCACCCGAATCAAGGCTCGGGGCTACTGGGTTAGGATTTATGTTCATTTGTCAAAACCTATCTCGTACCTACATGTTGATGGACAGAAGGTTGGCAGTCCCCTCAAGGCATGTTCGGACTGCTCCGAGGTATGCGTCTACCGAATTTAAAGCTCTGAATTCCTCATCAGAAAAAGCGACATGACGCAGGGATTCCTTCCGTCGTCGATGATTCATCACACTTTCAACTTCGAAATTGGTGACTGAGACATCCTCAGGATCCTCTAAAGGCTGATCTGCGGCGGAATCTCCTGCATTAACCCCTGCCTGTGCCGAGGATCTCGGATTACGCCCTGACACCTCCTTGATGTCTTCGGACGGTGGTGGCATTGCCTTTCCTCTGCAGGTCCCATTAAATGTCACTAGAGCCCGTAGCGGCGAGGTGAATAATGATCTGATTGCAATCTCAATTATATTGCCGTTTGGCCGAAGGTACGGTCGATGTGGCCCCCGCGACTGCCTTGCCCTTGGAAGCTCCATTCTTGGCTGATGACGGAATATTCGGCACCGTCCCCGTTAGTGTTCGGCGTGAGGTACGACGACCCTTGGGAGTAGAAGTCAGCATACCCGGAGTGGCACGAGGCAAACACCCTGTTTGAGAAGAGGCCTTCTTGCTACTTACGGCGGAAGAGGGGAAGGGCCCAGGGTGATCTGCTATAAGGGCCACCTCGGAACCATCAAGGCTCTCCTGGAAGAAGACCCCGTCTTCAAAATCACTGGACGTCTCTGGGTCCTCGTGAAATCCCGGGTCATCATCTTGGGATGGCCCTCCTGTTAGGGAGACGGGCACTGATGGTCTCGACCTGGCGCCTCCAATTCAATTCAGAAAAACAGTAGATTCGGTCAGTATACGGATGTAATGTCCAGGCTGTGAAAACAAAAAATGAACTTACCCATTCAATGGGGTTGTAGCTTGCATAGCCGTTCCAGTTCCTTGGATGAGCGAACTTTTCTTCCTCTCTTTTAAAGAGACTAGCTAATATGGCAGCCATCGCTGCTTGGTTATCCGGCCCCTACCGCTTGTAACGGGTCGCGTCATTTATCCCATTGTAGCACCACAGGGGGTGCATCCTTTGTTGAAGAGGTTGCACGCATCAGGTAATGGCGGTGGCCATCACATCAACGATAGTTAATTTGCTGTGGGCCAGCAGCCTCACCTTGGCGGCCAAGCACTGCACTTCGGCGATTTCTCCTTGAGAAGGGCTTTTTGGTCGCCAGTTGAACTGCTTCTTTAGCGGAACGCCCGAATATTCGGGCAAACCCCTCCGAACTGGTTCGGATAAGGGAACATCTTCAATATAAAACCATTCGAAGGTCCACTCTTTGGAATCCTTCTTCAGGGTCCCAATGGGATACCCTGTCCCAGATATTCGCCATACTTCGGCTCCGCATACTTCAAAATTCGGCCCCCCATGGGTGCGGGGGGCGAGGCAGAAATATTTCCTCCATAACTCAAAACGAGCCTCACAACCCAGGAACATCTCGCAAAGGGCGATGAGGGAGTCATGGATTAAGGGGTCCTCGGGGCGACGGCCCGTTGTACATGGGCCGGACTGGTGGAGCCGTGTGGTGACCGGAGACCTATGAAGCCGTGGTGTGCCCTCCAAGTTTAGGGTGGACGAGATCTCTTTCCCTCTTGTTGTAATCTATCTTCGGTAAACCCTCCCTATCGGTGTCTATATAAACCGAGGGTTGTAGTCATTAGGGTTAGAGATATATTCATCACCCCATAGACATAGGGTTTAGCTCATGCTGATCTCGAGGTAGATCTACTCTGTAAACTCCTTCATATATTCAATACAATCAAGCAGGACATAAGGTTTTACCTCTTCGAGAGGGCCCGAACCTGGGTAAACACGGTGTTCATCATCCCCTGTTATCCATTGATCCTAGATCCACAGCTTGGGACCCCCTACCCCGAGGTCTGCCGATTTTGACACCGACATTGGTGCTTTCATTGAGAGTTCCGCTGTACGATCACCGGTAGGATCGATGGCTCAACCAGTCGATGGAGACCGCACCCATGCCGAGGGCCTTACCGCCCCTGGTCACCTCCTCGTCTTCAGCAGCATATTAGTGCGCACCGACCCCACTGATCGTCTCAACCAGATCGGAGGCCTCACCCCTATCGAAGGATTCATCAGTTCAGGGGCATCGACACCAGGACCAGCAAACTCACAAAAGTCTGGTATTTTTCAAAGTCCGGCCCCGAAACCCAACCCCAACGGGCCGCCCTCACAGCCTCCCGTCGAGTCACCGGAGTGTTCAGCACCCCTATGTGCCCAGCCGGCAGATCAATTGGCAGATTTGTTCCGCGCAATGGGAATTTCTGTTATCAGGCCCATAGCCTATGACCGGATCGGGCTTAAACCTGATAACCGATAAATAAACACCCCTCCGGTCACGCACCTCATCGCCATGGTCGAAGAGGCCCAGGAGGGGCCACAGCCATGTAAGCTGAAGATGGTGTACACTCGAATCTCCAGCTCGGAGTCAGACACCAGCCCAGATGTACGTCTGGACACAACACCTAACATAAGTCCCGGCCCTGAGCCTATCCGGCTGCACATCAGTTCGGATCCGAGTCCTATGCGGTCAGAACCAGACATGCCCCAACCTCCCATCAAGGATAGTTCGGATCCGCGGCAGGGGGGAATTCTCGAAATTTTCCCACCCACCCACCACGCAGAATACTCCTCGGATTCGAGAAGCCCGGACATATGGGACTTCATGTATGTCAAACAGCTGCCAAACGAAACAGTCCATCATTATTGGGCTAGATTCCTCCTAGTAAAAAACAGGATGGCACCTTGCTGTGACAAAGAAATAGTTAAAGCCTTCCAGTTCAACTGCAGGGATGAGGGCCTCTTAAACGCCCTCGCGTGCCACCGAATTCAAATCTTCACCGAACTATTAGACATGGTGCGCAAATACTGTGCCATGGAGGACACATGGAGGGCGCAATAGCTGAGCATGGGACTATATCCCACCGCCCATCATGGAAAGCCTCGCCTTAAACGAACCAATACAAATCGGTCACCGGAGCGCGAGCCCAATGAAAAGAAGGCCAAGCCCAGATCGGTGTTAGATGAGTTGCTGGATAAACCATGCCCAATACATTCGGTCTTGCTAGACGGAAACCCAACCCACAGACTTCGAGCCTGCTGGGTGGTAAGACAAATGGCTAAACACGGCGAATCAATCTTGGGCCTTAAACCCCCAGATAAACAGTCCTCAGCTTCATCACGGGACCACAATGTCCTCACGGTATATGAGACATTCACCTCAAATAGCAAAAGGAAAAAGGCTCTTCGGGAGCTCAGCCAGATATATCAAGTGACAGCCGCACACCCATGGACAAATACTCCTATCACCTTTAACGAGAAGGATGAGCCAGGCACCCGTATCAGCCACGCACCAGCCGCACTGGTCCTCGACCCCATCATCGATGGTTTCCGGCTCACTAAAGTACTAATGGACGGAGGCAACGGCCTCAATCTCATTTACGAGGATACACTCGATAAGATGCAATTCAATAGGTCTCGCATCGAACACAGTAACACCACATTCTGAGGTATAATACCCGGTAGGGAGGCACACTACTCGGGGCGCATAACCCTCGATGTTGTGTTCAGCACACCCGATAACTACAGATCCAAACCCTTGCTATTCCACATTGTACCGTTCTGCAGCGGATACCATGCCCTTCTAGGACGTGAGGCATTCTCGAAATTTCAGGCCATACCACATTACGGGTATATGAAACTCAAAATGCCAGGGCCCAATGGGGTAATTTCACTCAAAAGTGACCCAAGCAGATCCTTGAGAGCCGAAAATAAAACTGCATCCCTTGCCCTAGAGGCACTATTCGAAGCCCTCGCAACCGAAGAATTGACAACTTTATGCACTACTGTCGACAGGGACGACGTGGTTCTCAGTAAAAGACAAAAATCCACGTCATTCAAGCCAGTCGATGAAATAGTAAAGTTTTAAGTGCATCCAACAGATCCCAACAAAACGGCGTCCACAGGAGCACAGCTAGACCTCGCAATCGAAGAAGCATTAAGGACATTCCTGCGCGAAAATTGGGACATATTCGCCTAGCACCCCTCGGACATGCCAGGAATCCCATGGAGGAAAGCAGAGCACAGCCTCAACATTCTAAAAGGCTTTAAGCCAGTGAAGCAGACCCTGCATCGGTTTTTGGAACCTAAACGACAAGCCATGGGCGAAGAACTCGCAAAACTGTTGGAGGCCGGATTCATCCGTGAGACCAAACACCCCGAGTGGTTAGTGTGGCGCTCCGCCTGATTACCACTATAGCCAGACGGTCGCCACGCATACCAGCCCAGGAAATCACTCGGGCATGCGCGTTTACAACAAGTATCATGAACACATGCATTTCTATTAATGGATATATATGTCTTACATGATATATATTACAGAGGTGATGGCAGTGGAAATGCTCTATCTAACACAACATTGTCTGGTGCGGCTCCAATCCACAGGGATTTGACTGGGTTACGCTCCTAGCCCGCGAATGCTCCGGCTCCTCATCGATGGACGACGGATCCTTATGTGAACCTGGCCACATTGAAGGCCGCTGAGTACTTTTGAATGTACTCGCAAGCAAACCAAACTAACATATACACCAAGCAAAGCAATCCATGGCATTCAAGCATGCATTTGTTATTAGGGCAATATTAAATTATCATGGCATGGCATAACTAGCTAGCAATATTAATTATCATGTCATAACAGGAGTATCCAGTGTGATACTAAGAAAGTAAAGCATGGCAAGTAAATAATCCATACTCCGAACATTCTCAGGATCCCATCCAAACCTTAACCAGATCCAACTTACTCTCTTCCGGGTTGCCTCACAACCCTCAGAACATTCACGATCCCCTGAGTACTTTAGGGCATAAGACGAGTTCTTCCATCATTATTATTACTGTTCCGGTTGATCCCCTAGAGAGGTCTGGACGGACTGTCCAATACCGTGGATGCGGCTATTCGAATAGATTTTACACTCTGCAGAGGTTGCGCACTTTACCCACACCATGGAGCACCTGACCACGTGATCCCATTCGGGTGGACCAGGGTTGCTCCAACGAAACCTGCCTAACCCGTGACTCTTCCACCATACCACCGGCAATCATCCTCCCCCGGAGTCCTGCCCTGGGTGGCCCCTGTGTCACCTCGTGACACCTGCCACCGTCGTGGCCAAACTAAACTGTCCCAAACGGGGACTCCCGGGTTAAACAATCAACTGGGCTCACAAGGTTATCGCCGCCTACCGGGCCAGGGTAGCACGCACGCATAACCTTCCCTAGTTAGCGGTACCGATAAAAGAGCACGCGATCAGACCAAGTCAAGGCCGTCCCATACCAGCAAATGTGGTTGCACGGATAAGTCCGGACAGGTGACTCTGGATCAACCGACTAGGTTTAGCTTTAGCTAGTATTTAGCAAGCATGGTTGTTTATCACAATAATATGAGATGGCAATAGCTATGATGATCATAACAACCTATCTCCATATGATATCACGACAAGTCATTAGTGAAACAAGAGTGAAATGGCAAGTTACCACTTTACATGTGCTAGCTATAAGTTACGACCATCGGAACCCTTGCACAAAACCGGCAAAGAAACCAGTAGCCACCAGAACGGTCTTTACAACTCAGATCTGGGACATTACCGGAATAACTCAACCCCGGCTCAAGACGGCTGGAAAGGAGCTCAGAGCATGAGACGGTGTTGATAAGAAGAATGTAGTAGTTCCCTAAGACGGCCGAAAAGCAACTCAGAGCATAGGGTCACTGCTACGGAAAGAAATTCAATAGCTGCCCGTGACGGCTGAAAAGTAGCTCAGAACACGAACAATTGCTGACAAGAGAAATAAAAGTCAGCATCCACCCCGGACGGCCGGAAACAGCTCAGAGCACAGGCGTGGTGCCGTCACCGAAGAAGTGCAAGCAAGGGTTCGTCAGAGTCACATACAGCTCACTACTACACAGACAAGCACAAGCATATTAATTTAAACATGCAAGAAATATCACAGAGCAATGCTTTAGGGCATATATCAGATGGTCGGCTTGCCTGGGGCAAAGAAATACTCTGGGAAGGAGTGCGGAGAGTCCACGGAAAGGATCACCGGAGACCGTTCTCTCTCGGAGGGGCTGGTAGAGGGCAAGGGCAAAATGGTCATTTTTAGAATGTGTCAACATTATGAAAATGACCTTATTGGAACGGGCTCGTCGAACTGAAGATGTGGGTGTTGGTTTCACCTGAATCGGAGTTACGGTTAAAAAGTTGTAGCCGTCCGTTGTTTAGGCAGAAAACAAATAAAAATGTATTCATTTCTGCCTTTAACTGACGAACGTCCGCAATTTAAAGGATTCGGCCGACGGCGGAGAGAGAAAGCGCCTTCTCAGTAAATATGCCTTCAGTATTAGAAAGCATAAAACTGAAAGTACGCTTCCACTTAAAAGCGCGCGGGCCCGGGGTCAACACCGCTGTCTCGCTGACGGGCGGGTCCCGCGGGGAGGTGGGGCCCGCGTTGACCTTCCTCTCTCCTACCTCTTCTTCTTCCCGCGAGGAGAGGCAGAGGGCGCCGGCCGGCAGCCCCGACACCGATCCCCGGCGACTCCGGCCACCGCTCGGGTCGTGCCACCTACCGGCGAGCTCAGGAGAGAGAGCCGCATCCATCCCGTTGCTCGGCTCGCGCCGGGGAGCGCCGCAGTGAGCGGACCCCAGGTCACGACGGACGGTGGCTCAGACAGCGGTGAACTCGTGGCGCCGGGCCACGGGAGGAGGAGGCGGAGAGCGGGGAAGCACCGGAGGTCTTCAAAGGCTCGATAGGGGAAGGAAAGGGGGACAGGGGAGCTCCGGCTCGCGCCAATTTAGGCAGAGGCCGACGGCGGTCAAAGCGGCCATTGGAGAGCTCCAGTGAGGGAAATGGACGGGCGAGGGTGCGGGGTGGACTAGAGGGAGAGGGGAGGAGGCTGGTGAGCTCAAAGCCCTGCGGGGAGGGCTATTTATAGCCCGGCAAGGAGGGGGGATAAGCTCGGCCGCGGCGATGAGCTGGCCGGCTTCCTGGTGCTCGGAGGTGACAACTCTGGCTGGCGCACGGTGTCAGGGAGTGTCACGGGTATGCTGGGGAGGCTAGCTGGCGCGCTCGAGAAGGCTCGGGTTGGAGCTATACGGCGGTGGCTGTAGGTGAACAGAGGCGGTACGGCGGCGCTTGTCGCCGTCCGGCGAGGAAGAGAACGGAGGGGGAGAGGGTTCCAGAGGGGTGCGGGGATGTCGGGAGTCAGGTCGGCACTAGGGGACACGCCGCAGCAGCTCGAGCTGGCCCGTTCGAGGCGACGGACGCCAGAGCGCCACTGCTGCACATCACACCCGTGGTCACCGCCGGCACCACACGTCCAGAGCACTGCTGCGACCTCAAATCATGTCAACTAGATATATCAAAGGTCAGTGAGTTGACAGGAGGTGTTTTGGAGGTAAACGGAGACAAGAGTTGGACTGATTTGAGCTGACACTGATCTGGCATGAAGGTGTTTGACACGTAGTGTGGACACCACATTGCTGATCTTGGCCTGGTCTTTGGCATGTGGCTATGATCTACCAAGGTGAATTCCTTGGTAAAATTTGAAGACATTTGGACCTGGTTTGCATACCCTTCCTTCACAAATGGCAAATCTGGTCCAGAAACTGAATCTTGAAGCTGTGCTCAGATGGCCTGATGAAATGAGATGAAATTTGGTGTAGAGTCATGATTTGGAGGTATGATGGTACTGGAAAAGTTTTAGCTCATTTGGAAATGGCTACAAGGTACTTCCTTCACAGCACTTCCAAATGAACAGAAACTTGACAAAAATGTTGTGGGAGAATGGATGGAGGGATTGAGATGATTTTTGGTTTCCATTAGTGATTTATCAATGTTAATCACCATGAAAATTTTCAGCTCAAATGGATCAAGGGTTCAAGCCCTTCCTTTGCAAACTGAAAATCTGGACAGAATTTGCAAATGGATGCTGTGCTCAAACCTTGAACTATGGAACTTGGGTTTTGATGGAAATGGTGAAGATATGGATATAAGAAGCTCCACAATTTATTTGGGATTTTTCCTGGCTACCAAAATGGTAGTTTCTTTAGAAAGGGCCCAAAATGCAATATTGGCATTAAATAGGAAAATGCAATTTCCCTTCTTTAATTATGGCCAATATTTTTATGGGAGCTCAACATGATCACAAAGAATATCTCCACAAGTTTTCATCAACTTTGGACATGGATAGATATTTTCCTGGATTTAATTCCTTTAAACAGCAGAAAAAGGAATTAATTATAAATGAAAAATATTGCAAATGACTTGGCAATATTTTTGCATATCCAGGGTTTATAGATGTGGAATGATCACTGGGAAAAGTTTGGGAGTCAACAGATCAAAGGAAATTGGGGTTCCTTTGTAACTGCAAGAGTTAGGGTTTCCCTTCCGGCAACTCGGAAGGTAGGGTTTCGGTGGCAAAACCCTGAGAGTATATCTTGGGTGGCAAGGTTGGACTGGAGAGAATCTCTGGTTGGATAGGCAAGGCAAGGTTAAATTACCATCTTCATATACCCAGGAGCGAGAGAAAATCTGATAACACCGAGAAAAAAGACGGGAGTCAAATCCTGCGAAGGAAAAAAAACAGGAGAGAAAACCAGGGTGTCACAGTTAGCAAACCTGGTAATGGTACCAAAGAAGGATAAGTCCTGGCGGCTCTCTGTCGATTTTAAAGACCTTAACAAGGCCTGCCCTAAGGAACCTTTCCCCCTGCCAAGGATAGACCAAATCATCGACGCCACCGCCGGACACGACTCACTATGTTTCCTTGACACATACTTCGGATACCACCATATCAAGATGAAAGAGTCCGACCAGGCGGCAACAACATTCATTACCCCTTATGGCCCCTTCTGCTTCAACACCATGCCGTTCGGATTGAAAAACGCAGGAGCCACATACCAACGCATGATTCAAGCATGCCTCGAAAATCAAATTGGCAAAACGGTCAAGGCATACATGGATGATGTGGTTGTCAAAACCAAACACATAGACCAACTGGTAGACGACCTACGTCAAACCTTTGACAACTTGCGAGCTTATGACATACGGCTCAACCCAGAAAAATGTATCTTCGGGGTCCTCACCAGAAAGCTGCTCGGATTTATCATTTCCCATAGAGGAATCGAGGCCAATCCGGCCAAAATTAGAGCGCTATCTCAGCTCGCAATACCAACAGAGCTCAAGCATGTTCAGAAGCTGGCAGGATGCGTGGCAGCCTTGAGCCGCTTCATATCCCACCTCAGAGAAAAACCACTACCACTCTACAAGCTGCTCAAAAAGACCAAGAATTTCCAATGGATAGACGAAGCAACTGCGGCGCTCGAGGAGATTAAAACACTCCTAGCCAGCAATCCCATCCTAACCGCACCTAGTATCGGAGAGCTTATGTTGCTATATGTTTCAGCCACCAATTTGGTGGTCAGCGCGGTGCTTGTGGTGGAACAAGAATATGAGGGCCGCAAATCTCAGGTCCAGAAGCCGGTCTATTAAGTGTCTGAAGTACTAACACCATAGCTTACACAGTCTTCCTGGCGTCCCGAAAGCTTCGACATTACTTTCAAGAATGCTCGGTCATAGTAGCATCAGAAGTCCCCTTGAATGATGTAATCAATAACAGGGATGCTACAGGCCGCATCGCCAAATGGGCCATCGAGCTTCTCCCCTTCGAGATAACATACAAGCCACGCCGAGCCATTAAATCTCATGTGCTGGCCGATTTCATAGTCAAATGCACCGAAGCCGAACTACCCAGGGAGTACTCCACATACTCGCACTGGACAATGTACTTCGACGGCTCAAAGATGTTGGCCGGACTAGGGGTTGGGGTCATCCTCATCTCCCCCACGGGCGACATTGTTCGGTATGTCCTCCAAATAATGTATACGGACTCGAACAACGCAGCCGAGTACGAAGCATTACTGCATGGTCTTCGCATGGCCACCACAATGGGCGTACAGCGCCTCGAGGTAAGGAGAGACTCAAATCTGGCGATCTCTCAAGTGAATGGCGAGTTCGACGCCAAAGACCCCAAGATGGCGGCATATAGAAACGCGGTCCTCCGGATATCTGCTCGAGTTGAGGGCCTTGAATTTCACCATGTCGCTAGAGACAGCAATCAAGCAGCCGACGTCCTCGCTCGCATGGGCGCCAAGCGCGAACCAGTTCCTAAAAACACCTTCCTCGAGCGGCTCTTTAAACCCTTCGTGGTTTGGCAGGACGACGTCTCCGGCGACGAGCCCGCTCAAAATGCCTCGCCCGAAAATGAAAAGGACGATCAAATCATCGGCGGTTCCGCACTCGAGGAAACACCTTCCGCACATGAGGTAATGGCCGTAATCCCACCTTGGACAGAGCCCTTGCTAGCCTAGCTCACACAATGTCAGCTTCCGGAGGATCAAACCGAAGCAGGACGTATAGTTCGCCGCTCTAAAGCATACAAGGTCCATGAAGGTGAACTCTATAAGAAGAGTACCACAGGAGTTTTACAATGGTGCATCTCCGAAGAAGAGGGGCGGCAGCTTTTGGCAGAAATACACTCGGGCATGGGCGGACACCATGCGGCAGCTCGGTCTTTGGTCAGCAAAGCTTTCTGAGCAGGGTTTTTCTTGCCCACCGCCCGTGAGGATGCCCAGACTTTAGTCCAACACTGTGTCAGATGCCAGCTGTTCGCAAATCAAAGCCACATGCCCCCCACAGCTCTCCGGACGATACCGATCACGTGGCCTTTTGCGGTCTGGGGTCTCGACATGGTTGGGCCACTCAAAGGGGGGACAAACAAAAAGAAGTACCTATTGGTCATGGTCGACAAATTCACCAAGTGGATTGAGGCAAGACCCATCACTTCGGCAGAATTCGGACCCGTCATCGACTTCTTATCAGATGTCATACACCGTTATGGTGTCCCTCACAGCATCATTACCGATAATGGTACCAATTTCACCGCTCAGGAAGTTAAAGACTGGTGCGGTAAAATGGGCATCAAGCTCGATTACGCCCCAGTGTATCACCCACAGACCAATGGGCAGGTCGAACAAGCTAACAGACTCATTATGAGTGGCATTAAGCCTCGCCTAGTTCGCTCCCTTGAACAATCGGACTGCCATTGGGTCAAGGAACTCAATTTCGTACTATGGGGGGTGCGCACTACTCCTAATCGGTCCACCGGATACACACCATTTTTTATGGTATACGGGGCGGAAGCAGTCCTCCCATGCGACTTGATACATGATGCACCTAGAGTGCGCATGTACGAAGAAAAGGAAGCCGAACTCGATCGACAGGATGATCTGGATGCTCTGGAGGAAGAACGAGACATAGCTCAAGCTCGGTCCGCATTCTATCAATAGCAAGCACGACGTTACCACAACCATGAAGTTCGGACAAAGACATACAATGTGGGCGACCTCATCCTCCGACTCCCTGAAAAACAGAAGAATAAACTCTCACCTAAATGGGAGGGACCGTACATCATAGATGAAGTCCTCATAGGAGGAGCGTATCGACTTTGCCGCCTGTCCGATGACGGCCTCGAGCCGAACCCATGGAATGGAGCAAGGCTGCGGTGTTTTTACACCTGAGTCCGACATAACTTCCTTTTCCTTTTTCTTCTTTTATTTTGTACCTTTTTTCCTCTCTCCCTCGCCACGGTACTCGTTCGGCTTAACCGAACCATAGCAAACTCGTACTATATACACCATTGAATGTAACACCAAGGTTTGCTTGGGGGCTCCCCTACAAGAGCCGAATACATGTCTAAATCGCATTCGTCCTGATTGCATCCTTCTCGTACATGTTAAGCCAACATATGCACTTGTTTAACTCAAGAACTTTGCCAAGCTGGGTTGCCTGGCTCCTGTGCTTACCCCTACGTTCCCGATTATTCGGCTAGGGAGTAAAGGGAGCACCTCTGCGATTGCTACGACCGGGTTATCCGGGACCGTACCTTAGACGGGTGAAGCCAAAAGCTCGCGTTCTTGTAGAATACAATAAGTCGGCCTAAGGGAAGTGAATACAGCCTCGCGCTTATCACCAAGGCTTTTTCGCAGCCATTGGTTTCCGTTAATCTTACGTATTCGGATTATCATTTTACCTGAAGAAAGGAACCCTTGGAGGAACTATTTTCATCAGAAGATGTTTCTTACGTCAAATAGTAATATAACATAACTCTCCGCACATGTTTTGTCTGTTTGAGCCAGATGGCCGGATTGCCTTGTTCCCGAAGTATTGTTTCGTTTTCCACGGCACAGAGTACGGAACACTTCCCGATCTATGATTGGGGAGGGAGAAGCCGATGGCCGGTTAAGACAACATTCTTTCAAAAACTAAATAAGAACGCAGATTGAGCACGGTCAACGTAAAGTACATCGATACATAGAATTGACAAAATCATTCCTTCTCGACATTGTCTATCAATTGCTCTAAAGCACAGTCCTTCTGCGAAAAGTGAGAGGTTTGCATCACGTCGTCGTACACCAAGCTCAGCGGTATCTCCTGACCATCCGAACCCACGGGACCAACCCGGGCCATATGCACCGGGTCCAGCTTGGTGAAGCGGGTTTGTACCATAGCCCACGCCTCGCGCGCTCCCTCTCGACAGGCCGAGATCTTCCTTAACTCAAACCTTCGCCGAGCCCCTTTAAAGAGACTGGCTAAGTCGGCCATACTATCTGGA
This sequence comes from Thinopyrum elongatum, assembly GCA_011799875.1. Classification (NCBI taxonomy): domain Eukaryota; kingdom Viridiplantae; phylum Streptophyta; class Magnoliopsida; order Poales; family Poaceae; genus Thinopyrum; species Thinopyrum elongatum. The sequence goes on from CM022298.1 coordinate 232,486,502, forward strand.
GGCGCATTCGACGGCCATAACGCCTTCACCATACTCTTCAGGGCTTTTTGGGCCCTCTCGTAGGTCTTCGACAGTTCCTTCAACAGGTTCCCATCATAAGTCCCTACTTCTTCCTTGGGTCGCTCAGTCAGGAGACCTACCAAGCAGGTGTTGCACATCGTCATTGACACATCAATAACACAGACCAACAACGCGGTACAATCAGCGCTTACCGTATATGCTGCCTTTTAGCTTCTGGTTTTCTTCCAAGGCTTGCGCCAGCTGAGTCTTTAAACCCTCAATTTCCTCGGCTTGCCGTTTATTCTTCGCCTTGAGCTCATTTTTCTCTTCATGACTCCGTGTCAACACGTGTTTACCAGCCTCAAGCTCTTTACAAAGCTCGTTCGCGGCCTCCGTGGCTACATGACGAAAACAGTGTGAACACATAAAGTACACCATATACCCTTCCCCGAGTATTGAGGCGTCCTTCTCACTTACCGAAATTATTGCTGCTGGCTTCTCGAGCCGCATCCAGTTCGGCCTTGGTGTCAACCAGCTGTTTCCGGCTAGCCTCAAGCTCTTCGGCCAGTTTTTTGCTTTGCTCTCTTGCGGCCTACAAACTAACATCGTTAGAAATCCTTAACTCGGCCGTCCCACCCAAATTAAGGCTTGGGGGCTACTTAGTTAGGGAACTTGCTTTCAAGCTACATACCTGCACCTTGGCCGCAAATAGACCGGCAACCCCATCAAGACCTGTCCGGGCCGCTCCAAGGTACGCGTCTACCGAATTAAAAGCATTAAACTCCTGTTCGATAAAGGCAGTATGACGCAAAGTCTCCCTCCGGCGACGATGGTTCATTACGCTCTCGACTTCGGAATTAGTAACCAAAATATTGTCGGAGTCCGCCAGAGGTACGCCAGCCGCCGCATATTCGGAGGGGGCTCCAGCCCGTGCCGAAGACTGGGACCGGAGTTGCGGTTCGTCGCATCCGTGAGGTCTTCAGATTGATGTAGAGACACACGCCTTCTGCAAAGTTGGGCAGGTTTTAATAAACAAGTGACAAAGGCGATCCTCGCCGTAATTCTAAGACACATTACCTCTGGGCAGAGGGGGCAGGTGCGTCCGCCTCGGCGGAAGCCTTCCGTTTAGATCTCCCATCAAGGGTCATAGCTGGCATGGTTCGTGCTCCTCCCGAGGCATTCTTACGTGTAGAGCGGCGACCCTTGGGAGTAGAAGTCAGCATGTGGGGGGTAGCGCGAGACAAGCGTCCTGTTCGGGAGGGGTTCTTCCTTTCACTTACTGTGGAAGAAGGAAGAGCCCCGGGGTGATCGGCTGTTACGGCTACTTTGCTGCCATCAAGGCCCTCCTGGTAAAACACCCCATCTTCAAATTCGATTGACATCTCTGGGTCGTCATGATACCCCGGATTGCCATCAAGGGAGTGATTCTCTGGTTGAGGAGGAGGACAACTAATGGACGCTACCGGACGCCTCCATCCCTGTTCAAGTGGCAATCAGTAAGAATTTGGTGTTGTCCGTGGGCTCAAAATAATGAATTGTGACTTACCCAGTCCGTCAGATTATATCCGGAGCAGCCTTCTCGAATACTCATACGAACGAACCCTGCTTCACCTCCCTTAAAGAGATTGGCCAGTATTTTGGCCAGGGCCGCCTTGTTGTCTGATCCTTGGCGCTGGTGACATGTCACATCGTTGGTCCCATTATAGCAATATAGAGGGTGACCCCGTTGTTGGAGAGGTTGCACGCATCGGGTAATGGCAATGGCCATGACTTCGACCATGGTCAGCTTGCAGCTAGTTAGCAGCCTAATCTTGGCCGACAAAGCACGCACTTCTTCGCTGTCCTGATGGGAGGTGCCTCTGGGCTGCCAATTGTACCGCTTTATAGGCGGATCATTTGAATATTCGGATAGCCCTTGCCAAATTTGGGTTGGTGAGGGGAACGTCTTCGACATAAAACCACTCCGATGTCCATCCTTTGGGATCTTTCTATGGGGTCCCAATTGGGTACCCTGTCCCCACTATCCGCCACACTTCGGCACCACCTACTTCAAATATAGATACCTCCCGGAGGCGGGGGACGAGACAGAAATACTTCCTCCACAAGTCCAAGTGGGGCTCGCAACTCAGAAATATCTTGCACAAGGCCACAAAGCCAGAAATGTGCAATATCGACCCCGGGGTGAGGTTGTGAAGCCGGATCCCATAGAACTCTAATAGACCCCGTAGGAAAGGATGAATGGGAAAGCTCAAACCTCTTAGAAGGAAGGGCACGAGACACACCCTCTCCTCCTTGTTTGTGGCAGGGGAATTCTCGGCAAGGGCACGACCATCGATGGAGATGAGACCGGCGCGGACTGGAACCAGATCGGCCGATGGAAGGAAACGCTTCGTCTGCAAGTGACTCAGCTGGATGTGCGAGACCGAGCAGCTCAACCAATCACCTGGGAGCGGGCTGTGAGGACGCGAGGAAGAGCTGGGGGTATCGGCCATGGCTCTGGGGAATTTTTTCGATGTCGTTCTTGGCGAAGGGGAAGATAGCTGTTCTCAACACCTTTGGATCTATAAATAAGCATCTTATCATGAAGCTGAAAGGACGGGCGCGTGGAAAGATGGCTTTGGGCCGCACGCCCTCTAGAAAGGTGTGCGAAGCCCTTGCCCCGAGGAACGACATTAAACTCTGATGGTCCGACCTTGATCTTGAGATGTCTTCGGATCCTTGAATCTTGAGATTGTCCAGACCAGAGTGCATTAGAGTGGCTCCCGGATATTGATCGGTGACATTAACACAGCTTCAAACGGAATAAAGGAACTCGTCTCACAAGCCGATGATGTGCAGATTCCAGAAGACGATCCCCGGCGTTGGAGGCAAGTTCGGGGGCTACTGAGGGAGTCATGGAATAAGGGGTCCTCGGGGCGACGGCCCGTTGTACATGGGTCGGACTGGTGGAGCCATGTGGTGACCGGAGACCTATGAAGCCATGGTGTGCCCTCCAAGTTTAGGGTGGACGAGATCTCTTTCCCTCTTGTTGTAATCTATCTTCGGTAAACCCTAACCCTATCGGTGTCTATATAAACCGAGGGTTGTAGTCATTAGGGTTAGAGATATATTCATCACCCCATAGCCTTAGGGTTTAGCTCATGCTGATCTCGAGGTAGATCTACCCTATAAGCTTCTTCATATATTCAATACAATTAAGCAGGACATAGGGTTTTACCTCTTCGAGAGGGCCCGAACCTGGGTAAACACTGTGTTCATCGTCCCCTGTTATCCACTGATCCTAGATCCACAGCTCGGGACCCCCTACCCTGAGGTCTGCCGGTTTTGACACCGACAGGCGACAAAGCCAGAGATGTGCAATATGGATCCGGTGGTGAGGTGATGAAGTTGGATCCCGTAAAACTCCAGCAAACCCCTGAGGAAGGGGTGAATGGGGAAGCCTAGACCTCATAGAAGGAAAGGCACGAAACATACCCTCTCGTCCTTGCTTGGGGCAGGGAAGTTCTCCGCGAAGGCCTCGCCATTCGCAGAAGTCAATTTGGCGCAGACAGATACGAGATCTGCGGCAGGAAGATATCCTTGCCATTGGAGATCGCTTAGCTGGAGGTGTGAAACCGAGCAGCTGGACCAGTGGCCCGGGAGATGGCCATGAGGGCGTGAGGATGGACCTGGGGCACTAGCCATTTGTCCTGAGATTTCTTTAGATTGGTCTTGTCTTCTTACTTTGGGATGGATTAACCACCTGACGCGCCCCTGACCTATTAAATAGGTACATTTTCTAGTCCCAGGGGGACACTTCTCTAAAAGAACGCTAGACTGTTCACCTCCTGACTAACGCACGGAAGTCAAGGGTCACCCTTAACCTTTGAAGGGAATTGATGATGGGGGTCCCACTACGACTTGACGGATTAAGAGGTCATCGGCGGCCGAACTGTTGAATCAACCAAACAGGGAAAAGATGGAGAACTCACCTCGCAAGCCGAAGACTTTGGGACACACTGGGCAGTCGGCAGTTATGAACCCCGGCATTGGAGGCTAGTTTGGGGGCTACATAGGGAGTCCTGGACTAGGGGGTCCTCGGGCTACCGACCTATCTCTCATGGGTCGGACAGTCGGGCCTCATTACAACTGCTAGAAGGTCGGACTATTGGGCGGCATCGTATCCGGACAGGAGACCTTTGGTGCCTTGGTGTGTACTCCAAGTCAAGATAAGAGATTCGCAATGCTTATTCCTTGTTGTAACCGACCATATGCAACCCTAGCACCCCTGGTGTCTATATAAACTAGAGGGTTTAGTCCGTAGAGGCTAGAACAACCACCATCATCCTACTAGCCTAGGGTTTTGTTCATCTGATCTCGTGGTAGATCGACTCTGTAATCATCCTATACACTTCAATATAATCAAGCAGGACGTAGGGTTTTACCTCCTAGAGAGGGCCTGAATCTGGGTAAACATCGTGTCCTTCGTCCCTTGTTCCCCATTGATCCGAGATCCACAACTTCGGACCCCCTACCCGAGATCCGCCGTTTTTGACACCGACATTGGTGCTTTCATTGAGAGTTTCGCTGTTGGATCACCGAAGGATCGCCTGATCATTGGAGACGGCGCCAACACTGGGGGCACTTTCATCGTCGGCCAGCTTTTTGCGTTCAGCAGCATCGTTCTGCAGGCCAACACGACCGGTCATCTCAATCTAGTCAACAACTTCGCCCCTGAGCACCAGATCTGGTTCGGCAACATGGAGTACGTCGCTGGCGCTTGGGGCGATTTGATCTTCACCGGTTTCTCTACTTTTCCCGAGATGCACGAGGTCCCGAAAGCATCAACTCTGGTACCGCCCTCCCACCCAATTTCTGCATCGGCTCTTACCTTGCGCCCGGCTTCAAGCCCAGAGATGACCACTCCGTCCGAATACCGGGAGTCAGCCTCGGCCGGACTCCCCCCTCCCCCCGCGGATCTGGCCTTGAGCCTCAATGCAACTTCGTCGCTCGAAGACCAGGAGTCAACCCTGGCCGAACTCGCCCTCTCCACCAAACTATCTTCGGCCGAATACCGCTCGGGCGTGACTTCGATCACCCCCGGAGCAGTTATACTATGAGCCAACACCGAATATTTGGGGGGTATGGATCATGCAGATCTCTCATCATTAAATAGTCTACTAGACCGGATTTCCGCCATGGGAATCTCCAATGGCCAATGCTCGGTCTATGGTCAGATCAGGCTTAAACCTGACGACAGGGAAATTCACACCCCACCTGTCACACACCTTGTGACCACCGTCGAGGACTTGGTCGTAGGCTCACAGTCGCCAAAGCTAAAAACAAATTATGTCCGGGTTCACGATCATCCCACCCAGGCTTATAGCCCCAGTCCGGCGTTCGCCCCGAGGAGAGCCCGGAACCAAGCCTCGAATCAAAGCACGACCTCGAGTCAGCACTACGGCATCCGGTCAATAGTCTAGATTGCGAACATGGCACGCCGAATATCATGACAGCACGGAACACCGCCGCCAAAGCCCCAGATATGGAGCCTACTAGGACGCAGAGTTTTTTTCCCACCCACCCCCCACATCAAGTACTCTCCAAGTAACTTAGGAAGTCCTGACGTTTGGGACTTGATGTACATAAAGCAGCAACCCAGAGAAAGAGTCCATCACTTCTGGGCCAGATTCCTCCTGGTCAAAAACAGGATGACGAATTGCTACGACCAAGAAATAATAGTGACCTTTCGATTTAATTGCCGAGACAAAGAAATCTTGAATGCCCTCGCCCGTCACCACATGCAAAGCTTCACCGAATTATCGGACCTAGTTCGCAAATATTGCGCCATGGAAAGCGACTGGAAAGCACAACAAATGCGCGTGGAGTCAACCCATGCCGAGCAACCTAGAAAAGCTCAGGCAAAGCACGCATACCCACGGCGGTCGCCCGAATACGAGCCCGCCGAAAAGAAGTATAGATCCCTCGTCGGACCCAGAACTGTTCTGAATGAGCTACTGGAGAAACCATGCCCCATACACTCGTCCCTGCTAAACACAAATCCAACGCACAGGCTTCAAGCTTGTTGAGTAGTCAGGCAGGTAGCCAAGAGTGGCGAAGCTATACTCGGACTCACACCCTCCAGTGGAAGATTAGCAACACCCCCATACAATGACAATGATGTTCTGACGATCTGCAAGACCTTCCCCCTGAACAATCAGAGGAAAAGAGCCCTTCGAGAATTTGCCCAAGTCCACCAGGTCACAGCCACAAATTCTTGGACGAATACACCAATCACCTTCGATGAAGAGGACGAACTAAGGGCCCGCCTCGTCCGAGCACCTGCGGCATTAGACCTCGACCCTATAGTGGATGGTTATAGACTAATCAAGGTGCTCATGGACGGTGGTAGTGATTTAAACCTCATTCATGAGGATACACTTGATAAAATGCAGCTTGACAGATCTCGCATCAAACAGAGCTACACTACCTTTCGAGGAATTATCCCCGACAGAGAGGCGCGTTGCTCTGGATGTAGTATTCGGTACACCCGACAACTACAGATCCAAAGAACTGCTCTTCCACATTGTGCCCTTCCATACTGGATACCACGCCCTATTGGGGCATGACGCATTCACAAGATTTCAGGCCATACCACATTACGGGTATATGAAACTCAAACTGCCCTGGCCCAACGGAGTGATCACAATTACAAGCGATCCGGATAGAGCGCTTCGAGCTGAAAACAAAACAGCTTCGCTCGCCCTCGAGGCATTATCTGAGGCTCTCACGGCTGAGGAATTAACCACACTTCGCACAATGGTGGATAGGGATGATGTAATCCTCAGTACAAGGCGCAAATCCACATCCTTCTAATCAGCTGATGATGTCATCAAATTCCAAGTGCATCCAACGGACCCCAACAAAACAGCGACCATTGGAGCCCAGCTGGACCCTATGGTCGACGAAGCATTGCACGCATTCCTACGCGAGGATAGGGACATATTTGCCCGGCACCCTTCGGACATGCCAGGAATCCCACGAAGACTGGCGGAGCACAGTCTAAATATTATTAAGGGCTTCAAGCCAGTTAAACAGGCGTTGCGCCGATTTTCCGAACCCAAGCGTCAAGCCATGGGGGAAGAATTAGCCAAGTTACTTGAAGCCGGATTCATCCAAGAACTAAAACACCCCGAGTGGTTGGCAAATCTGGTCATGGTGCCCAAAAAGGACAAATCCTGGTGGCTATGCGTCGATTTTAAAGACCTCAACAAAGCCTGCCCTAAGGATCCCTTCCCCTTACCCCGGATAGACAAGATCATCGACGCCACCGCCGGGCATGACTCACTATGCTTCCTCGATGCCTACTCCAGATACTATCAAATCAAGATGAAGGAATCCGACCAAGCAGGAACTGCCTTCATCACCCACTACCAACGCATGATTCAAACATGCCTGGAAAACCAAATCGGCAAAACAGTAGAAGCATACATAGACGACATGGTCATTAAAACCAAACATGTCAGCCAGTTGGTAGACAACCTCCGCCAGACATTCAAAAATTTGCAAACTTACGACATACGGCTCAACCCGGACAAATGTATCTTCGAGGTTCCCGCCGGAAAACTGCTCGGATTCATTGACTCCCGTAGAGGGATAGAGGCCAATCTGGCTAAAATCTGAGCCTTGTCCTGATACGTCTCCAATGTATCTATAATTTTTGCCTGTTCCATGCTATTATATTATCATTCTTGGATGTTTTACAATCATTTTATAGCAACTTTATATCATTTTTTGGGACTAACCTATTGACATAGTGCCCAGTGCTAGTTGCTGTTTTTTGCTTGTTTTTTACTTCGCAGAATATCAGTACCAAACGAAGTCCAAATGCCACGAAACTTTTTGGATAATTTTTTTGGACCAGAAGACACCTTGGGGGCCAAGAAAGCACCAGAGGGGAGGCCCGTGGGGAGCACAACCCACCATGGCACACCCAGGGGGTTATGGGCCCCACGAAGACCTCTTGCACCGCCTCTTCGCCCTATAAATTCCCAAATATTCCAGAAACCCTAGGGGAGACGACGAAACACAATTCCAGCCGCTGCAAGTTCCAGAACCACAAGATCCAACCTACACCATCATGGAGGGGTTCATGATTCTCATTGGTGCCTCTCCAATGATGCGTGAGTAGTCCACCATAGACCTACGGGTCCGTAGGAAGTAACTAGATGGCTTTCTCTCTCTCTTTTGATTCTCAATACAATGGTCTCTTGGAGATCTATTTGATGTAATGACTTTTTGCGGTGTGTTTGTTGGGATCCGATGAAGTTTGAGTTTATGATCAGATCTATATCTGTCGTGGATTTAACATGGCAGATGCCCTTGTGAAAGGACTTAGGTGTGGAGCCATCGCACGTAGGTTAGCTCGAAGGGGTTGAGCGGGACAAAGGACACAAGGTTTACCCAGGTTCATCCCCTCTCAATGAGGTAAAAGCCTACTTCCTGCTTCTAGTTGTATTGCTCGGGTTTCGATTACAAGGGAGCGATTACACTTGACCTAGCTATCGATTAGTTGTTTCTTGAGTAAACCCGCCGCCGGGTCTCGCCTTTATATACACAGGTCGAGGCCCGGGGCTTACAAGAGTCCAAGCCGGCTCACACAACGTGACCGGCCTGGTTTCTAAATTCCCTTGCCTTACCAGGCAAGCCACCATATGGCGGTTCACACATCCGGGTCTTGGGCCACCTTTAGGCCCGCCTCTTGATCCGCCATCCTTACACTTCGTCTTCTTGGGCCTATTTTGGCCTTTCTTCATTGAGTCGCCAATGGTGTAACCCGGCCCCTTCTGGGCGGGTCGCACCTCGGGGTTACATCCCCAACATTAGGCCCGAGGTTGACTTGAACTTGTTTGTGTCAATCTTCACCACTTCAGTTGGTGAGTCATCTTCCCAAAGCTTAACCTTGAATAAAACATTGTAACCCACCATGATGTCACGTGAAGTAAATTTATAAAAAACCCTTGACATCACAACGGATCTTTTGCATTAACTGGTCATCCGAGAATCGAGGCGCCCGCACCGTTTGAGATAATCACAATGCCTCCTTGATTTTCGCGCCTGCCATTTTACTGTTCACCTTTCCCTTATAAATAAGCACGGGGGGGGGGGGGTCCTTTTTCACTTTTACCCATGTCCCTCTCTTCTTCATCTTCCTCGCGCTGCCACTACGACTCGAGCTCCGCCGCCACCGTTCCTCTCCAGCGACCTCAAATCCGGCGGCTACATCAACCTGAATGAACCAGAAAACCGCGGCGCACATCCGGTCACCTTCACCGTAGTCAGGTACTACTTCCTGGCCCTCTCAGATCTGCATTAGGGCACCAACTTTTCACCAGTTCATCGGCGTTCGTTGCGGTTCTTCATAATGCTGGATAGATCTTGTCTTTCAATTTAAAAACACCGCAGAAATAACGCGGTAGCCAGTTTGGCATCCATACTAAATCTCCAATAGATCTCTTTTTTCTCCAGAATCAGTATTCAACCCACTAGTTGTTCCACTATTACCTTTAAGTTTCATCATTATTTTTCTTTTTCGAATGGTCTATAGATCCGTGAACACAACTGCAACTTGTGAAACTGGTTTGCCCATACTTAGCAAAATCTCAACTATCTTGATTTGGTAGTCAACTGACTCGCCATTCACTGTCTGGGTGGCTTAAATAACAATCTCTGTAACTCGCCAGAACTTAGCCGGCTTAATCATAACGCATAATTTGTCCAAAAATCTAGAACCTTGTATGACCCGTCGGCAATATTGGCCGGCTCATATTTATCAACTTAACCACGATCTTGTGACCCACCTGGGAAACGGCCGATTTAAATATGAATTCTGTAATTACTGGGCGGCTCTTCACTACAATATTAACCCGCCACACTTTATTCTCAGGCACCCACTGCCAAAAAATGACTAAAATCACCACCTCTTGCGATTGGGTTGTTTCCACCATCACCGAACAATCTCTCAGCGAGTATGTTGGGATGGGTGTTTTACCAGCAAAGGACATCATCCACTGGCGAGTCCCAGGAGCTGAAGTTCTGCCTCAACCTAAGGAAGGCGAGGTTATAGTATTTGCCGATCATCTTCTCCATGGGTTCTCACCACCTGGGTCCAAATTCTTTCGAGATGTTCTGAATTTCTACAAGCTACACCCCCAAGACATTGGCCCCAATTCTGTGTCAAATATATGCAACTTCCAAGTCTTCTATGAGGTCTATCTTCAAGAGGAGCCCAGCGTTGATCTATTCAGATAATATTATTACTTGAACCGCCAGACCAAGATGACAGACGGGCCTAGCCTTGAGCTCGGCGGGATTTCAATCCAGAGGCGGAGGGACGTCATCTTCCCTGCAGCTGCACTGCCCAGTCACCCCAAGGACTGGAATCAGACTTGGTTCTATTGCCAAGACACCTCTCCAGTGGATGAAAATCCTCTGCTGGGTTTCCGCACTTGCTGGCTCAGCCCTAGACATCCACTCCCTGACCGGATCACTGCTGCAGAATGAGCCAAGTACGCGCCTACCTTTTCAAGAATAAGGGCCTTATTAGCCAATGGCTTAACCGGTGTTGACTTTGTCCGATGCTGGGTCGCCTGGAGGATCTTACCTTTGAGCCTCCGTACCGGCTTAATGTACCAATACACATGCGATGTGAAAGACCCACAGTGGTATAATCAAACACGTCTTGAGGAACAAGAGATAAATGAAATGACTAAGTCATTGCTCGGGGAGACCCCAGAAAGCTGTAGCAAAACGGGGTTGAACCCTTTCTGTGCTCTCAATCCTGCTCCCAATGTAAGTATTTTAAGTCCTTTTAACTCATTTATCACTTTCTCATAAACTGCACATCTTCTCATTGTCATTTGTGTCTTTAGGCCGACTCTCCCTTCTGGACCAAGAAACTGCAGGATGAGCCAGCTAAAAAGGCCAGAGCCAAGTCCAAGGCTCCAAAAAAGACCAGAGGGAAGAAACAAGACGCTGAAGACTTATTTGCCCTTGACAATGAGTCGGAGGTAGAACTCGATTCTCTTGGCTTTCTTCTTATGCAACTTATTGACGCTGACTCCTCTCAGGATGATGCGGAGACCAGCCACACAGACGTCGCAGAGGTAACTATAATTTCCTCCGACTCAGAGCCCTTGCCAAGACAGAAACCTCGGCAGGTGACCCGGAAAGTAAGATTTTCTCACCCTTTAGCTTACTTGGATCCGGACTTTATTTTGAAGAAACAGCAACACGAGGCGAAGCGTGCAACCCAGAGCAGTGGTGGTGGTGACCTTGCAACTGGCTTACCCAACACGCCTGCCCCTCGCAAGCGTCGAAATGAGGTGCCACAAAGTCCATCCCTCTCTTTTCCAAAGGCGGGTCTCATTCGTCAGCCGCTTAACTCTTATGATTCAAACTATCAGGGAACACCTCATTCATCCTCTGGCGAGTCTACCGGCACCCAGATACCTGTCTTCAGAGTTGCCCCTGGGTAAATATTTGTACTTGTTTTATTTGTTGACCAACATGTTATGATGATACACTCATATCCTTATATTTTATCACAGAGGCATGGCCAAAGCCGGCAAGAAGCAGAAGTTGGGCGGCTCTGCAAAAAAACGCCAAGCTGCTGAACCGGAGAAACAAATATCAGAAATCCCAGATGCCTCAATTCACGATCTTGACGATGTCGCCCACAATCCGCCACCACAAGCTGATGCCATAGTTCTTGAGCCGGCTCACACTGAGACTGGTCCAGTCGGCAGTCATGACCCACCGAGTCCTAAGACGCCCAGCCCTGCCAAGCTTAATGAGGAGGTTCCTTCTGATAGAGCTGCTGATGACATCATTATCACTGGCACAGGCTATACAGAGCCAGGGAATCCTACTGTCTTGGCCAAACATAGCGCCAAAGAAGAACCTTCAGCCACCGACAAGGGCAAATTGAAACTAGATCTGGAGAGCTACGCCACCCTCACTGCAAGTGACATTCATGCAGGTTATCTGAGCCGCCTTCACACTAGCCGTGAAATGGAGGCTGGCTTAGTAAACCTCATGAAGGAACGTTATGAGGTATGTTCCTACCCCTTTTCCATATGTATTCATATAGCCGCCAAGTCTAGAGGATTGGAAAAAGCTGAGTATGCTATAGACTTCATAATAATCTTCAAACCAGAGCCCTTCAGGGCCGGCTTATCTTATCAAGATGAGCCGGGTCTGTCAGATATGAATTCTTGAACTAACTTTGTATGGCTTGCCAATCACAATCCCATAGTAATAAGATGAACCAAACTTATAAATAGCTCTGACACTCAAACATGTAGCCCCCAAGGGCCGGCTTAACTTGAACAAGCTGAGCCGGGACTTATAATCACTGTACTTTGAAAATTTTCCAATATGTAGCCCCCATGGGCCGGTTTAAAACTGAGAAGTTGAACCGGGTCATGAAAATTTTGAACCAATCTACATTAGCCCCCAAGTGCCAAGTATATTGCGTGCAATGTGCTTGGGACTTCAATTACTCTGCATCACAAAAACTTGCCATTGCATGTTTGTAATTATTACCCCACTATTGTGTTTCAGGCAAAATTAATCTTGCAGCAGTCGCAAGTGGGCGACTTAAAGAAAAACATCCAGACCCAGCATGCAGAAACTTCCAAGGCCAAGTCAGAATTGAAGGCCTCATTAGAAGCAACTAAAAGATTGAAAACAGATTTTGACACTGAGAGAGCTGGCTGGGAGACTGAGTAAGCTACGTTGGTGAAAAGGGCTGAAGACGCCGAGGCTGCACTTAAGCCGGTGACTGAAGAGTTATCCGGCTTAAAGCGACATATTGTTCAAATGACAGCCGCCATTTTGCTAAGTATAACATGTCAAGTCAATTCTTTAACCTACTGGACAACTCTTATGTGTATAAAAAGTCTAACCCGCCGGCGACTCTTGTCTTTAACAGGCGCCAGAAGTGCCAACCTTGGCCAAGACATGCTATTGAAGCTGAAGGCTGTCTATTCTTTAACTGAACAGTTGTACAGCGGCACTCTTCGTAGTCTTGCGGCCTTGGGGGGCAACAGAAAACCACCAAGCTATATCAAAGGCGTGCTGGATCATCTGTCAACTACGCCAAGCCAAATTGATGAACAAAGAATATCAGTTGCCCGAGCCGGAGCCATCCTCGCACTTGGCCGGGCCAAAGCCTGGCAATCGGAGCATGACCCGGAGGAGATAGCCATCGGGTGTCCAGAATTTAAAGAGGATCAATCCCCCTTTGAAGAGAAGGACTTCAATAGCTGTGTTCGGGAGATGCGGCCTGTGGCCTGTAAACTTGTGGAGGAGCTGAACCTGAACAATTATACGGCAGCTTACGATAGCAACAATCAGAAGATTAAACCGCCGGCCCAAGACGTTGTCAGTCTCATTCCTGCCTGTCGTAAGCACATCTTTGCTCCTGAAGTCGATCCTTCAGTTATTCTCAATGACGAAGCCACTTTCGAAGCTTTAACCAGCATCGATTGGACAACGGCTGATCTCTAGATGATCGACGAAGAAGAGCCGGAGCGGGATGACCCAGAGTCGTCAACTCGTCCAGAAGAAAACTAATGACAACCCAGGCGGCTCTCAGGCCAAAGTATAAGAGCTCCTCTTTCGAAAAACACTTGGCTCCATTCTTATGGGCTTATGACAGCCTTGTAATAGAGTAGTCTTTTGAAACAATGACCCGCCTTGTCATGCCATCATGCATGTTAACTGTTGAAATCCAGGTTGAATCTTTTTATGATAGGCTTGATTTGATTGTTCATACGAGCCATAACATCACTCTCATTTGTGTGTAAAACTCTGCATGTCCTGCACAAAGTTTAAACAACATATGCCCTGGCGACTTAATCGTCAAAGGCCAGGGCAGGTAACAACCCAATCATAATATAGCTTTATGCAATTATGGGAAAGACAAGAATTAAGGCCTTTGAAGCCAACATATACTGGCGATTTAAAGTCAAAAGCCAGGGCAGGTTATCAAACCTCGCATATATAATAATTGAAGATATACTTGTAAGATTGGATCATACCGCCGACTTACACCGCCATATCCAGTGCGGGTGACAACCCAAAAATTTGCAAGCGCATAACCTCAATTGCGCAAATCAAAGTATGCTGGTGACTTAATCGTCAAAAGCCAGGGCGAGTTACCAAACCCAAAGTACTCAAACATGAGTTAGACAACCAGAGCTTCATAACCTGGATTGTCAAAAATTGCATTTAGCAAAGAAAATCTTTTAGGAGACACAAATCAAAAAGATTCAGAAGCAAGATTCCAAAAATCTCAAATAATTGCCTGGCCGGCTTACCAAAGCACAGCCAGGTAAATTGGCTAGCAAAGCCATGTGCTTTCAAAGGCCGCACATCCTTGGAGTTAATCCAAGCTCACTGTAAGCCAGCCCTCACGTGACAAAAACCGTCGATTTAACCTTAACGAGTTCAGGGTCTTGAGAAAGATTGACTGTTAAGAGTTCGGCAGGTCACTCAGGATTACTCGGCGGAGTAGCAAGTTGCAAACAGGCAGGATAAATCGGGATTCGGCATCCACGCCTGGTCAAGAGGGTATGAAAGCTAAACCCGATGGGTTGGAAGCCCCCAAGTGACCTTATGAACAAATAATAATGACTTAGATACACAGAAATGAAATGACAGAGGCCCTGAATTATCAGGGATGCTGGCTTTATTATATTGATCATAAAATGTATACACTGACAAATGTATGTACAACGACGAGAGCCGGTGGCTCAGGTGTAATAAGGCTGAAGATGAGCAATATTCCAGGGCCGGCGGGTCTCCTCCTCTGACTTGCGTGAATCCTTGTGTTCTCGTATATCAATGAGGTAATATGACCCGTTATTCAGGTTCTTGCTAACCACAAAGGGTCCTTCCCAAGGTGGGGATAATTTGTGCATATCTGTTTGATCTTGAATCAGCCGGAGCACCAAGTCGCCTTCTTGAAATGTCCGGATCTTGAATCTGCGGCTATGATAGCGACACAGGTCTTGTTGATATATCACCGAACGAGCCGCCGCAAGGTCATGCTCTTCATCCAAATCATCAAGTGCGTCTTGACGTGCTATATCATTATCAGCTTCGACATAAGCCGCCACACGAGGCGAGTCATGACATACATCACTTGGAAGAACCGCCTCTGCCCCGTAGACCATAAAGAAAGGTGTATAGCCTATTGACCTGTTGGGGGTGGTATTGATACTCCAGAGTACTGAAGGTAACTCCTCAACCCAACAACCCAGCGTTCACTTCAAAGGAACCATGAGCCGGGATTTTATGCCTCTCAAAATTTCTTGGTTAGCCCTCTCAGCTTGACCATTAGACTGTGGATGAGCCACAGACGAAACATCAAGACAAATATGCTCTTGTTGACAAAACTCTTTCATAGCACCCTTAGACAAATTAGTGCCATTATTAGTGATGATACTATGAGGGTAACCAACACGGAAGATCAGTTTTTTAACAAACTGAACTGCAGTTGCCGCATCACACTTGCTGACCGGCTCACCTTCAACCCACTTGGTAAATTTGTCAACCGCCACCAAGAGGTGGGTTTTCTTGTCTTTAGACCTCTTGAAAGGTCCTACCATATCAAACCCCCAGACTGCAAACGGCCAAGTAATTGGAATCATCCTCAACTCTTGAGCCAACACATGAGCCCATCAAGAAAACTTCTGACAGCCATCACACTTACTGACGATATCCTTTGCATCAGCATGAGCCGTCAACCAATAAAACCCATGACGAAAAGCTTTGGCCACCAAAGATTTTGAGCCAGCGTGATGACCACAATCACCTTCATGAATCTCACGTAAGATCTCACGGCCTTCTTCGGGAGAAACACAACGCTGGAACACACGTGTTACGCTGCATCAGTGTAACTCGCCATTGACCATAGTCATAGACTTAGACAGCCGGGTTATCTGCCTTGCTAAAGTCTCATCCTCCGGTAGCTCGCCCCGGGTCATATAAGCCAGGTAAGGTAGAGTCCAATCTGGAATAGCATGGAGAGCCGCCACCAATTCTGCCTCCGGGTCAGGAATAGCCAAATCCTCTTCAGATGGTAATTTGACCGAGGGATTGTGTAAGACATCAAGAAACACATTGGGAGGCACCAGCTTACATTGAGAACCAAGCTGGCTTAAAGCATTGGCCGCCTCATTCTTCCTTCGATCGAGGTGCTCCACTTGATAACCCTTGAAGTGACCAGTGATGTTATCAACCGCCCGGCGATAAGCCACCATGAGCGGGTCTTTAGAATCCCATGTACCTGAAACTTGCTGAGCCACAAGATCTGAGTCGCCAAAACACCTGACCCGGCTCAAGTTCATCTCTTTGGCCATACGAAGGCCGTGGAGTAAAGCCTCGCATTCAGCTGCATTGTTAGTACAAGGAAACATTAGCCTCAAAACATAGCAAAACTTGTCACCTCGTGGGGAAGTCAATATGACTCCAGCCCCCGAGCCTTCTAGCTGCCTGGACCCATCAAAATGAATTATCCAATATGTGTTATCAGGCCTCTCCTCAGGTGTCTGCAACTCTGTCCAGTCATTGATGAAATCCACCAGAGCCTGAGACTTGATAGCCATCCTTGGTACATACTTCAAACCATGAGGTCCGAGTTCTATAGCCCACTTAGCAACTCGGCCTATGGCCTCCCTGTTTTGAATTATATCTCCTAAGGGGGCGGAGCTAACCATAGTAATGGGATGACCAAGAAAATAATGCTTCAGCTTGCGACTCACCATGAACACTCCATATACCAACTTCTGCTAGTGGGGGTATCGTTGCTTGGATTCAATTAGCACCTCACTGACATAATAAGCCGACCACTGGACTGGGTATTCCTTACCCGCCTCTTTGTGCTCCACAACAATTGCCACACTAACAGCTTTACTATTAGCCGCCACATATAAAAGTAAAGGCTCCTTCTCCACAGGAGCGGCAAGGACGGGCGGTTCAGCCAACTGTTTTTTGAGCGTCTCAAACGCCTTATCAGCCTCATCACTCCAGACGAAGTGGTCTGTTTTCTTCATCATATGATATAAGGGAATAGCCTTTTCTCCCAAATGGCTTATGAATTGGCTCAATGCTGCAATACGACCCGCCAAGCGCTGAACGTCATTGACACAGGCCGGCTTAGCCAATGAAGTAATAGCCTTAATCTTCTCCGGGTTAGCTTCAATTCCTCTCTTCGATACTAAAAAAACCCACGAGCTTGCCTGCAGGTACACCAAAGACACACTTGACCAGGTTAAGCATCATCTTGTAGACCCGGAGATTGTCAAAAGTCTCCCTCAAATCCTCCAAGAGTGTCTCCTTTTTCCTGGATTTTACCACAATATCATCCACATAGGCATGCACATTACGCCCAATTTGACTGTGAAAGCAATTTTGAACACAGTGTTGATAAGTCGCCTGGGCACTCTTGAGCCCAAAAGGCATAGAGACATAGCAGAAAGCTCCAAAAGGTGTGATGAAAGCCGTCTTCTCTTGGTCTTTAACTGCCATTTTGATCTGATGATAACCAGAATAAGCATCAAGGAAACATAAACTCTCACAACCCGCCGTAGCATCAATAATCTGGTCAATGCGAGGGAGAGCAAATGGATCAGCTGGACAAGCCTTGTTAAGGTCAGTGTAATCAACACACTTACGCCAGGTGCCATTTTTCTTAAGTACCAACACCGGGTTAGCTAACCACTCAGGGTGAAAGACTTCAACGATGAACCCAGCTGCCAAGAGCCGGGCCACCTCTTCTCCAATAGCTTTACGCCGCTCCTCATTGAAACGACGAAGGAACTGTTTAACCAGTTTAAACTTAGGATCAACATTGAGAGTGTGCTCAGCGAATTCTCTCGGTACAACCGGCATGTCACAAGGTTTCCATGCAAAGATGTCTCGATTCTCACGGATGAACTCGATGAGTGCGCTTTCCTATTTAGGATCCATATTAGCCCCTATTGTGAACTGCTGAGATGAGTCGCCAGGGACAAAGTCAACCTACTTAGTATCATCAGCCGACTTAAACTTCAACAAAGGGTCTTGCTCCGTGGTGGGTTTCTTCAAAGGGGTCATATCGGCCGGGTCAACATTATCCTTATAAAATTTAAGCTCCTCAGTGGCACAGGCTGACTCAGCATATGCAACATCTGCTTCTTCACACTCCAAAGCAATTTTTCGATTGCCATGGACTATAACGGTAACCTTACGTCCTGGCATCTTAAACTGTAGATAAAGATAATAAGGCCGCGCCATAAACTTAGCATAAGCCGGCCGTCCAAACAAGGCATGATAAGGGCTCTTTATCTTAACCACCTCAAACCACAACGTCGCTGTTCTATAATCATAATCATCGCCAAAGGCCACTTCCAAGGCAATCTTACCAACTGGATATGCCGACTTACCAGGTACCACGCCATGAAAGACTGGAGAGGACGGCTTAAGATCTTTATCAGTCAAATTCATTCGGCGAAAGGTATCATAATAAAGGATATTGATACTGCTGCCACCATCCATGAGGACTTTAGTGAACTTGTAACCCCCAACTTGAGGGGCTACCACCAATGCTAGTTGACCTGGATTGTCAACTCGGGGCGGGTGATCCTCTCTACTCCATGTGATTGGCTGTTCTGACCATCGCAAGTATTGAGGTACCGCCGGATCAACTGCACTGACCGCACCCTTATGAACCTTCTGATCCCTCTTGCAAAGACTGGTGGTGAAAACATGATACTGGCCACCATTAAGCTGCTTCGGATTACCCTGGTATCCTGATTGATGCTGCTGGTTGCCCTGACCAGGCTGTTGATTATAATTGCTCTGATTGCCCTGTCCTTGATAACCGGAATTTGAGCCGCCGCCACCAAAGCCGGGCTCATGTGAGCCGAATTCTGACCCGCCAGGCGGGCCATTATCATTACCATGATTCTAACTAAAGCCAGAATTCTTGTACTCTTTCATGATGAAACAATCTTTCCAAGCATGAGCCACCGCCTTATTGGGCAGACTGTGTTTTGGGCAAGGTTCATTCAACATCACCTCAAGATTGAACCTTGGCCCTCCAAAGGCCGGCTTACCACGGCGCTGGTTTTTATACCCAGTGTTGGTGTTAGCTACAAGATCTGACCCGCCATCGGGGTGTCTGCGCTTACCACCATTACCCTGGTTGTGACCATTGTGTCCGGTCATGTTCTGTTGCTGACCCTTACCATTACCGCTCTTCTTTCCCTTGTTGGACTTTGCATCATCAGACCCAGGATCCTTGGTAGTGTCAGAGTCAGCATACTTAATGAGAGCCGCCATGAGCCACCCCCCCCATGTCACTGCAATGACGCTTGAGACGCCCGAGCTTCTGTTTAAGGGGGGTAAAGTGACAATTCTTCTCTAGAATTAGAATAGCAGAGCCTGCCGCAATGCTATCCGATGAGTGGATAATGGCCGAGACCCGGCAAACCCAATGATGGGCCGACTCATCCTCCCGCTGCACACAATCTTGAAGTTCTGAATGAAGTGCGCCTTCAACTCAGCCCATGAATTAATGGAATTGGCGGGTAATCCTTTCAACCAGGTGCGATCCAGTCCATCCAACATCATTGTGAAGTATTTGGCACATACATCATCATTAACATCCAGCATCTCCATAGCTAGTTCATAACTTTCAATCCAAGCCTCAGGCGGAAGATCAGCTGTGTAATTAGGCACCTTACGAGGACCCTTAAAATCCTTAGGCAGATGTTCATTGCGTAGAGCTGACACTAGACACGGCACGCCAACTGTCCTGGAAGTCATTCCCGCCTCAACAGACGCCGAAGGGTTTAGCTGAAACTGCTGATGAGCCCCCAATTGAGCCGCCAATTCCGCCTCACGACGGGCTCTAGCCTGATCCACAAGGGTCTAAGCATTAGTATTGTCACGGGGCGGGTTATGTCCACGAGGCGGTTCATCATCATGAGGCGGGTTACGACGCCGTTCACTGCTGGAAACCGCCGGCGACTCGATGCGCCGGCTATAGCTTCGAGTTGGGTGGGGAGTTGAATGAACTCGCTCTCCATCGTATGAATAAGCCGCGTGCTATGCCACAACCGTCTAGAGAAGCTCCACAGCATTCCGGGTCTCTATCGCAGCTGGAGACTCGCCCTCGATCGGGATAGCCGCCAATCAAGTGGCTGCAGCAATCATGTTATCCACCGGGTTGGAGTAATGACCAGTAGGTGTTGGAACCCATTGAGGTGGGGTCAGATCCCTACGAGGCGGGTCTGGCACATGAGGCTGAGCCGCCGCTCCGGTCCCAGGCACCTCCGCAGCCCGGGTCACATCGGGCGGGTTACTCGTTCCTGCCCCAGGTGTGTTAAAAAGATTCCGCCCCTCAAACTGCGAAGGTAGACGACTCTGGTGCCTCCTTCGAAGAACAACATTAGATGCATTCTGATCCAGATTTAGATGAAAAGCTTCTACCCTCATCTGCTGTGACTCGGCCTCCATCGCGGCCCGTTCCGTTGCCATCCTGGCATTCTCTGCATTAAGATCCTCTTGGGCTCTGGCCACTTCACCTCGCACCTTTGCTACTTTGGCATTATGCTGCGCTTGATTCGCCGGAGTCACCTCTGTGGCCAACAGAGTCGCCAGGGCACCCAGGAGCTCGGATAAGACTTGAGCCGGCGGCCTGACTGGGCCACTCACCCCGGCTGTCGCTGCAGCAGTTAACCCAGATGTCATAGCAGCGGCAGTTGATGAATTCATAGCTGGCTGTGTACCAGCCATGAAAATAGCAGCCCTGCTCGGCGGCTCATAGGGGTTCAGAATACTATCACCATCGGAATAGCCCCCAAGCCCACCATCCTGGAGCTGATAGATCGATTCGGTTTCTCCAGCTGAGGACTCATCACCAGAGTAGATGGTCATCTCTCCACCGGATTCAGATCCTTCCTCAAGATCCGCCCCATGAACAGAGCCAACAAAGGTGCTCTTCCGGCCGGGTTGAACTCTGGCGTGTTGTGCGCGCCGAGCCGTCTCGACGATGTCGGCGCAGGTGTCCGGCTCAAGCTCTGACTCGTCGATCTTGCTGATGAAGACGTGAATTCCGCCAAAGGGTACCCGGTACCCGTACTCGATTGAGTTGGCCTCGGGGCCCTAGCCAGCATCGTCGATGTAGATCTTGCCGCGGCAACTCTTAGTCATCCGGCCCACCATGTATCCTTTGATCCCTGAGAAATTGCCCTTCAAGAACTCGAAACCGCCATGCTCTAGCCCCATAGTGGGCGCCAACTATCGTGGATTTAACACGGCATATGCCCTTGTGAAAGGACTTAGGTCTGGAGCCATCGCACATAGGTTAGCTCGAAGGGGTTGAGCGGGACAAAGGACGCAAGGTTTACCCAGGTTCGGACCCTCTCAATGGGGTAAAATCCTACTTCCTGCTTCTAGTTATATTTCTCGGGTTTTGATTACAAGGGAGCGATTACATTTGACCTAGCTATCGATTAGTTGTTTCTTGAGTCAACCCACCACCGGGTCTCGCCTTTATATACACAGGTCACGGCCCGGGGCTTACAAGAGTCCGAGCCGGCTCACACAACAAGATCAGCCTGGTTTCTAAATTCCCTTGCCTTACCAGGCAAGCCACCATATGGCGGTTCACACATCCGGGTCTTGGGCCACCTTCAGACTCGCCTCTTGATCCGCCATCTTTACACTTCGTCTTCTTGGGCCTATTTAGGCCTTTCTTCGTTGAGTCGCCAATGGCGTAACCCGACCCCTTCTGGGCGGGTCACACCTCGGGGTTATATCCCCAACAATATCCATGAAAGTTATTTGACTTTTCTTTGATCTCTTATATGCATGATTACTTATAGCCTCGTATTTCTTCTTCGAATCTTTGGTCTACTTAGGCCGACTAGATCAATTTTTCTTGCCATGGAAAGAGGTGCTTTGTGATGGGTTCGATCTTGCGGTGTCCTCTCCCAGTGACAGAAGGGGTAGTGAGGCACGCATGTATCATTGCTATTAAGGATAACAAGATGGGGTTTATTCCTACATGAATATATATTGCCTACATCATGTCACCGTTCTTATTGCATTACTCCATTTCTCCATGAACTTAATACACTAGATGCATGCTGGATAGTGGTCGATGTGTGGAGTAATAGTAGTAGATGCAGAATCGTTTCGGTCTACTAATCTTGGACGTGATGCCTATATAATGATCATTGCCTGGATATCATCACAATTATTTGATCTTCTATCAATTACCCAACAGTAATTTGTTTACCCACCGTTTGCTATTTTCTCGAGAGAAGGCACTAGTGAAATCTATGGCCCCCGGATCTATCTTTCATCATATTGCTTTCCGATCTATTTTTATTCGCTTTTATTTTTCAGATCTATTATTCCAAAAACCCAAAAATACCTTGCTGCACTTTTTCTTTATTTATTTCATTTCGTGTTTTTGCGAGATCTATTTATCCAAAATCATACAAACCAATCTATCTTTTGCCCGAGGAGGGATTGACAACCCCTCTTACGTGTTGAGTTGCAAGTATTTGTTCTTTGTGTGAAGGTACCATTTACATAGCTTGGACTGGTCTCCTACTGGATTGATACCTTGGTTTCATAACTGAGGGAAATACCTACCGTAGATGTACTGCATCATCCCTTCCTCTTTGGGGAAATACCAACGCAGTTTCAGGCCGCATCAAAAGGAATTTCTGGAGCCATTGCCGGGGAGGATCAAGTCAAGATCTATCAGGTTCCTAATCACAAATCTCATCTCCGTGCAATTTACATTATTTTCTATTTGCCTCTCGTTTCCATCTCCCCCACTTCTAAAATGTTTTTGTGAAAAGCACAAAAATATTTGCCATTTTATTTGCCTTCTTTTCGTTTGCCTTTTTCTCGTTTGATCTTTTGTTTTCTTGTGTTACCACATGCCTTCCATTTGCTTGCATCTTCGCTTGTTAAAAATCTATTGATGTGGATCCTCATCCACTAGCTAATCTTTTCAAAAGATCCAATTATGATGAACCAATTGTCGGTGTTCTGGGATCGGGGGTACCCAGATCTGCCTGCCTACGGCCCAGCGCGTGGGCCCGTCGATGACCCTGTACGGCCCAGCTACAATGACTCCAAGGCAAGAACCTCGCGAGGGCCCTAGCCTCGTGAGGCGAACGACACCAAGACCTCCAGAGGAGCGGCCTCCCCAGGCTGCCTCCCGAGGGGCGGAGACTTCTATGCAGGTACCCAGCCTCACGAGGCTGCGATGACATGAGCAGTGACGACCAAGGCCAGGCAGGCGCCAGCGGGCGTAGAGGGGACAGTTTCCTCTTTGGTGCTAAGGGAGCAAGGGCAGGCATAGGTTTCCAAGGAAGGCCCCAAAGCTTTCCTTCCTGGTGCAATGAGACCATGACCACGAGCTCGGCAGGACGGATGTCATCGCCAAGCCCACCGCTGCGTCATGGCCAGAAGCTTTGTAGGCGAAGACCACCTTTCATCAGGATAAGATGTACTCCTCGTCCCCCTTCAAATCGGTCATTGTGGAATCCCTTCCCGCCTAAGCTATGAGGGAAGAGGACCAAGGCCACTATAAATATAGGCTAGCCATCACCGTAGAAGGGATCCTAGATCGGACCCTTGACCAATCCACCCTCACCACTCGAGCCCTCGCGAGGCAGCTCATCCACTGTACTAGTTCATCCTCTACCTCCTTGTGAGGCCAATCCACCAAAAGCAGGAGTAGGGTTTTAGACCGCAAGGTGGCCCGAACCTGGGTAAATCTCTATGTTGTTCTCTTCCACACGATCCAGTGTACTCATCGAGATAAAGCCATGGGCATGGCGGGCTAGCGTTGTTGGAGAGCGAGATCCTTCATTCACGCCCCTGAGTTTGGACCTTCTTGGGTTTGCAGAGCCCTGAATCCGACATTTGGCGTGCCAGGTAGGGGCGTGTTGAAGCTCCGCCTCTTCGTCAACCATGCTTCGTTCTCGCTCCGCCGTGTCAATGGCTGATGCTCGCCGAGTCCGTGCCGAGTGCCGGGCCGCTCGCGTCGCTCAGAAGGCGCCCGTGGGCCGTGGCGTCCCGCGCCACTCTGCCTCTCCCATGGCTAATGCTGCCACTGACCCTGCTGCTCATGAGAAGCAGGACTCGCCGCTGTCACCCTCCGTGCGGTGCGATGGCCGCACCTCCACTCCTTATCTCACTCCCGCCGCGCCGTTATCCTCCCACGTCCGCTGCAGGCCGGTGAAACACGCAGGCTACGCTGCTCATGGCGCGCGAGCTGTTGCGTTACCGTCCCGCCGACGAGGGCTACGACGCCTGGCTCGGCCGCATCACCGAGCTCGTCAACGTTGCCGGCGAGGCCCCGACGCCCTCCACTCGCTTCGTCCCCCGCCGTCCCGAGTGGGTGACATGGCCCATGGCGCGCCTCCTCCTCCTCCTCCTCTCCGCGGCACCGACCCTGAGCCCAGGCGCGACGCGCCGCAACGCGACCCGCCGCGTGGGGCACCGGCGCCGGCATGGGACGAGGCAAGCTGTCAGGTGGTGCAGCGGCCACAAGGTGACGCCCGTGCGCTCCCCGCACCGCCACGCCAGCATCAAGACCACGCGCCGCCCAATGCAGCAGCACGCGGATGTCAAGACCGAGCTCCCCCGTGCGTGCTGCACCCGTGAGCGCAGCGGGCTGCCGCGCCTTCACCCCAGAACTGCGCCGCGTCGTCTGGCCCGGCAAGTTCAAGCCAGATCTGTCCCCACGCTACGACGGCACCCCTGACCCTGCAGAGTTCCTCCAGCTCTACTCACTGAGCATTGAGGCGGCGAATGGTGATGACAAGGTCATGGAGAACTGGTTCCCCATGTCTCTCAAGGATGGAACACGCTCCTGGCTCCTTCACCTCCCGGAGGGATCGATCTCCTCCCGGGATGAACTTCACGAGCGCTTCATCGCCAACTTCCAAGGCACCCATGACCGTGCCCCTGCAGTGAACGATCTACAGCGCGTGAAGCAGCAGCCAGGCAAGACTCTACATAAGTACATACAACGCTTCACGAAGGTTCGCCTCAAGATCCCGAAGGCGTCGGACGAGGCCATCATCTCGACGTTCACCGATGGCGTCAGGGATGTCAAGATGAAAGAGGAGCTTGCCATCCACGACGACTTGTGCTCGGCCCTGGAGATGTTCAACCTGGCGAACATGTGTGCGAGGGCCGAAGAGGGCCACCTCTCCCTCCTCGAGCTTCCGGAGGCCGACCTCGAGGACAAGAAGGCCAAGGCTAAGGAAGCGAAGCGCAAGGGCCCCGCCGTCCTGACAGTGGAGCCCGAGATGAAGCGCGGCCGTGACCATGATGAGCCTCCCAGGGGCAACCGCCCGTTCTGCGTCTTCCACAACGTACACATCCACAACACCAACGAGGAGCTCAGAGCACTCCGTCACAGGCGCCTCGGCCGCCGCCCCGAGCGCGGCGACCACGGCTACAGTCGTGGAGGAGGCCATGGCGGAGGCCACTGGGACAACTGCGACCCTGGCCAAGACTGGCGCGACCAGCCTCGCGAGGACCGCTGGCAGGATCAGCCTCACGACGGCCCCTGGCATGACCAGCCTCACGAGGACTGTCCCAGGGCAATGCCGGCCTCCCTCCACTGCTGCCGCCGCCAAGGAGAAATGACAACAGCCAACAAGACGATGGGGCTGGGGGCTTCCAGGAACCCCGTGCGATCGCTTGCATCCTGGGTGGTGCCCAAGCCCCTGCCTCGAACCGCATCTTCAGGCAATTCTCTCGTGAGGTGAACGCGGTCCTCCCGAAGCTAGAGGCCGCGTGTCCCCTCTGGTGGTCGCTGTACATGATTTCTTTCGACTCCAAGGACCACCTCATGTGCGCGGCCACTGCTGGCGCGCTCCCCATGTTGTGCACACCCACCATCAGCAACGTTTCAGTCACCAAGACCCTCATAGACGGTGGCACTGGGCTCAATGTCCTCTCTATGGAAACATTCGACACACTCCAAGTGCCTTATGACCAGCTCCTATCCACCAAGCCTTTCTCAGGAGTGACTGATGGCTCCACCACACCCCTGGGGCAGGTGCGCCTTCCCGTCACCTTCAGCAAGCGTGACAACTACCACACCGAGCTCATTGACTTCGACGTTGCCCACATCGGCCTCCCGTACAACGCCATCCTTGTGTACCCTGCCCTCGCCAAGTTCATGGCGGCAACCCACCATGGCTACAACGTCCTCAAGATGCCAGGGTGTAGCGGCATCATCACGGTCGTCTGCGATGAGAAGGACGCGGTCTGTTCTCTTGAGCATGCCTACCATGCCGCTACAGCTGAGAACTCTGACGATGAGGGTGGCGTTCTGCCTCCTGAGACCACCCCCGAGAAGAAGAAGCAGCTCCTCCCCAAGAGTCCTCCGGAGACCAAGAAGCCCTCTGGCAGTGCCTCAAGCCCTGCGCCTGCTACTGGGATGCCACTTCCTCCCGCATAGGAAGGCGCGCCCGACACTTCCCTTGGGAAGGGCTCGGGGGCTTCCATCTGGAGAGCCTCCGACCAGACCAGTGGGACGAGGGAGGTGCTCGGGCACCACTTCAAGGCGTGCCTTGATGCGCGCCCCCACAAGCAAGGAGCGAGGCGCAAGGTGCAGGGACGTGGGAATTCATCACCAAGGTGATCGAGGAGCTTCAGGAGGCAAAGGCCATGCGTGGCGAGCATCACCTCGTACCACCCAGTGCAGCTGCCGCCCCTGACACGGGTGGCGAGCTGCGCGTCTGCGTTAACATCCTGGGCCTTAACAGGGCCGCTTCACAGGATCTCTTCTGGCTGTCACAAGTCGGCCGGAGAGGGGGCTACCCCTGCAGCTACGTCTTCTTGCCATTCGGCCTGCTGAACATTGGCGCCTCGTACCAGCGCTTGGCACAGCGTGCTATGGCGTCTCATGAAGCTAGGTGCTCGACGGTCGCGTCTCAGGAGATCCCGGACCCTCGTGAGCCCCCTCGGCCTCACGGTCCTTCCAGGCCTTCGGAGCCGCCCAGCTCATGAGGAGCAATCTTCACGGCATGCATCCTCAACTATCTCGATGCTTCTACAACGCTGGTGCCAGGTGACTTTCTGGTTTGTTCAGTTGAGGGCACCCTTCGGGCTGCATTATCCTCAAACTGCTGGGGCCCGCCCCTGCAGCTGTGTTGTTTCGTTCTTGTACCGTGAACTGGTTGTGCTTCCATGAGCCGCTATGGTTGATAACCCTGTGCATGATGATGTATCGCTTCTGGAGTCACCTTCGCGAGCTTCGTGCGTCACCAGTTCCCCTCCTAAGCGTCCCATGAGAGAGGGCTACTGGCACGGCGCCTGTGCCTGGGTCCGTCCCTGCAGCGTCGGTAAATTTAAGAGACTGAGCTTTGACTCTCGGGCCGGCCCCGCACACGTCACCTCACCAGGTCCTTAGTGCCTTCAACTTCTCACAGAACGATCATAAGCAGACCAGCGAGCGCGCGATACCTCTTGTGTTATGTAGTCCCCTAATTCGCAGGAACCTAAGGAGACGGACGTTCAAGCAGTGTTGTCGACACCCTGCTACCTCAGAAGGGCTGGCCCCAGCGGGGCAGCAGTTCATCTCCCGAATGCTAAGTAAATCAGTCCCCCCACCTTGGCTGCTGGTCAAGGCCCTCTTTCCTAGCTACCCCCGCAAGGCGGAACCACACCTTTTCCGCGCAGACCGCTTGCACGTCAAAGGAAGGCTCCTGAGCATCGCGCCTCAGGAGCTCCTACTGGCTCTCGGGCCCTCACCCCCTGGCCTTGACCACGGCATCGCGACCTGGCATACCAGCAGCGGCTGAGCTCCGCTCGAGGGCCGTGTCCTGAGGACGTAGAGCACCAAGCTCGGCAAAGAGATGTGTTGGGGATATAACCCCGCGGTGTGACCCGCCCAGCGAGGGCCGGGTTACACAGTTGGCGATTATAATGAAGGGCCCAAATAGGCCCAAGAGACAAGACTTGTAGGCGGCGGTTCATGATCAGGCTTATTGGCGGCCCAAGACTCGGAGGTGATTCAAGACCCAAAGGTGTGAGCCGCCGGATGATGACTTGCTTGATAAAGCAAGGAGATTTAGAAACCGAGATGGTCATGTTACATGATCCGGCTCGGACTCTTGTAAGCCGTCGGACCTCGACCTGTGTATATAAAGACGAGACCCGGTGGCGGGTTAACTCAAGAAACAATTGACCGATAGCTAGGTCAAGCGTATTTGCTCCCTTGTAATCGAAACTCATGTAATACAACTAGAAGCAGGACGTAGGCTATTACCTCATTGTGAGGGGCCGAACCTGGGTAAATCTCTTGTGTCCTTTGTCCCGTTCAACCCCTTTGAGCTAACCTACGTTGCGATGGCTCCACACCTAAGTCCTTTCACTAAGGCATCTGCCATGCCAATTCCACAATAGTTGGCGCCCACCATGGGGCCAGAGCATGGTTGTTTCGAGTTCTTGAAGGGCAGCTTCCCAGGGATCGAAGGGTACGCTGTGGGCCGGATGACTAAGAGTCGTCGCGGCAAGATTTACATCGACGACGCCGGCTGGGGTCCCGAGGCCGACTCAATCGAGTACGGGTACCGGGTCCCCTTTGGTGGGATTCACGTCTTCATCGGCAAGATCAGCGAGTCGGAGCCTGAGCCAGACACCCGCGCCAACATCATCGAAACAGCTCGGCGCGCACGACCCGCCAAAGTTCAACCCGGCCGGAAGCATGCCTTTGTTGGCTTTGTTCATGGGGCGGATCTCAAGGAAGGATCGGTGTCTGGTGGAGAGACGGCCATCTATTCAGGTGATGAGTCCTCAACTGGATAGATCAAGTCAATCTATCAGCTTCAGGAGCTTGGGGGCTATTCCGATGGTGACAGTATTCCGGAGCCCTATGAGCCGCCGAGCAGGGCTTCTATCTTTATGGCTGGCACACAACCGATGGTGAATTCCTTAACTACTGTGGCCATGACATCTGGCTCAACTGCTGCTGCGACAGCCAGGGCGAGTGGCTCTGCGCGGCCTTCGGTTCAAGCTTTATTTGAGCTCTTGGATGCCTTGGCAACTCTATTAGCTGCAGAGGTAACTCCGGTGAATCAAGTACAGCACAATGCAGAGGTTGCAAAGCTGCAGGATGAGGTGACCAAGGCCCGAGAGGATCTTAATGCGGAGAATGCTAGGATGGCAACAGAGTGGGCTGCTTTAGAGGCTGAGTCACAGAGAATAAGAGCAGAGTCTTTTCGTCTGAGTTTGGACCAGAACACGTCTAATGCCGTTCTTCGAAGGAGGCATCAAAGCCGTTTGCCTTCACAATTCGAGGGGCAGAATCTGTTTAACACACCTGGGGCAGGAACAAGTAACCCGCCCGGCGTGACACGAGCTGCTGAGGCGATAGGAGCCGGGGCGGCAGCTCAACCTCGAGTGCCAGACCCACACCGTCGGGGTCAGACCCCTCCTCAGCGAGTCCTAACACCCTCGGGCCATTATTCTAACCCGGTGGACAATATGATAGCAACAACCATGCGGCTGGCGGCTATCCCGGTCGAAGGCGAGTCTCCAGCTGCAATAGAGACCCGGAATGCTGTGGAGCTCCTCCAAATGGCTGTGGCACAGCAGGCGGCTTATTCGTACAGTCGCGAGCGTGTTCACTCAACCCCCCGACTAGGCCGGAGCTATAGCCGGCGCATTGAGTCACCGGCGGTTTCCAGCAGTGAACAACGTCGTAACCCGCCTCATAATGATGACCCGCCGCGAGGGCTCAACCCGCCTAGAGTCGACCATATGCTAGACAATACTCAGGCCCTCGTAGATCAGGCTACAACCCGTCGTGAAGCGGATTTGGCGGCTCAGCTGGGGGCTCATCAGCAGTTTCCAGTAACCCCTTCGGCATCCATGGGAGTGGGGACGATTTCGAGGTCAGTTGGTGTGCCGTGCCTAGTGCCGGCTCTATGCAATGAGCGTCTGCCTAAGGACTTTAAAGGCCCTCCCAAGGTGCCTAATTACACAGCTGATCTTCCACCGGAGGCTTGGGTTGAGAGCTATGAGCTGGCTATGGAGATGTTGGATGTTAATGATGCTGTATGTGCCAAATATTTCACCATGATGTTAGATGGACTAGCACGAACCTAGTTGAAAGCGCTGCCTGCCAATTCCATTGGTTCATGGGCCGAGTTAAAAGCACGCTTCATTCAGAATTTCAAAGGAACATGTAAGTAGCCTCTATCGATCATTGATTTGGACAACTATGTGCAACGAGAGGATGAGTCGGCCCACCATTGGGTTCGCCGGGTCTCTGCTATTATCCACTCATCGGATAGCATCGCAGCCGGCCCTGCGGTTCTGATTTTGGAGAAAAATTGTCACTTTACACCTCTCAAACAGAAGCTGGGGCGGCTTAAGCGCCACTGCAATGACATGGGAGAGCTCATGGCGGCTCTCATCAAATATGCTGACTCAGACAACACCAAGGACCCAGGATCTGATGAAGAAAGTCCAACAAGGGAAGGAAGAATGGCAATAGTAAGGGTCAGCAGCAAAACATGACAGGTCATAGCCAGGGTAATGGTGGCAAGCACAAGCAAAAGGATGGCGGGTCAGATTTTGTGGCTAACACCAATGCTCAGCATAACAATCAGCGTCGTAAGGGTAAGCCGCAGTTTGGAGGACCGGAATTTAACCTGGAGGCGATGTTGAACGAACCTTGCCCGAAACATAGTCTTCCCAATAAACCAGCGGCTCATTTGTCGAAGAATTGTTTCATCATGAAGGAATACAAGAATTCCGATTTTCATCAGAATCATGATAGTAATAATGGCCCGCATGGCAGGTCAGGATCCGGCTCACACGGGCCCGGCTTTGGGGGCGGCGGCTCAAATTCTGGATATCAAGGACAGGGCAATCAAGGCGGTTATAACCAACAGCCCTGTCAGGTTAACCAGCAACAACAGTCAGGATATCAGAGTAACCCGAAGCAGCTTAGTGGCGGCTAGTATCATGTTTTCACCACAAGTCTTTGCAAGAGAGATCAGAAGGTACATAAGCGTGCGGTCAATTCAGTTGAGCCGGCGACACCTCAATACCTACGCTGGTCAGAGCAGCCTATCACATGGAGTAGGGAAGATCACCCGCCCCGGGTGGATAATCCGGGTCAGCTAGCATTGGTGGTAGCCCCTCAGGTTGGGGGTTATAAATTCACTAAAGTCCTCATGGATGGTGGAAGCAGCATCAATATCCTTTATCATGATACCTTTCGCCGCATGGATCTGACCGATAAAAATCTTAAGCCGTCCTCTACAGTCTTTCACGGTGTGGTACCTGGTAAGTCTACATATCCAGTTGGTAAGATTTCCTTAGAAGTGGCTTTTGGCGATGAGCATGATTATAGGACAGAGACATTGTGGTTTGAGGTGGTTAAAATCAAGAGCCCTTATCACACTCTGTTTGGTCAGCCGGCTTATGCCAAATTTATGGCACGGCCGTGTTATGTGTATCTCCAGCTTAAGATGCCTGGACGTAAGGGTACCATTACAGTCCATGGTAATAGAAAGATTGCTTTGGAATGTGAAGAGGGTGATGCTGCCTATGCTGAGTCGGCTTGTGCCACGGAGGAGCTTAAGTTTTATAAAGATAATGTTGACCCGGCTAATATGACCCCTTTAAAGAAGCCCACCACAGAGCAAGACCCTTTGTTGAAGTTTAAGTCGGTGGATGATACCAAGCAGGTCGATTTTGTCCCTGGCGACTCATCTCAGCTGTTCACTATCAGTGCTAACATGGATCTGAAATAGGAAAGCGCGCTCATCGAGTTCGTCCGTGAGAATCGGGACATCTTTGCATAGAAGCCTTCAGACATGCCAAGTGTACCGAGAGAACTTGTTGAGCACACTCTCAATATTGATCCTAAGTTTAAACCGGTCAAGCAGTTCCTTCACCGTTTTAATGAGGAGCGACGAAAGGCCATTGGAGAAGAGGTGGCCCGACTCTTGGCGGCCGGGTTCATCGTTGAAGTTTTTCACCCGTAGTGGTTGGCTAACCCGGTGTTGGTACTTAAGAAAAATGGCACTTGGCGCATGTGTGTGGATTATACAGATCTCAATAAGGCCTGTCCAGATGATCCTTTTGCTCTTCCCCGTATTGATCAGATCATAGATGCCACGACGGGTTGTGAGCGTTTGAGCTTCCTGGATGCTTATTTTGGTTATCATCAGATTAAGATGGCAGTTAAAGACCAAGAGAAGACGACTTTTATCACACCTTTTGGGGCTTTCTGCTATGTGTCTATGCCTTTTGGGCTCAAGAGTGCGCAAGCAACTTATCAACGTTGTGTCCAGAACTGCTTTCATGATCAGATCGGACGCAATGTTCATGCTTATGTGGATGATATTGTTGTCAAGTCCAGAAAGAAGGAGACTCTGTTGGATGATTTGAAAGAGACTTTTGATAACCTCCGGGTCTATAAGATGATGCTTAACCTGGCCAAATGTCTTTTTGGTGTGCCTGCAGGCAAGCTCTTGGGTTTTCTAGTCTCAGAGAGAGGTATCGAAGCTAACCTGGAGAAGATAAAGGCTATCACCTCATTGGCTAAACCAGCGTGTGTCAATGACGTCCAACGCTTGGTGGGTCACATTGCAGCTTTAAGCCGGTTCATAAGCCACCTGGGAGAGAAGGCAATTCCTTTATATCAGATGATGAAGAAAACAGACCATTTCGTTTGGAGTGACGCGGCTAATGAGGCGCTCAAAAAGCAGCTGGCTGAGCCGCCCGTCCTTGAAGCTCCCATTGAGAAAGAACCCTTGCTTTTATACGTGGCAGCTAACAGCAGAGCTATCAGTGTGGCAATTGTAGTGGAATGTAAGGAGGCAGGAAAGGAGTACCCAGTCCAGAGGCCAGCTTATTATGTCAGTGAGGTGTTAATTGAGTCCAAACAGCGATACCCACATTGGCAGAAACTGGTATATGGGGTGTTCATGGTCAGTCGTAAACTGAAGCACTATTTTCTTGGCCATCCTATTACAGTGGTCAGTTCTGCCCCTTTGGGGGATATCATTTAGAACCAAGAAGCTACAGGCCGAGTGGCTAAATGGGCCATTGAGCTTGGTCCCCATGGTTTGAAGTATGTACCAAGGACAGCTATCAAATTTCAGGCTCTTGTGGATTTCATCAATGACTGGACAGAATTACAGATGCCCGAGGAGAAACCTGATAACACATATTGGACTATTCACTTTGATGGGTCCAGGCAATTGGAAGGCTCGGGGGCTGGAGTTATTTTGACTTCCCCACGAGGTGACAAATTTTGCTATGTTTTAAGGTTAATGTTTCCTTGTACGAATAACGCAGCTGAATATGAGGCCTTGCTCCATGGCCTTCGGATGGCCAAGGAAATGAACTTAAGCCGGGTCAGGTGCTTTGGCGACTCAGATTTGGTGGTTCAGCAAGTTTCGGGCACTTGGGATTCCAGAGACCCGCTCATGCCGGCTTATTGCCGGGCGGTTGACAATATTGCTGGTCATTTCAAAGGATATCAGGTGAAGCATCTTGATCGAAGGAAGAATGAGGCGGCTGATGCATTGAGCTGGCTCGGCTCTCAACGTAAGCCAGTACCTCCCAATGTATTTCTTGATGTGTTGAATATTCCTTCAGTCAAATTGCAATCAGAAGAGGATCTTGCTATTCCTGACCCGGAGGCACAATTGGTGGTGGCTCTCCATGCTATTCCTGATTGGACAGTCTCATATTTGGCTTATATGACCCGGGGCGAGTTACCTGAGGATGAAACTTCGGCCAGACAGATAACCCGGCAATCTAAGTCCATGACTATTAGCAATGGCGAGTTGCACC
Organism: Thinopyrum elongatum; assembly: GCA_011799875.1. Taxonomy (NCBI): domain Eukaryota; kingdom Viridiplantae; phylum Streptophyta; class Magnoliopsida; order Poales; family Poaceae; genus Thinopyrum; species Thinopyrum elongatum. Next base: position 232,520,408 of record CM022298.1, read on the forward strand.
GACGTAGTGTCACAGGCGTGTTCCAGCGTTGTGTTTCTCCTGAAGAGGGCCATGAGATTTTAAGAGAAATCCATGAAGGTGATTGTGGTCATCACGCCGGCTCTAAATCTCTCGTGGCTAAAGCTTTTCGTCATGGTTTTTATTGGTTGACGGCTCATGCTGATGCAGAGGATCTTGTCAGTAAGTGTGATGGCTGTCAGAAGTTTTCTCGACGGGCTCATGTGCCGGCTCAAGAATTGAGAATGATTCCATTTACTTGGCCATTTGCAGTCTGGGGGCTTGATATGGTTGGACCGTTCAAGAGGTCTAAGGATAAGAAAACCCATCTCCTGGTGGCGGTTGACAAATTTACCAAGTGGGTTGAGGCAGAGCCGGTCAGCAAGTGCGATGCAGCGACGGCGGTTCAATTCATAAAGAAAGTGATCTTTCGCTTTGGTTATCCTCATAGTATCATAACTGATAATGGTACTAATCTGTCTAAGGGTGCCATGAGAGAATTCTGTCAGCAGGAGCATTTCGTCTTGACGTCTCCTCTGTGGCTCATCCACAGTCTAATGGTCAAGCTGAGAGGGCCAATCAAGAAATCTTGAGAGGTATCAAGCCTCGGCTTCTGGTTCCTCTGCAGCGTATGCCGGGTTGTTGGGTCGAGGAGTTACCTTTAGTGCTTTGGAGCATCAACACCACCCCAACAGGTCAACAGGCTATACGCCTTTCTTCATGGTCTATGGGGCGGAGGCGGTTCTTCCAAGTGATATCCGTCATGATTCGCCTCGTGTGGCGGCTTATGTTGAAACTACTAATGATATAGCACGTCAAGATGCACTTGATGTGTTGGATGAGGAGCATGAGCTTGCGGTGGCTCGTTCGACAATATATCAGCAAGACCTGCATCGCTATCATTTCAAGAAGGTGACTTGGTGCTCCGGCTCATCCAAGATCAAACAGACATGCACAAGTTATCCCCGCCTTGGGAAGGACCTTTTGTGGTCAGCAAGAACCTGAACAATGGGTAATACTACCTCATTGATATACGAGAACACAAAGACTCAAGCAAGTCGGAGGAGGAGACCCGTCGGCCTTGGAATATTGTTCATCTTCGGCCTTATTACACTTGAGCCACCGGCTCTTGTCGTTGTACATACTCTTAGCAATGTATATATTATGATCAATATTATAAAGCCGGCATCCCTGATAATTCAGGGCCTCTGTCGTTTCATTTCTAAGCATTTGAGTCTTTATTATTTGTTCATAAGGTCACTTGGGGGCTTAAAACCCACCGGGTTTAGCTTTCATACACTCTTGACCAGGCATGGACGCCGAATCCCGAGTTATCCTGCCTGTTTGCATGATGCTACTCCGTCAGGTAATCCTGAGTGACCCACCGTACTCTTAACAGTCAATCTTTTTAAAGACCCTAAACTCATTAAGGTTAAAACGGTGGTTTGTCACGTGAGGGCCGGCTTGCAGTGAGCGAGGATTAAGTCTAAGGCTGTGCGGCCTATGAAAGCACATGGCTTTGCTAGCCAGTCTGGCCGCGCTTTGATGAGCCGGCCAGATCATTTTAAGGCTGTGCAGCCTATGAAAGCACTTGGATTTTTTCTAAATCTTTTCTTCTGAATATTTTTGGATTTGTGTCCCCTAAAGATTTTTTTCTGCTAAAATGTGTTCTTTAACAATTTGGGCCATGAAGCCCTGATGATACGATTCATATTTGAGTATTTTTGGGTTTGGTAACCCGCCCTGGCTAAAGACTGAGAGTCGCCAGCAGGCCTTATTGAGGTAGGTGCTTACAAATATTTGGGTGGTCACCCTTACTGCATATGGTAATACGAACAGACAGTATCAGTCCAGTTTACAGGTATGTTTTCCTGGTTCTATGAATATGCGAGGTTTGGTAACCCGCCCTGGCTCTTTATGATTAAATTAGCCAGCATATTGTGACCTGCATAACCATAATTTTAGTCTTTATCCTATTTACATAAGAGACTATGATATTTGGGTGGTTACCCGCCCTGGCTTTTGACACTAAGTCGCCAGGGTATATGTTATTGACATTTTGTGCAGGACATGCAAACTTGTCAATAGAAATATATAAATACCAGCATTGCCTATATAAGCACACGAGTCAGGCGGGTCATAAAGATCATACTGGCGGTTCAACAAGGTAAATGATAACATGCACGAAGGCATGACAGATCATTGTTTCAACACTAGCCTATTACAAGGCTGTTATAAGCCCATAAGATTGGAGACAAAAGTTTTCTAAGGAGTTCTTATGCCTTGGCCTGAGAGCCGCCTAGATAGTCATCAATATTCTTCTTGACGAGTTGATGACTCCGGGTCATCCCACTCCGGCTCTTCCTCGTCGATCATCTGGAGATCAGCCGTGGTCCAATCGATGCCTGTTAAAGCTTCGAAGGTGGCATCATCAGTGAGAATAACAGAAGGATCGACTTCAGGAGCAAAGATGTGCTTATGACGAGGAGGGATGAGACTGACAACATTGTGAGCCAGTGGCTTAATCTTTTGATTGTTGCTATCATAAGCCGTTGTATAATTGTTCAGATTGAGCTCCTCCACAAGTTTGCAGGCCACAGACTGCTTCTCTCGAATGCAGTGATTGAAATCCTTCTCTTCAAAGGGGGATTGGTCATCTTTAAATTCAAGACAACCAGTGGCTATTTCCTCTGGGTCAAGCTCTGATTGCCAGGCTTTGGCCCGGCCAAGTGCAAGGATAACTCCGGCTCGGGCGGCGGATAACCTCTGTTCATCGATCTGGCCTGGGACAGTTGATAAATGATCTAGCACAACCTTGATTTGACTCGGTGGTTTCCTATTGCCCCCCAGAGCCACGAGACTGCGCAGGGTGCCACTATATAGTTGCTCAGTCAAAGAGTAAATGGCCTTCAGCTTCACAAGTATGTCTTGGCCGAGGCTCGCGCTTCTGGGGCCTGTTCATAAATGGTAGTATAAGTTAATTTAAGAGGAATTGAGAAGTGCTTGGCGGCTTAGAATAACGTTATCGCAGAGCTGGCAATAGATATGAAATATTACCAAAGATGGCGGCTATCATATGGGTAATATGTCCCTTTAAACTGGCAAGCTCTTCAGCAACCTGCTTAAGTTTGGCTTCTGCGTCCTCTGTCCGTTTGATCAAGTTTGTCTTCTCCATCTCAAAGGCGGCTCTCTTAGTAGCAAAATTGGCTTTGAGCTTCTCATTCTCCTTCATGGCAAATTCAAATTTTGCTTCTGCTTTCACAGTCTCAGCTTCTTGATGTTTAATCCTCTTGGCTAAGTCGCCCAGCTCCACATCTTTCAGACATAAAGCTTCCTGAGGAAAATTTGGATATGACAGATCAAGATTCATATTTTATTCCATAACAATGGTACAAGTCCCAAGCACATTATGAACAATATCCTTGGCACTTGGGGGCTAATGTAGGTAAGTTTTGCTTTATGACCCGGCTCAACTTGTCAGTTTAAGCTGGCCCTTGGGGACTACATATTTGGATTTCTTGAATTAGAAGTCCCGGCTCAACTTGTCAGTTTAAGCCAGCCCTTGGGGACTACATATTTGGATTTCTTGAATTAGAAGTCCCGGCTCAACTTGTCAGTTTAAGCCGGCCCTTGGGGACTACATGTTTGGATTTCTTAAATTAGAAGTCCCGGCTTAACTTGTCAGTTTAAGCCGGCCCTTGGGGGCTACATGATTGGATCTTAATGAATAAGTTAACTAGGTGAGCTACAGGCTGAAAGTTATTTTCAAGTCTACAACATATTCTCATTATTCCTATCCTCTAGACTTGGCAGCTAAATGGATACATATGAAGAAGGATTAATAGTCATACCTCATAATGCTCCCTCATGAGATTCACTAAGCTGACTTCCAGTTCACGGCTAGTGTGGAGGCGGTGAAGGTAGCCTGCGTGAATGTCATTAGCACCAAGAGCAGCATAACTTTCCAAGTCCAGCTTCAATTTATTTGCTGCTGGCGGCTCTTCTTTGGCGCTGTGCTTGGCCAAGACTGAGGGATTTCCTCACTCTGTGTAACCCGTGCCAGTAATGAGGACATCTTCAGCAGTCTTATCAAGAATAATTTCTTCAACAGGTTTGGCAGGGCTCGGCAGCTTAGGACTTGGCGGATCAACATTAATTGGATCTACATTGATATTGTCAGCTTGTGGTGGCGGGTCATTAACAGCGTCTTTAGGATTCTGAATTGAGGCTTCTGAGACTATTGGCGCTTGCTTCTCTGGTTCATTAACCTTGGGGTCTTCTAACGGCCCGCCCGTCTTCGATTTCTTGCCAGCCTTGGCCACACCACTGAAAGGAAGGTGTATAAAGATATGAGCATGTTATCGTAAGGTATTAACCAGCAAAATAAAAATTTCTTACCCATGGGCAACCTTGAAGGTAGGAAACTGGGTGCTAGTAGAGTCACCAGATGAATGAGAAGTATCCTGATATGCCGGGTCAGAGGAATTAAGAGGCTACTGTATAAGGCTGGCTCGTGAAAGAAAGAAAGTAGGGCTATGAGGCACCTGATGACGATGTTTGCGAGGCGGCGGTGTGTTGGGCAAGCCGGCCATCAGCTCCTCTTGGCCGCTGTTTCGAGTGTGCCATCTCGACTTGTGCTGCTGTTTCTTCAAAACAAAGTTGGGATCTAAGTGAGCAAGAGGATGGGAAAACCGTACTCTCCTGATGACCCACCGCGTTTTCTTTCTTGGCAAGGTTTCTGAGCTGGAGGAGATAGGGATTACCTCAACATCATCATCTTGGCTCATCTCCGTTTCCTCCTGAGGTGAATCAGGATCAATAAGTTGCATAAAAAGAGTACCAAGTGAATCAAGTTCTACCTCTGAGTCGTCCAGTTCGAGTAGCTCTTGTGCTACAGGCTTCTTAGGACGACCTGGGCCGCGTCGGCTGTTTTGACCCTTTTTGCTGGAGCAGTAGTGGTTTGAATCTTCCTTTTCCAAAAAGAAGATTCGGCCTAGGTATACATGAATAGTAAGATCAAAATCAGATAGATTGTCAAACAAATGGTACATGTGTAAGGGTACTTACAGCAGGCTGCGGGTTAAGAGTATAATAAGGAGCAAGGCCCATCTTACTGCAATTTGCCAATGACTCGCCAAGGAGAGACTTGATAGTATCATTGATCTCCTTCTCAGTTAACTCAGTGGGATTGTAGCGTAGCGGATCATTGGTATTTCCAGTATATTCGCACATTAAGCTGGGGAGGCGGCTTAAAGGCATAATTCTCCACGAAACCCAGCAGCGGACAAGATCGATTCCAATTAAGCCGTTTGCAATGAAAGCCCGGATCTTTGAAAGAGTTGAAGAGTAAAGACTACACTCCGCGGCGGTCATCCGGCCTGGCAGTGGGCCACTGGTAGGGAGACGATATGGACGATAACCCAGCAGGGGTTTTTCGCCTTCTGGAGAGGTGTCTTTGCAGTAGAACCAGGTAAAGTTCCAGTCCTTAGGATGACTCGGCAGGGTGGCTGATGGGAAGGTCACATCTCTTCGCCTTTGAATTGAAACACCTCCGAGTTCAAGACTAAGCCCGTCGGGCATCTCAATTTGGCGGTTGATGTAATAATAGTCTCTGAACAGATCTATAGAAGGCTCTTCACCAAGGTATACTTCGCAGAACACTTGGAAATTGTATATATTTGAGATGGAATTGGGGCCAATGTCTTGAGGATGAAGGTTGTAAAAGTGCAGCACGTCTCGAAAGAATTTTGAACCGGGTGGAGAAAAGCCGCGGAGCAGATGATCTGTAAAAACCACGACCTCACCCTCTTGAGGTTCAGGAGGGCATTCAGAGCCTGGAACCCGCCAATGGATGATTTCCTTGGTGGCTAGAACGCCCATGGACACGTACTCATGGAGGGTGTCTTCGGTGATTTTGGAAGGGATCCAATCGCAAGTTGTGGGTGCCTTGGTCATGATGAGCCAGAAATATGTAGCTATGACTAGAAAATGAATATGGTAAATTAGATATTGCCATGCAGAGCCGTTTTGCAAAGTTTAAACCGGCCAGAGGTTGGCGGGTCACAAGAGCATTGTGTAAGCCGCCGTATATGGCATGGCAGGTCAGCAGTTTATAAAGGTGGAAGGCGTTAAAATTCTGCTAAGTGTTGCATAAACAGTTTTCGCAGATTGCAACTATCTTTTTGGATCTATGATAGTTTAGAAAAGAAAAACTATTCCTAAACCTAAAACGGTGGCGGAAGAACTAGTGTGTTGAAAATAGATCTAGAAGGAGCAGGATGAATCTATGGTGAATAGCGGATGCTAAAACTACTACCGCATGGCTTCAGTGGAGTATCGGGATTCAACTAAGCAGGATAGTGGATGAACTACGAGCGGGCACAATGAACGCTGATGAACATCGATGAACTGAGGAACTGAGGAACCCTAATGCGGATTGAAAGCAGGGAGATATGCGTACCTGATGATGCTGATGGACAGCGGAGGGGTGTCGCGTTTTTCTGGTCGGGATCAGGTTGATGCAGCGGCCAAGATGAACTTGTTGGTTGCGGCGGCGGAGCTCCGGTGGCGTCGGTCGTCGCGAGGAGGAAGAAGAGGAGGAGGCGGGGGTAAAAGTGAAAAAGGACCCCCGGGCCTATTTATAAGGGGAAAAGTGAACAGTAAAATGGCAGGCGCGGGAATCAAGGAGGCATAATCATTATCTTAACAGCAGAGGCGCCTTGATTCTAGGAATGGTCGATTAATGCAAAGATCTGTTGTGATGTCATAGGTTTTTTCCTGAGATTAATGATATAACGTCATTTTTCATCATGGAGGGTCAAGAAGGTTTTGACAGGTTAAAAAAATTCAAAGGATTCGCCAACCGAAAGATGAAGATTGACATGAACATGTTCAAATCAATCTGGGGCCTAATGTTGGGGATATAACCCCGCGGTGTGACCCGCCCAGCGAGGGCTGGGTTACACAGTTGGCGGCTTATAATGAAGGGCCCAAATAGGCCCAAGAGACAAGACTTGTAGGCGGCGGTTCATGATCAGGCTTATTGGCGGCCCAAGACCCGGAGGTGATTCAAGACCCAAAGGTGTGAGCCGCCCGATGATGACTTGCTTGATAAGGCAAGGAGATTTAGAAACCGAGCTGGTCATGTTACATGATCCGGCTCGGACTCTTGTAAGCCGCCGAACCTCGACCTGTGTATATAAAGGCGAGACCCGGCGGCGGGTTAACTCAAGAAACAATTGACCGATAGCTAGGTCAAGTTTATTTGCTCCCTTGTAATCGAAACTCAAGCAATACAACTAGAAGCAGGACGTAGGCTATTACCTCGTTGTGAGGGGCCGAACCTGGGTAAATCTCTTGTGTCCTTTGTCCTGTTCAACCCCTTTGAGCTAACCTACGTTGCGATGGCTCCACACCTAAGTCCTTTCACTAGGGCATCTGTCGTGACAATTCCACGACAAGAGGGGTGGTGCGCCTCGCAAGGGAGTATGGGAAGAAGGGCGTGGCCCGGTGGCGTAGGCAATTTTTCAGAATATGATGAGCGTCGATTTCCTCACGCACCCCTAGTTGGACTTGTGCTGGTTCCTTTCAGAGCAGGAGGCGCGCGTACGATCAAAAGTTCCAGGAAAGCACGCCCTTATGACGCAGGGGCACCTCGTGGATCACAAACACCCAGAGCTAAGTCACCCTCTCCGCGCCAGGCGCAAGCCCTACTATTGATACTACACTTCTGTTTCTGTGATCTCGTTTGAATAAAAACCCTTTCCCGTCCGAAAGCTGCTTGTGCGTCAAGAGGGACCCCTTGAGCATCGCGCCTCAGGAGTTCTTACTAGACCTCGGGTCGCTCACCTCCTAGCCTTGCGCACGACATACGAGCAACGGCAGAAGCTTACCTGGGGACTGGGTCCCGGCGACGCAGAGCACTAAGCTATCATGAGGAGGAAAGGGCTTGAGCTCAAACGGTGGACGCCGACACAATTCAGAAACACGACAAACATTCTGAAACGTGACACGGGGCTCTCCACGATCTTTGTTGTAGGAAACAAAAAGCAAGGGAGGTGGCCCCCCGAGGGCCACGACTCAGAAGGTGCCGGCTCCAACGTGATGACACCTAATCGGTGGCCCCCTCCTCCTTGACTTGGGCACGGCGATGCGGCGGCTCGTTGTAGTCATCGTCGCTTGAGCTCCCTCGGAGAAGGTGTTGCCGCTGCAGGAGGCCTCGCGGCCAAGGGCAAGTTCACCGCCGAGGGTGCCGCCGCCCTGTTGATCGCCATTGTCGGAGGGGTGATTGCCGCCGCCGCTGCCGCCCTCTGGGCAGCACTCTAGGCGCCCGCCGTCTTCCCCGAAGACCTTGAAGAAGAGCGTCGTTGCCCCGTCGTACTTGAAGTGGAGGGTGTGCCTCCCCTTCGGGCGGCAGGCGCGGGCGATCGCTCCCCACCCCCGGGTCATGAAGACGTCGCCGGAAAAGGTGGCCTCGACCTCTGCCTATGAGGACTGATTGCAGCAGCCGTCGTGCTGCAGCCATAGCTCGACGGCCCCCTCGCTGGCAGCTCCTCTGCCAAGGAGCACGGGAGCCGGACCCAGGTGCACGGCGGCATCGCACCCACACCACGAACTCGCATGCCGTGTCATCAAAATGGGCCCGCGGGTGAGGTGGTCGGACGGCCGTCGCCCGCCTCTCTCCTTGGCCTCATCCTCTGCAGCTTTCATGGCCGCCCCCGAGGGAAGTGCCCTTCCCGTGGCTGCTGGGGCCGGCGCGGGCCCCCGGCTGGGCGTGCTCGCGCCGGAGAGAGGCTGCCGCGGGCGTCGTGGTGATCTTGCGAGGCTGCCCGCGCCCTCTCCTCGGCGGGAGCGACTCGGGCTCTTCCTAGGGGGTTTTCCATTTCTCGGCGGCTGAAAACCTTCTCACCGGCACCATGGATGTTGCTGCGAGAGTGCGGGATGGGGAGGCGAGAAGACAAAGATGGGATGGGACATATCCTCCTCGCCCTCTTATAGGCGATCGTGGGCCAACCGGTGCCCCTCCACCTTTGCGCAATGATGACCCTGCGGCATGCGCTAGTCTTTTCTCAGCCTGGGCAGTTGCCGAGGTGACATGAGGAAGTGGAGGCGTCCGCGTCCTGTCGTGCGCCACATGTCAAGCCTGGCCCAGAGGCGGTTGGGGCCCGCATCGCTTTGCCCTTGCCCCTTGGCTTCACCTCGAAGCCAGCTCAAGCGTGCCTTGGGCCCGGGGGCTACTGTCAGCGTTCTAGGATCGGGGGTACCCAGATCTGCCTGCCTGCGGCCCAGCACGTGGGCCCGTCGACGGCCCTGTATGGCCCAGCTACAATGACCCCAAGGCAAGAACCTCGCGAGGGCCCTGGCCTTGCGAGGCGAACGACACCAAGACCTCCAGAGGAGCGGCCTCTCCAGGCTGCCTCCCGAGGGGCGGAGACTTCTATGCAGGTACCCAGCCTCACGAGGCTGGAATGATGTGAGCCGTGACGACCAAGGCTTGGCGGGCGCCAGCGGGCGCAGAGGGGACAGTTTCCTCTTTGGTGCTAAGGGAGCAAGGGCAGGCGCAGGTTCCCGAGGAAGGCCCCAAAGCATTCCTTCCTGGTGCAACGAGACCAAGACCACGAGCTCGGCAGGACGGATGTCATCGCCGAGCCCACCGCTGCGTCATGGCCAGAAGCTTTGCAGGCGAAGACCACCTTTTGTCAGGATAAGATGTACTCCTTGTCCCCCTTCAAATCGGCCGTTGTGGAATCCCTTCCAGCCTAAGCTATGACGGAAGAGGACCAAGGCCACTATAAATATAGGCTAGCCATCACCGTAGAAGGGATCCCGGATCGGACCCTTGACCAATCCACCCTCACCACTCTAGCCCTCGCGAGCCAGCTCATCCACTGTACTAGTTCATCATCTACCTCCTCATGAGGCCAATCCACCAAAAGCAAGAGTAGTGTTTTACACCGCAAGGTGGCTCGAACCTGGGTAAATCTCTGTGCTATTCTCTTCCGCACGATCCAGTGTACTCGTCGAGATCAAGCCATGGCATGGCGGGCTAGCGTTGTTGGAGAGTGAGATCCTTCATTCACGCCCCTGAGTTAGAACCTTCTTGGGTCTGTGAAGCCCTGAATCTGACACCAATTGCTAGTGAGTTGAGTGCACTAGATTATCTTTATGAAGTTTTGCTTGAAATTCATGAATCCGAAGATTGTGAAGAAGTGTTGGAAGAAGAAATTGATAAAGTGATTCATGATATCTCTTTTAATGAAAAGCATGATTGCCATGATTTTATTATAAACTCTATTAATGTCAATTGTGTTAATGATATGCAAAACCCCAAGCTTGGGGATGATAATTTTGTTATGTCTACTACTTATTGCAATGATCATGATTGGGGTGATAATGTTTCTTATGATCTTGAAAATTTATTTGAGCCTCATGATGAATATGTTTGCGATAATAATGTTTGCAATAATATTGAAAGTGGGTTTGGAGAGGTCATGACTTTAGTTGATGTTAATCCCACTATCTTGGAAGATTTTAAGACTTTTATGCATGTGGATCATAAAGTAAAATTTTTATATCATAGCTATATTGTTGAATTTGATTATGATCCTACATGTAATTATTATGAGAGAGTAAATTATGGTTGTAAAAAATTTCATGTTACTAAATTACCTCTTGTTATGTTGAGATTGCTATTGTTTCTTTCTTCTTCCTTGCATATGCTAGATCTTGCTAATTTGTTTTCCTATAAAATTCCTATGCATAAGAAGTATGTTAGACTTAAATGTGTTTGTCACATGTTTTATGATGCTATCTTTGTGTTTCAATTATTATCTTTCTTGTGAGCATCAATAAAATTTCATGCCTAGCTAGGGGCATAAAACGATAGCGCTTGTTGGGAGGCAACCCAATGAATAAAATTTATTTTTGTCTCTTTCTTTCTGTTCTTGAGTCTTTGCACAATTATGCTACTGTTATGATTGCGTTTTTATGTTTTAATTAGTGTTTGTGCCAAGTAAAGCCTTTGGGATCACGTTGGGTGATAGTTGATTTGATCTTGTTGGAAAATAGAAACTTTTGTGTCCAGTAGAAGAATTTTGAAAATTCAGAGAAGCAACGAAAAATTCTGAACTTTTTACACAAGATTGATATACAAAATTTCTACATCGTCCTAATTTTTAAGTAGTTTTTGAGTTACAGAAGTATGCGTAAAATTCGTGTCTTTACAGACTATTCTGTTTTTGATAGATTTAGTTTTCGTTGTATTGTGTGCTTATTTTGATGAATCTATGGATTGTATCGGGGGGTATAAGCCATGGTAAAGTTAGAATACAGTACGTATAATGCAATAACAAAATATGAATGGGTTTGCAATAGTACTTAAAGTGAAGATTGGTTTTCTTATAAAAACGGATCTCACGAAGGTTTTGTTAAGTTTTGTGTGATTGAAGTTTTCAAGTTTTGGGTGAGATCACGATGGGTGAAGGAATAAGGAGTAGAAGAGCCTAAGCTTGGGTATGCCCATGGCACCCCAAGTTAATATTCAAAGAGAACCAAGCAACTAAGCTTGGGGATGCCCCAGAAGGCATCCCCTATTTCTTCTAACGATCATCGGTATTTTACTTGGAGCTATATTTTTATTCATCACATATCATGAGTTTTGCTTGGAGTGTCTTGTATTATATGAGTCTTTGCTTGTTTTTCTTTTTATTTTTTCACAAATATCCTTGCTGGACATACCTATTTGAGAGAGCCAAAATAATGCTATGATTTGTTAGAATTGCTCTATATGCTTCACTTAAAAAAATTAGCTATGGAATTGCTCTAGTGCTTCACTTAAATCTTTTTTAGCATGGTGTGCTTTAATTTTTTTTGGAAAAATACTCTCATGCTTCACTTAGATTAATTTGAGAATTATAAATTTTGAAGAAATTCTCTCATGCTTCACTTATATTATTTTGAGAGATGAAAATCTTTATGCTCATGTTCTTCACTTAAATTTATTTGAGCTTGTCAAAAGCAATGGCAATATATGAAACTAGTCCCAAAGTGATAGATATTCAAGAGGGATGTAATAAAAACTTTCATGAAGATCATTGGACAAAATAAACTTGATTCCTTGTAATAGTTTTGAGATATGATGATAGTAGTATGTGAGTTATGTTGGTGAGTAATAATGCTTTAGTAAGAATATTGGTGTTAAGGTTTGTAATTCACTATGCAAGCACGAAAGTCAATAGTTATGCAATGAAATCACATCCTACTTGTGGTGCATTATTTGCTGTTAGTTATGCTTAATGCTCATTTATGAGGTTTTTCATTTCTTGGTTGGTTGCTTCTCAATCTTTTTGCTAGCCTCCACTTGTACTATGTAGAAATACTACTTGTGCATCCAAAATCCTTAAACCCAGTTTTGCCATATGAGTCCACCATACCTACCTATATGCAGTATTTTCGTGCTGTTCTAAGCAAATTTGTATGTGCCAACTCTAATATTCAAAATAATTTCCTTTTTTGTGTGCCCATACCGCTCATGAAGCGGCAGGGGGTGGCCAATAATTTTCCGTGCTAGATGTGTTATTCTCAAGATGAGTGTTTATTCACTGGTCATTGCACGAGAGTACGGCAGTAATAGGGATGCCCAGTCCCGAAATGAAAAATAAATTTACTTTATGTTGTCAAATAATAAATTCCTTGAAAAGTGTTGGTATGGAGGGTACCCGTGGATACGGCTAGCCGTGGAGTGTGAAAGAATGGTGGAAAAAGGAATAAACTTTATTTTCTGTTTGGGAACCGCCTATAATATATCTAGTATGGAAAGTATTGGGAACTACTGGGTCGTTTTCATTGACAGGAAAAGCATGCCTCTCAAAATGTTTTTATCTCTCAATTTTTGCTTTGAGCTCTGGCACCTCTACAAATCCCTACTTCCCTCTGCGAAGGGCCTATCTATTTACTTTAGGCAATCTTTTATTTTTATTTGAGTCTCCATCTTCTCTTATAAAGCACCAACTAAGGGGCACTATGATCGTACTTGAGCATTGGATGTAGCTAATATTCAAGTGTGCTTCGTGAATGGATCAATGATTGAGCATGATGGGCTAGGGATAGCTTTCTTTAGTGTTGATATTTTCAAAGACATGGTTGCTTGTTGATATGCTTGAGTATTGAAGTCTTCATGTCAAAACTAGACTATTGCTTTGAAGCATCTAAAAGTCCAAATGTCCATGCTACAAAACAAAAAGAATATGTGATGAACATGTTAGGCAGCATTCCACATCAAAAATTCTGTTTTTATCATTTACCTACTCGAGGACGAGCAGGAATTAAGCTTGGGGATGCTGATACGTCTCCAATGTATCTATAATTTTTTATTGTTCCATGCTGTTATATTATCATTCTTGGATGTTTTATAATCATTTTATAGCAACTTTATATCATTTTTTGGGACTAACCTATTGACATAGTGTCCAGTGACTAACCTATTGACATAGTTGCTGTTTTTTGCTTTTTTTACTTCGCAGAATATCAGTACCAAACAAATTCCAAATGCCACTAAACTTTTTGGAGAATTTTTTTGGACCAGAAGACACCTTGGGGGCCAAGAAAGCACCAGAGGGGAGGCCCATCGGGAGCACAACCCACTAGGGCGCGCCTAGGGGGGTTGTGGGTCCCATGAAGACCTCCTGCACCGCTTCTTCGCCCTATGAATTCTCAAATATTCCAGAAACCCTAGGGGAGACAATGAAACACAATTCCAACTGCCGCAAGTTCCAGAACCATGAGGTCCAATCTACACCATCAAGGAGGGGTTCATGATCCTCACTGGTGCCTCTCCGATAATGCGTGAGTAGTCCACCATAGACCTACGGGTCCGTAGGAAGTAGCTAGATGGCTTTCTCTCTCTCTCTCTCTCTCTCTCTCTCTCTCTCTTTTGATTCTCAATACAATTGTCTCTTGGAGATCTATTTGATGTAATGACTTTTTGCGGTGTGTTTGTTGGGATCCGATGAAGTTTGAGTTTATGATCAGATCTATATCCATGAAAGTTATTTGAGCTTTATTTGATCTCTTATATGCATGATTACTTATAGCCTCGTATTTCTTCTTCGAATCTTTGGTTTAGTTAGGCTGACTAGATCGGTTTTTCTTGCCATGGGAAGAGGTGATTTGTGATGGGTTCGATCTTGCGGTGTCCTCTCACAGTGACAGAAGGGGCAGCGAGGCACGCATGTATCATTGGTATCAAGGATAACAAGATGGGGTTTATTCTTACATGAATAGATCTTGTCTACATCATGTCACCGTTCTTATTGCATTACTCCGTTTCTCCATGAACTTAATACACAAGATGCATGCTGGATAGCGGTCGATGTGTGGAGTAATAGTAGTAGATGCAGAATCATTTCGGTCTACTAATCTTGGACGTGATGCCTATATAATGATCATTGCCTGGATATCGTCATAATTATTTGATCTTCTATCAATTGCCCAATAGTAATTTGTTTACCCACCGTTTGCTATTTTCTCGAGAGAAGCCACTAGTGAAATCGACGGTCCCCGGGTCTATCTTTCATCATATTTCCTTCCGATCTATTTTTATTCGCTTTTATTTTTCAGATCTATTATTCAAAAAACACAAAAAATACCTTGCTGCACTTTTTCTTTCTTTATTTTATTTTGTGTTTTTGTGAGATCTATTTATCCAAAATCATACAGATCAATCTATCTTTTGCCCGAGGAGGTATTGACAACCCCTTTTACGTGTCGGGTTGCAAGTATTTGTTCTTTATCCGCAGGTACTGTTTACATAGCTTGGCCTGGCCTCCTACTAGATTGATACCTTGGTTTTTATAACTCAGGGAATTACCTACCATATCTGTACTGCACCATCCCTTCCTCTTTGGGGAAATACCGACTCAGTTTCAAGCTGCATCATGTCCCAACTGGCAATACCCACGGAGCTTAAACACATCCAGAAGCTGGCAGGTTGCGTTGCAGCCTTGGGCCGCTTCATTTCCCACCTTAGTGAAAAGGCCCTGCCGCTCTACAGATTGCTCAAAAAGACTAAAAACATCAAATGGACCGATGAGGCAACCACTGCACCAAATAAACAACACTACTAGCAAGCAACCCCATATTAACAGCACCCGGCATAGGCGAACCTATGTTACTATGCATCTCGGCCACAAATCAAGTGGTGAGTGCGGTACTTGTGGTAGAACAAGAAGCGGAGGGCTACAAATTCTGGGTGCAAAAGCCAGTCTACTATGTATCAGACGTCCTTACCCCGTGCAAATCCCAGTATCACACTATCAGAAGATAGCCTACACGTTTTTCATGGCATCCTGAAAACTCCGATACTACTTCCAAGAGTGTTCGGTCACAGTGGCATCCGAGGTACCATTAAATGACATCATCAACAATAGGGACAACACATGCCGCATTGCCAAATGGGCCATAGAGCTCCTTCCCTTCAAAATTGTGTATAAGCCACGTCAAGCTATCAAGTCTCAGGCATTGGCCGATTTTTTGGCCGAATGGACAGAAGTCGAGCTCCCCCGAGAATACAGTACATACTAACATTGGACAATTTACTTTGACATCTCCAAGATGTTATCTGGACTGGGGGCTGGGGTGATCCTTACATCCCTCACAGGCGACAATATCCGGTATGTACTACAGATAATGTACACGGATTCTAACAACGCAAACAAGTACAAAGTTCTGTTGCATGGTCTTCGGATGGCAATGTCAATGGGCATACAGTGGCTCGAGGTGCGGGGAGACTCTAACCTTGCCATATCCCAAATCAATGGTGAATTCGATGCCAAAGACCCAAAAATGTTGGCATACCAAAATGCCGTCCTTAAAATATCAGCCCGGTTCAAAGGGTTAGAAGTTCACCATGTCTCTAGCGACAGTAATCAAGCTGCGGATATCCTCGCCCGTATGGGCGCTAAACATGACCCAGTCCCTAAAAACACCTTCTTAGAACGGCTTTTTAAGCCATCCGTGGTGTGGCAGGACGGGGAGAAGGATGCGGCAGCCAATGGCCCCGAACAAATCATCCCTTCGGCCATTGAGCCAGACGACGACATCATAGGTGGTTCGGTGCTTGAAGAAACATCTTCGGCTCACGAAGTCATGGCTGTAATCGCACCATGGACTGAGCCCTTCCTTGCCTACCTTCTACTTCAGGAGCTCCCCGATGATCAGACCGAGGCAAGACACATAGTCCGGCGCTCTAAAGCCTACAAGGTACATGAGGATGAGCTGTACAAGAAAAGGCACTACCGGAGTCCTCCAGAGATGCATATCTGAAGAGGAGGGGCAGCAACTTTTGGCTGAGATACACGTTGGCATGGGCGGCCACCATGCGCCAGCTCAGGCCTGGTAAGCATGGCCTTCCGAGCAGGGATTTTCTGGCCCACCGCTTGCGCAGACGCCCGTACTCTAGTCCAACACTGCGTTAGATGCCAGCTTTTTGCAAATCAAAGTCATATGCCCCCCACGGCTCTCCGGACAATACCGATCACCTGGCCTTTTGCAGTCTGGGGGCTGGACATGGTCGGACCACTTAAAGTGGGGACCAAGAAAAAGAAATACTTACTGGTTATGGTCATCAAATTCACTAAATGGATCGAGGCAAAACTAGTAACCTCAGCAAAGGCCGGACCAATCATCAACTTTATATCTAGCATGGTGCATCGTTACAGTGTCCCTCACAGCATAATAACGGACAATGGATCCAACATTACAGCCCATGTGGTCAAAGACTGGTGCGCTAAATTGGGATCAAGCTCAACTATGCTTCGGTGTATCATCCGCAGACCAACGGATAAGTCAAACGAGCCAATTGACTAATCATGAGCGGCATAAAGCCTCGTTTGGTCTGCTCCCTGAAAGAATCTTATTGTCACTGGGTGGAGGAGCTTGACTCCGTGTTATGGGGAATACGCACCACCCCCAACCGGTCAACGGGATACACCCCTTTTTTCATGGTGTACGGCGCAGAAGCAATCCTCCCATGCAACCTCATTCATGACGCGCCTAGAGTGCGCATGTACGAAGAAAAGGAAGCTGAGTTGGATCGGCAGGACGACCTAGATGCCTTGGAAGGAGAGCGCGACATAGCTAGGGCTCGCTCCACATTCTATCAACAACAGGCCCGGCGCTACCAGAGCAGGGAAGTTTGGGCGAAGGCATACAACGTAGGCGAACTCGTCCTTCGTCCCCTTGAGAAGCAAAAGAACAAGCTCTCGCCAAAATGGGAGGGTCCCTTCATAATTGATGAAGTGCTAGCAGGAGGAGCATATCGTCTTCGCAACCCAGCGGACAGTCGCCTCGAGCCAAACCCATGGAACGCATCTCAGCTTCAGTGCTTCTACGGCTAGTCCGGTGTCATCACCTTAACTAGCCTTTTTTATAATTTTATCTTTTTACCTTTTACTTTTTGGGAGTTAGCGCCTCCTGGGCTATGTTCGGATAAACCAAACTATGTTAGGCCCTTTGAACATACATTTTCAAATGTACTACCCGGATCTACCTGGGGGCTCCTTTAAAGAAGCCAATCAATATACTTTTCGTGCTAATATTCGCCTTTGTCGTGTTTGCACCCTTCCCGTACAATTTTAAGCCATCATATGCACCAATTTGACTTAAGTTTTTGCCAAGCTAGGTTGCCTGGCTCCTGTGCTTACCCCCTATGTTCCCGATTGTTCGGCTAGGAGGTAAAGGGAGCACCTCTGCGATTGCTATGACCGGGTTAGCCATGTACGTACCTCAGACGGGTGAAGCCGAAAGCTAGCGTTCTTAAGAAAATAATGGGTCGACCACGGGGAAAGTGAAAATAATTAGGTGTTCAACACCACAATCCCGGGGTTCGATTCCCAAAATGATTAACACCGGCATACTATAGGTATCCCGATATAACGTCTATGGTTAAGATGACAAACCCGAAGAAAGGAACCCATGGAGGAACTATTTTCTTCAAAAGATGTTTCTTACGTTACAAAGTAATATAACATAACTCTCTGTGCACGCTTTTGTCTGTTTACACCAAATGGCCGGATTGCCTGGTTACCCGAAGTGATTTTCTGTTGCCTCAGGTCACATAGTACGGAACACTCCTCGACCCCTGGTCGGGAAGGCGGAAGCCGATGGCCGGTTAAGACAGCGTTTACAGTGCGGATCGAGAATGCTTGATGTAAAGTACATAGCTACATAGAATCAAACACATTACTCCTTGTCAATATTGTCTATCAAGCTATCTTGGGCACAGTCCTCCTGGGAGTATCGAGCCGCATGAATCACTTGGTCATATACCAAATGAAGAGGTATTTCTTGCTAATCTGGCCCTGCCGGTCCAACACGGGCCATACGCTCTGGCTCGAGTTTGGTAAAATGGGTCTTCACATAAGCCCATGCCTCTCGTGCTCCCTCCCGATAAGCTGATATCTTCCATAACTCCAAGCGTTGCCGAGCTCCTTTAAAATGATTGGCCAGTTCGGCCATCTCGTCTGGAGGCATCTCGATCGGCCACAATGCCTTGACCATGCTCTTCATAGATTTCCAAGCTCTCTCGTCTAAAATGGATAGCTCCTTTAAAAGATTTCCTGATCTTCATGGGTGGTGGGTGGGATGTAAATTTCCCGATCGTCAGCTTTAAGTCCGATCTGGTCATAAACCGAAGTCTTGCCGTCCGAGATAGACATGCTCTGGATACGGTCGAGCATCTCATTGAGGTGAGACAATAATTCGGAATTCATGGCCTGGCTATAGGTGGAGCTAACTTGAAGTGTGCCCGACATATATCTTGGTGTGTTTTCGGTGTGGAGGGGACCCAGGAGTGATCCTAGATTCTGCGTCATGGTCGGCTATAAGCCTGATGTAGCATCAGAAGTGGAGGCTGGATCTACATCTGGGCTAGGGACTGAGGGGGGGCCATTCTACGTTGTTACGTCGGGGCTCTCTGGTGGCACCGCGGGTCCTAGCCCGATGTCCTCGGGAGAGATCGGTTTTGGAGTCGAGCCTCCGGAGTCGGATAGATCCTCAATCCGGCCGAGTATCCATCCTGACAGGACGAGTTTGCGACAGGAATCTACGGTGTATTCGAGGCCGCCAAAGGTCATGATCCGACCTGGGGCGTAGTTTTCGACGGAGGCTAGATGGCCAGTCAAATCAGCGCAGAAGATCATGCTGTCGAGCACAAAAAATTGACCGGGGGTGTAAACGCTCCCGCCGTCATTGCTGCGGTTGATCTGCAAGTGAGCCATCGATCCTTCTGTTGATCCCACAGTGAAACTCTCAATGAAAGTACCAGTGTCGGTGTGAAAACTGGCAGACCTCGGGGTAAGGGGTCCCGAGCTATGGGTTCTCGGACCGATGGTAACAGGAACAAAGAGACGATGTTTACCCAGGTTTGGGCCCTTTTAATGGAGGTAAAACCCTACACCCTGCTCTTGTTTATATTAATGTGGATGTATAAAGTACAGAGTTGATCTAGCTCGAGATCGTAAGATGTGGTCTAATTCTAGGGCTAGGTGAATGATATTGCGTTGATGTCCCCTCTACGGGCTAAACCCTCCGGCTTATATACACGACAGGTAGGGGGTCTAGGGTTACAAGGTTGGTATCTAGGCATACGCAGCAGGAGAAGCCTTGGAGCATACGACAAGTCTCCGGTAGATGCAATCTTGATCACACCTTCTGCGTACAGCCTCCAGAGACCTTTGAGAATGAACGAGAGCCCATCGGCCCAATTCGAGGAACATGGGCCGACTAGGTTAGTATCCCCTAGTCCAGGACACCGTCATTTACTCTTGCATTGTATTACTTTGTGTTGTATAAAACATTATATGGTTCTCACATAAAAGAGCTTGAAAGGCGGGTATGAAAATAGCTAGAGAAATAGGTAATGAAGTAACAAGAGAGATACAAAACTCTATACAAAACATTTTGCTGAAGTGATTTTTTACTTATGATTTCTTTGTTCTTCTGTACAAAACTCTGTAATGCTGGGATGCATTTTACTTAGGCTAGAGAGGTCTGGATTTGGATGAAAAAATAGACCAAGATGAAGAAATAAAATGATGTGCAGTGCATAGGGATGTTGATTCACTGTCTGATAAGCATGGTATCTCTGAGCCAAGCAGTGTTACTTCTTCTGAACTTTAGCCCCATTTTGTCACAGGAAACAATCTGAATTAAGGTGAGAACTGCGGAATTCACAAAACACACTCTTCAGTACCTTCTATCCTACAAAAGAATGCGATAGGCCTATTCTGAAATCTTAAATTACATTTAAATGAAATGTAGTTATTCTGAAAACTTAAGTTGGTAGCAAAGATGCAACAAATTTAACTTAGGTAAATTCTCTAATTTGGCAATCAACACTTAGAAGAGCAATCAACATAAACATGACATCATATAGTACAATGAAAGCATCACATCACATAAAAGTCATTGAGGAAGATCAAGTACCATTGTTGGTGCAATGATAGGCCCCTTATGTTTTGGAGTTTGTTGACATAAACAGTATGGGACTTATGTGTTTGCTAGTGCACGCAGAGTAACAAGTCCTTGAGATCACGAGGAGTTTGAGTTAAACGACAAAGGTAATCTCCCTGCGCTACAGTGAAGGTTATCACCGAAGACTATGATAACAAGAGTGACCCCTCAAAAGTTGCTAAGGTGAAGCAATTGGTTCAGTGCCTATTCGAGGAAAATGACTACGTCTGAGGAGATTGAAGACGAAGTGAAGACATTGCATTTATTTCGTTGTTCTTCTTCTCTTTATTGAGTCATAGGACCACCGTACTATTAAGAGTGGTGTAGCATTCGAAACTTTGATTCTCTGATGCTAAACCCAAATCCTATGAAAGTTGTGAGAGAAATCTCTTTGTCTTTCGAGCAAAATACTTGTCAGCAAGAGACTGTGATCTTGTTTGCTGCGAGAGATTTGTCTCAGTCCGAGGAGTTAGCACTGCTTGTTCCTCAAGTAATATTACCGTTGCTCCCAAATCCGACCGTCGTAAACCTGTCGGTTGGCCATTGGCTGGACCGCGTGTCCAAAATGGTCATTTCCCACCAGGGAAGGCTGCGGCTCTAAATAGGCACCCCGCGCCGGCTTTGTCCGGTGGCTGCTCCATTTGATTCTAAGAAGATTGTTGAGCAACCCCCTCTCTGAGCGATCTAAGTTTAAAATCCACCGAGAGAAAGCCCCTAGAGCCGAAGAATTAGATAGTAGTATGGCATGCCATGTTCGGCAGGCCGTATGGCATGCGAACGTAGCTGTGAGGGGGGCCCTCGCACCGACCAACACGCGATGGCCAGAAGCGCTCTTGAAACGCAGCCCTGTTGAGCCCGAGGTAGTCGATGCAGACGCGCAGCTCACTGTCCTCGCCAGGACAAGGAGCCGAGCCAGGTGGCGGGCGGCGGTCGCCGCGCATGGCTCTTGCCTCTTGAAGCTCCTCGGTTGCCTTGATGACGAACTCCTGAGCACCAGGCACCTCGTGCCTTGTGCCCTCTTGACGGAAGTGCGCGCTAAAGCACGCCTCCACGTGGTGCCCGAGCTCCTCCCTCGTGACATTGGCTAGTTCAGAGGCCCTCCAGAGGAGAGCCCCCGAACCCAGCCTGAGAGGGGCGCAGGGCACGCCTTCCTATGCGAGAGAGGGGGGCGCCCCATCCAAGGGCGCTGGTCCTGAGGTGGTGCCGGTGGAGACACCGTTCTCCTGAGGCTCTTGGCGGAGCAGCTGTTTCTTCTTCTTGGGGATAGCCTCAGGAGGGTAGATGGTGCCTTCGTTGTCTGGGTCCTCAACCGCGGCGGCCTGGTAGGCATGCTCGAGAGAGCACACCGCGTCCTTTTCCTCGCAGGCGATCGTGATGATGTTGCGGTTCCCTGGCATCTTGAGGACATTGTAGCCATGATGAGTCACCGCCATGAACTTGGCCAGGGCTGGGTACCCAAGGATGGCATTGTATGGAAGGCGGATGTGGGCGACGTCGAAGTCGATGAGCTCGGTGTGGTAGTTGTCGCGCTGGCCGAAGGTGACAGGGAGGCGGATCTGCCCTATCGGGGTGGTGGAGCCGTCAATCACTCCTGAGAAGGGCTTGGTGGGTTGTAGCTGATCATAGGGCACTTGGAGGCGATCGAATGTTTCGATGGAAAGGACATTGAGCCCCCGCACCGCCATCAATGAGGGTCTTGGTGACGAGGACGTTGCTGATGATGCGAGAGCAGAGCATCGGGAGGGCACCGGCGGTTGCCGCGCACTTGAGCTGGTCTGACGAGCTGAAGGTGATGATGCACTTGGACCACCTAAGCGGGCATGTGGCCTCGAGCCTGGGGAGAGCCGCGTTCACCTCACAGGAGAACTGCTTGAAGATGCGCTGGGAGGCTGGGGCTGAGCACCGCCCAGGATGCAAGCGACGACGCGAGGCTCCTGGAAGCCCCGAGCCCCCTCATCCTGGTGGTGGTCGCCGTTCCTTCTTGGTGGTGGTGGCAGCGGAGGGAGGCCGGCGTTGCCCTGAGGACGGTCCTCACGAGGTTGATCTCTCCAGGCGCCCTCGCGAGGCTGGCCCTGCCAGCGGTCCTCAAGAGGCTAGTCACGCCACTCCTGGCGAGGCCCGCGGTCCTCCCAGCGTCCTCCGCCTCGGCCTCCTCCGCGGCCGTAGCCTCGATCGTTATGCTCGGGGCATCGACCGAGGCGCCCGTCGCGGATGGCCCTGAGCTCATGGCAGTCGTTGGTGTTGTGGCTGTGTATGTTGTGGAAGGCGCAGAACGGACGGCTGCCCTTGGATGACTCTGGGTGGTCGCAGCCGCGCTTCATCTCTGGTTCAGCCGCAAGCACGGCCGCCCCCTTGCGTTTCACGTCCTTGGCCTTGGCCTTCTTGTCTTCTGGGTCGGCCGCTGGGAGCTCGAGGAGGGAGAGGCATCCCTCCTCAGCTCTCGCGCACTTGTCGCCATGTTGAACATCTCTAGAGCCGTGCACAGGTCTTCGTGTATGGCGAGCTCCTCCTTCATCATGACATCGCGGACGCCATCAGAGAATGCTGAGATGATGGCCTCGTCCGACACCTTGGGGATCTTGAGACGGACGCTGTTGAAGCACTGGACATACTTCTGCAGGGTTTCCCCTGGCTGCTGCCTGTCGCGTCGCAGGTCGCCCGTGGCAGGCGGGCGGTCGCGGGTGCCCTGGAAGTTGGCGACGAAACGCTCGCGCATCTCGCCCCAGGAGGAGATCGATCCTGCGGGCAGGTTCAGGAGCCATGAGCGCACGCCATCCTTGAGAGCCATGGGGAACCAGTTCGCCATGACCTTCTCATCGCCGTTGGCTGCCTCGATGCTCAGCTCGTAGAGTTGCAGGAACTCAGCAGGGTCGGGGGTGCCATCGTAGCGTGGAGGCAGGTCGGGCTTGAACTTCCCCGGCCAGACGGTGCTGCGTAGCTCGGGAGTGAAGGCTCGGCAGCCCGCGGTGGTTACAGGAGCCCGACGTGGAGGTGGAGCTTGATCTTGGCGCTCACGTGCCACCACCACAGGCGGCGTGCGGTCTTGGCATGGGGGTGCTGGGAGTGCAGGAGCATCTTCTTGCGGCCGCTGGACCTCCTGGCAGCTT
Organism: Thinopyrum elongatum; assembly: GCA_011799875.1. NCBI lineage: Eukaryota > Viridiplantae > Streptophyta > Magnoliopsida > Poales > Poaceae > Thinopyrum > Thinopyrum elongatum. The sequence continues at coordinate 232,544,020 of CM022298.1, forward strand.
GCTTCTTCGCGCGCGGGCGCCCTGTGCGGCGGGTCACGCCGTGGGGCCGCGCGCCTTGGTGCGAGGGCGATGTCTTGACGGTGAGATGGTGGAGGCGCTTCGTGGGCTACATCGCCCGCGGCAGGTGGCGGGCGAGGCAGCGAGAGAGACGGCGCAGGCGAGCCCCCTGTGGCGCTGACAAGCTCGGCGATGCGCTCGAGCCAGTCCTCGTAGAAGTCGTCGATGAGGCGGTAGCGCAAGAGCTCATGCGCCATGAGCAACGCAGCTTGCATGTCCGCCGGCCCGCGACGAGCGTGAGACGATGAACCAGCGGGAGTCAGCGATGGAGTGGCCGTGCGCCCATCACGCCGCACGAAGGGGTGCAGCGACGAAGTTTGCTGCTCATGCCCCGCCGGGCTGGTGGTGGCGTTAGCAGCAGGCGATGAAGAACGGCGGGGAGGCCCGCCGACGGGCGCCGTCTGGGCGACGCGAGCGGCGAGGGCGGCCCGACGCTCAGCACGGGCTCGACGGGCGTCAGCCATGGAAGCGGTGGAGCAGCGGTGGGTCGACCGACGGGAGAAAGGCTTCGACGCACCCCTACCTGGCGCGCCAAATGTCGAATTCAGGGTTCCGCAGACCCTTGAGAGGTTCGAATTCTAGGGTGCGTGCGAAGAACTCTCCCTCCCCAGTCTGCCTGCTCAATGATTCCACAGCCTAGCTCGACGAACCCAAGGGACAAGAGACACAGCAGTTTATCCTGGTTCGGGCCACCTTGCGGTGTAATACCCTACTCCAGCTTTGTGGTGGATTGCCTCGGAGGGCTGAGGATGAACTAGTACAGAGGTGGAACAACCTCAGGAGGTGAGGTGTTCTTGAGCTCGATGAGCTGGTGAGGTGGTGAGGGTGGAATGGATCTGATCCCCCCTATGGTGGTGGCTAAGTCCTATTTATAGTGGCCTCGGTCCTCTTCCCAAATATAGGCGGGAAGGGATCCCACAACGGCCAAATTCGAAGGGAGACAACTAGTACAAGTTATCCTGACAAAAGTAGTCTTCGCCTGCAAAAGCCTCTGGCGGTGACGCTGCAGTGGGCTTCGCGATGACCTCCGTCCTGCCGTCTTGGCGGTCCTGGTCTTGTTTCACCGATATGGAAACCTTTGCTTGATTCCTCGGGACTTTGCGCCTGCGCTTGCCTCCTTGGCACCAAAGGTGAAACTGGTACACTGCGCCCGCTGGCGCCCGCCTGGTCTTGGTCGTCATGGCTCACGTCGGGTGAACCTCGCGAGGTGCGGCTTACATTGATATTTCCACTCCTCGAGAGCCAGCCTGGGGAGGCTGCTCCTCGTGGAGGTCTTGGTGTCGTCCGCCTCGCGAGGCTTGGCCCCTCGCGAGGGTCTTGAGTTGTTGTTGCCAAAGCTGGGCCATACCAGGCCGTCGATGGAGCCACGCCATGGGCCGCAGGCAGGCAAGTCTGGGCACCCCCGGTCCCAGGACGCCGACAGGTGTCAATTTCTTCAGAAACCAAGAGTGATTGTGGTTCTCAAAGAAGAAGTCTGTAAAGGTTTGGAGATCGCCTCAAGTATCTACCACGAGTGATCGGCATTGGTTGATGAACCAATTGTCGAGGAGAATAGGGTGAAGAGAGTTTATCTTCCATTTTAAGTCACAGCCCCTCCAACTAGACGTAGTCCTTGTGCAGAAGGACGAACCGGTCGAACAAATACCATGTCGCCATCGAGCATCACTGGTTACCTCTGCTACCCATGTTTACTTTTGATATGTTTTCGTTCATTTGATTTGTCTTGATGCATGATTTAGTTTCCATTCGGTACTTAGTTATAGCTCATTGTAGTTTGCTTTTAATTCGCTCCACTGCTGGGTTCCGAGAGTTTTGAGATTTCCGAAGAGATTTTAAAACTCCCATTCACCCCCCCCCCCCTCTGGTAGACATACTTCATTCCTATAATTGGTATCAGAGCGAGGTACTCCTTGACTCTGCTCATTTTGGTCTAACAACCTTGGAGTTTAAGTATGTCTTCTGTGAGCTACAAGTCGCATCTCAAGATTCCCATATTCGATGGGACGGACTATCCCTTCTGGAAGGAGAAGATGAAGATCCGTCTCCGAGCCATTGTCGATGACATGTGGAACAAGGTGCAGTTTGGATTCACGATTGAAATATCTCAAGCTCCCACTGATGCCGAGAAGAAACTCATTCAGATGGACACTCAAGCTAAAGATGAAATTGGTGGCCATCTCTCTCGTGCTCAATTTCTTCACTATCGACAGTGTGAAACTGCGAAGGAATTATGGGACATTCTCGAGAAGATAAACGAGGGTGTTTCAACCTAGAAAGAAGCTCGCATTGATACTCTTCAAGCAAAGTTCAATCGGTTGAAGCGCATTGGAAATGAAAGTTTTTAGCAAACCTTCGATCATCTGAGTGACATCGCAAATGAGCTGCAAGGCCTCGGCGCCAAAGACATCACTGACCATGAGGTTGTGAAGAAGCTGCTCCGATCTCTTGACAGTTCATTTGACACACTTGTTCTGATGAATAGGGAACGAGCTGATTTCAAAGATCTCGACTCTGCTGATATCATGGAGAGGCTAAACACCCATGAGGAACAAGAAGAAGATAAGAGAGATCTATATGGTTCAAGCCATCGCAAAAACCATGCTCTCAAGGCTATGGCCGATTCTTCCTCCAAAGGAAATGCCGAAGAAGATTCTGATGACCCTGAAAGGATCAACAAAGATCTCGCACTGATCACGAGAAGATTCCAGCGCTTTCACAAGAAGAGCCAGTTCCATAAGAAAGGTTCTAGCAACTCTGGCGGTTCAAAATCTTCATCAAAACCTACTGGAGAATACACCAGCTTGAAGTGCAAAAAGCCTAGATACTTCATTTCGGACTGTCCTCTCTGGGAAGCAAAAATTTGTGCTAGTGGAAGATATGATTCAGACAACTATCGAGGCAAAAGCAAGAGCAAGAACTACGACTCCGATGATGAGAATAAAACGAAGAAGTTCTTCAAGAAGAAGGACAACTCCTCTTCAAGATCTTCATCAAGATCTTCCTCAAGGAATCCTTCCAAGTCCTCCTCCAGCCGCAAGAATAACTCTCGCAAGGCCAAGGCGTACATCGGCAAGGAAATGGATTCTGATGAAGAAGAATCGTTAGACTCCGAGGAAGCTAATGAATCCGATGAGGATTCTGACTCTGGCATGGCTAGCATTGCATATGCTTCTACCCCTGCAACAAATTTCTTCGGGAATCCGTCAAGCAATGATGAATCTCCTTCCTACTACTTCATGGCCAAAGCATCGAAAGAAAAGGTATCCTCCAAAAATCACAAGGTTCACTCCAGTGATCAATATTCTTCTGATGAGGATGACCATGCAAAATTGATCAAAATTGCTAATATTCAACAAAACTCTCTTGAGAAAATTGAGAAAACCCTCAGGAAATCTGAAGGGTTGTTGGTTGAGGAGATGGAGAAAAATCTATCGTTGACCGAAGAGTATTCCACTCTTAAGTCACGAATGGAAGAACTGACAAATCGTCATGATTTTCTCTCAACTGACCACGAAAGATTGACCTATGATTACCTGAAAAGGAAAAAGGAACTCGAGGTGCTGAGAGAGGCTCATGAGGATTTGATCAGAGAAAATTCTGTTCTGACCCAACAACTTAAGGAGAAACCTGAAGTGTTTGTTCCACCTTGCTTAAAATGTCTTGAACGAACCAATGTTGAATCATATGCCGAATCATCTATGAATGCTAACCCCTCTGTCAAGGAAAATGGTTCTGTTTCTGATGAAAATGCTAGGTTGAAGGATCTTCTTCAGACAGGAATGTTCAAATCTCTCAAAGGGCATCAAACCCTTTCTGATGTGTTGAAGAAATCCATTCTTCACAAAAATCCCAGGAAAGAAGGCATTGGTTTCAAAAGGAAACTAAATGAAAATGGCTCCTACCGGGAACCTGATCAATATCCTCGCACTATATGGGTGCCTGCCAAGAGCAAAATGCTCGATCCAGCTTTGCTTTCGGGATATAACTCTCCCATTCCTGAATATCCTGATGATGATTCTCTGGACAACTATAAGTTGTTCAAAAACCAATATGGTGAGCCTGTTGCTCGCTATGTTGGACCAAACAGCAGGAATGGCCCCCAAAGAAAGCTATATGGATGCCTAAGAAAACTATTGAAGCATTACATGTTACCACATTACTAACCATGCAGGCTCAAAATGCTCGTTACTTCCTTGAAAAAGTTCGACAGAATGAGTACATGCATGCCTCATTCAATCACTATACTCATTCGTCTGGAAGGAAGTTCAATGCTTATTCTTTCGATTATGCTCGCACCATCATGAGCAACAATTATGTTTACCGAAAGAAATCATATCTTGCTCGCTATACTATTTCGAAGCCACCTGCAAAGATGTGGGTGGTTAAGAAAGCCTAATTCTTCTACAGGACTATGTCTCCGGGTGTATAGAATGGATAATGGATAGTGGATGCACTAGTCATATGACCGGAGACAAGTCATTGTTTGTCGGCCCCAACTTAACTGCTTCACCTCTAAAGTATATCACTTTTGGCGACAACAACAAATGAAAGGTAATTGGGCTAGGTAAAATTGCCATATCCAAAGACAAGTCCATTGTTGATGTTTTGCTTGTTCAGTCTCTTGGATTCAATCTTATGTCATTAGGCAAGCTATGTGATCTAGGCATGCTAGTTCTATTTTCCATATCCAAATGCATTGTCTTTATGGCCTCTGACAATTCCTTCATCTTCGAGGGAATTAGAAAAGGCGATCTATATATTATGGATTTCTCTAAGGGTCCCTCAGTCCAAACTTGTTTGCTTGCAAAAGCAACCGAAGGTTGGCTGTGGCACTGTAGGCTTGGTCATGCAGGTATGAGAAATTTGCAAACTCGAGTGAAGAAAAATCATCTCTGTGGCATTCCTGATGTGAAATTCGACAAGAATCGTCTTTGTGATGCATGTGAGGCTGGTAAATTGGCCAAGAAGCATAATTCATCAAAGACTGTTATGACCACAAAAAGACCTCTAGAAATTCTTCATATGGATTTATTCGGTCCTCAAAACTATACAAGTTTCGTTGGCAATCATTATGGCCTGGTTATTGTTAATGATTTCTCTCATTACACTTGGGTATTCTTTCTCGAAGACAAAACCTGCACCCAAGATGTCTTCAAAAGCTTTGCTAAGAAGGCCCAGAATGAATATGATGTGCGAATTAAGCATGCCAGAAGTGACAATGGGACAAAGTTCAAAAATACTCATATCGATGAGTTTCTCGACAAAAATGGTATTACTCATGAGTTCTATGCCGCATACACTCCCCAACAGAATGGAGGTGTTGAACGAAAGAATAGAACTCTCATCGAAATGGTAAGAACAATGCTCAGTGAGTATAAAACTCCTATTCGCTTCTGGGCTAATGCTATTAATACTGCTTGTCATGTTATCAATCGTGTTTACCTTCACAAGTTCCTTAAGAAAACCTCATATGAGCTTATCACTGGCAAGAAACCAAATGTTTCTTATCTGCGTGTTTTTGGTGCACCTTGTTATGTTTGTGATATGAATCATTCTTCCAAGTTAGCACCTAAGGCACATGAAGGTTTTCTTCTTGGTTGTGGCTCGAACTCGCATACTTATCGGGTCTATAACTCTCACCATGGGAAAGTTATGGAAACGGTAAATGCGTGGTTTGATGAATCTAATGGCTCCCAAAAGGAGCACCTGCCAAATGTGATAGATGAACCATCGATATTGGATGCTATTCGGCAAATGGCCATTGGGAGCGTCAAGCTAGTTGAAGAAAATGCACCTGAGTCTTCCGATGATGATGCTCCTATGACTCAAAGCAGAACTCGCCAACCACTGCCGAAGAAAATGCCACTCCAAATACTAATGGCAACCTGAATCCAAATGCCGAGAAAAATGGCAATCCTGAAGGGAATGGCGATACAAATGCTGATGCTGATGAAAATGATAATGATCATCAAGACGAAAATCCTCATCCTCGAGTGGCTAGTCGAGTTGATCCTTCATTAATTCTCGATGAACAAGAGAATCCAGGTTATCAACCCACAACTCATTCACGCACTCGTTTGGCTAACTACTGAGGCAATTTCTCCTTTCTTTCATTGGCAGAACATACCAAGTATGAGGAAGCCATGAATGACCCAGATTGGATGAATGCTATGCAAGAGGAGTTGGGGCAATTCGAACTGAATGATGTTTGGGAATTGGTTGACAAGCCGAATCCTAAGATGCATAATATCATCGGCACCAAATGGATATTCCGGAACAAGCAAGATGAAAATGGCATTGTTGTGAGAAACAAAGCACGTCTTGTCGCTCAAGGGTATACACAGGTAGAAGGTATTGATTTCGGTGAAACTTATGCTCATGTTGCTCGCCTTGAGGCAATTTGTATTCTTCTTGTTTATGCAAATTACAATGATATCTTGCTATATCAAATGGATCTGAAAAGTGCTTTCCTCAATGGTGAAATTAATGAGGAAGTATATGTTAGACAGCCACCTGGCTTTGAACACCCTGAGTTTCCTAACAAAGTTTTCAGGTTGAAAAAGGCTCCATATGGGCTGAAGCAAGCCCCTCGAGCTTGGTATGACACCTTGAATAATTTTTTGCTCGATAAAGGGTTCATGCCAGGATCCACAGATCCCACTCTTTTCACTCGTGCTATTGATAATGATCTATTCGTGTGTTAAATTTATGTGGATGATATTATCTTCGGCTGTACTAACAATGCTTGCAGCTTAGAGTTCGGGAAAATGATGTCCGGGAAATATCAAATGTCTATGATGGGTGAACTTAAGTTCTTTCTGGGACTGCAAATACGTCAACAGGCAAATGGAATTTTCATATCTCAAGAAAAATATCTGAGAGAATGTTTGAAGAAGTTCAAAATGCAAGATTCCAAAATGAAGGGCTACAAAACTCCAATGCCCATGAATGGTAAGCTGGACGCAGATGTGTACGGTAAGGATTACGATCAGAAGGCTTATCGTTCGATGATTGGTTGTCTTCTTTAACTATGTGCATCCAGACCTAATATTATGTTAAGTGCTTGCATGTGTGTCCGCTATCAAACTGCACCAAAAGAATCACATCAGCAAAGGGTCAAGCGTATTCTGAGATATTTGGCTCACACCCCCACCTTAGGTTTATGGTATCCTAAGGGAGCACAGTTTGATCTCGTTGGATATTCAGACTCAGATTACGCTGGTGACTTGGTTGACAGGAAATCAACTTCAGGGACATGTCATTTCCTCGGTAGATCATTGGTATGTTGGTCATCAAGGAAGCAGAATTGTGTATCTCTTTCTATGACTGAGGCCGAATATATTGCTGCTGGCGCTTGTTGCACTCAGTTACTGTGGATGAAGCAAACTCTAAAGGACTATGGCATCAAGGTCAAGAAGATTCCTTTAAATTGTGACAATGAGAGTGCTATCAAAATTGCACATAATCCAGTGCAGCATTCTCGCACCAAGCACATTGCCATCAGACATCATTTCATTTGCAATCATGTTGGTCGAGAGGATGTTGTCATCAATCACATCAAGACCGAAGACAATCTCGCTGATATTTTCACCAAGCCTCTCGATGAGAAAAGATTATGTGTGTTATGGTGTGAGCTAAATATCCTGGACTTCGCAAACGTGCAGTAAGCTGGACTCGACACCCATGCCAGAACTTCCACATCTTAGAAGGAATGGGTGCACACCACTCGAAGAGTTTGAAAATTTCGACAAAGTGAAATTTTCTTTCTGAGAGTGAATACATTAATGAAGAACTAGACTAACCGGGTGCCAAGATAATTGTGCGATGCTCGGGGTCATACAGTTCTTATATGGTGGGTTACGCCACCACAATTTTCTTTCGTTGAGTTTCTGTTTGATCGAAAGACTTTGTTTCGTTGTCTGAGTGAAATGCCTAGGACCTTGTTTTCCCTCTGTTCTACCTCTTCTAGTCTATGTTGTTTCGTTATGAATGCTCAATTTCATCTGGTACCTAAACTTTATCTGGTGTCCTTGACCACGATAATATTAGGTCCGAAGGTTAATCTGTTTTGGCGAAAGCTGTCCAAAATTTGGGGTTTCCCGCCCAAGGCAGGACCATGATCTTTTATGACAGCTGCCACGTGCAATCCATCAACTACCACCCCATCTTGTCCGTTGAATAGCAAAAGTCTCTCGATTGTGGCCGTTCGATTGGATTCACTCGCTACGGTTATTTTCCCTCGCATATAAATACCGCAGCACCACCGCTCCCTCATCCACTTCTCTTCCTCCTCACCACCATCTCCTCTGAAGCCCTGCCGCAGCGCTCCTCCTTGAGCTCGATGCCGACGATCCCTTCGCCGCTTCACTGCCGGAAACCGGTCACTGGAGTCCTTCCTTGCTGCCGCAGGACATCTTCTTCCCCGCGCCGCCATAGCTGCTACACATCACCAAGCTAGGGTGTGTGTAGTGCGAACTCAGACTTCCATTCTTCTCATTCGAGTTCGTCCGTGGTTAATTTTTTTCGTTTTTATTGCATATCTTAGATCTTTAGTGCTTAGGTATCTTGTGCGGATGTGGTTTATAGTTGTCCCTCGCATCCAAAAAAATTCAGATATAGGGTTTGAGTTATGTCTCGTACGAATGGAATGCATAGCACGCCGACTAGTATATTCTTTGGACCCACTAGTTCGTCCTATACATTTCTTTCATTTGAAACATTTCTCAAAGTCTATATCTAATCCTTCATCAAAACATTTTCATTCATAAAATCTTCATTGTGGCATTCATAACCCTGTCCCCACTTTCCCTCGCATCTATTCTTATTCATAGGTTTATGCAGTCTGTTGAAGATTGCGCTCGACAAATGAGCATGGCTGATGGAGAAGACATTCTTTTGGGTACAACAGATGAGTCAAAAGCACCGAATGCAAAGGGTCCAACGGTAGACCCAACAACTGGCAAGAGAAAAAGAAATGTGCCAAGTGCTGACGAGCAAGAAGAAGATGCTCCAAAGAAAAAGAAGGGTGGCAGACAACCATACGCAAATTTAGCTCAATACATCTCTCATGACTATTATAGCACTGTTCCAGGAGAGTCAAAATGAGAAAGAGACAAATGTCTACAAAGGATTGGACGCCAGTGGGTGTGCAAGTGGTTCCACTATGAAATGATTCATCCTCAGTTTGCGAACAACTTTGCCTTTCATCCTCCTTGGGGCGACTGCCGTGAAATTGGTCTCATTCATGCAGGTGATCCCTAGGAGAGACCGCTGCCACCACCAAATGCTGATAAGTCCTCCCTTCGCACTCCCAAATCCTATCCTGGTGAACTGGCTAAACTCAGAAGAATGCTGAAAAGCGAGCCAAGAAGGCAGAAAAAGAAAGAGCTCGTGAAGAAGAAAATCGTTGCCTTCTCAAAGATGAAGTTGAGAAGAAAAAGGCCGAAGGAAAATCAGAAGGACGTTCTAAGCGCAAACATGATCCCAGCATTGCTGCATTGAAGAAAAAGAACGCACCAAAGAAGAGGTCGGCTGAACCAACCAACACAAATATCGAAAGCAATTCTTCCAATAAAGATGATCCACCACCAACAAGAGAGGAAGTTAATGCTACTCTCAGCGAGCAAGTGAACATCACAACTTCTACAGTGCTGCCTGATCTTCGGGCTCGTACTGTTCCAATAGCACCTCCAATGAAAGCTCGACAAACTCCACCTACCACAGTCACCATGAAGGATTTTGTGGATACAACTCCTCATCCTGAGGCAATAAATATGCAGGATTTGGTAGTTGATGCTCCAGTCTGCTCTGCCAAGCCAGGCGAACCAATTCCAAAGATAAAATTGAAGAAAATCAAGGCTCCAATCACCAATCAAACAGCTTCTCAAGATGCTGCACCGAAAGAAAAGGCAGCTCAGTTTGCTCCTACTTTGACACAACCTTTGGCCTCTATGCCTCCATCCTAGCAAGTTTCAGTGCAAACTGCTCCTGTTGCACAGACTGATGTCCAATCTAATGCTCCTCATTATTACAATCATGTATTCATCATGGAGCAGCTTGACAAGTTCGCGAAAAATCCATTCGATGGTGAAGTGGCATCTTTGCCAATTCCTTCTGAAGTTATTTCACAAGCATCTGATGTTGTTCGAGAGATGAGAGAAGATTCTGTTGAAATCAACACACTCACTACTGAACTCAATGACCTTGATGGTCGTATGAAAACTGCGTCTTCCAAGTTTGTCATCAAACAACTTGAAGAATATTACATGGATATCAATCGGGCTTTGAATATCCTCTGCAGCAGAAGATTGGGTTCTCACTTGGATCTTGATAATATTGTTCGAAAGATCTGCCTTGAGCATCAAGCACAAGCCACTGACTATAATGATCTTGTCAAGGGACACATTGATCAAAATGCTCCGCACACACAAAAGAGGCGAAAGAAAACTGCGAAGAAAAATGCTGCTCCTGTTACGACTGAAAGGTCAACTGATCATGCTGAAGCTCAGCCTCAAAAAGAAAAATCTCCTGAGCCAGCAATTCCTTTGCAACCCTCTACTCAAGTCACTGTTCCACCTCCCTCACCAAGGCCAACTAAACCAGTGCCTGTGGCCTCCCCTGTTAGAGCTGACATTCCACCTCAGCAAGTTGTTTCTGAAGAAGGTGAAATCCCTCACTCCGAACCATAAGCTTCTCCCGCTCGTGAAACACCGAATGATTCGCAACAACATATTCCCAAAGATCAACCACAACCACCTCCAGTGCCTACCGAAAAGGAATCTGCTCTGTTGCCCACTGCTTCTGCACCTCCAACCGTTGTGCCATCTCCTCCATCACAACTGCATTTGTCAATCGACACAACACAAAGAATTTCTGATGTTGGTCCTTCTGGACTTAGATCTGCTTCTGCTCGTCATACAGACTCCGTAGTATATGGAGATGAAGTGATTTCAGTCAAAGATGAACTCAAATATCCATATCCTCATGAACAACTGCCTTTGTTCTCGATAGGTGTTGGCGTCAAAGGGCTGCTTTACAATCGGAACACACATCCCCAATTCTTTCAAGAAAGTCCGTATAAAGGGTCATGCACTTCTGAATCTCCTTCTTTCTGGACTAAAGAACAGCCATCTTTTATTCTCAGATTCTCTTTGACAGCCGAAAGATATTCCCTCATGAGTTCCCAGACATCTCAGCTATGAAGAGTATTGGCTGCTTTGATCAGATACTGCAAGATCTAGAAGATTTTTGCCTCACAAATGTCTTTGCATTCGAGCATCCGTGGAACAGAGAAATCATACTTCAGTTCTATGCAACCTTGCACATCTCTAGTGATGATCTGATAGCTCAAAGTGGATCATGGAATGGATGACTGAAGGGAAACAAATAAAATGCACTTCAACAGATTTTGTCTCGCATTTTCATTTCCCTCGGTTCGAGCATGGCAAAACTGAAATTAGAGTACACAACATTGATGTCATTTCAGATGAAGTCTTTCACTGTACCATGGACAAAGAGAAGATTCGTGACTACAATGGTCCTCCCTTGCCTGAGCATTTGACATTCGAGAATCAGACTCTATACCATTTGCTCACCTACACCATTTGCCCTCTGGCCGGGATGAATACCGATAATGTCATCTTTGATGTTCTTCAAAATGCCATCTATGAAATCTCCGAGCAATATGTCTTTGATGTTGAGGATGTGTTTTTGCATATCTTAAAGGACTTTGCTCAGCATCAAAAGTGCCTCAAAGTTTATGCACCATGGATCTAGAAAGTGGTTGATCATGCAATGCGCACAGAATATTTGGCAAAAGTTGGTCATAAAAGCTTCATTCCTCCAATGCGTGATACACTACAAGTTATGGAAGATATTTCTTCAGGTAAAGTACCTGTGTCAAGCCCTCAAGATTATCACAATACATTCGATGGGCCACGGCTGCCTCAGCGCAATCGACAAATATCTCATCAACCTCCCTCGCACCTCGAAGTGAGTTTGCGCACACAACAGTTGTTGTTGCAGCATATGGCTAAGGATCGCCGAGAGAAAGAACATCTTGTTGCCGAGCTAAATGCCATCAACAACCAAACCAAAGTAGTGCATATGGTTGCGGCTAAGAATAAGAAGCGCCTCTGGAAATTGCTTTGAAAGTTCTTCTCCAAGAAACAACTCCTGACCGTCAATCTCAAAGAACTTTATGATTATCTTGACCAAGGTTTTCTGTTGAAGACTTTCAAGATCGCATTACTCCTCCTCTGCCTGCTCGTGAGCCAACAACTGATCTACTTCATTTTAAGCTGTGAAAATTGCTTGAAGAATCTGAAGCTACATCACTGACAGAGAAACCAGCCGAAGGAAATGTGTTATCTCGTGTTACTCCTATAGCTAATCCAAATGTTCCTTCTTCATCTTAGCCTCATGCTATCATTCCTAAAGAAAAATCCGATGCCATTGAAGATGAAGATGAAGTTGAACCAGTCAGTTCTGAAACTGAAATCTCCTCCAACAGTTCTTCTGGAGATGCCACCGAGTGAATCAAGTTCACGGCTTCTGCACGCATGTTCTTCATCACATTTTTTACACTAGTTGACAAAAAGGAGGAGAATTACATCTAGTTTCGATAGATTTGCTCTTTGTGTTTATTTGGTTTGGTTTCGTGAGAGATTTGAAACTTATGCCTTAAAGATTATCTGCTCTCGGATGTAAAACTTATGTGCTGCAATGTTAATAACCCAGTCTGCTGCACTATTTCTCTCAAAGCATTTGTTTTGCTGGTGGAATTATTAACAGAAGTTATGAATGATTACACTACAATCTCGATGGATTATATATCATCAGTGCGAATCATTACCTCGAATGATTGAAATTTTCTCTATATACTTCAATGAATTGCAGGATAATTTTATCTCATATATGTAACCCTGCATACATCTAGGGGGAGTCTATTTCATCATCGAGTCAAGTAACACAAATTCACTCTTGTTTGATTTACATTTCACTTATCTATCTTCACTTCGATGATTATCTGTTTTGTCAACAACCGTCCAAAAAGGGGGAGATTGTTGGTGCAATGATAGGCCCCATATGTTTTGGAGTTTGCTGACATAAACAGTATGGGACTTATGTGTTCGCTAGTGCACACAGAGTAACAGGTCCCTGAGATCATGAGGAGTTTTAGTTAAACGACGAAGGTAATCTCCCTGCGCTGCAGTGAAGGTTATCACCGAAGACTATAATAACAAGAGTGACCCCTCAAAAGTTGCTGAAGTGAAGCAATTGGTTCGGTGCCTGTCTGAGGAAAATGACTGCGTCCGAGGAGATTGAAGATGAAGTGAAGACGTAGCATTTATTTCATTGTTCTTCTTCTCTTTATTGAGTCATAGGACCACCGTACTATTAAGAGGGGTGTAGTGTTCGAAACTTTGATTCTCTGATGCTAAACCCAAATCCTATGAAAGTTGCGAGAGAAATCTCTTTGTGTTCCCAGCAAATACTTGCCAGCAAGAGACTGTGATCTTCTTCTCTACGACAGATTTGTCTCAAACCGAGGAGTTAGCATTGCTTGTTCCTCAAGTAATGTTACTGTTGCTCCCAAATCCGATCGTTGTAAACGTGCCGGTTGGCCATTGGCTGGACCGCGTATCCAAAATGGTCATTTCCCACCAAGGAAGGCTGCGGCTATAAATAGCCACCCCGCACCGGCTTTGTCCGATGGCTACTCCATTTGATTCTAAGAAGATTGTTGAGCAACCCCCTCTCCGGGCGATTTGAGTTTAAAATCCACCGAGAGAAAACCCCTAGAGCCGAAGAATTAGATAGTGCTTCAGCATCACTCGAATCTAAGTCCAGTACACTCCGCCTATTACTCTTGAGAGCTGCAAACTCTCTAGCCAATTAGGTGTCAATTTCTTCAGAAACCAAGAGTGATTGTGGTTCTCGAAGAAGAAGTCTATAAAGGTTCGGAGATCACTCAAGTATCTACCATGAGTGATCGGCATTGGTTGATGAACCAATTGTCGAGGAGAATAGGGTGAAGAGAGTTTATCTTCCATGTTAAGTCACAGCCCCTCCAACCAGACGTAGTCCTTGTGCAGAAGGACGAACTGGTCGAACAAATACCCTGTCGCCATCAAGCATCACTGGTTACCTCTGCTACCCATGTTTACTTACGATATGTTTTCTTCATGTGATTTGTCTCGATGCATGATTTAGTTTTCATTCGGTACTTAGTTATAGTTCACTGTAGTTTGTTTTTCATTCGCTCCACTGCTAGGTTCCGAGAGTTTTGAGATTTCGGAAGAAATTTTAAAACTCCCGTTCACCCCCCCTCTGGTAAACATACTTCGTTCCTACAACCATAAGTGAAATAATACAAGTATATGACATGAAACCCGAAGATCAAAACTAGGACATTTTACAATGTCCAAACCCGGAGATCAAAACCCGGAGATTCTGATGAATGTCCACCTCGGGGAGAAAATCATTTCCAAGTGTGGTCTAAGGCAGGGCGACGCCCTCTCACCATACCTCTTCATTTTAATTGCAGATGTTCTGCAACAACTCTGCGAGAAGGAATACAGGGCTGGGGCGCTGAAGCACCCGCTTGGAGTGGATGGCCCCTTTCTCAGTTCTATAATATGCGGATGACCTGCTGTTACTTGTGCAAGGGGACACTGTGACGCCCCCGATTCAATCGTACACTAATCATACACGCAAATGTGTATGATCAAGATCAGGGACTCACGGGAATATATCACAACACAACTCTAGACACAAATTGAAATAAAACAAGCTTCATATTACAAGCTAGGGGCCTCGAGGGCTCGAATACAGAAGCTCGAATACAAACGAGTTAGCGGAAGCAACAATATCTGAGTACAAACATAAGGTAAAACAAGACTGCCTTAAGAAGGCAAACACCAAAGCAACAACGATCGAAGAGGTAAGGCCTCCTGCCTGGGACCTCCTAACTACTCCTGGTCGTCGGCGGTCTCCACGTAGAAGTAGGCACCCTCGGGGTAGTAGTAGTAGTCGATGGGGGTGGCATCTGGCTCCTGGGATCCACCATCTGGTCGCAACAACCGAAAAGAAGAAGAAGAAGAAGAAGAAGAAAGGAGGAGGAGGAGAGGAGGAGGCTGGAGGACGGCGTTGACGTCTTATGAGGAGGAGGATGAGGCGTATGCTGGCGGGGAGGCGGCGGAGGAGGGAGGGGAGGCTGAGTAGGGGAGGAGTAGGCTTCTGCGTCTTCGTCTGAATTTTCTTATTCTTCTTCTTCTTTATTCTTCTTCTTCTTGCTTCTTTTCTTCGTATTGATTAGGATTCTGAGTCGTGCGTGCTGC